>JALMGA010000004.1:90315243-92815243 GCA_023333525.1 Aspidoscelis tigris stejnegeri
ACTGAGATAGCCCCATGGTTGTCATGGAGGCCATAAAGAACTGAGCTGGTCCACTGAGTGTGGCCTCAGTGCGGATGTTGAAATCCTTCCAATACCACCTCCGAGACCACCTCAGCCAGCTCAGATAGGGAGGATGCTGAGCGGTGGGGTGAATCGTACACCAGCAGCATCCCTATTCTGTCTCTCAACAGCAAAAGCCATTGAATAAACTGAAATTTGAGAACCTCTGTGGCAAGTTATATATACATAACACTTGAGAAGGGGTTTGTTGCTATATTGCAAGTGTATATCACTTCTGCATAAAAGGAGTTGATTTTCATGTATATTAGAGTTGCAGTATGGGAACTTCTGACTGGTTAATCTGCTGTAAAAGTTTGTAATGTTACGTGCTCTCTCTCGCTTTCTCGTTTCAGGCTAGTAAGATAGATGGACTCTAGACATATACCTGTGTAACTGAGGTAAATAAGTTATAAGACTCACAAGTTAAGTTATGTTGAAACAAAGAAGTTGTATGCTTCAAGTCTGTTCTTCAACATGCTGTCTGCTATTAGTATAGTACTGGAATGAAAACAAAACAAAACAAAAACTGCAGTTCCCACATATTAAAATTGCAAAATGTTTCAAAATATAAATGTTTTGAACTCCCTATATTGATAGAAACTACATTTTTGCCTGTTTTGAAAGAATGAACTCAGTTTCTCATTTGAGCCAATGGGAAGCAATTTCCGGGAACCTATAAATTGTAAACTGAAGAAATCTTGTAAAATCTGCGGGCTGATCTTATTGGTTTTGCTTTACCTTCTCCCTTGTCTTCAACAACTTTCATTACTGATGCTAGTGTCTATATTCTATATTTTGGTATCAAATATTTATCTCCATTCTTAACTTGCAGCATTTTTTGATGACAGAGAGAGATGATAGTTTGGATAATTGTTAGTACTGGTCTTTTAAAAAAAAATTCAAAAGAGAAATTATTGACAGCCTTTCAGAACAGACATCATTCCCAGCTTAAGGTGACCCCAGCTGGAAATTCAGAAAAAATTGAGTTATCTATATATATAATAGTTCCTCGAAATATTTGAATTTGAAAATTTTTGCGTATATCACTTGGTACATGAAAAGAAAAAACTCTCCTGGACCACAGTACTCTCTCCAGTTGAAGACTGCAGTGGAAAGCCATCTATGCAGATAGACCGCAGATCAATTCAGAGTAATATAAAAAAAGCCCTGCTGGATAAGGCGGTAGACCATCTAGTTTGGCATCTTGTCTCACACAGTGGCCCACCACTTTTGTTCTCATGTTGAAGATGAAGGCGAAACTTTAACCTGCTCATGACTCCCTGCAAATGGCCTTTAGAGACATCCTGCCTCTCTCTCCAGCCTGGACCCACAGTATGTAGGCATCCATTCCAGTAGTCATGGGTGCATCTGACCTCCATGAATTCGAACATAAGAATAAGAATATCCATCATCTTGTTTCACTTGTAACTGGTCTTCCCTTGAACTTGGTAGTGTCCTTTCTTCTTTTAGGTATGCATTCTAATTGTGACTTCATTATGGTGACAATACACAATCTCCATGCATTTTGGACAGATTTTACTCTTCTAACTTTCCCTTTCAATTTCCTTTTAACTACTTTCCTTATTTTCAGGAAGTATCCTTTATGAAAGTTTAAGATCTCTATGTTCCCCCTGTTGGATCATCCACAGTCAAATTTTGTACTAGAACTTGTAGATTACGAAGGAGGAGGAGGAGGAGGAGGAGGAGGAGGAGGAGGAGGAGAAGAAGAAGAAGGAGTTAGCTGTTCTATTCCACTTTTTTCACCCAAAATTTAAAAAATGCCAAAGTATAAATGTAACTGTGTTGCACATTATTTGACACTTTCCCATCCCAGTGTTTTTCTGTAAAGTATCATATAATTGCTGGTTTATATATTACAAATGACTTATTTATGCATCATACGAATACAGTTTTCAATAGATGGAGTGACTGTAGCTCTGTTGTAGAGCAAACTGCCTGAAAAACAGAGGGTTGCAAGTTTGATTCCAATCGTCTCTTGGAAAGTAGGAAATGGCAAACCACTTCTGCATCTCTGCCAAGAAAACTGCCTATTGATGCCCATTGAGATGTCCATACAGTTAACTAGGAGAAGTCAGCCACAAGATGGTAGTGCACAGCAGCAACAACAGTGAATAAGCAGCACTTGGATACCATATTTCACACTGCTTACCTTTCCCACATACAAAGGATCTGTTCCTGTGTATTCTTCCAAAACAAAGAACTGGTTCCATACCCAGCTTCTTTTCATTCGCTGATGTAGAAGCAAGTTGTCTGACAGACTATTTTCTTGTATCTTGCTAGGTAGTCTTGTGCTCCCACACAAAACAATTGTGATGAGGTTCATGGTTATGCAAAAATATAAGGATCTCCTAAGCCCAAGCCATTTCTTCATGTCGTCCATTTTGCATGAAGCCTGCAGTGTCCCACCAGAATGGCCTCCAGATTCAGAGCTGGTCCTTTAAAAAATCCTGTAAGGAGGTCTCTGAAATATTCAGTCTTTCAGAGATATGAAGCCAAGCACGTTGAGGACAACAGTTCCCTGTAAAGTTAAAAAAACAAATACTGTTCAAGTTTCTACTGTTGTTATTTTTATAATTTTAAGAAACAGGATTGAATATTTGATCTCCTGTATAAAAATGTAATACCAAGAGGGGCCTGACCCACAAAAGACTTTTGGCAGCTTCCGCACAGTCTCTGGGGATGAGAGCAACATGGTTGCCTCAGAGAACGTGGGTTCTGCAGAATGCAGAGGACCCCGGGAAGCCTCCAAAGAAATACTCTGTCCACACTCTGGCCTGTTTTCTTGTATGAAAGTACACTGAAGAGCATGCCAAAAGGAGACTGCTTCAAAGCAGTCTCCTGAGCATTCCCAGCATGGACCAGTCCCACCATCTATCATGTCAATGTCTGGACCAGGCCAAATGACACAGAGAGCCCAGTACCATTTCACCGGACTCCTAGAAATACCCCTGTAGCTAGGCTGGGACTTGTCCACCTGAGGTAGTCCCTACTACAGATGTGCGTGAACTTTTTTTTTGTATTCGATTAGTATTTAATCAAATGCAAGAAAATTCATACTCTTTGAATAGATCCCCTTCAAATGTAGTGGGATTCAAATTCAATACAAATGTTCAATCCAATACAAATCCTATATGAATGCATACGGATCCCATACATATCCCATATAAAGCATCATATGAAAGTATCTAAACATTTGATTCAAATACAAATGTCCAAATTCAGCCAAATTCATACAAATTTTGAATGTTATGAATATTCATGCTCATCCCTAGTCCCTACAGCCCTATTCCCTGGGTTGAATCACTTGTTTTGGACCAGGAGGTGTGGTTCATATTCCATGCAGATGTGCTGAATACAGAAGCAACCTTTCATTGAAACTTAGGCTGCATCCACATACACTCAGTAAAGCAACTCAAATGTGGCTTGAGGTGGTAGCATTCAAATACTGATGCTCCAATCTCACCTGTAATCCACATTAAAAGTCAAATCGTGTCTTTTGGAAGTGCATGTTCCAGCCTTTAATTTGGATTACTTGTGGGATGGGAACACTAGAATCTGTATGCTACAACCTCTAAGCTGCTCTTGAGCTACTTCTTTTTTAACTGTGTAAGATGCAACCTTAGAGTACTCTGCTCCCAAAATAAAAGTTAGGATTACTGCTACTTTGCTAAGATGGGTTGCAGATTTCTCTATAACATTGGTTGGTTTTAGGGATGTGCACAGATATTAGTAACATTCATTATTCGTGTGAATTCATATGAATTTGGACATTCATACACAAATTAAATGCCACAACATTCACACATTAACATTAATAGGAATATGAATGTTTTGGAAGATTTGTACGAATAACATGGACATTTGTTAAACTGGGGGAAAAAACTGAGGAGGAAGCCCAAATGGAGAAAAAGAGAGACAGGAGGGGAAGCGGGTTTGGAGAAACAGGGAGAGAGGCGATGTGTGTATGTAAGACATGAGAAGCAGCTGGATCGGAAAAACAGAGACAGAGAGGCAAGAGGTGTGGGTTTAAGACAGGAAGGGGATCCATACCCATTATGTATTGTATGAATTTGATTGGATATCTATCCAGGATGTGTATTTGATATGTATGCATTCGGATATTCAAATGAATTCATACAAATATATTTGTATCAAATAGAATCCTACCACATTCGAAGGGAATCTGTTCAAATGAATATGAATTTTCTAACATTCGATTCCTTACAAACTGAATGCCAAAAAACCCATCAGTGCACATCCCTAGTTGATTTGAATTAAAGAGAATATTAGGAAGAAAAGTATTTAGGACCAGACACTTAAAATGTTTTAAAACTTATGGTAGGTAGCTAATGCTGTCAAACTGAATTGTTTCCTCGCCATCACTACCACCATTACCACCGCCACCATCACCATCCTCTGCAAAGTTCTCCAAGTCTCTCACAAAAATATGCATGTATATGAATATCTCCGCGCATTGCAATATTCTAATTTTTACTTCTGTGTTTAATTATTCTTTTAGCATGCACCATTCAGCCACTTCTAGGCAGTCTTCACACTCTGATGGTTGCTCTCTGAGGAGCTGGCCACGCAGATAATGTGACATGTCTACAATTTTGAATGGCCAGTTAATCATTATTTCATCCACAAAAGGACCAAGAATGTTGCTAGATGCGGGTCCTATGGCTCTTGTCTCAGTGAGTGAACCTAACAAATTTTTCCACCTTGAGCTTGAAAGACTCGTTTAGGCCAAGGAATGCCGACCTCCATCAGAAAATATTTTCTCATCAGTCAAAGATCTTTGGTTGTCATGAAGTTAGATTAGCCGGTGACCTCACTCAGGCCACTCTTTTATTTCACTGTTTTTCTGGGTTTAATGAGGTGGCACCACAGTTCACCATGCTGTCAGTGCTGTTAAGAGAACGTTGTCTATGCATTTAATGTTCCAGAAGTTCATAGCAAAAAGACTGACTTGGGGTTATTTTGTTGAAAATACACTCCCGAGAAAGTTTCACACTGATACTTCTAGAAAACTCTATTACACTCTATTCTATATTGTAAAATTAATCATTTGACTGCCCACTTCTTTCCCTCTCCTAACAAATTTAGAATCATAAGTGAAAGGAGTCAGTTGGGCCATTGAATCCAACATCCTGCTTCACAACAGAAATACAAATGAAATCATCCTCAATAAAATGGATGCCCGGAATCAAATGGAAGCCATCAAAGGAGGGCTCATCCTAGGCTACTGGTTCTATTTTTTAAAAGTAATTGTTTTTTTGTTGAAGTTGAATCTGCTTTCTTGTTTCTTGAGCCCATTATTCTGTCTTTTGTACTTGAAAGATGACAAAGAACAAACCACGCTGCTCTTCAGTATGGCATGTTATTGCATCCCACCTCTGTCTCCTCCTCCTCCTCCTCCTCCTTCTGATGCTAAACACCCAAATTATCCAGTTTTTTTCCTTCACAGACTATGTTTCTATCCTTTGTTGCCCTTTGAGCCTATTGTAGTTACTAATTTTAATTTTACAACACAGAGTGCAGATAAATATGGAAGTATTACTTCTGATGTTTTTGACATTATATTTCTAGCGATAAATCAATTATTGCATTTCCCTTACTCCTGTTTTTTTGGTAAACAGCATCACATTGATATCTTATATAACAAAAGCAAATTTATCACTTATCCTGTACTTATGCGTGTCACTCCTATTTCCCAAATAAAGAAATTTCCATTTGTTTCTGTAGAAATGGACTGCAATCAATATTGAACAAGTGAGTCTGATTTGCAGTGTAGAAACAAATATCTCAATTATACTGATGGCAACTTTTCCATCGTGCCCTTCTGTCTTTAAAAAAAGTATGTTTTGAAAATTTAAAATGTACTGAACACACGTGCATTGATTTTGCAAAATAAAATAATTTGGGAACCGTATTCTTAGGTACTACTAACCTGAAGCCTTCTTCTGTCCTTCAATCTCAAGATGTTTTAAGTGAAGTGAAACCAAGTCCTACAATCCAGCATTTCATCTGACATATGACTCAAAGTGTATCATCCTGGAGTTGCTGGGTGCAGCCATGAGGAAGACTTCCTGTCCCAAATTATGAGAGAGAGAAAAATAAAAATGACCACCTTTCAGACATTTCAAGTAAAGAAGGCATGCTGAATCATGGATGTACAAACATCCTGTTTGGGGCAAAAACTTAAGACATTTGATGCTCTTGTCAGTTATATGAGTCACTCAGTACACTGATTTGGTTACTGACAGCACTATGAACATTGCAGGCCTTGCTCACAGACGCGGTTTTCCTGTGGAAAACTATGGGTGACTCTGCCCTGGCTGGTATACTGGGCCAGAAGGCATATTAGAAGCCTACCTTCCACACCTTGGTGTGGCCTAAGAGAGGCTCTAGGTAGGGCCTTCCTTAGACCACACCCGCTGAAAGAGAGGGTGCTTGCTGGTCTAGTATAGGGATGTGCACGAATGATTTTTTGCATTTGCATTTGAGTCAATTTGAATGTCAAAACATTCCATTCGATTTGAATGTTTAAAAATGGAATGCAACAAAAATCTATTCAAATTCAATACATTCGAATCTATTCGTTTGAATGTTAGATACGAATTTGAAGATACAAATGTCGACAACATTTGTGTTATATGCATCTGTATGCATTTCGTGTGCATCCTGTTTTATCCCATACGCATCCTGTTTTCGTTCCGTATTATAACCGCAAATGCGTACAGATCCGTACGAGATTTGTACAGATACAAATGTATCTGTATATTTGAATGTTTTGAATCATTTGATTGAATGTTTAAATTTGAATGTGAAGACATTCTATTTGAATTCGAATTTCCACATTTGACCAAATTCGATCAAATTTTGAATGTTTAGAACATTTGTGCACATCCCTAGTCTAGTATAACAGCCAGTGCAGAATCATGCTATGTCAAAAGATTTTGATGGATTGAACTGTGTTCATTGTGTTATCAACAAATACGTATACCAGTGATGGCGAATCTATGACACGTGGGTCCCAGGTGACATGCCAAACCCTTATGGGTGACACACAAATATATTTTTATAACAGCCTATTATCCTTGGAGGGGTGTATGTTTCTATAGAGGGTTATTAGGGCTCTTTTCCTGGATTATGGTCCGTAATTATGGAACTATTTTTGTGGATCGGTTATGGACGCATAATTTTCTATGTGGCCATGCACACATCCATTGTTTTTTTGCAGATGGGTGTCTGTGCCTGACTTTTTCGGGTCCTTATGTTAACGGTTATATTTATTTATTGTTGCAGCCCTGTGATGGAGAACCCAAAAATATAAAAAGCCAGATTAAACAGTAAAGGAAGAGGTAGTAGCAGTAGCCAACCCTTTCAAGACATATGGACAGAGATATATGGCACTATTGACAGAAACAACAGATCATTGTGCATACTGTGTAATGAAACAGTAGTAAGCAAAATGTGGAATATAAAGCTACGAATATCACAAAATTATGGATATTTCTAGATGTGACACGGCACCTGAGTTAAGCTAGGTTTTTTCCTGAATTTTGACACATGAAGCTAAAAAGATATATACGTATATATAAATAAAAGGTTCACCATCACTGAGTTATACAAAAGTATATAATAACCCTTTTGTTAATCTTATAGTAAAAGTGATCTTGGAATATTACTCACTAGAGATTTCACTTAATGCCCTTTCACAAGCATTCTTGTTTATTGAACATCTGTGCATACAAGCAAAACTTAGGATAATAAAGAAAAAAAAGATCGTTCATTAAAACCATTTTTGGTTGAAACAGAAGGCTTCTATATGTTAACTTTTGCAGCTAAAGATAATTGCCATACATCTGAGTTTTAACAGGCCCATCTGCATTTTCCACAGGGATCGCTTCTAAAGAAATTTTGGCATGGATTTCTCCCAGGGATATTCACTTATTCATACAATGTAAAACAGTCCTATAGATTAACAACAAAGTTTGGGTACGTTGACATGAAGAAGCAATGAGTTATGGAATAATAATATTTTTTTATTATTACTTTTGTGGTAGGGGAAACTCTGGATTAATTTGAAAAATAGCATGGGCTGGAAATTTGATGACAGTCGTCATGTGTGCAATGTTGAAATCTATGAACTTTAGTAGTTGTGGGGGTGTTGGGAACCATTGAGTTGTGGCTCACTAATGCTTGACTGCTTGGATACCCCTATGCAGTTTTCTTGGCAGAGATACAAAAGTAGTTTGCCTAGGGATGTATTTTTGGCATTTGATTCAAATGTTCAAAAATCCGTATTCGTACAAATAGAATGCCTTTGAATGTGTTAAAATTTTATTCGATTCAAATCTATTCATATGTATTTGTACGAACATCCGATACGTATCTGCTATGAACAGATATGTATCTGCTACGAATGCTAGGGATACTCATGCACCAAGGGGCCAGCTGAAAAGCAACAAGGAACATGAAAGGGAAGCAAAGAAATAAGCGACATCAAGAAGAGAAGATGGAAAAACAGAGGAAGTCATATAGAGTATTAAAGCAATGTAATAATGTGATATGAGAAAAATGTAAGAAGTTTTTTTAAAAAAAAAATAAAAATAGGAAAAAAATAGAATATTCCTGCACATTGCTAGGTTTGCCATTGCTGTAACCTAAAAAAATCCTTAGAATTGGAGATACCTCTTTCTCAGTCTTTGCATAGTCTGAATTACACCATCCACGCACCAGCGTATAACTGACAAACCGTAAAGTTTTGCAGAAGTGCTAAAACAAACAAAAATGGACTGAGAAAAAATACTTTTAGGCTGCGTTTACACCTAAGTTTTAATCCAGCTCCAGTACACCTTCATAGCAGAAAAACATATCAGAAAAGTGAAGAGTCATTTTCTTTCCACTACAACTAACCCAAAGGTAGATTTTCCGAGTTGGATAAAGCTGAAAGAAATCAGCTTGTCGATTTGCTAATGTGTTCTCTCACTCTGAAAGTGGACTGAAGTTGCATTAAAACTTAGGTGTGGCCTTCAGTGTTTTATTTTTGTGTGTGGGTGTCTAATACTTTCAATGTGGCTTTGCTCTATATATTTGCCCCCCCCACACACACAACCTTGCATTCTGAAGGTACACACCAGCAACCACATGCCAGTATTCCTTATTCAGGAACCCTTGGATCAAGCTGTGTTTTCTGTTTAGTTTCTTTTGTGGCACCATAGCTTGTCTTCCATCTTCCATCATGATGCGTAGACACAGGTGACATCTCTACAGTTGATTCTAGCAGGCAAATGTTCTTCTCTGCATTGGAGCTGTAAAATCTGCCCTTTGGGGCATCCTTTATGCAGGGTGCAAGAAACTACTCTAAAAATGGATCATTCCCACTAATGATTTCTTTTCTGCCATGTGAATTACTAGAGGTGATTTCTACATGAACAGTTTGGTTTCAGACTGAATTGGCCAACACATGGTCTCAGGCTGAATTGTAAGCACATCTCACCATGTTTCCTTTATCAGTGAGTTGCCTTGTATCTCACTGAGCTATGAAACATCATCTTTCTTTTTACAAACCCTTGCTTTTCAAGAGAGTCAGAGGCCACATCCAGCAAGAAGGAACACAGGAGCTAAAGAAGGGACTGGCATTGTGTGACTGGCAAGTTCCCCATTTCTCTGTAATGAGACTACAGCCTCCTGCAGTTGACACAACAATTTGTTCTCTGGGTCTCTCTGTCTGGGGATTGGCTGAAAGTGAAGGGAAGAAACAAAGCAGATACTATGGCCGCATCGTCATAGGGGCTAAAATCTGGAGTAGATTCAGATTCGGCATCAAGGGTTCCCATTAAATTCTCCAGTAGTCTGAATCCAGTCCAGATTTTAGCCCCCTGTTCCCATGCCAGTTCTCTTTCCCTGGATTTTCTGGGTAAAATCCAGGGAAAGAAAAACCCTGTTTCAACAGGGCTTTTCCAGTTCATTTGAATTAAAGCTGAGCAAAGGAAGACAGCTGGTGGCCGGGGCAAGCAAGCGAGCGAGCGGGTGGGTGAGGGGAGGGAAGACCGTCCCTCAGATGCCCGCTTCCCCTTGAAGGCGTTGAAAGCAGGAGCAGGCATGGGAGAGGAACAGGATCTGCTGCCACCGCTGGCATGCTGCCGTCGCCACTACTGCCTCTACCATCCACGCCACCACCAGGCACATGACGAGGTCCGCAGGAAAGGTTTGCAAAAATCTCTTTCTCCAGCCTCCTTCTGCAGGGCCGAGGGCTTTGGGACTGGGCATGGCTGGGCCCCGGCTTCCCTTCGGGTTAGGAGGAGGAGGAGGAGGAGGAGGAGGAAGAGGCCAGCAGCGGTGGTGGCTCCTGTCCAAAAACTGCTGCGCCATGCCATTTGCAGGTGAGGTCTGGGAACACTCGATGTGCATTCGGTGCTGTTCCTGGCCTCCAGCTTAAACCCACAGGATAACCCAGATTATTTTGGACCAGAGTAATCCAGGTTCGTGGTGGGTTCATGGTAGGTCGGAATGTGGCCTATCTGTTGGGTGTTTCATTTTCAAATATTGCCATTGGTTGGTAAGCCCTAAAGAAGTGCTGGTAAACCTGAAATAAAACAAATATTTCCTACATGAAATAGAAGTAGCAGAGAAGTTGAACAAGTATGAAAACACAAAGAAGAAAAGCCTGATCCCTGATGAAAGCTAGCAGTTCCTCTTGCAGTTCCTCTTTCCTCCCAGAAACAGGAGCAGGGAAAGGTGATGCCAACCATGGCATCATTGGGAATGGGATTTGCCAGCCTGCCAATTTGGAGATGGTGCAGCGGGAGTTATGACCTAGAGCAGGTATACTTGATCTTATCAGGAAGGTGCTCCTGCATGAAATCAAGCCATTGGCATGCATTCTGTCCTGAAGTGGCTCGTAAATCATCATTGTTACCATGCTCAACTCATCAATATTTGTCAGAACTTTCAATTTCCTTGGAGGTCATCTAGATAGTTACATGTGTGTTCCATGGAACCGTGTGGGGCTTACTTCTAGGTAAGCAAGCAGAAGACTGCACTGTTAAAATACAGGGAAAACTTAGCGCACTCAGTTATAATAAGTGTCTTTCAGCTTCTCTGAAAATAAATCATGTTTTTACATAAAACCAGTTTCCTTCCTTCCTTCCTTCTTTCTTTGTAGACATTAATCACTAGAGGAGATCTTCTTGGGAAGGGCATGAGTACACATTGGTTTTGATTAGCTGGATTATACAAGCCTTTTGAAAATAATTTGCTTATTCCTGCCAAACACCAAGCAGTTTGTACTTTGCATATTAATGTAAATGGCACATTACCTGGGGAGAAACTTTCAGCCCTGTTCAGGACTGGATGCAGAGTGCTCACCAACGTTATAGGATCAGGCTTCTCTAGCAGTATGCATTGTTGTTTTTTAAAGTGTTTTGATTAATTAGCAGAACAAAGGTAAGCTGCACTTTGTATGCGTACATGATTAATATAGCCATTTAGTTGAGTAGTAAGAAGCAATTACAGTCAAATCCACACATTTTAACAGTCATTTTAAGGAGCCAACAAAAAATCCCCCTCTCTTATCGCTTTGCCTAGATGTCACATAGTAGTGAGTAAAGAAAGGTTTGCTAAGTATATGTGGGCAGACGTACTTGAAAAGAACAGTTTTTTGCTGGGGACCAAGAAAACACAGGGCGTTGTTTTGCAATTCTGGCTGGCTGCTAAGCTTGGTGTTTATTTTTTATGACACTCTGAGCACGTTTTTGGTCTCAGGCTGAATTGTTTGCACATCCTATCATCCTTCCATTGTCAGCAAGATGTCCTGTATCTCACTGAATTGTGAAACATTTTTTCTTTTTACAAATCCTTGCTTCTCAAGTAGGGATGCATCGAATATTTGTAATATTCAAAATGAAAATCTGGTTTGAAGGAGCAATTAATAAATAATTGGAATGAATGAATGATTGGTTGTCCAAAGTCAGGAGGCAAGCTCCCATTTGTATTGATACTTGAATATTACGTGTGGATCCCGATGCATGTACTTATGGTTTTCAAAAAATCAGCAGTATGGGAAAGGGAATGGGTGCTCTGCCGAATAAAACAGCATAAGAAGAGGAGAAAGAGAGATGCATTCAGATTTATAAAATTGCATATGCATGTATCTATACTTAGATTTGATTTTTATATATATTTACATAGCAAGCAGTTTCTAGCAGTGCATACCCTGATGTAGGAATACATTAGCAGAGATTGACTTCTGTGTGTAATGATTTCTTTTAAATATATGTTTTCCTCTTCCATCCTTATCCTGCCTTAAAGAAAGCAAACAGCTTGGTAATGAACACAGTAGGAAGAAATTAAAACAGAGGGCACAGTATGCCTTAAAGTGAGCTGTTTATTTTGCCTTTTAATTTGTTTCGATATTTAAAACTAAGAGCAGGGGGTAAGTACTTTTCTTCATTAAAGAGCTTGCTTTTCTTGCTTTCTTTACTTTTGTTGTTCTCTGCAAAGCCCTTACTATTGTCCTGTAATTCTTATTTAGAAGTTTCATATGACTGCGGGATAGCTACATTAATACATTACAATGTCCCAAGCTTCCATGACCTTGAAATCAGGAGAGCGTTAAAACTGCATCTCATCCAGCATCTGGAACAAACAAGGAATGTCTCTATATTGGCTTATTTTCTAGAACATGTCGAAGAAGTAGTTCTCTGATGTTCTGATAATTTTAAGATAGAATTAAAAGTTAGTTCCATAGCTGCATCTTGTTGTGTGCAAATCAAGCTGCAACTCATTACATGGTCCAGATACCTTTTCCTTTCCCCAGAGGTAGCGCATATGCTTTACACCCCATGCTGAGCTATCCAGAGGGAGTTTTCACAGGAAGGGTGTCTTATAGGGGTGTGCACAAAGCCATTTTTCACCATCTGAATGCATGTCTGAATAGAGTCTGAAACCTGTGCTGGATAGAGTGGAACTCTTACTTCCTGGGATATGGAGACTATGTTCTAAATAGCAGGGTGACAACTCCCACCCACCCACCCAACTGATCTACATGCATGATTTCTTCCATCTTTAGGGTACAGTCCTTGGTCAGTTGGAGAAAAGCAAATCAGAAAAATGGCTGGTCCTTGCTTTGGATGTAACTTGGAAGAAAACATGAATTATCTAAATTCCTGGAAGTTTTCTATATGAAAGAAACAGAAACTTGGCAAAAGCCTAGTCCAATTTGGGAAACAGCATGGAGGCAAGAGTTACAAATGCTGATCCAGCATCATTAACCTTAAAAACGAAACAAAAACAAAAATACCTCCACAAGATCCAGCCATGAGTGTTTTAATGTTTGCTTGACTTCAGTCCTGGGGCATCTCAGAAATAATTCTTGTGAGCTTGGTAACTGAAATACCCTCTTATTTTCAATAGTCTTAATTCAGAGATATCTCTGGGGTTGCATCCACCGTGGGTGAAAACTGCTCCTGATGACAGCCCAAGGGGCATTACGTTTGTGCACTGACAGTGTCCCTGGGCATAAAATGTGTCCTGGGCGTGAAGTGTGCCTCTAGGGGTGCATTCCCATACAAGAGTAAATGCGAATTCAGTCCATTTTCAGCAGTCTGATCCCATTTATTTTTTTATTCCCTGACTTTATGAGGACTATCCTGCTAAAATCCACAGAAAAGAAACAGCACGTTCTTGGTCCTGTTTTGGAGCCCAGCCCATTTTTTTCCGCCTTTGGGTATGCTACCAGGCTATCCCGGGAGGAGATCAACCTTTCGGACTGCCCCCCCCCCATGCTTCTGGTCAATGCCTGCCACAGATGGGTGGGATTTCACACCAGGGAAGGCCTGTGTTTTGTCCCCAGAGCAATGCTATGGACTTTGCATGTAGTAAGGCCTCGGGCTCTAGGGAACACAGCCTGAACAAAAGACTTGTCCACAAACTTCTTAGATTTTCAAAAGCTTTACTGGTTACAAACACAAATTACATGAAACTGATCTCTTCTCTCTCAATAGTCTTTCTTAAATACCTTGTTCTCTCTTCTCTGATGGTTAGCCTTCTGATAGACTATCTCTGTTTTCTGTTTCTTCTGTGGATTTTATCTCTCTTCTGTGAAGTTTATCTTTCTTTCTTCTGTGGACTTTATCTTTGTCAAAGGAAAATACTTTCTCCAGGTCTGACTTGGCTGAAATCTTACTACACACGAAAAAGGAAACTAGTTGGAGAGGCAGTATAAGACCCTAGAATTTCCCACAATCGTTTTCTCTCTTAAAGCTATAGATTTCTAATTCCCCTGTTGAACTAATACATGGAAAAGCTTATAATATCTTTAACTAAATATATGTCTCAAGAGCATGAAAGATGCTCTGGAGGCATGACAGCCTGCCTCCTCCCCTTGCCACACTTGCTTTGAACACACTGCAATCACGGGAGATGAAAGGAAAACCTTTTAAAAACACCAGTCTCCATTTGCCAGAGATACATTTGTAGCAGGGATTGCATCGCAGGGGAAAACTTTTAAAAACACCAGCCTCTTTCACGTAGGGGAGGGAAACTGAAAGGGAAAGCAATTGCTTTGTGATTGCCCTGTGTCTGTTCTTCATTCAGCGGATTCTGAGTGAGGCAGGCTTATAGGGGTTGGACAAGGGGCAGAGATGAAAAGATCCTGTTTCTCTGTGCTGGGGATCTTGTGTGGCTTGAGTGGGAACTGCAGTATTTAAATTCAGTCCGTGTTATCCTCAGGCAAATGGGGACAGCCAGAATGTGCACTCGGTCCTGAATCCAGATTAAAATAGTCCAATCCAGAGTTAAAAAGTCAAGTTGGAATGCAGTCTGACTGTCATCCTTCCTGTAGAGTGTGAAGAATAACTGAAGGCACTCACTACCCTCAGGGACTTATGCTGCCACCATAAAGATGGATGCTGAGAGCATGTGCAACCTATCTGCCCTGCACTCCCCACAGACCTATTTCATGATGCCTGGAAAATAGGCATCTTCTACAGGTATTTCTGGTGTGTGCTGAAATAGAGCAGAACTGTAGCTTCCAGGCTTGGGGACCTTTTATTCCCTGGCCTCAGAGTTGGTGTGGCCCTGTGGATGTCACGTTTCCTGCCTACGGGACTAGATTTCTTGCAGTGATGCTCTGGACCAGCAGTTCTCAACCTTCCTAATGCCGCGGCCCCTTAATGGAGTTCCTCATGTGGTGGGGACCCCCAACCATGGGGGTGGAGCAGCTGGGATGTGGGAGGGAAGGGCAGCGGGAGGCTCATCGCAACCCCTCTGAAAGGGTAATTTGACCCCCAAAGGGGTCCCGACCCCCAGGTTGAGAACCACTGCTCTGGACCATACCCCATCGTGAGGATACAGCATTAGCTCTAGGGTGTGCATGAATGCAATTTTTTTTTTAAAAAAATTGATTTTATTCAAATTGAATATTCAAATGTCTGAATTTGTACGAATAGAGAAAAAATGAATATATTAAAATTCCCACCAATTTGAACTCACTCGTATCTATTTGTAAAAATATTCAATATGAATTTGATGATACAAATATTGACAACATTCGTATGTATCCGTACGCATCTGTGCATCCCAGTTTTATCCCTTACGTATCTGTATGGATGTGTACGGATACGAATAAGATGAGTACACATATGAATGTCCAAATTATTCAAATGAATGATTCAAAATATTCGTATTCGTTCAAATATTAAAAAAATGAATATCTGGACATTCAATTCGAATTTGAATGTCTGAATTCTGCTGAATTCGATTGAATAACAAATATTTCAAATATTTTTGCACATCCCTAATCCGCTCTTGTTTTAAAAAGTAAACTAATAGAGAAAAAAAATAACATGATTTTCCTTCCCTGTCTGAATATACTAAATGGGAGTAATAATATATTCTATTAATATACTAATATAATGCTCTATAACTGAAGGTGTCAGGTCACAATAAAATAATTATAAAAGCAGATAAAACAGATTGGCTCAAATAGGGTATTTTTTCACTGTCACTAAAAGTACCCATTACGTACCCATTAATGGGTACGAAATGGCATTTTGGTACCCATTAATGGGTACTTAATGGGTACTTCTAGTGACAGTGGAAAAACACCCATAGTGTCTTAAAACTCTCATGATGGCAGAGCTGTACAAGACCACGGTTACACCTTAGCATTTTAAGCTGTTTTAGGAAGGCAGCCGAATCCAAGCTGTTTTAGGCCTGGAACAGCTTGGTCACACCTTCCTGTGGCCTAAGCCTCTTTTCTTAGTAGTGTCCCATTTTAAGGCTGGAGCGCTCAAGTGCAAGAAATCTTGATTTCTATTGCTAACTAGTGCTCTAATGCTGATACTGAAGGCATAAACTGCATACCTAAAAGGCATGGCAGGGAAAAGTTTTCAGGGGAAAGAAACCTAAGGACAGATGATGTCAGACTTTTGTCCCCTCAAATTTTGCTTGGGGTGTATACATTTGTTTTCATTATTGAAAGAGACTTCTCGTAGGCTTCAGACTAGTTTTCCTTGTATTAAAAAGATCCTGGAAAAATGCAATGAAACTTGACAACCCACCATATGGTACATAAACATTAACTTAGAATATAATCCAATATCAAGAAGTTAAAACCACGGATCAGCCAACGGGGTCTCATGGGACACATTTGCAGCTCATTTCACTCAACTTTCGAAATGTCCCAGTTCCTTTTCTAAAAAGCATAAAAATGAACCCAATAAGAGGGAGAAAAACACCTTTTCAGGATGACAGAAAAGTTCTATCCTATAATCTCCAGAGGAATACTAAAAGGGCCATATCCATAACATTGTTTTTCTCCTTCCAAAGGTTAGCCATAGAAAACTGTCAGTAGTTCTCACAAACTGAGAATCTCTGAAAGGTCACTGGGTTTGCAATAGAGTTACAGCACTGTACAGGAGGGATATGCACAAATGTGGTGGGTTTTTTCCGTATTTTATTCATACCAAATAGAATGCAAGGAAATTCATATTTGTTTGAATAGATCCCCTTTGAATGTGACATGAGGGATTTCCGCACTGCAACGCGTTCCAAACGGAACGCGTTCAGGCGGAAAGCTTAAGACAGCTCCCGGCGCTTTCACCTTTCACACACAGACGCGCCAGAACGCGTGTAAACGCGTTCCGGCGCGTCTGTGTGCGAATGCTCAAAGCGCCGGGAGCTGTCTTAGCCGGCAAAGGCCGGCCAGGGGCGCGGAGACAGCCGCGGAGGCAGATCGGCAATCAGCTGATTGTCAAACAGCTGATTGTCGAAGCCGCGCCGGTGTCGGAGGCGAGCCCGCAGCTGTTCGGGAGACAGAAGCAGGCGCGAATGCTTCTCCTCCCGAACGCCTGCGGGCGGCTCGTCCGCGTTCGAACGCATGTAGAGCACTTTAAAGTGCTCTACATTTCGAACGCGAGAAAGACAGCTGTGGACACGTCGGAGCGCAAGCCCCGCTCGGGCAATGCAGATGCCGTGTCCGCAGCTGTCTCCCACGCGTCCCGTTCAGCCCCGTGCGAAAACGTCTATGGTTTGTGTTCAATAGGAATGTTCAATCCCATACAAATCCCATAGGAATTCCACACAAAGCTTCATACAAAGCTCCATATGAACGTATCAAAACATTTGATTCAAATTCAAGTGTCAATCTTTGAATGTGCCAACATTCAATTTGAGTTCAAATCTCCAAATTCAACCAGATTCGTAGGAATTTTGATCCATGCAGATCCCTACTGTAGTTCCAGTTAAAACGTGGAAAAAGAAGATAGAGTTCCTGTAACTTTAAAAGCTGTGCCAAACGGGAACTTTTAGTCTAGTGGTTAGGGAGCCGGACTCTTATCTGGGAATATTGGGTTCGATTCCACCCTCCCCCATGAAGCCTGCTGGGTGACCTTGGGTTAGTCACAGCTCTCTTCTGAGCTCTCACAGCCCTACCCACTTCATAGGGTGTTCTGTTGTGGGAAGAAGAATAGAAAAGCTCTGTCAGCAGCTTTTGAGTCGCCTTAAATGGGTGAGAAAAGTAGAGTAGAAAAGCCAACTCTTTCTTCTTCTTCTTCTTCTTCTTCTTCTTCAGCAGATGTTGTTTGCATTACAAGCACCACCTGTTTCAATGTTTCTCCTGTATGACTTTTAAACTTACAGGGCTTCTGCCCTCATTCCCATGTGGTAACTCTAAATCCAGTCCAAGCACCCAGGTCCTCTTGCAATTCACTTACTTATGTTAACTTAGAAAGCAGTTATATGAGCTTGCCCTGAAGTCTGCACAGATATGGAAATGGAATCTCAGTGAAGCAGCTCTAACCAGCCTGCCCTCGTACACTGGCTTTCAGGGTGGCACGAGGTGTCTGATCACTTTTTGGTTGGCAGATAGAAGGTTGAGCTCCTG
Source organism: Aspidoscelis tigris stejnegeri (assembly GCA_023333525.1). Lineage (NCBI taxonomy): Eukaryota > Metazoa > Chordata > Lepidosauria > Squamata > Teiidae > Aspidoscelis > Aspidoscelis tigris. The sequence continues at coordinate 90,333,719 of JALMGA010000004.1, forward strand.
GCATCATTGTCCCTCTTTAATGAAGGTTGACAGCCAAGCGCTGTGAGCACCTGCCTGCCCATCAGACCTCTTTAATGAGGTTTGATAGCCAAGTGCTGCCAATGGCTGCCTGTCCTTGTTGCCCATAGTTTGCAGATGCAAGGCGTGGGCACGTCTGGCACCAATTTGGCATCCAATCTAGATGTGACCTAAGGGAGTTTAAGCCTGAGATAGAAACCCTTGGAACATTAGTATTAATAGCTATACCTAATGGATTTTATCTTGCACTTTATGGATTTTATTTCGTAAATTTATGTATGAGTATAGAGTACGTGTTTTTCACGAACGTATGCATTTTTATGATTTTATATGTAGGTTTTGTCTTAGTGGATTGTGTTCACCACCCTGAGATTTTGATAAACGGCAGTAGAGAAATCTAAATAAACACAAATGCAAATCCAGGGAGCACCACAGAATGTTCAAAGCCTTCACATAAAGATAAGACAGAATCTTATGAGATATTATAATCCTTAAAACAACTTTGTTGAGGTAGGTATATTTTTATTCCCCTATCGCCTCTTGTATTCTCTGAAGCCGACAGTGACACGCATAATAATTTCTAGTGAGCTCATGACGGATATGATATTTGCAGCTAATTTTTTAGCCACTGTGCTGCAATAACTCTGTTACAGGTATATATGAATCGATTACAGAAATTACAAGCTTCAGGAATTAAAGGGCTGAAGGAAAAAGGGGCTTACAACTTTATTTTTAAGCACTGCAGTAACATTGCTGTTGGGAGCAGACAGCATTGGCTCTATCTGTTCAGGACCTGCTGCATGAGTGTTATTATGGATGATGGCAAAGTGGTAGTTTTGTGGCAGGACATAAGAACATAAGAGGAGCCCATCCAGTCCTACCTCCTGTCACACACATTGGTCCACCAATTTCCCATGGGCATTTCAAGCAGAGACAAGGGCAAACCCTCTCCCACTCTCCAATCCCAGCAAATGGCCTTAGAAATATCCTGCTTGTCCCCACAGCCTGAAATATGTACATAGGCATCCATTCTAGTAGCCATTGATACATCTGTCATCAATAAATTTGTCTAACCCTTCCTTAAAGCCATCTAGGCTGGTAGCTGCTACCACCTCTTCTGGCAGTAAATTCCATAGACCAAAGACCCTCTGGGTGAAGAAATACTTCCCCTTAACTGATCTGAGTCTCCCACCCATCAGCTTCATAGAGGGCCCCCTGGTTCTAGTGTTGTGTGATAGAGAAAAGAAATGTTTTCTATCCACCTTTTCTATACCGTGCACCCAGGAGAATGGTAACATTGCCAGGAGGCATCGAACAGTGGTTTTACTCAGATCTCTTTTCTTTTGACATTCCAGAACTGATATATCATAGAGGCAATGAAGTTCGATCTATTATATAAAAAATGACTAATGTATATTGGCTAAGTACAATCCTATACAGTAAAAAAGGAAGTGAGTGAAGTTATGTGAATATATGAAGCACTTAAGAGGGAACGAGAACTGGAACATGGAAATAGAAGAAAATTTCGTTATACGATAAGTGATTTTGGTTTGGGAATGAATTGTTAAGAGTAATATTTATTGAATTATCGTTATATTGGAATATTGTAAATTAGGGATTTGCATGAATATTCGTAACATTCAGAATTTGGCTGAATTTGGCCGAATTTGTACATTCAAACTCGAATTGAATGTTACAATATTTGTATGCAAACATTCAAACAAATGTGAATGTTTCCAGACATTTGTACAAACAGTTTGGACATCTGTTAAGCTGGGGAAATGTATCAGATATGTATCTATTCATATCTAATATGTACCTGTTCATATCAGATAACATATCGAGTGTGTATACAAATAGATTTGTATTGAATATAGGGGTGTGTACGAATGCATTTTTGCATTCAAATTTGAGTTGATTTGAATATTTGATTTGATTTGAATTTTAAAAATCTGGATTTTTGAAAATCCAATTCAAATCTGGATTATCTGTATTTTCAAAAGTCTGATTCGAACTCGAACATACAAATGTTGGCAAGATTCGTATCCAATTTTCAAATTTGTGTGAATCTTGTATGTATCCCATCTTCATCCTGCATTATAAATGCAAATAAACACGATATTCAGATTCGATATAAACAGATCTATTTGGTCAAATTATTCGATCAAATTCGTTAATTCAGATTTTTGAAAATCTGATTTGAATTCGAATGTCGATATTCAATGGATTCGAATTGAATTTTTGAACTTTCGAATATCCATGCACATCCCTAATTTAATAGAATTTCACCACATTCAAATGCGATCTATTCATACGAATACAGATTTTTGAACATTCAATTCATTTTGAATTGAATGCTCCCCCCCAAAAAATCGTGCACATCTCTACTATAAATGTGAAAAATCAGTAAAAATATATTTTCTAAAAAAATCAATTTCTTCTGATAACTAAGTGAAGTAATGTAGAACATAATGGTCGTGTCTCCCCATATGTAGTGTAGTGTCACACACTTCATATCCAGGGTGCCCACTATCTGTGTACATTTTCACACCTCCCCCCACCTCTGGTCACCTCCAAGAGTTGTTGGGCACTATGGAGGGCAGTTGATGCTGCTAGACCTGGATACTGAATGCCTCAAGTGGTTCACTGAAGTTTCTATAAAACAAGTAGATACATAGCCATAAACTTCTCAAGTGGTCTTGTACATCACTGGATATTTTTGAACCGGACAATAGTTCTCAGCCTGACCTATCTCATTGTGAGGCTAAAGTGGACAGAAGAACTGAGCCCTTCACTCTGGGTTTCCTGGAGAGTAGAAGTATCTGTTTTCACTTAGGGTGGTTGTATAAGAGTCAGCAATATCTTGCATACTTAAAATGTAGGCAGGATCCTGCAGTATGAATGTGGTGGACCTTTGCAAAGGGAAGAAAAATGACAACCACAGTGGTGAGGCCAAGTGGGAAGGCGGGCACAATAATCCCTTACTCAGGAAATGTCTTCAAAGGAAAACCACCTCAGATTTCTCTGTGGGCAGGTGGCCTGATTTTCCCACACTTGCTAAAGGAGGCAAGAGAGAAATGGTCCGAAGGAGATTTCTTTTATTTTTAAGTCACAATTTTGTATACACTGAAGGAAAATAAAATCTATTCTGAAATATACTGTCTCTCAGTATTAGAAATGAAAAGGAAGGAGACCGGGAAGTAAATAGATCACTTCTGCTCTCAAAATTGCCAAGCCATCCATAATTCCATCTCCTTCTCGTTCAAGGATTCACACTGCATATACCCTATGTATTTATTTTATTTCATGCATTTAGATTTATATGTAAGGCAGGTGCAGGAACTGCAATCCGAGTTTTCTGCCAATTCATCCGGTAATGCTGCAATATGTAGTAACCCAAGGGCTAATTTATCTTTTCTTGGAACTGGCATTTATAACTGCTGGCCAGAAGTGACATCTATACTATCCAGTCCTGACCTTGCTGATTGCCTCAACTCCTTGAAGGAATACTATTAGCTAGCAAGATAAAGAACATTTTCAGCTGCCTGTGAAATCAAGCCTAGGAAAGAAATAAGAGTCTTATAGTGTATGTATAACCATCTCAGGTGCTTCAGAAGTGTCCACCTTGTTCTCACATCCAGGCTTCAAAGGGCCTCTGGGAATTTGAAATATGAGTCCATGGCCTTCACAGCAGTCTTTTAGATAAAAGAATAAAGCAAAAGGAAATAAAGATACCTTGGCCCCATTTATCTCAGAATGGTCCTAATGCAGCAGAAATGATATTTCCCAAAACTTCAAATGCTACCCCAGAATCTATGTATGGAAACTTCTAGATTTTGTTCTTTCAGCTCAGAGGTGGCCTTTTTCTAGAAGAAAGTGTGTGAATCCATATAACTGGCTTTACTGGGGTTGAAAATTTCAACAGCTAAGAATACCTAGGACTTGTTTTCTTCACTGAAAAGTTACTTTAGGTTGTATTCCTAGATCCCATACATGTTATGGACAAACACGGAGGAACCATCCTGAGGGCAGATACATCACACTGCAAATTCTTAACTCTTCTCTTATATACTTGTCATTCTTAACCATGATACAGTCTGCTGCACATTAAAAATAGTTCAGTAAGATTAATGTGAAGCTTCCTTTCCATGAAAAGTAACCACATAAATTGGGTATCAGGGAGTTCTAGTTTATAAGGCTCTGCTTTTATAAAAAGTGAGCACATGGTTCCTTCTTTTATGTACAGAATGGTCCAAAGAAGTATTTTTAATTTAGTTAGTTGACCCTGTAAGACAGCAATCTTTGTTATGTAAACTATTATTTTAATATTTATGATGGTGTTTTAATTGTGTCATTTAAAATGTTTTTATGATTTTAACAGTTTTTAGGAGATTGTTTTGTTTTGTAGTCTGTTGGTTTTGAAGGTTGTTACCCACCCTGAGATTTTTGGGTATATAGCAGGATAGAAATATCAAGAAGCAAAGCAAGCAAAGCAAGCAAAGCAAGCCAAGCCAAGCCAAGCCAAGCCAAGCTAAGCCAAGCCAAGCCAAGCCAGCCATCAAACTAGCAAACTAGCAAACTAGCAAACTAGCAAACTAGCAAACAAACAAACAAACAAATGTTGGTTGTTTCGTGGCAGGGATTTCAATACAGCTGTTTCCTTTAATAATATAAAGAGAATGACGTTTTGAATGGGCTTTGGGAAACAACAGCTGTATTCACAAGGATAATATTGGCCAACATAAGATCAGATAGCAGGTGGGACATCCTCAAGACCCCATCCCAGATGCAGACTTCCAGTTTATTTCTCCACTGTTTCCACTCAGTTTGCTACAAAAACCATGAATTCTGGAAATTCCATGCCTGGAATTGCATCTTCCATCCCTGTTCTAGCAGAACCACATTGCTGGATATTAAGTTGAATCTGCAAATGCCATGGATATTGCATTGTTGCATATAGGAATGATATATCTGCTGTCTGAAATTGTCCTGCTGAAGTGAAATTAAAGATGGATTTTTCAATGACTCGTCATACTGCCACATCTTCCCAAAGAGCACTATGTGTTTCAAAAGTTTTGCACCATATATATTAATCGAGTATAGAACCTAGCTGACTACACAGGAACGCAATTGGGAATGATGAATAAGCTTTTTTCAACAATCTTGGCTGTTCCTAGAGTTGCTGATCAAGAGCACCTCAGCCTCTCTGGAGACCATTCAAACTGACCCTATCCAAGTTGGTTTGGGGGAAGCAGCCTTGTGTTACATTTATTTTGCAGCCATTTGCAACTACTAGGCCACATTGCAAATATGCGGAGCTCTCCAGTTGGTTCACTACAAGTGGCCAAATAGTTGCTACTAATTAAATCAACATGACAGGTCACTGTCAGAGAATGGAGAGATAGTGGCATCTGGGGTTTTGAGCTGGTGTGGGGTGGGGAACATTTAAATCTTGATCTGGGAATGACCTCCATTCACACGTCCATTGAAGTGAGCTGGTTTGGTCTAGTGGTTAAGGAGCTGAACTCATATCTGAGAATACCGGGTTTGATTCCGCCCTCCCCCATGAAGCCAGCTGGGTGACCTTGGGCTAGTCACAGCTCCCTTGTCAGCTGTCACAGCCCCACCTACCTAACAGGGTGGTCTGTTGTGGGGAGAATAGAATGCTTTGTCGGCCACTTTGAGTCCCCTTAAATGGGTGAGAGAAGCCAGGGTAGAAAAGCATCTCTTATTCTTGAAGTGTAAATGCAACCTCAAAGTATGCTACATTTTGATGTGGTGGGAATATTGGCAGCAGAGGAATTTACTTCAATATGTTGAAAGAAAGTAGCTTGTACTGGGCACAGAAGCTGAAGACTGCATCAAAACCTGCCCATTTGCACATAGGTTGGCTGTAATATTTGCTCTTCAACCCTGCACATGTGTTGAATATGGGGTGGGACAGAGGCTGAAAAGACATAGGAGACACAATCCCATTGTAAGCATGGAAGAGTGCATTTACAATGTTGAATTAAATCTTGAAACGGATAGCAAATTGATATCTGATCTAAATATACAGATCTGAACTGTGTGTTGTTTTTAAATTCCATGTGCAATTTCTCCTTATATTCTATCCAGCTTGTCAGGTCCTTGTTTTGATGTTTGTTTCTTTCTCACAAGGACAAATATATTTCCCACCTGTGTTTTAAAATATAAACTGGAAAAAGAAATACCCAGTGTGCTTAGCTTGTTAGTGGTTTGAGCCCCCTTTCATTCAATGTGCGAGTTAGATAATATACAGACAGTTTCATAATTGTCATAATCTTCTCTAATGGACTGCCAGTAGAAGTGAATAGAAAAGATTATAATGGACATTGTACCAAGACTTCTTTTCTGCAAGGTAAAATACCATGCTTTCCCTAATCTTTAATTGTATGCATTGCTTTCTTTTGCCTTTAATTAATTACCACAGTGGTATCTTTAATGCCCTTCTCAGAAAACATTAGCTGCTCATTTATTGCCTAGTAACTCTTCTTTCTTTCTTTTGTATGTGAATAGGCATTCATTTCTCAACAGACATATTCTAAACAACGAAACGAATAGAACTTTGGTAAATACTGAAAGATGAACTTGGGTTGATAATGCTGTGACTTGCTTATTTAACAACAATGAATTTGATTTTGAGATGATCACTGCATGGAGTGCCGCATACTCTGGACAAGTAACTGTAATGTCTTTATTGCTATAAGCTCTCTCAATGGAGCATTGCATTAAATCATAGTGTGAGCATCTATATAGGCAGACAAAGTATTTATTTAGAAAAAAACCTTCTGTACCATTCCCTAAAATATCTTTGCTATGACTGATCTGAAAATTCCTAAATGTTCTCTTTCCAGTGCTTACACATTGCTTTTTTAAAAAAATACTCCTTATTAAACTTAATTGATACCTCCTTTTCTCTTATTGAAGGAATAAAAAACAACAACAGTTAAATAACTTAACCTCTACTCTGGGAATTTGGGGAAGTGGAGACGAGGGGTGTTTTTCCACTGTCACTAGAACTTCTAGTGACAGTGGAAAAACTCCCGAGAAGTAACAACCAAGTCTTGTGCTGCACCTGTGAGATTAGAGCCTGAACCACACGCTCTCCCAGGATGGATATTAAAACTGTGGCTGTTGCTGGATGGGGTGAGAGGAGAAACAACCAAGTCTTGGGCTGCACCTGTGAGACTGAAGCCTTTGCCACAGCCTCCTCTAGGTGTGGGCTCCAGCTGAAGTTGGAGGAATGGAGGGACACCTGGGTTGCTTATTGCTGCTATTTCTGTTCAGTTTCTTCTTTGATATTTTTGAGTTGTCTTGTATTAATTGGTCTTATGGTTTATTTTCTTATTTGATGCTGTGTATTGTAGTTTCTTGGATTATATAGCTTATTAGTAGAATTCTGCACATTGCTTATGATATATATCTGATGTTTTATTTATTGAAAGTGATTTCTTTACTTGCTGTATTTGTCTGATGTGATGATGTATTACTTTTTATTGTTTTTTTTCATGGTTGCTGTAAACCGTCTTGAGTAATTTATTAGAAAGGCAGCATACAAAAACTGAATGAACAAATGAAGCAAAAGTGAGAAAAGAAAATTAAGCAAAATGTGATAACACAGCAAAGATAGAACTACAATACTTCTGTAGTTAATTGTTTTTATTTTTTGTTTGTTACAAGTTGAATTAAAGTCTGAAAAAGGAACCTTCTAAGTATTGCAGTGACAATTTATGTAGTGAACCCAACAGGATAATCCTTCAATAAGAATCTCATCCTTTTCCACTGCCCTAGTAGATGCACTGTGCAACTCAGTTCTGCAGTGCTGTCCCTATCTCAAGGTAAGCATGATGTAAAATAATTTTTCCTTGTAAATCGCCATTTGCACATGTCTATCTTCGGGGGGGGGGGAAGGGAGGTGCTCAAGCAGTTCAATAGCCTTCCAAAATATTGTGGATCAGCTGGGTTCCCATTGCTAAGGTTAGCCCTGCAAAGCTGAAACAGGAAAAGGAGCTTCTAAAACCAAAGCACAGAAAGCATCTCTTGGCTATTATTCATTTCTTTAGTTGCATTTTATCCTGCCCTACACCTGTAGGTTCTGGGGCAGGTTAAAGCAATAAAAAAATGATATAAAATGAACACACTAAAGCCAATGACAAAGGTAGTACTTACTCTGGAAAAAGAATGGCCACCTGTCAAGATGTGTCTTTGGGAGGTCTATATTCTTTCTACAAATTAAGGTGTATTTTAGGCCCTTTTAAACCCTTTTAGCTCCTTTACTTTTATCAGTAGTTTTATTAGCATAATGATCCATTCATACCAAAACTCCATTGGTTTGGTTCAGTACTGAAGCAAAATTCTTCAAACCTTGTGAGGTTCAGTTGGTACTGACCCCTTAGCCCAGTGATGGCGAACCTTTTGAGCTCGGTGTGTCAAAATTCGCAAGAAAACCTAGCTTAACTCAGGTGCTGTGTCACTTCTAGAAATATCCATAATTTTGTGATATTTGTGGCTCTAGTAAAAAAGTTATATTTTTGATATATGTATTTTATTAAAAGCAAAAACAAATAATTCTTTACATTAGTGACTTTTGTTGCTAAATCTTCAGTTGAAAGTTGGTATTTCGTACACTTCAAGAACAAGCAAGCACTACATGTTCAGGTGCCAGGGTGGCCATGTGTGTCACCCAAAAGGGCTTGGCGTGTCACTTGTGACACGCGTGTCATAGGTTGGCCATCACCGCCTTAACCCATGGAATATCCAAGGGTGTGTCCACACTGGGGGATATTGCACATTCTGATGTGCAGTCAGTGCATGGGCATCACACCTGATACCTGATACTTCGTAGTGGATTTACCTGCTGCAGAATGATCAACATTCACTTCGTAGTACCAGGTAAGTTCAGAGTCTCCCACTGTCCTGACAGGACAGCGAGAAACTGTCAACAAAGTTTACTCCGAAGATCAACACAGACTTCAAAGATGCTCCAGAGCTATTTTGCACAGACTTTGAAGTGACTTTGAAATGACTTCGAAGCCACTTCGGAGATTGCACCCCCTGTCCCCCCAAACACCTGGGATGACAGGCAGATCCCTCGTAGGTAGATCCGGATTTCCAAATGGGTGCTCCGGTGTTTCCACGGCAGGGAGGCTAGCACCCATTACTGTTGGGTGCTAGACCACCCATGGAAACACATTGGGTACTTCCCTTAATCTGGAAGGGAAGTACCCATTCCCTAGATCTGGATCTTCTTAGATCCAGATTAAAGGAGCGCGGTGGAAAAACACCCTATAAGGATCTATTATCACAATGAATTTGAAAACTATGTATGCTTAAAGTTTCAAATGGTTATAATGTATTATTACTTTTTTCTGTTTTGTGAACTAACTTTTAAATAGAGCTAGCGAAGATGACTTGCCATGACTATGCAAGTGAAATTCAGCAGAAATTTGAAGATACCTCCTGTTCTTGCACATCATTAATGGATGTTATGCTGTCATTTATCACACTAAATTAAATGGACTTAGTAGATGAATTCACTTTGCCAATCGTGGCCGAGTGCCTGAAATTTACTGGATAATTTCCAGTAATCATAGTATAGACAAAACAGCAATGTTTCAAATGTTTTCTTGATCATTTGTTAAAAGAAAAAAAAAGCCAAAATAAAACTTGATGTTTTTAAAGATTGATACAAAAAAAATCTGTAGCTATACATTTTGTAAGTCTTAGGAGAAGAACTAATTTACATTTCTCCAGGTTTAGGTTGCTTCTGGATGTCAAGAGACAATGCAAGATCTGAAGAAGATCCTGTGACTGCATCTCACTGCCCCTCATCAGGTGTGATCATCAGAAGTGAGGAGAAACCCTCTGCTTACCTCAGCATCTGGCAACAGCTTCCTCAAACAGAGAAACTGGAGCTCCCAGAAGCCACAAACCGAACAAGTCTTATAACACCATATTCAATAACTACCTGGCAATAACTACCAGGCAATCACTACCTGGCAATAACTACCAGGCAATCACTACCTGGCAATAACTACCAGGCAAAAACTACCAGGCAATATATATATGCAAAATATAAATGCATAATATAAAAATTACGGCTTTTAAAATAACAGATCATTTAAAAAGATACACATACAAACCACAATTTGACACTAGTAAACAAATCAAAATAAACAGAATAGGTTATACATAATTAAGCACAAATATGATACTAAAATAATAGAAGCTATAATGTCAGTGTAAACTATCAACAGATAAGTTTATTAGGTACCGGATGAGTCATATATGTTTCAAAAGAAATGTTCTTCAGTGGCTGCTCCTGAGTAGTATGTTATGCCTGACCCCAACTAGGCAGTCATTAACAACATATCCATTTTTCAGCACAGCACCCAACTTCTTTCTTTTGCTGATTTTTGCACATTACGCTGGCTTCTGGGAGGCCTAATCACTCCAATTGCAAAAGTTATTTATCAGACATTGCGATAAGCAGAGATATTACAGGAAACCTAGCATCATTGCTGGATTTCCCATAAAAGCAATAAACCAGGTTTTCAGTTCGTTTTCAGGGGCATGTCTGGCATCCCATTATAGTGCTAAGAGGATTGAAGGTTTAACCACAAATCTGGGGACAGCCTAATTTGCTATTCCAAGTAATAGAGTCCACAATTTATTTATTTATTTTTTGCATAGTCCATTGGGCCACTTTTTGAAAGTTTCTCAAGATACCATGGCTGTGGTCACTTCTTCACTTTAGGTCTTCAGATCTGAATGTTCATACTTTTCATTTTAATCCACTTTATTTGTGGACCTTCCATCCTCCATTTGGACTTTTCTGAATGGAAAATCCATAAACGAAGGCTTCCCAAAGGCTGCCAAATCAGAATAAGACCAGGTTTCTGATTCCAAATCTTTGTAGGATAGCAGCTTCACAAACTAGCAATTGCCGTTTGTATTTATTTGCTCAATAACCCTTAGCATCATAGGGTTCAGAAGATCACTAAATCTTTTCCACCAAAGTAAATTGATCAGCTGTAATCCTCCTATACAGATTTGGCATTTTGAATGAAAAAAGTCACTTTGTCAGGATGGTTTTTGAACTATGAAAATGTGAAAGGTGGCATATTGGCTGCTAATCATGATAAACTATGTTGATCTAGAATGTTGGATTTTAGCTGAATTTTACGGCTTGTGATCATCATTAAAGTACAACCACTCTCCTTTTTTTCCCCAAAATCCTTTTGAGTTATTGATTACAGCTTGCAAGAGGAGTAGTATGAAAACATAACATGGAGTGGCTGGGGATGGGGATTTGAAAAAGATAATAGCACAATGGGAAACCTGAACCAGGACACAGTATACAAGACAGCTAATGTATAAGGATTAAAGTGAGGTAATGACCATTTCTGCACTTACCTGCCCTTTTTTGGAATCGGTGGGTTCAGAACAGCCAGGCCTACCAGTTTGGAACAACAAAAGGCATGGAAAGGATCAGTATTATTTACCCAATGACACTGATCCGTACCAGCCCATTCTGAAGCTTGTGTGAACTTCATGGCCACATCTTCATGTCTCTAAGGGCAAGGAAAAAAGATCCTAGCATCGAGGACTCTATGGGGTACTTCTCAATGGCACACTATGGCATGCCACTGAAACTCATTCCCCTGGTAGTCCGAAACACAGGAGGTATGACTTTTGCACACAACTTATGTTCTAGATTGGGGTGCTTGTCCTGTTGGTAGACCAGATTAAACAGACAGAGCAGACCAGTGGATTGTGTGGCCTCATATAAATGCATTAACATCTGCATTATATCACCTAGGGCCTTTCCTCACAGGCTCTAAAAACGGAATTAGAGCCAGATGCGGGAAGGATTAGGACGTGGCTTCCGCATAGGGAACCCAATTAGGGTCCCTTTGAGGACACCACGTCTGCACGTCAGCATGCAAAACCGGTTGCTTAAATCAGTTTTGCTGCCGAATCCTACCCAGATGTAAGACCTGAGAGGTCCAGGAGAACCAACAGGGTAGCATTCCCCCTGTCTCTCTCCCGGAGAAGGTCATCAACCAGGGCGACCTAGGCAGTTTCCGTGCCATGACTGGGTCTGAAGCCAGATTGAAATGGGTCTAGATAATCAGCTTCTTCCAAGCATGCTTGCAGTTGAACAGCGACAGCCCTCTCCAGAACCTTGCCTAGAAAAGGTATGTTGGCCACCGGGTGATAGTTGTTTAGGTCTTCCGGATCCAGGGAGGCCCTCTTCAGGAGGGGGCGCACCACAGCCTGTTTCAGGGCCAATGGGACCACCTCCTCTCTCAGAGATGCATTCACTACCTCCTGGATCCACCTGGTCATACCTTGTCAGCTAGTCTTTATCAGCTATGAAGGGCAGGGATCCAGAGAGCACATTGTTGGCCGCACCCCTGCAAGCAGCTTGTCCACATCCTCAGGCTGCAGCAATTGAAACTGATCCAACCAAACAGGGACTGACAGTTCTCTGGACGCCTTGTCTGGACTCTGTCCAATTGTGACATCCAATCCCCTACGAATCTGGGCGACTTTGTCCTCAAAGTGCTTTGCAAAATTGTCACAGCAGATATTGCTTGGCCCTGGCTCATGCTTCTTTGAGCTTGGTTTTCTGAGGCCATTTACTATTCTGAAAAGCTCTGCTGGACAGCTACTTGAGGACACAATGGTGGCAGAGAAAAAGTTCTTTTTCGCAGCCATCACTGCCACATGGTAGGCACAATAATGTGCTCTAACCCGTGTTCGTTCAGATTCACCTGCACTCTAGCCATCGACCTTCCTGTTTCATAGCCCGTAGTTCCATGGAATACCAAGGAGCTTTTTGGGCTCCACAAGCATGCCGAAGGCACTTGGGAGCGATCGTGTCAATAGCCCTGCTCATCTCTCGGTTCCAGAGAGAAACCAGGGCTTCGACAGGAGTGCGAGACATACCAACCGGAAAATCCCCCAGAGTATTCAGGAATCACTCAGATTCTATAAGTCTCCAAGGGCAGACCATCTCAATAGGTCCTACTTCCCCACAGAGGGGAGTTGCCATAGTAATAATGGAATAATGGTCGCGGAAAGAGTCTTGTTTCTGTTCAGTCAAAATTTATTGCCAAAAATGCCCAAACAGTTGCAATCTCCAATGTACAGGATAGGAACAGTGAGCATGGGACATGAAACCCCACTCGCTAATGATGTGAGCGTCAATCTCCTCCCCAATTAGCCCAGGAGCATCCCCATGCATGGACTCAGCCTCCAAAATAATGTGGACTTCAATCCCAAACCGTGGCGAGAACAGTTTTCTAGAGGACTAAATTTAGTGTGGATTTGAGCAATTTGGTCTACATATAGCCCAGTTAGGGGGCTTTGCATGGGGACACTCCTTACTGAATTCAGATTCGATTCAGACTATATAGTGCATGGGAATGCAGCCTGTATGATTAAAGTTCACAGGATAATCAGCTTGGCCTGGTGTAGGAATATACTAAAAAATGTAAACGAAGCTTAAGACCTTCCATACTCTGTTATCTCACTTTTCTATAGTGAATGAAACAGGTTTCCTGACTGAGTTCTCTGACAGAGACTTGTGAACAGCTGTGATACATAAAATAACATTGTATGTTAATATTTCAGCTATGGCATTCTAGGATGAAATACTGTCTGTGTTTATCCCCCAATGAAAAATTAAACATTTTTTTTAAATCCCTTAGTTATAAATTTATTTACACCTTGTGACACCTTTTTTTTTACATTTATGTTCTTAACCATTAATTAAATGTTAAAATGTTGGAATGAAGTATGACTTAAAGTTTTATCAGAAAAGTAAAACATTTTTCTCTACTGTTTTATATTTATTTCAGTATTTCAAAACCAGTCTAATGTCTAACATTTAATTAGCATAGCAAGATTCCATTCATCCATTGTAATTGTCTCTCTTCAAAGAAATACATACATTGTTATACATCCCTCTTCTCTTTGAGGCATATTTCAAAAGAAAAAGCACACTTCCATGTGCAATACCATATCAGGTTGATTATATCCTACATAACAAGGCATGCCCTAAGATAAAATAGCACTCAGATATTTATTTGGAAGTACTACTTTGATGTTAAGCGAATGAAAATTTCTTTAAACTCAAAATGAAAGATGGAGATTTTCTGTGTCGGTGCAATGTCTAAATCTACATTGGAAATCAATCCTACACACACAGATGCCATCAAATAACACCACTGAAAAGTTGGGATAATTTGTTCAGTCCGTATTTTATTTTAATTGATACCTTATATTTTCTATTATTTTAGAAACATTTCTGATATGAACATAAGAACATAAGAACATAAGAGAAGCCTTGCTGGATCAGGCCACAGCCCATCTAGTCCAGCATCCTGCTATATATCTCAGTCTGCCTTCAGATATCAGTTAGTTATTCAACTATACTCCGTTATTCTGGAATATCCATGCTTTGTTTTGGAATATCCAAATACAGTGGAAAAATAAGTGATGTCTGCATGCAATCTCAGTCTTCAGAGAAGGATATGGTCTGTACACTCTCCTTCATTTAGGGATGGACAAAGGTGGCTAGGATTTCTCTGTAGAAACTCCATGCCATGTTTTCCTGAAGAATTGATGATAACAAAACCATTTCAAAGTTGACTACAACATATGGGCTAAAGGTAATGGTGGAACCTAGATCAGACATAAGTGAAAGCCCTCCAGACATAGGTGAAAGCTATTTTGTGGTGGTGATAATGGTGAAAAAGTGAAACATTTCCAAGTGATAATAATCACCTGTCTCACATTCAAGCTTGAAGGAGAAACTAGAAAGCTGTGACATTTTCTAAGCACGTCAAAATCATTCATACTTGAATCAGTCATGGTGATAATTTTTTAAAAGTATCAGACCATGTCTCAAGTTCTATTTCAAGGAGATGGGGGAGGCCCTCCTCATTGTCTCGCCACCTTCAATAGTAAGACAGGTGGTCCCTCAAGAGAGGACCTTCTCAGTAATGGCCCTCAGGCTGTGGAATAGTCTCCCCCTCAAGGTGCGTCAGGCCCCTTCACTGAATACGTTCAGGAAGGTGGTGAAGACGCATTTCTTTCCTCTGGCCTTTGGCTAAATATGGTATAGTTTCCCCCCCTACCGCGGACATTATTGTTTTATACTGTTTTTTATATATGGCTCTATTTTAACGTGTCTTTTTAAATGCTGTTACCCGCCCTGAGACCTTAGGGTATAGGGTGAGCAGAAATGTAAATATAAATAACTAAAACCCAGTTCACAGGGCCTCCTAGTTTCCATTTCAGAGTAAGGTCACCCAGCTGGCTTCATGCAGGAGGGCAGAATCAAACCCAGTATTCCCAGATAAGCATCTGGCTCCCTAACCACTAGACCAAACTAGCTCACTTTGAGGGCAGACTGTCATCAAATGATCTCCTCTGTTGCCGTATAGAGTGACTGAAGATGGAGAAAGCTAATGAATGAACGCCTCTGATCATTCTGGTATTTTGACCAAAAATGTAAACTTCTTGGACCATTTTCAGTCTATCACAAACACTGCATGATGTGGGGATTTTGAAGACCCTCATCCATTGGGCAGTGTGCTGTTTAACTGGCTGCTACCTGAAACAAACATCCTGTATCTTCCACACCTGAAGGAGCCTAAATCTTAGTCAAACGGATACAGCCTAAGTCACACAGAAGTTGCGCATGTTTTTAGTGATTCCATTTTCTTCTGCTATTAACCCCCCCTGCTGAGGGTCCCTGTCAAGAAGACTTTATTCTCTATGATTGCAACAATGGCACTGTCTATTTTCCTAATTTGATATTGGACAGGCTTCATTGTCTCCACTTTCTCATTATGTCCCACTAAACAGTTTTAGAATCTGTGAGGATATTCATAGATGTTGCTTTTAAAACCTGTAATCAACAAATCAAACTAAAGAAAAGCATAGAGTTGCTTTCAATTACCTCCCTTCCCAGCATCTTCAACAGAAACTCAAAGAAAGACAACTGCCCGAGCCCAAAAAATTCTTATGTTCTTGCACTTTCATATATTTTTCTTTCATGTGTCTCCATTATTATAGTCTTAATATCTTACATCTCTTACATGGCAATTTCCATATCTTTTTGATTTTTAAGAAGCCCATTTACCATATCAGATAGTGTAGCATTATAAAGGTCAATACATTTTAGAAAGTGCTCTTTGACAGTCACTATCACAGGGATATTTTCGCTTGGTTTTGCTACAAAATGCTCCTCTGAATTCATATGTTCCATCTTGCAGTTATTTGTCCCTGTGCTTCCCAGGAAAACAGCAATATCTTGCTGTTTTCAGATCTGTCATAATCTTCTCTTGCCAATAACTGAATGACCTCATTCTGAATTGTTTTTCCAAGGAAATGGTATGAGTTTTCTCTGGTAGGAACTCTTCTTAGATGCTTCAGACTCAGCCATTTGCGCCACAATTTTAAAGAAATGTCCATTGTTCGATCTCAAGTGCCATGCAGTAGAGATGTGCACAAAGCATTTTTTTCTGGTCTAGTTCAAGGATGTTCGCAGTTAAGTCTGAATGCTCAGTGAACAGATTTTTACAGGTAACAATGGAGGAAGCAAGAAGAGTAGGGTCAAAGTTTGACAGAATTAGAAGTAGAGACTCCATAATTGACATGTGGGTCTCGGGGTCCTCAGAAGCCTCCGAGAACAAAGGGAGAACAAAGCGGACTGTTACCTTCAGGCATGGAAAGAGGTACATATTAATGAGGCTGACTCATCCCTGCTCACAAGGAGCTAATTAATATGCACACTCTCAAAAGGGGTTTCTCTTTGGAGCCTTTGCTAATCTCCGAAGTTGCCTTCGGAGGGACTTCAGAGCCTTTGCTAACCTCCGAAGGCAACTTCAGAGGGACTTCAGAGATTGCACCCCCTGTCCCCAAAACACCTGGGGTGACATGCAGACCCCTTGTGGGTCAATCCGGATTTGCAGATGGGTGCTCCGGTGTTTCCACAGCAGGGAGACTAGCACCCATTGCTATTGGGTGCTAGACAACCCATGGAAACACATTGGGTACTTCCCTTAATCTGGATCTACGAGATTCGGATTAAGGGAAGTACCCATTCCCTAGATCTGGATCTTCTTAGATCCGGATTAAAGGAGCGCGGTGGAAAAACACCCATTAACCATATTGGCACATCTCTACCATGCAGTGCTAATTTTATGGTAGCAGAACTGTCAGAATGGCAATGAACTTTTCAGATAATTTGTCCTGTAATGAGACTAATCAAGTTTCTTCCTGATGCTGATTATTGAGAGTTACCTTTAAATTATGCTATGTCTACATACGGCATCTCTTGGGGATGAATTGTGGTAAGAAGAAGAGGCATTGGTGCAGGATCAAAATAATCTTGTCTCCATGGTAATGCCTAGGTACTTCCTCCTGGCTGGAAAGACAGGCAGGTTGTCTCTAAAGACTGTGTACAGGGAGCTGAAAGCAGGTAGAGGTTTTGCCTTCAGCTTCTACTTGAGATGCCCAGAAGCAATTGGTAGGGTACTGTGTGAGATGGGAAGCTAGGCCAGGTGGGCTTCAGCCTGATCCTGCAGGACTCTTATTTTCTTAAGTTCTTATGATTAGACCACTGTGATGCTGTGGGAATATTTTGCTCCACTTTTGGAAGTCTTTTGGACTTCCATCTGCCTCATTGACATTTCCTGGCCACATTTCCTCACTAACCTCTAGTTGGCTTTTTGGCACCATATAGATGGTGTCATAGTCTCATATCAAGCTGTTTCCTCATATGGAATACTCTCTGATTATTTTTCTTCTCAAATCATGCCAGATCACTAGCTGAGTTTTCCAGTTCTTTACTGATGGAGCACTGAGTGCAGATGGAACACTACATTAGAAGAGAATGTGAGAAAAAAAACCCCTAACATTCTGGGTTTTTGAGTCCACCAGTCACGTCATCTCTATTTTCTCAGCATCTGTGTTCATTATCTTTGGGAAAGGTAAAGTTTTTCACTTGCTGCCATTAATGACCTGCATGGGCAAGTGAAGGTGGAAATGTCCATTTTGGGTCCCATCAAAGAGAGATTTGCTATTATGGTTTATGCTTCAGATAAGCATGATGAAATAGCATGTGACAATTCTGGTGATTTTGTCCATGCCATCACTATCGGCTGCTATAGCTTGCTGAAATCAATGAAATACATGAAAGGTCTGAAGACTACTGATCAAAGCTACCCCCTTCTGGAATAGGAATGTGCAAAATGATATTCAAATTTGCAAATTCGAATTTTCCAAATTCATGGACGTTTGCATCAAATCAAAGATCCGGCTGTTCAACAATTCAAAATTTTGATTGAAGCAAACAAAGCCCTTGCTTGCAAGGAAAAACACACACATTTCAATCAAATATTCATATTTTGCTATGCTTTTGGTGATATAAAGGACTCTTTAAAGGGGAAAAAGTTGTGAAAAGTTCATGAAAATATTTGAATGCAAAAATCCATTTTTTTTTTCAATTTCACTATTAGATAAAGAGCCTGTTTTGGAATGTCTGGATTTAAGGAACCAAACTAGCCATCTATCTACTGAACCCACCTCCCTCTCTTTTCTAATTTACAATATTCTTCAGGAATATGCATCAGTACAGTCATTTAAAAAGCAGACCATCCCAGCAGCCCCAGTACATTGCAGACCACTCTACTGAAAGGGCACACTTCCCAGGAAAGCACTGTATTCATGTGGAATGAGGAACTGAGTTGGGCTACGGTGCAAAAATGATGCCATGACCCACATCAATGATGAACTGCTGAGGAGGAATATCCAGGGATGTGCACAAATATTCATGACATTCAAAATTCAGCTGAATTCAGCCGAATTCGGACATTTGAACTTGAATCAAAAGTTACGATATTCGTACAAATAGTATGGATATTTGTTAAACTGGGGAAATGTATCGATACATATTTATTCGTATCAGATATGTATCCATTCGTTTCAGATACATATCTATTTGTATCTGATACATATCTGTTCGTATCTGATATGTTTTCATTCATATCCAATATGTATCGAATGTTTGTATGAATATGTACTAATAGATTCGTATTGAATAGAATTTTACCACGTCTGAATGTGATCTATTCGTATGAATACGGATTTCAAATCAAATGCCAAAAAATAATTCATGCACATCCCTAGAATACTCTGAGCTTGTGCTTGTTTCAACACAAAAGTCTTTGGCTTCATCGGTGCCATTATAGGGCTCTTCATAGGTGCCCTTGCAATATATGGATTCACACATGCATGATGATACCACACACATTTGCCTACTCTGGCTCCAAGAAGTGGTACCTGTAGACTGGCACCTATTTCAGTTCTCCTCATGTGAGATCACAAGGGGCCAGCAAATATGCCCAGCAAAGCACATGGGATGTACAGGAAATGGTCTGAACTGTTTCTGAAGTAGTTTTTCTCACCATTGCTATTGACAAACATACAATGTTACTGTTAACATACAGGATAATTATCTAAGATTTTAGATTTTAAAAAATCTACATTTACTTTCCCCCCGTGTTTCTCTTTTCTGTCTTCTGAAATCACTTTTACTCCATTTCGCCATGCAAAACTATTGCCAACATTGCTATATAGTAAGAACATTTGCTAAGTATTTATGAACTCAAGTAGCTAAGTATGCCTTATATTGCAAAAAGGAATACATTACTTTTTGTGTGTGTGTGTGTGATTTGTGCATTACTTTTGAGTCCAAAGGATCATATCACATAATAGTCAGTGGCAATTCTGCTTCACCCAGTTTCTGGTATATAATATTGACATTGGAATAAACATGTTTAGGTTCATGTTTCATTAAAGTTAACATTAAAAGAACTAGACTAGCTCTGCAGCTTCTTCGAGATTTTGTTTTCAATATCATTTTGGGAGTGACTGACATGATTTTAACAAATCTTCCCGGAAAGGAAAGATTCAGAGCATGTGATAGCATTATAATGTACCTTTCTGTCTCCGTGTTGGCCTTTCCTCTCTGCTCCTGTCAGTAACTGTTGCAGCTGAAGTTATAGGGAGATACTTGATTCAATGTCTTGTCTGGCAGGAACCTCTGCAATTTCTTTATCATCACACTAGAAAGGAAGGAAGGAAGGAAGGAAGGAAGGAAGGAAGGAAGGAAGGAAGGAAGGAAGGAAGGAAGGAAGGAAGGTTTCATTTGTAATGTAAAAAGCTCATCATTGTTTTAGTAAGAAAGCAACACATATTAAATTTCCAAGGTAATTTTTTTTAAAATTAGATTTTCCTCTTTGGTGGCCTGGGGGTCAGGAGGGGGTCTGTTTTCACCACAGCACTAGACGCTGAATGAATGCAGCAGTCCGCAAGGTAAGGTATATAGCAGTCATTCATGAGAAAGATGCTGACAGAACAATAGGATACCATTTTATGCCAAGATGTTCAGAAATGAATTATGCATGTATTGGGATAACGGCTACCCATTTAGACTTGGAAGACATGAGGAAAAGAAGCTACAAAAATTATTTACTGCACTCAAGATTTCTTCATGGTGCATTTTTGGAAGACGAATACTACATTCTTTGTTCTCTTCTTTCAGAAAAATATAGATATTTTGCTTGTTTGTTTAGTGCAATTAGAACAAACTTGTTCGCTAGTAGTTTCCCATATTTTGTAGGAAGAGAAAAGAAAAACTGCATTAACATCAGTCTAAAGCACTGTATAATGCAACATCTTCTTCCGTACAAAAAAATGTGGTAAGGTTGCATCAGTCTAAACCAGGTGGTTGAGAGAAGTTTCACTTGTCAGTTACCAGCCTGTGGAGGAAGGGACAGTTTCATAGTGCGACAGATTCTGTTTGTTAGTTTTCAGTTCACATCACCGATTTCCCTTTGAAATGTATGTTATTAGCACGGGGGGTGGGTGGGTATTATTTATATTTCATGAACCTAACTCTGACATCTTTCCCTAACAATTGCTGTTGGGATGTCATATGGTGAGAACAATTGTCAGACTTGTTACACAGTGCAAAGGAAGGGAAAATCCAAGCAGAAACGGAAGAAACTAAGAATTTAAAATGATTTCATTGGTCATAGCTTTCTCCTTTTTTTTATTCAAGACCTGAGAATAAGCTTAAAAAAAAACCCTCAAAGAAAATGCTACCATTGTCATCACACCTTTTAACAGCACTCGCATGCCGATTTTAAAAGAACTGCAACTTCAGCAACTTTTTAAATAACCTGTTCCTTTCTTCATAATCATGCAATATATTTCCTTTCACCTTTTGACTATTTTGAAGCTTTTTAATAAAGTAGAATACTTGAGCTTTGCCAGAATTATACATTTCAAAAACCTCCTCAGAAATACATTATCCTTGCACACTTTTTAAAAAAAGACTGAAGTAACGAAGTAACAAATTTTGGGTTTTTTTCCTTTATTAAGGAAAGGAAGGAGCTTAACCTCACTCTCTCAACACACACTTCTCTTCAATTCACAGCCTCTAATCTTGCAGTAACTTTCATCAGTAATAATAAACTCATTCAGACAGCTATAAACCACACATAAAACATACTGTAGCAATCTCTGGAAGTAAATAAAAGAAACAGATAATACGATTTTCTCACCAGTTCACAATTTGTGCTCATCTCCTCAATTTTGGTTCTCACTTGATAGCTTTTATTGTTTTCTTTCTAAGGTTCCCCTCTCTCTCTTTTTTCCCCATTAGGATTCGGATGGGCTGGTTCTTTAGCCAGTATGTCAATCCATGCCTGAATAAACTTGTAGAAAAGCAGCTTCTCCTTTTGTTTAGGTTCTGTATGGGTAAGCGTCCTTCCAGACCAATGGGCAACGGCTTCCCTCTCAGTGGGAACTTTCCAATAATTGCCAGAACAAATTAAACTGGAGCTTATCTGTTCCCTTCCCCTTTCAGCTGGAAAATGGAAGGAACTAAAGAACAAGACCAATTTTAACTGGTAACAATATAGCATAGAAATAGATTGGATACAGCCCCTGCAAAGTCATGTTATGACCATGCCGCTTTTCATGGGTGAAATGGCACTGCATCACTTCAAAAAAATTTTGTGGTCTAATAAAGAATGTCAAAATATTAAATAAAAATTTTGCCATTCAAAATTGTATAATACAGCCACAAAGGATTTACTCTTATTTTAGGCAACATGTGACTACAACGGGTACTCTTAAGACGTCACATATCAAAATAGCTTCCCGTGGAAGAATAATAGCCTGAAGACTTAGATTTTTATGGTGTGGTTTATACTAATATTAGAACTGAGGCTGTCATTGATACAGAATGTTAGGAACCCGTCTCTGCATATGGGAGAGGCAAGCAGAAAGAACAGATATTCATACAAACAGGCAATTGATCAGGGATAGCTGAGCCTTAAAGTCAAAATAGACCATGGTCCTTTCTGAACCTGGCCCACTAGTAACCATACGTGGAGCTCCAAGATGGAGCATCTGCATGTGAAGGAGCTGTTTCCTAACAAGAAATGGCTCCTTCAGTCCAGAAGCTTCCTTTTTGGCGACTACGCATGTTGCAGGTTGACCCTGCATCACATGTGAACCTACCTTTCCTTGTACTGGTAAGGCTCCGAGCAGGTCCATTTGTGCCTATTCCAGTGCTGAAGGGGTATGTGATGCTCCATGCTAGCACACTGGAACATAACAGTTTCCCCCAGTTACAAAGCCAGAACATGCATGACAGGTCAGACGTCCAGGTCAGTGTGGGGGCAGTCTGTTGTGGTGCATGCCTGTGCAGAGAGTGGCAGACCGCTCCAGCAGTCCTAGGACCTGTCAGATCAACCCAGAGGTCCCATAATGTAAGCGGGTTGTGGGGAGCTGGGTGGCGCCATCCACCCCTGGGTGGGGTGGGCACCCTGGAGGCCACCACCAGCAGACCCCCAAGACATCCCCGGCCCAGTCTCACCCCACCCCCAAAAGGGGCTGCCAGCCAGCAGGTTGATATGGCCCAATGGTGGCAGCCTGGGGCAGGGCATCCACCCCTGAGGCAGCCTTTTTGCGCTGGTACACATGGGGGATGGATTGACCATTTGCACCTTGGCTGGTAAGGGACGCGTTGGGAATGCGTTCATTACTGGCCAAAGCAAATGGTCAACCTGTCCCCCATGTGTACCAGCTTTAGGCTGAAGTGCAAAAAGGCCTCATTAGCCTGCATTAGCTTTTCACATTGCAGGCAGCCTCTCTGGGCTTAGTCCTCCTGGAGGCTTGAAAGTCACCTGCATGGGTTTTGAGGTTTCCAGTCAGGATTTTAAAGTTTCTAGCTAGGGATTTTCCTGCTGTGAATGCAGAACTGGCACACTTCTGGCACCTCTTGTAGGTGCCCAGCCAAAAAAGTACGCTATCCATACACCCTTTGTGGTCTCGTATGCCAGCAGTAGTCTGATGGTGTATTACTTTTAATGGGTCCACTGGTGAGGCAGGATATGTTGCCATTTCAGTGCCATTCTGTGATCCATACTGCTTCTTGTGCATACTATGTGTGTGTCTTTATCTGCTATTCAGTGTTAGTGTGCATAGGTCACAGGCACACCATGCTTCATGGACCAATATACAGTTCCTTGTGAATAGGGCCAAAATGGTTAAGAATTACAACAAACAGCTAAATGTCTGTCCATGGTCACCACAAAATGACAGGGCACCCCAAGAGCAGGGAATCCCACTATTTCACCAGAATGCTCTACCCACAATCTTGGGATAAGATATAGGGCCATAAGCAAATGGGGAATGTCTGCCTGCTTGACCCTCAGTCACCCCACAAGTTCAGCAGGTTGGGATACCACAAGAGTCCAAGGGGAAGCATTTGAGTAAAATGCTGATGCTGCTTTCCATTTTCCAATAAGCTAATGACTGGAAGGATACCTGACTCAGCTTCTATTGGCAGAACCTGTTCTCCCTGAAAAAATCCTTAAACTTTCAAACTTGACCTCTTACCTTCATACCACAAGGTCTCAATTTGCACTTTAAACATTACTGGTCCAGCTTAAAGGTTCTTGTAAGGAAGAGTGAGATAATAGATTCCAATAATTTTGGGCACTTGAAATATATCACATAATAAAATATTAAAGTTCAGCTGCACACATTGTGATAAAATTTCCTTTCTGTTGTATCTATTTTAAGTATTTACACCCTTTTTAAAATCAAAAGTAGTTCAAGAGCAACTTACAATGTAAACAACAGAATCAAGCATCTAATGGTGAAAAACTGTAGCACAGCCTTTTACCTGCTGTTCTAGTTTTCTAGTTATAACAAACTATATATGGATGGATTCACACATTGTCCTCCAGGATGCATAGTCTTTGCTTCCTCAGCATATTCTGACCATACCTTAGTGTGCACCTATACTATGGCTACATTGGCTAGAAAGGCATACCACAACCAACCGGACAATGGCCATTAGGGGTGTGCATGAATGGTTTTGTTTTGTTTTTTGTATTTGGTCCGTATTGGATCAAGGGAAAGAAATTTGTATTTGTTCAAATAGATCCCCATCAAATGTGGTAGGATTCATATTTGATATGAATGTTCAGGCCCATATGAATCATATATGAATGCATGTGAATAGCATATGATCCTATATATGAATGCATACAAATAGCATACAGATCCCATACAAATGCTTACAAATAGGATATGGATCCTATATTCAAATGCATACGAATAGTATTTGTATTCCCATATGAATCCCATATACAAATCCCATATGAATCCCATACGAAGCTTTATGTGAATGTATCAAAACATTAAATTTGAATTTGAATGTCAGTCTTTGAATGTGCCAACATTCTATTTGAATTTGAAGTCTGAATTCAGCCCAATTTTGAACATTAGTAATATTCGTGCACATTCTTAATGGCCAGTGCACTCTTAAAGGTTGCCTCCAGACTTCTGCTAGGACGTGATCATGTGGTATATCCTTCCAGCTTGATTCCTGGCTCCTAGCTAGACAGTGCTCTGGCTGGCATTGTTTCAAAGCGACATACACAACTGGGCATTTGGAATGGCACGATGTGCTTGCCATAACCTTTGTGCATGCGTAGAATTCTGTTTCAGCCTCCACGCACACAGGCTGGATGGAGCAATAATGGTGGCTCTGTCCAGAAGGTAATCATGCTACTGCTGGAAAACCCACAAGCAGCACTGGGCTTTCCAGCAATAGTTTTTGGCATATTTTCAGCGGAGAGCGGGGGGGGGGGGGGAGTGAGGCTATGGTGGGGTTTCCTCAGGTGCAGGAGGCAACCCCACCATAATGGTGCCATAATGATGCTATATTCTCCTATCAGGAGCCAAAGATATGATGACAGCTGATAAATTCATGCCTGAAATATGATGTGTTTGGAGTACAGACATGCAAGCATATTAAAAAATATTCATTATTTGATCAAATTTGGACAAATTTGGACATTGAAATTCGAATTGAATGTCCAGACATTGGTTTTTTACTATTTGAATGAATATGAATATTTCAAACTATTTGTATGAATTATTTGGGCATTTGTGTGTGTACAGATATGTACACATTACGTACATATCAGTATGCATCTCATTCATATCCGTACGCATTTGTATGGATAAGTTCGGGATAAAAACAAGGTATTTACGGATGTGTACAGATGCAGACAATTGTTGCTGACATTCATACCATCAAATACTTATCGAATATTCATACGAATAGATATGAATGTATTCAAATTGGTTCAAATTTTAATACATTCATTTTTTCTCTATTCGTATGAATTTGGACATTTGAATATTCAATTTGAATCCAACTGAATGTCAAAAATTGCATTCATGAGCACCCCTAGTTTGGAGGAGGATTAGAAATATGAATTGGCTTGTTATTTTTTAAAGAGACATATGAGATGGTTATTGTGATAGGAATCTAATCATTTTACAATATAAATTTATCCACAGACCCAACTCTGTCTTCCCGTTTTAATTTTCAGTTCAACTAATGCACTTACTTTGGCATCTCCATCAAGTCTATTTGCATACTGGATGAAAAATAATGAAATGCAATTCATACATCTATGAGGGGAGTAATCTGAATAGAGAAATAGATCACATTAATAAAATCACTAGAATTTGTTCCTAGGCACAAGACTTTTTTTCTGCATCAAGACATTGGGAAATGTAGGTACGCTCTTAAGGTGTTGTAATCCAACATTGATATTAAGAACAATGATGACATTATGAAATGTTATATAGCTATTACTCTACATTGTTTTATGTACTTAATTCATTATGATTTAGAAATTCATAACACATGTAATGCTTCCTTTATTGGTAGAGTTATTCCCAATGACACGGAAAGCCAAAAAAATCAGTTGTAAAGTGGAAATTTTAAAAAGTGACCATTGATAGAATGAACATAAAAACATGAGTCCTACTGGATCAGGCTGCAGCCCATCCAGTCCAGCATCCTGTCCCGCACGGTAGCCCACTAGTTGTTTCTGGGCATCTCAAATTTCTGTAAATGGCTTTTAGAGGCATCCTGTTTGTCCCTCCAACCTGCAGGCATTCTAGTAACCATTCATACACCTGCCCTCCATGAATTTATTTATTCAATTAATTATTTGCATCTTTACACTGCCATTTACCTTATAGAACATTTTAAACCAAATATAAACATATTAAAGCTGAAAGTATCTGAAAAGTGAGGAGAAAGGTCTAATCCTTTCTTTAAGCTGTCACTACTTCTATTGATAATAAATTCCATAGACCCACGACCCACTGGGGAAAAAAATTCCCTTGTCAGTCTTAACTCTCTTGCCCATCAGTTTCCCAGAGTGACTCTTGGTTCTCTATCCACCTTTCCCACACCATGCATGATTTTATATATTTCAATCAAGTGGAGGAATGTGCAGATGGTGATTGAAAGTGTTGCTTTTGCTTGCCTGAACTCAAATTTGATGCACCACTTACCTGGCCTCATTTTGCAAAGGCAAAAAGAAAGGCATAATAAAAGATTTCAGTCTGTGCTTTGCCCTTCCTCTACTTCAACCCAAATCCATGAGCTACTGTTGAAAGTTAATGCATATCTATTCAGGTACAAGTGCAACAGAGAGTGTTTCTGCGCTTATCACTGTTCCAGGATAGGGAAGGGTCCAGAGGCAACCATTCCACACACTGGTGTGGCATAAAGAAGGCCCCAACCCTGCTAGTGTGTTCTGTCTGCATTGAACAGACTGTAGACTGGACTAGCCAGCACCAAATGGCTATTTAGTCACTACCAGTGGACTACTTTTTTAAAAAAAACTTTTACTTTTAATGCACTAATTCCTCAAAAGTGTGACTTTCAAATTTGGAAATAACGGAAATATACAGGTAAAGTAGTTGTTAATGGATGAGGGTTAATGGATGGATTGGAGAGTGGGGATGATTACTTGAAAAAGAAAAATGAAACAATGGGCGTTTTTTCACCACGCTCCTTTAATCCAGATCTAAGAAGATCCGGATCTAAGGAATGGGTACATTCCTTAATTCGGATCTAGTAGATCTGGATTAAGGGAAATACCCAATGTGTTTCCATGGGTGGTCTAGCACCCAACAGCAATGGAAACACCGGAGCACCCATTTGGAAATCTGGATCTACCCATGAGGGGTCTGCCTGTCACCCCAGGTGTTTGGGGGGACAGGGGGTGCAATCTCCAAAGTGGCTTCGAAGTCATTTCTAAGTCATTTCTAAGTCACTTTGAAGTCTGTGCAAAATAGCTCCTTTGAAGTCTGTGCTGATCTTCAGAGTGAACTTCGAAGTGACTTCGAAGTGACTTCAGAGTCACTTCGAATTTCACTCTGAAGATCAGCACAGACTTCAAAGATGCTCTGGAGCTATTTTGCACAGACTTTGAAGTGACTTCGAAATGACTTAGAAATGACTTCGAAGCTTAGGTTTTGGGGCTCCCACCCATGGGTGCCCCCTCCCCCTAGCCTCCTCTAGACCCCATTGCCACACAAGCATGGAAACAGGCTCTCTTTAATCCAGATTTTCTGGCTGAAGACCCCATTGTAGACCCCATTAATGGAGTCTACAGAAAATACGGATTAAAGCCCAAAAAGTACCCATATGATCTGGATTTCCCAAGGCGCAGTGGAAACAAATGTGTCTCTAATGGGTGCCGTGGTGGAAATGCGGTCATCCATCTCTCACCCAAATGGGTCCTTAATGGGTGCTAAAATGGGTACTAAGTGACTGTGGAAAAACACCCAAGGATGAACTCTTTGGGGCTCTAAGTAGGGATGTGCACAATTTTTTTTTTCTATTTGATTCATATCGAATCAAATGCAAAAAAATAAATATTAGTTTGAATAGATCCCCTTCGAATGTGGTAGGATTAGTATTCGATACAAGTGTTCAATTCCATATGAATGCATACAAATAGCATACAGATCCTATATACAAATTCATTCGAATAGCACACGGATCCCATACAAATGCATATAAATAGCATACGGATTCTATATATGAATGCATACGAATAGCATATGAATCCTACATACAAATCTCATACAAATCCCATTCATACGAAGCTTCATACGAATGTATCAAAGTATCCAATTAAAATTTGAATGTCAGGCTTCAAATATGCCAACATTCAATTTGAATTTGAATGTCCGAGTTCGGCCCAATTTTGAATCTTACCAATATTTGTGCACATCCCTATTCTGAAGGGTTAGGAACAAACCTTCCTGGGTATAGAGGCACCAGGTGTCCCATTTCAGTGTTGCGCTGGATCTCCCAGTAGTCCCAAGCATGGAGGTGTGCCTTCTACACATCTCCGTGTTCTGGGTCAGGGCCCTCTGGTTTACAAGTACAGCTCAGTGTTGAGGGTTACCAGTAATTTCTATCAGGACCTCCCTGGTTGAGATTATGCTTCATCCAGGCCAGACAGAGTATACCACATTAGTCTGTTCTGCACTTTTCCCAGCCAATGCCCCAAGTGCAGAAACCATGAGGGAGAGCTGCTTTCACCCCTACCTGTCATGATTAGGGACGTGCACTAATATTCAAATGTATCCAAAATTTGATTGAATCGACCAAATTTTGACATTTGAATTAGAATCTAATTGACTTAAATTCGAACTTAAAGATTTGATTTGAATTTTGCATTTCAGATCTATTCATTTGAATTATCCAGACATTCGTATGTGTATGGGTTTATACATGATGTGTACTTGAAGATCCACATCTTTTCCACATTTGTACGCATCTGTATGGGATGAAAATGGGTTGCACACAGGACAACTATGGGATGCATATGGACATGTACGGATGCATATGGATGTCTACTGAACCGGGGAAGATGTGTACGGGCATATATGAATGTTATCAACATTCGTTGGTGCAAATTCAAATGAAAAATTCATATGAATAGATTTGGATTTGCTCAATTAGAATTGAATTTGGTTAAATCTGAATTTTAAACATTCGAATCAAATTGAATTTTTGGGTATTCGAATCGAATCCTGAAAATTGCAGCTGTGCACAATGCTAGTGCACAAATCAATGGTGGGGTAATCATGATGGGGTGTATGTGTACTTACCTAGTGCTATTCTTAAGGCAGAGGGAGTGTTATGCTGAAAGCACTATGCCTACCCAGGAGGATCCTGCTGGTGAAACCAGAGATATAACCCAACCATACCCCATACCTTTCCCCCTACACCCATGAATTCCAATGTAGAGATGCTCCCGTCTGTATCTGTGGCATAAATTATGTTGACTGGGACAAATAAAAGCACAGTTGTTGCTAGTAAAACTATGGAAGAAAATACCACAGAAGTACTTTAAAAGAATACTTTCAGCTTAACTTAATTCCCACTAGCTTTCCAAAAACATATGCTTTTCTAATGATATTTCTTGCTGCAAGCTATGCTTGCTTGTTTGCAAAAAGAATTCAGACATAATTCTTTTATTCCAAATGTGATTGGAATTAAATGTTGAATAAGGCAATCCTCTTACATGCACCCTGGGGATTCTTAAACATGAATGGTGCATCACTGGCACATGCAAACTCACCATGAATCACCACAATTATTGCAATAATAGGTTATTTTCTTTAGAGTGTACAAACCTATCTTAAGATGCAACCGTTTCCTTTTTTGCTCAAAGCAAAAAAAAAAAAAAGTGGAGCTCTACGACAGATTCAGAATAGAGGACTGTTTTTGCTTTAAAATTCTTTACTGGTCCAAAATGATTCAAGAGATTATGGTTTTAACTTATGTACCTCTACCAAAGTGTTCAATGTTGAGACATGGCATACCTCTAAGGAATGACTCTTCCAGAACAAAAAAATGAATTCTTATCGATCAGTTACAGTTTGGACCTTTTTGCACTTACCTTGTAGAGTGATCCAGGCAGCTTGTTGGACTGTTCCAGCTGCATAGAGTAGGCGCGGCAGCTCAGCTGGGGATGCCTCACCCCTTCAAGGAATGGTCCAGCTGGGGATAAGTGAAAAGCAGGCCACAGACTGACCAGCAACAGCTGGATTGCTCTTGGGACAGCAGATCTACATACTTTTCTGAAAGCTATGCATCAAGAGCATGTTGGCCATGTTACTGTGGCTGTGCAGTTTTTCACAGCTGCTGGATTCCCATGGCAATGTTTAACTTTGCATTGGATGCTGGTTCAGACTTTGCTATGATGATATGGACTGTCATTTGCACTGCACATGCTGGTGGCCAGGTACAGGGCTCACCCAGTGCATGCGGTGTGAATGGCAAGCACCAGGCTTCAAGTTTATCAGCCTGGTATGGTACTGTACCGTACCGTACCATACCGTATCATGCCTTGCCTTGTCTTGCCTTGCCTTGCCTTGCCATGCCATGCCTTGCCGTACCATACCATACCATACCATACCATACCATACCATACCATACCATACCATACCATACCATACCATACCATACCATACCATAGTCAGGTAAGTGCAAAAAGGCCCACTATATCAAACACGTAGGTCACCTCTGCATTCACACCATGGACCAACATTGCAGTTGTGTGCTGTGGACAGTGGTCCAGGCCTGGGAGAAGCTTCAAAGCTGCAGAACAACTGTCTCCTGGCCTGGCAGTTGCAGGCTGAGGACATTTTTGCAGCATTTCTTGAAATATCCTCAGAAGTGAGCTGTCTTCTGGAGCACCTGATTCCAGAATGGGGCCTGCTGCTGTCTGTCTGCATGGTGGCAGACTGGGGCCTGAAAGAAACAGTACCTGGTTATGGGCCAGGTGTGAAGCCTGCGCGGTCAGCACACTTCCCATGATGCTGTGCCATGAATTGGAATGCAGATCCCACAGTCCCAGAACATATCCAGTGCAGTCCGATTGTACAGATGTTACCACAGTGTCTCAAAAAGTATTTTCAGAAATCACGCCCTGTCTGGATGTGCAATGAGCCCATACTCCAACTTAACAAAAGTCTGGCCCTGGCATTGTGTGTACTCTTGGCACACTCTGGGCTTACCATGTAACCTGTGGCTGCCTCAGTGAAAGCAGAAATTATACTCAGGAGTTGGTAACAACAGCCCAAGTCAGTCTAACAGCACCAAGGATTTTGTGCTGTGCATAGTAAAAGATGGAGGTGGGTGGGAGTCATCCCACATCTGTGTGCAATTGAGGGGTGACTACTATGATCCACCCCCCCCTTTAAATTTAGCCTTGGCCTGTTATGCCAAACACCTGTATAAATAATAAAATGACATTCACAGCATTCATAGTTGGTTCAAACAATAATAATAAAAATAATTTATAGCTTTTTTGTTAGATCTTTACTACAAGTGAACTTCTATTTAATTAATGGGTACAAAACTGAGTTCTCACATAGACAGTTTAATGGATCTATCAGGAAAAGAAATGTATTTACAAGCTCTCACATTTTAAAAAGTGCACTAACATTTCATTTCATTTCTAATAAATACAGTTTGCAGCAGGTGCTGCACTTGACATTTCACAAACAATAAATTGTTTAAAATTAACTAAAATCTAATTTGTTACACGACACTGGCCTTTTCTAGGAATATATACACCAGCCCTGGTTATTGTGGTTTTGGAAAGTTCTGGGATGCCCAGAATAACAATCAGCAACAGCAGTGTTGTCAGTCCTCTTGAACACTACAGGGGTGCTTCCGCACAGGCCCTTTAATACCCATTAAGGACACATCTGGAAAACAGTGTCCGCACAGCAACACCCATTAAGAATGCATCTGGGAAACTGCATCTGCATAGCGGCACCCATTAAGAACACAATGGGAAAACTGCGTCCGCACAGCGGCACCCATTAAGGACACTTCTGGAAAACAGCGTCCGCACAGCAGCACCCATTAGAGACAGATCAGGGAAGCCGCTTCTGCACTTATCTGTTTCTAATGTGTGCTTAATGGGGTTTTCCGGAAGACTACATACAATGTAGTCTTAATGGGTGTTTTTTGCTGTTAGGACACATCCGTTAGGACATGTCCACACAGCAAAAAGGTGTCTAACCTGGGCCCTCCCCCAGCCCACCATGATTGGCTCCACCGGATCGCCGCTTCTGGAGCCAGGGAGAGCTTCACCCCACCCCCACCCCACCCTGGGGAGAGCGTGAGCGATCCCCTCCTTACCTGCACACAGTCACCCCGATTCTGGGCACGAGATCCCAGGATGCTCTGTGTCTGCATCCTGCATGCCTCCTGACTGGCCAGGGCAGCGCCTGGCAGCGCCTGCCATCAGGAGGCTCTCTGTGCAGGCGCGCTGCCCTGGCCAGCCAGGAGGCATGCAGGACGCAGGCGCAGAGCCTCCTGGGACCTCGCGCCCAGAATCAGGGTGACTGCGTGCAGGTAAGGAGGGGATTGCTCGTGCTCTCCCCAGGGTGGGCTAGGGGTTTTTTGTTGAAGCTCCCCCTGGCTCCAGAAGTGGTGATCCGCCGCTTCTGGGGCGAGGGCGAGCCGCGAAATCAGAGTCCCCCGGCTCGCCTATGTATCCCCTCTGAACATGTCAAATCCGCTCTCAATCCACTTTGAATCCATTCTGAATCCACTTTGAATCCATTGCAGATGTTTCTGGGCAGCCACACATTCCTAATTCACACACACACACACACACCCCACACATAGGTCTAGGTGGATTCATGGGAAAATGTTTTGTGCACATTGTCCATATAATGTTTGTACAATAAAAAGAAAATAGTTTCCCCCCTGATTTTCAATGGAAATGTTAATTTTATTCTGCTTGCTCTCAAACTACTTTATTGTTTTTAAGGAGTTGTGATGAAAAAAAGCTTCATAAGAAGCTTCTCTGTGCATTTATAATATGCACAGGTAAATAAAGCATAATAAGCCACATTTCCCATACAGAGGCTTATGTGCAATGCCACTGCTTCTTATTTATAACTCCATCAAACTAGATACTCTCTGTGGTTTCTGGTTATGACCTTTTAGCAGTGACAGTTATAAAAGACATTTTGACTAATTACCCATAAGGAAAGATCTTTTTATATAATTTTACAGGCATCCTACAGTGAGGTGATATTTCACTGTATCTTTCTTTCTGGTATAAATAATAATAATAATGATTCTCCACATTTAGGCTGAAAAGGGAGGAAATAAAGTGGAAATTTATCTTTATAGGTGTGGGTTACTATTCCAGCACAAATTATCTCAGCAATATGAGTGTGGTATTAGGCCAATCTTAGTCTTAGGAAATTGTTCACCCAGTCTTAGAAGAACAGATAACATTTAGTGATACTTTTTATTCATGAATGTGGCGATGCCCCTTCAGCTGGGGCAGATCTCTGTCCTTCAATAACTGCCTTTCTTCCTTGGCTTCTCAGATAAATAGTTAAATAAAATAAGCTTGATAAATATTACTTAGATGGCCGTGTTGCTTTCCATCCAAAGAGCTTTTGCAAGTAAACCCCCCACCCCCAGCAGAGAAGCATCTCTATCAGCCTCCTACGGCTTGTTTTCTCCCACTAGCTTTCACTAAATTCAAAGTCACAGGAACCCCTTTTCTAGAATTCTCCATGTAGTAGTAAATAGCACTTCAGACTCAGTTCTCTTTATACAACAAGAAGATGTCCTTTATTAATAATCCTCGGTATGAACCAATAGATAGTTAAATATGAAAATAATAAATAAATAAATAATAAGTGGCTTCAAAGAATTCACACAGCAAGTAGCATCCTACTC
The DNA here is from genome assembly GCA_023333525.1 of Aspidoscelis tigris stejnegeri. Classification (NCBI taxonomy): domain Eukaryota; kingdom Metazoa; phylum Chordata; class Lepidosauria; order Squamata; family Teiidae; genus Aspidoscelis; species Aspidoscelis tigris. The sequence goes on from JALMGA010000004.1 coordinate 90,367,980, forward strand.
TAATCTCGGCTGCCTAAGGTCTCTCCCTGGCTCTTCCCAGGCCCTAGACCCTGCTGGAACTATGTGGGTTTCCCTCCCTCAGGTGAAGAATGGTCACTTCAGAATCTTCCCATCCTGAAAACCCAAAGCACGGAACAGTTGTATTTCTGGGTTTGTACCTTTTATATGGCTGCAGCCTGGCATGGCTGCCTCTGATTGGCTGGGCCTGTGGGCATTCTCTCCTCCCTCTCTTATGCTCCCACTACTTACTTGCTGTCCCTTATCTACAATAAATACATTACCTTAAATATCTTAATTGTTATGCATTGAAATATCTTAAATTAATTAAATATATTACCAGCATTTACAATTACTATACATGACCCACAATAAATTCATCCAACAAGTGTAGGCATCCCAGTGAGGATTTTTGCCATTCATCTGCAGGCATGGTTGGAAGAAACTGGCTATCTAGAGCCATTTCAATTTGATTTCTGGCTTGTTATGCACTGAAACCACCTTGGTAACCCTAGTTGATGACCTTGTCTAGAAGAAAGGCAATAAGACTGTGATCCTGTTGGTTGTCTTGGCTTTCAGTACCATTGACTATGGTATCCTTCTGGAAATGCTATGGAGTTTGGAAGTTTGAGGTACCAGAAAGTGGTTGTAGGAGATCCTTGAATGACATCCTGGGACTTCATCTGTGAGCTTTTCAGGGATTGATCTCCCATGCTGCTTAATATCTGTGAGAAGGTTCTGGGAGAGGTCATTGGGAGATTTGGAGAGAGGCTCATCAATATGCAAATGACACCCAGCCATATCTCTCTGTGCCATCTGAATCAGGAGAAACTACTGAAGTGCTTGACAGGTGCTTAGAGGCAGTAATAGGATGGATGGGGTCCTATAAAATGAAGCTGAATCCAGACAAGATGGAGTTGCTCTCTGTCAGAGGACATTGAGTCCATGAAGTAGGGAGGCACTCTCTTTCCCTTGGGCTGAACTGCAAAATCTGGGGGTTCTTGGACTCTGCGATGACACTGGACATTTAGATAGATATGAGGGCTGTTTAACAAGTTGTTTCCGAACAGAGACTATTTCACTGCTGTAATCCATATCCTGATAACTTCCAGATTGGACTATAGAAATATACTGAGGTGCTCCTTTTGTTATGCCTGTACACAGCCTGAGAATTATTGGTGCATCAGCAGGCAGTCACATATCCCCAAATTTGTCCAGACAGCTGAAGGGATCAGGGTGTGAGTTTATGGCTTCACTGTCATTCCTGGTGCCTTGAACCCTTCCATAGTTCTGGGATCCACAGAACTATGAGTGGGAATTAATGGAGGTGTGCCATCCAGGGGGATGAGAGAAGGGTGTCTACGGCATGCAATGGAGATGCAGTTTTTATCTTTCAGGTGTTCCATTTTTCCATGTAATGGAATATGATAGCATTGTCTCATAGTTTTGAGATACAAAGCTATTTTAGAACCTTTGGTGAAGTATATTTCATATTTTCTAAAACCATTAATACCCTCCATTTCATCATAGATTAATGGTACCAAGGATTGTCTTTTATATTTTAGAATGAATGAAGCCACCAAAGATCCTGAGTGTTTTAGCAGAAGTTCTTTAATTTTGACGGAACACATTATATGAAAATTTTAGGGGTTGTTGCTTTGCATCATAATTGGCAAACCTCTTTGTGGACTAGTTTGAACACCAACTAGATTGCTGACAAGCGCACATCACACCGGTCTTAAAGGAGTTGCACTGACTGCTAGTTTGCTACTGAGGTCAATTCAAGGCGTTAACTTTAACTTATAAGGCTTTAAATGACCTGGGCCCCAAATATCTAAAGGAATGTCTTCTTCCATACTAGCCTGCCTGTGCCTTAAGATCTGGAAGGGAGGCTCTCCTGGTTGTGCAGTAAAAGGGCTGGGCACCTGGGAAAGGGCCTTCTCAGTGATTGCTCCTGGGTCATGGAATAGTCTCTCCCTTGAGGTGCACCAGGCACCTTCACTGTACATGTTTATGGAGACACTGAAGATGCAACTCTTTGCCCTGGCCTTTGCTTGAATGGGAATATACTTTCTCTTCCTGCTTTCAGGCACTGTTGGTGTTTTCATATATCCTGTTATTGCTTGTTTTCCTTATTTATATATGATTTTAAATGTTGTCACCCATCCTGAGACCTTCAAGTGTAGGGCAGGATAAAAATGTAAATGACAGACAGACAGACAGACAGATAGATGATAGATAGATAGATAAACTAATATCGGGGTGATACCTTTAACAACTTAAATATTCTTTTGAAAGTGATATCTGAGGCATTTCCGCACTGCATCGCGTTCGAAATGGAACGCGTTCAGGCGGAAAGCTTAAGGCAGCTCCGGGCGCTTTCCCCTTTCACACACAGACGCGCCAGAACGCGTGTAAACGCGTTCCGGAGCGTCTGGGTGCGAATGCTCAAAGCGCCCGAAGCTGCCTTAGCCGGCAAACGCCGGCCAGGGGCGCGCAGACAGCCGCGGAGGCAGATCGACAATCAGCTGTTTGACAAACAGCTGATTGTCAAAGCCGCGTGGCGTCGGAGGCGAGCCCGCAGCCGTTCGGGAGACAGAAGCAGGCGCGAACGCTTCTCCTCCCGAACGGCTGCGGGCGGCTCGTCCGCGTTGGAACGCATGTAGAGCAGTTTAAAGTGCTCTACATTTCGAACGCGGAAAAGACAGCTGCGGACACGTCGGAACGCAAGCCGCGCGCGGGCAATGCGGATGACGTGTCCACAGCTGTCTTTTCCGCGTTCCGTTCAGCCCCGTGCGAAAACGTCTCTTGATTGTTTTCTGCATTAGGACGGTTTCAAAAGAAGCACTGAGAAGCTTCCTGAGTGTTTTCTCTCTCTCAGTAGCTGGCATTCCACTATTAGATATGATATGTCATTTGACAGGAAAAGCATAAATATCTTAGATGTGAACATCAGTGTTTTTCAAGGTTCATTTATTACAGCGGTTTTAGAAAACCTACAGTGAACTCATTTCAGCAGTTTGATAATTTCCAGCCAACCTTCTTAAATACAGTCTTCTCTATTCTCACCTACTATATGTTAAATATTATTGTAACTCTAAAGATTTAGAAAACAAGCAAAAGTTATAATGCTTTGATGTGAACAGAGGGGTTATTTAAAATGTGAATTGAATAATTCCCTGGGGCAGAAAATAGAGAAAATAAACAGGCGGAATATTGTTCAAACTTCTAAGAAACTTCAACATCAGACAAAATGGTCTTTTAATTGACTTCTAATAGTTGCACCTCAAGCATAATTTTTTTTTAAATAAAATACTGTTTCTCATTGAATGATATCTCAGGATGTGTAGATAGACCTATTTATGCCTATAGGAGAGGAAGGAACATTAAATACTTTTTAGCTCATTCCTACTTTGGGGGAAATAAACATAAGGCACATCAGTTTGGGGAAATTTTAGATGTGACAGGGCAATCCTGTGTGGAAATTACAAGGCTTGTCAATGCTATCTAAAAAGGAAAAAGTAAATCCAAGGGGTAGGAAAAATATATCTATAACATTTTTTCAGTTGCAATTCAGAAGGGGGAGATTGTGTAACCCAATGACCTTTTCAGCTGTTTTAAGTTGGCATGACCATTGGGGCTACAGAAACACACATTATGGAAAACATGTGCAATATATATATATATTTTAAAAATAAAAAAATGGAGATTCTACTTTATGGACCTTCAGGGCATCGGGTCGCAGATCATTTTCTGTTGTCAAAAATATATTACTTTAAAAAGAAGTGCAATGGATCTTTAAATTAGATACATTCTGAATGAGGGCATTAACTGGTCCCTATTCCTTTAGGCATTTTTTGGATTTAGTAATGAGGACTTTCACCACCTGTGTACTGGTGGATAATTTATTTCCTATCAACTCAGTATCCCCAACTTTGACCTCTTGTTAGCTTGTTATCTGTTAATAGGATTTTTATCCTATAGCCAAACAGGCAAACCTTTACGGGAGCCAAATTTAGGAAGAATGAATTTGAACACTGAAATATAAATACAACTTAGAGTGTACAATTATCTATTGTTCACTGGAACTAAGGTTGCAGAACTGGGGCATGTCACCACAGCAGCCTTGAATTGCTATGAGCATGAAATGCCATTCTTTCAAATTGATATTGCAACATATTTAAATGTGTTAGAGGTACCAGCCAATGGAAGGTGACAAGGTAACAAGCACATGATGCACTTATGAATATGGGCAGCCAGTGGGTGAATCCCCTTTTGAAGATCATAGTACGAGCTGGCATGGGGCTAACCATGGGGCTTAAAGGAAGGTTTAGCCTCACATAGCTTTACATCAATCCAGCTCCATTTGGAACAATGACACTCCCAGGACTAATTTAGAATGTAAGCAATTTAGTATCCTCCAATTAACAGTCCAGTGTGGGACCTGTATTTATTAGATGGGTTTTCAAATATTTGGAAAGGAAAGCATGTATGTGTGTGTATTATTTTTCATTTTGAGAACCTCGGCAGAAACATGTGGCAAAAATCTGAAGAAGACAGTAGGTAGGAAATGAACAGACTGATTAGCAGCCTTCTTAATGTATACATATTTATTCACTGATAGCCACTGCTAACAAGCACATGGGTAATTCCTGATACCAGTATGTTCCAGTCTTGTCAGCATCCAGACGACTTCAAATGAGACCCATGAACTGGAGTGCATTTGTAGCAGGAACGTCCAGCTGAGCTCAGTACATCTGGTCACCATTGCATTTGTTTGGGATATAACCATCTTGACTAGGGATGTACACAAATACTTTTCCCCCCATTTGCTTCATATGGAAGTGAATTGGCACAGTACTTTGCATTCGAGTGAAGGGAGTTCCCACAAATGTGGGAACCTCCAATTTGCTTTGAACATTCATTGAAGGTTTGAAAAAAGAGGCCCCTTCTGGTGAAACAACCCACTCAAGGAAGCTGGCAGCTTTCTCCAGCAGCACTGCTGCTTCACTGCCACCACTGCCAGCCACACCTCTGAAGCTGCTCTGGCTAGAGGTGCCCAGTCGGCTGCTTTCCCTGGTGGTGCAGCCACCTGGGAACACAGCCATCAAGAGCCACCTCTTTGAAGCTGCTGTGGTCGGTGGTGCCCAGCTGGTTGTTGTTCCTGGTGGTGCTGCCAGGCAGAATTGCAGCTGTTGCTAGCTGCACCTCTGTTGCCTAATATTATGAAGCTTTTGCCAAAGAGCTGTAGCTTGTTTCACTTTCGAAGGATGAGCCTATAAAGTAGGCTCATCCAGCTTTGAAGGGCTGAACCTTCTCAATTTGTACAATTTTTTAAGGTGCTAAAATATTTTGCACATCCCTGTTCTAGACAGTTGCTTTGTTTTCAAATGATTGAAGAGCAGTGATTTGCAAGAGAGCTTTATCCATGGTTGTCCCCATTTGAGGAATACTCTTCCCTTTGAAGCTTCCTGGGTCAACCTTTCAGTAGCATCATATGACTTGTCTGTTCACAGTGGTCATTGGTGAACACACCCAAAACTAAGGGGGAAACTTGCCTAAAACTATCTAGTGAATTTACACCATAAGTGAATTTGGAAGTGAAGATAGAAGTTTCCAATTCTGAGTAAATCAGAATGTCTGTATCCTCAAAGTGCAAAACAAACCTAATACAGTTGACCTTGGTGAAAGAGGATCAGCACCCTGGTGGAGGATGTAAGTCCTCGAGCCTATTCGCACTTGGCTTTATTCTGGAATATATCCTGGAACAGGGACTTGCTGTCAATATGCTGGTGCAGGCTTCAGCAGGCCCAAAGTGAGGTCTGCCAGAGTTTGCATTAGCATGAGGACCACAGACCCCTATCCTGAGGTATACTCCAGAAAAAGGCCAAGTGCGAATAGGCCCCTCTTGTTTGTTCACACAGGCCATTTGATGAGCTGAGTGTTTAAAATTAGTTTTCTATTTTATGCTCTGAGCTTTTTCATAGATTTTATTGGTAGTCAGCTACATTGAGACCTTTTGTATATGAGACATCTAAATTTGAAGATAAATATTTTTTTATACTTCTTTCTCTTATACAAATATAGGAAATGTTTTATAGAAACAACCCCATTAAAACGCAGCATGGCAACTATCTAAATACCATTTACAGATTGCATTAATCTGGGCAAAGGCATTAATTTCTGCAGATGAGGGAAGGATAATTTGGCAGAAGCTGTTCATTGGCAGGATTCACATGACTCTGCTCCCCCATGGCACATTCAATGCACAGGATGAGTACTGCATCCACATGAAGTACACTTGTTCTGCTGCCAGGCCATCATAAATGCCCTGAGATGCTTGAACAACTGAGTGGGAGGAAGAGATCTGAGAGGTCTTCCACTTGCTTCGGAGGTCTTGCTGCTACTACGCTGTTGCCACTGCTTGAGGGGACTTTTTGGTCTCCTTGGTGTCCTCATCAAACACAGAAAATGTTCTTTGGCTATGATCTTGAGAGTGAGGGACAGAGCATGGGGTGCAGACAATATGCTAGTGTTTTATGTGCTACAAGTGGTCCCAGAACTGGGTTGGTAGCCAGCCTAGACCATTTAGGAATGGATTGGAACACCCTTAGAAGTCTAGCTGCAGAGCTTTGGATTAGCTTTAATTTCTAGACTATCTTCATAGGCATTGCAGCAATTTAGTTTTAAAATCACAAGGGCATGGATCACAGTGGTCAGAGTGATCAACTGGTCTCATATATATGTTAAAAAGCAAGGGAGATAAAATCCCCAGGGGACTCCACAAGAAAGTTCTCAAGGAAAAGAGGAAATTTCTCCTATGACTACTTTATGCAGTCTACTATAGAAGTAGGCCTGCAACTACTGAAGAACAGTGCCACTGAAGCCCTACCACCATATCCAATCCAATAGGATATTATGGGTAACAGTATCAAAGGCCACTGGGAAGCTGAGAAACACTAATAGGGTTGTATTCCCCTGTCTCTCTCCTATAGGGAGTCATCAAACAGAGTGTCTAAGGTTGTCTCAGTGCTGTGGGCAGGCTGAAACCAAATTGAAATGGGTCTAAGTACTCCACCTTATCCAAGGGAACTTGCATTAGCATCAACACCACCCTCAAGAACCTTATCCAAAATGGGAGATTTGCAAAGGAATGATAGTTGTCAACAACCAAAGGATTCAGTGAAGACATCTTGAGAAGTGAACATACTACTGCCTCTTTAAGTACACCTGAAACCTCTCTAGCAATAAGGGAGATCATATGTTGAATCTAAACTGTCATACCTTGGTAACAAGGTTTTATTAGGAATAACGGGCATCTCTGCATAGAACAAGATGGTACCCCTGTGATCACCATAGAACTTCCCAGAAACTTTACAGTTCATACTCTCAGTTCATAGCCTCTGCTTTCTTTATAACCTGAAACCATCATTTAACATGGGAGTGACTGTATCTCAGTGGTAGAGCAAATTGCCTAGAAAGCAGAGAGTTACCAGCTTGATCTCTCCCCGGAAGCAGGCCACGACAAACCACTGCTGTAACTGTCAAGAAAACTGCATAGAGGTGCCCATGGTGATGCCCATGCAGTCAATCAGGAGTTGGCCACAACTCAGTGGAACCCAACAACAACAATAATAATCAGTTAACACGATCAGTTATTTTAAACATTGTGTGAAAAGTAGCTGATGTGCTTTCAGCTTTCAAAGACTAGTATTTCATTTGAATTTCATGAAGTCAATTCTCTAATGAACCAGTGCAATCTTCCTCCTGGTAGCATGTATATTGGCATTACAATCACTATACTATAGATTCACTAGAAAAGTTTTTTTAATTGAATATCACCTGCTTCATGTAAATTCTTTTTCATGTTTATATGTGCCTTTGTCAGTGACGGTATTATAGTGAATTCCTTTTCCTCTATCCTATTCTTTATTCTGCCTGTCATGCTGAAAATGCAAGAAAATGAAGAAAGCATATTGATTTGGGATTTCTCTTGTGGATTAGGAGGGTTTACGTCTACCCAGGCTTGACCTTAATCCAGAAAGGCAATAATGCCAAAGAATTCATGAAATGAATTACGAGTAGTTCATCACCTCAGTGACTTCTTACAAAAACAACTAAATATGGTAGTTCTATTTGGGCAAGAATCATTTTATCACCTCCCTTCCCCCAACCCCCCTGTCATTTATCAGACGGTCTATAGAAATATATAGTATCACAAGGGAGTGCCAAGAGCCTACAGAGGGAAAATAACTTTTCTTGGAATAGAGGAGTTTTTAAAAATCTTTCCCAGCTTAATCTTGGCTTATTTCTGTTGCCCAGGAAAAACGTGGTACAAAAATGGATAGAGAATAAAGGTTATGTTGTAAAGACAAAAGAAGAGCCCTTTCTGCACTAAACCTTATTCTAGATTATACCTTGCCTTAGGGCCCTGCTATCTGCAGTTTATGTAAACAATGGCAAGCTCTGGGTGGGGCCTAAATTAGTCTGCACCAGTATGTGGATGGCAGGTCCCTATTCTGAGATATAATCTGGAATAAGCCCCAGTGCGGAAAGGTAAAAGGATCTAGCACAGTTGAAGGACTAAGATCAGTGAGGTTCTTTCCAAAAAAAGTGCAAGAGTATTTGAATACTGGCATGATCACACCATTTTCTGGTCAAATTTGGGCTTATGGCTACCCTTCCCTGCTGCTGTGCTCATGGACCCTGGGTGGGTAACAAGTGTTAAAACGACACTAAGGTGTTGATCCTCTTTCACCATCCCAGGTCAACTGTAATAGGTTTGCTTCACACTTTGAGGATAAAGTCACTCAGATTTACTCAGAATTGGAAACTACTATGTTCACTTCTAAATTCACTTATAGTGTAAATTCACCAGATGGTTTTAAGCAAGTTTTCCCTTTAGTTTTGGTTGTGTTTATCAGTGGCTTTTCTAAATGGTTATTAGTACCATCTAATTGTATCAGTACAATCTTACTGCATTCCATGACATGTAGACACGGAACACATCAAAGTATGTCTATGGGGTGGGGACTAAGAATATATCAGTCCCACTAAGGACCATTTAAACCAACAAGCAAAATAAAACCATTTATTAATAAAAATAGTAAAAATGATGCAGTAAAAATTGAAGGCAATCAGCATAATAAAAACAGTGGGAGGTAAGTGTCAAATGGCAGATTTGGAAAAGACATCTGTGCAGTTACAATGACTTTTCAGTCAATAAAGTGGCATGGTGCTGAGCCAGGCAGCCAACTCCATGTGAACACTTCTGAGCTGCATTGCCCAGAACAATTGTCCTAGAACTGCAACAAGGTTCTAAACTTAAGCAGGAACCTGGATCAGTGCTGACTGCAAATGCTTTTATGCTATAAGCATTTTGCCTACATTCTTATGCTTTCAAAAGTGGAAATGATATTTAAAAACAGTTAGATAGTGTGCTAGATAGTTCACTAGATTCTATATTGGAAGTAGTGTGCAAATTGGCATGACCGTGTGCAGTTTTATTAAAGGAGGTTTTATGAGGGCTTCAGATTAGGATCTTTATGGGAATGTGACATTTCTCAGTACTGATGCCACATTCAGGTTGAGCTTGGAGTAGATGTTTGCACCCAAGATTCTGAGATGATAATGAGAGTGTATGAGGCAATATGTAGAAGAGAAGGCCAAATTTGCACTTATCTGAATGGAACAGTCTTTGGAGACCAGTTCAGGCCAGTTAATATCAAGAATGGCCACACCACCGGTCTTGCATCAGCATGTCTCAGGCCACGGCCACCCCCAACTACCATAGAGCAAGGGGTCAGCATGTACACTGCATGAGCGAAGGGTGAGCCAGGTTGGGATGCAGCAAGTGTCCCATCTGCACTGGCCCCATACAGTTCATGATGGTGCAGGACAGCCTGCAGTCCACCTGGAACTGTCATCATGCCAAGGGCAAAAAGGCCCCACATTCCAAACTATTCTGAGCTGAAAACACAAATGCAATTTGATTCAAATTGAATACTCAAAAATTCGACTTGATTTGAATCTTTAAAATTGAAATAAGCCCAAATCGATTTGAATGAAGCAAATGTGAAACTATCCGTGCAAATTTTCGATTCGAATTTGCACCTATGAATGTCGACATTTGTAGATGCACATATGCATCTTTCCCACATCTGTACATATCCATATACGTCTGTACACATCCGTATACATCACATAGATATCCCGTATGCAACCCGTTTTTGTCCCATATGGATCCGTACAAATGCATATGGATGTGGGAAAGATGTCAATATGCAAGTACACATCATCTACGAATCTGTACACATGCCAATGTCCAGATAATTCACATGAATAGATCCAAAATTTGAAATTCGTTCGAACCTTTACATTCAAATTTATGGACATTAAATTCAAATTCGAATGTCGAAATTCAGTCAGATTCGATTGAATTTCAAATACCTTTGAATATTCACGTGTACCCCTAGAAAACAGCATATAAAACCAAGCCATATTATCAACAGTGTAGCCACAATAGTGGCATGGACTTGTTTCTTAGTTGGTATTATTCTGTAAATGACGCCAATATAATAATTACAAAGAAAAGTATGTTTGGCTGAATCCCCAAAAGACTTATTAGCCCCTCTCGGATTCCTCTGCAGTCACTCTGTTATAGCTGACTTTAAAAGTCCCCTCCACTTCCAGAATAAGCGTCCCCCTGGCAGCCGCGATCTAAACGGACTTTCCGTCCCCGTGGTAGCAGTTTTCTCTTTCCAGGCATTCCCCCCCCCCCGCCCCCTCTCTTGTTAAAAGGAAAAATCGCCGGATCTCCGTCTCTTGAAACTGCTTCCTGCCTCTAGCAAAGCATATGAGCGCTCATTCTTAGTCACTTTCATTCACTTTCAGCAGTTACTTTCACTTTGTTCTCTGTTAGAAAAGGCTGCAGGATCGGGAGCGCGATCCTTCGCTCATTCTCTTTTAAGGCTTCCCTTGAAAACAATGTTGCCATTCTGAGCAATTCTGGCTCTTTTTACAAAGGAAAGGAAGCGAACCTGCTGCATTTCTCAGATGTGTGAATGCTTTTTGGCTGTGTGTGCAGGCAAGCAATCCCCGCCCCTTTTGCCACGGAGCGTCCTCAAGGCAGATATAGCGAGCAAAACCCGCGAATCGCCGAAAGAGCGCTGAAACTCTTATTTAAAGTGCACGTATTTTATCGCAGGTGTCTCACTTTGCTAAGCTCCCTAAGCGCCTTGTAAAGCCCGGCATGGGGACGCTCAGAGGCAAAAGGAGTGTCCTGGCACACTTTAAATTCCATGGGGACAGGGCTTTTGATATAAATTTCAGGATTTTAATTCTGTGACTGCATTGCTTTGTCTACTCCAGTGAAGTAAATGGGGGAAGACTGGCACATAGGTTCTGAATGTGTGTTGGAAAGCACACAGAACTCTGAAACAAGAGACACGTTAGTCTAATTTGATGCTTTCACCTCTATTCAGTACTTCTCAATAACTGATTAGACTTCATAAGCCCCTAGGTTCTCTTTAATTAAGATACTGGCAGGTGCACTTTGTCTGAATTTATGCCAAAGGATTTATTTAATCTCCTTGTTTTATGATTTACCACACTTGAGAAGGTAGGCGGAAATTTCTTAAATCCTTCCATGATGGGAACTCCCCAGACTTATTTCATAATGATACTAAGGCCAGCAGGACACTGTGTGTGTGTATTGTACCAACCAACCAACCACTAGAAAGCGTAAACAATTTTCTTAAAACAAATTATGAGATCTTTATTGTCAGGCACTACCTAGAGAGGCCCACTGAGCTAAGCAGTCCAAAGGATCAAGGATATCTATTTTTTCCTGCCTTTGTGTGGTGATCAAAAATTTGGGATACAGTACACCATTCCCTTTTCTAATGCTGTGGTTTCCTGCAAGCAGAAAACATCATGCAAGTTAAATGCTTCTCTTTGGGAAACTAGAACTTTGGGAAAATGTAGAGCTCTAGTCTACTTCAAATTAGTCCAAAGCAAAAACAAACAAATCACTTCTTCTCTGAGTGATTAATTTTAAAAAAACACACAAGTAATTTTGTGGAAAAACAGCAGATAGAAAGAGGAATCATTCACATAAACTGCGGTGGAGGTGGGAGTCACTAACGGTAGTGTGACTATTGTGTAGATGTTGAGGAAGAGAGAGCAGCTCTAGCCACAAGAGTACAAGGTAAAAAGGCATGGCCAGCATGGAAGAGCAGATAGCCAGCTCACAGGCTGGAAAAGAAGCTTCAGTTTCAGCTTACAGGAACGGAGAGCAACACTGTTTCCTGAAGTCTGATTATACACTCAAACAGAGTTGCGCAATTCCACTAGCCTTTTTTTTAAAAAAAAGAGTCAATGGAAGTTGGTGGAGCCCTTGAATTCCATGTGTGCCACACTCCCCTAGACATTGGCTGAAAGGAAAGACTGGACCCCGCCCAACACAGCATGGTTCAGCCTCCTTTAGCCCACCCACCCCACTCACACCAAGGAAAGAAATACTGCTCTCCATGGTCCAGTATTCTGCAGTAGTCCACTGGTAGACTACTCTTAAAAGGTTTACTGTCAGAGTAGAACATGGTGCCGTTTGGTAGCCATATGCCCTTCCATGATCTAGGCCAGTGGAGATTAGTTGTTGTGTTGGGTGCCATGATCTGACCTATTCTTGTCTAGAGTGTGGACCTTTGGATTAACACGCTGTTCTTGGATAGCAGGACTTTGTAGAAAGGACCTTCCACAATGCAAATTGGGAACTGACTAGGAATATTTCCTGGAGGGTAGGAAATGAAGAAGAAAAAGAAGAGTTGGGTTTTCTACCCTGCTTTTCTCAACCATTTAAGGGGACTCAAAGTGGCTGACAAAGCTCTGTTCTCCCCACAGCAGAACACACTTTGAGATAGGCGTGGCTGTGAGAGCTCAGAAGAGAGCTGCGACTAGCCCAGTGTCACCCAGCTGGCTTCGTGGGGGAGGGCGGAATCAAACCCAGTATTCCCAGATAAGAATCTGGCTTCCTAACCACTAGACCAAACTGGCTTAAAAAGGAAGGATGAGAAGGAAAGCAGAGGAGAAAACCTGTCAGTAATCTTTCTTATTTTTGATATGTCACTGAAGCAATGCACATATTTCACAGAAATCTTGCTAGTTATCCAGAGCTACCTACCTACTTTCCTTCCTTTCATTTTATCTTTTTTACTGCACACTGAAAGTTATCTGAACAACTAGCAGGTGCTGAACTCTAGCCCTGCCTAGCATGGGACAGCTTAGTTCCACATAGAAACACTTGAAATAAAAAAAAAATCAATTTGGTTGGTGGCAAGAATGGCAAAGATGTTGCTTTGCTTTGTTTCTCTTCTGTTCAGTAGTTTTGAGGCAGACTTTCCCTGGCTGTCTTTCCCCAGTCCAAGCTTCACCTGTTGAATTCCTATCTGCCTGGAAACAAGTCTGAAAGAAGCATGCCTTCAGAAAGCAAGGAATTATTTTAATAATGCCAAATCTTATTTGTAGAAAGTTCTAGCTGCATATTACTGAGTTCAAAACTGCCTTCTATGAAGGGTAACAGTATATGCCTGCATGTATCTCATCAAAATTTACACCATGTAATTGTACTTATACACTTATTTTCGTTACGTTTATAGCATGTATCAGTTGAATTATCTTTCTAAAAATGTGACTGTCCTAGTTATAGCAGATCAAAATACATTGCAAGCTACAGTGTACACAGATTTGTTCATAGGGTTTTTTTTAACAAGGATAAATATAAGGATCAATAATATAAAATTATACTACATTTGCAGACACTCCAGGAAGACTAAATTTTACAGAGATTATTTTGTCTGAGATTACTTTAACAGGAGGGATGACCTTGTCAATCTGTTATTCACAGGGATTTGTATCATCAGTTGGGGGGTAGAAGGCAGGAACGTAGTAGCTCTTGAAATATGCTGGAGTACAACTCTCATCCACAGTGGTTCAGTGTACTGCCTGGCATGCAGTAGGTTCCGAGATTTTGCAGCATGCCCTATAAAGTTGGCTTTCATCAGGATCTGACTGGGATAAATATGTCAGCTAGGTTTCTCAGTGCAAGGGTGCCAAGATACCTGTGGGCTATTAGGATTTGCTTTCTAAGACTGTATTTCCACAGAATAAAATAAAAAACCAGACAACCAGCACTTCTTAAACAGCTTAAGAGTCAGCTTAGAGATGGTCTGCACCTCCTCTCTTACATGTGTGAACACAGCCTAAACGTATTGCTAGTTTATAGATTTGGTCTTGAGCTCCATACAGATTAGGGGTTTTGTAGATGCACAATTTATCCAGCCGCCAAATCTCAGGGATATTTGCTTTTATTCCTCAGAGTTGTTATTTCTGGAAAATAACTTCAGTATTATACCAAATGCGTAAGACACAATCACTACAATAATTGACAGAACCACAATAAACTATATTGCATTTTGAAAGAAAGCAGAAAATTTCAGACTGCCCATACTAGCTTCCATTAACGAGGAAAAAAAAGCTCTTACGGACTTGATATTGTTCTACACAGTTTTTTTTTTCTTCCCTTTCACATCTGGATCAAAACTACAAGCAACAGTTTTTCTAGTCCCTTTACATTTCTATCATCTTTGTTCTCTCCTTCTTTGTCTGCATCTAATAAAACACTCATTAGCTTATCTTATTACCTCAGTGCTTTCTGAACTGGGTCCATTTAGTGAGAAATATATAATGCCTGATCACGGGTTAGAAAAACAGGAACCTCGCAGGAGGCAGGTCTATTCTCTAATCATGCATTTTCATCAACACTGAGAATCTTATTTTTATCAGGAAATCTGGCTGTGTTCTGCTTTAATGGAATCCAATAAGGGCATGTCTTAGCTTTGCTGACTTGTTTTCAAGCCTGTAAAGCAAGGAGGCAGAGCATTATCTTGCACTTTATGTGAAAACAGAGGTTCAGCGTTAGCTAATTAAAAGAAGAAACTGGAGGAAAATCTATTCAGTATTGTATTTGGTGGTTAGTATTGCTGACATTAGCCATTTTGTTGCACCCAAGGTTTATCCATAGTCATTTAATGTCTCAAATATAAAATATAAAAAAGAAATGCTGATCTTGAAAAATACTTTTATTTCTGTGTTTGCATGCACGTCACGGGGGCTGGAGGCTGAGTGGCCCGAGACTGCTAACTTTTAAAATATTTTTTCCTTGGGAAGTCCAGTTTCTCAGACATCCAGATAGCACCTAGATGAATCACAGTAAATGAATCACAGTGGAAATGGAGTGGAGCATGATAGCATGTGATAGCTACAGGTGTTCACTGCCAGAACTAGACTTGTTGCAGTAGTCATTTCTGCACTTACTTTACTTGCCCTGTCCAGCAGGACTGGGTCAAGCTGGACCGGTTCCAGATGCTGGGTTAATTCTTCTGTCCCGGAAGGAGCCTTCTTGAGGGCTGTTCCGGGTCAGTCCTTGCTCTGGATTGGAAGATTGCACAATCACCAAAGCAGTTTCACACAATAGCCCCAGAGGCCCTCCTATGGCAGGTGGGGGAGGGGAGATTCAGCAGCACAATTTTGTGCCCTTCTGAAATGGTTCCTGCTACTAAACTGGCCCATGGGGGTAGCCGCCTCTGGATCCCTCACTGACCCAAGCCAGAAGTAAGTGTGGAAAGTCCCAGTGTGCCAAAAATATGTGCCCCTTTTTTGAGCTACTTCTATGACATCTATGTCAAATTCCAAACAACTTCTTTGTCTTCTAAAAAAACTTAATAGTTAATATACATAGAGGACTTACTTTCCAATGAGACATTTACAGGAGTACATAACAGTACATATTTTTTTATACCCCCATCCAGTCTTTTCAGTAGAACAAAAATAAAAGTGAAGAACAATGGAATTTCTAGCTTTGGCAAGATATATGAGTTATCACAAGGGGCGGGAGTAGAAGGAGAAGGGTGTAAGAACTGATTTCCAATGATAACTTAAGAGAAGCCCTCTCAGATTGGGCCACAGCCCATTTAGTTCAGCATCCTGCATCACACAGTGGCCCACCAATTTCCCATGGGCATCTCAAGGAGAAGACACAGGTGAAACCTTCACCTGCTCTTGAATCTCTGCAAACGGCCTTTGGAGGCATCCTGCCTGTCTCCCCAGCCTCGAGGAAGTATCTAGACATCCATCCCGCTAGACACACCTGTTTTCCATGAATTTGTCTAACCCTTTCTTGAACTATCTAGGCTGGATGCTGTTACCAGCTCTTCTGGCAGCAAATTCTATAGACTGATGACCCTCTGAAGAAATATTTCCCCTTGCCTGATCTGACTTTCCTACCCATCAGCTTCATAGAGTGCCCCCTGGTTTTCATGCTGTGTGATAAGAGCAAATTAAATGATAAGAACAAATGGAATACGTTCTGAAAGACACCACTTTCCTGGGTTTCTGCACTACCAGATATGGATACAATGAAGCACCCACTGACAGATGGAGGCCATTTCCCAAATGGCACCAGTTCCCAGACACCATTTCCCCATGGAAATGTCTACACAGCCATAGTTTGTACTATTTTTGTCCATGGCATATTCACTGATATGGTCACAATATGGTGAACGAATTTTCCCCATTGCTGATTTATGTGGAATCTGTAGGTATGAATGACAGACTGAACTTGCAGTGAAGATATGCATGGGAGAGTCGGGGCATGTGTTCACACTGCCAAGTAGCAAGAGAGCCAAACAGGTCTGCCAGTGTTTAAAATTTGACACATTTTTCTTAAAAAACTATTGCATTCCAGATGAGCATGAAATACATACGAGAATATTTAATTATCATTTCAAGAGCCAGCGGTTTCTTTTCAATATGATTGCTTCTTTAATGTTAAAAGCCCTGCCCATGATTGGATGAGTACAGACACTTAATGAATCACTTTATTTCTATATATGTGCCTCCTCTGAGAGTAATAATAATCATCTTTAACTTTCTTCTGATCAGGCAGATCACAAAGTGATTCCAGACATCTATTGCTTATTTGAAAGAAAATTGTTAAAAAGTGTTGGGTTTTTCTTCTCCTACCCCAATTTTCCTTTCAAAGCTTATCATCACATAATGGGCATACAACATGCTGCTTTTTCAGACTTCATCACTGAACGTGATTTAATATGCAATAAATTATTAATGTAAGTGCTTAACACTACACAGCACTTATCAAATATACGAGCAAATCACATTAGGTGATCAGCTGCATTATAAAATAAAAACTTGCTTCTTCATTAAAAAAAAGTATGAGGTTGCAAAAAAACACAACTTTCTATAAAATAAACACAAAGATGCCAAGAGCCCATAATCCAGAGAACTACTGTGTATAGGTGAAAACAACGCATTGGATCTTTTTCAGGCAAAAATCAGCTTTGGAACAGGAATTCCTTAAAAAGCGATACTATTATTATTTAAACAGACATACATACCATATGTTTCTAATACACATCATACAATGAAAAATAGGGTCACTTAAACCACAATATGAAACTATAAGGATTATTTGATCAAATACATAAAAAGTTACAAGAAAAATACTAGGAAATACAAAGGATAGATTTTTTTTCCAGGTCATGTTGTAGGTTATGATATCGCAGGGACTTTCCACTATTCAGTCACATCTGTCTGCAGAATATACATCTGCTATTACCTGACTCATCTAGGAGACTTTCCGCATTTGTGTGTGGTATTCTGGGACAATGTGGGCCACTTCATCCTAGTAACCCTTGACAAAAGGAGATGGGTTGCCTCTGGAGTGGGACAGGTTTGTCTGCATTGAGATAGCCCACTCTGCTTAGTTCTCGCTGGTATCTTTGGAGGGCCCCAGAGGCAGCAGCAAGGTTTCAAAGACCAGGAACCTTTCCTTATTGGTCTGCAGTTTTTGGTTCGGTTGTTTTTGTGGCTGCCATAAAGGATTCTCTGTATTATACTAGATCAACACTTCTGGAATGCTACCCCTGGTCCAGTTGTAGATCTCAACATAAGAACAAAACAAACAAACAAAAAACCATAAGAAAAGCCCTGCTGGATCAGGCCACAGCCCATCTAGTCCAGTATCCTGTCACACACAGTAGCCCACCAAATGCTCATGGGCATCTCAAGCAGAAACAAGGACAAATCTTTTCCAGCTCTCAAATCCCAGCAAATGGCCTTAGAAACATCATGCTCCCCCTCCCCAGCGTGAAAGACGTACCTAGGCATTCATTCTAGTAGCCATTGATAAATCTACATAAGAACAGAAGAGAAGCCCTGCTGGATCAGGCCACAGCCCATCTAGTCAATTTCAAAATTGAGTTCTACAACTGTATCAGACGAGGGTGCCATTTTTGGTCCAATGCACCTGCATGTAGACTGATGCTCCTTATTCCAAATTTTTTCCAGAATAAGGAGCAGAGCAGATATGGCCTAGAATACCAATGAGATGGCAACACAATACTTTATTTCTAAACTTTTGTATTCCACTTTTCATCAACTCTAGGTGGGTCACAACATAAAGCATCTAAATAAAACATTATTTAAATACTACCCATCTACCTTAGCAGCATCACATAAGAAAAATAGCTAAACATCAAAGGTTTTGGTGAAGAGGTAAGTTTTAACAAGTTGCCAAAACCGATATAATGTTAATGCCTGGAGTATCTCCATTAGCCGTCTAGCATATCTCCATGTGGAATTTATAAGAGGTATCCTAAGAAAACTTAGACTATGGGAAGTTTGTGATAGGATTATAAGAGACAAAATGATCAGAGCAAAGGAATATTAATAACATATGTTCAACAGTTCCACTGGTACCACCTATCTCTAATTGTAATGGGTCCATTTTTCATGGGTAGAAAAACACTGAAGTTGTAGTAACCAGACAGAACTTGAGCAAACTTCTGCAAAACAAATGCCACAGAATGTGTTTAAGCATATTGGCTGAATGCTTAAACCTGTTTAATTTTGGAATCATCTCATTTCAAATAATCTACAAGTTAAAACAGCTGAAGCATAAAATGTGTTTGAAATTGAACAAGTTTAAATATTGAGTCAATTTTGTCACAAATGTGTTTGCATATTAAGGCATTAGAATGAATTCCAGCTCAAATATTGAGCTGATGAAGAAAGAACTGTAGTGGGGGAGGGAAAGATTAAGAGCAGCCAATAAAATTACCAAATATCTAAATGCCAGAAAGCCCTAGAGTTCATTAATCTTAGCAGCCAAAATGAATGAATAAGAGCAACGCAGTAAGTTCCTGTATTAAATGGAATCTGTCAGCAGGCCTCTATTTGGAGAACAGGAGTAAAATGTTCTGCGCTTCTCCGGAATCAGGAATATGGTTATAACTACCAGGTTTTCTCAAGCTACGAAACTTGGTCTGCCATTATATCATGAAGCCCAGGACTGCTGGCAGAGATACCTTCGTTCTTCTCAAATTGAACCAGATGTAGGCTGGAACATAAGTTAAGTTCTATTTGCATTTAAATATTCAAATAATAATCTTGTGGTAGTGAGTTTATTTTTAATTAGGTTTTTATATTGGTTTTATTCTAGCCCACCTTGAGACCTCTGGGTATTAGAGATGTGCATGAACTTAAAATTGGCTGTTTGGTTTGAACTGACCCAAATAATCATCTATCTGGTCTGATATCAAACCTCTTTTTCAAACAGGAAATGCATTTGGTTCAAACTCCAATCTACTGAATACTTCCTGTTCAATATGAACAGCATTCAAATGGCATTTTGAATAGAGTAGTTTGATCTGTTTCATCTAACAACTATTTCATCCAACAAGCCTCTTTTTTGAACAGATATTGTGTTCAGTTTGAAATCAAACCTAGCAAACACTGGCAGTTTGATGCAAACACAATACAAATCTAACATTTGAATGTACAGATTCAATGTTCAGAACATTTCTGCTGAGATAGAAATACAAACAAACAAAAATTATTAGGTAAAGTTTTACCTCAATTACTACAAGGGAAAGAGACAGAGGGTTGGATTAGGGAAAACATGGAGACACTGGAGACCATTTCAAAGTTTGCTTCATCGTATCCTGATTTATTATTTGAGAATGAAAGTTGGGTTGCTCTTTGTCTTTGTCAGGGTCTGCCAAATGCTCCTGGGATATTTTAGAGGATTAAGCAACATCTCAAAATAACACATAGCCAAAAACGTTTTTAATTTTAACTTACAAAAGCATAAATGGCACAAGTTGTTAACAAATATAGCTCCATGCTGTCAGATTCTTTCCTTAAGGGAATTTTAAAAATGCAATAAAATGAGAGACTAGCTATTTAATTGTAATGCAAGACAGGATGCAGATTTAAGCGATAGTTGTATGGCAATGAGAAGAGTGCTACCAGATTGCCTTCTTCTTGCTATGCAGTAAGGAGGGCACTGCTGGTAACACTGTTCTTGATGTGGCGATGTGAACATCACAGCTGGGGGAATTTTGTCCTGCAGGTGTGATGTTCACACCATGGGATGTTTAGTTGAATGCATGAAATGCATCCAATATATGGCCATTTCCTGTGTTAGAAGATACAAGGTCTATTCGCACTTAGGCCCTGGGGTAGAAGCAGACCAGCCCTGGGTAGGGATATGCACAAATGTATTTTTGACATTCGAATCCAAATAGATTTGAATGTCAAAAAATCTGGTTCAGTTTGGATAGTCAAGATCTAAATGTCATAAAATCCGATTGGAATCCATAACATTTGAATCTGTACATTCGAATGTTAGATTTGTATTTAAAAATATGAATGTTGACAACATTCGTATCTGTTATATGTATCGGTGCGCATTCAGTAAAAATCCATATGCATCCAGTTTCCATCCCATATTTTAAGCACAAGATATGTATAATTTTCACGCAGATTCCTATACGGCAGATACGAATTTAAACATTTGAATTATCCGAAAATCCATATCGGATTTTCAAAAATCCAATTCAAGTTCGAATGTTCAAATTTGGATTTTTTGAAAATCCGTTTTGAGTTCAAATGTCAACATTTGACGGATTCGAATCAGATATTCAAATTTTTGAATATTTGTGCATATCCCTAGCTCTGGGACAGGCCATTTGCTCTTGTGAAAGGCCAGTTCCATACAGCCTGTCCCACTTCTGTCCAGGGTGTGAAGCACAAAATTAGTGTGGGAGTGGTCTGCCGCTACACATGCCTGCACAGAGAGCGGCAAATCGATCCTAGCAAGCCCCAGGACCTATCGAGACCAAGCCAGGGGTCCGGGGAGGTAAGTGGGGAGTGGCACACACCCCTGGGTGAGGGTGGGCACCTAGGGGGGCCCTGCTGGCTGCTGTAAGCCCAATCAGGGTGGCAGCAGCCCGTGGAACCCCAGTCTTGCCCTATCCCGCAAATGGGCTGCCAGCCTCCGGGCTGATATGGCCCAATGGCAGAAGCCCAAGGCTGGGCATCTGCCGCCCATGGCAGCCTTTTTGGGCTGGTACACACAGGGGACAGATTCACCATCCACAGATTGGCCGGTAAGGGACGTGTTGAGAATGTGTCCCTTACCGGCCAAAGCAAATTGTGGATCTGTCCCCCGCATGTACCAGCCTTAGTGCACTTCAGCCATTCATGGTTGAATGTGTAACCATGTGCAGCCTGCAAACTCATGCCACATTCATGGCACCATAACAGCAACTTGTGATTCTTACCTTAACATATCACTCTAAGGGCTTTTTCTGGCCCAGGTCAGCAGGACTGGGTCAAGGTGGAGATGTTCCAGAAGTTGGAATGCTTCTACTATCCTGAAACAAGCCATCTGCATTTTGGTGGCTGTTCCAGGATGGCTGTCATGGCAACCCAAAGATTCTGTGATCTTCAGAGCTAACCTCCATGTTCTTCAATGACTAGGAGCTAATGTTCCTAACTTTGGGAGTCCTGGGAGACTCATTTCTGGATTGCAATTCTGTGTGCTGCTGAAATGAGTCTCTCCACTAAACTGGCCCATGGAGCTGTGCAATCTTCTACATACCTCCCCGGGCTGGTTTACTTCCACGTAAACCATGGCAGACTTTTTTTTTTTTAAAGCCTACTGCTATACCAGACTAGGCAATCATATTGGCTGCCTAGACTGGACTATGCTCCATCTTGCAGGAGTTGTGACATCCAGAGGAGAGGATCAGAAGGTGTCTAGGCCTTGCACGGTATTGATATGTGAATTAAATAAAGGGAATAGGGTCTGTACCCTTTATTTTTCAATATTAGTGAGTCTCCTCTGCAGAATGCTTTCACAACCATTCAGTTTCAAGCAATTGTGCAGAATTTCTTTTGGGGGTTATACATTATACTATCTCAAAAATTGAGATTTTTGTTACTGCTGTCCAGACCAAAGGCATTTCCGCACTGCAACGCGTTCCAAACGGAACGCGTTCAGGTGGAAAGCTTAAGACAGCTCCGGGCGCTTTCCCCGTTCACACACAGACGCGCCAGAACGCGTGTAAACGCGTTCCAGAGCGTCTGTGTGCGAATGCTCAAAGCGCCGGGAGCTGTCTTAGCCGGCAAATGCCGGCCAGGGGCGCGGAGACAGCCGCGGAGGCAGATCGACAATCAGCTGATTGTCAAACAGCTGATTGTCGAAGCCGCGCCAGCGTCGGAGGCGAGCCCGCAGCTGTTCGGGAGACAGAAGCAGGCGCGAACGCTTCTCCTCCCGAACGCCTGCGGGCGGCTCGTCCGCGTTGGAACGCATGTAGAGCACTTTAAAGTGCTCTACATTTCGAACGCGGAAAAGACAGCTGCGGACACGTCGGAGCGCAAGCCGCGCTCGGGCAATGCGGATGACGTGTCCGCAGCTGTCTTTTTCGCGTTCCGTTCAGCCCCGTGCGAAAACGTCTCAAGTCACTGATATAATCCGTTTCATTCTGTAAGGTTACATATGCTTTATGTTACCCTACATCTTTCCTCATATAAGTGGGCTTTTTAGGTTTAACAGCAACTAAACTCAGGAAGAATTTGAATTTTGATATCCTAAACCACTCAACCTTGGATGATTTTATATTATAGGGCTGCAAATGGACCACACAAGACCTCTGGGGCAGGAGGTGAGTGTCCTATAGCTGTGGTAAACAGCGTGGCATGTAACCATAGAATGCAGCTGTGAATCCTTCTTTCAGCTGCAATATTTCTGCATCAGAGAATTCTCCAACAGACTGAAAATAGCTGACATCCAGCCATACATCCAGTCTGCTGGAGGACTCATTCATATGGGGTTAAGAAGGCAAAGTATGCTGCCCCTTCCAAGAGGAGCGTTTCTTATCTTACAGATAAGAACTTCAGGTGACCTACGTGGCCATGTGGATGCAATGTAACTGTTACATTAATCTCAGTCCATGATAACGGGTATCAGTTATTTAATATTTGTAAACAATTGCTTATATTTTGACTTGTTATGGTAATTGCTGCAACATTAAGCAACTGCAACATTCTGGATTTATTCCTGGCTTCAGATGCGCTTTTCTACCCGGAAGCCAACAAGTAGCCAAGATCTATGCAGCTAGTTTCACAAAAGGAAAACGGAAAACTGAGCGCTTGCACTTATCAAAAAGCGCCATCCATATTACCTTTCGAGGTTCTTTCAAGTGGCTTATTTGGGCTTTGGGCGGTGATAAAGTGCTCTACTGTCAAATAAATAAAACAGATAAATAATGATATTATGTCAACAACTGACCTGTGCGTATGCAAGCACTGAGTAGCTTTGGATCCCATCTAGGCATGTTTGCAAATGTTCTAAAGATTCAAAATTCGATTGAATTCGATCGAATGTGGACATTGAGATTTGAATAAAATGTCTACACATTCGAATTTAAACATTTGAACAACTTGCAAATGTTCCAAAAGATTCGTTCAAATGATTTGTAACTTTTGAATGTGCAGATACAACTGTATCTCTAGGCATTTCCGCTGATAGTATGGGATGCAAAGCGGATGCATACAGGATAAAACGGGATGCGTACAAAATGCGTACAGATACGTATAACATATATGAATGTTGTCAACATTCGTATCTTAAGATTTGAATCTAACATTCAAACGAATAGATTAGAATGTATTCAATTCAAATCAGATTTTGTTGCATTTGGATTGTAAACATTCGAATCGAACTGAATGTCTGGATATTCGATTTGACTCAAATTTGAATGCAAAAAATAATTTGTGCACGTTCCTAATCCTGTCCACTAGTGTCCTTGTAAGATGCTAAAATAACATAATAAAAAGTCATTGTTTTTTAATGATGCCCTTTTTGAATCTGTGTGTGTGGGGGGTCTGCATTTCCTGGCGATCCGTCCTCCAGAGGATCGATCCAAAATAGGGATGGATCCAAAGAGGCCTCATGCATCCACACGTGTGTGGAGAGGATGGATCCTGCAGGCCGAATCTTCTTGGTGCTGTACAGAGGCCACAGCAACCATTCCCAAAGGCAGCTGGCCTCCCACGCTGCCGACACTGCCCCCAGAGCCGTATGACTGGAACATTCAGCTGCCACTCGCTGCACAGGGGAGGGGCTCTGGAGGCAGACAGGTCTGCTACCGCCCCTCCCAAGATGGTGGTGATCTGTCCTCCTGAGGACCCGTCCGAAATAGAGATGGATCCGAGGAGGCCTCCTGCATCCGCACATGCGCAGGGAGGATGCATCCTGCTGGCCGGATCCTCTAAGTGCTCTGCAGAGGCCGCAGTACCCATTCCCCAAGGCAGCCGGCCTCCCATTCAGCTGTCAGTCACTGTGTGCTTCCGCCGGTGTGTGGCGCATGGTTGAGGGGCTCCGGAGGCAGACCAGCCTGCTTTCGCCCTTCCAAAGATGGCAGCCGCTGGCACATCCGGCCCCTCGCCTCTCAGTGTGAGGAAGTGTCCTGCTTCCAAATGGATCGAGGCAAGGGGCCGGATGGAAGACCTAATTTTTCAGGTCTTCCCGGAGGCGGGATCTTTCAGCTGCAAGACCCCATTAAGAACAGGTCTCGTGTGCCGGTGTGAAGGGTCCCGGATCCGGCCTTCAGTGTGGAAGGTAAGTTTTCTATGTGTCTTGTATGTGTCCTGTATGTGTTTTTAATGTGCTCTTAGCGGCAGTGTGGAAACACCCTAAGGGTGCTTCTGCACAGGCCCTTTAACACCCATTAGGCATACATCTGGAGATGCGCCTCCACACACGCGTTGCTGTTTCGGACACATCCGGTGAGGTGTGTCCGCACAGCAACACGGATTAAGGACACTTTTGCAGCGGCGCGTCCACATCTGTGGGCCTATTAGGCACACTTCCAGTTAGGTGCGTCCAGACCTATCCGTGACTAAAGTGTGCCTAACGGGTGTTAATTACACACCACATATGATGTGGTGTTAATGGGTCTTGCAATGTGAAAACGCATCCATTTAGGATGCGTCTGCACAGCGCAAGTGTTCCTGCCTGGGGACCTTGCCGCCGCGGCTTGCCCTCACCCCAGAAGCGGCGCATCGCCGCTTCTGGAGCCAGGGTGAGCTTCCCTAAAGCCCACCCTACTCCACCTGGGGGGGAGCCGGCAGAATCCCCTCCTTACCTGTTCAGCGTCGCCCCGATTCTGAGAGGAGGAACCCAGGATGCAGCACGCCCATGTCCTGCGCGCCTCCTGAATGGCCGGGGCTGCTGCTGGCAGCCCCTGCCCTCAGGAGGCATTCTGCACAGACGTGCCTCCTAGTCAGGGCAGCGTGCCTGTGCAGAACGCCTCCTGAAGGCAAGGGCTGCCAGCAGCAGCCCCGGCCATTCAGGAGGCGTGCAGGACGCAGGCGCACTGCATCTTGGGTTCATCCTCTCAGAATTGGGGCGACGCTGAACAGGTAAGGAGGGGATTCCACTGGCTCCCCCCCCCCCGGGTGGGCTTTAGGGAAGCTCACCCTGGCTCCAGAAGTGGCGATCTGCCGCTTCTGGGGCGAAGGCTGGCCATGGCGGCAAGGTCCCCCGGCTCGCCATGTTTGGCTCCGAGGAGCCAAGCGTGGCAGGCCGGGGAAGGGCCCCAGAGCATGGATGGGAGGCAGGTGCTGTGCGTCTGCACAGCACCCACCTCCAATCTGGATCTATTCCGCCCTCCCGTTGCATGTGTGGAGGGACGGGGAGGGGGGTAGATCCGCATCTATTAGATGCGGATCTACCCCGTAAATCCAGATCTACCAGGGATCCAGATTTAGTAAAACTGGGTCCTCTAGAATCCAGTTTTACTAAATCCGGGTGCAGTAGACCTGGATTTATTTGCCCCTGTGCAGAAGCACCCTAAGTGTCTTGTATGTGTGTCTAATGTGTGTTTAATGGGGTTTCTGTGGCCAGTGCAGAAACACCCTGTCTTTTTAAAATGGTGGTGTACATTTCCACAATAGTAGGCTGTGAAAAAGTCAAACAGATCTATTTTTATTTTAAGAATTTTAATGTTTTTAGTATTTCAGTGTTTTAAATATTTAACATTTTTATATTGTAGCTTTATTGCTTTTATATGGATTTAACATTACCTCCCTTTACGTGAAATTTCATATACAGATTTGATATATAAATTTAAGTAATAAAAGAATAAAATGTAGGGTTTCCTGGGATTCCTCAAAATACAGAAAGGCAAAATAATTCTATAACTTTTTAAATAAATTATACAAAATACTGAAACATATTCAAATAAAGGATTGTACTTCAAAATATGTCTCAAAATTAGGGATGTGCATGAATCTTTTTTGCATTCAAATTCAAATCGAATATCCAAACATTTGATTGATTTGAACGTTTAGAATCCAAATGCAACAAAATCCGATTTGGATCGAATACATTTGAATCTATTCATTCGAATGTTAGATTTGAATCTGAAGATATGAATGTTGACATTTGTATGTGTTATATGTATCTATACGCATTTTGTAGGCATCCTGTTTTATCCCGTATGCATCCTGTTTTCGTCCCATACTATCAGCACAAATGCATACAGATATTTATGAGATTCATACAGATACATATGTAATACATATCTGTACATTTGAATGTTTCGAATCATTCAAACCAATGGTTTGGAACATTCAAAATTCATTTGAATGTTTAATTTCAAATGTGTAGACATTCTATTTGAATTCATATGTCCACATTCAATCGAATTCAATCAAATTTTAAATGTTTAGAACATTTGTGCACATCCCTACACAAAATACAAAATAATATGATGGGAAGAAGAAGAGTTGGCTTTTCTACCCTGCTTTTCTCACCCATTTAAGGGGATTCAAAGTGGCTCACAAAGCTTTCTGTTCTTCTCCCCACAACAGACTCCCCACAAGGTCACCTGTGAAATAGGTGGGGCTGTGAGAGCTCAGAAGAGAGCTGTGACTAGCTCAAGGTCACCCAGCTGGTTTCATGGAGGAAGAAGAAGAGTTGGCTTTTCTACCCTGCTTTTCTCACCCATTTTAAGTGGACTCAAAGTGGCTGACCAAGCTTTTCTATTCTTCTCCCTACAACAGACACCCTGTGAGGTAGGTGAGGCTGTGAATGCTCAGAAGAGAGCTGTGACTAGCCCAGGGTCACCCAGCAGGCTTCATGGGGGAAGGTAGAATAGAACCCGGTATTCCCAGATAAAAGTCCAGCTCCCTAACTACTACACCAAACTGGGAGGAGTAATAAGTTATCTTTACTAGTTTCCATTGCCTGTAAATAAAACAAGCTTTTCAAATATGAAATTGCGCAATTTGAGCCTTCTGAAGCCATGAACCATGACCACAAATGAAAAAAATAAATCATTCTGTGGAACCATCTGATGATAAACATGTATTATAACTTAAATACAACTATCACACAATTGATAATCCAACCTGTGGTATATGCAGCTGTACCTTGCTGTTTTCTTTTACCATATTATCAGTGCTTTCCCTCACCATCAAACAAAAACATTCATCATCTGCTGAAGGAAGATCTTCACACTTATGGGATGTGAAAGGATTCATTCGCTTTGCAGAATTTATTAGTAGGTCATAAGGACATAAGAAATGCCCTACTGCATCAGATCACTGGCCCATCCAAATAGGTTAAAGTGTCATATCATTTCTTCCAGGTTGATAGACCTTGAAATGCATCTCTGGTTCACTGGCATCTTCCAAAAACTCAACTCAACTCTAGATAAATTTAGGAAGACTTTTTACCAGGATATTGATGTGTCTCCCGACCCTATAAAAAAAGCCCTTTGAGTTTTGAGGATGCCCCCAGCTTCTTTCTGTGCCTGTCTAAACCAACAGTTGCAGCGAACATCCAAATCAACAGCCTTGTCAGAAGGAATAATCTAAAATTAATGTGCTCTTGTCGACATGGATTTCCATTCCATGACAGGGACGCTTTGCCTGTACTGGCTACAAAACGACAATCCTTCAGAAGCTGTTTGCTCATTGCCAAGGTCTCTCACTGCTGATAGAGAGCAGAGATAAAGTGGGGAGTCTGATTTCAAATGATAAGCACACTAGCTCCTGATGCGGAAGACTCCAAGTGAATCTGGAGAAGCTTTTCAGACGGCTTACTTTCCCCTTACCTACCAATGTTGCTTTAGTCTCACTGCTGATTTTTATCTTATTTATACAATCCACTGAGAAGAAATTTCTTCATCAGCATTCAACATCTTGTATTCAGCCCTCTCAAAATATAACTTCCCACGACTGGGCATGAATAATCCACATCCTGGTAAGTCTCATACTACTGAGTATGAATTTTTCACTTCTGTAATCAGCTGAGATACTCTGCTTTATTGTCAACAGCATTCAAAATAAATATTTGCTGGAACAACTAATGCTGGTGCTCCATTGCAAAAAGCACAGGCACCAGAAATGCAAAGCGTAAAAGGAATGCATTTTTCTGATTAATGGGTTAAAACATTTTCATATCATATAAAACATGTATATACAGCAGAAAGAGAATCTTTCTGAGTAACATAGGGTAAGCCTCTCTGAAAATTTAACCACAGACACTGGAAAAGTTCCCAAGCTTTGATTCCATCCATTTGGTGCTGGGTCAATGTGGGAATCAAATTAAAGTGTAGAGACATGCTGTGCACTTCCTTGTTGTTCCGGGAATACTGCTGGACTCACTTCAATGGCACATTGAAGTTGTAACCTGCCCAGAGACCTTCGGGTATGGGGCAGGATAGAAATGTAAATAATAAATAAATAAATGGCAGCAGAGTGTCCTGATAGGATCTGCAGCCATCTAGTCAACTCCTTCCTCCTTCTCCATGCATCCACACAGGGGGAGGAAGTGACAACATGTCACTGCAGAAGTTGCCCTAGTGAGCTTTCATCTGGATAACATGTAGGCCAACTCAGGGCTGGTAGGATCTGAAACAACCAGGCCCAGAGGTGTCCAGAAGTATGGATGCCCAGGCTTCTGGATGCTTTAGCTGACTGTGTGGATGGTGCACTGGTTGGGTTAAGACAGAAGTGGAAAATCTAATTTTGTTTAAATCTCTCTCTGGGTTTGTGCATTTGGTGGTTGCTTTCTCCCAATACCTCCCACTCCTTTATTCTAATGTCCAATATAAGAGATGAATATTTTAAAAACATATTTTTTAGAGTAATGTGCAATACCAAACAACAGCATTCCTAAATCATTATTTAGTTCAGCTGAAGCCCTGAACAATCTTCCTAAATTGTTAGATTTTGGTTTTGGGCACCTGATTTCCCTGAGTTTAGCCAACCCACTGAACCAAGGGATGCAGCCCAGCTTATCTCAGGGTTTTCTGGCTGAGCTTGGTTTTGCCAGCCACTGAACTGTAGCTTAGGAGAGAAAAGACAAAATCACTCTCTGTGACAGCTGATATCAGGGCTGTCAGCTGTCGCATGGGCAAGAGATGATTTTGCCTTTCTTAGTTCTGTTCAGATTTTAATCTGATTTGGTCTGGCACCTGCTCAGTTTGGTTCAGATCCAACTCAGCCAACTCAGCTCAGTTCAGGTTCAATCTGATTACCTGATAATAGTTTGTGCATGTTTCAATTAAGTTGAGAAAGAAGTAAAGATGATACACCTATATTAATCTTAGTCATAATTATACAGGAATAAAGCAACTGAACTACTTAAAATGACTGTAGTCTTCAAAACAACTTGGTAAAGTAGATCAGCAGTGTTATCTTCATAGCCAAGATAAGGTTTTAGGTTTGACTGATATCCTCCATATGTTGCACAGCAGAGCTTCACGCTGGTCCTGGTTGTAAATACAGCAATCCCATAGGCTGATTTTAAATCTTGGTGGCATGGGATGCAATACGGTGGTGGTTTGTTTGCTCCCACACTTGGGGTGGCAGTTTGGGACAGCCACATAGCCTCACTTCTCACCATCGTCAAAGCTAACAACTCAACTTCAGAGTGAGTTATCCACTTTGAAGACAAAGGGTCTTCACTGTGCTTGAAGAGGCTCCAAAAGTGCTCCTTTGCCAGTGTAATTCCTGTGCAGCACAGGCATGGAAGCATCTCTAAGTTCCAACATGTGTCTATATGGTGCTGGTGGTAAGAGTGCCTCAGAGTGCTGGATGCCCTTTGAGTACTTTTCCTCTGATCTGAGGAAGGATGGTACAGAGAGGGCTTGCAGGACCTCCACTACTATTCTCAGAGTGCTCTACAGTGGCAGATGCCTACTGCATTTGAATGTCACGGCCCTGGGGCTTCCTTGGTGCCCAGTACCATAAACTTGGATTCTACCTTCCAGTCTGTAAATTTATTCTCGCAGGAAACTCAAGTGATTGATGTCCCACTTGTATTTACTGATGATCACTACTGTATAAAGGTGTATTGGCTGGCAAGTGTGAAGCAAACAAAGTGTGTAGTTCAAACAAAACGTGGTCAGTGACATATGGATATTGAATGCCATTTTCACATTTATGCTAAACACTTTATGTGTGATTAAGTCCTGAGGGAATGATAGGACTGGAGCCAAAACAGAATCACTAAGAGATGAGAAGCTGAACATATACATAAAATAATGTTGTCATTGTTGTTGATGATAATGATTTTAGTTTTTGCTTTATTACTTTTATTGGATAAAGAGTGGGGTATAAATAATAGATGATGATAATGACGACGACAGACAGACAGACTCTTCTTGCCTCAAGCCTTATCCAAAGCTTAGTGACCTCTAGGAATCATTAAATGTTGAGGGATAACTGAGGGAGATGGAAAAAGGTAAGGAGTGATAACAGTTTACGGTATCCTGAATAAAATCATGGTTGGTTGACCAGAAACATAGTGTAGGTGGAATATACATTCACTCCCTAAGATAACTTTTGTTCCATTTGTTGTTCTTATTGATTAATACTACTGGTGTTTTTCCACTGAGCTCCTTTAATCCAGATCTAAGAAGATCCGGATCTAAAGAATGGGTACTTCCCTTAATCTGGATCTAGTAGATACGGATTAAAAGAAGTACCCAATGTGTTTTGGCGGATGGGGTGCAATCTCTGTAGATGCTCAGGAGAATCTTTGAAGATCCTCCAGAATGGCTCTGTAGAATCTCTGGAGCAATCTGCTGCTAACTTCGAAGATCCTCCGGAGCCTTTGACAGCGGCATTGTTCTCGCAAGGGTTTTTTTTTCTTTCTTTTTTCGGAGCCTGTGCTAATCTCTGAAGGCAACTTTGGAGGGACTTCAGAGGGACTACGGAGTTTTAAGTTTGGGGGCACCCCGTCCATGGGTGCCCCCCTGAGACTCCTCTAGACACCATTGCCCAGATGTAGTGGAAACAGGCTACCTATAATCTGAATTTGATGGCTGAAGACCCCATTGTAGACCCCTCTAATGGGGCCTACAGGAAATCTGGATTATAGGTCCTGAAGGACCCATATGATCCAGATTTCCCTACCTCTGGCTCTAATGGGGTCCGTAGTGGAAATAGGGTCATCCTGCTCTGAGCCTAGTGGGTCCTTAATGGGTACTTCAATGGGTACTTAGTGCTACTGGAAAAACACCCTACATAGTCACCAAATCCTGGTTAACTGCTTAGGCACTTCTATTCAGTTTTCTTGTCAAAAATACACAAGCAATTTGCCATTTTCTACCTCTTGGAGAGGCTGGGGATCAAACCAGCAACCCTCTGTTTTCCAATCAGTTTGCTCTATCACTGGGCTACAGTCACTCCCTCTGTTCCATAACAGAAACTGAAGATCTCTAATAAATTTGTCAGCATCCATACCAAGTAACAATTCCTAAGGACCTCTTAGAGGAAGTCTTGATAACTAGAGGGTATAAATCTGGTATAAATTTGTAGTTCATCTAGAAAGAGGGAGAAGGATGATCTGTCTGGTGGTGGGCTGATATGTTGAAGTGACAGAGGCTGCAGGGAGCTCCATTCACTCTGCACTAACCGCACAAGAATTTGCTGCCGGCAATATGAACAACAAAGCCTTCTGCTCGACGTGAACCATAGTTGGGTGGTTTTCAAGTGTGTGTAAAACACTGTCTGCTGTGCTCTGATTTGTGCCAGATGGAAGCAGCACATTAAGCCTGGAAATGAAAGAAGGGAGGTTATGGAAGCTAAATATTTATGCTTCATTTCTAGGTAACAGAGTGATGGATGCCTTCCCCCTTACAGCATGCGTCTGCCAGTCGTGACTGTCTCATGATCCAAAATTATTCAAACTTTTAAAAGCATGTCCCAGAGTATATACAGGAAGATATTTATCCATGCTTGCTGTTAGCTTCCAGCATAGAGCTCAAAGCTTAGCCTCAGAATCTTTGCCTCCACCCTCCGTTGCAGCATCAAGTGAAATGTAGCTCTGTCAGTTGACACACAGCACTGGATTTCTCAGCTAGTTGCCTGCAGTCACGAGGGACTCTGATCAACTGCAAAAAGAACAGCTCGCATGAGGCACTCTTTTGGGCCTTTTCCACACAGCTCAATCAGTTTGGGTTTAATTCAGCTGGAAGAAGAGAAATAAGAAGGGAGCTGGTATAGTACAGCAGCTAAATGTACGAACTGGGAAGTTTCACTTCAGATATCATTCTAGCCTTAAACTCACCAGGTGGACTTAAGCAAGACACCATTTCTCACTTTTCGCTCCGTATACATATTATGTTGAGACCGTTGCTCTGGTGTTTAGATTGTAGTGCAGATTGCTGAGATAATGTGAAATGCAATGAAAAAATCATTATACAAAGATGGAATTCTACTATTCTAAGGAGAAACAATATCATAGGAAGATACTGAAGAAGATTTAGAGTGCTTTTGACAAGTGGAAAAATACTTCTCTTTGTATTTGCTTGGCTTTCTGAAGGTCTCCTTGTGCCCATTTCCACAGCACTTCAAAGGGCCCACAACCTGCAGGAGCCATTTGGGGATTTCAGGGTGTTATATGTGGGAATAAGCTAGAAAAGTCATGCTATATGAATAAATTCTCACTGCAATTCTCTGGGTCTAGCTATTAATAATTTCCTACATTCACAGGTGCTCTGTGTGTGGTTAAAATAGTCCTTTAGCTTACCCAAAATATTTGACTGTTTCATCACGCACTGCCACTGAGTGCATGAATAAAAACATAAAACAATTTGCACTGCTGTGGCAGAATTTACAGCGCTTTAGGTAGCTTTATATGTCAGTGTGTTATGTGTTAAAATCCACAGTGCAGCATTGCTCAATTCAGCTATACACCAAGAACACGATTTTCTAAAGAGAAGTGGGATACTTTTGTATCACAGGAACATGCCAACTGGTAAACATCCACATTAAATTTTCAAAAAGCTTGTATTTCACTGCTGACATGACACTCATAATTTAATACTGAATGCAAACAGGTTGATAAGCTGTATCCAATGAAGCCAGCTGCTCCAGGAGCTGCCACAAGAACTGGAAGGCCTCTTGTGAAGTTGACAGAGTTACGGAGTGGCCTGCTGCACTCCCCAGAACATCTATGCAGGTGGAACATGATTCATAGAACGATAAGCCACTTTTGCACAGGCTATCATGTGCTGCACTATCCCAGGCTAGGAAGTGATATTTGCTCACCAGCTGGCCTTCAAAGTTTCCAGGAGGGTCCTTTTTGGCAGCACACCACTTCTGACGCTTCCTGGAGTGCCTCTGAAAAGAGTACCCCTTTTAATTCTGGCATACGGCATGTGCCATTCACATGCTTCCATAGTCCTTTCCTCTGTAACAAAGACAGAAGCACATAGTTCCAGGTCTTATGTGTCCATGGTCTGAGCCACTGGGTCTAGACTAGCTAGGTACACTGGAACAGACCATGGAAATGCATGGGCAGGACAGCTCCCACCCTGGCCTCAAAGTTCACATGAGCTTTGAGACTGAACGCTGAACACGCCAAAGTCTAGGAACAAAAGTTGGAACTTAGCATTTGATGTGCCATCAGATGTTTCTCCTACTAGTGTCAAGCAGAGGAAGAGGGCCTTTCCGCACTGGCTCTAAAAACGGATTTAGAACCAGATGTGGAACGCATTTAGACTTGGCTTTCGCATAGGGGCTGGAATTAGGACCCCTTTGAGTAAGCCGCGTCCGCTTATCGGCAGGCAAAAACGGTTGTTTAAACCGGTTTTGCAGGCGAAATCCTACCCAGATGTAAGACCTGAAAAAATCAGGTCTTACATCTGGCTTTCCCCCTGAAAACGGTTTGGAAACGAACGTTTCCGCACCGGAGGGGGAAAAGCCGGATTGCCGGTGCATGCCCAGCTCTCAGAGAGGCAGAGTGCATGCTCTGCCATTCTGACAGCTGGGCAAGCCTGGCAGCCAGCTTCCCTGCCTTGCCCTCGCCAGAGAACGGAGAATCCTCCGTTCTCTGGTGAGGGCAAGGCACCCCCACTCCTTCTGTCACCCCAACCCCACGAACAGCCCCCTTCTACCTATCTGAGCGCCTCCATTTCACCTCCATTTCGATCGTGAGTCTCGGAGGGACGGCAGCAATCGCGCACGCGCGCGCCATTGCTCTGACGACCCTCCAGGCAGCCCAGGATTACATTTCCCAGCGTCCCTGAGCTGCTGGGGCCGTCAGAGCAATGGTGCGTGCGTGTGCGATTGCTGCCGTCCCTCCGAGACTCACGATCGAAATGGAGGCGAAATGGAGGCGCTCAGGTACATAGAAGGGGGCTGTTTGTGGGGTTGGGGTGACAGAAGGTGTGGGGGTGCCTTGCCCTCGCCAGAGAACGGAGGATTCTCCGTTCTCTGGCGAGGGCAAGGCAGGGAAGCTGGCTGCCAGGCTTGCCCAGCTGTCAGAATGGCAGAGCATGCGCTCTTCCTCTCTGAGAGCTGGGCAGGCGCCGGCAGGGCCGATTTGGGATGGGTGCTGGTGCACTTGCACAGCACCCATCCCAAACAGTTTCCCAATCCGACCTTGCCGCCGCGGCCCTGCGCGTGTGTGTACACGCGGGGTCTGGGAAAAACCGTTTCTGCTGGAAACGGATTTCCCTTTGAAAACGTTATGGCCGAAAACGGATCTTATACTGTAGATCCGTTTTCGGCGGCAAATGCGGAAAGGCCCAGAGTCCCTTCTGCATGTATCTGTGTTCTGAACCAGGGCCTGATGGTCTGCTGGTAGACCTGTTTAAATGGATCTACTGATACTCCTAATCAGAAGGCATACCTGGGAACCTATTTCAGCTGTGCAGGTGAAATGGATTTCCTGAGGGGGGGGTTCCATCTGAGGCTAGGAACCTTCATTCCTAGCCCTTCAGAGTTCTTACAGCACCTTAAGCTTGTGTGAACTTCAGGGATGATGTGGAGGATGGTTTGGACCAGAGCTGTTGTGCAAATGCACCGTTAGACCATGCCTTGCTACTTTCCAAACCATGGGCCTCTCTGGTCCAGACCTCCAGGTTTGGACCACCACAAGGCAGTGCAGAAAAGTCCCACATGAGAAGAAAGAGTTTAACAACTGCATACTGCTAATGCTCCATATTGCTAATGGACAATTTTGTGACTTCCCTTGGAAGGCATGTGAAACATGCCCAGTATGTAAAGAAGAAAGCCTTAAATGCTGGCTTAAGTAAATGGCTGAATGAACAGAGTAAAACAAAATCTAAAATCTAATAAAAGATGGAGGAGGAAATGCCTAATCCCACAGTTATGGGAAAAAAGGCAAGGCTGGAAGTGGAAGGTAATAATAGCACCATGCCTTCAGCTATGAGGAAGAAGTGAAAGAAGCCAAGCTGAAAGCTAAACCCTGAAGCTAGTGATTAATAAAGGGAAACCTTCAAGGCACAGAATCAAGCATTGTATATCAAAGAGAGCTGGCTGAAGATGACATTGCAAAGCTTTTTCAAAACTCCAAGGGTCCACTCATCCTGTGTTGCTATCAACTACAATAGTTGTTCTTATACCTAAATCCACCTCTGTTATCTATTCTTCCTATCATGCGTGCAGCACATGAATCAAATGGAACAGCAGTGATCTGTTTTTATGTGCTGTAGAGACAGCAAAAATAGTAGTGACATGATATCAACAACATCAGTTTCAAATGCATTCAGAAATCAGGAGGCAGATCACAGGAGTGCTTACTTCTGTCTCATGTATAGACGGTTCAGTTGGTTGCAATCAGCCTCCACTCCTTCAACTGCCTTTAACTGAAATCCTTTCCACAGGCAAAGCTGAAAACCAGCTCTGATTTCATGCCTTCACTCTGTGGTTGCTGTATTTTCAACCTGATTGTTCTACACATCAAATAGTGAAACTTTAGAACTTGGTGCCTGAGTTTATTATCTTACATTTATACTTTACTCTTTTTTCCTGTCACAGAACTCAGATGACACACTGCCATTCCCAGGAGGCCTTCCATTCACACCTTGACCAAAGCCAGATCTTCTTCATCAGCAAGATGAGGATTTTGTGCACTTTATGCACATGGCCCATTTCCTATTTCTCGTGTATTATTTTCCTTTTATGCTTCTCTGCTAACCTGAGAGGCACAGCCTTTAACATTTCATACTTTTGTAAGGCTTGCTAAGTTTTACACAATTGGGGGTGAACTTCAAATGGTGAAAGGTGTATGCCATCAAAGAAATAGCTACAGATTAAAGCAAACACAAGTTATAACCTTCATCAGTTCAGGCGAAAAAAAATATGCAGCTTGTAGACAGTGGGGCTGTTTTGCATCCAATAGTTCTCATCTCATAGCCAAATCCTGCACTGTATTAGCTCAATTTCTGCAAGCATTTTTTCACCCCACTGACTGTCCTAGAACTGTAAAATTCTACTGTATAGTCATAGGCTGCATCCTGATGGCAGCTGAATAACCCACTAGCAAGGGGTGACATGGGATATTTAATTATCCCCCACCATTATCACCATTATCCCTTGCTAGCTAGATACCATTGGTCACGGTGCTATCTTCACATGTTTTAAGCCATGTGAACATATAGATCTCCAGAATGTCCACATGTGCATGCTGTCACCTCCACAAATATGTGGAGACCTCTTTCGGCATGGTGGCTCCATCCAGAAGTATTAAGCCTAAAAAGTGCTACTGTTGGGAAACCTGTGACCAGTGCTAGGTTTTCTAGAAATCATTTTTAGCACTTTTTTTTGGGGGGGGGGTAGGCAACCTCATCATAGCAGCACCATAATGGTGCTATATTCCCTCCATCTGGATAGGTTCATATTCTTCAAACATAGATCTATGCATTTTCTTAATTGGGATTCAAAGTTACTGCATCTGTACTGATGAAGATTCAACTCCACATGTCTTTAATCTTAATCTGCTGTAAGGGAACTGGGAAGATGGCTAATGAACATATTAGGGTTGAAATACTACCAACAAAAGATAGAATCTGTGTTTCTGGGTATCTGCACAACATGCAGAAGTTTTCTGGCCTTCCTAATGAATTACTATTTTTATACAACAGAAACACAGCCATACAGAAATATAACTGCATACACTGTAAGCAGAAAAGTTGTGAGTATTCTTCAGCTAATCTCCACCTACAATTTGCCATCTGTTATTTCCAAGCTAATAAAATAGTGCTGTAAATTGTAAATCCTCCCAAAAGACAACTCCCAAATAAATTCATTCTCATAAAGACTGTGGCAAATATATCAATACAAATTCCTTTCAATGGTGTCTAAGTTTACATGCTGTTTAATATAGCAGTCATGTCCAAACCTTCATGAACATTGTTGCTATTTTTGGGAAATCTAAGGCCTTTCTGCATTAGGGATTTTTGAAGGCTTGGAGAACACGCAGGGACACATTATTTGCACCTCAGGGGCAGCCGGATCCATTCTGGACTGCCCCAAGCGTCACAACTGCTCTGAAAGCATCCCTGCGTGTTTGGCGCATTCCCAGCTGTTCCAGAGGGAGAGTGCACGTTTGCGGCCTTACCTGCAGGCTGCCAAGTTGATTCTGCCTGCAGGAGGCCCGCCGTGCTGTGCACATGCTCGCGGGTGACCCCTCATTGTCCAGCCACCCTCCTGGCTTCACCAGGCCATCTGCAGAGGTGTGGGTGGCTGAACAATGAGGGGCCGCCTCATGAGCATGCACACAGCACACCAGGCCTGCAGGCAGAATTGAACTGGCAGCCTGCAGGTAAGACCGCAAGCGCATGTCCGTGACCTGGGGTGGGTTGGGGGGTGCAGGATGCGCGTCCTGCTGGCCCTAAGAGCCACGATCTCAGCTCCTGGAGACAGCAGAAGCTGAGGGAAAGGAGGCCCCTGGGCTGCCCACCCCTGGCTCCAGAGGAGCCAATCGGAGCAGTCCGGGGGAGGGTCTTCAGTCCGAACAGGCTGAGAACAGTTCCCCGTCTGCACAAGGGAAGGTAAAGGATGTGTCTTTTACCTGCCAGTGCAGATGGGGAACTGCTCTCAATGTGTTCGGTCTGAAGCATTCCGTGTGTGTGTGTGTGTGCGGAAGCAGGACGCTTCTAAGGCCATCTGCTGGGATTCAAAAACAGGAAAAGGTTTGTCCTTGTCTCTGTTTGAGATGCCCATAAGCATTTGGCAGGCCACTGTGTGTGATGGGATGCTGGACTAGATCAGCTGAGCCCTGATCCAGCAGGGCTCCTCTTATGTTCTTATGAGGTGTCTTCACTGTAATGCAAAAACGCCTCTAGTCCTTATGGACTGAACATTGACTTCGTCCCAATCATGCCCAACACTGACTTATTATGCTTTTCTCATTCTAAGTTGTCAACAGAATACAGGATTTTTAGCAGATTACTAATGAACGTTCTGCTTTTGTTTCATTTTTTAAACACAGTTAAATCATTTTAAAAGTAAAAGTGAAACACCTCTCTGACCAGCATTTTAAGGGTGAATCTGCTGCACTGGCCAGAACACCAGGGGCGTTTCTGCATTTAGCCTTATTCTGGAGTATATCTCAGAATAGGGGCCTGCTTTCTGCATTCTCATGCAGGCTATGGCAGGCACCAGGCATGCCGGCAACAGACAGTTATGCCGAAGTACATTCCAGAATAAAGTTGAGTGCAGAAAGGTCCCAGATTTGCTACCAATGGCCTCCTGGCAGGCCCTCCGTTAGACTACACCAACAGGTGGAAGGGAGGCTCCTAGTGCAGATTTGCCCTAACATTGCATCTTCCCAGCCATGGAAAAAAAGGTTCTTGTGGCTGAATATACACTGTGTGTATGGCTAAGGCCTCCAGTGCCAATCTGGGCCAGGTGGAAATTGCCCAGGATAACCATCAACTCTATGGAAAGCAGCGGCAATAGCGTAAGAGGCTGAAAATTGTCCTTAGAACTAGGGGTGAGCACAAAGCCATTTTTCCACATTCTATTTGAGGTGAATAGAATGTGGAAAAATTTGGCTCCGGCTAAATACCCCCCCCCCCACTTATGTGGGGGTATTTGGATCCAGGCACAGATATTCTATAGAACACTCTATAGAACGAATCCCCTCCCCCCTCCCCAGGCTGGAACTGCGAGCAGGCTTCCCCGGAAAATACAGGCCTTCCGGATTTGAAATGCACGGATAATTCATGCACATCCCTTCTGAAGAACACTTAAGAACACAATGCCCTTTGGATAGGATCTATGGCCCATCTAGTCAAGCAGTCTGTTCACACAGCTATCAGCAGCTGCACAAGGAAGTCCACCAGAAGGACATGCACACAAAGCTTACCCTGTTCACATTTTCCCTGAGCCTCCAAAGGAATACCACCTCCTGCTGCCATTAGAACTAGCAATCATTGACAGCCATGAGTCATATGAACCATCCAAGTTGGTGGTTGACATCACAGCACATGGTAGTGAATTCCAGAGTTTAACCATGGGTGTTTTTCCACTGTCACTAGAAGTACCCATTAAGTACCCATTAATGGGTACAAAAATGCCATTACGTACCCATTAATGAGTACTTAATGGGTACTTTTAGTGATAGTGGAAAAACAACCCATGTTTTCTGTTTTTAAAATCTTTTTGCCAGTCCTCATTTGTTCAAACTTCACTGAGTAATCTCTGTTTCTCCCTAACCACTTTGTCCACACTATGCTTAATTTTATACACCTCTATCATGTCTCCTTTCTAGAATAAAAAGGCCCTTTCATGGTATGGATGCTCCTCCAGACCATTGATCACTGTCACCATCTTCTTCTGTACTTTCTCCAACCCTGCTAAAACCTTTTTGAGATGTGCCAACCAAAACTGCACACAGTATTCCAGATGTGGTTCCATCATTGGTTTGGATTAGGGATGTGCACAATTTTTTTTTTGTATTTGATTTGTATTGAATTGAATGCAAGAAAATTGTATTTGTTCGAATAGATCCCCTTCGAATGTGGTAGGACATGTACTTGATACAAATTTTCAATCCCATATGAATGCATACAAATAGCAAATGGATCCCATATAAATACATATAAATAATATACGGATCCTATATACAAATGCATATGAATAGAATACACATCCCATACAGATCCCATATAAATGCATACAAATAGCATACGGATCCCATACAAATTCATACAAATAGCATGTGAATCCCAGGGTGTTTTTCCACTGTCACTAAAAGTACCCATTAAGTACCCATTAATGGGTAAGTAATGGCATTTTTGTACCCATTAATGGGTACTTAATGGGTACTTCTAGTGACAGTGGAAAAACATCCCCATATACTCTATGAATCCCATACCAAGCTTCATATGAATGTATCAAAACATTCAATTCAAATTTGAATGTCAATCTTCAAGTTGGGCAACATTCAATTCAAATTTGAATGTCTGAATTCAGCTGAATTCGGCCAAATTTCAAATGTTACGAATATTCATGCATAACCCTGGTTTGGATAAGAGCATTTTAATAGTACAATCTCTGACTCTTTCTGCACTTACCTGTTAGAATCAGTGGGTCTGGAGTAGCCAAGCCGACTGATCTGACTACAGGAAAGCATGAGCAAGATAAACCCATTAGGGATGTGCCCGAATATTCATAACGTTGAAATTTAGCCTAATTTAGGCATTCGAAATCGGATAGAATGTTTCGATATTCGAATGAATACAAATGTTTCTGAACATTCATATGAATAGTTCGGACATTCATTAAACTGCGGAAACATATTGGATATGTATTTATTCATACCAGATATGTATCCGTTTGTATCAGCTACATATCGAATGTTCATACGAATACGTACGAGTAGATTCGTATTGAATAGAATTTTACCGGATTTGAATGCGATCTGTTCATACGAATAGGGATTTTTGAACATCTGTGCGTATCCCTAAAACCCATGCTGTGACTTTGAAGCTTGCATGATCTTCCTAGCCTTGGGGACTCTGGGAGGTGTGTTTCAGTGCTGTGCTAC
Source organism: Aspidoscelis tigris stejnegeri (assembly GCA_023333525.1). Classification (NCBI taxonomy): domain Eukaryota; kingdom Metazoa; phylum Chordata; class Lepidosauria; order Squamata; family Teiidae; genus Aspidoscelis; species Aspidoscelis tigris. The sequence goes on from JALMGA010000004.1 coordinate 90,409,726, forward strand.
AATGTGCTGCTGAAATGTGCCCCCTGGGAATCCTAAACAATGGGTGCATATCATTTGCATGCCTTCTGTGTTCTGGATCAGGGATGTGCCAGCCCACTGATAGACCTGATTAAATGGGTCTACTAGTGATCCAGATTAAGCAGAGGGGTGGGGGCCTCCTTAAAGTTTTTCAACCCCATTTTTATTATCCCTAACATGTTATTGGTCTCTTTTACAGCAGCTGAATACTGTGTTATCACTTTCACTGAACTGACTACTATTACTCCAAGATCCCATTCCTTTTTTTCCTATTTTTTTTAAACAACATAAAAACTTCTTACATTTTTCTCATACTTTAGTACTCTATATGACTTCCACCATTTTCTGGCTTCTTTTCTTGATGTCACTTATTTCTTTCCTTCCCTTTCATGTCCCTTGTTGCTTTTCAGCTGACCCCTTAATTTTTAGTCAAAACCGTCCATCATTACTTCTATTTCTCGTAGATAGTTAATAAATATCTGTATGAAATATTCCTGCTTTGCACCCCGGCTGACCAAAGGTCAACTGAAGATGTTCACAGAGATGCACTGTTTTGTTTTTGCTGTACTCCCAAAACAGATCTTCAGGAACCAAATCTCCAAGCAAAGGATTAAATCTTTCCACTCCTTATGCAGCCAATTGCATATTCTAATACCATATAAAAAGGTGGTTCTTAGTGGTATCCCTCCCTCCCTCCCTCCCTCCCTCCCTCCCTTCCTTCTTATTGGGGTCCCAAGTAACAGTAGTTCCAAGTAGTTCCTTTCTAGAAATATAATTTTAGGAGAATATTCTGTCATAAAATCAATGTATTTATCACAGGAAATATGTACTCCAAATTTACCTTTAGGACCCATATACATGAAATAAATTAATTTACTTGTGCTTTTTTCAGTTTATGATCCACAGAATGGAGAAAAATATTAAACCTCAAGAAAAAATGTTGAAAGCTCTTTAAGGTATTTTGAAACCACTTCCAGCTGAAGAAGTAGCCAGAGTACTAGGCACTTGAAAGCAGTACACTGATAGGAACATCCTGTGGGCAGTGATTCCCTACACACTGAAGGTGCCTTGTTTAATGGACATTTGCTAATTTCCCCAAGTTTTCCACTTAGGGTTTTGCTCTTGCTTACTGAGCAATGGATTATGGTCTTTGTCCCTTTCCGCACTGGAATCCTCAAATAAGAAACACTGAAATGGAAAATAAAAGGATGCCAAATGGGTAGCATGTATGGATATAAATATGTCCAAGAGTCTTCCAAAACACAAACAAAATAATATTTACCATAACAACTACCAATATGGATGACAGGTACAATGTGGAATAAGGGGCAGAAAGGGGCTCAGTTCCTACTGATGATGCTCTCTGAGTGAAAATTCCTGATCAAAGAATAATAATAATAATATAATAATATTTATTTGTATACCGCCCTATGGCAAACCAATCCGGGCGGTTAACAACAGTAAAATATAAAATATAACAATTAAAAACACCTTATCCCTCCCCCCCTTAAGACAGTATTAAACAATATAACATATTAAAACACAATATCAATGCGTAAAACAATAATTTAAAAACTAAAAACCCTGATGTCCCTCTGTTGATCCTCAACCATCACTAAGATGGGGCCACGGGAGGAATCAGGGAATCTGGGCCGGGATGGTTAATCTGGAAAGGCCTGCCGGAAGAGATCCGTCTTGACCGCCTTTTTAAAGCTGTCTAATGATGTTATCTGACGGATCTCATCCGACAGGTCGTTCCAGAGTTTGGGGGTGACAGCAGAGAACGCCCTCTGGGAGGTCGCCGCAAGCCTAGATTTTAGAGGCTGCAGTAAGTTCCTCCCAGAGGACCGGAGAGTGCGGGGAGGATTGTACGGGAGGAGGCGGTCCCTGAGATAGCTTGGACCCAAGCCATTTAGGGCTTTAAAGGTGATAACCAACACCTTGTACTGGGCCCGGAAGCTGATAGGCAGCCAGTGGAGGGACCTCAAAACGGGAGTGATGTGGTCCCTCCTAGATGTTCCTGAGACAAGCCTGGCTGCCATGTTTTGAACCAGCTGTAATTTCCGAGTCAAGCACAGGGGTAGCCCCATGTAGAGTGCATTACAGAAGTCAAGGCGTGAGGTTACCAGCGCGTGCACAACAGTCTCGAGATCCCTTACTTCCAGAAAAGGGCGCAGCTGGCGTATCAGCCGAAGCTGATAACAGGCACTCCTGACCGTCGCATTTACCTGATTTGTCATCAGGAGCGACGAGTCAAGGAGCACCCCCAGACTGCGAACACAGTCACTGGAGGAGAGTGTGACCCCATCCAGGACTGGAGGTTGCAACCCAATTCTTGGTTTCGGGGCCGCTACCATGAGCACCTCCGTCTTGTCTGGATTCAGTTTCAGTCTGTTTTTCCTCATCCAGCCCATTACCGCCTGAAGACATTCATTGAGAGAAGAGATGCCATCGGAATTCGAGGCCGACGAACGAGACACGGAGAAATAGATTTGGGTGTCATCAGCGTACTGATAACACCCAGCACCATGACTCCTTATTATCTCACCCAGCGGCTTCATATAGATGTTAAATAACATCGGGGACAAAATAGCCCCCTGAGGAACCCCACAAGTGAGGTACCTCTTACTGGAGCTACAGTCCCCGAGCAGCACCCTCTGAGACCTGCCCGAGAGGAAGGACCGGAACCACTGCAAAGCAGTGCCCCCGATGCCTAACCCCTTCAGGCGGTCCAAGAGGATGCCGTGATCTATAGTGTCAAAAGCCGCTGAGAGGTCTAAGAGCACCAACAGGGTCACACTCCCCCTGTCAATGCTCAGACGCAGATCGTCGGTCAAAGCAACCATGGCGGTCTCAACCCCAAAGCCTGTCCTAAAGCCGGTTTGAAATGGGTCTAGATAATCGGTTTCATCCAAGACAGCTTGGAGCTGAAGGGCAACCGCCCTCTCGATCACCTTGCTCAAGAATGGCAGCAATGACACTGGCCTATAATTCCTCATATCCAGGGGGTCTAGGGAAGGTTTTTTCAGGAGCGGCCTAACCGCCGCTTCCTTTAAACAAGATGGAACATATCCTTCCCTAAAGGATGCACCGATGATATCCGTAAGGAATCTCATCAATGCATCCCCCCCCTGGACGGCCAGCCATGATGGGCAAGGGTCAAGAGGGCAAGTTGTCTTCCTCACCTTACCAAGCAGCTTGTCCACGTCATCAGTACTCACAGACTGGAACTGATCCAGTATGACTACATCGGCGGAGTCACTGGACGCCTCGCCTGTCGACTCTGTTTCAACGGTGGCATCTAAGTCGGCTCTTATCTGAGAGATTTGGTCTGCAAAGAAGTTGTTAAACGCGTCACAGCAGGCCGTCGTCGGGTTAAGTAAGGGATTTGGCGCAGGGGGCACCTGCGTCATTTCCCTCACCACCTTAAACAGCTCTGCTGGACGGAACTCTGCAGACGCAATACGTGCAGAGGAGAAGGCTCTCTTCGCTGCACGTATTGCCTCCCGGTAGGAACGAAGAAAGTTCCTATGGCGAGTTCTGTCGGATAAGAGTCGAGTCTTCTGCCACCTGCGCTCTAGCCGTCGTCCAACCCGCTTCATCTTCCTCAGCTCTGGCGTGAACCAGGGCCTCCAATTTGGGGCGGGATGGCAAGGGCGCTTGGGAGCGATCGTGTTGATAGCCCTGGTAAGATTGGTGTTCCAGGTATTGACCAGAGCATCAACAGGATCACCGGCATTCCCAACCATTAAGCCCTCTAAGGCTGTCTGGAATCCAATGGGCTCCATCAGCCTTTGAGGGCGGACCATTCTAGTGGGTCCGCCACCCCCGGTGGGGCAGATATTGGCTCTAAGTTTCGTCTTGACCAGGAAATGATCCGTCCATGACAATGCGGAGGTACTTACCACCTCCGCCCACGGATATTCCTGTTCCGTACTGAAGACCGCATCGAGTGTATGACCTGCACAATGTGTTGGCCCTGTGATCAATTGGGATAGGCCCATGTTTGTCATGGTCTCCATGAACTCCCGAGCCGCACCTGTTAAACTGGTCTCAAGCGGGATGTTGAAGTCCCCCAGAACTAAGAGTCTGGGGGTCTCCAACAACAGCTCAGAGACCAGCTGTGTCAGCTCAGTCAGGGAGTCTGCTAGACAACGGGGTGGCCGGTAGACTAGCAAAATCCCCAGACTATCCCTGGTCTTCAGGCTGAGGTACATACACTCGAAATGTACTGTGTTCCGGACAGGTATCCTGGTCAAGATTAAGGTGTTCTTATAAACCAGAGCCACTCCGCCCCCTCGCCCACTTCCCCTCACCTGCTCACTGACAGAGTACCCAGCTGGGAGGGCCTGCGCCCATATGGCAGTGCTATCCTCTCCCAGCCAGGTCTCTGTGAAGCAAGCCAGGTCGGCATCTTCATCCAGGAGGAGGTCCTGGATGATATAGGTCTTGTTTTTTACCGACCTGGCATTGCAAAGGAGCAGAGTGAGGTTCTGTGGAATGGTTGGTCTGCTCTCCAAGCCATTCTGGGAAACAGAGGGAACTGAAGACGGGATAGCTTTCAGACAGCGATCCCGTCTTCTTTTGTAACATCTGTTCCCTCTGTTACAACCATACCTCCCATTCCCCAGCACAACTCCAATGGCCGCCCCCACCACATTCCCGGCCTCAGGTGAAATGGTAAAACAATATTAAACAGTGAGAGAGATTTTAAAACAATGCTATCTAAAATTACACACACACACACACACACACACACACACACACACAAAGACTCATGCACACTGATTCTGGAGGATGGGTGGGGCCAAAAACAACCCACAGGAGGCAGCAGGGTCCCTTCCTCCCTCAGCAGCAGATGTTATGTGGCTGGCTGGAGAAGGGCGTGGCCCAGGTAAGTCCAGGAGGCAGCAGGGTTCCTTCCTCCCTCAGCAGCAGATGTTATGTGGCTGGCTGGAGAAGGGCGTGGCCCAGGTAAGTCCAGGAGGCAGCAGAAGAAAGGATTCCAGAAAGATCCTGTGACATCCTTCCTCCACTTTCACTCTTCTACCCCATCAACTCAACTTTCCAACACCCCAAAGGGGGCTTATACGATTGCTTGAAATTGTGTAGTTACATGAAAAATCTTGCCATTCAAGTGAGGGACCTCATTTGTGCCTTCATTGAGCCACTGTTTTTGTATGCAAAAGTTTTTCTGTTTAGGAGGAATGGCAAGGGAATTTATTCAACAGAGGAAAAAGAATTGTAGTTTCCCTTAAGTGTTAAGTTGTCTGTAGTGGGGAAGCTTAAAATATATAGCAGCTCTTTGGCACAAGTGATCCTGGAGGGGTAGATTTGTTCCTGAAGTTTGTCTCACAACTTTTTATGCATATGTAAAGAGTTGCCTTGGGTCAATATGAACTGAAGTGTGCTGAATTTGCTCCCCATTTGAAAGGGAATTGATGCAAAAAAGTTCATTGGCACTTTAGGCAGTGTTTTTGCTATACCTGAACTAATTTTTGCCAAGAAGCACTTATTCTGAGGTGAACATCTCTAACCAAATATAACAGGGTAATTATCCAGGGAACACATCACTGTGTTTAGAATTAGAAGACAAAAACCATTTCCCATAAATTGCATAGCACAAAGCTTTCTCATTATTCTTATTCACCGTTCCCTTGCAAAATATTTGACATAAATCTCAAATGAATGTTTATGTTTTAGCAATGTAGAGCTTGTAGAATTTAAGAATTAAAAACAGTTCTTACTGTTTTGTTCCATGAATCTCATGAGAAAGGCTCACCTACTGCTTTAGCATTACCCAGCAAAATAAAATACATTGAGTAAGTAATACAGAAGATGTTCCTTCTGTACCCAAGACATTGACAGTTCACACTCACGCACTCTTGTGGGATTTATTAGGGTCCTGGCCTGAAATGTTCTATGATTTATCAGAATCTTTTTACTTATAAAAATCTTCTAAATTCTTAAGTCACTTTAAGCAAGCTTTATTTATGTTTCCACACTCAACAAGCAGAAGACTTCAGTGGCAGAGTGGAGGAGAGCACACTCATATGACTTTCTCTCACTCTTCTGCATGCCATTGTGATGTACAAACTTGATAGTCTCCCTTTGAGCTGAAGAACATGGCCTGTTTTGGAAAGCAGACCAAATGGCCAACGTCCAGAATCATTTCCTGTGCTTCCCAAAAGAGTCCCAGCCAGAAACATCAAATCCAGTGAACATTTGTTCCATAGCTTTGATGGTTCTGGCTGGGATTTTCCTGCGGCCCACAACAGAAAGGGATGGAACATGCAATCAACACACTTCCTGCTTTAAGGGATAGAATTCTTCATTGCAAACACTCTCCCCATTGGAGTAGCAGGAACCTTAGCTGTGAACTAGATCAGAAAATCACAAAAATGGGTTTTGAAGCTTCACCAGGCATCACTACATATGCTATTGTATACCTATATGAATCTATGGCCACATCAGCATTTACGAAACAGCAGTTTCTGCCTCATAGGGATCACACTGCCCCTTTATGTTTGAGGTTCCATGTTTGTTAAATAGAGATGCAACTATTGGCCACACTGGAAATGATGCCAACCTGTTTTAAAGCAGAAATGCTGAGGCATGTTTTCCAGCAGTGGATTTGAGTACCTCCCCCAGCCATCTGGCTTCTTAAGTAAAGACCCAAATGGCTTACACAGTCTTGAAGGCCTTAGACCTGAAGACCAGTTGGGCTAAGACAGTTTGGGATGCTTTCCCCATCTGCATATAGGCAGGAAAGGAATGTGTCTACACAGGCAGCAGGTAGGTGAATGCATGTGCGTGTCCCCGGGCCAGGGGGTGGGTGCCCAGGGTGGGTGAGATCCCGCGGGGTGTCTGCTGGGTTCAGCCACCTACATCCAGGCAGCTGAATCCTGCAGAGGCTGACGATCTGCCCTGATGGGCTGGGTGATGTGGGTTTCCTTGGTAGACGGCCCTACCCATTCAGCGCTTCCGGTAGGGCTGATCCACCAAGGGGCCCATAGACAGCCTCAGTCCAACCCCTCCTCACCCTGGAAAGGGGTGAGGGGAGGCAAAACTGGGTGTCTCCCCAATTCCTGCAGGGGATGGGCCAGAAAGCGCTGGGCTGCATGTAGAGCACAATTAAGTGCTCTGCACGCGGAACGCGTGGATGACGCTCTGGGTCGGGCTGAGGCAGTTCCGAACGTGTGTCCTCCACACATTCCAAAAGGCCTAGCGCAAAGAAGCCTCTTGATTCCTTATGCCAGCTTTTGGCTGTGCTGGACCCTGCCTTCATACAGAGTTTCTATGTGTGGTCCAAGTTTTGTGGGATTAATTTACGACTTTCAGGCCTGAGGATGTGGGTAAGATAATGGCAAATATGCATCAATAACATGTCTTCTTGATCATTGTCCATTGTGGCTAATTCAATCCAGCTGCAGAAATTTGACTGAGCATATCTGGGAAATGGTAGATGTGTTTATGTGTGATGGAGTGATGACACTACGCCAGGATGAAGTGGTTACTATCTGTTTATGATTTAAGAAAGCCCTAAGTCCCTAAACTCTATCCTCAGTGGGGTGGGTTGGACCCCTGAAGGCTCGGAGTAGCCTAAGAGGGCTGTGTGTGGTCTATTTAGCAGTATGTGCTACAGTACAATGCTATGGAACTGCTATGGACACACAAAACCTGGGTGAACTAAATTCCCCTCCCCCATACCAAAGCAGCAGGCTTATGTTTAGCAGAGTCTCAAAATAATTTAGTTGTGGGAAGTGGCAGCAGCAATTTAGGAGGAGAAAACTAAAGGGAACAGGAAGGGGGAGTTGGATGGTACACGCTCTTAGCCCCTCCCTGACCTGCATTGAAACCTAGCCTCACTGACCCTCTATTCTAGATTCATTTAAGGGGAATGGGAGTTAAATTTTAATTTAAATGGCCTCTATAATCCCTGCCTTAAGTTATGTACTGTCTACCTTATCTAACTTCAACAACCCTATTACACAGATTTAAAAACAAAGGGAAAATTTAACAGCAATGGTGAAAATACTCTTCACAGCAACAGAACAGTAGTATGGTAGAAGTGAACAAGAAGTATCCCAGAAACAAAAGGATCTGTTCAATGCATTCCAAAAGACTGCATGGCAAAGAATTAACAAGGGAATCTGACCAACACCAGATTTCAAGAACAAGCAGGGTAAATAATTTATTTGATATATATACATAATATATGTATAATATTTACAATAATATATATATATAACACACAACCAAGAACCAACCAGAGCAACACTGCAACCACCAGTGCAACCAAGAAGTTACCAAGAAATAAGGGAATCTGCATTGCCCAAATATCACTAGATTCAGGCAAGCAATAAGAATAACAGAAAAATAGCTCATAGAAACAGCTTTTAGAAAAATACAGCAGTGCCCCCACCTGCCCAGACACCAACCAGACTCCAGAAACAACAACAGAAAAGCAAAGCATTGTAATAAATTCCACAATCAGAACAGGAACAGTTTTTTAAACTTCAATTTCCCAAAAATGAAGCAAGATAAACAACAAAATATAAAATATATATTAGAGCAAGAAGGACAAGAATTTGACACTAAAAAGAAAAACAAGCCCTGCTTCCCAGTACCCCCTCCCCTACTTCACTCTATCCACTAGCACAGACCCCAAGCAAATAATTGTTTAACACAAGCAAATAATCAATATTAGCCACCAAATTCAAGCAAAGCATGCAATTACAAGATCTGTTCCCCAAGATCTTCCCTTTTAATCAGCTGCTGGTGGTGGTGGTGGTGATGATGAAGAAGATGATGATGGTTATTATAACTGACCTCAGTTCACCCTTGGAAATGTTTGAATATAATGCTTTGTTTTATATAAATAAGAAGAGTTTTGTTGGGCAGCATCTTGTCTTACACCAATTGCTTCTGGTTCTGGGCATCTCCAGCAGGAGACAAAGGCAAAACCTTCACCTGCTCTTAACTCACTGCAAAAGGCCTTTAGAGGCATCCTGCCTAGGTATGCCTGCCAACAAAAGTGACCTGTTCTTCCAGTTATTCTTATAGGAAAGCTGCTACTTCGATGGAGAACAGAATAATGGCTACAGCCTAAATGTGAAAATCAGATTAAAAAAAAAACAGGAAGAGGAAAATATCCTTATATAAGGATTAAGGGTTAAAAAGTAGCTGTCCAGAGTCAAAAATTAAAGCCTAGTGCACCTCCTCTCATCAAGAATCACCAGAAAAAAATGACATATGTTTCGGTTATGGCAATGCATCATAAGGGGACAACTAGGAAGAGGTAAGCTAAGCAAGCATATTTGTTTAGGGGGAAAGGTTTGTTTCTATAGGCCAACAACAGCGCTTTTAACCTGACAGAAATGATGAGGATAATGTATCTCAAATATTGTGCTAGCCTAAGAACAATAATCAAAAGACCAGTCAGTATGGAGGGAAGTCAATCCATATTGCTATAACTAGATAGCATCAAGCAAACATGATCCGGTCCCCTAGAACCCACAGGAACCCGGGGAAGGATCGTGACAGGCCTGCCCACCCTTGGGTCAAATTCGACTCAATGGCAGCCAGGCCTTGCAGTGGGGTCCCACCCCTGTGCTGGCCTTTTCAGGCTAGGACATGTGGGGATGCTTTCCCCTTTCGCATGTAGGCAGGTAGGAACGTGTGGAGACGCATTCCTTACCTGCTTATGCGTGAAAGGGGGTAGCATCCCTGTGCACCCTAGCCTAAGTGCAGTACAGCTGTAGTGCAAAAAGGCCTTCAGTTATTAACTTCACCTTCCACTTTTCAATATTAATCACTTGCTAGAAATTTGTCAAGTCTAACCCTCTTTCTAATGTATTATGATGTAAAATCTCTTCTATTCATCTACAGAGAACCTCCTAAGAATATCTAATTCCTTCTTTTGCTGAATTGTTAGCTCTTCCCTATTTTCATTTTCTGTTAAACAGATACATATCCCTTAAGAAATTCATATCTCTTTTACACTGCCACTATGAGGAAAATGCAGTTTCGGTAATGAAAATTCGGTAATGTATTATGATAGCATTGCTAGACAATATATATTTATTATGCAATAGGATAATAAAATCCTCTGAGCAATGGCAAAGTGATAAATTAACAGAAATTGTATAAAAACTGCTACAAATTAATTTACCATCAGACAAAGCTGCATACTTTATTGAAGTTTCACTGTTCACAAACACCTCTTTAGGAGCCTGTACATTTCAAGATTTTGCAAGCAAGGTTTCAGCCGTATGTGACCTGAAAACTAACAGAAGTGCAAGCTGCTTTTGAAGGTGCAGAAGAATGAGAGATCAAAGTCCTATTCATACACAATTAGGCAAGCCCTGGGAGAGAGCATTCGCTCTGCTGGGCAGGCGGTTCCATCCGGAAGGGTCCCATCCCAGGGTGGCCTAATCGTGGCCTAATTGCATTCCTATCGTGCTCTACACCCAGCTCAGGCTGTCCCTGGTGGTCCTACGGTTGTCTGGCAGGGAAAGCACACGCACTGCCCCACCCCGTGGCCATTGGGCCCTTTGAGGCCCTCTGGCCAACAGCCCCTTTTTGGGGAGGGGCATGGCCTGTCCTCAGGTCCCATGGACTGTAGCCAACCCGAGCAGGTTGGCTGCAGCCTGCAGGATCTCCCTGGGCACCCCACCCACCCAGGGGCCCATGTCACCCCCCAGCCCCAAGTGCAATCACTTACCTTTTCAGACCTTCTGGTCTGATGTGGCCAGCCAGGGTGATCTGCTGCTCCATGTGCAGGCATGGGCAATGGTAGACGCTGTGCTGTCAGGTCAGTGTGGGGGCGGTCTACCGTTGCCTACGTGCAGAGTGGCACATCGCCCTGCCCGCCTGCACAAGCACCACATCGGACCAGAGAGTCCGGGAGAGGGCGCAAATCCCCTGGGTGCCAGTGGGCACCTAGGGGGTCACTGACAGCTGGCCCTGCCCGATTGAGGCTGTGCCAGCTGCCAGTGCACTGGTGATAGACCAGATCAGCTGGTCTTCGGCCTCTGTGGGGTGCAGTGACCTCAATCAAGGCAGCTACACCCTGCGGGGGCCCCCTGGGCCCACCCACCCCCACTCAGGGCCACACACCCACACACACGTCTTATCTTTTCAGGGTCCAGGCTCAAACTGGCAAACCCTGGGTGAGCATGGCTTCCTGGGTTCAGAGAATGGTGTTCTGCATGACTGCACCCAGTGGAGGCCGAAGACTGGCCAGACCCCGGCTGTCTGCCACTGGGTCAATCGTGACCAACTGCAGCAGCAGAGGGTGGGGCCTCTGGCCTGCGTGTCGGCCTTTTCAGGCTAGGACACACGGGATGATTGCCCGTTTAGCACCTAGGCAGGTAAGGGAAGTGTGGGAACACGTCCTTACATGCCTAGGTGTGAATGGGGAATCCATCCCCGTATGGCTGTAGTGCACAAAGGCCTAAGATCATCAACATTTGCTGGATTATGGAGAAAGCAGGAGCGTTCCAGAAAAACATCTTCTGTTTCATTGACTATGCTAAAACCTTTGATTGTGTGGGTCCCCTGGGAAACTTGTATACATGTCAAGAAGTGTCCATTAGAACTGAATGTCAAACAACTGGTTGGTTTAAGACTGGGAAAGGAGTACAAGAAGGCTGTATATTGTGTTACCCTATTATTTAACTGACACGCAGAGTACATCATGTGAAATGCCAAGCTTGGTGAAAGAAAGGCCAAAATTAAGACTGCTGATATAAATACCAACAACCTCACAACTGCAGACAATACCACTCTGATGAAGAATTGAGAAGCTTTTCTATCCTGCTTTTCTCACCCATTTAGTGGAATCAAAGTGGCTGACAAACCTTCTGTTCTTCTATGCACAACAGACATCCTGTGAGGTGAGCAGGGCTGTGACAGCTCAGAAAGAGAGCTATGACTAGCCCAAGGTCAGCAAGCTGGCTTCATGTAGGAGTGCAGACTCAAACCAGGAGACTACCAGATAAGAATCCAACACCCTAACCACAAGACCAAACTAGCTCACAAAGAGGAGAATATAAAAGCTGTTTTGATGCTCAACATGTGCAAAACTTAACATCATGGCAACCAGTCCTTCACTTGCTGACAGAGAGGGAAGAAATGAGAGCAGAGTCAAATTTTATTTTCTTGGTGTGTTTCCATATTGGCTGCGGAAACCATTTTAACCCCCCCATTTAAGCCCCATTTAAGACCCTCGTGTACTTACTTTCTGCACTGGAGACCTCTTCAGCAACCCTTCCAGGGCCACATCCCCACGGGATCGTTATCGCGAATTCAAAATGTTTTGAGTTCTCCTCGGCCAGACGGCAGTTCGGCTTAACACGGTATTTCCATGTTAAACGACGTTAAACCGTTTTGAAATAAATCCTGATTTCAACAGGTCTCACTCCGGATCGTGCGTCGATACGTGTTTCCTTTTTAACTGTGTGGACAGTACTGTGTAAAGGGAAGAGAATCCGTATTCAGGGTGCCCTTCCCCCAATCGCAATCTACCCAATGGCTGTCCATATTTTGCGGACGTCATTGGGGTGTGTGTGTTTCCCTGCCTGATCTGAAGCAAAAACGTTTTTTGGATCACTTCTTGCAAGCCTGAACTTCTTGGAGCAGCCTTCACACAGCAGCCCTATAGCTCCGGAGTGTGTGCTGAGAGTTGGGGGGGGGGAGAGACGGAGAGGAGGGGATTGGGCAGGAGGAGGCTATCAGCGTTTTGGATTCCCCTGGGGCGGGCAAGAAGAATTTGGCTGAGGGAGCCCGGCCGCAGAAAGCCTAGCTAGTCTTCCCCTCCTGGGGAGGGAGCGAGCCGGTAGACACACACACACACAGGCAGGCTTTCATGACACCCTCACACATGTTTAGGATTCCCTCCCCCAATAGCTTGCTTTCAAAGAGTGATTTCATTGAAAGAATCCAGCCTCCAAACACCCACTACCTCCAAAGTTACACTGTAGCGATTTAGCTTAATAACAATGTTGCAGTTTTGCGCAAGTTCTGAACTCTAAAAAGGGAAAGGAAAGGAAAGGAAAGCCCTGGAGCTTGTATTTTAAAAGCTGTGGCTATGAAGGGGTTTTGAGTTGCTGCTGCAGCTGTTGTGTGCCCTGTGAAAGCAAAGGAAAAGCCCCTCGGTCCCCTCCAGCCCAGCCTCTCCGCGCGAGGGAAGCGCAGGTGGGAAAGGGGGATCCAGACATCTTCGGAATCGCCTAAGTTCTGAACTTTAAGGGAAAGGAAAGGAAAGCCCTGGAGCTTGTATTTTAAAAGCTGTGGCTATGAAGGGGTTTTGAGTCGCTGCTGCGGCTGCTGTGTGCCCTGTGAAAGCAAAGGAAAAGCCCCTCGGTCCCCTCGGGGATCCAGAGCTGCACAGCGATGAGGGCGGGAGGTCTGATCTCTGTTACTTTGGGGCTGATCCTGGGACGGAGCAGGGCGAAAGGTGCCGAGAATGCGGCAGCGGCGGCAGCGGCGGTGGCGGGCAACGAGGAGCGCCAGGATGGATGGATGGATGGATGGATGCTGCTGCTGCTGCTGGGAAGGGGGAGGGAAGAGAATGGCCAGATCGGACAGGGAATCCCCGGCGGAGCATGGATGACGCAAAGGGAAGGGAGGGTGGGATCCTAGGAGGGAACACCAATCAGAGAGCAATGGGCGGTAGGACAGGGCTGCCGTCCGGACTCCCAGCATTGATTCCGGGTTAAGGCTGGAATCGGAATGCCACGGAACCGGGTTAACTTGCACATCGTGTAAACAGGGTTAACCCGGTTCACTTATTTCGGATTCCCTAAACCGAAATAAGCAATGCCGTGGGGATCCCCCCCAGATGGCCGCTTCCACATTTCGGTGCACGAGATCAGTTTCTAAAATGGGTCTCGCCACAGAAAACTGGATTAAAATGAAGACCTAAAAAATTAGGTCTTCAATCCGTCCCTTCGCCTGGATCCGTATGGAAGCAGGATGCTTCCGTACATGGCCAGGTGAAGGGACAGATTTCCCTGCGGCCACCATCTTGGGGAGGGTGGAAGCAGGCCAGTTTGCCTCCTTGCATCCTCCCCAGTGAGCTGTACACCACCGGGAAAACATGGTGACTGGCAGCTGCATGCTCCAGTCCCACGGCTCCGGGGGTGGGAGCGGCAGTGTGGGAGGCCGGATGCCCTTTGGGATGGGTACTGTGGCTTCTGTGCAGCACCCAGATGATCCGGCCACCCAATCCGGCCTCCCCACACATGTGCGGATGCGGGGAGGCCTTCTTGGATCCATCCCTATTTGGGACGAATCCTCCAGAGGACTGCTAGCCAAGAAACAGATCTTTGAACCGTTTCTTGGAGTCATATGCGGAAGCACCCTTGGGCTCAAACATCACTCCAGACTAAGACAGAAGGCATGAAATTAAAAGATGTTTGCTCCTTGGGAGGAAAGCGATGGAAAACCTGGAGAGCATTTGAAAAAGCAGAGATATCACCTTGCCAACAAAGATCTGTATAGTCAAATCTTTGATTTTCCTAGTAAAAATGTACAGTTGTAGGAACTAGATCATAAGGAAGGCTAAGCACTGAAAAGTCAACACTTTGGAATTATGGCACTGAAAAGCACTTTTGAGACTCCTTTTCACTGCAAGGAAATCAAATCAGTCAATACTAAAGAAAATCATCCCTGACTGTTTATTAGAAGATTAGATAGTAAAGTTGAAGCTCAAATACTTTTGCCACAGAATGAGAAGACAGGACTCGTTGGAAAAGACCCTAATGCTGGGAATTATTAAAGGCAGAGGATGAGATGGATAGATATTGTCATAGAAGCAAAGAACATGAGCTTGGACAGAATTTGGGAGGCACTGGACAACAGAGGGGGCTAACCTGCTATGATCCATGGGGTCACAAAGAGCTGGAAATGACTGAACAACCACAGTTCAAGTATATGTTGCTTACAATTCCTAAAAGACACAGGCCTGTTTCAGACGGTGTTTGAACACAAGATGCATGCATGCATCTGATCATAATGTAATCTAAGAGCCATACATGAGCAAACTTACTGGGCTGCTTTACTGAGCTTTACATTGTGTTTCAATTCTGTTTTTATGTTTGTTTTATCCATTTTTTATTGTTAGTGTACAGACAGACAGACACACCTACACACACACATACATGTTCTACACGTAGGGCTCCTCTTTACATAATTAGACAACGATGTCCTTTGTCTCCATTATAATTAAAGAGGACATGGAGATTGCAGAGAGGCTAAATAAATTACTTGCCTCTATTTTCACTGAGGAAGACAAAGGTCATATGCCTACAGCTGAGTCAATCTGTTCAGGGAAGGAGTCAGAAGAATTAAACTGGATAGAGGTATCCAGGGAGGAACTCTTTGCATGTCTGAATGAACTAAATGCTAACAAATCACCAGTACCAGATGGCATTAGTCCAAGAGTTCTTAAAGAACTCAAATGTAAAATTGCTGAGTTTCTAGCTAAAATATATCATCTTTCTCTAAGACCAAGCTCTGTGCCTGAAGACTGGAGGACAACAAATGTAACACCAATCTTCAAAGAAGGATCCAGAGATGATCCAGGACATTACAGACCAGTCAGTTCCATTTTAAGTGATGGAAAACCTCATTAACGATAAAATTACTGCATGGCTTCTGCAAAGGTAAATCATGCCTTAAAAATATGTTAGAATTCTTTCAGGGTGTTATTAAGCATGTGATTAAAGGTAACCCATATCTGGACTTTCAAAAGGCTTTTGACAAAGTCTCTCATCAAGGGCTCTAGACTAAACTTGTTCAGTTATGGAATAAGCAGAAAGGTCCTGTCCTTGATTGGTAACTGTCTATGGAAAGAAGTGAGATGTGATGTCCTCCAAGGTTCAGTATTCGTGCCTGTACTTTTAGGGTGCTTCCGCACAGGCCCTTTAACACCCATTAAACACGCTTTGGGAAACGCGCGACCGCACACGCGTTGCTGTTTGGCACACTTCCGGTGAGGTGTGTCCACACAGCAACAGCATTTTCAAACCGGTTTTCAGCAGCACGACCGCATTTGCGGGGTCTATTAGTCACACTTCCGGGAGGTGCGTACGCACCTATCCGTGCCTAAAGTGTGCCTAATGACTGGATGGCGCGCCTGCGCAGAACGTCTCCTGAGGGCAAGGGCTGCCAGTAGAAGCCCCGGCCACTCAGGAGACGCGCAGGACGCAGGTGCGCTGCATCCTGGGCGCCGACCCTTAGAATCTGGTTGACGCTGACAAGGTAAGGAGGGGATTTGCCGCACTCCCCCCAGGGTGGGCTTTAGGGAAGCTTCCCTTGGCTCCAGAAGCGACGATCCGCTGCTTCTGGGGTGAGGGTGAGCCGCGGCAGCAAGGTCCCCTGGCTCGCCATGCTTGGCTCTGAGGAGCCAATCATGGTGGGCCGGGGGAGGGCCCTGGGCCACAGATGGGAGGCGGATGCTGTGCGTCTGCACAGCACCCGCCTCCCATCCGGATCCACGCCGCGGACCCCGCTGCTTCTGGGGTGAGGGTGAGCCGCGGCAGCAAGGTCCCCTGGCTCGCCATGCTTGGCTCTGAGGAGCCAATCATGGTGGGCCGGGGGAGGGCCCTGGGCCACAGATGGGAGGCGGATGCTGTGCGTCTGCACAGCACCCGCCTCCCATCCGGATCCACGCCGCGTGTGTGGAGGCACGGGGCAAGGGATAGATACACATCTCTTAGATGCAGATCTACCCCATAAATCCGGATCTCCTGGGGATCCGGATTTGGTAAAACCGGTTCCTCTGAGAATCGGTTTTACTAAATCCGGGTGCAGGAGATCCGGATTCCTTTGCCCCTGTACAGAAGCAGCCTTAAAGTTATTCATAAATGATTAGAAGTAGTAGTAAGTAGTGAAACGGCAAGGTTTGCTGATGATGCTAAATTGTTCAGGATAGTAAAAACTGAAAGGAGCTTCAAAGAGATCTCTTGCTATTGGGTGAGTGGGCAACCAAGTGGTAAATGCACTTCAGTCTTAGCAAGTGGAAGGTGATGCACATTTGGAGCAAAGAATCCCGATTAAACCTATAAACTGACGAAGGCTGAGCTTTACTCACAGGGGTATTTGCTGGAGAGTACTCTTTTCTCTGCATTTTTCTGGGTGTTTGGTCAAGAACTTTTGGGAGTTTGCCCTCACCTGAAAGGAGGAGCTGAGCACATTGACACTAGAAGCTCCCTGCTTCACTGGAGTATTGAGGACTGTGGGGACAATTTGTCTTCCCTCAGGAGAAACTTCACTACAAAGTAAAGGTAAGCTCGGCATTTTTAACTTGTCATCTGGAGACACCCTTATAGAAGGGCTGAGGAAAGGAAACAAATATGTCTGTTCATAAACAGGCCTTCTATTGGAATTTTATCAAACAATAGCTGGATTAAAAAATCATAGGGAAAGAAACTCATCTTAAATGGGAAAACACAACCAACATTAAATTAGAATAATAAGCAAGGCAAACTCATTTTAAAATATTCCTATTTAAAACTACCCTATTCTGTACCAAATTAATGCAGAGGCAAAAAAAAAAAAAGGGGGAAAGCACGATAAACTTTATTGGAGAAAATGAGAGGCATACGAAGATCCAAGGGATTAGGGTGCACCATCAAACAAGCTATGTATATTATATTTACTTTTGTCTTTGACTGCTTGAAGCTAACTTGAAAAGCATTTATCTGTGACATACCAGCAACAATGTAGCAAATTGGAAGCTTTAGCAACAAGCATGCACTATGCAGCTGTTGAGAAGACTGAATTCTCTCTTCCTAAAGAAAAGCAAATTTAGCATTAATTGGGGATCTGTTTATCCCAATTTTTGCACTTACTATTATTGTCATAGGACAAGTTGCTGTTGGTGTGGGACAGGACTGTACACACTGGGGTATCCCATCCTGTACAAGCCCCAGCCACAGGCTCTGGAAGCTGGGGCAGCTTTGGAGCCAGCTCTGCAGCCTTTGATGTTCCTAGGTGTACCATTCTGGAGGTGCTCTCTGTTCCACATCCAAAATGTCACCCCCCAGATCCCAGAAAAGGGAGCCATATGCCTTCTGTATGTAGCCCACTATTTGGGGCCAACCACAGTAGCACACCAGTCGATGTCATCATCAAGGTCTATGGCTATAGCATAATAGGGTTCACTTTTGGGTGCCCTATCCCTTCCCCCCCTTTCTTCTTTGAAGATTGAGTGCACTAAGAGGAAGATGGAACTTTCTTAACCTATACAAGGATGTGGAAGGGAGGCTCCTACACCCATTCCAAGTACAGAATACTACAGGAAGGAGGAAGTATGAAACCTAATAGGCAACAACATGCTAGAGAAGAGCCAGGGCATCCAAAAACAAGGTTCAATGAAATTTTGAAAGCCCTATGACTTTTCACTCTAAGCAGGAGTCACTTCTGGGAAAAGTCAACTACTGTACTGATTATGGAAGCAGACTCACATCTATGCTAATCTAAGATTCAGCAAGCTTGATGCCTTTATATAGTGATCAATGCATCTATTTACTTTAGCTGAGAATGACAGCTGCGTCACCTTCCACATTCCTCATTTGATTTGACTGACTGAATTAATTTGGACTTTTATATCTCACCTTCCCTCCTAACAATCCCTAGTAGGGAACAACATTCTATTTCCTTCTATGTTATCTTCACAACTCTAAAAGACTACTGAGGTTGCAAGGTGCAATGCTGAATTTTAAAAAAATGGTGACACTGCCTCTTAATGTGACCCAGCAGATGTTCTCAAAGCTTCTCCATAAGAACATAAGAGGAGACCTGCTGAATCAGGCCACAGCTCATCTAGTCCAGTATTCTGTTTCCACCAGTTGGTTATGGGCATCTCAAGCAAAAGACAAAGGCAAAACCTTCACCTGCTCTTGAAGTGCTTTTAGAGGCATCCTGCTTTTAGAGGTCTCTCCAGCCTGGAGGGAGTAGGGAGCACATTCTAGTAGCCATTAACAAACCTATCATCCATTAATGTATCTATTCCTTCATTAAAGTTATCTAAACTGGTTGCTGTTAGTACAAAGCTTCATATAGGATTCATATGGGATTTGTATGGGATTGAACATTCTTATAAAATTTGAATCCTACTACATTTGAAGGGGATCTCTTTGAATGAATACAGATTTTCTTGCATCTGATTCCTAGTTTCAGGTAATATGGCAAGCTGTAGTATATACTATAAAGGAAAGGAAATTTAGCCATCACTTTTCTAACAGAAGCTCAAAACTTGTGAATAACTTAATCTAGTCTTCTTATTAAAAATATTGCTATAAAATGCCCATTCTCTCCTTCCCAAGAGATCATCTTCAAGCAAAAGATACTGAAGACAAGGATTCAGATATCAAGCACCAATATCCTTCGTACAGCTTTCTGTTTTTTATTTCCACACAGCTGCATAAACATCCGCAAAGCCTCCCAGCCATTACATAATTCAGGTATAATCCATTTCAGTCTCTGAGGAGAAAGTAACTTGAGTCTCTGTGACATGTTACAAAATATATTACTTTGAATGCAAGCAATGGATGAAACAAGGAAAGACAAACTAAGGTCAGTGTCTGTAGCTGGGATTTTAAAGATTTGCTGACACTTCAGCATATCGTATCTGACAATATAAATTGTTGGTGCTGCAATTTTATTTTTATGCAATTATAGGACTTGAGATCTGGAAGCAAGAAGTGTTCATTGTTTTTAAAAACTTGAAAGATAAAAGCATTTCCCCCCTCATAACCTGGAAAAGCCAGAAGATGAAACTGCACACGATTCTGTTCAATTTTATAGTTTATTTGTATACTGTCCTCCCAAAATATTTACTAAAGGTGCTCACTACACTATAAAACAATATATGATTAAACAATATCATAATAACATCAACAATGAATTCAGACAAGACTTGTCAACACCTCATGCCATGTCCAAAGTACTGACAAAATGTCTGCCTCTGGACAAAAGTCATGGATATACAAAATACTGTGTTTGGAGAAGTTATAGTTCCCCATTTGTAAACAAGCAGGATTCACAAATGGGGAATCCATACATGACAACTTTTCAACAACCAGCTGCTTCTCCGTACGGCCAAGGAAGTTCTTACACGAGAAGTTACCTGCAAAGAGGTGATGACAGAAGGCTGGGGGTGGGGGAGGATGATGCTCAGATAGGACAAAGAGTCCCCAGCTGGATCCACTGAGCGCTTCCCACCATCCTGTGCAAACATCAGCTGGTTGTCACTGATTAAAACAAAACAAAACAGAGTTCTATCCTTTGTGTTGGGAAAATAAAGCCTTCTCCCGTTCGTTAAGAGCAGAGATGCAGATCCCCATCTGACATAGATTTGAAGGACCATATGCATTTTTTGGCTGGATTGTCTCCCTGAGGAACACAGAAGGCCAAGCGATGCTTGTTTTGCAAGTCACCCAAGCACAATCTGGACATTCAAGCGGGAACAGCAAAACGTAACAGAGGTAGAACTGAAACTCTAAAGAGAAACAAGAATATTTGTAGCTCAGTGGACGAAAGTCACTGGCAGAAGCAGTGTTATTATTTACTGTTACTTGACCTAAGGTCATCACAACGATAAATTAGGATTAATTTGCCTCTGGCATGCAGGTCTTGCACACTGCCGTTGCAAAATGGTAATTTTACTAAGCCAGCCTGGCTTGCTTTCAATTTTAGAAAATAAATATTATGATGTTGACTTTAATAAGAACCTCCAAGAGTAAGAGACTGTGACTTCTATGCCAAGGGCTCTATTTGTAATGTAATGTAATATACACGTCACTGCAAAAGCTGGAGAACTTTCAGAACAGAGAGAGCTGTGCTCTATAAAGTACAAGTTAATTAGCAGTGATTCACTTTGTCTCTTGGCCTCACCTATAATTTTAATATCTAAATAAATCTTTCCTTTCTATCATTTTCATAAACATTAAAATTGGAGCCTGAAGGTCCAGCAAAATGTGAAATGAGGTTCAACCACTACTCACATGAAGAATATTCACACAGGTTTCATAGTGCGTACTAAAGGAAGAAAACAGCAAGGTGAGGTAACCACTCAGAGTTTGAATTATTTGTCACTTTTATATCTCACTGTTCTTCTGAGAAGCAAGGGGTGATGGAGATGGAATTTTCACAATGATCTTTTATTACCGGTAAAACTTTAATTCCAAACTAATGCATAATAAATTATAGAAAAATCTGCCCATTTTGGGTTTCTGTCATTCACAACTGTTCCATGTAATTTGCTTTTTATTAATCTGCAAGGTAGAGACCTTTAGAATACATACCAGTACGTAGAAAAACGTTTTATTATTTTCTACCAAAAGCATATTTAAATCCATTACTTAATTTTCTGTCATCTGCTGGCTGCTGATGAGATCACCTGGCTGACCATGTATTACCGCTTTTATAGAAATTTAAATGTGTCTTTCTTTTGCTGATTTTACATTTTTATTGAAGTGATTTTAATCACAAGTCCCCTCCCCCCCAAAATTTATATGTTACCTATGCAAAAAAAAATATTTTGAAAGGGCCACTTTAGTGGTGGTATCTCAATCACAGTTATTAAACTTATAAGGTTAATTATTTAGCATGAAGAAGAAGAAGAGTTGGCTATTCTACCCTGCTTTTCTCACCCACTTAAGGGGACTCAAGCGGCTGACAAAGCTTTCTATTCTTCTCCCCCACAAAAGAACACCTTGTGAAGTAGATGGGGCTGCTGATAACTCAGAAAGAGAGCTGTGACTAGCCCAAGGTCACCCAGCTGGCTTGTGAAGGAGTTTGGAATCAAACCTGGTATTCCCAAATAAGAGTCCAGCTCCCTAGCACTAGACCAAACTTGGCTCTAGGACTCTTTCTGCACATGCTCTTGGTGTGGTATAGGAAACGGCCCAGATGCTTTCCTTCTGCACGCGGGTACAGGATGCCTTTCAGTACTCTTCATCTGTACAGGACAGAGTGTAGACCAGGGTAGGGTGTCCATATCATAATCTAGTTTACCAGTAAGTCTATGAGGAATGGTTGGAGGTTGCAGGAACGTTTAGCCTGCAGAAGAGAAGACTGAGAGGAGACATCATAACAGTCTTCAAATATGTTCAAGAATCAATACAGATTAAATATTAGGGGAAAAAAACTTCCTGACAATAAGGGCGATCAGTAAATGGAATAGGTTGCCATGGGAGGTAGTGAGCTGTCCTTTGCCGGAGGTCTTCAAGCCAGAAAGTGGACAGACATCTTTCTGGGATGGTTTAGGAAATCCTGCATTCAGCAGGGGTTGGACTTAATGACCCTAGAAGTCCCTTCAGACTCTATGACCTCAATGATGAGATCTACCAGTGTACTAAGAGGTGATATACCAGACCACAGAGGCATGCTTCTGTGGTCCAGCGTAAAACAGGGCATTCATTCTGGGCAGCCCAATAAGTCACATTGCTAGCCAATGCAAACAGCCTTGTTCGATGCCAGGAGCAATCTGTCCTGGGATAGGTCGGGTAAGTGTGGAAAATTTCATCCCTGAAATTGAAAGTAAAATGAAGTCTGCAATTATTCCTCTAAATGAAGCCATTTACAATGGGAGGATCAAACAATAGATGCGTCTCCAATCATTATTCAAATGCGCGTTAGAGATGTGCCAAGTTGGTTCAAACTGAACCTGTTCCAACTGAGTCAAGGGTGTTTGAAAATTTCAAGTTCAAATAGAAATCCTGCCTGTTTGAAAACAGATCTCAACAAAGAGGCATTGAAACAAACCTATTAAACACACCCTGTTTGATACGAGGTTTGAAGGTGTTCAAAAGATTCATGTTCAAACCAAATAACCTGCCTTTTTGAAGAAAAAAGTGTGAATTTCAACTTACCAAAGGAGTCTGAATTCATATGAATTCGGACATTCGTATATGAATTGAATGTCTGGACATTTGGATTTCCAAATTCGAACAAATATGAATACTGCAAGTTATTCATACAAATAATTTGGGCATTCCTATCTCCATGGGTACATCCACATTCCTATGTATCCATACGGGATGAAAATGGGGTACATACAGGATGCGTACAGTTGCGTACAGATGCACAAGAATGTCCAAATTAATCATGTGAATTTGCTTTCCATTATTCGTATGAATTCAGATCTTTGACTATTCGATCCGTTACGAATTGAATGTCAAAAATTGTATTCATGCACACTTCTAATGGCAACCCTTGCTGCTTACAGAAAGGTAGTGGTAAACTCTTTCACTGTTACAGATTGGGCATCACACTGTCACTCCCACCTGCTTTGACAATGCCCATACTGAGCAGTACAGAAAGCAGAATAAATAATAAAACTAACAAATAACAGAACAAGAAATGGTGGTGGTGGAAGAAGAAGAAGGGGGTATGTGTTGCCAAGTCTTAGATAATTACTGCAGGCTCTAAAAACTTCTCTTTTATTATTGTAAATCACAAACTTTTTTCTTTTATTGATGCATATTTTATCACAGCGCTCTTGCCATATGTGATCTGAAGATTCGGAACTTGTCCCTAGGGACAACAGCACTGATAAAGATAATGAAGGATTCCTTTCATGCTCCTCTCAACACAGGCACTGCTCTGACTGAAATTAACATCTTCTTACAATGAGAAACCAATTTGCTGCCACAACCAGAAATGACAGCTGCAGAGTTTATCCAGTTACTCCCTTCAACCCTGACTCCCAATATGGTTTGTGAAGATGCCTGCTCTAATGGAGGCAGAATCTGCATGATGGCTGATCCAGATCACATGATAAGCTCTAGACCTGTAGGCAAGAGGTACGCCGTACGCATGTGCCCTTCTCATCTGCACTGAAGTTGAAACTGGAGTTTCTGTCTGGTTGTTATTTCAGAATGCACAAGATACGGTCTTGGAAATCAGCCATTTTCTGTGCATCCTGAAATAGGAATGGAAAGAAAGTGCACCAAAGATGTTGCAAGAGATGCTGCTGCCAATTTGCGTAATGGCGGCTGGGAGGGAGAAGAGTCATTTTTCATGCTCTACATGAAGGACATTCCTGACACTGGAATTTGCTGCCAGAAGGGGTGGCAACAGCAACCAGCCTAGATGGCTTTACGAAAGGGATAGACAAATTTATGGATGCCTTAGGGATGTGCACAAAAATTCATAACATTCAAAATTCATACAAATTTGGCTGAATTCAGACATTCGTATTCAAATCAAATGTTGGCCATCTGAAGATTGAATGTTTTGATACATTCGTATGAAGTTTTGTGTGGGGTTCATATGGGATTTGTATGAGATATGTATGGGATTCGTATGGGATTGAACATTTTGTATTGAATTAGAATTCCACTACGTTCAAAGGGGATCTATATCGAATGAATACAAATTTTCTTGCATTTGATTCAATACAAATCAAATACAAAAATCAAAATAAATCCTGTGCACATTGATACTGAGTATATCTTTTAGCTTGGTCCGACAAGCAGGATGCCTGCCATTTGCTGGGATATGAGAGCAGGAGGAGGTTTGTCCTTGTCTCTGCTTGAGATGCCCATGGGCAACTGGCAGGCCACTGTGTGAGACAGGATACTGAGCAAGATGGGCTGTGGCCTGATCCAGCAGGGGTCCTCTTATGTTCTTATAACTTTTTTTGGAGCAGTTAATTTCTCTCTGCCCATTCCACAGGGAATTGTAGAAGTAGGAAGCTCCCAAGGTAGAGATGTGCATGAATATTCAAATGTATTCAACATTTGATTGAATCAGCTGAATTTCGACATTCAGATTTGAATTGAACGACCTTAAATTTGAATTTAAAGACTTGATTCGAATTTTGAATTTCGGATCTATTCATTCAAATTATTCGGACATTCATATGTGTATGGGTTCGTACATAATGTGTACCTGAAGATCCCCATCTTTCCCGCATTCGTACACATTTGTACGGATCCATATGGGATGAAAATAGGTTGTATACGGGATAACTACAGGATGCATACATGTACGGACCTGGGAAAGATGCATATTGGCATCCTCAGATGTTGTTGACATTCGTTAGTGCAAATTCAAATAAAAATTGCAAACAAGTAGATTTGAATTTGCTTAATTCGAACTGAATTTGGTTAAAATTGAATTTTACACATTTGAATCAAATTGAATTTTTGGGTATTCAATCCGAATTGAATCCCAAAAATTGCATTTGTGCAGACGCCTATCCCAAGGCAGCTTCTTCGAGAAAAGACTCAGCAACTGAAAGTCTTTTACTCAAACCAGGAATGACTGAACATGAGACTTATAAACCCTTGCCATACGCAACCTCCCCTTCCCTTCATTCCTGATTCACATGTCAGTACTGCTTATCATGGTGGCTTTTATATTTGACCAGGAGGAGTAAGTGAAATGTGCCATTATGTTTCTTAATGACCACTGGTGATGATCAAGCATTCACTCCTGACTGCTACCTTTTACCTGCCTGGATTCTCTTCCTGAATGATGAGTCTTACTTCCATACACAATTACTTTTATAGAAGTGAAAAACAAATAACATAAAAGATAAACTTTTGATTCTTTGCTTTTAAGTTAACAGAGATTATACTTTCAAACCATATCAATCTTCCTTCCTTCCTCCCCCCCTTCATTCATAATGCTTCTATCGCAAATTTTACTAACTATTGTTAAAGACCAGGTCAGCAAAGAATATGATTGTCTGAAGGAATACATTTGCACTCTTCTGACCTCATTATGTGGACACAGCTGAATTGGCAATGTTGCTTTCCTAGCCATGCTGTCCAACATGTGCTGTAACAGCTTGAGTCATTGTGTGACACATTGCAGAACACATTATGAACCCAGCAAATAACAGATGAAATCAGTAATGACAAACTAAGGTCAATTCATTGGAGACCTGGCACTAGATCCAGGTCAGAAAACCAAAACATTCTGTCTGTATGTTTTAATCTTATTTTAAAAAGAAAGGTGGAAACTAGGAGTAGCCAGGAAAAAACACACACACACTTTGAAGCACAGGTCAGACTTCTCAAGCTGGACTTCAAAGTGAAGACATCATCTGGCACCTACTGAGACCTTTCATAGAAAATTGTGAGAACTCCAGTTGGGAGGGAAAAAAATCAGCCACCAGTGACAAACACTGTAAACTGCTTCTCCTTCAAATGCCATGAGGATTTATTTTCTACGTATAATCATACAATGAACATATGTATGATTGGATAGTCAGAATTAATGTTGGTTTTATTGTT
This sequence comes from Aspidoscelis tigris stejnegeri, assembly GCA_023333525.1. Classification (NCBI taxonomy): domain Eukaryota; kingdom Metazoa; phylum Chordata; class Lepidosauria; order Squamata; family Teiidae; genus Aspidoscelis; species Aspidoscelis tigris. Next base: position 90,436,005 of record JALMGA010000004.1, read on the forward strand.
GCCCTATCAGTTCTTCTAACTATTCTGATTAAAAATAATTTTAACGAGATGGTGAAAAGCTGAAATGGGAAGAAAATGGCTGTGTCCGTACCGGTAGAGATGTGCATGAATGTTGAGAACATTCAAAATTCAATCAAAATCATTCGAATTTGGACATTCGAATTAGAATCAAATGTCTATTCATTCATATTTAAACATTCAAACAAATTTTGAATTTTTGGATCATTTGTATGAATTATTCAGACATTCGGTAGGTGTATGGATACATACACGATGCGTACTTGCCCACACACATCTTTCCCACTTAAGGCTCATTTCGATTTGAACTGAACAGCACTTGTAGTGTTCATACATGTCTCTAGCTATCACAATAGTATCTGAACCCTGAAGTATGGCCATCTCAAAGTCATTGGCATGTGTGGTCACTGGATGGGTAAGGATGAGTAGAGTATGCAGTGCCAACACGGCTGCATGAATGCAGCTGAAGACCAAAACATTTTATTTTTCAAAGAGATTTTGATTAAACCAAGAGTATCTCTTTCCTTCTGACTTAAAAATAAAGGAAAGTAAATATTCTCAAGTGACAAGCTTCTGTTCAGACAAGAACACAGCTTAGCACCCTGTGTGATATCTAATACACAATACTTGGCAGTTTAAAACATGACATGCATTAAGACTTATGACAAGTGTTGCACATTTTAGAGTTTTATATACTTACAGGTGTGGTTAAAATTAGTTTTCATTTTGCTGTAGATTTTCTAGAATTCTGTAGGTTTAGGAAGAATTGTACGACCCTCTTTGCCAATACTAAAAAATACCTATTATAGTTCATCAGTTTATTCTAAACCAATGGTGGCTAATCCTTTTTGTGCAAGGACTATGTTGATGGCTTAGCATCCGCTGAAAGCAGTGTGTTAGCAATAGGCATAAGCAAACTACTTAAGGATCATTCAAGCTATGCCCATACATAGTTAAAGAAAAAGCATCTCCAAGACAGCTCAGACATGGTTCAGAAGTGGTACTGTTGCACATTAGTGTGCCTAGCATGCTCATTACACACATAATGCACATTAAAGGCTGGAAAATGCCTATTAAAAGTGGATTGGAGACAGGATGAGAATGGTATTAGAATGCTAGTGCTACATGCTACCACATCCAAGATGCCTTCAATCCTCTTTTTTCCTGCCTCTGAATGTTGCCCCATATCTGTGCATGCTTTCAGTCCACTCAGACCAAGTGAGAGAAAGAGCATACAGTATAAGAAAATGTGGCCACTTGCACATATACAACAGGACTTCCAAGTGCAGTTACTTATACCAGCACTGCACTAGGAGATGAAAATACAGCTTTTGTTGCTCAGATGTACATGCTAGAGAGGATAATCTGTTGCTCCAGAAGCGTGATTATAAGCCAAACGAGTGTTTTGTATAGATGTTCTCCTGTTCTTTGGAAAGTTATTTCTAAAGAGCAGCAATAGGTTCCTGCCTCTAGTCCGAGGATCTAGATAAGAATCCTTTCTCTGCTCTTTCTAATAGAAACAATGGGAGATCATTTTATCTTTGGTATGAGATGATGGTGGAGGTTTTATTTCCAACTTATTTAACTGCTTTCTTCAATTGCAATCAGCTCTGAAGGCAGCTTTATCTCCTGCAACTGAGCTGAATAGACCCAGCTGTGGCTTGACCTTTTATCACAGCAGTAATTTACAGCAGTGGTTTCATTGGCATGGAAAATTCTATTATGTTATCAGTGTGAAAGCAGCCATATTGTACTGCTACATGACCATCATATCCTAGCATAGGAGAAGCCCTGGTACATTTGGTTGGTATGATAGCTATCAGGATTCCAGAGACACAGAGTGGGCAAGACAAGCGAAAGCATCAATTTGAAGCCCTATTTTTACCTGCAACATGACTGCAACACTGGAATGTAATTCACACAGGTGAACACAAGATTTCCAATGAATGCTCTGCCCCACCTTGCCAATCTATAAATCACAGAATTCAAACAAATACAAAAATACTAATCTTCTCCTTTTGACTGCTTGACAGTTAAGCAAGCTAGGAACTATCTTGCTGCATTAAATCAACACCCTATCCAGTCCAATGGCAAAGTAATTTTCTAAGGAAGTCCGCAAACAGGTTATGAAAACAAATAGCACATCTAGCTCATATGCCCTCAACAGCTTACAAGATGCTTCTCAGCTGTACCTGTACAGCCACCCTAGATTAAATAGGAAGGCTGGAGACAATACAGAGATGCCAGAGGTTAAATAATGCCTTGACAGTCTGAATGACTGCACACAGAAAGGAACACATTGCAAATGCTGAGGGGCATTCAGTAGAAGGTTTAGAAAATGTAAAATTTGCAATCATAGCTTGTTGCTTTGCATTTCATAAGTAAAATTGTATAATCTCCTCTATAACGTGAGCAGCACTCTTGAAGGAATTAGAATAGAAGGAAATATATGAAAAGGTATGGGATTTACATGGGATGTAAGGTGCTCCTCATGCCCCCAGAGGCCTGGCCATCCATACACCTGGATACTCAGGTGTTATCCACCTCTGCACAACTTCAACTTCTACCTGTAATCTAGGTTAAAGTACTCCAAGGCTGAAATCCTTTGGGGGATGTCACCTCTTCCTCATGTGGATGGGTGGAGGTAGGGGAAGGAAATGAACTGAAGGATGAGCAACCTGTTGAGACTCACAGTGGTGGACTGAAAATGGCCAACTTCCACCAACATTTCTGGTCCACTCTGCTGTGTTGTGGACTTGTGAGAATGAAGCTGTGGTCAGACTGACCAGTGAAACTCGCAGTGACCCAATGCTAAAGCAACCAGCTCCTCGTAGGGCCTTATACCTGTCCAAGAGTGCACAGTGCAGCATTTTATGGCGATGCTTTGTACTCTACAGCCATGAATATGTCAATTGTTCTGCCACTGTACCAGCAACAAAGGAGCACTTGGAGATTGCAGAATCCTACATTTTCTCTTCCATGGCAGATAATGGATGGGAGGCATTTGATTCACTTTTGTATCCAGGTCACAGTGTTGACACATGCTCCTAAGGGAGCTTTACAATGCCTACGTGTTAGTTCACTACTTTGTTCACAAGTTGTGTCTTGTATGGACCTCACTAATGTAATGTGTATCTAACAAACTTTTAACACCATGCATTTGTTGATGCAAAACTTTCCCAGTGACTTTAAGTGCTAGTCATTATTATGTATTACGTACTCTGGCCATAGAGGGATTAAACTATGCTAATTTTCACTGAATCTTGAATTTGGAACCTATTGATAAAACTATATGAAACTTCTTTTCCCTATCTTTACCTTTATATGCTTTTAAATTTGCTTGTGATGCACGTAAATTATGTACAAATACTCATAGACACACTGCATGCACAGGGGGCCTTTCTGCACTGGGCCTTATTTCAGATAATATCTTGGAATAGGAAGCTGCTATCCGTATGCTAGTGCAGACTGGAGCATCCTTGGGGTGTGACCTGCCATAGTCTGAAGCAGCATGTGGATGGCATGTCCCTATTCTAAGATATTATCTGGAATAAGGCCCAGTGCAGAAAGGACCAGGATGTAGAGCTGAAATCTCCCAGCTTACAACATATCAAAACATGGGAGGAAACAAGTGGCCAGATGTGGCTTTCAAAGCCATGAGCCTACTATACAAATATGGCAACAAGGAATTTAATTAAAGAGAACACTGAAATGAAGCCCCAAAGAACTAATTTAACCCTTGTTTGCCCCATTTGATGCTACGTAGTTAGAAATAGCCAATTTGACCTCACTGAGAAGAATGAGACCTCCCAGAGAGTTGAAGACAAATGAACTGGTTTACACAAAATGTAAGCTGGTATTAGGAGAAAACTATGAGCTACTACAACTAGTAAAGCATTAGGGAGAGCAATGGAATAGAAAAGTAGTCCATAATGTTTAGTTTTGTTAAAACTGTCATTCCCATGGCCAATGTCACTCAAGATCATGGGAAATGTGGTCTGCAGAAAGGACACTTTTTTAAAAAAGTTATGTTCTTTATGGCTTGATACAAATGAGTTTTTATCTTATGCTGCTTTTTGATGGTTCAGTTTTATGCTAATACAAACTTTTTATTTTTATTTTGATGTGGAAATATTTAAAATTTGTGTTTTATACAGAAAGCTGGGTTAATTGTGTAGTGTATATACAGAGAAAACTCTTCAGGATGCCATGGGCAGCTAAAAAGACCAGTCAGCTGATTCTAGACTAAATAAAACCTAAATGTTCATTAAAAATATAAGTGATGAGTCTTAAACTGCCATATTTCAGGTCCATAATGAGGAGATCAAACTCCCCGCAAAACATGCTGATGCCTGGGAAATTAGAAGGGAGAAGGTGAAGATGATGCCTGCTAGTGGATGGATAGATTTAATTACAACAGCAATGAGAAACCTAAGAAAGATCACTGAAGAATGGTCACTCTGGAGGAAGTCAATCCATACTGAACGGTCTTTGATGATCTTTCCTACAAATAGCATCATTTCTAAACAAAGCCAGCAAGCAGTCAGAACTGTACAGTGCAGAGTCCAGAGGCCTTTTCACACACACAGTTTTTGAACGCATGGAAAACACTCAGGAACGCGGCATTCACATTGCCGGGGCTGGGTTTGCGTCCCAGCCCATTCCGGAATGTTTTCCATGTGTTCTCTCCCTGACAGCCGCGGGTACGCATACACCCCAATCACAATTGGCTGAAAATCGGCCAAACAGCTGATGGAGGCCGCGCTAATTACCTACCTTGCCGGGGTGGGGTGGCAATTGTGCAGGTGCGCCAACCCTGGTAGACTGCAGAGGGAACCACTGACTCGCAGGCCCCGTGTAGACGGGGCCTGCGAGTCGGTGGGTCCCTCTGTCGTCTACCAGGGTCGCCGTGCCTGCGCTATCACTACCCCTGCCTGGCAAGGTAGATGACAGCCTCGTGCGGGGGAAGGTGGGTCACCCCTGGCCCTGGCAGCCCCCTTGGGGCTACCAGAGTCGGGGAGGCACCCAGATCAACTTCCCCTCGCCCCTTTCCTGGGTGGGAGGAGGCCAATCTCTGGCTGGCTATGGGGCAGGGGCTGTGGGACCCCTTGGTCGACCAGACCACATGGTTCTGATCAGCCAAGGCTCCCCTCCACCCGATCGCGACCCTCTGCTTGTCCAATGAGAGGCCGCAGCATGCCCACATGGTGCGCACTCCCAGTGGCCCTGGGTCATTCCAACCTGAGGCAGCAAGGAGGTAGGTCTTGAGCATGCATATGGCGTGTCCCCACGCCCTGGGGTGGGTGGGTGGGGGGTTGTCTGCGGGGCCTAGGTGCCTTTATCCAGGCGCCTATGTCATGCAGAGGGTCATGATTGGGCAGGAGGGGGGGGAGCCTTGGCTGACCGGAACAACACGGTCCGGTTGACCAAGGGGTCCTGCTCCTTAGGCAGCTGGCCCCAGGCCCCAGGGTAGGTGCCTGGGTGGCTTCATGCCAGCTGTATAGGGCTCAATCAAGCCCTGTACAGCTGGCAGAAATTGGGGGAAGTGGCCTGACAGAGCTGCCCACCCCTGGGTGCTCACATCCAATGGCAGGATGCCTTGTGGGACGCGTCCCCGTCCCTGGCCAGCCTTTCCCGGCTAAGTCACTTCGGAACGCATTCCTGCCTGCCTGTGTGTGAATGGGTGAAGCGTCCCGAAGTGACATAGCCCACGTGCACTACATCTGTTCGGGGTGTAGTGCAAAAAGTCCTCAGGTTATGAAATAGCCACCAGTGCCTAGTATGGACTTGTGATTCTTCACACCCTCCTTCAGATTACAAGAGAGAGCAAATGAGTGAGTGCAAACAAAAGCCCTTTTTATAGCCTGTGTAACTTATACAGGTGGCTGATTTATTGCATTTGTGCTTCAGCTTGCTGAATCGGGCTATGAAATACTATTCCTCCTCTGGGGACTGGGGCAAAAGGGCTTGGGGATTGATCAGTCTTGCACCCATCCTGTAAAACAGATGTGGAAAAGAACCACCAGAGTTCCTTTTTTTGCAGAGCACTTTCTACTACCTCCTGTCGTTCCGCCATTGTATGAATCCATCTGTGCCATGTTCTTCCCAGCAATCTCTGCCTGGCCCTATTTCCAAAGACCCAGAAAATAGATAACTTCCATTTCAAAGACACAGAAAACAGATAACTTCTGGGGCCACTTCTCTGTCATCTTTAGAAAAACTAGGCAGAACCAATGAAAGAGGGAAAATGAAAGTTGATTGGCCTTAACATTAGCATATATAAGGGCAAAAGGGGGGAACGGACCACACACTGCCTCACTCCAAGGTCGCATCAAGCACTCCAGCTCATCTAGCACCATAACCCGTTCTGTGCTGCTGATGTTCTCAGTGTGCAGTGTTTCCTACTGACTGCTGAAATGCTACTTTGCACAGAAAGCCACTCCTATAGAAGCTACATAAACAACCCCCTTGCAATACAATCAATTTTGCCTTGACTCTTTTGTACTATTTTATTCCTGAAACATGAACATTTTGCTCTGCAGAATGTTTTTAAAATAATATCTGCCCAACATATGTGACAGCATCTTAAGTTGCTAAAACGTCTCCTTTTCTCTCTCTCTCTCTCTCTCTTTAAAAGAGATCAGTCAACACTTTTGTCACACCAAAGCTTGCAATGCAAACATTATAAAACAGGGCAGATTTAATACCAAGAATAAAATAGTGAGTGAAATGCTAACAAAGCATCATGTGATATTGTAGAGCTTATCTCAACTTCTGGAAAGTTACATCCTCAGTTCTCAAGAGAATGTGCTTGTCAGCAAATATGCAATTTACAGATATCTATAAAATGGTCTACAAAGGCTATATTTCTTAATGATCTATCTGTCTATCTATATGAGCTTATACCCATACCCATACCCATACCCATACCCATACCCATCTATCTGTCTGTCTGTCTGTCTGTCTGTCTGTCTGTCTGTCTGTCTGTCTGTCTGTCAGGGAAATAAAAGGGTAATTGGAAAAACAGGAAGTTTCATATATATGAAAATCCTCATTTCTAGAAACAAGAACAAGCAGATGGCAGGAAATGTAGCCAATCACAGAAGAGAAACCATTTCTAGATGTGTTTCACCAGTCTCAGTGGTGGAAGAGTAGGCAGACCAGTGGGCAATCAACAGATAGTAACTATTTGGGTGTGTGTGTGTGTGCTCTGAGATGGAGGTGCATTCAGGTTACAGTGTGGCAAAATAGGGTAACTTCACAGCTGCATATACTGTATGAACATCTGTGTGGAATGCACTTTTATTGTACATCTGATGATTGGACACGTTTTCCTAAAGGAATTATTTGAAAAAGCCATTTCTGATCATATTCTTAGTACGTCAGTCATGCAGATCAGTAAACTTCTATAGAATAGGACTGTAGAATGGAGGCGGCAAAGAAACAGTGCAACTGAAAAGTCTCAGTTATGCTCACCAGGATCAGCACCAGGAAAAGGCTTCAACTTCAACTTTATCTTCATCTTCACCCACATCTGCACCCACACCCTCTTCATACTCTAGAATGACAGGCAGTTTTAGGCTACATCCACACACAACAAAGAAAAACAGCTCAAAAAGGCCTTGGACACAGTACTGTGTGGCCCTTGTGTTCAGTCCTCCTCTAATCCACCTTTTTTAACCTAAAATGTTAATGAGACTGGTATGTGAATTTCCCCTCAAACCACCTCCAAGTTGCCCCAGAAGAGTTTGTCTTTTACTTCATGGGACTGCAGCCTTAGATATGGAGAGGACTGGGCTCCATAGATAACACACACATACAGGCTGCTCTCTGAGTATTTACCTACAAAATAGCAAGGATAATTATAAAGCCTTCTTACTTTCCCATATTTCTGGCCAGTTGCAAAAGCATGGGGATAACAACAGTCCATTCAAATTATCTGGTGAGTGGTAAAATCAACCTTACTACTTAATAAGATGATAAACAAAGCAACAAAAGGGGAAATTGCTCATCCAGCCTGTCATCTGCATATATCCAAACTATTAGGTTGCTAAGTGGCTCCACAAATAGAATGCTATGTCAGTTCCTTCGAAAATGGTCTCTTTTATTCACTCACCATTATGCCTTTCCTTAGATCAGGACATACTTGCCACAGCACAATTCCAGAAGCAATATGGTACATAAAGTACGTAGAGCGATGAATATGGGATTTGTACTTCTTCATACCAAACTATCCATAACTTACTGCAATTATCTCTCCCTGGAGAGGCAATATGTATAGATCAGGCAATATAGCTTAAGACTCAGCTATGCAGCTATATTTGTAAGGGCACAAAGTCAATTCAAGTGTACATAAATGTGCAATATTATGCAACCCAGGTAAGCTCTTTTTACATTTTCAAGAGAGATGCTTTATCATGCAACACAGCACCCAAAGATGATCTATTTCTTTCTTAGATTGCTTGTAGTTGGCATTTTTATTACCATTTACCCACATCTGTATTGTAAAGTAGGACCCCTCTGTATACTATAGCACTGCACTGTGGAGCTCACACCTGGCCCAGAAAAAGTATTCCAGGATAGGAACCTGGTGGATGAAGTAAAGTAGGTTGCTGCCCATTTGCTTGACTGCTGGTCCAGCTTTGAAGACAGGGAACAACAATTCCCTAGCCTTGAAGTTGGAGACTAGGAATATTTCCCCATGCTTCTGGAAATGAGAAATAGACCATTTCCCAGAGTCTGAGATGGGGCAGAGAATGCTTCTGCCATCATTGCCTGTCTGCACAGTGGTAGCACCTGGGACTCAGCCTGGCCTGTGGTGGGACTGTAGAGTAGAGAAGGCAAGTTACCTGCAGCACACAACAATATGTGGGCAACATGTAACTGGTACAGTTCAGAAGACTGTGCAGGTGTTGCTGGTCTTGAAGGAATTGCAATGGTTACCAATTTGCTGCCAAGCCCAATTCAAGATGTTGATATTGATGTATAAAGCCCTAAATGGCTTGAGCCCCTAGTATCTGAAAGAGAGCCTCTTGCCGTATACACCTGCCTGTACATTAAAATTACAATTTCTAATTTAAGATCTATTCATTTGAATTATCCGGACATTCATGTGTGTACAGGTCCGTACATGATGCTTACTTGAAGATCTGAATCTTTCCTGGATCCGTACTCATTTGTACGGATCCATATGGGACAAAAATGGGTTGCACACAGGATAACTGCAGGATGCATACAGATGTGTGTGGATGTGGGAAAGATGCATACGTGCACATATGAATGATGTTGACATTCATAGGTGCAGATTCGAATAAAAAATTCAAATGAATAGATTCAAATTTGGTAAATTCAAATTGAATCTTGTTTCAATTTGAATTTAAAAGATTCAAATTGAATCGGATTTTCAGGTATTCGATTCGATTCAAATAGAATGTAAAAAAAAAAAATTGTGCACATCTCTACATAAGAGGCCCTTCTCTGTGCCCCCCACCCCTCACCTTTAGAATAGCCTCCCAATGGAGATATACCAGATAACCAACTTTATATAGTTTTCAACAACTGGTTAAAATATATTTCTTTACTAGGGCTTCTGCCAGGGTGGTTAGGTGGGAGGGAAGTCAATGAGATACGTTTTAAATAGGTTTTAGTGCTTCTGACCCACCTTGAGGCCTCTGTGTGAAAGGTGGGATACAAATGTTAAAATTATTATGGTTCATTGGATAACACCTTGATCTACGTAGAAGTCAAAGTTCAAAATATTTTCAAGTTTTTCTGAAGTGAATCCATTCTTCTCCTGTTTAACAAATAAGAATAATTTAATATGCTGAAACTAGAGCACTTGATGTTTTTCCAGGGTAACATTATACCAATGAAAGGTGATTAAAAAATGAAATTCTACAGCTTTGGTTCAATGCAAATGTGAAGCTGAGGAAAAGAGTTGACAATGCACTCAAAGGTTACAGGTTTCAGTATATTTTCTTCAACTAATTAGTAATATAATTTGATTAATCTTTGCTTGCCATGGATCAAGTTCTTTTGTACAATGAGATATAAGCATATTGACTAAAAATAGCTAAGTACTACCTCAGAAATAAAAGGAGTGAAAATGTGTTTGGTTTAATTAGTTCCTTTCTCACATCATCAACATGCCAAGCCACTGAGAGGAATTTTACAAGAATCTTACAAAGCGAGTCCTGAAGAAGGAACAAATTCCTATAAAGCTTCATATCAATTTATAGTACACACAATTCAGTAATGATAAGCTTTGATGAATAAGTGCTCTCTATCAACATTTCAACCATAAGGGCCCATCTACTGTATACCTAATCCAAATTCAATTCACCTTCAGAGTGAGACAATCCATCAGTAGAGGGGCAAGCAGTTTTCTTTCTGTATTATCTAACGTATAAAATAAGTTTTTGGGTTAAATAATGTGGAAAGAAATACAGCTGCTTAATTTGCTGATGTGTTTTCTTACTCTGAAGATAGGACACATCAAACAATGACTTTGAGAAACACTACCAGATATTGTATTTTAGGAATGTGCACGAATATTCGTAACATTAGAAATTCGGCCGAATTTGGTCAAATTCAGACATTTGAACTTGAATCAAATGTTATGATATTCACATGCTAACATTAGAACAAATACTAATGTTTCTGGGCATTCATTAAGCTGGGAAATGTATCAGATACATATCTATTCATGTATCTGATGAAAAAAATCTCCCTTGCACAGTCCAGTTTCCTCTGCTGTCATCTTTCTGTATTGCCTTTGTGTGATCACACAGGGCTTTTTTCAAATGGATTTCTTACAAATTGTACCTTTTGGACAAAAAAGCAAGCATTCAAACAGGAATACATTATGTTGCTGTTCCTTCACCTCCAAGTCCTCTTAGCAACAAGTGTGCTTACCACCCATTGGCAGACGGGTCTGCCATCCCTAATAGCCATTTCTATTAACTACAGGAGGTTCTGTAGCTTATTGCTCCATTCACCCCAAAAGGAGTCACACTTAGAGTTATTATTTCCCACCTGTGGAAGGGATGGATAATTAGAAACTTGAGGACACAGTAAGTGGTATATTTTTAATTTTTTTACCTGTCCCTTGAGATTTAAATTTGCCCAAAGTCTGTCCCTCTTTGCATGTCTGATCACAGCTTCAGTTTAGAGTTTTGTACAGGAATGCACATTAAGACCTTAGTAGCACAATACTCTTACTGCTAGCATTTCTGGGGATTAAATGTCCTGAAATGAAGATTATTTGTATTCAAATCAAAAGAAGTCTCTCTGCTGGATTAACAAATAATCCTCGTTATTTGTCAATGGGAACACAAGAGGATTTTTAGTCATGGTTATCCATTAGAGCAGTTATGGTGAACCTTTTGAGCTCGGTGTGTCAAAATTCGCAAGAAAATCTAGCTTAACTCAGGTGCTGTGTCACATCTAGAAATATCCATAATTTTGTGATATTTGTAGCTCTGGTAAAAAAGTTATATTTTTGATATATGTATTTTATTAAAATAAAAAACAAATAATTTTTTACATTAGTGACTTTTGTTGCTAAATCTTCAATTGAAAGTTGGTATTTTGTACATTTCAAGAACAAGCAAGCACTACACGCCCAGGTGCCAGGGTGACCAGGTGTGTCACCCAAAAGGGCTTGGCGTGTCACCTGTGACACACGTGTCATAGGTTGGCCATCACCGCATTAAAGGAATCCTCCACTGGCTGAAGGGGGGGGGGTGAAGGGAAGAATGAACAGAAGCTGTAACAAAAGATCAGATGTATTGGGCTGTGATTTGACAAAGTCTCTGCTCCCTCCTTCCTTCCCTCCCTTCCTTCCCAATGCCTCATCCATGCCTTTTTGCCTCTTCACTCTGATCTGCTATAGCGATCCTGTGCTAAAATCTGTAATAGCCTGATCTTCTTTGTGAGAGGGGAATCCAGTCAGCAGCTCTGTAAACTGTTACTTCCTCTTTAAATTGTCGCTGTACTGCTTCTTCAGAAGATTGCAGCCATCATAAGATTAAAGAGAAAGAGAAAATTCTTCTCCCATCTCTCCTCCCTCCTCTTCAGATAACCATTTGTGTGTGTGAGAGAGAGGAGGGGGGTCACTTTCTTCCACACATTTTCCTTTAATTCAGTTTTTAAAATGATGGGGGTGGGTGGGATGGGACTCAAAGTGGCTGACAAAGCTCTCTATTCTGTTCCCCACAGCAGACACCCTGTGAGGTAAGGAGGGCTCTGAGAGCTCAGAAGAGAGCTGTGACTAGCCTGGGGCCACCCAGCTGGCTTCATGTAAGAGGGCAGAATCAAACTCTGTATTCTCAGATAAGAGCCTGGCTCCACTTGACCAAATTGGCACTAGACCAAGGAGGCTTAGAGATCAGCAGGAGGCAGCTGCTACTGGGAGGGGGGGGGAAGAGTGGGAAAAAGTATATACAAGATGGAGGAGGATGAGAATAAATAGGGAATGAAAAGTGCTGCCAGGGGACTTCATGTTCCGATGCAGCTGCACCTCAATATGGAGGGTGGGGTTTGAATTTCCCACCCTCAATGAAGTCAGGGTATGATGATGATGTCCAACTGCTGATTGCATGGAGAGGGGTTTCTGCTGAGGGAAGAGATAGTGGAGGGAGTTTCACCCCTGCTGGACACTGAAGAATGGAGAGTGAATCCGCATTATAAGTTAACAATGGGGAAACAATCCAACTTCACTGCTGATTTTAAAAAAACCTGATTTAAATCCAGATTAAATTGCTCAGTGGGGATGCAGTTCTAAATAAATATATTGTTTGCTACACTGGAATCCAAGCTCTAGAAGTGGCCTCTCTAATGCTCCTTCTTAGATTTTTTTATTTCACAATCCTTTGAATGTGTTTCAATTATACATTTGCTTGTAGTTAACTTTGTTTTTACTGTACTTCATGCCATATAGGCCGCACTGTCACATAAGATGCACTTGTAGTTTGACAAGTGACATTTGAGAAAAATAAATTAAGAGGGGGACAGGGGGACTTCAGGAGATATGTATTGCTTTGTTTGTTTAAGCGAGTCTTATATGGCAGAAAATGTGGAATATTGTTTTTAGTCTTTAAATGTTTGTATTGGATTTTATTGTTCAACGCTATTTTAAGAGCCCTCATGGATTCTGATATATGATAGAATATGTAAAAGACGCCCTACTGGATTGGATGCAGAACCCATCCAGCAGGTGGCTGTGGGAAGTCTACAAGCTGGATATGAAGGCAGCATCTCATGTATCTCTAACAACTGATCATTACTGGATCAATTCGAGTAATATTTAAAGAAATAAAGAATTCTGAAAGTGGGAGGGGGTAGAACACCTTTGCTTTATGTGTTTTCCTGCAGCAGACAAGATACAAAGCAATCTGGCACCACATCTTTGGATTCCATTGTCTGGAATTGCTATTGGTTGCCTGCTTTCACTATTCCCTGTTTCCTCAGCAACCTCAATACTGAGTGGTTTAATTGTCTGTCTTTGAGATACTTCTTCCAGTGTCAGAAAATCCAGCCTTGCTTTCCTTTCTGCCAGGGAAGAAACGCAGAAAACACAGAGAGAATAGAAATAAAACACTCTATTCTCCAGAAGTCTGGAATGTGACGGCTTATATTATCTCCCTGTACTATAGAAAACAAAGTGAATGACGATATGAGAGAAGTTATCATTACACAAATCAACGCATACACTCATGGGCTAACTTAGTTCAATAACAATAAAAAAATTAAGAAGGATCAAATAAAAACAAGACCTATATAGGATGACCTTTAAAAACAAAGAAAATTTGGAAAAGCCATCCCTTGATTTGCATGAGGATCATGTTCTGCTAAATTGACACAAATAAAAGCTTGGAGAAGCTGGAAGAGCCAAAAAGCATCAGATTTTACTCCACCATCCCAGTATTTTTGAAACAAATCTTTGCTTTTCCAAACTTTTCCCATTCTCAGTTGAGTGAGAGAGTCACAAGGCTCAGTCGAAGGTTCCTCAGTCTAATCACTAAATATAAAATATATTTTTGAGGAGCAGGGGGAAATTAACTTTGCAGAAATACTTGCTTGTTCAAGCCTTTTTTTTTTAAGGAGGGTAAGATTACTCATTGTCATATCATATCATTTAGGAGGATCATATTCAAATATGGTGGCTACAGATTGGCAACATGAAAGTCACATGGTTTGAGCAACTACTGTGATGGGGAAACAGCAGAGCTAATCAGAAACTTGGCCCTTCTGGACTTGGTGCTATTTCTTACCAGCAAGTCCACTTAAGGCCTTCTTCTACATGTTAGTGTGAAATACAGGCACCTCCCCTCCCATCACTACTATGTTCTATCCGTTCAGGACACAGCCTGATTCAGAGCAAGAGGCTCTTGATCTGGATCTCCAGGACACGTTGATACCGAGACCTATCAGGGTGCTAGCTGGCCCTGGTTTGGAAGAGAGAGATATGCAGAAGGCATACTTTCATGTTCTGGGCTACTAGGGCTCCCATGTAACAGTTGCACCAAAGTGTGCTGCTGAAATGTTTTTCCTGGGGTCTCTGAAGCTAAATGTTTGCTTCTAATCCTCTGGAGTCCTTAGAGCCAGGCCTAAAGCTCATGTAACCTTTGGGGTTGGTGTAGTGGCTGGTCCAAACCAGTGCCATTGGGTTGACAGTATTGCTCTAGATCACATCTTGCTTTTGTCAAAACTCTTGGTCCTTGCTGGTCCAGACTCACTCGTTTGGATCATGGTGCAGCAGTGCAGAGAGGCCCTGTAATCAGAACTAACAGCTCATATGACCTGTTTATATGGATCTTTATCCAACTGATTGGAGGGGGGAAACTGACATAGGTGTGGTTCAACAGTTCTGGGCGGCTGTTCAGGTGGCCATTACCTGGGTTAACTTGGAGGCTGTTTTACAGACACTTTTTATGGCCATTTGTGGCTGCAAACTAGTGCAGCTAATTTGAACTGTGAGGCCCTTTAAGCACTAATTAATCTGGATCAAGGAACTGCTAAGAACATGTCATCTGCACAGGCGTAGAGTATATCCAGATCGGAACTAGGGGCTCATTAATTCAGATTAATGGTAGACTAGATAAATGTGGTCAAAATCTATGTACATCACTCTTTAGCACACATCTGCTGTTCTAAAGCCCACTCAGTGTAAATGCCTCTGCCTGTGGTTGATCTGGATGTAGCTAATCTGGATTAACTGAGGTACACTAAGTGCAGAAAGGGCCTGTGTCTACATGGTTGCTGTGATCTGAATCAATAGACCAGAGTACCCTGTAAGCTTGTATCAGGAGTGCAGTGGCAATTTCAAGCTATTTCAGGGAAGGGGGATGTATAACCTCAATCTTCTCCACAGTGACATATAGACATGGCCATAGAAAACACAATATACTTCCTGAATGACTCAAAGGAGATGTTAACTTTTATATACTTGGGACCATTTGGCTTCATCTACCCACAAAGTTGTGTGTTTGGGGAGAAATTGACATAGGTCTCCAAGAGAAATAAACAGGATGCTCGCTTTTCTTTCTTACTGGTAGAAACAACACATTCATGATCATGGAAGATATGTCCACTTTGAAGATATTATGCCACCTTCTAATCCTTGGAGACATAAAAAGCACAGTGACACAATAAACTCTTCATTCTGTTCACTTCCCTTTTGTTGTCTTAAAAAAACCAAAGGTTGGATTTATTCATTTAGCTACAGTCTCTTCCTATTTAGTTTTTTCATAGTTTTCTCCCTAGAAAGCAATTGGGAAAGCAGAGGACAGAGCAGTGAGAACTAAAGCTATAAGAAATTTAACAGGTGAATAAAAGACACAAACTGCTTGTATTGAAGTTTTGCCTGCTGTGTCATCTTGGAATAGATTACAAAATCTGCATTTGCAGCACTGACTTGGTTAGGGAAGCTTTATCATGTCTCCAACCCATTATTTAACAGTGATGGAATTGAGGGAGAGCAGTATAAAATTGTCCTTATCATTTGGATAGAAACTATAGGTGGTTTCCCTCTGCAGACTGCAATAGGCTATTTTTATCTGCATGCTATAATGATGCGTACTGAAGGTCTGGTTATTACCCAACAGGTTAATATGATACCGTAAAACAATCTATCACGACATTCACTAAAACATAGCATGATCCTCTGAGCAAACTCATCTAACTGCCCAAGCACAGTCAATGGACAAACAAGTGGATGCTTGTGGTCAGAGTGGGTTACCAACAGGACAAAACAGGAACAGGTCAATTTAGAATGGAAACAGATGAAGAAGTGAGTCTGATGAGCTTATCTACTGTGTTCTGGGAGGTGATAAATGGTGCTAAACAACAAACTGCCATTCAGTCCTGCTACTGTATTCATGTGCTGACCAGATAATTACCTGGCAAGTAGACTATGGATGCATTCACACACAGAAAAAAAGAAAGAACACAAAAGTGCTTGAGAGATGGTAGCATGTGAAACTCATGTTTCCAACCCAACTTAATTCTAACTTTTTAATGAATTTAAAACATAACCTGAGTTATGAGCTAGCCCTTTTATGAGCTAGCCCTTACATGAAAAAGGACCTATTACTGAATGTTTTAAAACACCTTTTTTTTTACATTCCTACAGACACTCCAAATATGGAATTGTTTTTGTTTGCTTTATGGGCAATCACATTTAATCTCTTATATTTCTTTTTGCATTTTTTTGAACCCGTTGTCTCCTTGAAGTGTCAAGTTCCAGAATCATCCCACCAAGTCTCAGTTATTCATAACCTTCCTGTATTAACAGTTGGAGAACATTTTGTGCATTAGCATATAGACATTGTAGGCTATGAGCCTTATTCTTTGATGTCTCCTCAGAAATATTAGTAAGTGGTTGAACAAATCTCACTACAGCTATAGCATACTATTCATAATGCAAAGTATAAATTATTGGCTTCTGAAGATCTTGCTTCCCTTTTCTGTTCCTACAGTTCAGTTTAAAGCTCTGCTAATCCAGTTCATCTTTTTCTACCAAACACATTATTTCCAGTTCTATAACGTGAAATCCACAAATGCCAGTAAGAAACCTTAGACCATTACCCTAGGCTGCATCCAAACACCACTTATTGATTCTGCTACCTATGGAATAGTAATATCCGTGCTTTATTCTGAAATATTCAAATAAAGTGGAATAAGTAAACAACCTCTGGGTGCAACCCTAGAAACCAAATCCATCTTGCCTAAACCAACAGTGTTGGCAGACATTCAATATCCCTATTTTTCATGCAAGATGCTTTCTAAAAAAATAGCTTTAAGAAAGAATTATATAAATTTTAAATTCATGGAGTACAGGTGTATTAATGGCTGCCTAGGTACTGCCTACAGGTTGGAGAGACATACAGGATGCCTCTAGCTCAAAAAGCCTTTTGCAGGGAGGTGAAAGTTTTGCCTTTGCATTCTGCTTGCCCAGAAGCAACTACTGAGCCCAATTCAAGGGCTTAACTCTGACTTGGCCCCAAATGACTTGCACCCCAAATATCTAAAGGAACGCCTTCTCCCATACCGACCTGCCCATGCCTTCCTGGTTGTCCCATTGCCTTCACCAAGGAGGCGGGTGGGCACCTGGGAGAGGCCCTTCTCAATAATGGCCCCCAGGTTATGGAATAGTCTCCCCTTTGAGGTGTGTTGGGCTCCTTCTCTGTTTATGTTCAGGAAGGTGGTGAAGACTAACTTCTTTGCTCAGATCTGTGATGACTATGGGTGCTTTGCAGCCTGCTGAGTCAGCTCACAGTGTTTTTTAAAATTTTAGTTAGCCTTCAGATGCCATTTTGGGACTTGTCCGGGCTTGCCTGAGCCCTGCAGAGGCCAGCAAGCTGCCCCGATGAGCTGGGGGAATATCTGGTCCCTTGGTAGGCACGGTCTACCGAGAGACCCCACATCCTCTGGCCCATAGACAGCCGCAGATCAACCTCTCCCCACTCTGGAAAGGGGTGAGGTGAAGCCAATCTGGGTATCTCCCTGACTGGGAGTGAGCCCCCAGCCAGAAGCCAGCCACCTCCCCGCCCAGGTGTGCAATCACTCACCCTGCCGGGCCCAGGGTGCGATTGCGCAGGCACCCACGCTCCCAGTAGATGGAACTCACGCAGTCAGCCTGGGTCCCATCTACCAGAGTGTGCGAGCCTGTGCAGACCGCAGCAGCTCGCACCCCCGGGCCTGGCAAGGTGAGTTATTTGCACAGGCCTGCCACCTGTTGGGCTGATTTTTGCCCAATCGTGGTGGGGAGGCATGTTCCGCAGCTGTCAGGGAGGGAGGCGTGTGAACACTTCCCTCCCTGGATGGCCAGGGATGGCTGGGGCATGCGTAGAGCACATTTTTGTGCTATGCTTTTGGGCTGCATCTATGATACGTTGGGACACTTGGGGCGGCCTGGAACAGATCTGGTCTCCCCATGAGAGTGAATGCTCCGTCCTGGCATGTCCTAGACACATTCCAAAACCCCTCGTGCAAAAAGGCCTCTGCTATCCACATGCTAGTGCAGACTATGGCAGGCCCTGGGCAGAGTCTGCTGTAGTCTGCGCTAGTGTGAAGTTGGCAGGTCCATCATTCAAAATATAATCTGGAATAAGGCCCATTGCAGAAAGGACCACTGACTTCTGAGGCCTCAGAGAATCAAATAGTAGCAGTAATGATCCAGTTTAATTACCCTGACCTCTCCTGGGAGAGAAACACTGCCTCAAACAATTTCTGACATTTTAGGATTTGTCTGACAGTTTCTACTTCACAGATTAGAAAAAGGAACAAAGGTATCAGCCATTCTTGCTCTTACTCTGACAAACAGGGAAGATTTAATTGATGAAGTGAAAACAGAAGTAACTCTGGGGAAACATGATCGCAAATTATAAAGTTCCTGATTTTAGTGAAAACCTGAGTTCAACCCTTCACTCACCTTTTGACTGTTCTTAGATGCTACATAGAATTGGATTAATACCTGGATGAGAGATAAATCTGCTGCTGTAGTGTTGCCAAGAAATGTTTGGGGAATCATCCATTAAGTTCAGTTTGACTGAGTGACACCTTTATCGAAAGTGAAACCCAACATAGGCTGCTTCCAGACAGCAGCCCGGTATACCAATACCAATAATGAAGGATATTGTCTCCTGATATTATTGCTTTCTATCCTGACTCTGGTTTTTTTTTTTTTTTTTTGGTGTGTGTGTGTGTGTGTTTGCTACATGCAATCTGGGTAATTTAGTTGCCATTGAGTTCCAGGACGTGCATGTGACCACCTCCATGCATGCATGGTCAGTAGTACAAATGGCCAACTGTATCACCTTAGCAATGTCTAAACCATTATCAGGTACATGGTCAGATGTTGCTATGGTGATCCGGCAGCTGTACACGACTGCTCAGGCAGAGTCATGCAGCACCCAGAAGATGGTACAGAATCTGCCATCCAGGAGCAATCCAGTCATTCTTGGTCAGGCTGTGGATTGCTTTTTACCAGTCCACAGCTGGATTGCTCCAGGGAAGAGTTATCCCACTCTGGGGTGGCTGGATAGAACAACAATGTGGACACACCTCAGCAGTGAGCAGACAGAAGCACTCCAGCAGGTAGGTGTGAAAAGACCCCAGGTCTTCTGGGCCAGATGAATTGCATCATGGGACTCACTATGTGAGAGACTCTGAAATCCTGGAAACAGGTGAACACTTAGTGGAGAAAAAGAGCAAGATAATGGATCCAGAAAACTATAATACATAGCAGATCCTATAACAAATTATCTATAAGCATTACGAGAAGCTAACATCATTTGTCAAGAGCAGGTCCTGTCACATTAATCTTTATCTCTTTTTTTAATCAAGAAAGTTCTTCACGTGATTGTAAATGTGATGAATATTATTTACTTGGACCCTAGCAAGGCATTTGTTAAAGTGCTCCATGGTATTTTTTGCAGTATGAGCCAGCTGGCATTACTACTTAAGTGTACTCATAGCTGGCTGGGAAATTGTTCTCAAGGAGACTTTATTTATGATTCCTTCTCAAATAGAAGGGAAGCATTTGGTTCTGGGCCTGATAATCTTCAATATATTAAATTGTAGAATATCAAAGGGAATGGAATTCTTACTAAATTTGCATTTGAGACAAAATTAGATGGCACAGCATTTCAAATTAAAATGATCTTGAAAAGGCCCAGTGGCTCCTTTTATGCAATTATTTACATATCACTTATCACTTAGTAAATGTTATTTATTCACCCAAGATTTTTATTATTTATCAAATTTGTGCTGTACTGACATACACGGTATCAATGTAACACAGGCACAAATTTGAGTGACAGAAATGTTGCATGGGAAACATTTTTGCACATATCTTAGATCAAGAACAGGGTCCCTCACAGTCTTCTTCAGGGCCTCTTTTCACCATAAGTTAGTATACATCAGAGAGACTACTGCTAATTTACTCCATCTGCACAGGATGGAGCATGACCTAGAGCAGGTGGTCCACTGAGATAGTAGAAGGGCTTAATTAGAACACAGAGGCATGCAGAAGGTCACAACCCTTTGTTCCAGTTACAAGGGAACATATTTCTGTAGCATGCCTTATTGCTCTACCAGTATGGATCCTCCAGGTGTTCTGGGGCTAGGAACCTTCATTTCTAACTGCCAGAGCTGGTCTCAAAGCACATGCACACTTCAGAGCTGATGTGGAGGCTGGGCTGGAACAGTGGGTGTCTTTCCACTGTCACTAAAAAGTACCCATTAAGTACCCATTAATGGGTATGTAATGGCATTTTTGTACCCATTAATGGGTACTTAATGGGTACTTCTAGTGACAGTGGAAAAACACCCCTCATCGCTGTGCAGACAGGGCATTCCAGACTGTACCTTGCCATGATCTGGAGCAGAGGGTTTTTGCTGGTCCAGATTCACCAGACCAAATCATGGCAGATTCAACAGGTAATAAAAACCCTTAAGTTTCAGGTATTAAGAAAATACCTGAAAATAAAAATGGTGAGAAAAATTCTTAAGTTTCAGGTATTAAAGTCCTAATTAGACTAGGAAGAAGACATCATGGGATCCCTTTTTAAATCCTGTACATCACAGCTCAACAGCAAGTATGGAGATGGTTGTGACGGTTTCAGGGATACAGGCTGCAAACTATTTTGCTTTCTGGCCTTGCAGGCTTCTTGTAAGCTGCAATAGCCAGCCTTGATGCAAACAGCTTGTTGTAAGACCTAGGCAGAGGCTGCAAAAAGGGCGGGAAATCCTGTGTGGGCCCTGCTGCAATGATTGGTTGCAGCTGCCTTTTGCAGGGAAAAGCTGTCCGAGGATCTGAGTGCTGGAGGGGCTAGAGCAGGAGTTCCCACCAATCAGGAGTTTCCAGCAGCATTTTATGGCAGCAGTTTTCCCCAGGAGGTTACAGCCAATCAGGGTCAGGGATATGGGTATAAATGAACACAGAAGACAGCAAACTAGGTCTTCATGCTGGTACAAGAGCTGAAAGGAGAAGAGAGCTGAATCCTGAGGGAGCTGGAACCAGTAGCTGACCAGTGGTCTTTTGGCTGGAAGATCTTGAAGGAAGACTTCAATAGCAACTGACCAGGCTGGATGATCGGACAAGCAAGGACAGACTGGGCCTTGTGATCATCTGGAGCCATGTTCGGGTACACTGGCTTGGCTTGAGCTGTGGCAGAGCAAGCCAGAGGGGGAGGAATGTGGAGAGGTTTGTCTTTTAAAAGGGTAACTATTTTCCTTTAGAGAAAGGGGTAGCTCCTAGCCTTAAGAGACTTACTGAGTTAAACCTGAGTTAAACCAACAAATACCTGAACCTTATTTTCCTTCTAGTATTGCTTGTGTATAATAATAAACTTGTTTTAGTTTACTGTTGAAACACTTGCTACCAGTGTTTTGTGTCCACACTGTAGTATTCACTTGGCCGTTGTACGAACTCAGCATCCTAACAGGGCCAAGCTTCTCCTAGAGAGGGCAGGCACCAACTGGATCGCTGGGCATCGTGACAATGATGGTCTAAAAGTAATTCAACATCTGTTGGCAAACATCACTGCAATTTAGAAAAGATGAACAATACAGTGCAAGGGAACATCTCTTGGCCCAAACTGTGCTCTTAAGTGTTTGGAGCAGCAAGTGTGATACTCTTGAAGAAAAAGGTCAGGCAGATCTCTTTGAGCACAGTAAAGTGTGCCCAAATCATATGTGTTCATTGCAAGTGCTTACATGTAAAGGCACTTATTAATATAAACTTTCTGGGGCTGTATTTTTAGTTCTGCTCCCAATATCAGGCTTTCCCCATCCCTTTCTTTTATGAAAATAACCTTATACTGAAAATAGTTGCCTATAAACAGAAATACCAACTTCTTGAGTGCAGAAAAGCTGTACACAACTGGGATTAACATAGTCCAGATTTCCTCATCAAATAGAACTACGTAGTCTCATGGGATATCTTATAAATTGGCCTTTTGATATAGGCAACAGGGCATAAACAACACGGTTAAAAAAGACAAAGCCCCTCAATCAGGGCCAAGCTTAAAATTGTAGCCTAGCACTAACAGTATGTGGAAATGCCACAGACAAAAGTAGTGTCTGCCCAGATCTATAATGAGAATCCAATTAATAGCACAGGACAAAAAACTCATGCTAAGTAATGGAAGATTTTTGAAGTTTCCCCTTCTACTTCTTTTGAAGAGCAAACAGAATTTAGATTTGTGAGTGTACCACACCATGGCATGAATATTCCTAGGATCTGTTCACACTTAGCAGTTGGAGCGATTCCCTGGTGAAGCCTATCTGCATGCCACTGTTGTTGCTGCCATGCCACAGTTCACCAAACCATCCCTGGTCCTAACTAACCACTGACAACTAAATGTAGTACACAGCTTAGTGGATTCCCCAGCAGCAGAGTTTGCATTCTCTTCTGGGTGTGACTCTGCGAGTGGGTGTGGTAACCTGACTGTGCCTGTACAGTTGCGTGCTGCACCCTGATTGCTATAGAAATGTTCAGACTGTCACAGGGTGTTGCTGCAGCCATTGTCATGGTGATCTGCCTGCCTGGGCATCCACACTTTTAAGCACTGGTGGTCTGGTTCAGGACATCACTAGCCCTTCAAGTGTGGATAACTCCTGACATGCTTTGTCCTGATGACTCTCACCAGTACTAAACATCCAGAGAATTTAATTTACTAAAGATTAAAGTGTTCTATTGTTCCACACTATATACTCACGCTGCACCCACACAAATGATGGAGAACATGGTGTCCGCACTCCATGGGTGCAGAACGCTTCTCCAAGGACACTGAAGGGCCAGCAAGTAACCTTGGAAATGCTGTATCAAGAACACCAAAAGCACATGCTGGGTATACATGGCCGGTGTGGCAGTATTATATATCACTCTGCATCATTACAAACCCAGAACTTGGAGATGTCAAATGGAAAGGAACAAGTAGGAACCAGAAGGGAGACCTCTTTGCTGTTTCTTCTTTTCTGGCTGCAATGAGTCCATAAGGGAACAAAATCTAGCACTGCCAGTATTCTCCATGCCTGGAGCATTGTACTGCAAATGGGTCTCATATCTGTATTATACTTCCTCAGAGATATAAGTGGAAATTGAGATCTGAAAAGCATCACCTTCTACTTCTATAGAGAAAAGTGATAATTCACAAACGACACAATGAGAATTTATTTTATATTCAGTTTAACTGCACCCTAGTACAGAGAGTAAATTGTGAATCAGCAGGCGAACTCTTATGGGTTAATAGCCAATACTGTTCCCAGATGTTCTGCACAACTGCTGCAATCATAATTTGCTGTGTTTGACCATTCAGCCATCTGCCCAGTGTATTCACTATGACAATCAGATGAAGACTCTGCCATGGAATGAAATTATCATTTTATTAATTACCCTTTAATTAGTTGACACATGCAGTATTTTAGCCATAATTGGCCTGAGACACAATACTTACAGGGATGGAATGTGATTGTGAGCTTGCTTGTCATGAATAACAATTATGCCTTTGACAAAGCAATCTCATTATGAAGATGTACTGAACATTTCAACCCCTCCTTTGCGCAAGATAATATTGAGCTAAACGCTGGAATTTATTGGCATTTGTAAATGTAGATACACCTCACATATGGGCAATAACATAATTTATGATGAAATGAGATTTTGCCACGATTATTATTGGTTGTAAGCATTGCACTTTAATTTCTAGCTGCTATTAGAAACAAGCATTACTTTCTTTTACTTCCCTACCCCCTGCAAATCACAATCACATTATGCATTGCTCCTTGTATAGGGGAATAAAAGGAACAAATACCTGAGTGTGATATTAATATTACAAGAACACCAAAGGGAGTAAACCCAAAATACCCAAAGGATCCCATCCCACCTCACGCCCCATCACACTGACAAATGGCACCTTATTTTCAATCTCACTGGCATGCCATTGTTAGGTAGCTTTCCATCAGTTTTCTGTTTGTATAGGTTTGCTTTGCTAAGCTGACCCTGTGGTGCCCACATACATGCCCAGACCCCAAAAAGTTAAGTTTAATATGTAAAGCCAAAGTGTTGTGAGAACACGTTGTCCAGACAGGTAATGTGTAACCAAACTGCTTCAAGAGAAAATGGTAAGTTAGGGAAAGGAGGGGCTATCCTAGCTCTCCAGAAGGGAGGGGGGATGGAGCCTTCAGAAGGAGTAGCCAATTGGATTCAAAGCAGCTTGGCAAACTGGTATATAAGGCAGTGTAAAAGGACAGTTTGAGTTCTCTGCTTGAGGGTTAACTTCAAGGAGGGAGGTTAACAGGAGGGAAATGGGCTCAAGGCTGTACCTGAGGGAAGCAGGCAGCTGGGTCCTGAGTTTTTACAGATTATACGTTGGTTTGACAGCATAAGGGTTGTAACGGTCAAGCGTCACCTATGCTGTAGATTTTAGACTGAAGGAGTTAAAGTCCATATCTTAGTGTAAGGGGGAGGAACAGATCTCACTGAGGAGCAGATTGGATGCTGTTGTTCTTATTAAACTTACCTGTTGTGTGCCAAGAACCTTGTAATCAATAAACTTGTTTCTTATTGGTTAAACATATAAAGGCTGTCTGTTTCTTACAGTATAAAGTACAAGAGTCAAGCCAGCTGAGTAAAAAGGGCAACTGTATCTTTAAAACACTCACTGTGAGCTAGACAGTGGGGGAGGTGCTGTCCTCTGCAGCACCAAGAACTAAGCAACAATAATATCAAGCTTAGGAGGAGGGGAGAGGAAATAGGAGTGCCTCTTGGTTGGGAATATATTTCAGAGTTTTAATCCTGGATGTAAACAAACACTACCACACTACCAATAGTATATAAAATCACTACAGTGACCGAGAGGGCTCGCCTCACAGACCCTTTCTGGATACTGTGTACCACAACTCCCATCAGTATATTGCCAGCTAGAAATTTGCTGTTTACATTGCTTTTCTCTCTTTACATTCAATGGGTTATTTCGTACTGAATATAGTACATCCTGTGTTAATGATCTGCCTAAAGATAAAAGACCTTGGATTTGAGTTGGCATAATTATCCTTTCAGTCATATGGACAAGTATAAAGGATCTTGGGATATAAGGAGGTGGAATTCCCTTGTGTTGTGGTCAAGTGAGATATTGCAATGTACTTATTTTAATTTTTATCCCGCCCTATACTCAAAGGTCTCAGGGTGGGTTACAATATTATACAGTGGACATATTAAAACCTATAACACCACTGTGAAGGCCAGGGAGGATTTGCATCTTACAGCTGGGTATAGAAAAAGGGAAATTTTGTTTCTCCAATTTTCCAGTTCTCTACCAGAATTGCCTTCCATGGATCTTTTGATGTTTTCCTCCACTCTGGAATCAAACTGGGTTTGCCTGGGGGTAAGTAACAATGGGGAAGTGCACAGAATTAAAGAAAAATAGGAAGGATTGTTGCCATGTCCCCAAGTGACTACTTCAGAAAAACTGGGCTGATTCAACACATTAGAATTATTCAATAAAATAATTTATCATCTATGGAAGGTGGACTAGGAAAGAGCCTAGAATTAGAGTCAACAGGTACTCCTCTCTGTCAAACTTCTCATCAAGTACATGAACAATGGTGCAAAACTGTTCATGCAAGAAGTTGTTGAATGTGGTGATTCCACAGCTGAAGTTCATTCTGTCCATACGGCACCACACCCTGTCTTTCAGAAGATTATTATTATTATTTGAATAATATTTATCTGATACTGAATTTGAATGGTAGCTTGATAGCCCAGTTCTGATCATCTAATGTAACTCCGGAAAGCTAATCAATACCTTCTCGGTTACTTGATATTTGTGTGTAAAAAACAGCTAGAAAACATGGCAAAGATGAAGGAGAAAGAAAATCAGTAAGCCACATACAAGCTACTTTTAAATCCAAAACTAATGAATGCTAAAAAGGAAAAGCAATGTAATATTGCAGAAAGTGCATCAATGGATTCAAATGAACCTATCCTGATGTCCATAAATGTTCTTCAAGTGGCAAGGCTTGCATATGTGATCTCCATGCTCAACATGCCATACTGTAGGTTTCTGAAATGGTGACCTATAGATAAGTCCAGTCAAAATGTGCTTACCCACCCTCATTGCTAGATTTAACTCCTAGCTGCCATGTAAGTGTACAGTGCAGTCAGAAGATGACTGAGGCTATTTTCACGTGGCACATAGTCCATCCCAGTGTGGTAGCCTGGCCTAGTGTGGCTAAGGGCCCTTTGCATGCCAAGTGTTTTTGATATCTGGGCCCAATTATGAAGCTGGTATCCAAACGTTGAAGGCTGGGAACTTTTTTGTACTGGAGTAGGCCAACTAGTCTGTGAGCAGACTACATTATCAGCAGAGTGGGATAGGGTGCCATTTTGACTCTAAATTTCCATCCCTTTGGATAAAACGTCCTAGAATGTAGTGGGGCTTCCCATGTCCTGCACCATCCATGCAGAAAGGAGTCTCCTGGAACCTTCATAACTAGTGCAGAAACCACCTACGGTGTGAATGTAGTTACAATTGCTGTGAGGGATTGAGAATGTGGCAGGATTTTGTTCACAATTCTGGTCCCTGGCAGCAATTCCGTTTGTGTATAGATTGTGTCCATGCCCATGGAAGGCAACTTTATGCTCCATACCAATCCAATACCTATTGGGCTACTGACCTAAATTTGCTTAGTTTCAACAATAGGACTGTTCCATCTGTTTTCAGACCACACCTTACAGTCTACCTTACAATGGTAGACTGAGATTTAAGATTGGAAGGAGGGCTTTACCTCATAACCCAACTTTTTGGTCTAACAACAACTTCAGAATTTTTTGTTATCTGGCCATGGTTAGAAGATAAATATTTCCCTAGGCGTGTCCTATCCTTTGTGCTTTTCTTTTCCTAACTCCACTGATTCAGTGTACTTAACTAATTCTGGTATAAAAAAGCATGTAAGATTGTCATAAAACTATTCTTCCTAACAAAATGATTGACAAGTATGAACCTGAAAGAGCTTTCCCATTTATAGTATATTTATATGTAGTTTTTTTGCTCTGTTGTAAAAGTGTGTCACTTGCATTTGAGTGGAGAAGTTCAAATAAAAGGTAATAAAGATTTTCTCCACATGCTTTGTCACTTTTCTTACAATCAGGCAACCTATTATTTTGTGAAAACGTCATGGGCTTTGTGGAAGTTTGAATATACAGGTCATATTGCACATGGCTGCTTTTGTTGTTCCAGGCCAAAACCCGGAAGAAAACAACTGAGTTATTCCGGAGATAATTTGTGACTTTTCTCTCCTCCAGCTTACTGAGTAGCGTCAAAGTTCAGCTATACTAATTTTTTTTTTATACTACTCTCAGGCTGCAAGAAAGATGCATGCCTACAGCCCTTCTGCTTCCTTTCCCTCACTAGTGATTTCCTCACCTTCTAATGCATGTCAGTGACAGGTATGACAACTATGGCTCAGTTTTAAAAACTGTGAACCAACACACCATTATGACATAACACTGTGGATGAGCGTCCTGAACTTACAATGGAAACCACATCAATTCTGTCACCAAATTTCAGCTTTCATTTGAAGTCACACGTCAAATACTAATTGACATTTTTGACATCAAACTTTTTCTGATCCCATTAAAAAAAACATTGCAAGGGACTCATACCTATCTCACTGTATACATGTTAGTTAGAAATTAGGAAGCATCTTACCAACAAAACCATGATTTTATCTTAATGGTTTATTATCTACTACATAATGATAGCTCAGCTTTCAATCAAATTACAGCTCCAATTCTACCTTTCTTTAAGAGATAAATGTGGATAAACTGAAAGCAGGAGTACACAATGAACAAACTAAGCTGTTCAGTTAACTAGAAACATCATAGGCTGTTTCTGCACTTACTGGGATACTGGATCAGCATGGGACCTATCTCCCTTTTGGGCCTCTCTTTCCTGAATCCTTGTAGCACACTCTATCCACACTGAACACAGTGTGGGCTGGTCTACTGTAAGGTGGCCCAAACAGCTTCCAGAACTAGAGTGCTACTAGATCTGTTTTTTTCAGGTCTACTGGCATTCCAGGGATGGCTAAACCAACCCAAGAAGGTGTGTGGAAGGACACACATTTCTATCAATAGTTATTTTTACTCATACAATGTATTGTATTGCTTTTAAATTCATATTACACTGAAATGTTTTTCTGCTGGGTTCTAACTTTTGGTTTCATGTCCATTGACTGATTTGACACCTTCAGATATCCACAGAGGATATCTTTGGACCAAGAGACAAAATTACTCCACCCTCCCACCTTGTACCACCTCCCACCCTGAAGACCCAGATAGCACCCCGAGGTGCAAGACAGAGCATGATGCCTTAAGAGAAGAATGTCCTCCTCTGTAGTAGTCCTGCTATATTGATTAAGATAATAGTGGCCATTTTACTGCTTTGAGTAAAATGTAAGTGGATGCTAGTGCTTGCACAGTGTATCCATGAAGGTGCAGCCAGACGCTAAGTCCATCATATGGATGCTACCATGGATCTGAAATGATTCACACATTCATTGGAGAGATTTTAACACATGTCCTCAGTAATGCCTAGATACATGGACAGCTCTTCTGTTTTAAAAGGTAATGGGGTTCCACGTGATTTCACTGAGCTTCATCATGATGTTTAACATCTATAAGAAGCATTGGGCAATCATTCAAAGATCTGGGATAAGAGCCATCAGGTTATGAAAATCAAATTTTGAAATTTTCATCTGATTCTATGGAAACAACCAAATGTTAACTTACAGTTGGACAGAATTCAAAGATTTAGCTGTGTTAGTTTGGATGACTAAGCAAGGAGAGTCTAGTAGCACCTTAGAGACTAACAGACAGAAATAAAATGGAAACAACTTCTTTCTCTCTGTTAAGGCCTATCCATACTTCACTCACAGGAATAGCATAATATCATTTTAGGGAGGTGAAGATAAAGCATGAAGGGAGCCATCCACACTTCAAGTGCTAATGTACCAGCACTTGAAGTGCAGATGGCCAAACCCAGGCAGCCTAGATCACCATGGTAACAGCTGTGGCAATGTTCAGCAATTGGATGTGGTGTGTGACTGCATAGCCACACCTCCATACCAACTCACAGCACTGCACCTGGAAGACAGTACGAATGTTCCTGATCAGAAGCTCACCAGCTGCTCCCTGTCAAGCTGTAGCAATATGCAGATGGGCTGCCCCAGGAGTGGCTGGAAACATGTCACAGAATACATCTGAACAGGCCCTTAGTCTCTAAGGGTGCCTCCAGGCAGAAACAAAAAATGTGCCGCTTACGTTTCCTTTGAGTAAAAAAGCTTCGCAGGGAGAACAGTACATCTTTGCTGTTCTTCCAATACTCCAAAAAGCAAGGCAGGCATCCTCTCCCTTTCTGAGAGAGATCTACTGCTTTTCTGAGAGGTCCTTGTGTTTCCTGGAAAGGGTGAACTCTCATGAGTGTGAGATCTTACCCAAACACCACAAAGAGGAAAAATTTGAAGCTGAGACTAGGTGAGTCACAGATTTTAGACGTCCAGGCAGCATCAGGCTTTAATTCACAGAGACTTTAGAGCTTTCTAAAAGCCACGTGTCTCTTCGGCAATTGCTACAAAGCCCCTGAAAAGTATACGTCCTGTCTGGATGCACCCTAAGGTGCTACTAGAACCCCTTGCTTACTTCTGGATAGATGACAGAGAAACATATAACAAGTTGAAACAGAGACAAAACAGAATTTCTCTTGCTATGGAGGTGTATTGACTCAACTTATTTTTGATAGAATTGTGTTCTCCCTAGAATACCATGGTTTAGGGAAACTCCCTGGACCACCGTTCTTCCTAGATATGAAGACAGGTGCCTTATATCACTGGATCACTAACTGCAACCTTTCTTGATAGTCAAAACTGGCTGCTATTTGAAGTTGATCTATCCTATTTGGATTTTTGGTTTGCTATTGTTCATGCCTTAATGTTTCATCAATGGGTGTTTTTCCACTAGCACTAGAGTACCCATTAAGTGGTGTTTTTGCACTAGCACTAGAGTACCCATTAAGGACCCATTAAGGGTCCTTAATGGGTCCTTAATGAGTCCTCTAGTGCTAGTGGAAAAACACCCAATAAGAAGAATTCTGTGGGAGGCTGCTCATTGTGCTTTGAAATATTAATTAATTATGACAAATAGGTCTTTTATGTTTATCACACCACTTTTGTCTGGTTCAACTGCCAGGCCCAAGCAAAACTTCTATTCTTAAACTTTAACATCCTAAGAGGCTTGGAATCTATTACCTACAGAATCACTCTCTTCTTAACATTTTTCTCCTGAAAGTTCTTTTCATCATCTGAAGTTCCAGATATTATGACAATTGTGAACAACACCAGCATTGTCAGAGTAAATCAAATTGGACCAAAAAGAAAATCAAGCAAGAACTGCAGTTTTATTTTACTAGTGCACTAGGGCACCCCAGAATGTAGTAATTACAAAATGGGGTCACACCTTATGATTCACAAAACAGGCTCATATAGAAGAATGCAGGATGAGCAGATTATCATAGTTGTGGTTTAGGCATACAAATTCAGTTTCTTGACTGAGCAAGTGTAGAGGTGTGCACAATGTTTTTTTGCATTTGCATTTGAGTCGAATCAAATGTCAAAACATTCAATTTGATTCAAATGTTTAAAATCTGAATGCGACAAACTGATTTGAATCTGATACATTCAAATCTATTTGTTTGAATGTTAGATACAAATTTGAAGATATGAGTGTCAACATGCGTATGCATTATATGTATCAGTACGCATTTCATATGCATCCCATTTTATGCCATATGCATCCTGTTTTCATTCCGTATTATAAGCGCAAATGCATACAGATACATATTATATTCATACAGATACATATGTAATACATACGTACCTGTACATTCAAATGATTCAAATGGTTCGAACGAATGTTTTGGAACATTCAAAGTTCATTTGAATGTCTAAATTCAAATGTGAAGACATTTTATTCGAATTTGAATGTCCACATTCAAATGAATTTGATCAAATTTTGAACGCTTAGAACATTTGTGCACATCCACAACCGAGTGCATGCAGTGATGCAAAGAAAGCATCACATAACTAGCTGGGTACAGCAGTGCCTCAAAACAAGCTGATAACATTGCAGGCTAGAAACAAGAGTTCTTTCAACTTCAAGGCTAAATCTTTTCTTCCCTCTTATCTGTTGTGTTCCCAATCTTCATGCACAATAGTGCACATTCAACTAAGTGCTTTCTCTCACTCAAATTAAGCCACACTCTGTATCTAACAAGTTCCCACAATCCTCCTCACAGAACTCCATGTTGGCTTCATAGCCCCCCCCCCCCCAGCATTCACTCTGTAGAACACTTTGGTACAATCTTCACTGGGCAGCAGCCCATAAGGAATGCCTCAACTGCACTGCAGACCAGCCCACCAGGAGGCCATGAGGGAATGAGAAGCTGGAATGGGCCCTGGTGGAAAAATGCTGGGAACCTGCTTCAAAGCAATCTCCAAAGTGTTTCACCCAGCAGATTGGCCATCATTTGTGATGCAGCAACTGGGATTGTCAACTGGCGGGTGGAGCCAGGAGCTAGTTTGCTGTGTTTCTGGAAGTGGGCCATTTCCTGGCAGAAAACCTATGGCCTGTACCTTCAGAAGCTGTAAATCAGCCTTGCAAGTTTATCAGCCACTCTGTGCGAGTTCCCATTTAAGGGATAAAATGGAATATACATTGAGATATACATCAGAATTTGCATCGATATGTAAAGCGTGTTAAAAGGAAGCAAAGAGCATCTGGCAATCGGATTCAACCCTGATTTTCTGTCCCCACTCTAAACACTTAAAATTGCTTCTAAAAATGGATTGGGGAAAGCAATTCTTTCCCCTCCTCTCCCCATTGCCCAGGGCACACGGCAGCAGTGGCAACTCAAGCCCCATTTACCGACTCACCTCCACAGCCACCATCCCCAGCAGGGGTTCCCTCCAAAAAAAGCACCCTGGCTCTGCTGCCACTGTCACCTGTACACACAGCCTTAAACATCCACACATTTCCCAGAACCTGTAGCAGCTTTCCTTCCTTTCTCTTTCTAAATGTCAGAACTTTTAAAGAGCCAGAATTGTGCAGAATTGCAACACTGTTATCAGGTGTGAAGTGGGTGGATTGCTGCACTGAAACCCGGGCTGTACAGGGTGGATTTTTACAGTGAAACTGGCTGCTGTATCTTTTAACTGAAAGGGCTGACCTGCAGGGTGAAACCCCAATCCATTTTATGACGTATTTGCCCAAATACTGCTCTAGTGTTTCCACTACAGGAAGGAAGAAGCGTTTTAAAAGCCAAACCCAGAAAAAACACCTGAAAATCAGGTGTTTATTCCATTTTAAAGCCAAATAATCCTCAAAATACCCCTGAAACTGATGTTCCAATGGGAACGGAGAGGATCCAAACCATTTTTAAACAGTTTTTAAACAGTTTTAAGTGATAATGGGAACGCAGCCTCTGTGTTGTTTTATAAGGCTTCTAAAGACACCGTTCTTTTAAAAGACCCTGAACAATTTCCCTATTCCATCTTTCAACTTCAAAGACCATTTATAATTGTAGTTGTTTTCCTAGTTTGTATGTTAATAATTTGATTTATAATTTAGTTGCACTGTGGATGGCTTTGTATTTTATTATGGCTTTCTTTTATTGCTAATCAATGCCTTGAAGTTATTTTGAAAATAGGAAGGATGAACAGTCTTTTTCTTTTCTTTTCAAAAAGCAACCAATGGGCAGGTTTGCTGTCAATATAAAACCTTGATACCATGAGATGTACTTTACTGATCTAGTCCTATATCAATTTCTTCCCAAGGATAAGTAGATGCTTATGGGAAACCACAAGGAGGATATGAGTACAATAGCATCCTCCACATTTACTCTCCTCTGCAACTAGACTTCAGAACTGTATCACCACCAATGCTGAGACATATTATGCAAACTTTTATATATATCATAATTAATAAAGAGTTGGCTTTTCTCACCCTTTTTAAGGGGGCTCAAAGTAGCAGACAAAGGTTTCTATTCTTCTCCCCACAACAGACACCCTGTGATAGCCCAGAAAAGAGCTTTGATAGTTCAGAAAAGAGCTGTGACTAACTCAAGGCCACCCAGATGGCTTCATGTAGGAGTGTGGATTCAGAAAGGGAAACTACTAGATAAGAATCGGACACTCTAAACCAGCAGTTCTCAACCTTCCTAGTGCCGCGACCCCTTAATGGAGTTCCTCATGTTGTGGGGACCCCCAACCACAGGCGTGGAGCAGCTGGGAGGTGGGAGGGAAGGGCAGCAGGAGGCTTGTCGCGACCCCTCTGAAAGGGTAATTCGACCCCCAAAGGGGTTCTGACCCCTAGGTTGAGAACCACTGCTCTAAACACAAGACCAAACTGGCTCTCCTTTAAAATTATCCAGACTGATGACTATCACTAGATCTTATGATTGAAATGTTTTATGGTCAATATGACTTATGTGAAGAACTTTCTTTTGTGGCTTTTTACCTCCTAGTCTTTTCCATTTGTTGTTAGTTTTGTTTCCATTGTGAATATTGAGTTATAAAGATCATAAAGGACAGGTCTATCTCAAAGCCACTAACCTTACAATGCAGTGGTTCTAGAGTATAGACAAAGTTCCAATTAAAAGTCCCAGTTATATAACTTCTTTAAAAAAGTAACATGGCATTCAGACAGGATGTGTATTTTGCAGGGGCTCCAAATCAGCAACCACAATGCCAAACTGCTTTTAGAATGCTTTGCAATATATGAAGCAAAGCCCAATGCTGCACAACAACAAAAAAATCAGACTTACCTCAACATTGGCTGTGTGTTTGGTTGAGATCTCGTGAGAGTTTGCCCTCAGCAGGAAACAGCAGGTCTCTCAAAGAAGCAGCAGGCTTGACTTGAACTGGATTAGCACCATCAATGCAGATGGTGCTGATACGGCTCTCACCTCCCAGTGGCCCAGATTTACTGGTCTGGATCTAAAACTCTTAGACGGAGAGCCTTTATCCTTTGCTTCCCCTTCACTGTTTGCTTTTAAATTTCTTTAGGTCCGGCACTGTGCTCCCCTGCTTATACTATAAACTACTATGCTATAAAGTATACAGTGATGGTACAAGGTATACGATATTCATCTTCCTTATTTGAAATCCCCTGTGGCATCAGGCCATCATCGAAGCATGTGTTGAATGGTGTGAAAACTAAGGTAGGAAGCACAGAATCTGCCACAGAGCCAAGAGTTGCACTAGACAAATACCAGGTCTCTCAGTACAGCTCTGTCACCTATTCTGGAGCACCAGAAATAGCCCCAGAAGTTGGCTGTTTTCAGTGCTCTGAAAATGAGTCTGGGAGGAAACTGTACCCAGTAATTTTCTGCTTCCTTGTCCATACTTCCTTATGGGAGAAGGGAGCATTTCAATCTCAACAGTCTGCCCCTAAGCTAGTTTCTTGAGACTTGCTAGCAAGTTACTCCCAGGCTTGGCTGAGGAAGCTCAGGGACCAATCATCAGCTGTCACACCTTCTGCTACAGGGAAACATTTCACAGTCCTATGATAACTAATGTCATAAAAAAATCTTTTATAATGCCAGTTTGAAGTTTTACAGAGCGATCATTTTTTTTGTAACGTAACTTCAGATGCAGTAATTACAGTGTTAAACCAAAAAACTCAAGCGTTTATGGCTTGAATCTTGCAAACCCGCTTGAAGAGTGTCAGAGCGGCACAAAAGCTGGCACTATTAGCTTTCATCCCTGCTGAGTTGGCAATAAAGTAAGTACAGAAGAAGAATATATTAATTGGTATTATTCAAGCCATTTAAGATGCTCATCTTACTATAGTCATCTTTTACATATTTTTACCCATCAAAAGAGAATTAGAACTCTCACATCGAACTGAAAAGCAGAACCCAGTGCGAGATATGATGAAGAAAATACCAAATACCAAGATTTGTTTTTATAAAACAGACTGGAGTCCCATTTTCTGGGTTTTGCAACAATAAATAGAGAATATAACAATGGGTGATAAATATTATAAGCTTCTCTATCCCCCTTCTCTTTTACTTGCTCTTATTTTTAAAAACCATGTCTTACTGATTGCTGCACCTTTGAATCAGAATGAACAATTTACTGACTAATTATTCTAGTCACACCAGCCCACAATGAAATCTTTATTCAGTGTTTACAGCAATCTTTGGCAAGGAATGCCTTGCTGTTTTTAAACTAAGAAGAACTGCACCCTTTGGCTTTTCTTGGCATCAGCTGCCTTGGTCTCGGAGCTGGATGCCAATTACCAGTCGTCTTTTTCTTTCTCCCAAAGTGGGCACTTTTTTATTTTTTACTTATAAAAGAGTGAAAAGAACTATTCTGATCAATGCCCCATATATTCTGTCTGATTTATGTCCCAGCCACTGGGTCTCTTCCTTCCGTATCTTTTTTACAGTTATTTTCTTCTACCTCTATTCTCTCTACCTCTTTCTCCACTTCATAGATAGAAAATGGGAAGATTCCTGAATCCGAAGTGTCTTATGAAAGAGTTGTCAGCAAAATGCCAATTGAATTGGTTAGAAAAGCACATCAGTTTATCTGAGGAGGAAGGAAAAGCTATCCTTTCTTCCATGAAAACAAACAAACAAAACCTTCATGTTGTTCAGACAAAAAAATGTGCTTATTTTCAGATGTTCACAGTGGAAATGAGGTACTTTTGAAGTACACTCTTTCTTGCCAATGCTTTTCTTTCCTGAATCCTTTTCTATGCCCTAGCAATTTTCTTCTTTTTCATGTAATCTTTCCTTTTCCTTTCCTTGCATGAAGAGCTCATTTTGCCTTTAAGGTCTTACACAGTATTTACAGATCTGTCATCCTCATGCCGTGTTAGATTTTAACGTTCACAGATCAACAGTCATCTCATCTGGGTTTCTCCCAGCCTGTATTTTACAGAAAGGGAAGTTGCAAGTCCTTCAGCTGTTCAATATTCACAGTTGCTGGGAGCTCCAGTCCACCATGGGAGGGGTGAGGGCAGGCTGGTTCCCTACATCTAGTCTAAAGTTTTTTGCCATCTTGTCTTTTAAAAAGATAACAGAACCCTGTTCTACTTACTGTAGGCAAGAAAACTTCCAGTGCTGCCTTAGCAGGCTTTTCACACTTTCCATAAGCACGTTTGTCATTCCATTTTCTCCTCATATATGTAGGACTCACGCGTTCCCCGAACAGCACCTTTCTTTACATTAGAAGATCCCAAATCTTAGCAGCCACAACAACCCTTGTACTGAACCTCTGATGGAAGCTCAGTTCTCCATTCCAGACATGTGCACACAAGCTCTGCAGCTTTGGAGTTCCATATCTACTTGGGTTTCCCCCCTGATTATCTCATATAACTTTCCTAGTAGTGAACCTTCTCTCTGAAACACCATCTCTTCCCCACTAACTTTTTATTGGGGGTATTACCCCTCCTTCTTTGAATGAACTATGCCACCAGGATGGCATCGCGTTCCAACTCCTCCACTAATCCCTGGATATGCAAATTCCGCCTTTCTCTCTGGCCAGATCCAAGATTATGGCTTCACAGGGATTAATCCAGAGCAAATAACCAAGCTTCATTTGCCTAGCCCAGCCACACACCTGCAAATGTTGATGACATTTAGCTCATAAAAGTCTTTCCCACATTCCAATTAGGAGACCCAGAAGTCTCCAAAGGGTTAATTAATCAGCATTAACACTTTATACTGAAGATCTGTCCTTTAGGATTAAGTCCCAGTGAACCCTAAGGAATTAAACTCTCAGTCAACAGACTTAAGTGAATTGGTGGGTGGGCAGTGCATATGGGTACAGCTGTACGCTGTGCTTCATGGGAGAGGGTCCCAGCACAAAAACTGGGTGCATGGGCACTTCCTACCCCTCCTGGTTTAAACGCTATTTTAATCTGGACTGTTGGCATTTGCAAGAAGACATTGGAGAACAGCTTGGGGAAGCTGCTACTCTCAGAGGTCTGGAGAGGTAGCCTCATTCCTTCGGGACCTGTGGCAGGGGTGGCAAAGACCGATAACCTCTCTGGTTCTTCCACTACTGAAGGAGGCAGTGATCGCTGCTTCCCCAGCTCTCCAGGCGCTGTGGCAGGGGTGGCGAGGATCGGGATGGAGATGGAGATGATCCACTCTCCGGCCCTTTCAGCTGCTCCTGGAACACTGGGCAGGTTGTCGGGTGCCAGTGGCAAGACTGGGGTATGTGTGAATCATCGCCTCTGATGGAAAGGCTGGAGAAGGTGATCACTGCTCCTTCCCACCCTACCCTTTGAAAAACACAGAGAGGGCAGTGGGGACCAGGGAAGCTACGCCGGTTGCCTCTCCAACACGTGCGGCTGTTCTTGGACAGCTGCAGAGAGCGACAACCACCCCCTGGTCCACCAAAACCTGACGTCGTGAAGGAAAGGGCAGGAAGGGAGCCCGGAGTGCCTTTGGGGCCACCAAATGTCTGCTAGACTGCGCGCAGTCAGACGAGTCAGTCCCTTGGCCACTGAACGCGGGACCAGGAAAGCCCGCGCGCTTCCTCCCGGCTCCCCGTGCTTCTCCCGTCCTCGGCAAGCCGTGCCTCATGCTTCCCCCGCTGTGCCCCGCGCCCATTCCCTCCGAGGTTTCGCTTGCGCAAAAGGGACACCCGATGGCCACTTCCTAATCGGTCTTCTGCGCCACGCGCGGCCCTAGCGAACACACACACAGACACACACACACACCATTTCGCAGCCTTACCCCGGTCAGGTGGCGTCTCCTCCGGCTCAAGTCTTCTCTCCTTCTGTCCCGAGAGAAGTTGTGGAGCGAGAGAGCGAGCGAGCCAGCCCCTTCCTCCGCTCGCCGCCCGTCTGCCTTCCCGCTCCCGTTCCCTGAAGGGCCTCCTCGCCGTGGCCGCGGTGCGGCGCAGCGCGGTGCGGCGCCCGGCTCGCCTTCGCCCAAGCGATGCCCTAAGCCGCGCGGGAGAGTAGCCTCCTCTCCGTCAAAGTCCCGGCAGAAACTCCAGCGCAGTCCGGGACCGCCGGGAACTCGAGAGCAGCCGACGCCACGGAGACCGTGCCGAGCTCAGACGCGCCCTACGAGCCGCGCGTCCCGTCCCGTCCCGTCCCCGCCGTCTCGCTTCCCTTCGCTTCCCTTCCCTTCGTGCTGCCTGGCTGGCGAATGAATAAACGCTTCTTCCCCCCCCCCCTCCGGCGGCCGCCAGAAACCGCGACGTGGAGTCCTAACACACTACGGCCGGGCACCCTCGTCGAGCGCCGTGTAGGGCTGGGTGAAGTGGAGCGCGGGCCGCCCTTCAGCCTTCGCTTCCGAGATGCGCTGGCCTTCTCCTTCCCTCGGTCCGACAGCGCGGACTGTCCTTCGACTGCCTCTCTCGCCCGGCTCCTTGGGGGGCTTTCTGGAAGCGCTCGCCTCGGGTAAGGCGCCTGGGCAGGAAGATTGCGGGCGAAGGAGGCGCCGGCCGTCGACTCTTGAGCTACTTTGGGAACAACAGGCGCGGCACTTTCATGAGGAGAATCCGCATTCTGTTATTTTTGGTGTTTTAATGCGCTTTCTCCGCTTGTTCCCTCCGCCTGCTCGGCGCTCTAAGTGGCTGCCGTCCGAGCGCCTCAGCTCAGAGCCGCTAAGTGCCTCGTTCCTGCTGCTCGTGAATATTCTGACAAGAACGCGCGCCGGGGAAGTCAATTGAATTAGCCGGTGGGTGCCAGGAATGCGCGCGCTCCTTCCTCCTGGAGGAGCGGCCTGGAAGCCCACCAGGTTGAAGTAATTAATGGCCGCTACTTGGCACCTTGAGGAGCGGGCAGCGGGTCGCCGTTGACGGCGTCTTGGCGAGGAAGGACCGCCCTCCGCCCCCCCCACTCCCGGCCCAAGAGTTGCCCTTGGATTGGATCTACACTAAGCCAAGAGGAAAGCCAACCACACTGGAGGGAGGAGAAGTCCTATGTCCCCCAAACCCCATTTATCCCAGAGGTCAATACAAAGAGTGGCCCCGTGAGCCTATAATCAAACACAGCAGGGAGAGAGAGAAGAGGAAGAGTTGGCTTTTCTACGCGGCTTCTCTCACCCATTTAAGGGGACTCAAAGCAGCTGACAAAGCTTTTCTATTCTTCTCCCCACAAGAGATATCCTGTGAGGTGGGTGGGGCTGTGGGAGCTCAGAAGAGAGCTGTGACTAGCCCAAGGTCACCCAGCTGGCTTCATGGGGGGGGGGCAGAATCGAACCCGGTATTCCCAGATAAGAGTCCGGCTCCCTAGCCATCTAGACCAAACTGGCTCACATCTTAGGCTGTGGTCACACTTAAGGCTTAATCCAGCTTCATTCCACTTTCAGAGTGAGAGAATACATCAGTGAAGTGACGAGTTGTTTTCGTTCAGTGTTAAATGGAATCGTAGTATCATAAGAGTTGGAAGGGACCTCGAGGGCCATTGAGTCCAACCCCCCTGCTCAATGCAGGATTTCCGAAGCCATCCCAGACAGATGTCCGTCCAGCCTCTGCCTGAAGACCTCCAGTCCAAGGAGAGCTCACTACCTCCCATGGCAACCTATTCCATTGCATGATCGCCCTCACCAACAGAATAACTCAGAAAATTTGCCTTTGGGATAGATGAGGTGGAAAGAAAGTGACTGGTCACTTTTCTGGTGTGTTCTCTTGCTCTGAAAATGGACTGAAGCAGGAATAAACCTTAGAAGGCTTGGAGAGGTGGAATTATTAACACACCTATCCCCCCTCCCCTCTCCTGAACATCCTTCTGTGCTGGAAAAGGTCAACTGGAGAAGGCTTGGGAGCAGGAGGGCTACAGACTTTCCGAGGCACCTTCTTATGTCAGAATGAAGCTTCAGATGCCAAGGATGGATTGTCTGGACCCTCATGGAGGTCTCCTTACTACTAAGCTCCTTGTGGCTAGCTTGGGGGATAGCTGCAAGCAAACATTTTTTGCGACCCTGCAAGGCTGGGAGATTTGCCATTGTTGCCTGTTGCACGGCATTCCCTGTGCCCAGTTTTTCTTTTTTCTTTTTAAATATTTTTTATTGATTTTAAAAGCAATATGACATAAAAGAAAACAGTTAAACAATATCTATCATACAATTTCTTGTATCTTCTCTTAGTGTGTATTGCTTTATTATTCTGTATGACTTTCCCCGTTTCTCCGACTTCCCTTCTTAGTATTGCTTGTTCCTTTGCCTCTTTAGTCGTTCTTGTCATTTTCTGACTGCCTTCTTCATTTTTAGTCGAAACCTCCTGTCGACACTTGTAGTTCGTGTAGATAGTTAATAAAAGGGTGCCAATCTTCTACAAATTTATCAATTGTTCGATCATTTAACAAGTTTGTCAATTTATCCATTTCTGCCAGATCAACCAGTTTAATTAACCATTCATATTCCGTAGGAATCTCCTTCTCCTTCCATTTTTGTGCGTATAGTAATCTTGCTGCCGTCACCATATATGATACCAATACATTAATATCATCCAAAGAGTTATCTATTATACCCAAGAAAAACAATTCTGGTTTAAATAAAAAATGCTTCTTTAATATTAATCTCATGCGCTTATAGATTTGAGCCCAGTATTTCTTTGCTTTTTTACATGTCCACCACATATGGTAGAACGTTCCTTCTTCTTTCTTACATTTCCAACATTTGGTTGATATATTTTGGTAGACTTTTCCTAATTTGTGTGGTGTTAAATACCATCTATACATCATTTTATAAATGTTTTCTTTTAATAATGTACAATTCGTAAATTTCATATTTTTTGTCCACAGTTTTTCCCATTGTTCCATCTGTATATTATACCCAAAATTTCTAG
Source organism: Aspidoscelis tigris stejnegeri (assembly GCA_023333525.1). NCBI lineage: Eukaryota > Metazoa > Chordata > Lepidosauria > Squamata > Teiidae > Aspidoscelis > Aspidoscelis tigris. The sequence continues at coordinate 90,477,402 of JALMGA010000004.1, forward strand.
CCCATGTAATCATACATTCTTTAACCTGTTCGTGTTCCATATCAATCTGCAAAAGTACTCTATAAACATACCCAATAGTGCCCCTTTCCGCCTTGTTTAGTTTTGTCTCCCAATCTTCAATTTCTTCCTGAAAATTAAAATTTTGCTTATCTTCTCTAAATATATCAACTATTTGTGCATATGTAAACCATTGTATATTTTTTCCCTCTTGGATCAATTGTTCCCTTGATTTAATATCAAATTCATTATTGTCTTTTTTATATAACAAATCCTCATATTTATACCAATGTTCACCATCCCCAAATTCCTTTAACAGACCTTCTTGGGGTGATACCCAAAGTGTCCTGTGCCCAGTTTTTCCACCACTCCTCTTGGTGCCAGTGTTACTATTGTGGGGAATGATGGATTGCCAGTGCCAATCCTGATCCACAGAGTTATTGCAACAGCCTCTCTCTTTTAATGCTGTTGGCATGACCCTTAAGCTGCAAGAGTCACTCCTGCTGTCGCAGCTCCGGTTTGCAAGGAACAAAGGCCGCATTCCCATTATAAGCTTATTTCAGTTTCAAAACGATTTCAATTCTCGTAGTTCCCATGTCACGTTGGCTTAACACGCTTTCCCCATGTTAAATTGCCCCAAAGCATTGTAAATGTTAATCCTCATTTCAACAGGTTTCACTCCGGTTCGTGCGCTTGAAACGTTTTATATTTTTTACTGTGGGAACAGTACTGTGTTAAGGGATGAGAATGCGTGTGTAGGGTTTCCCTCCCCCAATAGCTTGCTTCCAAAGATAGTGATTTTACTGTAAAAATCCACCCCTTAAAGCAGCCACTACACTGTAGCAATATACCCACTTCACACCTGATAACAATGTTGCAATTCTCTGCAATTTTGAAAGTTCTGACCTTTAAAAAAGGGAAAGGAAAGTAAAGCAGCTGGAGGTTCTGTTTTCAAGGCTGTGACTGTGGATGTGCCCTGGGCAATGGGGAGAGGAGGGGAAAGAACCACTGGCTGCCCGCTGCCATTTTTCCTCCATCCAGGCAAGCGGCAGCCACTCAGCCCCCCAGCTAGGCTTCGTGAAGGAGTCGGTTATGGGTTGTGCATTCACGCCAGGAGGAAGAGGGCAGGACATCCCCAAAACGCGGCTTTTAAAAAGTAGCCACTTGAGGTCCCCCCTTGAGTCACGTATGCCACGTATGATCCTCAGAATCCGGATCAAGTTGAAAGTAATGGGATCAGGCAAATTTGCGTTTGCATCCGGTTCTATTATTTCGGTTTAGGGAAACCGAATTAAGCTTATAATGGGAACGTGGCCTAAGAGTTGCTGCGATTCAAATATTTGGGTTATATGGCCAGACAGAGTGGGGGTTGGTTCTTGATGACTCTAGATGACTGAAGACCCAGGGGCAATGGTTCCACCCATTCTAAGAACTCTGCCACCAAGAGACGTCTGTGTTTTCCTTTTCCTTCACCATCCCCTTTCCTTTTATGTCATATATTTTAGATTGTCACTTTTCTGCACTTGCTGTTGTAGATAACAATCAGTAGATCTGGATTCACAGCATCTACCAATCCAGTACAAACCTCCCATGCAGGCTTCCCTCCCCCCCCCAGATGGCTAAGAGTGAAAGGGGGGGTGATTTTAGTGTACGGTATGGCGCACCATTGAATTACAGCTCCCAGTGATCCAGATTACAGCCTTTAGTCCAGTTGTAATTTTGGATCTGGATGTGTCTTGTGCAGATATAACAGAACTAAGGGGGCAGGGTCAACTTGATATTATTATACAGATCAAGAAGGCCAGAATCTGGACTAAGGATGTAGATCTGGATATCCATTCTGAAAGGGCCAGAGATTGATTCACTACTGACCTTTGGTAAACTGGGAAGCTTTTTTTTTTTTTTTTTTTTTGCAAGGGGGGCATTCATAAGAGTAGGATAGAAATTCCTTGGTCTTTGTGTACTGTACTTGGGGCAAGTGTGAGTGACTCAGGAGCTTTAGACATTGCTTTCCAGCAGCTTCTCACATGCAGTCATTGGTATGCAGATTCCTGAATATGGCACACTATTTGGAGTTTCAGTCCAGAAATCTTCTGTTGTTTTTCCAAAGCAGGCAAAAAGAGAAGCCATTTTGACTTCCATCCAAGAAGAATGGTCTCTAATCTCATTTTTTTTCAGTGAAAAATCAGAACAAATCTTGAACCCCTGTGTTTGTCATTAACCTTGGACTGTACGAATCCAGAACAGATGCTCTTGTAAGGCTATGGTTTACTAGACCCAAAAAACCCAGTTCTGGTCACCTGGCATGGAGTTCTCAAAAAGAAAGGTCACACTGGAATGAAATAATCCTAACAAAGACAATATTCCTGTTCTTCTTGACCCCAGACTTCCAAATGGAGATTGCTTGAAGGTGAGGAAGAAAGGGGTAGTGGGAGGTGAAAGGGAAGGCAGAAGCAGGAAAATCTCCAGTGCCGGTGAGATGTGAGACATGAGGCCAGATTTAGCACAAGTGGAAATTTCAGAAAAAGTGAAAATTGGCATCTCACCCTCTGTGCCTACCTGAGCTTCTTCTCTGGTGGCTGAAGCAAAGAAGGGGAGAAGGCACAGGTAGGAGGGTGAGCCAGCAAGCAGGGATGAGTGAGGACAGGAGATGAATGCAGTGGGGTACAATAATGCCCACCTCTATTACTCCCACAATGTTGAGCATTGGGAAAGAGGAGAATTGAGCCCTCTGGCCACCAAAAGTTGAAATAAACTAAGGAGGTCAAATGGCCTCAGAGCTGACTGGGGGTGTTTTTCCACTGTGCTCCTTTAATCCAGATCTAAGAATATCCAGATCTAAGGAATGGGTACTTCCCTTAATCTGGATCTAGTAGATCCAGGTTAAGGAAAGTACCCAGTGTGTTTCCATGGGTGGTCTAGCACCCATTTGCAAATCCGGATCTACCCAGAAGGGGTCTGCCTGTCACCCCAGGTGTTTTGGGGGGCAGGGGGTGCAATCTCTGAAGTTGCCTTTGGAGATTACCGCAGGCTCTGAAGGCAACTTTGGAGGGACTTCAGAGGCAGTTTTGGAGGGACTTCAAAGTCTTGAGTTTGGGGTACCCTCCATGGGTGCCTTCCCCCGAGCCTCCTTGAGACCCCATTGCCCAATTCTAGGGTGTTTTTCCACTAGCACTAAGTACCCATTGAAGCACCCATTAAGGACTCATTTGGCTGAGAGCCGGATGACCCCATTTCCACTACAGATCCCATTAGGGACATATCTGTTTCCACCACAGCTAGGGAAATCTGGATCATATGGGTCCTTCAGGACCATTAAAGGGGTCTACAATGGGGTCTTCAGCCATCAAATCTGGATTATAGGGAGGCTGTTTCCACTAGAATTGGGTAGATCTGGATTTTCAAATGGGTGTTCCAGTGTTTCCACAGCAGGCAGGCTAGCACTCGTTGCTATTGGGTGCTAGGCAACCCATGGAAACACATTGGGTACTTCTACTAGATCCGGATTAAGGGAAGTACCCATTCCCTAGATACGGATCTTCTTAGATCTGAATTAAAGGAGCTCAGTGGAAAAGCACCCCTAGTGGAATGTTTTGACAGGCCTGTGGTTGGCCAGGAGATGGGGTGGACAAAGACTTTTCCCCCTGTTTAATTCCTGGCCATCTCCTGCTTGTCTTGAAGATCTTGGACTACTCTTAGACCACTCTTCCTGGCAGGAGGAAGAGAGTGGTGTAATGGACAAAGCTATGGTTGGAATTCCATGTGGGGATCTGACCTTTGCAGTGCTCGTCCTCTATAGTGATTTCTGGTGTGATTTTCCCTATTGTGAGTGGAGTTTCATTCACAGCGGTGTTCTGGAAACTACAGCAAGTAGTTTCTCCAAGTACCATTCATCCCTTTGGTGACTTGTGTGACTCTCACCCTTCAGTGGAACATGGTGTTTATAAAGTGTAGCACCTTCATAACAGACTAATACAATTATGCTGGTGCATGTATTTCAGCATTTGAAACTTCCCAGTTATTGAAAACTTTACTGTAGTTGAATAGAAATACCTAGAAATTCTATGTTTTCTAGTAATATAAAGTGGGATGTTACCAGGGATACAAATATCCCCTAAATGCACAAATATTCATAACATTTGATATTTCTACAAATTCATACGAATTCAGACATTCATATACAAATCAAATGTTTTAACATTCATACATTGACATTTGTACGAATACAAATGCTTAGGAAGAACATTTGTGATATGGGGAGGTGGGAAAGCAGTTGTGCCAGTCACACTTGCAACAGATCCAGAGTGCATTTGACATGGTTTGAGAGCAGATTCAAAGTGGATTTAGGGTGGATTTGACGCTTTCAGAGTGGATATGTTACAGGATATCTATCAGATATGTATCAGATACGTATGTGCTCATATCGGATATTCATATGAATTCATATGAATACATTTGTATTGAATAGAATCCTACCACATTCGAAGGGGATCTATCTGAACCAATACAAATCTTCTTACATTCAATCTGAATTTAAAAATATATATATATCTGTGCACATCCTTACCCCTAAACTAAATTTCTGTAAACTGTCCTTGAAGAATCAAGTGTGAAATCAGGTTGTACTTTTGGATTTTATGCTGATGCTTGAAGCTTAGGTGGGGGAATTGGTCAGGAGTGCCTACGTACAGTTCTGGCTGGCTCCCCAGATGCGTTCCTTTCTTGACAAAGATAGTTTGGCCTCAGTAATCCATGCCCTGGTAACTTCCAGGTTTGACTACTGTAATGCACTTTTATGTGGAGCTGCCCTTGAAGCAAGTTCAGAAGCTGCTGGCTGCAACTGTTGGCTTCAAACACATCACACTGATTCTAAAAGAACTACTGACAATTCACTAAGGACCTCAATTCAAGGGTTTAATATTAACTTGCATAAAGTAATGAATCCTGCCATGTAGATCTGTGCATGCCCTAAGATCTGCCAGTGAGAACCCCTCGTCTGTATATTCACCTACAGCAGTTAAATAAGTGGGAATGCGTAAGAGGACTTTCTTGGTAGTATCCTCCAGTTATGGAATAGCTTCTTCTCTGAGGTGCATCAGGCACCTTCAGTGTGCATAGTTAGATGTATGGTGAAGTCTCACCTCTTTACCTTGGCCTTTGGCTGCTGAAACATACTTCCACTTTCATTCTGTTATTTCATTCCGTTCTTGTTTTAGTAATTTCTTTTCAATTGTGTTTTACATTGGTTTTATTGTGACCAAATAGAGGAAGGAAGGAAGGAAGGAAGGAAGGAAGGAAGGAAGGAAGGAAGGAAGGAAGGAAGGAAGGAAGGAAGGAAGGAAGGAAGGAAGGAAGCTTTTAAAGATAAGACTTTAAATAAATATTTGTGATTTATAATTAAGAGTACATATTCTTTTAATTTATATAAAGAGGAAGCAAAATTCAGTACCTATAAATAGGGCTTTATATTTCCATGCTGGATTTTTACATATGTGTATCTGTGATTAAATGTTGTAAATTACCCTATCTTGCAAAAGTGTTGGCATGGATCTTCAAACCAAAATAATATTTACAAATTGCACTATTTTATGAAGCTTACTCAAAAGAACAACTGAACAGCTGTCTCCGTACAAGAATAAAACAAAATTCTTTACAGGAAAAATGCACTTTAATAAATAATTACAAAAGGACTGCAGTGGTCAAGTAGTAGGGTGAAAAATATGAATTAGGCAGGTTTATAGAGAGCAGAGATGTATTACTGTGCTGGACAATCAAACATTCGCATGCATGTGCTAAATGAAAGATAAGGACAAAGAAAATGATAGAACATAGCAGAATTAATTGAGACCAGGGCCTGAAGTTAATATATGAAAAGGAGAAACAGAATTTATTAACCAATATGTATGATAAAAAGCATAAAAGAAGAAACCATTTGGCAATAGGTCCTGTAACATGTCTGCTGGGGCAGAGAGAAATAGGGTGTTTTTCCACTTAGCACTAGAGTACCCATTAAGGACTCATTAAGGACCCATAAAGGGTCCTTAATGGGTACTCTAGTGCTAGTGGAAAAACACCCATAGTTTGTTTGCATTCCAGAATAACAAAAAAGTGAATGCTCTGTGCACTTTTATATTCTGCCTTATACCACAAGTCTGAGGGCCTTTTTTTCACTTTCCATTCCGAACCAATGGGTCTGGACCAGAAAGGGCCTTGTGTTTGGACCACAACAAGTTGTGGACTGTAACGGTGCTGATCTGCTCCAAAACTCACACACGCTTCAGGGTTGGCCTTCAAGAGCTAGGAAGATTCCTTGCCTCAGAGCTCTTGGGGACCCATTTGGTGTGCTGTTGAATTGGTTCCCCCGATAAAATGGAAGTGTGCCTTCTGCGTGCTTCCGTCTTCTGGATCGCTCTCACTGGTAAGCCAGTGGACCTATTTAATCAGGTCCACCAGTAGTTAAGATCAGGTTTGTCTCCTGGTCTGAATTATGTAGGGGTGGGCATGAATGTGTGGTTCTTTCTTTTTTTTGCATTCAAATTTGAGTCGGATCAAATGTCAAAACGTTCATTTCGATCTGAATGTTTAAAATCCAAATGCAACAAAAACTGATTTGAATCCGTTACATTCAAATCTATTCGTTCGAATGTTGGATACGAATTTAAAAATACGAATGTCGACAATATTAGTATTTAAAGATACAAATGTTGACAACATTCGTATGTGTTATACATACCTGTACGCATTTCATATGCATCCCGTTTTATCCCATATGCATCCCGTTTTTGTTTCGTATTATAAGTCCAAATGTGTACAGGTACATATAATATTTGTACAGATACATATGTAATGCATACATATTTGCACATTTGAATCATTTGAACAAATGTTTGAGAGCATTCAAAATCCATTTGTATGTCTAAATTCGAATGTAAAGACATGAACATTAGGTAGGACATTGGGTGAAAGAGACCAGTGATGGGAAATGAAAGGGGACATTGGTAACTTGGAAACAGAGGTGTGGGGCTTTTGTTAGTTGTAGAGATGGTAAATTCAGGGTGGACACAGGCAAGTGTGGTGGTAGGCAAGAGGGGGTGATGGGACAGTGTGAAAGCAAGGACGCAGCTATGAAAACCTGGGCCATGGTAATACACTATTCATGCTACCTTTCAAGACATAGGGTAGTCTGACTCGTGCTGAAAAGCAAGTGAAGTCCAGGCTGGTTGTAAATCTTGTGGGAAAATGTGCGGGGGGGGGGGGAGCAAATGGGCCAATAAGGAACAGAAAAGCCTGGAAGCTGCAGATGAAAGCAGGGAGGACAGAGCTTGAGTGACTTAAACACAGACTTTTACAAAGGCTGGAGCAGAGGAAGGGCTGGAAACAAGCCCAGGTTTGCAAATGGAAAATGCCCCCACTTGAATAACTGTAGCTGAAGTCAGGAGTCAGATGCTGAGGTATCAGTCCAAGATATCATGGCAACCAAGGCTCTCACGAGGCAGAGAAAAAAAAGTAAAGGGAAGGGATAGGACATGATTCCAACAGAGTCACTGGTTTGGAATTCATAAACGTAGAACTAGAGGCAACAGCATAGAGAAGGATGGAAATACTTTTATTAAGCAAAGAAAGAGGGCTACACATATCGGCAATGGAAGGCCTGGGAACACAGCAGAGCAGCTGTAATTGAGTGACCTGGGCAGTTCTGCATGTCCCCAAGGACCATGCTAGCTGGCTCCAAATACCACAGCATAGGGATATGCATGAATGGGGGGGGGGGTTGCATTTGATTCATATCAAATTGAATGTAAGAAAATTTGTATTCGTTCAAATAGATCCCCTTCGAATGTGGTAGGATTCTATTCGATACGGATGTATTCGTACAAATTCATACGAATATCCGCTACCATAAGTATCTGATACGTATCCCATAACATATCCGCTCTGAAAGTGTCAAATCCGCCCTGAGTCCACTTTGAATCTGCTCTCAATCCATGTCAAATGTCAATGTATGAATGTCATAACATTCAATTTGAATGTCCAAATTCATACAAATTCATATGAATATCAAATGTTATGAATATTTGTGCACATCCCTACAACAGTGTCCTTATGTTAGATTGGTCTCCAGGAGGCAAGAGTGGCTGGCCCATTCCCCAGCATGAAAACAAAAGACTGTTCTATAGCAATCTCTTGACCTTCTCCTATGATGGAATGTTTAATTCATCGACCAGTTTGGTCTTGTGGTTGGAGTGTCAGACTTAACTATTCACCTCCTAGTTCGATTCTGCATTCCTACTTACATCTAATGACCACATTCCTACACTAAGCAAGTGGCCTAGTCACTGGTCTCTTTCTGAGCTCTCACAGCCCCATACATGTCACAGGGTGTTCTTGGAATAGCATGATGAGAATAACCCATATTTATTCTGCTTGGAGCCATCAGAGAACAGAAGGTTTCTCAGCTGCTTTGAGTCCCCACTTCTATCATGCAGATGACTGGGTCCAGGAGTGTGAGGAGCTTGGGACTATTTTGCCAGATTCCCAGAAACATCCTTGGAAATGGGCTGCTTTCCGCATACTGCAATAATACACCCAGCCTCCAGCTTTGGAGGCTGTGGAAGTTTTATCTCCTTCAGAGTTAAACCAAGATAGGGCTTTGGGAAAGCCCATAGCCCTTGGCACACACCATTGCCTTCTGCTTTGGTCTTGGCCCAGATGATGTGATCTGGGCTAAGGCCAGCCTTCATTTCATTTGCTGGAGTGCATAGGGTAGAATCATCCCTGATGTCTAAGACCCAGAGTAAGGTTAGATTTTCAAGCATTTTCCATCCACTCTCACCCTTACTCTAACATTACACTGCAAAAGAAATTATCCAAAGTAAATACTCACATTACTGCAAACATGTCCTGATCTTTATGATGATTAAGGATTATTAAGTACTACAGAGTGATGATGAATATATGTACATTTATCACTAACTAAGATAGGGAAACATTCACCACGACGAGCAGTCAATATTAGTAAGAATCTCATTAAGCAGTCTGTAATTGCTAGCTAGTTTACACTGTGTCCTTGTCACTGGGGTCCTAACTGAAGACACTGTCCATTGCCAAGCTCTTTAAAGTATCTTGGCTAAGTGATAATGAAGGGTTGGTGGTTGCTAGGGGTTTGGAAAACAAAGAAAGGCTCAAGGGAAGGAGTCCAAGAAATGCACATACCTAAGGGACAGGAACACAGGGAACTTTTTGGATCAAAGCTGCCTTGATACAGAGGTACTGAAGACTGGGACCCATGAAGGTTTTATATGTTAAGTATGCAAGTAATCACAGCTGTAAAAGTGATTATTGGACTAAATGTCCATCGCTTTGGTCCAGCAGACCAAATGATGTTCTGCATGTGAATTTTTCAGTTCTCAGAAGGCATGGGCCAGGACCAGGAAAAAGAGAAAATGATTCTACTTTCATACTTCTAAATGGAGTGTCATCGTGTGTTCTTATGGGGAGAAAAGAAAAGTGCTGCACCCAGGATAACAATGGACTAAGAGGGCAGGTAAAGGTTCCACAGGTGGAGACACTTTGGGCTTGAAATGGCAATCCAGGTGACAGGTAGCAGCGGAAAGGCAACAACTTTAAAAGTCTGGCCACATTCTTCTAAGAATGAAATGCAGACATGGGAAGAGTGACTCTGGGCAGTGAAGTGAGGTGAATCCAGGTGACTGACACTAAAGGGACTGGATTGTATGCTACCTGGGGGCTATCTTTATTCTCTCTTTGGATCTTAACCTTAAACTCAGCTCAGGGGCAGGGAGCTACATGAAGCCAATACTTCCCTATGGATGAGAAGGAGACATTTTACACGTGCGGAAGGGGGCAGTATACAAAGGTGTGCTTGTGTGTACATCAGAATAGTATCTTGTGCAGCCAGTTGTTCACGTGTTAGGCTGCTCTTTGTAACTTTACACAATGCTGATTGGCTTTGAATGAGTCTTCCTGCAAAAAGGATGATTGACATGAACAATGGAATGGCATATCGGTAGTTAAGTCAATCTGGGCTGGGGAACTTGTCCTGTTCAAATCTGATCAGTGCCTTCCAGCATTACAAGTGAGTTTCCTGCAGATGTTGACACATTGCAAAAATTATGTGAAGGCTAGACCAGACTCAGTTAAACGTGTGACTGGTAGCACTTGTCATATTTCTTTTGGTTATATTCAGAATTCACCTGTTTAAACCTGATTCTAGATCTTGCTTTATCACTAGCAAGCCAAGTCTGTTAAACATTAAGCAGATGTGCTCTGTCTTTCCTGGCAGGCACCTGGGAGGGTAAGGAAAATTGACCTATAAGGAACAAGGGTCTTTGGGAAGAGGACCAAGTCTCACTGGTCAAATCCTCATGCCCCACAATATCTCACTCTGTGCACCATGGTGCATTTTAATAGGTTATATCTAATAATACCCTTTTCTGGAATTAATTCTCTCCCTCCCCCCATCTAATGCTTAGTATCTTGTATGTCTAGGTATGTCTACCAGTATCTGGTATGTCCAGGCCTGAACTTTCATAGCTTTTAAACAACAAAAAAACAATTTAAACTGCAGTCTATCCATGAACGGCTATGACAGATATTTCATAGATTAATAAATGGTATATGACTATTAAATACTTGAACCTCAATTTTTGAAAAAATGACATTGTTGCATCTTTGATAAGATTTTAGGCCTCCATGAACATACTTTGATTATTAGGCTTGCCACACTATGAAAATAGATTGCAGAATGCAGATAGCATTTAGTGCTCTAAGTTATAATTTAGAATAATCTACAGTGCACAGAGCTATGCTTATATATGCACAATGCAGAACGCCCTAGAGGATTCTGTAAAATATAGCATGACATGTTCTTAAAAGGCTTCACACAAGATTATAACTTAGTTTGTATACATTAAAGTGCTTGTGTGCTCACACTGTATTCTTAATACCTAGGCATATAATAATTTGAAGTAGGTTTTGGCTGTATTCCTTGTGGGAATATAATTCTGATTGACTTTCTAAAGAAATGTTGTTCTACGTAGAAAAAGAGAAGAAAGACAAAGAAAGACTTTTGAAGAAGCAGTCTGCAAGTGAAGCAAAGTTTGAAAGTTCAGAGTAAGGGCAATTCTGCACTGGCTGGCATAGTAGGAGCCTCCTTTTTGCACAATGGTGTGGGCTAAGGAAGGTTCAAGGAGACGGCTCCTTTAGACCACACCAGCATGCAGAAGTGAGGCTCATACCACACTTGCTAGTCTGTTATACCAACCAGACCAGAATCACTGTAATTTAGGGATGTGCACAAATGTGTTTTTTGGCATTAGAATTGTATGTCAGAAAATCCGCATTCGTTTGAACAGATCTCCTTTGAATGTGGTAGGATTCTATTCAATATGAATGTATTCGTACAAATTTGTATGAATATACAATACAAATGCATATGTATCCTATATGTATCTGATAGGTGTTTCATAATGCATCTGCTCTGAAAGTGTCAAATCCAATCTGAATCCACTTTTAATTCACTCTCGATCCATACTGAATGCACTCTGGATCTGTTGCAGATATGACTGACTCAGCAGCTTTCACACCTCCCCAGTTTAACACATGTCTGAACTATTTGTACAAATGTTCTGAAACATTCGTGTTCATACGAATGTTAATGTATGAATGTCTTTACATTAGATTCATGTATATGAATAACAAATGTTACAAATATTTGTGCATATCCCTACTCTAGTCCTGTTTGCTTGTGAGTTCCAACCATACATCTTTTTTTTTCTTTTTTCTTTTTTTTGGTGCATATTATGGAAGACAGGGATGAGCACAAAGTCAACCAAATGCTTGAACCAAGTACTAAACTACAACAGTAAATGGAGCCAAATTTAATTTTTTTTGTCCTACCTTTGAAATGCATATTTGGCTCTTAATCAGTTCCATATGGGTACCTCATAGTTTATGACACCAAACCTGATCCTACAAATATGAAAAAGTCAAAGTAAGTTTTTGGGCTTACATTTTTGGTGTAGCGCAGAAGGATTAAAAAACAAAGGATAACAACAAACCAAAATAATTATGGGTCTTGCTGTACCAACTCAGTTTATGTTGCCTCTTGAGTGTATCTTTAAAGCCCTTCACTGGTTCAACCTAAATTATTCAGGATCTGACAGGATTGTGCTCGTCGCCATCTGTCTTACCCAGAAATTGTAGCGTTTGTGACCGATCAATTGTGCAGATCCAGCCAACACTCCTGAATGAATGGTCTGAGTTAAATTATAGGCTACTCTATCCTAATTTTTTTTTCCAGGGGAGAACGCATTATGGGGACAAGAACTGTATTTTTTGAAGCTATGTGCACATATAGAACTAATTATATCATTCGAATGAAGCCCATAGAGTCTATTTTGACACCTGGAGAAATTAATGTTCAACAGCAAATTAAATGGTGAGGGAGTAGTATGGGTGAACACAACAGCTGTATCCCCTTCTCTGGTTTTAGACAGTCACTTTCTCCAAGTTCCTCTTTCAATTGATGAAGAAAGACTTCCATCCCTCCCAGAAGCAGGCATAGATAGCTCTGCTTTATGATAGACACTGGGCCTGTCTGCACTTACTACTTGCTGATCAGGGATCAGTGGGCCTGGAATTCCCCAGCCCACTGGTCTGGATCATGGTGAGGTGTGGATAGGACCATTGGCATCTACACTGATCATCCTGGAGTGGTATTGTTATATCATACTGGGCTGGGAAGTGAAAACAGGTCCTAAGGAAAGGATACAGGGGGTTAGGCATCTCACGTGGCATGTCTACAGGGAATAGTTCAGGGGATTATATCAGAGATCAAGGTGGGAATATTTATCATCACTGCTTGTCAGATAAAGTGAAGGAATTGATTGCAATCCAACTGGTGCCTAAAGTCCTGGATTAGCAAGAGTTACCTAATGAAGCAGGAGTGAGCAATTTCATCTAAAGTTTTGACAAGACTCCTGGGAGAGTGCCTGAGAGCATGGGGACTTCCAGCTAGCAAAAGCTGGTTAAGGCAAAGGGGGGTGAGTGACTTGGAACTGCAGACATTGTTTCAGGAAGTTTGAGAAGAGATTCAATCTTTGTGCCTTTCTGCTAAAGGAAGCAGTAGCTGGACAGAAGCCCTGCTGGTCCCCTGTTGAATTCTCCAGCCAAGCCAAGACCATAGGAACTGTATAAACCTAGACCATGAGATGTGAGTTCTCAGAGCTTCTCTGATCATCCAAACACTTGTGAGGGGCTTCAGATTTCAAGAAATGCAAAGAAGCAGTCATTCAAGCAGAAGTCTTTGAGAAAGGCACGGAAGAACTCCTTAGCAACTCCCCTCCTCATCACTAATAGAGGTTAGGAAACTTGATGAAAAAAAGATGGTAGTGATTTTGGTTGAAGCCAAATTGATTCCAACCTTGGCCACACTGGAATTAGTCATCACTGGACATAACAAGAGAGGAAAGAGGTTTTTTTAAATCAATTTCATTGCCACTCTGACTTGGGAGGGCAGGGAGTTAATTTAATAATGGTGGTCTTCCTAACTGTGCTAGTTGTTAAAGCAAGGAAGAGGCTTACTTGAGACTGTTCTTGCACAGTGAGCTCCTCTCATTAACTAGATAGGTTCTCTAGTTAATGAGAGGAACTGACAAAGCGCAAGAGCAGAGTTTTTCTCCCTCCCTTGATTGACACTCGCTGTTGATACATTGTAACTATTGCTGAGTCAACATAACAAGGAAAAAACTTGCCTTGCTGTTTTCTACAACAAACAGCTAATTCAGGTGGAAACATTGTAGTTTTACAGCTTCTTTTTCCAGTGTGGATACAGTGTTTTATGCTACATAGGGATGTGCACAACCGGTTTTTTTTCTTTTGCATTTGATTAGTGTTGAATCGAATGTAAGGAAATTCGTATTCATTCGAATAGATCCCCTTCAAATGTGGTCAGACTTTTAAAGTTGTTGCCTTTCCACTGCCACCTCGATTGCCATTTCAAGCCCAAAGTGTCTCCACTTGTGGAACCTTTACCTATCCTCTTGTACGAATATCTGATACAAATGCGTATGTATTTGATACGTATATCACAACATATCCACTCTGAAAGCATCAAATACACCCTGAATTCACTTTGAATCCACTCTCAATCCACATCAAATGCACTCTGGATCCGTTGCAGATGTGACGGGTGCAGTCACTGTCCCACCTCCCCATTTCATGAATGTTCCAAAACATTCATAAAACTGTTTCAAAACATTCATAAAACTGTTCCAAAACATTCATATGAATACAAATGTCAATATATGAATGTTGTAACATTCGATTCATATAGAAATGTCCGAATTCATCCAAATATCAAATGTTATGAATATTTATACACATTCCTAATGCTACAGTATTTTATTATTTGTTTTGTAACTGATTCAGCATAATAATAATAACAACAATAATTAATAACAATAAATTTCCTTGTCAAACTTTGTGTATTTAAGCCTTTCCCACCTTTCCTCCAGTTCAGCTCTCCAATTACATATCTGTGAAAAGAAACCACAATATTAAGATCCTCACAACTTAGAAATACGTGATTGACCTGGAGAAATTCTCATAAAATACCACTCTGAAGATCAGCCTCTGGGGAGTGCAAGTGGTAAGAATATGAGAAAATTGTTATTTGACTCATAACTCGTTTGCAAGCAGGCATGTCTAGTGAAGTGAGAAGCATCAGAATAAGGTGTCGAAGCATTTCTTCATTCCTTGTAATGGCTGCATAAATATACATCTTGTCCATATTCAGTGTGTGTGTGCAGGGGGGTTGGATTTAGCCTTCACTTGAATCCGTTTCAGGTTGATTCTGCTCTGATCAGTATATGGCAGCAGTAAGCCTAGTAGGAGCCTGCCTTTTGCACACTGGTGTGGTCTGAGGGAGGCCTCACCTGGCATCTGCTTTAGACCACAGCAGCATGCAGAAGAGGATTTCCTAGTATGTTAGTTATTTTGCTATACTAGCCAGTTTGGAATCACCCCTAATTATTGTGGATAATACTTAGTAATGATACAAATTTAGAAGTATCCAGTAATTTACCATACTTAGTGTAGAGGAGCCTTTTTTATTAAGTTCCTTTAAGTGTTAACATATAAACTTCCTTGTTCTTCCTTTTCAGACTTTGAGGAATGTCACAGAAGTACTGATAGTTACTGTATTCTTCTTCTAGAGCCCATCAAGAAATTTCACTAAGCATGAAGCATGGCTGACAATGCTACTCTGTCCTGCTCTACTGCTCTACTTTGAAGTCTGCCATGGACTAGCGGGCTCACAGGGGACACTTTTTGTAGGCCACATCCCCACGGAATCGTTATCGGAAATTTAAAATGTTTTGAGTTCTCCTCGGCCAGACGGCAGTTCGGCTTAACACAGTATTTCCGTGTTAAACGACGTTAAACCATTTTGAAATAAATCCTGATTTCAACAGCTCTCACTCCGGAACGTGCCCTTGATACGTGTTTCCTTTTTAACTGTGTGGACAGTATCATTTTCCGGGATGAGATTCCATGTTAAGGCTGTCCCGCCCCCTATCGCACTGTAACCAATGGCTGGACATATTCGAAGCACGTCATGTTTAGGATTCCCTCTCCCAATAGCTTGCTTCATTCAAAGAATCCAGCCTTAAAACAGCTACTACAAGCTACACTGTAGCGAGGTAGCTTAGTAACAATGTTGCAGTTTTCCGCAAGTTCTGAACTTTAAAACTTTGGAGAGGAAAGCCCTGGAGTCCCCGGGGAACTTTCCCAACCAGAGACACGTTGCCCCCACTCCGCCGCTGGCTGCCGCCGCTGGCTGCTCCACATGCTCAAGCCCCCTGAACCACCACCACCACCCGGGGGCTTGAGCGTGCAGAGCAGCAATTGCCCACTCTCTCCGCTCTCCGATTTCCCTCCCGGTCCCGGGGGGAAGAGCGAGCGAGGAGCCCCCTTCGCCCTCCCCTCGGCTCTCCTCCTCTTCCAGCCTCGCGCCGAGGGAAGAGCAGCCAGCAGCAGCAGCAGCGGCAGAGCGGGGCAAACGCTGCAGGCCAGGATGGATGGATGGATGGATGCCGCCGCTGCCGCTGGCTGCTCTTCCCTCGGCGTGAGGCTGGAAGAGGAGGAGAGCCGAGGGATGGATGGATGGATGGATGGATGGATGGATGGATGGATGGATGGATGGATGGATGGATGGATGGATGGATGGATGGATGGATGCTGCTGCTGCTGCTGGTGGTGGTGGTGGAAGGGGGAGGGGAGAGAATGGGAATCCCCGGTGGAGCATGGATGACGCAAAGGGAAGGGAGGGTAGGATCCTGGGACGGAACACCAATGAGAGAGAGGGGGTGGGCAATGGGTGGGAGGACAGGGCTGCCGTCTGGACTCCCAGGATTGATTCCAATTTAAGGCTGAAATCGGAATGCCACTGAACCAGGTTAACTTGCAAGTCGTGTAAACAGGATTAACCCGGTTCTCTTATTTCGATTTCCTTAAACCGAATTAAGGCATCCCATGTGGATGCAGCTGTAGTATTGTAGGATTTACCTCTGGAAGTGGCATGCTGACAAATCCCTCCTGGAAACTTTGTTCCTGGTTTCTGAAGGCTCTACTACCAGTAGTCAGCAGGCTGGGCTGGGCTGTCCAAGTGTCAGTGGCCCTGTCTCATTTCAGCAGCACCTCATCCTGCATCTTGCCATGTCCCAGCATAATGCAGGTAAGAGAGAAAACGGGGTCTGTTGCTTTCACCAAATACCTAAAATGGATGATATTATCTCACGTGGCTTCAGATGCTATATAAGATATGTATAATCAAGGGGGTCTAGTAGCATCCTATAGGTTAACAAGAGAGAAAAAAGTTTGTGGCACGATCAGGGCCATGCCAGCTGCCAGGGACCTGTAGGTGCCCACTTACACCCAGGGGTCCACACACAACCGCCAACACTCACACGATGCACTTATGTTGTTGGGCCATGCGGCCTGGCAGAGCAATCTGCCACTTTCTGCACAGGCATGCACTTCAGTAGCTTGGCACTATGCTGACATTTGACCCGAGGCCCAACAAGGTAAGTGGATCACACAGGTGATGTGAACCCCTAGGTTGGGGGGCAGCCAGGGGGCCATGCATGCTGCTGCAGTTAGATTCGGACTACAACAGCATTCATGCCAATGGGGCAGGCAGTCCCACTCTTGTCCCACCCCCAACAGGGCTTGCCAGCTTTTGGGCCAAAATCTACCCAATGGTGGAGCCCGGGGGTGGGGCCCACAGCTGTCTGGCAGGGAGCGTGTGAATGCTTTCCCTGCCGGACAGGTATGGGAAGGACTGGGACAGACTGGAATGGCCTGGGATGGGTGTATGTAGAGCACGATTTCATGCTCTACACATGGAATGCAGTTAGGCCACCCTGGGATGGGATGGTTCCAGACGGTTCATTTTTAAATGTTGTGAGCCACCCAGAGACCCTTGGGTATGGGGCGGGATATAAATATAAATATAAATAAATAAATAAATCTCAGCAGAGCCAATGCTCTGTCCCAGGGCTTGCCTAATTGTGTTCTAGTGGGCTATTGCAAATAGGCCACATATCACCAAGGGTGCGTTCCCATGGTACTTATTTGCCTCTCTATTGCCCCTCAACTGAAGTGGATTTAAGAAAAGCGCGTTCAATTCGGAATTAAGTGTCCCCATGGGTCTCAGCAAAACGCGCATTTAAAATGCACTGACCATCCCCAAGGAAGCGTCTTTTGCTTACCCGCATCTTTTTCTCCCCGCCCCTCGCTGTTCGTTGGGTGCTTGTGCGATCGTGTACACATTCAGAAGTCCAAAAGAAAAATTTACAAGTTCTCTCTTCGTCTCCCCTGCTTCTGAAGGCAGAGGGGCTGCAGCCAGCGCTATTTACAAGATCTTCAGCTGCTGAAACGCCTCCCCCCATCCTGCAATTGTGCGCTAATTCACATGTCCAAAAGAAAAATTTACAAGTTCTCTCTTCGTCTCCCCTGCTTGCGAAGGCAGCGGTCTGCAGCCAGCTCATACACTTTCACTTGCAGGGGAAGCAATTCATTACAATGTATCTTTCTCTTTATGATTGGAATGCCTGCCTACTGTTTTCATATCGTGAATGCTGGCTGTGGATGAGAGGCAAAAAAAAAAAAAAAAAAAAAAAGAGAGAGAGAGAGCTTGCCACCTCGGAGAGAAGCCCCGCCCCTTTTGCCCCTTTTGCCACGGAGGGTCTCCATGCAAAATGTTGCTCTGAATACCCGCGTCTTCCAGGAAAGTGCGCTTGCAGTCTTCTTTAAAGGGCTGTTTTTTTGCAGCGCATTTTCCTAATTAGCGGCGCTGGAAGCCCGGATAAAAGCCGTGCTTGGGGGTGCTCCGAGGCAAAAGAAGATTTTCATCGGACTTTAAATTGCATGGGGATGCACCCCAACTGTGCTATAACTAATAGGCTTAAATGTATCTTAGGTCCAGGGCCTGGGTGGATTGTGAAGGTCTAAACAAGCTTGTACCCTGCAGATACAAGCCAAATGCTATTCCCAGACAAAGTGGCCCCAAAGTCCCAAAACTCACAACAAAGCTTGCCATTTGTCAAACAGAAAATCATCTCATGTTATCTAAACAAAGTAGCTACAAAGCCCAAAAATATTTTGTTGTTGTCGATTCATCATGTCACCAGTCACTTCACAGAAATTCTTCCATGTTTGTCAAAACAGGCATAAAATCCCCAAAGAGTTTGGAACTATGTATGCCACAGCAGGTATAGGGAATAAATTGATGCTTATGGTAATGGTATATGCCTAAAGCATTAGGTACAACAGTCTGGATTTCTAGCTGTTCCCTGGATCAAAGACTCAGAAGACTGCAGTGACATAATGGATGGCTTTTTAAGCCTATTGAAAACTCATTGGCGCATAGTGCTTTGTCAACTAGGAGGTATATATTGATCATTCATCTTAATCATCTTGACGTTCTCTCGCCAGAATCTGTTTAGGGATAGCATCATGTTCTGCTCTAATTGAAGCATCTATAATGATGTCATCTGCTGGGATGTCTACTGCCGGTTTATCACCAAACTATAATTTTGACTTTTGTTGCTGTTGCTACTGTTGTTGAAAAATCCTCACAAACTGTGAGTCAGTTAGTTCTAGTGGTTAGCGGGCCAGACTTTTATCTGGGAATTCTGGGTTTTATTCTGCACTCCTCCACAAAGCCAGCTGGGTGATCTTGGGCTAGTCACAGCTCTCTTCTGAGCTCTCACAGCCCCATGGTGTTCTGTTGTGGGGAGAAGAATAGAAAGTTTTGTCAGCCGTTTTGACTCCCCTTAGATGGGTGAGAAAAGTGTGGTAGAAGAGCCTACTCTCCTCCTCCTCCTCCTCCTCCTCTTCTTCTTCCTGCTATAATATTCATAACCACTGCTGTATTGTTTTCATTTGTGACTTTTTAAATAAAGTTTTAATATGCACAGGTTTACATATGGTGCTTATTCCTTACCCAGGAGCCTTAAAGGTCAAGGGCATGCTATAAATTCAGTGGAACTATTGTCTCTCTTCTGCAGCAGGTTCCTTGCTACTATGACATGAACAACCTGCTAGAGCACCATAGGAGACATTGTCCAGGCAGCACAGAAGAGATCACCCTTACTTCTCTCCTGAAAACAGTCCAGAAAACCTGCTCCCCCTTGCCTCCTTCTGCTCCTTGCTATATTTCTTTGGTTGCATCCACACCCAGTAAAAAATAAAATATTTCAAAAGAGGATTACAGCTGACAACTTGCACATGCTACAGTTCTTTTCCCACCAATGACCCATATTAAAGACCAGATAATATAGTTTAGAAGTGAATTTTCTGGGTTTTAATTAGGGATGTGCATGAGGGAGGTTTTTTGTAAGAAAATTCATATTCATTCAAATAAATCCCCTCCGAATGTAGTAGGATTCTATTCAGTACAAATGTATTTGTATGAATTTGTACAAATATCTGATAAGAACGTATATGGATCTGATATGCATCCGATACGGATCCCGTAACATATCCACTTTGAATCTGCTCTCAAGCTATGTCAAATGCACCCTGGATCAATTGCAGATGTGACTGGCACAGCCACTTTCCTACCTCCCCGGTTCACGAATATTCTGAAGCATTTCTATGAATGTTTCAAAACCTTTGTACAAATATGAATGTCAATGTATGAATGCCATTACAGCTTTAAGCTGCCACATGGCAGCAGTTCCATACCACTACTAATCCACATTATATATTAGGAAATGCACATTGCAAGTGCAGGGTATAATGTGAAAACACTAGCTGACACTAGGGGTATGCATGGAGCCATTTTTCCACATTCCGTTCGAGGTGAATAGAATGTGGAAAGTTTGGCTTTGGCTGAATACTACCACCCACTGATGTTTTACCAGAAGGCCTGTATTTACCTCTGGAGAAGCCTGCTCAGGGTTCCAGCAGCCCCTGGAAGAGGCCCGGAGCACTGCTGGAGCAGGTAAGTGGGCTCTGGGAGGGGGGAGGTTTGGGGTAGGCCAGCGGGGGGGGGGATAGGCCCTAGGGTAATCCATTATCCTTAGAAGCTTCTACCAAAGCTTCTACAGATACTGGATCATCCAATTTGTGGATGGATAGGGCCCTTCGAATAGAGCCCTATTTCATCCATCTATGAATTAGTCTGGATTCCGAATGCACGGATAATTTGTGCGCATCTCTAGCTGATACGTGTGTCCACCTCTAAGGCCATTTCCACACTTGCAGAGGTAAAGTTGCTCTATCTAGAACTATTTCGACTGGAATGAGTTCTGTGCTGGAGCAGTCCAGTTGTCCCGGAACATGGCCATCTGCGCTTGGATGGCTGTTCCCTGTCAGGCCTCATAATGCCCTTTGCTGCTCAGTGAGTTCTGACAGCCAGAAACAAAAGATCCTGCCCTCAGAGCCCCAGGGGGGACCCATTTCAGTGGTGCAAACTGGGTCCCTGACCTAAATCAGAACAGGGAAGCATGCTACCTTCTGCACACCTTTGTTCTGTTCCAGAGACCCCTGGATTACTGGATAGACCTGTCAATGCATTTCTACTACTATACCTGTCTAGGCAGCCATTTTGGCCACCTTCTGGCTGAGGCCTCTCTTCTGCTCCAGAGTATGAAAGACATAGGCCCAGGGATGGATTAGGCCTCACGTTATACCATTTTAAATGTAAGTGTGTAAAGGTCCTAAGACACATAATAGCTGCTTTTGTATTGCATGTCAATGCAGCTGTAGTCATCACAAAATATTTTGCTGCTTATGGTACTTTCTTCTGTTTCAACACACAAAAACAACCCAGGCGGCACATTGCACTTACTTTCAATGTCAAGTGAGCAAGATTTTTTTTTCTTAAAAAAGTTAGAGTTTGGAAATAGAAATCATGTTAGCTATATCCCCTCCCACCCTCAGAATCTGCTGTTTAAGGTAGCTGCCTTACTCTGCCTTATGGTACGGCCAGAAGTAAACACAACTGAGAATCTTTGTGCTAAAGCAAACTCGGAAATCCTTTGGTTCCTGCCGTTTTTGGAAACTGTGTTGGCATCTCGCTAAGTGAGTCAAATTTCCTTCTAAGGCTTCTTGAAGTACTTTTTGCCATTGAATCCATGGAAATTTAAATCCACACAAAACTGAGTAAATAAGAAATCACATGCTGAGTAGTTTTAAAATATAGAGGCTTTGCGAGGAGATGAAAGGACATTATTTTGCTATTACAGTTTGAAGAAGAGAATGTTGTCTGCTTCAAGCTATTTACACATTCCCCCTATGATGAACCTAGGAAGCTAGGAAGAACATTTAAATATAACTAGGACTTATCTCCACAGGATACTTAGCTGCTTCTCTGGGGCTGAAATGAGGAGTGGGTTACAGGTTATTTAAGAGGCAGTGCTTAAGAAACAAAAAGGAAAGGGGGGAAAAAAAGCTAATATGTAACTGTTTATAGGGTTCATACACTCACTGTGCTTTCAGTTGTGGAGTTTCTTTTCTACTATTTATTCTTCATTCCTAAGTCCAGTTTTGCTGCCATTGCTCAATATCTGCGCAGGGGAAAGAACTGGTGGCTCTTATTTATTATGGTAAAGCTCCTATTGTGGTTTTGCTTTTCAAGAAGCCAGCAGGAGGTATTTATTCTTGAGAAAGCAGAAACAAACTCCCCCCTCCCTTCTCAGCCCCCATTGACAGGAACAAAAATGCTTTGGGGAAATCATGATTATTAACATTTCATCTTAACCTTTACTTACATGTTCCTGTCATTTTTTACAGCCTTTCTCACATAGACTTCACTTTATTAACTTTTGATTTGGAGAGTCAGTAAAAATTACAGCATTAAAATATATCATTGCTCATGCTGCAGAACTTTTTCAACAAAGCTAACAGAAATAGATTGCATGAATAGCAGATTGTCTTCCATGCTCTGGATGGTGCATAAGAAGGAAAGTGGGGGTATCTCTGCTGTGACCCCACAGTTGTTCCATCTGTCTTTTCAAGAAGATTCCAAAATAGTGAAATAAAAATATAAATGACAGCTTAAAGAATCAAGTCGTAAAGCAAACTCATATATACACATATAAAAATGGCTAATAGAAGGAATTTATGTTATCATAAAACATAACTTACGCTACTAAAATGCCACAGAGTCAGTGATGGAGAAAACTTTAAAGATGCCATGCCTGTAGGCAAGAACACCGATAGCCATATGTGTGAAGACGGTTCCAGCGGCCATATTATCCTGAATGGCTCATAATCTCTAGGTCATCTTCCCTTTTTGAAGAGTGTGTGTGTAAGAGAGTGTTTTGGGGTGTGTGATATTTTGATATTACAAATTGATTTATGTCCTGTGGTCATGTACAAATGTGGAAAGACATTTATTATTCCTGTATCTGCTTTTCAGTATCCTAGAATTACCAGTGTTCTGTTTATCACGGTTAATTCCATTTTAAGATACTACATTTGATCAAAACGTTATTTTGGCTGGTTATTATGGGGATCCTAGACTGAAGCCCCCAAAGTATTCCTGGACTCTAACTCTCAGTAATCTATATCAGACCAACAGGTAGAGAGCCTTACTCTACATGATATCACACACAACAAAGTGTTAAACTAGAGACGTTTTCGCACGGGGCTGAATGGAACGCGAAAAAGACAGCTGCGGACACGTCATCCGCATTGCCCGAGCGCGGCTTGCGCTCCGACGTGTCCGCAGCTGTCTTTTCCGCGTTCGAAATGTAGAGCACTTTAAAGTGCTCTACATGCGTTCCAACGCGGACGAGCCGCCCGCAGGCGTTCGGGAGGAGAAGCGTTCGCGCCTGCTTCTGTCTCCCGAACAGCTGCGGGCTCGCCTCCGACGCCGGCGCGGCTTCGACAATCAGCTGTTTGACAATCAGCTGATTGTCGATCTGCCTCCGCGGCTGTCTCCGCGCCCCTGGCCGGCATTTGCCGGCTAAGACAGCTCACGGCGCTTTGAGCATTCGCACACAGACGCTCCGGAACGCGTTTACACGCGTTCTGGCGCGTCTGTGTGTGAACGGGGAAAGCGCCCGGAGCTGTCTTAAGCTTTCCGCCTGAACGCGTTCCGTTTGGAACGCGTTGCAGTGCGGAAATGCCTTAGATTGGGATCTATGAAGCAAAGAATCCAAAGCAGGCCAGCTAAAGATCTCATCTTCAGGGACCTAATCCACAGAAACTGGTTGAGGATTTCATTTCCACACAATGTTTACTAACTGTTGCCACTGCTACGCCCCCCAATGAAGCTGCTTTATCAGTGGAGGTGGCTGAAGCGGGTGGCTGCCAGCTGCCTGTGATCTGCCAACACCATCCACACATGCAGCTCTGCTTCCATGCCCGCCCCTCACAGCTACGGAGGCCTGCAGGCCCTTCTGGGTGGTCCTTCTAGCTCCGGCTCAATGGAACACTGGAATGGGTGACCTTGAATTTGCATGGTGCCCTGCTTAGCACCCATTCCAACCAGGAGCTAGTGGGTCTATGTGGATGTATGAGGTTCTCCCAGAGATCTAGATCATTAAGGACCAGGGAGGACCCCAACTCAAAGATCCAGAACTTCTAGATCCGGATCTTTGAAGTTCCATGCAAAAATGGGAAAAGTCACCTGAGTTGGTTGTGGCTGCCACTTTGCTCTTGTATTAATTGCTCCTATTATAACTTTTCTTATTTGATACTGTGTACTGTAATGTCTTAGATTATGTAGCTTATTATTACAATTCTGTACATTGCTTATGATGTATATTTTTA
This sequence comes from Aspidoscelis tigris stejnegeri, assembly GCA_023333525.1. Taxonomy (NCBI): domain Eukaryota; kingdom Metazoa; phylum Chordata; class Lepidosauria; order Squamata; family Teiidae; genus Aspidoscelis; species Aspidoscelis tigris. The sequence goes on from JALMGA010000004.1 coordinate 90,501,708, forward strand.
CATTTTATTTATTGAAATGGATTTCTTTACTTGCTGTATTCCTCTGATGTGATGATTATACACATTCTTTTGTGTCATCCTTTGGTGAAGGGAGGAACACACAGAGGGACATTATAAATAAATGTTGTTATGTTATGTGTCAGCCATTTGAATGATTAAGAACCTTTAGAATACTTCATCTTGCTGACTCTTAGGTACCCCTTCCCAAAGCTGGCTTTTTGTTAAAATACCACCATAATTATTTGGCTTGCTTTGGGTCACTTTACAACACTGAAAGTTAGTTCTCACAAATCACTGTGTGTGCAAACCATGCTATGCATGTAATTACTGTAGCCATGTATTTCCCAGAATAGGGATGTGCATGAATATTTGTAGGCATTTGAAATCCAATTGAATGTGCTGAATTTTAACATTCGAACTTGAATTGAATGTCCCAAAATTTGAATGTAAACATTTGAATTGAATTTTGAACTTTCGATCTATTAATTTGAATTATCCGGACATTCATATGTGTACGGGTTTGTACGCGATATGTACTTGAAGATCTGCATCTTTCCCACATCTGTACACATTTGTACGGATCCGTATGGGATGAAAAAGCTTTGCATACAGGATAACTATGGGATGCATATGGATTAAAATTTCCAAATCAAATTGAATGTTTCGGTTTTCAATTTGATTCAAATAGAGTGTCAAAACAAACATTTGTGCCCATCTCTATCCAAGAATCCTCAGCTCTGAGAGTCTTGTGCCAGCAAAGACAAGGCTATGCCAAGGTACAGGTACTTCTGCCCTATGATCTGGACTCTGATATCTCATTAACATATAAGTCGCAAGTACAGAGGAAATACCAGGAAACCCAAAATTTTCTGTATTAGATTAGAACCAAGACCCAAAATGTACCATTTTAAAAACAAGCCTCCATTCCAGTAAAAGCAAGGACAAGGGAAGCAGATTACAAAAGGTAGGAGGCTTGGAAAAGGGCTTAGCCCAGAGGGGGATAATCTTTTCAAGTCTAGATTATGTCAATAGTTCTCTAGTCAACACTAAAAGAACAGAATATTAAGAACTTATTTGACCACAGAAACCAACCTTTTATTTAAAGAAAATATCAGGAAGAATCTTTATCAGGAGTGCAAGTCTAAATTGATGGGTTCAGTTTGAACTATTAACTCGATTTGGGTTATTATTATCTGAAATGGAGGACACCCATTGTGATACCAAGCCCTGCCGACTTAATCCTATTAACAGTCTAGGAGTTCAGTCTTAAGGTCACGTCTGCCCAAGAGGAAGGGAAATTCTTATTTGGAAAACAGTTAACTAATTGTAAACTAAGAGGCCAAGTGAGAATTGGCCTTAGTTTTGAAGTGAAGCCCTTTTGTTTCTTTGGTTATTTTTCTCTACTCTTGTCCATGACTGGTAGTTGCCAGCTAATTCTTGACTGGTTGCTGCCACTTTCCCTTGTTTTTAAGCTTTTGCTGACTTTTAATAAAACTTATCAAATAAACTGTCTTCTGCTTTCTAGTCTGCTACAGAGTAGTTGCCAATTTATCATTTTTTCCAAACATTTGGGCCAGTGGTTAACAAGCTAGTTTCCCTATACATGTGTCCATACCACCTCCCATAACATTCCCCCCTATAGATAACTGGATGGTAGGGTAATCATGGAGCTCCAGTCTACTCATGTAAGTTAATGGCCTTGTGAAGGGGAAGGCCCAACAACCACTGTGCCATTTGTGCTGAGAAGCAGAGACCTATGCTACAAATGTTAAGTCAATGGTGCTTCAAAAGCCAAAGCACATTAATGATCATTTCTGGGATTGCATTTAACAAAGGAACTGTACAAACTAAAGCTATGCTATAAAACTATGTTATTCAAAGGCAGTCACATTTTATCAGCTGTATAAAAACAAGGCTGTGTAATGCAAAGCAATGTTATGTGAAGGGCGACAGTATATTATTGAGCCCTGGCTCGCTATGAAATTGATGTTGCCATCACGGTCCTGTTTGGGAGCAGTGCTTGCCTAGGGTAATCCAGACCTCTTCCATGAATTCTCTGCTTCATTATTTGTTTAATTCAGCTTTGTGTTGTTGTTTTTAAATTTTTTTTTTATGCCAGAGACTACATTTTAAAAAATTGTTTAGAACTGTTAGCTCTGTTCCCCTACTGCCACCATTGGGTTACAGGAGGGGGGAGGAGGAGGAGGAGGAGGAGGAGGAGGAGGAGGAGGAGGAGGAGGAGGAGAAGGAGAAGAAGACTTGGCTTTTCTATCCCGCTTTTCTCACCCATCTATGGGGACTCAAAGCGGCTGACAAAGCTTTCTATTCTTCTCCCCACAATAGAACACACTGTGAGGTGGGTGGGACTGTGAGAGCTCATAAGAGAACTGTGATGAGCCCATGGTCACCCAGCTGGCTTCATGGGGAAGCACAGAATTGAACCCAGTATTCCTAGATAAGAGTCTAACTCGCTAACCACTAGACCAAACCAGCTCACAGGGAGAGGAATCTGGGAAAGTCTGATTGTTCTCCAATTGGGTCATCAGCATGTGTTGAGAGGTGATGTTGGGGGTGGGGCAAGTTTGCATCTACCAGAATGGATGCCTAGGTACTGCCTCTAGGTTGGAGAGACAACCAGGATACCTCTAAAGGCCATTTTCAGGGAGTCAAGAGCAGCTGAACATTTTGCTCTCGTCTTCTGCTTGAGAATGCCCAGAAGCAATTGGTTGGCCAGTGTGTAAAATGTCCTGGGCAAGATCCAGGAGAATCTCCCAATATTCTAGTGCTGGGGAGTTGACCATTGGAGTGAACCTAGGCCATTCTGTCAGAGGGAATCTGTGCAGCCGAGGGAGCTATGTGTCTGAAGAAGAACCATGGGGCAGTGGTGAGAAAAGAGGGCCATCCAGGCGGCTGAGCCCCTCAGAGGCCGGTGATCTGCCTGGATGGCCGGGGGATGTGAGGCCCTTGGTAGACCGGGACCATGTAGTCTAGGTCTACTGATGGGTCCCACATCCTCTGGCCCATAGACAGCCAGCAGTTCGACCTCCTCCCACCCTGGGAAGGGGTGAGGGGAGGCTGAACTGGGTGTGTCCCCCTCTGCTTCAGTCCTGAAGCACCTGGGAGCGAGCCACCCTCCCCCCCCACGTGCACGACTGCTTACCTTGCTGGCCCTGGGGTTGCCATCTGTCGCGGTCTGTGCAGGCACACATGCTCCCAGTAGACGGGACCCACGTGGTCAGCCTGGGTCCCATCTACCAGAGTCTGTGCACCTGCGTGGACTCCAGCAGATGGCAACCCCAGGCTGGCAAGGTAAGTGATTTGCGTGGCCCTGCCACCTGTTTGGTGGATTTTCGTGGCAGGGGAGGGCATCTCCCACAGCTGTCAGGGAGGTAGGTGTGTGCAAACGCTTCCCTCCCTGAATGGCTGGGGAGACGGTTCAAACGTGTTAAGACGCGTGTGTATAACACTTTTTAGTGCTCTACATTTCAAACATGTCTAGGACATGCTGGGATGCTTGGGGTGGCCTGGAATGGATCAGGCCACCCCAAACATGCAAATGCAGCATCCCAGCATGACCTAGATGCATTCCAGACCCCCTCATGCGAAAAGGCCTCAGGCTTGTGGGTTGGGATGGGAGAGTTGACTCAGTCCTTAAAGCATCAATCTCTTTCATCAGATGCTGTTTAGAAGCTTGCTGTGATAAGTTTGTGAGGCACTGTCAGGACAAAATTTTTCAGACTGTATTCAGGGATAACCTCAGAGGAACCTCAGTGAGTCAGCATGTGGCCCTTGTGTGATCCTTGGCAAATTTTCTTTTGGAAAAGTGGTATACAAATAAAATGGAAATGAAAACAAAATGAAACAAAGCCTTCTCTAATCTACCTTTTCTAGCACACAGTGTTCAGGAGTGGGGGATAGACATATTAATGTGTGAGCAGTCTCACCTCGAAGACTTCTGTGAGGCAACTCACCAGAAGCACCTCAGAAAAACTTTTTTTTGCATCTCTGGGAGAAAAAATCTGAGGTGCCAGACAGAAGGCTGTGACGTGAAAAACTTCCTTTATTTGAATGAGCTAGATGCGGAGAGGCACACACTGAAAATATTTAGTAATTAAATAGACTATCGTACTGTTAGAAAAGGTTGGTTGTGTTCACATGACCAGACTGAACACATGTCTATATGAGTAGATAAACTTAATGTCTCAAAAGACCAGAAAATCATTAAAATGTGCTTGGAAATCCTTAAACTGTGCTTAACTAAAGCTCTCGTCACAAGCATACTTACCTAGAAGTCAGGGCCTGCATTAATTTTCAGTTAGGAAAAACCATCTTGAGCTCATCATTTCAAATGAGGTAGAAATGGAACTGAATTGTTACATGGCATTTCTTTCTATATAAAATCCTATGTGTAAGTGTCCTTATTAATGGGGACTTATGGTAAAATAAATAAGCCTACAATTGCAGCCAAGCTACCACACCCCATTAGGGTCAAAGAATAAAGTTATACAGTCCAGATACAAAGAAGCTGTTCATTATGCGATATAAAAATGTGTTAGGATTTCTTTTGAAGCTTGATTATGCAAAGAAAAGTTATTGCATTAGATTTGCCTAATTATTCATCCTAACTTAAAAATTTCTTGTTACAAATTCGCAGTGCCCCTTCAAACAGATGTAGTAAAGTCAACTCAGTGTCTCCTCACAATAATTTTCTTCTTCCTAACAATCCAAGCTCATTTACCTGGGACGTGTTCTTTCCAGCACAAAAGTGCTAATGTAGCAAACCTGCTTAGAAGTTCCTGTGCAAAAGTAGCACCTTCTAAAATACAGAGAATATGGAACATCATTATGATTGGCCAGCTGCATTTAAAAATAAAATAAAAATCTGCAATGCCCCCAGATCAACTTCTTAAATATTCAGGCAGGCAGGAAAACGCAGAAGTTATTAAACACCAAAGCATGCAACACACTGTAAGGAGAAGAATGTATGTAGGGAAACAACAACAGCGGTACAGTATATGATGCTCTAATGTGCTCTGGTAATTAAGATAACTGAGGGCCTTTTCCCGCTAGGGCTTAGAACTCTTCTGCGACGTCTCCCCCTGCCACCCGGCCACTAGTTGCCCTGTGGTGAGTAGCCCCCTAGCTTTCTGATGGCGAGGGAGCGCCCAATTCCGAGGGTTCACGGTGTTTTGGATGTAAGGCTCTTTAGCCAAAACACCCCACCTCTATCTGGACTGATATCCAGACAAATTACTTTACTATAGCCTAAGTATAAACACAACAAGAATTTATTATTTACAAGAATGGTCAATGTAAGCAAAGTAAGAAGAATAACTAAAGTCAGCTTAATTCAGCTAAAGTCCAAACAGTTTGCATAAATAAAAGGTTTTCTTTCTTTGTCAGCTGAGCTGGCTGATAAGGCTCCCGGTCAAGTCTAAGCAAGTTACTGTCTTTAAAGCACTCAGGCTGTCCATCCCCAAATAACCCCCCGTTTAATCCTGAACAGTTCTAGCCTTAGATTTTGGATCCTGCTCTCTCCTGCTAGGCAGCTGTCAGCTCTCCTAGCCTCAGTTCCTTCCTACTGACAGGTAGATTTAGCCTGCAGTAAAACCCCTGTTACTAATCCATGTAAAAGAGAAGCACCCTGCTTCTGCCTCTCTTTGACCAGCACTCTCTAACCTGGGAAGGTGCAAATGCTCCCTCCCAGCTGGGTAAAGGCAGCTGCTCAGAAGCTCAGTGCTTCTGTTTCAGCTGTCTCCCTCCTTTCCAGCAAGGGCTTGCCAACGGCGACGGACAGGAGTTACCCAGGTCCATTCTCCATCAAAAGTCTCCCTCCTACCGTCCAGTTAACCTGAATGTAACAACTGTAAGCTTTCCTCCTCCAAGCTAACTTGGCTGTAGAGGCTCTTCTTCCCCTCTCAGGGTTAATGAATAATCTTTACAGTCCCCAGGCTTTCAACCCTGTTGACTTTTCACACTCTGGAACAGTCCAGCCCTCAGGCTTGAGCCCTGCCCCGCCTAGGCTAGAGAACAGCTTTCTTAGCCCTGATCTGACAGGCAGCCTTTGCCTGTAGCCCTCTGCTTTATATCCCAGCTGGGATTCAAGCCCTTACAGGGAAAAGACTCCTGTCTCTCTCTCTGTGTCCAGCTGTCCCTCTCCAGAGAGGCTACCAATGGTCCTTTTCTCAGTTCTCTGACTAGAAGGGTCTGAGGTGGTAAGCAGAAGCTCCTCAAACTTCCTCACTTCTCTATCCACCATCTCCCCTCAGAAATTACCTCAGAAGCCCGCTCTTTATAGGAGCTTCCCTCCCAAGCTCCAATTGGTAGGGGAGAGTCAGCTGACTCTCCCTCTGGGTTGCAGCCACATCTTTGGGCCTTCTTGAGCTCTGCAAGGTCCGAAACCCACACCAATTCCATGCGAAAAAGAAGGGACTCATTTAAAAAATATATATTGCATGGCTCCGCAGGCTGCCAAATGCCCACGATCACCACACCTTCTAAGACCCTATTAGGAACCCAATTAGTACCTGATTGATACCAATCGGGAAGGCCCTGTCCCCACTTGGACCCCCCTGAAGGTTCTGTCCCCATGAGGGCAAGGGAAATCCAGATTTTTATGGGTCCTTCGGGCTCTTAAATCTGGATTTCATGTGGACCTGATTAAAGGTGTCCACAGTGGGGTCTTCAGGCATCTACAAGATCCCGATCTCCAGGAGGACCCCATCTCAAAGATCTGGATCTTGAAGATCTGGATCTTCGACTGCATGGAAAAAGGAGGTGAATTAACAGGTTATGTAACTCACAAGTAGTTATGGGGTCATAGACTTTCAGTCCATCTGTGTGCACTTATAGTAGTCAGTCTACACACAAACTTTGTGATATGTGTGCACACACACACACACACACAAAGATAAGCTGAGAGAAGAGTCATGGATCCAGATCAGAAGGTGTAATTAGGAGCTGTGGAATCTGCATGCAGCTGCACTTGAGATGACCAAGTGTGGATGCCAGTTTCTCAGGGAAGAACTTTGCAGACCTGGCTTGGTTCCACTCAGCCTAGCCCCTGTGCTCACATTATTGGTTGCACATCCAATCCTTCCGCAGGATGCTGACATCTTCATTGCAGTGCTCCGTGTGACTGCGTTTTGCACCAGTACCATCGCTACAGCAATGCTGATGCTTCACGCAAGCGCAGTCACATCAGGGGTCATGTGAGCTGCCAGTGTGTTTGCACAATAGGTCAGATGACCCCCTTAGTTGGACAGAGGGCAGATGCTCACTGGCTGGATGCTTAAAGGTAAGGATATTGTTGGGATTGTGGAGGGTATGCCTGTGATGCACAATTTTGTGGACTACAGCTAGTTTGTAATTGGTCAACGTCTGGGCAGGCTGGGGGTATTTGTAGGCTGTAAGTGCCTTCTATGAGTGCAGACGCATCTCCCCATATGTTGACTAATTGTAAACTATGGGGTGAAGTGCAAATTGGCCTGTGGTAGGGAGGGGGGATTCCTGCTGTTGGAGTTGGACTAGATTCTGCTTGGGGGAGGGGGCAAAGCATAACCATCCTGAGTGTTGGAGGAAAGGCAAACGCTTCCTCATTGTGGTAGGTGGCATTACTATGGTGGGGAAGAAAGAAGCCCTATTCAACTGGTTGGTTGATGTTGTTTGGCATAGTCTGATAATAGACTTTTGGGATTCCATTGTGCACCTATCCCTTTTTCCCCCTTTTTATGTGTGCAACAAGCTTCTTGAAATTCTTTCTAGTCCTATGCTGAATGACTTTTCCAGGGAATTTGTAAGCTGAATACCTGCCACAGAGCACCTACATCTCTGGTGGTAGGTCATGTTGAGGGGCAACACTGGCTTCCATTTTAAATCTATCTGAAAGGTGCTTTAAGCTGTGATCAGACATAGCAAAAGAAAAGACAAGTCTTCCAGTTGGGATTGTTGTTCATACACTAGCCTGCCCTTCCCTCCTCCTGAAAATTCTGTCCTAGAAAAGGTGGAGTAGAGAAGGATTAGGAACACAAGGGCCACACGCTGTCGCTCTGAGACACATCTGAAACAATCCTTTTATTACATCTGATTGCAGTCTTACTCTTCCTTTGATCAGGACTACATCATATATATCTGTCACTCAGCCACCCATACAGAAATTTATATTTTTCTGTATTCTTCCGGGGCTTGATGAAATAACTGTCATATTAGTATGATACCTTATTTGAGCTGTGTGTGATTTCTACATCATTCCCAACTGCATGAAGATTCCTCTGCTTTCTCTTTGTCTGGTGCCACTGCAAGAAGAACATCAGAAGCCTGGATTCATTTTTCTTTTTCATGAATCAGAGTTTATTACTCGTCCAAGCTTAAAGCCTAGCTGCTCCTAACAGTGTTTATATTATGCCAAGCCAGCCAGGTTAAGACCATTAATAGATTGATCAGATTTGGAGTGTAAGAAGAAAGAAGACTCTGTGCATTTATTATGTGCATTTATTATGCATACATTATTTATTCAGAAATTGTTATTCATAACCTTTGTCTTTGTTAAAGTTTTGCACATGATATTGTGTACTGCTATAATATTAATGTCCACATTTCTGATTTTGTGAAGTTGAATGGTATAAGCAAGCATCTGGGAGGGGGTGAAGCCCCTCCCATAACCCTTCCTCCTTTGGGAGAGCTACAGCTAAGGGTTTTTTGCATGGGAAACCTCGTTGTAGGTTAGGAATTGTGCACTAATATTTGTAGGCATTCAAAATCTAACCAAATGTGTCAAATTTCCACATTCAAACTTGAATTGACTGTCCCGAAATTCAAATGTAAACATTCAAATCGAAATTCAAATTTCAGATCTATTTGTATGAATTATCTGGACATTCATATGTGTACGGGTTCATACATGATGCGTACCTGAAGATCCGCATCTTTCCCTCATCTGAATGCATTTGTACAGATCTGTACGGGATGAAAATGGATAGCATACGGGATACCATGGGATGCCTATGGACGTGTACAGATGTGTACCGATGCATACAGATGTGGTGAAGATGCACATGTGCACATACAAATGATGTATGTACAGATTCGAATCAAAAATTCAAACGGATCAAATGTTGTTAAATTTGAATTTAAAAGATTCAAATCAGATTGGATTTTCGGGTATTTGATTTGATTTGAATAGAATGTAAAAAAAAAATAATCCATGCACATCTCTATTGTAGGTTACTCCTTCTGACCCATCTTTATGATTACCTTGGCATGAGCTTTCCGTTTTTGCCTCTATGGTTGTCTTGATGTCAAGTCCTTCCTCTGCGCACGTCTATGACTTCAGTTTGAACAAAGGCAGCATGGCTGTTCATGCCAGCTGTTGACACATTTTCCACATATCTCTCACTGCACATGTTGCATAAAGAATTAGTCTCAGGCTGCATCCAGACAGCATTTATTCTTCTATAATTGGATACTCCAGACTCAAGTATGGATATTCCAGGATATCTATGCTTTATTCCAGAATATCCAAATATAGTGGAATAAGTAATCAATGTCTGGATACATTCTCAGTCCAATGACTCAGCTAGCAAGGGAGAAGATGAACATGCATGATGTACACTCTTTTTTTAATGGACGTTTTAGACTCACGTGCTGAAATCACAGTACAGAAAAATGGGAAATGGAGATTTTATGGACAAGGCTACATCGATCCTAATCATCAGTTTTTCTTCTGTCAAAAATGTTTTGTGAACCAGAAAAAAACCTATGTGCATACACACATCTGTATGAAGAAATACACTTTAACTAAATAGTGCTGGTTTACCTCAGAATATAAAAATATTTGGTCAACATTGGCAATAGGAAATATAAAAAGAAAGGGCTCAGGAAAAAGGGAATCATGAAATCTCCTCCTTCCTGAATTATAAGAAAGGAGGACACACCTAGAGAAAGAGATTCACAAAAATAAATTCTGTCTACTCACTTCAGGGGTGCATTCCCATTCAAGATTTAAAGAGCTTTGAGAACCTTTTGAGCCCTGGCCATTCCCAAAGTTTCAAACGAATCTGTAGTTTCTGAGTATTATAGGTCCTGAATTGCAGATCATCTATATTTGGGTCAAATATTCTACTTTATTTAGTAAATGGGAACGTAAGTGGTTTTAGGGGAGAGGGAACTGTGCTTGAGGGGCGTTGTCTTAAGTTTCCCTTGACCCAATGAGATGCCGTGATTTCCCCTGGCCTAGCCCCCTCTTCCTGAGCTGTCCACGATTATGAGCTAAGGAGATTGTCCTGGCTAAAAAGGAGATGGGGGGGTGGAGGAAGTGAAGTAGCTAACAAAATATACATGTATTGGGAGTGAGATGTAACAGTGTAGCAGGGATTGAAGTGTCTGATTGTACAAAGAGATCAGTGATTGCAAAGCCTCCGGCTCTTGTGTAAAATCCTGCCTGCTCCCCCTTTTGCCTCACTGCTCCCTCTCACAAAACACCAATATAAGAAGGGGAAGTGATATTTAATCTTCAACTGAGATTAAAATGAGAAAGAAGCTGTGCTATGTTGAGGGTGGGTGGGTGTCATACAATGAATAAAAGCTGCTGCCAAAGAAGTCCATGATCTCCAGGAGCAGGTTCATATTGAGGGTGGGGTTTGAATTGCCTGCCTCAATGAACTTAGGGTATGATGGTGTCCAATTGCTGACTGCATGGGGAGGGGGTTATGCTGAGGGCAGGAGAGAGGGGAGGGGGTTCCTCCCCTGCCAGGCACTGAATAATGGAAAGTGAGTTTGCATTATGAGCTAGCAATGGGGACTCCAAAAAACAGAATTCACTGTTGATTTTAAAAGCCCTGATTTAAAACTGGATTAAATTGCCTAATTCAGGGTTTCCCAAACTGTGGGTCGGGACCCACCTCTAGGAAATTTAACCATATTTGAAATAACTTTTTTGATGTAATTATTTAATTAAGTAATAAAAAAATTGTATTAAAACTTTGTTATTTGAAAAGTCCTTTATTCATATTGGTAATGGTTAAATTTCCTAGAGGTGGGTCCCGAGTTGGTAAACTTATATTTGATGGGTCGTAGCCCAGACAACTTTGGGAACCACTGTCCTAATGGGAATCTGACCCAGATGCAGTATAAAATTCCATCCAAGGTGGTCAAAAATGATAATTATTCTTTGTCCTGTAATCCCATTGTCATATCTTATCATTGAAACCACACCCTTGAGCAAAATCTCCTAAAGAGCAGCAGCAACAACAACATCAAGAAGATGACATTAACAAAAATGATTTGGCCTTTAGAGGGAAAAATGGCTGTCATTTATTTCATTGGGGTTGTTTCCCCACTTTTTGCCTTGTTGTGATTTTCTGATGAATTCTTGTAAGCTAGCTGTGTGCTCTGTTTTTGCAGACCCAGATGAATTTAAATGTCAAGCTCCCAGTTAGCTTTATTGACAGCTATCAGACTCTAAATATGGATGAAAAAAAAATTAGCCTTTTTCCAAAATCATTCTAAAGGACATCCTGCTCAACCAGCAAATTTCTCTTAGGAAACCTCCTTCAAACAAGAATTTACTTTTTTTTTGAGCTTCATAGAAAGTTAACCTTTTGTGATATATTTAACTCTTTCCTAGCATTTTTATCCTTTTTTGAAAATAAAAAGTAAAAGACAAAAACATATTTACCTGGAAATTTGGAGTTGTTGAGTAATGCTGCCTTCAGATTCTTTAGATTCCTTTGCCACCCTTGCCCAATGCAGGAGACATCACATGTGTCTGCCTGCTGCTTCTATGCTTGTTTGACTGAAAAATACACATAGGGGGTAGCCAAGAGCCTGCTTGCCTCCTCCTCCTCTGTGAGGGCAGCCTACCCTGTCACATTCTTGGCCGGGAGTTCCCCTAGCACCTAGGATACCTGTTTAGACTTTCTAGGCCTGGCCTTGGAGGCCAGTGATAAGACTTCTCCTTAGACTGTGGCACAGTGTAACCTGCTGTCTTTCGCTATCAGCTCAGTACATCTTTCTGCTATACTTCTGTCTGATTTCTTTAGGGGGGCTATTCTCCTCCTCCTTCACCACCTCGGCCCTGTCCCCATGCAATTGAAAGTCTGCTGGAACTCTTCTTTTTCCTCTGAGCGGCCCCATTCCAGGCTTTACAAGGCGCTTAGGGAGCTTAGGAAAGTGAGACACCCGCGATAAAATACGTGCACTTTAAAGAAGAGTTCCAGCGCTCTTTCGGCGATTCGCGGGTTTTGCTCGCTATATCTGCCTTGAGGACGCTCAGTGGCAAAAGGGGTGGGGATTGCTTGCCTGCACACACAGCCAAAAGCCATTCACACATCTGAGAAATGCAGCAGGTTCGCTTCCTTTCCTTTGTAAAAAGAGCCAGAATTGCTCAGAATTGCAACATTGTTATCAAGTGATCTGTGAAAGCCTTAAAAGAGAATGAGCGAAGGATCGCGCTGCTGATGCCTGCAGCCGCTGACTTTGCCGGGGCAGAAAGCCTTTTCTAAAAGAGAACTGAGTGAAAGTAAGTGCTGAAAGTGAATGAATGAGCGATCATCTGCCTTTGCTAGGGGCGGGAAGCCGTTTCAGGAGACAGAGATCTGGCTATTTTTCCTTTTAACAAGAGAGGGGGTGGGGGGGAAAAGATGCCCGGAAAGAGAAGACGGCTACCATGGGGACGGAAAGTCCGTTTAGATCGCGGCTTCCATGGGGACGCTTATTCCGGAAGTGGAGGGGACTTTTAAAGTCAGATATAACAGAGTGACGGCAGAGGAAGCCGAGAGGGGCTAATAAGTCTTTTGGGGACAGGGCCCTCCTTCTCCTTTTGCACGTCTGACTAGCATCCAGGTGTTGTGGGAAAGCATTGTTGCCAGATTTCCTGTAATAGCAATATTTTGGGATGTTACCTTGACATCCCAAGACTATACTGAACTTAAGAACGTACGAGCCCATCTAGTCCACCGTCCTGTCTCGCCCAGTGGTCTACCAATTGCATCTTCAAATGCATGTGGCATTCCCAGCATAGTCCTCAGAGAATTGTAGGTTTTAACCCATATCTGGAGGCACCCTAATAAAATGTGAATGCTCTTCTAACTGGGTTGATTTGCAGGAAATTATTTCATGCAATACAACAATATATCATTTTTAATAATGGGGGGGGGATATAAACTTACCCCAAACTGATTTTTGGTGTGTTTTTTTGACATATCACTATTTGTGGAATATTGTACTCCTTCCAATTAGGAAAATCTCTATTGAAATTTCTAAATAATGTTGTAGGTAAAATCAACTCCGATACCAGCTTGACCCAGAATAGAAAAGCATCTCAAAATGAGGGCACAACAGTAGAAAAACTCTAAAAAGAGAGAATGTATGAAACTGCAAAGCAAGCATACTGGACTCTGAGTTTCCATTGCAACAGAAGCCTCTCTCAACTTTTCTCTTTCTTTCACATTAAATTCTATTCCTGACTGCTTCCTCAAAGTGGTATGCAAAGACACAAATGACATTGATGATTACAAAGATTAATTTATAGCTTTATCTGAAAAAGAAGAAACCCTTTGTGTTCATGTTACTTTTGCCTCAATGGTCATTTGAGTTGAGATTGGTATGGGGAGGAGCAAGAAAGGGAACACAATACACAGCACAGCAAAGCAATGATTGTTCAGCTGGTAGTTCTTGTACTATTTGAAAGACAAATGAGCAATGATTTTCATTGGTATATAGTACTCTGCTGCAGTGATTCTTACATGCCCTCAATACGAATCAAAGAATGAGAGGTATTGTAATGGGAAAGAATGAATGTAATCAGTGAAAGCATGAATTATGTTGCACAAGGGCACCACAAGTTCCACCAATTGCTAGTGAAATACATTTCTTTACACAAAGTAAAGCAACAGGACACAAAGTACTGGATAATTTCAAAGTTTTGTCTAGACCCAGTTGTCACAAATAACTTAACCATTCACACCCTAAAAGTCCTGATACACAGTGATTATGTGTAACATTCAGGACAATCACACTAATCTAACTGCATGCTGTATGCTTGATTTGAACAGATTGTAACTAAAGGAACTGATGTTAGATTTGATAGTTCAAGCAGTGCTGTTCTTTCAGCACATTCTCAGACACAACTGAGACATACGATGACCTATTATACTAGAATTATTGTAACCCCAGAGACATGGAGGTGCACACGTGCTCCTCTCATACCAAAGACAGTGATTTTCTGACTTAAGCTGCCAGCACATATCACTCACTCACTCACCCAATCATTCATTCTATCAATTTATTTATAATCTGTCTTTTCAAATGCTACTTAAGAAGGTTAACCAAGGGGGGGGGGGCGTATTCATGCAACACTTTATTGACCATACAGAATATGAGAAATGTCAGACTGGATTGGACCTGTCCTGTGGTCAGCCAGCTGCCTGAAGAAGCCTGCAAGCAGGACGTGATCACATAGCTTTCCCTTTTGCAGTCTCCTAGCAGCTGACCTGGCTCCCTTGGGGTGATGAGGAGCAAGCCCAGAACTCACATGGTTTGGCCACAGAATGAATGGGAAAAAAGGGAGGGAGTAGAAAAATAATATCTGCACTTGGCAAGGTTGGATTGGATGAAAGAGATGACTGAAGCTTTGGGAGAACAATGACATATTACTAATGATGGTCATGATTGTGAGCAATCCTTGACTTCAGCCCTTTCTGCTCAGACCCTTAATGCACATTAAGGTCTTTGTAGTACACATGATGGGCACGTTCCCATCCATGTGGTAATGTGGATCAAGAAGGCCCCACCTTGATTTAATCTGTACTACCAGAGGGAGAAAGACCCTGATCTGGAACACAGGAGCTGTGCACCACTGAAAAGTACCACCCCAGGCTCCAGGGCAGGAAATTTCATTCCTAAGCTTCAGAGATGTAGGAGTGTAGCTGTGAAGCTTGCATGAGCTTTGCATCTATGACATGGTTTAATTTGGATCAGTGCAGAGGTGCTAATCCTGTCCAGTCCTCCCCATGATCCAGATCAGTGGGCCTGGCAATTCCAGACCCACTGATCTGAATCAAACAGAGGCAAGTGCAGACAGAACTCTTACGGAACCTCACTGCTCAACAGGACATGCCCAGCGCTGAGCTATTTGTGTTTCTAAAAATTGATTTTTCACCTGTAAAAATCAACATATAGATGATATTGAAGGGGTGAAACAATATGTTTCCTTCTGTCAAAGCACAATGAAATCCTTCCTTCCTAAAAAATTATATCCCTTGTAGAGTCTGCATTGAAATCCAAGACTAGAATGAGTTTTTAACAAATACTATGATATCGCAAATATTTCAAGGTAAATGTTTTTATTGTTTAAAATGTGATCTAGAAAAGACTGCCCATATTTTATGTGAGCCCATCACAACACAGTGCACCAAGGCACTTCAATTACTGCCACAACAAGCTACCAATCCAACTTTATCAATCCAATTTTTCATCTCCTTTCTCTGACTCGACATTTGTTCTCTGTGTCAGAGTAATCTCATCAACCTCAACCCACTTTAGGGTAATCAATCTCAGTTACGATATTCAGACATAATGAAAAGGGAAAGCTCCCAACACAAAGAGCTAATAGCCACAGTCACTACTTTGGGACATATCGTCACCTTTTATGGACTGCTCTGTGCCAGTTCATCAGGTTTAGTCAAACCAGAGAGACATGAGTTCCCAAGGAATGCTCAGCATCAGCACTAACCCATGGCAAAAGAATAAGTTCCAGAATAGGGTGAGCACAAATGCATTTTTGACATTTGATTAGTAACAAACCAAATATTTGAAAATCCATATTCATACGAATAGATCACATTTGAATGTGGTAAAATTATATTAGATACAAATCTACTGTATTTGCACATATTAGTACAAATATTCAATACATATCTGATACAAATGAATACATATCGGATACCTATCCAATACAAACAAATATGTATCTGATACAAATGAATATTTATCTGATCCGATACGTATCTGTAACAGTTGAACAGTTTGGATATTGGGGGTGTGGAAAAATGGAGCACCAGTCACATTCGCAATGGATCCAGTTTATAGTTTATAGTATGTTTATAGTAAGGTAACGAAAAGTTTATAGCAACATTTATAGTAAGGTAACGAAAGGGGATGCTGTCTGGACCTTCAGCATCCTAGGTGGCCATGAGAAGTGTCTGAACCTTCAGGCAGAACAGTATGTTACAACTTTGCAGCTTCCTTCAAGAGAATGTCATTTGTATCAAATTCAAATAGTGCTCAGGTACCCCCAGGGCAGTACTGTCATGTAAATGCTGCTAAGGTAGTCTCTATGGTAGAAGTGATTGCCATTTATTGTTGATTTTGGGGAGTTGTACTGCCTCAGGCTTTCAAGCAGCTCTTCAGGACTGACTGGCATCCATGGAAATCAACAAAAGCAGGCTTGAAGTGACATGGCAGTAACATAGGTGCCATTCTGCCCTGGCCTCCTGGCAAATCCCACAGAAGCTGTTAAATGCTGTGCAGAAGAACAGAAGCAGCTGTTTTTTGGCAGACTCTCAGGACAGCCTGAGTTGCAACTAATGATGGGGTGAGTCTCTTCCAAACTCATGTCACCAATGGAAGAATCTAAGATGTCTGAGGGCTGTCATAAAACAGAGGCATTGCTCGCTGAGCCACTGGCTGGATAATGCCTCAACATAATCTCACAGCAGTGCTATTGTTGGTATAGATTACTCCCCAGTGAGCCTCATTTAATGGTTCTATAACAGAAAAATAGCATGCTTTCTGTATTTGTTCACTGTGGAAATTAATTGTAGATCTTTTTAATGCTGTTTTTTATTTAATAGTGTGCATGTACCAAAAAGGCATGTCTTTGTTATATCCCCCTACAATATCTCCTATCTTCTGTCATGTTGATTTCCTATCAGGATCTGGTTTCTAGGACTATTTGTGTGAGACAAATTGCCTTGGACAAGAGATCGTTCTGGCCTTCTGCGCCACAGAGTTAGTCATTTTTCCATGTGCCAAAGCCTAAATTCTCCTCATTGTAATTCACACAGAATGTTGACCTGATTGCTGATCAACTGAAAGCCTGGATAATTTGTACAAATTTCTTAAGTACCTCAGAAAGGCCCTGAACCCGATAACATGTATCTGTTATTTGGAGCAAGCTGGTTCAACTCATCATTTCCATTTCCATTCATTTTCATTTTCGTTATTGCTCATTTTATTCTGGATTATCCAGGCTTGGATTATCCAAATAATGCTGAAAAAGTAAGTGCTGTTTGGATGAAGCTCAAGAGTTGTTACTTCTGGGGGATCCTGGACCCATCCTCCCTCTCTACCTTTATTGCAGTCCTGTTCATGGTGCTAGCTTCTTTTGGTCATTGAATAAGGCCCTTTCTGTACTAATCTTGAGTAGATCTGGATCAAAAGGTCAAGAATAACTTAGTCCACTGATCTAAGGCCAATTCATACTTGGGTTCAGAGTTTGCAATATGTTAACATCTGGGCAACTGCATCTGCACTTGGAGGAGATGTTTACAGCCTAGAAACGCCCCCTGCCCACCCAGATGTTAACCTATTGCACACTGGCAGTGGTGCACGAAATTGTGCACCACGCACATACTAACATTACCCAAATGCAACCAAAAAGCATACCTGTAGTGTCCAGCAGTGAGCATTTGCACCATTTCTGGTATGAGGGGTCATCTGAAGTTCCATGCAAGTGTGTCATTGTGACCATTGTGACAGTGACAGTTCATGAATAGTCATGCAGGGCACCATTATGGAAATGGTGGGCGTCCTGTCAGGGATCAGACACATGACCAGATGGAGATAAGTACGTGGCAGTTGGGCTACCTTGTACTAGCATTCCTTAGTGTGAACAGTAGGACATCTTTGTTTTGCACTTTTCCTATACAATGGATGGGAAGGCAAGTGCAGAAACATCTCATGATTGCCTGAAGACCCCTGTGAGTGATTTTTGGTGGTATGCTGTGGCATGCTGCTGAAAAGATCTCCCTGGTAGTTGCAGAACATGGAGGCATGCTCTTTCCTCTTACCTGAGGACCGATCCCCTTGGTCCTCAGGTAGCATGACCTGGAATCAATTAATCCAGGTCCTGCTCCATTTAATGCAGATAGAGCAGGACCAATGGCCAGTGAAACATCCTTGATCCTCATTAATGTGAGGATGAGGAGGCTCAGAATCTGGACCAGGTCACCAGTAAATGCAGAAAGGGCCTAAACCTCAGTTTCAGTTTAGGGTCTACGTAGATCATGACAATTTTATCTTTGGGTGCATGGGAAGGCTAATATGTGGGTCTCTGGTGTAGTGACTCCCCAAGGCAATTTATCTGAGATAGTGTGGAAAAGGACACCTTCTCATAGTTCCATCTGGATTCCACTCCCTTCTACTAAAAGAAGAGGAGTCAATGTGCTGCTTTTCAAGTTTTTTTAGGTTCCAACTCCTATCATCCCTAGCCAGCATAGGCAATTATCAGAGAAGATGGAGTTGTACACTAACAACATCTGCAGGGCACCATAATGGTTATTTCTCCCTAAAGTCTACTCTACTTTGATGTGTTTTGTTGGACTGACCTTGTTGGAAAAATTTAGTTTGCACCCTTAAAAAAAAAATCCACAAACCCCATACCCTTAAGCGATTTCAGATTATATGCTTGATATGCTTGCTCAGCTGGAGACCTAAACCTCTTAGGACCTGAGTATTGTTGTTTGATCTGCAGGCAGCAAGAAGACATGATTTTGCTTGTTAAGAATTTTACAGGAAGTTGAAATAAGGGCAGAAGCTGGGGACACAGATACACACAACAAGTGTTCAAGTGGTGTGCTCTATTTTTCTTTCTTTTGCTGAGATTGGTTAGCTAACTTTGTGGATTCACTGCAGCAAGCTTTTAAATGATTAATGAAATGAAGGAGGAGAGAAATGTTCAATGGATATTTTAAAAAAATAGAGCACTGCAAGATCATTGGGGCAATGCTATTTGTCTCCCACAATATATGAAACTATTAGCAGTCCAGAGTCAAATAAATAAATGATAAAGTATAAAATGTCTTATAACACATATACATAACAAAGCAGCATTCCATTGTTATTTTGGGATCCATCTCAGTGGCTATATAGGAAATGAAGCAGTTATTCTGGAAGATAGTTGGACAATGCACTATAAAAGAGGCATACATCACACCAACATACACACACAATTAGGGGTGTACACAAATGCAATTTTTGACATTTGATCCATTTGCTTCTGTATGCATCTCATTTCATCCCATATGCATCCTGTCTTCATTCTGTACGTATCTCTATGGATGCATACAGAGATGCACAAGATACGTATGGATATGTACGCAATGTTTATTACCCATAAATTATACGTGTAACTGATGGATCTGAATAGTCAGGATTATGATTTTGCACATACAGTTTGGATGTGAGCATGGCTTTGGACAGTGGGGAGCATGGATTCTTCTCCCTCTGTACATGTTCAAAGAAATGACTAGATGTCCAGCTCATTTGTGTTTTGATAATATATATATACCATGAAGATGTGAGCTACATGCAACAATACAGAGGGATGAGTGAGATATATTTCTGTTTTTATATAATATTTGGTTTTAAATACTGCTTTTGAAACGACCATATTGGATAATCAATATATATAATATTGGCTTTCACAGTTTGCCATCATAAAAGCCTATCCTTTTACTTTCTAGTGTGTGTTCCACAGATAACAAGAAAATAAGAATCAAAAAGCCCTCTCAAACACACTTTTACAAGAACAACTATGACCCATTATGACATGCTGACATTACAGCATACTTAAGATGTCCTCAAATCATTAACACTAAAACACACCATCTCCTGGCATTAGGGAATGTGCCAGAATTTTTATATTCTTATGCTTATTCTTCTTGTTTGCACACTGTCTAACAGAAGCTTATGACTGGTTTGGTACTTTGACAATTGGACCCTGTCCAAGGACTTAAGAAAATCAGAGGTACTGGAGAAGTGTGCTGTTCCCAGTGATGCTGCTTTTTGTAGCTAATGGATTGTAACCCTATCGATGCTTAAGGGGATAAGACGTTGCTGCAGTTTTTTGGGGGAAACCCAGAAGCAAGGTGAAGACAGCACAAATCATGTTCTTCACTTTATCTTGTTAGCAGGAGACAACTTGGTGTAAGCAAGACTTAGTATATAAAACATCCCATCTCTGTCCTCATTCAGGCAGGGTCAAAACCCTGTAATTATTTTTTAGTTGTACATGATTTGCCAAACATGATCATAGTGCTCTCAATACAGTCCCAGAACATAGATCTGATTTACCAGGTCAGTCTTAATCCGGTAAAATTGACTATTGTAGCACAATATCCTGTTATTTTGTAATTGCAGCTATGTTTACATTACTGTGCAAGAAATACAATGAATGTTTTGCGTCAGTTATCACTACCCTGAAACACTTCACAAGGGATACTGTTGGTCACCTGTATGACACAACGGGAGGGTTAGGTTATGTGGATACCAAATCTTGCAACTGTAATGTCACTCCACTGCTTTAACAAATGCTAAGACACAGAGGTCCCTTGTAGACTAGCGGATAAAAATCCACAGTTGTTAATAAATTCATAGCTTACTTCAAACAGAGGTCTGCAGCTTCCTCCTTAGCAGCTACGAGACTTCCATGTCATGTCATGTGGGATGGGGCAGCAAATGGTTGTTTCTCACCATCCTGTGAGGACATCGGGAAATTCCAAAATTACGTGATACTGCAGAGTGAGTGTTGATTGTTCTGCAGCAGGTAAATCCACAGTAATGGTGGCATAATGTGCCGCTGCTATGCAGTATTGGGTGTCAGGTGTGATGCCCATGTACCAACTGCACATTGAAATGTGCAGTATCCCCCAGTCTGTACACACCCAGAGTGTCTATCTAATGTCTAGAGCCATTGTTCCACGGTGTGCGTGTGTGTTGATTTTTAAGGGGAGGGTGATGTGAGAATGAGTTATTAACAGTGATTTTTTTATTTTTTATTTTGCATTTCCTATGGTTCTAGGGGCCTCATATACAGTATATAAATATATATTGTGTCACCAAGATGCAGCTGTAGTTTCAGTCCTTGCCTGGATGTTAGTCTCATCCTAAACAGGGGTGGCCAGTCTCTTCAACCTCAAGAGGTTTGGGATGAATAAGAATGAGAGAAAAAGAAATGTTGGTTAAACCCCCTGAGGAAAGTTTTTTAAAATGTTGCCACCTGCACAGCTGCCGAATCCCAACATACCATTTACTGAACAATGCCCCATGTTTGCCATTAGAGGCAAGTAACTGTGAGTTCAGTGGCAACTTCCTCCTTGTAAAATGTTGCACTCTGCAGCTGTTTCCAAATGAAGATGCTTGAACACAAAGTTGTATCCTGTGGGAAGGAGCAACAGGATACTTACCCCTTCTTCTCTAATTTTGGAAGTAAGTCATTCTTTCCCTCTATTCTCTTCCCCCGCCATTAATGAGGCACCTTTCTTACCCCTTTCTTACCTCTTAACCATCAAAGCATCACACCTAGTCATGCCTTTTTTTCTAGATTTTCATAAGATTGCAAGCAGCTTGTCTTATGAAAAAAGAAAAATAGGTCAACAATTGGAAAGCTGTTTTAAAAGAAGAAGAAGAAGAAGAAGAAGAAGAAGAAGAAGAAGAAGAAGAAGAAGAAGAAGAAGAAGAAGAAGAAGAAATTTTAGGGCAATGTTTAGATTTGATGCATTTTCCAGTGAATTTATAACATGAATAGTGTAATATTATTGTTGTGGCTTGAAAACAGTGCCCCTTTTTTCCTCAGTCAAAATGAAGGAGGGCCAAATTATTTCCCCTTATTTTGTGGGAAAGAGAAGGTCAAATGGTTTATCTTATTTTCTCTCTGTGTAACATGTGCATGAATTCTAGTGATATTCACTCATAATGGGGTTTGGCATTAACACAAGGCCATGGAGGATTCAGCAGGAAAAGTAAACTGTTTTCATACAGATTGACAATGAATGACATGGAGTCAAAACTACTGAGCATTTTAGCACCAAATGTGTTTTTTTTTTTAAACTGCAGTTCCACAACTGCTTGAAACCTCAGAAAAATGTTGCAAATAAATAAATAATCAGTTAGCATATAATTATGATGCTAGTAATGTTTTCAGTTCCAAATGATATGTAAAGTAGAGAGCCTCTGTGTTAACCTGTCAGGGCAGCCAGGGAAAACATCTGGTCAGTTTCTGGCTGCCTTTGAGACAGATGGAAGATCAGCCTGGTGTGAAAGTGTGGCAAAGAGCTGTCATCGCCAAAGCTGACACCAGAGTGACGGCGCATATGCACGTACCAATTGTGGTCACTTGCTCTGTCTGAAGTTATACTCAGGAGCAGAGCTGCGTTCAGACTGGAGACGTGGAAGAATATTTGTGGTGTTCAGAATTTGTATGAATTCCAACACTCGTGGTCAAATTGAAAGGGCCTATTCATCAATGAGTTGGATTTATCTGGCATTTGTCAAACCTTCATTGAAGCTTTGGCCAAGGCCAGATCCCCCCACAGCCTCCCACCCCACCCCTGTGGGCCCCATCCCCCCTTACCTATGGTTGCATCCCAAGCACCAGTGCCACAGGCTCTCCTCATAGGCCCAAGTAGGCCTTCCAGTTCTGCACACACAGCTCCTTCCCCCATAGTGCCATCCTCAGATGGGAAGCTATGAATGCAGACCCTGAAGTGCTGTTTTGGCTTCTGAGCAGCACCGAAATCAGCCTGGAGATGCCACCACAGCCTCTGTAAATCTAAGAGAGAGTGGCAGAGTGGAATAGGGGTGCACAGTTGCATCGCCCACCATCATTTTGGTGCTTTTTGGAAGCCGATCATTTCAGATCTGCATGTGCAGCTCTCTATTCGGGGATTGCAATCCCAAGATGGGGAGCTGTGCAGGCAGACCCAGGAGGGTTATTTTGAGCAGGATCCAAGTGGCATGCGGTAGCAACGGCAGTGAGTGGGGGTGGGGGGATGGGAGGAGAAATTGGTTTTGTGCACATCCCTAGTTCAGACATAATAATCAAGAGGACAACTTTGAGGTGTCTCAGAAATAGTAGCATGTATCTCTTCCCTGCCCTTTTCTAATTAACTTTTTCCAGCACAGAATATTTATAAGAAGTGAGCAATTCCATCCCTAAGTCATCTCAGAGACATTTCAGAGATACTTTTTTTTTTCCTGCATGTGATCACAGCTTAGGTCTAGTGACATCCATAAGTCGAGTGGACAGGGTAGGGTCTGGCAGAGCCCTGTAGGGCAGTCATGGAGATCTAGGAGGCCAATTTCTGTTCCAAGTCTTGAATTTTGACACTTTTAGAAGACTTGTTCTATATTTTCAGGGATCCACTGGAGAAAGGTGGGTATTTAAACAACAGCAACTAACCAACAACAAGATATGATTTGTTGTGGAGGAATCCCTTATTGGAAACTATTTTCCACCTGAGACTGTTATACAGTGTCCACTTTAAAATGGAAGCAGTAGTTTCTTAGGCATGTGAGGAAAGTGCTATGATTGCAGCTGAAAATGATACCTCCTTGTTTCCAGTTTCAAGCTGGGAGACATTTTCAGCAGCAGATGGAAGTAGGGACGTGCATGACATTCGTTATTCGTACGAATTTGTACGAATTTGGACATTCATATATGAATCGAATGTTATGACATCCATACGTTGGCATTTGCACAAAGCTTCAGAACATTTGTAAAATGGGGAGGTGGGAAAGCAGCTACACCAGTCACATCTGCATTGGATCCAGAGTGAATTAGACATGATTTGAGAGCAGATTCAAAGTGGATTCAGGGCAGATTTGATGCTTTCAGAGCGGATATATTATGGGATATGTATCATATATGTATCAGATACGTATTGGATATGTATGTGTTCGTATTGGATATGTATTGGATTCGTATTGGATATTAGGGATGTGCATGAATATTTGAAAATTCAAAAATCCGATTAGAATCGCACGAATGTTGACATTTGAATTCGAATCAAATTTAATAACATCCAAATCTGGACATTCGAAAGGATTTCAGATTTTCCACAACATTCATTTGTATGATTCAAATGATTTAAATGTGCAGATACAT
Source organism: Aspidoscelis tigris stejnegeri (assembly GCA_023333525.1). Classification (NCBI taxonomy): domain Eukaryota; kingdom Metazoa; phylum Chordata; class Lepidosauria; order Squamata; family Teiidae; genus Aspidoscelis; species Aspidoscelis tigris. The sequence goes on from JALMGA010000004.1 coordinate 90,525,871, forward strand.
ATGTATTTAAATGTGCAGATACATATGTATCTGCACAAAAGTATACGTATCTTGCACTTAAAATACGAGATTAAAATGGGATGTATCCAGAATAATACAGGATATGTACGGAATGCGCACAGATAGATACGTATAAGAGATATAAATGTTGTTGACCTTTGTATCTTTAAATATGAATCTAATAAACTTATGGATTCGAATGTTACAGATTCGAATTTGATTTTTTTGACATTCAGATCTTAAACATTTGAATTGAATAGAATGTTTAGACATTCGATTTGACTTGAATTTGTGCATATTCCTAGATGGAAGTGCTTGTGTCCTTTAAAGATGGCACCTCTGTTGGGGATTGCACCCTGCAATGGGGTAGCAGGATTGTTGCAAAATTCTAACTCCTGCCGCAAGTGGAGGCATGACAGCAGAAGAGGCTTTATCGGGTGCCTCTGATAGTGGAGATCTGAGGCATATTCGCACTTGGCCTTTTTCTGGAGTGTATCTCAGGATAGGGTTCTGTGGTCCACATGCTGATGCAGACTCTAGCAGACCTCACTTCGGGCCTACTGAAGCCTGCACTAGCATATGGACAGCAAGTCCCTATTCCAGGATATATCCCAGAATAAAGCCAAGTGCAAATAGGTCCATGGTCTAAGTTCACTTTAAAAATGAAAATGAATTTAAGAGGAAAGCAGGCCCATTGCAGAAATAGAGCTTAATAGAGAAACTCTTCCTCCTCCATTTTCAATTATAGTATAGTGCTGCAGCAAGAGACTCTCTTATTTCTCAAGGACTCAAAAATATTCACAAGCTGTGCTTGATTTTGTCCCTTCTTCTCTGGATTTTGACCCTCAGTGTCTCCCCCATTTAATTCAGAAGACAATAGACGGAATATAATTTTTCTTCTTTTTTTTCATGAAAGAAGGAAGCTAATTTTGGAAGCAAGTGAAGATACCATGTCTTCACCCTGTCAGCTGCTGATCTTGAAATTTTCATTCAGAGAACTGTATTCAGTTTCTCATTATTTCATTTTTCTTGTCTTGTAGGACATAATTTCTCTTTGTTAATATCCTCAGATGGTTCTTTCTTTCTTCTTCTTTTTTTGTAATGGTGCCACTTCATTCTAACCCTTTACATTCCAGAGGATGTAAGAAATTCTGATTTTTGTCTTTCACTGTTGGCTCTTGTAATTGTGACCCTATGCTTTTGTCTTGGTACTCATTTTTAAGATTTCTAAGATTTTTTAAGTATAAAAGTAAGGACTCGACATGACTTTTTAATTAACTTCTGTTTTACTGAGGTCCTCATCTTCTCAACCTTGCTGGGCTTCTTTTGAAATTGTGCAACGAATATTTGCCTTCAAAACCAGGGAAAAATACACACTCCAACATTTGACAAGTAAGGCTGTGGTCATATCTCTTTACAGGCTGTCATCTCTTCTAAGGGATCACACCCAAAATTGCATTTCCATTTCTTCTCTGGACTCTTCCTCCCCTCCTTGATTGGGACTATGGTGTATTTGGATTATCTCAGCTCTGAGACCATTTCTGTTCATTTGTCTACATTTGCAAGGTGTGAGTGTTCAAAGGAACTATTGGGGACTGAAACCATACTTTCCTGGGTGAACAAAGAGAGGATTTTTCTTTCCCAAAGTCTGAAGATGTGTACATTATAGACGAGTGGCGCCACTGTCCTCCACTTCCTCTTTGCTCCACATCACCACTTGCCTCCTTTTCCCTCCTCTTCCTCCTCCTTGTTTCAGGGTTAGTGTTGGGTTGGAGCTGAAGGGCATCTTGGAACTTCTTTGAGGGACAGATAGGGTCTGTGGGAGCTGATGGGAAGTTTAGACTCACGAGGAAACAATACTGATTGTCCAATGAATGTAGTTACAGAATAAACAGATCTTGCCCTGTTTAACCTCCATCTTTCCTTTTAATTATTAATGGTAGAAGTGTGTAATTCTGAAGATCTGCCTCCCCTCCCCTCCCCTCCCCTGCTCTGCTTTTTTTTTTCCAGTCAGCTGGTCTCTTCAGTTCTTGGATCTTTAGGCAACCTTACAGCCTATCTTCACAAATCCCATTTTCCCATCTGCTTCCAGAATGGGGTTGCAAGAAAGGAAACATTGGGTATTTCTCCACTGTCACTAGAAGTACCCATTAAGTACCCATTAATTGGTACAAAAAGCCATTACGTACCCCTTCCACCCTCCCTCATTTACCTTCCCCATTATTTGTATTCTGAAGCAGACCCCTCCGCATTCAGGCTATGATATTAGAAAAGTGTCTGGCTAGGCACTTGAGTGCAGGTAGGGAATGGCTTCTGTATGCCTTGTCTACTTATCTCATTTGCAGCGAAAATCAATCTGCTTTTAACTTGACCATGGGATATTAACTTCAATAAACAGATTGCTCAATTTAATAAACAGCTTATCAGGCACTTGTGGAGGTATGCACATCTCTGCTCTAGCATGCCAGACATGTCTTCCACCCTCCACAGAAGATGTCTGTTCCGATTCTTTTTGTACTTAGGGCTGGGTAAAAATTTATTCTGTGTTTTTCTAGGACCAAAATGCTGCTCGAATCATTGCAGTTATGCTTTTAACCATATCATTTCACATATATTGTTATGATAGTTGTATAGTACTTTTAGCAGATTGCTTGCCACCCTGGGAGCCCTTGCACTAAAGGCATGAAACAAACAAGCAATTATGTACCAGCTACAGAGGCTGGAAGGAAGACGGGCCTACTTACGATCTGTTCTCATAAATGGCAAGATAACGGCTAGATCCAGATGTCATTTATTTATTCCACTATTGGCCCTTTTGTACCAGACCAATTGGTCAAGGTGTGGGGAGCTCCAAGACCATGCAACCGCACCCCATGGAGATTGTTCCATCACCAGTCCTGGAGCTCCCTGTAGGCTGGATAGATGTGGTGCATGTTAATTTGTTCCACACCTATATTAGTGCCAGAGCCAGTAAGGCTCCGGTTTTACCATTCAGACCTCTTCTTGTTTGGAAGAGGTGCAGGGGGAGCACATCACATGAGACACATGTGCAATGACCTGATACACTTCCTGGTTACCCCAGTGATGACACCGTTCACGTACACTGGCATGTACAAACACGGTTGCACCTGGACAGGTGCTTGCACTTAGGGTAACTTTTGGGAAGGGGTGGGTGGGTTTTGTATGCTCTGAGCATCTGCAAATGCAGATGCTTAGAGGATTCTAGAGCCTTTTCATCCTTTGCTTCCCAGGGACAGGAGGAAAAGTGTGAAAAGACCCTATATTTGCTTATCCCAGAATAAAGTATGGGAATTTATAATATCTATGCTTTATTCCAGAACACTCAAATAGACTGGAATAACCAAATATAGTGTTGTCTGGGTGCAGCTAAAATTAGTACAATAAAGCATGTAAGGCCTTGGATTGTTCACCAAGTGACAAAAATAATAAGGCCACCGTATATAGCATTTTATTAGAAGGGATGTGGGTTATTTTTTAAGAAAACGATGGAGCTGGATTCCCTTTTTGCCAGCCCTCCAAAGTATACTTGAAAAGCACATGTGAGTTGCAGAAAGCAAGCAAGGAACACACACATGCCTACAAAGACATGCATTTATCTGTGTTTTTAGTAATCATGAGCTTTGTATATCTGTGAGTAACTATAAAATTGTCATGGTTTTTAGTATTTCCAACAACTCACATTTCTCTGATCAGAGACTGGCACATTCTCACTTTTTTTTTCAGGTGTGCAATTTTAAATGGCCAGTTTCTAGCTCAGGATTTGTGATTTTTCCTATTTATGGGATTTTTCATAAAATAACTCTCTAAAATTTCTAACCTGTCAGGTTTTTTCTGTTATCTGAGAGCGTGCATTTTAGGAATTTAAGAATTTGGCTGTACCCCATTCCAAGGTACCAGAGGGCATCTTTCAAGAAGGAATAATTAAATCAAAGCTCACAATTCTTTAAGGTAGGAACACAGAGGTGTACTCATTTCTTATTTCCCCCATCACACGTTAAACAAAAATAAACCGGCCATATTTCTCTTATGAGGGAACCCATAACCATAAATCCACGTGCCATTTAAATTACTCATTCTTGGCATTAATGACAGGCATCTTTAAATGAAAATATTTGACATTTTATTTTGGAATTACTTTATGAAATAAACATGATTGTGGGAAGTGTATTTAGCATTTGAAATGCTCCTCTACGGTCCTCTGTTTGTTTTTTACTTTGTGTTTGAAATGTAGTTTAATGGAGTACTTTTTGTTTATTTGATTCACTGCAAAATGATCCATGTAGCCCTGCTCGGGCTATAATAATGCATTCAAGAGTAAACTCTAATAATGTTTACTTGAGATGAGAGGGTGCTGATGTGCAGCAGACTCTTATTTTTCATGCTTCAAATGCTGTAATTCTCCCTTTAACTGGTCTTCCCACTGGGCAAATTTAACGCCTTCAAACTCTACAAAACCATGCAGCTCATCTTCCCATTGGGAGTGAGCCAAATCTACATATTTCTCCTTTATGGCAGTAAAGTTGTGCAGTGATTTCAAAATGTTATCACTCACATTTTTTAAAAGCTCTCAGTGGTATGTCTCTGAGCCCCACTGATAGCATATAGCAACAGCTCAGGCAAGAAGAATCTCTTAAGTATTCTCAGACTTAATCAGCAGTGTTTTTCAGAGAACTCTCATATGAGACAGAGGGATAACTAAGGATGGGGGAGCCCTCAGAAAACATTAATACAGATACAGACACACAACCTACTTTGCTTTGCAAACAGATATAAAAAGGATTTTGCATTATTAGACTGATTGTGATCTTAGCTGTTTTTCTCCAAATGATCTGAGAATGTGTTCACATTTAGAAGAGGAAAAAAAATCAAAAATCAAAAATCTGTATTCAGATTTGCAGTTAGAATCCTCTAATAAGGGGTCCAAGGGTTTCTCTTCTACCTACTGGTGTAGTCTAAGGAAGGCTAGTATGCTCCATCTACTTAGGATAGAGCATACGCTAGGGGCGTTTTTGCACTTCCCTTCCTGTCTGCTGGATGGGAGAGGAAAGTGATGACCCAACATTACCTAATGCTCGCATTTGTGAGTGCTAGGTAACTGTAGCCCAAGCCCACATGATTGGTCACTCACCTGGGACCGATCCTGGGCTGGTTCTCTTCTGGGTGCTGCTATTTTGACTTTGGCACCCTCTGCCACTGCGTGTGCACCAGTACTGTCACTTTGATGACGGTGACACTCTGTGCACATATCTATAGTCATCTGAGGTGCCAACACACTTGTGTGGCACCTCAATTGACCCTGGAGCATTGCAAGAAGAGCAAATGGTCACTGTCCAGTTGCTTCAGTCTGGTAAATGTTGGTTAACATGTGGAGCACGATTTTGTGTTCCACGCCTAATAAATGATTAGTGAACTATTGGGGGCAGGCATGCTTGGAGGCTATGATAACCTACTCCCACATGAAGATGCTCTTCACCAGAGGTTCATAAATTATGCACTAGAGGCTGTAGTGCAAATAGGATTTTGCATTATTAGACTGATTGTGATCTTAGCTGTGATCAGGAGGAAGGAGCTTGTTGTGGGGTAGACAGCTACAAGTGTCTTCTCCACAACTTCAGGTCTCAAAAGTGAAAGCAATCCCCAACTTGGAGATTAGATGCCTCAATAGATTCTACATCACGCCTAGTAGTCAAGTCAGCAAAAATGCAAGAAGTTTTATCTAGGGACAAGCATGAAGTCTGTTTTCCCCATTCTATGAGAGTTGAATGGGGTAATATTTGGCTTAATCTGAATCTCCCCCATGAAGATGGGGAGTTTTGGCCTAACAGGCAAACATCTGAGGAATGTTCATATGTAAAGGGAACCTGAAAGAGTGGTTTTAGCATGGTGTGAAAAAGTTGGATAGAGAAAAATATTTCTTAGAAAAAAATGTATTTCTCTATCTCACAACAATAGAACCGGTGTTCTAATGAAACTGATGGGCAGGAAAGCTAGGACCAACAAGTGGGTCATTGGTTCATGGAATTTACTACCAAGAAGAGGTAGTGACAGCAACCATCCTAGCTAGCTCCTAGAAAGAGTTAGGCAATTTTGTGGAGGATAGGTGTATCAACGTCTACTGAACTGATTGCTGGATATCACCTTCAAGTTAAAGAGACAGGGAGGATGCCTCTGAAGGTCAATTTGTAGGTAGTTGGGAGTAGGGATGTGCATGAATATTCGTAACATTCAAAATTTGGCTGAATTTAGCCAACTTCGAACATTCAAACTCAAACCGAATGTTACGATATTCATATGCTAACATTTGAATGAATACAAATGTTTCCAGACATTCATACAAATAGTTGGGACATTTGTTAAGCTGGGGAAATGTATCAGATACGTATCTGTTCATAGCAAATACATATCTGTTCATATGCAGATACATATCAAATGTGTGTATGAATACATACAAATAGATCTGTATTGAATAGAATTTTAACACGTTCTAATGTGTTCTATTCATACGAATACAGATTTTTGAGCATTTGATTCATTTTGAATCGAATGCCAAAAGACACATTCCTGCACATACCTAGTTGGGAGCGGATTAAAGTTTAATCTTTGTCTTCTGCTTAAGATTGCACAGAAACAATTGGTGTTAGGGATCTGTATGAATGAGATTTTTGGCATTTGATTTGTAATGAATCGAATGTTAGAAAATTTGTATTTGTTTGAATTGAACCCCTTTGAATGTAGTAGGATTCTATTCAGCACAAATATATTTGTACAAATTCGTACGAATATCCGATACAATTGCATATGTATCCTGCATACGGATCCTATACAAACACATACATATCAGATACGTATCCTATACGAATGCATAGCCAATACGTATCCCCAGTTTAAAGAACGTATGAACTATTTGTATAAATGTTCTGAAACATTAGTATTCATACGAATGTTAATGGAGGAATGTTGTAACGTTCAATTGGTGTACCAATGTCTGAATTCGTATGAATTTGCACAAATAATGGATGTTATAAATATCTGTGCACATCCCTAGTTGCTGGGCCACTGTGTGACAGGATGCTGGACTAGATGGGCTGTGGACTGATACAGCAGCAGGATTCTTCTTATGCTCTTAGGCCCTTATCTGCTCAAGGCTCCCATGAATAAAACCTGGGGAAACTGGTTTTTGCTACTTCTCTATTTTTTCTGCAATTCCTTGCATCATTTCTCAGAATTTTTGAAGGTCATTGGAGGCAATTTATAAGGCACCAGTGACTGTAGGAGCATCTACTTCAAATGAAGCTTTTTGGATGCAGCTTATCGTTCCTTAAGTTCACAGAAGTATTAAAATAAGCTGCTTGAAAGAGGAAATGGACCCTTGTCCCTATATCGGAATATATCAATACTTGCCAAAACAATTACACTTTAAAAATCCAAGTGCATGCCTGTCATATCAGGTGTTCTCTTGCATCACTAGACATGCTTCAACCTTTTAGTTTGGGTTGAGATAATTCTTCCTGACTCCGGTTCAAAGTGGTTTGCACAACCAAAGCTATCTGTATTTAGAGGGTAATTCTGAAATTGTTTCTTCTGAGTACTGAGTATTTTGGATAATTTGTGAGGAATTCAACCATCTCTTCTCCACACTGCTATGTTAGAAATTGCCATTTACAACAAGCAACCAGTTTATAAAGGAGAGATGAGGTGAAAAATCTACAAATCGCTTAACTTTTGAAAAATCTATTTTTCAAAAGCTTGTGAAGACAAGTATTGCTGGGATTTGGCGGGACTGTTCCTCTACCTCTATGCAGTTAGGAGAAAGATTCAAAGCCATCAGTATTATTCTTGTTTAAATAACCAACTGCAGCTTGTGATTAGGCTTGTGATTGTGTTCACACCTAAATTAAAATTCAGCTTCGGTCCATTTTCTGAGAAAGAGCACACACTAGTAAAGTGACAGACATCACATTAAAAATGTGCAGTTTAGATATGAAGGAGAGAGCTAAAATAAGAAAAGCAGAATTGTATTTTTATAAAGTATCCCCAAATGTTTTCCCAAAGACAAAAATCAAGAACAGAGCATTTTACCAGATACAGATATCCAAATTGTGCAAATGAGGGAATTTTAGGGTTACCATATTGGAAAATTATAACTTTTAAAAGTGTACAAAAGAAATATTGTTTATAATGTAAGCAACAGTTGCTTAAATGCCTTATGTTTATTTTTCTTTTTTAAATTTCGTTTTCAATTAAAAACTTAACAACTCAAAACAAAAACAATAATAGAGTATGAAGTCCCAGTAAAACAATAATGGTTAACAGATTCTAGACAATAAAAGTTAAAGAAAATATAAATACAAATCATAATCTATGATTTTAAAACAAAATTACTCACAGAAAATGTTTGTCTATAGTAAGCAATGATAAAGGAAAAAATAAGGAAACAGCAATCGTAATAATAATTACACTTTAAGATTTATAAAAATAGATATTATACTATTACTTAAAAAGAAGGATAAAAAATTATCCTTAGGCATGATAGCTAAATTAGTTATCCCAGATGTATCAATAGCTACTAGATTGAATGGCTAGAAACTGCCTCCAAGTTGGAGAAACTGTCAGGATGCCTCTAAGGCCATTTGCAGGGATTTGAGAGCAAGTGAAGGTTTGCCCTTGTCTTCTACTTGAGATGCCCATGAGTAGGGATGTGCATGAATATTCGTGCTATTTATTATTAGTGCAAATTTATACAAATAACAAAATTCACAGAGAAATACAATATTCATGTACACCATAGGTCCTAGTCACCTATGAATTTAATTTATCTGGCATTTGTTGAAGCTTTGTTTGAAGCTTTGGCCAAGGCCGGATGCCTGCCGTGGCCTCCTGTTCCCCCTCTTATACTGCCGCCACTGCCACATGCTCTCTTCTTAGGCCCAAGTAGACCTTCTGATTCTGTGCATGTAGCTCCCATCCCCATCCCATGATCCCCAGATGCACACCAGCTGTGCGTGCAGAACTGCAAGTGCTGTTTTATCACCTGAAGAGTGCTGAAATGGGCCTGGAGATGCCACCACAACATCCATAAAGGTAAGAGTGCACACCATAGTGGAACGAGGAGGCACAGTTCCCTCATCCATTGTCATTTCAGTGCTGGTAGAGCACTGAAACAGCAATTCTGATTCTGTGTGTGCAGCTCTTCATCTGGGGACCACAATCCTGGGATGGAGAACTGCATGTGCAGAACTGGAAGGCCTGTTTTGGTGCCCAAACAGCACCAAAATGGGCCCAGAGATTCCACTGTAAACAAATCCCACTTATGTAAGCATTAGTTGTGGAGTTTCCTTTCCCTCCATATTTTCCTGGGTGTTTGGGGGAGATTTCACAAGTTCTTGTGGGAGTTTGCCCTCACCCAAGAAGAAGCAGCCTCTCAGAGAGGGAGGGGCTGATCTCATGGTTAGAAGAGCTCTGCTTTCTGCTTTAAATTATTGTTAGAATATAGGGATGCTCTGCTCTCCCTGCAGAGCTCCTTTCCTTCGCATTAAAAAGATGTCTGGGTTTTTAATTTGTGTCTGGAGGCACCAAAGGCATAAGGTCAGTATTATGGGTATCATCCACTTCAGATAAAGCTAATCAAAGGTTAGTCTAGATTGCCAAATAACTCTATTATTCTGTAGGACTATCCAAGGTTTCAATTCCAATGTTGAAAGGACTATCTTCTCTGACTGGTCATTATTAATATGCAGATTTCCAAGTCTCTGCTGTGGCAAAAACAACTATTTTGTAGTCCCCCCCCCTGTTTTTACTGGTATGGAGGCTTGCATTTTAAAGTGGTCAGTTTTGGATCTTTAGTCTAGTTGAAAGATTTCAGGGGTCCTTGTCTTTATTCCATACATGCAACTTATATGCAAATGAAATGCCGTTTATGAGGCAATTTTGTACTTCCCTTCCCATCCACTGGATGGGAAAGGAGCACAATCACCCAACATTAATTCGCACTCGCACTTGAGAGTGCTAGTTAACTATAGCCCTCCCCACATGTGACCGAACACTCACCTGCGTTTGATTGCACTGACACTCCTCTTCTGGGCACCTCCATTTTGTTTGCAGAGCCCTGCATGACTGCATGTGTGACAGTGCCATTGTCATGATGACGCTGACCCTCTGTGCACATGCAGTCACATCTATGGTTGTCCAAGGTGCCAGTGCACTTTCATGGCACCTTAGACAACCCCAGAGCACTGAAACAGGTGCAGATGCTCTCTGCTGGAAGCGCCAGGTAAGGAATTGTGTAACGTTACTAAAGGTGTGAAGCATAATTTTGTGCTCTACATCTAGAGCATCATTAGGGAATTTCTGGCATGGCAGGGGGTGCCTGAAGGTTGTAACAGCCTTCTCAAGCTGCAGATGCTTGCAATAGCCTTTCCTTTGCTAGCACAGCACTCTCAAAGCAAAGGATTCTGGGAAATACATGGTTACTATATCTATATACATAATAGCCTACATATTCCTACGAAGATATATTGTAGCTTAAAAATATATATATACTTACATTCATATACATACATATTCATAAATTTCCATGAATATATAATCATAAAATTATATAAGTACATTTATACTCCTACACACCAACATGTCTATATACTGTATGTGAATTCTTAGATGAAATAAACATTAGGTTTTTAACAATTTATTAAAATGCAATAAATATTAAATATACAGTCTAGAAAATATACATGAGAGAGAAGTGCATATGACTGTTCTATATTGTTGTTCTGAAATTTTTATAATTTACACATGATCATATTAAAAGTTAGTTTATGTAAAGTATAAATTATTTAAATACATTTTGCTGTTATTTTACAGCTTTGTGGCAATAAATATAAGTGACTGTGCATTTATTTATGCATTCAATAAAAGCTGACAGCAGAAGTGGATCAAGGTGTGGACAGTTGTGTTCCTGCAATCCACATCCACAAGGTGCGTTTCCTAAGGTAAGTGCAAACACCCCCCCTATGATTAGTACTGCCATGATGTAGTTGCTTTGTAAAGGCTGGGGAGAAAATTTACACAGATCTGGCCCGTCTGGAGGAAATCACCTGGATGCAGGATTATACATCCCACAAATGGCAAAAATTTCAGCTGCTAATTGTAATACACAAAGGAGTCCTTTCCTGGAAGTTGCCACACAGAGTGTAGAAGTTGTTCATCCAATGGAGGAAAAGTACCCATTGAGAGTGGCTATGATAGGTAGACAGTAGGTAGTTAAAGAGAAGAGTTAATAATTTGGACCAAGATCAAAGTTTGTAGAAGGAAAAAGAGAAAGAAAGAGTTCCTCTGGCCCCATTATCAGTGAATTCTATTTGAAATGAATTAAAAAGGTTTTTAAAGCTGTCAAGAGCTTTAGTAATTGGAATTTAGAACTGCCTTGTAGAATCACCAGGTATGAACTCTTACAAAAATGAGTTAGACCATTTGGCTCATTTTGGAAGATGATTTCACTGTCTAGACTAATCATACCCATACGTGGATGCATTAGAATAGAAGCATATGTTTTCCACAGATTTTCCTGCTGCCATACCTCATTGCAAAATGTAATAGCCTCTGTGTGAAAAAGAGTGCATACAGCATTATTGTTTAACCTGCAAAGGAAAAAAAAAACCCTGTGCCTACTAATATTTAGAGACTGCTATACAAATATTTTCAGATAGATCCCTGGTTGATCCTTTTTTCACGCTTCCTTCCATGCACTTGTCCATATTTATTGCATCAGACTGCATGTAGTTCTTTTATGTTGTTTTACTTAATGCTCATGTGCAAACAAAAATGTTTGCTTTTAATACTAAGATTACTAGATTGAAATGCTTTTATGGTCCCCCTATAAGCTGAAAAATTCAATTAAACAAGGAAGAGCGCCAACAAATAAAAGCTGTTGTGAAACCTGTAGGTTAAGTGGATTGTGGAATCTTTCCTTGCTTGCTCAGACAAGCCCAAAGACTGATAAATTCTTCTTCCTCCAAAGGTTCCAGGATTTCATGGCTTTGCCAATAATTATCTGGAGCTTTAAAATGGCTGGAGAGCAATAGTAGAAAGGGACGTTTCCCTTTGCTCAGTCTAAACAGCTTTAGGTTTGGGACTTGAACAACAACAAAAAGTACCTCACAAAAATTATTTCTTGTAGCCCTCTTTAGACCCTTGAAAAATCCATGCCACAATTAAAATTATGTTCTTTCACAATATTGCTGCATTTGCCCTGATACACAATGCTACCAACTATCAAACCTTTACCTTAGGAGGGCTAAACAGATAATTGAAATTGTTGTGGGGAATCGAGGGCCCTTTTCCCACTAGCGCTTAGAACCCTTCTAAGGCCTGATTAGTACCTGATTGTTACCATCAGGAAGGCCCTGTCCTGACCTGGACCCCGATGAAGGCTCCATCTGCAAGGCCCTATACCAACAAGGGCAGGGAAAATCTAGAATTAAATGGTCCTTCAGGCCCTTAAATCTGGATTTCTTGTGGACCTGATTAAAGGTGTCCATAATGGGGTCTTTAGGCATCTTCAAGATCTGAATCTCCAGAAGGACCCCATCTCAAAAATCTGGATTTTGAAGATCTGGATCTCTGACTGTGCATGAGAAAATGGGTACTTTCTGCCAGTGGAAAAACACCCATAATCTCCCTTGGTGCTAACTGAGGTCAGCCAGGCTTGTGGCTTCCTGTAGCACAAAATGAGGTTAGAACAGAATAGGCCAGCAGATGCAGTGGTAAACCTAGGACTATTTCTTGCACTTGGTGAGCAACAGCAATAGAAACTGCATGATCAGTTCTGCACTATCTCCAAGTATATAAGGGTCCAATTTTTATCTTTTCTTGTTGGTATTAAATCCAACATTTTAATATGTATTGAGATTGAAGGAGAAAGAGAAATTGTTTGCTTGTACATCTATGTAGTAAATTCACTGTAAGATATACAATTAAACAAATATTTTCCAGGTGCTAAACTCCAAGCTTTTAACCCTCAACAAATCTTATGAAAAAACAATATTTTCTCATAGAAGAAATTCACCCCCTTTTTGCACCCATTAAGGACCCATTTGGGTGTGAGTCAGATGACCCCATTTCCACTACGGCACCCATTTGGGACACATTTGTTTCCACCACTGCTGGGAAAATCTGGATCATATGAGTACATCTCAGCCTTTAATCCGGATTTTCTGGGGTCTACAATGGGGTCTTCAGCCAGAAAATCTGGATTAAAGGGAGCCTGTTTCCACGTTAATTTGGCAATGGGGTCTAGAGGAGGCTAGGGGGAGTGGGCACCCATGGGGGGGACCCCCAAAACCTAGGCTTCGAAGTCATTTCGAAGTCATTTCGAAGTTACTTCGAAGTTGCCTTTGGAGATTAGCAAAGGCTCCGAAGTCTCTCCGAAAGCAACTTCGGAGATTAGCGAAGGCTCTGAAGACAAACCTCCGAGAACAAAGGGAGAACAAAGCGGACCGTTACCTTCAGGCATGGAAAGAGGTACATATTAATGAGGCTGACTCATCCCTGCTCACAAGGAGCTAATTAATATGCACGCTCTCGCAAGAGGTTTGTCTTCGGAACCTTTGCTAACCTCCGAAGGCAACTTCAGAGGGATTTCCGAGTGACTTCAGAGATTGCACCCCCTGTCCCCCAAAATACCTGGGGTGACAGACTGTTGCTCACCTTGTGGGTCAATCTGGACTTGCAGATGGGTGCTCTGGTGTTTCCACAGCAGGGAGGCTAGCACCCATTGCTATTGGATGCTAGACCACCCATGGAAACACATTGGGTACTTCCCTTAATCTGGATCTACTAGATCCAGATTAAGGGAAGTATCCATTGCTTAGATCCGGATCTTCTTAGATCCAGATTAAAGGAGCGCGGTGGAAAAACACCCTATAATGAAACATGCTGGATAGGGATTTGCATGAATGGGTTTGGGGGCATTCAGAATTCATATTCGTTCGAAAAGATCCCCATTGAATGTGGTAAGATTCCATTTGATATGAATATATTTGTATGAATTCATTCAAATATCCGATACGAATAGATACAGATCCTGCATATGGATTGATCCTATACAAGTGCATACATATTGAATGCGAATCCTATACCAATTTGTGCATATCGGATATGTATCCTATACAAATGCATATGTATCGATACGTATCCGATATGTATCCCCAGTTTAACGAATGTACGAACTACATATGAATGTTCTGAAACATTCATATTCGTACAAATGTTAATGTACAAATATCATAATATTTGATTCATGTACAAATGTCCGAATTTCTACAAATGTGTGCAAATAACGAATGTTATGAATATTCATGCACATCCCTAATGCTGGCAGCTATGCATTGCTATTACGGAAAACCCTGTATCATTGCAGGATTTCATGTAATAGCAAATTTATGGGTTATTGCTTCACTAATCATGGACTATAGGCTTGTTCCTCAGGCTCAAAATTACCCAGCTGGCTTCACGGAAGACTGTGGAATCAAACCAGTGACTATGAGATAGTCACAGCTCTCTTTCTGAACTCTCATGCCCCATGTACCCTCACAGGGTGTCTGTTGAAGCTTTGTCAGCCACTTTGAGTTCCCTTAAATGGATGAGAAAAGGGGGGGGGGTACAAAAACCAGCTCTTCTTCTTCTTGAATATGACTACCAGCACTTGAAGGGTGGATGGTCAGACCTGGCCCAGATGGATTGTCTTGGCAACAGTGAAAGCCATGCCAGGATGTTGTCATGGCAGTCGCAATGCAGCATAGCAACTGCATAGGTACAGGTGCAGCTGCCCCACTTTGCCTATTTGCAGCATTGCACCCACCGGAAGAGAGTGTGAACACTGTGTCTTGGAGCTCACCAGCTGTTTCTGATGAACTTTTACTTGTCCAACTGGCAGACCTTCCTGGATGCTCTGGGGCTGGCAGAGGTGGTGTGGTGCGAGTATGCACTTCCCCTGGAGTGACTGCACCCACGGGTGAACAGGCCCTAAATTGGGAATGTTGTGATTATATCCGACATTCCCACTATAATCCTGGAGAAATCACAGATTTTAGCCTGCATTTGGAGGTGGTGATTATTGTGGCCAAGATCTCTGAGGAAAGGTGAACAGAACATTGTAGAAATGGCCAAATGCCCAATTTTCTAACAGATGGATCCTTGTTTGTTCCTGAATCATTAGCACCATTGTGTATGGATATAATCTTGAATGGTACCATTCTTCCATTAAACAATGTTAGATGTAAATGCATATAATGGGTTCCATTTTTGGAAGGAGACAGATACGTTATTTTGCAAAGTCACAGAATGACAGTGTTTGCAAGATAAGTGAAATGCTGACTTATTTTCAAGGAAGCATAATGGATATGCAACGTTTTTAAATTTGAAATTCTCACAGTTAAAAACGCAGGGCCATTTTGCACAAGCACTAAGACCCCATTCTAGACCCCATTAGGAACCCAATTGTTACCAATCAGGAAGGTCCCATGTGGATCCCATTTAAGGCCACATCCAGCAGGCCCTGTCCCCATGAGGGCAAGAGAAATCTGGACTTAATGGGTCCTTTGGGCCCTTACATCCAGATTTTGTGTGGACCTGTTTAAAAGTGTCCACAATCCAGTCTTCTGGTGGCACCAGGGTGTGTGGCAAAGACAACAGAGGTGGCAATTGCAGCTGCCTCTGTCAGTGCAGTCCCACTGTCACCACTGCTGCCGCCACCAGCACCCCCCCCCACTGGCAGGAGGAGGAGGCAGTGGTGGTGGTGGTGGGAGCACTGGGGTGTAGAGGGCAGCACCCTCCACCTCTGCCACTCTGGCTGGCTGCAGAGGGACGAGCGCTACCACCACCCAGAGAAGCAGAAGTGGAGGGGGGAGATGGTGCTTATCCCTCTGCCACCCCCCATGTAAGTCCCTGCCCCTGATGTGGCTGCTTCAGCAGTGGGGCAGTAGGCGGCAGGTGTGGGGACATCTAGGGGCTGGTGATTGTGCCCACGAATCAAAGGTGCCTGTGATCTGAAGGTGCCATCCACCACAGGCTTCACAGCTGCTGCATAAGCAGCTTCAAAACCATACCTCTCTGCCTCACCCTCTGTTGGCAGGAGGACGGCATGATTGACAGTGGCGCTGGCCAATCATGGTGCGCCACAGGTGCCTCTTCCAGCTTCAGCTACACAGAGCCTTGGAGTGGATGCTATGGCATCTGCATGGTGCCGTTTAGCACCCATTCCCATCTCAATAATCCAGACCTTCAAGATACAGATCCTGGAGGTCCCGTGCAAAAATGGGGATAGGCTTCATCTGTGTGGGCATAAAAGGACAAGTATTATGGGCAGCAGGTAGGGACAGCATTTACACACTTGTGATGCTTTCAGGCTTTCAGTCTGCCTGCAACATCCAGAAGGCAGCCTTGGAGGAAGTGACCTATCATAGTGTGGGAAAAAATAACCCTGATGGGTTTTGCCAGTATTATCTGTCCCACTCCTCCCATTTCCAGGGAAGTCAACACAAATTCAAGAGGATGGGGGAATAGAAGAAACTCTCAATGAGGTGTTCTAATGATTCCTCCCATCCTGCGGGCAAAGGATCTTCTTGGAAGGGGGTCTGAGCATCCACAGTGAAGTTGTGGGAGTGGACTACCAAGTGGCAAATGTGCTTCAATCTTAATAAGTGCACAGCAGTCCACACTGGGGCAAAGAATCCTAATTATGTCTATAAACTGATTAGGGCTGAACTTTCTGCAACACACCTGAGGCATTTCCGCACTGGATCGCGTTCGAAACCGAACGCGTTCAGGCGGAAAGCTTAAGCCAGCTTCGGGCGCTTTCCCCGTTCACACACAGACGCGCCAGAACGCGTGTAAACGCGTTCCGGAGCGTCTGGGTGCGAATGGTCAAAGCGCCCGAAGCTGGCTTAGCCGGCAAACGCCGGCCAGGGGCGCGCCGGCAGCCGCGGAGGCAGATCGACAATCAGCTGTTTGAAAAACAGCTGATTGTCAAAGCCGCGCGGCGTCGGAGGCGAGCCGGCAGGCGATCGGGAGACAGAAGCGGCGCGAACGCTTCTTCTCCCGAACGCCTGCGGGCGGCTCGTCCGCGTTGGAACGCGTGTAGAGCACTTCGAAGTGCTCTACATTTCGAACGCGGAAAAGCCAGCTGCGGACACGTCGGGACGCAAGCCGCGCGCGGCCAATGCGGATGACGTGTCCACAGCTGGCTTTTTCGCGTTCCGTTTTCCCCCGTGCGAAAACGTCTCTGGAAAGGGTTCTTTGGGTTCTGCTGCACAGCTCAATGAAGGTGTCAGCCCAGTGCACTACAGTGGCAAAACGAGCCAATTCAGTGCTGGGAATAATTAGGAAGGGTACAGAAAACAAGTCAGCAGTGTCATTTTGCCCCTTTCTAAATCTACGGTGAGCCCACATGTGGAATATTGTGCACCGTTTAAGAGGGGACCTGAATGAAATCTATAAAATCATGTGTGGTATAGAAAGTCTTAGACAAATTCATGGATGATAGGTGTATCAGTGGCTACAAGAATGGATGCCCAGGTACATCCTCCAGGCTGGGGAGATGAGCAGAATGCCTCCAAAGGCTGTTTTCTGGTATTCAAGAGCAGGTGAAAGTTTTGCCCTCACCTTCTGCTTGAGATGCCCATAAGCAGTTGGTGGGATGCTGTGTTGGATGGGATGCTGCACCAGATGGGTTGTGACCTGATCCAGCAGGGCTTCTCCTATGTTCTAAGTGGAAAGGAAAATGCCTCACTATTACTGAAGTGAGGCTAGGGAGACTGAAGAATGTGGACAAGGAAAATGAAGTGAGGGAGCACTAAATTAGATGGGTGTGATCATGCCAGTAATAGACTAAGTACCCTAAGGCAGATTAATATTGGGGTCTTTTAGAATTAAAGTGGGAATACTGATAACTGAATTGGTAATTCTGAACACATGAAACATGCACTCCATGACTTTGGTAGAAATGCTCTGTAGTTTCCTGAACTTGCAAATTACACAATCTATTCATGATAACGCCCAAAGTCCTTATTTCTGCATAATCCCGCATTTCCCTGATACCGAAGACCAATCCTTAAAGGAATTACTGGAAGTTTAAAATGTAAATAAAATAAATGCTAGTGTTAAGAGAAATAAGCTTATGAGCTGTGGTTTGCAAAAGCAGGGCCCTTATCACAGACAGCAATGACAACAGAAAGCGCTCAGTATCCGATTTATGAGTGCAAATACAGAATGTATCAGAAAGAAGCAGTAATGAGACACCTACAGTCTATCATTTGTTCCATTTTACCTGCATAATTGAAGCTCATTTCTAAAGCTGCCCCTGTATGTTATACAGCTAATGAAAGTAATTTAGATATCTATGCTCCACTTTAATGCTTTTTGCCTATTTTTCTTAAAGCTTTCTGACTGCCTTTAAATGGCTTCTAAATAATATAGTGTTATCTTGGGCTGATTGGATGTACTCTATTAGAATCAAACTATTATATTTCTCAAGGTATTTTTATAAGAGCTAAAAAAGCAGCTTGAAGCCTGATTTCTTATTAGGGGGTAAAAATGGATACTTAAATAAGTAAACTCTGGGATGCTTTCATATCTAGCATGTATGAATTATCATCAAAACCAATTACTAATAGTGGGTATTCAGTTGCCTCATATTAAAGGGAGTAATCCTGTTATTAAACTAATGGACAACTTGCTTCTGAGAGATGGTTCTGGGATCTGAACATTAATACAGTTGATGTAACATTAATACAAGGCTTTTTAAAGTAGTCCTTTTAAGAAAATGTGTCATCCCAAGACACACAAAAATAATGCCTTACAAACAGTTGTCTGAATATGCATCTGAGAACCTAACTTATTTTGCCACACTGTGGCTTACATTACCTCCTAGTAGGCAACACCTACCCTGACTACAGGTGATACCCACTGACTGGCTTACATAATCTCCCACCCAACTCAGCTTAAAGAAAAATACATCTTTGATGCTAAGAAATTCTTAATAAAAAAAGAAGTAACCTTTCAGACTCTTTGAGAGAGGTTGGAAAGAGTGCTAGTTCAGAATCAAATTTACCTAGAGAGTGCCTCTTTAAGTATATCTGATCACATTACCAGAAGAGTGCAACATAGTTGGAATACATCGTACTGAAACTTGAATTATTTTTAAAAGTGAAATCAGAGCTTCAATATTTTACATTCTTGTCAATGGTACTAAGGTTTTTATAAATATATAAAAGCATAATGATTGCAGTGTATGGTACAGAAATCTCACAGGGTGTCTTGGATTATTACAGGCTTTACTAAGATCCTGGTTCTTTAACAAACCATGAGTTCTTGTGAATTTAAGAGTCAACAGCCTCTATCTGCCTCTCTTCAGTTCCAACTTTAATATCTGTTCATTGTTGGATTCCTGTCTTATCTTTGCCTTTCTGATCTCTGTCAAGTTTATCTCTTTCTCTTTTCCCTTACAGACATTAATTGACTGAAACATGGACCACCCAGCCTTTACAGAGCTTCTGTCTGTATCCATATTGAGCCTAAGGTATGTCCAATGAAGAGTCAAGGGGCGTGACATTCCTGGATGGCTCTAGCAGAATATGATGGGTTGTCCTGCTTGCAGTAGCCACAAATGACCAAGAGGGGGCACCCCTTCAAATCTATAAATAGGAGCAGTGCTTGCCTCCTTCCTTCAGTCGTTCCTTGGTCACAGAATAAGCCACTTGCTAGAGAGAGCTATATGTATAAAATCAGTGCCTCATGACAGTTCTAATGGCCATTGGGATGTTCGGGATAACAGCTGATCAAGCTGTACTCGCTTGCCCAGAAGGCTTTGCTTTGAGGGCAATGAAGTTGTGCCAGTAGCCGCCATTATGGGTGTGATGAGCGGCAACATTCTAAGAAGGTTTGGCCAAGTTAATGGCTGGTCACAAAAGCAGCAGAGCAGTACACTCATTTATGATGCTTTTTTTTTTTTACTATGTCACCCTAACATAGGTGCAGCTGAGACTGAAGGATCTATGGGGGCTGGAAACATGGCATACATGACTCAAGGAGGGACTCAAGTGGCTACTTTCTAAAAGGCGCTTTTCAGGGCTGCCTTGCCCTCTTCCTCTTGGCATGAATGAGCCACCCATAACGGATCCCTTCATGGAGCCTTGCTGGGTGGCTGAATGGCTGCCGCTTGCCTGCCTTTTTATCTCTAAACACCGTCACACTGCCTATTCACCGCAATGTTGTGCCGGTCGCGACTCTTCTGCCTCTCTTATTGAGGGTGTGAGCCGCCCACCACTAATGATGTTGTTGTATCTTTCAGAGTAAAGGTGTTTGAATACATGCTCTTCTAGAATGACTGAAGGGAGGGGGCAAGCTCTGCTCCTATTTATTCTGCATGGAGCCATCCAGAACGGTACTTCACGTTCAACGGTACAACTCTCTGTTCCCACCATGGCAGGACTGCTGTCCATGCAGTGTACCTCTAAGGGCAGTTGAGGACCAGCCAACACCTTTAAAGATATTTATCCTCCAGACTGAGAAGAAAGACTCTGAGGGTGCTAGCCACCTCAGGTACTCACACCACTACTATGAAAATATGTGGAAGCCACCTATCAGGATCACTCTCCACCTAGACATTTTTTTTTCATTCCATCAAAAATGGCTGACTTCCTTGGGCCATTTCTGGTGAGATGAAAAATATTCCCATGGCGTATTTTTGTTCACCAATTTCAAAGCGAGTGAGGGTGTGTGCAGACACTACATGCATCACCTCTGGGGTGGAATCAAACACTCTTGTCCTTAAGGTGCTGCAGTTCTCCATGATGGAGATATAGCCTCAGTTCTGTGTCCCTTTTCCTTTATTCCAATTGGTCAAATAGCAACATGATTTACATATTGATAGGCTGCAGAAGTGTTTTCTTACTGTCAGGGTCACCATAGGTGGTACTGGGACTTCTGTTTCCTCAGACACTGTTTAATCCTTACCCTTACCCTTATCTCTCTCTCTTGAAACTTTGTATTACTGGTATGGTTTTTACCTGCTTAAATTACATTAACAGGATATATGAGCACGTTTGGCCTTGTGGTTAGAGTGCCGGACTCATATCTCATAGTCACGGGGCTGGATCTCACACTTCTCCATGAAGCCAGCTGGGTGACCTTGGGCTAAGCCCCACTTACCACACTTTGTCTGTTGTGGGGAAAAGACTAGAAAGGTCTGTCAGCCACTCTGAGCTCCCTTAAATGGGAGAGAAAAGTGGGGCATAAAAGCCAACTCCTATTGCTCCTCCTTCTTCCTTGGCACAAATATACCCTGGGGCATCTTTACACTGACAAGTTCACATTAGCCCATGGAGCAGAGGATGTGTTACACACTAAACCATGGCTGTGCTCAAATGTAACAATAAAATAAAATAAAAGCATTTCAGGTGCCTTTGAAGCAACTTAAAGAGAGCTTCAAAGTGGACTGTTCACACACCAAGCTTCCACTCTCCCTTCTCATGAACATTCCATGACAGAAAAGATGGATTACAGAAGGGCTACACACTTGAGGACACAAGGGCCACACACTTTCCCCTTTTGTTATGGCTGAGCACAGTCTATGTCAGCCAATGTATATGAAGTCTGGGATCATACTGAATTTTCAGCACCGTTAAGAAGCAACATGCAAGTCAGCTATAATATTATTGTTGACAGCCGGTGACTGAACAAATGGTTGCTCCCTTAATCTGTTCTTAGAAATATCTTTTGGCTGTATCATGGACATTCCTTTCGTATACTTGGTTCCATCCATCTTCTCTGTTTCCTCCTCTTTCTACTTTTCTCAACCTAGGCTTTCATTTGTTTTCATCAGGACAAAGTATGTGTGTTTCTGCCTAATGGTCATCACCATAAGGGAGCAGTATAGTTTTATTTGATTCTCAACTGACTTTGTCCTTGTCCTTCAAAAGGAGCCCTGCTAGATCAGGCCACAGCCCATCTAGTCCAGCATCCTGTCCCACACAGTTGCCCACCAATTGCCCATGCAAAGGCAAAACCTTAATCTTCTCTTGAATCTCTGCAAATGGCCTTTAGGGTGCTTCCACATTTGCTGCCGAGAAACAGCTCAAAGAAGAGCCATTTCTCGGCAATCCAACCTCCCATGGATCCATCCCAAATAGGGACGGATCTGAAGGGACCTTGTGTGTCCGCGCACATGCGGGGAGGCCAGATCGGGTGGCTGGATTGTCTGGGTGCTGCGCAGAAGCCGCAGCACCCATTCAAAAGGGCATCTGGCCTCCTGCGCCGCTGACGCCACCCCCAGAGCCATGGGACTGAAATATGCACCTGCCAGTCACTGCATCTTTCCGGCAGTGTGCGGCACGCAGTGGAGGGCAGAAGGAGGCAAACCGGCCTGCTTCCACACTCCCCAAGATGGTGGCTACAGTGACATCCATCCCTTCACCTGTCCATGTGCAGAAGCGTCCTGCTTCCGACCATATCAAGATGAAGAGACAGATTGAAGACCTAATTTTTGAGGTCTTCACAGAGAACAGATTCTTTGGCAGAAAGACCCAATTAGGGTCGGGTCTTGTGTGGAAGCGACCACTGGGAAGAGTCCCAGATCCAGCCTCCAATGCGGAAGGTAAGTCTAAATGTGTCTTGTATGTGTCTTGTATGTGTGTTGGAGGCTGCGTCCTCAAAAGACTTATTTGCCTCTCTACTGTCCCTCTACTGTCACTCTATTCAAGCAGACTTTAAAAGTGCCATGCAAATCCGGAATAAGCGTCCTCATGAGGCTCAGCAAAATGCGCATTTTTAATGCACCTTCTGTCCCCATGGGAGCTGTGTTTTCTTTGCGCGCATCTTTTTCTCCCCGCCCCTGCTCTTGTTGATAGGGTGCCAGCAGGAACGGGGAGGGACTGTGCTTGGCGCGGCCACAACCAGGAAGACAACATAGCCATCGGTTCTCTGTTCGTCTCCCAGATCTTCCACCCTCCGAAATGGCTTCTCGTGCTGGCAAAGGCAGTGGCTGCAGCTAGTTGCTATGCAATCGCTCATTCACTCTCACCACTTTCCCTGTTATTGCTGTCAAAATCCACCCCATACAGTAGCAATAATCCACCCACTTCACACCTGATAGCGATTGCAACAATGTTGTAATTCTGCGTGATTCTGGCTCTTTAGTTCTGAGCTTTAGAAAGTGAAGCTGCTTGTGTTACTGCTGTGTGTGCAGGCGGCAATCCCCGCCCCTTTTGCCACGGAGCGTCCCCAAGGTAAATGTTGCGAGGAAAACCCACGACTTCCAAAAAGAGCACTTTTTTGTTGTGGGTTTTCCTCATTTTGTAGCGCTGGAAGCGTGCTGAAAAGCCTGGCATGGGGGCGGTCAGAGGTAAAAGAACATTTTTAGCACACTTTAATTTGCTTGGGGACAGGCTCTAAATGTGTTCTAGGGGCCTGTGCAGAAGCACCCTTAGAGACATGCTGCCTGTTTCTTCAGCCTGGAGAGGCACCCATTCAAGTATCTTTTAATACACCTATCATCCATGAATTTGTCTAATCCTTTCTTACTCTTGGTACCTTTTCTGTCATAAGAACATAAGAATTTGTAGTCCATGACATTCTCTTGCCTTTTCATACCATCCCATTTACAATGTAAAAGACCATTGCTTTAATTATTTTGATAATTTCTACTTGGCTGCCTATCATACATATAAATATTTTAAAACAAAGCTGTTAAGAATTACATTGTTCCCAAGATATTTACGGTACAAAATGTTTAATGCTTTTACAGAGCGTATGGGATTGGCCTTTCTGTATTTATTTTTAAGGTATATCATTTTGCTTCTTATTTCAATGTGAGCCCATCAAGTGTGTATTTTTCAAAGTAATAAAACACAGATAGTGGTATTGCCAGATCTGGGAAGGCTATAAAGCTGACAGTCTCATGACTTTTTGCCTACTTGCCCATCTGGTAGCTCCCATTTTCTGGCAACCATGAGGGCAAGACAGATAACATGTCAGTTCAAAAGTCTTTGCATAACAGCAGTGCTGGACCACAGATTAAGGAATTTACATGCCTCAAAATTTTGCAGATCCTCCAAACAGGAAAAAAAAAATGTGTAGATTGGGGAGAAATGCCACAAAAATAAAATATTAGTAAGGATAATTTATTTTAAAAAATGCTTTAGGGAAAGTTACTTGCAAAAATAGATATACAGGCAAAAATGCACACAGAATGCATATATTATGAGAAAGGGACATGAAGATGTATGTCCAAATGCTTATGTGAACTCTTCTTTTTAAATCAGCTGCTGATAACAGAGACTGCGTCCAGATGTCAGTTACTTATTCTGTTAAATTTGGATATTCTGGGAATATCCAAATATAGTGGAATAAATAACTGACATATGGATGCAGCCAGAGTAAAGTGACCTTAAGGCTGTAAAAGAAAAAGCAGGAACTTTCTTCATTCAAGTAATTCAAAAGAGGTTTTCAGCTAATTGTGCAAAATATGTTTAAATCTTTTGAGATCAGAATACTGCAGCAGTTAGTAACTATTTCAGTCTGAAGATCTCTAAAATAACTTGAAATCTCTTTGAACTGGTTCATCGCTTGGCTCAGATTTAATACTACCCTGCTTTTGAATTGGCTTGGCTGGGATAAAAAAAAATCTTTTAAAGATGATCAGCGTTAAACCTGGATTAAAGAAATGTTTCAATCAGCTTGATTCCTCATGTGCAAATGTAGCAATTAAGCAAGATCATTCAATTACTTTTCCAAATAATTTACTGTTCCTAATAGGTTTTATGACATACCTTCAGCCATAAATGGAATGTAAATTCCATTCTGTAAGTTTCCACATTTGGCACTATTTAGCCCTAATAATCTAAAATGAGTGCTTGCAATAACCAGATACATTGTTTGCAGCTGTGCCTACTTCTTAAAAATCACTGGCATTTGGGGATTTGAAAGAGCACAAGAACGGTAGCTCATTTATCAGGTTTACACTGAGCTGGCAAGCCAATTCAGAAGATACTGGCTGCCTCCAGATTTGCAGAAGAAATCCACAGTTAAAAGTAAAAGCACAGTTTACCTGCTGTGCAGTGATGACCAGCCATCCCCACGTGATAAGCAGCTCCATAGCTTCCCATCGGAAGCTGCAAGAGCTGAGTTGCGGTCACATGGATTGAGGCAGCCAATCAGATCTCCTGTTCTCGTCCTGCTCTTCTCGCCATTCTGCCCGGATGGGTGGAAAAATTTGAATCTTGTTTATACGGTGCAGTGAGTGTCCTTAGATCAGCATTAAGGGAAGTGCACAGTAGCAATCAGATAATGCAATGCTATGACAATGAATCGATCATAGTGTATGACACCCCAATTGCGGTTGCATATTCCGCTGCACAGTATAAACAAGTTTGGATGCACCCACTCTGTTCTTTGATAAAGCAGATGCAAGAATTCCTTGCAACTTTGCAGAGTGAGGGATACTGCCAAAATCTATAATTACTTTGTTTGGAATATGGCATTATATAGCTGATTTTGTTTTGGTGTTCATAGGGATATGCAACACCCCACCCCACCCCACCCCCGCTTCACACTGAAGCAAATGGGACAGAATTTTGCATTTGTGTGTATGGAGCCACTTTGAATGTGCTAGGCTTCGGATTTTCTTCAAATCCCTGCTGCCACCAGTCACGCCTCCAAATCCATGCTGAATGTCATTTTCTAGTGCCCTAGTCTAATCTACGTTCTATGTAGACAGAACATACTAGGAGAGGGCAGTGCCACTGATCCTCTCTAAAACATGGAAAAAGGAGACCCAGAAGTGGACTATTTTCATGGCCACCAACAATTGTGGAAGGGCCTTTAACTTTTTGTTACTTTTTATTTCATTTTTTAACCTTCTTGCATTAAAAGAATACCCTCTCATTTCTAGGTCCAGGAGGTTTGCAAGTGGATCAAAAACAAAAAGTATCTAAAACACCAAACATGAATGGGAAAGAACATAAGCCTTAATTTTCCCATGATAATTACTGTTGAAACAGAGCTTAGATAGCAGTTGAGAACACAGTTAATGCCTTTAAGAGTGGGATCATATCTTCTATAGCCCATTCTTCCTATCCATCCAATGTTCACCAGGCTGCTAGCAAAAGGCAAAAGCTGTCATTATAAACTGTAGAGCCAGTAGCTTTAATACATCACAACAATAAAGCTGAAGGCATAATTGCTACTTTTCTTGTTTCTTATAGTGTGAATAGTATTTAGCCTCTGGCCCATTCCTGTTTTCAAGCATCAAATCACCCACCTGTCTTTACGCGCCTAGTTAATCTAGACTATGTGCCTAAAATGCTACCAAAAAGAACTTATTTTGTTGTACAAATTCTAATGATCTTACATATCACAGATTCCTGTGGCTGCACAGGCAAAATGAGATGTTCATAGCATAGCCCATTTTTTTCTGGGCAGTTAATAAAAAATATATATAAGCAAAATCCTCCCATACTGAGACTCTGTTAGTTCTGGTGTTAATTGATGTATGAAGATGATTTGATAAGCATGTTCCAGAATCAATGCCTGAATGAAGACAGATTTGTGATAAATAACCTCATCACTAATCTGTGGAATGAAGCTTACTCTGTTGGGAGAAATTGGACTCAAACAGGAATATAATTTGATCTAGATCTGAAACTAACAATTTTTTTTCCCTTTAACAGTTCCAATGGCAGCGAAAAAAGCTCCTCCTATGGGGTTTTTATACAGTAACTTTCTGATTTACAGTGCAGAATTGTTATGTAATCCAACTCACTAATGACTTCTGATTGGTTATGCTCATCAGTGGAACCCATCCAAGTCCAGATAAGGCAGAGAGAAAATGTCTAGCCACTTTGCTGGTGTGCTCTGCCACTCTAAAGGTGGACTCATTTAAATTCAAGTGTAGGTGGTCCCTTGTACAAGGGCATTGTGGCATTGGCATGCTCCAAAGCAACGTATGGCTATCATGAACTTGCGTGAACAGTTTGTGAAGGGACTTTGTGGATTTGTTGACATGTGTTTTAAATTTATGTATAATAGATGTAGGGAAGCTGCTTAGGTCAAGGTGCCTTTTCTTCTGGAGAAGGTCTACAGGTATGCATGAAGAGCTCTTATGTGTGGGTGTAGGCTGCTCCCCCCACCTTGATCCACCTTGCAGACACATGCAGCTATGCCATCTTGCAAATTCTTGGTAGGGGTTGATATTAGGGATGCGCAAGAATATTCTAAACATTCAGAATTAAATCAAATTCATTTGAATTCAGACATTCAGTTTTTGAGACATGTCTATACATTCTTTTTTCAACATTCAAATGAATTTTGAATGTTTTGAATCATTCATATGAATTATTTGGACATTCACATGTATACAGATATGTACTTGTTACATACATATCCGTATGGATCTTATTCGTATCCGTATGCATTTGTTTGGGATGAAAATGGGATGCATTTGGGTTAAAAACGGGATGCATATGGATGAGTACGGACACATGCGAATTTTGTCGACATTCATATCTTGAAATACAAATTAAATATTTCTACGAATAGATGTGAATGTATTCGAATAGACTAGATTGTGAATACATTTGTATTCTGAACATTCTAATTGATTTGAACTTTTGGATATTCAATTTGAAATGAATGCCAAAAATTGCATTTGTGCACACCCCTAGTTGCCATCCAAGCCTCCTTATATCACAATATGATTTTTAAAGGGTGAAAAGGTATGCAGAAGAACTTCTTTGTTGTAACATAAAAACCAAAACCAAAACCAAAAATATTCAGTGCCAAATCTAATTTTACACATTGTCTGTCCTGAAAGATGACAAACATTTCTATGTTCTTGTTCATGTTGAAGATTTTGGGGAAGGAACATAACTACCATTGAGAGTATCTGGATATTTGTCAAGAGCCCAGGACATGGTGGAGGGGCTGCTGATCTTAGTGCTAAGCGGTTTTCTTCTTAAAGATGTTTTTTCTTCTCCATAAAAGCTTCCCAAAGGTTTACAGTAAGTTAACCTTTCAGTGAGTTAACCTTTGTATCTAAGGTTTTATTGCTTTATTTATCTGTCCACATTTCAGTGCGCCTTTCTTACTTCAACTGGTCACCTAAAAAACTGCAAATCAAGAAGCACATTTTTAATTATGTATTCCATATATCCAAGTATGTAATGGCTCAGCAAGTGCCTTCCTCTTTTCCCCCCCAGAAGCCCAGGGAGCAAAAGGGTTTGTGTGTGTGTGTGTGTGTGTGTGTGTGTGTGTGTGTGAGAGAGAGAGAGAGAGAGAGAGAGAGTTGAAAGTAAGACTTCTGTTGCACAGAAGCTGCACCTCCATTCTCCATGAGTCTAGGGGACTCTCTAAATGATGAGCGGAAACAGTAGCTTTTTCAAAAAAAATATTTCCCCCATTGCAACTCAAAAAAGATCATTAGATTGAGCCTGTGCAAAGGAAGGACGTCCTATCATTCTTTGAGTTCATGATACAATTTCTAGATTGATCAATTTGCTGCTGTACTTGCATGAGCCAGACCAAATATGGCTTGTGCCAGCACAGTGAGAAATACATCAACATTTTATGCAAATATAGCAATTCTTGAGCTTTCCAAAATCTGATTGGTTAGAGGGATAGGCCAAACATTCTCCAAAATTGGGGCAGAACTGACAGCCAGTCCCGGTCTTTATATGCCAGGATGCCAGCTTTTAAGGGCCATTTCATACTTATCTTAGTGGGATGGTATAGCAATATACCATCCCACTTATATACAATAAGTTAAGATGGGGCAAACTGGAGGCCTTTTCGCACACGCGGTTTTAGAACGCACGGAAGACAGCCCGGGACGCGGCATTCACATTGCCGCAGCTGGGTTTGCGTCCCGGCACATCCGGAGCTGTCTTCCGCGCGTTCCAGATGCAGAGCACTTTAAAGTGCTCTGCATCCATTCCCGCGTGTACGAAGCGTCCCGGCGCATTCGGGGAGAGAAGCGTTCGCGCACGCTTCTCTCTCTGACAGCCGTCGGCATGCCCCCAGGGCCAGCATGGGCCGAAAATCGCCCCCACAGCTGGCCTCTGATTGCTGATGACCAGCCTTGCCGGGCCGGCGATTGCACCGGCGCGGCGAGGCCGGTAGACGGGACCCACCGAATCGGGGTTCCCCTGTCCCATCTGCCAGGGTCACTGAATCTAGCCACCTGCGCCCCGCAGATCAGCCCCCCATGCCCCCACTCCCCAAAGCCCCCACCCCACCCCCACCCCGAACCTGATCTCGCCCATCTACAGGATGCAGGCGCCTACATCTAGGCGCCTGCATCCCGTAGATGGGTGAGATCGGGTTCGGGGCGAAGCCTTCGGAGACCAGAGCCAGGAGCTCCGATCTCCGAAGGGGTCCTGCCCCATAGGGACCTTGCCCCGGGCCCCGCGATGGGGGCCCGGGGGCCCGGGCATCTTCGTGCCAGCTGCACAGGGCCCGATCAAGCCCCGTACAGCCGGCACGAAGTGGAGCGAGTGGCTTGACAGCGCTGCCCGCCCCTTGGGTGCTCTCACCCAATGGGAGGCAGCGTTGCCAGCCGTATCCCCGCCCTTGGCCGGCCTTTGCCGGCTAAGACACTTCGGAACACTTTTACCATTCACACACAGGCGCGCCGGAACGCGTTTACACGCGTTCTGGCACTCATGTGTGTGAGTGCTGAAAGCATCCTGAAGTGTCTTACGCCACCCGTCCTACACCCGTTCCAAATGGAACGGGTGTAGTGCGAAAATCCCTTGGGATGCCTGAAACTGACCACCAGCATTTGAAGTATGGATGGTCAGCCCCAGGCCAGTCAGATCACCATGATAATGGCCACAGCAATTTTTTGGGCATATGCTGGGATGTTGTCATGGTGACATCAACACAGTAGGGATGTGTACAAATATTTGTAACATTCGATATTCATACAAATTCAAACGAATTGAATGTGATGACATTCGTACACTGACATTCGTATTCGTATGAATGCCTCGGAACATTCATGAAACAGGGAGGTGGGAAAGTGTCTGCACCAGTCACATCTGCAACAGATCCAAAGTGCATTCAACATGGTTTGAGAGTAGATTCAGGGTGGATTTGTTGCTTTCAGAGTGGATATATTACGGGACATCTATTGGATGCCTATCAGAGATGTGTCAGATATGTATGCGTTCGTACTGGATATTCGTATGAATCCGTACAAATACATTGGTATCAAATAGAATCCTACCACATTTTATGGGGATCTATTCAAATGAATACAAATTTTCTTACATTCAATTTAACACCAATCAAATGCAAAAAACAAAAACAAAACCCCATTCATATACATCCCTACAACACAGCCCCCATTTGTGCAGCCCCAGCCCTGGTATCCTGTCGCTCTGCCCACATGCAGCATTTGCACTGAAAGAAACTTTAAATGCTGCATCTGGGAGCAAAGTGGGAGCTCCCAGCAACTCCACAACTTTGAAGGATCAGAGCTGCTCCTGGATGCTCTTGGGCTCATTGGGACCCTTGGAGGTGGTGGGAAGTGCAGATGGAGCATCTGAGAGCATACCCAACCAGGAAAGTGTGAACAAACCCTAAGAAAATGACTGGAGACTTTCTTTGGGTCTATGCACCATTTGTGTGCTTCAGATATATACATTTTTAAACCTTGGCTTAAAAACATCAGTGTTTGTTTTGTCAAAGCTTCTGAACAGATAGGGTGTTTTCCCACTGTCACTAAAAGTACCCATTAAGTACCCATTAATGGGTAATGGCATTTTTGTACCCATTAATGGGTACTTAATGGGTACTTCTAGTGACAGTGGAAAATTACCCATAGTTTCAAGTAGCATTGATTTTAAAAGAATACAGAAGAGAAGTAAACTGGAAAAATCTCATTTTTTTTTTCCTGTTCACTTAACTTCAATTATGTATCAATTCATTGTTTGCAGAACATAGTGGTACAATGTGATAGTATTTCATTTATCAGGGAGGTTGTCTATGAAATTTTTGCAATCTGGGCAGAATGAAGGAAGAGGTAAAGCACTTTTATAAACAGGCCGCCTCTTTTATCAAACATAAAGCATCTCATCGTTTTCAATTAAAGAACTCCATGAAGTCTTTGAAAAGAGGACTTGTTTGCTTAAAATACGTGAAGGTCATATTTCCCCAGTAATAGTGAACAAGGAGGAGTCATTTATTATTTTTAAGCAGCTTGTCATTTACCTATTATGAAGATGAATAACATTTGTTATTGCCTAATAATCCCCCCGTTGATTATGCAGGAAAAGATACTTGCAGAATTCCTTATGTGCCTCCTTTGCTTTGGAGATTATTAATGGATTTTGATTACGTTTTGTAAACACTAAATTATGAGACTTGTTCTCTGGATGAAGCGACTGGCAAGCATGATGCTCCAATGGGCTGTCCTCTGCTTAGCCTCAGTCATGCTGTTTCTCTCATGCTTGCACAACAAAGTTCATTTTTAAATATCAAACAGATTGTCAATGGATCATATGCTGCTCTATTAAAGTTAGTTTTTGGACACCTGCCTTCCTAAAGAGAGTTAATAAAGCTATAAGTTACCTGTGCAGCTTCATTTGGAACACTGCCTAATTACCTGGATTCTTTCCACATTTTTGGAATGTCCGAGTTCTGTTTCCAGAGCAGATGGAGTCGCTCAGGAATGACTTCATTTGTATTAATTTGTTAGACTGTCTTCTGTTATTCATCTCACTGCCTTCAAAGCAGAGCAGGGGGGGGGGATCAGGAAGTAATCTCCACCCTTACCCCGACTATTCAAACTTGGTCATGGTGAAGCAAAAAGTTAATTTAGTAATGTTCATCCAAAGTTTTTTGTTGATATGAGAAAAGAAGTTTCGTTATTACTGTTATTGTGGAATGAATGTTCTTCATACTGCCAACATTTTATAATAGGGTAAAGTAACTTTGGGATCATCCACACAGGAGCATAATGTACTTTCTGGTTACCCCAGGGCCTAGGCATCGAAATGGTAGACCTGGGCAACCACATCAACCTGCCTGCAAGCAGTTCACAAATGATCCCTGAGGCACTTTATTAGGGAATAGGGATGTGCACAGATTATCTGTGCATTTGAAATCCAGACAAATACATTTGGATTGCGAAATTCATGGACAGATTGAATAGGGCCCTATTTAAAGGGCCCTATCTATCCATGAATTGGGTAATCCAGTATCTGTAGAAGCTTTGGTAGAAGCTTCTAAGGATACTAGATGCCCTGAGGCATCCCTACCCTGGCCACCCCCCAGGCACCCTCTCCCCAAACCTCCCCTCCGTGGCCTCCCCGGGGCCCCATTACCTGCAGTGTGGGCCTCTTCCAGGGCCCTCTGGAACCATGAAAGGGTTCCGAGAGGTAAATACAGGCCTTCTGGTAAAACCAGAAGGCCTGTATTTAGCCCTTGGAACTCTTTCACGGTTCCAGACGGCCCTGGAAAAGTCCCATGCTGCCACAGGAGTGCGTGCACTGGCCTCCCTGGGGCCCACTTACCTGGGTGATGTGCTCCGTTGATGGTGCGGGCCTGTTCTAGGGCCCCCTGGAACTGCAAGCAGGCTCCCAGAAGGTAAATATAGGCCTTCTGGTTTCACATAGGGCCCTGGAAGAGGCCTGGGATGGTGACAACAGCAGCAGCGGCACAAAGAATGTGCCACAGATGGCGAGGAGGAGGAGTTAAGTAAGAGGAAGTGGGAAAGGAGGGATGGGGGAGGGGTGGGAAAGCAGGGGTATTGGGGAGGGTTTATTTGTTTCAGGCACGGATATTCTATAGCATATCCGTGCTCAGATTCAAATACCCCTACATTTGTGGGGGTTGGTATTTAGCCGGAGCTGAATTTTTCCACATTCTATTCAATTCAAATAGAATGTGGAAAAATGGCTCCGGGCACACCCCTATTAGGTAACTCCTTTGAAGAACTCTTGGAATGATTCATGGGGGCTTCTTCCACTAGGGTTTAGAATCCTTCTATGGCCGCGTCCCCATGGAAGCTGGAGGGGAAGAATGGGAAAATAACCTCGCTCACTCACTCACTCTGATGGCAGGTGGATAAATGCTACTCTCACCGCCATCGCCACTGCCGCTATTCCTGCTTTTCTGCAGCTCTGAGTCCCCAGGTTTCTCCCCACTCTCATCCAGCTGCTTTCCACCTTCCTACTTCTTTGCCTACTTCTCCAGCTGCTAGACTGAGGAAGATGAGTCACGCATGAGTAAAGCTCACTGTTGAGCAAAAGTGAGCACCTGCGTTTGACAGCGAGCTTTACTCATGCATGCCTTGCTGATCCGGCGATGAGGGAAGGAGGGATGTCAGACTTGTAGCCCCTAATACTCCGGGAGTGTCTGAATGGCACCAGGACAATATGTGTTAGCTCCTTATTTCGGAAAGAGTACAGTTGCAAAGTGGGGGTTTTAACACGTATTGTCTCCCATGTAACCCGTATTAGGGCTTTGCATGGAGACGCTCCCGGGGCAGGCACAGAATACTTTCAGATTATTTTGAACATGGGGACATGACCTAAGACGCCCAAGGCCCTTTCCCTATCTGGATCCCATTAAAGGCCCCATCTGCAAGTCCCTGTCCCCATGAGGGCAGGGGAAATCCAGATTTAATGTGTCCTTCAGGCTCTTAAATCTGAATTTTGCGTGGACCTGATTAAAGGTGTCCACAATGGGTTCTTCAGGCATCTTCAAGATCCAGATCTCCAGGAGGACCCCATCTCAAAGATCCGGATCTTGAAGATCTGGATCTTTGACTGTGCGACAAAAGGGGGATAGTGACTGGGGAGCTTGCACCATGTGGAAGATTAGAAGGGGGAGTAGATGGCTTACCTGGTCAATTTTCACATTGGTTGCTTCTCCAAAGCACCAGAAATAACTGACTCCCTGGCCCATTTTTGTTCCTTCAAACGTGGTCAGAGTGGTCCATGCAGAAATGTCACTACTGCTTTGAGCGGAGCTCCCTTTTAGCAGCGATTTCCTCAAGGGTGGAAGCTGCAGGAAGGGGAATAATATGTACTTTCTGCAGTTCCCATCCGTCTGCCAGCCTCCACATGACTCCTGCCCCAGAATCCAAACGCAGCCTGCTCCTGTAGGCATGTTTCCATATT
Source organism: Aspidoscelis tigris stejnegeri (assembly GCA_023333525.1). Taxonomy (NCBI): domain Eukaryota; kingdom Metazoa; phylum Chordata; class Lepidosauria; order Squamata; family Teiidae; genus Aspidoscelis; species Aspidoscelis tigris. The sequence goes on from JALMGA010000004.1 coordinate 90,560,067, forward strand.
TCATTATAGGATGCGTACGGGATGTGTACAGGATGCGTACAGATGCATACAGGATGCATATGTACCCATAGAGATACAAATGTCTGAACTATCTGAATGAATACATATAAATGTAATGGTATAGAATGTCCAGACATTTGTTTTTCCTTAATTGTACAAATTTGGGTTTTCGAATATTTGACTCATTACTAATCGAATGTCAAAAATTGCATTTGTACAAGCCCCTTCTAGTGAGCCACCTTGACTCACAGCAGCCACAACCAGAGTTTCATTTGTGCTGTGTATCCTGTAATTGCCAAAGGCCATGAAATGGCTGTAAAACAGTGGGCACTGGTCAACCTGATCCCAGCCTAAGCTGCACAGTTTTGGCAGACCTTGGGTCAATTCCTCCACAAAAGCAGCTATTTCCCAGCCTCTGGGTGGCAGCATCCATTTAGAAGTGCTCTTCAAGTATTAGAAGACACAGTGCTCTGGGATTCTATTGCTTAAGTGGACACTTTTGTGCTTACATTTTGCTTTCTATTAGTTTGAAGGGACCCACCTGGGGCAGTCCTCTCCTATGTTTTGTTTGAGGTGCAGCCCTTAAATTTTGCTTTTGGGAGCAAGCAGAACTGTTGATCTTTATATATTTGGAGTGATTGATGATTCAATTGCACTTTATGCATAGGCTTGGCAGAACAGCGGGAGATGATTAGAAAGGTTACAGGCCAAAGCGGTGAATCATGAAGCGGTGAATCATGCAGAGTTGCAACAGGTGTTCTTCATGTTGAGTGGTATCTTATTTGGGCTCATAGAAGCCTTTGATTTCAATACATTAAAAGAATAAGAACATCCAGCACTTCGATGGATTGGACAAATGGTCTATCGAGGTGAGCAGTTCTTTCTCACAATGGCTGACCTGATGCCTGTAGGAAGTCTGTAATCTGGACATGAATGACAGAGGCTATCTTTGCTCGTATTGCACATCCTCTGGTACTGGATGTATTACATAACTGTAACTACTAATAGCCACTGATATACCTGTCCTCCAAGAATTTGTCTGATCCTCTTCTAAAGCTGTACAGGCTTTATAACTGGCAAACAACTTGGGAATGACTTGAAATCTGTTCACATACATTTTGAGGTCTCAGATTGACCTTGTTAGTATTGCTTCTGATAAGATGTGAGTGGCAGTATTTAATTCCACTCAGATAGGACCGCCATATGAAGAAGGACAGAGGTCATATAACCTTAAAAGCTGCCTAGAAGAAAGAGTTTAAGTGGGTGCTGCTTTAACATGCTGCTTAAATTGCCTCTTCTATACAGTTTTTAGAGCTGTAAGAACTCTGTTCTCTTTTTCATATGGTAGCCCAAACCTCAAGGAAAAAAACAAACAGATAATCCCACCATATGGAAATTCTTCCGGTCTAGATTTTTTTTTAAAAAAATGAGTCCTCCCTCCCAATCTGTTACCTAAATCAATTCAATCAATTGATTCAATTAGTGTTGACCTGGGGACAGTTTTGAAATTGATTTAGTTCTTTCCCTTTGGATTTTTTTTTCTGATGCAGGCATAGGCTTTCTTCCAGGGTGCTGAGACATCTTTTATCAATACTGCACTAAAATTTACATTGTGGATTTTGCCCAAGTTCTTCAAAGACAAAATTATAAATCTAGGGATAGTAGTACTTGTTATATCTGGAAGATCAACAGGCATTGGACCCTGGATAATGGGGTCCTCCAAGTTTAGCCTTAGTAAGTTCATTGTCCTCTTCCCATGTGTTCAGCTTGCTATGTGAGCCAGTTTGGTCTTATGGTTAGATTTCTGGACTTGTACCTCACAGTCATGGAGTTTGATTCCACACTCCTCTATGAAGCCAGCTGAGTGACCTTGGGCTAGTCACAGTTCTCTTTCTGAGCTCTCACAATCCCACCTACTTCACAGGCTGTCTGTTGTGGGGAGAAGAAGGTTTGCCAGCCACTTTAAGTCCCCTTAAATGGTTGAGAAAAGCCAACTCCTTCTTCTTAAGGGCATCATAAAAGGAAACTGTAACTGTTCAGAAAGTGATGAGAGTCAGCCCAGCTTAGTGTTACCTTTTACTCATCAGTCCTAAAAAGTTATTTATTATCTTCCAAAGTTCTGCATAATTCTAGCATCTCTTGATAGACTTAATTGCCAATGCCTTGACCTTAGTCTACACTTAATAATGTCCCATTGTCCCCTACTGCTACACACCCCTAAAGTGCAGTCACAAGGCTAGGAGTTCAGTACCTGATAAAGGGTGAATCAACAAAAGTGTCTGCAAGCACCTGATGAGTTCCAATAAATATGAAAGCGGTTGTGCCCTGCCTCCTGGAGGGCTGACCACTAATAGCATAAAAGAAAAAAATAAAAAATAAAAAAATGAAGGAGAAAACCTGAAGAAAAAAAACTCCCTCCAGGTTGGAGAGACAGGCAGGATGCCTCAAAAGGCCATTTGCAGGGGTCTGAGAGAATGCCCAGAAGTAATTGGTGGACCACTGCATCAGACAGGATGCTGGACTAGATGGGCTGTGGCCTGATCCTCTTATGTTCTCATAAAAAAGTATATTGAAAAATCTAACTTAATATATGTTTGCTCAAGCCACCCCCCAAAAGTTAAGGCCCTACTTGCAAACAATCTTGCCTCACGCTGAAATTGCCTCAGATGAAGTTGCAGAAGTCTTGGGTTAAGGTGTGGGCAGGTTAAAACATATCTATTGTTCTCATCGGACGTGTCTTCACGGCGTCGTTATCTCGAATTCAAAATGTTTTGACTCCGCCCAGTTCAGACGGCACTTCGGCTTAACACGCTCCTTCTGTGTTAAACCACCTTAAACCGTTTTAAAGTAAATCCTGATTTCAACAGGTCTCACTCTGAATTGTGCGCTCGATACGTGTTTCATTTTTTACTGTGTGGACAGTATCGTTTTCCGGGATGAGATTCCATGTTAAGGCTGTTCCGCCCCCAATCGCACTGTAACCAATGGGCTGTCCATATTGTAGGCACGTCATGTTTAGGATTCCCTCCCCCAATAGCTTTCATTGAATAGTGATTTCATTGAAAGAATCCAGCCTCCAAACAGCCACTACCTCAAAAGCTACACTGTAGCGATGTAGCTTAATAACAATGTTGCAGTTTTGCACAGTTCTGAACTTTAAAAAGGGAAAGGAAAGGAAAGCCCTGGAGCGTGTATTTTAAAAGCTGTGGCTATGAAGGGGTTTTGAGTCACTGCTGCGGCTGCTGTGTGCCCTGTGAAAGCAAAGGAAAAGCCCCTCGGTCCCCTCCAGCCCAGCCTCTCCGCGCGAGGGAAGCATGGGTGGGAAAGGGGGATCCAGACATCTTCGGAATCGCCTAAGTTCTGAACTTTAAGGGAAAGGAAAGGAAAGCCCTGGAGCTTGTATTTTAAAAGCTGTGGCTATGAAGGGGTTTTGAGTCGCTGCTGCGGCTGCTGTGTGCCCTGTGAAAGCAAAGGAAAAGCCCCTCGGTCCCCTCGGGGATCCAGAGCTGCACAGCGATGAGGGTGGGAGGTCTGATCTCTGTTACTTTGGGGCTGATCCTGGGAGGGAGCAGGGCGAAAGGCGCCGAGAATGCGACAGCGGCGGCAGCGGCGGCGGGCAACGAGGAGTGCCAGGATGGATGGATGGATGGATGGATGGATGGATGGATGGATGGATGGATGGATGGATGGATGGATGGATGGATGGATGCTGCTGCTGCTGCTGCTGCTGGTGGGAAGGGGGAGGGGAGAGAACGGGAATCCCCGGCGGAGCATGGATGACGCAAAGGGAAGGGAGGGTGGGATCCTGGGAGGGAGGACCAATCACAGGGCACCATGACTGGCAATGGGCGGGAGCACAGGGCTATTGTGGGGATTACCAGGATTGATTCCGCGTTAAGGCTGCAATCGGAATGCCACGGAACCGGATCAATTTGCAAGTCGTGTGGACAGCTTTGTTCCGGGTCAGTTATTTCGAATTATTTAAATCGAAATAACGCATGCCGTGAAGATGCAGCCATCCTCAGGACAAAACCTTTGCCACTGTAACAGAGTGGCCAGAAAATTCTGCCAATTGCTGGTAGTTCTCTAGTGGATTCCTGAACAAACCTGTAAACTAATAAGCCTAAAATGAATGCAGAAGTGCACTCCTGTGGAATCCTGTACATAGAAAAACAAGAAAGAAAAACATGTGAAACTAAAGGGCTTGCTCAATCTGAATTGTTTTACAGTGGCTCCGTGGTTTTAGCAGCTGCTAGCTAGCTGGTTGAAGTTATTCTCTTCAGTTGCTGTCCTATAAAGAAGCATTTAACCTGCTCCTTTTTCAACCAGTTCTAATAGAACTGGGTGGTTCAGTGGCTTTGAACTGATACCTGAATCACCAAGAGTCAGGGATCAAATTCAGACTGAACCAGGGGGCTCATCCAAACCAGTTGAACTGCCTGGTCTAGTGCATGTTCGTCTGCCAATTGTCCTTAAAAAGAGCTTTTCCCAATGATTTTTTTTAATGAACAGATTCAAACTTAAACCAGGTCAAGCCTTTTCAACCCATTTCAAATGCAAACCACAAACCATATGGATTGATACAATTCAAGCTGAACTATGATTTCACACACAGCTCTACTACCTTGTTTTCTTTTTTTAAAGCAGGCTACAGATCTAGAGAACCTAATCTGGTTCTCTAGTGTTTTATACCAGAACCCAATCTGGGCCAGTTTGGTCTAGTGGTTAGGGACCCGGACCTTATCTGAGAATATGAGGTTCAATTCTGCCCCTCCCCCATGAAGCCAGCTGGGTGACCTTGGGCTAGTCACAGCTGTCCTATGAGTTCTCACAGCTGCACCTACCTCCCAGGGTGTTTGTTGTGGGGAGAGGAATAGAAAGCTTTGTCAGCCGCTTTGAGTCCCCTTAAATGGAAGAGAAAAGCGGGATAGAAAAGCCTACTCTTCTTCCTCCAGTTAATGCTATCTGTACAGGTGCATCCTGGTTGTCTTCTTGTAGCCCTCTGAAGGTCTGATGTATACACAGCAACGTAAATGCCCAATTCCCTTCACAAGGAGAAAAACCAAGGCAATGCCCTTGTGTCCTTCCCTGGAATGCCTTTATACAGCATCTGTAAATCTTCACTATGGGCACACCTGGCAAAAGTGCATTGGAAGAAGCAATGTGCTTGGAATGCCAGAAAAAACACTTTGTAAAAAATGCAGATTCATTGTAAAATTTTGCACATTTGGCACACATATTCACATTTGAGTGTGATTTTATCATAGGAAAATCTGATAAAATGCACTGCAAAACTTTTCTGTTGCTATCCCCTAAGTTCTTAGACTTCATTGCTGACTATTGTTAGCCAGCCATCTTGAGAGACAATATTAACAATATGCTATTTATTTTGTTACACTAGGGCTGCATCCCCATTACACAATTTTATTGTGGTTTTAAATCTGAATTAATTTAATCAGCATTTAATCTGTTTTTTCATGTTCCCATTTATGGCCTTTTATGCGGATTTATGGGGGGGAACCCTTCCTTCCTCTCTTTTGCATCATACCCAGATTTGATAGAGTGGGGATACGCACCCTGTAAGCCTGCTGCTGATTAAAATTAGAATGGAGATAGCTATGGGGAAGGGAGCGAGGGAAGAAGGGAGACAAAGCAGGCAGCAGCTTTGTGGATCATCAGCTCAGCGCAAAAGGGCAAAATCTTTCTGATGGCTTTCAGATCAGACTCCTGGCTTTGCTAAAAGCAAGGAGGGGATGGGAGAGGAGATATAAAGTGGGGTGGGAGGAGAAGGGAGGGTTGATTACCTTCAGTTATTGCATAAACAAGGGTCAGAGAGAAGGGGGATGGAGGGAAGAACAATGACTAAAGAAAGCAAAGGCAGGTGAGGGAGGGGAGAAAGTGGGAAAGACCAGGAGAAGTAGCTGTGCCGTGTGTTTTGAACAAGCTGCTCTGCTGATTGTCTTCCGTTACATTTGTATCTCTCCTAAAATTGCAACAGCAGCTGCCAGGTCTGCTCTAGTCACTACAGCCGGGAAAAAGAAGCCAAATAATGGGTGATTATTGGGACTGAAGAAGAAGGGAGCACTGAAGAGAACACCCCTTCCCACCCACCCCCAAAAACTGCATACATTACCATTCACAGAAACCCTGGATTATTTGTAAATCCTGTTGCGAAACTACTTTTTATCTGAATATAGAAAGTCCACATTTGGAGATCTTTAATCCTCAGAAACTGCGGGTTCCCATAGTCATTTGGGAACGTTCAGCTCTGAAAATGGATTCAATTCACTTAAAAACTTCAGTGGAAATGCACCCTAGGTTCCAAGTGGCAAAACCACAAAATGTTTTCAGGCTGTCTTCTGTACAACACTTGACATCATCCTAGCTATGCCCGTTCCCCAGATCTGCCTAGCAATTTTGGCTAGTCTGATCATGTAGGCAGTCCCATATATCAGGTACCCATATTGTTGCACTGCTACATAAACTATGTTCCTGACACTCAATGGCAATCCCTGTCTTCTGGATTTATCTGCCATTAGCTTATAAGCATCCTTAGCTGTGTGCACCGAGCTTAGTAGCCGATGGCAGGCCAATCTGATTTGAGAGGCTCATCCATATAAATCTGGGGTGGCCAAAGAGGCCTGCAGTGGCAGCATTAGCCCTGTGTTTAAACTGCACAAAGCTCTGGATTGTGTTATTTCATCTGAGTGGAAGCATGAATGAAGTTATTATAAGTAAATTATGTTAGAGGCAGAAGAAAATCCAAACATCCTCATGTGAAGTGGTAGTACACCTGGAGTGCCATTAGCATGCTATGTCTGACTATTAGTTTGATGATGCTGGATAAAGAAAGATGGAAGAGAAATACCAATGACTGGAGCCAGTGCCATGATACAGCACCAATGATAGGGGGATTAATCCCAGGGATGGTCACTTCTGGACTTAGCAAAAAGATCTGTTTTATGTCAGGAAATGTTTTCAGCTACCAATAGTCCTGTACTCCTGGATGTAATTCTTTTTTTCTTTTTTTTTCTTTTTAGGAGACCATAGTGGGTGGGTGGCTTGGATTTATCAGCAGGATCCATTCAGCACTCTGGTATTTTTCTTTCATCTTTTGTTCTCCAGAATTATCAAACTAGTGATCAGACAGAGCATGCTAATGAGACTTCAGGTGCTCATAGCCCTTACCTGTTGAATAAACAACTCTTGGACTAAGGGTAGACCCTAGGCCTTTCTGCACTTATCTTTAAAATGGTGCAGAAAAGCCCTCAGAGCCTGATCAGGAGGGAAAAAAAGGGTTAGTGGTCACTCGATTAAAAAAAATCAAAATCAGAGTATGGTGGCTGTGAAAAGGTAATTCCAAAATAAGGATCACCAGGAAAGGAACAAAAATAAAAAAAAGTGCCAATATTATAGCACATTACTACAAGCTGACAGTGTGGCTGTACTCGGAGTATTGCATGTTGACTCTATAAAACATTTGTGACTGGGAAAGTGTTTAGGAAAGGTCAATAAAAATAAGAAGGGGTTGGAAGGTTATGGTGACTGTGAGTTTATTTGTTTTATTTTATTATTTATATTTCTTTCCCGCCCTATATCTCAAGGTCTCAGGTCAGGTAACAACCCTTAAAACAACAAATTACAAACCGATATATATTAAAAAACAATAATATACTTACAAACACTTAAAAGATTTGGCGTATTTAAAACAATATCCTAAATATTAAAATAATGGTATCTGCAGTATGTGTGTGTGTGTGTGGAGTATAATCACACCAGCCAAAGGCCAGGGCAAAAAAATGCATCTTCACCACCTTCCTGAATATATACAGAGAAGGGGCATGACACACCTCAAGGGTGAGAATATTCCATAACCTGGGGGCCATTACCGAGAAGCCTTTCCCGGGTACCCACCCGTTTCACTACTGAGGGCAGTGGGACAACCAGGAGGACCTGGTTAAGAATCCAAAGGCATGGGCAGGTCAGTATGGGAGAACGCATTCCTTTAGATATTTGTGGGCCAATTCATTATGGGCCTTGTAAGTTGTTAGTTAAGAAACCAAGAAGGATGAAAGAACATGATAGAAGAGTGTGAAATTATGCATGGTGTGGAAAAGATAATGCTAGAGCCAAGGAACATCAAGTGAAGTTCACTAACACAATGTAGTGATGACCTAAATTCATCAGCTTCGAAAGGTAATTGAACAAATGACCACTAGGATTCATAACTATATTGAAAGCAGTATTTCTTTCAAGGCCAGCGGCTGAGAGACTGTGAGTAAGAGAGCATTAAGGAGTCCATGTCCTATTTAAGGATTTCTTGTAATCCAAGGGGACAATTCTCATGCTGTTCTGTTCTAAATACCTTGGTCCCAAGTTAGGCAGGGAATTAAAGGTAAGCACCAGCACTAAATTATACTTGACAATTGATACAGAACATACATGAGAATGCCAGAAAAAGGGTAATTGCAGTCCCTTCCCAACCCACGAAGATATCCTAAAGAAGGAGGTTATGCAAACTGCATTCTTCCAGATATCTTAGTTATCAGAGATTGTTTTTGTGCAATAGGAAGAAGTGAAAATGGACAACCAGGTTTTCACTCAAGAGAATTAGGCAAATCACCTTTCATCCAAGGTTTTGTGAATCCACGACTTTAAGGGAGGGTTAATTACTTCTGAGCTTTATTGATTTCTGCACAAGACACTGGAGGACATAAACAATTGTTCTATTAAAAATAATAGATAAATAGTTTTGTTATGCTTGAATGACATAATACATACATAATAAACTGTGTACGTCTTCTTCAAAATTTTGTTTCAAGTCTAATCATCTAAACACTTTGGATTCTTACAAAATCATTTGGATCAATGAAGCTGTATTTTACATGACAAGTTAGAATCTGACTACAACTCATTGTTTTAGAGCTCAATTTTCATAGCATTGGAGCTGTACCTTCATCTGCCAAAAAAAGGAATCAAGTACGCAAAGAATGAAGTTCTGCTGTTGCATGCTCAATTTGATACCTTTTTATGCAGTGTAGGTGAAAATCTTTGAAAGTATAGCCCTTAAAGCTATAATTTTGAGCGGGTACTAATCACAGTTGCTACAAATGCTGACAAGTTTCCATGTCTGCATTTTTGGACATTTAATGTTCTCATTAAAATAATCGGAACCAAAGGAGAAAGAAGGAAGAAACACAAAGAAAAAGATGATCCGTCATTAATGTTTTATATTCAAGGGAGGGAGAGCACTTTCATTTTCTGATCACAGAGAACACAGGTAGAAAGCAACTTGCATGGATGCCTCTCAGTGAATGAAACTCATTTAGATTTATATGGGGATATATATATATATTTTTAAAAAGTACTGTATTTTCTGGCGTATAAGACTACTTTTTAACCCAGGAAAATCTTCTCAAAAGTTGGGGGTCGTCTTATACGCCGGGTGTTGTCTTCTTATATGGCGAGTATATCCCAAACTCTATATTTTAACTGGAAAGTTGGGGGTCGTCTTATGCGCCCAGTCGTCTTATACGCCGGAAAATACGGGTATATGCCACTGAGGAGACATTTAAATGTCAACTACAGCCTCTTCTGAGGGAGCCCAGCAATCTGGTTCCAGGATGACAGTCAGAAATTGCTGGTGGCACGGGACAGTTAACCAATGGAAAGTCAAAGAGCCCTTGGCATACTATAATTGGAGAAGTGGAGAAGTGGCATGGAGCAATTTTGCTCACAGATTCCTGACTGTGCTCAAGCTATATGCTTTGTTGTAGCAAGCTAATTCAAGATATTCTCATAATCTTTAAAGCTGTCGATGGATCAACATCAAGTTGGTTAAGGGACTGGCCATGCACCCCTGTAAGGTCTTGAATAAGCAGTAAGATCAGTATCTCAGATTTTGCTCTTAGTCCTATGAATTACCTTAAGTTGAGAGGAGCTAAGGATGGGGCAATAGTACATCTTGCTTACCCTTTTCAGGAGAAGGAAGAGGAGGAGGAGGAGAGGAAGAGTTAGTTTTTATACCCTGCTTTTCTCACCCATTTAAGGGGATTCAAAGTGGCTGACAAAACTTTATGTTCTTCTCCCCATAACAGAACGCCCTTTGAGGTGGGTGGGAATGTGAGAGCTCAGAAGAGAACTGTGACTAGCCCAAGGTCACCCAACTGGTTTCATGGAGGAGTGTGGAATCAAACCCGGTATTCCCAGATAAGAATCTGGCTCCCTAACCACTAAATCAAACTAGTGAGATGAGAAGGACATGTATATGAGCATGCATAGAAATCTGTGACGTTTGCATGGTCATAATCTAGCCAAGTGCCATGTATGTTTGCCATTGGTCCAACCTACTTTTTGCCTCTCACTACTCCCTCCCCACTGCTGGTAAAAAGCCATAAAAAGACTGCCTTTGAATTGAGAGAAGCTACAGTTATTAAGTTGAAGATGATTCTCCACCTTCATTATAAATAGAAAAATAAGCCCTGCAGTTGTGTTTACCCAGCAGCACCTAGTCAGATCATATCTGGGTAACTGAAAAACAGCCCCACCTCTAGTTTTTATGGTATTCAGAGATAACACTGTCTTTGATCATAGGGTATTAATGGCATTAATGTACCCATTAATGGGTACTTAATGGGTACTTCTAGTGATAGTGAAAAACACCCATAAACTGATTAGTGCAGCCTTGATCAGCTTGTCCAACCATTCTCAGAAGCCATTAAAGTTAAGTATGTTATCTTCCTCTCTACATGACACTTGAAAAGAACTTACGTGCCATCTTCATGTAGCTCTCCTTGGGGCCGGATGGAGCAAAAGAGAGGAGGAACCACAGGAAAAGGGAGCTGTTGAGCGGAACGCTTTGCAAGGGAAAACCACTTGCACAAGCCAAATTCCTGCACTGAACATGCCAGAAAGAGAATAAGAACAGACAAAGAAGTGGAGCTAAATGGACTGCTATTCTAGATCTTTTATTGGTATGGAATTGGATCAACTGGCAAACAGCCACCCCTGTGTCACTCCAGCCATCAGGATCCTTTCAAAACTCACAGTTAATCCTGTTCTAACAATTAGGTTCCTGCAACAGCCATTGGGTCCAGGATCCAGAGGTTGGTGGATCTGGCCCTTGACCATTTGCTTGCCTACCTCGCTTAGCAACTGGTATTTCTGCTTTGAGTAGATAGTGCCCAAAGTGGATATCAGAAGCACCCTTTCTTGTAATCAATTTAGATGCTCATTAGAATGCAATAGCTAACTTAACTTCATAGGCCATATGTTTTAATCTGTATGCAACTTTGCATAGCAAAGGTGGCTGAACCCAGTTTTCATTATAAATCAAGAGATAAGAGCTATGTTTTAAATCACCCTGTTAAATGCATCAGAGCCATACATAGCCTTGCATTCTGCAAGTGCTGTGCATGGCCAAGTGACCCCTTAGGTCAAAGATGTTTTTATTTATTGAATGATAAAAGAATGGGGGAGGCTTGTGAAATAACAACCCCAAAACAAAATGACAAAACGGTAGTATTCCTGAATGAACATTGTAGCATAAAGATTAGGAGTCTTGGTCTTAGTTCTGTATCTCCCTTTGGTGCATTTTGCAGAAATAACTCTGTTCCATAGTGTTACATGTAGACAGGCTGTTGGTTTTATTTCTTTTGTGGCATCCTTTTGGGCACTTCCCAAATGCCTAATGAGAGTACGAAACCTTTCAGTGTCTTGTAAATAGTGAATGCTCTACTTATTGAGCAAGTGCTCTGTAAATAACCATTAAGACTGTTTGTCAGCATGTCAGCAGTTCTCTAGGGCCCCAACATGAGACTATTTCCTTGATTATACAGGGATGTATTAGATAGCCACAAGCTCCAGCAACCCTTCAAGCCTCTAGTTTCTAAAGGACACTTTGATTGGATTTGCACTTACCTGACTGGTATGGTAGATTAATATCATGCCAGGTGGATCAGATTGAAATGTGGTGGTAGCCATTTGCAATATGAATACTGGACAAGCCCTGAATCTCTTCAGAAGTGTAGCATGAAGAGCCAGCTGGAATTCTTATGTAAAGTCCAAATGTCTGGTGAAGAGCATATACACATTGACCAGGCTGCTATGGCCTCCAAGCATGTCCTGCCTCACCAGAAGTTCACTAACTGTTGATTAGTGTAACCCTAACCCTTAACCAACATTTACCAAAAGCTTACCTGAAGCATCCGGTGGTGTGACCATTTGCTCTGTGTCTGGTTCCCTGCATTTGGTGGGCAAGGACCACAGCATCCACACAGGTGCGGTGGTGGTGGTGGCTGTGATCGATTGCTCACCCATGACATGATTGTAGACTTCTGATCCCCAGGAGTGGTGATCGATCGATCACAGACTTGTGAGAGAATTGTGTGTTCAATCATGGCATGGGTGAGCGATTGATCATTCCCGTCTTGCAAAAGCGTCTGAGTGGCCAATCACAGCAGCGAGGAGGTAGAACTTCCGGCTTCGGAGGCATCAGTGTAAACAGGAGGACCATTTAAATTTCTGGCTGGTAATGGACGCTTTGGGGAAGCTTAACTCCTGGCAAATGTGGATGGTCCGCCTTTACCTGAAGTTTACCAGCCTTAGTTCATGGCAGCCTAATCAGGTGAGTGTGAAAAGATTCCATATTAATGTGAATCTGTGAGGCTCTGCTCCCAGTCTGCATTAGTCAGAGGTAATATCTATCAGGAAGGCTCTGATCACAACAACTGGTAGTCATCTTTCAACAGGCTAGCAGGCCCTGATCCTGATCCTGATCTTGATCTTGACCCCACAGTGCAAAGGTACACCTCCATGTTTGGGACTACCAGGAGAGCAATTTTGGCATCACACCCAAGTGTACTTTGAAATGCATCCAGAGTCTCATAGGCTAGGAAACTGAAAATTGCATTTGTGCACTTCCCAACTCCTAAAGAAAGCCTGTTACATGGCCTTTCTGCACTGAAAGTTCACAAGCAGACAATGGCTCTGGTCCAGACTAGTCCTAGCTATGACCCTGAAGCACAGGTACATTTTGAAGCAAACATGTACCTGTATCCAATGTATCCAATGGTACAAAGGGCCTGAAAGACCCATTAAATCCAGATTTCCCCTGCCCTCATGGGGACAGGGCCTTGCAGATGGGGCCTTCAGTGGGGTCTACATGGGGACAGGGCCTTCCCAATTGGTACCAATCAGGTACTAATTGGGTTCCTAATAGGGTCTTAGAAGGGTTCTAAGCCCTAGTGGAAAAAGGCCCTTACTCCTCCTAAAAAATCTTTATATTGAAAATAATGTGTTTTTCTACTGAGCTATGATTCTGTCTCAGGAAAACCAGTGAAAATTGAAACATTGAATGTATTTTTAGGAAACCACAGTGATTGGAATTCAATTAGTCAGGGTTCATTGGTGAATTTTGTTTTTTCTTCTTTTTTAATGGCTATATATAGATGCAGAAAAATGTACTGCAGTAAGATCACAAACTCAATTGTACAAATCAAGTGTATTTGTGTGTAGATGATTTACTGTATAAAAGAATGTGTGCCTGTATATACAAAAACAAGAACATTTGTATAATGTGTGCCCTTGAATTTGTGCACAAACGTTCTGAAATGTATTTGAACAGAACTGGAAGAAATAAAACACAATCTTACTCATTGGGAGATGCAGAAGACGAATGTAAATTTGTGAAAAATGTAAGTTAAAAATTATTATTTTTATTTCTTTCTCCCTACTCCATCTCCTTATTGGCATCTTCAAGCATTAGTATAAGGCCTGATTCTTCATCCTTGTCCTTCATCTGACAGCTTCCAGGAGGGGGTAACACATACAGTATGGGGCAAGTTTAATGATAAATTCACAGTAGATTTCTTTCAATGGAGTTCTCCTGATTTATTATAAAGTGTACCTCCATCCAAAAAGGACTTTCAGTTTCGCCATTCTGGTTCTTCACTATAATATCTTCGATAACATGCTGAAATTTGCTTAGATAAAATTACAGTGAAGAAGGTAGAAAATCCAATGCAGAAATAATAAGCATTTTTAAAAATGAATCAGCGCTAAAAGGACTCTATCTGGCACTGGGAAATAATGAAAGTGACAAAAAATTCATCATCATTATTAATGGATCTTGTATAGTGTATATAAATAATTTGGGCACATTAGATGGAACTTCTGTTCTTCCCTTTTGCATTCTTTTCTTACTATGCCTCACTCACACTGTAACATTTTGTCATTCAGTAAGTGTTTTGAAGAAAAGGAAGGGCATTTTCAATATATACTTACTCAGGCTGAACAGCACTGAAAGTTTAACACATTACTTGCTGCCTGAACATCTCTTTTAAATAGTTGCATTGGAAACCACAAACAACTCTTTAGACATCACACTGCTCATGGTAAAGTAAATCATTTGCTGTGAAGCATCACTGCCATATTTCAGATTTTGTCATGCTTTATTAGTCCCAAAACTGATATATTTATAGCTGACTTGATGACTTCACATTTTCCTACTCTATGTTAGGAGGAAAATGCCTTGTAAATAATTTCATTTAAGGCCTTGTTCAGCAAGTGCCAGATTCCTTATAACCAAAATAATTTAACTGAAAGTTATAATCTGACATGATATTTGAGATCATGAAGCAAAACATTTGTACGGGGCCATTTAGGCCATTGAATCTGACTTTCTCCTCCAAATGGGAATTTGGTCCAAAGTATTCACAACAAATGATTGTCCAGGCTCCACTACCCAGTGAGGTCACCATCTCTCCAAGCAATTGCTTCCACTGTTTGACTGCCATTACTGTAATTACTTTTTTACTGTGACATTCAGCTGGGATCTGGCTTGCTGTGCATTCTGGGATGATAAATGGCTGGCTGGTTATGGCCCTCCTCTCTCTGACATCCTTTGAGGAATTTGAAGAGCACAGGCCATTTCTCCTGAGTTTTCTCTTTACAAGGTTAGTGCCTCCAACTTTAAGTTATAGGACTTTGTTTCCAGCCCTTGAACAACTTTGCTGTCCTTTTCCGAACCTTCACCAATGTATCTGTTACTCCAAATTGGACACAGTAGTCAAGGTTTGGTCTAAACTGATGAACTGATGATACTATCCCATGATTGTTAAGTTCATGGATGGTGACCTGCATTCCCACAGTGAGCACCGCCACTGTCCCAAATGTAGCCCAAACTTACCTAGAGGCTCCTGAAGTGCATTGCCATAGCAACAGCAGCAGCAACTTTCCCTGCACATCTGGCCATTAGTACAGCAATCAAAACGTGGTGTTTACCTGTGCAGCTGGAGTCATGGTCACATCTTTGAAGCACTTGAGCACTAGTCAACATTGACCATTACCTCCCCATGGGATCTGAGACTCACCTTATTCAGTCCAGGGCCTGGTCCCCTGCTGGGTGGCACCATTTTGGCTGCAGTGCCCTCTGAGACTGCACATGCATCAGTGCCATTGCCTGGAGGATGCTGACACTCTGCGCATGCACAGTCACATCTAGAGTTGTCTAAGGTTCCAGCGCGCTTGTGCGGACCTCAATTGACCCTGGAGCACCAGCAAGAGTGAATGGTCCTGCTACTGGACGCTTCAGGTAAATCTCTGGCTAACGATGGTTAACATATGATAGCACAATTTCACGCTCCACACCTAACCAACCATTAGTGAACTTCTGGAGAGGGCAGCATGCTTGGAGACTATAACAGCCTACACTGCATGTGTGTGCTCTTCCCCAGGAGTTCACTAATTATGTACTAGAGGCCATAGTATGAATAGGCCTCTGATCACCTAAGTGCAAACAGATCCTCAGCTTTCAGCAACTGAAGCTAATCCTAGCACAAAGGTTCTGACCATACGTGCCAAAAGAAGACATCTTTGAAGCAGTTGTGAAATGTATGGCTTATATTTCTACATTCCTGTGTTATTTATGTTCTATTCTTTCATTCACCTCCAAGCCAGAGAATTCCTACCCTTATTAGCAGAACTATTCACTGACAGACCACTGGTTCCCTCATGGTGAGAATCCCCTGCCTTTTTGCTTAAATAGTTTTTGCCCAACCTGGTTTAATGAAAGTGACATCTTCAGTGCTGTGAAATCCTGAATGATTAATGATTTTCAGGTGCTTTGAAACGAGTCAAGGCAAATGTTGGGGGGAAAGGTCTGTCATTTCAGGCTCAAATTCATCCAGAAAACACATTTTCAAGTGTGCCTCATCACACCCCATAACTTCTCCATCTCCACCTCCTCCTTTGCTGGGCAGAGCTAAAGGATGAATGACAACAAATGGTTGCTTGGCAAAAACTGGTGACTCTTTGTAGAAAAGAGATCAGCTCTTTGGTAGGAGAAATACTTTGCCAAACTGATGGCTGAGAATGTGCTCAAAAAAAGCATGGAGCAGACTGGTATTTGAACAATCCTACCTTGAAGCCTTCTCTTAGGTGCCACATATTTAAATTTATGTATGTATGTATGTATGTATGTATGTATGTATGTATGTATGTATGTATGTATGTATGTATGTATGTATGTATGTATGTATGTATGTATGTATGTATGGGTGCTTCAGCACTGGCCACCAAAAAATGGATCTAAAAAGATCTGTTTTTCAGTCATCTGACCTCCTGAGGATCCGTTGCAAATAATGATGGATCCGAAGGGTCCTCGCGCATCCACACACACGTGGGAAGGCTGGATTCTGGAAGACAGATGGAGTGGGTGCTGTGTGGACGCATCAGCACCCATTCTAAAAGTCCTCTGGCTTGCGCGCAGGTGACGCAGCCTTCGGAGCCATGGGACTGTGTGTTTCTGGCGCCACCTGGTGCATGGGGGAGGGGCTTCGGAAGCAGGCAGTCCTGCTTCCACCCTTCCCAACATGGTGGGAGGAGGGAATCTGTCCCTTCGCCTGGCCATGTGCGGAAGCGTCCTGCTTCTGCACACATCCAGGTGAAGAAATGGATGTAAGACCTGATTTTTCAGGTCTTACGTTTAATCCGGATTTTGGCAGCAAAACCACTTTTAGAAACCGGTCTTGCACACTAAAATGCAGAAGCGGCCTCTGCAAAGGGTCACAGAAAAGGACTTCAATACAGAAGCCCCTTAAGGTAAGTGTTTTAGATCCTACTTAAGGGGGGTTTAAAATGGTTTTGCAGCTAGTGCGGAAACACCCTATGTATGCATGTATGCATACCTCTGTGGATATATGTATATATATCTGATCACAGCCTTAGACTTTCATATAGTGTCAAGGTCAAAAAAGGATGTAAGCACCTTTATCCTGACCCAGATTCCCTGCAACAGGCATTGAGAGTGTGCTTTACAACTTATCCCGGAATTTTCTGTAATGTGTCTCAGTAGACAAATCAATGCAGACCGAGTTTCCTATGGTAAAGTTTGAAAACCACCACCATAGATTATTAATAGTCTTAGAAGTCCTCATCTACTCACCTACATGAATGAATGATATGAGAGATCTATGGTCTGCATTCATTTCAGTCTTACATAGAGATTTATGTAACTGCTGGTGATTTTCATGTTCCTTCCATGTGGACAATCTGAGGGAGATTTTATCATCTGTGACATATTGTACGCTAAAGCCATTTTCTTCCAGGCCCACCTCAGTGCCAGGTATCCTACATTTGTACATAATTCTCTCCACCTCTACCCCCAATTACCATGTCAGGTAATAATGAGACCTGTATTTATATCTCCTCCAGGAATAGAGTATGGCTATTAATGTGAAAGGGGGAGAGATTGCATTTAAATGCTTACAGGAAGCTGGCCACAATTAGTATTCTAGTTTCAGTCTTATTGTAGTAAATGATATTACTGTGGAGCCCAAATATTTCTTTTATGTCAGGCCCCACTTACTAGTTTCCATTTCCTAGAGTCAATCTAGAAATCAATCACTTACCCAAGGAAAATTCAATACGAAAATCCTCCAGCTATCAAGTGTAATTATGGGTTTGTTTTCTCTTGTTAAAAATAGCAGAAATCCAAATATCAGATCCTTTTTATAGGTATTGGACAAATGAAGTAACTGTTGCTATGTGTTATAGCTGCAGTTTTACTTTGTCTCACGTTTAAACACTGAGAGAGAGGAAAATCTTGAAAGGAGTTTGTAGCTCCCGACTAAATCATTGTAAGTTATCGTCTTAAGAATACTGACAGCAGAAGCAAAGTGCTGCAAATTAACACTGATACAGTAACATTTCAAGAAGCTGATATTCTCCTGGCAACAAAATGTCATTGATCTACACCACAGTTACACCTTACCATTTTAATGTGCACCAGGAAGGCAGCCTGTTACCAAATATGAAACAGAATTTTGCATAATTTGGAACCCCAAAAATAAACCCAAATTCAAACCCCAAAGAAATTCAGCAAGGTTCTTTACAAAGGACTTTAAAAATGAGAAATACCCATAAACAGAGACAAAAACTCATTCAAAACATCAAAAGTCAGCATTTCTTATAAAAATCATTGAAAAAAATTTATTAGAAATACAAAGGAAAACTTGAAAATAAAATATAAAGCAATCTCAGATAAATATCTCATTTGGACATTCAGAAGAACAAATGAAAGAGCATTTCCTTATTAAAAGTGTTTTTGTGCATTAAACCTAGCTCATTTTCTTACCAGAGACAGTTTGTAAGAATGCAGCAAAACTCCAAAATAAATAAATAAATAAATAAAAGAATAAAAACTCAATTTTATGAATGAAAACATGAAAGTGAAAATAAAATTCCAATAAAAGCATCTTAAAACTTTAAAAGAAACATATAAAAACCAGAAAAACATAGAAAATTAACCCTAAAATTAGAAATCCCTATGCTTAGTCCAAAAATTAAAGAAAATAGGCAGGGGGTGGGGAAAGAATCTTTGGTCATTCTCACCAATCCATGTGGTTTTAGGATGCCTTCAATTTTCCCAGGAATCTTCATCATTGCAAAAGCTACAGCTGCAAATCTATATAAATCTATGGTGAAGCCACAAACAAAAAGGAGGGGCAAGGTGAATTGGGGGGTGGGAGGAAAAACTTTTAAAAAACAAGAATAACCTTTTAAAAACTAGAACCTTGCTGTTGTGACAAAGTTCCTCAAAATTAAAAAGAAATATGATAGCAACAAAAACTGTATCAAAAACTGATAGGAAGAATGAAAAATCAAAATCGTCATCATAGAAAAAAAAATTGTGAACCATTCACATCACCAAAATGAGCAATGAATTACTGACCACATAAAATTTCCCCCAAAAGGAAAAAAAAAAGACCTTTACCATTATGAACAGAAAAGCTATAATTCTAATAACTAATAACATGACCTGCTTATAAAACTGCAATTCTGAATGCTTCTTCTTTGAACTTTGACTTCCAAAGTCATAACCTATTTTTTATCTATTTACTTCCTTGTTTCTCTAAGTTAATAATCTTTAATGGTGTAGCCTCATATAGAATTTAGCAAATCATAAACTTTATTTCCAAATTCCAGCACAATTTCAAAGGACCTGTCTTTTAAAAAAATCATCTTCCATTTATTTCTTATAATATTCTGTCTTCTTGCCCAGTTTCTGTCATTCTTTAACCTATTTCCAAAAAGACAAAGAAGGAGTTTGTTTACTCTTTTTCTAGGGCCCAAGATATCTTTCCTGGAGTTGCCCAATCTTAAGCCAGTATACTCCGAGTACAGAGTACAATATGCATTTCTGGCCAGTGAGGATGCCCCTCTCTGGCCAGAAATGTGAATGGTCCTCCGTGGACCAGACCCTGCTGCCACCGTGAAAGAAAGAGTCCCACCTGCTCACTCACTTGATAGGATGCTGCATGGTCTGTGACACGCTGTCAGGCTGATGCAGAGGTTCAGGACCAATCCCAGTGATGTTTGGGAGCTCATACCCCACTGCCCCCTGTGGATCAGTCCCTGGCCAGCCTGCTGCTGTGGTACCATCCCACGGGGACCTGCCCAATGTCAGCCATGTTGTACCTGTGCACGAAGCCGGCAATCAATCAGCACTGGCAATGTGGCAGTGCACGTGCAGGATGCCTGGAACCAATCCCGACCAGCAACGTGGCTGCACATGCAGAGATGATGCGCTTGCTGCCTACCGCATGGAGCAAGATGGACAAAGAGTGAGTTGTCACACTGCTGGACACTTGTGATAAGTCCAGGGTATAGGTTGGGATAGGTGTGGAACACAATTTAGTGCTCCACAACCAATCAGCAATTAGTTCAGCTCTGGGAAGGATGGGCATGCTTCTAGGCTGTAATACAGAGCTATACTAATTGCTTACCAGAGGCCTAAGTGTGAAGAGGCCTCTGGTCAGTGAGTCAGAGATACCATTTTATCTAAGCCAGATTCTCTGACTGAAGGGGAAAAAAACAGAAGGGCTTCTTTCTTTTTCAACAATATTTATGGAATTATGCAATATTATGGAATTTCCCCCCTAGGCTTCCTTCTTAATATTCCATGCTTAATTTTCCATCACTCCAATCATAAGCCACATCCTTCTTTAAGGCCTTTTAGTATTTAAGCTTAAGGTTTTACAACCAAAACTCCTTTTGTGATGCCTGTACACCAGAATATCTCCAATTGTATATGGTCTATTACATATTTCATCACATCTCTGATTATATCTCCTTACAAGCCATACCCAAGCTATTTTCAGCCTGGAATGGTTTGGTTACACCTTCCTACTGCTGTCTGTTGTGGGGAGAAGAATAGAAAGCTTTGTCAGCCACTCTGAGTCGTCTTAAACACTGAGAAAAGTGGGGTAAAAAAGCCAACCCTTCTTTTATACTTATTTTAAAAATAGTATTTGCACCTTCACTTTTGTTCTTGACTAATCAGTATTGAGATTATCAGAGTCTTCCATGCAGTGCTAAAATATTAAACATTTCAGCATAATGCATTGGCCAATGACTGATGTTCAATGGAGCTGTGTGGAGGGGTGAGCTGGTGCCATGAGTAACTATTCAAAGCCGAAATCCACTTGCATCAGAATGTGAGTTTAGACACAGTGGTGTTTGCAAAGATTGGGCATTGCTGGGTTATGAAGTATAAAAATGAGAAAAGGTGAGGGTTTGAGCCTACTGAGTCTATTCATATGCGCCTGACATCCATCCATGGCATAATGTGTAGACAAGACTAATTATTCCCTTGTGCTCCTATTTCTTCTTGTGTGCCTGTTCCTTTTTCTACTTGATCTTTGCATCCTCAAAATACCTTTGTTCTTTCCAAGTAATGGTCAAGACTCCCATTGCTAGACATTTACGTCTTGAAAATGCATTAGATGGTTAATCACTGTGACATATGTTTGTATCCGCATTAACTGCACTGTTCCCTTTAGCAAAAGCAGAAGAAAAAAAAGGCAAGTACAGGTAACTCTCGTCATGATGTGACTTGTCAGTAAATAACTTAAGGCAGAAACCAGCAATATTTTCTTTTAAGCTGAATGGCAGGAACTCAATACTTAATTAATTTGTGTCCTTTTTGGTTTCAGAATTTGCAAAACAGTGAAGGTTTTCATATTAGCAGAGACACAAATGATCAATTTGTTCACTCTTGGGGGAGATGCCACACTGCTAAACTATACCTTACCCTTGGATTAATTTGCCTTGCAGAGACGGGAAGACTGCTTTATTTATAATGTAGAAAATTAGTGTCTTCTGAGAACTCTGATGCCTTCTACACAAATAGCATCTCAATATTGTACTCTGGTACATCAGCAAAATTCATGAGCAATAAATGATGATAGATAGGTAAATAGGAGGTGAAATCCAGACACAAGAAACTTAGTGAGCATGAGATATACTTCAAATAAGCACCACCAAACTGCTCACGGCTCTTACTCTTAATGCAGCTTTGCATTCATTTTAGAAATACATGTTGTCCATGCTATATTTGCTTGGATTTAAAAACAATGGTTCAAGAGCATCTTAGAGATGGTAGCATATGGAGGCTAGCGTCTCCACCTCCAAACCACACTAAGAAATGCATGTCCAAAGTGCACTTTCTGGCCTTTAATGCTCATTCAAAGTGGGATGATAACACTAACATCTACATGCTACCATCTTTAAGAAGCTTTTGGGCTGCTTTTCTTTTCTTCTTTTTTAACTGCATGTGGATGGAGTCCATGGCTGTGGTCACACTTAAGGTTTAATCCCACTTCACTCTGCTTTCAGAGTGAGAGAATACATCAGCAAAGTGACAAGCTGTTTTCTTTCAGTGTTAAAAAAAACTCAGAAAATCCTCCTTTGGGATAGATAATGTGGAAAGAAAATTACTTGTCTGAAGGTGGACTGAAGGTGGACTGAAGCTGGATTAAAATGTAGGTGTGACCAAAACCCATGTCAATTCTGCATCACTGCAATTCTATTTTCACTATCTAAGGTGCTTCTAATCTTGTCAGACCAGAAGGAATGTATCAGATGCGTGTGGTATCATTCTACATTTTCATTATCATTGTTATCATCATCATCATCATTTTTATTTTTATATTGGAAGTAAGCATGGAAAGCCGTGAATTTAAAGAGAGGTATGGCAAGAGGACTTTGGAATATTTTTGACCTGGCAACTTTAATTCTCAATCAAGTCTTCAATCTGACCCCCCCCCCTATTTTCAGGGCAAATGGCAGGGTATTGAGAAACATCCCAAGGGTTTTTGGAACCCAGGTAAAGTAAGATGCCAGCACCATCTCCCTGAATTCAGTTTTGTTCCAACAGACTGAAACATCGGGTTTTGTTGTAGCATTTTAAAGAGCATTTTAAAAAGTGTTTTATAACATGAGTGGAAATGCAGCTTCTCTGTATTTGGGGGTGGGGGGCTCAGCATGTGCTTTTTAAAATCTATAACATATCAAATCTGAAACATCTCAGTAAATAAATTTTGGGAAATTAGTAGAGATGGTGGAATGTGTTTACCTATATCTTAATTTGCTAAGTATGGAATGAGAAGAACATGGCCACAATGTACAAGAAAGTCAGAACAGAAGGTTCATACAACGTGATCTCGCATTATGTGATGCAGACAGATCTTATGTCTACATGGGTGAGTACCCACTGGAGGAATAAAGTGCAATTTACATTAAGATTTACATTGGGAATTAAATCAATACATAAAGCGTGTTAAAAGCAAGCAAGCAGCATCTGGCAATCGGATTCAACCCCGATTTTTTGTCCCCACTGTCCTACCATTTAAAACACTTCCAAAAACGGGTTGGGGGAAGCATTCTTTCCCCTCCTGAGCCTTTCCCCACCCCTCTCTCCCCATTGGCTTTGATCCGATGACGTGGGGAATCCCAGCCCCCTCCCTCCTGCTTTTGCTGCCCCTTTGAAAGGGGAAAGCTTGTTTGTCAAGGCAAGGCAGGAAAAAGTATTTTTTTAAAAACAACTCGGTCCCCTCGCCTTCCTTTCCTTTTTAAAAAAGGCTATAGCAATGTAAGATCTTTCAAGCACACACAGAGAGCAAGAGAGCAAGAGAGAGCGCAGCCCTTTGTCCGAGGCAAAAGAGAAACTTGAAAGGCAGAATCTTCTGATCTCCTTCCCTGTCTCTCTCTCTCCCATACACACTGCTGCTGCTGCCCTGTCGGCTCCTTCCTCTTGCCTTTCAGGGAAGCCAAAAACTGCGGGCAAT
Organism: Aspidoscelis tigris stejnegeri; assembly: GCA_023333525.1. Lineage (NCBI taxonomy): Eukaryota > Metazoa > Chordata > Lepidosauria > Squamata > Teiidae > Aspidoscelis > Aspidoscelis tigris. The sequence goes on from JALMGA010000004.1 coordinate 90,583,694, forward strand.
GTGGCAACATTGTTATTCGTGTCCGTGGGTGTGAAGGAGTATTGCCTTAACTGTTACTTTGTGATCAGGGAGAGGCTGGCTGAGAAGGAAACTGCTGAAGAAGCCCTGCACTTTTAAAAATCTGGCCATGGGCTGTCCTGTCCTGCTGGGAGAAATCCCACCCATTTCATGACGGATTTGCCCTGATAATGCTGGTCTGAAGATCTGAAAGAGAAGACTAACACATTCAGCAAATCTTCAGCCTGGTGACAGACTTCCAATTCTGAGTCTGGATTGGCAGCACACAAGTTTCCATGCCACTGATGATTGCTCCAAGGGTCTGACCATCCTTGGCCAGCTTCACCCCGAGGAGTAAATGGGGTTGAGAGAGAGAGAGAGAGAGAGAGAGAGAGAGAGAGAGACACAGGAAAAGCATTAATACTTTCACTTTCTGTTTCTCTACTTCAGATCATATCATACCACTGCCTTTCTGGAAATAATACTCAATCAAATACTTTGCATAAAGCCAGAAGGAATAGGTAAGAATGATAATAGAAAAGAAAAAGAAATATGCATGGCTATATGATATTTCCTGGGAACTTTTAGGTGACAAAAGCATATAGTTGTGTTTCATACAACATTTCACACCTACTATGCTTTATCACATGAAAGACATTTTACAGCAATCAGGAAATACTATCTATACCTTCGTTGCTTAGGCTTTTATTTACATTATGGGCTGCACATGAATATCTTGTACACACACACAGAGACACACACACCACACATCTCTTAGTTAATGGCCCCATGCAAACACTGAGTATGTTAATGTGGCAACAATCCATCCATTAACACTTATAATGAACAATTTTGTAAGAGTGCTGGGAATGTACTATGAACCCTATTTTATGGTCTAACAGTTTATTTTAATCAGTAACTTTTTTTGTGAAAAAAAGCGATAAGAAACAACTAAGCCTATAATAAATATGCAGTGCATGAAGAGGAAGGACTGGGATTTTATTTTAATTTTTGCTTTTGCCTCAAATTCATCCTTTTAGTTTCCTCTGTAATAAAAGTGGTGAGGGAAAGAAAGAGAACATAATTTACAACAACAAATATTTCTTTGCATCATTTATATCAGTGAAAGAGCACTTACAGGCTAATGATTAACGCTTGTGCCACTACAAAAGCTGGTTTATTAATAAGAGAGAAAAATAGGTTCTCAAATGTAAATTATGTGGGTCTGCTTTTTAAAAATTAATTACAGGTGCAATCCTATGTGCCATAATGGAAAATTTTATTTTATTTTTAAAAGTCGTAGGCAGATTAACAAATGAGATAAAGCTGAATAAAATCAATTTAAAAAAAGAAAAGGAGAAAAAATAATAATAAAATCCACAAACATTATGAGAGAGAGGGTATTCATTCCAATCTTTCTTGACCGTCAAGGAATTCATCCTCATATAAAGCCCAAAGGCCTCACGCTCCACTCTAGACACTGAAATGACTACCAGCATTCATTGTCTATTTCTGGTTTATAAGACTACAGATCAGATGAATAATGAACACACAATGTTAATAGTGAACCTCACTAATACTTATTCGTGTCCATAGTCATCTAAGGGAGTGATCAGACATACTTAAAAGGGAGCCTTATGAGTGAATTCCTGGCTCTAGGGACAGATATTAAATACATAAAAACTCCCTAACTACCATGTCCAAAGCCCAATGTGTGCCCCTTTCTCAGCTGGAAATAGTTATTCTGAAGGCAATTCAATGAGTTGGATTGGGCAGGATTCTAAGGGAGGCTCCTGCAGCCAATCTCGGTGGAGAAATTACTGCTACAGACAGGTGACATCAGGACCATGAAAACCTGGCAGATGTCCAGCTAAACAGTGGTGAGCGCTCATCACCACAGAAGGCAAAGATGGAGAAAAGAAGTGAGGAAGGTCAGTTTTTAGGAGCTTATTTTGAAAACTGTGTGACACATTGTTTTCTGCATCTACAGATGGGGTAGGTCTTGGAAAAGGGTGACCCAAAACATCCCTCTCTGATTGCGCTCTAAATCTCCCTCTGCCCTTATGGATCGGGGTAGGTAAAGAGAATGCACCAGGACCGATGGCAAAACATTCTGAGATCAATAATTCCTTTCAAGTTTGGATGGGGGAGAATTAGGGTGTTTCTACACTGGCAACAGAAACTGGATTAAACATACCATACATTTAACACACATTTAAAACACTTGCCTACTTCACTTCCACACTGGAGACCACTTTCCAGGCCCTTGGAGGCGGCCGCTTCCGCATTTCGGCGTGCAAGATCCGTTTATAAAATGGGTCTTGCCGCCAAAAACCAGATTAAAATGAAGACCTAAAAAATTAGGTCTTCAGTCTGTCCCTTCACCCGGATCTGTGTGGAAGCAGGACATTTCCGCACATTGCCAGGTGAAGGGACAGATGTCCCAGCAGCTGCCATGTTGGGAGGGGTGGAAGCACAGGAATCCGGCAGACTTTTCAAATGGGTGCTGTGCCTTCTGCACAGCACCCAGACCATCCGTCCTGCTGGAGTTGGCCTCCCCGTGCATCCGAAATCGGGATGGCTCGCTGAAAAACGGATCTTCTTTGATGTGTTTTTTTGGCGGCAAATGCGGAAGCACCCTTACTATTAAGTTACTCAAGTTCAGTCTCACAAGTGAGGCTTAGCTCACATCCACCAATGCTGAACAGGGTCGCTACTTGTTATGGGCAAGTTCTCATCACTTTGTATCTTCCATGACAGTCAGCAGTGCAACAGTCAGTAGCAGCCAGTAGAAATGTTCCAGGAATCTGACAGGGAAATGGTGAGTGCAGTCGGAAGCTTCCATTTGATCCTCCTGAACCATGCTTTGGTCCAGAATAGATTAAAACCCAGGATAGGGAGATAAAGGGGAAGGTCTGCTCCTCCCCATGTCCTACAAGTCTCAGGCTGCATTAGTACATAGCCAAACAAACAAACAAACAAACAAAACCACCTCTGAGGTGAGATTGTTCATGCCCCAGTGTTCCTCTCTCTCCTGCTGTGATACTTCTAGGCTAGAAAAGGCAGATCAGAGATGAGATGAAAGCAGGAGAGCAATATACTACTATCCTTAAGGCACTTTTGAGCTGTGGTCTATGAACCACCACTGGCAACATGATGGTGAATATGATAGAACTGAAGAAATAAAGTAATATTTAGGGAGGTCACAGAAACCAGTAGCATATTTACCAGAAAAAGGGGGATTATTAGGAGGAGTGTGAATGCACCCAAAGATATAGGGACTTTCCATATTAGGAAAAGCATTATCATAATGCCAACATCCTGGCTGGGCTGGCAGATAGGGATGATGCCAGGTCAGACCATTGCTGATGTATCACCCCAAAGTCCTGTATTAAAGATAGTATGGGAAATCTGGCGCTATTGTAAAAGGGCCAATATTATGGCAGAATATTTGGTGTATAGTGCATGGCCTTTTTCACACTTGGCTGTACCAGAGCTGTCCTAATTGCATATCAGAGGCCTAAGTGTGAAAAAAGCCTGTGGAAATACATGGCTGTGGAAACCAGAGGTCTAAATGTGAATAGGCCCCAGGCCTCATCAACACTGTGTCAGATCGGGTATCTTGAAACTCATTACATGCATGAAGAGGAGGAGGAGGAGGAGGAGGAGGAGGAGGAGAGCTGGTTCAGGAAACTCCCCAATGTCTGATTCAATGCTGTGCCAAAGGAGGTCTGGGGCTACTTTCCCCTCTGTGGTATGATAATGTTGGCTTTTCTTGAAGATCCCTGTGTTTTCTGAAGGGACCCTTAACCTTATTTTTTAAATTGAAACACCTAACCAGTCATCCATCTAACGAGAGGGTAATAGGGGGAGCAATTAAAACGTGTAAAACAAACAACAGATTAAAACAGTAAGATAATGATTTAAAACTTTAAAAAAGGTGAACTCATTAAGCTATTAGAGATGCTGCTGCTACTGCTGCTGGTGCTGCGAAGACAGAACATCTGCACAGTAATTTCAAGGACTCATATTGCTGAATTGTACTTATACTGAACTTTGCAAATATATATTTGGTACTGCTGTCTCTTCCTCTGCATTGCGGATGAAGAATGAGCCTCTGAAAGCATTGTTTGCATAAGTCCAACTAATGAGCTCACATCAGTGAGGAGCCTTGAACTTAGCACTTCCGGATCTGCAGCTCAGTCTTTTAGCCACTGCAATTAGAAAAGGAATGACTTTTTTAAAAATGAAATCAAAGTTTACTCATCTCTTCCAAGTGAAAAGGGAGAAAACAGAGAACGTGCAATTTTTTTTCAGCATCTCCCTCTTTTGTATGGGTGGTATTACGCTAGAACATAAGAACATAAGAGAAGTCCTGCTGGATCAGACCACAGCCCATCTAGTCCAGCATCCTGTCACACGCAGTGGCCCACCAAATGCTCATGGGCATCTCAAGAAGAGACAAGGACAAACCTTCTCCTGCTCTTGAGTCCCAGCAGATGGCCTTAGAAGCGCCCCGGTTCCTCCCCCCCCCCACCCAGCCTGAAAGATACACCTAGACATTCGTTTTAGTAGCCATTGATACATCTGTCATCCATAAATTTGTCTAACCCTACCTTAAAGCCATCTAGACTGGTAGCTGTCACCACCTCTTCTGGCAGCACATTCCATAAGCCGATGACCCTCTGGGTGAAGAAACACTTCCCCCTGTCAGACCTGACTCTCCTACCCATCAGCTTCATAGATGCCTCCTGGTTCTAGTACTGTGTGATAGAGAAAAGAAATTTTCTCTATCCACCTTTTCTATACCGTGCATAATTTTATATACTTTAATCAGGTCCCCTCTTAAACACCGTCTCTCCAGACTGAACGTTGCAGCCTTAACTTGTCTTAGGCCACCTCCTGATGGTGGTGAAATAATATGAAAAACAGTGATATTCCAGAAAAAAAGCACATCCAGAATTGTAGCTCTTTGCCCAGATGGCTGGGCAACTACCTGGGGCAAGTGAAAAGACTTAGCTGCTCTGGACACCTGAGGGCTTTCTGCACTCGGATCCATTGTGAAGCTGCAGAGTGCTCGCAGACCATGCATCTGCACTGGAAGGAAGCATTTCCAAGCCAGAAACTGCTCCTTCTGTGCAAAAGCGTACTGAAGCTTCCCTATGTGACTTACCTTTGCCATCTCTGGTGCAGCCCATTTGCACCTCTCTGTTGCTGGGTGGGTCATCTGAGGTGCTACATAAGCTTGCTGGCACCTCTGATGACTGAAAATGCAAGTGTGCATGGATGGTGCATCACTGTCGTCCTGGTGATGATGGCGGTGCACAAGCAGTTGCACCACCCTCTGAACCCCAAGATGCATCTGAACTTAGGGTGGGTTGGCATGTACTTAGGATGGGCTGGCATGTACTAGCATTCATGAATGTGAATGCTAGTGCATGCCAGTGGAAGTGCACTATTCCTGTCCCCTGCACAGGATGCAAAGTGCAGAAAGGCCCTTGGTTTCATAATGTTGCTGGTGAAATTGCCATCCTGGATACATCTGCGACTCTCATTCTGAGTATGGTTGGCCCTGAAAGTGCTTAGAAACCATTTCCAGAATGGTGGTTCATAGGAATTGTTGTGCAAACAAGGTAAGTCCTTTTGCTTTATAGTAAAACCCAGGTGGGAGTTGATTTTCTCTCAATAATGCTAACGTGTGCCAATCTGAGCATAGCCCCATTTCCCACTCTGCAGATGGAAAGGTTTCCATTCATGTGAGGCATTTGAGAACCATTGAGAACTCATCATACTCCAAGTCTTGTTTTGGTGTGGTTACTCCTCCTGGCATGGTCCAGTGGGCAAGTACATAACTTACCAATGTCTCATCTACCATTAGTGCCACATGCAGATTCTAGTTCTGACAACCTTGCTAAGAGATTACTCCACTCCTTCCAACATTCAAAAATAAAAACATCTGACTCATGGGGTGATTCTGTAATGGGGCCTTCTTTAGATCACACCAATTTAAAAAGTTAGCACGCTTGATGCTCTGATATATTAGCCAGTGTGGAACTGCCAATGATTTCTCCAAATCAAATTGATCTCTTAATGAAATAAATGTACATGATTCAACACAATCTTTAAACTTTTGCATTCATCAACAGATTAAACAATGAAAAGGAAGATGATCACTGCAAACTGAGACCTCAGGTGGTTGATCACATGGGGTTTTTTTTATGAATCTATTTTCTGAGATTCCACTGTTTGTAGATGCATGGGGGAAATCCCGTGTCAACAAAAATAAGTACCTAAAAGCCTCCTATTTGACAATTCCTGCCCATTGTCTCCTTCCTTGTTCAACTCTCATTGGGTGCCACCATCTTGTGTTTCCATGCAGGGTGGGATTTACTAGGAGCCACCATAGCTTCTCATCTCATGTGACCCAAAGTGCTTAGTCTTGCCCCAGGAGTGATTATTTCTCTTAGATGAACAGGGAGGATAATCAGAGGTTTGAGAATGACGTTAAGTGTTTTAAAATATCTTATGTCTGCTCATTGAGTGTCATATTCACTCTAGAAATGTCTCTAGATAAATGTGTGAACATACACTTTGATTCAGAGTTAGGGACTGATGTGAACCACACTTTTCCAAAATGAGACTGCTTTAAGGTTTCCCACTCTTTAGGAAAGCAATAAGACTCCTCAGGTGATTCCTTCCTTCCTTCCTTCCTTCCTTTCTTCCTTCCTTCCTTCCTTCCTTCCTTCCTTCCTTCCTTCCTTCCTTCCTTCCTTCCTTCCTTCCAGCCCTAATCTGAGACCAGAAGTGCTCAGATTTGTTTGATCCCAGGTGCTCATCTGCTCTGGATCAGCTGCCAACATATCTGGTAACAGCAGTTGTTGTGGCACTGAGAATGAAAAGGCCTGGTTGAGATCTGAGACTGATTCTCGATGAAGTTTGCTTTTTCTGCTGTAACTGGGAGATGTATGCAGCTAAATAGTTTGGACAATGTTTGGTAGTGACAGCATGAGGCCACTTTAGTGTTGGTGGTAATTTTACAAGCACTAGGAGAATGTAGGATTGCACTCCAAGCCATCTTCAAGAATACACTGAATTCCATTGTCTTCTGTTCAAAGTTGAGGCAGACGTACATTTAGTAATAACATGACAAAAGATGTCGTAATTCCAAGACATACTCATGCCTGTGGGTTCCTAATAAAAGAAAATGCCTAATCTCCCTCCAGGGAACCCATGAATAGTGCTTGAATACCACAAATTAAAATTGATGAAAGGAAATCTTTTAATTATTTTAAAATATCATTTATTTCCAATGCTTGCTGGAAGGTGTTATTTTGAGATATTAACATCAACCCAAGGTATAAGTGAAATAAAATCTGCTTCTCATTGTTAGAAGGAAATGTTCTAAAATTTTAATACATTGTTTTTAATATTTTTCTCTTCGTTACCAGTTCTGATCAGCAATTATAAATAAAGAAGCTTTGGAAAACTAAGTCTGTGGCCTTAAATCTCTGCCCTACTGTCACATGGCATCTTTGATTAAGAACTGTCCTTACCAATTATACCTGAACCAAAGTGATTCATCTTCAAAAGCTTTTTCTTTTGCAGATGCTCATATTTGAATGTTTTATCTACTGCACTGGCATATTTATGTCTTAAAACATAAGCCATGTCTGGGCTTGACATCATGCTCATTTATCTTTCATCCTACTCTGTTTGCATGCAACTTGGAAATGCACATGGATGGTCTGTATGGTCCAGGAGCTACATCAGTGTAGGTTATTCTCAGATGGGGAATAAGAAATTTGAAAACACCTCTGTGTGATTTCTGAAGCTATGTGTTGTGAGTGAAATGGCATGGGGAGCCACTATGTTTCGTAGGCATCCTATCCTCTCTAGGGTTGACATGTGAGCAGTTATAAAGCACTAGGACTAAAACATCATACCACCTGTGGTCAGACTGAAAGATGATGGAAAGACCACCCAATGTGCATTGGACCATTACAGTGGGTTATGGCCCAGGAAGTGCTGACAGTTCAAAGTTATCAACAGGCTCAGTCACTGTACATAATACCAATGGAGGCATGAAGAGGCCTCTTCCCTTGACACAATCTTTCATGGTCTTAGGCAATATCAACATGACTACTTGTGGCACTGAGCAGACAAATGCTCCCATCTTCATTCAATAGCCCTGAGGAGTAGCATAATGAGAAGACAGGAAGAATGACTACCACACTGCTCTTGCTCATGGAAACACCTTTTATCTCCTGTGTGGACATTTGAGGAGGTGAGGAGACAATTGATTTCTATGGATCATAAACCTGGCTTATCTTCTGCATATGGAAATATGTTGATAAAAGGAATTTCTCTGTGTTAGCATTCTGACAACGCTTACTTATTCCACAATATTTGGATATGCTGGAATAAAGCACATCCAGATGCACTTTATTCTGGAATATCAATGCTTTATCCAAAATATCGAAATATAGTGGAATAAGAAAACGATGCCTGGCTGAAGCTTAATTTAGGAATCTTGTGCACAAATCTGGAATTGCTTAGACACATTGGAAGTAAGTCAGTGTTGCAATGAAAATTCAAATTAAAGAACATTATACACATTTAGTTCAATACGGACCCTTTCTGCACTGGACCTTAGCACGGATTATATCCTGAAATAGGGATCTGCCATCCGCATGCCAGTCCAAACTATGAGAGGCCCTGTCAGGCCCCTTCACTTCACATCTTCTGGAGACCAATAAAGGTGCACTTTTTGGCTGTGGTCTTTTCTTCCCCACTTTTAGGTACTGCTGTTATTTTAGTATGTTCATTTCATTTTTAGTTTTTAATGCTGCATCCTGTGTCAGACCTTTGGCTACAGAGTGGGATAGGATAAATACGCAAATAAGTAACGTAAGGGCACTCTTTCACCCACTGAGCCATAAGTGTGTATTGGGCTCAAATGAAAAATGCTGCGGCCACAGTGCTGAGGTTGATCTTTTCTCCCTCTCTCTCTCTCTTTCTGGGTGCCTCCAGATATGCTTAACCCTTCATAGCCATTGCGCTTCCACTTCCCGTTGAACAGATGGGACAAGTGGAAGCTGTGCAGGACGGGCAGAGTCCCGGCACAGTGGCTTCCCATCACCCAGACAGGATGATTGATCATCTACAGAAACAGAGGAGAATTTGAAGGAAAGTCTGAAGTAAAAAGCTGCTGATTAATCAGCAGCTTTTTTACTTCGGAGCCTCACTGTTGCCATTTCCAGTCACGTGGTCAATGGCAGCACAGCACCTGTGAAACTTTAAATGTGTCTGGAGGCGCCCTCTTTCTCACGTGCAAATCGTGCACACACACACTTTGGGATATCCTCGTTTTCAGATCGGTGACCCAGTAATACATATGTTAGTCTCCTCTTTTTTGTATTACAGATCAAATCAAAAACGTAGTAATAGAAAAGTATACTGTCTTACTCACTGTAACAACCTGTGCTGCAATCACAATACTTTAAACGAGGCTAAATAATCTTATAGTCTGTTCTTCAGCCTATGCAAATCTCACAATAGCTCCAGAGACAATTTTCGGAAAACACAACAGTGACATGTTTGTGCTAATCCAAACCATTTTTCCCAGAAGGGCTGAAGGTTTTTTTTTTTTTTTGCAAATCAGCACTATTTATTGTGCAGTTTAAAATTCTGTTGTCCTTTCCTTCTTCTCCTTCTTTTGGCAGGTTGTCAGATATCATTAGAGTGATCTTGGCGATGCTGCTTTGTTCATTTAGTTTTGCTTTTCTCTTCCCCTCTTCAACTTCTTTCTTAAAGAGAAAAAAGTCCACATTTGAGGATTTGAGAAGGAACAGTGCAAAAAGCTTTATATCCTGTTACACTTTTGTGCACAGAGAAAGGGCTCGTGGTTCTGCTATCCAGTTTTATAGGTACATGCAGTCAGATTCAGTGGAGTATTCTGCACTGGCCCTGAAGACCCCATTAGGGACTCATTAAGGACCCTTGTGAAATGGATCCTAAAAGATCGCATGGTGCACATCCACACTGATCCTTTCTCATGACTCATTCTTCAAGATCCGGTTGTCAGAAGACCCCATCTCAAAGATCCGGATCTTCTTTGAGTTCAGTGCAGAAACACCCTAAAGCTTCTTTCACTTTGAAGTGGCATTTTAGGGAAAGTGATATTGTGGCAATAAATTCAAAATTAATTTGAGAAACAAACAACAGCCAACCACTGAACTTAATTTTTTAAAATTAATAATGTATGCAATCAAGGCCAAAATATTACTGTTAATTACAATAAATTTATGGGCAAGAAGAAACATGAAGACTCCCTCCAAATTATATTCATTGCCACACATTATGAATTTAAGGTCTGATTTTCTTCTAAATCACAACCTCTTAAAATATTATAACCAGTCTTTGACTGTGGTCACATCTTCACTTTAAACTTACTTCAGTCCATCTTCTGATAGCAACACTCATCCTTTTCATTTCTATCCCTTTTTATTTGTTGACTTTCCACATTCCCACTAAAGATGAATGTACTCCTCTCTATACTGCAATGAGAGATGCAGCACACAAATGCATACTCTTCTGGGTGCAATGCATGATGGTGTGACTGTGGAATTGTGCACTGCATCCAAATCATCATGGAAGTATGCAGGCACACACTGGATGTTACCATGGCCATTGCCATGGTGGTTTGACCTGTTCAGGTTTGGCCTTATGCACTTCAAGTGCTGATGGTCCAGTTTAGGAATGCATTAGTCCTAAAAGTGTGGATGGCTCCCACCATGTTTCAGCTTTAGGTTAGTGCAAACAGGCCCTCAGTCTAATTTCTTCCTGTATATTAGAAGTTCTAGCCACTCCACCTCCCTACTAAAGGTTTTGATTATATTCATAAGCTGTCTCAAGCCAATGCATATGGATGGCACCGAAAAATAAAACTAGAAAGAAGAATGTTATTGGTTCCAAGTTACCTGCAGCTACACAGGAAGTGAAATGCTGGGCATGTTACCAGAATTATTTTGGGCACAAAATTAATATTCACATCATGCGATCTCAAAAACTTCAAAGTAAAAAATTGCCGAAAAGACTCGGTGTCAATAAATTAAGAGCTAGTAGAGCTGAACAAGAGTGACAAAGTACTATGACCGGTCACCTTGAGAAAGCAGATGGCCTGTGGCATGTAGAAGCTGTTTTGCTTTTAAGAGACAGCTTTATAGTGCCATATGCAATATTCTTGACCACTGAGATTGTTGTAATCAAGGCAAGACTCGTGATAAAAAATTAGATTAAGACATCACAAACATCCTTGATGAAGAACATCGCTCACATTTTGCTTGAAGCAATGACAAGGAATCCGGTTCTAAGGCACTACCTCATTGGAATATGTGTTAAGGCTTCACAGAATAAATTGGGAGAGACGTGGAAAGCTTGATGGGTGAAAAAGTCTCATGATCTGCACAGCAAATGAAATGCAAAGGAATTTTATGTTACATGTAGGGTTGTTTATTATCCACAGTCCTGTGATTCTGTCTTTTTATGGACCTGGGTGATCTTCTTCCCTTGATTTCCCTCCTCCCCCCCCCAAAAAAAAAGGAAGATGATAGTATAATATGAATCAGCTTCTACCCCAGAAACATTTTACACTTGAAATGGAACAAGTCATTAAATCACTGTCTAATGGAAAGGCCATCCCAGCTAAGATTTATAAGGATGATGGCAAATGTCTTATTGAACTACACCAAAAGAAAGCAGGGAGGAGAGAAAAGATACCTTGTCCTTACCAACAGAAATAATATCAGCCACGATCACAGGGCAACATCCTCGCTATATCAGGAAATAGTTGTACTAGAACTATGTTTAATCACCATTGGGATACCTTTCTTTAGAAAAACCAGAAGAATCTCATTTTGCTCTTCCTTTAAAAAAAATATCAAACAGATCAAAATGTTGATTGATTTATAATATACTTCTGAACATCCTACACATAATATACGTTCTGTCATCCTGCACATTTTTGATGAGGTCATTGCAATTATACGATTGACAGTTAAGGACACTTAATAATGGTCCACCAAGTGCCCAGATATGGGAAGGTATATGGGAGATCCCACAAAACCACCAGTTGGAAAACACTTCCTTGGAAAACACTAAAAGGGATCCATACATCTCATGGCATCTGCCAGAAGGCAGTGTATAAATGGGATAAAACATCGTTCCTTCCTTGTGATTATGGAGCTGCACATCAGACTGTTGCCCATATTGTGACTAGCTGTGTGAACTAAGGGCCTATTCAGGATTGGTGTCAGACTTTTTTGAAACAACAGATATGGTCTTTTAATGGATGAGTGGCCTCAGTACTGTTAGAGTATACAGGGTCCCTTTAACTATGAACTCTAACTTCCTATTGAAATGTCCTATTTTAATTGTTCTTAGTCCATGTGTTGCTGCCATATGATGAGTAAATAAATAAATGCATTTTCTGACAGTATCTGCACTCTTTTCATAATTTAGTTTTCTTCCTATGTCAATGGTAATTTTAGTGACATTTCATGATTTTTGCACCATTCTTCATTGAGCCATCTGTATTATTTGTAGCTAGTTCAGGCAGCCATATTGAACCGTAAAAGTGGAATACTAAAGTTTTATTGTTAAGCCATCCTTGCATTCCGTATACTTTTGCCCTTTTGTACCTAACTAAATATATTCTTGTGCATGTAATATGCATGCAAGAAAATGACAATTTATACAACATATCAGCTGTGTTCTCACTCTGGTTTTATTGCGTACTGAAAACGTTTGGAAATTCTTTGTCCGCATTAAAAATTGGCTTCCTGCACTTTCAGCAGAGTAAATTGAAAAAAAAAAACCTTAAAAAACACTTGTTTAAACAACTCAAGCTCTCATTTTTGTTGCTAACACACATTATTTTTCCTTTGGGAATGGTACAGTCACAGTATTCTGCCCGCCAGCCCACCCGGCTGCCCTTTCTGCCACCACCCGCCCTCACCTGCCCACCCAGCTTCTCACCCGCCCAGCTGCCCCCTTGGCTGCGCTGCTGCCACCACCTTGCTCAGCTGCCAGGCTGCCTGTTCTTGTGGTGGCGACAGCTGTAACACTCCTTGGCCATGGGGAGGAGGAACACTGGGTGGTGAGCAAGAGAGTGAGAGACCCCTGCCTGCCCTCCCTCCCTTTCACTGGACTTTTTAAAAGCAGAATTAACAACAACAAAAAAAAAATGGGAACGGGCAGAATGCACATTCACATCCATTTTCCGTTAGTTCTGCTCTTAAAAAGTCAAGTGGGATCATGGCCAAAGACTATAAAACCAATGATGCTGTGCGTGGTGACAACCAAATATTGTTCTGAGTAATGGAAGTGAGCTTCTGATGGTAGTGAAGGGAAAAAAATGACTCATGCACAAAAACTATAACCTGCACATATTGAAATCTGTTCCTCTGAACTTGGATAATCAGAATGTAGAAGAAAAGCTAGTTTTTATACCTCATTTTCCTCACCCTCAAAACAACCCATTTACCTCAAAGCAACTGGCAAACCTTCTGTTCTTCTCCCCACAATCGACACCTTGGGTGTTTTTCTACCGCACTCCTTTAATCTGGATCTAAGAAGATCCAGATCTAAGGAATGGGTACATTCCTTAATCAGGAAATAGTAGATCCTGATTAAGGGAAGTACCCAATGTGTTTCCATGGGTGGTCTAGCACTCAATAGCAGTGGGTGCTAGCCTCCCTGCCATGGAAACACCAGAGCATCCGTTTGGAAATCCGGATCTACCCATGAGGGGTCTGCTTGTCACCTGAGGTATTTGGGGGGACAGGGGGTGCAATCTCCGAAGTGGCTTCGAAGCCATTTTGAAGTCACTTCAAAGTCACTTCGAAGTTTGTGCAAAACAGCTCCATTGAAGTCTATGCTGATCTTCAGAGTCACTTCAAAGTTCAAATGTGAAAACAGGTTCCCTTTAATCCTGATTTTCTGCCTGAAGACCCCATTGTAGACCCCATTAATAGGGTCTACAGAAAATCCAGATTAAAGGCCAGAAAGTACCCATTTGATCCAGATTTCCCCAGCGGCAGTCAAAACAATCAGGTCCCAAATGGATGCCGTGGTGGAAATGGGATCATCTGGCTCACACCCAAATGGCTCCTTAATGGGTGCAAAAATGGGTACTTTCTGACAGTGGAAAAACACCCCCTGTGAGGTAGATGGGGTTGTGAGATCTCAGGCAGAGAGCAGTGACTAGCCCAAGATCGCCCAGCTGGCTTCATGGAGGAGTGCAGAATTGAACCAGGAAACTACTAAATAAGAGCCCAACATTCTAACCACAAGGCCAAACTGTACTGTACATTTTCTGTATTCCAAGGAAATTTGCTTCCCTGCTTCTTCATTGAAGAGACAAATGGGAAGAAATTTGTTGTTACTTATTTTTATATATCATGCTGTCTTGGGGCCTACCTTATTCTCCCACAAAGGACCTGGAGGTTGTTTCTATGTTCTAGTGGACAGAAAAAAATTTGTATCACATCCAAAGTGGAGTGAGCATTACAAAGCAAAAGGAACAAATCATACTAGGCAAATGGCTGAACTGATATAGATATGGAGTAAAATTCCAATATCAAGGAGAAGTAAAATATAAGGAAGGAAGATATTTTTTTACTAAGGAGTTTGGAAGGGGCTGTATATATTCCCCAAATAAAAACAGGGTCATTTTGTCCATAATGCTATGGAAAAGTTGTTTAATTTGGCAACAGGTGACATGGAACTTCAAGTTCATGGATCACAAGGGAGATAAGAAAAGAGGAGAGGAAAAATATGATAATTAGTAGATGTTCACAAGAAGCTAAAGAAGGAAAAAATGCTTATTACTCTGGTAGGCACAAGAGGCCTTTTCGCACACGCCATTTTAGAACGCGCGGAAGACAGCTCGAGGTGTGGCATTCGCATTGCCGGAGCCGGCTTTGCGTCCCGGCATGTCCGGAGCTGTCTTCCACGCGTTCCAGATGCAGAGCACTTTAAAGTGCTCTGCATCCGTTCCGGTGCGTACGAGGCGTCCCGGCGCGCTCGGGGAGAGAAGCGTTCGCGCACGCTTTTCTCCCTGACAGCCGCGGGCACGCCTCCCCCGTCAGCATGGGCCGAAAATCAGCCCAGGAGCTGATGGCGGTCAGGCTGATCTCCTTCGTTGCTGGGCTGCGGAAGTGATCGCGCAGCCGCGGCGAGGCTGGTTGACAGCGAGGGGACCCACGATTCGAATGGTAGGATCCCTTGCCATCTCCAGCCTCGCCGCCTCTGCGGGACCACTCCCGCAGCCCGGCAACGAAGGAGATCGCCCTCCGCGGGGGGTGAGCTACGCCCTTCCCGGCCCCGGCGGCCCCATTGCGGCTGCCGGAGTCGGGGACCTAGGAGCATCGGCCTCCTGCCGCCCCTTTCCGGGGCGGCAGGAGGCCGATGCCTGGCTGGCTGGGGTCGAGGAACCCCTTGGGCGACCGGAGCACGTCACTCCGGTCACCCTAGGGTCCCCCCGCCCCATCACGACGGTCTGCGGGGTGCAGGCCCCCCGCAGATCAGTCCCCCACCCCCCCACTCCCCGAAGCCTCCACCCCCAACCACCCTCCAAGCCCGATCGCGCCCATCTTCGCTGTGTAGGCACTTACAGAGAGGCGCCTACACCGCGAAGATGATTCTCCCCCTCCCCCGGGGCCCCGGGAGGACGCGCGCACGCGACGCAGGACCTACCTGCTCGCTGTCCGGCGTCTGAATGAGGGGAGCATGCCGGGAGCGCGCACCACGTGGTGCGCCGAGGCCCCCTATTGGACAAGCAGTCCAGCTAAGACAGTTCTGGACGCTTTGAGCATTCGCACACAGGCGCGCCGGAACACGTTTACACGTGTTCCGACGCTCCTGTGTGTGAATGCTCAAAGCGTCCGGAACTGTCTTAAGCTTCCCGCTCTACACGCGTTCCAAATGGAACGCGTGTAGTGCGAAAATGCCTAAGATCTTTACTAGAATAGATTATTTCACATTAAACAAACTGAGTCATTTAAATACATTAATATGAAAATGGAATCAGTCTGGATCTCGGGCCATGCCCCATTGATCTTCAAGTTGGTTAAGAAAGAAGCTGAGCATAAGGAAAGGGCATGGGGATATAACTCAATTATAACAACAATGGGGCATTACCATAAACGAATAAGAGAGGAAATAAATCAATATTTTGAGAATAACATAGGTAAAGGAATAGCAGTAGCAATGGTATAGGTTTCATTTAAAGCTGTTCTGGAGGAGAACATTCAACACTGTATGTAGCAATAACAAATAAAGAGAAAGTTGGATAGAGATAAAGTAACAGATGTTGGAGAGGCAGAACACTAAATGGAGCTTCACATGGTGATCTCCCTGAACCCATTTGGATCCATTGGCCCTATTCTTTGTAATGCCACTGGAAGAAGCCTTGTCAATATTCCTTCTTTAGGAGACACGTAATTGTACATTGTCAAGAGAGTCTATTGTCCAGACTTTGGAATGTGCAGCTGAGGCATGGAATCCCATTTGACACCTGCTACTGTGTAGCAGCAGCACATTATGCCGCCACTACTTCGAATTTACCTACTGCAAAACAACCAACACTCGCATTGCCGTATAAGGTAAATTCAAATGTTCCCACCAGTCCAGACAGGACTGTGAGAGCAGCGAATGAGAGCTGAGCCTGCAGCTCAGCTCTTATTGGTTGCCCCTTCCCGTATGATGCGCACCTCACCGCGTGCACCACGGAAGTCTGACAGCAGCCAAGGAGGAAGCTGCAGACCTCCATTGGGAGTTGGGACAAGGAGTTGTTGCTCTGCAGCAGGTAAGCTGGTTATTTTTATATAACTGCGGATTTAATCTGCTAATCTGGCGCTTTGAATAAGGAATGTCTCTGAGGGTACTATATATCAAATGTCAAGTTATTATTCCCAGTACCATCATTCCTATTCCTTCTATCCTTGGAAACTAGACACAGTAAAATTCTAGTAGGATCCTATCAGAGACTTTAGCCACATCTATGCACAAGAGCACCTGGGTGTGAGAGTTGTCATGCCAAGTTGACTCCAGAAGTTTTAGTTGCTTCTGTGTCAGCCATATTTTATCCAGCAGTCAGTAGCAGCAGGTAAACACTGCCATTTCTTCCCTGGTATCCTCCCAATGTGGTGATGAGCAGCATATTGTGAATAAGGCAACATAGAAACCTCCAGCTGCTGGAGCCTCTGCATTCTAGTGGGATAAATGTTCATACATTATACTCTTGGAGATATAGGGTGGATTTTCACATACTTTACTCAGACTGGCAGGAACAAACCAACCTTGTGCTGTTCTGGTGGCAGGAACAGCTCCAAATTACCAAGGTAAGTCTTCTGCATTTGGGAAGCTGTCCTGCTACAATGTCCTGTTCTGGTTCTAGAGATAGCACCATCTCTAATGCCACTTCCAGGTTCACTGAGAGCTAGGGACTAAAGTTCTTAGCTTTGGTTCCTGCTGGTGATGCATTTCAGTGGCACAATTCAGTGTGCCACCAAAATGTGTCCACTTGTTAGACCGGAACAGGGAAGCATGCCCCCACCCACATAACTTCTTGTGCTGGTCTTACCACCACTGGAATGCTGGTATACCTGAAAAAACAAGTTTACTGGTATCCCAGTATAAGCAGCCATTTTGATCATCTATACTGGTCCATGTTCCATCCCAATGCACATGAATCAGTCCAGGGATCAGGCAGAGCCTCCCTCTTCCTTGCTAGTTCATGGAAGAGATGGGAGTTTAAAGAGGGCCAGATATCATACTGTACTAGATAACTGGTAAGTGTGAAAAGGACCACTGATTAATCGTGAGAGGCATATTTTTACTAAGCAACTTTGCACCCTTCCTTCTGATCCAGCTTCTCATGGACAGCATCTCTAAAGCCATCTGAGTGTATCTGCTCTAATGTAACTGGACCATTCCAATCAGTACCTCTGATGCCACTGAACCAACATATTGTAATTTTCTTGTGTGTCAAAGTGCTTTAAAAATCTAACAAGGAAGGATTTGAATATTGCACACTTCCAATTAAATCCAACTGCACTCTGAGGCTATGGTTAGGCTCAAGCAAATTACACTAATGCAAATCGTGCAATAAGTGCAGAATAGCACTATTTGGCAGTTTTTATAAATAAATAAATAAATAAATAAATAAATAAATAAATAAATAAATAAATAAATAAATAAATAAATAAATAAATAAATAAATAAATAAATAAGGTTCTAATGTTGCAAAGCTGAAGATTGTTTTTCTGCAGATTATTTACATTTTTTCTTTTATCTTTCCCCCCACCACACACATTATGATGCTTTTCTTTATATTAATGTGGTCTGAAATATTAGATTTAGGGCTAATGGGAATATTTTAAAAGTTTAATCTAGGGTGATTGAAAAAAATAGTTGTTGGACAGTTGGTTGCAGATGATTGTGTCCTAATAGCTAATTCTCTAGAGGACATGAAAGTAATAAATGGATCTCCTTTCAGGAGCATGTACATGATCTGGGCTAATCATTAGTCTGAAAAGGACAGAAGTTTTATATCAATCTGCTCTGGACAAGATTTATGTTCCACCAGAAATTACTATCAGAGGCCACATCCTACAAGTGATGGATAAATTGACATACTTGAAGAGTATCATGTCTCATGAATCAAACTCTGATGATGAAATCACAAGCTGAATAGTAAGAGGCACTATAGCTTTCGGCAGGCTTCACCTTTAGAAGAAGATGGGTGTAGTCTTCAGAAGAAATTGATGATCATATCTCTGTGTCAAACCATTGTCCTCCAGCTTCTTGGAAGCCTTCTTCCCCTTAAAATAATTGGGATTTTTTGTGTCCTGTTTGCAGGGTACTTTAGAAATACTTAATGATTTTACTGGATTTCACAGCTGTGGCTTGCATGATGATGCATGTTGAGAAGGTGATTGTGCCTCCCCTTTGAAGGCACCACACCAAGTTTTTATTTTCTACAATGTTGAGGTAGGAACCACCGCTTCCACTACTCAAACCAATGCTGAGCTTACTTTATTACTACAGTTCTGCAATCACTTGGCTCATTCTGCACTTCTCTGCCTTTAGTTGGGATCAGTGGGTCTGGAAAAAATGTGCCCACTTGTC
Source organism: Aspidoscelis tigris stejnegeri (assembly GCA_023333525.1). NCBI lineage: Eukaryota > Metazoa > Chordata > Lepidosauria > Squamata > Teiidae > Aspidoscelis > Aspidoscelis tigris. The sequence goes on from JALMGA010000004.1 coordinate 90,602,882, forward strand.
TTGACCATGGGGAGGCATAACTGGGGTCAGCACCATCTTGGTTGAAACCATTGATCCAGTGGAGTGGGTTGAAGATTGTCTACATTCTGGATGATCTCTTCAATACCAGGCATGAATGCTGGCTTTGAAGGCTGGTGCATTCTTCACAACTGTTCCTCAGCCTTTGAACTTTCAAAGTTTCCAGTCAGGGCCATTTGGGTGGTGCACTGACTTCCAGCATGACTTCTGGTAGTGCTTCCTGGTGCACAGCTGAAATGGTCCTTTACTGCATTCCAGAATATTGTATGTGTGCCTTCCAGATGCCCTTCATGGTCCAGAATACCAAGTCTGTTCTGGTTGTGGACCTTTTTAAAGAGATCCTCACTTGGACCAGGATAAGGTACCCATTTGGTACCCTATCCTGGTCCATAGTTTTGCCCAGTGTGGACAAAGTATACTAGTGCTGGATGGAGCCTCTGCTTGCTTAGACTGGACCATAGTCTGGTCTACCACCCAGTATGAAACTGACCCAAGATAGATATTAGTAGGTAGAGTAATCTGAGTGGGCTCTTGTTGAGTACATGTTCTCCCATCTAGTTTCAAATCTGTTTTTAATTCAGTCTTTACCACCTTCAGGAAGCTGCTTTACGTATAAGATCACACAGGGGGCATCCCCATGGCATGTCTTAATTCGGTTTAACGAAATCGAAATAATTGACCCGGAACAAAACTGTCTCCACGGCTTTCCACTCGATTCGGGTCCCGCCTGCATCCTTATCTCGGATTCAACCCTCCGAGGCCCCACGGCAAGTCCTCCCTGCTCATTACCAGTCATGATGGTGCCCACCCCCACTCTCTGATTGGTGGTTGAAAGGGGCAGGGAACAGAATGACGTAGAGCAAAAGTTTTGCGATTGCCCTCCTTCTCCTTCGCCTTTCCCTTCCACCTTCCAGACGTCAAGAGAGGCTGATCCGGGTCGAAAGAAATCAGCGGCAGCGGGGGTTTTTCCTTCTAAACTCTCCCCCCCCCAAATAAAAAGTTTCCAGATAACTTTTCTGGCTGTCCTCCTTGGGAAAGCGCAGGAGGAGGAAAGAGGGCAAAAGGGGGAGCTCGGAGATCTGACATTTTGGGGGGTGGGAGGGAAGGCGAGGTGAGGGGATCCTGGCTGTGAGACGTAGCCAAAGAAGAAGGGGGCCCGGCGGCCGCTCACCCAGTTGGCCTTGGGGTTTGGGGCGGGCGGGGAGCCCAGGTCGGTGGCTGGCATGAACGGCGGTGACACCGCGGTGGTGGCGGCAGGGAAGGACGCCAGCCCAGGCGTGAGCGAGGGCGGCAAAGGGGCACAGGAGGGCTCTGGAGCCAGCAGCGGCAGCGAAGGAGGAGGAGGAGGAGGAGGTGATGGCGGCGCACTACGGGAAGCTGAGTGCGCCTTTGGAGAGCTTGGGGAAGGGGGCGGCGCAGAGGGGTCAGAGCGAGAGGGAGGGAAGGCCTGATTGGGGACGCAAACGCAGCGGCAGCGGCAGGGGAAGCGCTCGGCGCTGCGTGTCCAGCCCGCCTGCCCGCACACCCTGAACACTGATTCTCATCAGCGCAGCGAGGGAACTGCTTGTCCAATAGGGGGCCTTGGCGCGCCGCGTGGTGCGCGCTCCCGGCATCTTCGCCTCATTCTGAAGCCGGACACCAAAAAGGTAGGACCTGCACGCGTGCGCGTCCCATCCCCAGGCCCTGAAACTGGGGGGGTCATCTGCGGGCTGGAGGCGCCTACATCTAGGCACCTGCAGCCCGTAGATGGGTGAGATCGGGTTCGGGGGGTGGGTGGGGGCTTTCGGGAGTGGGGGATGGGGGGCTGATCTGCGGGGCGGAGGCGGCTAGATCCAGCCGCCTGCGCCCCGCAGATGGCCAGGAACAGGGTCGGGGTGAAGCCTTCGGAGACCGGAGCCAGGAGCTCTGATCTCCGAAGGGGTCCTGCCCCATAGGGACCTTGCCCCGGGCCCCGCGATGGGGGCCCGGGGGCCCGGGCATCTTCGTGCCAGCTGCACAGGGCCCGATCAAGCCCCGTACAGCCGGCACAAAGTGGGGCGACTGGCTTGACTGCGCTGCCCGCCCCTTGGGTGCTCTCACCCAATGGGAGGCAGCGTTGCCGGCCGTATCCCCACCCCTGGCCGGCCTTTGGAGGCTAAGTAACTTCGGAACGCTTTTACCATTCACACACAGGTGCGCCAGAACGCGTTTACACATGTTCCGGCGCGCCTGTGTGTGAATGGTAAAAGCGTCCGCAAGTGTTTTAGGCTTCCCGTTCTACACGCGTTCCAAATGGAACGCGTGCAGTGTGAAAATGCCTCAGGTGATCAGGACAATCAGAGATCAGATTTATTCATTGCATGCAAAGGAAGAGCAGAGATGCAGGTATCTCCATTTCTTAGCAAGTACTATGAAAATGACAGTTTCTCTAGAGAGTGACTAGCAATAAGCATGTTATACTTGTTTACATGACAGGAAGAAGCTAACTAACTACAAGGTTGCAAGAAAACAGCAGAATTTTCCAATTTTAACATACGTTTCCCAACTAAGATTTATGCAGAATGTTTGTGCATGCCTAAGACCCCTTATTTGGGAAGTGGGTTTTTTTGTGACCTGTGTACTCTACTTGCATTACATCAGTTTTGCTAGAATATGTCTCAACTTTCTGGTCAAAACATTTTCTGGAACATATGAGCAATAAAGGTTAGGAACAGTTAAGGTCAGAAGCGGTTTAAGTATTCAAAACACAGTTAAGAGGACAGAAGGATATTTTGATTAGTCCCAGAAGCCTTCAGTTTCCTGATTCTTTTTCACTGGGGAGTAGACTTCTGCAGAGACTGTGTACTATCGTATTGGTTACAATCAACATCAGAAGCTCATTTGGACATTAATTGTCCCATGTGAGGATGGCTGGATGGTAATGTTACCCAGGGAAGTGAATTTGGATTAATCTGGATTAATTAAAACCCAGAAGTACCCCAAACTCTGTGTCCCGGGGGGGGGGGGTAGCGAGATCTTTTGATGAGGCTTTAAAAACAAAAAAAATAGCAGAAATTGGACATATTGGACACACCTAAAACAATGAAAATAATTTATTTTGAGAGAAAATAGAAAAAAAATTGTTAGGGTACAGAAAAGAAAACCGGAAATGGGGGTAGAGCTATTCCATTGCACATAGCTCATATGATGTACAAATCATATAAAAAGAACACAAATGTGTGCAAAAGTTAACAATTATCTTGCTAGCATTTCATATTATGTAGCAATACTGAAAAAATGCACTAAAATTCAGCAAAATTCTTAAAAATGACTAAAAAAGAAAACAGATTTCAAAATAAAACTTATTTAGCTTGAAACTAAGAAAACCAGCAAAAAGAAAGAAACAGAAATAAAGGAAAACCCCTAATCTATGGAAAAGAATCCTAACTCCACATAAGAATTTTTTAAAAAATGGAGATATCCAGAAAATATCAGAATATCATCTTCAGAAGTATTCTTCCAAAACTGAAAAGAAACAAAAATACCCCTTTAATAGGTATGCTTCTAATTCAGGAGCAAATCTGATCAAAGCTCTTTAAAACTAGTAAAACCGCAGAAGGAATTCAAAAAGTTAAGACTCAGCACAATTAAAAAGAGCCTAACATTCTTTAAAACAATTTAAAAATAATGCAAAAGAACTGCATTGTAACTTTGCAAGCCCAAACTAAAACTGAAAAGAAAAAACAAAACAAAAGCAGAATAAAAATGGTTTAAAAATTCAGCTTCTCACTCTGTTAGTAAAAGTAGCAACTAGGAAAACTTTCCCCCTGCAAAACCATTCTTAAAGAAAAGAAAGGGGTGGGGGGAGAGAGAGTATAAACACTTAGCATCCCTACCAAGAAACCAAGAGACCAGGAGAAAAAGACCAAGAAAGCAAGAGAAAGAAACTAAACTTCTCTAGCGCTTATAAAAGATATCCCTGGAGGTTTTCCAAAGGAAGTTACTTCAGATTGGCCAAACACTCAATAGGAAATGATTCAAGAAATGCAAGTATTTCTGGGAAGAAGAAAACCCAAAGCAATGGAGTCAAAAGCACATGGTCTTTGTCTTTTCCACTCAAAAACAGGATGGAGAAGGAATTCTGCTAGGCAAATAACCATCCCATTAACAGAACTATGTTACTTATGCAAACTAGAAAGCCAGCTTGTAAGAAGTAGCATTCACACAGACAAACAGATTCTCAGCCAATGCTTGGAAATCTTAGTATGTTGATCATATAAACTTAAACTCCCTTTTTTAACTTTTAGATGTCCAAAAGACCCATCAGTTGAAATTAAAAATAATGGAGAAACATATATATATTTCAAACTCAGAAATTCCACGTGTTAATGGTCAAATTCTGAGTGTAAAAATCTCATTGTTTCTGGCATGTTCTTATCAAGAAAGCCAGAGATAGCATCCTTTTGCTGACACAGATGCAAAACTTCAAGTTTCCTGTTGCCAAGGCTAATAGTAAACCTTTTGTCTTTATCTCTTATCACAAACAGCAGATGAGGTCAACTCTTCTTCCTGGCCTTTTGTCAGCATTTCCCAGAGCCAGTAGTTTTCCAGAATGACAGTCTTTCATGAAATCATAGACTCATTATTTCTCCATAAATTATATCCCATATCATATCATATCAAATCATGGTATCATATCATGGTATCAGTAAGTAATATCCATTCCAAAATATGGAGTTCAGTTCCTAGAGAGTTTTAATTAATTTAATTTTAAAAGCTTCTGATTTCACTTGGATTTCATATTTTTTTTTATGTTATGTTAATTCAGGCTTGCTTGCCCACTCATATTTTATACAAATTGCACAATTTTGGGATATTAAGTGTCTTATAAATATAATAACTAAAGCACGAGAAATTAAATTTGAGACTTTTTGTTATCAGCCATTTGGGGGGCTACTTTTAAGGTTAAAAAGTCAGATAGAATTGATTTTTTAATTTCTTAGCGGCAGATTGCAATTTTTTTAAAAAAAAGAACACCTTAAAAACAAAATTATTATCACCCCTGCTCCCTGAAACTCAGTATAATAAGATGTCTTTTCCCTTAATGCATTCAGTATTTTTTTCTTTTAGAGCAATTGTATTCATTTTTATGTTCCATTAATCAAATAGCACTATGTATCAGAGTGACTCTTGCAATTAAAGCATCACATTAGTTGTGACATGAGAGAAATCTTTAGTCATATATTTAAAGAAATGTAATGGAAGATTTTGATAGCACATCCTTGATTCAAAAAGAATTAAATAGCACTGGACTGTTTTGTTGCCTAGGCAGAGTTTTAAGCAAAAACCAGCCTGCTTGTGATGTTGGATGATCTGCAAGGCTTTAGGACAATCGAGGGACACAATTAAGGTACCAGCTATCAAATTGTTGTCGTATTGTTGTACCAAGGGGCCACACATGGTTGTAGTCAAGCACTATGGCATAGTTATTATGTAGGATAGGTCTTAGCCTCCAGACAATTCATTAAATCCAGGAAAGGCACATGGAGTGTCATCCTATATCTTTGGATTTGATTGTTAGAGAAAATGACTTTGCACACTAAATCCTATGAAATTTTGTACCATCGGTCTGTGAGATGCTACCATCATCTGATTCAGCCATCCAAAAACAAAACAAAACAACAACAACAAAACCATCCTTTAAATTAATTTGCTTTCTGAATACTTTGGAGGATTTCCTGGTTTCTTTTCTGAACAAAATAGGATGAAGAACAATTCTGGCACAGTAATTTCCCTCACTAATAGATTATCAGTGACTAAGTTAGCAACATATTGGAACTAGGGATGCACATGAACAAAAAAAAAATCATGTTCAATTCACAGCCAAAGCAAATGTCCGAAAATTCATTTGTCAAATAATTCATTTGAATGTTCAAACATTCGCATTCACAGTCAAACATGTTTGTGGCTTTTCTTACCATTGAAAAAGCTTATTTTCATGCGTTAACACTGTGAAAGTGAGAACGTTCAATTAGATATTTGTATTCACAAGCCCCAAAGCATTATTCAATTTGTTCAAACGTCTGGACATTTGAATGTTCAGGCTTCCAATTTGTTGTGAAGCAAATTCAAACATTTGATTGAATTTTTGGATGTGACTTCATTTGTGCACATCCCTAATTGGAACTAGAAAAACTAAAATATAAATTGACATGGACATTGAAGCAAATGGGTATAAAAGTCTATATTTGGAGACCATCTGGGCAATCGTGAGCCTTTTTGTACCTTTGCTCCCTGGGAAGAATGTTCCTGGGAAGCAAAGATGGGAGACAGTTCTGCATCCACATTTTGGATGCCAGATTTCTCCCTAACCTCACCAGTGCTTCACTGGTGAGATCCAAATGGACACCATTATGGTAGAGATCACAGAATCACAGCAACTGTGCCAACACACCTGTGTGGCACCATTGCCATGGAGATGGGGCAATGCAGTTGTAACCATGCTTGTGCCAGGTTCCCTTTGAACCTCTTCTGGCTGGGAGAAGTGCAAAGGGCACTCTGGGAGCACTGCTGAAGGCATGCAGCTGCCCCTGGAATGCCAACTGTTCCAGGAAATGCAGATGCTGTGTGCAGCAGTGCTCCCAGAGTTCTCTAACATGGTAAATGTGAATTTGGCTCCATACTGCTGCCCAAAGGTTCATTTGGGTGAGGAAAGATGCTCCACAAAGTTGTAAGATTTCCTCCACTGAAGCTATCCCTTCAGATTCCATTATGTCCTGGAGAATGGGGATTCCAGTGAGGAGGTAGAGTGGGTAGCACACTTTTTATTTTTACTGAATTCACCCCCACTCACATTCTCAGGAGGCAAGAATGCAGCTGAATTCATGTTACCTCCCTGGGGTGCTCTCCTTCAGCCAATGTAATTTCAATCAGCTGAAAGAAGGCAGGGGTGGGTTGAAAGCTGCATAATGTCTTTTTGATTCTCTTATTTTCCCACTTCTATCTTCCAGTCCCTGAATTGGGCTGGAAAAGCCATTGTAGGCAGGTGCTTTTGATGCCTCTCAGCAAAGGATCTTGTAAAATATCCCCATGTAATAGCAGCTTAGCTTAATGGAAGCTATTGAGCTTAAGTATGTACAATTAGGAAAGGGAGAACATCTTTAGACATAGATGTATTGTTTCAGAATAAGTTAGAAGCATCTACTTTCAGATCTGGAAATGTAGAATAATGTACTAGAATCAGTCTGGAGTGCAGATCAAGGTGGCATGTAATGAAATCCCATGACACATTTACCCTGCAGACTTCCAGAAAACCTGTGAACATAGCACAAATAAATATAGATGACAGATAGACGGATGGACGGACGGACAGACAGACAGACAGATAAGCAAGGGATACTTATGTGTCTAATGTCACATTTGCCTCTGGATGGTGGGAGGAAAATATAGGAACTTGTTTGGACCCAGTAATTGCCCCTTGCGGCATTGCACAGCAGCCACAGACTCATCCCTGTCCAGACACTTGCTCCCAGAATGCACAGCAGCTATTTCTAGGTATTTTGATGGCTCAAACTATCCAGAAGTGTGAGGTCACCGGGCTCCATTCATGCACAGGATCCATTTTCAGGCTGGCTTTGGTCTTGCATGTGCATGGGGGTCTATTACATGTTTCAATCCCTTGTAAGGGTGAATAGGGAAAGCAGCAGAGTAAAGTCTTCTGAGCTAGTTTTTCTCATGTTTAATACTAGTTTACAAAGACTTATATAGCTTCATGGGGGGGGAGGGATGAGGAATAAAAACTTTGTAATGTAAAATGCACGTAGTGTAATTTTGTAACAGCAACAATACATGTGGTAATTCCAGCATAGCCCTGTGATAATGCATGCACATGCCCATGCCCATGTTTTAAGCGCTATTTGGATACAACAAATAACACAGAAGCAGCATCTTCAGAAACATACAGATTGTACTGTATAGTTCATTTGGATTGCATCTTTTACAACTGCTTTTTAATTAGATTTGCCATATTTTTTTCAAATTTGTCAATACAGCAATGCGTTACATTTTATTTGAAGAATTCCTGCGGCGATCACTGCACTAATTTTTAAAAGCACTGTTATAAATCAGCCCAATAATTAGAGATTAAAAGGAGGATTGTTAAATTTGAAGTTTCCTCCATGGAAAGTTATTTGAGCTGATGGCAATATCATAAGCAATCCTTCGATCTCAGCAATCCATTCAAGAAAGCTATTCCAAGAGAAAATGGTTTGCCTATTTATTTAAATAGTGGAAGCTGTTATTTTATTAAAAGTATTAAATACATTCTGCATCGAAATACTATAACATATATTTTAATCAGCATATTAATCAATCAACCAAGGAAAAGCAAGAAATTAATCCCGTTAAAAATTCATTAGTTGGCTGTCGGCCTTAATTTTGAGTCTTTCTTAGCTCTTTTCAGCATTAAAAGCAGTGGCAGATTTATCATGAATCATTGCATCCAAGATGAAGCGCTTGCAACCTACTTGTATTTTAATCAATTGATCAGCAGGCAGCACTGTTCATTATGAGATGCAGGCAGGCCCCTCCGCTCACAGTCTTGTAAAGTGGAGAACTTTTAATAGGAGTGGAGGATGGGTTGTGGCTCACTGGAAAAGCCACGTGCTTCACACACACCTCAGAGTCTTCAGGTACAAATGGCAACTGTTTTGGAATAAAACTCCAGAAAGTCACTGCTAGCGATAAGACACCACTTCTGTATAGGGACGTGCACGAATATTCTAAACGTTCAAAATTCGATCGAATCCATTCAAATTCAGACACTGGAATTCGAATTGAATGTCTATACGTTTGAATTTAAACATTCAAATGAATTTTAAATCTTTCGAATCATTCATACGTATTATTGGGATGTCCGTATGTGTACAGATACGTATGTATTACATACAGGATGCATATGAATGCATACAGATGCTTACAGATGCGCACGGACACATACAAATGTAATGTCGACATCAGTATCTTCAAATATGAATCAAATATTCGTACAAATAGATATGAATGTGAATACATTCCAATGTTAAACATTCAAATCGATTTGAATCTTCAGACTTTCTATTTGAATTGAATGCTGAAAAATTGCATACTCCTCTTATAACCATGGAAGAGCCCTGAGATCATCTGGAGAGGTCTTACTGTGGGTTCCACATGACACTGAATGCCCTATTGCAGTAGCTCATGGTTGGGTCTTCTCAGTGATAGGACCTTCCCTCTGGAGTGACCTGCCCTGTGTTGTTTGTGGGGCAGCTTATAGGTACCTGTTAAAGCCTTAACCGTTTTAAGCTGGCATTCTCAGTGCAAAAGTTTGTTTCTCCCTTAACCCACTCAGGTTTTGACATGTTTTAGTTCCTGGGTTTTTAAAAACTTTCAGTCTTTGTTTTTAACGCTTTGTAAACTGCTTTGAAAATTTTAATTGAATGCAGTGTAGAAATGTCTTTTAAAAATTAATAATAAGTAAAAGGAAACTTGTTTGTGATCTGAAAGTTCAGAAGACAGGAGGAGACAAGGGGTGTTTTTCCACTGTGACTAGAAGTACCCATTAAGGGGTACAAAAATGCCATTACGTACCCATTAATGGGTACTTAATGGGTACTTTTAGTGACAGTGGAAAAACACCCAAGGGCTCTTTCTGCACTCGGACTTATTCCTGATTATATCGCAGAATAGGGACTTGCTGTCCACAGCTGGTGCAGATTTTGGCAGGGCTCACCCAGGATCTGCCATAGTCTGCAGTAGCATGTGGATGGCAAGGTCCTATTCTGGGATATAATCCAAAATATGGGCCAGTGCAGAAAGGGCCAAGGTGTTGACCAGGAACAGATTTTGCTAAGCCGCCCAAAGAAGCTAAAAAGTGAGTACTGCCTTTAAATTTCTCCTTGGCTGTCCATGGGTCCTGTTTAACAATATTTCTGGGGTTGAGGGAAAGATATCTCACAGAGATTGTTGGAGAGCTCATACAATTATCAAGAAAAAGTTTAATCATTGGAAACTGTGATTCAAACATTTCATAATTTGTTAAATGTACATTTAGATGGAGAAATTGCTATTAGGAATCATACAGTCTACTGTATGCTAGTGCTCTTATAGGAAAAGAAATACATGGCATATTGAGTATTTTCTCTGCTGATATCCTGCTTCCTTTTCTGAAGCTTAAACTAGCTGCAGCGTAAAGTGGCCAACAGTAATGTTCCATCTGCCACCCAAACTTCAAAATCTGTTACATAGAGATCCTTTACGACATCACAGGACAATTTCTGGCAAGCCTTCTCATGATGCAGGAATATGTCAATAGCCTCAGCATCATCAAGAGCTTTGCTGCAGCTGCCAAGAGACAATTCACTCCCCCAGTTATATCGGTACATGTTTGCAAATTAATTTAATTGGATATATTCCCGTTTTTCTTAATAATTAAAAAAGAGATAAAAGCGGACTATGTGTCATGTAGATAATCCACAACAAAGGATATTATACTGATGGGAGATGAAGCAAGGAAAATCGGCTGATAATGCTGTTTTGGCAGAGCACAGGAATATTTGCACACATTGCCTGTATACACAAATTAACTCAGCAGAACAATTAAGAGGAATTAATGCAATTGCTCCTTTTGCTAGTTAACTCATTGAAGGTATCTGTTGCCAATATTGCAGGTGATGTAGAGCAGTCAGATTCAAGTGAAGTTGACAGAATATCAGAGCTGAGTACAAATTGCCTTTGAAATTTTCTGCTTTCTTTGAAAGTGGGTAGAAAAAGAAAGGTTAGTATTTCCAGAATTCTCTGGAGGGAGACAGTTATGGGGGGGGGGGGGGACGGACAGATTTCTTTCCCAGAGTGAAACCCACTTCTATCAAGAGCAGCACAAATTATATATTTATTTTTAAGGGTAAACAGGGCTCTTTTGAAAGGCAGAAGAGTGTAATAAATCCTATGAATAAACAATAGAATGGCACTGGGGATGGATGGGGTGTCCTCACTTCCCATCCACTGGAAGGGAAAGGAGTGTAATGAACCAACATTGAGTAGCACTCACACTTGGAGCGCTAGTCAATGTTACCCGTCCCCCATCCCCACAATCGAATACTTACCTTGACTCGATTGTGAAGCCTGTACTCTTCAGGGTGCCACAATTTTGACTGTGGCACCCTGCCTGCCTATGCATCCATCAGCACTAGGGATGTGCATGAATGTTTTGTTTTGTTTTTTTTTGCATTCAAATTCTAGTCGAATCGAATTCAATTCGATTTGGATGTTTATAATCCGGATTGCAACAAAATCCGATTTGAATCGAATACAGATGCAGGGAAAGAAAACATGCTTCCATGGGGACGGAAGGTGCGTTTTAAACACACATTTTGCTGAGCCTCATGCGGACGCTTATTCCGGAAGTTCATGGCACTTTTAAAGTCTGCTTGAATAGAGTGACAGTAAGGGAGACTAGAGAGGCAGATAAGTCTTTTGGGGATGCAGCCTGTATGTATTTTGTACACAAATGCATACAGATACATATGTGTACATTTGTTTCTGTACATTTGTATCTGTACGTACTTATCTGTACATTAGAATGTTTCAAATCATTCAAATGTTTCAGAACATTCATAATTCATTCGAATGTTAAAATTTGAATGTGTAGACATTCTATTTGAGTTTGAATGTGCACATTCAATAGAATTTGACCAAATTTTGAATGTTCAGAATGTTCATACACATCTCCAATCAGTACTGTCATCATGAGAACGCTGACACTCTGTACATGTACAGTTGCATATATGGTTGACCGAGATGCCAGCACGCTTGTGTAGCACCTCAGATGACCCCAGATCACCAGAAGAGGTACAAATGGCTGCAGGCTGGATGCACCAGGTCAGTGAATGCATAAGGTTAGTAAAGGTGTGGAGCATGATTAGGGAACTTCTGGGAAGCGAGCACTGTGGCAGGGCTTCCAACAGATAATGCTTTGAAAAACACTTGCAAGGAGTTACTCATTGGAGCAAGCGACATCACCATTTTTGCACTGCTGATGTGGCCTTCTGTTGAGAGGCTGTGCTTCTCAGTAGATCATTCTGCAGTGAGGGCAGCAGAGTTTTCAAGATATTTTCATTATTTCGTTTCATGGGCATCATTGAAACTAAATAATGCTAAATAATATTCCACACCTTGACATACAGTGTGTCCAGACTTACAGACACTGCATATTCTGATGCGCAGTTGGGGCATGGGCATCACACCTGACACCCGATACTGCATAGTGATGGTGCATTATGCCCCCGCTACTTTGAATTTATCTACTGTGGGACAATCAACACTCGCTCCACAGTATCAGGTAAATTTGAATGTTCCCGCCAGTCTGGACAGGATGGTGAGAGCAGCGAATGACAGCTGAGCCTGCAGCTCAGCTTCCATTGGCTGCCCAATCCCATGTGATGGGCACCTCACTGCACTTAAGATCTGGAGGGGAGGACCTCCTGGTTACCCCACCGCCTTCCGCAGCTAGGCGGGTGGGCACCCAGGAGAGGGCCTCCTCGGTAGTGGCCTCCAGGCTGTGGAATGGTCTCCCCCTGGAGGTGCGTCAGGCCCCTTCTCTGTTCATGTTCAGGAAGGTGGTGAAGACGTACCTCTTCACTCAGGCCTTTGGTTAACTGCTCCCTACACTTCCCCCACTGCAAACACTACTGTTTTTAACTGTTTTGTATCTTTTTTTTTAAATATTATCCTGGATTTTTTAAAGCTTGTACTACCTTTAGTATTGTTTGATACAGTTTTAATATGTTTGTTTTTAATTGTTGTGAGCCGCCCAGAGACCTTTGGGTATGGGGCTGGATATAAATATAAATACAAATAAATAAATAAATAAATGTACCGTGGAAGTATCACAGCTTTCTCTGAGAAGTCCAGACGGTGCACTGTGGCTTCTCAGCAGGTAAACTGTGCTTTTTTCTCTAACAATGGATTTTATTCCACTAATCTGGATACTACCATATATACACATACATGTATTTATTACAGATATTTTTATTTTAGGCAACAAGAGCTGTAATTATTAAATTACCGTATTTTCCAGCGTATAAGACGACTGGGCATATAAGACGACCCCCAACTTTCCAGTTAAAATATAGAGTTTGGGATATACTTGCCGTATAAGAAGACAACACCCAGCATATAAGACGACCCCTGACTTTTGAGAAGATTTTCCTGGGTTAAAAAGTAGTCTTATACGCCAGAAAATACAGTATATTTGAAAACATCCTCAGCAACAACATGGTTTCTATATTCAGCTGTGGAAGACTGAAATTGCTCCACCCGCCTGCAAAAATATACTTTGGTCTCTTTCTCTTTCATACATATTGACACATGCACATGCACGTGCAAGGAACAAAGGATTATGAGAATCTCACAGCTAAAATGTTCCTGAAGATAAGCTGGTCTCAGCTCATTCATGGTTGGACAGATCATCTCAGTTTGGTTAGACTGGGATTTGCCAGAGTATCAGTAGGTTGTGCAGATAAACTAAGCACAATTAAGCAATTTTACAATTGTGGACATAATAAATATTATATATCTTGTTTGAGAAGGCAATGTTTGTAGTACATCTTTTACTGCCATCTCTAGTCAGTGTGTTGGAACAATGGGTGTTTTTCCACTGCCAAAAAGTACCCATTTTTGCACCCATTTAGGACCCATTTGGGTGTGAGCTGGATGATCCCATTTCCACCACGGCACCCATTTGGGACCCGATTGTTTCCACTGCCAGACTTCAAAGGCACTCCGGAGCTATTTTGCACAGACTTCAAAATGACTTTGAAATGACTTCGAAGTCATTTTGAAGTGGCTTTGAAGGCTGCACCCCCGTGCCCCCCGAAACACCTGGGGTAACGGACCGACCCCTTGGGAGTCGATCTGGATTCCCCACATGGGTGCAAAGCTGTTTCCACAGCAGGGGTGCTGGTGGGTGCTACACCTCCTGTGGAAACACATTGGGTGCTTCCCTTAATCTGGATCTACTAGATCCGGATTAAGGAATGTACCCATTCCTTAGATCCGGATCTTCTCAGATCCGGACCTAAGGGCTGCAGTGGAAAAACACCCCATGAAAGCAGAAGGTGAAGGAAAATGCTCTGATTGGAGGCTGTTCTTCCTTTTACCTGAGCCCACACTTTTATGCACGGCAGAATGAAAAGTAGTTTGGAAAGATCAAGAAGGGGCTGCAAGTATATAAAGGTGGAAACATCCCAGAAAATTGTAGATATATCAGCAACCAATTTTGGCAACAATTGCATAAAATGAAATGGAATATAGAACACTGGTACAAATATATTGTTTACCAGTGTGAATTTGATCTCTTTGGACAACAACAGATGCAATTTATGGGAAAACAGACCAGAATCTTAATACAAGAAGAACAGAAAGAAGCATTATTATATGCAAAAAGAGACAACATAGTACCATTTTCAAAAGAGGGGATAAGGAAGGTGGAAGCATATTTTGGTTAAACAGAAGTAAAATATATACCTACAAGAAGGGAAGGGGGCAGACTCTTTATCTGGGAATACTGGCTTCTACATGAAGCCATCTGAGTGGCCTTGGGCTAGTCACAGCTCTCTTCTGAGCTCTCACAACTACACCTACTTCACAGGGTGTCTGTTGTGGGGAGAAGAATAGAAAGCTTCATCAGTCACTTTGAGTCCCCTTAAACAAGTGAGAAAAGCGGGGTAGAAAAGCCAACTCTCCTCCTCCTCCTCCTATCAATATGCTTGTATAAGTGTGTCATGGGACTTAGAGCTCTGTCCCAAATCCTTCTACGATGGGGCCACCTCGGATGCTCTTGGATACTTGTTATTCCAGTCTGATTAACTCTCCTTCTATTGCACATGACTGAACATGCATCTTCTCATGTTTTTGCAAAATGGGTCATTATAATCTACTTTACTTTAAAAAGAATCTTTAATTTCATAACATAAGTAGTTGTGCTGCTGGCAAATTGGCTGAAATGAAAAAGCAAATAAATTGCTTGAGACTTAGGGCCTGTTCACACTTGCCAGCCTAGTATGGCATAACATACCTAGCACATTGGTGGCCATTTATATGTTGAATACTGGAACAGTCCTGTACCAGGGCATGGCAACATCCATTGCACATTCCTGTATTGCCATAGTGACCTTGACATTGAGCACTGGGGGCGTTTTGCTAGACTCTGGAAATACCCTCATAGGTGAAACATTTTTGGAGCCTCCAAAATGTTGTGAAGCTCTGGAGCAATCTGCAGACCAGTCTTGTCTCCATCATTCTTCCTTACAGTGCTGACAGGAGTGATCCTGGCCCATGTTGTGTTCACATAACATTTGTTTTCTGCTTTTCAAATAGAGTACTCCAGGGTGCAGATTCCGTCCTGAAGAATGGTTAAGATGTTGATGACATATGGTCACTGCATGCCAGGGGAAGGCCTGGGCCCTTTTTGGTGCATGGAGGTGAGTGGACACACTAGTTGCTCCGAATCCTACACAAAATCTCCTGCACTGTAAATGTGAAAACCAGCTTGATCTGTAGATGTAAATGCAGTGCAAGGGAGATTTTTTTTTAGGGTTAAGAATGAGGCAGTGAAGTGGAGTTTTCTCTTTCTCCTGAATGTTGTGGTTCCCAGAGGGAGGGAAAAAAACTTCTCTGTTGTTGTTGTTACTATGAGCCATTTTGTACTTGGAAGATCAGGGGCCTTTTTTCACTTACTCAAGAACAGCGAACATCTGGTGAAGAACATCTAACTTCAAGGAGACTGTTAGAGCCTCCAATCATGACCTACCTCACCAGAAGTTCATTAATTTTTGATTAACCAACGTTTACCGGGAACCTACCAGAAGCATCCAGTCGCATGACCATCGGCAATTCTTCCAGTGCTCTGGGGTTGTCTGAGGTGCTGTGCAAGTGCGCTACAACCATAGATGTGACTGCACATGTACAGAGAGTCAGTATCATCATGGCAACAGTGCTTACATATGCACAGTTGTGGAGGGTGACACAATGAAATTGGTGGCACCCAGAGGATGCCCCAGGATCGAATTAGGCAAGTATTTGATCACGGAGGGGGGGGGGGATGGCTAAAATTGACTAGCACTCCAAGTGCAAGCACTAGTCAATGTTGGTACATCACACTCTTTTCCTATCCACTACATGCTCCCTGCATGCTCCGGGGTGTTGTATCGTACAGAGTGTGCAAGGCCATCCTGATATTCTGTAGCTGTGGAGTGGTAAAATAATAATAAAAAAAAATGCTCCACAGCTTTGCTGGGAGCATCCAGGGCATTCTCAATAAACTCCTGGATCCAGCATTTGCACTACTCCCTAGTGTGAACACTGTGAGGGGGCAGAATGTCATGGCTGAAGCTGTACAGTTGCTCTCCATGTCACAGTCACCATGCCATGGTGGAAGTTGTTGCAGCCATTGCTATTATGTCATGTATAGTCCCGGATGGATTTGGACTTCAACAACCCGCAGGCAAGTTGGGGATGGTGCTAGTGCTTGCAGCGTGAATAACAGCTGCTGTCCTCAAGTGTAACTTCTGTGGAATACTATGTTTTGGGAGTTTAGTGCAAAAAAGCCCTATGATGAATTATTGAAGTGTGATCATTAACACACAGCTAAAGTAATACCTTGCTTGTCTCTGAAACTTAGAGATTCCGAGCCTTGGGTTTGGGGAAAAATCAGTTCTTAATGTTTCTCTAGGGCCTTTAGGTTCATTTCTGCACTGGGCCTTATTCCAGATTATATTCTGGAGCCTCCCATAGGCCCTTTCTGCACTGGGCTATACTTGGGATTATATCCTGGACCAGTGACCTGCCATTTGCATGCTAGTGTGGGTTATGGCAGGCCCCTCACACCTCCTGTTGGAGTCTGCACCAGCATGCTGTTGGTAGGTCCTTATTCCAGGATATAATTCATAATAAGGCCCAGTACAGAAAGAAGCATATAGACTGCACCAGGATGCAGGTTCCTATTTCAGGATATTATTTGGAATAGCTACAAGGTAGAAGAAGACCCTGTTACAAGGTGAATGGTCAGAATGGAAGCCCTCATACTGTTCTCTCAGCCATGCATATCTTTCCCTTCTGTACAAAGGGACGGCATTTGGCATCCAAGAGAGCAAGCGGCACATGGTGTGCTTGGCAGTTCTACAGCCTTTCTTTCCTCTACAACTAGCAATTAATCTCAACTTGCTTCCCCTGCCCTTGTCTCCAATCAGCTGCCTGACAGACAATTATTAACTGAGAAACACATATCAGGAAATGTGCTATTGTGGAGAGACAGGCAAGCAATATCATCAATTTTTTATGAGTGAATAAAGCATACACAGGTTAAGGTAACGCCGATTGCCTATTAATCTCTGGATAAGAAAGTATAATGATCAGTATAGCATCTTGTCTTTCCGCGGTGCCCCCTTTTAGCCTCTGTCCTTTTGTGAAGTAGCCATTTGCTCTGATACCAGAAGGGCAATG
Source organism: Aspidoscelis tigris stejnegeri (assembly GCA_023333525.1). Lineage (NCBI taxonomy): Eukaryota > Metazoa > Chordata > Lepidosauria > Squamata > Teiidae > Aspidoscelis > Aspidoscelis tigris. The sequence goes on from JALMGA010000004.1 coordinate 90,620,396, forward strand.
ATTCTACTCCTTCCAATGAATTCCCCTTTTATCCTGCCCCTTCCTCCCTTTCATGTCTCTTTAAAATGATCTGTCAGGCAATAATAAATACATTTTCATTTGGGTTGGGTTCATTTATCACTGGAAAGTAGTGGGTATATTAAATGACTGGGTTTATTCTTTTACGATAAAGCCATTTGAACTTGCAATACTGAGTTGTTATTTCTGGTCTTTGCCACTTACAGGCTGTGACCAGATACAGCAAGAAAGTAGGGGCCTTTCTGCACTTGGCCTTATTCTGGAGTATATCTTGGGACAGGGGTCTGTTGTCTGCATGCTAATATAGGCTATGGTAGGCCTTTCTTAGTGCCTGCCATAGCCTTCATGATCATGTGGACAGCAGGCCCCTGTTCTTGGATATAATCCAGAATAAGGCTAAGTGCAGAAAGGGCCCAGCCCCTCTTTTCAATGCACAGTCAAAGATCCAGCTCTTCAAGATCCAGATCTTTGAGATGGGGTCCTCCTGGAGATCTTCAAGATGCCTGAAGACCCCATTGTGGATACCTTTAATCAGGTCCACATGAAATCCAGATTTAAGGGCCTGAAGGACCCATTAAACTCAGATTTCCCCTGCCCTCAGGGGGACAGGGCCTTGCAGATGGAGCCTTCAATGGGGTCCAGATGGGGACAGGGCCTTCCTGATTGGTATCAATCAGGTACCAATAGGGCTCCTAATGGGGTCTTAGAAGGGTTCTAAGCCCTAGTGGGAAAAGGCCCCAGGTCTCTGAAGCAACTCAGAGAAGGTTCTGAGGTGGGATTGTTTACACACCAGTTTGCCCCTCCCCCTCCCATAAATACTTTGTGCTAGAAAAGGTGGATTAGAGAAGGCTTGGTATCACTGACACTTTGAGGTGCCTCCATGGTGCCCCTTTTGTTAAGTCTGAACACAGCTTTACATTTATCCCCTCTAAAAGCATGGACCTGTATTTTTCCCTTTCCTCATTTTTTTAAAACAAAAAGTGCATTTACTTAGCATTTAAGGCCAATTTGCACGTCCCTAGGAATGTTTGCTCTCAAAGCAGAACATGCCTTCCTTAAAATGGTTTATTTCAAAATGTTGCATTTTATTATGGCTTTTATATAGACATATTTCTTGAGCCAAGGCTGCATTATAATGTTCTGAAATATGTGAAATCGGATGGATAGTTAAGCTCTAAGAAACACATTTAGCTAGGTAATGTGAATCGGGACTTTTTAAATAGTATTTCACAGAGGACTAGTAGGTATGTATACTCCACCTCAGTTGATAAAACTATCATGAGCTATCAGGTGGTGTTTTGCCTTTTAAACATTATGTAATATAAAATTGGCTGATGGTTAGCAGAGGGAACAGGAACCCAGTACTAGTCTGCCTGATTAGATGTCCTTTTTGGGGTGCAGGAATATAAGTCCTTGCTGGAAGCCAAAACTACCATCCTGTTGCCAAGCACTAAGCAGGTTTCCCCTCCTCCCCTTAGTTAGTGGGAAAAGGAATATTAGGCCGTGTCTTCACGGCAACCTTATCTCAGATTCAAAACGTTTTCAGTCCTCGGAGTCCGCACGGCAGTTTGGCTTAACACACTTTTCCCATATTAAACCGCCCCGAAGCGTGGTGAATCTCAATCCTGATTTCAACAGGTCTCACTCCAGATCGTGCGCTTGAAACGTTTTACATTTTTTACTGTGTGGACAGTACCATTTTAAGAGATGAGAATCAATGTTTAGGGTTTCCCTCTCCCAATAGCTTGCTTCCAAAGACAGTGATTTCAGTGTAAAAATCCACTTAACAGTGATTGCTACACTGTAGCGATGGAACCACTTCACACCTTGATGGTTGGAATAACAATGTTGCAATTTTGTGCAATTCTAGCTCTTTGGAGTTCTGACTTTAGAAAGGGAAAGGAAGGAAAGCAGCTGAATGTGAATGTTTAAAGCAAAGGGGCTTTAGTTGCTGCTGCTGCTGTGTGCCCTGAGCAATGGGGAGAGGAGGGGAAAGAATCGCTGGCTGGCTGCCCGCTGCCATTTTTCCTCCATCCAGGCAAGTGGCAGCCACCCAGCCACCCAGTTAGGCTCGGTGAAGGGGTCCCTTATGGGTGGCATGTCCATGCCAGGAGGAAGAGGGCAGGGCAGCCCCGAAAAGCGGCTTTTAAAAAGTAGTCACTTGAGTCCCCCCTTGAGTCACGTACGCCACGTACGATCCTCAGAATCCGGATCGAACGCGATTAAGTTAAATGTAATGGGAACAGGCAAATTTGCGTTTGCATCCGGTTCTATTATTTTGGTTTTGGGAAAGCGAAATAAGTTTGCTGTGGGGATTCACCCTTAGTGTTAAGCTTCCGGTAGATCTTCCAGGGTTACAATAACATAACCAAGGGCCGTTCTGCACTTGCTGGTATTCCTTAACAGCAAGTGCTCTAAGAACTCTTCCATATATTAGTGGGGAATATGGGGAAGTCCTATTCATTGCTGGTATGCCCTAACTGTAAAAGATGGCATAAGATCTAGATCAAGAAGCCCTTGATATGGATCACTGGTAGTCCTCAATGTAGAGATCTACCAGTGAACCATCTAGGCCTAGTCCACACTGAGATGTGAAGAATAGGCAAACCTCCACGTTCCAGTTAGAGGTGAACTCATTAATGGTATTCCAAACTGTGTCCCCAAAATGGGTTCCCCAGGAGTTACAAGGCTATGAACTTTCATTCCTGGCCTTTGAAGCTTGGGCAGGCCAGTTCCAAAGCTTCAGAGCCTGTGTGGTTGCAACTCATTGTTATAATGTGGGTGGCTTTTCTTTGGACCTGGAAGGAGGGTATGCACAGATGATGGAAAGTTACTACAGACCTGGTCTTGTTTTGCCACACAATGATGTGCAGTTACTGCATGTCAGATGTACTTCTGGCATGGTCCAAAGGGAACAGGTAAATGAACTGTGGCCTGGATTTCCTGTGACACCCCTACCCTCAAGGCAACTCTGGTCATTTTTGCATGGGCCCTGAAGAACCCATTAGGAACCCAAGAAGATCCCATTAGCAATGGAACTGCCACTTACCTTCCACATGGAAGACCCCATGAGGACCCCATTAGAACCTCATGAGTAATGCGTCATCCACATGAGTGCCTTCAAATTCCAATCCTAATGGGGTCTTTGGGCCCTTATATCCAGATTACCAGAGGACCAGTTTAATGGTGTCTTCAATATAGTGTTCCCCCATGAAGACCAGATCACAGACCATGCTTCTGCATGTCTGCTGGATGGAGGGAGTCCAGGCACGAGCCTAGCAGAAGTGACCTGAGTGGTGCATGCTTTGGCCACTTGTGCCCTGCCACTGGAGTGGAACTTCCACCACAGACCATTTATTTAGGGACACATTTGTTTCCACCACAGCTAGGGAAATCCGGATCGTATGGGTCCTTCAGGACCTATAATCTGGATTTCATCTACAATGGGGTCTTCAGCCTTAAAATCCAGATTGTAGGGAGCCTGTTTCCACTACAATCTGGCAATGGGGTCTAGAGGAGGCTCGGGGTGTGTGTGCCCCAAAGTCAAGACTTCGGAGTCCCTCTGAAGTTGCCTTTGGAGATTAGCAAAGGCTAGGAGGAGCTGCCTGTTACCTTCAGGCATGGAAAGAGGTACATATTAATGAGGCTGACTCATCCTGTTACCTTCAGGCATGGAAAGAGGTGCATATCAATGAGGCTGACTCATCTGTCCTCACAAAGAACTAATTAATACGCACCTCTCTTGCATTGCTTTCACAAGGGCTTTGTCTTCAGAGCCTGTGCTAATGTCCGCTAATCTCCAAAGTTGCCTTCGGAGGGACTTCGGAGCCTTTGCTAACCTCTGAAGGCAACTTGGGAGATTGTACCCCTGTCCCCCAAAACACCTGGAGTGATGGGCAGACTCTTTGTGGGTCAATCCAGATTTCCAAATAGGTGCTAGACCACCCATGGAAACACATTGGAGGTACCCATTCCTTAGATTCGAATCTTCTTAGATTCGGATTAAAGGAGTGTGATGGAAAAACACCCTAGGTCTCCAAAGAAGGGAATTAAATCATCTTTTGTCCCAACAAAGGATATTATTTAGTCCTGGGATCACTGATAGACTCTTCCCCTTCTACTGGCTATCATTTCTTATATTGAGAGGTCTTTTTATTCTGTGTGTTGATAGAAGATTTGAAAGCTCTTTACCTTTTTGGAATCCTTGTATACAAGCTGCACAGGAAAGAAAATTCACATACTGTTAAAAAGAGCAAACATTCCTCTCCTTTCTCCCAAGAGGGTTTGGATTTGCATGTATAGATTTTGGAAGAATAGCACATCTTACCATAATAGGAAAGGCTATGACCAAGTGACCCATTGTTTCTCTCCTATCCCAGTGTGAGCGTCAGTATTGATGATTCTTCGTGCCAGGCATTTCCACTGGCATTTTCTCATACCAGAAGATAATAACGCAGTGCTGCAGAACTTGGACACAGCTCCTTCATCCTCAAGCAATAGCTGGGCTGCTGGGAGTCATAATTATGAGCTCCATATTCCTGCTGCAGAGCTTTCTGATTTGCAGCCTTAAAAATTTAGTGGTAATTGACAGTTCAATGATTAAAGGTATGAACTCAATCAAAAGCATTACGAGCTTCACTTTGAACTGCTAGCCATGCAAGATTTGATTTTATGGGCTTGATTCTTTGTCAAGCTTCCGTATTGTTATTTATTTATTTATATCCTGCTCTTCACCAAAAGGTCCTAGGATGGATCACATTAATATATTCTTAAAACATAACTCTCCCTTCCATTCTCCTTGGCAGGACAACACCCAGAGGAACCTAAACATCAAAGGCCTGAACAAAGATATGAATGTTTCCAATTGGCCAGTTCAGTTGTCCCAGACATTCTTGCTTCTGGAATAGGATAAAGATCCGAGGACAAGGAATGACAATATATCTTGAAAGACAAAGAAGACCTCTACATAGATAAGAAAAGGAAAAGTGCAAGGACACATCCTGAGGAGATTCACATTCTATGACAGTGATGGCCAACCTATGACACGCGTGTCACAGGTGACACGCCAAGCCCTTTTGGGTGACACACCTGGTCACCCTGGCACCTGAGTGTGTAGCGCTTGCTTGTTCTTGAAGTGTACGGAATACCAACTTTCAATCGAAGATTTAGCAAACTAAATTCAGCAACAAAAGTCACTAATGTTTTTGCTTTTAATAAAATATATATATCAAAAATATAACTTTTTTACTAGAGCTACAAATATCACGAAATTATGGATATTTCTAGATGTGACACAGCACCCGAGTTAAGCTAGGTTTTCTTGCAAATTTTGACACACCGAGCTCAAAAGGTTCGCCATCACTGGTCTACGATATGCTTTCCTCATCTATGTTTAATAGGTAAGATTGTGAATGGAGAACACCAAAGATGCATGGAGACCTATGAAAAAAATATATTTAGAAACAATTCAGAAGGACAATCAATCTACTCTGTAGTACCTGCTGTGCTCTCTCTTTGTATATATGTTAACAGTACCTGTATTTTTCTCATTCCTTCTACGTGGATAGTGGAGATGTCTACCTCAGCCTTGGTTTTTCCATGAAAACCTGAGATTTTAGGGGTCCTGTGCAATATTTTACCTGTTCCTAGCACTGTACTCAAATTTATTATTGATTTATTATTTGCATTTCTATCCAATCCCGTGCCGGAAGGTCTCTGGTTAGTAAAACAATATAACACTCTAAGTCCAAATTTCACCAATGGATTATTCATCTTTGTCAATGAGTTTACCAACAGCCCTTCCATCAATACCTTCTCACTAATCTGCTTTGTGTGTTAGACCAGTAACATATTGAGACTGCCATATGGTTGTCACAGAGGCCATGAAAAGCTCCAGTGAGGATAATCGGCACATGGATGTTAAAATCTCCCAACATCACTGTAGCTGGGGGCCTCAAATGTAACACCAGAGACCACCTCAGGCACCTCAGATAGGGAAGATGCTGAGTAGTGGGGTGGTAGTATAGGAACAGCATCCCTATTCTGTCTCTCCAATCCAACAGAGATTTCCAGTGTTTGTCCTAGGATCTACTGAAGCCACACTTTCAACCTGGGGATCACTATTCCAAGTGCTCTTATCACAACAACCTTTTATACCTTCTCCATTTCTTCCTTCATTCCCTGGTATTTCTCCAGTTTCTCATATCCTTTCTGTCTGATGCTGTCATCACTTGGGATCTATTATTTCATGGTTTTATGAAAAAAAAATGTAGTGGAAGTGTCTTTGAAAAAGCCTGGTCACTTTCCAGAAGCTGCCTCAGTCAAATGGCCGATCAGTTACATAAGCCTGAGACCACTAGAATGGAGAAATATGAGATGAAGTGTATGTATGAAGAGAGAAAGATTAGATAAGGGTACTAACTGCACAACCTGATCTGTGTGTTCCACAGGAGAAGACCTTTAGATAAAGAGGTCCACTTTGGTCCTGACCATCCCATCCCATTACATCACGTTACCCTTCCTTCCTTCCTTCCTTCCTTCCTTCCGCTCTTCTTTCGTTATAGGGTAGCAAAACATGGCCCTTTTAAGTTAAAATCCTAACAAGCCAATTAGAGTCTAAAACTACAGGATGTTTATTGAAAACAAATTAAACAGTGTACATTGGGCTTGCAAATGGGTGTAAAAGCAGAAAGAGAGGAGTGTAGGAATGCCAGATGAAATTTTAAAGAGTTTATGAACACACACAACTGCCATGTTAGTAGTCTGGCAAATTATACATTTCAAGCAGCGTTTTAAATTTTACTATCACGATAGAATTAAGCGGGTATTTGGCTTTCACAAGCTGGTGTTTAACTTTGTTCCTCTATTTTCTGTTTATGACACAAGTGAGTGTTCTCTAACAAAACTACATAGCAACCTCAAGAGGAGAACAAACAAAGAAACAATGATGGCTTTTAGTTATAAAAGATAAATGCAACAGAGGTGTTGTCTGCAAAACGTGGTTTTTTAATCTCTGAATTCATTTTGTTTAAAAAACTTGATATTTACAACCACCATATGTATTTTTAATGAGAGATGCTCTAATGTGTTTCAGAAGCTGTCATTCCAATGAGGACTATATTGCAGGCAAATGCTGTCAATGGCTGTTATTGTAAGATATTTTACTTTGATTTGATTTCCAGGCTTGGTTAGGTTGTTTTTAAAACACACGGTTCCCAAACATAATTGTCTTCAGTAGAAAATTGGTAGCAAAACCTCATGAAATGGTGTGAGTTAAAGGTAAGATAAAAGCAGGTCTATTTGAAGTTAATCCTTTTTAAGAACATACATCTCCTCCTACTGCAGGCATTTCAAATTCAATTCCTGCTTTCAAACTGAGGACCTTTTCTGCACTTACCTCCTCTTGATCTGCATGACTGGCCCACTGATCCGGATCACAGGAAAGGTGGGCTGGATCGACACCATCTGCATGAATGATGCTGATCTGTATCATAGGCATAAAGCTTTTGTGACCTTCATGGCCACACCTGTTCCTAACCTTGGGGCCTCAGGGGCATAGTTTTTGGTGGTGGGCTATGATGCACCACTGAAAGGTACCTTCTGGTAGTCCCAAACATGGAAGTGAAGGCCTTCTCCATGCCTCCCGTGTTCCGGATCAGGTCTGTGCTAGTCTACTGGTAGACCCAATTATCTACCAGTGGTCTGAGTTAAGGCCTCCATGAAGCTAGTGCAGACAGAGCAGACCAGTGGGAGGAGTGGCCTCATAGATCTGTTTAAAGTGAGCTCCAGTATGATCTTGTGGTTAGAGTTCCAGACTTATATCTTGTAGTGACCGAGTTTGATTCCACACTCCTCCTTGGACTAGTCACAGCTCTCTTTCTTAGCTCTCACAACCCCATCTATCTCACAAGGTGTCACATGTGGGGAGAAGAACAGAAAGCTTTGGCAACTATGAGTTCCCTTAAAAGGTGAGAAAAGTGAGGCATAAAAGTAAACATTTCTTCTTGTTCTTCTTGTATTCTTTCCTCCTCCTCCTCCTCCTCCTCCTCCTCCTACTACTACTACTACTACTACTGGTACTGGTACTGCTACATGCTGTGGCACATGGTGTGGAAGCTGGCTTTATGTATATGATGCTGAATTTAACCATGGAGAACCTGACATCACTAAGGTCCACCTAGGTCCAGTATTTTGTGCCTTCTAATACTGAGAGGTTAAGCCTGGCTTCAATTTTCTTTTTAAATTATTTATCGTTTGTATTTTAAACCTCCCCATCATAGAGTGGTCTCAGGGCAGGTAACAAAGCAAGTTGATTTTAATGAATGATGATGATGGATGCATTTCCTGATTATTTATTTTGTTTTGTCCATCCCTGTTTTGTTGATTATGGTTTGTTTTAAAGATCAGTCTGAAAGACTGCAATTTTTTTTTTTTTGTTTCTGCTTAGCTCCTGATGTTGCTTAGTTTCCATTATGGGTTATTTCATATTTGAATGCTGTAGTGTTTTGAAGTTCTATTTACTGGCTGCTCTGAGTTGTAAGATAAAGCAGGATGATTTTTTTTTAAGTTTAAAAGAGCAAGTAAATAAATCTGAACTTGCCTTGAGCAAGTTATAAGCATTCAAGCTTTTTTCACCATCAGTATTAATGGAATTGGAATAAGAATTGTTCTCATAATATTGTGCTGACAGCCGTCATTGCATATGAATTTTGCAAATCATTGCAATCAATACTGTAACTGATTTTCTGGACATCTACAGACAAATATAAACTGTGTTGGTTTTCTATTGGCCTTTAAAAGATGCTTAAAGGTAAGGTGCCCTTTTGAGTGGAGCTTGTCTTCTAGTGACACATCCATATCTCCGTCATTTTTCTAGCAATGATATGGAAGTGTTTTGCCACTGTCTTTTCCTTATGGGATTTTATATCTATCTAATGTCTGCTGGTCTCCAATATAAGTACTAAGCAGATCTGAATCTGCTTAGAATTTTGAGAGCGGTCAGTCAGTGCACCTCCAAAGAAGGAAATTTTTCAGGTTTGCTTCCATGGGTCCTCAAGGTTTTGACAAATAAAATGACAAACTATAAAGCAGAGACTGATATCTAGCAGTGGAAACTATGCAGAGAGATTTGACATGATATCACACTTTGTGCACATCTTTCTCAAAGGGCACCAGAGACAGAACTAACTTCTTGGTTTCAACATCTTCCCGCTCCCCACTGCCTCCCAAGTTGCTACAACTCCATACTGAACTCCATTTGGAGCACTCCAATGCCACTTCAGCCAAGAAAGTCATCTTTTCTCATGTGGATTGGGGGGGGGGGACAGAGAGAGGAGGTGGCTTAAGGGCTAGAGATCTTGCTTGATTTTTCTTCCGCAGACCAGAAATGGCCATTTTTGGCTGCCATTTCTATTTCTTTGAAGTGAGTCTTAAGGAGCATTTCCACTTGCAGAGTGTTCTAAGCAATGCTGCAAGGCACATAGTATGTGTCCACCACTTTGAATGTTTCTGTGGTGGTTCGCTGCTGCCGCCACCACCACCCCTGGATCCCCCCCTTTCCATGTACTACATGGATGGAACCTTATTGTGATACTCAGATAACCAACTGGGACAGATGGAATTGAAATTTTTAACTGCACCAGTACTCTACTTTCCCTTCTTTTAATGTATATACATACCACGGAGTTATTGAAGACACAGCTGAAGCAAGATTTGACAGCAATCTAGGTTTAGAATTAAGAACTTACATTTTACTGTATAAGCAGCATAAGAACAAGATGTAATGAAATCCACCACTGGGCTTGATAAAGCAAAATGCCCTTGAACTGAATTACTAGTGCTTCTAAATTCTCATTTTCTTCTCCATAGACCAGGTTATTTGCTACAATTTGGAGAGAGAAGAAGCTATGGAAATTCCAAAGGTCCAGTATGGCTCAGGTGAGATTTATTGATCCTCCTCAGGCATTAAAGTATACATATGAGAAAGTCCAGTTGGACAAACTCTTCTGTTTTGCTGCTTCTGTACTATGAGGAGTTTCATGGGAAGCTATTTTGTATGTATCTGCAGAGATTGTCACTTTGTTTTTTTAGAACCTAAATCATACCAACTTCTAAAATGCACTGAGAGCCTCCAAAGGTACAGAAGATTATATGTGTTATATAGTTGCCAGCAGGGATGTGCATGAATCACCACACCCATTTGCTTCATTGTGCATTGAAGTGAATATGACAGAAATTCACATTTATGTGAATGGAGCTACTTCGAACATGCTAGGCTTTGAATTCACTTCAAATGTTCTTCAACTGTTCATCGATTTCTGTTCCCTCCATTTATACCTCCAAACCGCTTTGAATCCACTAAGAATCTGCTAATGATCCACAAATTCACCTTCAAACATGTAATCAAGCTTTAAACAAATGCAGAGAAGCTTTTGCTTTGCATGCAAATGTCTGCTTTTGAATACAGCCAATATCCAAGTTGAATGTAAATGTTCAAAGCTTTGCAAATTCATACCAGTTGTGAAGACGACAAACATTTTCCACCCATCCCTAGTTGCCACCCATTGGCTGAAACATGACATAAATTGTGACAAAAGTGAGCTTAGCTATCTATCTTGGGCTCTTGTTTATTGTTAACTAAATCAGATATGATATGAGGTTATCTGCATCATTCCCATTTTCTTTTTGTATCTCAGTTTAAAAGCACCAGTGCTCAACCCTGAAATGATTTTTCTCATTAAATAATGACTAGTTCATTACTGGCATTAATAATTCAATTATTTAATCCATTAAATAAATAATTCATTGCCATTTGACAGCTTATTTTCTACATTCACATACTGCAGCGATACATTATTATCTGTATAATTGTCCTGCTGTTTTGATCTATACAGTCTCTGTCACCAAGACGAGGCAACAGACCACCTGAGATCAAGACCCTGGATGGGGCCAAAGGTACTGCATGGAAATGTTTGAACAAGAGTTCCAGCCAGCAAAAACTGATTCCAAAAGCCTTGGGCCAAAAATCATGCTAAAGGGTAGGGGTGTGCACGGATTTTAAAAAATCCGATTTGATATGAATCAAATGCAAGGAAATTTGTATTCATTCAAAAAGGATCCCCTGTGAATGTGGTAGGATTTGATTTGATATGAAGGTTCCATACAAATTCGATACAAATGTTAGAAACAAATCCCACATGAATTCCATACAAATCCCATACGTATCTGCTATGTATCCACTCATAACATGTCAAATCCACCCTGAATCCACTTTGAGTCCACTCTCAATCCACTTTGAATCCACTCTGGATCCATTGCAGATGCAACTGGAGCAGCTACTTTTCCACCTCCCAGGTTCCCGGATGTAATGAAGCTTCATATGAATGTTCCAAAGCATTCAATTTGAATTCAAATGTCAGCCTTCAAATGTCCCAACATTCATTCGAATCTGAATGGCTGAATTTGGCTGAATAATGAATGATCTGCATTCCTACTGAAAAGAAGACCATCTGCTCCCAGCCAGCCCAGTGTGAGAAAGTGGACTAGGTTAATAATTCTGCAAGCAGAACTGGGCCCAAGGAAGTTAGCATCCATTAAGAACCCTACCTGGCTCTTCTGGCCTATATAGGCTTGCTCCTTGTGGCAGTGGGACCACCGCCAGGAGATTAGGGATATGCACAAATGCAATTTTCAGGATTTGATACAATTCAAATTGAATATCAAAAGATTCAAATTGATTTGAATGTTTAAAATTTGAATATATTCACCTTTTATTCAAATTGAATACATTCATATCTCTTTGTATGAATATTCAATCCATCCGCATCCCGTTTTTCTCCCATATGCGTCCCATTTTCATCCCGGGAGTATCCGTACAGATATGAATAAGATTCCTATGGATGTGTATGTAATGGGTACATATCCGTACACATATGAATGTCCGAATAATTCAAAAATTTGTTCAAATGTTAAATTTGAAATTATGGACATTCAATTCGAATTCAAAGGTCTGAATTAAATTGAATTAAATTGAATTGTGAATGTTTTGAATATTCATGAACATCTCTACAGAAGAGTCACCACTAAGGGATGAGAACAAGGGTTGTTGTCTCTTTGGACAGCCGTTGTTATTTTGGAGGGGGAAGGACATTCCTGTTGGCCCTAGGTCTTGATTTGTATTTTCACTCCAGTGGGGGAGCATGAATTGTTTGTTAATCTTTTAACTGATTTCAGTGTGGATGTGGGTGTCATAGTTGTGCACTAGGCATGGGTCTGGGTGGAAGAACAGAGTGGGGGAGAATGATAGAGCCCTATCCCATTGCTCACTGGTCAGGTGTGGCATGGGGCTAGGAAGAGGAAGAGACACTATTTTAGTGGTGGATGGTGAATGGTTGCATGACATCTTCTCCTGCTCTTCACAAGTAGCTGTTGGCATGGATTATTAACTGTCTTGCTTGGTGACACTGCTGTTGAATGCTGGGTTGGTGGTGACAGTACAACTGCAAAGATTGTTTATGCATGAACTCCCAATGCTTTTTTAGCCTATGTATACTGTATCTTGCTTTGAAATCAAACTTTCCTCAGTAACAATCCATATAGCTAATACACAGTGCCACATAGCAAGCACATGGTATTGTTAGCTTTAGGTTGTGTTGGTCTTAAGAACTGTGGGTGTTTTTTTTCAAAAATACTGGTAAAGATCTAAACAAGAATTTGAATGCTATACAAAAGTGAGTTGTTTGAATAATTTAGAAGATTGCCTTAAGATTTTTCCGGCAAAACACAAACTATGTACAAGAATCCCTCCCCCTTCCATAACCCAAAGGACTATGAGGAAATAAGAAACATAACCTCTGAGATTTGGAGGCCAGAATTACCTTTATGGATTTTTACTAAAGAAAGTCAGGGCTTCTAGACTGCAAGTCAGAGAAAAGAAATGGGAAATAATAATAATGTTTATAACTAATACATGTTACAAATCAGCCCTGCAGATAAAGTATGTTAAATAAATCCCTCATCAAAGACCAGACTGTCCTGGGGTAAAAAGTCTGAACAGTTATGGAGGAGAAATATCAAAAAACAGAAGCAGCACTGTGTATATGCCAAGTAGATGAACAAGCATCTCAGATAAAGTCCCTGGAGACAAGAATAGAGCATACTGGAGTAAGTACTGCTGCTAAAGAAAGCATATGATTGTTCACTAAGGAAAAAAAACCAATAAAATAAAAGATGATTATATGAGATCTGGTACTTTACATGAAAAAAAGAAATTATGGATAAATGTGTATAATCTAGGATAGGTCTTCCTGTCTACCAATATTTTAAAGTTGGGCCTATTTGTATTTACCAGACTGGTATGGTATAATAATGCCACACCAGTCAGGTAAAGACCCAGCATAGCAGTGGCTATTTGCACTTAAGTGCTACATAAGCTCCATACTATACCAATTGTAATATTACAATTTTTCCTTCAGTAACGTATCCGATCTGAAAGTGTCACATACGTCCTAAATCCACTTTGAACCCACTCTCAATCCATGTCGAACCCACTCTGGATCCGTTGCAGATGTGACTGGTGCAGCCACTTTCCCACCTCCCCAGTTCACGAATGTTCTGAAACATTTGTGCAAATATGAATGTCAATGTATGAATGTTGTAACATTTGATTTATTTTAGGGATGTGCACATTTTTTTTTTTTGCATTCAACTACAAATTGAACCGAATATCCAAGCTTTTGATTTGATTTGAATGTTCAGAATCTGAATGCAACAAAATCCGATTCGAATCGAATATATTCAAATCTATTTGTTTAAATGTTAGATTCAAATCTAAAGGTACAAATATCAACATTTGTATGTGTTATACATATCTGTATGCATTTTGTACGCATCCCGTTTTATCCTGTATGCATCCCATTTTCATCCAGTACTGTCAGTGCAAATGCATACAGATACTTATGAGATTTGTACAGATACATATGTGATACATAAATATCTGTACATTCCAATATTTTGAATCATTCAAATGAATATTTCAGAACATTCAAAATTCATTTGGAAGTTTCAATTCGAATGTGTAGACATTCTATTTGAATTCAAATGTCCGAATTCAATCAAATTCAATTGAATTATGAATGTTTAGAACATTTGTGCAGATCCCTAATTTATATACGGATGTCTGAATTCGTACGAATCCGTAGGAATATCAAATATTATGAATATTCATGCACATCTCTAGTCAGCGCTGTTGCTATGATGATGCAGTCACAGTTGCATCAGGAGGCCAGTGGAGCTGCCAGCACACTTGTACAGTAGCTCCAATGACCTCCCCATCCAGCAGAGGAGGAAATGGCCTCCAACTGGACATTGTCAGGTAAGATGAGGTAAGGGTTGGTAAGGATTTCGTGCTCCACACCTAGTCAGCAATTTGGCAACTTCTGGGCAGGCAGGGGGCATTTCTAGCATGCAAACGCCTCCTGCAAGTGCAGATGCCCCTGCCCATATGTTGCCTAATGGTTGACTAGAGGCCAAAGTGTGAACTGGTGCTTTGTCTTCACCTGAGAACTAGCAGACCTATCAGATGAGGGAGGGGGTTCTGCTGCAATAGAATATTGGAGTATGTGGAAACAAACCCTTTTCCCTGCAGAAAGATTTTATTTTAAAATCAAAGTAAACTGCATTTTTAACATGCGGTCTGTAGGTACCTAAAAAAGGATGAATCTTATGTGTACTTACATTATCCCATAACACATTCTGCTTCTGTACTCAGCAGCACAAATTAGATTCTGCAGATCTTTCCCAGACCAACCATCAAATTTCTTCTATTGCTTCAGTTTTCTTCAATGGTTCTCCACTCTAGAGGGATGCTTACTTATATCCATTCTTAGGGCAAGTCCAATACATGTTGCTACTGAAGTGAATGAAAATCCAGTTCCCTCATTCTGTGTACAGAATAGGGACATGCACAAATATTTGTAACATTAGTTGTTTGTACGAATTTGGACAAATTCAGACATCTGTACACGAAACGAATGTTACAACATTTGTACATTAACATTCATACAAAATAGTTCAGACATTCATTAAACTGGGGGGGGGGGGGTAAACTGAGGGGGAAAGCCCATTGGAGAATCAGAGAGAGAGAGAGAGATGCGAGGGGTTTGTCTTTAAGACAGGAGGGGGGAAGCAGGTTTGGAAAATCAGAGGCACAAGGTGTGTAAGACAGGAGGGGAGATCCCTAACTGTCACGTCGCAGGTCTGTCAGGCAACAGGCAAACACTTGTGCAACTACTCAGTCCCAAGGGTTCCAGGCATTCTCGAGGTCAGTTCCAGCCTGGGGTCTAGGAGTCCAGAAAGTCAGCAAGGGTCAGGCAGTCCCAAGGGTCAGCAGGTCACAAGAAGTCCAGGATTTCAAGCTCAGGTAACACGAGGCTGCTAAGATGTTGTCTGCAGCAACTTGAGGCAAGATGAGCTTGTTCTTAAATAGAGTCAGAGCCACGCCCACAGTGCAGCTGGGCTAATCGCTCTGATCTCCATCTCACCTGCTTCTGCTGCCTAAGCAAGCGATGAGAGAGCCTTTGATTAGGCTCACTGCTGGTGGATTCATCACCAGAGCTGTCTGGCTGCTCACCTGGAGTGGCCTTAGCTCTTCCATGCCTGCAATGCCCTGCTGTGGCTGCTCCTCAGCCAGTGGTCACATTTCAGGCATATCCTCCTCTTCTGTTGAGGCTGAACAGGCATGACACTATCTGTTATGTATGCATTTGTATAGGATACGTATCCAGGATATGCTTAAATTCGGATATTCGTTTGAATTCATATGAATCCTACCACATTAAAAGGGGATCTATTCAAATGAATATGAATTTCCTAACATTCGATTCCTTACAAATTGAATGCCAAAAACTCATTCATGCACATCCCTAGTGCAGAAGCCATCTGGATTTTTGTATTTTTAACTTTTTGAGTTATATTAACAGGAGTAATATAGGCCAACCAGTGCATTCTAAATAGAAGTGGAAATTGTGACCATTTCTATTTATTGATTGGTTTGGGTTTTTTTTTCTCTCCTTGAAAGAGGGAGAAAGGCAGCTATCATATAGGCAATCAGTGCTTAATTTAATCAAATTTGAATTTACTCCATTCGGGTGGAGAAGGAGTTCAGAGGGAGGCAGCATTTTTCTAGCCTCCATAATGTTCATGTTTCTTTTAAGTAGGGTGTTAATTGCCTCCTAGAATTTACAAATCGTGCAAGGAGGTCCCTGGCTTCATTTTTGAACTAATTCCAGTCCATTCTACCAAGAATAGATAGAGATCAACGGATATTGTATTTCCAACATTTTTCTGGAAAGAAGGATGTAAGTTATGAAGTTAGTTTGTTAAAGAATTGAGAGGAATGAACTTTCCTTTCTCTCCAGTGTCCTCTGACTTTGGTTTGATATTTGAGGCCAGAAATTTTCATTAATAGAAAATTACTAGAAAAACAGAGTGATTGTAGCTCAGAGGTAGAGCAAGCTGCCTGGAAAGCAAAGCCACAGGGTCAATCCCCAGTCTCCTCCTGGAAGTAGGCAAAAGCAAATCATTTCTTTATTTCTGCCAGGAAAACTGCAGAGGTGCCCTCAGAGATGACTGTGAAGTCAACGAGGAATTGGACTCGACTCGATGGTGCACTTTTCCATTAACAAAGGTCGCAAGTCTATAGATCCCAGTTACTCGAATTGTATCCAAATATTCCAGTGAAAAAACATGTTGCCTATTTATATTTACCTGTCTCTAGTGCAGGCAGGTGGACCCAAACTGCAGATCACATGCAAAAACGGAGAAGTGGTAATTGGAAGATGGATCTACAGTGGTTCTACGTTCAGGTCACTGCAGCTATCCCTAGGCCTATTAACATTCAGACCAGAGGCATTTCCGCACTGGATCGCGTTCGAAACCGAACGCGTTCAGGCGGAAAGCTTAAGCCAGCTTCGGGCGCTTTCCCCGTTCACACACAGACGCGCCAGAACGCGTGTAAACGCGTTCCGGAGCGTCTGGGTGCGAATGGTCAAAGCGCCCGAAGCTGGCTTAGCCGGCAAACGCCGGCCAGGGGCGCGCCGGCAGCCGCGGAGGCAGATCGACAATCAGCTGTTTGAAAAACAGCTGATTGTCAAAGCCGCGCGGCGTCGGAGGCGAGCCGGCAGGCGATCGGGAGACAGAAGCGGCGCGAACGCTTCTTCTCCCGAAGGCCTGCGGGCGGCTCGTCCGCGTTGGAACGCGTGTAGAGCACTTCGAAGTGCTCTACATTTCGAACGCGGAAAAGCCAGCTGCGGACACGTCGGGACGCAAGCCGCGCGCGGCCAATGCGGATGACGTGTCCACAGCTGGCTTTTTCGCGTTCCGTTTTCCCCCGTGCGAAAACGTCTCAGTAATCAACAATTAGTGAACTTCTGGTAAAGAGCATCTGAATGCTGAATGGGTTGCTACAACCTCCAAGTGTGCCCTGCCTTCCCAGAAGTTCACTAATTGTTGATTAGGTGTGGAACACTAAATCATGTTCCACATATTTTCCAACATTGACAGAAGCTTACCTGAAGCATCCAGTGGCGTGACCATTTGTTCTTCTTCAGGTTCCCTGCAGTCAGTGAGTTGAGGAGGCAAGGTCCGTGCAGTCATGGTGGAGTTGTAGGCCGTGATTAATCATTGATCTCTATCGTGACAAGACCACCGATCCCCAGGAGTGGCGTCCCATCATTGAGTTGTGAGAGGGGCATTTGAATAGCAACCGAGTAGTGGGCAATGCACATTCGATCATGGGCACTGACGTGTTCAGTCACAATACATTCCTTTGCTTGAACACACCCCTCTGCAATGGCTTCCGACCATGTCATGGAATGGCCAATCATGACAGTGAGGAGGTGGAACTTCCAGCTTTGGATGCAGCACTGGGGGCTGGTAAACAGGAGGACCATTTGCACTTCTGGCTGATAATGGACGCTTTGGAGAAGCTTTCCTCATGACAAGTGTGAATGGTCCACCTTTACCAGAAGTTTACTAGCCCTAGTTCACAGCAGCCTAATCAGCTTAGTGTAGAAAGGCCCTCTGTTTGTTGTAGAAGAGGCAGGTACATTTTAGGGAGCCCTATATATTAAAGGGTCTGGAGTGTGGTTCACCAACATGTAGTCTGTGATCATAGTGGGGTGCTTGAGAAACTTCCATCTTTTAGTCAGGAAGTGGAGGGGCTAATTATCTTCCCCATAAACTTGAAAATCACCTTCAAATTCATAGGCTCTTTCTTCACTTACCTTGCTTATCATATTAGTGAATCCGTATCAGCTAGATCCAGATTATTCAGAGACAAATGCATGCTAAGGAGCGACACAGTGCAGATGCCTAAGGCATGTTCTGCATCAGTGGATGTTAACTACCTCCATACAAACCACCTACACTATGATGCAATTGCCCTACAACACCTCCAGCACCCAATGCAATTGGACACTTCCCTGTCAATCAAATGTTACATCTGGGTAGCAGAGGAGTGTGTGGTGCCTTTGAAAGCAATGTGAATACAGCTTCACCAAGGATGTGAGATATCTTCACAGGCACTGCAAAGACACCTTTTCCATCAATGTGTCTACTGTTGTGGAGGTGGTGTGAAGGTGTCTTCGCTGTCCTGTTGAAAATGTTCATTTTACTAGCTCATTCTAGATCTGTTTTACATGTGGATGTGTCTTCCTTCATCTGGATCAGAGAATGCTGGCACAGATATAGACCACATATATCTTGTCTTCCACTGAGCCCTTGGCACAATTCTGATCTGGATCTACTCTACTTCCCTGCAGAGGATGTGTCCTTAGCAGCTCCTTGATCTGGATTAACAAATAAGTGCAGAAAGTGCTAGTGTGGATGTAGACCACACTTATAAGGGTTTGCATGCTTGTTTGTGTGCTTGCATGTGTGTGTGCATTCATGCGTGCTGGCTGGCTGGCTGGCTGGCTGGCGTGCTGGCTTGCTTGCATGCTGGCTGGCTAGCTGGCCAGCTTGCCGGCTGGCCTTCTGGCCTGCTCACTTGCTCGCTTGCTTGCTTATATCCCTCCCTTCACCAAATTGTCCCAGGGCGGCTTACAATAAGAATAAAACACATATATAAAAAAATTAAAAAATATCACCCCTTCCCTCCCTCCCTAACTGTACAGCACCCTGAGGAAGCTATTAAGTGCAGAAGAGGTCAGAGATACATTGTGTAATAGTTTTGGTAGCATTTAGGGATGTGCATGAATATTCATAACATTAAAAATGTATACAAATCTGGGCAAATTTGGAGATTTGTATTCAAATTGAATGTTGGCACATTCAAAGCTTAACATTCAAAATCAGAATGTTTTGATACATATGTATGGAGTTTTGTATGGGATTCATATGAGTTTGTATGCATTCATATGGGATTCGTATGGGATTGAACATTCGTATTGGATTCGAAACCAACTACATTCAAAGGGGATCTATTTAAACAAATACAATTTTTTCTTGCATTTGATTCAATACTCATCAAATACCCCCCCCCCAAAAAAACCATCTGTGCACATCCCTAGTGACTTTATAATTATTTTAATCTTTTGATTCAGTCCGTTGCTGGTGGAAGTGGAGGGGAGAAGAGTTGGCATTCATATTAGTTGTAATGAATTTGCTTCTTATATTTATCTTCACTGAAGAGCAAACAATCTTTCTGGACACATTTGCTGCATGCTGCAGAGAGATGGGGGAATCTGAGGGTGCAGGGGAGAAAGCACTTATTAGTGCACATTGCCCAAAAACGTGGGGTGTTCCTTGCTAAGGAGAAGAATTTGGATAGTGTCCCTACACTCTATCATCCAATCTGAATTTACGCAGTTATTATAAAGAAGGAACAACAGTAGTGAATGTGAGGGTTGGCTTGTAAAGTCTGGAGAACTGATATAACTATGCAACCTACCCTAGGATTGCTTATGACAAACATCGGCATCTAGCTTAGATGTCAATGGCAAGAATTGGTTTGGACCTTAATACTTAAACATGGAATAATAATCTGTGTTTGCTTTAGGGCCATCTCTCTTGCTTCCTGGTCCTGCCAGGAATTTTCAACAGCTGTAGCTTATCACAACTCCAGGACACTTTTGATATCCAAAATCTTGGTGGAAATTTTGATGTCGTACAGACAATTTTCTTCTCCCTTGCCATACCAAAGATAATTGAAGGCTTCTCATCCCCAGGCTATTCCCATATCTAAAGTCACAGCATTGAGAATAGATGCTTTATTTAGTTTGCCCTCTCAGGATGCTCATTTGATCACATGGGCTGTTTCTCAGCCTTGATGTCTCATCACAAGCATTTTGGAGGCATGCTGGAGCTTGAATGTCAGAAAATCAGTGTGTGGTCCCTTTGAAAAAGAAAAAAAAGTAACAGGCCTGTTGGTTCAGACCCAAAACCTCCTTCAATGATAGGAGACCAGCTGTCCTCTAGATGTTAGTGGACTGCTATTGTCATGTTAAATGGGTTTATAGGAGCTGAGGTTCAATGGTACTTGAAAGCCCACTAGAGCATTAGTTGTCTCCTGGACAACTAATGCTCAGCCTAATGCCTTCTGATCCTCTCAGAGTATGCTTGATTATTTTACTTATTTGAATTTATTTTTGTATTCATCACAAGGACCTTATGTCATCTGGCAGCAGAACATTCCACAATTTTGCTATGCTTTTAACAACATACTAATTGGAACTGGCCACCACAAGCAGGAAGGATTATGGAGGGTTATGAGGTCAACAATTTGAAAGAACTGCTGGTGTATATCTTATGCCTTCCTTTTCCATCTCCTCCTCCTCTTCTTCTTCCTCCTCCTCCTCCAGTGCCCAGATGTAGTGCCCTCTTTGAAAACTGTTTCTTCCAGAGAACGGATATTGCTGCTATCAACTGTCATTGCTGCGAGGTAGGCATGGGGGACCCTTGCTGAAGACCCCTTAAAAATAGAAATGGTCTTGTACTATTTATCAGTTTCATCTCTCTCTTGTAGGAGCTGGCTTGCAGAGAAAGTACCATTTATGGAAGAGTTTTTGAATACACAATTTCTATCATCTTTCAATATGGAACTCTTAATGGAACGCTGACATTGCCCCATAATGTGGCCCACCAGACATGTGAGGAATTCTCTTGCATTGCATTGAAAATAACTTTCAGGACATTGCCACAACTTCCTTCCTTCTTTCCTTCTTTCCTTCTTTCCTTCTTTCCTTCCTTCCTTCCTTCCTTCCTTCCTTCCTTCCTTCCTTCCTTCCTTCCTTCCTTCATGGGGACCACCCCAAAATTGATTGTTTTGCAGTACTGGAGGAGCCTTGTCAGAAGTCCTGCTAAATTCCTCCATGGTAGACCAGTAAAGATATTGTAGGATTTATTGCATTATCTTTAAATTGAGTAGCTGATACATTGGCAGAGACCAGAACCCATCTAGTCCAACACCCTGTCTCACACAGTGGGCTTCAAGCAGAAGAGAAAGGCAAAACCTTCACTTGCTCTTAGTTCCCTGCAAATGGCCTTTAGAGGCATCCTGTTCATCTCTCTAGCCAGAGATAGTACCTAGGCATCCATTCTAGTGGTCATTGATACACCTACCTACAAACGGGTTCACTACCATTCAGTTTCATTTCTTTTTTTAATATGCTTTTTGACGTTGTTGTTGTTGTTGTAGGAAACATGCTCTTGATTTTCCTGCTGCTTTTGTAGTTTTTGTGGTTTATTTGTTTTAGAAATTAAGTTCTTCCCGCTAGTTCATCATTGTATTTCCACAATGGGCAAACAGATATGTATGGGAAGGTCACAAACATGGCTTGGGTCTACCAACATACCCAGCATCTGACATCTCACACATCTCTGTCACAGAGAAGAAGCAACTATGCAAACTGAATGAATATGCTATTGGTTCATACAAATAGATTCTGTTTATTTACAAAACTTAAAATGGGAATATAGTATTGCTTCCTGGCAATCTAGCCTTACCTTTCAGGCAGGAGGTGGCAGGAAAACAATTGCTTGTTCGAAGCATCAGGCTTTTGACATCTCACCTGAGAACTTGAGCAGGAAGCCATTAACAAGTCTGGTCTGGTTTCCAGCAAATAGAATATTTTCATAACTTAAATGGCCATTGGCTTTGATCCAGTATAGAGGCCACATGCTTGAGAATTCCTGGAATGTACCTATAAATGATAAAGGAATTGTAAGAATTGATATGGACATAAATCTTCACTGCTCTTCCAGCAATATCACTGTGGTGCTAGTGTTGGTGAAAAATTGTTAAAAGGTTCTGGTCAAGAGAAGTTTGCACAGCAAAGATCCATGGCATTAGCACTTTTTGAAGGTGTCCTCAATGGATGTGAATTGATAGAAGTGTGAAATGAAGATATTAAAGCCCCTTCTGTGGCTTTACTAGGAAATTAGAATCAGCTGGAACTCTCATAAAAAGAATAAAAACTGCATATTGCAAAGACTATAGGACTTTCTGCACTTAATCAGCCATTATTTGAACCAGTGGGTCTGGGCGAGGCCCTCTGGTTTGGACCATAGCAAGGCCTGGGCCCCTTCTGCACTTATCCTTATTTTGGACTATATCTTGGGATAGGGGTCTGTTATCCACATGATACTTCAGACTATGGTAGGCCTCACTTGGTGCGTGCCATAGCCTGAATGAGCATGTGGACAGCAGGGTGCTAACCTGAGAAATATTCCAGAATAAGGCTAAGTGCAGAAAGGCCCATTGTCTGGAACAAGCACTGTGTATGGGGTGATGCTGGTCCAGAAGGCCCCCACACCAGACTTGAAGTCCAAAGCACCTAGCCTCAGAGAACCCAGAGAAACCTTTTCATTGGTGTGCAGTGGCACACTGCCAAAATGGGTACTCTGGTAATCTGGATAATAGAAGTGGACCTTCTGCATTCCTTTGTGATCCAGACTAGAGACGTTTTCGCACGGGGCTGAACGGGACGCGTGGGAGACAGCTGCGGACACGGCATCCGCATTGCCCGAGCGCGGCTTGCGCTCCGACGTGTCCGCAGCTGTCTTTCTCGCGTTCGAAATGTAGAGCACTTTAAAGTGCTCTACATGCGTTCGAACGCGGACGAGCCGCCCGCAGGCGTTCGGGAGGAGAAGCATTCGCGCCTGCTTCTGTTTCCCGAACAGCTGCGGGCTCGCCTCCGACGCCGGCGCGGCTTCGACAATCAGCTGTTTGACAATCAGCTGATTGTCGATCTGCCTCCGCGGCTGTCTCCGCGCCCCTGGCCGGCCTTTGCCGGCTAAGACAGCTCCCGGCGCTTTGAGCATTCGCACACAGACGCTCCGGAACGCGTTTACACGCGTTCTGGTGCGTCTGTGTGTGAAAGGGGAAAGCGCCGGGAGCTGCCTTAAGCTTCCCGTCCTACTCCCGTTCCAAATGGAACGGGAGTAATGCGAAAACGTCTTTGGATGAGCTAATACGTTGGTAGTCCTTGATGTCAAGGATAACTGATTTTGATTATGCTCCTTCCTGTGTGGATAGAACAAACCAGGGCCCTTTCTGTGCTTGGCCTTATTCTGGAATATATCTCAGAACAGGGGTCTGTTGTCTGCATGGTAATGCAGACTCTGGCAGGCCTTGCCTGGGGCCTGTCATAGTCTGCACTAGCATTCAGACAGCAGGCCCCTATCCTGAGATATATTCCAGAATAAGGCCAGGTGCAGAAAGGGCCCAGCAGTGAGCAAAGCTTTCTGTACTCCACACTAATGTGAGGAAGGGCCCTTATATTGTACTTTTTAAAATGACCAAACAGTTTACAAACTGAGTTTAAGTTTGAAGTGGGTTGAGCTTGTTTGACTTGATTCTCCAGTGTATCAAACCAAACCAACAAATTTTACTTTGTGAAGGGGCCTATTCACACTCAGGCCTCTGATATGCAAGTAGGACAGCTCTAACTGTCCTTATTGCATACCAGAGGCTAAGTGCGAATAGGCCCCACATCTCTACATTAATGCGAGCCTACTGTTAGCTTCTGCAGAACTCAAAAGAAAAAATGCACCTGAAGTCAGCTGACTAGATGGTTACACATTTTCTCTCTTTGGGACTGAAGTAAAGTGTGCCTCTGATCTTAGTTAAAAAACAAAGTGTGCCTCAGCTACCAGATGTTTAGGAAACAATGAACTAGAGAAAAAAGAAAATCAGCATAAAACTGTATCAGTAAATTAAAACAGATACAATCAGTCCAGCAGTCGTACTAAACAAAAATAACAAAAAAAAAGGAAAAAGAGTAAGGAGTAAGAAAGAAAAGCATCTCGCTCCCAACCCCCCAAGAGATGGCCTCTTTCATGTGGAACATTTTTAGCATCTTGATTGTTATGGGATACTTTGTTGGCATGAAAAGTATTGGAGGACTGGCAATGCATTCATAATAAATAAGGAATTAATAAAAAAGATGAAAACAAATGACAGTATTAAGACAAACACACACAAATGAATCATCTAAACAAATGCTGAAGTCAAATTACTTTATGGAAATTAGTTTCCTTTGTGCTATACATATTTCACAAATAGCATTTAAATACAGGATTCAAGCGGTTCTTTCAGCAGTAGTATATTTTTCACCCACTTCAAGCCAAGTACATTAATGTATGCCTTTGTTTATAGTAAAGGACAATCAGAGATTTTATGAGAGCCATCTATCCAGTGAATCAACAATGAGCTTGTGTGAATCCAGCTGCATCCAAATGATAAAAAATGTGAGCCTCTAGACCGTCCCTAGGGGCCAGTAGGCAAATGCCACCCATATAGTGAGGGAGGTTGTTTTATCATATGTTGTGAACCACCCTTATTCATAATGAATGAAAAATATCTTCATTGAGGCTCCAAATCTGCCTCCGGTGCCCCTCCTAGGCACAAAATGTGACAAACTACTATGAGAGCAATTGTGACCTCAGTCACCTCTGCCTTGGCAGTGAATAAGGTGGACATCATATCTGCATGTACCAGTTTAGACCAAAAATGTCTGACTTTTGGGACCATTTCCTGTCTGATGTTAAACAGTGATAGGGAGGAAACCTTCCACCAGATGACAATTTTCTTTTTTCAAAGGACATGTTATTGGCATGCCTTTCCCCTATGTGGTGGATCCTTACACCACCATAATTTGCTGGCCAGCTGTGATTTGCACAGTTGCCCATTATTAGAATGATGTAGCTCTCATGGGGAAAAAGAAAACCTTATTAAATAATAAAAGTATAAATAAGAGTCCTTTCTTTCTGAGGCAGGAAAAGTAGACAGGCCTCTTTATCAAGGTCTTGTCTAAAAGTTTGCTCCTCTTCCCAACTAGTTTTAAGGAGATTTAAGATACTACATTATGAATATGCTATTTTTTAGGGGTTTTGTTCGTTAATTTTGTGGTTTTATTGGCTAGTTCAAAGTAAGCTATTCTTTTTACTTGCTGTGACTCACCCTAAGAACAAATGAAGACTGTTCTATAAATGTAATAATAAAGCATAACTAGCAGCTGCAGACAGCTTTATCATCCATGATTTGTCTAATATTCCTTCTTCTTTTAAAGCCAACTAAGATGGTAATCTTTGCTGCATCCTGAGACTGCAACAGAGTGTAGCATTAAAGTAGCTGAGGATCTCCTTCCTTGCAGCATTAAATTAGCTGAAGGTCTTCTCCCTTGCTTCTGATTCCACTTTCCCATTTTCCTTAGGGCAAAACACAGAGACATGATGGAACATGAATTCCAGTTCACATGTGTGTACATGCAGGGGGTTATCAGAATCACAAAGGCTAAATCCACACATCCAATCCAGGAACAGGGCATCTGGACACCCCTGGAATGACATGTACATGAACCAGCTCCCAACAAACTCCTGGGCTATTGTAACCACCCAGGAAATCAACTTACCTATAGTTTTGGAAAGATGATGATCAGGACAATTGTTGTCCCATAAGCCGTTTCCTGTCTCTTTGTGAATGGACAGGGGAGGGTAAGGGCAACTGGTTTCTGGCTGGGCCACTTTTGTACTGGACAAAAAAATGGCTGACCTTTGGAGCCAGTTCCAGCCAGATAAAAAAGTAGCTTGATATGGATACTGTGAGATTTTAGGAGCTGGGAACCACCAAGAGACAAGTAACGTTTTTCTGCTGTGCCTTTTGCACTAGAGGCAGCCTGCATGAACTTCACTTGAATCTCTTCCTCACTGGATTACATCCAATCCCCATGGTAATGCAATCACAGATGAATGACCATGGGGCATCATTTATCAATGTGTTGACAGGAGTTTACAATCCATGTCTCAGTTTGATTCATTTAGCCTACTCTGTGTAGTTTTAATGTGCATGGTATCACATTCCTTATCTGACTGCAAAGAAACATATAGACTGATACTGTCCATGCATTTCCTTATTATAGCCTCACATTTCATCACGATGCCTTGCTTTGATTCTTCTTTACAACCTGAACCTATTTTTGCATGTGATAGGTTTGGAAGGCATGTAAAATAAACCTGCCATTGAGCTGAAACAAAAGCTCTCCCAATATTCATCTTCAGCAGAGTTTCAAAATCTAAATTACATACTTGATCTGTGAAAATTGTCACCAGCAGATGCTGAATTTTGCCTTTGAGATCTCTGTTTGGAAAAGTCTGTCTGGCTGAGGAAGTTAAAGAAATGGAGGTGCTTTAAGTTCCTGAGGTGTGCAGCTCTTGGGGAAAGCATAACTTCCAGATGATATGTAACCATTTCCAAGGATGATCAGGGTGAGGGAATGGTCCTGCACAGGTTCATCCCATGAGGGTTTTTTTTTAAAGTTTGTGCACTACTAGCAGTTTTTCCTTTGATATGAATCTTTTGACAGTGCATGTTTGCACTCACTTGCACTGCTTACCGTTGCTCATCACTGCATGGTCAGGAGCAAATTTCATATTACGAAGCAAAGGTTTTGATTTTGAATGCTCGGTTTACTTACTTTCAGTCCTTGCATCTTCTGGGGCTAGAAGTATGGGAAGATAAGGGTGTTTTCCCACTGTCACTAGAGTACCCATTAAGTACCCAAGTCACTAGAAGTACCCATTTAAGTACCCAAGTAACTTACTAAACTTAGTTACAAGAGTTACTAAACTCTTGTAAGTTTGCTTGCTTGCTTATTATTTCCAAAAGCTCCGCTAAGTCTGGCCAGTGGCAAGTAATGATGATAGTTTTGCTTTAGCAACATATAGGGTGCAGTCAGGGACCTAACTGGTGACTTTTGTTAATCTTTGATTTCCCCAAACTGTACCAAACCATGCAGCAAAAGTGATAGTTGTTAAACACCTGCAGTGTTAAACATCATCCAGTTGCTAACATTCCTTTTTGGGGCAAGGTACTGGAGAGAGTGGTGGCTACTAGGGATTTGCATGAATATTCGTAACATTTGTTATTCGTACTAATTCAGATGAATTTGGACATTTGTGCATGAATCCAATGTTATGACATTTGTACAAATACAAATATTTTAGAACATTTGTACGAATAGACAGCTTTAAAAAGGCGGTCAAGGCGGATCTCTTCTGGCAGGCCTTTCCAGATTAACCATCCCGGCCCAGATTCCCTGATTCCTCCCGTGGCCCCATCTTAGTGATGGTTGAGGATCAACAGAGGGACATCAGGGTTTTTAGTTTTTAAATTGTTTTATACATTGATATTGTGTTTTAATATGTTATACTGTTTAATACTGTCTTAAGGGGGGGAGGGATAAGGTGTTTTTAATTGTTATATTTTACATTTTACTGCTGTTAACCGCCCGGATTGGTTTGCCATAGGGCGGTATACAAATAAATATTATTATTATTATTATTATTATTATTATTATTAGTTTGGAAGTTCATTAAACTCGGGATACGTATCGGATATGTGTCAGATACATATGTGTTCATATCCGATACATTTTCATTTGTCCTGGATATGTATCCATTTGTTTTGGATATGTATCCATTCATATTGGATACATATCGGATATGTATCTATGCTTATTGGATATTTGTACGAATTCGTACGAATACATTCATATTGAATAGAATCCTACCATATTTGAAGGGCATCTATTCAAATGAATATGAATTTTCTAACATTTGATTCATTACAAATAGAATGCCAAAAACTCCATTCCTGCACATCCTTAGTGGCTACCAGCCACAGGGATGCTTGGGGGAAACGGATTTAGGGATATGCATGAATTATCCATGCATTCGGAATCCAGATAAATACATCTAGATTCTGAGATTTGTGTACAGATTGAATAGGGCCTGTATTTAGCCCTTGGAACCCTTTCGCAGTTCCAGCGGGCTCTGGAAAGGTCTGGAGTGGCAGCAGTAGCGATGCGGAGAAGACAGTGCAGAGGTAAGGTAAGTGGGGGTGGGATGGGAAAGGAGGGGTGAAGGATTTATTCAGGGCATGGTTATTCTATAGAATATCCGTTCCCAGATCTGAATACCCCCACATCCATGGGTGGGGTATTCGCCTGGAGCTGAATTTTTCCACATTCTATTGAACTCAAATAGAATGTGGAAAAATGGCTCTGTGCACACCCCTAAACTGATTATCTTGACCCATTTCAGTCTGGCTTTCCTTTGTCACCCTGATGGATGACTTCTTTTTGAGAGTTACATGGGCAAATGTGACCCTGTGGATTCTCCTCAATCTCTCGGCGTCTTTTGATGCCACCAACCATTATATCTTGCTGGAATGGCTTTGAGGATTGGAGATTGGGAGGTACTGCTTTATAGTAGTTTCCTTCATATCTCAGAGATAGGTTCTGAGAACCATATTTTTGTTTGGTCCCTTATGCATTGTTCTCCATGGACTGACTTTATCTTATGGTGTTTAATATCTTTATGAAACAACTGGAAGAGGTCATCCAAGGATTTGGAATGAGGTGCCATCAACACCCAACTCTCTATTCCTTCTGAGTCAGGTGAGGCAGTTGAAGTGCTTAATTTCTGTCTAAAGGCAGTAATGGGCTGGATGTGGATCAATAAGTTAAAATTGAATCCAGACAATCAGAAGTTCTGTGGGTCATGAAGTCTTCAGGAGGTTAGATTTGTGGTCGTTTCAAATACATGTACCATGCTATTGAAACATCTCAGTTCCATGAAGATGCTGGGTTTTTTTGATAATGCAGTTGTATTTTGATATCTGAAGAACTGTAGTTATATAAAAAAAACCACCCACAAACAAACAAGCAAGCAAAATCAGCCCCAGCAGTTTTACCTGTGATTCTGACATAATTAGAATTTTTCTGTTGCCACTTTCTACTTACTTCTCTTAACTTTTTGCATGCTTAACAGGTAATACTGGCATGGGGCTTTTCAGTGCTTTCATCTGGGGTAATATGGGTGTTTCCCTGAAAGAAGAAGAGTTAGATTCAAAGTGGATTCAATGCTGGATTCAAAGGAGATTCAAAATGGCTTCCAAAGCTTCCCATTCTTCTCTCCACAACAGACTCCCTGTGAGGTAGGTGAGACTGTGAGAGCTCAGAAAGAGAGTGGTGACTAGCCCAAGGTCACTGATGGAGGGATGCAAAATCAAACCCAGTGACTATGAGATTTGAGTCTAGTACTCTAACTACATGACCAAACTGGTCACATCTGCAGAGGCTATGACACTCACCTAATAGTGCCATGGCCTCAATACACAAAGCATACACATGTGCTACTAGGATGGGCATTTCCAGGCTTCCAGAGAGCTTGAACACAAGACTTCTTTTAAGAGGCCTCACTTAGCCTTGTTCATGGGGTTTCCCAGAATTGCTATGGTAAGTGGGAGGCAGAGGTCCCTTGTTTGTGTTGTTGGCACTTTCATCATAATACCCATGTAGATGCAGTCAACATTCTTCGTTCCTTACAAATGTAATATCCAACCTCTCCATGCCTCTATAGGCCTGCTAAAGAAGATCAAGCTGCCAATTATACCAATAGATTTTCAGGGGGAAGACGTCTTCACTTCTTTTCTGCACAATGTTGAATATAACTGAACGTTTTCCATCTTCACCTATCCTCACCATTAAAAACCTCACACTGATGTTTTCTTTCGTTTTCTAATTTTTTTGCTGGTTATAAAAAGACCCATATGCTATCTAATCTATTTGAGGTATGAGAATCTTCCAGAAGCATCCATTCCAGCTATTGGCTGATTCTCCTGGCAGCTGTGTTGGTGGCTTTCTTCCAGACTATCCAAAGTGGTTGACTTGTTCTCTGAGAAACCATTTCCTTTGGACTCCTTTTTTTTAACTCTAAGGAACTGGCATGCAACCTTTCTATTTACAACTCAAGTTCTACCCTCACAAGACTCATTGCAAAACATCCTGTCACAAAATTATTTTCCTCATCCTTCCCTCCCTTCCCCTTTTGGCTGCATCTTTAATTTATGCTTTAGGAAGCAAAGAAACTGTTGTTGCCTAGAGAACAGATTATGGAAGTTAGGAAAACACAGCCAATTTTGTTTTAAAGTTAGCACCCTCTTTTTCTGTTGATTTCTTCCATGCCAGCATCTTCAGAGTAGCATGATAATGAATAACAACCAAGCAAAATTAAAATCTCAGACTAATGCCTTGCCTTTAACCTCAATAAAAGAGATCAACTTATTATTAAGCAGCACGGCACAAGCACTCCAAACTTCATCTTCCCAATTGTATTTTGCCTCTTTCTTTCAACCTTGGAGCCCTTTATTATGTCTTGTGATCTTTGTTTTGAAATATATGGACAATCTCCTTTGCATGGCCAGAGAGGTCACTGTTGAGTTAAAGATTGCATGCCTGGCAGGATGCATGTAACTACATTATTCCTACCTTAAAATATGGAAATCACAAGAAGATAAAATGTAGCATCTTATTAGCAGCACTGATACATCAGAACATGGCTAAATCTGTTCTGAAAATTGTCTGCTAAGTGTTGCAAATTTACTGAGTGCTGCTGAAGCCTTTGGCTTTCTTGTTGCAGATTGCCCTCAAAGGACTGGTTATCACATGATCCTTGTATCATATTTGCATGTTAGATGAGCCATCTCAGATTAAAAGCTTGGTTTTGCTAAATAATTGATGTCTTTGCATAGTTTGTTACAGTATAGACAAGGCTGGCTTGTATTTATTGATACAATGACAGTACATCCCACGGTCAGACAGAGACAACAGAAGATGCTGTGTTCAGACCTAAATTTTAATTCAGCTTCAGTCCATTTTCCTTCTGGAATATCCATGCTTTCTTTCAGAATATCCAAATATAATGGAAAAAGTAAACAACATCTGGCTGCACCCTCAGTCTTGGCTTCTCTGAAAAAGCCAATGAAAAGGTCTTCTTTTTGTCCTATAATAAGGCTGTTCAACTTGTGGCCCTCTAGCTGTTCCTGAACTAGGGGCCTTTCCGCAGGTGCCACTGGAAAACAGATCTCAAAGATCCATTTTCAGGTGGAACATTTTAAAAAGGAATCTGACCCATAGAGAGTCACACGTGCGGGGCGGCGGTGGCTGGGCCGGATGGGGAAATGGATTGGGGTGGGTGCACCAGCACCCATCCCAAACCAACCTTGATGGCACATGCCCAGCTGTCAGGGAGGCAGAGCGCATGCTCTGCGTCTCTGACAGGTGGGCGAGTCCAGCGGCCGGCTTCACTGCCTTCCCCCTGACAAGAGAAGCAGTGATTGGCTATTCTCTGGCCAGGGGAAGGCAAGTCCTACTCCCACCCCCACCCTGCCAAGGGTCCCACGCTCACACCGTCTGCCTTACCTTGTTGTCACCGGCCCAATTCTGTGTCTGGCAGGGTCGTCGCCGATCGCACACGCATGCATGATCGGCGGCAGCCCTGCCATTCGTACATTGGCATTCGTATTCACACAAGTATTTTGGAACATTTGTACAAATGCATCGGGACATTTGTGAAATGGGGAGGTGGGAAAGCGGCTGCACCAGTCACATCTGCAGTGGATGCAGAGTGCATTTGACATGGTTTGAGAGCAGATTCAAAGTGGATTCCAGGTGGATTTGTCATTTTCAGACAAGATATGTTAAAGATACGTGGGCTGGGTGCAGATACATATGCGTTCGTATTGGCTATTTGTACAAATTTGTTCAAATGCATTTGTATCAAAAAGAATCCTACCACATTTGAAGGGGATCTATTCGAATGAATACGAATTTTCTTACATTCAATTAGCTACAAATTGAATGCAAAAGAACCCATTTGTGCACATCCCTATTTGGTATAAGTCTTGATTTTCAGGGGTAGCTACATCAATGCTTTCCATATCTTGTCAGACAGCAACATAGGCTACTTCCAGGCATCATTTATTTATTTCACAGTTTTTCAATTTACTGGTATAAAGCACATCCAAATTTATCACACATTGTCTAGGCATTAGATCGATACTCCATATTTCAGCATTTGCTGCTGCAGCAAATGACAGTGCACCTTGGAGAGCTTCTTTCCATAGCCACATCCCCATGAAACGCATTTGGCTTGGAATGGGCATGCATGGGACCAGGAGTGGGTCCGAGATCAAATCGGGAAATGGGGGTGGAATATTTGCCGTGGAAAAGGGTCAAAAATTAAACCATTATCCTGCCTGCCTTGGCAATCAGGATTTTTTCAGTCCCACAAAAATGTCAGCGGTTGTGATCTCCAATGCACAGGGCAGGAATGGCAAGCACATCCCACCTCCCAATGACGTGAGCACCAATCCCCTCCCTGAATAGTAGGGATTGTCCCCATGCGCAGGCCTGGGTCACTAGGCAATGCATGCCAGACCCCCAAATTGTGCCCAGACTTGTTTTTTTCAGGTACCAAATTTGGTCCTGGTTTGGTACGGTTTGGGGCAATTTGGTGCTCAGAAATTGGACCAAATAAAAAATGCATGGGGACACCCCTTGCTGAACCCAATTTCTGTACTGGGCCAAACGTGCATGGGGACACACCCCATGTAACCTAACCCCATACCATACAGGTGACTTCAATTATATAATGTGAAGTATTTCCAGGTAGTTACAGCCTACCCCCCAAACCTATGCGTTACTTCTCATGCAGTAAACCAGATGGAGCTGCAACTTTGGAATAACAGCATAATGTTCCATGATAGTTTACAGGAATAATGATAACCTGATAAATTGGGTCTGTATTCCAGGTCTGTATCAGTAGCATCATGATCAAGTCTGACAAATCAGGTACAATTACAAAATAATTACAGGTTTTTGACCTGTCTGGACGCAGCTTGAAATTTGCCCCCAGCCAGTATTTTCAGCATCTAGAAGGACATGAGTTTCCTTGTCCTCTGGCCAAAGAAGGTAATTCTCAGTGAGTAATATGTGTATGCCTGAGAAATGAGGGGCAAAGTAATGCAGAAGGGGGGGGGGAAGCCTGTTAAAATGCAGCAGACAAAATAATATACACATCAATCAGTGTCTAGTAACAGTCCCCATAATGTTACTTATTACAGGTTTTCATCAAATATGCATTGTTCTCATGAGCAGCAGGTTACAAAGACAGGCATTTTAGAATAAAATTATATGGAAGGAAGCTTGGAAAAGATTGCTCTCCATTTGGTGGGGGAGATGCAGTTCAGTTTTTTTTTTAAAAAAATCACATAATTGTTACGGAAAGAACCAAATAAATCAAATGCTTTACTGCTGACAAGATTTTTATCAGGCAGACCAGGCCCTCGTAATGCCCCTTATTTCTCCCAATAACCATGTATAACCAAGTCAATTGTCAGGCTGTTAACAGTAAGAATAATGGGGCACATTTTGCCATCACTCTCTTCCATTACTGGGGAAGTTTTGCTCTCTTCATCTGAAAGGCAGTGACAGAAATATGAAAGAATCTGCAACTTTGAACCACTTACTGTGCTTTCCAAAGCCATTTCTGCATGTGCTGGCCAGTGAATAGGTAGTCCACTCTGTGTTGGACCAGGCTAACCCTAAAGCAGGTTAAGGGGTGTCTGCCAGGGATGTGTACAAATGGTGTTTTTTTTAAATTCAATTTGTATCAAATTGAATGTAAGAAAAGTCATATTCATTTGAAGAGAATGTGGTAGGATTCTATTCAATATGAACGTGGTAGGATTCTATTAAGTACAAATTTGTATGAATATCTGATATAAATGCATACGTATCCCATATTTATCCCATTCCAGGGGAATCGTGTGAGATTTCCCATGATTCCCAAATGGGAGTGGCCTTTAAAATGCATGCACACCTCCAAGAGGCCTAGTTGAGAATGCAATAGTGGTGGCCAGATTTAAAGGTAAGGGGGCACAGCCACGGTGGATGCATGTTGGGGGGGGGGAAAGATCTCATCAAAGCTTCTGTAAAGGTTTGGTGAAGGCTAGATACATTCCCTTGCATCCAAATGGGGGCTGCAAATGTAAACCCCTTTCAATTCAAATGTGAATTCAAAGCTGACAAAAAAAATTTCAAACCTTTCCTGCCCTAGAACAAGGCCCAAACAGTAGGGGTCATCTCAGTTAGAAACATGTTTCCACACTATCCACACAAAGTTAACCTGTCTGGATGAAGTTCTTCTGCTCAGGACAGTTCTGCAGAAAGTGCAACCTATGAGTATTAAGGTTTGCGCTGTTAAAATTATGAAAGAATGAAAGGTAGGTGGGTGATTAAATTCTTCTCCCATACCTTTCTCTTGGGAATGTTCTAGTACAGTATCAGATATAAAGAGTGTGTGTTTTCAAAGAAAGAGCTTAGTAATGGTTTGTCTTAGAGCTTGCCTTGGCTTCAAACATGAGTGGTGGATGCTTGTATGTCACGGAGGCGCTGTAGGGTGTAGGGCTTGTTCAGACAGCTAGAAGTGCTTCTATAAGATGAAACAGGCTGCTAGTTTTCTTTTATTGAGTAGACACACACAAGAAGCATGGAATTGGAAGAGCAATTTTGTCTCTCTATTATTATTTTTAGCTCAGTATTGGATGCTCAACTAACCAAAAGCTATCTTGTCTTCTGTTCTCAAGGCAGGAATACACTATAAACATTCCTCAAGTCAACTCCTGTGTGCCTTCATTTTATGCTGCAAAAGCAATAGTTGCAGGTGGTTAGATAGAACACAGGTCTGGTCCAGATGGGGGCATCTGAGGGAACCCCACCATAGTCCCACCTCTCCCCCCCAGCACTACGTTTCACTGTTGGTGATAAACCCAAAACTGGTCACACAGGTTTTCCAGCAATAGCACTTTTTACTTACCTGTCTGTGGAACCGCTATAATAGCTCTGCACAATGAAATGCACCGAGGTTGAAATGGGCATCCATGCATGTGCTGAGATGCTGCTGCATACATCCAGGCACTTGGGATGCCCAAATGCCCAGATGTGTGCATAAAATGTGAAAAGACAGTGCCAGCTGCAGTGCTGTCCAGCCAGGTAATTGTGAAGGGAAGATTTCCTGCATTATTGCCTCCTAGTGGCTGTCATCGGGAAGTGGCCACAATTTATTTGAGGAGGTACATTTGAGAGACGTTTTCTGGTCTGAGTGGTGGTGATTGATGGAGTCTGCTTAGGACCACAGTGGGCAACCCTCAAACAAAAATGAAAGATATTTCTAATTGCTGAAAAATATTCTAGAGTACAAGGGAAAAGACACAGACTCAAGCTGCCCAAAATCCTGTGCTTCAAAGAACAAATGATGGAATAAGGAAACAGAGATTATGGGGTTAAAAAAAGGTTCAACATTCAGAAGGTTATTTGTCCTTCTGGTAAATATCACAACCGTATCAGATATAAGAGCTTGTTTACACAGAGGGCTTGTTACACAAAGGTGCAGAATACATTTAGCCCAGGGAGTTTATGCTTGGTTCGTGCTACTAGTCCTAAGGATAAACAGTCCTTAAAGTGGAATTCAGAAACATAGCCATATTAATTTGGATCAGTATTAAGGAGGAACAACTTCTCCCATATTGACCTGCCCATGCCTTAAGATCTGGAGGGGAGACCCTCCTGGTTGTCCCACCACCTCAGCAGCAAAGGGGGTGGGCACCCGGGAGAGGGCCTTCTCAGTGATGGCCCCTAGGCTATGGAATAGTCTCTCCTTTGAGGTGCATCTATCACCTTCACTGTACACATTTAGGAAGGCAGGGACGACACACCTCTTTGCCCTGGCCTTTGGTTAAATGGGAATGCATGTTCCCTTCCCACTTGCAGACACTGTTTTAATATATACTGTTATTGTTTTAATATGTTGATTTTAAATGTTGTCACCGGCCCCGAGACCTTTAGGTTTAGGGTGGGATAGAAATACAATATAATAATAAAATAAATTAAAAGTGGGGTCTAAAAGCAGCTGAAAGATTAACTGAGTGTAAGCATGAGTTTCCGGATTGCATCTGATGAAGTAGTCCCAGTCTACGAAAGCTCATGCACAACTTTTTTCTCTGCTAGTCCTCAAGGTGCTACCAGATCCCTCTTTTTTAGCCTTTAAAGTAGACATTCAATTCAATTGAAACTTAGATGGGAGTTGGGATAGGTACAGTGATGTCATAGTCCTCCGCACCTGAATGCTAGGATCAGGCTATTACCCAAATCTTCAGTCCTTCCTGCAGTCAAGTTTTGAAACCATGGAGGGAACTCTGTAAGGCTGTTGGCAACTATGAGAAGCTTTCCCAGATCTCCTTAAATATATTTTACCTCAGACATTTCAGAATTTAACTTCTATTACAATGGCTTATTTGGTTAAGAAAGACATTCAAGACTGGCACTTTAAATATAAATTGGGAGCTTAAAATTCAACAAGATTGGGGTAGGGAAATTGAATCTTCAATAGCCCCTTTATTTTAGCTTAATTTTCTCTTTCCAGAAAACCCAGATCTTTCTCTCTCCCTCTCTCATTCATTTTGCTGCATTGGGGGATGGCAGAAAGTAGCAGACTAATTTTGATCTCATCTATCCCTTTCTGTCTTCTTCCTTCTCCCCTCAAACGCCTTAAAACTTTGATATGGTCATTTGAGGAAGTGCTTCAGCCCAGGGTGTTGTGAGTCATTAAGGCTTGGCAGCAATAAACATCCCCTTGAGCCTCATCTGCTGTGAAGCACAGATGTGTTAATCCACATTATGATAAAGATTACTTAGAGTAATTTTATTTTCACTGGTGAGACACTTTATCAAAGGAGATGCATATTTTGCTACTTTAGGCAAAAGAGCCGAGCATCTTAAATGCTTAATAGATTTGAATTGATCTGTGAAGGGTACACAGAATAGATCCATCTGCTTCATTACGGTGCTC
Organism: Aspidoscelis tigris stejnegeri; assembly: GCA_023333525.1. Taxonomy (NCBI): domain Eukaryota; kingdom Metazoa; phylum Chordata; class Lepidosauria; order Squamata; family Teiidae; genus Aspidoscelis; species Aspidoscelis tigris. Next base: position 90,657,662 of record JALMGA010000004.1, read on the forward strand.
GTTAGCCCAATGAAAATATTTTGTCAATAAAGGGCATTTTGTGTCTTACCTATTAATCAATATGCACTTGCCTTCTTAGTATAAAGAGCCTCCTCTAAAGAAACCAGAAAAGGCAAACTTTAAATACATCATAAAACTGGGCCAAGACTGAATTAAGTGTGATGTTCAAGAAGCAAACTTTGCAAAATAGGAAAATCAATCATTAGGAAACAAGATGAAGGTGAAGAGGCCAAGTAACAAAGGATGCAATCCTGGGGTGAACATGGTTTAGTCCGGTGGTTCTCAACCTTCCTAATGCTGTGACCTCTTAATGCAGTTCCTCATGTTGTGGAGACCCCAACCACAGGGGCAGGGTAGCTCGTATGAGGATGGGGTGGGAAGGCAGGAGATTTGTTGCAACCCCTCTGAAAGAGTAGTTTGACCCCCAAAGGGTCACGACCCACAGGTTGAGAACTGCTGCTTTAGTCTAATGCAGGATCGTCACTAGGAATGTACATAAAATTGGTTTTACCATCCGATTTGAAATGAATTTTCAAAAAAATCTGTATTTGTACAAATAGATTGCATTCAAATGTGCTAAAATTGTATTTGATAAAAATCTATTTGTACATATTCGTATGAACGTTTGATACATATCTGATACCAACAGATATGTATCTGGTACAAATGGATACATATCTGAAATGAATAGATATGTATCTGCTATGAACAGATACGTATCTGATACGTTTCCCCAGCTTAACGAATCTCCAAACTATTCATATAAAGGTCTGGAAATATTCATATTCATTCAAATGCTAGCGTTTGAGTATCATAACATTCAGTTCAAGTTTGAATGTCCGAATTCAGCCAAATTTGGCCGAATTTCGAATGTTATGAATATTTGTGCACATCCCTAATCTTCATAGTGCTGTTACGGTGCCATGTGAATCCTCAAAGACCCTATACTCAATGAGGAAAGAGTTCTCCATAAGTGCTGCTAATAGTACCTTTAAGGAAGACTGTGACATTGGTTTCTTTTGCTCTCCCCCCCCCCCCCAGGCACCCAAAGGTGCAGACTTAACATGCATATTTCATTTCAGGGTTGGTTTAGTGTGCAATCCATTATGTTCAGTGGGATCAACTTTCTTGTGTATTTGCAAAGAAATGCAGCCTTAACAGTGTGGCACCAAGAATGGCAGGTGGCATAAGATGGACCAAAAGCTCCCAGCCACACCAAAAATAAAATAAAATACATGTCCCATTGATCTAGCCCCCTTTCAGTTGGATGAAAGGGAGTAGAGATGTGGAAGAACATTAAAAAAATAGATTTGGTTTGAACCTAACATAACCTAATGAAGCTCAGTCCCAATTCGGACCTTTTTTGAACAGGTTTTGTCAAATACTGAACCTGCTCAAAAATATCCAATATTTTAAAGGACAGAAGAATGTCAAACACAATCCAACTTGATTAGAACCATATAAAGACACATTAAAGACACATACAGAACACATATAGACTTACCTTTTGCACTGGAGACCTCCTTCAGGACTCTTCGTGGTGGCTGCTTCTGCATTTCAGAGCGTGATATCCATCTCTAAATCGGGTCTCGCAGCCAAAAACGGATCTAAACAAAGACCTAAAAAATGAGGTCTTCAATCCATCCCTTCACCTTGATCCGGTCGGAAGCAGAACGCTTCCACACATGGACAGGTGAAGGGATGGATATCCCTGCAGCCGCCATCTTGGGGAGGGTGGAAGCAGGCCGATTTGCCTTCTACCCTACCATGTGCACCGCGCCTGCCAGATACACACGGTAACTGGCAGATGTATGTTCCAGTCCCGCAGCTTCGGTGGTGGCGTCGGCGGTGTGAGAGACCGGATGCCCTTTGGAATGGGTGTTGCGGCTTCCATGCAGCACCTAGGTGACCCAGCTGCCCAATCTGGCCTCCCCGCACATGTGCAGATGTGAGGAGGCCTCCTCGGATCCATCCCTATTTGGGACAGATCCTCCAGATGACGGCTCACCAAAAAACGGATCTTCTTTGATCCATTTTTTGGCAGCAAATGAGGAAGCACCCTTTCTAACATTCAATTTGTTACAAATCCAATGCCAAAAAGAAAAAGAAAAACCCTCGGCCACATCCCTAGACCCTAATGCTGTGCCCAGATCAGTTGCTCAGTTACAAACCCTTTGACGCTACTCTTTTAAATTTTAGACAGATTCTTTATTATTTATCTGATGTGTTATTGGAGCTTTGGCTGCCATCAGAAGATAGTCAATTAATTTCTTATTCTGAATCATACTATTTGAATATTTATACACATTGCTCCATCTATTCTGAACTATCCCTTCTTTTTATATGCTGTGCCCTCTGCCCCACCGGTCAAAACAGGAAACTACCTAACACGCAGGACTATGTAAGATCTCTATCCACAGATCTCTATGATAGAAGGCTGATTGCCTTTACTGTGTTACCATTTTGCCTGTGCAAATCCAGAACCAAGCTGTGGGATGGGAATGGATTCCATATGGATGGAGATCTTTAAAAAGCTCCATTTATGATCGTTGAAAATCAAGGAGGTGTGTATATGCTTCAGAAAGTATAATCTGGAGAGAAGCATATTCCATGAAAAAGACAAATGGAGAGGACAGGGTTTACCTTGAAAAGCAGTATCAGCCATAACTCCACTGTGTAAAACAGAGAGCAAAGTTTTGAATGGGGATTTGTGGCTCCAGGGAACTTTCAAGCATTGTATTGTATGCACATTCCCCAGTTTCCCCTGAAGATTTGTGCATCTTAAAATGAAATAATTGTTTTGGCTTCCCCTGAGATTGCCTTATCCTGCTTCGAAAATGGCAAGGAGAATAAAATATTTAGAAATGTACAAAGCAACAGACAAATACAAGGACAAAACTAGAAATGCTTTCTGTGAAAGCCTGTCTGAGGGTATTCAGCCTACATAAGAACACAAAATAAACCTGTCTCTTGGGACAGAGGCTTCCAGATTATGTTGCTTATGAATAGATGTGCAAGGACACAGTAGGCCCCCACCATAGGCTTCAATCTGTTTCTCTGGCTTTCTTTAGTCCCAGGCCAATCCTTAACTGTTTGCATCACTACTAAAAAATAGCCTGCTGCACACATTGCATGTATCAGGTGTGTGTACACAGAGTACTTAAATGGTTTCCCAGCTAGCCGAAAGGACATGGTTGGAACATGGGAGATGAAAAAGCAGTTCACTTGTGATTGTTATGCAGAGATGAAGGCCAAGAGCTAAGCTAAGAAGCAAAAAGTTGCAAGTTGGGGTGGAGTTCTAAACAAGACTGGAGACAAGGCTGCCATCTTGACTGGACACTGGGACAACACTAGGAACAAGGCCAGGATCTCCTGAAGAACAGGGTTGGGCTGAAGTCTCCCTCAAGCAGGGTTGCAGCTGGGCATAGGCCTGCAGCTTGAGGAAGTCTTTGCAAGACAAGAGAAGTTTCTTCACTTGCTTTCCCGTCTGTTGGACCAGAAAGGTACAGAGGAAACTAATGTTAACCTAGCCCATGCACAATCAGTCACTTACCTGGGATCAGTTGCATGTCCAATCCTGTGCAGGGCACCACCATCTTGGATCCAGCATCCTGAGCAACTGTGCGTGCACCAGCACTATCACTAGGGCGACGCTGACACTTTGCACAAGTGCAGTTGATTCAGGGCCCATCGGAGAGTGCTTTCATGGCATCTCTGATGGCCTTCATTGACCAAAAAGATGCAGATGGTCAGTGCTGGATGCATCAGGTAAGTATTTGGTTAACATTAGTGTGCTTTTGGTGCATGATTTCCATTATATTTCCCAAAGGTGAATTTGCTGAGTCATTTAACAATGAAATAAAACGGCTTGTCACTTTGCTGATGTATTCTCTCACTCTGAAAGTGGACTGAAGCTGGATTAAACCTTAAATGTGACCACAGCCCTGGAGCTACAAACTTGCCTTGGGCGAAGGAGATGTCAGTCACGGTGTTAGTAGATTTCATAGCCTTTTCCCTTTAATAAAACTAGCCTCATAGCTTGATAAAGATCTGGTTGAGTTTGGGCACAGTTGATATCCTGCAGGTCAGATCCTCTGGAGTGGTTCCGGCGAATCTTCGAAGTTTGCAGCAAGTTGCTCCAGAGATTCTCCAGAGCTTTGGACAAAGCTCCATAGAAATACCATTGCTCTGAAGGGTCATCTTTGAAGCCTGTGCCATTCTCTGGAGTTTCCTTCGGAGCTATCTTCAGAGCCTTCTACAGAGATTATGCACAGGCTTTGGAGCTTCAGGTTTCGGGGCAGCCCCCCCATGGGTCGCCACCCTGGAGCCAACCCCTACACCCCATTGCCCGATTGCAGTGTAAACATGCGATCGGGGTCTACAGGAAATCCGGATTATGGGTCTACAGGAAATCCGGAGTATGGGTCCTTAATCCAGATTTCCCTAGAACAGGTGGAAACAAATGTGGCTCTAATGAAGTCTGCAGTGGAAATGGGGTCTTCCTGCTCTGAGCCTAATGGGTCCTTAATAGGTCCCTAATGGGTCCTTAGTGGGCACTTAGTGCTTGTTGGGAAAAACCCTAACCATAGTCTTCATGGTCTCAGTCCATCTCTAATCCACAATTCTTAGTTTAGAAAATTCACTAGAGGGGGGGAGTAGCACCCCGTTTAATCCAATCGGCATGGGACATCACTGCTTTTTGCTCCAAAGAAAAATTGGATACATTGAGACTATATACTTACATTACACTGCACTGCACTGCACTATTTGAATAAAAATGCTGTATCTGTACTGCGTACACCTTCTCCTTGTATACCTTACTTTGCCACATATAATTTCTTGTGTAAGAAACCTGAAGATGTGAACAAAAAAATAGCCTGTGTAATCCATTAGTAGGAAGTAATGCCACCGATTATAAGGCCTTCAGGAAAAAAAACTTCCAAAGGATACTGAAATGCAAAGTAGCTACATTTTTAAAAGCACTTAACTTTTGTTTGGCATTTCTACCTAAGGAGTTTATAGCACTTTACATTTAAATAGTGGATTAGTAATTACAGAGGTTTATTTTGAAGTGTGTAAATATTATTATCTTCAACTTAGGTTATAGTGTAGTTTAGTCACCCAGAAAGGTTTCTTGCTGTCATGTATCAGATTGTGGCTTGAATTGCTCCTGTAAGAAGTGACATAAGCCCTGTCCCCATGCAATTGAAAGTCTGCTGGAACTCTTCTTTTGCCTCTGAGCGGCCCCATGCCAGGCTTCACAAGGCGCTTAGGGAGCTTAGGAAAGTGAGACACCCGCGATAAAATACGTGCACTTTAAAGAAGAGTTCCAGCGCTCTTTCGGCGATTCACGAGTTTTGCTCGCTATATCTGCCTTGAGGACGCTCCGTGGCAAAAGGGGCGGGGATTGCTTGCCTGCACACACAGCCAAAAAGCATTCACACATCTGAGAAATGCAGCAGGTTCGCTTCCTTTCCTTTGTAAAAAGAGCCAGAATTGCTCAGAATTGCAACATTGTTATCAAGTGATCTGTGAAAGCCTTAAAAGAGAATGAGCGAAGGATTGCGCTGCCGATGCCTGCAGCTGCTGACTTTGCCGGGGCAGAAAGCCTTTTCTAACAGAGAACTGAGTGAAAGTAAGTGCTGAAAGTGAATGAATGAGCGATCATCTGCCTTTGCTAGGGGCGGGAAGCCGTTTCAGGAGAAGGAGATCTGGCTATTTTTCCTTTTAACAAGAGAGGGGGCGGGGGGGGGGGAAGATGCCCGGAAAGAGAAGACGGCTACCATGGGGACGGAAAGTCCATTTAGATCGCAGCTACCATGGGGACGCTTATTCCGGAAGTGGAGGGGACTTTTAAGGTCAGCTATAACAGAGTGATGGCAGAGGAAGCCGAGAGGGGCTAATAAGTCTTTTGGGGACAGGACCATAGTAAAAAAACAAAACAAAACAAAAAGGATTGATTTAACAGCCAGTCATTAATTTAAATTGTTGCTGGCTTTCTCTTCCTCAGAATCCTTCAGTTTCCACCCTTTATGTGCCCCACCTTATTTTAATTATTCCATGTAAACAATGGAAAAGAGCATTAGGTTAGAGTTAGCATGTGCAAGTTCAGAAATCCATCACTTGGGGACGCATGAGAGTCCAGTTTGGAGTTACTCCAGACCTGAGAGGCCAAGGAAGGGACAAAACCTCACACCTCTGGGGTATGGAAGTGGTGACTGGCAGAGTCTCAGCTCTAATCTCTTTGTCTCTCCTTCCTTCAAGTTGAAAAAGGATTAAAACTTTAATCCTGTTAGGGTCTTTCTGCACTGGCCACTTAATACACAGTAAGCACACAGTAAGCACACATTTAAAACACTTGTGAAATTCCTGTCCACATGGCAGCACCCATTAGAGCAGAGGTGTCAAACTCAATTTTGCAGAGGGCCGAATTTAAAAAAAAAGTACTGTCAGGGCCAGGGGGCGTGGCTGGGGCGTGGCCGGGGCATGGCTAGGGCACAGAGGAGGGGCTGGGGTGTAGCTGGGGGCATGGCTGGGGCATGGCTAGGGCACAGAGGAGGGGCTGGGGGCATGGCCGGGGCGTGGCCGGGGCATGGCTAGGGCACAAAGGAGGGGCTGGGGGCATGGCCAGGGCATGGCCGGGGCATGGCTAGGGCACAGAGGAGGGGCTGGCTGTCCATGGCGGTGCCCACGCACTCGGACAGTGGAGGGTCCCGCCGCGCGCTCGCTCGCCTCGCCTCACCTTGCCTCCTTCACGCCCAAGGAGGACAGCGGCGGCGGGCGGCGGGCGGTGGGCCATATTAATACAGCCCGCGGGCCGCATTTGGCCTGCGGGCCGTATCTTTGACATCCCTGCATTAGAGGCACATCGAGTGTTTCCGCACAGGCCCTTTAACACACTTTTGCCACGGCTAATCCGCACACGCGTTGCTGTGTGGCACACTTTCGGTGAGGTGTGTCCGCACAGCAACACCACTTTGAAAGCAGTTTTCAGTGGTGCATCTGCATTTGCGGGGTCTATTTAGCACACTTCAGGTAGGCGTGTCCGCACCTATCCATGCTTAAAGTGTGCTAAATGGGTGTTTTTGGCACACCACATATTATGTGGTCTTGCGCTGTGAAAATGCATCCACTTAGGATGCGTCCGCACGACGCAAGTGTGTCTACCCAGGGCCCTCCCCTGGCTCGCCATGATTGGCTCATCGAAGCCAAGCATGGCTAGCCGGGGGGGGGGGCGCCGACCCTCAGAATTGGGGCGACGCTGACGATGTAAGGAGGGGATTCGCCGCGTTCACCCCAGGGTGGGCTAGGGTGGGCTTTACGGAAGCTCCCCCTGGCTCCAGAAGCAGCAATCTAATGCTTCTGGGGCGAGGGCGAGCCGTGGCAGCGAGGTCCCCCAACTTGCCATGCTTGGCTCTGGCAAGCCAATCATGGCGGGCCGGGGGAGGGCCCAGGGGCACGGATGGGAGGCGGGTGCTGTGCGTCCGCACAGCACCCGTCTCCAATCCGGATCTATGCTGCGTGTGCGGCGGCACAGGGTGAGGGGTAGATCCGCATCTGTTAGATGCAGATCTACCCCCTAAATCTGGATCTACCAGGGATCTGGATTTGGTGGAACTGGTTCCCCTGGGATCCGGTTTTACTAAATCCGCGTGCAGTAGACCCGGATTAATTAGTCCCTGTGCGGAAGCACCCATCAGCTCGAGCGTAATCCATCTCTAATGTGTGCTAAGAGGCCCTTAAACCGGTTTCCCGGAAGACCTGATAGGAGGTAGTCTTAAAGGGTACTTAATCCGTCCTTGTGCTCTAAATACGCGTCCACCGAGGATGCTTCCTCACATGGATGGGAGAGAGAACACATGCGGGTGGGACAGGAAGCCACCGTGTTGAGAGAGGCAGTGGCAGGAAGCTGCCATGTTGAGAGAGGCGGGAGAAGCACAGTCCAGCCACAAAGTCCTTCTCACATGGGCTTTGCATCGGGCAGGCACCCAGCTATGGTGACTGAGGGACAGCAAGTCTGAATGTAGCGATTCCATGCACAAAAAGCAGACTTCGGCACCAGGCGGGCACTGGATCTCGGACACGCCGCATGGCAGGAAAGGAGCAGTGACTGATGGCTGAATGCTCCAGTCATGCGGCTCCTGGGGCTGCAGTCTGGAAATCTGTGCTACTGTGTCTGCACTGCGAAGGCATAATGTGTTCCTTGCAATCTGTCCTTCCCAAGCGAGTGAGGAAGCATGGGCCCTTATTAGATCTGTATCTATTTGAGACAGATCTTGCTAGAGACACATTTCATAAAAACAGGTTTACTTAATCCGGTTTTCAGTGGGCAGGTGTGGAAAGGGCCTTAGTCCAAATGAAGGAATACTTGAATAGAAGGAGGAAAATCCAGGGTGGGAAATGGGTTAAATTTTAAAGCTGTAACGAGTTGGGCTGAAATTTGGGCTGTAGAAGGATTAAAGTACGGCCTATGTATCTTAAATCTAGGAATATATTTGTCTCCTTCAAAGGCGTTAAAATGGAACCAAAAAAGATGAGAGCTATCTGGGATTAGTGTTTTGCCACTTTCTAAACCTATCTCAGCTGGGACTGGTTGGGAGGCTGTTTGAGAAACCTGAGACGTTTTCGCACGGGGCTGAACGGAACGCGAAAAAGACAGCTGCGGACACGTCATCCGCATTGCCCGAGCGCGGCTTGCGCTCCGATGTGTCCGCAGCTGTCTTTTCCGCGTTCGAAATGTAGAGCACTTTAAAGTGCTCTACATGCGTTCCAACGCGGACGAGCCGCCCGCAGGCGTTCGGGAGGAGAAGCGTTCGCGCCTGCTTCTGTCTCCCGAACAGCTGCGGGCTCGCCTCCGACGCCGGCGCGGCTTCGACAATCAGCTGTTTGACAATCAGCTGATTGTCGATCTGCCTCCGCGGCTGTCTCCGCGCCCCTGGCCGGCATTTGCCGGCTAAGACAGCTCCCGGCGCTTTGAGCATTCGCACACAGACGCTCCGGAACGCGTTTACACGCGTTCTGGCGCGTCTGTGTGTGAACGGGGAAAGCGCCCGGAGCTGTCTTAAGCTTTCCGCCTGAACGCGTTCCGTTTGGAACGCGTTGCAGTGCGGAAATGCCTCTGTTTTTGCAATAGTATAAGCACAAGCAATCCAAAGATACTCTCCAACCCCAAATTCTATGTAGTAGAGGGTGCTCCTTGGCTTTGGTAAGAATGGTGCTTGGATGGGCAGCACTTCTGCATGATAGACATGGAAGAAGAGTGCATCAACTTCTAAAGTGTCATTGGACTGACATCAGCCAACTGGAATCTCTGTGATGGTAGATCATCTAGGCAATGTCTAATAAGGATGAAATGATCAGCCTGTTTCTCTTCTTGAGATTTTGTAGCACTCTTCCGAGTTTAAAAAAAACACAAATGTCATATTTTGTACACGTTTTATGCTAAAATATGCATTTTTTAGATTTTTAAATACTGAAATACACATCTTAGACTTAAATCTAGAACAAATAATTTATATTATAAAATCCAGATGTGTGGGAAACTAAGGGATCATTGCATCAACATTGTTTTAGTAGTCCAGGAACCTTGAATTGGGTTGGGGGAACCCTTAAATGCATAGACTAAAGAAAAATGTTGAGCACCCTTAGTTTTTGATAACTTTCTGAGGCAGATACATTTTCATTTAGACATATTTTAAGCTGCTTTGTGAGCATGAATGTGTTACGCGTCCCCCTGGATGTCAGGTTTTGAGCTACTTGTAAATCATGTTTGTTTCTTTAACATTGCATGATGTTTGTGTTTAATAGAAGTTTATTATATTTGCTGTATTTGCATTAGGTTATGCTGGCTATCCTAGGCCTTTTTGGTGGGAATATGGAACAGACATTTAAATAATGATTACACAGGGGACTGAGGCATGGGTAGATTGGAAACTCCAGCAGGAAATAATAAAGGTAACATGGGAAGCAACACACAAAAGAACCATAAAGTTTGAATGATTTAGTATACCCAGTATTGTTTTTTTAAAATCTAGCTTTTGCTTTCTGCCCTCATATCTGTTTTTGAAATGAACCCTTCTCCAGTCTTCTATACACTATCATGTTTTGCTGTTTTAAAAGCATGCAATTCAGAATACACACTTCTGCCCTGAAGGACCTTTCAAATGCATTTCAAAATCAGAAGCAAGAAAATTTTTCCATCCTTCAATAAGTTATTTTTTGTTTCACTCCTCCTTAACTTCACATCAGTCAGTCTACTGGTGCTCACTTATTGCTTAAACACCCTAGAATGGTCTTGAATTTGCCAGGGGAAAATGCTGCCTTCTCATTCTTTCCACAGCTGTGTACAATGCACACACGAAAGATTTCAAAGGCAAATTTGACGATAAAATCCTCAAGATTCCTTGTGTCCCCGATGGATCAAGTGCTATTTTGTAGCCAAGACCACCTCTGCAACTGTGAACAGGTTGATAGAATAAACTTCCCGCTTTATGTATTAAGGCATCATGAAATGCCATGAACCTTTTTTTTTAATAATAAAAAAATGATGTTACTGTTCACAAGGGACATTCGCCTTTAATGACAGGGATTCTGAGTTAGCAAAATGGGAAGCTATATTAACACAAACAGTCACGAACTCACAGTCACTGGAGCTAATTAAAGCAATTTTTGCTGTTTAGTGCAATTTAATTGTGATATTTCAGGGTCAGCACAATACATTTCTCCAGTGGTTTCATGGAGCAAGGCTTTAGCAGAGCATTAGAGAGGGCATTTCTCTCACATCTATTTTTCCTTCAGTCTGTTCATGAGAAGGGGCTCACACTGTGACTAACTCGTCGTCCAGGGACTTCTTAAGAAAAGTCGTAAGAAGAGGCATATATCTCAGGTTTGTTTGCTTAGTAATGTTCATTAGTCTAGAAATTACAACTAGGGTTGGAGAGGCATGGTGTTCTTTTTCTGGCTGTTGAAAAGACTAAGGGTGTTTTTCCACTGTCAGAAAGGACCCACTTGGGTATGAGCTGGATGATCCCATTTCCACCATGGCACTCATTTGGGGCCCGATTGTTTTGACTACCGCTGGGGAAATCCAGATCAAATGGGTACTTTCTGGCCTTTAATCCAGATTTTCTGTAGACCCCATTAATGGGGACTACAATGGGGTCTTTCAGGCAGAAAATCCAGATTAAAGGGAGCCTGTTTCCATGCTTGTGAGACAATGGGGTCTAGCGGAGGCTGGGGGGGGGGGAGCCCTAAAACCTAAGCTTCGAAATCATTTCGAAGTCACTTCAAAGTCTGTGCAAAATAGCTCCAGAGCGTCTTTGAAGTCTGTGCTGATCTTCTGAGTGAACTTCGAAGTGACTCCGAAGTGACTTCGAAGTTCACTCCAAAAATCAGCACAGACTTCAATGGAGCTGTTTTGCACAGACTTCAAAGTGACTTCGAAGTGACTTTGAAATGACTTTGAAATGACTTTGAAGCCAATTCGGAGATTGTACCACCTGTCCCCCCAAACACCTGGGGTGACAAGCAGACTCCTCATGGGAAGATCTGGATTTCCAAATGGGTGCTCTGGTGTTTCCACGGCAGGAGGCTAGCACCTATTGTTATTGGGTGCTAGACCACCCATGGGAACACATTGGGTACTTCCCTTAATCCGGATCTACTAGATTCGGATTAAGGAATGTACCCAGTCCTTAGATCCGGATCTTCTTAGATCCGGATTAAAGGAGCGCGGTGGAAAAACACCCTAAGACTGCTTCCAGATGGGGACCCTTTCTGCACTGGGGCTTATTCTTAGGCTTTTCCGCACTGCAACGCGTTCCAAACGGAACGCGTTCAGGCGGGAAGCTTAAGACAGCTCCGGGCGCTTTCACCGTTCACACACAGGCGTGCCGGAACGCATTCCGGCGTGCCTGTGTGTGAACGGTAAAAGCGCCCGGAACTGTCTTGGCCGGCAAAGGCCGGCCAGGGGCGCGGAGACAGCTGCGGAGGCAGATCGGCAATCAGCTGATTGTCAAACAGCTGATTGCCAAACCTGCACCGGCGGGGGAGGCGGGCCCGCGGCTGTTCGGGAGCGAGAAGCAAGCGCGAATCCTTCTCCTCCCGAACGCCTGCGTGCAGTTCGTCCGCGCCCGAACGCATGTAGAGCACTTCAAAGTGCTCTACATTTGGAACGCGCGAGAGACAGCTCCGGATACATCGGATCGCAAGCCCCGCGGCGGCAATGCGTTTGCCGCGTTCCGGGCTGTCTCCCGCGCGTTCCAAACACCCCCGTGCAAAAACGTCTCTTGATTACATCTCTGAACAGAGACCTGTCATCTGCATGCTGGTGCAGACTATGGCAGCAGGAACAACCAAAAATCCCAAAAGAAACCCAAACAAACACACTAAAAGTGAGCAAAAAAACAAACAATTGGGTTCTATACCCCCCCAAAAAATATATGTGATATTTACTAAAAGGGTTACAATGACCCCACTGATAATGTAAAGAATAAATGCACTAATAATGCAAATAATCAATAAACTAAATCAAATAATATAGTATAAAGCACCAAATTTAAAAACTCACTGTAAGAAAAACAGTGGAATAAAAGTAAACCACAAGCCACAGCCAAAAGATGTATTAAAATCAGAAAAATAAAGAAAATATAGATAAAATATAGATAAAAATAGGCCAAACGCGTTTCGACTAGAAAAGTCTTCTTCAGTGGCCAATATTAAAATATATATACACAAATAGCTGTGTGTGAGTTTCTCTCTCAAATTCAATATCAGAAATGACCTGGTGCTGCCAGAGAGCCTCTTATATAGTCTAATACTAAAAGGGGAAAATCCTGCAAAGACTCAAACAGGCATCAGGGATGAATCAGGGTGTAAAACAGAAGGACATTAAATAAACCAATTAACATTTTCATTCAAACCTTTAGGGGATTCTGAATTCAAACGATGGATCCATTTGAGCTCCAAAAGCTGTAATTGTTTAATATTTTTAATGTAGGGTAGTCCATCAATGCACCAGAATTTAAAGGAATCAACAGGGTGGTTATGTTCCATAAAGTGCTTTACCATAGGAGCCTGTAGTTTCTGATTTTTTATACAGCTTCTATGTTCCACAATCCTAGATCTAATGCATCGGCTAGTCATGCCCACATATAGAAGTTTGCATGAACATTCAATAACGTAAACAACATTTTTGCTGGCACACGTGAAAAATTTGTAAATTTCATACGTCCTGCCATCCACTGGGTTAACGAAGCGTTTCACATTGCCACTGTTCCTGCATGTGGAACAATGCCCACATATGAAATGTCCCCTCAAAGATGGGGTGCTCTGTATTCTGGGAGGCAGAACTTCGGCTCGTACCACTTTGTTTTTAATATTCTGGGTCCGTCTATAGGCAAACATGGGTTTGTTTTTGTATCCTGGTACATTTTCCAATAGATGCCAGTTGTTTAAAATGATTTCTTTGACCTTGTGAGTATGTGTATGAAAGGTCAATGGGATTACCACCCGATCCTTCTTGGTGGAGGGTACGGGTTCGGATAATAATTTCTTACGGTCTAGTTGAGCCACCTTTTCTCTTGCTCTTTGGACGATCTTTGGAGGATATCCCTTATCCAAAAACTGAAGCCCTGTGATCTCAGATTCTTTTTGGTAAGCTTCCAAAGTTTTACAATTCCTCCTGATGCGTAAAAATTGGGAATACGGAAGGTTATCCCTAAGGGCTTTGGGGTGGTAACTATCATATCTTAGAAAGGAATTGACATCCCTTGGTTTCCTATAAAGATAAGTTTCAAAGGAATCCCCATTTTTCAATACATTGACATCTAGAAAATGTACTAGCGACCTATGGTACGACATCTCAAATTTAATACTATCATGTATATCATTCAAGAATGTAAAAAACTCTTCCAAAAAAGGTTCTGTGCCCACCCAGATGCAAAATATATCATCCAAAAAACGCTTCCACGTTTTAATATAAGGCGAAAAAAACCCATTGCTTAATATAAAAGATCTTTCAAAATGGTCCATATAAATGTTTGCTAATTCCGGTGCAAATTTGCACCCCATAGCCACACCCGAGGTTTGTAGGTAAAACTTATCACCAAATTTGAAATAATTTTTAGTTAGAGTAATTTCAATCAAATGTAGGAGAAAATGAATGGGAGGAAGATCCCTAGGATGGGAGAGCAAGGCCGACTCTAATACCTCCAGCGCCTCATCTTGAGGGATGTTGGTATACAGAGATACCACATCTAAAGTCACCATAAAACAGTCTTCCGAGGGTGGTGTAAAGTGTTCCATATACGTAACAAAATCCTTGGTGTCCTTGATATAAGATGGTATATCCCGGACTAGGGGCTTAAGGAAATATGAAATATATGAACACAATGGTTCCAAAATCGAACCACTCGCAGAGACAATAGGCCTGCCCTGGACCGGTGTGATGTCTTTATGTATTTTGGGTAGTAAATATAACAAAGGAATTCTACCTGGAGAGTCCAATAAATACTCATATGTGTTGTTATTTATATACCCCATGTTCAATGCTTCTTCTAGGACAATCCGTATAGATTTAGCTATATCGCCTGTAGGATCTTTTAAACAGGATATATAATGCTTGGTATTAGAAAGCTGTCTAAGTGCCTCTGTTTCATAGTCTTTTCTACCCCATATCACTATAGCTCCGCCTTTGTCTGCTGGTTTGATAATGATATCCGTTCTCTTATACATATTCTCCAAGGTTTCTTGTTGTATCTTTGATAAATTATGCCAGTTTTTTGGTCTAAAATCTGAAATTTCCTGTATGCCCTTAAGGACTTGATCTTGGAACACTTTTATATGGGGGTCATCAATATTGGGATTGAAAAAGGACTTTTTGCGAAAATGATGGTATTTATCCGTGTCCAAAGTACCCATATAGCCATTAGTTACACCATCTCTCGAGAAAAATTTAGCCAACCTGATTTTTCGGAACATTTGGTGAATTTCCCGCATGGTATGAAAAGAATTATATTTGGGAGTAGGAACAAAGGTCAAACCCTTGTTCAATACCTGCAGTTCAAGATCAGATATAGAGGCTTGAGATATATTGACTACCTGCGTTTCAAGGTGTGTCTGCTTTTGTACATGTTTCTTCTTTCCGATTGTCTGTCCTTGGACTTCCGATAGTCTGACTGTTTGGCTAAAAAAGGCCTACGATTTATTCTAGAATTCTCCAAAGATAGGTTGGTACAGGAGTCAGACGTAGAACTCAATGGACTACTGTCTGCCCTACTGGTTTCCAAACTGGTGTCAAAGGAAACCTTCTTCCTGTGGTAAGTATGAGGGGAGCCTGTCCGGGATTTCCAGGTGTACACTTTTCCTTCTTGGTAATCCCTAAGGTCCCTCTGGAATTTTTTAAGTTTGAGTTCTTTCAATGCAGACATCTGTTGGGATACCTGTTGGTCTATATCCTCCAATTTTTGACTCAATTTACTAGATGGTATAATCTTATTGAGTTCTACTTTATGATGTTCAAACTGTTCTGCTAAAGCCTTACATTCCTGTTGGCTAGTTGATATAAGCAGAATCATTAAGTCCAAAGAACATTTATTAAGTATGGCCTCCCATCTCTGGGTAAATTCATTGTTCTGTAGAAACATGCCCGGGGGCTTGATAATCCTCAAACCCCTGGGAATCATCTGCGCCTTGCAATACTCCCCCAAAGCTCCCATATGTGTTTCAAGTCTCATTTTTTTGAGAGCTGTTTCCAAGAGTACATTACAGTCTATAGTCTCCTGCATATTATTGGTGGCTTTATCAAAAAAAGATTGTGTAGGCAACAAGTTTTGAATGTATTCTGTAGAATAACTGAAAGTTTCCATCTGGATACACCCTGTCAACAACAGGAACAACCAAAAATCCCAAAAGAAACCCAAACAAACACACTAAAAGTGAGCAAAAAAACAAACAATTGGGTTCTATACCCCCCCAAAAAATATATGTGATATTTACTAAAAGGGTTACAATGACCCCACTGATAATGTAAAGAATAAATGCACTAATAATGCAAATAATCAATAAACTAAATCAAATAATATAGTATAAAGCACCAAATTTAAAAACTCACTGTAAGAAAAACAGTGGAATAAAAGTAAACCACAAGCCACAGCCAAAAGATGTATTAAAATCAGAAAAATAAAGAAAATATAGATAAAATATAGATAAAAATAGGCCAAACGCGTTTCGACTAGAAAAGTCTTCTTCAGTGGCCAATATTAAAATATATATACACAAATAGCTGTGTGTGAGTTTCTCTCTCAAATTACATTTGGAACGCGCGAGAGACAGCTCCGGATACATCGGATCGCAAGCCCCGCGGCGGCAATGCGTTTGCCGCGTTCCGGGCTGTCTCCCGCGCGTTCCAAACACCCCCGTGCAAAAACGTCTCTTGATTACATCTCTGAACAGAGACCTGTCATCTGCATGCTGGTGCAGACTATGGCAGGCCATAGGTGGGGCCTGCCATAGTCTGCACCAGCATGCAGGTGGCAGGTCCCTATTTCAAGACATCACCCAGAACAAGGCCCTATGCAGAAGGCCAAGGTGTAATATCCTGGCTTCTTGGACATCCCTAATTTTGACTTAAATCAAGGGAGGAGTTAGGAAACCTTGAAGCAAGGGAGATAGACTGACTAACACATGCATTTTGTCCTAGAAGTCACATTTATAGGGAGACTGGTCACCTCCAGTATAAACAATTAAAATCAGAAATAACCTTTTGTCTGCTGCTGGCTAGATTGATACCTGTTATGGACGCATCTGTCCAATCTGTTATGGAGGAATCTGCAGGAACTCTGAGATTATTGTTGCTTTCCTCACTAATGTCAACTCTAATCCTGGAATTCTTGGCTGCATTCTGGCTGCAGAATTCAGGCTCTACAGAATCCAGGTGCAGAAATGTCTCATAGCTATGGAGGGTCACATGAGACCCTTAGTTGTTCGGTCTTTGCTCTCCCACCTCCATAGTGGCAGATCTCTTTCTCATCATGATCCTAGCCCGTGGAAAAAGTTTCAATGTCTTGTGGTGTGTCACATTCTCCTGAGCTTCGAGGAGATGACAACGAACCCAAACTGAGAAAGACAATTCAGTAGGTGACTTTCTGAGTCGGCAAGCTTAGATTCCAGAGACCTTGTTGCATGAGGCCATCTCAAACGCATCTAGGACATGACAGGATGTCGCATTTGCATGCTTGGGGTGGCCGGATCCGTTCCTGACCGTCCCAAGCGTCCCAGTGTGTCCTAGACATGTTTGAAATGTAGAGCAGTACAAATTGCTCTACACACATCTTTACACATTTGAACTGTCCCCAGCCATCCAGGGAGGGAAGTGTTCTCACACACTTCCCTCCCTAAGAGCTGTGGGACACGCACACACACTATGATTGGCCGAAAATCGGCCAAACAGGTGGCAGGGCCGCGCAGTCACTTACCCTGCTGGCTCCGGGGTTGCCATCTGCCGTGGTCTGCACAGGTGTGTGGACTCTCGTCTACCGGGAGTCCACGTGCCTGTGCAGACCTCAGCAGATGGCAACCCCAGAGCCAGCAAGGTAAGTAATCACTTACTTACACATGGGGGGAGGGTGGCTCGCTCCCAGCTGCTTCAATTCCATTGGGACTGAAGCAGAGGGGGAGACACCCAGTTCAGCCTCCCCTTGCCCCTTTCCAGGGCGAGGGGAGTTTGAACTGCTGGCTGTCTAAGGGTCAGGGTATGTGGGACCCATCAGTAGACCAGGACCATGTGGTTTACTGATGGGTTCCACATCCCCCGGCCCATCAGGACACATTGCCAGCCTCTGCAGGCCTCAGCTGCCTGCAGAGGGCCATCAGGATCCGCACACACCCTGGGCACCCACCCCGGGGCTTGGGAATGTGCGTGTGTGCAAATTCCTGCTGCCAGTGCTGGGTCTGAATGACCAGGCTCAGGTGACACCACCTGGCCTCTGACAGGTCGGCCCACCCCTGGGGGTTCCCACCCAATGGCGGGCAGGCCTGGGAAGGGCACTCCAGCCCTGTCTGGACTTTCCAGGCTAAGACAGTCTGGGACAGTTTCCCCTTTTGCAGATAGGCAGGTAGGAACACATGTAAACACGTTCCTACCTATCTACGTGCAGATGGGGAAACTGTCCCAGACTGTCTCGGCTGTAATGCGAAAAGGTCTCAGGGCACCAATGCTTAGACTGAACCAAAAGGGCAGTCTTGCTTCTAGTCTGGCTATATGGAAGAAATCTCAAGAGATTTACAAAACAGTTTTGGGAATTAAAAAATCTCTCAGAGTTACTTCTGGACTGTTAAAGGCCCAGTACTTTTATGTGTTTGTTGGCTTCTTGTGTATTGGAATTTTAAGTTTTGGAGGAAAAGTTGCTCCTAAGGTTTCACATATGTTCTTAGGTGCCTAAAGTGTTTACACTGAAGTGTAGTGCCAAAGGCATAAGGGTTCAAGAATGTACTATATACTAACCTACAGAGATGGAATGTGGAGTAACTATTCCTTTTTAAACTGAGGATCCTGCATCCAAAGGCTTCTCTAGACTGAGCTATCACAAAAGGGAAAACTATGCTAGTGCAGAAGGTAATTTTAGACTCTAAAGTAACATTATTATATTCTTCTCTAAATGGTAATGTGTATTACTTATTTCAAAAAGAGGAAAATGAACCCTTCTGCTGTCTTTGAGGGCTTCCTACTCATTCTTCTTAGTCACTCTTAATTTTTATGCCAGAGTCTTCCTTCACTTCACCCGTGGAAAAAAGGCAGAGAGGAAAAAGCTGAAGTCTCTTCTCACTGCTCCTCTTCTGTAGATCACAATCACAAGGTAGCAGGATGTACAGAAGAATTCCACAGAAGTGGTTTAATAGAGATTGAAAACGAAGGTAAAACCACACAGTAGGGATGTGCATGAATATTCGCAACATTCATTATTTGTACAAATTCATACAACTTTGGACATTCATGCGCAAATCAAATGTTACAACATTGATACATTAACATTTGTACGATCATGGATGTTTTGGAACATTCATATGAATCGTTCAGACATTCATTGTTATGTGTGTATTTTAAATGTTGTGAGCTTCCCAGAGACCCTAGGGTATGGGGCGGGATATAAATATAAATATAAATTAATTAATTAATTAAACTGGGGATATGTATCGGATACATATCAATACATATGCATTTGTATAGGATACGTATCCGATATGTATGCATTCGTATAGGATACGTATCCACGATTTGAATGTACAAATATGTATGTATTATGTACTTATCTGTACAAATGTTATATGTATTCGAACTTATAATATGGGATGAAAATGGGATGCATATGAAATGTGCACCGAATGTTGTTGACATTCGTATCTTTAAATACGAATCTAACAGATTTGAATCAGATTTTTTGACATTCGGATTTTAAACATTCAAATAGAATCAAATATTTTGACATTCGATTCAACTTGAATTCAAATGCAAAAAACCATTCCTGCACACCCCTAGGCTCTAAGGTTAGGAAACCAGCCCTGCTGGTCCCAGCAGCCCAGGGACTGCTGGGAACTGTAGTCCATGGTGCACGCATGCCCAATTGGCGCCGGCCCTGCCAGCCCCAGAATCGGGCCGGTGACAACGAGGCCAGGGGGGAGGCAGGGAAGCCAGCCACTGGACTTGCCCACCTGTCAGAGACGCAGAGCATGTGATTTGCCTCTCTGACAGGTGGGCATGCACCGGCAGGGCCGGTTTGGGATGGGTGTGTCCGCACAGTACCCACCCAAACCGTTTTGCTATCCGGCCCTGCCGCTGCACATCTGCGTATGTATGGGCCCTCCGAGAATCTGACCCTCTATGGGTCAGATTCTTTTTAAAAACGTTCTGCCTGAAAATGGAACTTTGAGATCCCTTTTCCGGCAGCACAAGCGGAAAGGCCCTTAGTTTCAAGCTAAATGAGTTTTATTTTAAAACTTTTCTTTTTGAGTCACTTTTAAGAGTTTTGCTGCATTTTATAGCCTTTTAAAGAGTTTTGCTGCATAATATGAAATGCTAGCAAGATCACTGTTACTTTTGCACATGTTTGGGTTCTTTTTCTTTGTTTTGTACAATCATGTGAACTATGTGCAATGAGATGGCTCTGTCCCCACCTCCATTTTTCTTTTCTGTACCCTAACAATTTTTTTCATTTTCTTTCAGAATAAATTGTTTCCATTGTTTTAGGTGTGTCTATTATGTCCGATTTCTGCTATTTTTTTGTTTTTAAAGCCTTGTCAAAAGATCTCACAACCCCTCCTCCCCCTTGGATAGAGTTTGGTGTACTTTTGGGTTGTAATTAATCCAAATTAATCCAAATTCACATCCTTGCATAACACCAGTGCTGTTGTCATGGCAACTATGATGCTCTGCACGCACACAGTCACATCAGGGGTCATCTGAAGTGACAGCACACTTGCATGGCATGTCAGATGACCTTTCACACAGGAAATAGTGCAGATGGTTGCTGTGTAGAAGGAAAAAAGAAATTGGTTGGGACTGGGGAGGGTTGGGTTGCTTGTGATGCATGATTTCATGCACCACTGGTAGCATACAATTAGTTAACACCTGGGCAGGTGGGGGAACATGTGGACTGTAAATGCCTCTTGCAAGTGCAGATGCACCTGCCCAGAGGTCAAGTGTATATTGGTCTAATGTAAACCAAACACTGCTATTTCTTTTTATTTTTCTTTTAATATACTTGGCTTGCTCAATTTCAAAGAACTTTGAGGGACAGAACATAAGTTGTTCCCCCATCACCCAGTACACACAATCTTTGTGCAATGATCTCTATATCAAAGATATATATGAACATCTCAAGAAGCACTGAAGATGAATGCCAGGTAATGATACAATAATAAAAAATAAGAAGTAAAGAAAGTACTTAAGCCTAACCAAAAGAAATGAAAACAATCCTAAAAAATGTTATTTTCAACTTACTGAGGTATTTATTTATATTTATATTTATATCCCACCCCATACCCAAGGGTCTCTGGGCGGCTCACAACATTTAAAACATACATATCAAAACTGTATAAAGTACAAAAACCAGTACAAAGTTTAAAAGTCCAGCACAATAATAATAATTAAAAAAATACAAAAACAGTTTAGAAAACAGTAGAGTCTGCAGTGGGGAGGAGCGGAGGGAACATTCAACCAAAGGCCTGGGTGAAGTGGTATGTCTTCACCACCTTCCTGAATCTAAGCAGAGAAGGGGCCTGACGCACCTCTAGAGGGAGACCATTCCACCTCTCACGGGTGCCCACCCGCCTAGCCACTGATGGTGGTGGGATAACTAGGAGAGCCTCCCCACCTGATCTTAAGACACAGGCAGGTTGAGAAACTACTCTGATCAATGTTCCTTTCCATCTTAGATGAATAAAGGCACCTTTTCTGGGAAGTGGAGATGGGGATTCTTTTAAGTAGTAATAAAACAAAAACCAAACAAACCTCCAGCTGATTTGTAACATTGCTTTTGCATACAACACAAAGAAGATTGAATACAAAATTAGCTGAAAGCAGATGGAGAGCTGAAGTGTTAAATCCCAAGTAACTGTAGTTTTGGAGTATGTGTCTACTGTTCTCTCATCATTTAATATCAAACACCAATATCACTGGGATGCTACTGAAAACACAATAAAACCATGGCTGCTCAAAGTGAAAAGAAATAAGGAATTCTGCCAGAGAACATATTTGAGATGATGACTCCATTAGGTTTTCACTTCAATGTGTTATCTACATTTGTTCTGTGGCAGCTATTGTTAAGCAACAATGAAGAAGATGTTTGTTAGCTTGCTTTTATTTAATCTTTGAGATTTTGCATCTTGTATTCATGCATTTTAGGCAAGATAGAATGTTTTAATCACTGTGTAAGCAGACATTTTCCTCCTTGCATTCTAGCATTTAATACTTTTCATTCTTGCATTTATTGTAGGCTAATACAGGAAAAATGTGAGATTATTTTAACAAGGTGCACAGAGGATGGGTGGGAAAATCTCAGTAGTTCCAGCTGAGGAGTATTGTCAGTTTTCCCCTTAATTTTTAGCAGGATCTGTGCAATGCCTTAGTATCTTTTTATTATTATTATTTTATGGGTGTTTTTCCACTGTCACTAAAAGTACGCATTAAGTATCCATTAATGGGTACGTAATGGGTACTTCTAGTGACAGTGGAAAAACACCCTATAATACTTTTTATTACTTTCTCAAAAGAACTTAAAACATGCATTAATAAAAAATATTAAAAATGCACAATTGTTAGTTTCTTGATTACATTTGATGACTTGCTTTCCTTGTTGTTCCATTGTACTTCTAATGTTCTGCTTCCCAAAAGTCTTTTCTCTTCCACTTCCACTTCATCTAGTTTTTAATTAGTCCTCAAAAATGGCAGTTAGTATACAATTTCTTGTCACTATATCTAATCCATAAAAGGTTGCCAATTTTTAATATTTTTTTCATCAGATTAATTAAGTTGCCAATTTCTGCAAATTTCATCATCTTAATTATTCAATCTTCTGTTGCAGGGATATCTTCTGTTTTCCGTCACTGAACATATATGTCTGGCAGGAATTACTATACATTGTATTAACACTATCCATTTATCTAATTTTTATTAATTAGACCTAGTAAAAACATTTTGGGTTTTATGTTTCCTGGACCAGAATAGTCTTACTTTTGGGCAAGTTGCAATGCTTTAATATCACCATTAAAGGGTGTGGGATCACATGTCCCCACAGGCATTGACAGCATGCCCATTGGAAGTGGCATCAATAGAGTTTTAGTGGCAGGGTGAGAAAAATCACTATCAGAGTGCTTTTTTTCCAACTCTTCTGCCTGTCTATTGAAGGCAAAGACCTCCTTCATTTTACTTTGTGTAGGCCAAATAGCATGAAAAATCCATGACCACTTCTTCTGTCTACCAAGCAGAAGCATCAAAATCAAGTAACATAAGTTTTCCAGCTTTGATGTCTTTGCTACCAATGAGTGGGAACATGCAAACAACACGCTCTCCATTCTAAGGGATGGGACACTTGTTTGCATATGGTCTAACCCTGATGGGCAGAATACTCAAACATATGCCTTCTTTCTGTACCCTTTTTCAGATGACTCTGCATATAAGAATGACTATTGACTCTGAGGTTCTTTGGTTGTGAAGAAGATCCCTTGACTTTCATCTTATGGTGCTTCCACGATAGACACCAATGGTTCAGGGTGCTACTAAGAAATTGAATAGATGGCATCTCTTGGATAACCAAGATGGATTTGGTGGTGATGTGAGTTATAAAATTAGACAGGGATGAATCTAGATAGTGTAGCTTTTGATTTTTATCTAGGTATTCAGATCTAAGTAGAGCAAACAACTGTATTAACTAATAACATTTTCATATGCCTAGCCTTTGGGTCTATGCTCATTGGTGCTGGTACATGAGCTTTTCAACAGGTGTCTCAACCTACATCTGCCATCCCATGGTCCCAATCTACAGCCCACTAATTCATTTATGGAGGAAACAAGTATGTATCTGTATGTTTCATTTATTTATTTGTAAGTCATCTGGGAATAGGAAAGGGAGATGGGGTCCTATCTTCCATCTGAGTCTGCAAAATCTATAGTCTTCCCAGAAAGCAACATTTTTCTGAGTGATCAGCAGATGGCATTATTATACTTCATACACAATTGACTCTGAGCACTAATGTAGCACTAGCCAAGCAATCATATAAATGTTTGTTTTATTCCCTCAAGCAGTCATTATCCAGAGACGTTTTCGCACGGGGGAAAACGGAACGCGAAAAAGGCAGCTGCGGACACGTCATCCGCATTGGCCGCGCGCGGCTTGCGTCCCGACGTGTCCGCAGCTGCCTTTTCCGCGTTCGAAATGTAGAGCACTTCGAAGTGCTCTACACGCGTTCCAACGCGGACGAGCCGTCCGCAGCAGTTCGGGAGAAGAAGCGTTTGCGCCGCTTCTGTCTCCCGATCGCCTGCCGGCTCGCCTCCGACGCCGCGCGGCTTTGACAATCAGCTGTTTTTCAAACAGCTGATTGTCGATCTGCCTCCGCGGCTGCCGGCGCGCCCCTGGCCGGCGTTTGCCGGCTAAGCCAGCTTCGGGCGCTTTGACCATTCGCACCCAGACGCTCCGGAACGCGTTTACACGCGTTCTGGCGCGTCTGTGTGTGAACGGGGAAAGCGCCCGAAGCTGGCTTAAGCTTTCCGCCTGAACGCGTTCGGTTTCGAACGCGATCCAGTGCGGAAATGCCTCAGGTTGGGACTGTTGGAACAGATTAAATGGTTACGAACTATAACCAGCTCTCTTCATAATGTGTATGCATCTGACTTTGTATTTGATAGAATAGCCCAGTATGCTTAGACAAAAGGAGAGATTGGGAGGAGAAGAATCTGCCTCCTCACAATTTTGTTTGCTTCCCTTGGAAAGTAGGCAACATTTTCTGTTTTACTAGTTTCTCCTTATGCTATCTTACAATGAACTACAGCTATATCTTGTTATAAGTGTTTCTACAAGTGCCCTTATTTATATGCTACTTATTTTTGCTACTGTCCAGTCTCCTACCAACATCTCCATTGACTTGCACTGGGTTGACAGGCTCATCTGAAAACTATATTGACTTGGATTAGGTTAACCCATCCACCTAATAGTTATAGTCACTTGAACAGGGAATTGCCCATTGAGTACAAGCAGATGGAGGGAAAGCAAATCTTCATTGGCTTGTATTGGATCGACTAAATAGGGAATTGGCCACTTTATGCACATCAATGGGATGGGTCATTGATGTGTTTGCTGCCAAAACTCAGAGGACATAGTGCTATGTTGTAGTGTGCTGGGACTTTCTCCCTGCTCCCACCATAGTGAGGAAGATCTTTGATTTGTCAATAAGTGAAAATGAAGTCTGAGTGAGTGTAGCTTTGAGTGATTTTGGTGAGATTGGACTAGGGATATACATGAATGTTTGGGGGGGTTTTGTATTCAATTCATATTGAATCAAATGAAAAAAAAGTGCATTTGTTCAAATAAATCCCCTTGGACTGTGGTAGGATTCAAATTTTATATGGATGTTCAATACAAATTCAATTCAAATCCCCACTACGAATCCCATACGAATCCATAATGAAACTTCGTACAAATATATTGGAACATTCAATTAGAATTCAAATGTCAATTTTTGAATGTTCCAATGTTTGGTTCAAATTTGAATGTCCCAATTCAGCCAAATTCATAGGAATTTTGAACGTTACAAATATTTGTGCACCTTCCTAGATTGGATTGCTATTGGACAGAGTGTGTGAAGTGGGGTGGGTCATTGACACATGTTTCTCTGTGTTTAGTTTGTTAATGTTTGCTGTGTGAGTTGTGTGCTGCCGTTAATGACTGAGTGATTGGTCCTGAATGCCGAGTGCTTTTTGGTGTGTGTACTGCTGCATGCCTTTTTGCACATGCATCTTTTGTTGCTGTGCCCTAATTTTTTGGGAGGATTCTGCACAATTTTTTTTGTGTGTGTGTACACGACTATTTTTGTGGGCCACTTCTGAGCCCCTGGCAAAATCTGACTTAGGTGGCAACTTCAGAAGCCAGCAATTTTTTGGTCTCCCAGCCTCCAAAGTTGGTCTGGGCTGGTTCACCATAATACAGAAGCCCTTCTTGTGTGCAATGGGGGGCTATGATGGTCTTGTTCCAGGTCACTCAATTTCAGTCAAGAAGGGTGTTATACAGTGCCCCTCCAACATTACATCACATGCAAATGTGGCTTTCTACAAAAGGCGTGGCCTTCTGCTTGACTGGACTAATGTAGATGCAGTGTTCCCCAAGGACTGCTGGCCCAGTCCTGGCAGCCCAGTACAGATCCTGCCCCTCTCTGTAACAGAAGCAGATAGCGCCAAGGATCATGCAAGCTTTGGAGAAGGCTTTGCATCTCTTTTCAGGCAGCTGAACCGCTATAAGCAAAACACTGAACTGAGTATAAAGGCCTCTCTGCACTCATCTCTCTGTGGTATGAACCAGTGGGAATGGACCAGCCAGGCCCACTGGCTCAGAGTCTTGAAAGTGGAGATTTGCCATTTTAGGACCAGCCTCCAAAGGCTTCAAAGTGCCTGAAGCTGTCAGGGGACCAAGTTTGGTGCACTGCTGAAATGGCTCTACCAGTAGTCACAAACATGGAGGTGTGTCTTCTGCATGCCTGTGATCTAAACCAGGGCCCACTGGTCTGCCTATAGGTCTTGATGTTTGTTAATAATCCCAATCAGGATGTCCCTGGTTGAGACTGCGTTCTGTCTAATGCAAATCGAGTGTACCAGTGATGGGAGAGGCCTCATGGTACTGCACTATTATGCAGGGTGATGAAGCCTAGACATAACATCAAGCCACTTCTTCTTTCTTTCTTTCTCTTTCTTTCTTTCTTTCTTTCTTTCTTTCTTTCTTTCTTTCTTTCTTTCTTTCTTTCTTTCTTTCTTTCTTTCTTTCTTTCTTTCTTTCTTTCTTCCTTCCTTCCTTCCTTCCTTCCTTCCTTCCTTCCTTCCTTCCTTCCTTCCTTCCTTCCTTTCTTTCTTCTTTACTTTTGCCATATGTAAAACATATACTAAACTCCCAAAATGGGAAATTTTCCAATTTGTTATTTCTGAACTTACATACATGCACCCGCACCTGCACAGATGGTCGGTGGAGGCCAGGCGGGTACGCAGCCAATGAGAGGCCAACCCGCGTGTTCTCCATGCATTCAAAAACCCCTCATGCGAAAAGGCCTCTGGATGCTGCGATTTCTTTACGTGGAGATACATACAGACAAATACACTACATGTTTACCAACAGCTATACTAAATCACTAGAATTGCTATACCAAGTTCTAATGTGAAAATCACTTCCATTGTTCTCTGGCTGGTTGTGCTGGCTATAAGTCCTAATCCTCAAATTCCCCCTCTCAGCAACTTTTGGGTCAGAGCAAATATAAACACTATAGAGAACCACTCTGGCAAGGTTAATCACTTTAATAACTTCTATGCTACTTGTCAGGTCCACCACAAGGCCCTCTTTGGCATTTGATTCAGAGAGAGGTATAAAGTTCAGCCAATATTTCTTTCTAAGTGAACCAATAAAAATGTTGACTCCTTCACACACAGCCAGAGAACCTGCCACTCACTTTAGCTCTTATTTTACCAGTGATTCTAGAGCCACTACATTTACAGTATTAAAAACAATTTCATTTTGATAGTGTCACCCAGAGATCGTCAGTGTAATCAGTCTTCCTGAACCTTAAAATAATGAAGGGGCAGTGGTTTAAAAATAGGACAATAAAATGAGCTGTTGTCTTATTTTAGGTGCAGATTTTCACTAAAGTTGCCTGTGTTTTTCATTCAATTTCCTCATCATTATCACCCTCTTATCTTTCAGCTGACTACTAACCCATACTGTCCTTTGTTAAAAAACAAAAGTTATCTGGGGAGAACCTTCTTCAGCCAGGAATGTACAGAATGCCTAGAAAAGTAACTAATAGAAATGTGTCAAAGCTTGTCTAGTTCATGAATGTTTGCATCAAACTGAATGTTCAGTTGTGCAAATATTCAAAAACCCAGTTGAACCAAGCCAATCCCCCATTTGTGAATGTGAACTATTTGGTGGAACATTTGCTGTGTTTTTTGTCCTTAAAAAGATTTTATTAATGGGACAAATGGTATTTCTTGTTTTCAGCCAGTTCAAAATTGAACATGAATAACTGTTTCTTCAATTAACTGGTTCGCTGAGAAATTGAACAGGTATTTGTTTCAATGGTGAACTGAACACACAATTTTAGTTCATGCACATCTTTAGTAACTAAAAGCTGAAACACATTTTGTTGTACTGCAAACCAAAATATACCTGACCACTTATTCTATTTTGTATGTAATATTAATTTGCCAGTCTTATCTGTCCGTGAGTGTTTTTCCACTGTCACTGGAAGTACCCATTAAGTACCCATTAATGGGTACAAAAATGCCATTCCATACCCATTAATGGGTACTTAATGGGTACTTTTAGTGACAGTGGAAAAACACCCCATATCTCCAAAACCATGAAATCTGATGTGCTTAAATGCTAGAAGGGACCTGTACAGATGTGTATCTGGGGTTATTTAGGCATGTTATCATTTAATTATGCATGAGAAGCCTTTTAGTGTTCTTTCTCTTCACTATTTACCTTAGATTAATTCATTTATTAATGCATATCTTAACATTCAATCAAGTGTCCCTGGGCAATTACCAGGCATTTTTTTTTTCAAAAATGATAGTAACAATTAAATAAACAATAGAACTAATTATAAAAGGACAAATAAGATAAAATAAAAAGAGCCTTAAAGTGCAAAACAGCATGGAGAAGGAAAGGCCTTGGCAAAAAAAAAAAAAGGGGGGTGCTTATTCTTCTACACTTGAAAATTCAGGGCGAGTTGACGTGGTCCATAAATAAATAACTGAGGTCTGCTCAGAAAATGGGCCCTACAGCTCATATTCACAAATTGGGAGTGACAGAACAAAGGAAATTCCTGTTTCATATGCTTATAAATCAGCACATTTGTATATAGTCATTAATGTCACCTTGACTTACCAAAAAGATGTATGCCTTTCCAAAATAGTTTCATAAAGCCTCTGACATCTGCAAGGTGGCAAGGAATAAGCATTCTTTTGTAATACATCTGTTTTGACTTAATTTAGACCTGATTAATGGTGCCAAGCAAGCAAAAGAATGCACACCAACTTGGGGATGTGCATAAATATTCAAAACGTTTGAAATTCGATCAAATTAGTTTGAATTTGGACATTTGAATTCAAATGAAATGTCTATAAATTTGAATTTAAACATTTGAATGAACGTTGAATTTTTGAATCTATTTGTTTGAATTATTCAGACATTCATATGTGTACGGATAAGTAAACAATGTGTACTTGTCTGTACGCATCTTTCCCACATCTGTACACATTTGTACGGATCCATACGGGACAAAAATGGGATGTGTACAGGATAAATATGGGATGTGCACGGATGTGTACGGATGCATATGGGCATATTTGAATTGGATGTGAATACATTCAAATTTTAAAGATTCAAATCGGTTTGAATTTTTGGATATTCAAATCAAATCAAATCAAATCCCAACAATTGCATTCATGCACACCCCTAACACCAACTACGCACTTTATGCTCAATGGGGACCCCAATAAAATGGTCCTCAGATGACCCTAGCTGAGGGCCTTTGATGTTTCTCCCTTATCTTCATCCTCTTCCCCTGCCAAGTATGGGAGATGCCAAAACTATACCCCTATGCCAGCTACTAATATGATGCTATGTGCCAAGAATCAATTACTCTTGCCCTGGTCAGACAGGACCTTAAGAAGCATCAGGAACATAGCAAATATACTAAATCCATGTCTGTACCTACTGAATACATAAACCAACACAAGTCCCTAAAGCCAAAAAACCCAAGTAATATAACCAAAACACCAAACAAACTCAAGGCCAAACACGTTTCGACTACAGTCTTCTTCAGTAGCCTGTAAGTATTCAAAATATTTATAAAATATCAAATCCACAGCTCACACAATGTGACTCTGTTCAATTCCAAAGTAATAATTAGTCGAAACGCGTTTGGCCTTGAGTTTTGAAATTTTTACTATTACTGTATTACTTGTTTTTTTATTATTATTATTTTCAGTATTTATAAACTGCGTGATGATATCATGCACAAGTTTGATGCTGTCCTCCCCATGGAGAGGGTGATAATGGCAGCAGACACACTCCCAGTAAAGGTGAATTTCCCAAACCTTTTCAATGGGGTTAACCTATTTATGGGTCATTATAGGTGCTGAGGAGAACCCAGGGTTGTCAGTGAAGCACCTGACAGTCCTTCTTCTCTCCAAGCAGTTCATAAGAAACAAACCCCTTGGCCCTAGTCACACCTATATAAGACAGGAAATCCTATTAATAATTTGAACTGAGGTTGTACCAGCTCTATTTACACATAGATTGTTATAGGTCATCCTCAGGACGTCCTCGCTCTGGGCTACATCACTCACACATTTCTCCATGATCAATCTGAGCCTCCTCCACAGAACTCTTGGCTTTCCAACACTTTTGCTTCGTCAAATCTATCTCCTTTCTTATTGGATGCTGTTGTGTCACTCAAGGGACGCGAGGGTTTGTGGTTGTGGTTCTTTTTAAAGCCTGCTACCCCACCTCCATGCCCCCCTTCCTTTGTGTGTGTGTGTGTGTGTGTGTGTGCTTTTCTACTATGTGAGATTAATTTAAAAAATAATAATACTTTTGCAGAAAAACACTATATAGAGGAATCATACATGTAAACTGAGGAGAGAAGTGGAGGTGCCGCATTAACTCTGCACATGCACATTGCCTGAAAGGAAAGACTGGACCACACCCACCACAGCACAGTTCAGCCTCCTTTCCCTGCTCACACTGAGGAAGCAAAGATGCCCTGGAATGCCAGGACGGGCTGAGTCCTCTGAAAAAAAGGACTCGGGTTAGAACGATCTAATGGGGGTAGGCTTAGAAAATGAACTGAATAAAAATAATGTGAATAATGTGACTTGAGGATGATTTGAAGACATTCTAAACTAAAGGTGTAGCTGGGGCTCTTATGGACTGCAGTTTGGGACATTCCTAGAGAATAACCTTCCCTGCGATGTGTGTGTAGCTATCTATTTCTCTGCCTTGCAATCTCACTTTCTAGAAACATTTTCCCAATCAGTTCTAAAGGTTGACCAGAATCCATGTTAGTTTAGTAGAAAAAGCAAAGAAATTGCCACAGAGCTACAATTTGTGTTGAATTGGTTTCCAATTCAATGTAGGAATAGATCAACATTACCCAGCTTCCAGGCTCTCTTCATTGTCAAATCAATAACAATGGTTCAGTGGAGTTTTGAACTGGTATTGTATTCAGATCCCAGGATAATTATAGTCATTGTCTTATTTTTTGTCAGATCAGCAACAATGCTCCTGTGCAGCTTTGAACTGGTAGTAATACTGCTAAGAGTGGGGAGATGCTACTTCTTTTGTCCATTCAACAGCATTGCTGCTACACAGCTTTGAACTGGTGATATGTAATTGCAAGACCTAAGCAAAGATAGGACTATCATACAAAGCAGAGAACAAGAATGCTACATTTAAGGTTGTACAGGGCAGGCAATTTTAGCAGATGTTGCCTATATTGTAAGCTACACCTGCTGGAACTGACTGTTTTATCAGAAACAAAAACCTATAGTTGCACATTGCTTTAAACTGGTGTCAGATTGAACTCTGAGATCCTAACTTCCATTCTTTTGAAACCTCGGGTGTTTTTCCACTGTCAGAAAGTACCCATTTTTGCACGCATTAAGGATCCATATGGGTATGAGCCGGATGACCCCAGTTCCACCACGGCACCCATTTGGGACACATTTGTTTCCACCGCCGCTGGGGAAATCCGGATCATATGGGTACATCTCAGGGTCTTCAGCCAGAAAATCCGAATTAAAGGGAGCCTGTTTCCACAAGAAACAGGCAATGGGGTCTGGAGGAGGCTAGGGGGAGGGGATGCACCCATGGGGGGGGGAGCCCCGAAATCCCAGCTTTGAAGTGATTTTGGAGTCATTTTGAAATCATTCCAAAATGATTCTGAAGTCACTCCGAAGAGATTGGCAAACACTTTGGAGAGGCTCTGGAGCTGTCAGCCCAGTCCATTCGCTATTAGCTCAGACCGTGCATACTTCCCTCCGAAAGCCCTTTGAAGCGATCGGCAACCACTAGTGTACATGTATTGCTTCAGCAAAAGTGTAGGTGAGAACAGGACGATCCTCAGTTGAAAGCCACCATTTGGGGTCACCAAAAATTGTGTTGCAGATCTAGTGACACTAAAGGGAGGCATGTCTGTTTCTCCCTGACCCACTGTCCTGATTCATACATCAATGCTGATGGCAACCACAGGGACATGAGGGCATCTTCACTATGGAAGACTCAGTGAGCTTAGGTGGCAGAGTGGAGATTCAAGCCAAGGAGCTCAGGAGTTCTAGCATAATGCTCTTAATTACAGTGCCACTGAAGAACCTCAACCCACAACTGATGGCATCCCTATTAACAATGTTAGAATCAAGATAGGGATAGGGCAGACACCGTAAGTGATCCCACCACAATAGGAATATCAGGTCAAAGCTGGGAATACCCTGTTAACCTATTAGAAAAAAAGCGAGGGAATCCCCAGCTGCAATCCTTTTTCCCCCAGTGGCCATTCCCTCTGTTCAAAGACTAGGAAGAATGCTGCTCCCTCCCCCCTCTTGAGTCAAGAGTGACTCTGATTATGACATAGGCCCTTTCTGCACCAGCTTCTAGATCTGGATCAATCAGCTTTTGATTCAGATACTGATTCGTACATTAATCCAGATCAAGGATGTCCTGCATCCATTAGTCCAGCTCTCTTTACAAGATGGACCCAGATTTTGGTCAAGAGGCCCTTGATCTACTGTAGTCCTGAGGTATCTGATCTATAAACTGGACTAAGGGCTGTATTCCACATCATAGAGGCATGCAGATGATCTCAAGGGCCACTTTCTATGTTCAACAGCATAAGATGCCACCAAGGGGATTGTGGCAGCAGGAGCAAGACCACCAGTGCAAGGAGAAAATTGTTTGAAGCATCCTGTGTCATGCAGACACTGCATTCTCATGGCACATCAACAACACTATAACGCCACTGTGCAGATCCCACTTTAGCACTAGGACCACAGTACCTAGAGCTGTGAATCTTCGTATGCATGATAGAAGGATTCTAGGAATACATACATAAGATTTCAGATATTAGTTCAATTTATAGGCATCATGAATATTTCTCAGAATGGTGGTTATTATTACCCATGCAAAACAGTGCTTTCAGCTAGAAGTAAGGAAAGTACAATGAAACAGGAAAACAAGCAAAAGGAAAGTTTGATTTGCTCTAATCAAATCAGATATAACTGAAGGAGCTTTTAAAATTAGCACGAGTATTAAGCTTGTCTGTGTTCCTAAATTTTCAAAGGAATGGTGCTTTGAAATATCAAAGGATAATAAAACACCTTTCAGCATTAATAAGCTGAAAAATAATTGGCTGTGATATTTGAAAGATCTGAAATAGGCTGTGAGGAGAGCATTATTTTAACCTTTTCAGAGCTATTGAATAATAATAAAAAGTACTGGAATATAGCTAGAAATGAGAATGAGTATGGCAGAAAAAATGCATATGCTAACACTGTTTTTGTGCCATCTTCCTTTTTGGAGGTGATGCTAATCGTGAGTTTGAAGAAGCTTCTGGATATTTTCTTTCCGCAAAGACCCTAGAACAAGAATATTGCTACTAAATCAGTTTATGGCATGTATCAATAGTAGCTGGCATGGGTGAAGGCAGGAAGCCTTTGAAGAGTCTGCAAATTCTCTTGGTCATATGAAAATTTTGGGAAAGGCTGTTTATTGTTGCATCCAGACATTGGTAGCAACTGGTAGGCCCAATATAGTTCAGAAGGCCTGCTTAAGACAACATGGAGATGTTGGCCTATGTTGGCAGAATGCATTTGACATGCTGCTGTACATTGCTCTTTGATCCTTACAGCTTCCATATTCTGCTGCTGCTTTGGCCATATTTATGGACAAACTGGGAAAACATGACAGGTTATGTATGGCCAGAGTGGGATTCTAGGAGGAAAGGAGGGTTGCCTAGGAATAAATACTGCCGAGTGATGGCATGGGTTACCTTTTCTGATGCTCACTGGTGCTAGCACCAATTCTGTGGGGATTCATGTTGTTAGTTGCCCCATTCAATGCCCCAAAACAGAACCAATGATATAAAGTAACTCTAGAGATATAGCTTGGAACAAATAATATAAACTAACTCTAGAGATGCCATTTGCATCAATTTAGCTGCAAGGACCATTTTCCTGTACTGAGAGCATTCTCTCTGAAAGGATTTGGACAAAATAAACCTGTTATCTTTAACTACCTGTCTCCTAGAGAATGGACAGGTATAGGCAACAAACAGCTTTTGTAGGGAGGGGTGAAGCAGCCATTGTAAAATGCCGCAGCTCCAAACAGAAAAATAAATAAATAAATAAACAAGTCAGGGCCTAATATGTTTAATATGTCATTGGTTTTAATGTGTTCATTTTTATGTGTTTTAACTAGGGGTGTGCACGAATGGTTTTTTTGGCATTCAATTTGTAACAAATCGAATGTTAGAAATTTGCATTCATTCAAATAGTTCCCCTTCGAATGTGGTGGGATTTTATTCAATACAAATGTATCCATACGTATTCCTATTAATATCCAATACAAATGCATATGTATCCATTCGTATCAGATATGTATTTGTTCGTATTGAATAGGTATATGTTTGTATTGGATATGTGTTTGTATTGGATATGTATTCATTTGTACTGGATACGTATCCATTCATATTGGATACAAATCTGTACATATACATATCTGAGGTGTATCCCAGTTTAACGAATGTCTGAACTATTTCTACAAATGTTCCAAAACATTTCTATTCGTACAAATATCATAACATTCAATTTGTGTACAAATGTCTGAATTTGTACGGATAACTAATGCTACGACTAGTTGTGCGCACCCCTAGTTGTAAACTGCCCTGAGACCCTTGGGTATGGGGAGGGAGGGATAAAGAAGTAAATAAATAAATAAATAAATAAATAAATAAATAAATAAATAAATAAATAAATAAGTAATAAAAAATATCACAGACAAACCACCATTCACTGCACGCAGTACATTTTTCATGACACGACTCACTTTTTTAAAAATTCCAGTATATTCTCCTAAAACCACCCTGTATCCTATTTTTCAAAATGTATTTTTTCTGTTCATTCATCCTTTCCAAATTAAAGCTGTGCTTTATAGACTATTCCATTGTATATGGTGGGAACTATGGAAGATCGGCTACCTCATAAGGGTATAAAAGTTTCCTTTTTAAATATGACCCCCCCTTGCCTATTTGCATACAAAGGAAATATCACAATAGTAGACCAAGTTTCCCATGCTGCCTTTTCCACGAGGATCCAAAAGCGAGAAGCACGTCTGCTGGGATCTCTAGCCATTCCAGGAAGTGAAGTGCATAAACAACGGCCTTTTCCCTTCCTTTCATCACTTCCCCCGTCCCCCCTTGTGCTTCTTTGCTGGATGAACTGCTTAATAAATTCCAACACCAAGCTGTCACTTGAACTACAGGAGGAAATGCTAATGCTAGAAAGCTATGAGGATATGATAAGATAAAATGCTGATTGAATTTAAGTAGTGAGGAAGCTGGAGTTAGAACTATATCTCAGGTATGTCAAAAGGGCAGATCTTAAGAAGTTGGCTGGAAAGTAAAAGGAGTTGCACTGCTGAATGCAGATAACAGTGACTTTTTTGGGGGGGGGGGGTAATACAAGACAATTGTCAGAAAGCTAGAAGTGTTCTTAATATTTTACCAGGAAGTTATATATCTTTCTTGTCATATAATTCTCCACTCCCAAATCACAGGGGTAGGTAAGGTTTTCATATAGATACACACACACACACACACACACACACAGGACCTAAATCACCTGTACACTGATGGCTTTCCTCATGGAAAGATAGAGGCTTTGGTTTCAGTGGGGATTTTCTTTCCTTAAGACTTCTGTACATAAGAACACAAGAGGACCCTGCTGGATTGAGCTGCAGCCCATCTAGTCCAGCGTCCTGTCTCACAAAGTGGCCCACCAATTGCTTCTGCGGATTCTTGAACAGAAGAGAAAGGCAAACCTTCATCTGCTCTAGACCTCCTGCAAATGGCCTTAATAAACATCTTGCCTGTCTCTCCAACCTGGGGCCCATTCATGATTAGGTAACATGAGGCACTTACAGCCTACAAGTGCCCGCTGCCTTCCCAGATGCTACCTAATCATGAACTAGCTGTGATGCATGGAATTGTGCATCACAAGCCACCTAACCTTTACCCCATGTGACTGGAACCTAACTGGAAGTGTCCAGCCAGTGACCATCTGCACTTCTGCCAGCTGAGGAGGTCATCTGTGGCCCTGCACAAGTGTGATGGGACTTCAGATGACCACCTGTCGTGACTGCAACTTTGCAAAGTGTCAGCATTGCTGTAGTGCCTGGGCTGACACACGTGCAGTCATGCAGAGCGTTGCACTCAGTATAGTGGTGCCCTGCAGAAGATTGGCCTGGTGACTGAACACAGGTGAGTGACCAATCACATAGGTGCTAGGCTGTCATTGACTAGTAAGTGCAAGTGCTAGTCAACATTAGTTCATCATGCACCCTTCCTGTCCAAGGGATGGGATAGCAAGTGTGAAATCACCCCTGGGCACAGCACCTAGTCACTGATACATTATCTTCCATAAATTTGTCTCATCTTTTTTTAAAGCTGTATAGGTTGGTTCTGTACTGTTGGTAAGGGATGATTTTCACTCTAATTTTGATGGGGAAGTAATCAAGAAACATCGAGATGCTCTTTATAGAATACTTCCACCTAGATGTATCAGGAACAGTGCACCAGAGCAATGCACCTGTCTGTCAGCACAGAGCTTATTAGTTCATATAGGAAGTCCATATTAGCCTCCATTTAAACGTTCAGTTTGTTGTTCAGGTGACATGCACAACTAAGAATGCTGAGTAGAGAAGTGTTGAGCTGGCTGGAAATTGGACTGAACAGCGAGTTTTTGAAAGGTTCAGCTTTGAACTAAACACCCTGCCAGTTTGAAAACAGAATTTGAATTTGAACTGAAAAACAGTTCAAAGGTGTTCATGAACTGAACGCCATGCCATTTGGAAAAAGATGTTTGCACACATATCTAATGCTGTAGTAATTAGGGATATGCATGAATATTTGTAACATTCAGTATTTGTACAAATTTGGACAATCTTACACAAATCGAATGTTACAACATTTGTGTCCTAACATTCATATGAATACAAATGTTCCAAACATTCTTACCAATAGTTTGGACATTTGTTAAACTGGGGAGGTGGGAAAGTGGCTGTGCCACACATCTGCAATGGATCCAGATTGCATTCGACATGGATCAAGAGCAGATTAAAAGTGGATTCAGGTCAGATTTGACACTTTCAGAGTGCAGATTTATTACAGGATACATATTGGATACTTATTTGTTCGTACTGTATATGTATTAGTTCTAGGGGTGCGCACTAATTTGATTTGAATTGAATATTTGAATATTCAAATTTGTACAAATAGAGAAAAAATAAATGTATTCAAATTTGAACTGATTCGAATACATTCGTATCTATTCATACAAATATACAATTCACATTTGAAGATATGAATGTTGACAACATTTATGTGTCTGTTCGCATCCATACACATTTGTACGCATCCCATTTTTATCCTGTATACATCCCATTTTTGACCTGTACACAAATGCGTACAGATACAAATAAGATGGGTATGGATACCTATGTAATGCACACATGTTCACATATGAATGTCTGAATAATTCATATGAATGATTTAAAACATTCGGATTCATTCAAATGTTAAAAAAATGAACCGATAGACATTTGATTCAAATTCGAATGTCCACAGTCAAACGAATTTGATCGAATTTTGAATGTTTTGAATATTCTTACACATCCCTGATTAGTCTGTGTTGGATACGTATTTGTTCATATCAGATATTCATACTAATTCACTGGAATCCCTTTGTATCAAATAGAAGGCTACCACATTTGAAGGGTATCTCTTCTAACGAATACGGACTTTCTGACATTCGATTCATTACAAATTCAATGACAAAACACCCATTTGTGTGCATCCAAAGATGTAATTTTTGCGTAGATGAATGGCTTCTGTTGACCCTTTCTTAACAAAAAGGGCAGTAATGGTGAATTTCAAACAAGAAAATGAAAGTGGAACATAAGTATGGATCATCATAAGCATTTATTCATACTATGTACCTCTCTGCCAGGGCTGCCAATGTTTTTGTTTTCCCACAGAGGAAGGACAGTGTTAGTTCATATGTTTCATAATGAGTGCCAGTGTGTTAAGATCCTTTGCCTTTGATTTCTTATCTAAAGTGACAAGGACTGTATCCTCACAGCTGAATTGACTTTGGAACTGCTTTTCGGAGATGAAAGTGAATCCTCCAATGAAGACTATGGCTGTCTGGATGAAGATGTGGTTCCAGGAGATACAGTTTATTCCAAGCCAGATCATTATCGCTGCCATCCAGCACTGGTGTGGATTAGGTGGTTGTGCCAGCTGCTAGACTCGAGATATTCCAATGGGACAAAACAGAGGACCATCTCACGTCCAGGTTTCTTTATTTCAATATCACCATGTGATCTGGGTCATTTTTAAGTTCCCTATTTTTTCTGACATCACTTTTTGTTTTCCAAAGCTGTTATTGCAAATAATTTTATATTGCTGTGGAGTTTTCTCTGATAATGATGATGGTGGTAATGGTGATGATAATCATAATCATAATAATGATATGTTTTGATTACAAAATTATGAGTTAACAAATAAAATATTGGCACATTTTTGTTACCTAATGGCAAGAAATAAAAGTGCCACCTTCCAGAAATACTTAATATGTAAAAAAAAACCTGAAGGAGGGTGGAGATGGGGTATACAAGTGGTCCACAGTAATGCTGTTTTTTTCCTTTTTCCTTTTCCAATTTGGTATTCTAATGTATTTTGGTGTGTTGGAGTATTTACTTGTTGGAAGACAATCCATGTTCACTATTATAAGGTGAGTTGTGAACACAAATAAATACAGTAAACCCCATGTACCACAGAAACTACATTTGTGTTGAGTTGCTCAAAGCTACAGACTTGTCTTTGAATTTTCAGGCTGGGGACAGTTCATCAACACACCTCCAAATGGTTCCAGAAATCGGTTGCCTTCTGGATCCCAGGCAAATGTTGCCTGGATCTGGCATGGGGCTGGGTCACTCCTGATACTGCCACCTGTCCTCATGACGGAAGAAGAAGAGTTGGCTCTTATACCCTGCTTTTCTCACCCATTTAAAGGGACTTAAAGTGGCTGACAAGACTTCTGTTCTCCCCACAACAGAACACCCTGTGAAGTAGGTGGGGCTGTGAGAGCTCAGAAAAGAGTTGTGACTAGCCCAAGTTTGCCTAGCTGGTTTCATGGAGGAGGGCAGAATCAAACCTAGTATTCCCAGATAAGAGTCCGGCTCCCTAACCACTAGACCAAGTGTGAATGGAAGCATAAACACAGAAAAAAGTGGCTTAGAAGTGACTTAGAGACAGTAATATTTGGAATGCAGACTCATGCTTGCAACAATGTAGCAGAGAAGGGATCTGCAAAGAGATGTTATATCGTAGAAACACACCCATTATTATTATTATTATTATTATTATTATTATTATTATTATTATTATTATTATTATTATTATTATTATTATTATTATTATTATTATTATTATTATTATTATTATTATTATTATTATTATTATTATTATTATTAATTGCATTTGAATCCCACTCTCCTCTCAAATGTCCCAAGGGGCATCACAACACACAATAAAAATACAAGCACTATATTTTCCTATTCTATTGCTATCTCTCTCACCACCACCACATTGATCAAACCTACACCATGGTATGTGCAGTAATGAGTAGATATTGACAAGTGTCTTCAAAGGGGGCTCCTGGCTAAGAATCTTTAAAACTGGAAGAAGTCCTGAAAAGCAGAACATTTATTTATACAGGAAAAGGTCATGTTGGTTTTGAGGTCTGTCTGGCCAGCTTCCTGCTACCCTGGGGATATATCTTGAAAAGAAAAAGCCAAGGCATAGGGAAGCTATATGCAGATTAGGACCAACAGGATTCTGGGAAATAACTAGGAACCAAAAGGGGAGCCTGTAGTGGGAACCCTGAAATCTTTTGTACCTTTGTATAAATAAGAAGAACCAAATTGTATCATTTTAGAATTCTCTAGCATAGTCTACTCTGAGGGAAGAGTCTCAAATTAGAAGTTTCTACTTTAAGCTGTAAATTCTGCCAGGCCTGCGAGCACCTTTTGCTTCAAGGACAAGATAAGCCCTAATTGGGAAATGTGCTTTCAATTCAGACCCAAGGGCGAGTTCTCAAAACAGTTAACTTTGCTAGAAAGATCTCAGCTTGTATGTTGCTATTGGATTGTACCTGTCATGTGTTGTAACCAGAAAAAAGAATATAATTTCACTGTATGAATCCGTAGGACATCTATCTGTGCTATCTGACTTTCTAGCCGTTATGCTAGTTTGAACTTTGATTCTTTCATCAGTACTCTGTATATGCTCAAAGTATTTTTTGCTGTGCTACCAAGAGATAAGTGGTTTGCTGATGTTATGCTTTATAACTAAGGCTGTACCTCATGTGGGTGCATGAAGGACCTTTTCTATTTTGCTGAAGATTCTTATTTGGTACTTTGACTCAAGTTTGGAATTTTTTATTTAATAAACCACAAAAAATCCACGTGGGTCTCCGGTGACTTTGCTCGGTCCGTACCAGCAGGGATGGGACTCTGCGGTGTGAAGGCATGCTCAGGAACCCTGGTTCCTGCTACAGAGCCTCCCTGGATTGCTTGGAGTAGCAGGTCATATACAACTTTCACACTAAGTTGGGCAAGTATCCTGTGGATAGCTGCACTGCTGTGCTTACGAGGGTATCCAAATCTATTTTAGCCTAGTACCTTTAAACTGAAGAACAGACTAAGTAGAGGTGATTTCCAAATGCTTGGGTCTGTTTTCTTTAGGGATGAGCACAAATATTTGTAACGTTTGATATTTGTACAAATTTGTATGACACTTGTACATTGACATTTGTACTGATATGAAAGTTTCTGAACATTCGTACAAATGCTTTGGAACATTCATGAAATGAGGAGGTGAGAAAGCGGCTACACCAGTCACATCTGCAATGGATCCAGAGTGCATTTGACATGGATTGAAAGTGGATTTAGGGCAGATTTGATGCTTTCAGAGCAGATTTGTTAAGGGATACGTATTGGATACATATCGATACATATGGGATACATATTGGATACATATGCATTCATATTGGATATTAGTACGAATTCATACAAATACATTTATATTGAATAGAGTCTTTCCACATTCAAAGGGGATTTATTCGAACAAATATGAATTTTCTTACATTTGATCTGAAACAAACTGAATGCAAAAAACTCCATTTCTGCACATCCCTAGTTTTCTCGCCCTTTCACATCTTGCATTTGGTTTAGATTTCTTTCCTGCTCCTTTTAAAAATTTCTGGGCAACCAACTCTCTTTGTATCTCTTGCTATCTTAGATGGATAGCTGGTAGATCTGTTCTAACACGGCCAAGTGAATGTTATTGCAGAGAGAAAGAGAGAGTACAATGCTTGCATTGAATCTAAATTATTAGTCTTGAAAGTGTACACTGCTTTTTGATGGCTCCATAAAATATTTCAACAAAGGGATCAGGATGAAATAGGCGCTCTCTTTTGAGAGGGAGCAAAGGGATAAAGGGAGAGGATAAAACAAATAATTAAACCTGATAATAAATTATTATGTTCCTATTGTCTTATCCATAAAGAATAGAGGGGAAAAAGAACTAAGAAAAAAGGTTTAGTCATATTACCTGCAGACTAAAAGGAAGAAAACAGGAAGAGCCCATCAAATGTTTTTGTGTGACTATAATACAATTGTCTTTTCATATTAAGGCAAGGAGCATTAGGCTTAAGGTTCATTAGATTTCCCCCCCACCCTTTTTAGAGGAAGAGTATAGAAATCTAAATAGCTACTCAAAATCTAGTGTTATTGAAGTAATAAAACTGCATCTGAACTTTATCTCAAAGCAAATGTGAGATCTCACATGGTTTGCTTTTATTTAAAATATTAATCATTTGTCTTTCCATATTAGTCAATTCAGAACATATACTACACCACCATAAGAGAATATATATGTAAAGAATATATATAGACAATGCATCATAAAAAAATGACTGCACACCATAACAACTATAACAATACAAAAATTAGAGTGAATAATTTCTAAAAGGCACATGATTTGTATAGAACAAGTGCCTTGCAATGTGGTACAAGCCAGAGCCTGGATTCTGTAATTCAGAAAGATGCAGAACAGATACAAAAGAACTATGGCCCTTTTTTGCACTGGGTCTTACCCTGGAACAGAGACCTGCCATCTGCATGCTAGAGCAAAGTTCTGCAGTGTCCATAGCATGTAGATGGCCGATTCTATTCTGGGATATTATCTGGAATAAGGCCCAGTGCAAAAAGGGCCTTTGATGTCATCTCACCGTTATTTACGAATAAAGGGAAACCAGACGCAAGACCTGCTTTTTATTCCACCTGCTCTCTGGGCAGAAGACAAAATTACTTGCCCTATAACTAATCAGCTTGGTCCTTGAGTCCTGGTGGCATACTAATGACCTTGAACACATCTGAGGGCAACAGTGTTGCTTAGGAGGAATAGCATAGGACGGCATGACACATAAAGCACTGTCTTCCTAAATCTCAAATTTGTGATCTGCAGTAGCCGTCTCACTGTTCCTGCTGGTAGGGCCAGGTCTAATCAGCAATTTGAAAATGAAAAATAATTGGCACTGATACTGCCTAATTATTGTCCCAGTTTCAGGATTTCAATATAGTACTAGCATTTGCTGACACATCTCAAATGAAGCTTGTGAAAACTTGGAGCTGTGAATTTTTTGTTCTCATTAACACAGAGACAGCAGAACTGAGGATGACCATTTTCTCCTTACATCATCATTATTATTTTTTCTCCCTCTGAACTTTTTATATCGTCTTTGGCCTTTGTTTCATGCCAGAGCTCCTCCAAGCTCCAAGTTCCTCCAAATTCATTGCAGGGATGACTGTCATTAAATATAAAGTGGGAACCATTAAAAATGGGCCAGTCTAAGATATCTGTATTGCCTAACACAAAACGTGGTGTGATCGACATGTTAGTCCTTGATACTGTAAAAAAATGGAGG
Organism: Aspidoscelis tigris stejnegeri; assembly: GCA_023333525.1. NCBI lineage: Eukaryota > Metazoa > Chordata > Lepidosauria > Squamata > Teiidae > Aspidoscelis > Aspidoscelis tigris. Next base: position 90,700,734 of record JALMGA010000004.1, read on the forward strand.
CAAAGGACAGCATTTCTGACATGGAAATAAGGTGCTGCTTAAAGAAATATGGGGAAGGAAGAAATTGGAGCATTTTATTTTAGACACAGCCACTCTCCACTGACAGTACAGCAATTTACTGACTTAGAAAAAAAAAGTTAAAAGGAATAGACTTAATTAAGGACTGAAATAGTAAAAACAAGTGTGTGCCAAATGTGAAAAGAGTGGAATTGTGGCTTCTATCTAATAATAATGAAAATTAATCATTGCATTGGGAATGTTCTATATGCAAGTCCTTGGAGCATTTGTTTGTGATATATTCATTTTGTACAAATACCTTCCTTCCTTCCACCCTCCCTCCCTCCCTCCCTCCCTCCCTCCCTCCCTCCCTCCCTCTTTCTTTCTTTCTTTCTTTCTTTCTTTCTTTCTTTCTTTCTTTCTTTCTTTCTTTCTTTCTTTCTTTCTCTCTCTCTCTCTTTCTTTCCTTTTCTACCCAAAGAGGTGTGACAGAAACCAGCCTGGTTAGGTCTAAGAAAGGGTCAGACATGCTCATGGAGGATAGGTATATCGATGGCTACTAGTATTTATCACCTCAAGTTTCAAGAGACATGCAAGATTCCTTGCTCTCAGTTCCTTGCAAATGGCCTTTAGGAGCATTCTGCCTGTGAAGCAATACCTAAGCACTGGCTTGGAGAGTCTGGTAGTTTCACTCTTTGGCCTTTTATCTGGCCCTGGTCAGATAAGTCCAAAACAAGTCGGCCTATTTATGAGTTCAAATTAAAATTGTACCAGTGCTGGTCAGACATGGATTGATATCGGCTGTCCTGAGGCTGTTCCTGTCTTAGGCTGCGTTGGTCACACATTTCTGCAGAGATAGGCCTGGGGTTCCTCCACAGAGCTCTTGTTCCCCACCCCTTTTGCTACACCACATCTATCTTGTTTCCTATTGGATGCCGTTCATGACACTCAAGGGAGGCGTTTCCAACTGATTGCAATTCATGTCACACAAGGAAGGTGAGGGTCTGTGCTAGCAGTTCTTTTTAGAGCCTGCTCCCCCACCTCCACGCAACCCTTCCTTTTTTAAGTGCTTTTCTTCTCCTTGCAATTACTTTTTTTAAAATAATAAAAATAAATTTGTGTAAAAATGCTAGAGAGAGGAATCATACCCATAAACTGAGCAGAGGGGGAGGTGTATCATGAACGCTGCCCATGCCAATTGGCCAAAAGGAAATACTGGTCACCACCTACCACAGCACAGTTCTGACTCCTAAAGCTCCCCACCCCCACTCACACTTGAAGTGGAAGACGCACTGGAATTCCAAGATGGTCTTAGTCTGTGCCTGTCCTGTAAAAACAGTACAGTTTAGGACAGTCTAACGGGTATAGGCTGGCTTTGAATACAACTTAGATAAAATTAATGTGAGTTACAGGGCCTGGGGACCGACTCAGGGTGTTTTTCCACTGTCAATTGTACCCATTTTTGCACCCATTTTTGTACCTTTTGGCTGTGAGCTGGCTGATCCCATTTCCACTACGGCACCCATTTTGAATAAGATTGTTTCCACTGCCATGGGGGATATCCGGATTAATGGGGTCTACAATGGGGTCTTCTGCCAGAAAATCCGGATTAAAGGGAGCCTGTTTCCACTGGAAACAGGCAATGGGATCCAAAGGAGGCTAGGAGGAGGGGATGCACCTTTGACCCCCCTCCAACATTGGCTTCGAAGTCACTTCGAAGTCACTTCGAAGTTGACTTCACATTCACTTCGAAGTTACTTTGAAGTCACTTCAAAGTTGCTTCGAAGACTGCCCCCCCTGCCCCCCAAAACACCTGGGGTAATGGACCGACCCCTTGTGGGTCGATCCGGATTCCCCAGATGGGTGCAAAGCTGTTTCCACGGCAGGGGTGTTAGCACCCATTTCTAATGGGTGCTCACCTCCTGTGGAAACACATTGGGTGCTTCCCTTAATCCGGATCTACTAGAAATGTACCCATTCCTTAGATCCGGATCTTCTTAGATCCAGATCTAAGGGCTGCAGTGGAAAAACACCCTCAGATTGCCCTAAAACTTGTGTGTGACCATGGCGCATTAGATACCCACAGAGATAGGGGAGCAGCATGTCCAGCAGCTCTCAAGGTGACTCCGTCAATTCAGGATCCTTATCTGGCTCTAATGTCACTAGTCAAGCATTTTCCCAGGACATTTTAGCTTCAGGACAATCCTATCCGCATCTCCTTTATCTGCCACTTCTCCTTCTGCATCCACAAACTTTGTGCTTGGCTACATAACGTCTCCCCTGAGCCATTAGGCTGCCATTGGATTCTGAATTATCTTCAGTGCAGTAAAACCCAGGCAGTCACTGGTCAAAGCACCATATATATTTTCTAGGAAAGAGACGGGTCCTGGAGGTATGGTTCTAATTTCACTTCTTGCCATTGAGGGTGCTTGATTTTGTCACCTATAAAGTGTCAGCATCATAAATGATGGGATGCCAACAGCCTAGGAATGGTATTGCTTGGAGCAGATATATCTGGGGATTCGCTGAGCAAAATGAATAGCGGAGTGCCTAGATAAAACAGGATTGGCTTATCATATACGTAAAGAAGTGGAAATCATACATTTTACCCACTATAGAAGGAGCTGTCTTTAAACTATTAAATTTGGAGTCTGATGTACCTAATTGTACCCGGCTGTCTTTTTGCACTGATGCTGAAGCTTTTGGTTTGATTGTAAGAAATATTTTGCAGCTACTATGGCTCACAGGATTAGCTTCCCTGTTACATTATTCACTTCATCCTCCCCCAGCATTTTTTTGATACAAATGAAAGAGCAATCTGGAAATAAGATTGGAAATGAAAAATGGAACCTCTTCAGCCTAGCTGAAAGAAAATGAGAATGAGAATTGATATGGAGCACTCTCCAAAAACACAATGGATAAGGCTTTATTCGTCTTTTTTTCTTCGTTTTTAATATATATATAAACTATCTGTTTTTATAATCCAACCTTCTGAAGTTATACTTCCACTATTGTACTTTTATGATGCATGTGGAGTGACAGCTGACTAGGAAACCCAGATGGTCCTAAAAATGTTGATACCTACAGGTCTTTTGTGTGTCTCTAACTCTCCCCTTCATGTTTTACCCATTTCCTGAGAGGACTGTGGACCATTTTGGGAGAAAGCTTGAATGGTTTCAGGAAAGTTTTGGACGAGTTCATGGAAGTTGGGACAACTGGGAGCAGGGCAAGCTGTGTTCTCACATCTTGCTACTGGGCTTCCTTGTGCAATTAGATGGATACTGTGAGAACAGACTGATTAATTAGATGTGCCGTGAGCCAGAACATTGGGGTTTTTCTTACGTACCGATGTTAACTTTCCAGAAGAGTCAGCAGCAGTCAGCAAAGCAGTCTGTCACCTTTACACTGGTCATTTCTGCGCTTGTAGTGGTTGGAGCATTCCAGTTGGAATGGCTCCTATACAGAATGTTCCACCTTGGAGCAGTCCCACTGTTGAAGAAAAATGGCTGTCCACATTTTCACAGCCTGTTTTAGACAGGGCCCATGCCACATGGTGCCTGAAGCCATCACTACCCCTGCTGCCTGTTGGCCTTCACACCACTGCCCCTGCCATTCCACTTTCCCCCACAGCCCTGCACTACTCTGAACTTCAGAGCCTGGCACAAGGGGTTTGGAAGTTGCAGCTAGTGCAGAATGCAGCTGCCAGAGTGCTGACCAGAACAGCTAGCCAGATGCACATCACGCCAGTCTTAAAAGAGTTGTACTGGCTGCTAATTCACTACTGAGCGCAATTCAAGGGGCCTGTTCGCACTTGGCCTTTTTCTGGAGTATATCTCAGGATAGGGGTCTGTGGTCCACATGCTAATGCAGACTCTGGTAGGCTTCACTTTTGACCTGCTGAAGCCTGCACTAGCATATGGACAGCAGGCTCCTATTCTAGGATATATTCCAGAGTAAAGCCAAGTGCGAATAGGCCCAAGGTGTTGACTCTGACTTATAAGGCCCTGAATGACTTGGGCCCCAAATATCTAAAGGAGCACCTTCTCCCATATCGACCTGCCCATGCCTTAAGATCAAGTAGTGAAGCCCTCTTTGTTATCCCACCACCTTCATTAGTGAGGCTGGTGGGCACCTGGGAGAGGGCCTTTTCAGCAATAGCTCCCAGATTATGGAATAGCCTCCCCCTCGAGGTGCATCGTGCCCCTTCCTTACATATATTTAGGAAGGCGGTAAAGACGCACCTCTTTGCCCTGGCTTTCGGCTGAGGTGATTATAAAATTTTTTTTTCCCTCCCCAGTCATAGGCACAACGAGTGCAATATGGAGTGCACTGTTTTAAATTTGCTGAATTTTTAAAAGTTTTTAATCTGTATTTTGTTTTTAATGTGTATCTGGTTTTAATGTCTATTTGTTTTTAATTTGTTAATTAATCTGCTGTTACCCACCCAGAGACCTTAGGGTATGGGGCAGGATAGAAATGTAAACAAATAAATAAATAGTGGGATGCATTTTGGACCTGCTGCCTATATGTTAACATGTGGATGGCAGAGCCCTGTTCTCAAAAATATTCTAGACTAAGGCCCAGTGTGGAAAGGGTCCTTGCTTCCTTGGCAACCTTATAATCTAAGCAGGGCACAGAGAAGATGTAATGCAATTTCAGCCATGCACAGATGCAACTATCCAAGCATTATTTGCTTGTAGGGATATGCATGAATATTCCTAACATTTGAAATTCGGCCAAATTCAGCCAAATTTGGACATTCAAACTCGAATAGAATGTTACGATATCCGTATGTTAATATTTGAACAAATACAAATGTTTCTGGACAGTCGTACAGATAGTTTGGACATTCATTGAGCTGGGGAAATGTATCAGATACATATCTATTTGTACCAGTTACATATCTGTTCATATCGGACACATATCTGTTCATATCAGATATGTATCTGTTCATATCAGATACATATTGAATGTTCTTGTGAACAGATTCATATTGAATAGAATTTTTCCGTATCCAAATGCAATCGATTTGTACGAATATGGATTTTTGAACATTCGCTTCATTTCAAATCGAGTGCCAAAAAAAACATTTATTTGGTTGTTTGCATTGTTCTGCAGTTCCAAGGAAGATACAATTATGTCTTTTTTAAAAACCAAGAGAAATAAACAAGACCATAATGTAATTCAGAACAAGAATTTACATGCAGTACGGTCATTAGTGACATAACAACATTCTCCTGTATTATGACATCATTTCAGCTCTGCTTAATGGGAACGAAGTGCAACAAAAAGACATCTGCTGCGTCGCAGAAATGATTCACATAAAATAACTGCAGAGCCGTGCAAGGAATCACTCAAAGGACATCTAGAATCTGCTCATTGCGTGTTTTATAGCTGCAGGTGAATAGCTGCTCATTTCCTGCATATTTGGCCTACCCATTGGTGAGTGGTCATGCACTGCCTTTTATTTTGTCTTTTACAATCAAGCCTGAGGAAAGGAGTTATAGCTAAGCAATGCCATTTTCCTCCTCCTCTTCTTATTTTTTTTCCAGTCGTGTAGGACACACTTATCTTAGGAAGCCGTTCATCATTTGATCTTGCTCAAATTTTACAAGCTGGTAGCCTGTCTCCCATGGTGCGTGTGTCTGAATAACCTAAAAGAGTAAATGAATATGGTACAGACAATAAAAAAGGCTGTCATTGACTGATTCTTCCCCCTTCCCTGACACATCGCCTTTCAAAAACATTAAACACCAACAGAATAGAACTTGAGAATGATGACAGAGTAAGGAACTCTTTAAAATAGGGGTGTGCAAACCATATGACAAAACATTCTATTTGATTCAAATGTTTAAAATCCGAATGCAACAAAAAACAGTTCAAATCGGTTTATATTTGAACCTATTCGTTTGAATGTTAGATATGAATGTGAAGATACGAATGTCGACAACGTTCGTATGTGTTATACGTATCTGTACTCATTTCGTATGCATCCCGTTTTATCCCGTATGCATCCTGTTTTCATTCCGTATTATAAGTGCAACTGCATACAGATATGTATGATATTCATACAGATACATATGTAATACATATGTATCTGTACATTGGAATGATTCAAATAATTCAAATGAATTTTTGGAACATTCAAAATGCCAAATTCGAATGTCCACATTTGAATGAATTCAATCAGATTTTGAATGTTTAGAATATTCATGCACATCCCTGATCACAAGGACTATTCAGATTTGGTTATATTTATCGTTAGTCAGGGGTCATGTTCTCCACAAAAACAAACAACAGAAACTCAGCTTTTAGAATTAATTTAATGCCCACCCCTGGTCCCACAGTTTCAGACTTCATCTTTTGCTTTGTTCATAACTTCCTGAACTGAGGCTTTCAGGTTTTGATGTACTACAACTTTCATCATCTGGTTATGATGGTTTTGGATAATAGGAACTGTAGTTTAAAATTGGAATTCCTGAGGGATTTTTGCACCTTTGTTTCAGCCCAAATGAGGGTCACTGCTATCTGTCTTTTTAACACCAAACTTCTGTCTCTAGAAAATGCTGAAGAAGTAGTAGCAAACAGGATCTCTCTTCTGAATGTATTAGTGCTGAGTAGCTCCTGTGTCCCCTGCCCCCAAGCCTCTGTTTGTCTATCATTTCCACATGGTATCATTTTTACCATGCTTTCTATTTTTCTCCTCACAACAGAACACCCTGTGAAGTAGGTGAGGCTGTGAGAGCTCAGAAGAGAGCTCTGACTAGCCCAAGGTCACCCAGCTGGCTTCATGGGGGAAATGTGGAATCAAACCCAGTACTCCCAGATAAGACTCCAGCTCCTTAACCACTAGACCAAACAGTGGGAATGACTGCTAGGGGCAGACCAATCAGGGACCCAGAAATTTAGCAGCAGCCTCCAATGAACGGTGAGCTGTTGTTGTATTGGTGGAGTTGCATGCTTCAAGGAGAAGGCAACAAGAAGAGAAGCAGAATGGTAGGCTTCGGGCACTTCTTTTAGAAACTGTGTGTCACTGTTCTCTCCCCCCCCCCATTCCAAAAATGGGGCAATTATTTGGAAATAAATGTTCCAAAATCCCCTGTGTGATCCTACCCCAAGATAATGGCTTGTACTCGTGGCGCTCATTGAGATGCCAGATTGTGTGCAAAGGAGCAACAAAAACAGCAAAGAACTGTGAATAATGATCAAGAGTCTGCCGGTGTTAGACTAAAAGCCCTTTGTGCCAAAAGTCCCTTTGCTCCTTTGTTAGTAGCCTGAGATCCAACCTGTTTAGAGTTGGAGAGGGAACAGACAATTACTTATTCTTCACATTTACTCGCAGGTCTTAGCAAGTTAGCATGTGTGCAACTGGACACCAAGAGTGGAAATGTACTATATAGCAGCCTTGCTACCTGTTAATGTTTTACTAATTAGACAAGTTTCACTCGTTCATAAGAAGCAAGTGGATTTTGCAGTATGGTGGGCAGGTAAACAAGCTATTTAAAGGCAGAAGCTCCTCAGGAAAAAAATCTTTTAGTGCATGCATGTAACAGAAAGCACCAAAGCACAAAAAACAAAGCCGAAAAATCCTGCCTGTTCCATCTACTCTGGGGAGTAGCTAGATTGATATCAAAAGTGATAGGACCCATACAAAATTCACAATCAAGAGTCAGTCCTCCAGATCGCTGTTCTGACAGACCACCTTTTCAAATGCTGCTCCCTTTCAAGTACGCTTGCCTCCTTGTATTTGTGATTTGGCTTGCATGCCTGATCCTTGATGTGCCTGTCCTAATTTCACAAAGTATAGCAATTTAGGGAATAGGTATGGAGGAAGACTTTATTTCCCCCACTTTTTTTTTCTTTTTGGAAAAGACATTAGGAGCAGAACAGCAACAGCAGTGGTCCCGTCATGCTGTTTTACTCAGCAATAATCCGGTTCCTTCGTCAAGATAAACTACTCAGCCTCCAGCCTTGCAGTTTATCCACTTGCAGAGCTGGATTACAGCCTCATAAAAGAGTGCAATGGTACAATTATCACTTTAGTATTAGGAAGGTACTCTGAAGTGCTCGATTTCTATACGTTGGGTTGGGCCCTTTATGATCGCCATAAAGCCTGTTCAGCTTTCAGGTATTTGCTGCAATGTTAAATTAATGATTCATCCTGTGGGCTGTATATCAGACCAAGCAGAATTATTCCTTTCTCACACTGCAGAGGCTAGAAGAGTCTCAGGTTGTCCATTTTGGCTGGATATAAGAGAATCCGTGGATGGCATCTAACAGTAGCCTTGATATGTACAGATAGCTCAAAAGATGAGATTTCTCTTTGCCTTCAAAATGCATCTCTCTGTGTTTCTCCATGATATAACCATATTGCCCCACATCAAGATACATATGTTGTTCCACTTTATCTTGGTATGTAAAATATGAGGGGCTCAGTGGGAAGTAAGGATTAGAAAGCCACTTTGGTTAGAAGCTTTAAGGAATAATATCTATGACGTTTAGACATTCATTTATTTATATTTCTATCCCACCCTATACCCAAAGGTCTCACGGCGGGTATAATAAACTAAAAAATATTACAATAATAACTGATAAAAATGACTAAAATTATGACAGTGCCTGTGTGGGAAGGGGATGTTCTTCCCTCAGCTGAAGGGCAGGGTAAAGATGTGCAACTTTACCAGCCTTCTGAACACATACTATGAGGGTGCCTGACACACCTCAGAAGGGACATTATTTCATAACCTGACGTTATGATCAAGAATGGCCCCTAACTACTGCAAGTCGTGAGACTGCCAAGGTATCTTAGGGCACGAGCAGAGGCCTATTTGCACTTAGGCTGGTAGTCAACAAGTAGTGAACATCTGGGGAAGAGCATATGTCGACTAGGCTGCTACAGCCTACAGATGTGCCCACCCTCCCCAGAAGCTCACTCATTGTTGATTAGATGTGGAACACAAAATCGTGCTCCATACCTTTACCAACATTTACCTAAAGCTTGCCCGAAGCATCCAGTGGTGCGACCATTTGCTCTATTTCCAGATCGCTGTGGGAGGGATAGCAGCATCCATGCAGGTGCAGCTGCATTGTTGGTGCTAGCTGATCACTCACCTCCGATACCTGAGTGCACGGATCAGTCACAGAATTGCAAAGGGGGGGGGGTTGATCACAGGGAAGACCATTTGCATTTATGGCTGGTAAAGGAAGCTTTGGGGAAGCTTTCCTCCTGGCAAATGTGAATGGTCCACCTGTACCTGAAGTTTACCGGTTTTAGTTCATGGCAGCCTAATCAGGTAAGTGCAGAAAGGCCTCTGGTATGTATGAGATGAGCTGTTTCTTTAGAAATTTGAAAAGTTAATAAGAAACTTGATGATATGAAAAGTCTTCCACAATCTGTCTCAGATGTTGGTTTCCTTCTCTTGTCAAGACCCCATTTCAACTTTTTTTTTCCATTTCAGATGTCACACTATCCAGCAGAAATGGAAATGGAAACAGCCATTCTAGAAGACTGGTCTAGCAACAGGGAACAGGTGTGATCTTCCATGGGTGTTTTTCTACTTACCACTAGAGTACCCATTAAGGAAAAACACCCCATGTAACCTTGCTTGAACTTTGGATCCTATTGCTGCCACTCAGCCCTGCTTTGGAACTGGAGTTATATGAAGAGTGCTGAAAAACTCTCGTGCAAGTGCACTGAGAAAAGGTCCTCATTTATTTCCCCAAAGAACCTAGATGAGTAACCACCTATACATATGATGCTGCTTCATTTCTGTAATCAAGACTGGATACAAGGATGAGAAATCAGGATCATAGCTATTGGTCCTGCCCTGACCCTTCAATATTTGGAAGAAATAATATTTTAAAAATCAAGTTTTATACGTGCATAGCTTTATCCAAAAACATGCAGGGACATATGGGCAATTGGAAGTGTAAAGGAGACTTTTCTATAATAAGGTTATGCCTTTTAATGCATCAGTGTGCAGATATCTGCATACTGACACTGGTTAATTTCATTGTTATCACGGGAAGTTGTCTGTTGGATGTCTTCCAAGCCAGTCCCTTAGAAACGCTTAAGCTTCTTCTATAAAAAGCTTAGGTTCCTAATTGTTGATATCAATGGTGTTGAAATAGAAGAGGATAAGAAGGACCTGCAGCAACTGAGGAGCTTTTCAATGAAGGTTCTTTGCATATTTGCAAAACTGATACTCCTTTTTCTTAGAATTATGAAGGCAGAAAAGTCCATTTAGCCTCTGAGTCCACCCCATCCCTACTTCATCTCCAGTAAAGTATTATCAACAAAAGTGGTGAAGAAACCATACAGTCCCTGAATGGTAATTGTACCACTAATCTTCCTGATACTTTACAATTGGAAGGTTTCCTTTTTTTCCCCACTCCAAATCTTCCATTCTGCAGTGAATAGTTCTTCAGTTCTCCAGATTAGTGTTTGGGGAAGCCACAGGAACAAAGGAGATAGGCAAGTCATCTTCCTGCCTTTAGGTTATGACAGTATCCCTGTCAGGCTATATCTGCCAGCAACCCCAGCAGAACAGCATGCCTGCATTGTGGACTGGTCCGTCACGAGGCACAGCTTGCTTCATTGTAATGGGTTGTGGTATTAAAATGAAAGCAGTCTTAGAAGGATTCCTCATTAGGGATTTGTACGAATGGGGGCTTTTGCATTCAATTCTATGAATGTGCAAGAATATTCAAAATATTCATTATTCAATTGAATTTGGACATTCAAATTCAAATCAAATGCCAAGGCATTCTTTTTTTTTAATATTTGAATGAATACAAATATTTTGAATAATTTGGACATCAGTATGTGTACGTATCCGTAGGCATCTGTGCAGATACATACAGGATGAAAAAGGGATACGTACGGATGCGTAAAGATGAGTATGGATACATACAAATGTTGTCGACATTCGTATCATCAAATAGGTATGAAATATTTGTATGAAAAGACACAAATGTATTCAAATTGGTTCAAATTTTAATACATTCATTTTTTCTCTATTCATACAAATTTAGACATTTGAATATTCAATTCGAATCAAATCAAATGTCAAAAATGGCATTTGTGCACACCCCTATTCAATTTGTATCCAATCAATTGTAAGAAAATTTGTAGTTGTTTGAATAGATCCCCTTTGAATATGGTAAGATTGTATTCGATATGAATGTATCCATACAAATTATATGTATATCTGATACCAATACATAAATATCCATATGTATCCAATATGTATCTGATACGTATCTGACATATATCCCATAACATATCTGCTCCGAAAGTGTCAAATCTGCCCTGAATCCACTTTGAGTCCACTCTCAAACCATGTCAAATTCACTCTGGATCGGTTGCAGATGTGACTAGCACAGACATTTTTGCACCTCCCAGGTTCACGAATGTTATGAACCTTTGTACAAATGTTCTGAAACATTCAATGTATGAATGCCATAACATTTTACCTGTATGCAAATGTCCAAATTTGTCTGAATTTGTCCAAATAACTAATGTTATGAATATTTGTGTGCATCCCTATCCCCCAGCATTAGATTGTCCCAGTGGTCACATGTGGACAGCAGTGTGGAGACCCAGAAAATATTTTGCTGGCTTCCCAGAAGTAGTGGCTTAAGAAATAACCCAGTAAGTTACTGCCCATCTCTTATGTCATGAGTATTAAAAGAAATAGTTATAATGGTTCATTATGGGTGTTTTTCCACTGTCACTAGAAGTACCCATTAAGTACCTATTAATGGGTACTAAATGGCATTTTGTACCCATTAATGGGTACTTAATGGGTACTTCTAGTGACAGTGGAAAAACACCCTATAACTAGTCTAATTTTTTTTCATGTTTCCAACAGTTTATGCAACTCAACCCATTAAATAAAATGCTTCTGCTCACCTTTGTCTCCTTTTGTTCCAAAGACAGTAACTGATATTTTTGTACATAATGAGTTGCCGCCTGTTAATGGAGCGCTATTTTAAGAAGTATGAAAGCACTGAAAATGCAGTGCCCTAATTTACTGGTCCTACCATGTGTTAATGCAACAGATGTCACTCAGGCATGGATAAGAAATGCAATGCATTTTTTTTTTAAAAAAAAGGCACAATCTTAATGTGCTATCCAAATTGATAACAATAAATTGTAAAGATAATATGGCATTTGGAAAGCAGATGGGCACCCTTGTAAAAGCTGTTGAAGCTTTAAATGGTTCAAAATCCTGATTGAGTCTGTCATGCTTGAGCAAAATCAGGGTCGACATTCCACAACAGTGGAAGCTGTTTCAGTTGATCGTGCAAAATCAAATCCCTAAAGTTGCCAAGGGAGGTATTGTTGAACCTTTGTATGTAATGTGATAAATGAAAATGTCCCATTTTTAATGTTATTTTACCCTTTACATATTAGCACAGTTTTTCATGCTACATTTTTCTTCTCATTTTCCCAGGATTCCGGGACAGTAAAGGGGTTTCTGCAAAGCCGATTCACACTTTGGCCCATAGCTCACAATTCAGCAACATATGGGCAGGTGCATCTGCACTTACAGGAGGCGCTTACAGCCTACAAGCGCCCCTTGCCTGCTGAGGAGGTCATGTGAGCTGCTGCACAAGTGCACTGGCAGCTCACAAGATCCCCTGACGTGACGGTGACTGCACAGAGCATCAGCATCACCATAGCAACTGTGCTGGCACTTGTGCAGTCATGCAGGGCATCACGCTCAAGGTGGCGGCGCCCTGCAGAGGTGTAGCCTGGTGATTCAACACAGGTGAGTGATCAATCACACGGGAAGTAGGGGTGTGCACGAATGCAATTTTCAGGATTCGGTTTGAATCAAAACGAATATCTGAAAATGTGATTCGATTCAAATCTTTAAACTTCAAATTTACCCACATTCAATTCGAATTGAGTACATTCGGATCTATCCATTCAAACTTTCAATTCGAATTTGCACATGTGAAAGTCGACAACATTCGTTATGTGCCCATACGCATCTGTATGCATCCGTACACATCCCATAGTTATCCCATATGCATCCCATTTTTGTCCCGTACGGATCCGTGCAAGTGCGTAAAGATGTGGGAAAGATGCATTTGGACAAGTACACATCATGTATGTATCCGCACACATACAAATGTCAGAATAATTCAAACAAATAGATTCAAAACATTCAAAATTTGTTTGAATATTTACGTTTGAATTTATAGACATTCAGTTCGAATTCAAATATCCAAATGCAATGAAATTTTGAATGTTTTGAATATTTGTGCACATCTCTAGAGGGAGGTGGGCTGTCATTGACTGGCACTTGCAAGTGTGGGCACTAGTCAATGTCAGTTGATCACGCACCTTCCCCATCTGTGGGAAGTGCAAAATTGCTCAAATCATATTCAAAAGGCTGGATTTAAGTTTCCACATGACCAGGCTACTTAATGTGCTTAAGAAATCATCTGGTGTCAAAGTGATAACAAAGCACAGTACTGTGCATGAAAATTCTGCCTCCCTTTGTCCCACTGCTCTCTGTCCCTGATGTGATTTGAAAAAAGCAAGTCCCAGTTAAATGCATGCAGAAAAAGTCACCCAGTAACTGGAAAACTTCACAGACCAGGTTCCTATATGTTAGAAGGTTCTTACAATCACATTCAAGCCTGTCCATGCATTCACACTCTCCCTCCTGAACAACTGTGGGGCCCACCCCCGGGTGTCGCTATCGGTAGATGGGGCCCAAGCTGACAGCACTTCAGACCGGAGGCGCTGACAGTGTGGGGCTGGTGTACCGCATAGAGCAGCACATCACCCTGGCTGGCTGTGTGACCACCATGACAAGGTAAGTGGTCATGTGGCTGGGAGGAGGGTGCTAACCCCTGGGTGCCAGTGGGTACCTAAGGGGGGCTGGCAGCTGAGGCAGCCTGATCTGGGCCAGCGCACTGGGACGGATCTTCCATCCCGGTGCCAGCTGCCCACGCACTGGGACGGATGTTCAGCCTCCGTAGGCTCTAGGTGACCCGACTGGGTCAGCTAGAGCCTGCAGGAACCCACCCTGGGCACTCCCAACCTTGGGCTGGGGCCTAGTGGGGATGCACTCACACACACATGACTTACCTTGATGCATCTGAGTGTGCCACCAATCTGATTGGAGGCCACGTGGAGAATGATTCTCCTTTTGCACTTAGGCAGGAAGGAACATGTCACCACATATTTCTTACCTACATAGATGCAAAAGGGGAATCCGTCCCCATCTGTCCTAGCTTTTGTGCACTACAGGTGTTTGGCTTAGTGCGAAAAGTCCTCAAGTTGCATTCTGAAAGGAAGGTTTTATTGCTTTATGGTTGCAGAGTATATACTGAGTAAACACATGAATATACTGGATAAATGCATGAGTATATGAGAAGAATACAGGTAAACAACTTAACCACTAATATATGTGTACAGGTACACTCCATCTTCTACATCATTTCTCTATGCTATACTATACCTTAGAGGAACAAAGGAAAACAGTTATACATGTTGAATAGCATGATATCATAGAACTGTTGGTGCACTCACAGCATGGACTGCTGTCACTGAGGCTGAAAAGATCAGTGTCCATATACACAAGATCTGGCAGACTTAAAACTGTAGAAGTATCTGTGTTAGGTGGCTTCCCCCATCACCTGGACCTTATTAGCTTTGAATCATTCTTCAAAACATCTGGGATATGTTTCATTTATTAAGAGGTGACACATAAACATGCACACACCCACAGATCTAAGATCAGCATCATATGTCCATGTGTGTCATCTGTTTTTGTGAAACATTGAGCTGCTAATTATATATAATTGCTGGAAACAAACAAACAAACAAACTTGTCATCCTCATAGTGAGCTCTTAGGAGGAGGGATATTCAGATTTAATAACTGTTCCAGAGTCATTTCTACAAAAGCTGGTTACAGCTGAGTTTTGTGTCAAAAACCAATGACCTGTTGATAGATTCTAGGCTCCATTAGAAATGAAAATGCTCATAATCTTTTGGATAAAAGAATGCAAAGCTAATTGAAGATCCTCACTATATACAGTGACTACCCAAGGATTTTTGAAGAAAGCATCAGTAGAGTTTAGCAGGAGAAGCAGCAAAGGTTATTTGCAGAATATAATCAGTGCATTAGAAACCTGACCCCTAGATATTATTTATAATCAAACTTAAAAGAAGGATTCTTTTCCAGTAAACCCATATGAGAACTTTGGACCAAAGCTAAAAAATGTTAGAGAATACCAGAAAATGTTAGAGAGAGCAGCGGTGTCACACAGTCCTAGTTACAGGATTAAATTCATGCTGAATTGTGTTGCAAGGTTATTGAAAACCCTTAAACTACTTAGGAGCATGGTGTTCAGTAACCACTATGAATTCTACTTCATCTCTGCCTCTCAGTGTCCTTCAAATATTAAATCTCTTAAAGGGATCTTTCACTTCTCTCTTGGTTGTTTACTTCAGTTTGAGGTCTAGAAAGGCAGCTGATAAATTTAAATTTAAATAAATCAGCCCCCAATCCCTGTAGCAATGTTGTGGCACTGCAGGGTAAAATAAAATAAAATATTGGAGCACCAACTAAAAAGCGCATGTACAGTATCTATGTCATGTTGAATTGCTAAAAGGTAGATCAGCCATTATCTTTGATGATGCAAGTGTTTGATCTTTATTATTGCTGATTGAAAACAGTCACATCAAAGATGTTAAAATGACATTTTGATCCACTTCGTATAGTGCTAATTCCATGTGTGACTGTGAAGCATACTGAGAGGGAAAAAAACATTGAACTATTTCCATTCCTTTTTTTCAATTTTGTGTTGGGTATGGCTTATGTCAGGCATGCATCCTCTGTCTTCAAAATTGGAAGTCTTGATGTCCAGGATCGGCAAAAACATTTTCTATATGTTCTTATATGCACTCTCTTATCCATAGCCAAACTGCGTATGAGGTTTACTCTCCTGGAATGTCAGCGCAAGGTGATGGACCCAGTGCTAATGCATTCATTCCAGTGGCACTAATGAAGAGTTGGTGACAAGTTATGTATGGATCTTTCTACAGCAGAACTCTAGGACTTGCTCTTTTTGTTGGATTTTTATATCAGGACAATATTCTAATAACATGAACTCTTTTTGCACCTTCACTTCACTGCAGCAATGGTATCAATGGGCCTGCATGGTCCTGTTACCACAGTAACCTGGCAACACAATGCGCAACAGTACCTATGCTGCGCAGTAACATGCTTCATCCACCTGGAATTGGTGTGAATGGAGCTGTGCTGCTAGTATAGATGTAGAGCACTCTGGCACATGCAGAGCTGCTTCAAAGCGTGTATGCTCCATGCAGGGGGATACCGGGAGTTCCTCAAAGGAACAAGTGTGGAAAGGTTCATGGTTTGAGAGAGTTAGGTGGAATTGCCTGTGTCTTTATAGTCACGGTAGGAGATATTTTCCCTCTATCTATATCTTGCATATAAGTGTCTCTGAGAAAGAGGTGGGTGAAGCATTTGTCCAGAGACAGTAAGTGACTGGTGAATTGACTGGAGTTGTGTGTGGAGACATGGCCATTATGTCCAAATATACATATGGATATACATATAGATAATGGGCCAATTTGCACCTCAATGATAGCCAGTTAATGTTTGGAATGGTTTGGGTATCCACACTTAGAGGTGCCCCAACAATTCAAAACTTAGCTGATGCTTGACTATGCACCGACTAAGTGTGAACTGCCTCCATATCTCAGAAGCACTGAACTATTCTGTGTAGCTCATCTTTTAAACACAGAAATTGGTTTAAATTCCTACAAGTTGGTGCTAACTTATAGCAGCAGTCTCTGATTTTCAACAGGAATGTTTCATAGTTTCAACTTTGGTAAGTTTGCAAATAAATGAAAGAAGGTGTTTTCTTTGGATTGATTCACAGCCCAGCAGCATTGGAGTATAAGCCCTCTTTCTCAGCTACATCAAGCCCAGGCATAAGACTCTTCAAGGCATGGGAAAGTATATAAGTACAAACTGGCATAAGGCTAGACGTGCAGGTTTGATATATCACAGGCTTAAAAGACAAGGGAAACAGATGTGCTCTGGGATTTCTCAGTCAGTATTATGAAACAGACAAAGGATTCCTCCTTGAGTTTTGCATATACAAATGAAATATTTGATCAGTTCATAGCTATCTAGCACCTCAATGGAAAATTATTAGCACCTGAACCTCCTTTTAACCCTTTCCTTAAATTTTGTATAAGATCTCGCATCTTCCTCAGGTAATCTTGCATACTGCACCATAAGTTCACCACTAATTAAAGGAATGATCCACCTTATCCATTGGTTCATAGGTATTTTATATTCTACGCACTTCCACTCAAAAGATCGTAGAAACCACGCAACATCGTCTCCTTCGCGATACCTAGGAAACTCATCTAAATCAATATCATCATCAATCTGCTTTGAGACCACTGGCATTGACTGTTTTTGTTTCATTTGTAACCTAGCCATTGCCAATTCATGCTCTCTCTGTTCACGGGCCATCTGCATTTCCATCTCTCTTTGTCTTTGTCTTTCCTCCCTTTCCTCCTTTTCTCTAGCCAATTCCAACTCTCTTTGTCTTTGTTTCATTTCAATCTCTTTCATCTCTTTTTCATGAGCAAGTCTAATTCTCAATATTTCTGGATTTTCTTGAGCAGCTATCGCTGGGTGTTCAATTTCTTCCCCATCTCCTAAGCCAGGGTTTACCCTTCTAGCCCTGGTCTCCATTTTGTTTTAATGTATTCACTTGTTTACTTTAAATTCTACAGCAGATTTGCTACTTTACCCTCTTTGTTTACCTCACAAATCTGCCTTTTCCTTTGTGTATTGTGTTGTACACAAGTTAGCAGCTTAGATTAGGTGTTTCTACATATACCTTTAAACTGTTACCTCGAAACACCTATTGTGACTGCTTTTTTTAAACAATATAATCAAGTATGGCTTCTACCAGCAATGTCCAGTGGTGTTGCTACCAATCACCCAAAGTCGTATACCTCGCAACGACCACCTGCTGCTTTCAAGTCAATATCCCTACCTTACCCTAGGTGTTTTACCTCAGGATATTGACTTTAAGTGACTTTAAAAGTCAAAATTCAACAACTTTCACTTCAGAAATTTCTGCCCAAACACTGGATTACTCGCATCCCACCGCTTGCCACCAAATGTAAAGGCCGCCTCTCCACCCTTACCTATTTCATATATATATTTATCTTTATTTGGTAGTGTGGTAGCGTTGTGTTTACTTGTAAATCAATCTCTGTTATTTCCTTCCAAGAGGCGCACCTTCCATTTCCTTTTGTCTTCTCTTTGGCTTGATAATAATGTTGCCTCCCTTCTGATGCTGCGGCAGACAGCACCCTGCCCCCACTCTGCCAATCTCCAGCAGTGGGTTGGATACAGTTACTGTTCAGAACTCTGGCCCTGTTTGGCTCCCTTTATAAACAGAGAACTCGACGAGGCTTCTTTGAAACAACAAGAACATGTGTTTATTGAATACAGTTAAGTCTCAAGTCAGCTTCTTCTCCAAGTTACACTTTCAGCTTCTGTTGTCAAACAGTTCAGTCCCTAACTTTCACACTCAGTTCAAAGACTCTTAAACTTCTTGGGTAAACTCTCAACCAGTACAATATGTGTTAGCTTGCCCTTATAATTTTCACCAGCAACATCAACACGTATTAACAAACTCAGGACCCCAATTCCCAGCTTCCCTCAGGACAGCTAAAGGCCCGTTTCTCTCCTTCGTTAACCTCCCAGATTAACGACCCAAGGCAGAGAACCCAGATTATCCCCTCAGGCTCCCTTTTAAATGGGCCTGGCTGGCTTGCTTCGCCCTGATTGGCTGAGCTCCTCCAGCATTCTATTTCACCCCTCCCCTTGGAGTGCTCAACTAGCCCCTCCCTCAGGCTACTTACCCTTGTTAAAAATACACTTTGGCGACACTTAACAGTGTAGACAACGCGTTCTCGCCCCACTTTGCATTTTAAACCAAAATAACTTAATTTTGGGGTTGAGGGGTCCTAGCGGTCTCCACAGGGAGTGAGGGAGGGAGGGAGGGAAGGAGGGAGGGAGAGAGACCTGGACCTTTGCTGCATGATCCCCAGCAACCTCCGTTCTCTGATTCTGCTCGGAAGGAACCTGCACAGGTGAGAAACCAATTACACTAAAGCATAGGGTTTCCTTAGAGTAGGCTCTTTTCCTCCTTCTTTTCGAAATCTCTAAATTGCCAGAAAGTGTGCTTTTAAATTTATATTTTTTCCTGTACCAAGCTACTGTTCCTTGCCTGGTTAAAGCATTGTGCTTGTCTCACTGGGAATCTATTTTCGCTTATGTTTTGGTCCTTGGGAACCACTCTGCATAGTCCCTCTTCATTTTTTATTCTTTTTAATAATGATTATTAATAAAATAATTTTCCTATTGAGGGAAATTGATGCTGAGGCCTCTCTTTCTCATTGCTGTCTTTTGCCATAAAGCACCCAAACTGCTCTGGCATTTTTAAAGCCTCTATGGAGAAGATCCCAACATGAGGGAAGTCCTGACGAGATATTCCCCCAGCACGTAGCAGGACGTCTGGGTGCAAAGTATACCGTAAACCTAATTCTTACAATATCCATTTGTTCCATGCCATAAAAAACCAGAAACAAAACTGCATTGCAGAGGAGTATGCTGAACAACAATGAGGCAAGTGTTCAGATAAATGATGGCAATTGAAAACATTTATATTAAATTGTCCAATTTAAATTATTACAGATGTAGAAAGTCATGTCAAAGATTTCTAGCACTGAAGTATTGAAACACACGTAATCTGTAATTGTAAAGTTCTAAGAAGTCTGGAAGTGTTTCACTTTTTAAAAAAATATTCTGATTGTGCTTTGAGAACAATCCCAGAGATGATCTGGCATTGCCATACAAAACCTGCATATGGTTGCATTTAATATGATGGCCAAGTATATTAAGTTTGGGTTTACATGGGTAGATGCTCTTCAGTTTAGTTTGAGAAACCCAAAGCCCCATTCAAATGAAGCCCCTTATGGGCCTGGATGGATCTGGCCAGCCTGTTAGTTATCTTGAAGGTGAGAGGGTGGTAGGCTCTGAGCTGGAGCTCCTTGCTGTCCAGGTTGCCTATGTGAGCAGAAGATCCCTTCATAGATGAGGTTTCTGCATGTCCCACAGTGCCAAAGGACTGGAAGCAGGACTGAAAGTCAAACCACAGACAAGAGGTGTTTCCATACTTCCTATCCCATCCAGGGGATGGGAATATTTCGCTTCCACTGGTGTGCACTACCTTTCACATCTGCGATTACTAGTGCATGCTGTCCCTCCCCCTATGTGTCTGCAGACCTACTGGAGGTCCAGACGTGTGTCTTGGCACCACCATCTTCATCCTGGCAGCCTGCACAACTGTGTGTGTGCCAGCACCATTACTGGAACAACAGTGATACACTGTGCACACATGCTAATGTCCCAAGTCACTTTACATGTTAGCACACTTGTGCGGCACCTCAGATGA
This sequence comes from Aspidoscelis tigris stejnegeri, assembly GCA_023333525.1. Taxonomy (NCBI): domain Eukaryota; kingdom Metazoa; phylum Chordata; class Lepidosauria; order Squamata; family Teiidae; genus Aspidoscelis; species Aspidoscelis tigris. The sequence continues at coordinate 90,721,276 of JALMGA010000004.1, forward strand.
CCCTCAGCATCAGAAGAGGTGCAAATGCTCTCTCCAGTGGTTGGAAAAGGTAAGAAATGGGACATGTGTGGTGCATGATTTTGTGCACTACCACTAGTGGAAGTTGAGGTAGTTTCTGGGATAGTAGGAAACGTTTCTGGCGTGGAAATGTCTCCTGCAAGTGGAGATAGTGTTTCTAATGCGCACTACCAGGCCAAGTGCAAATTGGCCTCAGGTCTGCAGCCTGAAATGCTAGACATCCAAATGCCCATCCATGCTGATCCTTCTGAAGGGAGCAACTCTCAAGTACTTTGCAGAGGATTAAATTAAGGTCGCTTCTTTTGGTAGAAGGCATGAGAGCTTGGTTCATCCTTCACTTAGCCATTTACCTGCCTTATCTCCTTGCCGACTTCTGGTTTGCCTTTTGTCATGTCTGATCAATGCTTGAACCTTAAAGGGAAAACAGGTATCCAAGGCACTTAACAGGATTTAAATGTGCACTGTGATAAGATGAGTATTAGGAGATTCACATGTTCTCCTATCCTACCATAAATATGTACTGTGCCAAACATCAGGGCATTATAAGTGTTGCACAGTTACAAAGCTGGGCAGATGGCATACCTTTAAGCATGTTGATTTAGAATATATGATACCCAGGAGCCACACAGACTGTGCTGATTCCTCCCTGTGCAGATTTCTATTGGTCCAAATGGCAAACCAGAAACTAAAAGATCGGCATGGATTTCTTAGAGACATAGCCTCTGACACATAATGCATTTGGCATTTCTTCCTTAAGGAACCTTCCTCCCTCCTGTAGTTAATTACTAAAGCAGTCATTAACATCAGTCACAGAGAAAATGTGGTGTGTGACCTCAGAGCACCAAATGTTCCCTGCTTCCAATTCTTTCACCTTCACTTAGGGTTGCGCAAAAATGATTCAATGTCAAAACATTTCTATTCACTATGGGCCACCTGGAATGTTTTGGGTCTGAAATTAAATAAAAGCGTCCTTATAAAAAGAGCCCGCTGCAAGCTTGAAATGAAACAACGCCTTTTCAAGCTGTTTTGTTCTGGCGTTTCCAATGTCATTCTGGAGACCTGTTTCTCCCTTGATGTTTAGTTTCCTGGAACTCAGTTCTGAATGGCTTGTAATTGCCTTGCCCCTCAGATGGCCTGTGCTTCCTTTGTCTTGGGATGAAGAAAGATGGGGTGGGGAGAGGCAGCTCTAGAATTAATGAAATTCTAGGTGAGCAGGCATGAAGCTATTTAGTGTCTGGAATTTTATTTTATCTATAACAGTTATATCTCAGAAAGGTCCCAGGATGGGTCACAAATAGGGATGTGCACAAATGGTCATAACACTTGATATTCATATGAATTTGTACCAATTCAGACATTCATATATGTTTCTGAACATTTGTGAACCAGGATGGTAGGAAACTGGCTGCATAACAGATCCAGAGTGAATTTGACATGGATTGAGAGTGGATTCAAAGTGGATTAAGGGCAGATTTGACACTTTTTAGAGTGGATATGTTACGGGATCGGTATCGGATACATATGGAATAAGTATGGGTTCATATCAGATAGTCATACAAATTCTTTCATTTGATTTGTTATGAATCAAATGCAAAAAAAAAAAAACACCTGTGCATATCCCTAGTCACAACACATGATACAACAAATAGTAAAATATATTTTAAAATATAATTCATTCAGCCTTCCTCCTTCCTATCCTGGTAGGACTAGGAAGCAGAGGTCCTGGTGAAGAGGTATGTTTTAACATGTGCCAAAAACTATACATAGTTGGCACCTGGCATAGCTCCATTGAAAGGCTATTCCAAAGCTAGGGGAGGGAGGGAGAGACACCATAGGGAAGCTTGCAGAACCACAAGAAGACCCCGGGTGTGCCCAGACTGGGGGATACTGCATATTCTGATGCGCATTTGGTGCATGGGTGTCACACCTGATGCCCAATACTTTCTAGTAGTGGTGCATTATGCCACTGCTACTGCAGATTTATCTGCTGCAGAACGATCAACATTCATTCCTCAGTATCAGGTCATTTCAGAGTTTCCCGCCATCCTGACACAACAGCTCGGCTCCCTTTGGCTGCCCGATCCCGTGTGATGTGCCTCAGATTTGATACTTTCATTAGACACAACAAATATTCCCAGTAAGGTCTATTCTGGGCTCAAGTCTATATGCTTATTTATTTATTTTTTTAATTTCCTTTTTAACTCCTATCTAGAATTTATATATCTTAGGACAGACCCACCACATGTGAAAAAATGTATTCTTATTTTGACTGTCCCTCCAACACTTTGCTATTGAGGATTTGTTAATATTTGCATTTTAATAAGAGTGAGAAATCATGCGTGAAGACTTTTCAGTCTGGCTTTCACTGACTTTCTTCTGCTATACCTCCTTGCCTGTAAGTTGCCATATTGCCATTTTGCTTCCTTTTTGAGTGTTTTTAACAAAAATTGTTAAATTTTGGAACTCTCAGTATCTACACCAGGTGATTTGTGTTTTCTCTTGATCCTACCCCTTTTATGCTAAGAATCCAGTTCAGTCAAGTAGAAGCTAAGTCCGTCAACCAGTATAAACCAATTAAACCGGTTCATGTAGAAGATGTATGCTGAATACCAAATTATTAAAATCAATAATCAGTTGCTTTAGATAATTATTTAAATAATATATTTTTGGAAATACTTTTAATGGAAGATGAAAAACGCACCAGCTGCATTTTGGACCTTCTCATGTTGTGTTAAAGGCGACGTCTATATGCATTCATTCAAATGCATTTAAAAGCCTCCTCGTAATTGCACCAGCGCATGTCAGGGAATCATTGGGTGTTTTTCCACTGTCACTAGAAGTACCTATTAAGTACCCATTAATGGGTACTTAATGGGTACTTCTAGTGACAGTGGAAAAACACCCATTAACAAATTAGAACTTGCTCAAAATCTTTCCCAGCATGTATACACCCATACTTTTTTTGCCTTGAAGTCCGATGCAACATCCATAAGTATAAAACTAAAGTACAGAATATGGATAAACATCTTAGTGTTGTCCATAACTGTACTGTTTATGTGAAAGAAGCAGCAACTTTATCCCCAGTTCAACCAGGCTGCCTTCTTACCAAGCACATACTTGATTAGGAGTACATTGGTTCCTTCTGTTCAAACCAAAGTGACAGACAAACGGGAATGCGAAAATGATGTACAATTTAGGGATGTACATGAATATTCACAACATTTGAAATTCAGCCAAATTCAGCTGAATTTGGACATTTGAACTGGAATCAAATGTTGGCACACTCAAAGACTGACATTTAAATTTGAATCAAATGTTTTGATACATTTGTATGAAGCTTTATATGAAGCTTTGTACGGGATTCATATGGGATTCGTGTGGGATTCGTATTGAATATGAATCCTACTACATTTTAAGGGGATCTATATGAATGAATATGAATTTTCTTGCATTCAATTCAATATGGATCAAATACAAAAAACAAAACCCCATTCGTGCACATCCCTAAATCAGCGTACTCCATTCTCATTTGTTTAACTTACTGCCATGCAAATATGAGGTGCAGATATCTATCAGCGTGCATTGCAATCCTGAACCAATCAACCATCATCATTTACATGCTTCTAAGGCATACACTAGAAGTGGATTCAAAGGCATCATTTGCTATGTGATCTAGATTCAATTCTTGGTTTTTAAAAGGAATAATTATAAGATGCTGCTTTTATTATTGAAGAGACAGGCCACAACAGTATATTTTCTTGCCAAATCAGGCAGTACATTTCACTCATTAAGTTAATTAGGATCCTAACTGCAAGGGCTTAGCTGGGCACGCACACACACAGATGCACACACCACGCACACATGAGTGACTGTTTGGCAGATGAAAAATGCAAGTGAAATCCTGCCTAGCAGTCTAGGGACAAAAGATAATATTTGTTTTCTTCTGGAAAATCAAGAAAGGCCTTCATGTAGGAAGATAATCCCTTTGCTTCAGCCTGCAACATCTTTGCCAGTGAGCTCTATTCTGCAAAGCCCATGTGTGATGCGTATGTCCAGCCAGACTTAAGATAGCAGCTTCTTGGCCTCCTCTTCTTCCTAAACCGCACTGCATGCAAATGAATTAATTAGAACATTCCAGTGAATGAACTCCATTCATCATGAGGAGGAGGGGGAATGGCCCAAGTGATAATCAAATGGTTTGAGAGTTAATTGAATACTGAAAATCTGGAATGCAAATTATGTGAGCTCAACTTGGCTTAACAGAAAGCTCAAGTTTTAGCTACATTGCTGCAGAATGTTTCCACCATTGAAATGAGACGTGGTCCCTGAGCAGACAACAAGTAAGGAAAAATAGTACAAAAAACCCAAATCCTTGTAAGATGTGACTGTCTTGGCTTTAGCAATCTAGTAAATTTTGTCCACCATTTGACTTTTCATATTAATATAAGAGGGTGATAGAATAGCCTTCAGCTTTCATTCCCAAGTAAGTAATGTACCTGATGATGCTACACTTACCACCAATGATAACTAGCTGCCAAACAGAAATCAAGGTTGTGGTAACATGCTGTGGTACAATAAGATCGTACTATGATACACTAATATATCCTATAGTGTTTGGTGTCATCTTCCTCACAGCTGAAAGACAAAAATGTCTGTTTGTTTATAACTAGCCTTTCACCATATGATCCCAGAGCAGGTTACAATATTATATACAGAAACACAACAATATGACACTAAACATGTTGGCTTTGATATTTCATAATGCATCAAGATCTTCCCATGATGATGATGATGATTGACAGAAATATAAAAATATGACACAATACCAAACATGGCAGTTTTGATATTTCATAACACATCAGGATCTTCCCAAGATTCTAAGATGATGTTATGTTACTGGCAGATAATCCATGCAGAGCCCAGCAAGATGGCCTGTTGCAATTGACAGATGTAACCTTGTCAATGTTAAGCTGTTTTAAGGGCCTTCTAAGGTATTTTGGAATGGCACCCAGTTTTATTATTATTATTATTTATTGAATCTATTTAGGCCTCCTCACATGCTATAAACAAAGTATACTGTGTGATTATTTTTAACTTCTAGTAGTTGGCGGTATATTTTGTCTTAACTAAAGATATATTGGGGGGCAAATATGCAGGGTTGTGGAAATTGCAGCAGTATCAACATGATGTCGCATTCCTTGCATTCTCATCAGATTACTAGTCCACTATCCATCTGAATTTCATAGGCCTTGAGTCTGAACTTATTACCTCAGTGTTGCTGAGTGTCACCTGTAGGGCTGAAGCCTTTAGTTTTATTGGAAGTCCAAGCTACATGGAAGTATTGACTTCATGGTGCTAATTCTTCAGCACCCCAAATGCAATTCAAGTAGCTCTATTACAGTTACATCATTGTGGGACTTGAATATGGTTCCATCACTTGAGAAAAATAATTGGGGCTAGTTAGCTACACATGTTTGAAAGCTTCATAGTAACCTGGACATATCCACCCCTCAACTGATGACCTGAAATGAAAAGGTATCTCACTGGGACTTTTGACGGAGAGGCTGTGGACTGCTGCTGTTACTAATATCATCATACTGTTGCCTTCTCCAGTCAAGAGCCTTTCTGCACTTGGCCTTATTCTGTATTATATACCAGAATAGGGGTCTTCTAGCTGTATGCTAGACCAGAATATGGAAGGTCCCAAGTTAGGCCCGCCATAGTCTGCATTAGCTTGTGGCCAGCAAACTGCTACCTAAAGACATATTCCAAAATAAGGCCCAGGTAGTAGTGTTGCCCAGTGCATGACAGATGGGCCTAACTGAACTGATGGTCCAATGGGGAGGGTGTAGATAATCGGGAGTAAAACACATCCAGATACATTATATTCTTGATTATCCATGCTTTATTCTGGATTATCCAAATAATGCAGATTAGGCAAATCCTGTCTGGATTAGGGATGTGCACAAATGTATTTTTTGGATTCAAATTCAAGTCGATTTGAATATCCAAACATTCAATTTGATTTGATTCAAATGTTTAGAATTCAAATGCAACAAAATCCAATTTGAATCAAATACATTCAAATCTATTTGTTCAAATGTTAGATTCTAATCTGAAGATACGAGTGTTGACAACATTCGTATTTGAAGATAGTCTCTACACAATTTGGACGCATCCCGTTTTATCCCATATGCATCCTGTTTTCATCCCGTACTATCAGCACAAATGCGTTTAGATATGTATAAGATTCGTACAGATATGTATGTAATACATATGTATCTGTAGATTCAAATCATTCAAACAATTGTTTTGGAACATTCAAAATTTGTTCAAATGTTTAAATTTGAATGTGTCGACATTATATTCGAATTTGAATGTCCACGTTCGATTGAATTCAATCTAATTTTGAATGTTTAGAACATTTGCACACATTCCTAATCTGGAAGAACCTCTAGATGTAATAGCCCGATTTCATAATAATCTCTAACACTGAATTTGCCTTTTTTACTGCGGCTGAACACTGTGTCAACACCTTTATTGAGTTATCCACCAGAAACCTGAGATTCTGAGATTTCTTTTCTGGTGTGTTTTTAGGTAAAATTCTATGTGTGTGGTTGGTGTGTGTGTGTGTTTTGGGGGGTTTCTACAATGTGCATCACCTTGCGCATAGTAACACTGTTGCTCATTTGCCACTCCACTACCCACTCACAATGTCAAGATGTCCCACTAAGAGCACGCCACAATCTCTTTCAGTTTTTACTGCCCTGAATAATTTGGTGTGCTTAAAACAACAAATTTAATTTACTTGCTTTTTACTAGGCTATCAGAGCACTATTGGCTCAAAACTTTAGATGCAAGCCTCTCCTATTCCTCTTCTATTTTCTTAAAAATAATATTCTTCCCTCTCCCAAAATCATGGTTGAAAAAAAGAGTGAATTCTGGGATTGTCTGTCTATGGATTGTTTATTGTGTTCCTATTTTTATTATTGTTTGGTAAATATAATTGCATTTTTTCCACAATAAAAATGGAAATGTTAAAAATTTCTAAAGCTTGGTTTTTATAAGGAAAGAAACAAGAAATTAATCATCAAGAAGATTTATGTTGCTCAGGAGAACGGGACAAGGGTCTGTTTGGAGAGGTGGACTCTGCGCTAACACTTGAAGCTCAGGTGGAAGCCGTGGCCAGGAGTGCCTACTCCCAACTATGGCTGGTGCACCAATTGAAACCTTTTTTGGGCAGAGAGGACCTGGCCACAGTTATCCACGCTCTGGTAACCTCCAGGTTGGACTACTGTAACGCACTCTACATGGGGCTTCCCTTGAAGACGGTTCGGAAGTTGCAGCTGGTGCAAAATGCAGCGGCCAGAGTGCTGACAGGAACATCTAGCCGGACGCATATTACACCGGTTCTAAAAGAACTGCACTGGCTGCCAATTCACTACTGAACCCAATTCAAGGTGCTAACTTTAACTTATAAAGCCCTAAATGACTTGGGCCCCAGATATCTAAAGGATCGCCTTCTCCCCTATCGACCTGCCCGTGTTTTAAGATCTGGAGGGGGGGCCCTTCTGGTGATCCCTCCACCTTCATTAGTTAGGTGGGCGGGTACCCGGGAGAGGGCCTTCTTGGTGGTGGCCCCCAGGCTGTGAAATGGTCTCCCCCTCAAGGTGCGTCAGGCCCCTTTGTTCCTATTCAGGAAGGCGGTGAAAACGTTCCTCTTCATGCAGGCCTTTGGTTAAATGTCCCCCACACTTCCCCTCACTGAAAATCACTGATGTTTTTAACTTTTCTTGTATTTTTAAAACTGCATTTTTAAATTTGTTTTGTTTTTGATACTGTTTTTATACATCTGTTTTTAAATGCTGTGAGCCGCCCAGAGACCCTCGGGTATGGGACCTACTTTATGGGTATGAAAGAGCAAGGCTGTGAGGAGGAAATATCTACACCAAATTCTAATGGTAACTGGAGTTGACTTTCTGGGAAATATTGTTCACATACTCATTTCCCTTAGTAAAGAAAAGGCAGGAGGCCACATAGCAGCTCTTAATGTTTTATTGTTAAATAGGAAATAGTCAACCTTCTTCTTCTTAGAAAGAATGAGACTGCCATTCCTGATGATGCAAAGTTGAAGATGTCACTGGAGAGAGAGCATACTTTTATAGACAGATGATTTTATGGTTGCACAGAACCACAGGGAACAGCTGTTAAGACAGAAAGTGATAGCCAAGTTGCCAAAAGAGGAATGCATTGGCTTTCTACAGTTTTCTTGTCTGTCACTTCAAACAGATCTTTACACTCTCTGTGTTAGGAGAATTCTTAATATTTCACTAGCTCACCAATCATGCATTGTAACTGAGCCCATATCCCAGTTAGTGGGAGCCAGTTGGAAGGGAAGCCACATCAGGCCTGGTGGAGCCATCCCAGAAGACTGTTTCTATGGTTGCCAACTAGATCAGCCTGAAGGGTGCTGATGCCTATGCAGAGGCTGATTTTTTTTTAATCTAAAGAAATTACCTCCACAGCAGCTGGTCACCCCATGCACATGTGGATACTCTCTTCTACTTGGCTCTCAGGACCTCCAGAAGCATATTCACACTACTGTCTCTAGTGCATGATCAGTGAACCTCTGGTGAAGAGCATACACACGCAGAGTAGGCTGTTACAGCCTTCAAGCATGCCCTCCCTCACCAAAATTTCACTAACCGTTTATTAGGTGTGGAGCAAAAAATCTTGCTCCACACATTAACCAACGTTAACCAGAGACTTATATTAACTGTCTGGCACCACGGACAACCACAGACATGACTGCACATGCACGGAGTGTCTGCATCATCAAGGCAATGGCACTGATGCATGCGCAGGCACGGAGGGTGCTGCAGCCAAAATAGCAGCACCCAGAGTAAGATCAGGCCGTGGATCAAATAAGGTAAGTATTCAATCACGGAGGGAGGGAACATCCAAATGTGAGCGCCAGTCAATGTTGGTTAATCCCACTCCTTTCCCATCCAACAGACGGGAAGGGAAGTCCGAAAATGCCCTTGGACTTTGCAAGCCAAATTAAAGCCATGGGTTCTGTCAAAGCAGGAAAATCCCACTCTATGGTCAAGGTATCCTGTGTATCCCCAGTCAAACTAGAGATGTACCAAATTGCAAATCTGAAACTGGCTGCCCAGAGAAGCCCAGGCCCATCAAGATCCTCACCTGGGGAAGAACTCATCTCTCAGAGATCCTTTTCAGGCAATATGGTTGCCACCACCATTCTCTTCCATCATGAACAATTGCAGAGACTCTTCCAGAGAGCCCAGTGTATCATTGCCATGTCGTGCTTGTGTGTGCTGTGGATCCACCCATGGGAAGCAGCATAAAGGTGGTGGATCATTTCATGAAGAGGAACTGGGTGTTGTAGAGAACCTGTAGCTGCTGGGTGATTCTTCTGATGGTCTCTGAGAAGTTTGTTTCACACAAAATTCAGTTCAGCATAGCTCCAGGGCAAGGGAATGCTGCACTGATAGTGCCATGAAGACGAGTCCTTAATTTGGAAATTTGATAAAACCATTTTAAACTTCTTTTCATTCAGCTGACTTAGATGGCTGAGAATGGTGATTTTGTCACCAAAAGGACACCTGGCACAAAAAAATAGAACTAGGGGACAAAAGTTCCCCAGTTCAGTGTTTCTTTTGCTCAAATCACTCTAATAAAGTTCTTGTGATGTTTCCATGGTGCAAACTGCAGCCACGGGCTTGTTTCCCGGGCTTTTGCAGCAGGGTGATTGACAGATAGGAGGAACAGCATGAAAAAACCATCAAAAATGCACCAATGAGAGCAATCGGATCACGGGGTATATAAACCAGCAGCCTGGGGCTCTCAGCCTCATTGATCTTGCAGCTGAGTGAGTGAGGGAACACAGAGAGTTGGAGCTCAACTCTTCGGGTTTCTAGGCCTCACACTCTTAGGATAGAGGGGCAGGGGATAGAAGAGGTCTAGCCTTTAGGGCAGAGGAAGACCAGGACACATGCCAGCAACAGGGTGGACACATAGGCAGGCTGTTAAACTTGGACCTGAGTGAGACAGGGCTTGGAACGCAGTTTGCATTTGCAGCTTGTTTACTCTATTTAAAGGAGCATCATTGCATTGAATGGTGGTAGGAATCCATTCAAGGGGCAGGAAGAGTGAGCGTAGCTGGAGGCAGGAAATCCTTTAAGATATTTGCTTTCAGTGGAGCTCCTTGCTGAGGACTGAACTTTATTTTATTTACAACAACATTTACTTTCAAGCTATCCAAAAACTATTGGACTAATCTTATATTTGCTTCTACTATTTATTTATGTTAATAAACAGTTAATGTTTGGATCACACTGGTAATTATTGTGCTGATTCAGGGAGAGGACTTAATCTCAAGCCAGTGGAGTAGGACGCCTGTGAGGAGTATAATTCATTTCATATACTGACCCCAGCACCATTACAGGCAGTTGGGGTGTGATGCTTGGTTGTCACAGCTCTTCGTGTAGACCCGCTTAAGAATGAATGAGTGAGCCAAGTTTCAAGTGTCTAGAATATCAGGCTGTGACTTGGGAAACCACAGGCAAATTTGTACTTCCTGTCCTGTCTGGGGGACAGGAAAGGTGAGCTTGTCCACATATGTAGTAGCACTTGGACTAGCGAATGCTAGTACACAGCAACCCCCCCCCCATCTTTGGACACTTACCTTGGTCAAGAGCCAATTTGGTCTAGTGGTTCACGAGCCGCACTCTTATCTGAGAATATTGGGTTTGATTCCGCACTCCTCCATGAAGCCAGCTGGGTGACCTTTGACTAGTCATAGCTCTCATCTGAGCTCTCACAGCCCCACCTACTTCACAGGGTGTCTGTTGTGGGGAGAAGAATAGAAAAGCTTTGTCAGCCGCTTTGAGTCCCCTTGAATGGGTGAGAAAAGCAGGGTAGAAAATCCAACTCTTCTTCTTCTTGGTGTGGATGCATACAGATATGAATACGATGTGTACGGATACATATGTAATGCTTATGCATCTGTACACATCCCCAAAGTCCAAATTATTCATATGAATAGTTCAAAATATTGTATTTGAACAATAAAAAACAAATGTCTGGACATTCTGTTTGAATTCAAATGTCCAAATTCAGGTGAATTCATTCGAATAATGAATATTTTGAATATTCTTGCACAGTCCTAATCTCAGAAGGTGACACTGGTCCTCTCAGCCAAGCCTACCTCAGCCAAACAAATTCAAAATTCCCAACCAACACATGAAATTTTTTTTTCTGCTTCATTAAATACAACTTGCATAAGTACAGTGAATAAAAGTGGGATGAAAGTAGGCATTTGAAATCCAATCAAATGTGCTGAATTTTAACATTCAAATTCAAATAGAATGCCCCAAAATTCGAATGTAAATGTTTGAATCAAATTTCAAATTTTGGATCTATTCGTTTGAATTATCTGATCATAATGTGTACTTGAAGATCTGCAACTTTTCCATAAACATTCACATTTGTACAGACCTGTACAGGATGAAAACTGGTTGCATACAAGATAACTACAGGATGCATATAGACATGCACGGATGCATGCAGTTGTGTACAGATGTGAGGAAAATGCATACAGGCACATACAAATATTGTCACCATTCGTATATGCAAATTCAAATCAAAATTCAAATGAACAGATTCGAATTTGATAAAAAACAAATCAAATCTTGTTAAATTTGAATTTAACAGATTCAAATCGAATAAAATTTTGAGGTATTCAATTTGAATAGAATGTCAAAAAAATATTAGTGTACATCCCTAGATGAAAGCCCTAAGAAAAGAAGGGAAGACATCTCCTGAGATCTAAAAACCGTTCCAGAACCGATTAAAAAAAAGGTGTGTTTTTTTCCAGGACATCTTCCTTACTATTGCAACTGGAAATATATAATCTCTTGTCACCAGAACATATAATTGAACCAGTACTACAGAAATGTGTTACTCTCAGGCAGAATTTCTGTATATTGCCCACAAACTGGCATGTTTCCAACCTGTTTAATTCAGTGGCTTCTCTCTTGTTTGCCCATGTCATTGGATCTTGCTGGGGCAGTGATACCCTGACATTCCTTTGTTCTTCCACAGATGAATACTGGCTTGGCAGCAGTATATTTTGAGACATACACAGTGCACCAAAGAAGGCCTTTTCAAGATGGATGAATGGCACATTTTTCCTTGTCTAAACAGATCGGCTTTAGAGACATTCTCTGTGCCAGTCTGAGCTTGCCCATGAAAGGCTGCTGCTAATCTGAAAAGTCACATCTGTTGTGGCAAAATACAGAAAAATTCCTAAGATGCCAATGAATATTTAAAAAACAAACAAAACCAACCTCCTTCGCTGCCTTATGATGCAGGAGTTGAAGATCCAGTAATTATGATATAGACAAATAAGAGTTAGATTTGGGGTACAATCAGACAGGGCTTTTTAAAGTCATTACTTTTTAAAAAGTATCCCATCTAGTGATATATATGAATATGTTTTTTTGGCAATCGATTGATAACAAATTGAATGTTAGATTATTCATATTTGTTTGAATAGACCTATTCGAATGTTCCAAATTCTATGTATCTGATATGGACAAATATGTATCCAAGATATGTATCTGATACGGTTTCTGTAACATATCTGCTCTGAAAGTATCAAATCTGACCTGAATCCACTTTTAATATGCTCTCAATTCACGCCAAATGCACTCTAGATCCATGGCAGATGTCAATTGCGCAGCTGCTTTCCCACTTCCCAAGTTTAACAAATGTCTGAACTATTCGTACAAATGTCCAGAAACACTCCTATTTGTATGAATGTCAATATCATAACATTCAATTCATGTACGAATGTTACCAATATTTGTGCACACCCCTAATCTAATCCCTAGGTGTACCCCAAAAAATGCCTTGCAAACAGTTGTCCAAATATGTGCTTGAGAACCTGTCACACTGCAGACTGCATTCACTTCTAAGTCAGGCCTCACCTATCAGTGCTAACCACTGCTTGGCCACCGGTCCTCCACTGCTTTGCTTACATAGTTTCCTGCCCAATCCAACTTAAAGAAAAAGACTCCTTTGGTGGTATGAAATCCTGAATGATGAAGAGGTGAACTTTCTGAGATTTTGAGATAGGATAAGGGGAATGCTGGCATAAATATTTGTCATTTCAAACTCAAATTTGCATAGACTTTGCCTTTTTATTACTGTCTGATTCTTGGTTTGCTTTTAGAATATTTTCTTGAGTATTTAGACAAGTGTTCATAGCACCTTTCATAGCAGAGCTGTTTATGATAGTCTATTTATTGTTGTCCGTGGTAGAATCAAGGCAATTCCTTAGGCTGCATTCATATACAGTAGAAAAGCACCTTTGAGGTGATTTGGAGATGACTTAGAGCTTTCTAGTTTGCTCTATTCCCTTCTCATGAATACTTTAGGCTAAAAAAGGTGACTTACAAATGGGATATGAATGCCATTGGCTACTTTCTCTAACATGATTTTGAGTGATTTTTTTGACTGCACATGAATGTTGTCTTAGATATTTGTTGGAAGAATCAGAAGCAGCATATTTAGGCCTATAAAATATCTTTTTGCAAGAAATTCTGTTCAAGATTGCCACGAAGGACTTTTTTTGCACTTGCCCCTCCAGGATGGCCACAGATGCTCTGACATGTGTGCATTCACACACAGCAGAGCTGCTTCCATCCCTGAGCAGCTGAGAACAGCTTTGATGACTATAAGCTGTGGAACAGTAAAAGCTGCTCCACAACTTAATTGAGAGCTTCTAGAACATTCTCAGCACAGCCCTGCATGCAGCATTTGTATGGCTATGCTGCTTGGGCGAAGGGCATCATGGCTGCAGCTGATCAATTGTGCACTGTGTCACCCGATCACCATAGCAATGGCCCAGGTTGGTCTGGGTGAAGTTTGGGATGGGGCCAGTATTTTCGGTATGAGCACTGGCCACTGGCCTTGATCTTAACTTCCATGGGACTCCAAATCTCAAGGGAGTCAATTGACTAGAGAGATGGCAGTTTCTTCCTAACTGGATATGGTCAATGTTGGCAGCATATCATTAGGAGAACCTTTGATTTAAATCCCTGCTCTGAGCAGAAGATAGAATTTGATGCTCTAAATGTCCACTTCTATTTCTGTGTTTCTGTGAGAACTCAAATGATGGTCAGATATTCAATTGATACTTGTATTTGAGGTATCTAATGTTTGATTAATACATTCGTTGCCCTATTTGAGAATAGACAAGCTATGTTATTTCATTGCTGAGAATACTTTCTGATAGGCAGGTAATAATGCTTAGGCCTTGGTACTATTTATGATGATATCTAGGCCCTTTCTACATTTATCTGGATTAGATCTGGATCAGTGGGTCTGCAGTAACTCGACATACTGATCTGGATTGCATGGAGGCATGTGCTGGAGCAACATCATTGGCACTGATGGTGCTAATCCATTTCATATCTTCCCGCAGCTGCAAAGCTTCGGTGAATTTCATAGCTACACCCCCATGCCTCCAAAGGCAAGGAGCAAAAGTTATAGCCTTGGGGCCTAGGGATGTGCTTTTTGGTGGCATGCTACCGTATGCTGCTGAACACCTCCCTGTAGCGTTGGAACATGGAAGTGTGCCATCTAGGGATTCATAACATTTGTTATTCGTACGAATTCAGACACTCATACACAAATCGAATGTTACAACATTTGTACTTTAACATTTGTACAAATACTAAGGTTTTGGAACATTTGTATGAATTGTTTTTACATTCGTGAAACTAGGGATACGTATCAGATACATATTGATATGTATGTGTTGGTATAGGATACATATCCAATATGTCTGCATTTGTATAGGAAACGTATCCAGGATCTGTATCAGATATTTGTACAAATTTGTACGAATGCATTCATATTGAATAGAATCCTACCACATTCAAAAGGGGTCCATTCAATACAAATTTTAAAACATTAAGAAATGCCCTTCAATCTAATTTGTACATAAGGATTTGAAAATGTGTTAAGCAAACTATTAATTACTCATCCACAGTTAGTGCTTGACCAATAGAAGCCCAGACACCCTATTTTTGGTTTCTACTTCATGGGCTACTACTGTTTATATTATTCCTTTGCCATCTAATATACTGTTTGTGCTAGAAAACATTCAATATTGTGACTGAGATTAGATTATCGAAACGGATGCAAGAAAATTTGTATTTGTTCAAATAGATCCCCTTTGAATGTGGTAGGATTTGTATTCGATATGAACGTTCAGTCTCATATGAATGCATACAAATGTATACAAATTGCATATGGATCCCAGACAAATGCACACAAATAACATATGGATCCCATACAAATGCACGCAAATAGCATACGAATCCCATATGTGGATCCCATACAAAGCTTCATACCAAAGTATCAAAACATCTTATTCGAATTCAGTCTTATTCATTTAGCCTTCAAATGTGCCAACATTCAATTTGAAGTCAAATGTCTGAATTTGTCTGAATATTGAATGTTATGAATATTTGTGCACATCCCTAACTGAGATTTGTATGGCTCTAAAAAAAAAAAAAGTTTCCTTATTAGAATAAAATTTTGCTTTGCTGTTCTCAATGTAAAGTGAAGTTGTAGCCTACTCCTATGTTATAATTGGCAGAAAAATGAAAGGAGTTTGTCATTCACAGCTTGAGGTAAGTTATTAATGTTAACTAGAAATGATTGGAAACAATGCACTAGATGGTGAATTTGAGAAAAAAAAAATATTTTCATAACCAGAAGCAGACTACCAGAAAACATGGGTTTTCAGTGGCAATTTTCCCCTACTAAAGTAGGTTATATTTCTATTTTAAATTAAAATAGCTCTGCATTGTTATTGATAGACTGCCACTGAATAAAGGTTGACCCTTGATGACTATATGGCCAGTGCTCACCATTTTGACCTGTATTTAGTGGCTCCTTTCCCAGTGTTTTGTTCCTCGTTTATGTGGACTTATTTAAATAAAGGTTCTTTAGAAAGGAGGTTTTTGAAGGACTCCTCTCCACACAGCTTTTTGTCCTTTAAGTTCTGGTTCTCTCCACACAGTTATATATGCTCTACTACATTGTTCTTTATATTAAGATGCTGGGTTTGACTCATCTTCTTTTATCTCTTTTAATCCTGTGAAATAAATAAATCCCTTTTAAAAGCCTGCTGTGTTCCTTGGTGAAAGAGAAACCCTGGTTCACAGGTCTTCATAGCAAGGATCTACCAGGAATTATGTTGATCATATTCTTCCCATAACCTTAGAAGGGGGTTACTTAGCCCTTGGCTTTACTCTGGACCTCAGTAGAAAGAAGGTGGCTTGGGTCTCCATACAGGGTTTTGGTACTACCAGCAGCATTTGTAGCCCAAAAGGGCAAAGGAACCATTAGCTTCAGCTGATGTGTCTACTCTGGCCATTGTTGGATAGAGACAGACTGCTTTTGCTACTACATGCATGAATTACCTCCTGATGGATTACAGTAATGTACTCTGTTTGAGCTAGCTTGTTCTTCCCCAAATATGGTTAGATTTCCCTTAAAAAGTACAAATGTACGGCTACAAAGCATTCAGTCATTTCCCAGCATTCTTTAAATATTTCCGACCACTGATACATTCTGACCTAGGCAATCATCTTGTCATGTGCAGTTTCCCCTTTTCATTTGATTTAGAATTGTGAACCAGACGTCTGTGGTCAGCCATCTCAGTTGGTTCCTGTTTCTGCTGACCATCAGCATTTTTCATTGTGATGCCCCATTGCTTTTCTATCTTTCACCTAATTGTATTAAGAGACATCACTTATGCCAACCCTAATCTCCATGCAAGCCCCCAAACAATAGCTTTAGGCTTAAATAAACTTCTGACACCTTCTGACCATCCAGGGTTTAACCACGCCAGATGCCCGTAAATCAAAAGAACAAGCGAAGGAATTTGGCTGGTGCTTTAAGATACCATTTTGTTCCAAAGCTGGCACCAGCTTCAAAGGGTAGCTGAAAAGACCTGCTCAAAAAACAAGACTGATGGCTACACTGTGCTCTCTGATGCTCAATATAATAGTAAGCAATTTGGCTCCTTCCCAACTGTAGGCAGTGATGAGGTGAGAGTACTTCTTAAAGTCTCCTTTCAAGGCATATTAGGACTCTCTGTAACCCTTCATTTGCCATACAGTTGCTAATGGCTATAGAATTTCAACAGAAAGAACAACAGGAGGTTGACAGAACAGTATTGAGAATTCTCTCTATTAAAAAAAACACAGCAATCAACAGAAGATGAACATGGGCCAGGCTGGTATATTTTCTTTCTTTTAAGGGTTCTTCTGAATAGAATAAACTTTATTGATTAGTCACTTGACCATCCATATCAAATTTTAGACATACAAAATAAAACCATACAGGAATAAAATCAAGTCTGTGTATGTATTGTCATTACTTATCCTCATCACCCTTACAAGGCACTCCATTAAGCTCAATGAATGATTTCCTAAGTCGGGCTGCCTTAACCAAATACAAAGCTACCTTGTATGTTACCTGAGCATTCTCTCCCTGCAAGAGGTAAGTCACTTTATGCTCTGTATTCCAGTAAGCCATATTTTGCAGGAGGGGATCCAAACATGTTATTCTTATTTGGGAATACAGGGGACAGGTAAACAAAATATGTGGAAGATTTTCAACCTCTGGTGCCCCACAGACGCACAGCCTATCTTCATAGCGTATCTTATGGTATCTGCCATGCTTCACCATAGAATCAATCAATTCAAATCGTGCATTGGTGAATTGTTGTCTAAACAGGTGGGGCATCTTATAGACCAGGTATTTTTGTTTGCGCCAACCATTTTAATAATTTTATATTGGAAAGACTCGCAATATCGTTTTGGGTTCTTCTGCATGCCTAGTAAACAACATCCTCAGCCAGAAATGACAGTGATTTGAAAAGAATTATTAGTTTAGAGAGGAGCAGCTATGTTTGCTTAAAGAAGTATTTAAAAACTTTTACAGGTTTTCAAATCACAAATTCAACATGCCTATTAATATGCTGTAGCATCAGTGCACAAACACAGCATGGGCTGTCTTCTATTGCTAAATGGAAAGAGCTTGTGGGCCATACTAATTGTCACATTCTGGAAGGAAGTAGCAGAGGATTCTGGGATTTTGCTTTCCATATAGGTCTACTTAGCTACAACTTTTCATATCTTGCTTTAGAGAAAGCAATTAAAAGAGCAATCTAACAGGATGACAAAAGACTTATGGCTCAGAACAGGAATTAATATATTTATAAATATCTTGGGCATTATGAATATTTATTTAATAGTGGCATTCTCATGCAAGCAGCCTTGGCATTCATAAGCAAAATAAATTAGTCAGGTGCCTGTCCCCAAGGACTGTATACTATAAAATAAATAAGGGGGGATAACAGAGAGGAAGAAAAGAAAGTTCAGGAATGGACAATGCAACTGCTAAAGCCGGAATCTCAAAATTCAGCCCTTCATATGTATCATGACTACAACTCCTTCCATTCTACTAGCATCATTCTATACTAGCCTTTGAATGCCAAAAGTGAAATTGTGGGAATTGTAATCTAGGAACATCTAGATGGTTGTAGTTTTAGATCCCTGTACTGAATATACTTAAAATGTAGGATAGGGTGGGTTCAGATGCATGGTTTGGGACACCCCTGGAGTGAATTTGAGACCCAAGGGACAGACAGAATATTTTTTTAAAAAAATACTTACTGGATTCCAAAGGCTGCATCCCCATGCAAGCCGTTTTGCTCTGATTGGGCACACATGTGACCGGGCACAGGTCCAAGAATGGTTGTTGTCTGTCCCCATGCTATTCCTGGCAACATGAGCTGGGTGCGGGCTTGGTGCAGATTCAGCCATCCCCATGCAAACCGCACCAAACCCCGGCAAGGGGGAGCAGTGCCACCTCCTCTCCACCCCCTCACCCCTCATTGGAAGTTGGATTGAAGTCACCTCACCCCTGTGCTGCCTGCTGCAAATGCCACATCCCCTCCCCTTTAGCAGGACTGAACGGAAAAAATAATTTTTAAAAACTAAAGCCGCTACAAGGTTTGACAGCAGTTGAGTGGTTGAGCAGTTTTGTGCACCTCTGCTCCACCCAGAAACCACGACAACAACCGGCAAGTGGAAAATCAAGCCATTATCATGTGATTGGGAAATGGGGGGTGGAATATTTTCCATGTAAAAGGGAGAAAAATCAAGCCATTATCCTGTGATCAAGAAACAGGGGGTGGAATACTTGTATAAAAGAGTCTCATGGGGCTATTCGACCCCTCATCGTTTCAGCTTTAACACCATTTACTCCCAAAAAAGCTCAGCAGTTGCAATCTCCAATGTGCAGGGCAGGAACAGCAAGCACAGGGCATGAAACCCCACCTTTCACTGATGCAAGCACTAGTCTCCTCTCCAAACAGCCAGGGACTGTTCCTATGCACAGGCTCGGCTCACAAAGCAATGTGTGCTGGGACACCAAACTGTGATGAGATGACTTTTTTTTCCAGTACCAAATCTGGTTACTGGTTTGGGTGATTTGGTCCGTGGAAATCAGACCAAATTAAAAGTGCATGGGGACGACCCTTGCCGAACCCAATGTTGATTCAGACCAAAACATGCATGTGGATGTGCCCAAAGACTTTGATTTTCCATACCTTCTATCAGTGGGAAAGAATAACTCTCCCAGTGAGTCCTGTTTGGGGCAGATGGAGTGGGAAGGTACAGAGGTTCCTGTAGCCAATGGAAATGACTGCTAGGGGCTGACCAATCAGTGATCCAGAAATCAGGCTGAATAGTGGCCAATGAATGGTGAGCACTTGTTGCTATGGTGAGGTTGCAGGCTTCAAGGCAAGCAATATGAAGTGGAATTTTATTTTCCCTGTATGAATGCTTATTTTATTTCATTATTATTTTATATTTTGGTTGGGTATATAAGAAGTATATTTTATAAAGAGCTAGTGTGATCACATCCCTAGCTACAGATAAAATGAGGATTAAAAGTTCAAACCAAAGGCTCCACAGTTGTAATGAGGTACTTTTAAAATTTTATTTAAATTATTTGTGTCTTTCAATTATAAAATAATCTTGATGAAATAATAATAATGTAATCAGTTTACAGTACACAGAAGATAAGATGGTCAGTACATAGAAGTGACATTAAAAGCTCTGGGTTTAATGTTTGCAAAGAATTCGGCTCACCAGGGGCTGGATTTGAAAACCACATACATCTAAGCAGTCAGGCAGAGTCCAGATTCATGGTCCTAGTCACTGCTGGCTCTGTAGCCAAGAACAACAAATCAAGGGTTTAGAACAAGGGGACACAAAGCCGGGAAGCAAACAGGCAAAATTCTAACAGCAGGGAGTAGGTAACTGCTCCTCTTCTTAATTACAGAAGGTCTTGCTTCAGGTGGCTCTAATCAAAATCTTGACCTTGCCACTCTGTCCTATGGCTTGCTACTCTGGCATTCTTGAGCTGAAATGCCTTCAACCCCTTCCTCATTATCATCTTGCAGGGTGGGCTGTGGTTGAGGACCCTCAGCTGGAGGCTGCATTTGTCTGGGATAGGTTGTTGTGAGGTCTTCTCTTCCAGTTCATCCTCCAAATCATCAGAATCCATGACAGTGAATGGGAATGGAAAACTATTCAAACTGAGTAGTCCTGGGTAAAAAGATCTGGCTTCAGCAGATTCCTAGAAGATATAAACAGAGGAAACCTAGTCAGCAGAGAAGGTTCTGGAGAACAGTCACCGTCCCATAGATGGTACAACCATGGATAACGGTAAGATGACATTTAGTAATCTAAGGTTTTCACAGCAGGACCTCTTGTGATAATCTTAAGGCCAATTCGCACTTGGCCTCTTAATTTGCAGTTAGTTAACAACTGGGGCAGGTGCATCTGTGCTTGCAAGAGATGTTTACTAATGCTTTCTGCCTGCCCAGATGTTAACTAATTGCAAACTAGCTGCAGTACACGAAATCCTGCACCACAAGCACACTAACCCTCCCCAATCCTAACCCAAAGCTAACCTGGCATGACCAGGTGGTGAGCACTTGCACCTTTTCCAGTGTGAAGGGTCATCTGAGGTACCACACAAGTGTGCTGGTACCTCAGATGACCCCTTGACATAACTGTGCATGCACAAAGCATCATTGTCACCATAGCAACAGTGCATGTGCAGTTGCACACAATGCCACAATTAAAATGGTGGTACCCTGCGGATGATCAGATGCATGACCAGATCTAGGTAAGCTTCTAGTTGCATGGAGGCTAGGCTATTGTGTGCTAGCATTCCCTAGTATGAATGCTAGTAAACATGTTAGTCTCTTCTGCACCTTTCCTGACCAATCGATAGGAAGGCAAATGCAGAAACACCCTTGGCGATCTTGCATATTTGTAAAGGGAGAGGAAGTCTGCTAAGCAAGCTGGTCCTATATTGTTTAGAACTTTGCATGTCACCAGCAAATGGTCCATCTACGACAACAGGCTGACAGCCAGCCCTCCTATCAATGAAAGCTCATCAGTCCACTCCATGGCAAAAACCAAATCAAGGGTGTGGTCTGCCATATGAGTAGGACCAGATACAAACTGAGACAGCCCCATGGTAGTAATGGAGGACATGAAGAGCTGAGCTGGCCTATGGAGTGCAGCCTTTGAATAGATGTTGAAATCCCCCAAAACCACTGTGGCAGGGGCTTCCAGTACCAAATCCGAGACCACCTTAGCCAGCTCAGATAGGGAGGATGCTGGGCAGTGGGGTGAGTGGTACACCAGCAGCATCCCTATTCTGTCCCCCTGGCCTAACAGCAAAAATAGGCCCACAACCCCCTTTACAGAGCAAATTGGACATCTGGTGAGGGAGATGGAAGTCCGATGGACTACAGCAACATCCCCCCTCCCCTCTGGTCTGGAACAATGCTGCATTGAAAAACCTGGAGGACAAAGCTGAGTCAGCCCAGGGCCACCCAATTCATCCAACCAGTTCTTGATGATACATGCCAGGTCAGCCCTTTCCTGAAGAATTAGATCCTGGATAACTGATGTTTTATTCCAGACAGATCTAGCATTCAGCAGCAGCACAGTCAGAGCAGGGGGCTGGTTGGCAGGCCTCCCCAAACTCTGCTGGCTGGAGGGCAGAACAGAAAGGGTGATAGCTTTCAAACATCTAACACACCTTCTCTGAAATGGTCTCTTCTGCCTCTCAATGCCTTATCTCCCCCTGCCCGTTAGCACTGTGATAGTGGCCTCCTGACATTCTTCTCTCCCCCCTGCCTGGCCTCAACACATAGCTCCCTCCTCACAAAACAAAGCATGCACACACACACACATGCATGCACTCACTCACTCACACTCACACACACTAAAACAGTATTAAACAATATTTACTTGAAATAAAAATTTAAGGATTTAAAACAAGCTTGCTGGTTGTCCCTGGTGGGGCAGGGACAAATACCCAACCACCCAGGTGTTAACAGAACCAGAGGCAAAATGGTTGGCCCTGACCCACACTCTCCCCAGAAGTCGTTCCCCCAAAGGGGCAACCCCCTTTGGTGTTGTCCCTTCGGTGGCGGCCCCTCCACCATGCCCCACCTTATATGCTCTTCCAGGCAGGACACAGGTGGAAGCTCTCTCTGCCTGGGAGGTTGGTCATAATCCTGCAAGACCTGGGAGTCTCTCTCTCACAGATGACTCCAGGCAGCAGGCAGCAGGCAACAGGCAGCAGTCCTCCAGGAATCAGCCAGATGTTAGGCTTGCTCTGCAGATCTTTTTCCAGCCACCCAGGCCCCACCTTATAGGCCATTTCATGCAGGAGGTAGGTGGAAACTCCCTCTGCCTGGGAGCTTGGTCCTAATCCTGCAAGACCTGGGGGTGTCTCTCTCACAGATGTCCCCAGGCAGCAGGCAACAGGCAGCAGTTCTTCAGGGCAGCAACAGGCAACAGGCAGCAGTCCTCCGGGAGTCAGCCAGATGGTAGGTTTGCCTGCAGATAGTACTGGAAGTGTTTAAAATTGGTCCATTGAATTAGGTGTTATATTGGGACCTAGCTGAGAGGATTCTGTCAACAGAATATAGTCTTTGAGTCCAGAGGTGGTGTTAATGGGTGTTTTTCCACCGCACCCCTTTAATCCGGATCTAAGAAGATCCAGATCTAAGGAATGGGTACTTTCCTTAATTCGGATCTAGTAGATCCAGATTAAGGGAAGTACCCAATGTGTTTCCATGGGTGGTCTAGCACCCAATAGCAATGAGTGCTAGCCTCCCTGCTGTAGAAACACCAGAGCACCCATTTGCAAATCTGGATTGACCCACAAGGGGTCTGCCTGTCACCCCAGGTGTTTAGGGGAACAGGGGGTGCAATCTGCGAAGTCCCTCCAAAGTCCCTCCAAAATTGCCTTCGGAGGTTAGGAAAGGCTCCGAAGTCCCTCCAAAGGCAACTTCAGAGATTAGCAAAGGCTCTGAAGACAAACCCCTTGTGAAAGCCTGCATATTAATTAGTTCCTTGTGAGCAGGCATGAGTCAGCCTCATTAATATGCACCTCTTTCTATGCCTGAAGGTAACAGTCCGCTTTGTTCTCCCTTTGTTCTTGGAGTTTTGTTTTCGGAGCCTTTGCTAATCTCTGAAGGCAACTTCGAAGTAACTTCGAAATGACTTCGAAATGACTTCAAAATGACTTTGAAGCCTAGGTTTTGGGGCTCCCCCCATGGGTGCCCCCTCCCCCTAGCCTCGTCTAGACCCCATTGCCTGTTTCTCATGGAAACAGGCTCCCTTTAATCTGGATTTTCTGGAAGAAGACCCCATTGTAGACCTCATTAATGGGCTCTACAGAAAATCCAGATTAAAGGCCAGAAAGTACCCATTTGATCCAGATTTCCCCAGTGGCAGTGGAAACAAGCAGGTCCCAAGTGGGTGTCATGGTGGAAATGGGGTCATCCGGCTCACACCCAAATGGGTCCTTAATGGGTGCAAAAATGGGTACTTTCTGCCGGTGGAAAAACACCCCTTAACAAAGCTTTTGGGGCAAGGATTGAAATTTGCATGAACCAAGCTTAAGTCTGTGTTACTGTTAATGAGGCAGCACTTATGTTTCAGTACTGTTTCATTGCTAATGAAGGCAAAATAACTAGTAGGTGTCAGCTTGGGTTAGGATTTCCTGTTGAGAATATACAGTGGTTACAACTCCTTTATCCTGATGGCTGCAGAAGAAGCCACTGTATCCTTCAGGCTCTGTTTTATTGGACCATCTTTTAGATGATAAGACCTATGGTACCACTGCTGTCTGCACAATTTACAGCGCAAAGCAGCCCCTTCTTAATGAGTGGCTCTTACAGCTCTTAGAATAGTGTAAATATTTAATAAAGTCACTCATTTCAGAAATTCAGCTCATTGCAGAGTTGCACTTGCAAATGAAAATCAACATATCATATTCCAAACTGTTTGCATTTGATTTCTTAGGATAAGCACACAAAATATTTAAGAAACCCTAAGATAAAATGATGGAAATGAATACATATAATGCATGAAATTACAGTGCTTTGAATATAAATTCAGAATCTTCATTTCAATTTTATTGCTCCCCATGATCACAATGGAGCCAACTCAGCTATTCATAGCTAAAAGGAAGAAACAAGATCACACAGCATTTGAAGCATACCATACTTTCAACTTTAAAATGAGGAACCTGTGATCATCATGTTCCTTCTGTTTTAGCATTGAGGATACAATAACCCACACCTCATTATTATTATTATTTCAAAATGCTGATGGTGGTCAGGATTTCTCCTCCCAAGTTAGAAAATCTGCCCATCTCAACATTCTGTACATTGCACTAGGAACAGAAGGCTTTTGCATCACATTAAAGATGGTGGTTTAGTTTCCTTCACTTTTGTTTTAGGCTACGTCTGCACACAGTGAAAAGGAAAAAAAGGGGTGTCAATGTGTGTGGGGGGGGGTGTCACTGTGCCTTAATCCACATTAGAAGTCAGAAAATACACTGCCAAAATAATTCTAGATGTGAAGTTGAAGTCCCCTATATTCATTGAGGGAGAAGGCTTCTCACAAAGCCAAACTTTCCCCTCCTTCAGTTAGGATCAAATTGAAGGGGCGGACTGTGCTTCATGCACATCCCAATGGAAAGGCCCTAAGATGATTCTAGACTGGGGTGTCACTAGATCTGGACCAGGGAGGTGGTCCAGAGGGGTTGTGCATGACAGCACCTGCCCCCCTGTTCCAGTTTAGTAGGGGGACTCATTTGGGTGGGACACAAAATTGCACTGCTGAAATCAACTCCCCTCAGTTTCTGAGGCCAGAAATTTCTGTTCCTGCGTATCGGAGTCCTCAAATCAGGATCCAAAACTTTTGTGAGCTTCAGGATAGCATGGTACCTATCTTTGAATGGATCAAATAAGTGCAGACAGCAAAATGGCATTCACTTGCTAATGGGGTCTCTGTCCCTGACCCTTTTCTGTTTCATTCTCACACATGGTGCCATTGGTATGATTCTCCCTTCTATTAGGATAAATCAAAGATCAGCTTCTTTGGCTTTTGTTTATCTGACCCCAAAATTTCTACCTGCACCGATGCAGTAGGGCAAGAACTGAAAGAAAATAAATGTAACAATGTAATTCTCATTCTCATGAGAGGATATGTAATGCTATTGATTCTTCAACTGGTCTTGTGTGTCAGGTAATTCCTATTTGTGATTGTGATTTGTGTCACAGAATCACGGATGGAAGAAATAGCTTTTGGTTTGGGACTAATGAAATTCAAGAGCTTCAAACTTTCTTCTAGCCAAAAAAAAGTAAGAAAGAGATGGGGTGGGGGGGAGTTATCTCAACAAAATCCTTATTTCAGATTCTAATATTTCCACCAACCCTGAATCTTAAAAGAATCTCCATGTATACTTATGGTTATAACTATCAAACCTGTAGATATGACGGAGCATCATTGTGTGAATGCTTTAACTCTTGGAAATCTGAAAATGAATTACAAAGCGTAAAAATATGAAGTAGAGACTTTATGAGCCTTTGCTATTATGAATAAGCCAGGATTATGAGAGGAAAAGAGAGGCAGTCTCCTTCTAATATACCCCCTCTACAAGCTGAATGTTTTATTTGACTTGAGGCTTCTTTCATGGTCAAAAGATAGTCAATACATCTGAATTTTAATCTCAAGTTCTTGTCTCATGTCTTTATATCAAGCCTGAGAGATAATCCTCTTCTTTTAAGTGATTCTTGTATACATTTCCATTTTCCATTTATTATTTACACCCCCTTTACCTCCCTAAAGATGCTTAAGACAACTAATAACAGAGAAATAATGCAGAATACAACCCAACATGAAAACTACAATTTTAAATTACAAAACAGAAAGGAAAAAAAATCCACCACTTTGCTGCAACAGGATTTTATAATGAGAAAGATAAATCAATTAAAAAGGATTATTCTTGTTCATGTCCAGAATAGGTTTCTGAAGTAACCCTTGCCCAAAAGCAGTGATCTCCTTTGAAATCCTATCTTTGCTGGTGAACCATTCAACAGTACATCCCCTTATAGATCAAAGATGCCAGTTTTGAAAAAGTAATAAAGGAACGGCTAAATCGCTCAGACTATGATCAGACACAGCAAACAAAAGCGTCACTGAGAAAACTTAGAAAAGGCTTTGAGGTGGGATTGTTCACACACCAATATGCCCCTCTCATGAATATTCTGTGCTAGAAAAGGTCAGTTAGAGAAGGGTTGGGAACACAAGGGACACACACAGTCTTTGGCAATTTCTGCACTGGGGGCTAATTTTGGATTATATCCCAGAATAGGGACCTGCCATCCTCATGCTGGTGCACATTATGGTCATCCCTAGACAGGGCCTTCCATCATATGGGGGGCAGGTCCCTATTCTGAGATACAATCTGGAACAACAACAACAACAACAACAGCTGGCTTTTCTACTCCACTTTTCTCACCCATTTAAGTGGAGTCAAAGCAGAATACCCTGTGAGGTAGGTAGGGCTGTGAGAGCTCAGAAGAGAGCTGTGATGAGCCCAAGGTCACCCAGCTGGCTTTGTGGGGGAGGGCAGAATCAAACCCAGTATTCCCAGATAAGAGACCGGCTCCCTAACCATTAGACCAAACTTGCCCAGTGCAGAAAGGGTCACTCTGAGGTGCCTCTGAGATGTCCTTTTTTCATGTCTGAACATAGTATAATTCTCTAAAGATATCCTACCAGCACAGCCACCAGGGCCCCACCAATATAGCAGTAATGATCCCACCAGTTCAGGGATAGGCATAATAGCACAAAAAGACAGAAGAGCTGCTACACATTTATCTCCTTGTCCTTAGCTGTTCAGGAAGGTGAACTGTCCTCTCCTTTGTCTAGTAGACTTCCTGGCCTAAAATACACTGCTGTTGTGATTCACTTTGCCACTATTACTGTCAGCACCAAAGAACTCTCTGCATGTAGCAAGTTATCACCAAGCAAAGAGGAAACATCCATACAATTCCTTTTTATACTTGATTATCATACCAAGAATAGTGACAGCTATGAATATTTATAGTTTATAAATGTGATTTGAGAGAATACTGCAATGCTTTATTTTCTGCTTTTTATGTGTACGTGAACACAAGCCTTTTAGGAAATGATGGATTTGAGTACTAGTGATGGAAGAAAGGTATTTTGGTTTCTAATGTCACTATGATTTTTACTGGTTTTAAAGATCAATTTGCAATCTGGCCCATGGCGTGTATATAGTCAGAAAAAGAGTATGAAAGGCAGTTTGGCATAACAGACTGAGTGGCCCACATTTCTAAGGTCTAATTCTGGATGACACCAAGTCTTTCCATGGCCCTGAGGAAGTTCCTTAAAAAGACAAGTCAGATCGATTCAGAGACAAAAAAAAAATGTAGACTTGAAGCACAAACACACAGACTGTCCACCAACTTAGATTGCTTGAACTTTAGATGACAGAAAATGAGGTTTTTGCTCATCATATATCTTGCTTTTAAGTGGCTAGTTTACAAAAATAAACTTGTGCAGACAAATGCAAGTGGATACTGACTATGTTAGCAAAAGGTCAGGAACGTAATGTTGGGTCAATGATAGTGTCCATGGGTACAAAACATTTCTGAATTGTTCTTTGTGTATTTCAATTGGAATCAAATATCTGAAAACTTGATTTGATTCAAATCCTTAAAATTCGAATTTACTCAAATTCGATTTGAATTAAGCAAATTCAAATTCATTTATTTGAATTTTGATTTGAATTTGCACTTACAAATGTCGATAACATTCGTATGTGCTTGTATGCATTGTTACACATCCCATACGCATCTGTACACGTCTGTATGCATCTTGTAGTAATTCCATATGCAAACCCATTTTCATCCTGTATGGATCCATGCAAGTGCATACGGATGCGGGAAAGACGCATACGTGCAAGCACACGTCATGTACAAACCCGTACACATACTAATGTCTGAATAATTCAAACGGAATAGATTTGAAAATTCAAAATTCATTTGAATGTTTAAGTTTGAATTTATGGACATTCAATTTGAATTTGAATGTCAACATTCAGACGAATTCGATCAAATTTTGAATGTCTTTGAATATCCGTGCACATCCCTACTACCATGCAAGGTAAAAAAAACCCAAAACCCTTCACTCCTCATCAGTAGAGATAAAGCCTTATGCAGTCTGTGGATGGTGGAGCTATTTTGTATTCTGTTTGTTTGCAATACCTTTAGTTGATCCATACAGTATATAAAGGGATCGGTGCCCTTAATTTATTGAACTATGGTCATTATCGTATTTTTTACTTATGTAAGGGTGGAAAAAATGCATATTTACACTTTCATTTGTCTGAGTCCAAAGTTATCCCATC
The DNA here is from genome assembly GCA_023333525.1 of Aspidoscelis tigris stejnegeri. Classification (NCBI taxonomy): domain Eukaryota; kingdom Metazoa; phylum Chordata; class Lepidosauria; order Squamata; family Teiidae; genus Aspidoscelis; species Aspidoscelis tigris. The sequence continues at coordinate 90,750,235 of JALMGA010000004.1, forward strand.
GGTACTTATACAGTTTAATACTCTTGGGATTCATTCATTCTCAAGGCAGAGCTGCAAAAATAAGTATATTTTATGACAGACACTAATCTCCTTACAGATTGTCAAGCTGGCTAGTAGAGATGGTAACATCCATTTGCAATGGATTTACACTTCTAGGCCATAGGCTCATGGGCAGCTTCCTCCAACACAATGCCCTCCAGATGTTTTGGATTACAATTCCCAACAGCCCTCTCCTGTCAAAGCCTGTTCCATTGGCCAATTTCACTGCTGTAAGTCCATTCAGTTGTTAAAATGCAGAACACATTTTGATGGAATCTGATCTGATGGCTTGGTAGGATTTTTTGTTGTTGTTAATGTTATCAGTAAGTAATGTGATCCAATGTTGTTCTACTTCAAAATGGAGGTCTGCGTCACAATTCATGTTATGATTACTCTATTATTACAACTATAACCATTAGACTAATTGGCCAATATACATGATGTAGAGCAATGTAATGATAAAATAACAACAAAGGAAGAACAATAATGAATAACCATGAAATAACTATCAAAATCAACAAAATAGATTTGCATCATTGGTTGTCTTGTACCTTAATGGGTTTGTTCACACTTGCTGGCCTGGTATAACATCATACCAGGCCGGTAAGGATCCTGAAAGACAATGATCCTCTGAGAGGCAGGATCCTGGGACGCAGGATCTTGAGAGACAATTCAAACAATGGGGGCTAAACTACCCTGGTTCATAGATGGTAGCACTCATAAGCAGGGGCTAGCCAGATCACCATGGCAACAGCCAAGGTGATATCTGGTACACACTCAGAATTTGCCATAATGATCTAGATGCTGCATGTGACTATGAAGCTGCAGTTGTGCAGCTATGCCCACTTGCTGCACCACAATGTGAAGAGGGTGAGGATGCAGCATTCAAGAGCAATCCAGCCATGCCTAGAAGTGTGAGGAAGGCTGCGGCCATTCCTGGTGAGCTGTGATCGTGAATGGGTGCAGACACACCTCACCAGGAAGTGGATTGGAGCTTGCTAGCATGTAAGTGCAAATGGGCCCTAAGAATCACAATAGAAGAAGGTGCCTCTAGACATGGCCCTTGCTCCATCTTAAATGTGAGGCTCATTCAGGCCCTCCAAACTGGAGGACTGAAAGCTTTGCATTTAAGACAGAGCTGTTCCATCTTACTTCAAACTGGAGGACCAGAAGCTTCACTTTTGCAGCAGAGCTGCTTCCTGTCCTCCAGACATGAAGTTCCATCAGTGGCTGTAGGAGAGCAGTAAGTACCCCTTAGTGCACGGTAAAAAGATGCTGGTTCTCCAGCATCTTTTAACTTCGCAGGGTATGAGGGAATGCCATGCTCTTACTGTGGGGCACGGAAACCACAAACTTGCTTCACTGCTCCCGTCTCTGTCTGGAGGTCCCCAAAAAAGACACATTATAGGTTTTAAAAATAAATGGATAATTATTACTTAAAATGCACACGCCTTATTGCCATTTTATGAAGTGTTGACTGGTTAACACATAGGCTGCATCTAGAGATCATTCTGTTATATTTGTATTTTCCAGAAAAAAGCATGGATACTCTGGGAAATCAATGCTTTATTCCAGAATATCCAAACATATTAGAATAAGTCGCCAAGGTCTGGATGAGCCATAGACAGCTATTACTCCTGTTCTAGAATCTCTCTTTGTCATGCTGAACATATGTAAAATGCAAAACAGCCACCTTGCATGGTAAACAATTTTATGCTAATGAGTGAAAGTCAAAGAATGGCTAGCTAGCCCCTTTAATCCACATAAATCCTAGAGAAAATGCTACACAAGGCACAGATCATTCCAGTAGTCCTACTTGTACTTAATTCTACCATTTGGTCCTATTTGTAGTTGCAGATCTCAACGGGATTAAGTTGGCTGCTGTGCAAATCAAATGACTTAAGTGGATTATGATCTGTAGACAAGAATTTCTCTCGAAGATGTAAATGTAGAGATAGATATACAAACAACCAGTTGATAGATGACTATTTCATATTAGTAATTCAATTTCCTTCTTTCCTTGTTACTTTAACACATACACTTATATACTAAGTATATCCTCATCAATAAAGTTATAAATCTGCCAGTTATTACATCTATGTCATATAACCATCACATGAATGTACTGCATAACAGTCATATATTGTATGTTATTTTACAATAACCGCATAATTCTTTCCTCTTTTATTACTTATTTAAAGCACAGCAGTTTACTCCCAAGTATCCTTCTCTATTCTGGAGTCATTAGATTTATTTGTTTATATATTACTCTTGTGGAGCATCTCCCTGTATCTCAGGCGTCTAACCGGTGCTACATTTGGCGGAACCTGTAGTAGGAGGAAAAATCGGCATAATTTGAAATGCATAACTGGGCACAACACATTTGCCTATACTCCTAGAATATAACCTGATTCAAAGGAGATTCAAGAGGGCCAGGTCTGTAGGAGTACCAAATAGTACACCAATACTACCCAGTAGCTCAGGGACTGGACATTTCCACATTTGCTTATCTGTTCTGGTCCAGCAGGACCAGGACAGATGGGAGTGGTTCCAGCAGCTAGACCACACTTATTATCCCAGAATAAGCTGTCCATACTTGGCTGGCTGTTTTGGGACAACAACCAAACTTGCCATGAAGATTGCATGCTCTTTGGAACTAGGTTCTGCATTTTCCAATGGCTAGGAGTCCCCCCATTGGAATCCATTTCAGTAGCACATTTTGGTACATCATGATAAAACACCTATGATAACTCACCCCACAGAGATGCACAGCCTTCCACATAGCTCCTTGGCCTGTTTTCCCATTACAAGGCATTGCTTCCCATTAAGCCAAGTTCACCATAGAGAAAGAAGATCTATGGACTCATTTCTTTGATTGGCTTAAGATTAAGAGTGGAAAGGCCCTAAATCTCCTTTCAATTTTCTTCTTTATGCATATTTCAGCTCTGAATAGGCTAATGGGTGCATAATCCAGCCTATTAAAAATGGTCAGTTTCCACGTAGATTTTTACTGAATTACACGTCTATAATGTCTTACCGAGCATTAGTGGGGCTTTTTTTTTTCTATTTTCATCCTGGAACTATTTCCTTTCAGTTGTCTTGCCTTTTAGCTCATCGGCCCCAAAGGGCATCATGTGAGAAATGATAAGGCAGTCACAAGTAGCCATCATATGGACACCAACCAGTGTGTTCTACATCTGCCTGCCTGGTTTGGACTACTTGTTTTCAGACCGGTACCATCCTCCAGAGCATACTCCGAAGGTGTGCACGCAGAACCTACCTTTAAAGCTTTGGTGCATATCCCCAGATCAAGAAGTGAATTAACAGGTATTTCTGCACTTAGCTTCCTGTCTGTTGGATGGGAAAAGTGCAGAACAGATTAACATGTACTAGTGTTTGCACTTGGGAATGCTAGTACATGGTGGGTTAACCCCAATACACCCGGACACTCACTTGTGTCCAGTCACATGTCCAATCTCTGACAGGGAGCCGCCATTTTGAGACCAGTGACCCGGCATTGGGAGATATCTATTGCATTGCAGCCATTTTCTGATATTCCTCCCTTATATGTCAGATTTTTGAGGAGGATAATTAAAACACAACTCTTTCACACTTTGGAAACTTATGCTTTGAATTTCTGTTCTCTTTCCCCACTCTTGCTCTATAATTTCTTGCAAACAGGCATCTGGAGTTCTGAGTAAAGAATGATGACTTTTATGTCAAATGAAATCTTTTATCAGTAAATTTTATTGCAACATTCTTGCTGCAGCTTTCAAAGTGAATTTATTTGATACAAGACGTGTAGCTTTGTATTATCCATTTGTAGAGCTATTTTTAATTTCCAGACACTGTGTGGTTGTACATTTCCTCTCCATCATCACAAACAGCACAATAAAAATGCTCTCAACAGCCAGGAAACTCTTGGAAGCCACAGAAATATTTTGCTTCAGTAACTAACTGCTGAGTCCATTTTTATTTGTTCAGCTAAAGTTAAAAGATAGGCCCAATTCACTGGGGATGGCCTGTGGAAATAGCTGGCTCAGCAACTGCCTAAGAACCATCACTGCATTTTATCTAGAAATGGCCAAAGTTGACTAGTGTTCCAAATATGAGCACTAGTCTATGAGTGCGTCCCCATGTGGCTGCCACTGCCTTGTGGTGGATTCGAGGCAGCCTTAATGCAAATCTCAATTCACATTCAGGAGTCCCCATGGCAATGGAGGACAGGGCAGATTCAAGGCGAACCCGCCTGTCCCTATGAAAACCGCAGTAAATCCCTGCATCGGGATGCCACAGTTTTCTCCACCTCCCCCTTGTCTGAGTGCTTAATCACACAGGTAAGGGCTTGATTTACCCCAAACGATCACCTGACAGCTGACCCGCAGTCAGCTGAGCAACTGTCAGGTGGATATAGGGGCTGTCAAGAGCACGAGCAGAGCTCCGGTAGGATGATTAAAACAGAAGTTTTAATCATTTTAATGGACCTCTGCTTGTGCACATGACAGCTGCTATACCCACTTGACAGCTGCTCAGGCAATCGTTTGAGGTAAATCAAGCCTTTACCTGGGTGATTAAGTGCTCAGGTAAGGGGGGGACAGTTGCGATCGCAGCATTAGCAGCAGGGACAGCGAAACCCTGCCTGTTAATGCTGCAATTGTAACCCGGGAGTGTCCTCATGACCCCAGGATAACCCGTTCTTGCCCCATAAAAAGGGTTTTTTGGGTTCAGTTTTGAGGATTTTGTCCCTCATGTAGCCCCAATTAGGGCTTTGCATGGGGACTCAAGCAAGGTAAACTCACATTTGCCTTGAAGGATCCTTACCATGGGGATGGGGGAGAATGTTGGCTAATTGCACTCCTTTCCTGTCTAGCGGATGGGAAAGGAAATGCAAAAATGCGCCAAGTTTTTAAAAAACAGTTCTCCTTGCAAACTAGCAAGTTAGTCCTCTCTTCAGAAAAGGAGTTGTTAAGGGAGAATAAGAAATAATTTCAGAAGAGACAAGTGAATTTTTCCCCCTCCTAAGATTTGTTAAAAAAGAAGTTTGCATAAAATTACGGTCTTCATTAAGAAATTTGCTTTTCAAATATCTAAGAACTCTTAGCCTCAAGCTTGCTGCCCACTTGCCTGTCTGTTTTAATGTTGTACAAGAAGAAAATGTCTAAGAAAATGGAAACAAGTTTAGCAGCAGGTGGCTGAATCACAGCCTTCTGAAAAGCTGTTAAAGTCCTTGTTTTTTTTTAAAAAAGTCTGTGAAATAAAGTGCAGTTGCATGCAATCCCCCTTGCACGTATTGATTTTGAGCAAAGGAGTTGCTATATATTTAATACAAATTGTAAACCCTGGCAGGTGGACAAGCTTAGAACAACTTAAGTTGTGCGAGTAAGTTTGTTTAAGCAATTCTCTTTCTGGTAGTTCACATTATTCTCTAATTCTGTCCAATGGCTCTGTTTAATTGTCAACAAGTCTGATTTAGGCTGCAATCCTATACAAACTTAATTGGGAGGAAGTCCTATTGAACTCAGTTGCGCTTACTTCTGAATGGTTCTTTTGTATGGAATAGAGATGCACAGTATTTGCAGCTATTTGTTCATTCATTCATACATGCATTTGTTTGTTTTATTTCATTTTGACCAGGAAGGTAATCCAGCAATTTAAGCCCTCCCTAATTCATCAACTTTCATGAGAAAGAGTGAGGACCATGTCTTAAAATCCAGGGAAAATAAAATAAATGGGAAAGAGACTCACTTTTGATGAGCTGTACACTCTGCATGCTTTTACTTCACAGTAAGTGAGAGAAAAATGACTGAAGTGTTTCTTGGTTAAAATAAAACTCAGCAGTTGAAATCTAGTGATATATTTTCCATGCGATAGAAGTGCATCAGTTCTGTAAGGTATCTTTGAAAATTCTACTCTAACTGCAGTCATGTCTGCAGTCATGTCTTCTCATCTGTAAGTAAGTAAAACTCCGAGGACTCTGACAAAGCTTTCTGTTCTCCCACCCCACAACAGAACACCATGTGAGGTGGGTGGGGTTGGGAGAGCTTAGAAGAGAGCTGTGACTAGCCCAAGGTCACCCAGCTGGCTTCATGTAGGAGTGCAGAATCAAACCCAGTATTTCCACATAAGAGAAATGCTCCTGACACTTCAACATTTCTTTGATATATCTTCATTTGTGTTTTGGTAAATCCCTTAACTATTAGGTGCTTTTATGGTGTCCCTGTGGGCACATGGTGCTCACTAAGTTCTTCTTGGGGCCTATTTGCACTTATGTAATAGAGCACTTCTGGATGCCCTCAGTCCGGTTGAGGTCTGCCCACACTCTGAGCCACTGTTGCCACTTGGGCCATTCTGGAGCTACCTCTACCTGCCCATGTTGCCCAGTCACTGTGACAATGGACTCACATATACCCATTGATGTAGCGAGGTGATTGCACTTAACAAGCACTTGGGGAAGCACTGAGTATCAGGCATCACAAAATGCAGACACCCAATGCATTCTGGCACTTAGCCAGCCTTTGCATCAGGTGAAAGTGTGAGAAGGCCCAATAACTGAAAGGACACTTTATCTACCATTCATGTCATAAGGCTTAATTTTCTTCCTGAAATCTCAGATTTCTTATGGTATATTTATTTATTTTATTTATTATTTGTATTTCTATCTCACCCTCAGTGATGGCAAACCTTTTGAGCTCGGTGTGTCAAAATTTGCACGAAAACGTAGCTTAACTCGGGTGCTGTGTCACATCTAGAAATATCCATAATTCTGTGATATTTGTAGCTCTAGTAAAAAAGTTATATTTTTGATATATGTATTTTATTAAAAGCAAAAACAAATAATTCTTTACATTAGTGACTTTTGTTGCTAAATTTTCAATTGAAAGTTGGCATTTCATACACTTCAAGAACAAGCAAGCACTACGCGCCCAGGTGCCAGGGTGACCATGTGTGTCACCCAAAAGGGCTTGGCGTGTCACCTGTGACACGCGTGTCATAGGTTGGCCATCACCGCCCTATACCGAAGGTCTCAGGGTGGGTAACAACATTTAAAATCAGACATATATTAAAACAATAATAGTATATAATAAAACAGTAATAGTGACTGAAAAGCAGGAAGAGACAGTATATTCCCATTTAGCCAAAGACCAGGGCAAAGAGGTGAATCTTCACCAGCTGTAGCCTATACTCGTATATGGACAACAGGCTCCTATTCCAGAGTATATTCCAGAATAAGATCAAGTGCGAACAGGCCCAGTATCTGTATATTTTTTGCAGCATTGCATTTCTATCCTTAATCTTGCCATAGCCTGGGAGGCAAACTGCCTATTAGTGCAGAAATGCCTTCTTCTGAATAATCAGCTGTGTAGGAGAGCGTCTCTGCAAGGGCAGGAGAAGATTATCCAGCTCTGTTGGAGTCAGGAACTGTAAGAGGTAATTGAAAGACTCATCAGAAGGGGCAGTTAGAAATTCTAACCTGACATCGAGATGACTTAAAGCTTCATTTAGTTCCACGAAGATGCTCCAGCAACATCCACATTCTTTGATGTTTTGCATGTAGGAGTGGGCCCCTTTTCCAAGCTTGGTAGCGGTGCACTTCATTGGGACAGGCCCAAAAGTTTAGATTTGCCAGAGTATTTCAAGAATGTAACATAAGAGCTCTTTATTTTTATTTTTTTATTTAATTTAAGGAAATAAAAACAGAAGCATAATAAGTAACAATGTATGGCAAAAAGGAAAAGGAAAAGCACCTATCCCTTCACCCTCAGTACACATCAAGGCAATGTCTTAATTAACTCTCCTCTTCTTCCTTTGATTTAGCCGGAACAAAGAAATAGCCTTGTTATTTCATCTCTCCAACATTCGGGAGCTTGGGGTCTCATTGGAAAGTACAATAAATCTTTCCAATTTCCTTCTGTCTTGAAGAACAATTTCAGACCTTGGCTTTTAAATCTTATTTCCCTCATTTTATCAAACCTATGTAATTCCAATTAGAGCTTTCCCCCCCAGTTTTTGAGTCTGAGGCCCTGATCAAGGGGGCAGTGAAAGCTACAGGAATCCATTGCCAAATTGACAGTCCGCTGCCTGTCATGCCTATGTCACTGAAGCAAAACTGTGTGACATTTTATGGCCGTGCCGCATGATTTCTGTCCACAAATATGGCCGACTGATCCATCATAGTGACAGTAAAGGGCATCAGATGAACTCCCAAAGTGTGGCATATGAGAGAATGTTGCTGAGGCACTCAGAGAGTATGAAATCCTGCACACTCTCTCCTCTTGCACCATTCTTCATCTCTGTGACAAAGTGCCAGTGATAAGCATGCACACTCACGTGACCCATGGGTCACAAATGTGCATGTCTCTTGATTCAACAAGGTTGTCTGGTTGTGGCCTGATTCATCTCCACTTACTGTTGCCATTTTTAAACAGTTTATATTAGAATGTGCACAAACCTGAAAATGGAGTTTTAAAATGGACCATATGTGGTTCAGGGCAAACTGGTTCAGGGCAAACCTCAAACCAATGTCACAAGTCCGGCTCTCACAATCTGAATCTGCCAGGAAGGCAGGGGTGAAGCAGCTGAGGGTAAACCCAGCAGCGATAGATAAACCCAGGCTACTGACCGGCACAGTCCTGGAGATCCACCACGTGTTTAATGGTGATTAAACTTTTCAGGGATTAAAATTCAGGGACTTAGCTCGAAACGACTAAGTAGAATCTTTTTCTGTGTATCGTTATTCTACTTTTTCACTTTATCTTATCATTTTCTTTTCCCTATTAATGAATTTTGTCAACTTATATAACTTTGTAAAGATATAGGATACGATGGACAAGGAAGGCCAGCCTTTAAGATCTTTCCTGCTTCAAACATAAGTCGCCATTTCCTATTAAAATAAACATGATTTTAAAATAATCTTAATTATGGCGACCTTGAGTTCACAGTTTAAATAGCTAACCACTATGGCCCTGGTCACACCTAGGTGAGACAGGACATCCTATTCATAATTTGAACTAAGGTTGCACCAATTCTGTTCACATCTAGGCCGTCTTCATTTTGAGCTGCATTGCTCACACATGCATTGCTCTCTGATCAAGCTGATCCTCCTCCACAGAACGCTTGGCTCTCCACCCATTTTGCTGTGTCAAAATATCTACTTTCTTGACATCAGAGCAAATCTGGAGAGGTGATTGGAAGACCTGGGGCTGTTCCTGCCAGGGATCTTGTGATGTCACATCCGGCACAGACTGGAAGAGAAGGAAGGCTGTCCCCATGTGGAAGAGGACTCCTTTGATCCCACGTGGCCGCAGCCTCCAGAATGTCCAAAGGCAGCATCATGGAGAGCCTCGGCTGGAAGCTAAGTCCCTGCTGCCATCGGAGGAGAGGAGAGACCAGCAGCCAAGCAGCAGCAGTGGCATCGCAGCTCTCCTCGCCAAGGCGACGCCCTCTGAACAGACCCGCATGTGTGCCCCATCACCCCCTCCAGAGGGTTCTGTCATCGGGAGGAGGGCCCAGAGCCAGCCGCAATGGGAGGAGGAGGAGGAACGGGCCAGGCAGAGGCACATCACCCGGACACCTGAGCAGCAGTAGAGTCTCCTGGGTGCCGTGATGATGGCAGGCTCCGGCTGTCAGTGACAAGGGAGGTGAGGTGAGGTGAGATGGCCCAGGGGGAGCTGCTAGAGATTACTTGCAAACCAGTTTTCCCAGCTTCTGTACATTAAAATAGAATTTTAGAAGCCCTTTAAAGGTGGTAAAGACTAACAAACCCAGACTTGTTCAAATTGAATCGGGCGATTTGATCCTTTTCAGCTAAACAACTTAATCTATCTGACCATCCATTCGTCCATCTGTCTATACGTCCATCGGTCCATCAGTCTGTCCATCCCTCTGTCTGTCCATCTGTACATCATCTTTCTGTCTGTCTCTTCTTCTGTCTGACCATCTGTGTGTCCGTCTGATCGTCCAACTGTCTGTGTCTGCCCATCTCTCTGTCCATCTGACCATCCACCTGTCTGTCTCTCTCCATCCATCTGTCCATCCACCTGTCTGTCCAACTATCTGTCTGTTCATCTGTCTGTCCATCCACCTGTCTGTATCTCTGTCTGTCTGTCCCTCTGTCCATTTTTCTGTCCATCCATCTGTCCATCTCTCCATCCATCCATTTCTCCATCTGCCTGTCCATCTGCCCATCCATCCATCTGTCTGTATCTCTGTCCATCTGTCTCTCCATCAGTCCATCTGTTCATCTGCCCATCCATCTGTCTGTCCACCTGTCCACCTGTCTGCCTGTCTTCCTGTCAGTCTGTCTGTCCATCTCTCTGTCCGTCCATTCCTCCATCCATCTTTCTGTCCATCCATCCATCTCTCCATCCATCCATCTTACCATCTGTCAGCGCATCTGTCCATCAATCCATCAGTCCATCCATCTGTCTGTTTGTCCACCCATCCATCTGTCCACCCACCCATCTGTCTGTCCGTCCATCTGTCCATTTGTCTATCCATGTGTTTGCCCTTTCATCTGTCTGTCCATCCATCTGGTTGTCTTCCCAGCCACCTGGCCACCTGGCCATCTGCCTTTCAGTCTCACTGTCTGTCCATCCGTCCACCTCTCCATCCATCTGTTCATCCACCTATCTGTCTGTCTGCCTCTCCATCTGTCCGTCCCTCCGTCCTTCCACCTGTCTGTACATCCATCCATCTGTCCATCCACTTGTCATGTCCCGGGCCGGCAGGGCGCACAGGCAGGCACACGCTCGTGCCACTGCTACGTGGGGGTGGGACGTACTCAAAGTCAGGTCACAGTCCAAAGTCAAGGGTCCAAAAGTTTGGCAAGTCAAGGGGCAGTCCAGTGAGTCAGCAAAGTCAGGGGTACAGTCCAGGTTCGAGAGTCCAGAAGTTCAGCAAGTCAAACAGTTCCAAGGTCCAAGGCACGAGTCCGGTTTCACAGCAGGGTTGCACGGCTTTGTCTGCAATGAGCTCTGGGCGCCACCCAATTCCTTAAATAGGGAACGCCGCACTGCGCCCTTTCCTCTCCAGGTGCCTGATTCTTGATGAGCGGTGCGTGATTTGTTTCTGCCTGCACAATGCCTTCGGGCAGGGCAGGGCGGTTTCCTCATTGCTTTCACCTGCAGAGGAATCTGCGCACTCCCCTCAGGCAGGGTCCTCGGTGCTTGGGCCAGCACCGTCTGCCCACAGCAATGTCGGGGGCGCAGGCATGGGCATGGGCGGGGGTGCGTCTGCCTCCTCCTCCCCTTCTGAAGAGCTGGAGTTGGGAGGCACGACAGGAGGCATGACACCACTTGTCTATCTGTCCGTCTGTCCATCTGTCCATCAGTCAGTCTGTCTGTCTTTCATCTGTCTCACCCTCTACCCAACGGTCTGAGAACAGGTTACAACAATAAAAACCAAATGTAAAATGAGCATACTAAAACTTTAATAGCGCCTGAAAGTTTGCCCTATTTAGGCTAGGGCAAGGAGATTTGATTCAAGATATGAACTGACCCTGACCCCTGAAAGTGGGAGTGATTCAATTTGATTGAACACTTGGTTTCGGACATCTCTAGTTTATACCATGTCTAGTTCATCTGTATTGAGTGGTGCTCTATGGGGAGCTGTCCGTGGTGCTGCTTTCCTATATAGACATCTTACAATACCACATTTGGTATTTACTGTGGACTGCAAATAAGAACAGAAAAGATCTGCATTTGCACAGACACCTCTCTTTAACCAAGTATTTTGTAAAGCATCTTAAAATGACACATTTCTCTATGCACCAGAAATTCTCAACTCTTTCATATCTGTCTTTGAGCTCAGGAAGAACCCTTGTCACACCAACCTGAAGTAGTTACTGGGATAAATGGACTCCCTTAGTATAAGACAACTTCCTGTGTTCCATTGTATTTCCCTTTCAATTTTCCATTGCCTATGCCTATCTCTTTTCTTCAAAATAAAAAGGAAATGCAAAATTATATGTAAAATTTCTGATAGACATATGGTTTATAACAGTTTCCAAACTAGTTTTAACTGTTGGTGATAAGACACAAAACCTGTTGCCTCCAGTTCTGGATCTATAGTCAAAGAGACATTTGGCCCACTATAACACTAAAACATGAATGCAAATTTCATTTACTTAGCCACATTTCTATGCCATCTTACTTTTACAAGGAGAATGGAAAGGGTGACAATCAATTGAACTCTTCACAGTTCATAATAGAACAGAAATACATTAATGTACATATAATAGAACACATTTAAAATATGCATTTAAAATAAATGCATAAAACAAAAAAAAATCCAGAGAGTTTATTCATAGGTTAATGGAACAGCAGGACTGGCAAACATCAGTTGTGTTTAGAAGTCCACAAGGTAGACATTTGCCTCCAGATAAATGAGTGGTGGTACTATAGGGAAAGCTCATCATCTGCAATTTTCAGAGCTGCCCTTGTTAGACTGTATTATAATATCCAAACTTTAATTGTGGATGCACTGAAGTCAGTATCTTTCAGAACCAGCAGAACAGCTTCAGCAGATTTTTGAAGCCCCTTCAACCTCCAGCGTAAAACCCAGGTGTTTTCTCCATTGAAACCACCTGTTTCAATACTGCTTCTAAATTTATGCTAAATTTAGTCCTCTTGAAAACTGTTCTCACTATGGTTCAGGAGTGAAGTCTGCATTATTTTGGAGGCTTAGTCAGCACATGGGGAGACTCCCAGGCTATTTGGGGAGGAGATTGACCCTCGCGTCATTAGCGGCAGGTTTCATATCCTGTTCTCACCGTTCCTGTCCTGTGTGTTGGAGATCGCAACTGTTTGGGCATTTTTGGCAATAAATGGTGACTGAACAGAAACGAGTCTCTTTCTGTGACTATTTTCCACCTCCATTTCCCGATTGCCAGGTCAGGTGAATATGCAGGACAAACAGCAGCTTCTGAAATGTGCATACAATAACGGAGGCCCCCAGTTTTACAGCAAAAGATGCAATCGCCATCCCACGAGTCTCTTTCCGTGACCGTTATTCCACACACCCCTCCCCAATCGCCAAGCTAGGCATGATAATTTAATTTAAATGACTTAATTTAGCACACAAGCAATAAACTGTTGTACTGGTTGGAGCAGAGGTGCACACCTCCGGTAAACTGCTGCCAAACCCCATAGTGGTTTTGCAGAATGATCTGGCTTTTTCATTTTTTTTTTTTACTATAATATTTTTATTGCCTTTCAGCCCTATGTGCTGTAATTGGGGAAGGAGGCATTGGGTGGCATTTCCTTGCCGTCACTACAGTTGGCGGCACAGAGGTTGGTAACATCAGCCCAGCTTTCTATCAAGAGAGTGGGGGTGGAGAGAAAAAGTTGCTGTTTCCACATGCAGGGGTCTAGCACAGTTTGCATGGGGACACCCATATTCGAATTGAGCCCACATTATCAGCAAATGCATGGGGACTGCTCAATTCAAATTCAGCCCTGCATCCAGATTAAAAATAACCCAATCCACGCTAAATGGAGTGCATGGGGACACAGCCTTAGAGAAGGCTCAGGAACATGAGGGCCACACATTGTCTCTCTGAGGTGCCTCTGAGACACCCCTTTTTGTTATGCCCTGAGCTCTACAAAGAAATTACTTCCTAATTCACTGGGCTAGAGAAGAAAACATCTTAATAGCATTGTAGAGGGGACATTGGATGTCAGCTAGTGTTTTCATGTCACCTTAAGGCCACTTCTAATGCACTCTGAACAGTGCATTTTCTGGCCTTAAATGCTCATTAGAAGTGGAATGAAATGCCCTGTTGTGTAGCAGCTACCACCTGCACACTATCTATGAATCACCTTTATGTTTCTGTTCCGTTTTGTTTTACTGTGTGTGAACACAGCCTTAGTATTTACTACATATATATCGGTCGTAAATAGGAGAGTCTAATGGTGATAATATCATGAATAACTTAGTTTTAGGGTGTTACAGACTTCCAAAGTTTAGAATGTTCTACTTTTCCTGGAGGTGGAAAGGCTATTACTCTAGTGTTTTGTGGGGACTACCTACCCTATGCTAACAGCTTCTAGCTACTGTTTAGCCACCAATGAGAGGAGGAGATGGAGAACATTTTAAGGGAAATCAGTTTTCATTTTCTGGTGATACCCCTAAGTGCAGTTAACATAAAGTGTTACACTCACCCAGTGCTCTTCTGTATATATTACTAGTTAAAGCTTTGAAACTTTGGAAATGCAGCTTGAGCCATGATGTCTACATAAGTATTAGCCTCACCCAAGTCATTTCATACTTCTTCTGACAACTTATACAAAGAAAAACATTGGCATGAGGTTCAGTGACATGTAAATGCATTTGTGTGAAATTGATTAAATCACTAAAGGAAAAGTAATCAACGAGCAAAACAGAGTTAAAACCAATTGCTCTCAAGATGACAATATAATCACACCTAAATTTTAATCTAGATGTGGTCCACCTTCAGAGCAAGAAAATGCAAATTGACCAGTCATTTTCTTTCTATATTATCTTCCCTGAAGTTTAAGTTTCTGAGTTAAATAATGCCAAAAGAAAATAGCTTGTGACTTTGATGATGTATTCTCTCACTCTGAAAGTGGACTGAAGCTGCTTTAAAACTTGGGTGCAATTGAAGACTAGGATATGGAATAAACCAAAATATTTTGGATAGCACACTGTCTTCTGATAACTAGGACAGTGCAACTTGGGCAGTGAAAAACAAAGAAACATAATCAATAATCCTGTACCATGTCTGTGATAAATTGACCATAATAAAGGAAGCCAGACACGCAGTCTCCATTTCAGGTTTGTGTTAGAAAAGGTGGCTTTAGTTCCTCTTCATTTCTCCTCTCGTATTTCATGCCTTCATGCAATATTTACCATTGAAAATAAAAGTTCTATATCAGGAAGGTATTTTAAAGTGATGCTTCAGTCAGAAATGCAAGCAAATATGAGAAGGCTGCCTCATATTGCAATGCCGTTGGGACTGATGGTCATTGAGAGGAAACTCATCTGAGGAACATCCAACAAAATGCAGCAGTGCACTCAGCTATAACCTATCTATTTATTCAGAGTGGATATCAGAAGGTGTAACGGTCAGAGGACTCTTGTCACAAACATTGTCCTTTCAACGCTTTGCAACCCACCCACCCACCCACTGCCCACCCAGAGATGCAACCCCCCCCCAAAGTATCTTTTTTAATAAGCGTAACCAAGCTAAATCCCTGTAAGTTTCAACCAAATTTTCAAGGAAATCAGCATTTAAACAAATACAGTAGAAAGATAGCATTCTTGTTTATTATTCACACAAAAACCACAATTTATAAACTTGGTGTGCCTTCGCTGGTGAATTGTTCTGTTAGAAAATTTCCGGGGCTTAGCTCGAAATGACTAAGTAGAATATTTTTCTGTGCATCTTTATTCTACTTTTTCACTTTATCTTATTTTCTTTTCCTTATTAATAAAGTTTGTCAACTTATATAACTTTGTAAAGATACAGGATACAATGGACAAGGAAGGCCATTCACCATAATTCACCATTTCCTATTAAAATAAACATGATTTTAAAATATTCTTAATTATGGCTACCTTGAGTTCACAGTTTAAATAGCTAACCACTGCCGCCCTGATCACACCTAGGTGAGATAGCACATCCTATTCATAATTTGAACTGAGGTTGTACCAGCTCTGTTCACACCTAGGTTGTTATAGGTCACCCTCAGGCCGTCTTTGCTTTTGGCTGCATTGCTCACACACACATTGCTCTGTGACCGACCTGAGCCTCCTCCACAGAATGTTTGCTGTGTCAAATCTATCTCATTGTATGTTGTTGTGTCGCTCTAGAGAGGTGAGGGTGTATGTTTGTGGTTCCTTTTAAAGCCTGCTCCACCACCTCCACACACCCCTTCCTTTTTTAAGTGCTTTTCTTCTCCATGTGATTAATTAAAAAAAAATAAATTTGCAAAAAAACCCCAAAAAAACAACACTAGATAGAAAAAGGAAGCATACACATAAACTGAGGAGAGAAGGGAAGGTACCTCTTTAACTCCACGTGTACTGCCCTCCCCTAGACATTTGCAGAAAGGGAAGACTGGACCCCACCACAGTTCAGCCTCCTTTAGCCCATCCCCCTGCTCACACTGAGGAAGAGAAGATGGCCTGACATGCCAGGACAGGCTGAGTCCTCTGGAAAAGAGGACTCCAGTTAAAACAATCTGACAGGTATAAGCCATCTTGGAAAATGAATTGAATAAAAATGTAACATGACGAGAAGATGACCAGAAGTCATCTTAAACTAAAAGTGTGACCAGGGGCAAAGTCAGTGTGGTGACTTGGCCCAACCCCTCCCAACTCGCCCTGCACAGAGCTGTGCAGAAAGGAAGCAGCTGCCAAGCACCATGGCCCAACTTCCAACAATGGAGTGCCAGTATATGAACTGGACTATATGCCCCACCGGCGTCCTGCTTTATCAGTTTATAAACAGACTTCCCCTTAAAGCAGCACATAAACACTAGCATGAACCAAACACTTAATGTTTATTAATATGAAGTAAATAGAATGCAGAAGCAAAGTAAAAGTTAGTTCAAAAGTCCTTGAGTTCCTTGAAAAGATGGTAGCTGATAAACAAATAAATAATTGGTTCCCAAATAAACAGCTTCACCAAAAGCTAACAGCTAAAGTAAGCTCCAAGTAATAGATCCCCACTACCATTCAGTGAGACTACTCTCCCTAAACAGTAGTGTTTGCCTCATGGCAATTCAGTTGCCCCATAGGTCCCTGTTTCCCTCTAACTCCGAATAAACAGTCTTCTGCACCAAGATCTTCCTCTACCCTAGAGTCTAGATCTTCCCTTCTATCCCTGTCCCTCCTTCCTGTTAGATGAAGGCCTAGAAGTCCCAAGGGTGCTGCAAACCCTCTCAATGATCCTTCTCCTGCATAAGCCACATGACAAGAGACGCCGAGAACGCCGGGCTGCTGTCTTTTATCCTCTGTGATCCAGCTGCTCTCATTGGTCAGTTTTGGTGGATTCCATCTCTGCTCTGCCCCTCCTGTCAATCAGGCTGCTGGAAAAGCCCACAAAACAAGCGTGAAGCTGCAGCCTGTCCCTGAAAATGTCACAGTCACCATAACTTCATAAATCACATGACAGAAGACAGCAATTTTGTAGCATGACCTTACCATATTTTGATAGCTTGTGGTTTCAATAATAGCAGGTTTGTTTATTCATCTAAAGGTAAGTATATTAGTGTGATGAGTTACAATTTTTATATTATTGACCTGCCAGAATTTCATCCATTTTTTATTGCTTGTTTCATTCTTGCTATCCCTGGAACTTCCTTAGTCTTCCTGGATCTATCCATGTTACTTCCTGCTTTATAAAAACTTCTGTTTTCAGCAGCAACAGCCCAATGTTTTTATTTCATTTTTCAGACTCCAGCCAGATTCCAGATAGGGAACTCACATTTAAAAAAGACTTTCCATGCTTTTCCCACTGGCCCTGTCCACTTTTTTTGCAGAGCGGATTTTGTAAAATTTAGTCCATTTTCCCCTCAACTAGTCTGGCTGGCTGTTTTAGTGTAAATACTGGAAAGGATGTTCCTGTGAGAGAGAAAATGGTGTTCCATTTTTGTCTTTGTTTTGCACTGACCAATCACAGCACTTTCTTTGCAACAATAGATCCACACACTTGATCCTTTATGAACATCATTAGCTCCTTTGCCCTCAAGAGGTTCAAAGGCTATGGCACTAATCTTATGGACTGAAGATCAAGGAAGTAATTTTCTCTCCCTGTCTTTTCATTTTACATTTATGAGCTCTCCCTCATGCATGGAACAGGAAACAGACAACGCAATACCAGTGCAAACAGACTACCACCACCAGTTCCTCTTCAGAGTTAAGGTTCTGAATGCCTTTCAGTTTTCTCATGCAAAATAATCTGTATGTGTGTGAGGAAGAGTGTGTATGCGTGCACATGGAGATGCAGACACATAGGCAAGCTTCAGCAAAATCCCTCTCAAAGTACAAAGAAAAAGCAGCAGTAACGACCGAATCACAGTGGCCATTTCTTGTGCCTTATGTTAGCCTAATCGGTGTAGAATGTACTATGAGTGGAGAGAAAAAATGAGAAGAGATCCCTACTGCTATGAGAGATCATAAAATCATAGAGTTGGAAGAGACCTCTAGGGCCATTGAGTCCAACCCCCTGCTGAATGAAGGATTTCCTAAACCATCCCAGAGTGCGTTCCCACCTGACTATTTCAGTGAGGGTTGGACTATCTTAGACCCCGCTGGACTATTTTAATCCAGGAACAGGACCGAGTGTGCATTTCGGGCTGTTCTCATTTACTTGACAGTAAACCGGACCCACTCACTGTATTTGGCTCTGGTGCCACCATGCTCCCCCACTGCTTCAGCAGGCTCGCTGTCACCTGGGCGAGCAAAGAGGAGGTGGACGGTGGAGGAAGGAGCTGCTGCCACCACTGGGCTCACTGTTGCCTGGGCACCCCCACTCTACTCATCCCCTTAAGTCTTGACCAAGCCGTGGCTCATGGCAGCGAGCCCGGCAGCGGCAGCGCCACCTTCCTCCTTCTCCTCCTCCTCTTCGCCAACCCAGGTGACAGCAAACCAGGCTGAGGGAATAACAGCAGCAGCAGTGGTGGCAGCAGCGCCTCCTCCTTCCTCCTCCTCCTCACCCACCTCAGGAGCCCACAAGAATGCATGTGTGCACAATCAGATCAGCGGGGGAGGGGGGATAATGGCTTGAAACACGGTTCTGCTTCTAAAACTTTTAAAACTTTTTCACTTGATATTCCTAGTAGCTGTAATCCTGTATCCTAAGCCTTTTTGCCTTTTCTGCTAGCATTGTGGGCATGGAGGGCATGGTGGGCTGTGAAATCCCACTCACATGTGGCTGGCATTGGCCAGGAGGATACAGCTCTGCCTCAAATAGCCCAAGAGCATTCCTATCTAGGGGGGGAAAAAAGGCTCATCTACAAAATTATAAAAAACTCTTATTTTCCCAGGATTTTTGCAGTATAGTCCTCAGAAAATTCGGGGATAAGAAGTTGAATGGGAATGCTGGTTGACTGAATTTGGATTATTTGCCTAACTAATGGGAACCCTGGATGCCAGATTTGAATCCAGTCCAGATTTAATTGCCTATGGGAACACACCTTCAGACAGATGTAGGTCCAGCCTCTGCTTGAAGACCTCCAGGAAAGGAGAGCTCACTACCTCCTGTGACAACCTATTCTATTGACTGATGGCCCTTACTATCAGGAAATTTTTCCTAATATCTAATATGTGTTTATTCCCTTGAAGTTTCATATCATCGTTTCTAGTCCTCCCATCTTGTGCAAGTGAGATTAGGGACAATCCCTCTGCACTGTGACAGCCCTTCAGATACTTGAAGACCATGATAATGTCTTCTCTTAATCTTCTCTTCTGTAGGCTAAACATTCCAAGATCCTTCAACCTTTCCTTGTAGGACATGGTTTGCAGACCACTAACTGTTTTGGTAGCCCTCCTTTGGACTTGCTTTATGTCTTTTTTAAATTGGCGTGCCCAGAATGTCTTTTTTAAATTGGGGTGCCCAGAACTGGACACAGTACTCTAGATGAGGTCTGACTAAGGTAGAGTAAAGATCAACCTGCTGCCCCTTTCCGTTCTGCAATTTTATGGCCACTGCTTGCCTGCTCTGGATGAGTTTCTAATTGTCTTCTCTCGTCAAATACAAAATAAAACATTTTATTCTCACTCACAGATTTTGTCCCCTCTGTGTTTGGCTGTGTGAGAAGGAGGAAGCAGATTATCAGAAATCTTTTTTTCAGCTTTAATATATTGAGCTGCCGATCTCCCACTGGGTCATTTTCTGCTTGATCTAGCTCCTGCATTCCATCTCTCTTCTGCTTGACTGCTTGGATGGAGCTCCTAAGCTCTTGCTATTTTTGTACATGTTTCTTTAAGGAGACAGATTCCCTCTCTCCCCCCTTTTCTTTTCATTCCACATGCCAGGACCAAGGGGCAAAGAAAGGAAACAGAATCACTCCTCTGTTAGAGCATTCTTCTTTCTTCGCTGAGTGGTATGTGTGTTTGTAGTTAGAACATATGAATATAAGTGGAGCCCTGCTGGATCAGGCCACAGCTAGGGGTGTGCACAAATACAGTTTTTGACATTCAATTCCAAATGCATATCGCATGTCCGAATTCATATGAATAGAGAAACATGAATGTATTAAAATTTGAACTGACCTGAATGCATTCATATCTATTCATACAAATATTTGATATGAATTTGATGGTACAAATGTCAACAACATCCTGTTTTTCTCCTGTACGTATCCCATTTTCATCCCGTATGTATCTGTGCAGATGCATAAGGTTACAAATAAGATGTGTAAGGATACCTATATAATGTGTATGTATATATATATATATGTATATGTATATATGTATATGTATATGTATATATGTATATGTATATGTATATGTATATGTATATGTATATGTATATGTATATGTATATGTATATGTATATGTATATGTATATGTATATGTACACATACAAACGTCCAAATTATTTGCACGAATGATTCAAAATATTCATATTGGTTTGAATGTTAAAAAATGAATAACTGGATATTCGATTCAAATTCAAATGTCCGTATTCGGCAGAATTTGATCGAATAACAAATAATGAATATATTGAATATTCTTGCACAGCCCTAGCCACGGCCCATCTTGTCCAGCATCCAGGCCCACCAATTGCCCGTGGGCATTGTAGGAATGTGCATGAATGGAGTTTTTTGCATTTGATTCATATTGAATCAAGCATAAGAAAATTTGTACTTGTTTGAATCGATCCCCTTCAATTGTGGCAGGATTCTATTCGATACAAATGGATTCATACAAATTTGTTCAGATATCCAATACAAACGCATATGTATCCAGTAGGTATCATGTAACATATCCACTCTGAATCCGCCCTGAATCCACTTTGAATCCACTCTCAAACCATGTCAAATTCACTCTGGGTCTGTTGCAGATGTGACTGGCACAGCCACTTTCCCACCTCCCTATTTCACAAATATTCCAAAGCTTCGTACCAATGTTCCAAAACATTCGTATTCATACGAATGTCAATGTACAAATGTCGTAACATTTCATTTGTATATGAATGTACAAATTTGTACAAATTCATGCAAATAATGAGTGTTACAAATATTTGTCCACATCCCTACTCCTTTGCATCTCTCTCCCACTCTGTGTGTTTCCATGCAATTTTTGAAGTTTTTTTTTTAAGGTGGGATCTTGAACAGGCTTTCTCACAAGGAAACTCTTTGGTTCGTTTCATTTTTGTGACTTTAAGCATCTTGGATGCTTCTTTCTAAAAGTGCAAAATGTGGGTCCTCTATGGCTCAGGAAGGTGGCTGGCTGTGGAGAGTAAATAAGAAAGGGCAGCTGTGTCCACATGGAGGCTGAAAGCCACGTGGAACTGCAGCCCCTGGTGCAGGCTTGTGGCTTCCAGCGCAAGTATGGCACTATGGGTGAAAATGGGTTGGCCTAAGCAAACTGGCCTCAGGATGGGAAAGGGTGCAGACAGGATACAGTGCAATTAGCATGGACTAAGCACTGTGGGTGTGGACAGACATTCAGCAAACTGAGCACTGCTTATGTTTTAAAGAGGCTCCTCAAATTTCTCCCTCCATCTCTATGAAATCCAAGAGAGGCTTTCAGGCTTTGCTCCTAGCTCTGTTCCTCTGGCCTTCGCCACAGCCTTCTCCTGGCCTTTCTGAAGCTCCATCCATTTAAATGCAGTAATCGCCCCCTCTGCTTCTTCACAGGCTCCTTTCTAGCCCTTCCTTGTCTCCCTCCTTTATAGGGAGAGGAGGAGAAATAAGGGCCATTTCATTTTAGCTGCTGGAGCTATTGAAGTTCCCTGGCTTTCAAAGATGCAAATTTGATATTCAGAGGGTTTTAAGGGGCCTAACCTCTCTGAATATCAAAGCCCCACAGTACTACAGTACAGTGTTGCTAAATGATATTTCTGTATCTTCATTTTTTCCAGAAATGATAGTAGACTGATATCAGCAATCTAGTGTTCATCCAATGCAATATTTTTCCATCATCTTCTTTAAATGGGTTTCCTATGAACCTGTGAAACTATTACATGTAACTTATGACTCCTGATTACATAGCCCAGTTTTAGATGATAACACATGTAAAGTTGGCAGACTGCAATTTTTCTAGAGGCCAGGTGCTCCTTATTTTATTTATCTTTATCACACTTATTTCACCACAAGCTGCAGAGGCCTCTGGACAGCTTATAATACATAAAACCTTATCAATACTAGTATATTAAAAGAAATTCAAGAATGGAAGAATAGCGGTGAAAAAGCAGTAGAACTTCACTGTAGTGGCATCTCTCAGCCTTCGTCTAAATGGATTCCTTTAAACGCACACCCATTAAAAGCTGCCCCCCTCCCCAAGACTGAAATCCTATTCACACTTGTCTGGGGGACAGTTCCAGGTGGCTCATGGAAGCACTGAATTTGTACCACTATCTGTTGCAACTGCACCCAAAGCAGCCCAACCCAAAGCTGTCCACAAGCTATCCTACAGCATGGAGTATGATGCATCTACAATAGGGGTGTGCACAAATGCAATTTTTGAATTCAATTCATAACAAACCAAATATTCGGAAATCCAAATGTATCCGAATAATGAAAAACAAATGTCTGGACATTCAATATGAATGCCTCTGTATGTATTCGTACAAATCATTCAGACATTTGTATCTGTAGGGGTACATACACATCTCCTACGTGCCTGTACACATCCCATATACATCCGTATGCATCCCATATGTATCCCATTTTCATCCTGTATGGATGCATACAGATGCATACAGGACCCGTATGGTTATGTATGAGATGCGTATGTACCCACACAGATAAGGATGTCTGAATGATTCATACAAATAACTCGAGATATTTGCATTCATTGAAATTTGGAAATCCAAATTTTGGAACATTTGATTCATGTACGAATGTCCAAATTCATCCAAGCTTGTATGAACAATGAATATTTTGAATATTCATGCACATCCCTAATCTAACACACTTCAGGGGTTATGAGCGGAGGGCCCTGTAGGTCCAGATTTTCAAGGCTTGAAGATCTAACCCTGAAGCTTCAGCCCTGCCCTTGCACACAATGTCCCCTCACATGGTGAGGGGTGGGTTGGATATCTGACATCAGTATGTCTTGTTGGAGCTCCTCCCTTTTTTATATAAAATTAACTGGCTATCTCTGTAAGCAAGAGTTGATGCCATCTTGCAAGGAGCTACACCTGGTATACAGGTAGATAGGACTGGCTTTAATTGGCATTAATATGGCTCACCCAAAGAGGACCACGGATCAAAATTATTTTAAAAGACAAGCCTCTACATGTTTCTTTTTCTGTACTTTCTTTGCCCCTTCCTTTTCACCTGCCAGGCAGAGCAAAGTAGTACTTCTGGATCTGCACACACAGCTCCCCATCCAAGAATCATGTGATGGGGGTGGGAGCTGCGTGTGCAGAACCGGAAGGCCCACATGGGGCTACAAGGAGAGTGCACAGTGGCTGTGACAGTAGAAGCATGACCAAAGGTAAGGTGGGGGGAACGGGAGGCCAAGGGAGCGATCCAACCTTCAATGAAGTTTCAACAAATGCTGGATAAAACTGATTCACAGACAAATAGGGTCCCTTTCAATTCACCTGCAAATGTCAGAATTTGTTTGATTTCATGTGAATTCCGAATATCACAAATATTCATGCACATCTCTTCTCATTGCTGCTCTGCATTTCCACCATTGCCTCTTGGAGCCTCTTGCTGTGTATTCAATAAAGTTTTATTTTTCTTTTCAAAGAATCTTGATCTTGTTGCTTTCTTGCCACTTTCCCACTCTGGCTAATTCTACTTTTTAAAAAGTTATTTGACTAATACGATCCTATTGGAGCCCTCATGCCCAGGTTTAGGCTAATTTCCCCCCAGAGCATGGCTTCTAACAGTCTCACCAGGAAATAAAAAGGGAGGCCTACTATTCACATTGCTAGAATGGCTAGAAAGGAATGGGGCTCTTTCAGCTTTCTGTGTGCAAATGACCTCAGCCACTCCTGTTCATCACCAGCTGAGAATGGTGTTCAAAGAGTCAGATCAGATAAGGGGAAGTATTTCTTCACCCAGAGGGTCATCGGTTTATGGAATTTGCTGCCAGAAGAGGTGGTAACAGCTACCAGCTTAGATGGCTTTAAGGAAGGGTTAGGCATGTTTATGGACAACAGATGTATCAATGGCTACTAGAATGGATGCCTAAGTACATCTTTCAAGCTGGGAGGAACAAGCGATATGCTTCTAAGGCCATTTGCTGGGATTCAAGAGCAGGAGAAGGTTTGCTCTTGTCTCTGCTTGAGATGCCCATGGGCAATTGGTGGGCCATTGTGTGCGACAGAATGCTGTACTAGATGGGCTGTGACCTGATTCAGCAAGGCTTCTCTTGTGTTCTTATAGAGACCATTCCAGCCAGACACATTTAAAGAAAACACAAACAGAAGGTAAAAGCCTATAACTCAGGATACTATAAAACAGCTGGCTAGGAATCCTAATATACGTTGTGTGCATGACCTGAGTTTTTATGTGAATGGAGCTAAAGTAATTTCACCCTTACCACCTAACTGGTGTAGTGCGTGTGATGACAGGTAAACTGATTCAGCATTCACATGGCCCTCTATATTTACCCACTAAGGGATGCTAAAGAATTGTAGACCTGGAACTGCAGCAAATCCACAAGGTCACAAAACATGGTATTATTTCCTCTGAACTCTGACTTACAGCTCTTTGAAAAGTGACTCTGGAGGAAGGCATAAGAGGACCTGTACGTATAACTTAGAGAGAAGTATATTATACCAAGAGGATACTTCAAGCTCTCAGCCGACATAAAAATTATAACTTACCCACCAGGGAACGAGGTGGTGGTGGTTGTTTTCGCTAACCCAAGATGAGGAAAGTGGTTTTCGGTTACAAGGCTCAACAGAAAGAGTAGCAATTTCTTGCTAGATAAAATGACACGTACCCTATCAGCAAAGACACTAGCCTGGCACCAAGAAGACTTCTAGCTGAGAACAAATTGTAGAGCAGGAGGAGCATTTGATATTATTTAATCTTTCTGCAAATAATGCACCAAATGTTTTGACGGGGGAGGAGTAGAAGGCAATTTATGCTTACACTTTCTACTTCAGTACAATACATTTACTGTAACTCGTTTGCGCTCCCTTGGTCTGGTCTGGAAACTCAAGAAATAACTGGTTCCAGCCTTCTCCCTAACCAAAGGGAACACTGTCATATCCTGCTTATTTTCTGGAGAGGAAAAAGGAGACGAAATGCTCCATCCCTCTGTGGCTTTGGAGAGGAATAGTTGGGCACTTGCACAGGAGATAAGTATTGGCAGCAACTGAAGCTTTGTCCTTTTAGGTGTCATGTCAAAAAAAAAAAAAGCCATTCCCAAACAAACAGCATTATTTTTGTAGTTCCCCCTGTGAGAGAGAAGGAAGAGGAAGAGGGAGGAAGAAAGAGTTATAAGCCTGTGAGAATTCTGAAATCATCTGTAGCTGTCCTGCTGTGGTCTTCACTTAGTTACAAAAGCCTTCTCTGTGGCAGCCTACAAATGTGCTTGCCCTCCCTGGAAGCTCACTAATTGTTGATTAGGTGTGGAGCATGCTTTCATGCTCCACACCTTTACCAACATTTACCTAAAGCTTACCTGAAATGTCCGGCGGCGCAAGCACTTGCTCTGTGTTCAGTTCGCTGCATTTGGTGGCGGGGAACACAGTGTGTCCATGCAGGTGTGGTGGCGTTGCCGGTGCTGTTGGATCACTCACCCATGCTGTGATTGATCACATACCAAGGCTGTGATCTATCACTCACCCATCGTAGAATTGCAAGAGGGATGTTCAATCATGGGTTAGCTTGTGAGTGAACATGCCCCTCTTGCAACGGCGTCCAAGCGACCAATCACAGCAGCGAGGAGGTGGAACTTCTAGCTCCAGATGCATTGGTGTGGGCTGGTAAATGCGAGGACCATTCACATCTCAGGCTGGTAATGGGGAAGCTTTCCATGCAGCAAATGCGAATGGTCCACCTGTACCTGAACTTTACCAGAACTTAGTTCACGGCAGCCTAATCACCTAAGTGCAGAAAGGCCTCAGGTTCTCGTGCTTCCATCCTGAACTTCAGTTTGCCCCATTCATTCTGCATTTCATTCTGCATTTTATCTATAGAATCGAACATTTGACTATTCGAATCGCCTCGAATTTGAATGCAAAAAGTGCATTTGGCAACATCCCTACTCTGAGGTCAGAATTTCCACCTCTTTGCTGCTGTGACTGGCCATCATTTATTTATTTATTTATTTATATTTCTATCCCGCTCTTTACCCAAAGGTCTCAAGTTGGGTAACAGCCTTTAAAACAACAAATTAAAACCAACATGCTCCTCCGTTGCAGTGGAGCGTGTTTGAGCAGGGCTTTATTGTGGCCAATCATGTCAGCACCCATGATCAAACACCCTTCTTGCACCTCTATGACCGGACATTACACCTGGGGATCCGTGGTCTGGTCACAGCAGAGGTAAGCAATCGATCATGGCTGCCACCACAACTGCACCCGCGTGGTTGCCACCGCCCCTGCCCACCAAACGCAGGAACCAAAAGAAGAGTGAATGGTTGCAACGCTGGACGCTTCAGATAATCTTTTAGTTAATGCTGGTAAAGGTGCGCTCCACACCTAATCAACAATTAATGGGCTTTTGGGGTGGGTGGGCATGCTTGGATGCTGTAACAGTAGGCTGTTTACCAGACATTCACTATTTGTTGACTACCGGCCTAAGTGTGAATAGGCCTCTCTGGTCTAAGAGCTTTTCGGCCTACTTTGCTGCTGAAGCACTATAGCAGTGCTAATGACTCCATGGCAGGGGGGAAAGGTAGCACTTGCAGACTGAATGGGCAAAGGCTGTACTCAAAGCACCACAAAGGCACTGTGTGGATCCTGAAAAATGCTACCTAGTGCATGCATTTCTCCTGGCAGTTTCATTTAATATATGGGTTTTGGCCTGCTATTTTTCAGTAGTAGCCAGGATCAGTAAGGACCTGGAGTTGTAGCAGGTGGATTCATCAGATTTTGGAAATCTCTTTTTTGTAATCATAGTTTTGCTAGAGGAATGAACTGCAAAGTTCAGAGCACAGCACATTTGTAAGGTCACTTGCAATTCACATGCATTCAAATCCCCACATTCCTAGTCTCAAGGACGTAAATACATGCCTTAGAAAAAAGAAATATGAAAGCAACAGCTTTCATAGATATGCATTATTTATATATTTACTTACTGCTGAAAACTGTGATTTAACAAATTTGAGGATCCCAGGTTAGAAAAGATGCACCAGTTAAAATGCTGGGTTTTGCTTGTTTGTTTTCTTAAATGGCTTGAGTTATTTATTTATTTGAAAACCAGTCAGCTTTCATCTGCATTGGGAGAAAGAAATATCCCGTGCGCCCATCAACCCTTTGTGTAGAAAGCAATGTATTAATATAGCATCAGGCATACATAATTGAAGTTCAGAAGTTAGGAAAAATAGCCGAATGGCGCACTTCCACTGCTGTGCGGAACAATGCACATTTGATTTCAGGTAACATAGGATATATGAATCTATGACTTTGTTCTTGGAAGGACCTCCTCTCTAAAGTGCTTACAAAGTGAGGTATTTTAAAGGATTGTTTTTTCCCTGTTAATCCAGGATAGAAGTTGTTTTGCACCTTGTATGAACTTTCAGTTTCTCTTCACAGGGGAACAAAGCAGATGGCACCAAAGAAAGCTTATAAGGGAACATTCTGTCACTGCAGCTGCTATAGAGGCAAGTTTGTGGCTTCCCAGGGTGTGGTCATCTCTTAGTCCTTTGCATAGAAATCCAATTATAAAAGAAACACAAACACACACACACGCGCACATACACACATACACGCAAATCAAATTGGCATCTTTTTAAAATAATTCACAACCAAGGGCTTAAGCTCACTGCATAACTTCAACCCTTATATTCTTCAGCAAAATAACATCTTTAAAGCCAGAAGCAAAAGTGCACGATCATTTTGTTTTCTTTTTATCATCGCCAGCAGCCACAGAGGCAGAACTTTTACACTGGAGAAATGCCACATTTTTCCTTAATGTAAGATCACCTGCTGTCAACTTGAATCACCTGGAAAGTCTGGTTGCCAATTGACTTGGCAGAAAATGGAAATTGTTGTTTTTGCTATTTTTTGTCTACTTTCCTTGAAAAGCAGGCTTACTCTCTCCAGTATACATAACTTCCCTTCTTTTGAACTGATGCATTTCTGTCCAACTCCAAAGTTGGCCCTTTCTGCATGGACCATTAATCGATATCAAGGGCCCGTAGTAGCCAGGATCAGGAGTTGTGAGCCTCTGTATCTACATGTT
This sequence comes from Aspidoscelis tigris stejnegeri, assembly GCA_023333525.1. Lineage (NCBI taxonomy): Eukaryota > Metazoa > Chordata > Lepidosauria > Squamata > Teiidae > Aspidoscelis > Aspidoscelis tigris. Next base: position 90,778,785 of record JALMGA010000004.1, read on the forward strand.
AATGGAGATCATGGAGACCCTGCCTTCTGCTGATCCAAGTCCATTTACATTGGACAGAGCCTGATCTGGCTTAAGGAGTGCCTTAATCTGAATCTCTGGTAGTACTGTTTGATCCAGAACACAGGTGGTGTGAAGATCACCTCCATGTTCAGGATTACAGAGGGATGCTTTTCAGAGATGCAGTATAGCATACTGCCAAAGAAGTACTCACCCAAGGCCAGCAAAAATCCAATCCATTTAATAAGATGTTCATGGACCTGGAGTATATCCCAGAATGGGGGCCTGTTGTCCACATGCTAGCCCAAGCTACAGCAGGCCCCAACAGAGGGCTGCTAAGATCTGCATTAGCATGTGGACCACAGACCTCAGACTTGAGATATACTCCAGAAAAAGGGCAAGTGCAAACACGCCTCTGGTCCCACAAACTGCTGGCACATGTCAGCAGTCCTCATGGGATTTATGGAACAGACCAGTCCACAAGGGGATGATTCACACTTTGGCCCATAGTTCATGGTAGATGAACACTTGCAGGAATCGCTTACAGCCTACAAGCTCTCCCTGTCTTCCCAGATGTTCACCTATCATGAACTAGCTATGGTGCATGAAATTGTGCACCAAAAGCTCACTAACCCTTACCACACATGACTGAAACTTACCTGCAAGCATACAGCTGGTGGCAATTTGCACCTCTGTTAGCTGAGGAGATCATCAGAGCTGCCATGCAAGCATACTCCAATGACCCCCTAACATCATAGTGATGGTGCTGACACACACACAGTCATGGAGGGCACCACACTCAGGATGGCAGCATCCAGAAGAGAAGCAGCCCAGCAATCAAACACAGATGAGTGATGGATCACTTGCCATCGTGGGTGGGCTGTCATTGACTAGCACTCACACAGGATGGGAAGAGAAGTGAAAAATTGCCCTTGGAGGCTATGACTCACAAGGTTTCGCCTGTTCACATGCTATTTTGTGCCAAAATGGCACTGGAGGGTGCATCAATAAAAGCACTGTACAGCTATTTTAAGGTGATTTCCTACGCATTCCGCAAGGTGGAGAAACCCAGCAATCTTCCACATAGACAGCTTTAAAATAGTCTTCTAAGCATTTCTAGCAGTCAGCTGGACTAGCTGTCCACTGAGTTCTGGAAACAACATGAGAAATGGGCCATTTTCAATGCACCACCCCAACAACCCCTGACCTGCAACTTTGAACACTAGGGAGCTCTCGATTAGGGGCTGCAGCAGAGTGGATGTCTCCTGGTAAATTCTGCCACCCACCCCTCTGGCCATGGCCAAGATAGAATGACACAAGCCAAGGCTGTCCTTCAAGATATGCAGTGCAGAAGCTTCCATGGACTCTGCCCTTAATACCTAAAATCTAAAAGAAAAGAAAAATCTATATAGACAGCAACGGCAATCCTACTGATGTTTGAAATCCCAATCAGAATGAAATCTAAAAGACCCAAAGTACAGTCCATCAGACAGTGTTACTGGGGGTTGGATAAATATATAAAAATAAATAATTATATAAATATATAAATATTACGTCATCCACATAATTTGAGTCACACTGCATGTGGATAAACCTTTCAAATAGCCTACCAAAGGACCGCCAGCAACAAGAGATCGTTTTCGCCGTTGCAAAAGCAAAAAGCAAATATGGATGATTAGTTTCAGCTCTGCTCTACTTTTATGGGCTTTTTTGTGAACTGGAATGGAGAATGTTTCTGCAACACACAGGGCAGTTATGCATATTTTACCGAGGTCTGATATTGCTTTATACAGCAGCAATTTGTTTTGCAGACTGTGAGAGACAACATCGTTATTGCCTAAAGATTTGTAACTGATCAACACAGAAACTGTTTATGTCTGAAATGTTCTGTGGGCAAGATAAAGAATAAGGAGTGTTTTCAAAGCATGCATTCAAACATTAATGCTGTGTTCGCACCTAAGTTTTAATCCAGCTTCAGTCTACCTTCAGAGCATGACAACACATCAGCAAATTGGCCAGTCATTTTCTTTCCACATTATCTATCCTAGGGGTGTGTTTGAATGCAATTTTTTTTTTGCATTCAAATTTGAGTTGATTTGAATATTCAAATATTAGATTCAATTCAAAATTTGAAAATCTGGATTTTCAAAAACCCGGTTTGAATCCAGATTATCCAAATCCATACATTTGGAAATTTGATTCACATTTGAAGATACAAATGCTGACATTTGTATCTGATTTTCGAATTTGCGTGCATCCTGTTTTCATCCCATGTGCATCCTGTTTCCATCCTGCATTATAAGTGCAAATAAACACGATATACGATGTTCTATTCAGTCAAATTATTAAAAAATCCATATTGGATTTTCAAAAATCCGAAATTCAACTGAATGCTTAAATTCAGATTTTTGAAAATCTGATTTGAATTTGAATGTCAGTATTCAACGGATTCGAATCAGATCTTCCAATTTTCAAATATTTGTGCACAACAGGCTCCCTTTAATCCAGATTTTCTGGCAGAAGACCCCATTGTAGACCCCATTAATGGGGTCTACAGAAAATCTGGATTAAAGGCCAGAAAGTACCCATTTGATTCAGATTTTCCTGGCGGCAGTCAAAATGGGTGTCGTGGTGGAAATGGGGTCATCCGGCTCACACCCAAATGGGTCCTTAATGGGTGCAAAAATGGGTACTTTCTGACAGTGGAAAAACACCCATAGTCACACAAGTGTCTGAGTTGCATGACATTTTTCACTTTTTCGAGGGTAGGGTAGGTTGTATTATGCAAATTGAAAGCCTGGATTAATACAACCACCTACATGGAATATTGTTACTTGTTCACAGACAGGATAAATTTTCATGCCTACTTATTTATCCAATTTCTAAATACCAATACAGAACACACTTCCCAAGAAGGCAATAGTTCAGAACTGCCCCAGAAGAGTTCTCTCTTGCATCAGAACTAATTAACTTAGCCAATGTAGTTTGTTGATTCTACCTCCTACAGCAAAAGAAAGAAAGAAAAATCCAACATGATTTGAAATTGCATTCTTTGGCCGGCATGTTATTGACATTTTATAAAACAAGGCTTGTATATTTGGAAATTTGAATTTATATTATTTTACAGTTTGATTATTGTTTCTAGCATTTTAGAAAGCCAGTTGTCCTGGAAGGGACAAAAATACCAATTTGAGAGCCACATAACGGATTGTGGATTCCTGCCTTGTTAGACTCCCTATCACATTCATGCCTGCTGGCTCAAAACAATGAAAGAAAATACAGATTATTTTCATTTGGCAATATTTCCATGTTGAAAATATTTTTTTTCAAAAAAATTGAAAAACTTCTCTCACACAGGAAGCTTGGCATTGTAGTTCAAATATGAAAGTCTGGCAGAGGGAACAACACAAAACTGTACACCATTGTGGAGTAATAATAAGAGGATAGCTAAACTATAGAGAAAATAATAATTAACCTGTTTGGACAATTAAAGGAGGGAGTCTGGAAAACAAAGCAATGGTAGTTGTTTTGCAAACCCACACAAAATTGATTCTATCTTCTTCACAAGACAGCAACGCAACTAGATATGAGGGAAAATCTAACAGATATTTTGTTGCTGAGTGCCACTAATTGATGATCAACTTTTGGTTGACTGTGTGGACTCCTCCATGGGCAACTCTATGCAGTTTTCTTGGCAGAGATACTTCTGGGGAGAGGCTGGGACTCCAGCTGGTGACCCTCTGCTTTCCAGGCAGTTTGCATTACCACTGAGCTACAGCCTTTATCAAGAGACATCTAGCGGTGCTTTTATATTGCTGTTCTAATTTGTATTGCAAGTTCAACAGCATCTCTTCATGCAGGTTATAGGACTGGGGCTAAATAATGATTTGCTCATAAGAGAGTGATCAGACACATCTAATGAGACAACCTCTGGGTGAGTTTGAGACTGTAAGGACAGACAGTTTCTCCCTAAATACTCCTTACTCCATCTTGAAGCCTGGGGATAGGTGCCTCTTCCTTAATTGAGATTTAATGACACTGAGGGTTGTCAAACAGTTTAGAATGTTGTTATCAGGAACTGAAGAGTCACAATGAGTCACCAACTCAGGACTCAGAGTCTTGTGATTCAGTTTCATGCTGTTGCAGTAATTAGATGACATCATTCTGAAAACACATGATGACATGCAGTTTGTGGGCTATAAAAGTAGCTCTGTGTTGAACAAGTTTTTGTCTTTAGTTTCTGCTGTTTGAAGAGATGTTTGCATGAGAAAAGATTATGAAATAAAGCTGCTGAACCTTCCAGTGGGGAAAGAAATACTTTGCCTCTGGATTTATTTGACTGAATGACTGTCCAACTATTCTCTGAGATTGATAAGTGATCTGACTCCGGTCCAAATCCACTACACTATGTGACAAGGGTGACCCTTTCTTTCATTTGGATTGGATGAGAAGCTCAATATGTAAGAAGAGGATAATTTAGCCAATCACAGCATGTGAACCAATCAGGGCCACAGAAAGCCAGGCAGATGAGTGGCCCGTCAGTGGCAAGCACTCATTGTTTGTGTATGTGTATTAGGGATGTGCACAAGTGGGTTTTTGGCATTAGATTCACAATGAGTTGAATCTTAGAAAATCCATATTCATTCAAATAAATCCTCTTTGAATGTGGTAGGATTCTATTCAATATGAATGTATTTGTCTGAATTCATTCGAATATCCAATATGTAACAAATATGAACAAATACATATCCGATGCAAACAAATACGTATCTGATACATATCCAACACAAATGCATAGGTGCCCAATACATATCCTGTAACATATCCACTCTGAAAGCATCAAATCTGACCTGAATCCACTTTTAATCTGCTCTCAATCTGGATTCATTGCAGATGTGACTGGTGCAGCTGCTTTCCCACCCACCTAGCTTAACAAATGTCCAAACTATTCGTACAATGTACCAAACATTTGACTCATATACAAATGTCTGAATTCGTCCAAATATTGAACCTTATAAATATTTGTGCACATCTATGGAAGGGATGCTCTTCCTTAAAGGGGCGACTGAAAAAAGCCTTAGTCTTCCATCACTCAGTCCACTCCAGACCTGCCTTTCACCCATGTTGACCTCCCTAAGCCTCATTTGGACTTAGGGAGATCAAAAGCTCATGGTAAGTCACCTGCCTTCCACAAGTAGAACCTCCTTCCACAGTCCCAGAGACAGAGGGCCTGTGCCAGGGAAAACAAATACTGTATTCTCTCCTCTATCCATATTTCACCTTCTTTCCACTCTCTGTACAAGAAAAAGAAGGAAAAAATAAGAAATGACTGCATTGCAAGCTCTAGCCTGGGTGCATGCGCTCTGTGCCAGAGTGTGTTGGGCTCTCCTGATTGCCATAGTACAAGCAGGCCCTGTATGTACAATGAAGAACGGGCGAAAAGCAGTTTGGACTTTTTAAAATCTTCCTGATGGCTTTCTAGGGGGACAACAAAAGAAACGGGAAATAAAAACTATGAACTTCGTATGATTTAATTTGTGGCGGAGAAATATAACTTTATGCTTTGAAGAGTTGAACTGGGTATGGAAATAAATTACAGGGCTTTTTTTTAACAATAAGATATCTTTCTGGATATGGATCCTTTTGTTTGGCTCAAGTGTGCTTATTGTGATCCATTTATTTTCACTGGGCTAGGCTGACATACACATATGCACTTCTGTTAGCAAAAGCATTTACCTCTGGCATGCATTGTGTAAGTTTTCCTTTTTCATGGGACAATGGATGTTGGGGTTTTCATTCTCCCCTCCACCAAGTCCTTGGACAGTGAAGCAACCTGGACATCATGTTCAGAAGCTCATTCAATATTAAATATAGCTTGCGATCATGTATACCATGGAGCTTATTGTCAACAATATTTGTGCTATGGTTGCCTATTGTGCACATATGGGGTGAGTCAGGCCCTCAGAACTCTTTATAAAAGTGGGGGATGAATACTGATGGATAAAAAGCCAATCCAGATTCTTATTTTCTAAATTCCATCAGGGAATCAGCTAGCGCTGCCAGCTTTATAGCAATGCAAGTGTTGCAGTTGCGTGTGCAAGGCATTCAAAAGGGCACAGAGAAACTCTCCTGTCCTGAAGTGTGATCTGGCACTCTTAGGGATGTGTCCAAATGTTTTTTGTGTTGAATTTGTATCAAATCAAATGCAAAAAGATCATATTCATTCAAACAGATCCAAATTAGAATTCGATATGAATGATTGATACAAATCCCCCTATATATCCCCTACGGATCCCTTGTGTATCTACTCTGAATGCATCAAATTCACTCTCAATCCACTTTGAACACAATCTGAATCTGCTATGAATCCACTCTGGATCTGTTACAGATGGGACCGGAGCAGCCACTTTCCCACCTCCCCAGGTTCATGAACGTAAGGAAGCTTTGTATGAGTGTCTTGGAAGACTTGATTCAAATTAGAATGTCAGTCTTCAAATGTCCCAACATTTGATTCAAAAACAAATGTCCGAATTCAGACTAATGTGTACAAATGGCAAATGTGATGAATATTCATGCACATCCCTACTTTATATACCTAGACAAAAGTGGATTTTCATGTTGGAACTGGCACATCCTGAGAGTTTTACCCGGCAATCACAGATGCCACCAATTTATATTAGCTGAGTAAAATTACAGAAGGATCTTTATTTTAAAGGCACTTTCTGCACTGGGCCTTATTCTGAATTATATTCCAGAATAAGGGCCTGCTATCTGCATGGGCATGCAGACTATGGAAGGTCTCACGCCAGACATACTGTAGTCTGCCCCAGTATGAGAAGTTTCAGTGCCGGACCAATTCTGGCTGCAAGAGCCTGGCCGGCTGTGCACAGTGTGCGGCGTGATGTCTCATTGGCCAGCCACTCTCAGGAGGGTGGCTGGCCAATGAGAAGCCATGCCGTATGCACGCACACAGCATGCTGGGCCTCCTGCAGCCAGAATCGGCCCAGCAGTGAGCAGGTAAGCTGCGATCGCATGCATGCGAACCAGGGTGGGTAGTGGGTAGTGGGGTGTGGGTCCCCTTCACCCAAGAAGTGAAGGCAGAGCTGTTTCGCCAGGTTTTTGGCTAGCAGAAGATCAGCCTTAGGCTGGCCATGAGATCTCTGTTTCTCGGTCATATTTTTTTTATAATATTGCTCTGTGGATGGGAATTGGTTTGGGTTGGGGGATTTGGGTTATTACGGTTTTAAAGACTAATCTGAATGGATGTTTTGTATTTGATGTACAATTTATGCTTTGTATTGTATTATTTGGTATTTATATTGCTTATATTGTAAGCCGCCCAGAGCCCACTTGTGGGGTGGGCGGGGTATAAATTTCAGAGTAAAGTAAAGTAAAGTAAAGTAAAGTAAAGTAAAGAAGTGGCAATTGCGGCTTCTGAGGTGAGGGAACCCCAGGGAAAGGAGGCCCCTGGCCTGCCGATCCCTGGCTCCAGAGGAGCCAGTCAGGAAGGCCGGGGGGGGGGAGGGTCTTGGGAGGACGGATTGGAATGCATGCTGTGGACATGCAGGACTTCCAAGGATCTGTCCCAATTTGGGACAGATCCTCAGAAAGAACGGTTCACCAGAAAATGTTCCTTTTCGGTGGCCAGTGCGGAAGAGCCCCTAGTGTCTTGTTCAAAGTTCATTTATGTGAATGGACAAAATGAGGCAAGCTAAGAGAAGTGAGTGAATGGAGAACATAAGAGTTTAAGAGTCCATCTAATCCCTCACAGTCACCCACCAATTGCTTATGGGCAACACAAGCAGAAGACAAGGGCAAAACCCTCATCTGCTCTTGAATCCCAGCAAAGGGCCGTTAGAGGCATCCTGCCAGTTCTCCCTAGCCTGGAGAACATCCAATCTTGTAGCTACTGATACACCTGTCATCCATGAATTCATCTAACCCTTTCTTAAAGCTATCTAGGCTGGTTGCTGTTGCCTCCTCTTCTGGCCGCAAATCCTTCTTATCTGATCTGACTCTCCTACCCATCAGCTTCATAGAGTGCCCACTGGTTCTAGTGATGTATGATAAAGAAGAAAACAAGAAGAGCAGAGTTTGGTCAAGCAAAAGCTACAAGGAGAGTGAAGGTGAGAATTTGTAATCAAGTCTCACAATAAGGATTTGTAAGGAAAATAAAAAGCCATTCTATCCAGCTAGCATTGGCTACCACCCAAGAAAGATTTAGATATTCTGTGTCTTTCACCAACTTGAAAATTGGTCTAAAGACCTAAGGAGAAAATAATCCAGGCATTAAATTGGTAGGTTGAGTCATCCAATCACACAAAACAGTGTGATTGAATATAGTTGTGTTCAGAAACAAAGAGGATGGCACACACAACTGAATTGCACAGCAGTTTGTATAACTTGCTAAAAAAAAAATCTTCTGAAAGTCCCCTCAGGGTCTTCAGATAGTTTATGATTCCCCTTCTCTTTAAGGTCTTTTGAGATATTCATGCAGTCCTGGAGAGTCCAAAGTCCTGTTGTGTCTGAGATTGTGAATGTGTGTGAGGTATAAATAATATGATGAGTTTATGTGAAAGAAAGAGGTTAAACAGCCTCAGCATGAGGTGGGCTTCCTCACAAGGCAATTTTAAAGCAAAACATACCATGCTGATGGAAATGCCTTTTAACCAAGGTGAGGCATATTCCTATGAAGATAACCAATGATCTGAAACTAAAAAAAAAAAAAAAGTAATATTTATACCCTGTTGAGATGAAAGGTGTACTGGTGGAATATTACTCACTGGCTATTGATATAGTAAATTTATCATTTTTAATCTATCAAACTGCTTACATTCTTCATGCTCACTGTCCGGGAGGATTCTGTTAATGGATCCAGCTTGAATGAAGAAGAACTGAATCTGCTGTCAGTAACAGATTACATAAGTATATACCATAGGTCAAATCAGCAAGAACAGCAGTATGCCTTATCCTGGGCTTAGCAACCTGTCCAAGGCCATAATGGGTTGCTTCTGGCGTGAGATAAGGAATGCTAGGGATGAAAGTGGGAAGCCACACTGGACCACTAAAGAAGGTCCACATGAACTAGTATACTACCTCTGTGTCAACCCACTAAGCTAGGTTAGGGAACCACTTTGGGGGCCCTAATCCAGTCTATATTCTGTTATCTTTAGATAAGGAGCAGAGTCACATGTCAACCAAACTATGTCCCTTCCTATCATGGGACAATGTCCCATGTGGAAACAGCCTTACACAACATCTCAGTGAGGTTCTTTATTGGATGTTGAAAAAGAAGAAAAGTTGGCTTTTCTACCCTGCTTTTCTAACCCATTCAAAGGGAATCAAAGTGGCTGACCAAGTTTTCTATTCTTCTCCCCACAATAGATACCTTGTGAGAGCTCAGAAAGAGAGTTGTTACCAGCCCAAGGTCACCTAGCTGGCTTCATGGAGGAGTGTAGAATCAAACCCAGTACTCCCAGATAGGAGTTCAGCATCCTAACCACAAGACTAAACTGGCTCACACTGTGACACACACAATGACACACAATGTTCTGGAACTGCCATTTCTTCCAGCCTACTAAAGGGGAATTTTCTTAGCAGGCATTGTTGCAGAAAAAACATATCTATGGGAAAGTCCTTTCAGACTGGAGAATTTTCCAGTTTGCTGAGTTCTTGAGCTGTCGAGCTGAAGAAACAAGGGATAAGAACAAGCCAAACATGAAAGGAAAATGGCAAAAACGTAAGCAAATACAAGGAAAGAAAGGAGAAATGATTTAGGCTTGTGCTTAATCCAGATTATACCAGGTTCATGGATGCTCTGAACTGAACTGCTCTGGTTCAACTGGACCACTACTTTCTCTTCCCATATGCTTCTAAACTGGTTCACAATTGACACATAAAGCTTTGGCTCCTTTGAAGTCTACCAATCAAATCTTTCTTTCATCAAGCTGACACATGGAAGTTTGGTGCCTAATTTCCTACTATGGCAAATGCTTCTGAACTATTGCAAGTTCGAGCCAAACCAGGATGGCACCCAATTTCCCTGATGAGCAACAACTACTGTGAAACTGGTCATGTCCTGCCTGAGCCAGTGGTGGTCTTGTAATATACAAACCAGGATGGTTTCAATGAACCTGGATGGAGCTCAAACTGAACCATAGAATGCTTTGATTTGGTCTTGAACAGAATAGCCATTACCAAAATGTTCACAGACATGAAAAGAATAATAAATATTAACTTTTCACGTTTTACTAGCCAAGTTCTTTTTGTTAGCTTGTATTTATTGGTAATTCTCACTGAGTGTTGTACTTCCACTGTCAGAAATTAGAATATTAAATATAATCAGGGCAAATAAATATAATCTCATGTATTGATTGTTGCATTGGCCTCCTGTCTTCCTCCTAAAAAAACCCTGCAGGTAGTAAACATTGGCTCTTTCTTCACTTGGCCTTATTCTGGATTATGTCTTGGAATCAGAATCTGCCATCCACATGCAAGTGCAGACCACAGTAAGTCCTACCTGGGGTCTGCTGTAGCCTACACTAGCATGTGGATGGCAGGTCCCTGTTCCAGGTTATAATCCAGAATATGACCCAGTGCAGAAAGGGCCATTTTCTTGTTCCTTTTATCTCAATCGTCTGTTAGTTAAATTAGGCTGAGATAGTGACTGATGCAGTGTCAGTTCTTTTTTCCTCATCATCCAGGACGATTCTGATCCTGGCTGGTATACTGAACTAGAAAGCTTACTATAAGCCTCCCTTCCATATGCTGGTGTGGTCTAAAAAGGCTCCTTTAGACCACACCAGCATGCAGAAGGGAGGCACCTAGTACACTTGCTCATCCAAAATACTGACCAGTGCAGACTAGACCCCAGAGTAAGACCACACTGCAAAGGCCCACGTCATTGCAAGGACAACTGCTTCAGCGGGTTTAGCTTCTCATGTCTGTCTTTGGTGATCTTTTGCTTCTCCTGGGATGCTTTTCTTGGCTGACACTTGCCATTTCTCAGGAATGGGGGTTAGCACTTCTTTTCATTCTCTTCATTTCTAAGCTCAGAACAAAGGGTGAAAAATGTTTTCTGTTAAAACAGAAAGCTAGATATTTTTTCTTTTCCACTCACACACTCCGCTAGGAAACATAAAGTAAGACTCATTTGAAATCATATAATGTCTAGCATTCCCATAACCATCACTTTCTTTATAACTCATCCATCAACACTATCTGTGATGATGAGTCCGAATAAAATCTTCTAGTTTCTTTTTATCCTGAAGCTGTCTTGAAAAATCATTTATCTTTAGACCTTTCCATTGGTTATAATTCTTTATTCTATCTATTCACTTCATTTTTTGATTCTCTGCGCTCCACATTCCGCTGTAAAGGAATACATAAAAACTGCTTTCAGAGTCTATTTAGGACATGTATCTTAACCACAACAGAAAGACACAAAAAGAGGAGGAAAACCATGATAAAATGCCTATCTCCCAAGGTTGTTTCTATAGTTTAGGAAAGCCCATTAATCACCCCAAATAACAAACAGTGCATAAGACAAGAAATTACAGGCAACCAGAAGGTTAAAATTCAGTCTTACACATCTATTCAGATGTAACTTGCCTTCAGTCTGGGAGGACTGAAAGGTGTGGGGAAATTGAAAGAAAGCAAAACATCTGCATCAGCTGGGGGCAGTGTGTACCAACAGTGTACCAGATCTGAGACGTTTTCGCACGGGGGTGTTTGGAACGCGCGGGAGACAGCCCGGAACGCGGCAAACGCATTGCCGCCGCGGGGATTGCAATCCGACGTATCCGGAGCTGTCTCTCGCGCGTTCCAAATGTAGAGCACTTTGAAGTGCTCTACATGCGTTCGGGCGCGGACGAACTGCCCGCAGGCATTCGGGAGGAGAAGGATTCGTGCTTGCTTCTCGCTCCCGAACAGCCGCAGGCCCGCCTCCCCCGCCGGCACAGGTTTGGCAATCAGCTGTTTGACAATCAGCTGATTGCCGATCTGCCTCCGCAGCTGTCTCCGCGCCCCTGGCCAGCCTTTGCCGGCCAAGACAGTTCCGGGCGCGTTTACCGTTCACACACAGGCGCGCCGGAACGCGTTCCGGCGCGCCTGTGTGTGAACGGTGAAAGCGCCCGGAGCTGTCTTAAGCTTCCCGCCTGAACGCGTTCCGTTTGGAACGCGTTGCAGTGCGGAAAAGCCTCTGGTTTTAGCAATCTGCTTTAAAACAAAAAGAATACAAATACATAATCTATGTAAAATATTATTGTAGAGTCCATAATCAGTGCCATTTGTATCCTTTTAAACTGAACGAATGAATGAATCTTAAAGGTCATCAGAAACAGAACCAAGAGTAAGTAGCAGTTAGGAATGTGCACGAATATTCATAATATTTATTATTTATATGAATTCATCCAAATTCGGACATTTGGACATGAATCAAATGTTACAACATTCACAGGTTAACATTCGTATGAGTATGAATGTTCCAGACATTTGTGAACATCTGTGGTAGCATTCACATCTGAATAAGCAACATGTCCCCATTTTCAGTCATCACTCTAACTTCATACCCTGGTTAAAAGTCACTGGGGATAAGATTCCCATTTCACTAGTTTTCCTTCTAGGGCAGATCAAATGTTTTTGGACATTCATACGAATAGTTTGGACATTTGAATTGGGGTTGTGGAAAAACAGAGTGCCAATCACATCCACAATGGATCCAGATTGCATTCGACATGGATCGACAGAGGATTAAAAGGAGATTCAGGTCAGATTTGATGTTTTCAGAGCACAAATATGTTACAGATACATATTGGTTACATATTCATTCGTATCTGATATATATCGAATATTCGTATGAATACGTACAAATAGATTTGTGTTGAATAAAATTTTATCGCATTTGAATGTGATCTATTCATATGAATATGGATTTTCAAACATTTGATTTGTTATGAATCAAATGTCAAAAATGCATTTGTGAAATCAAACAACCAAAATTCCCTGATATAGAACCCCACTAATAGCTTGAGACAACAAAACAAAAAGGTTCTGAATAAAGTAACAAACGTAATAACTGTAAGGGTAGAGTTTTTACCCCAATGAAAATGTGTTCTTTAATTCTGGCAGCCCAGAGTCTCATAAAATCCAGACAAAATATTTTAATTTATGAAAACAACTCAGTTCAATATAAAATAAGAATATGATAGTAAAAGATAAAATAAGCCAGACGTGTTTCAATCCAAAGTATCGGATCTTCCTCAGTGGCTTACATAAGATTTATAAAATACTATGTAAATACTCAGACAATTTCAGCTCACAAAATATATATATGTGACTCTGACTTCTCAGTGGCTCACAATGAACTAAAATCAAATCAAATGTCAAAAATGCATTTGCGCACATCCCTAAAATAATGCAAGCATTACCTCTAAACATGAGGATGATTAAACTATTGGGGCATAATTAACACATATACATATGCATCTGAAAGCAGGTGTTTTTGCAGTTAATTAATTGAACGTTCAATAAACATACACAGAAATGAGTCTTTCAATAACAAAATTTAGAATGATAAACATGAAAGATGTAGGTATCTATCAATCTGTTGGTTGGAATCATTAATAAGGAAGGAGCACAGGTTGAAAACAATACAAGAGGTAAATTCAGTGCTTTATAAATGCTGGCATTTGTGTCACAAGACCCAGTGAGTAGAGTAGAAAAACACCAGAGTCTAATGAAACAAGTTTGCTCAAGTAGGAAGGTATTCAGACCATGCTTCATCTAGGACAAGAAAGGTGTACACTACATTTGCTCCCATTTAAACCATTGACAGCTGAAAGTGTGGAGCTTCATTTGGCTAAATGGAGAAAGAAATAGGAGAAACAGAACTGGAGCAATCACGAGTCTACAGAATGAGAAGCTCATTTAAACACAGTAATTTGAACACAAGCACCACAGGGAACAGTCTACGCTGTATTTTATTTGATGAATCTCTTCTTTGTCTTTAGTACTACTAGTTCTACCCATATGTTTCAGACCTGGCAGCAAGGTTCAAACTTTTCAACAGCTAACATCAAATTGCAACAAAACAAATAAGTAAAGCAAAGAAACTTGACTAGCATAGAGACAAGGCGGCTACGGCACCAAACTAGAGAGAGAGAAAGTATGGTGTTGATGAAGGTTGGCAGTTTCTAGTTTCTTTGTGCCATTGGTCCGAAAGCAAGCTGTATGTTACATTCCATTATACAAGCTTTTTAGTTTAAAACTTAAGGAATTTAAAAATACATTTTGGGCTCTGTACCATATCTAATTTACAGTTCTTTTCATCATACTTCTTTCTCTCTTAATCTCTACAGTAGGAGGTAGTCTTGATTAACTTGTTTACCTGCCATTGAAATTTCCTCAGCAAGGTTATTAGATTCTCTTAGTTCAGACTGGGCAAAAAATAGAAAATATGAGCCAATTAACCAGTCATTAAGCTCACACATCTCATCATCTTTATCCTGTGTCACATTTGGGATGAGCATACTCCAGTGAACATAATCCATAATTTTAGCCTGGTTCTGTTATTTTTCTAGTTTAGTCTGTTGGGTTTTAACCAGACAAAGTGCCTGTTGTTTGTAGACAGTCCTGGTAAGAATCATAAGAGCATTGGCTGAAAAGTAATGCACAGTTGCATGCAACATGAGAAAAAAACTCCATGAAGCATGAAATTTTGTTGCCCACCTATTCATAGTACTTCAATCAGTGGGTTCCTAGGGATATTTCAGCTATATGTCTAGAAACAGGCCTAAAAGTGGACCATTTCAAGAGCTCAGCAAGATGTCACCCCATTCAAGAATGGTCCATTCCTCTTGCTATTGTCTGTATTCAAAAAGGAGGGAGGAGCCATGTTTCAGCCTAGCTCATATTAGGATTGCTTTTTAACAGTCTACTGATAAGAGTGTTCCCGGGCGCAGATTCTGTGCTCAGGAATGGACCATGTGTGTGGGATATGGATGTACTGAATGCCAAGGGAGCTCAGACCCCACCTTTGTGTCAATAGTGTGCAGATCCATGGTTCTAGCACACTGCTAACACAGCCCAAGTGCACTTTGCAGATATTGTCTGAGGCAGCCAAAGGTGTACTAAAAGAAAGGGGAAACTGCAAAGAAGCTGAATAGATTCATTGTAGATTCCTAAGGCAGAAACTTTCAGGCAGATCTTAGAGTCTGAACTCATTTTGTCAGAAAGGGAGCTTGATGAACTGAGGGAAATAGCTGTTCCAAGAAAAGAACTGGTAGGCCTTAGTGACAAATTAAACATCAACTTATCAACTGGTCGAGATTTATTCTCCCAAGAGTTGTTAGAGAATGTAGAGTGAAATTGTGGACCTCTTAGCAGCTAGAGTTGCTAATCGTGGGTTCTACAGCAGAAGAATTGAATACAGCCAATATAATGGGATTGAAACAGGGTCTTCAGGGGCCCATTATGAACATATCAATTAACATTTGTTTTGTGGAAAGTATTATTAAAGATAAAATTATCAAACAATTAAAACTACAATGCTGCTCAAAGATACTCAACATGGCTTTTGTGAGAAAATTATTGCATAACTAAACCTAAACTAAATTAAATAATTAATTTGTCAATAAATATTTAATGAACAATACTTTGGAAAGAGGAATAATACCAGAAACATGGGAGAAAGCAACCACCACCTTGATACCGAAAGAGGGACAGGACCCAACGCAACTGAAAAATTACAGACCTATTTCTCTGTTAAACAATGACTCTCTGTTATATGCAAGCATTGTGGCTAATAGACTCAAGCAAGTTTTGAATGCCTATATACACAAGACCCAAGCAAGTTTCCTACCCAATAGACAAATGAAAGATAATATAAGAATAATATTGGATACTACAGAATATTTAGAAAAACATAGTGAAATACAAGCAGCAATTATCTTTCTGGATGCAGAGAAAGCTTTTGATAATGTGAACTGACCTTTCATATTCCAAGATGAACTTTGGAGATAACTTCAGAAAAGGAATTAAAGCAATATACATGAAACAACAAATACGATTGTAATAAATAGTGAAATGATAGAAAAAACTGATATTCAAAAGGGATGAGACAAGGCTGTTCATTATCACTGTTATTGTTTATACTGACATTAGAAATCTTAAATCAAGCTATTAGAAAAAACATGGACATTAAAGGACTTAAAGTGAAAAGAGAAGAATTTAAAATAAGAGCATTTGCAGATGACTTGGCAGTTATATTAACAGATCCTAATAATTCAATAGAAGAACTCAAAAAAGAAATTCAGAGGTATGGAAAAGTTGCAGGTCTGAAAGTAAATGAGACTAAGACTAAGGTCTTAACAAAAAATATGTCAAAGGAGCAACAAGAAACTTTTCAACTTAAATCAAGGAATGCAGTAGAAAATAAACTCATGGATTTAGGAGTGACTTTGTCTAATCAAAATATTGCTTTGTACAAAAATAAGTATCTGAAAATCTGGTCAGGGATTAAATAAGATCTTTTGAAATGGTCCAATCTGCAGTTATCATTGATGGGTAGGATATCAGTGATAAAAATGAACATACTGTCAAGGATAATGTTTCTATTTCAAGTATTACTAATAATAAATAACAAAAGGACTTCAAGAATTGGCAAAAAAGACATCTTGAAATTCATATGGCAAGGAAAGAAGCCCAAGATAAGATTTAAATTAATGCAAGATGCCAAAGAAAGAGGAGGATTTGGACTACCAAATTTCAAGTTATACCATGCAGCATGCTGTATGAGATGGATCGCCAAATGGTTTTGGTTGAAAGATCAAAGATTATTACAACTGGAAGGAGAAGGTCTAAGATATCCTGACACGGGTACCTGTGGCATGAAAGAGTGAGAGTTAATGCAGACTTCAAGAATCTCTTTGTGAGAAGTGCATTATATAAAACTTGGCTGAATTATAAAAAATAACCTTTACAGGAAAATGCTGCTTTGGGTATCACCACATTGATTATTAAAGGAGTTTGGGGAAAGAAGAGTGTGGATGAAATATGAGGATATGTTATATAAAAAGATGATGCTAATGAATACGACATTAAAACAAGAGAACAGTTAAACCAAGAGGGGAAAAATATGCAGTGGTTTGCCTATGCACAATTAGCAGATATAGATAGACGAGATAAAGAAAATATAAATTTTGAATGGGAAAAACGGGAGTGGGAAATGAAATTAAATAAGGCAAAAAGGAGAAAAATTGGTATGATATATAAAGTATTACTTTAAATTGAAATGGAATATGAACAAGTTAAAGAATGCATAATTACTTGGGCAAGAATACAATATCCAAATGGACCAATGGAAGAAATTGTGGGTAAAAGATATGTTTACATCTTGTATGTTATTGAAACAAAATATGTATAAGATGATGTATAGATGATATTTAACACCTCATAAATTAGGGAAAGCATATCAAAATATGTCTATGAAATGTTGGAAATGTAAAAAAGCTGAGGGTACCTTTTATCATATGTGGTGGACTTGTGAAAAAGCAAAAAAGTGTTGGGTACTTATATATAATTTGATGAGACAAATCTTAAAGAGAAACATTATGTTTAAATCAGAATTGTTTTTGATGGGAACTGCAGATAACAGTTTGGATAGTGTAAACTTTGATTCTATCTATGGTAACAGGAGCTAGATTATTATATGCACAGAAATGGAAGGAAGAAGAGTTACCTACAGGAGAGGAATGGCTAATCAAATTGATAGACTTGGCAGAAATGGACAAATGGACAAATTTGCTTAAAGAAAAAACAATGGATAAGTTTAGGAAAGACTGGAGCCCCTACATTGACTACCTATGACTGATGGTTTTGGCTAAAGAATAAGGGGTTAGCCAAAAAGGAACAAGAGATATCTAAGGGGAGCAAAGAAACAAGCAACACGAAGAAGAGGAGCCTGAAAAATGAAGTCACATTTAAAAAATACTGAAACAATGTAATAATCCATTATGAGAAAACTGTAAGAAGTTTTTAGGTTGTTTTGAAATGTGTTTAAAAAATAAAATATTTTTAAGGGAAGGGTGAGATGGTAGACTTTGCTTGGCTTTTCAGCTTTTGATAAAATATGTTATCAATCTCATTTGTAAAGAATGTTATACAGAGATTCAAATTTAGGAAAACAGGGAATCTTAGATGTGAAATATTGATTATGAAGCTTTCCAGCTGAGGAAATTTATATTATAAATCATCTTGGAAAAAGTGGAACCAAACAAAGTTCCAAGAAGAACCAACATTGATAGAATCCTCATTATTCATCTCATGGAAGCATACTATTCATTTAACAAGTAATTCCATAGTTTACAATGCAGGGAATATTTGGAATAAATGGGAAAAAATTGTTTCCTGCACCATCACCAATTCTACAGATGTATACGCTCCCATTCATGTTTAATCCAAATCAAATAAACAAAGCAAGATAAGCAAAGACTGCAACTAAAAAAAAAATGATGAAGGTACTCCTAAAGATTTGGAAACATTACAAAGCAAACTACAAGTAGGAGTGGAGAATTGTCTTTACTATTATCAACTGCAGCATTTTGTTAATAAAGAAGAAACAAAAGCACAGCTAATGGACCATTAAGTTCTTTTGAACATTTAATTGATAAATGGAATTGTTTTGATAAAGGACTGGTTTCCAAATTAGATATGAGAAAAGTAGAAATCTTGGAAGAAAAGCTTCATAATAAATATTTCACGCCTAGGGTCCTCCATCCTCTTCAACATAGCTTGGAGAAGAGCAAGAATCAAAGAAATGATTGAAAATTCTACACAAGTAACATTGAATACTGGTGTGGATATCACATTTTATACCCTCATGTTCTCATTGCTGGAATTGATTTGAGAAAAAAGATACATTTTTTCACATGAGTTGGGAATGTGGAAAAAATTTGGGGAAACAATATATCAGGAAATCTCATTATTACTATCTATAAGACTGGATTTCTATTATTTGAGGTTCATGTCCACAAATTCCACATAAGAGAAACAAATTTGTTATCAGCAGCACATCTAACAACAAAGAAAATTTGAAAATATTCAGTGCTCAATATAGATAACTGGTTTAATAAACTATAGAATATAGCAAGACGTAAGTATATATTACCCATTTATATGATGGGCGAGACTTAGAAATTGCAGTATTTTATTACAGAATGGGGTCCACTAATGGGACAAATATAAAGACTTAAGTCTTTAGTACCTGCTAGGAAGCAAATTTTTGAATTTATGGCAATCCAGAAATAGATAAATGCATTTTCTATAAGAATACTTTAGCTATGTACGGTTTGTTTTTCACTTCTATATGAATAAGAGTGAAGATAGATGTTATTAGAGTCTAGAAAATTTCTTCTGTCTGTATTATTATTAATATTGGTGTGTGAATAGTTTTGTACTATTGTACTATTGTAACAGTGTAGTATTGTAATTGTTTTATTTAAATAGGAAGAATCTGTCATCAAACCTTTCCTGGCTCTGTTCTGTATAAATACAACAGAATCGCTGGAGATGATAATGGATAAGTGAGACAGTTCTTCTATTATATAAGCAACTAGTTAAGGAACATAATGCAAAGGTTAGAATTAAATAGACATTTCTTACAGTAATAAGGCTTCTGGGTTTTGTAACTTATATTTTGATCAGTTTCCTGATATGTGTGTTATCCCACCTTTTCTTTCTATGTTGATGCTGACACTCTGCACAGTTGCAGTCCTGTCAAGGGGATCATTGGAGCAGCCAGTGCATTTGCGCGACAGCCCTTATGACCTCCCCAACTGGGAGAAGTGCAGATAGTCACCAGCAGGACACTAAGTCTTTGGTTACAGTTAGTTTCCTTGTGGGGCAAAATATTCATCCTCTGGGCAGGCAGGGTGTGTTTCTAGTCTGTAAACGTCTTCTGAAAGTGCAGATGCACCTGCCCCAGATGTTGCCTAGTTGCATAATATGGGCAAATTCAGCTCTTGATTTTAACTAGGTAAAGCTGTTCAGTTTGATTACAACTTGTCAAACATGAACTGAAATTGCACATCTCTAACTGCTGCTCTTCTGGGTCAGAGGATCTGAGGTTCTGAGTTTTATTTGTAGTTTGCAGCATCTAGTTCTGCAGATTCAAAAGTAAGCAGCAGATTTCTGAATAGGTCTGACTTAAGTTTCATTAAACCTAATGACCTAATTCAGCTGGTCAAACATTAACCATTTATACCAAGGATTAGGCATGTGCACTTTTTTTTTTGCATTCAAATCGAATATCCAAACATTTGATTCGATTCAAATGTTTAGAACCCAAATGCAACAAAATCCAATTCGAATAAAATACATTTGAATTAATTATGCCCCTGGTTAAATGATCCTTAAATTAGAGGAACTTTTTGATAAATGGTATTGTCTGTTGTAATGTTTTAAAGCACTAGAATGAAGGGTGTGTTTTTAATCTTGTTAGCCGCTCAGAGTCCACCAAGGTGGAGATGGTGCGGGATAAAAGCTAAATAAATAAATAAATAAATAAATAAATAAATAAATAAATAAATAAATAAATAAATAAATAAATAAATTCAAATGTTAGATTCAAATCTGAAGATACAAATATCAACAACCTTCGTTGTTGATGAATGTTGACAGTGTTCGCATACGTATCTGTACACATTTTGTACACATCCCGTTTTATCCTGTACGCATCCCATTTTCATCCCGTATTATCAGCGCAAATGCATACAGATACGTATGACATTCATACAGATACATATGTAATTACATACATATCTGTACATTCAAATGCTTCGAATCATTCAAATGAATGTTTCGGAACATTCGAAATTTGTTTAAATGTTTAAATTTGAATGTGTAGAATTTAAATGTCCACATTCAATCAAATTCAATCGAATTTTGAATGTTTAGAACATTTGTACACATCCCTACTAAGGATACAGCCTTTGCATTTTCTTAACACTGGTTATCCCCCCCCCCCTTTCAGGTTGGTTTGGTATTAGCACTATTCTGGCAATATTCCTATGCTTCTTTCCTTCATCCCTGTCTTCATTATGTGAGCTTGTCTAACTAATCAGGCGATCATTTTGTGTATAGGATAATGTGAGAACACTTTGTAACTTATCAGATGTTGCATGGCAACATCACCAGAGACAAGCAATAACAAAAGACTTTGAGAATGTTAGCAAATGCAGTCACTTTCATAGAGCTTTTTAAAATAAATAAATGCTCCAAGAGGCTCAAACTGTCTGAGAAAAAAAAAAAACTATCACAACTTCTATATGGAGTTCAACTAGATGATTCAACTAGAGGCAAATAACTATTTTCATTTTCACTGTTGTATTCCCATTGTCCTTTTTAGGAACAGAGGCAGGGATGATTGAGGATAAAGTTTGGACTGAAATTAGTCATTATTAATGTAAAGTTTTGTGGGGGGTTTGGTCAGTGTAGAGCAGTGGTTCTCAACCTTCCTAATACCGCGACCCCTTAATGCAGTAGTTCTCAACCTTCCTAACGTTGGGACCCCTTAATGGAGTTCCTCATGCTGTGGGGACCCCCAACCACGGGGGCGGAGCAGCTGGGAGGTGGGAGGTAAGGGTGGCAGGAGACTCATCGCGACTCCTCTGAAAGGGTAATTAGACCCCCAAAGGGGTCCCGACCCCCAGGTTGAAAACCACTGGTGCAGAGCTTTGTCTTTTGCTACCTTTGGGAAGTAAAAAAACACCTTATAAACAATCTTTGAAATAGATCAAATGTGAAATCAACAGAACATACACTATTTCATTTGCCCCATTTATTCAGCACCTGCATCATGCTAATTTGTTTTGTGATGTAATTTTGACAACTAGTGTGAGACTATAATAAATTCAGTGGCACCAACACCCTCAACAATTAGCCGAGGACAGGGTGCAAAAAAAGAGCAAGGAGGGTGGGTTTCAATGGCTCACTTTACGGAAAATGGAGGCATGCAAACGTGAGCCAATTTGGTCTTGTGGTTAGAGTATCCGATTCTTATCGACTCTGCATTCCCCCATGATGCCAGCAGGGTGACCTTGGGCTAGTCACAGCTCTCTTTCTGAGCTCTCACAGCCTCCACCTACCTCATAGGGTGATGGTTGTGACGAGAAGAACCGAAAGCTTTATCAGACACTTTGAGTCTCATTAAGTAGGTAAGAAAAACAGAGCATAAAAACCAACTCTTTTTCTTCTTCTTCTTCTTTTTCTTCTTCTACTCTCTTAACTAAATTACAAAGATTGTGGGGAAATTCACACTTAGCTTCTCTGAGATGCTGTCCCAGGGAAATTAAGGTCAGGGATGGAGGCTGGCATTCAGACTGCAAATGCCGGTCCCATCCAAAATGTATATGAAACTTACTCTGTAGTGCAAACGCTGCTGTCTGGCAGTGTCTGCCTTGCTACAGCCATGTGTGACCAGTTGTTGCTACTGTGATTGATAACAAAGCATATGACCATGCAGCTGCCCCAGCCCTGTGCAGACTTTGTATGGAGCTAGGGGCAAAGCTGCATCTGGGACTGTAGTAGGAGTGCCATTATTGAAAATTGGGGTGGCTACACATGCTCTAAGTTGCTCCAAAATGGAAGCAGCTTTGCAGTGTGTGGATGCTCCATGCTGAACAGGAAAGAAAGTGCAAAATCTGACCTGGGCCCTTTCTGTATGTGGCCTCATTCTAGAATATATCTCAGGATAGGGGTGTGATGTCTGCATGCAAATACAGACTATGGCAGGTCTCACCTAAGGCCTGCCATAGTCTGCACTAACATGCAGACTTACAGGCTCCTATTCCACAATATATTCCAGAATAAGACCAAATGCAGAAAGGTCTGGAAACTGGATTGACTGGAGTTAATTTTTCTGTAGTTTTACACAGAATTGCAATTTTAGAATGCCTCCACTATCATGAAATCTTCTCCATTTATTTGTATGCATCATAAGACTCTCTATTCACCCTATTTCTCTCTCTTTCTCTCTCTCATGGAGATGGCAGAGGGTGAGATGGATACAGAGTATCATTGAAGCAATGAACATGAGCTTGGGCATACTTTGTGAGGCACTGGAGAACAGGGGGGCATGGTGCTATGGTTCATGGGTCTACCAAGAGTTCCACTTGACTGAACAACTAGGGATGTGCATGAATATTCATAACCTTCACAATTCATATGAATTCATCCAAATTTGGACATTCTTATTTGAATTGAATGCTTTGGAACATTTGTACATGGCTTCGCTACATTTGTAAACCTGGGGAGGTGGGAAAGCAGCTGCACCAGTCACATCTGCAATGAATTCAGAGTGCATTCAAAGGGGATTGAGACCAGATTCAAAGTGATTCAGGGCAGATTTGATGCATTCACAGCAGATATTTGGGAAGTCGTATCGGATAAGTAGGGGATTCATATAGGATTCGTAAGGGATACATAGGGGATTTGTAGGGGATTTGTATCAAACTTTCAAATTGAGTTCATACCAAACATTTGTATCAAATTCAAATCCTACCACATTCAAAAGGAATCTACTCGGACAAAAGCAAATTTTCTTTCATTTGATTCAATATAAATCAAACCCCCCCCAAAAAAAAACCACATGTGCACATTCCTATGAACAACTGAACAACAGTCTAGCTCATTCCAAAAGAAGGTTTTCAATCTTGCTGAAAAAGTTTCTAAGATATGAACAATTTAATTGTCATTTTGAATTTTGTCAAAAAGTAAGAAAAGGACACATTCCTGTCCCAAGAAGACTGCATTATTATCTAAATGTAAAAGTTACAGAGAATGGGATACATTGGAAGAGATAAGTATCATAAAAAACAGAAAGCCAGAAGAAGCAAATGTAGAATGTGAGTGGGAATCACAGCACTAAACAAGGTATTCACGATAAAGTGTTTTATGGAGAAGCTAGGTTTTGAGAAAAGAATTGTGGGATAATGAAGTGAAACTATGAAAGTTTTCTAGAAGGACTTTCCAAGTAAAAGAAACAGCAAAGGCAAATGATCAAAGTTGTTTAAGATTACAGGAATCTTCAGGTGGATTTACGTGTTAGTAGAGGAAGAGTGAAGGTCACATAGAGAGATCCATCAGGATGAGATGGTAGATATATAGGAGAGTTCCAAAAGCATTAAAATGACAAGAAGTCTAGACTCAATATAGAAAGACAGAAATTATATTGTTCTCAGTGACAC
Source organism: Aspidoscelis tigris stejnegeri (assembly GCA_023333525.1). Classification (NCBI taxonomy): domain Eukaryota; kingdom Metazoa; phylum Chordata; class Lepidosauria; order Squamata; family Teiidae; genus Aspidoscelis; species Aspidoscelis tigris. Next base: position 90,803,024 of record JALMGA010000004.1, read on the forward strand.
CAAGTATGTCTCACAAACAATGAACATTTGTCACTTCATTCCAATGTTCCACAAAAAGTGATGCTTCTTGATATGTGAAACTCTTGGGTGGCTATTGTGTGTAAGAGGAGAAAAGATTTACCTATTATCTATATAGGTCTGTCATTTCTTCTTCCACTCCCCTTGAGGAATGCCTATCAAGGCCAGTGTGAAACTTTCACACGTGCCGTGAATAAAAAATAAATATCCCGCAATTCCACCACCATGCATTTGCTGACAGGTTTTATTTTTCAAATAAAAATAAATGTCTTTTAGTTCATTTTTTCTTTTCATAAATATTGTCTTTTTATTGTTGTGATACATGGTTCTGACATCTCGTGCAAACTACAAGAGAATCTTTTCTTCAAATCAGCGTAGATGTTCATGTCCAGATATTTCCTTCAAGCTATATCACTATAGGGTACAAAACATCAGATGAGCAATTTCATCCACATATTTTATCAAATATATCAAGATATCATTCTATTCCTCATTCTCTCTCCTTGGGGAGGAACATATTGAAAACAAGTGAGAAATGATATGCAATGAAGCAGAGAAGTCATTTTGTTTCAGTATTTATATCAACAGCGGTTCACAGAACGCTTTATGAATCATATACCTGGGATGTCTGAAAAGATCTAGAAGAAAGTATTCTCTCTAATGGTGGCTGGCAAAGTAATGGAGAATCATGGGCAAAAATCCAATTCCTGGCAAGGCTCTGACGTTAGCAATTGGTGCTTTCCCACAGAACTATTCAATGTGTCTTTTATGCATACTCAACATTGGAAGCTATGCAAAAATCTTTGATATTGGAAGGCATGTTCTCACTTACCTTTCTGGACTATCATCATCATGCGCACTGTGCTGTTCCAGAACATGCCATACTGTGACCTCACCCAGTGGGCCTTGCTGTTCCAGACCCACTGGTTCAAATCACAGCACAATGCAAGGAGGCCCAATGAGATGAAAATCTAATGAAATGTTGCACTCTGGAAAGTTAATATTGGCTAATTCCCCCTCCTTCCCAGCTATTTCAATATGCTGCATGTGACTAGAACAAATGCCATTGCTATTAATTGCTACTAATTCAAATCTGTAATTGAAAAAGAAACTTTGCTCACTACACATAAAATATTGTCTCTTTGATAGTTAGACCTTTAATTTTAGTTATCTCTGAAACAATATTGTAAGGGTTTTTTTTAAAAGGAAAATGTTTGATTCTTACAGAAGCAAAGAGGGGATAAAATGAGGTTATTTTTACATTCAGTTTTCCAACAGCATTTCCAGAAGAAATTAAAATTTGCAACTGTACACTGATAGCTATTCCACTCCCTTAGAAAAAGGGGAATGAATGAGGGCATTGATAATGACAACTATTGAACATTTCAGATTTCCTTACTTGGCAGAATTCATAAGAAAACCAGCAAATTTTTGCTTCCAACAGGTAGCTAAGCATTGTGAATGGCTCTGTGGCTGATTTCAAGAAGAGCTTCTTGAGCTTCTTGTTTTTCCACCTAAGCCATTGCTCCAATATTCCTTTTCTGTTTCTGTTAATGATATTGTTATTCATCCCGTCCTTACTGCTCGTAGTCTTGGTTTTACATTTGATTCTTCCCTGTCTTTCGGTCCTCACATTCAGGCTGTTGCCAAGGCTTGTCAATTTTCACTTTACAATATTTCTAAAATTTTCTTTCTGTAGCTACTACTAAGATCTTGGTGCATGCTCTGGTGATTTCTTGGCTAGACTACTGCAATCTTCTTCTGTTAGGGCTTCCTCTCACTCACTTACGTCCTTTGATTTCAGTTCAGAATATGGCGGCACGCATTATCATGCGTGCACACAGCTTTGATCATATTTCTCCTCTACTGTTCTCCCTCCACTGGCTTCCCTTTCCTTTTCGCCTTCAATATAAACTCCTCTTATTAACTTTCAAAGCCCTTAATGGTCTGGCCCCGCTTTATCCACTTGATATCCTTTCCCTGTATACTCCCACACGTCCCCTTCGTTCCACTAATCAAAGACTGTTGGTTCAGCATCGAATTTCTAGTGCCCCCTCCCGAATTCACCCATTTTCTCTTGTTTCTCCTCATGCGTGGAATCTTCTTCCTCAGCACATCTGGGCTATCATATCCTTGACGTCCTTTAAGTTGGAGCTGAAGACTTTTTTGTTCAGGAAAGCGTTTCCAGATATTTATTTATTTTATTTATTTATTTCCATTTCTATCCCGCCTCATACCCGAAGGTCTCTAGGCGGGTAACAACAAAACAGACAACATATTTAAAAACATATTAAGAACAGAATACAGATTAAAACATATTAAAAACACAATTAAAAACACAATACAGATTAAAACAAGGTACTTGGTTAAAAATTCTGATATAAGCTGCTCGTTCCATAGTGTATTCATGAGAACTATAACTGGGGAGAGAATGTATCTCCTCAGCCAAAGGCCAAGGCAAAAAGGTATGTTTTTACAGCCTTCCTAAATGATAACAAGGAAGGGGCATGGCGCACCTCATTGGGGAGACCATTCCACAGTTTGGGGGCCACCACTGAAAATGCTCTCTCCCGGGTGCCCACCAACCTCACTACCGAAGGTGGTGGGACAACCAGGAGGGCCTCATCTTCGGATCTCAAGGCACGGGCAGGTCGGTATGAGAGAAGGCGTTCCTTTAGATATTTGGGGCCCAAGTCATTCTCCTCATGCGTGGAATCTTCTTCCTCAGCACATCTGGGCTATCATATCCTTGACGTCCTTTAAGTTGGAGCTGAAGACTTTTTTGTTCAGGAAAGCGTTTCCAGATATGGTGTGAACTGTGTCATATTTTAATATTTAATATTTTTATCTGTTTATTACATTTGCTTATTGTTTTGTTCCTGGTTTTAGTGTAAATTATTTTATCTTACCTTAGATTGTATGCCACTGGCAGATTTTATACTTTTTTTATTAATGTTATTTCATGTACAGCGCTGAGTACCCGAACAGCACTTTATAAATAAACTATAATAATAATAATAATTTCATACTTTCAATTAGTTGTAGAAAAGGCTTTTTCTGGTCACAGTGCTCAAAAAGTGGTGGCTGCCTAACTCATAGAATCATAGACTCATAGACTTGGAAGTGACTTCTAGGGTCATTGAGTCCCACCCCTGCTCAATGCAGGATTTCCTAAACCATCCTAGATAGAATAGAATCATAGAATCATAGAGTTGGAAGGGACCTCTAGTGCCATTGAGTCCCACCCCCTGCTTGTTTCCTAGCTTGTTTCTTTACTTCTTTCAATCTGGTTCCAAGTTAGACTTTACACTGTGACAAACTTGGCCACCTGCACTGAATTTCCAGATTGGTAAAGGGATAACAGGACGTATTAGGTAGGGTTGTGCACAAATATTTGAAATATTCATTATTCATATGATTTCATATGAGTTCGGGCATTGGAATTTCCAAATTTGAATGAATACGAATATTTCAAGTTATTTGTATGAATAATTCAGACATTCGTATGTGTACGCACCTTGTGCATATCTGTACACATCCATACGGATACATATGGGATCAGTACAGATGCTTATGCGATGCATATGGGTACATACGAGATGTGTATGTACCCATGGAGATATGAATGTCCAAATTATTTGTATGAATACATACAAATGTATTGATATTGAATCTAATGTCCAGACATTTGTATTTTCCTTATTCAGATTCATTCAAATTTTTGAATATTCAATTCATTATGAATCGAATTTGAAAACTGCATTCATGCACAACCCTAGTATTAGACCTTTCCAGATGGTGAGAGGAAATTACAGGAACCCACAATCAGCCCTCACCTTTCTTGTCAAACTTTGCTGGAGCCATCTGGTAACTGGGACTCTTAGGTTGCAGTGAGACATTGTTGACTTATTTCACTATATTTAGATATTCCGTAATTGTGACAGCCACTTACCTGCTGTGTTCCATTCTCACCAAATCTAGGCATCCCCTCCTGACCTGTCTGCTGGACCTTGCATTTCCCTGGAGACCTCCTTAGTTGTTTATACTTCCCCACTGGTGTGGCCTTATTCTCTGGGAACCAGATAACAAACATTAGAAACATTCTTGCCTTGCCTACATTCTTTGTCTTCTGCTATTAGCTTAATAAATGGAAGGACCTGCTTTATGGCAGAACCATGTCTGTGTGAATTCACTGCTGAGGACAGCTGGTGGACTGTTCTGATAGTAATAAAACATGGGCATTCCAGAATATCCATGCTTTATCCAAATATAGCAGAAGAAGTAAACAGCACCTGGAGACAGCCTTACCTTGTCTGTTGTTTCTTCATGGAATCTCTACTCTTGCAAAAGTACTCAGATGTAGGAAGCACCCACTCACTTCCATTTGTGTGTGTGTGATTCCTATGTATTTTTTCAAGACCAGCGATTGCATGAGGAAATGATAGAGAAAATCTGCAATCCAGGATGATGGAAAAGCTGGTGCCAGAGCTGGATTTTCCATCATTCCTTTATTGCACTTTTTGGGTGGTCTATCCTGGGAATATATTGGGATTGTCATGGATATGAGTGGCAATCCCAATACAGCCCGAGGAAAATTGCAGTTTTAAAACCATTTTCTGCATTAATTATTCCTGATTTCTCACTGGGTTTTGCCATTTCATTGACCCTTCTGGAATAAGCTGTGTTATGGCTTGTAGTTATAAGGCTTTTTGCTGGTATCTGCAGAGTTATCTCCTGCAAGAAAGGAAGACAGTCATTTCTGCACAGGCCAAACAAAAATTTCTGCTCAGCATAATCTTATACTGATAGTCTACACAGATTATAAGTACCATATACATAAAATGCAAATAAATCCAAATTATAACAAGCAACCACAGAAAAAATATTCAAATTACAGTAAAACCTTTGTAATATTGGAAGCTGTTTGTTTGTTTGTTTGTTTGTTTACATTTCTATCCAGTTCCATACCCAAAGGTCTCTGGGTGGTAACAACCTTAAAACAGATTAAAACAAAGTATACATTAAAAGACTTTTAAAAAAGAATTCAACAAATATAAGACAATACACAATATGTTTAAAATAATAGTGTCTGTATTGGGGGAAAACATAAGCTTCTCAGCCAAAGGCCAGGGTAAAGAGGTGCGTCTTCACTGCCTTCCTAAATATATATAAGGAAGGGGCATGACACACCTCAAGGGGGAGGCTATTCCATAGTCTGGGGGCCATCACAGAGAAGGCTGGTGGGACAACCAGGAGGGCCTCACAGCTTGATCTTAAGGGACGGGCAGGTCGATATGAGAGAAGGTGTTCCTTTAGATATAGTTCAACAATGTTCAGTATAACATATAACAAGTCACAATGAGTACATCATGAAAATAAAAGAAGAACAAAGATAGTCAGAAAACCAGATTTCTTCATGCGGGATAGATGTGGCATCAAATGTGTCAATCAATCATTACTAACTCTAGTTGGTGCACCAGTTACTTCTGTTCTGGGGTACAGTAGCATTTTTCTAGCAAATGTGATGCCACATAGGCCTGCTTTTGTTAAGTCATGGTTAAAGACTGTTTCCACACTTGCTCTGTAGACCAGATCTCAGCTAGCTGCTGGCTAGCACATGCCAGTATGCACCCATGCACACCTCTTCCAGGCAACAGGTTCGTAACAGGGTGGTGAAGTTGTGGTTGTGTGCCACATCATATGGCCACCATGACAATGGGCTATCCACATGTCTCTTACTGCAGTTGCCATGGTAATGCAATCATCAATTGTATAGCAGTGAGTTCTTTAGATGAACAACAGGATATAAAAGCTGTAAAATTTATTATTATTGTTGATGTTGTTGATGTTGCTTGTTATTATTGTCATTATTTAATAATATTATTAATAATAATAATGAAACTATGATGCATATCTGTAATTCTCCTAGAAAAAAATAAACTTTTTTTAAGAGCACTGAAATTCATAAAACCTTGGAATCCTTGAAATGACAGTCATAATAGCAAACATTAATAATATGCAAAGCTGCATTTTGTATTAATATATTTTCTTTGGTTTTCTTTTTGTTTATTCAAATAGTACACCCAAGTGCAGCCTCTGGGACTTCGTGAAGGGACAAAATTACGGCAACAGATGGTTTTCCAATTCAATGAATTAGGACATCATTTTTTAAAAGCCTACTGACAATTTGCAATACTCCAAGGATCTTGATTTAATTTCTGTACAAAGCCTTTCCTTTTCTGCCAATGTTTATTCTTCAGAAAGAAAATCAAATGATGTTCAAGATTCCTTAAATTTTCTTTAAGCTACTTTTCTAGCACTAATTTAAAAGATTTAATTCTTTTTAAAAAGTTTATTTTGGTGTTTTTAAAATGCTGCATTTTATTAAGTTATGCTCTTACAAAATTTAAAATGCATAGCCGATACAATAGATAATGAAACAACAAAATTTGGGTAGGTTCTGCATATGTTGCTTATCCGGGTCAGCCAGACAAGTGTGGAAGTAGGCCTAGATTTGCAACTATAATCCAGAGGCCAAGGCCATTGCTGCCCTGTGTGGGTTGTTCCCACACTATGTAGGCCACTGAGTTCAGAGACATTTCCACACTACCCTTTCCATCAGCTGGACAGGAAAAGGGCGTGATGACACAACGTTGACTAGCGCTCACACTTGAGTGCTAGTTAACTTTATTCGCTCCCTCCCCCTGGGATCGGATACTCACCTTATTTGATCTCGGAGCCGGTCCTCCTCTGGGCTCCACTATTTTGGCAGCAGAGCCTCTGCGATTGTGTGTGTGTCAGTGCTGATGCTCTGCACAGCTGCAGTCGCAGTCTATGGTTGACTGAGGTGCCAGTGTGCTTGTGCAGCACCTCCAATGACTCTGAAGTGCTGGCAAGAGCGAATGTTCACGCCACTGGATGCTTCAGATAAATAATTAGGTAACATTGGTTAATGTGTGGAGCGTGATTTCGTGCTCCACATATAATCAACAATTAGTGCACTTCTGGGGAGGGTGGGCCCACTTGTTGGCTGTAACAGTCTATTTGACATGTGTATGCTTTTCCCTAGAGGTGCACTAATTATGCACTAGAGGCCATAGTGTGAAAAGGCCTCAGGCTACGCTGGACCAGGATGTTTGCATTCAAACCACCCTTTGGTCCCTGGCCTACCCAATGGTTTTGAAGGCTTGCCCACCTCTTGAAGCCACTTCTCAGTCTCCAAATATAAGGAACTGAAGTTCCTCCTGGCCTTCACTGTTTCCATACAGGTCCTTGTGTTCCACCAAAAAGGCCTAATCCAGTGCAAACTGATTGTACAACAGAAGGGCAGGGCTTTTACAATTCTGCACTGTAGAAGGTAGATCCCTGCCCTGGTCCCCTCCAGGGACTGTGCTATGGAGAAGTGCAGAAAGGGCTCAAAAATACTTTGACAGAAGAAAAGGAAGAGAAGGAAGGAAGAGAGAGAAAGAGGAAGAAGGGAAAAAATTGAAGAGAAGTGGAATCTAAAGTTTGATTATTTGTCACATGGCAGCAGCATGGTGATTGTATTACTGAGAATGTTGTATGCCTAGGAAATTATTGTGAGAGGAGATTTACATTTTAATGATGGCAAATGTATAAATCCAAACTCTACTGAGTTACTTCTGGAACTATAAACCCTTTGTAGTCTCCCATGGATGACAGATTATGTTTTCTTGCTTCTGCCCAGTTTATGGAAGAAGCATTGCTTTTGCAATTCTTACGACAGTTAACAAATAAGTTTGACTTTTACCAAATGTCAAGATACTGCAAAATCTTATTAACATGCAGTCTTTTCTTGTGTACTCTGATATCTTTGCAATAAGAAGGGTCTTCTAATTGTTAGTTATTACCCATGCTAATGCCCTGCATAAATGAATAGATAGGAACCAGCTATGCTAAGTGAATGGTAAATCAACACATTATAACTTGTTAGAATGTTAAAATACATTTGATTTATTATCTTTAAAAGTCCCTGGAATATTTTGACTTCTTTGGTACTAAATAATAACGTGTTTCTGGGTTCTGCTGTAAGTAGTCATTTTTGTATTTGTTTAAACCTGGTACACAGATTCAGAAATAAGAATATGCCTCAGTGATTCCGTTAGAGGTGTGCATTCAAATGTCCGAATTCATACGAATAGAGAAAAAACATATTAAAATTTGAACCAATTCGAATACTTTCATATCTATTCTGATACCAGATATGATCAGTAAAATAAAATATATATAATTGGCCATATATGATTGGGGAGACATTCTGGTGTAAAAGCATCATGAAAGGAGTTTGGTTATATATCCTTAAACTGGAGTCCTTTGGAGCTTTAAGATTGGGTTTATCATTGGAATAAAGAAGAGACTTGAACCATGGATATGGGATATTAAAAAGCCTTGGGAAAAGTATTCATAATTTAAAATATTGCTAAAAAGGAAAAAGAGCTCTGCAGTTTAAAAGGACAGATTTTTCCTTCAGTCACAGGTTCTGACCTAGGAAAAGGTCTAATCTCTCTGTTGACTCATTGAAGAGATTAACTTGCCTTGAGCACCAGAAAACTCCTTGTCTGTTTGTACATGGTTTATGAATTACTGAGAGAAGACAGTACTTTTTTTAAAGAGAATAAATGGAAATTATTTCTGAGATGGGTTCTGTGGAATAAGGTCAAATTTGGAATTGGGATTCGCTAAGTCTACATGAAGCTATTCACCATTAGATTATTAACTTGAAGGAAAAACAAGAAAGCAAGTTTGTGTCTGAAATGAGTTTCTGTCTCTGTTTATGATATTTTTCATTATTTTAAAATCTGTGTAAACGATCCGGCTAAGAATTACCTGGGAGTTTAAATTTGGTGTATTTGAGGGGTTCCAAATTATCCAAAATTTTACTCCACATTTGGTAACAATTTGTATGAATATTCAATATGAATTTGAACATTTGTATCTATCTGTATGCATCCGTACACATCCACACATATACGAATGCCTGAATTATTCAAACAAATGACTCAAAATATTTGTATTCGTTTGAATATTAAGAAATGAATGTATGGACATTCAATTCAAATTCAATTGAATAATGAATATTTCAAATATTCTTGCACATCCCTAATCCCTGAACCACACAGCTGCAAAATACAGCCAGGACTTGCATAAATAAATAAAACTATTACAAATCAAGGATTTCCTGTGCATAGAAAATTAAGACTCTTTCCACACTGGGCCTTATTTTGGATTATATCCTGGAATAGGAACCTATCATCTGAATACTAATGCAGACTACAACTGGCCCAATATGTTTCAATATGTTCATTTTATATGTTCACTGGTTTTTAATGTTGTAACCTGCCCTGAGACCTTTGGGTATAGGGTAGCAGAAACCAGGAAATACCTGCCAGGTACTGTGCCCTCTTCCCACCCAGTAGTGACATTCTCACTCTCCTGAGTGGAATGCCCACAACAAAGTCTGTCTTTGGAGAAATTAAATTAGAAGGCTTCCCTTTGCATACTCAGAAAGGCATGGTTCTGACCCAAAATAGTCTACTTCATTGTTCTCACTTTGTAAAATGACATGAACAAATGATCTGAAATGTGGTCAGAATTCATTTAATCTGTATGCAAAGTAGGACACATTTTGCCAATATACACACATGCATGCACGCATGCACACAGAAAGGCATTATTTTGTCAGGACAGTCAGAATTAAAAGCAGCCTGGAAACTGATTCAATGCCATGTCTGACTACGCACAGGGCATAAGGAAATCTTCCTGGTCCATTCACAGGTAAAAAGATAGATTCCTAGAATACAGGTTAGATTATTGCCTTTCTCTCTCTCTCAGCCTTCAAGCAATACAACATTGGAGAACCTTCCTTCCAAAATATCTCAAGTCTTACTGTAGTAGACAATAACATTTAATATTTTGGGCACTTTGTAAAAGAGATACTGTGTGGCTTGTGCCAGAAGACAATTTAAAAACACAGAGAAGGGATAACGAGAATGAAAAATTGAGTTACAGAAGCATAACGTTTAAATAAGCATTCTAACGTTCTTTAGAAACTGGAAGAAATTTATTTCAATTGTTTTTACAAATGCAAATGAATGGGAACATAAGGATAATGGGAGAAGTTGTCATTCATTTTCCTCTATTTGTTTCTAATTATTTCACATCAGGGACCCAGGTATCATTGAACACATAGGCTAGCATTCTGAATTCCATTTTGCAAACAAGGACATTGTTCCAGATGTTGAGTTAATCTTTAATACTATCAATCTATAATCTTTCTTTATCCAACCAAAGCAACTCCAAATTATTGTCACCTGCAATGTGCTGAGAATGAACAGCGCTTTATAAATAAACTATAATAATAATAATAATAAAAGGCCAGACATCATTTTCCTTCTCTTCTATCCTTTCCACCTTCTTCCATCAATAGCATTCTAGCATTTTTCCCAATAAAGAGGCAAAAACATACAACACAATGTGGTATTTTACTGGTTCAGCCCTGGAAAATAATACAGTGCTTCTAGCAATCTTCTCTGCAAAATTATTGGTTGGCTGATTTTTGCTTATTTATTACAGAGTTTCTATATTGCCCTTCTCTGTAGGTTCAGGGCAGTGTGCAAAATAAAACAATAAAAGTGATGCAAACACTAAAACTGTAAGAAACTAAATAAAACTGAAAAAAAAGTAAGTTTTGAATTATATTGAATTTTAGTAAACTAAGCCCATTCCACACTGGGCTTTGAAATGGAATATATTCCAATCCAAGGTCCGCTGTTCCACACTTACTATGGAATAGGAGATTCCCCACCAGCATTCTTTTTAGCTACACACCAAAATCATGTCATATCCCAATCCTTCTCTTTAAAGAAATTAACAATGGAACCAGAGCCCATATTTTATACTATAAAAAGCATGTAGACAGCATGTTTTCATAGAGGGGCCATTTCAGTGGTGCTCCAGGAAGATACTCCAGAGGCATTTTCGCAATACAAATGGAACGCGTGTAGAACAGGAAGCCTAAGGCACTTCAGGACGCTTTGATCATTCACACACAGGAGCGCAGGAGCGCGTGTAAATGCGTTCCGGCGCACCTGTGTGCGAATGCTCAAAGCGTCGTGAGCTGTCTTAGCCGGCAAACGCCGGCAAGGGGCGGGGAGACAGCTGAGGAGGCTCCCGCAGCCGGCGCTGGCTGAAAACAGCTGATTGTCAAAGCTGCGCCAGCGTGGGAGGGCAGCCCGCGGCTGTTAGGGAGAGAGAAGCAGGCACGAATGCTTCTCCTCCCGAATGCCTGCGGGCAGTTCATGCGTGCCCGGACGCATGTAGAGCACTTTGAAGTGCTCTACATCTCGAACGCGTGCAAGACAGCTCCGGACACGTCGGAGCGCAAGCCCCGCTCAGCCAATGCATATGCCATGTCCGGAGCTGTCTTGCACACGTTCTAAAATGGCGTGTGTGAAAACGCCCCAGATGTGGTGCCAGAAGTTGATCTGCCATCAAAATGGGCCCTCCCAGCAACAGCAGAGGGCAGAAATCTTCATTCTCAGGTTTCTAAAAGTTCTTCACTGATTTCAGAGTCTGTAGGCCTTTTCGCACTTACAGTAGGCCGGCAGTAATAATTAAGGAACTTCTGGGGAAGCTCTCCACAGCTTTACTAACCTTACCCAGGGATGCCTTACCAGAAGTATCCAGCAGCAAGCATCTGCACCTCTTCCAGTGCCCTGTGGTCATCTAAGGTTCCGCACAAGTGTGCTGGCACCTGGGATGACCATAGATGTGACTGTGCATGCAGAGAGCATCAGCATCAGCATGGAGACAGCACTGATGCACACACAATCATGGAGGGTGCCACCATAGGTGTGTGCACAAATGCAATTTTCAACCTTTGATTCGTAATGAATTGAATATTCAAAAATCCAAATTCATACGAATAGAGAAAAATGAATGTCTGGACATTAAAACTGAAACAAATACTTTTGTATCTATTTATTTGAATATTCAGTACATATCCAATGATATGAATCTTTTATGCATCCATACACATCCCATTTTCATCCCATATGCAGCCCGTTTTCATCCCATGCATATCCATGTATGCATGGATATGCACAAGATGCATACGGATATGTACACAATATGTATGTATCCATACACATATGAATGTCTGAATTATTCATATGAATAACTCAAAATATTCCTACTCATATGAATAATAAAGTACGAATGATTGGACATTCAGTTCATAGGCGAATGTCCACCTTTGTCTGAATTCATATGATTAATGAATATTTCAAATATTCATGCACATCCCTGTGCCACAACCAAAATGGCAGCACCCAGAAGTGGACCAGCCCTGGGCTCTGTCACAAGTGAGTGACTGATTGCACGGGGCTGAGGCTTTAAGTGATTAGTGCTCACAAGTGCCAGTGCTAGTCAAAGTTGAGTGATTACACTCCTACACCACCTGGGCCAGGGTGTCCCGCCTGGGCCCAGAATAAGAATGGTAATCATGCAGATGTCCCTGGAATGGTACTAATAATGAATAAAAAGTTATCATGCTTCTCCCTATACTGAACTTTTCAAGAAGTATGCGTGCACTGGGTGGAAAATGTCAGAAGCATTCTTCCTGAGGAAAAAAAACTGGAGAGAGGGTGCAACATACCTATAAATGTTTGTGCCAGATCTTGTAAAAGTCATGGTAGCATTAAAAATAAAACACAGAGCAAAGGACAGTTTTAAAAAGTTCTCTTTAGAATAAAATGCTTTAATGCCAAATGAAGAAAGGAAAGAGAATTATTTAAAGTCCAAATGTTACCCAGCGATCAGCAAATGAAGCTATTGATCTCCATATTGTCCATGTGAAAAGTCTTCAGAAGTTCATTAGGCACAGAAAAGATCATTAAAAAATACAAATCAACTGAAAAAATTAAGTCTGTGTTTCCAAATCCATTGGACCTGATATAAGGTTTCCTTCAAGTGTATCAGTTATATTTTATAAAGAGGGTACCTAAAATTTATTTCACTCTTGTCAAGGAATGTGCACAAATATTCATAACATTCAAAATTCGTATGAATTTGAATGAATTTGGGCATTTGAATTTGAATTGAATGTTGAATCTTCGTATGAGATTCATATGGGATTGAACATTCATATTGATTGTGAATTGTATCACATTCGAAGGGGATCTATTCAAATGAATACAAATTTTCTTGCATTCAACTCGATATGAATCAAATACAAAAAAAAAAAATTGACGCACATCCCTACAAAGGATTCTGATTCACAAAAATGACTTACATTCCTATGAGCCCCAATGGCAAGAATCACACATGGCCTTTATGATGCTATGAGGTCTCCCTAAGGGCACAGGGATCTGGGGTGCATGGGTGAAAAATGTTTGCCACCTATGAATTGTGAATATTGGCTACTTTCAAAGACTGACATTCGCAAGTGAAGCAAAGCTTTTGTGCCTTCATTCAAAGTGTTGTTACATTCAAAGTGGCTGCCCAATCACCTCCAGAGTGGATTCACATCAGATTCACATCAGATTTGCAGGTGTGACTGGTGACGTCAGGGATTCGAAGAGAATTCAAAGAGAATTTGAATCCTAGCACATTCAAAGAGGACCCATTAACTTTAGTGTGAATTGAACGGGGGGGGAGAGATCTGGAGGGGAGGCCCTTCTGGTGATCCTTCCACCTTCAGTAGCTAGGCGGGTAGGCACCTGGGAGAGGGCCTTCTCAGTAGTGGCCCCCAGGCTGTGGAATGGCCTCCCCCACGAGGTGCGTCAGGCCCCTTCTTTGCTCCTATTTAGGAAGGCGGTGAAAACGTTCCTCTTCATGCAGGCCTTTGGTTAAATGCTCTCCACACTTCCCCCATTGAAATTCATTGCTGTTTTTAACTATTCTTGTATTTTTAAAGCTGCATTTTAAAACTTGTTTTGATATAGTTTTTATATGTCTGTTTTAAATGCTGTGAGCTGCCCAGAGACCATTGGGTATGGGGCGGCATATAAATAAATAAATAAATAAATAAATAAATAAATAAATAAATAAATAAATAAATAAATAAATAAATAAATAAATAAATAAATAAATAAATAAATAAATAAATAGTGCACATCCCTACAGAAATAGTTCAGCAACACTCCTTTTGAGCATTCATTCGTTCTAACAGTATAAGAAACCTTTTCCTACCATTCCTCTCTCCTTCTACCACCCCACTTACATAAACACAAAAAGTGGCAGACTTGTTCTCTGAACATGTTCTCAGGCTTAATCAGGCTTCCTATGTTTTGGAAAGAGCAGCAGCATGCATGCAAACAGCATACCAGCACTTTCTTAAAGAGACTTCTGACCGTAGAGATCTTTTCAGTGATTTTGTAGGGCAGAATTGCTACCATGGAGTGCACTTAAATTAACCTGAAATGACTCAATAACTGATATTAGGCTTAGTATACATATATATTTTTTATTTTTTCCTGCTGCAAGTGAGTTAATACAAGTGCAACTTTACCCACTCCAAGTTTGTATTGTTTGCTTGAGAGTTTTTGCTGCATATCAATGACCAAGTAAGTTACAGCTTCTGTCAATCAGATGACAAGAGTTCATTCCCTTTGCCAGCAAGGTCAAAAGATCAATTGTTTGTTCAAGCTCCTTCAATTCTTACTGCCAATTCGCTGAAGATATCAGACAGGTACTTTCATGTTTTTCCCCCCATTTCCTTTCCATCCTTCATGCTTCATACTACCAAACTCTGTTTACTGTCCTCTTCAAAACTGATGAACAACCTATGTGAGATATGGGCATGATCCACATGGTGACTTTATGGTGTTGTGACTATGCCATATGGGGATATGGTCCATACAATGCTACTCAACCATGGTACGTTAAATGTGCAGGACCTGAACAGCACGATGGGAGAAAGAACTCGTGAGAGCTCTTTTTTCCCAGTCATGGCTGCCACTCTCACTGCTTGAAGAGGCTTACCTTTCTTCTTTGCAGCCTGTGATGACTTGATCCCACTCCCACCCTCGTGTACTCGTATTAGCAGAGTAACACAGTCGAGGAAGCGACGGTCAAGCCGTACGGCTCCACTGCCTGCCAATGGGCTGGTGTTTGTATATGAACTAGACCCCCCCTTCCCCAGGTGTCCCACTTCAAAGGCTTACAGCCAAGCCTTCTACCTGAAGCAGCAAAGTAAACACTAGTGTAATATAACACCAACTGTTTACTATTTACAAACAGATCAATATTACTTAAGTAGTCCAAAAGAACAAGAAATTGTAAATAGGATTCAGCTTAGCTTTCCCAAAGCTAGTCCCTCAAAGTAAAATGAATATAAACCTTTCAGATGTGCAGCATGAAAGTCCTTCCTAAAAATAAAGAATAAATCCTAAGCAAAAAAGCTAACTGCAAACCAGGGGTCAAACTTGCTCAACCCAGAGCCAAGCAGTCCCTTTCAGTGTTCCTGTATCTTCCCAGTTATGCCCTGAGATCTACCCTTAGGATAGGCACGGCCTTCCTTCTTTCCCCTGCCCCACAACAGTGAGCACAAGGCCTAGAAGCCTGAAGAGTTCAGCAACCCCCCCTCCAGTGTTCAATCTCCTGCAAAATCTGCCCAGAGAAAGACACTGAGAGTGCTTCCGCACTGACCTCCTAAATCCAGATCTATTTAGATCTGAATTTCAGAAATCCATGGCAAGTAGATATGGATCTAGTAGATACGGATCTGCTACCACCCCTTCCATCCACACACGCAATGGAGGGGGGGATTTAGATCTGGATTTCAGGTGGGTGCAGTGCGGAAGCACAGCACCCACCTCAATCTGGATCTCTGGAAGCCCTCCCTCGGCCTGCCATGATTGGCTCCTCCAGAGCTGAGAAGGATGAGCTGGGGGTCTCCTACCTTGCGGCTCCCCCTCACCCCAGAAGCCGTGTTTTGGCCAGGGCTGCGCGCCTGCACAGAGAGCCTCCTGAAGCCAGGCATGGCCCTGGCCAACCAGGAGGTGCGCAGGACACATGTGCAAAGGGAACTGGAACCCCGCAGCTAGAATCAGCCTGGCTGCATTAAGGTAAGGAAGGAATCACTCGTGCTCTCCCCAGGGTGGGCTGGGGGGGGTTAGGTGAAGCCCCCCCCCAGCTCCAGAAGCCACGATCCACAGCTTCTTGGGCAAGGGGGAGCCCCGAGGTAGGAGACCCCCAGCTCGCCATGCTCGGCTCCAGAGGAGCCAATCATGGTGGGCCAGGGGAGGGTCCAGTTAGACTACATCTGACTACATCCAAAATGTAGTCTTCTGGTAATCTGGTTTAAGGGGCACTTAGCACACATTAGAGACACATGTCGTGGGAGTCAATGCAGAAGTGGACTCCCCGATGTGTCTCTAATGGATACTGCAGTGCGGACGAGGATTTCATAAGTGTTTAAAATGTGCGCTTAATGGGTGTTAAGGGTCCAATGCGAAAGCACCCTGACGGTCCTGGATCTCTGCCTTATATAGAGCGAGATCCTGGTGCTCTGATTGGCTAGAATTTAGTGCTTACTGAGGGAACTCCTCCCTCCTGTTACTCAATCTTGCAAAGTCCCCAGGAAACTTTCCCGCTCTTTTCAACTTGCAGCCAATGCTTGCAAAGAACCCAGGAAATATTTCCACTCTTTTGCAGCTTGAAGAAGATGTTTGCAAAGAGCCTGGGAAATTTTCTTGCTCTTAGCAGCCTGCACCCTGAATCTGTGATACAGCCTCACTGAATACTGGATATGACCCATTTTTGGTGATCCCCATAGCGATCAAGATAATAATATCAAGATATAAGAAGAACCCTACTAGAATGGGTCACAGTCCATCTAATTTGGCATCCTATCTCACACAGTGACCCACTGATTATTTCTGGGTGTCTCAAGCAGAAGATGAACCTTCATCTACTCTCGACTCTGTGCAAATGACCTTTAGAGCCATCCTGTGTATCTATGTGCTTCCCAGAATCCTCCACTCTGCATGTTTAGTCAAGCCAAGGCAGGGTTCTGCCAAGGCACAAACACTTCTGGAACCTGTATGAAGTTAGCATATCACTATTGGTAAAAGATGTACAAAAACAGGATAATTAAATATGAAGATTCAGTACCAAGTCTTATTAAAAGATATGAAATGATGATGCAGAAGAAGAAGTTGGCTTTTATATCCTGCTTTTCTCACCTTTTAAGGGGACTCAAAGTGGCCAACACAGCTTTCTGTTCTCCCTCCAACAGACACCCTGTGACACAGCTGCTGCTGTGAGAACTCAGAGAGCTGTGACTAGCCCAAGGTCACCCAGCTGGCTTCATGGTGGAGTGCAGACTTGAACCAGGAGACTAATAGATAAGAATCTGACACTCTAATCTCAAGACCAATCTGGCCCACTTCTAAAAGTCAAGCCACTGTTTTGGCTGTAAAAGAAAAGTTACAAAATAGTTTGCCTCAGGAAGCATGCAGCTGACTACATCTGCATTTACAAAGACTGGCCAAGGCAGAAGGAATAATCCCATCACCTCAATCTGCGTACTCTCTAGAGGAATTCTGGACCAAACAAAGTAGAAAATAGAACAAATTTTCCAACATGCAGATCTTGCCATGCATGAATCATCTAGCTATGGCAATCCTAAATAAAGAATGCTAAAGTTATGTTGATGAAAGGTAAAGGTCAATATTTTAATGTTTGGTCCTGAGTTGATGATTTTTTTTTACAGTGACAACTAGTATCTAAGAATCAGTATGTACACAGATTACAAATGTTCACACACACATGCTATATAGATAGAAGTGTTTGTGTCCCTCTCCTCTCTCTCTCTCTCGTGTGTGTGTGTAAAATAGTGTAGCCTGTCTCTGATATTTTTCAGCCCTAAATTCTACTTTCAGAAGCCACATTGATTTTTGATCTGGCACTTTAACAAATGGGTACAGAATTTTAATAGAACAAGACAAATCTTCTGAAATACCCAATGTACTTCATCTCCCTTACCTTTGTTGAAGAATTTTTGGAAGAAATGTAATTACCTGTAAGTGAAATGAAATGAAAACAAAGCAGAGAGACTCTCCAAGATGGGCATACCACAAAGAGAATAAATTATATTTGGCAGGAATTCATTTTGAATCCTTTCACTCTTCTGAAGCTGCTATTTCATTTGGAATGTGTGTTATTGTTAGCCAAAGAGATCCTTTAGCATTCCTATTTCAGCTTCTTTTTTCAAGTCCTTCAACTGTCCAAAACACTTGGTATATTTTGGATATTACATTTTATATGTAAGGATCAGATATGTGCTTTTAACACAGGCCTTTTTTGCACTTACCTCTCTTGATCCAGCATCAGTGGGCCTGGAATGCTTGTGTAAGCTTTGCAGCCGCACCCCCAGACCTCTCAATTTTAGTTCCTAGCCTCAGAGCATCCGTGCACTATTGTTCTGGTCCCTCTGGTAGTACAGAGTAAAGATACTACTAGAGATGCAGAATAAGGCCCTCCTTAATCCAGCTCACGCTCCATCTAATTGAGACAGAAATTGATCAGATAAGGCAGGGCCTCCATAATCCATATAACATGTAGATACAGTGGCCCAGAAGCACTGGCATGGTGTGAACCACCACTATTATGGCAGCAATCACAGAACCATAGCCATGGCACTAATGCACTTGCCTGTCACCATTGCCATTCTAATTGGCTTTCTTTGATCCTCTCTCAGCAGGCAGAAGTGCAAAGGGGACTGCCCTTGGCCTCAGACATCAGCCATGAGTCTGAGAAAATAGTCCTGTGCCATTCAGCCTAACAGAAGTGCTGCCAAGCAATCCACATGTTCAGTGGCAAGGCCATGGGGAGAAAAGCAGAACAAAGTTCTAGGAGAGCATTTTCATCCATTCTGCATTTAAAGCACTAATATGAGTGCTTGTGGAAAGCTGTTTGCTTGATGGTTGTGGTGACATGTGCCCTTTGACCTCTCCCAAAATAGAACTACAGTGCTATGCAGATCCTGCCAAAGTTTTACACAGAATCAGATATGCAGAGTTTATGTCAATCAGTGCCATATTTGTATTTCCCTAAAATGGCTAGTTCAGACTAGCTAAATTTCCATTTCTGTTTCTTTCAATCTGGCTGGATTTTTTAAAGTAACTCAATACCATAGTTTGATCCTTAAATTAGATATGTCAGGTACTTACTTTTCAAAATCAGCCACCCCAACAAAACCTCACATCCTGATATTATTGTTCACAATGCGTTCCAGATTTTTTTTTTTTAATCAGTCGTCTCTGACCACCAAGACACAACACTGCCTATTCCTCTCACAAACTAAGAGTTTGGTTTAGCATGTAACTCAAAATCAACCTCAGAAAGGAAGGGAAAGAAAGGTTGTGTCTTTTTTACTCTGCAAAGGCGGCACCTTAATTGAAACCAGATCCCATTAGTTCCAATGGAGATCAGGTGCCCTGATTAAGGTGTCATTCCTGTGTAATGGAGACACAGCCAATTTTCAACTGTTTGCAAAATCAACGGCTTGCTAACGACATGGTCATATCCACATGGAATCACTGGCAAGGATATGGAAGGATTCATCCAGGGAGATGGGAAAGATTGCATCTATGATCCTCTCCTTTCCAGTGAATTGTTATACCCTTAAGCTACAGCCACCTCCCCGTAGAAAGGCAGCTGATGGAAATGCAGAGCAATATAATAATGTAATTGGACTGGGTGTTTCAAGTACCAGCTGTTAATGTCACATTCACAGCAACACTGTGATTAATAAATGGTTGTGTAATTGAACTGCCTGCATTGGCATTTTAATAGGGAGTCA
The DNA here is from genome assembly GCA_023333525.1 of Aspidoscelis tigris stejnegeri. Classification (NCBI taxonomy): domain Eukaryota; kingdom Metazoa; phylum Chordata; class Lepidosauria; order Squamata; family Teiidae; genus Aspidoscelis; species Aspidoscelis tigris. The sequence continues at coordinate 90,822,870 of JALMGA010000004.1, forward strand.
AGAGGAAAATACAGGGGAGGGGGGGTTGAAACAGTCAGCTAGCTGAAGATGACAGACAAATCAGTTAGCAGATGTCAATTATCAGACAGCTGCCTTCCATTTATAGATGTGTTGGAGCTAGGAAGGAGCAACTCTGGATCTGTTTCAGGTATCATTTTGCAAAATTACAATGCATACGTTGCATATTAGTAATGTATCATCATGTGGGCAGGAGACACTGAGAGGTCAAGTTCACAAAGGCATAGAGAAGCATAGCAAAACAACATCAAAAATGTCACGCCTCTCAGCCCTTAGACACACTTTTCCCCCTCTATGTTAGATCTACAGAGGACAAGAAATACCTTGCAGAGCTGGATTCTCACTACCTGTTTTTGCACTGGACCAAAACTTGACAGATTCCCTGGGCTTTTTCCTGTCCAGTACAAAAGTCCCCCCAGAAACCTTGGTAGCTCCAGTGCCAGGCAGGAAATGACCCAGAAAATTGGCCATTTTGGGTCCAGTGCAAAAACAGGCAATCACAACCCAGACCTATATGATGTGAGCAGCCATCCATCCCAAAAGTTGGAGAAGTCACCCTGAAAATAAGTCAACTCCTAAGGCAAGTGGAAAGGCACAAGAGACAGTTGGGAATGCGTAGATATTAATCTTTCTCCCTAGGGACATACGGATATGTGGACACCTCACTCCTGGGCCAGATGAGGAGTGTGGTAAATGATGGTGTGGCTGCTGCCTTGGATTCTGGTGCATGTAGGTCAACAAGACTTCCTATTAAGCATCATCCAGATGTTGGTTACTTATTCTGCTGTAGTTGGATATTCCGGAATAAAGCATCCATACTTTATGTTGGAATATCCAAATACAGCAGATTAAGTAACCAACATCCCAGTGCATCTTTGGTTATAAAAACTAAAGCACCCTAATAGGTTAAAATGCCTGTTGTGACCCATTTGCAAAACGAAAATCTGGTCTGCCTGCAAAGTCAATCACATGTGTTGGTAGGAATTACCTGAGATTACCTACGGATTAAATCTTGAGCAATTCAGATACCAATGCTCACCTGATAGTTTGCTAACTGAAAGTGCCTCCAGACAGCTTTTTAATTTGGAGATTCTGAGGGTACTGTGGGGATACTGTGAGTGGTCAAAGCTTCCTGTCTGTTGTACAGGAAGTGGCTTTGAATTCTCTTCTCAACTTCCCATTGCCCTGCCTGTCAGACAGGAAGCAGCTGCAAAGGAAATTCACAGTTTTCATTAGGGATGTGCACAAATGCAATTTTTGATATTTGATTTGAATTGAATTGAATATCCAAGGATTCAAATTGATTTGAATGTTTAAAATTCAAATGTATTCACATTCGATTCAAATCAAATACATTCAAATCTACTCATATGAATTTTCAATTTGAATTTGAAGATATGAATGTCGACAACACTCGAATGTGTCCGTACGCATCCGTACACATCTGTAACATCCATACGTATCTGTACACATCCGTACACATACATACACATTTGTACACATCCCATTTTTATCCCGTATGCATCCTATTTTTGTCCCGTATGTATCCATACAAATGCATACGGATAGAAATAAGATGCGTATGGATACATACTGTATGTACTGCATACATATCTGTACACATACCAATGTCCAAATAATTCGTACAAATGATTCAAAAGATTCAAAAATTCATTTCAATATTAAATTCAAATTTTGAGGCATTTGATTTGAATTCAAATGTCCAAATTCAATCGAATTCAATTGAATTTTTAATATTGCAAATATTCATGCACATCCCTAGCTTTCATCCCTTCTGGAGGCACTCTACAACATTAGTTTCTACTGGGCAGAGGTTAGTATGCTTTGCTAGTTGCTAGTTTTTTCAGGAGCATTTCTCTTGAATTTTCTGAGTCACAATGGCCACGAGAAAAGTTAGCAGTAAAAAAACTTCTGCAAATCTGGCAGCTAGTGACATTGATCTTGGGCTATTTCCAATCTGCCCATATAGTATGTGAAAACTGATATTCTAAGTCAATGATTTAGTCACCACAACAAAATTGTACAAGTGAAATAAAAGCAACAACAGTGTGTCATCCTTAAAGGATTATGCAAGTTTTTGTTAGTGATGCTGGCAATGTCTGACTTCCAAGTTACTTGTACATCAATCATTACATTTTTTTTGAAACATATGCTTAATTAAAAACTGTAAAAACTACTCAAAAGCTAATGTTCTAAAGATAACTGATTACATAAGAATTTGTTCATAATAATTCTGTAAGAATCCAAGGCCCTCTTGAAAACTCTACTCAGACAGAAGCCACACAATGATGGTTCATGCTTCTTTAAGGAAGCACTCTATCCCATAGAGCAGTGGTTCTCAACCTGGGGGTTGGGACCCCTTCGGGGGGTTGAAATACCCTTTCAGAGAGGTCACAACAAGTCTCCCGTCACCCTTCCCTCCCACCTCCCAGCTGCTCTGCACCCATGGTTGGGGGTCTCCACAACATGAGGAACCCCATTAAGGGGTCGCAGCATTAGGAAGGTTGAGAACCGCTGCAATAGAGTGAGAAGCATGCAGTTCTCATACTTGTCCCTTGTCCTAGGTAGGAAACACATCAAAAACAGAGATGTTTTCTTGCATTTCTTTGATGTTCCTGAGTGAGACTGTCTTGAGAAGCACAGAAAATGGCTGTGGAAGACAAGTCCCAAGACAGACTATATTGTTCTAGTCCAAAAGACAGGGCTACGCTGCATCCAATGTAGACTCAGTGTGCTAACAGAGGTTGGGGCCTCTCTAGTCTGTCACAGAGGCCCAGCTGTTGGCTACATCTCCCACTATACTAGAATATTAGTAAGTGTGGAAAAGACCTAAGATTGTTTTCTCCCAAACAGCATGGAAGCACTACATTGAGTGCTTAGGGTGGGATATTTGCTCAACAAATATGAAAACATGTGGTCCTCACACCCCCTGTGCATTTGTATGACACCGTTGGAGATGTCCTATTAAGGTAAGTGGAGTTGCAGTCTGAATTAGCAATTTCTGTAGTGAGCTGTTATAATGGCTAATTCCCACCTTTTGTCTCTTCTTCTTGACAGAATGGTTTAGAAGTTAGATAGCAGAACTTTTATCTGGGAATACTGGGTTTGATTCCACTCTCCACCCCAAAGCCAGCTGGGTGACCCTGGGTGAGTCACAGCTCTCTTCTCAGCTCTCACAGCCCCACCTATCTCACATGGTGCTCTGTAGTGGGGAGAAGAATAGAAAGCTTTTTCAGCCGCTTTGAGTCCCCTTAAATGGGTAAGAAAAGTGGGGTAGAAAAGCCAACTCTCCTCCTCCTCTTCCTCTTTGTTTTCAATTAAGAGAAAAGGATGCAAAACATATGGGATATGACTGAAATACACTATATTGTTTCTTCTTGAATCTCTAAGGCTAGGATTGTTGGCTTGTCGTCCGTTGTGCAATCACCAAGGGGCCTCTGGAATAAGGCCATTTTCACACTTAATTCCCCATCCCATGGATGGGAAAGGTGTGTAATCAACTAACATTGACTAGCGTTCGCACTTGTGATTGCTAGTCAACATTACCCTATTCCACATGTGATTGATCCCTGGACCAATCTTCTTCTATACACTGCCACCTTCAACGTGGCACCCTCCATGACTACACATGCATCCATGCCATCACTATGACAACGCTGACAGTCTGCGCAGTCACAGTTGCGTGAGGTTCATCGGAGCTGCCAGCACACTTGTGCGGCAGCTCCGATGACCTTCCCAGCTGGCAAAGGTGTGAATGCACACCAGCTAGATGCTACAGGTAAGGGTTAGGTAGCTTGTGGAGCACAATTTTGTGCTCCACAGCTTATATGCAATTAGGCAACCCCTGAGCAGGCAGGGGATATTTCTAGTGTGTAAATGACAGTGTAGATGCAGCCACCCAGATGATGCCTAATTGCATACTACAGGCTGAAGTGCAAATTCAACCTAAGTTCTTAAAATGCCCCTGTATTGTCTGCTTCCACAGACATCCAACTTTTCTTTTTATTTTGCCAATGGGGTTGCCTGGGGACTAGGGGCTAGACAATCTCCTCCTGTAATGCTTCTCCTGCAAAGATCCTGTAGGGGCTGCTGGGTGATGGACAGAGCTGATGTGAAAGTGAAGGCAACCATGCCCAGGGCCTTATCATATCTGGTAGCACCAGTGCTGACCATGGGATCTTCATAAAGCCTACTCACCACTGTGCTATATGAAAGTGACATTATGACTCTTGCACTGCTCTTGATTTTTTACTGAATGTGGTTTCTTCTCAGTACTTCAAGGTTTGGAGGCTTACATGGGGAATATGGGGAAAACGTCCATTATATTTTTAGTACAACCTTCAACAGCGGAACCCCATGGATCACTTCTGGAAGGCAACATGGGCAGGGCAAGTCTCTAAATGGTAGCCTCCCTTTGATCTCATCGAACAGTTAGTCATGACTGAGATTGTGGTCAATCAGAACAGAGGGGGACATCACTGAGGTGGCTTAGAGGAGTCTCTGAGGTTGATTGTTCACATGCCAGCCTGACCCCTCTCTGTACACTCTAGGTGGATTAGAGAAGGCTTGGGAACACAAGGCTTGGGGCCACACGTTGTCTCTCTGACATGTCTCAACATAGCCAGGAGGCTCCGCACCAGATCCTTGCACCAACCCTGGTGGACTTGACCTTCAAAACTGCACTTAATATTTGGAGTAGAATATCATTATATAATCCCACCAGATTCAGTACAGATTCAGTTGATGTCAGAGAAGTGGTTTGTACCCATACAGTTTAGTGTTTATGAGATCATAGTACTCTATCAGTATGAAAAGGTTACAGTTTTAAAGCATCTCTGGGATTTACTAAATTGTGGAGGTGGAGGAAAGATTCTCACTCCAATTAATCTTGATAATGTGGATGAGAGGGGTTTTTTTTGGGGGGGTTGAACATTCTAAATGCCACCTAAGGGTGCTAAGTTTAGCAGATAATAAATTTTCTTCAAGCTGTTTTTCAGCCCCATTTTCTATATGAGCCATTAGTAATATAGAAATTGTGGAACAGGCCCAGAAAATGTTTTCCATAGCAAGAACACACTGCCTTTCTAATAAGCCAGGATGGTGGGGAGGAGGGAGCACTGATGGCTATGGTATATAACAAGAAAATGAAGTCATGCAGTTTTAAAAATATTTATTTCTGTAGCTGATGTAAAAAGTATCAGTGCTGTTCTTTAACACATATGACTCAATTCACAGGCAATGTAGCTTGGGAGAAAATGTTTTCAGTATATTCTTCCCATAATTATCTGCCCACTTTTCCGAGGGTATTTTTCCACTGTCACTAAAAGTACCCATTAAGTACTCATTAATGGGTATGTAATGGCATTTTTGTACCCATTAATGGGTACTTAATGGGTACTTCTAGTGACAATGGAAAAACACCCCTGGTTTCAGTACAGGGAAGATGAGACGTTTGAGGAATGTCCAATTTGGGGTGAATGGAATTCATGTTCAAGTAGACTTTACAATTAATTGGCACTTTGGTAGGAACAGTGCAGCTACTAGGGATTACTTATTTCTGTTGGAATTGACAAAAACCAGCATCCCTGGACCTTGGGAGCAAGAGTAGCTGCTTCCTCTAGTCAGTTAAGGGTGCCTCCAGACACCTTTAAAGCTTTGAAGTCCATGCACAGCCACTTCCCAACATCCTAATGGGGCAAGAGAAAGCTGAGAAGGGAGCACAGAGCCTCTGTGGAGCTGTGTCCTGTTGTCCAGGCTGTATGATCAATCATCCACAGTATCCTCACAGTATGCAAGGGAAAGTGTAAAGTAAAAAGCTGCTGATTAATCAGTTTTTTACAACATACTTTTCTTGCTGCTGCGCTGCTGCCACAGACAATCAATCATCAAATGACCAGTCATGTGACAGGCAGCAGTGTACTTGGCTGCAAAGCTTTAATGGTGAATGGGGGCACCCTTGGTCAGTTATAGGGATGTGCACGGATATTCATAACATTTGAATATTCAGCTGAATTTGCCTGAATTCAGACATTCGAACTCGGATTGAAAGTTACAATATTCATGTGCTAACATTTGAATGAATACAAATGTTTCAATACTAATAGTTTGGATACTCATTAAGCTGGGGAATCGTATTAGATATTTATCTGTTCATATCAGATACATATCGAACATTCCTACGAATACATTTGAATAGATTCGTATCGAATAGAATTTTACCACATTTGAATGTGATCTATTCATATGATTTTGCACATGCCTAGTGCCTTTCCTGAAAGTGGAGCTGTGGTTGTGTGGGCAGTAGAATACTTTGAGCATAACCTGAAAAATTATCCAGGCAGAAGTTAAAAGGCGGTGTGTAGATCAAATCTGCATCTACCCTAGATGAAACTCCAGGCAAATAATTCAAATTTGGGGGTTTTCTATTCCACTGTCATAAAGGTACATAATTGCTGAAATAGACATGACTGTGTGTTGTCTTCTTTAACAATACAAAGTATAAAATTTCTTTTTTCAACAGCATAAAGTTAGTGTTGTGACACATTTAAGGTTTGTTTGTTCAAGTTGTAAATTTTGGATCTTGCACACAAAGAGACAATGTCATAACAATAGCAACAAAACGTTTAGCTGCCTTTGTTTTTTGCTATTTTTTTATTAGTCCTTATGTTGTTTAATGCATAACAAAAGAAGTGTCAGAGGAAATGATAAGCTTTTCAGCAGATTATTATAATTTTTTTTACAACAGGAAAGCAGTTTAAGTCAGAAGAATGAAGAGTTTTAAGTGACATTTTTCATTTATGCAAAATTAAGACTGACAAGGACCAAATATGTTATTTACTAATATATAATTTAAAGCTAGTCCATAAATACTATGTTTCTCACCTAAAAAAAAAAGTAACAGGAATGTAATCAGTATAACACGCTAATAATCCCCCACTTAAAAATTAAATGCATAGTAAATGTTACGAAAAGTGCATTAATTATTTTCTGCCGGGTATATAACAATTAAGAACACAGCTTGTTAGGTTTTCATGCAAATAAGATTATTTAGGCATTCCTTTTGTAGGTGGTATGTTATTATTCATCCAGAAAGCTGTATTGGTGTTGGGGGAGGAGTACGTTCCAAAAATATGTTGTATTTGAATAAAAATGTCTATTCCACTCCTTTACTGCTTTCCTGGCTTTGCTTGTGTTGTTTGATATTTTGGGAAATGTTGCTCTTCACCATTTAAGAGGGGACCTGATTGAAGTATACAAAATCATGCACGGTATAGAACAGGTGGATAGAGAAATTTTATTTTCTCTATCTCACAACACTAGAACCAGGGGGCACTTTATGAAGCTGATGGGTAGGAGAGTCGGCTCCGACAAGGGAAAGTATTTCTTCACCCAGAGGGTCATTGGTTTATGGAATGTGCTGCTGGAAGAGGTGGTGACTATTACCAGCCTAGATGGTTTTAAGGCAGGGTTAGACAAACTTATGGATGACAGATGTATCAATGGCAACTAGAATGGATTCCTAAGTTGATCTTTCAGGCTGGGGGCAGGGCAAGCAGGATGCTTCTAAGGCCATTTGCTGGGATTTGAGAGCAGGAGGAGGTTTGCCCTTGTCTTTGCTTGAGATGCCCATAGGCAATTGGTGGGTCACTGCATGTGACAGGATGCTTGACTAGAAGAATCAGATTAAGAATCAGGTGCAAAACCTGAAGGAATTCCATTAATTCCTCAAACTCATGTGGACAGGAATGTCTACTATCAGCTCTGGCTGGTTCATCAGTTATGGTCCTTTATGGACTTGGGTAGCTTTGGCACAGATTGCACTATTGTAATGCTATACATCTCTTGAAGACAATTTAGGAGCTGGAGCTGGTTCAAGATGCAGGAGAAAGAATGCTAGCTGGAACTGCTCCCCAGATGCATAGCAGTCCCATCCTAAAAGAACTGCACTGGTTGTCAGTTTGCTACCAAACCTAACTAATGGTACTAATATTGACTTACAATGTTTGGGACTCAAATATGTAAAAAAGTATCTCCTCCCATAAAGACTTGCCTCTGATTTAAGATCTGCCTATGAAGTTCTCCTGGCTATGCTACGACCATCAGTATTCAAAGGGATAGGAGTTTGTGAGAGGGCCCTCTTGGTGTTGACCCCTGGACTATGGAATAGTCTTCTCTCTGGGGTGCATCAGGCAGCTTAACTGGATACATTCAGACATCGGATGCATCTTCAGCCATTTGGCTGAGCCCTTGAATGAAGAAGAATCAGTTGTGTCATCCCTAACCTGCAGTCCAAAGCACTAAATGGGAATTTTCTCATGGCTGTGCTTGTTTCATATTTGAGTGAACTACTGAGACATTGGTGAGTGTATTACAAATGAGCCTGAGTTGCAGCTCCCTTCAGTTTTAGAAATTAAGTCATGGTTGTAATATACTAGATGTGTTTGTTGAGTAAATCACTACTGTTGGTTGTGCAAAGGAAGAAATAGTAGCACAGGGAATTTAAGTGTGGAGTTGCATTAATGCGGAGCTGAATTCATGAGAAAGCACTGGTAAATGTCTTCATGGTGTGAAAATGTCCTGAGAAATCCCATAAGTAAGAAAAGACAATAAGGATGGAAATTTAGTCTGCACTATGGTAGTTTTACAGAACGTATTTCTTCAAATAATACAATGGCCCTTTCTGCACAGACCCCTAATCCAGAATTAAGGGTTTCATAGTGCCAGTCTGGGACTCATAGATCTCCATGTTAGGCTCTTATTGCACCAGGCCTTGTTCTGGATTATATTCCAGAATAGAAATCTGCCATCCACAAGCTAGTGAAGACTGCACCACATTCCAGGCAGGGGCTGTCATAGTGTGCACCATGATGTAGATGGCAGGCTCCTATTGCAAAGCATAATTTGGAATAAGGCCCAATGCAGAAAAGGTCTTCTGAGAAGTCAGTGATACCCTGCCTCCCAGTGGTCTACTCCATCTTCATTAAACAGTGTGATCCAGATTGGGGGGGTGTTGTTGTTTGGTATCACCAGTAGATCCATTTAACTGAGTCGACTGGCTTACTGGAGGGCTTTGATCCAGCGAACTCCCCATGTTCTGGGCTATAAGAGAATGAATGATGTCGACCACAGATAGTAAGTGTAGAAAAGCCCAATTATTAATTTTCCACCTCAAGAATCCATTTGTTGCATACATGGGGTGGGGGGTAGTTTATTTCCTGAACTTCAAGAAATACTGATATAAGGCAAAAATGGAACTGTGGTTTAATGAGAATAGAAAGGGGCTCTAATAGTCTAATCCAACAAAGCAATACATAATTATAGAGAAGATTTGTCTCACTTTACTGCATTCATAATTACTAGAAGAATTTCTGTGCCAGCCAGCATTAGTGACAGGCTTGATGAAAGAACAGTGAAATAGAATGATTTTTCTGTGTATGTGAAATTGGTTTGAGTGAGAAGAAAAGAATTGTGGGAAATCAAAGTGGTAGCTCTCTCTCACTGTTGCATATGTTAGTTCAGGCCACCACTGGGGCCAGCAAGCTGTCTCTTGCCCATACACAGAAAAAGGGACCCCAACAGGAGTGTTCTTTCAATGACTCCCACAAAAGAACCAAAAGCCACTTCCCCTGCCACTGCTACTGCAGTACTTTCCCCTCAGTTCTTAACACTAGCCATGCTTTGAGAGGCTAATAATAAAAGCTGGATGACCACAGATTTTCTGTCTCCATTGCAGACTAATAAACATATCTCTATCAGGCTGCACCCAGGTGTGAATTATTTATTCAGCTATATTTGGATTTTCTGGAATGAAACATGGACAGTCCAGAATATCCATACTTTATTGCAGAATATCCAAATAGAGCAGAATAAGTAAGCTATATCTGGATGCACCCTGGTTACTCTTACTGAAAAGCAGCTGAGAGCTTTGATCTGTGAGTCTATCCCCGGTATCTTTCAAGTTAGGTTAAGGTACAGTACATTGAACTGTGCCACCAAATCATGTAACATTAAATTTTTGATTGGTACAGATTTAAACTAGACCATACTGACTTTTTTGTTCTTTTTTTTTTAAAGTACATGCTGTGAAAATGCATTCCTGGTTTTAAAAAAGAGGTATTTGATGGATTCTTGAACCAGATTTACCCTTCATTCTTTGCTCTGGACTTCTCTGATTAAAGCTATCTGATAGATATTCTATTCGTTGAGATGCTTGTTGTTAGAAAAAGCATGACCTGACAGCTGTCAAAATTTACTGAAGCAGAAGAAACTGGCAGATTTTATCTGGATTACCTGGGAGGTGAAGCAAAGAGACGGACAGACAGTGCCTAGAGTTATGCAATGACTCATCTCTATTTTACTTAGGTTGCTTCTCTAGGAATTTGCTGTTTATTCCATTCCCTGCATCCATCCTGTGAGTGTTGTATCATAATAAATAAATACGAAACAAAATAATTTCTGAATACTATTGAAATAAAACCAAAATTTCTGATAGTCTATGTAAACCAGCTAAGCCCATTCAGTGCCTTCCAACTATCTTGTCCACCTCAACCAAGGGCCTTGCCTCAGAAGCAAGGGCCTGGATGTAGACTGCAATCAGACACAGCAAAAAAGCCACCTCTGAGTAAGGATGTGCACAAATATTCACAACATTCAAATTTTAGTAGGGATGTGCACATATGTTTTGGGGGCATTTGATTCTAAATTAATCAAATGTTCAAAACCGTGTATTCATACAAATAGATTGTATTTGAATGTGGTAAAATTCTATTTGATACAAATCTATTTGTATGTATTCTTACGAATATTTGTACGTATTCGTATGGACATTTGATATGTATCTGATGTGAACAGGTACATATCTGATAAGTATAAATACATATCTGATGTTTCCCCAGCTTAACAAATGTCCAAACTATTCGTACAAATGTCCAGAAACATTCGCATTCGTTCGAATGCTAGCATATGAATATCAAAACATTCTGTTTGAGTTTTGGCCAAATTTGGAATGTTACGAATATTCATGCACATCCCTAAAATTCAGACATTTGAATTTGAATCAAATGCTTCAGAACATTCGTATGAAGCTTTGTTGCATTCGTGAACCTGGGGATATGGGGAAGTGGCTGCGCCACTCACATTAGGATTGAGAGTGGATCCAAAGTGGATTCAGGGTGGATTGAACATGTTCAGAGTAGATATTCTGATTGAAAGTGAAAGGTGATTAGAGATCAAAGAGTGCAGGTGACCTCCCTATACCCCAGGGTTCCTTTCATTTTCCCTTGGTGTTGTGTTAAGCTGGTGGCACGGCATGTGAACACTGGAGTGTGAATCTGCCCGGTAGCCATGCCAGCCCCACTGGCTTGAATGAAGTCAAACAGGTTTGATTTAAACCTTGAACCTGTTCATCCTGGTTCTAAAGTTCAAAATATGTACAAAAAACATTTAAAGGGCAAACTGCAAATTCAAACCCGTTTCAATTGAACTAGGTGGTTCAACCCAGTTTAACTGAGACACCTTGATTCTGTATGAGTTTGAACTGACCCCCACAAACCAAGGAGTGGCTTGGGTTGAATTCACACTGGTTGAACTACCCAGTTCGATTCAGCTGGTTCAAATTCAAACTAGATAGCACAGCTCTAATCAAGGGTAAAACCTACCTCCACTTTTCTTGGACATTGAATTATCTAGGTCTAAAGGCAGACATGACGCCATTCATTTATCTCTTCCAGGCCCAATTTTTAGAAGCAACCCCTTTGGAACAACTAAAATGTTCCCCACAAAAATAGGGTACAGATTTTTTTAAAAAAAGACTGGCATTATGTTAATTACATGCTTACGTTTATACCTTAACAATGTCATTTTTCTTCCACGTTCTTTTGCATTCAGGGAATGTGCCTCTGTCTGAACCGGAATGTGAGCATCACCTATTTATGCCAGAGTGGCAGCTCCCCTAATGTTTAGACTGAGTGAGTCAATGGAAGATGAATATGATATTTGGGGCTAAATGGAGGTGGGGAATGGGAATGCCACTGATACCAAAGGCTGACTGCCATGGGCAGGTTCACCCACCCAGATTGCAGAAAACCTACTTGAGCCAGTTTGGTCTAGTGCTTAGGGAGCCGGACTCTTATCTGGGAATACCGGGTTCGATTCTGCCCTCCCCCATGAAGCCAGCTGGGTGACCTTGGGCTAGTCACAGCTCTTTTCTGAGCTCTCACAGACCCACCTACCTCACAGGGTCTTCTGTTGTGGGGAGAAGAATAGAAGCTTTGTCAGCCGCTTTGAGTCCCCTTAAATGGGTGAGAAAAGCGGGGTAGAAAAACCAACTCTCCTCCTCCTCCTCTTCTTCTTCTTTGTGCCCTCAGTGGAGCAAAAAAACAAAATCCTACAGAGTTGGAACAGAGATGTCTAGGTGTAGCACAGCTATTGGGGAGGAGAGCCAGGAAAGCAGAAAAATAAAACTCAACAAAGGGATGGAATGCAGCTGTAATTTAAAAGGCTCAGAGCGATTTTGGAGTGCTTTGTCACCTTGAGACGTGGATGAGAAGATCAAGCTCATTTGAAAGAAAGAATGGATGGTAGGTAGGAGGCAATTATAATTCATCTCTATGTAAATGTAGTGTTAGATCCAGAACTAAAACTTATCTTCATTTTTCCTAGTAAAAGTGGTGGCTGTGAAGACAATTGTAGAGTGGGATTCATTTATTTGACGTTCATTGTCTACATAAAATTCGAGCCTTTTCTCTTCTATTATCTTTCCATTTTGCATAGGATAGCATATTATTTTTTTCACCTTAAGTAACAAAACAGTACTTGACCTCAAGTACATCTGCACTTCAAAGAGATCCTGAATAATCTGATAATCTAGACAAATGAAAGGAAAATTAAATTCACCTTGAACTATGTGTTGGAGTAATCCACAAAAAGAACAGACACTCAGATATTTTATGTACTGTGTTAGTGTGGAACAATGCTGGAGTGGAGGGAGAGTATCCTGTTTAGAATGTGCACACCGTAGTTGCATGAATGCCATTATAAGACTTCTTTCCAACCTCAACTGGTTTAAGAATAGCTGTAAATATTATGCATTCTGTTATATGAATGAACTGGCAATGTAATAACATCAAGCATCCCAACTAATTTAAGTTAGAAGATTTCCATAGTATTCTGCATGTCAACTACTGTAGGAGTTTAATTACAAAGACAGGAGGCTCTGGGGCAGTCATGTTCATATGTCAATTACACAAATGAACTTGGGTCTTAACTATGCCTCTCATCTTTATCCCATTTCCAAGTAAGGTATGCACAAAAAGGATCAGAGGCCGCATCCCCACTTAACTATTTTAATACAGATTGGACTATTTTAATATGGATTCAGAACCGAGTGCACATTCTGGCTGTTCCTATTTGCTTGATGATAATGCAGGCTCAATTTGAATACTGCAGTTCCCAATCAGACTTCCCAAATCCCCAGCATGGAGAAACAGGATCATTTCATCTCTGCCCCACGTCCTTTGTTCCTCCTGGCAAAGTACCTGCTGCTCTGCTCTGCCTTTCATACCGTCCTTATCATCAATGCTGTTATCGTCAATGCTGTTAAATATATGAAAATAAAAACCAGAAATCTGGGGGAGGGAAGAAAAAGGGGAAAAAACTCACTCAGGATTTCAGTTGGTATTTGATGCTGATCTCAAAGAAGCCAGAATCCAACTGGCTGGCCATGGCTGTGGTATACAAAGAGGCAGTGCTAGGAGGCTGCTGGAGCAACAGGCTCTGTTTCTGCTGCTCTCTGATCAGCTTCAGAGCATTTGTAGGAAGAAGTAGAGGTATTTTCCTTCCAATCACTGATCAAGGCTGGCACATTGTCAACCTGCAAAAGAGTCATGGGTGGTTCATGCCACAGAACTAACTGTTCACAGGAGGGTCTGGACCAGCACAAAGCAGACAGCAGTGATGCTCTGGTCATAAGTGGGATGAATAGTCCCCACTGGAGGAAGAGCAAGGGCTGCACATCAGTGCCAGTGCCACATTTGCGATCTTTGAACAGGAGGGCAGCAGCCCCTTTCATGAGCGGAAGGAGAGGCTCTGTGGAGACTTCATTTCCTCTCCTGACCCCCTCCATTGTGATTGTTAGCTGCCATACTGTAATGTATCTCTCATAATTACAGTGGCAATCACACTTTCATAGAAGCTTCAATGTGACCGAATCTGTCCAACCCCACCTTGTGCCCCCCATGGCCCTAACTTTGAAAATCTGGTGGTCTCGGCCACCTCCACCATCACACCCTCCTCAGAGACTCAGCTAGGCTTCCTGGAGGTGCTCACACAGTTGGAGATGCTGTCCCTATCCAGGATTCCTGGGAAATATCTCAAGGTTTCCTGCAATTCGTAAATGGGGATGGCCTCTCTAGCTGTGTGCACACCTCTAGGAGGCCTAGTTGTGTCTCTGAGGAGGGGTCAATGACAGGAGTGGAGGCAAACCACGCGTGGGAGGATGAGGCGGGACATGAAGGAACGGATAGGGCATTCCCTTCGCAAGCACACATTCGATGAATGTTTGTGCATGAAGATAAACCCCCTACATTTGCCGGGGGACTTTGCATGAAGCTGAACATTTCTCTCCTTCAATCCAATCAGAATCAAATTGAAGGGGAGAAGTGTGCTTCAGGCACATCCCTATCTTTAAAGCTAGGGGAGGGGGAAAGACAATTGGATACGAGGAAGAAAATGCAATAAAATATGATAAAATGAAGGTATAAGCTCAGCTTTCAGTAAACGTTAACAAGGAAAGCAGTATGCCTGTAAAGGAAAGATACAGACTAAGGAATGAATGTCGTTAATGTGGATATATGCAAGTCAAGAGAACTTAGGTGAATTCACCCCAGAGCAATGGTGTAAAAATTAGCTACAGCATTCATACGAGTCACTGGCAATTATGTTCTCCATCTCTGGGAAGATAGCAAGGTCCCTGTGGATGGGAGGCAAATTAACACATCCCTAGGACTTCTTGACAGAAAAAGCTTGATAAGTGGTAAGTGATTACTACTCGGTAAACCATTAAAGGAAATTGTAAGAGCCAGAGCCAGCATAATTAGGAAGCTGCAGACTGCTTATGTTATATCAATAGCAAACAATGGCACAGTGACTCCTAAAGGCTTCTTGCTCATGGTTTGTTTCCATGGCCTGCCTTATAATTCAACTCGTGTAGTTGTGAGTGATCGATCATGTGAGAGCTAGGCTACTGTTGACTAGCGATAACCTTCACCCATATCAACCTGCTCATGCCTTAAGATCTGGAGGGGAAGCCATCCTGGTTGCCCCATCACCTTCAGTAGTAAAAGGAGTGGGCACCTGGGAGAGGGCCTTCTCAGTGATGGCCCCCAGGCTATAGAATAGTCTCCATCATTGTATATGTTTAGGAGAGCAGTGAAGACAGACCTCTTTGCCATGGCTTTTGGCTAAATGGGAATATACTGTCACTTCCCACTTTACAGACACTGTTATTGTTTTAATAAATAGTGTTGTTTTAATACATGTCTGATTTAAAATGTTGTTAATCCCCCCCCAAGAAATGTAAATAATAGCCCTGCCCTGTCCAAGGGACTAGGTATGTGCACGGAGCCAATTTCCACCTTCTATTCGAGATGAATAGAATGTGGAAATATTCGGCTCCAGCCTAATACCCCCCCCCCCCACAAATGCGGGTGTATTTGTATCTGTGCATGGAATGAATAAATCTCATCCTTCACCTGCCTGCCCATCCCTCCATACCCACCCTCCTCTATTCCCACCCCCTCCCCACTTACCTCACCTCACCGCCACCAGAGTGGTCCCACAGGTAACAGGATTCCAGAATGTTGGACGGGAGTGCTCAGGCAGTGCTCTGCACCTCTTTCCAGGGCTCCTGGAAAGCCAGCCAGGCTTCCCTGAATCTGGAAACAGGTTTTTCTGGCACTGGAAGGCCCTGTTTCCAGTTTCAGGAAAGCCTGGCTGGCTTTTCAGAAGCATCGGGAAGAGGCCCGGGGCACTGCCTGAGTGCCCCCACCGGTAAGGGGGCACCAGGGAGGTGGGCGGAAGTACTCGGGCAGCACCCCGGGCTTCTTCTCTGGGGCTTCTGGAAAGTCAGCTAGGCTTTCTGAAAGCTGGAAAGAGGGCCTTCTGATCCCGGAAGACCCTGTTTACAGCTTCCAGAAAGCCTGCCTGGCTTTCCAGAAGCCCCAGGAGGAGGCCTGGAGCACTGCTGAAGCAGGTAAGTGGCCCTGGTTGGGGGGGAGGTTTAGGTTAGGCCAGACCAGGGGCGGGGAGGCCTTTGGGTAATCCAGTATCCTTAGAAGCTTTTACTGAAGCTTCTATGGATACTGGATTATCCGATTCATGGATAAATAAGGCTCTTCAAATAGGACCCTATCCTATCCGTCCATGAATATCAGAATCCCAACATATTTGTCTGGATTCCCAATGCATGAATAATTTGTGCACATCCCTACAAGGGACGGGAAAGGAAGTGCAAAATCACCCATGGTGTTATGTCCTCAATAATGTCCCCATATTTTTAGTCCTGTTAGAACTACTCTCAGATCACATGAATAGGTAAATATGTCTCCCTGCCTCAAAGCAGAGAGGAGACAACTTACTGGGTCACTTTCCACCTCTGCCACATTATCATAGGCACTAAAAGTGGCTGATTTCTGGCCATGATTTTGATGCTATGAGGAACAGCCCAGGCCAGAAAAAGCACTGCTATAAAGAGGATTCCCTCATACCAGGATTCCTATGAGCTGTTGTAAGACGCACAGTGCTTACCTATAACTTCAGGTATCCATGCAACAGCTACTGACAGTAATTGGATCAGAAGAAATAAGGGATGAGGTACAAGCACTAAGCAGTCATTGTTAATTCTTGAGGAGCACAGGAGTGATTGGCAGGTGCAACAGAAGTGGGGAGAGGGGAGAGATTCTTGGTTGTAAGGGCAGGAAGTGATTGCCAGCTCTTGGCCCCAGCCAACAGTACTGTTGCATGAGGACAAGAGAAGCAGAGGTCAGGAGAAGTGATCCCACTTCCACATCCTGTTGTGAAGGTGTGGAAGTAGACACACCTTCATGTTGCTCTCCAACCATGAAAGTTAAGGGCTTTTGTCCTCGGATTCAGAACTTGTCTTTCTTGATGTACAACATGTTCCTGTGCGTAAGCAGACTGTTTGCGCTAACCTGTTTGTTGTGGGTTGTTACACTCTGATGATGGTCTGCCCATGTGCCCTGCACTGCTGCCTCCATCCCAGAGCATCCCCAATCCTCTGAAGATGTGGAGAAGTTCCAACTCTACCGGGAGCTGCTGGAGATCTCCTGGGAGCTCCCAAACACAGCATTCACCCTTTCTTCCAATGTGAATGCTGTCTGAAATGTGTGCCACATTGCAATCACCATGGCAACAACCAGACACACAGCAGAAGTTGCCACAGCTGTTGCCATAGTGATTCAGACAGTCTGGGACAGATTGTCCACACTACAAGTGCTGGTAGTAAAGTTGGAGGATACACCTGTGCTTGTGGTGCAAACACAGCCTTCTGTCCCTGAACTTAACTGTGGTGGAATTAGGGATGTGCACAAATGGTTTTTTTTTAGTCGTATTGAATGTCAAAACATTCAATTCGATTCGAATGTTTAGAATCTGAATGCAACACAATCCGATTCAGATTGAATACATTAGATTTGAATCTGAACATACGAATGTCGACAACATTCATATTTGAAGATACTGATGTCGACAACATTTGTATGTGTCATACGTATCTGTACACATTTCGTACGGAATTGCATACAGATACGTATGAGATGCATACAGATACACGTCTGTACGT
This sequence comes from Aspidoscelis tigris stejnegeri, assembly GCA_023333525.1. NCBI lineage: Eukaryota > Metazoa > Chordata > Lepidosauria > Squamata > Teiidae > Aspidoscelis > Aspidoscelis tigris. The sequence goes on from JALMGA010000004.1 coordinate 90,840,766, forward strand.
ATGTATATGTAGATTCAAATGAATGTTTTGGAACATTCAAAATTTGTTCAAGTGTTTAAATTCAAATGTGTAGACATTCTATTCGAGTTTGAATGTCCACATTCAATTGAATTCAATTGAATTTCGAATGTATCATTCCACCCAGGGATGTGCATGAATGTTCTAAACATTCGAACTAAACTGTGTGGAATGAGAAGAAGAAGAAGAAGAAGAAGAAGAAGAAGAAGAAGAAGAAGAAGAAGAAGAAGAAGAAGAAGAAGAAGAAGAAGAAGAAGAAGAAGAAGGCTTTTCTACCCCGCTTTTCCCACCCATTTAAGGGGACTCAAAGTGGTTGACAAAGCTTCTGTTCTTCTCTCCACAACAGAACACCCTCAGAAGAGAGCTCAGAAGAGAGCTGTGACTAGCCCAAGGTCAGCCAGTTGGCTTCATGGGGGAGAGTGGAATCGAACCCGGTATTCCCAGATAAGAGTCTGGCTCCCTAACCACTAGACCAAACTGGCTCACTATAAGTGCAAAAGGCCCTGGAATATGGGGTACTAGACTAAAAACTAATCTAGAGGTTTCTGCTGAGGAACTTTGAGAGAAACACTTGCAGCTAGAGCATTTTATCAAGGGGTTCCATGTGTAAGCTATTCATTCTTACATTGTCCTTGTTGAAACATCTGCTGCTTGTAATGGAGGCTGAGATTACAGCACAAGGATGCAAAGTCAAAAAGCAGTTCAGCGCCTCCTCTCAGGCTCCTAGTGAGTAATTAGGAATTGCTCTATAGACTCATAAACAAACAAATATGGGCAAAGTTACTATAGAAGAATAGAATGTTCTGTTGTTAATTTTGTGCCTGTGGAGAAAAGGAAATGAGAGAGATCATTTTTGACAAATCACCTTTGGTAGCTTATAGGAGAATGCAAGACACATTTGCATTTTCTATTAAATATTTTACAAGCTGTTAAGAAAAGCAAATACTCTTTTCATACAACATTAAGGGGTGATTTAGATACACAAGTAAAGGTAGTCTTTTCTTCAGTGTCAGAGAAAGTGTCTTTTATTACCTATACAAGGCTCTGCCTCTACAGCCCAAAAAAGTTTGCCTATGTGTTGTGAACTGGCTCTTGCTGCCGGGATGAGAAGTACAGTGCCTACCCAGCAGGCCCATCTCACCTTTCCATATATATATTGTACCTAGTGGAATCTTCAAGGCTGAAGATCCCCCCTCTCAATATATATATTGAGAGGGGGGATCTTCAGCCTTGAAGATTCCACTAGGTACAATTGACAGGCAGTGGTTATGGAAGCCTGCCATTTTTTGTGTGAAGTTTAATGACTTGCCCTGCGATCACTATTCCTCCAAACAGCTGCTCTGTGAGGGTTTATTGGAACAGACTGGAGTGAACCAGTGAAACCACTCCAAGGGGTGTAAAAGCAGAAATTGTGTCAATTTATCGGTCCTCACTGAGCTCATCATTGTCCGCAAGCAATAACTGAGCATCTGAACTGACTTGCCTGACTGGGAAGGAACAGAGAGACAGAGGAGGGTGTCATCAACAAACTGATGGCACTTCACCAGATGACCACTCCCAGAAGCTTCATATAGATGTTAAAGAGCATTGGGGACAAAACTGACCCTGAGTAAATGAGCAGTCTCAAAGCGTTTTAGAATCTGTCTTGGAGATAGAAAAAAAAAATAGCACTGTAGAACCATGCCTCAAAATCCCTGTCTCTGAAGTTGCTCCAACAAAATACCATATTTGATGGTATCAAAAAACACTGAGAGATCCAGGACACCCAACAAGGTTCCCTTATTACCTCTGTCTCTTTATCAAAGTCATCCATCAGGGAAACTAGAACCATTTCAGTGCATTTCTCCACCTGAAATCAGATTGAAATGGGTCTAAATATTCCATTTACTACAAGCAAGCTTGCAGTTGGACAGCCACCATCTTCTCCAGCACCTTGCCTAAAAACAGGATATTAGCAATTTGGAGACAGTTATTTGGTATCTCTGGATCTGCTTCTAGGTACAGATTCTGCACCTGGGAGTGAAATAGGTGCACACCATATAGCCACCACATGTTACAGGGGACTATGGGCTTTTGTGGTATGCAATAGTGTTTGGGCACTTTGCACTCAGCAGACATCTGGCATAGTGCTGCAAGAGTATGTGGATGTTGCTAACGTGCATTTGGTTTAAAACACACCACAGACACACACCACAGAAAATTCTAAAGTGTCTACATTAGGGGTGTGCACAAATGCAATTTGCAGGATTCGATTTGAACTGAATATGCAAAAATTTGATTTGATTCAAATCTTTTAAAATACGAATTTACCCAAATTCAATTTGAATTAAGCAAATTCAAATCTATTTGTTTGAATTTTTGGTTCAAATCTGCACTTACGAATGTCAACAACATTCATATGTGCCCGTACGCATCGTTATGCATCCCATACACATCCATACACATCCTGTATTTATCCCATATGCATCCCATTTTTGTCCTGTACAGATCCGTACAAATGCATACGGATGCAGGAAAGATGTGTACATGCAAATATGCATTGTATACAATCCTGTACAGATACGAATGTCTGATTAATCCAAATGAATAGATTCAAAAATTCAAAATTCATTCAAATGTTTAAATTCAAATTTAATTCAATTTGAATTCGAATGTTGAAATTTGGACGAATCCGATCAAATTTCAAATGTCTTTGAATATTTGTGCCCATGCCTAGTCTACATTAGTTATCTCATAGTTAGGACAGTAGTCCAAATCAGCGAAATTCTTAGATCCAAAGACATACAAGATCCAAAGACATACAAGAATGGAATAAACGTATCTTCCAAAATAATCATGAGAATTTCAGTGTGGAAGATAGCATTTCACAGTATAAGAAAGGGAACTGTGCATTTTCTTTTTAACAGTTCTAGGAAGCAAATGGTGGAGCATACACATCTTTGGTCTTTAGTCAGAAAGATGTTGTTAACCCACACATCCTATTTCATTTCTTCTTTATAATGTGCCATGCTTAGAAACATGTGGAGACTGAATTGGTTTCATACGGAAAGAAAATGACTTCTGCATAGTCCAAATTCCTTAGAAATATCCTGCAAAAAAAAAAGTTAGAGAGTAAAATTAACAAGTATGTGCCCAGCAACTTGGATCCAGTATTTTTCATTAGATTTAGAAGACACCTGATAGGTGTGCAATTCTGTTTAAGAGTTGTTGTTGCCACTGCTGTTGTGTACCACTTGAGCAATGATCAGCTATGACTAAAAAAGGATCTCTGAGATGCCTCTGGGGCACCTTAGTGAAGGCTTTAAGGTGGGATTGTTCACACACCAGTTGACCCTTCACCCCACTCCTAAACATTCTGTGCTAGAAAAGGAGGCTTGAGAACATGAGGGCCACACACTACTGTCTCTGAGGTACCTGTGATTCATTTCTTTTGCTATGTCTGTACACAGCCTAAGGCTGCATTCAAACTTCCCTTTCTTATTCCACTATATTTGGATATTCCAGAATAAAGCTTGCTTTTGTATGCATTTCATTTTCATCCTGTATATATCCGTACAAAAGTGTACGGATACGTATGTAATGCGTATGGATACATACACATACAAATGGCCAAATAATGTGTACAAATGATTCAAAAGATTCAAAAATTTCTTTGAATGTTACATTGGAATTTAGAGACATACGATTTGAATATAAAGACATTCATTTCGAATTAGAATGTCTGAATTTGATTGAATTTGATCACATTTCAAGTGTTTTGAATATTTGTACACATCCCTATTCATTACAGCACTTAGTAGCGTTTTTTTATTTTAAAAATCTATTTTAAAAAAATAGATTTTTTTTTAAAAGAGGACCAAATAAGCTAAGTTGGAACACACCCCTAGGCACACTGAAGTGGAAAAAATGGCAAATTATGTCCTGAATTGCTAAAGGCAGAAAGGCTTGGTAGGTTCAGTAAAGTTCTGATGTGTAATTTAGAATGAATTACGTGAGAAACAGTGTTTCTCCAGTAGTGTGTTCTTTCTCTTTGCAGTTATTTAAAATTCAAATCAGGTGCTTTAAGTTTGATTATCCCACCATTCACACCTTTCCAGACCTTCCTACACTTAACACTGCTAAAGAAATGTATACGTAAGACACTATAGATCATGGTTGGAAGGGAGATGGTGACAGCTTTTATGTATTTACCCTTGCTAGGTTGATTAGTTTTTGGTATATAGGATTTTAGTGGCTACTGATCCCATCTTGGCTTGTCCTTGACTCCCAAAAGAAAGTAGTAGTCAACTATTTCATAGGGGTGAGCCAAAACTACAGTGCATTTCCATCAATACTTTTAGCTCTGCCTCCTCCCATCTCTTCATGATATTTCTTAGCATTTCTTATGAATAGTTCTTATGAAAACATTGCTTGACACAGTGCATTTGGAACACCTTCAAAAATTTGATCAAGTACTTTATGTTCAGAGATATTCACATCAAAACAAACATGCAGTTGTTTGGATAGCCAAATATTTGATAGAACAAAACCAGTTTCCTGCTTGTGGACACAAACAATTTGGTTGTGTTTTGCTGTGTTCTTGCCATGAAAAAAAAATGTATTTTTCTTTTCAAGCCAGTGCAAAATCGAATGTGAACTTGTTTTTATTAAAATGTTTGATGGTAAAACAAACACAGGAATTGTGCAGATCCCTACTAACATGGGATAGCAGACTAACAGCAGAAGCAACAAGACAAAGTCAGCTTACCAGGACAAGAGCTCCGATTGCAAGTCAGTCTGCCTGAGGGTCATAAATCAGGAACTAGAGTTCAAGAGGTTGCCAGAAGAGGTCTGTTGTTTGCAACAAAAAGAAATGATTCAGGGCTGTGCCTTTTCCCTACGAAGCTGACTCACCTTTGGCCTACTGTCAGCAAGGTCCATTTGTTCTGGAGCAAGCGCAATGTCTGCCTCACCTGTGCTAAATGGGGCAGGCTCCAACTGGAGGGTCCTGTTCTGCTTCCACAGTGTCTGGAGTTGCATCTTCCTAAAATTCCTCATCCAATGACTGAGGTGGGGCACTGAACACAACAGTGCCATTCTGCTACCATCCCTTCTCTAAAAGAAGTGTGAGGGGGCATGTTGGAATATACCAGCTCCACCACAACCTGACTAGGAGGTGGTCCAGCATGCATGGAGTTGCTTCCAGAGCAGAAGTAGCTCCACATAATGCATATGCATTTCCACTAAATGAATAGGGTTAACGTCTTACTAGCCACATGTACATTAAACCATAATTTGATGACAGAGTATATAGAGTCAATGTGCATCCTTTTTTAAAAGATGTCATAGAACCAAGTGGTTCTGTGATGGGCAAATATCTTTATGCTGTGAGCTTATAAAAGAAGCATGTTTTAAAGACATACCAAATCCAAACACATACTGTAATCATTTAATTGTTACTAATGAAACTAATCATACTGAGAGTCTTATGATGCATACAAATAAAATGGAGAAGATTTCATGATAGCGGAGGCATTCTAAAATTGCAATTCTGTGTAAAACTGCATAAAAATTAACTCCAGTTCAATCAAGTTTTCAGACCAGGGGCCTTTCTGCATTTGGTCTTATTCTGGAATATATTGTGAAATAGGTGCCTGTTGTCTGCACCTTAGTGCAGACTATGGCAGGCCTCAGGTGAGACCTGCCATAGTCTGTACTTGCATGCAGACATCACACCCCTATCCTGAGATATATGAGGCCAAGCACAGAAATCACACCCATTATCCTGAGATAATGAGGCCAAGCACAGAAAGGACCCAGGTCAGATTTTGCACTTCCATCCTTGACCTTAATTTCCCTGGGACAGTGTCTCAGAGAAGCTAAGTGTGAATTTTCCCACAGTCTTTGTAATTTAGTTAAGACAAAAGAAGAACAAAAAGAAGAGTTGGCTTTTCTCACCCATTTAAGGGGACTTAAAGTGGCTGACAAAGCTTTCTGTTCTTCTCATAAAAGAACACTATGAGAGTTCATAAGAGAGCTGTGACTAGCTCAAGGTCACCCAGCTGGCTTTGTGGAGGAGGGTGGAATCAAACCCAGTATTCCCAGATCAGAGTCCTTAACCATTAGGCCAAACTGATTCACTAAATACCCCCAAGACAAACACAAAGGTCTGGAATACTCTGTAACTATAATAGCGATATAAATTAAAGGTTTCCTGTCTTCTGTCTCAAAAATTGGTTTGGTTTTCTGACATCATAAAACAACTACAAATATTTGTAGGTCATAAAACTGGAGTTATTTTTGCCTGGCAAAACTCAGACAAAGCAAAGGAAAACTATCTTTAAACTCAGGCTGGTCTGGGACTTGTTCACACTTAGCCTTTTCCTGGAGTTTACCTCAGGATAGGGGTCTGCAGTCTGCAATCTAATGCAGAATCTGGCAGGCATCATTTGGGGCCTCATGTAGCCTGCACTAGCATTGTGAAACCTACCTCTTACTGGAAATGTGCAAGAATATTCAAAACATTCAAAATCCAATTGAATTTGTTTGAATACAGACATTCAAATTTGAATCAAATGTCTATACATTCGTTTTTAACATTTGAATGAATTTGAATGTTTCAAATCATTTGGATGAATTATTCAGACATTCGTATGTGTACGGATACATACGCATTACATACGTATCTGTATGCATCTTATTCATATCCGTACGAATTTGTACAAATACACATGGGACAAAAATGGGATGAAAACGGGATGTGTACAGATGCGTATGGATGCGTACAGACACATTTGAATGTTGTAAACATTTGTATCATCAAATATGAATAGAATATTCATATAAATAGATACAAATGTTTTTGAATCAATTCAAATTTGAATACATTCATTTTTTTCTCTATTTGTACAAATTTGGACATTCTAATATGTTGAAAATTGCATTTATGCATACTCCTACCTCTTACTAGAAAGATCCCTAGGTTGAACTGGGATGACCTTTCCCCCAAAACCAGTGAACCCCAGCTTATTCCATAACATTCGCAGCGTGGCCACTATCAGCAGTTAAAGGAGCAGGGCAACACAAGAGGCCCTTCTCTGTGGTGGAATGACCTGCCCTCTGAGATGTGCCAAGCATCTTTTACTCAAGCCCTTGGTGGCAGAAGTAGCTGTTTTCCTCTTCAAGGCACTTTCACCCATGGCTTTAATGAACTTGAAGTTTAACCAATTATTGTTTTATTGCACTGATCTGTTCAAACCTACCCTGAAACCTTAGGGCATTGAGTGGAATAGAAATACAAATAAATGAACACAGAAATGAAAAGAGTAAACTCAAGTTCAGGGCTTAGGTGGACCATTCCCTATTTTTCCTTGATGAGCCAGCCGCTCTGACTTCTCCTCCTGAATATTTTTAAGAGTGGTTTCCGTATGTATTCAACTCTACGTTAAATTTATTTATGATGTGGTGAGGAGAACTTTATACCGTATTCCAAATATCACACAGTGCACCGCAGGTGGCTGAAAAATGTAACAGTGTTTCTTCTTGATCCCTTTTGTAGTGATCTTCAAGCTGAAGTCCCCCTCACTCCACAGCTAGCCACCGGATAAGTGTTTTCATTAGTCTATGATCAAAAGAGCTACAAAGCACCCTTGTCTGAACCTCATCATGTTAAGGTGAGCAGATGAACCCTGTGTAGTTTTAGGTAGAGGTAGAAAGAGCAATGGGGACAAAGTAAATCAGGGCTAGCTTGCCTCTCCAGAGGTTTTCAGACATCACTGGGTGCTGACATAATTGTTATTTCAGGTGGGCAACTGAGCAAGAACGGCAGCATCAAAGTGTTAAAATGTCTATTGTTGCTCAGGAAACAGTGGAAAATTCAAAAAGTTCAACTAAAGGTACAGTACAGAATTAGCTGTGTCATTTGTATTGTGCTGTAAACTGACAAGGGACATGCTATAATTGCATGTGTAGCATTTTGTGTTATTTTCTTGTCACTTGTATTTTTTTTATAAAGGTGACATTGATGTAGAATGCCTTTTAACCATCCTAAAAAAGGGGGAGAGGGGATTGATAAGTTAGTGGGGAAAGCCATAAATTTAAAAATATATGAAGCAAAGTAGAGGCAACAAAAAGATGCTTCTATATTTGCTATTGGAACATTAATAATAGACACATGTGGGAGGCAGCAAAATCTGTTGAGTAACTAGGTCTTCCAATTAATAGGAAAAGGGGAGAAATAAGTCAGTTTTAAATCAAATGAGCATTCCAACTAATTTAATTTCAAAAATTGGAAGCAAACTCTGTAGCTGGGGCAGTATATGTTTGTGTGGGTGGGTGGACTCCCCAATGCAAATAATACTGTGTGCGGAACTAGACACATGTGGGAAGCCCAAAAGATCCAAACCCCCAAACCTGTATCTAGCCGTGAAGACTGCTTTGGTGAAAAGAAGAAGGCAACAGTATATTACAGGGTCCAGCAGAAGAAAACTTATAGCTTTTTCTTACTTGGAGAAAAGTAGCAATCCAGGTATGTCCCAGCCACTTCTGTCAGTGGGGCCCGGTCCAGGGTCTGGTCCAGAATATAGAGGTGTGCAGAAGGCACACCATATTTGTGACTACTGCAGTACCCTTTTTCTTCTCTGTTTGAATAGATAGCCTGCTCTCCAGCCATCAAAACTGCTGTACATTTTGGACCTGGAAGCATAAAAGCAAGCAATATTGCATTTCAATGGGCCTTTTCACACTAAACCTTGCTGGCAAGGTATAACAATACCATACCAATCAGGTAAGGGAGTGGCAGCCATCTGCACTGTGCTCATGGGGCTAGCCCCTTACTTGGCCAGCAGCATGTGCAGTGTGAATGAGCCAGCCAGATCACTATGACAAAGTCCAAACCATCCAGTCTATGATTGAACATTATAATCACAATCCAGCAGCTGCGGTCGCACAGCCACACCCACTTGCCTTGCTGCACCCAGAAGAGGGTGTGAAACCAGCTCCCCAGGAGTGATCTAGTCACATGTGAACAAGCTGTGATGCCCCAGGGAGGGTTATCCCACACCAAGGTGGCCACAGCAGTGGAGAAATGCAGATGTGACTCACCAACAAGTGGATGCAACCCCTTTAACAGGTAAGTGCAAACTGGTCCTATTTTACCCTGTGAATATGAAGCACTGAAGGAGAACTGACTTAAAAGGCTTGACTTTAGCCTGAAGATCTAATTTATATGACAATCTGAGGTTTCCTCTGTCCCACCAATCTCATGTGATCTGATGGTGTGCCCACAAACCACCGACTGAATAAAGAGTTGATGACAGTGTTCTAAATCATAGAATGCCTCTAAATTACAAAACAGCACAGAAGTAGTGGTTAGCCTTGGTGCATAAATAAAGATGTTATTAAGCACGTTAGTATATTCAGCTGTTAAAATTTTGGAAAATAGTTCTTTTACACATTAAATAAAGGAAGCATATCTTATTTGATTACTGTGAAGTGGGTCAGTGCTGTTGTGACCACAGCACTTACTTAATCTGCGTTATTTGGACAATCTGGAATAAATTATGGGTTATCCAGAATAAAATGTTTCTGGATGTGCTTTACTCTGGATTATCAAAATAATGTGGATTAACTAAGTGCTGTCTGGATGAAGCTCATCTCTACTGCCAAGTGTACCACTGGCACGCTCCATAGACATCTACATAAAACTCAACATTGAGATTAGTATTCTTTGTCAATGACAGCGCACAGAGAATAAACAGTCATCAGTACAGCTAGATTTGCCTTGTAATTCCAGCAAAATAAAAATGGAAAGCATGCTTATGTAGTACAATTTTACAGTTTTTGAATACCACCCACCCGGGGGGGGGGGGGAGAAATCCCAGCAGAAATCAAGTCAATACGATAAATGGTTTGGCTGCAGGAACTGAATGCAACTCCACCACCCACAAATTACGTAATTATTTTCCTGTATTGATAACAGTTAAGGGACTGCCATTGTACGCCTCTCTTCTGGGCAATTGAGTGCATTTCTTGTTACATGATTAACATGTAAAGGCAGCTGGTGAGTGACCGTAAGTTACAGTTTAATTAATTTATCAGACATCCAGTGGTCATCTGGGTAATTAAGATGGTTAGTCTGAATTATTTCTGGTTTGAATGCCCATGAATATATAAAAATGGTTGTTTGAGTGTCTCATTGTGAACTCAGAACCTTAAAAGTGCATGAGATTGAACACTGATTCAAACATCTGCATAAATACGAAGCCGTGGTAAACCAGGTCAAAACAATATGAATGCTAATAAGTATCCCATTGTGCTCATCATGGCTTTAGGAAGAACAGTAAAATGGATTTAATGTTCTCATGCAGTTTAGAGCAAAGCCGAGTTCCTCGTGCATTAGGATTAGAAGGAATACAAAATTGTTATTTTTGTTAATTGTTCATGAGATCTCATTAAACTTTCCCATCATACCAAGATTTCATTCGTTTAATCAGCTATTGTATGGCCGGCAGAAAATAAATCAGTTTCGCTATTAATAGGCTGTGTAGCTGTTGTTTAAAGTATCTTTGAATAGAAAATAAATTTTAAATTAAAGAAATTAGAGATGTTAATTTCCCTTTAAAATACAGTGTTGTCTCTTTTTTTAGACTAATTAAATTTTAAGAATCAGCCTCTCATTACCAAAGCATTGTCTGATCTCTGCATTTCTATATACAGTACTGTGTTTATTGTGAGTTCAGAGAAGAAAGGGGAAGATTTGATGAAGTTGTTTAAGTTATGAATTATTCCTCTTGCCTCCTTGAGCTTTATATGGGACTAGCTCTTTGAAAGCAAGAAGAAGGAAGTGATAAATAGTTCTTCTCAAATCGATGGCTTTAGATGGAAGAAAAAGAAAAGTTGCCTTTGAAGGCAATTTTGTAGCTGCAGTTTAGGGCAAACTCCTGCTGCCAATCTTCTGGCAGAGTAGGTCACAGAGAGCATATTCAGACTGCAGACAAGATGACAAGATTTTCAAAGTAGAAAATGTTATGAAAAAGCCATTATAGCCCATGCCACATATATTCATGCCATTCACATTTCCAGTAATGGAGTTGTGGAGGGCTAGAGTTGTTCTTCAAAACCTTACATAATATTTTGACCAGAAATGATTATGGGGTGGGTGGGGATGATTGTGTAAATCAGCCTTCAGCAACGAAGGCTCAGCCTACACTGGGACGAAGCTGATAGGCAACATAGAACACTATGTGTGCATAATGAACTGGCCCACTGAGAGACCATGTCAACTGTGGGACAACACATCTGCATGAAGAGGCATTGGAGCAGGTGTAGCACGCAAATGATGCTGTAGCTCATTCCAATGGGGGGCAACTTCAAAGTGGTCTCTACAGGGATGTGCACAAATCCAATTTCCGGGATTCGATTTGAGTTGAATTGAATATCTGAACATTCAGTTCAATTTCAATTTTTAAAATGTGAATTTACCCAAATTCGATTCCAATTAAGCAAATTTGAATCTATTCATTTGAATTTTGATTTGAATTTGCACTTACAAATGTCAATAACATTCATATGTGCCTGTACATAATATTATGCATCCAGTACCCATCCGTATGCATCCCTACACATCCATATGCAGCCCGTATTTATCCCATATGTAACCCGTTTTATCCTGTACAGATTCATACAAATGCATACAGATGAGGGAAAGATGCATACGTGCAAGTACACATTGTATACAAATCTGTACACATACAAATGTCAGAATAATTCAAGCGAATAGACTCAACACTTCAAAATTCATTTGAATGTTTAAACTTGAATTTATAGTCAGTCAGTTCGAATTCGAATGTCAAGATTTGGATGAGGTCGATTGAATTTTGAATATTTTGAATATTCATGCACATCCGTCGTGGGTTGGATGAGTCACTCATGTGTAGATGATAATGAATGGATAGTTGGGTCTACTAAGCACAAGGAACCATAAGACAACCATTTCCTGACTTCTGGATGTCTTGCTAAAACAAACCCAGCAGGCAACCAGAGAGGCTTGGAACTTTTGTTCCCAGCCTCTGAAATTAGGACAGGATGGGCCATCCATAACACAGATAGCCTTAGGCACAGGGCACCAGCTGTCCTTCCAGATCTGATCCTAGACCAGTCCAGCACAACACAGAATATCACTCTGCATGGGGACTCTCCCTTACTATCCTTTCCGTGTTTTATATTGCCTTTCTATCATTTATTTCATTTCCCACAGTGATGCTGAATATCTTCCTATTTCTCCCTTCTACTCATAAATTTTGTAATGTTTGAAGAATCATATAAAACCTGCACAACAGGATTATCACAAGCCATCAAACCTAACTTACCATACAACATTGTAACTATCATTGAGTCAATCCAGGGGCATTTCTGCACTTAGCTTCCCATCCATTGGATGGGGGAAAGTGCAGAACAGACTAATGTGCAATAGTATTTGCTCTTGGGAATGCTAGTACATGTTAGACTAACCCCTATGCACCCAAAACCTTACCTCCATTCAGGAGCATGTCTGATCCTTGGCAGGGCACTGCCAATTTTATTGTGGGGCCCTGCATGAATATGGGCGTGCCGGCACCATCGTCATGGCGATGATGATGTTCTGTGCACGTGTAATTGTGTTTGGAGTCATCTGAGGTGCCAGTGTGCTTGCACATCACCTCAATTGACCCCTCGCGGTATAAATGTTGCAAATGATCACCACTGGACATGTCAGGTAAGTATCTGGTAAGGGTTAGTTTGTGTGTAGTTTGCGATAGGTCACCTGTACCTGCCCATATGTTAGCCTATTGTAAACTATGAGGCCAAGTGCAAATTGGCCTCAGCTTTTTGTTAGGGGCTCGTTAACCAGTACAGGTGGCTAACTTGGATGTTTAGCAACTTCCACCCTTGGTGTGAGCCTTGGTGTGCAATAGAGGCTGATCTTAGCCCAGATCACTATGGTGCAGCCTGGCACATTTCCTAGACTTCAAAATTACCAGCCCAGGGCAACTTAACCAGGTTGACAGAAACAGGCCAGTCAAGGTCCAGATGCCCCATTCACATTTCTTGGTTGGCAGAGGGGCATGTTACATGTCATGTGACATGCTGACATGTCACATCCTGTGCTGATTCATCACATGATATGTCACATGATGTGGTTGCCATGGTTACAGGGCCTGCATCCAGGATCTGAACATGGCTGCCATCTGGCTGCCATTTTCATTTAAGGTAAGTTTGGGGAAGGGTTGGTGAGGGTTTGAATGCACTAAACATTTGCAAATGCAGATGCTTAGCGCATTCAGGCCATTTTGCCCAAGGCCAAGAAGTGCAAAAAGACCTCTTGCTATATAAGAAGCTCTGGGACCAGGAGAAGATCATTACTATTTTGGAATTGAACTAGACTCACATTGTGTGAGCTGTGGACTTGATAATTGATAATTTTAAAACATTCTTTATTTGTATAGGCCACTGATAAAGACTAGTGTCGAAACACGTTTGGCCTTGAATTTTTAAAGTTTTTACTAGGATTATTTTAATTGTTTTATTTTTAGCATTTTATAAATTTTCCAGTGGGGTATTGCTACCCTTGTAGTAATTTATACTGTTCTTTTTGGCTCCAGAGTGCATTCATTTCTTTATTTCGTTACATATTTGCATTTTTATATTTGGGAGCGGTATATATTTTATTCTGTAAAAAAAAATTTTTGGCAGAACCCTTTGGTTTGGTGTTTGCCCTCCCCCATGAAACCAGCTAGGTGACTTTGGGTGAGTTACAGCTCTCTTGGGTGAGCTCCCACAGTCCCATCTACCTCGCAGGGTGTTCTACTGTACTGTGAGGAGTAGAAAGCTTTGTCAGCAGCTTTGAGTCCCCTTAAATGGGTGAGAAAAGTAGGGTAGAAATGCCAACTCTTCTTCTTCATCATCATCATCATCATCATTCTCAAGCAGAAGATAAAGGAAAAACCTTCACCTGCTCTCATCTCCTTGCAAATGGCCTTTAGAGGTTGTTTATGATATTGGTACATGGTTGTCTTCATTTTTTTGTGGTTCCAACATGTTCACCCCATAATCAAGAACAAACCTTCTGTTGAAACCAATGAAGATTTCTCTCCCATTGTGCAAATAACAGCATGTCCAGTGCAAGGCCTAGCCCACTTCTGGTCCCCTCCCTTCCACCCTTCGGCATGGACTAGGAAGGCCACACCCCCTGCTAAGCCACTCCTCCACACTGGCCAATACATTTGAAATGCTAGATTAACAGTATTTGTGCAATTTAGTTTAGTTTAATCCTGGGAATTCAGGCATGTCCCAGATGGCTTATAAAATTGTTCTGATACACACACCCCTGCAGTTACACATGCCATTTAAGGTTCTTGGAGATGCATTTATATCAGTCCCTCCGCTATGCCCTCCAAGAAAAGAACAGAGTTGCATGTTTGATGAACTGCGTAGTATTTTCATAAGCGAGCATACACTTTAATTAACTCCAAAATTAACCTACAAACCTCAGTGAACACCACAAGGAAATCCTAAAATCAGCATTTCTAAGCCAAGGAATTTTGACATCTCTCATTTTTCAAATGTGCTCATAAAAAGGGTTGACTATCGTCAAAATTTCACTGCAATCCTGCTGTGCATCCTAGCTTGTATATAGTTACAGCTCCAGACTGACTGCCGGCTTTTAATATCTAGAATCACCAAATGTGTGTGCCATTTATGGTTTAGGGTTATTTATGTGGGACATCAAGTGCACTATATTATTCTGCTTTTGAGAACTGAAGTGCTGATTGACCCTCTGTGTGCTATAAACAACACCCATTGAGCAATTCCTCATTAAGATAAAAGGCTCGTTGCAATACACAAATATAGAGCTATTTACTTCAGAGTCTATCTACATAGAAGCCAGTTCTGCTGATGCTATGAATGATTATGTGAAGCACCTGCTTTGAAGTGCTGTCCCTGAGTTAACATTTATAAAATCTAAAAACCTTCATAGCACGTGAACTGTTAAGTCCATTTAAGCTGTAAGGAAAGGTGATTCTGCACTGGCTAGTATATCAAACCAACCACGTACTAGGGGCTCTTTTCTACATGCTTCTACAGTCCAAGGGAGGCCCATTCAGGGCCTCAATTAGAACATACCAGAGGCCTATTCACACTTGGGCCTGCAGATGCAATTAGGCAATCCCTGGGACAGAGCATTTGCTCTCTGGGCTGGGCAGTTCCATCCGGAACGGTCCCATCCCAGGGCTGGCCTAATTGCAACCAGAGTGTGGAGCACAAAATCATGTTCCACATCCAGTCCAAGCCATCCCTGGCTGTCCTAGGGCTGTCCGGCAGGGAAAGCATTTGCACTCTCCCTGCTAGGCAGCTCTGGAGCCTCAGCCTGGGCCACCACCGTTGTGCCCTATTGGCCAGGGCTGTCCTTGGGTCCCACAGGTGCTGCTAGCAGGGACTCAGGGGTGCATTCCACCCCCAGCTCCCCATGCCGGAACTACCTCTTCAGATGCATGGTTGAAACTGGGTAGGCCCTGGGGGCAGGGCTTGTCAGGATCAGACTGCGGCATTCTGCGCAGGTGTATGCTGCAGCCTGCAATTGGGCTGTGGCATGCACCTGCGCAGAATGCCTGGTTCAATCCCAACAAGCCCCATCCCTGGGGCCCACCCAGTTTGAAACAGGTGTATGAAGATCTAGGTCAGGCATGGGGAGATGGGCAGTGGGCACCCCTGGCTAGGGGTGGGCACCCAGCCCGCAGGACCCCAAGACGGGCCAGAACCAAGCTCTCAGTCACTGGGCTGATATGGCCCAATGGCATCAGCTCAGGGAACATGTTGGGAACACGTCCCTTACCAGCCAAAACAAATGGTCATTCCATCCCCGTGTGTACCAGCCTTAGTACACTACAGCTGTCTGGATGTAGTGCAAAAAGGCCTCTGTTTGCAAAAGGGAGGTTCCTAGCAGGTTTGCTGGTCCAGTACACCGGCCAATTCAGGATCACACAAAGAGATTATTTCCCACACTTCAAAGGGATTTTAGGGAGATTTGTAAAATTATTTTGAAGTTCCATATAAATGTTCCCCAATGCATATTTAATATATCATTAATTACAAGCTCCTTAATTGAAGAACTGGATGGAACTAAACCCTCTCACCTTGGGACAGCCTGATTATAGAGCTCAGCAAACTGAATCTCTTTAAGGAACTTGGTCTGCATTCATGGCCTACAGCATGGGTAACAAATGGCAAATGCAGAAATTTCTGTTCAGTGCATGGACTAAAATGGTGTGTTTGGTTCATCATCAAATTGAACACCCATTTGTCCAGCTTATAACAGTGGCTTATATTCTATTTCAAACTGGCTTGAGAAAAAATTAATAACATTTTCCATTTTAAAAGCCCCTTTCAAGGGGAAAAACAGGAAACACTGTATGGTCAGGTAGTTCACTTACACAAGTTGTTTGGCTCCACTTTTAGATATTCAAACAACCAGATGTTCAGGTCAATGTGAACATTCACAGAATAGATGGTTCACTGCAAACTGCAAACCAAAAGAACCAGTTCAGCACATACTCCTCCATGACAAAGTAGTAGTGGGTGAATTAACTGACCAACCATCCTCAGACTGGCTTGTTCAGTCTTAAGAGTAGAACACCTGGGAGGATAGTGTCTGCAGCTTCAGGACAGATTTTCTTTTTAATAGAGGTCAGACTCATTTGTGCACTGAGCCCTGGAGACACACCGGTTGACCTTTCTCAGCCATGTGGGCACAGTCTACAAGATTCAGACAGAGGTGTATTTCACAGGGACCGCAGAGCAGATGTCAAAGTACCAGTCCCTGCAAAACCAAACCTGATACTGTGTAGCAAAACCCTCCAACTTACCTCAGCTGCAGATTTCCCCCTTTCCCGAGTGTTCATGAGAGTTTGCCACCAGGAAATAGCAGTCCTCTGAGAGAAGCAGTAGGCCTCCCAGAGAGGTCTAGAAGAGCCCCGCCTGCTGCTTCAAAGGATTGGGTGAATCAGGGGACAATCGTTCTCTCTGCAGATGTTCTTCACTGGAGGAAAGATGAGCTTTACATTCTTATTTATGTCTGAAGGCACCCTTAGTTAAGCGTTCAGTAATCTCCTGCTAAGTGGGCATCAGCCTAATAGCCCACTTAGTTCAGCAGCCAACACTCACCATGAACAAGCAAATGTTTATAGAAAACCCACACAAAAAATGTTAACGTGTTCCTTATAATGTTAACATGTTTCTGGTCACCACACCTCAAAAAGGATATTGTGGAACTGGAAAAGGTGCAGAAAAGGGCAACCAGAATGATTAAGGGGCTGGAATACCTTCCTTACGAAACCAGGCTGCAACATCTAGGCCTCCTCACACTGGAGAGACAGCATTTAGGAGGGGACCTGATTGAATTATATAACATTATGCACAGTATAGATTATTGTGGTGCACCGCAAGCATGTCATTTGGGGGCCATTCCAGAGCCGGGCAAAACAGCACTGGGATTGGTTAGGCTGGTCCAGTAGGACCCAGTCAGTCCATGCACCAGTTGGGTCTGTTCTGCTGGCATAACCAGGGAGCACTCCAAAGTTAAGGCCCATAGGGCTACAGACTTCCCCAGGAAGTATGACCTCCCAGGGAATTCTAAATGTGGGTATACTTTACTGAGCAGATCTCACATTCCTCAGCAGCACATGACTGGTCCATAAGTGCCATGTGGAAGCTGAATCTGAAGCTATAGCAACATGCTTGAAATGGGGAAAGCTAGAGGATCTAGAGGGCACTGCTGCCACATACACAATCGCTCACAAGTTTTCTTCAGTCTACCATTAGATCAAGAATGATTCCCCCATTTTCCTAGATCACACTCAAAATTTGGGTTTGAATAACAAAAAGTAGAAGGCATCTAGTCCAGTCTGAATAAGGTTATATCTTAAATTCCAATTAAATCAGTAAGTTTTATTTTATTTTGTTATGAATGGTTACTCATTCTATATTTTATTAGGATAGGTTTTTTTATAGTATTACTCATTTAGGGTGATTTTGGAATGGATTTAGAACAAGATACATACATTTTTTTCAATTCATATTAATGAAGTAACTATTTTCATTAGGTATGAATAAGAAGGTGTGTGTATTTATTTATATATATATGTATGTGTATGTGTGTGTGTGTGTGTATATATATATATATATATTTGTCAGAGAGTGAAAATAATGTAACAGCTCTGCAATTAGTCTAATGAGACATCATTTTCATTCTTTCTCTACTTGGCATGTGAACATTAATACTGGTTAAAATGTGTTAATTAGTGGAAATTAGTATTTTTAATTCTCTCATGCTTGCAAATACAGATTTTCTAAAAAGATGAGCTTTCTTTCTCTCTCTGGAAACAGTAGCTTTCCACCCACACACTTATCCATCATCTATTAGAAACATAAGATCTTTCCACTTGGCTAATAGCTTCCCTGTGGTTTGATAAATAATCATTTAAAAGTTAAATAACTGTGAGAAAAACCTTGGTCAAGCCTGATTAAAACACTATGTTTTCCATGAGCATTTCGATTTGAACAAAATTATTACTTGCTACCACTCCAAACTCTCCAATTTTTTTTTAAATATACGTATGATAGATTCAAATGTGTTACTGTAAGTATAGAGGAGGAAGCCAAGTGTAAATGTGCAAATACATTATTTTTTTAAAAAAAGTTGCTATTGGGACTTCAGTACCGTCTTAATTTTACTCTTTGCAAAGCATGATCTCTGTATGATTGATCACAGATGGTCTTAGAACTTTGGAGTGGGCCATTAGGTTTTACAACTTCACTTTGCAAATAGTAGCTTCGGATTACAGTGAAAAAGTAGCCAAGCTCTGCAGTGAAATACTGACCCAGGAGTATGCTCAAACTTTGTTTAAAAAAACTGGCCTTGTCTTTAGTCAGAAGAAAGTACTCGATCATAGTTTCATTCTGCACTGGTCCTTATTCTGGATTATATTCTGAAATAGGGGTTCAACGTCCATGTACTCATGAAGGCTAAGTCAGGCCCTGGGCATGTGGGGCGAAATTGTTGATAGCAAGATGCTCCTGATGCTTTACTATTTGATATGTTTTAGCAGCCCACCCTGGGACCATTCGGTTAAAGGCAGGATAAAAATTTTCTAAATAAATAAATATAAAGTAGGGATGTACATGAATTTTTTTGCCTGTCCACTTGGCATCAAGGGGAGTGTGAAGGAAACTCAAATTTGTGTGAGTGGTGCCACTTTGAATGTGCTAGGATTTAAATTTACTTTGAATGCTCTTCAAATTCACTTCTAGTCCCTGCTGCCAGATGCAACTCCAAACTCCTGCCGAAAAGGGATGTGCATAAATGTTTTTTTTTTCATGTTCAATTTGAATCAAATTGAATGAGAGGAAATTTGCATTCGTTTGAATAGAGCCTCTTTGAGTGTGGTAGGGTTCAAATTCAATACAAATGTTCTTGGAATGCTATTTGAATCCAGTTCAAATCCCTGCTATCAGTTGCACCTATAAACCCACTCTGAATACACCAAATCCACTCTGAATCCACTTTGAATTTGCTTTGAGTCCTTTCTGGATCCTCTGCAGATGTTTTCCCACACAAAAACATTCACTTCACATGTGAACATCAGTCTTCAAATATAGCCAATATTCAATATGAATGTAAATACTGGGATGTGAAAGTGCACTTAAAATTCTCATTTTATAATTAAAAAAGATACTCCCCAGGAAGAGATTAATATTGTATTAAGAGAATGGCCGAATACCTATTGAGCATAAATCGTTGGATATTGCTGAACTAACAGAAATATAACCAATGGAATTGTAATAAGCAACCACTTCATGCTAATTGTTTATCATAAATACTGTTGAAACAGAAAGGATAGGAGGGAACCAGCTTTGAGAAACATATCCCAGCCTCAAAATAGGACAAGAGCTACTTCTAATGTGATCAACACTGATTATGACACATAAAGGTGGCCAAAAGGGGCTGTCACTATCCCCTTACACCTACAGCCCTGAAAACAGGAAGGCTGACTCTTCAACCTGGCAGGGGTGCCCCAACAAATGTTAATTAAGGAAGTGTATAAGTTAAGCAAACTACATAAGTTCCTCAAACCGTGTAGGTTATGCAAGGTGTGAAAAATGCTTAAGTTATGCAAAGTGCAGAAGTTAAGAAAAGACCGTAAGTTTTAAAAATTATATTTACATTTACAATTCCAAAATCCTTTTTTTTTTTCTTCCTTCCCTCTCCACGCTGCCCTCTTAGAGGACCTCCCAGCAGCCCTGGTAAATTCCCAGAAGCAGAGTTCTCACTGCCTCCTTTTGTGAATGGTGCATGGGGGTGGGGCTGCACAAATGTTGGCCACATCATGGACGCCATAGCAATGGTGGAAGTTGTTGCAGCCATTGCTGTAGTGATGTGGACAGTCCAGGACAGACTCTCCTCACTGTGAGAGTCACTAGTTACATTTTGGATGGTGCTTGTTGTGTATACGCCAGTTACCATCTATGAACCTAACTACAGAGGGATGCTGCCTCTCTGCAGTTAAGTGTGAAAAGGCCCTGAGAAAGCTGACATGAACTTAAAGAAAATATATTACTTTTCATAAACAACAACCAAATCATGCAGGATAAAAAATCCCTGGATTCTGCATTCAGCTCATCTGTGTTTCTATGTATTAGTTAGGAAACAGGAGAAACACAAATTTACAAGGAGATCTGGAAGCCTATATAGCAAGTTATTATACCAGTGAGAGAAGAAGTCTAACTTTAAATCAGTTATCATTCATAGTTTCCTTTTTGAACTGTAAGAAAAAAAACTTAGGAACAATCTGATGAGAACTGGGGGGAAGGAAGAAAGGAAGGAGAAGGAGAAGAGTTGGCTTTTCTACCCCACTTTTCTCACCCTTTTAAGGGGACTCAAAGCAGCTGACAAAGCTTTCTATTCTCCCCACAACAGAACACCCTGTGAGGCAGGTGGGGCTGTGAGAGCTCAGAAGAGAGCTGTGACTAGTCCAAGGTCACCCAGCTGGCTTCATGGTAGAGGGTGGAATCAAACCCAGTATTCCCAGATATGAGTCTGGCTCCTTAACCACTAGACCAAACTGGAAGGAAGGAAGGGGATAAGATACATATGTTTTTATAGACCTGCATACTGTTGAACTAATAAAGTTTTAAAATAAAAAAAAATGGAGAGAGCCATATTGGATTTCAAATACTTTAAAAAAAAAGTTGACTGTTTAATCTTCAGTAGTTTCCGAAGATTGTGATTTTTTTTTTAAAGATATTACTGGTGCTAATTTAGATTTTCCTTTTTCACATAGCATTTTTGTTGGTCTTATATACAGTACAGTATATAAACAAACATTATCATTGGTCCCAGAACAGTAACATTCTCATACACATTTTTAGAGCCCTTATTGTGCTCTCAGTATCAGTGCTTTTTTGTTACCTTCAAAGTACCCTATAATGCTCTTATTCTCTCATATCCTTAACTCAATTCTGAAAATATTTTTACTCAGAGGGGATTTCTTCATCTGGGACACAGTGCCAACCCATGGTTTCTGTGTATCTAAAAAAACCCAAAAACCTTATTTCTTTGGTTTCCCTAATATTGTGTTCCATTTACTGGTGATTTATTATCAAGGAAAAGCTTCCCAAGTTTTTTATACCAGCTTTCCAGGGTCAAGTTTTCAACTTATTTTCAGTTTTGTACTACATGTACATTAGATATATCATAAGCTTTATAAGTTGTTTGTTCTCCAAATTATGATTCTGACCACTGAAGATTGTTAATATACCTAATATCATGTTTAAATCAACTGAAGTTTTAGTGATCGCTTCAGTCTCCTTTCCTCCTAGTCCTCTGAACCCTTTACAGATCCACTACAAATATTCATATAACCCTTCTTCTCCACATACGTGCTGGCACATTACTGATATAGAACTGTTTATTTTAGAAAGTTTATAAGGTGTTAAAAATCATTTATGTATTTTTTGTACTTGTTTAATTTCCATATTCATTGTCCGTGTTATTTGTTTTTTTCTTTTTTTTTTTGTTAAGTTCATCTATTTTTTACTATCTATGGAAACTCCAAGGTCATTAAATTTTTCCTTTATTTCCCCCAGAAATAAACAATATTTATTGTAATACTTCATCAAATACTTTACAAAAAACAAATAACACGGACAATGAATATGGAAATTAAACAATATACGCACTGACAAATATGAAGATATAAATACAAATCAATACAAAATAAAAAGAACAAACTCTATAAACATTTAAGACAAAAATTATATCTTTTAGACAAGCTGTGAAGACGCACCTCTTTACCTTGGCCTTTGACTAAGTAAAGGAAGAGCCTTTTCCTCCCCACATTCAGACACTGCCACGGTTTTAATATGTTTAATATGTTATTGGTTCTAATGTGTTCGTTTTAATGAGACCCCAGCATATAGGGCAGGATAAACATACAAATATGTAAGTAAGTACCATTTAAAGATTCC
Source organism: Aspidoscelis tigris stejnegeri (assembly GCA_023333525.1). Lineage (NCBI taxonomy): Eukaryota > Metazoa > Chordata > Lepidosauria > Squamata > Teiidae > Aspidoscelis > Aspidoscelis tigris. The sequence goes on from JALMGA010000004.1 coordinate 90,863,323, forward strand.
AGGAGTTTAAAATCTAAACAAAGAACATTGCTTTCCCTTGCTAGTTAGAAAGAATGGGGATGGACAAATATTTCCCCATCACCCCCTCCAGCAAGCACTTAGCTACTGTGTCCCCCTCCACATCTGGTTCAGAATAACTTCAAATAATCTAGAAGTAGTCCTTCTGTTTCATGGAAATGTTCAGTCATGCAATCTGTTCAGTTCATTCAGAAAGCCAGGCTGCCTGGGTTTTTCCTGCATCTCTACTGACCATCTCCATGCTGGCTGGCTTAGTTTCATTTGAACATCTGAAGCAGTAGAAAACTAGGTCACAAAAGTTGATGTTTTTATCTTTTTTCTTAGTCGTGGATGGAAGAAGTGGTAACAGCAAACGGCCTAGGTAGCTTTAAGAAAGGGTTAGACAACTTCATGAATGACAAGTGTATCAAAGGCTACTGGAATGGATTCCCAGGTACATCCTCCAGGCCAGGGAGGCAGGCAGGATTTGTAGGCCATTTGTAGGTTGAAGTTTTGACTTTGTTTTCTGCTTGAGATGCCCATAGGCAAATGGTGAACCACTGTATGGGACAAGACGCTGGACTAGATTGGCTGTGATCTGATCCAGCAGGTCTCCTCTTAGGTTCTTAGGTTCTTGTGAACAAAGAATGTGATAGTTCTGCTGCTAATCTGGACATGCCAACCCTATGTGATGACATAAGCTTTGATTTGGCACTGGTGGCCACTTCTTGGTGCCTGCAAGCACTCCAAGGTAGCACCAAATGTATGAAGAATGTGATATATTGTACTAACAAGTTGGCATTTTGTGCTGGGTGCTAAGTAAAATAATTGCAACTTCAAGATTGAAAGGCATTTTCCATTTATTCACATTTTCAATTACACTGAGCAGCAGAGACATTCCAATATTATATAACATAACACCAGAAACAATAATGGCACCCGAAGTATTTTTGTACTTTAAAAAAGTGTCACAGTGTACTGCCAGTGCTTCTAATTACGTCTTACCCTTTAAGCAAATGGCAGTTGTCCAATAAAATGCAAATATAAAAGTGGAGTGGATTCAAGGCAAACAGGATACTGAAGCAGTACTCGGGCTTATAGTTATATAAACATAGAGTTTTCCCCAACAAAAAATGTAGGCATCTTGAGAAATGGAAACAATTATCTGAAAAATGAATTTGACCAGCCTTACTGTTCTGCACATCAGATCATGCATTTTTTACGTCAGGAATTGGGTCGAAGACCTTCACAGGGCCTTTGCAACACACAAGCCAATAAAGAGATTTGGTAGAAGGAAAGAATTAGATCCAGGTAGAAGGCAAAGTGAGATCTAATCTAAGGCACAGATGAAAGGGGATCAGGTCCATTGGTGGGAGTATATACTATGTAGATGATAAATTGTCACCAGAAGAGTAATGGAGCTGAGAAAAAAAGAAGTTCAAGAAAGGCTAGCAGAGAATGGTAGACATCTGAAGCAAGGTTTCAGAGAGCAATGGAGATCGAACAACCATTTCATTCTTAAGTTTCCCAGTTGTCTGCTCACATTTCCTCACAAATATCTGTGTGAGCATCATTCAGTACTAGAGAATATAGATGTCAAAGGGTCTAATGGGCACCGACATATCTGAAAGGGTCACTGCTTTATAGGCTTAATCAGAATCCAAGGCAAAGGGAAATTATGTCACGGACCCCAACTCTACTGCTTTGAAATTTCTGTTATCTTGTATACATGCATATTTGTATACTGCACTTTACATTGGGTTTATGGACATGATAAAATTTGACTGGTTTTCACTAGTCCACTTATGTGCCTCATAGGGTTAAGGATTATTTTCCAATCCTTCAATCTTAGTCGTGCACAAAGCTTTCTTGCATCCTTTCTACTCCATGTTCTTAAGGGACAGATCATAGTAGTAAATACTGAGAAAAAAAATAGAGAGGCTCATTGTGTTATTGCTCTGGTTAAATGTTGCTTATATTAACAACTGGATTGTCAGGAGTTCCTGTTTCAACTTCTGGGTAACGTGCTTACTGCATTTCCACTCACAAAGGCAGAAACAATTTTGTAGCAATTGCACTGAACCATTATCATGACCAGACTAAAGACGAATCTGCACCTTCATTTCCTAGGGAGAAGCTTCCTAGGAAGTGAAGATGGGGGATAGTTCTGGCCTCCACAATTTGAATGCCAGCTCTCTCCCACTTCACTAAGTGCTGGCAAGATGCAAATTGCCACCATTGTTCCATGACTGTGGAACAGGACCAATGTGCCTGCATAGCACCATTGCCAGGTTGACCAGGTGCCGTGATGCTAACCATGATTGCATTGTGTCTCTCCAGGCTCCCTTCGAACTTTTCCCAGTATGGAGAAGTGTGGATGGAGCCACATCAGGTGGCAGGGAGTACAGATGTAGAGTAGTTGGAACTGCTGTACATCTACATGTTCTGGAGATACTGCTGCACATGTGCCACCGCCCCCCCTCCTGGAATCGTAACCATTCCAGGAAAAGCAGATGATCCATATGGGGGTTCCCCCAGCATTCCTTTACCAGGTAAGTGTGGGAAGGCTCTAAGTTTGGAAATCCCACACAAAAGTTAAGTGTAGCTTCTGGAAATATGAGGATTTTTTTCCTACTTAGCATCTGTGGGATACTGTCCCATGAAAGTTAAGTTCAAAGATGGTAACTGAGGTTTGCACAGTAAGTATAACCCAAACTTACCCTGCAGCTCCTGAACTGCAGACGGTCCATTCAGGACTATCTGCATCCTTGAAGCAATGGACACAACTTACATCATGCACTGGACTGTAGATGTAATAGATTGTGGATGGAACTTCCATCCTTACACAGCATTTGCACTAGGAAGTAATGTGAACATCAAGTCCAGGAGTTTGTTTAGAGCATTCTAGGCACTCTCAATAAAGCTGTGGAGCAGTTTTTTTCCTGATCCAAGTCTAGGGATTATTGGAACAGCAGCATCGTATACTCTGAGTCGTGCCAGGTTGGAGGTGACACCACAATGTGTGAATGCACCATCCCTGTGTCTGCTGGGTCATCCTGGCTGCCTCAGTGTGAAAAGACCCAAGGAGTGATAGGGACTGGTGAGGAGAGATGGCAAAAAGGGAGTCTTCATTAAGCTCCTTGTCTCTAGCATCATACCTGAGATTTGGCTTACTTAAGTTTTTGTATCAATAATCCTCAGTTATTTTACTACTTGCAAAAGTGCCAGCCTCACATGAGTTGCAGCAATGAAAATTATTATTAATAATAAACCATTAGCAGACATATAGTAATTACCTAGTTTTTACTAGCATGATGCAGCTGTGAGACTCTGAACTGTTGATCAAGCACAGTTGAAATTAAAACATTGAAATGCATTAACTAATCTTGATTGTGAACCATTTATGAATTGTAATATATCTTAGATCAGAATGTACCATGGCATTTGACAATGTTTTATTCATGCAGAGTTTCAATATGGTCAGTATTTACCCACAGCTAAAAGACATGGGTTAATTGAAATTTACAGGATCTGCCGATTGATCATAGCAATAACTTATGTGTTCCTCAGCTGGCACAGCTTTCCAGAGTTTTGAAATGTGTTACATATGCATGATCTCACAGCATTTCTTGTCTACGGAACACCCCTTATGTTCAGGAGATTACAGCAAATTGATAACCCTCACATTGTGACCACCAAAACTGTAACTTCACTACTATGACATTGGTGACCCCATGGCAAATGCCTGCAACCACTATGGTGACTACTTCTGGAACATCTCCCAGATCAATGTGGTTCAAGTCAGATGCAGAGTGTCAAATCTCTAGCATTTCATGGGCTCCAACAGCTAGACAGTAGCAGCTTTTGCACGGTCCATTTGGGCTGTGGGAGCTGCTTCACTGGACAGTGGAATCTGCACAATAAGCCATTTCCATAAGACACAACCTCCTAAGGAAAGCATTTGCTGCATGACCCTGAAGATTGCTCCCAGCATTTTGTCTGTTCCAGTGGTTTTGTGTATGTCAGTGACTAGAGTGGACTATGTGGCAGGCAGAGCCCAGCACCATTTTGCCAGGCTCCAGAAACAGTCCACTTCCAGGGCCATTTCCAAACATACCATAGGATTCTCCTTGGCCTACAACTTCAAAAGCTTGAGGGTTTTCTAAACATAAATCAAGATGGGACACTCCATGGTGCTCCCCCCAGTCCTAGCTCAAATTGCTTGGCTTGGGCCACCACATGTTTGAGTCATTATTATCATAGTTTATTTATAAAGCGCTGTTCATGTACTCAGTGCTGTACACGAAATAACATCAATAAGAAAGTATAAAACCTGCCAATGGTGTACAATCTAAAATAAGATAAATAAAAAATGTTTACATTAAATATCAGAGGCAAAACAATAAAACGAATATAACAAACAGAAAACATATTGAGCATAAAAATATGACACAGATCACACCATATCAGGAAATGCTTTCCTGAACAAAAAAGTCTTCAGCTCGGCCTTAAAGGACGTCAAGGATGTGCTGAGGAAGGAGATTCCAAGCACAAGGAGAGACAAGAGAAAACAGGTGAATTTGGGAGGGAGCAGTAGAAATCCAGTGCTGAACTAACAGTCTTTGATTACTAGAACGGAGAGTACGTGAGGAACAAGGAAAGGAGATCAAGTAGGCAAGGCCGGGCCAGCCAGTTAAGGGCTTTAATAGTTAACAAAAGGAGTTTATATTGGAGGCGAAAAGGAAAAGGAAGCCAGTGAAGAGAGAATAGTAGAGGAGAAACATGATCGAAGTGGCGTGCAAGCATGATAATGCCACCAACAGTCCTACTCTCTATCTGAAGGTCTAATCTCAGAGAATAATGTTCGCTAGCTGTGATTTTTCTGCCCTAGCAGATAGGCTTTAAAGTATCATAGACCACTACTGAATCCCCACCACAGTTCACCTTAATTATGAAGCCACTAGAACAGCAGTTCTCAACCTTCCTAATGTCGTGACCCCTTAATGGAGTTCCTCATGTTGTGCAGACCCCCAAACACAGGGGTAGAGCAGCTGGGAAGTGGGAGGGAAGGGCGGCGGGAGACTTGTCACGACCCCTCTGAAAGGGTAATTCGACCCCCAAAGGGGTCCCAACCCCCAGGTTGAGAACCACTGCACTAGAAGCAGCGATCAGGGGTTTTCATGAGAGGCGTCATCAGAATGCTAATGTAGCATGAAGCACACATCACTTGTTCTCCCATATCATTATCTAACACTTTTCTGACTTGCTGCTGGGCAGACACAGCCTTGAAATAGCCAGAGCCTCCCTCATCTCCAGAAGTAGCATTCTGTTGCTTCTGCCACACAGTTACCTGTGGCTGTAATGAAGCATTTGCATTGGTCCTTCAGTCTCACTTGTACCTTCTGTGACTGACTGACTGTTCTTGCCTATCTTTTCAGTTGTTCATGGAGATACTGATTGACTCTGGGAATTTGTTAGCATCACACAGTGAAAGTGTGGTTTAGGTAGGTATTTATGCTTTTCTTTAATTCTTAATTGGGGGAGGATACAGTTTCACTACTGGTTTAAGGTTTAAAGGTTTAAAAGCTGCAGGTGATTGCATTTAACGCGCACCATTCTCTCATGTCCTTATCTGCTCTGAAGGATCTGAGAAGCATCATCTGGTGACATTACATTTTATCTTACTACTAAAGTGTGTGGTCACAGATTTAATTGGGAGGCCCTACATTTCTGTTATGCAGGAAAGGCCCTCAGGGCAGCAGGTCTCCATTGGAAGTCATGAAAAATAGCCTCATTTAAGGTTTCTTTGCTGCATAATAGAGACATATAGATATGGCCTACACATGGTCCCAAAAATCTCCTTTGTGGGTTTTTTTTCTGTTTCTTATTCTTCAAGTTTGCACATTTTGTTCATATGATGTTGATGTCTTATAATGGAGAACAAAAACTTGTGCCATTCCTGTAAACTGTCAATACTAAGGGTGTGTATGAATATTCAAAGGTATTTGAAACTTGATTGAATCTGGCTGAATTTTGACATTTGGATTCGAGTCAAATGTCCATAAATTCAAATGTAAAGATTCAAACAAATTTCAAATTTTGGATTCATTCAAATTATCCAGACATTTGCATGTGTACAGTTTCATACACAATGTGTACTTGCAGATTCGCATCTTTTCCGCATCCGTACACATTTGTACGGATCCGTATGGGAAGAAAATGTGTTGCATACGGGACAACTACGAGATGCATACTGATGTGTACAGGCGTGTATGGATTTGTACGGATGTGGGAAAGAGGCGTATGGGCATATACGAATGTTTTTGACATTTGTAAGTGCAAATTCAAATTGAAAATTCAAATGAATAGATTCAAATTTAATTTAAATTGAATTTGGTTTAATTCAAATTTTAAAGATTTGAATTGAATTTGGTTTAATTCAAATTTTAAAGATTTGAATTGAATTGAATTTTTGGGTATTCTATTCAAATCGAATCCCAAAATTGCATTCGTGCACACCCCTACTCAATGCCTTTTGCAAGGTTTCACAAGTGTTTTGGCATAGCTTCTAAATGGGGAGGCTAGGAGTTGAACCTGTGACCTCCTGCTTTTCAGGCTGTTGCTCTACAAATGAACTGCCGCTGCCTGCCTAACTATGCAAAGTGCTTTTTGCAAAGCCCTGTATACTGCCTGGGATTTAGTTAATTTCAGCCATGCTCTCAAATATTGTAAACGACTGTCTTTGCAATATTTTCTGTCTGGAGGTTATGTATGCTTGAAGAGAGATGTCAAACTTATTTATTTATTTGTTTGTTTAAAGGAGTAACAAAAAAAAACCCCACCATTCTATCTTTCTTTTATACATGCAGGGCTTGGCAAAAACAAAGATTTTGCTGCCACCAAGTGAGAGGAAATAAAAGCAACAAAAACCCTGTACTACCTGAGTGGTTTGTTATCCTTCTGCTGTGTTCTCCCGTGTTTCACAAATTGTGCTTGAGTGGTGATTTTTTAAAAATGTTCTTCCTTGAGAAACTTTCTTCTGAAAGAGGCTGAAATCCTATGAGCACTTACTTGGAAGAAGGCTCCATTGAACTTGAGGATGTTACAATTCATTTGCTTGGACGCTTGTGGGGTTTATTTATTCACTTTCTTTTTAAAAATTTTATAACCACCTATGGGCAATTATAGAAAATCAGTCTGCCTATGAAGATACAACCTCCCCCACTGGCTTTGTCCAGTTTTATCAAGTTAAAGCAGATAATATAATGCAACCATTGTGGCCTATTTTAGATCATTGCTTCTTGCTTCTAACTTATAATTGAAACCAAAGTTCTGAAACACATGCCAACAAAGTCCATTGGCTGTGCACAAATGGGTTTATCTGATATGAATGAATATGTATCTGATATGTATCCTGTAACAAATCCATGCCCTGAAAGTGTCAAATCTGAACTGAATCCACTTTTAATCCACTTTTGATCCATGTCGAATGCAATATGGATCTATTGCAGATGTGTTGTGCAGCAGCCGCTTTCCCACCTTCCCAGGTTCACAAATGTCCAAAGCATTTGTATGAATGTCTGAAACATTTGTATTCGTACGAATGTTAATATATGAATGTTGTAACATTCGATTTGTGTATGAATGGATGAATTCGGATGAATTTGGATGAATAACAAATGTTACGAATATTCAAACACATCCCTAATCCTTAGCCATAGCCCTGGGAAACATAGGAAGCCTTCAACTGAGTCAGATCATTGATTGTCTGTCCCACTACTGTGTATGCTGAATTCCAATTCCTCAAGGTTCCTTAGGCCTAAAAGGAAATAATGGAGAGTGCAGATACAAAGCGGAGTTTGCAGTCCTGTGAAAGTGCAGAACACAATGATCCTTCTATGAAACAGATGACTAGTGGTGAAGCAGCAGTCTTTAGGGTCCTCCATCACTAATTTCCCATTGGGATTTTTCTGAAAAATCTTCATAGATATTTAAATGCTTCCCAGAACCCTGTTCAAAAATCTTACTCTAGGGATGTTTTTCCACTGTCAAAATGTACCCATTTTTGCACCCATTTAGGACCCATTTGGGTGTGAGCCGGATGATCCCATTTCCACCACAGCACCCATTTGGGACCCAATTGTTTCCACTGCAGTGGGGGAAATCCGGATCTAATGGGTACATTTTGGCCTTTAATCCGGATTTTCTGTAGACTTCATTAATGGGGTCTACAATGGGGTCTTCTGCCAGAAAATCTGGATTAAAGGGAGCCTGTTTCCACTGGAAACAGGCAATGGGGTCCAAAGGAGGCTAGGGGGAGGGGATGCTCCCATTGGGGGCCCCCTAAACCTAGGCTCCAAAGTCAGTTTGAAGCCACTTTGAAGCCACTTCAAAGCCACTTCAAATTGACTTCAAAGTCATTTCTAAGTCATTTCTAAGTCTGTGCAAAATAGCTCCGGAGTGCCTTTGAAGTCTGTACTGATCTTCGGAGTGAACTTTGGAGTGACTCCGAAGTGACTCTGAAGTTCACCCATTGCTAATGGGTGCTATACCTCCCATGGAAACACACTGGGTGCTTCCCTCAATCCGGATCTACTAGATCCAGATTAAGGAATGTACTCATTCCTTAGATCCGGATCTTCTTAGATCCGGATCTAAGGGCTGCAGTGGGAAAACACCCTAGTTTACACCTCTGTGAGAACCAGAAAAGTCATCTGAGTCCCTGTTCCCACATGCAGTCATCTGCAACTCTGTTGGCACTGTTAATATTCTGAGAAAGGGAAAGGCAAAGTTATTCAATAGGACATCTATCAATATGAGAAGTCTTAGCAAGCAATAGCAAAATTCATTCCAGTAATTTATCTGCCTGCATCAATGACCATTGACTGCTTGAAAATCAAGATCAATATTAATGATAGATTTTCAGTGTTGCTCCTATGAACATATATTAATAAACACGGCACAGAAATGATTCTTGACCCTGTGGCATAAAGGACAGATAATCAATATCCTCGTGTCCTTGCCCAGAATGAACTCTGTACTTGGATTATGCTAATTAAAAACCAGACAAACTGCTGAGGTTTTGTATAATTAAGAGATGGAACAAGGTAATAAACAGCTCCTGGTTGATTTAGTGTTGGAACCATTTGATAATGGCAACAAATTGTTTCAGCCAACCTAAACTTCCACTGTGTGCGTATTTATTTCACTTACCTAGCAAAGGCAAAAGAGGAAATACACTGCAACATCAAGTGAAAGGAAGGATAAATTTCAAAGTAGTAGGAAAAGTAAAGAAACAGGAGATGCTTTCAGAGTGGACACATAGGGGGATACGTATCAGATACATATGGGATACATACACATGCAATTCATATCAAACTTTCATATTGAATTTGTACCAAATGTTCATGCCCACTTCTCTTCAAGGTATGACAAAAAATATTTTATATCTCATGGACCAAGTAGGAACTAATTAAGTCATTCCTTGGGAAATATCCTTAGACTTTGGGTTAGCTAAAGGATGAATACTTTCCTTTTTCCCTTTAAGGCCATGATCAAATAACCTAGTGGATCGCATGACCCATCGCTCATGCAGAAGATTGGACTGTATAGCATTTTACAGGCATACAGCACGTTTTGCATCCACAAATATGGCCAATCGCCACATTGTTGTGCCAGCAAAGGGCATCCATAGGTGCCTGAACCAGTACAGGTGAGAAAAAATGTTGCAGAAGATTCAGAGTGCAAAATCCCATGCTCTTCCTGGTGTGCAGATGTCAGACGGAGGCAGCCGCATGACTCATACATCGTGGGAGCATATGCCTGACTCTTTGATAAGGTCATCTGATCATAGTCTGCATCATACAGTCAGCTTTCCCGGCATTGAGGACCTTATCAGCATTGACAATGATCTCATTTATATGTTGTTTTTTGTGAACTTAATGTGCCATCTGGTGCTGATGAATGAGAACTGCAAGCACATATTTGCTGAAGTTCTTCTAAACTGTGGTGTGCTTTGTTGGTTTTGTCAATAATCCAACGCAGGATGTTTGGATAACAATGGAACTCTTTGCTTTCACCTAAAACTGAGAATTTAGCATGGGGACTACAAGTCAATATCACTTTCCAAAACAATGCAGTAACAGTGCACAATGTGCACTTTCTTGGAAATAGTTTGGGCCCAGTATTAACTGCCATGCCTTTGGTGAACTACATAGCCACAAATTAAGTTTATTCATTCCCAGTATTACATACACTAGTAATGTAGTGCTCAAATTATTTGGCATTGTGGAACCCATTAAAAAAAAATCAAAAGATTTCCAGGAGACATCCCTCAGCATTAAAAAGATGCTGAGAAGGGGGGGGAGCTCAAAAAGAGCAATCTAGAGTTATAGATGCAGAAGAATGAGGTTCAATATGTTTCCTACATGAGACAGATTTTGTATCACAAGTAGCTTTTGCTCCACATCAATGTGTAATTTGAAATCAACAATACCAATGGTCAGTTAGCATCATAGTAGCTTCATTCAATTATTGTGACTTGGTTTTGTCTTTGGACTTCATTAGGTCAAATAATACAAGTTGCTCCAAGCTAGAAATGAAGGCACAGTACATGACACCTGTACCCCTGAACATTAACCAGCTATTTATTTTAGCCACTATCCTTTTCTGACAGGAAGGTCAAGGAAGTGGACAAAGACATCACCCAAATGGCACACTAAGACACCCCAGGAGTCATTTCCTCCAGGCCGGGTGTTCATCACTCCAGATGACATGGGAGCGCCCTGGTTTGCCATGTAGCCACTCCTACCAGCCTGGATGTTCTGATATTCTTCGGGCATGATCTTTGCCCTTGCCTTATTCCCTTCCTCACATGGATGCATGGAGGAGGGAAACAAGCTTGGTTTCCATTCAAGTCATGTTCTGGAGCACCCAAAGCAGCTGATGCCCAGGTATACATCCAATGCAGCAAAAATGAGCTTGCACGGAAATTTCAGTACTGTGGACAGTTCCTACCAAGCAACATTCCCCTGCTGAGCAATAGCCATGGCAAAGCAAATGCCAACTACCCAATATGTGTCCCGCCTCTGTGCCAGCTCTGAGGAGTTGGACCTAGGAATTGACTATAATGGCTGCCATGTAGATGGTGTTATAGTTCTCCTCCTTTCTTGTTGTTCTCACAACAATCCTTTGAGAAGTAGGCTAACATGAAAGGAAGTGACCCAAAGTTAATCAGAAAACTACACATCTGAACTGGGTTTTGAATCCTGTTATCCTCAGAATGTAGTCTGATATGGACTAAGGGGGATGGGGAAAGTATGGAAAATACTTTTGAGGATTCTTAATGCTCTGTCCCTGTCGGTTTCAGTATTGTCTAGATATCTGTCAAATAGGTTCATTGAATTGCCATTAGCTAGTATTGAATAGCTGATATGCAGCAGAGGTGCCTGTATCCTGAAAAACACCTGATAGATATTTTGTGTTGAATGAAATAACTAGTAACATCTCCTAACATTGCTATCTGAGAAGCAATTTTAGATGGTGGTAATTGGAAGCTTTCTAGCTTCTGTGGGATTTGAGTATGCTACTATCCATCGGAGGGCAAATCCACACTTTTATCACTGGGAGGCAAAGTGCTAGAACACTTTCATAACTTAGCTGATGCTTTACTAAGCTCTGGCTAAGTGCAAAGGCAGCATCAATGGTGCGAACCTGGCAATGCAGTATGCAATCATGCCTGTTCCACTGGTCACGTGCCCCCCCCCCACACATCTGGAAGTCATGTGTATACAATGTTCATGGCAGTACTGGCCCTGCCACTAGTATAGGCTTGGAGGAGTTTTAACATCTTTGTGCCTCTATGCTCAGGGGATGCTCCAGCATGCACAAAGCATGGTTTTGTGACATGTGGATGGCCCATCTGGGAGCTTCCCTGGGCTTTACTAGTGAGGTGAGTGTGAAAAGGCTCAAAGGAAATGTGTGTGTGTGTTGGATTATGTTGCTTCCAATCCATAGAATTTAACCATGAAGAGACCTGTAAAAGAAATGAGTGGAATATAATGGAAAACAAGGTCCTGCAAGTACAATCACCATGAAAAGGTGGGGGAGAAACACAAAGAGGTCAGGATAGGTACATAGAGAGCTCCCTGACAGGGTGAGAAGCAAAAAGACACACGCGCAAAATGAAGGGAGATGCTTGTAACAAAGGAAGAGAACCCACTGGTTACTCAAAACCTATAGGGAAAAGCTCAGGACAACTGAAGCAACAAAGAAGACAAAGGTGGCAGGGCAAATACAATAAGGATTCATTTTTAAGGCATGTCTGATGTAAAAGAAAAGTCACCAGTGCTGTTATGCCAGTGGGCAATTGAGGTGGAGATTCAGGAGTGGAGGCTGAAGAAATAGCAAAACTGCTTAACTCTGTTTGCAACTCTCTTCTGACAGAAGAGCAAAGCAGATGTCCTTTAGAGGAATCATAATTCAGGATCATTAAAAAGAATAATAGCAAATTACCTAGCAGTTTTCAATTATTTTTATACACAGAGTCTGTACAATCTATCACTCTCTGGCAGCTGGTCTCCCCTTTTCTTGCTTTCTGCTCCTACACAAAAGTTGTCTTCTTTCTTTCCTGCGCTCTGCTTCTGTGCAAAAGTAGTCTTGTGCAAATTTGTTTCTGAGCAGGAATGTCCCTACATCTGTTTTCAGTCCTGCCTGGCTACATGTCTCCCCTGTCCTCTCCATGTAGCTATATTTAAATGTTTCCCCTCCTTCATTTTTTCTGCTCTTTGCTTTTGTGTCAAAGTTCTCCCCACTTTTCCTGTTTTCTTTTCTTGTCCAAAACTGGACCTGTGTGAGTAGGAATGTTCCTGTGTCATTCTATATTTAGTCTCTTCCAGTTGTGTGTTTCCTCTGCCCCTATCCAAGAAAGATTAGATTTACTACACTGAAATCAATTTTGACAGCATGACTACATGATTTAAGTCTAAAGGAGCACTCATACACAAAGCCACATTTTTTTTAAAAAAACTAAATTTAGGCACCCCTTCTCTTCCACAACTTCCTGAGAATGCGTGAGAATCTTTCTTTCCACAATTGTCTGAGAACAGATTAGTTTCCTTCACAAGAAAAAAGAGAGAAAATATTCTCTTACTCTTCCTTGGAATGACCACTTCTAGCCTCTATAAATTCTCAATATGGGCACACAAAGGAAGGAAGGAAGGAAGGAAGGAAGGAAGGAAGGAAGGAAGGAAGGAAGGAAGGAAGGAAGGAAGGAAGGAAGGAAGGAAGGATTCACATTGGAAGAAGCAATATGTTTTCCATGTGAAAAAAAACACTCTTCAAAAATGCAGATTAGAAGGAAAAAATTGCCCACTTGACATTAGATGTGATTTGGTGTGATTTTCCAGTAGCAGAAACAATGTGAGGGTAAACATTTATGTAGCTACCCCCTAAGGGGGCCAGTGGTAACTTTTGAATTGTCAGCATCCTTCTATCTTGAAAAACAATGAAATGGTTTAGGCATCAAGGTTTAGAAAATTTGAGTTGCCCAGGCATCAGAGTTTTACTCTTGGCCTCACTAGTGTGATTCAAGGGAGTGTAAACATTACATCTAACACTAAATCGGCTGCAGGACCTGCCACAGAAATTATTTAAGGCCTATCCAACCATCTTAGGGACTTCTGTAAAGGTTTACTACATTAGTTCTTGCCCTTTTCAAGGCATTCACAAGGCAGTGAGGCTATTTAACCCACAGCTGGGAAGATCCAATCAATTTCCCTGGCAGAGTGGAGTTTTGAACTAGTACTCTTAGCCATTGTGCCACCAGAGTGTCTTGAAAGTTTTTCAGAAATAGTGTGCATCACAAAATTGGAGGGAAACAAACCTAGGTCCTGATTAGATAGGCCAGCAGAAGTGTCAGGAAACCAACACTTAAGTGATTGGTCTTTTGGGGGGTCTGTCACACTGGCCTATTGCTATATCATTATCTATAGATGGGTGGCATTACAGCAATAAATACAGTCTACTGGCACAGTAGAGAGGAAGTTCTGCAGAAGTGCTGATCACTTTATCCTGAATTCTCCCTTTCCTATCATTATTGAGGTAGACTTCACTTGGCATTTGACCCATATGTTGCAGAAACATATGCCTGACTTTTTTTTTAGAATATCTCAACACAGCTTTACGCTCAACACTCAACAAAGAGAATGAGAAAGATCTTGGAAAGTACTGTTCAGGTAACCAAATACCTGTACTGGGGGAAGGAATCTAGAATAAAGATCAAGCAAGCACTTAGAGAGAGAAATATTGCAATTATTTGGTAAGATGTGGGTTAGAAGGTAGAGCAGCTAGATGGATTTGTGAATGGCTGAATAACTGTGTGAAAATAATGCTCTTGAATGGCTTTGTCTTGTCCTGAAATAACAAATAGGATCCCTCGGGGAGCTCTACGTTTCAGCATTTTTGTAAATCACCCCATTGAAGCAAAGGGATGTTTATCAGATGTGCAGCTGACACCAAGCCAGGAGGATTAGCAAACATCTTATGGGACAACAATATGATTCAAAATGACCTGACAAGCTTGAAAGTGTGAAACCTGGTTTTGGTGACTGTGTACAACCCACCCCCCTCCTCCAGCTCCTAGAAGACTGCAAGTTGAACATGAGCCAGCAGTGTGATGTGAAAGCTATGAAGGGCAATTCAACTTGGGATCCTTCAACTTTGTGCTCCGAATATGGGAAAGATAGTTCCACAGTATTTGGTACTGATTAGAGCATATTTAGGGTGCTGTGTCCAATTGAGGATGCCACATTTCAGAGAAGGATCTGAACATGAAATCCTATGAGGCTGTGATCTCTATTGTTACTTCCAGGTCATGTATTCTGTCATTCTATAATTACCTTTTAGGGCTGCTACAGAATCCCTGCATTCTCTAGAGGATTCCTTGACAAGATTCTGAGTACACAAAGAACAATATTTGACCACATGCAAAGAACATATCCAAGGACATGTTCAGCCTATGCCAGCTGTGAACTTCCTGGGAAGTATTTAGGCAAAGTATCCCTCATGGAATTTGTTCCATATAAGTTCTTTAATGTTGTGTAAACTGTCAATGAGACCAACGGGATTGCAAAATAATGGAATGTGACTCTTGAGTCAAAAATATAAATAAGGTAATAATAGTGAGTTCATGACAATCTACCTTAATTATGTCAGTGAATTCTTAGTAAAAACTAGCTAAAACGTCAGTGGCAACAAACTTCTCCACCCACTTCTGTGTCATATTGTAAATCCAGACCAGTGATGGTGAACCTATGGGACACGTATCACAGGTGACATGCCAAGCCCTTTTGGGTAACATACAGTGTAAGTAAAGAGTAGACAAAACACTAAATAAGGACCCTGGACAGCTCTGTCATGTTTAACCTAGAAGTCTATCATGTTGGTTTAAATATTGTTTCAGGGAGAAACCTACTTAGACTGAACTCTAAATAGAGCTTCAGCTCTCCCTGTGTGATTAGCTACACTTACAGCATCCAAATCCTTAATAAAAAGGCTCAGTCATTTCAACAACATTGTCTCCAATGGTACAAGGAGGTACCATAATTCCACTACAACTAAAGAAATTCTGAGAACATAATATCCTGCTACACTGGATCCTCTGGAACGGAGAGGAATCCTATATATAACCGTCTCCCAGTCAAATATTTTCCTGAATCCATGAATTTGTTTATCATGATCCTAAGGTCGCCTATCAATCAGAACTCAAAGGAAGATTAATATTTAGGCAAGAGCCTATTGCGCAATGGTGACATAGGAGCTGATGAGCTTTACCTACACAACTCAATAAACACAGATTATGATCTCAGTAAGATCTGGGATTCTAACAGTCTGGTTTAAGAATGGAAACAAGGACAGGAAAGAATGTATTCGGGAAGCGCCTTGCTTCGGTTATTAGGAGAGCTTTAAACTAAAACAAAAGGGGAAGGGTAACAAAAAGTCAAGCAAAAATACTCAGTCAATCAAACCAGGCGATATTCTTACTCCCAGAAATAGTACCAATGAACAAACGCATAAATTTTGTAAGGAAAACAGAGGAGGCAAGCTCGCAATAGATAGCAATTACAAACTAAAATGCCTCTACACCAATGCCCAAAGCATGAGAAATAAAAAAGGGGAGCTGGAGATCCTGACCCAGGTAGATAAATATGATGTCATAGGTATTACGGAAACCGGGTGGGATAACACACATGAATGGAACACAAACATCGAAGGCTACAACTTGTTTCTGCGAAACAGACTTAACAAAAGAGGAGGGGGTGTTGCGCTGTATGTTAAAAAAGAAATTGTCTCCTCAGAGGTTCAAGTTTCAGAGAGTGGAAGCTCAGTAGAATCGGTATGGGTAAGAATTCAAGGAGAGAGCAACAGAAAGGATACCATTGTAGGAGTCTATTACAGGCCCCCTGGACAAACAGAAGATATGGATGACCTCTTCCTAGACCAGATGGCTAAACTTTCACGAAAGCATGACATAGTGATTATGGGAGACTTTAACTACCCAGACATTTGTTGGGAATCTCACTCAGGAAAAAGTCACAAGTCTAATAAGTTCTTATCCTCTCTCGCTGACAATTTCATGTACCAAAAGGTGGTGGAGGAAACAAGAGGATTGGCTATCCTTGATCTAATTCTTACCAACAGAGAGGAAATGGTTGAGGATATCAGAGTTTCTGGGGCATTGGGAGGCAGCGATCATGTTATCCTTGAATTCTGGATAATAAGGGAAGGAAAGCATGAGAGGACTCAGACTTCAAAGTTGGACTTCAGAAGGGCGGATTTTGATGGACTCCGGAGGAGGTTAGGAGGGATCAAATGGTTAAATGTACTAAAGGATCCAAGAAGGATGGGATATTTTGAGAAATGCAATATTAGAAGCGCAATCATTAACAATTCCTCAAAGAAGGAAGAATGGACAACATCTAAAGAGACCAGGGTGGATAAACCTAGAACTTAAAAACTTGATAAAAAAGAAAAAAGAAATGTTTAAGAAATGGAAGGAGGGATACATATCTAAGGAGGAATATAATGAAATCAGTAAAATCTGCAGGGCAAGTATCAGAAAAGCTAAAGCTAAAAATGAACTGAGGCTTGCAAGAGAGACTAAAAACAATAAAAAAGGGTTTTGGGGATATGTCAACAGCAAAAGAAAAGTCAAAGAGGTTTTGGGAAGTCTGCAGGGAAAGAATGGAGAAGTGATCGAAAGTGATCTTGAGAAGGCAGAGATTCTGAACTCCTATTTTGCATCTGTTTTTTTCCAAGAGGGATAATGTACATGCAACAGTCCTTCACTGTACTGATGAAGGACTAGGAGAATCAAGACACAAAATCAACACTGAGAGAGTAAGGGAACGCTTAGCTAACTTAAACGAATTTAGGTCCCCGGGTCCAGATGGATTACATCCTAGGGTACTGAAGGAATTAGCAGAGGTGATTGCTGAACCACTTGCTGTAATCTTTGAGAAGTCATGGAGAACAGGAGAAGTCCCAGACGATTGGAGAAGGGCAAACGTTGTTCCTATCTTCAAAAAAGGGAAGAAGGTAGACCCAGGGAACTACAGGCCTGTTAGCCTAACTTCAATACCAGGAAAGATTCTTGAACAAATTATTAAACAACACATATGTTAGCATTTGGATAGGAATTCAATAATTAACAGTAGTCAACATGGGTTTGTATCAAACAAGTCGTGTCAGACCAACTTGATTTCATTTTATGACAAAATCACTGAATGGGTTGATCAAGGAAATGCAGTAGACATAGTATTTCTTGATTTCAGCAAAGCATTTGACAAAGTATCTCATGCGAACCTCATTGAAAAATTGATCAAATATGGGTTTGACAAGGCAACTATAAGGTGGGTTCAAAACTGGCTTAGTAATCGTACTCAAAGAGTGGCTTTAAATGGCTGCACATCCAAATGGAAGGAAGTGTCAAGTGGAGTACCACAAGGTTCTGTCCTGGGCCCAGTTATGTTTAATGTTTTTATAAACGATCTGGACGAGGGAGTTGAAGGGAAACTGATCAAATTTGCTGATGACACAAAGCTAGGGGGGATTGCAAACACCAGAGAAGAGAGAGAGAGGATTCAAAAAGATTTAGAGAAACTCGAACAATGGGCTGCAACTAATAAAATGGTATTTAACAAAGAAAAATGCAAGGTTCTGCACCTGGGCAAGAAAAATGAAAAAAGCACATATACAATGGGAGGAATTCGGCTGAGCAGCAGCACATGTGAAAAAGACTTGGGGGTCCTGGTAGATCATCAACTGAACATGAGTCAACAGTGTGAGGCAGCTGCAAAATAGGCAAACGCAATCCTGGGGTGTATTAGGAGAAGCATAGAGTCCAGATCACGTGAAGTTATTATCCCCCTCTACTCTACCTTGGTCAGACCTCATCTGGAGTACTGTGTCCAGTTCTGGTCACCCCAGTTTAAAAAAGACGCTGACAAGCTGGAACAGGTTCAAAGGAGAGCTACCAAGATGGTGAACGGTCTGCAAACCATGTCCTATGAGGAACGGCTTAAGGAACTAGGAATGTTTAGTCTAACAAAAAGAAGACTGAGAGGAGACATGATAGCTGTCTACAAATACCTCAAGGGTTGTCACAAGGCAGAGGGATCAGCCCTGTTCTCACTCTCTCAAGGAAGGACTAGAAACAATGGGGTGAAACTGCAGGGGAAAAGATTTAGTTTAGATGTTAGGAAAAAATTTCTAACAGTAGGAGTGATCAACCAGTGGAACAGGCTGCCACGGGAGGTGGTTGGTTCCCCTTCGATGGAGGTCTTCAAGCAGAGACTGGATGGCCATCTGTCTGAGATGGTTTAGGAGATCCTGCCTTGAGCAGGAGGTTGGACTCGATGACCCAGGAGGTCCCCTCCAACTCTACCATTCTATGATTCTATGATTCTATGATAACATTTTTTTTTCCCTAGTGGTAAAGCAACTGAAAATGAAAAAAAAACCTCTTGCCTATTTACTGTTGAGCTACAAACAAACCCATACCCAAGGATCACAGTGTGTGAATGCAAGGACCAGTGTATGCTGAAAAACCCTTAACAAATTAGTCTCATCCTAATTGTAACAAGTAGGTAAACTTCTGTACTGAAACTAAACTAAAAACTTTCAGTCAATACTTTCTCCACCCTTCCTGACACCATATTCCAGACTAACAAACCTCTATTGGCCACAATTAAATTTCAATCAGAAAATTCATGAGTGCCTACCATTTCATTTTGACTTCCTTTTCTAGGTGCCTTTATAAAGAAGGCAAGATACGAAATGGGGCCAGGATGTGAGGGTTTTTTTCATTCAGCCTAACAACATAGTGCAGACTTGGAGGATACTCCAGAGATATGGTGAACCCGTTCATTTTTGAACTGTTTCAGATCAGACTGGTTGTTTTGACCCATTCAAACTCAAACCTGAAGCACCTCCTGTTTGAAGAGGCTAGTTCAGTCATGAACCATACCACGTTCATCCAAATTAGCCAAACCATCTGGTTCGATCCAACCTGCTTCACGAGTGACAACACTGATCCTCTAAAAAGGGTTTTCAAAGTTCCAGTCCTTGTTCAGCCATGAAGCCAAACTGACTAAACACCATCACCCTTTTATTTATATACCACTTTCCCAAAAAGTTATGCAAGTCATTTTACCAAAATGAAAAAAAAAACACCAGCAAATGCAAAACAATATACACTGAAGAAATAATGCATTATAAAACTACTGGTAGATGAGCGGAGATCACAAAATGCATATAAAATACAGAGGCAAAAAAGAAAAGTTGTTCTTTTCATGGAAAACCACATATAGATCCCTGGCCTCAGGGCAAAAGCTCTTTGGCTTGTATACCCAATAGTTTTTAACATGGGCAACAGCTGGTTATCTGCATGAAAAAAGAAGTGGATTTTGACAAGCTGTAGACAAACCTAGTTGTATCGACTGAGCATGAAGATAAATGTGCTTCAGAATGACGTAAAGTGTAAGCATCTGCACAGTAGTGCCTCAAATCCACATTAAATGTCAGAAAATGCATTTCCAGAATACCTTCTCTGGTCTTTAATGTGGAGTACAGGTGGGATGTGAACACTAGCCTCCACATGCTATCACCTCTAAAATGTTTTTGAGCTGCTATTTTACAAGTGTGCAGTTGGGATGTGCACCAATTTTTTTTGGCATTTGATTGAAAATGAATTGAATGTTCAAAATCCATATTCGTATGAATAGAAGGCATTCAAATGTGGTAAAATTCTATTTGATAACAAATCTATTCGTATGCATTCATATGAACATTCAATACATATCAGATATGAATGGATACGTATCTGATACGAACAGATATGTATCTGAAACAAATAAATACGTATCTGATGTGTTTCCCCAGCTTAACAAACATCCAAACTATTCGTACAAATGTCCTGAAACATTCGTATTTGTTTGAATGTTAGCATATGACAATCGTAACATTCGATTTGAGTTTGAAAGTCCAAATTTGGCCGAATTTCAAATGTTACGAATATTCATGTACACCCCTAGTGGGCAGATTTAGCCAAAGAGTGGTGTCAGGTAGGCAACATACAACCCCCAGGTGTATCTCCTGAACCACGCTGCAAGCATAATTTCAATGTCTTGCCTTTTACTGATAACACTATGCTTTCCATTCCCTTAAAGAAAGGTGGAATAAAAATGTAATAGATAAATATTCTCTTACATTGAGCTTGACTCCTTTGTGATAACATCTGCCCTGAGATGATCCTCAGTAAGCAGCGGATTCTATACCTGGGATTTCATTGTATTTAGTCTACAAATAAAAATTGCCCCAAGACTTTTCTCTTTTTTGTATACTTTCTGTGGGTTTTTTCGGGTGTTTTTCCACTTCAGCCCTTAGATCTGGATCTAAGGAATGGGTACATTTCTTAATCCAGATCTAGTAGATCTGGATTAAGGGAAGCACCCAATGTGTTTCCACAGGAGGTGTAGCACCCATTAGAAATGAGTGCTAACACCCCTGCTGTGGAAACAGCTTTGCACCCATCTGGGGAATCCGGATCGACCCACAAGGGGTCGATCCATTACCCCAGGTGTTTTGGAGGGCGGGGGGGCAGTCTTTGAAGCGACTTCGAAGTGATTTCAAAGTGACTTCGAAGTGATTTCAAAGTCACTTTGAAGCTGACTTTGAAGTGAATGTGAAGTCAACTTCAAAGTGACTTTGAAGCCAATTTTTGGGGGGGTCAAAGGTGCATCCCCTCCCCCTAGCCTCCTTTGGACCCCATTGCTTGTTTCCAGTGGAAACAGGGTCCCTTTAATCTGGATTTTCTGGCAGAAGACCCCATTGTAGACCCCATTAATGGGGTCTACCGAAAATCCAGTTTTAAGGCCAAAAAGATCTGGATCCCCCCCACGGCAGTGGAAACAATTGGGTTCAAAATGGGTGCCGTAGTGGAAATGGGATCATCCGGCTCACAGCCAAAAAGTACAAAAATGGGCACCAAAATGGGTACAATTGACAGTGGAAAAACACCCTTACTTACAAAGGGCATCACCATCCTTAGCATACATATTTAGCATAAAATGGGGAAGGATAAGTGACTTTTGGTGCTGTGTTTCCACCCACCAGGAAGAAATGAGGGTTTTGCTGTTATGCTATCCAGCTGTGTCAAAGCAGGTAGAACATAAAATATACATAAAGTGTTTATAACATCTCTCTACCTCTGCAGATGAATGTACTGGAGCCCATCTGTTACTCTGAACACAATGCAAATCCCAAATTTCCATGCTAAACAATCCTTGTCAAGTACCTCCACATTTATATTTTTAAAAACAAACAAGGGACCAATTACTTAAAAATGTACTTTATAGTCAAAACAAAATACTTGAACCAGCATGAATTAGCTTTATATTGAAAGTAATACAACATTATACTGAAATATGTGCCTTGCAGTTTCAATACTTACTAAAAATAATAGGCTGATCTTCAGCAGTCCTGTAAGTCTTGCTATAATTTAAGGCAGAGATAGGATGGAAAACATGAGGCTCTTCAACATGTCTCATGGACCTGTTTGCATTTAAGTCAGTGAAGTCACTGAAGTGAAGATTAGGCACAGGGGAAGGCATCTGCACTTCAAGTGCTGGAGCAAACCCCAACTGGATCACCAGCACTTAAAGTGCAGATGGCTTGGCCGGAGCAGGCCAGATTGACTTGGCAATGCCCCAATACGCTTACTTGCATCATTCACACCTGGAAGAGGGTGCAAATGCAGTGACTGGGAGCTCACCAGATGCTCCCAGTGGAGCTGTGGACAAGTTTTTACTTGTCCACAGCTATTGAAGATTGGTGAAGGTGGAGGGACCTCCTAGATACTCCAGGATGCTCTGGAATAAGGGGGTGGTGGTGGAATGGTGTGTAGATGGGCCTCCCCTGGAGTGGCTGGAATATTCTAGGAGGGTTAGTGTGAACATGCCCCGCGAGTCTGTGGCTCTGGGCCTTTCCATACTTACCTGACTGGTATGGTATAATATCATATCTCAGCATCAGCCATCCACACTTCAGGTGCTGGTAAAGCCCTACACCAAGCTAGCAGCCACCATGCCCACTCACTGCAACCCACCCAGAAGAGGGTACCGACACAGCAACCAGGAGCAATCTAGTCATTCCTGGTGGTTGGACTGCTTTTTAGGAAGGGCCTGCTCAGTAGTGGCCCCCAGTTTGTGGAACAGCCTTCTCTTGAGGATCGCCAGGCACTGATGCACAACTGGGTTGCATATGGTTCCATTCCTGAAGAAGGTGTCTCTCTTCTTCCAAGCATTTGCCTGTTAGTTGTATTTTATTTGTAAACTGCCTGGGGACCATCAGGTATAGGACAGTATAAAATTATAAATAAATAAAGTTGTAGAGATCTTCCAGAAAGAATGTGATGTGTTAATAAAGTCTGCTACTGTAAGAACGCATCATGGGTCATCCCCTGGACTTCAAGGGTTTATTAAATACAAGGAACCTCAGCTGCACTTCCAAAAGCCAATTTTACCTTATTGAATACCTTAGGAATATCTGCACACCAAGATGAATGATCTACAACAAACTTGTATCTCACTGCAGTAAATCATATTTTATTTTCTTGTTTTTCCTGTGCAGACAGTGAGGTTAATAATAAAATTGTCAAATAAAAGAAAAATTCTAGTGTTAATGGTTACTTTATACCTGTGGTATGATAACCTGCCTTATAAAGGCTGGTGTAATGCGCCTCTAAAAAACTTCATAGCTCATTGAAAAAATTGTGTATTATGAATTATGTGATACTAAGTATTTATTTGGAGTGATTAATACTCCCGGGCTAGATGGCATAATAAATGTGATCAACCATGCATTTAAAATCGTACATACTAGCTTAGACAAGTTAAAATGATATGGCAATCTTGAAGAAAGTGATTCACCCATTCCTTGAAGTTTGGAAAGACAGTTAAATCTTCTATAATCATTATGGGCATTAATACATTTTGAACTGGTATGTTTAATAATACGTTGCATAGCTAGGAGAATATACAAGATCCGTCATTGTTTCAGGAACAGTTCACAAGACCACACAAAAAAGGGGAGGGGCAAATAGGATACATCATCAGTGAAAATGGGAAAATTGGTAAAACCCAGTATAGATTATCTTTTCCAATCATCATCGCTAGTGCTTAGGCTCAAACTGCAACTGAAGCCCCTTTGCTACATCTGCAAAGTGATTAAGGATGTTTACACACTGGCTGTGGAAACCCCATTAAGAACACATACAGAACACATTAAAGACACATACAAGACTTACCTTCTGCACTGGAGGCTGGATCCGGGACCCCTCCAGGTGGCCGCTTCCGCACACCAGCAAGCAAGACCTGTTCTTAATGGTGTCTCACCGTCAAAAGATCTGGCTTCCGGGAAGACCTGGAAAATCAGGTCTTCAATCCGTCCCCTTGCTTTGATCCGTTCGGAAGCAGGACGCTTCCGCACATGGAGAGGCGAGGGAGCATATGTGCCAGCAGCCACCATCTTGCGAAGGGCGGAAGCAGGCCGGTCTGCCTCCGGAGCCCCTCCCCCATGTGCTGCGCACCGGCGGAAACATGCGGTAACTGGCAGCTAAATGCTCCAGTCCCGCTGCTCCAGGGGTGGCAGTGGTGCCGCGGGAGGCCAGCTGCCTTGGGGGATGGTTGTTGCGGCCTCCACACAGCACCCAGAGGATCTGGCTCTCAGGATCCGTCCTCCATGCACGTATGTGGACACGCAAGGCCTCATCGGATCTGTCCCTATTTCGGACGGATCCTGTGGAGGACGGATCACTGGGAAATAGATTTTCTTTAATCCATTTCTCAGCAGCCAGTGCGGAAGCACCTTAAGCCTTTCCATCTGAGAATACAGCAGGAAGAATTTTAAAGCCAACTAAATCCAATACAAACCAAGGGATTTCACTATATAAGGAATTGAGATGGCCAATTGCACCATGACTGAAAAACCAACTCCAGTGAGCTACTATTCAACTACACAATCTGTTCTTGTTTAGTAACTAGCAGGAAGAATTCAGAGTCAAATAACATTACTTTGGTAGGCCTGGGAACAGGTCATCCTGGGTGATCTTCTAGCATTCTTAGAGCAAATTATTACCAGACAATATATCAATTTAGTGCAGAACTGGTACACATTTTTCCAATTAAACATTTTTTTTCCCTGTGAATGTTGCACAATAGGAATTTTCCAGTTTTTCAGAAACACAAACATTTTCAGTTTTCAGAAACACAAAGTACATATTATGTTCCCATCAGGCTGCATAAAATTTGCATGTCACATCCCCTGATTTTATATACCATTCCAGTAAACTATGGGTCATTGTTGAGGGGGAAATATGTCCTTTTACAAAATGTGGAAGGGCAAAAGGGCACTTGCATAACTACAAGATTTAGTTGTGCAAAGGAATCATGTAGAGGAATTCTTAGGCCCTTGTAGAGTTCTGTCTGGGCTTTACCTTGATTGTCAAATTTTAATAGATTCCACTGAGACCCAACAGAACCTTCACTGGGAATCTAGTATATTTGGAATGAAACACTGATAACAGAAGGTAGCTAGCCTCACTTCAGTGAAGGGTATTATATTTATTTTTATCTATCACATACCAAACACAAAGAATAGACCAATCAAAGAACTTGTACAGGATCCTTTAGAATTTGCAAGCTTTTACCCAATCAGAGTGGAATGTTAAACTAGTTTATTTAGCATCACATAATAGGCATGAGGAGGACTGCTGTTCATAAAAATGAACCACTTAAAGAGACATGGGACTGTATAGTGCCTCACCTGACAACCCTAGGATCTGTAATGCCCCTGAAGCCTCCTCTTGAACAGGTGAGCGCTTGGTAAAACAAAATGCAGGGAACTCATGTCTCCATAAAACATGACCCCTGCCATTATTCATCTCTTCCTGGATGGGGCCAAACTGCACCTGTGCACAGGGACAGACAACACTGTGCAGGTGCAGACATAATCAGGCAGGCATAATAAGGCTCTTGGTGCTCTCTCTATGATGCACAATACAGCCCCACCCATGGAGAGGCAAATAATGGTGGCAGAGATTAGTTCCCCACACCTTTTACATGGGGCTTACGTGCTCCTGACTAAGCTACAGGCTTCATAGAGAGTACAAAGTCTTTGGGCAAGATAATCCCATGGTTCTCTAAGCATTTCTAAGTCCTGTAAGTTATAGCAAAAATGCTTCTGCATGGATTCTGAATCATGGACATTCTTTCTTTTCCCCAACAATCTCTCCTTCCCCACACACCTTCCTTTCCAATTTGTGAACAGGCAAAGGAGTGAGCAAGGGTGAAGTTTTTCTGCAAATAAGAGAAAAGAAAGGGAGAAGAAATGGTGCAAAGACCAGGAATTGCTTCCACTAACAAGTCACCACCAGCAGCCCCAGATAAATAATCCTAAAATGACAGCCCTCCATGGAAAAGCTGATATTCTCTGCTTTTCACCTGGAAGCCTCCACCACAGGACTGACAAAGCATAAGAGGAAGCAACTAGCAAATGGCATCATTTGAAAATTGTGACAAAGAAAGAGTTAATTTTAACCATGGCTTCTTCTTCCTCTTCTTAACAGCCAGAGTCAACTAAAAGGTTTTGCAAAACAACTATTGTGCTGATACAATACGGATTTTCAGAATCCCACCATCAACTGTCATAGATCCTTCCCAAGCCTTTCAATTTCTTCCAAGAGGAAATCAACATCCGATTTTTTGGCGGCTGGGTTAGAAAACACCATCCTGAAAAAATTGACTTTGTTCCCATAAGGTTGGTAGCTAACCATAGCTGTGCCTTCTTCTACCATCCTTGCTTTTATTTTTGGAGCAACCTAGACAGTTAAAAATATATCATAATTAGTTCGGGGGGTTATGCAATGGAAATCCTATTCAATGTCACCCACAGTTTATTTTTAATTTTTTAACAAAATGCAACTTTAGGTAGAAACCAAGTAGAAGAAAATGGTTAGTAAAAACTTGTACAAATGATACAGACTAAGAATAAATGAATTCCTCATAATCTTTGATCTCTCATATGTAGCTGAAGCAAAGGGAAGACTAGAAGAGATAATTTGGCACGGCAGGTGGTACTGACTAGTCTAGTGGTTAGGGAGCCAGAATCTTATCTGGGAATACCCTCCCCCATGAAGTCAGTTGAGTGACCTTGGGCTAGTCACAGCTCTCTGATGAGCTCTCACAGCCCCACCTACCTCACAGGGTGTCTGTGGTGGGGAGAAGAATAGGAAGCTTTGTCAGCCACTTTGAGTCCCCTTAAATGGGTGAGAAATGTGGGGTAGAAAAGCCAAGTCTTCTTCTTCTCCTGACTAGGGATATGCACAAATGGGTTTTTGGTATTCAATTCATAACAAATTGAATGTTAGAAACTTTGTATTTGTTCAAATAGATCCCCTTCAAATCGATATGAATGTATTCATACAAATTTGTACAAATATCTGATACGAATGAATACATATCCAATATGTATCTGATGTGAATGAATGCATATCCAATATGACTGAATACATATCCAATACATATCCTGTAACTTTACAACTGTCCAGACTATTCATATGAATGATCCAAACTATTCACGTACAAATGTCGTAGCAGTCGATCCATGTACAAATGTCCAAACTTGTATGAACTTGTACGAATAACAAATGTTACGAATATTCATGCACGTCCCTAGTATTGACACGAGATTCACCAAGTTGTGATGATCCGCACACACAAATTACATTGATTTTGCTGTAGTATCATTGCTGTCATAACCCATAACAAGCAGTAAATATGACACTGTCTACTGTGATATTTTTTAGATTGAGACTATTCTTCTAAGAAGGAGTTGTCGATCACTTTGGGCAGCAACAAGACATGCAGTGTGAATCTTTCCTGTGCCTGGGATCTAATCGCCATGCTTATAGTAACCTACTTTTGCTTTTAACTTTCCATTAATATAAATGTGCAAATGAGAACATTTCTCCCATGCTATCTGTACTTTTGTTGTTGTGACATCCACTGAAGGAATTTCCGACCCTTTTTGCACCTAACTGTAGAATGAGATAGTTGAGGCCTAGCTCACTTTGGGCTTCTCTCTTCCACACTCTGGAGCAGAAGAGAGAGACCACACCCCCTGGTAGCATGCTGCGTCTGCGTTTGTTGCATAGCAAATGTGCCTTTAACAGCAGTACATGGAATTTTGGAATATAAAGGAACCTCATTTAATCCAGTTGCATGTAATTGCCCCCCTCATTCCATATGCATTTATATGACTGATCCGAGATTTACATGGAAAAACTACCTGATGAAGCCTTTTTTCTCTTTCTGGACCTTTAGGGATCTGTTGAAGACTTGGTGGGATATACCAGAAGCATACATTCGTGAGTTCAGGCTGTTAAAAAAAAAGGAAATAAAATAGTCAAGGCAAAGGAAATCCATGAGAATCTGCTCAGCTAACTGAAGCAGGAATGGTATTGCTTCTAGATATCAGGAAATGTTCAGGGAGCCATCTACCAACCAGCATGTAAAGTCTCTGCTATACATCCAGTGCCCGTTAGATCATGATGGTGCGTGGTGCAAAATTAAAAAAACAGCATAGGTTCCATGACTTGCCAAACAACATCACCCTTTTGCACCCAGGCAAGAAACAGACAAAAACCATGGAGGGCTATAGGATGGAGAGGGACAGAGAGCTGTGTACTCTTAGAAGAACCATGACTTCTCAGGTGTTTACAACTTTTAAAGGAATGGTTTGCATCTCCCACTATTTTTGCATCATTCTACATAATTTACATCATTCATATGTATGCACATATCAATTTGTACCATGATGAGAAGCACTTGGGAGCAGGCACCTGTCCAGAAGCATCCTTCTTCCTGCATTGCTGGGTGCTCCTCTACAACAGGGTCTGGTCTGGTGACAGAGACATGTGGCAAGGACATTTCTTGGGAGAGCATGATTTCATGTTCTCACCTCCTGGTTTCTTGGACGGACATCACAAATGGTTTAAGATACTGCCTTAGATGCCAAGCACAAACCTACCCATCAAGCACATTGCCCTCCCTGACCATTAACCACAAGTTCCACTGTCTAGCTTTCACATGAGCAGTTCTGTGAACGGCTCATGGATAGGGTCTTGCAAGGTAGGGAAGGTTGCAATTTCCCATTTCGGCTATCTCAAGCACTTTTCAGACTTTGGAGCACTGACAGGTAAGCACAAAGATGTTTTCCAACTAGCATTTTCCCATACCTTCCACATATAGTGTGTTTGGAGTTATTTAGGGGAAAGCTGCATTTCTCCACCCTACCATAGCTTTTGGACAATGTGATAATCAGACAACTGAGAGTTAGATAATCCATGGCCCTTTCCACATTTACCTGTGCTTGGTCAGGATCAGTAGGTCTGTAATAGCTCAGTCCGCTGACCTTGACTACAAGAAGGTGAGGACTGGATCAACGCCGTCTGCACTGATGGCTTGAGATAGATCAGCCCATACCACAGTTGCACCTGTGCAGCTCTGAAAGCTAGAATCAAAAGCTGCTAGCCTCAGGACCTCTGGAAGGTGCTTTTCAGTGATGCGCTATGGTGCACCACTGAAAGGCACCCCCTCCTGGTAGTTCCGAACACAGGAGTCATGCCTTCTGCATGTCTCCTGTGTTCTCAATCAGGGCCACTCTGGACCATTACTAGACCCAATTAAACAAGACTACCAGTGATCCAGATTAAGGTCTCTCTTAATCTGGATATGCTCTGTCTAATGCAGAGTGGGCATGGCCTATAAGGCCTAGAAGTGTACTACACAGACCAGCTTCAAAGTTGGGGAACTTTCATTTCTTGGCTTCAAAGTTCCCAACTGGAGGAAATTAGTGAAGCACAGAAAATGGCTCTAAAGGTTGGTCATTGTCTGTGCTTTGCTAATTGGCTGTAGCAGAGAGCATAGACGTTTTCGCACGGGGCTGAACGGAACGTGGAAAAGACAGCTGCGGACACGTCATCCGCATTGCCCGCGCGTGGCTTGCGTTCCGACGTGTCCGCAGCTGTCTTTTCCGCGTTCGAAATGTAGAGCACTTTAAAGTGCTCTACATGCGTTCCAACGCGGACGAGCCGCCCGCAGCCGTTCGGGAGGAGAAGCGTTCGCGCCTGCTTCTGTCTCCCGAACAGCTGCGGGCTCGCCTCCGACGCCGCGCGGCTTTGACAATCAGCTGTTTGTCAAACAGCTGATTGTCGATCTGCCTCCGCGGCTGCCTCCGCGCCCCTTGCCGGCGTTTGCCGGCTAAGACAGCTCCGGGCGCTTTCCCCCTTTCGCACACAGACGCTCCGGAACGCGTTTACACGCGTTCTGGCGCGTCTGTGTGTGAAAGGGGAAAGCGCCCGGAGCTGTCTTAAGCTTTCCGCCTGAACGCGTTCCGTTTCGAACGCGATGCAGTGCGGAAATGCCTCATATCAGGTCAGGCAGCCACTTCTGCCCATCCACAAGGCGATGGCAGTGGAGGAACAACAGGAAGAAAATGCTGCCCCCGAAAGAGCTCTACATCCATCCATGGCAGGATGATGGCCCAGTGGATGCAGGATTGTTTCTTCCCCACTCTTTTCAGGCTTCTCTATGGTGCCATAAAAACACTGCACTGATCCTGAGTTACAGATACTTCTATCCTCCTTATAATTCCATGCCGCATACTTGCTTCAGCCATAATCAGTCAAGCACATTGACTTTGCAATACTTTACCATAGTACGCAGTAAAAACAAATAAATTACATCATATCATAAATACATATTGAAATTACAGTTACAACATAGATAAGATTTAGGGCAGTTTTCTTCACACCCACTACCTCTCACTGGACATGTAGTCACAGTAACATTTACTGAGCTTGCAAAAATTCTGTGCAGGCAAGATTGGAAGGACATGCTCCATATCACCTGCCTCTGTTAGAGAGAAGTGTTGCGGCATGATACTACTTTTGTTACTGGCTCAGGTGGGCCTGAGGGCTAGCTGAGGAGAACAAGCTAGAAATGTAAAGGGGGCTTAACCTGGCATACACCATTGTGAAAGGTGCTGAGCAGCTTCATGAGCTGTTTCCAAGCCTGACTATATTGTAGCGAACTTGTCAGATTGATAGATGTAGTACGAAGTTAGAATTCTGTAAGGGTCAAAAGGATCAGGAAAAATGCCAACAAGGTCTTGTGATGATATATTGCCACCATCAATGGTGATGTAATTCTGCAGGCCTCCCTGTCCTTCAAGGAGCCTGGCCTATTTCAATCAGATGGCATCCAACTGTTTGAGGCTGATGGAGCCGTTTGGTTAGGCAGCAGGGTACAATGGCTCACAGATCCATACTGGTATGTGATGAAGCCTGAAAGAGGACTTCATGGTCCTTGTTTCCACTTCTAGGCCACATAGATATGCATACTAATGCAGATCTATGAGGCCACACCTTCTGCTGGTCCACTCAGTCTTTGTGAGACATAGATCTGGGTTAAGGAGGATCTTAATTATGATCTGTTGTAGACCTGATTAATCAGGCCTACAGTTGTACCAAAGGCCTTGACCCAGATCACAGAGACATATAGACAACACAGTCTGATGATCCATGATTAGCAGGGGCTCCTATTTGGCAGCATACCATAATGCAAGGCCAAAAAATTCCCTGTTTCCCATGGCTGAGAATGAGTGTTTCTGGCTTCAGGGCTTGGGGGGGGGGGGTTTGGCAGCATACTGTTCTCTGTTGCTAAATAACAGCCACCCCACTCCCACCCCCATGGCTAGGAGTGAAAGTTCCTAGCCTTTGTGGCTGGGGGGTGTTTTGGGGTGGTGCACCATAGTGTGCTGCTGAAAAACACTCTTCCCCATACCTTGAACCTAGGAACATTCATTCCTAGACATCTGGGGTGTTGAGGAGCAGCTGCAAAGGTCTCAAGAGCTTTGCAGACTCAGGGAGATTTGGCCCAGACAACGTTAATCCAGCCCAGAACTCCACAAGACCCAGATCAGTGGATCCAGATTAACTGAACCCACTGATCTAGATCTAAGCAAGATAAGTGCAAAGAAGGGGAGAGATAGGGTAAGTGCAGGAGGAGCTCTTGTTGCAGTCTCATTTTTATCCATCATGTGATAAAAGTCACTAGGGCCACCAGCACTACAACAAATTAGCGCTTAAAGCACTCTTCCAAAAGTTCTTCTTTATGAGTTTTCTGCAAAGGGTCATCTGCACCTTCTATTCTCTTCTTGTGGAAGGAGAAGCAACCAAGTCAATTTATCATATGAAGTAGTACCTAATAAAGATGCAAGCATAACTGTTTGAGGAGGAGTTAGAGATGTGCATGAATATTTGTAACATTCAATGTTCGTACGAATTCAGACTAATTCAGACATTCACATACAAATCAAATGTTATGACATTCGTACACTGACATTCGTATTCGTATGAACGTTTTGGGACGATCGTGAACTGGAGAGGTGGGAAAGCGGCTGTACCAGTCACATCTGCAGTGGATCCAGAGTGCATTCGACATGGATTGAGAGCAGATTCAAAGTGGATTCAGGGAAGATTTGATGCTTTCAGAGTGGATATGTTATGGGATTCATATCAGATACATATCAGATACATATGGATACATATTGGATATGTATCAGATATGTATGGGATACGTATGAATTCATATCAAATATTTGTATGAATTTGTATGAATACATTTGTATCGACTAGAATCCTACCACATTCAAAGGGAATCTGTTCAAACAAATAAGAATTTTCTTACATTCAATTGATATGAACAGAATCCAAAAACCCATTACTGCACACATCCATAATCAGAGTGTCTGAATTTGCCGCTAGATCCAGATGGTATTAGTGGCAATCCAAGGAGTTTTGTTTTATTTTCCTGTGTGTTATTGTCACCTTGCCCGCCATAATGCTTATCCAGCAGTTTTACTCCAGCAGTAATCAGCCATAGAGATTATCACAGCCTAGAAATAGCATTGCCCCTAACTGTTCCCTCCTTTGACTGCAACTTTTATGATTCTTAGCCATTGCTACCACTGAGAAAACTGCAGCCTCCATTACTTGATATTTTAACAAAAGGCTACAGCTTTACCATCAAACTCAAGGGGTGTACTTCAGGCTCTGAAGACAGGAAGCCTATGGTTTCTGGAATCACTGTGCTTCATGGGTGCCAGACCAGTGACACTATCTATATTCAGTACTTGCCTCAGTGTCAAACACAAGCTCAAAGTTTTTCCTTGTCTTTAGCTCCTTATGAAGATATTCAGCAAGTTCCATAAATCTGTTGATAAGAATTTCAAAACCTTGTGTGCCCTATAAACAAAAGAGGGGAGAGAGAACAACAGTATATAATTTAAGACAACTGTAGCTTACTTGTGGTCATCCAAAAGTGGTGGAATGACAGCCCCCACCTGTCTTAGGCAGGATGCCCAATAGTCAAGTATGATGGCTGTCACAGCTCAGCAGCATCTCAAGAAGAACCCAAGATCTAAGGGCTGGAACGGGAATCTTATTTGCCCCCCAGACATTTATGGCCTACCCAAGCCATAACTGAATATTAACATGATTTCCTCAAAGAAATCAGTAGGCTTCTTTGATGCAAATCTTAAAATCTTTACCAAAGACATGCTGACAACAATCCAAATCTTTAAACTCCAAATTTTCATAGACACAGAAAATTTCATGGTACAGAAGAAAATGGCATCTTACAGAAACTATGGGCCACTGAGAAAGGACACATTTCCCCAGTACCAACATTTGGATCCTTTCTCTTAGAATGAATAAAACACGTTTACTATCAGTACATTGCCCTTTCTTCTCAGAAGGATGCCATTGCTAAAGATTTAAATGTGAGATCCAGAAAACAGAGAAAATCACTACCGCACAACCAAACTGTCACCCAGAAACAGATTATTCACTGGAGAAACCAAGCCAAAAGGCATGAGGTAATCGGTTGAACTCATGGCCATCTACATATTCCTGAATCACAGTCCTTTACATTCTACTACAGCATTGCATGTCATCCTATAACACAGAATGCTGAGAGAAGAATATGGGGAACTGCAGTTCAGAAATCTCTGGAGAACCTCAGCTTGAGCATCCTTGGCATAAGGGAATGAAATATAATGATTATGCTTCATCTAAAATACTTCAGTTAACTGGCACTAGTCTCTTAATTTGTAGCCCCAGATAACACAACATTAGCATGAGCACCCCACAGATTGTAGCCCAGAGGGAATTTCTTTCTTGGGCCCTTTCTGCACTTGGCCTTATTCTGGAATATATCTTCGGATAGGGCTCTGCTGCCTGCATGCTAATGCAGACTATGGCAGGTATTACCTGGAGTCTGCACAAGAATGTGGACAGCAGATCCCCTATTCTGGGATATATTCCAGTATAAGGTCAAGTGCAGGAAGGCCCTTAGTGAGATGTTTCCTACCTTAGCTCTCCACATTAACCAAAGTTTGAAGACATCAACATGCCGGCCACACTGTATGGTCTTGTCCCCTGTGTCATAAGCTATGTCATACTGCTTGTCTGGTTGGAAGAGATAACCAGCACAAAGCTGGTTGCAGGCTTGGAGAAGACCCTAGCAGAGGAATAAAAAGTTTGATGATGATGATGCCTGTTGCTATCTTATCTTAGAGGTAGGATCTGCATGGCACTTTATGGTGCAGTGAATGCAACATATTAGCACAAGCTTTGCACAACCCTGCCCCCTCATGGATCATTCAAGATGCTGCATGCTGCACTCGCCCCTCTGCCATGCCACCACAAGTGCTCAAACACAGTGGTACATCCACCATCACATTCAGGAAATGTGCATTTTCTGTTCCTTGATGTAGTTTAGAAGTGATCAGTGGGTAAGCAAAGAAGGGGTTAACTCTTAGCATCCAGTTCACCAGAGTAACAAGCAATTGGGAACTGGCAATTGAGAAATCGCAGTTGTGCATTCTGGCAAAGGATCCTGGGGGGAAACTATAATTGGTTCAGGCTCCTAAATATTGTGGAATTGGTCTTCCGGGGGCCTACTGCATTTGACACATTTCTCCTACCACTACGCTATGCCCACCTTCCTTACTAAGAGGTAGTTCAAAACCTTTGTCTGCCACAATTTTGCTCAGGAAACCAAAGAGAGAAATTTACCTTTTCACAGATTAAAAAAGCTGAGCACTGCAATGGGACACCCATCATTTTGTGAGGATTCCAGGTGATGGAATTAGCCCTAGACAAAAAAAAGTAGTAGACAATGAGTATGTTGCGGCATGATACTACAAAGAATGTTTCAATGAGATATCAATATCACCATCTTTGTTCCCTAAGTCTATCAACATACTAACTCAACAACAACAGAAGGGTCATGAAAATTGCTTTTTAGGCAATTCCACACTGGCTGGTATACTGGACCAACAAGCATAATTAGGAGCCCCTTTTCCACATGCTGGTGTGATCTAGGGGAGGCCCAGTATGCAGAAATGAGGCTCTTGCAGTGTTTGTTGTTCCAGTATACTGGGCAATGTGGAACTGCCCTCCGTTTGTGTTTTAAAACAACTTATGTAAGCCCACTCCCAACAAAACTACCTTGTTCAAATTTACCTCTAAGAGCATTAATTCTAGCTTGCCAGAAATTTACATACGCATAGTAGTAAATGGGTTTTAAAATATGGATCCATTTCCCTTACACAAGCCAATCATAGCCATGTTGCTTCTCTCCCTACACCCAAGCTTTCAAATAGGAAAAAAAATGGGAGAAAGAGAAATGAAGGTTAAACAAAACAAAAAGAACTTGCAATATACTAGCCTGTGACTGCTTACTAATTCTCTCATTTTTTATATTCATGCAACACCTAAAGGTGGTGGCAATGGGGGGGAAAAGTCACTATTTCTCTTTCACACATTTATTTTGCACACCTTTTTATGATGTTTATTATAATACTTCATCAAACACAATATTATGCAGTGCAACACTGAGGGTGTGTTCCCATTTGGTGTATAAGGAGAACTGAAACCATTTTGACTTTTCAAAGTTCCCATTGTTTTTAAAGAATCTGTACCTTTTGAGGAATAAAGCTCCTGAAAAGGAGATTACCTGTATGCGGATTATATCAGCTCTCACTCCAGTTTTGAGGATCAGATAATTTTATTTTTCCCCAATGGGAATGTCAAAATGGAGTTTTTTAGGAGGAAGTACTTTCAGGGGTATCTCCCCTTTCCTCTTATCCAATTATAAGGGTTGGTGTTCTCTGACTTCCCCACTTTTTGCCCTGCTCTCTGCCATACACGAGAAACCTCCATTCTAAAAAGTAAAGGAAGGATAGATCGGGGGGTTCTTGGCAGGTGATTTGCCAATCTCTAGCCTTAGCAGATCTTTTCTGTGTGTGTCCCCCCCCCCCCCATCACACACATGCTTGCCTGAAGAGGAGAGAGGGACAGGAGAGGAGAGAGAGAGAAAGCAGCACAGAGGAAGGGACTGCTTCAGTATATATACTGCTGCAATAACTTTCTCCGCTGAAGCTGCTGAAGTCCAGGGTTGTCTTAAAATAATTACTTCCTCTTTGCTTGCATGAGAGAGGGAGAGAGAGGGAGATTCTTAACAATCGGCAGATAAAGTGCTTTCCCTCCATGCTGCTTTCTCTCTCCCTCTCTCTTCTGCCATCCCTTCCTCTTTCAGACAAGCACATGTGTGCTGGCTTCCACTGTGTCTCCCTCGGCATGGAGAGAGGATTCTGCTGAGGGAAGTAGGGTTTTTTTCTGTGACAAGCATGGAAGAACAAAGAGTGGAAATGTGAAGGTTCTTTTTGAGTCTGCATTTTAAGGCAACAGTGGGAACACTCAGAAAACTGTTCTCACTGTCGATTAAAAAAAACCCAATTAAAATCGGATTAAACTGCTGAGTGGGAACTTGGCCTAAACAATAAACTAATTATTAAGCATACAAGGAAAGATATATCAATACTCTAGAACAGCGGTTCTCAACCTGTGGGTCAGAGGCGTCACGACGAGTCTCACACTGCCCTGCCCTCCCCCCTCCCAGCTGCCCCACCCCCATGGTTGGCGGTCTCCACAACATGAAGAACTGCATTAAGGGGTCATGGCATTTGGGAGGTTGAGAACCGCTGCTCTAGAGGGTGCTTGCAGTTTCTTCTCAAATTCTTTAAGGGGGCAGTTTTCTTGAGGGTTTATCTGCATTCTGGAGGCTTCTTCAGGGCACATGCTTCCATACATGTGGACGCAGCCTTAGTTCTTCTATTGTCTCCACTGAATTCTAATTCAGAAGAGCTCTGAAAACCTTAAGAATAGATGAGTGTACCTTTTGTTGCTACAAAAAAAGTATTTAAAAGTATTTTATGGTCTGGGCATTTCTTACCTAATTTGAAATTTGCTGTCACCAATCATTTGTTTTACTGACCTCCAAGAAGGGCCTCTCCCAGCAAAACTCACTTTGTTCCAGTTATGACTCACCATTACTATGGTGATATACCTTGCAGACTGCTGCAGATGCAGAAAGTTGCTAAAAACTATGAGAATGTCTGGGAAAGATGCTAATTTTGCTGCAGTACAAACAAATAAAGAACAACAGGCTTACCTTTCAATGCCACTTAGTTTACAAGAGTGCCGTCTCGAAAGAAGCAAACTACCTCCCCATGCTGCCTATAAGAAATTAAACATTTGTTTGAACTTATATCATAGCATTCCATCTATTCTGTTCTCCAGTCACTCAGATTTTTCTCCCAGGAATTTATTTAAAGACACATTACAAAATGGGGAAGTAATCTCATTTGCTAAGCAACTGTACTGCTGCTTTCTTTTCATGAAAGGAGACCTTGTTCATGATGGGCAGTAGAAATGGGACAGGATAACCTGTTTGTTGGAGATGCCAAAGTTAAGGCGGTGATAAGAATAAGCTCCAGATTTACGAGCTCCAGGGTGGGAAGCTTAAAATCCCTTTCTCTCCATGTGCACATGGAGCAATAGCCTGCCATCTGAGACTGCTATAGCAAGATGTGATAAAGGTCTTCTTGCTTTGATCTTCTGAACCACGTTTTGATCAGAACTGTTCCCTCCACAGTCACCATCTGTAGGCTACCACAAATAGGGATGTGCACGAATATTTGTAACTTTTGAAATTCGTATAAATTCAGACAAATTTGGATATTCAAATTCAAATTGAATGTTGGCACATTCAAAGATTGACATCTGAATTTGAATTGAATGTTTTGATACATTCGTATGTAGCTTCGTATGGGATTCGTATGCTATTTATATGCATTTGTATGGGATTTGTATGGGATTGAACACTCGTATTGAATACAAATCCTACCACATTCAAAGGGGATCTATTCAAACAAACATTAATTTTCTTGCATTCAATTCGATATGAATCAAATACAAAAAAAAAAAAATTGTGCACAACCCTAGTCACAGATAATGGACATTCACAGCATTTACCTTCTAGCTACTTTTACAGGAATTGATTGAACCTTTGTGCCAGGATGGGTGCTGGATGATAATGGGATGAGTGCAGGATAATGGGATAATAGATGAGTGTAGGATTGTGCAGACTCACTGGTCTTCTCGTACACCCTCTGCCCCATTAGTATACAGAGACATGGGGATTCTGAATCTTCATGACACATTAACAATATGGTTGTTACATCATGTGGATATACCTAATGCTACACCAGAATGGTGGATGGGACAAAGAAAACCTTAAACAGTTCAACTCTCATAGAGAGAAAGTCTGGATGATTAGACAGATCTTCAGTAAATACCTTTAAAATGCAGAGAGCCTTCTCAAATATCTGATACTCAGAATACCAGAGAAGACAGAATTCCTGAAGTAGGTATTACCATGGAGAAGGCCCATCAACAAGCTATGGCAAGACAACAGTCTCTGATCTGTGGGGGCCCAGAAGACAGCCTTTCTAGGCCTTAATATTAATAAATTAGTCACAGTACTAAATGTAAAAGAGTACCTACAGCACCATGTCAATAGGACTACCTTTGCCAAAGGTGTTGCCCAGATATGCCAGTGACTGCATTTTCAGAGATATTTGTATCCTGAATAATGTCAAGAAATGCAGGTGACCTCATTCTAAATGGCTAATTCCATTTATCACACATTACAAGATAGCTTTAGGGCGGCAACAATAATTTAGCTTCCTGGTTCTTCTAACAATGTAAGTGTGTACACACAAATACTGTAGTAAAGGGAAATGTCAGATTTCACATCACCATTGGAAAGATTAAATGTGGAATCAAAAGTAACAGCCGTCTTACATCCACGTGCATCCAGAGGTTATACTTCTCACAAATGTCAGCAATACTGGCAAGAGGATCAAAGGCTCCATACACAGTTGTCCCAGCTGTAGCACAAACGTACAAGGGTACCTTGCCCTGAAAATGAATAGGAAATGTATGCATGCATTACTGCAGAAACTAGTTGGGCTTGTCATTTATTATTATCCCATTATTACAGTCTGTAGCACAGTTCAGGCTTTTTCCAGCATGTATTGTTGAAATCAATTGTACAAAGCCAAAATATTTTGCCTATATGCTGGCATACTGAATTACTCTATCAAAGCTTTTATGTGTCCTCTTTTTTGTTATTTTAGTATTATAGGTGTACATATTTTATTTCTTTTATTTTTTTTCTCTAGATTGTTTCTAGATAATTTTGCTTCACAGCAGATTGTGAAGGGGAAAGTCTGCTGGGGCTTCGCAGATGCTCTTTCCCTGAAACACCAATATCATTCTACTGGTTCCAGTACCGAAGCAACTGTTCTTTCACCAAAACACTTTGGATCCGCTGCTTCAGCCATCGATATTGCCAGTCCACTACACAATCAAATCCTGGAACATCTTCCTAATGCTCCTTGGTATCAATCCAACTCTTCCCTCCTTGACTATCTCATATCTCTGCCTACACACAATGGGAAAATGTACATCCTCAAGACCCTAAGCAGCACAATCTTACACCAAAATCATGATTTTCCTGGCCACTTTGGCTTCCTCCATACTCTGTGCAGAAGGAAGGCTCGTAGTATGCAGAATCCCCCTAAGAACTTCAAAGCACTGTGAGTCTCCCATAAGCCACTAGCTGATGGCTGAAAAATCCATGCCGAGCAAGTTAGACTTGAAGCCTGATTTCAGCAGGGTGGATTTTATGTTTAATGCTTAAAATATAAAGTTATTACTAATATTAAAATATACTGTTCCTGTCACTTGGAATGGCTACCTGTGATATATCATCGTATCATAAAAATAATTCTGCCAGCTACAATGTCAGGAACTGCTTTTCATTTTGGATTGCAAAAGGTAAATGTAAGTATGCAAACGGAGGCCTCTTCACATTTAGGCTGGTAGTCAGCAATTAGTGAACTTCTGGGGAAGAGCATTTGCACTTCAAGGAGGGTATACAGTCTCTAAGCATTCCCTGCCTTCCCAGAAGTTCACTAGTTGTTGATTAGGTGTGGAGCCCTAAATCATGCTCCACATCTTTACCAACCTTAAGCCTAAACTTACCTGGAGCATCTGGACAGTGGATATTTGCACCTGTTCCGGTGCTCCAGGGTCATCTGAGGTGCCACGCAAGCACGCTGGCACCCCGGGCAACCATAGACATGACTGTGCATATGCAAAACACACCAGCTTCATCAAGGCAACAGCGCTTATGCATGTGCAGTCATGGAGGGCACTGCAGCCAAAATGTCGATGCCCAGAAGAGGACCGTCCCCAGGATCAGTCTCTAGTGAGTGACCAATTGTGTGGGACTTAGGCTGTCACTGCCAAGCACTTGCAAGTGCAAGAGCTAGTTAATGTTGGGCCACCACGCTCCTTTCTCATCCAGAAGATGGGAAGGGAAGTGCGAAAATGCCCTAGATAGCTGAAAGAATGTTCCTACAGTCCTAATTTTATAGTTAGTTGAGACAAAGGCTAATGCTCCACTTACCATTTCAGAGCATCTGCATGGTGCCCACTGCCATCCTCTCTTCATTTTCAGTGGCAGTGGGCACTTTGTGGTGACCATGGTGGCCCCTATGACAGCCTAATTGTCAAAAGAAGTGCCTCCTGGGCAAGACAACTTCTTTCATGCTGCATGGATGAGGGCCCAGTTCAGCAGTGTCTCCTTATTCCAAAATGGAGATAAGGTTATCTTTTTTCTGTAATGCCTCCCCACACACACACACCTGAGCCGCCTCCACCCATAAGTGGAGATGTGGCCAAAGTTGCTGCTAAGTGATTTACCATTGTCTCCTTCTGGGGTCTCTGTTGACTATCCAGTTGAGCCTGCAATACCTGCTAATCAGGACTGCCCTGGAAGGCCTCACCCAGACACCACCATAGTCTGCACTAGCACATGGACAGCAGGTCCCTATTCCAGGATGTAAACCAGAATAAGACCCAATGCAGAAAAACTTCAAAAATCAGGCAAGATTGGTACAGGACAGTCTAAATGTTAAGGGGAATTTTAACTTAATTTAACTATTGCAAAATTGCATATGAAAAAATAAATTCTCAGGGAGTAGCCACAGAAGCAGCATCTTCAAAACTGCAGTATGGAAAAAGTTCAAACCTGCTTCCTGGCTTTGATAATGCTTTCCTCCAGTGCAAATGGAATCATCTTTCCTCTGTGGTTAAGAAAGAAGAAAGAACAAGTGCTTTAGTGGAAATCACTCAGGCTGCTTTTTTTTTTCCACACAGACAATCATTAAGAGCACAATCAATTCCTCCTTACTCACAAGACTATGGAAAAGGCATTATAAGACCAAATGGTAGTTTCTTTTTGTCATGCCCTGAGCAAGGGTGATTTGGTTAGAACATATTTGGATCTAGCAGGAGACCAGCTTTCTTTTGTTTCCCCATTTTGTAATTTTGTTAAGTTGAAGACTTTCTCCATTTTGCTTGCTAGACTTGCATTCATTTTGTTCTTTATCATTACATCCTAATAAAATTGATTGTCTTTCTTTTTATTGATTTTCTCAACTTTTGCTCTCAAGTAGCAACCATAGATTCTGTTAGAATCCTAACCCAATAGTTAAAATAATTGCCTAGATTTGTATGAAAGCTGTACAGGTCAGAAATTTTGCCTATGCAGATTAAGAAAAAAAAGTCTCCATTTTTATTTCCTTTTAAAAGTCATGAAATTTTGTCAACCAAGTAACATAACCTGAACTGATTATTTCTTTTTAATCCTTTACAAGGTCCAGGGCGTATTTAAAGCTATAATATTTTTTACAAAGTAAACTACATTTTTTAAAAAGCCAAACAGGAATAAACATTAGTAAACGTAGCAGTAGCAGTAGCAGTAGTAGTAGTAGTAGTAGTAGAAGTAGAGGAGGAGGAGGAAGCTTTTAGACACTGGTTTTCTCACCCCTTCAGGGTACTCAAAGCAGCTGACAAAGCTTTCTGTGTCTAGTTGACTAGACACCCTGTAGGTGTGGCTTGAGAGCTCAGGAAGAAAGGTGTGACTAGCCCAAGGTCACCTAGCTGGCTTCATGGAGGAGGGTGGAATCAGACCAACTGACTACAAGATATGAGTCTGGCACTCTAACCACAAGACAAAAACTTTTGAGGAATTGTCTATTGCCAAATTTTAGAAAGATAGTTGCAGTTTTTTCCTATGAGTGGCTTAAGTCTTTCTTATTTCAATCCATTTATATGAAAATAGCATGGATGGCAGAGTTCTTCCAATTTTAGGGGAAACAGAAGCAGAGCTTCTTATTCTGGGCATTTTTAAGGTTGACATTAAAAAAACAAAAAACGTTTTCCGCTCCCTCTGACTTTGAAAGACTTATTGCTGCTATGGACAACATATTCCAACCTAAATACATAAACTACAAAAATCAAGATAGGTGTAGATGTGTGGGAGTTGGAAATACAACTTTTAAGCTTGCATTGTAATCAGCCATGCAGGAACAAAGTGCAAATTGATTTGTCAGGAGTAAATGTTTGGACTTAGGGCAGAAACAGTCAAACTCCCAGCATTTTCCAAGCAAGTTAACCCTTGCAAAATTAGCAAAAATCACACCACAGTGAAGAGCCTGAAGCCAATGCTAGTGATAAGTTGAAGGTCAGGTGTGTGAGTGATCCTTGTTGGAAGCCATGTTTTGACTGTGGTTTGGGATTACCAATTGGTGTGTCTTATAACTGCAATGGCTGTGCCTCCATGCATGGTGAGGGAAGTACCTGGGAGTGAATGCCTCCACTGAAGCACCCTGCATCATTTGACACTACCCCTGGGGGCACATGTATCCCATGAAGCAACACTTAGGGTTTTTTTTAGGAGCACATTGCAGGTGAGCACCACAATAGGCTTCAGCAACACACTGAACGTGGGAACACAATAACCCAAAGGTTATTGTCAGTGTCAACCACAAGAATTTCAGCAGCTGTCTATCTTTTCTTTTCTGTTCCTTGTCCTCTTTTCACTTTTCTTTAAGCAGTGGACATAATTTTATTTGAAGAATGTGAGCTGGAGCAGTCTAGCACCATCACAGAGAGGCAGAGAAGATGACCATTGACAAAATGCATACACAGGTTGTTTTAGAGGTTGTTAGACTACCTTCCTTTTTATTTATTTGAAATCATACAGTACTAGAGATATGCAAGAATATTTGAAACATTTGAAATTCAATCTAATTAGTTCAAATTCAGACATTTGAATTTGAATTGAATGTCTATACATCCACTTTTTTACATTTGGATGAATTTTGAATATTTTCGTACAAATTATTCAGACATTTGTATGTATATGGATTCGTATGCATTACATACATGTCCATATGCATTGTATGGGTACATACAGGATAAAAAGGGATGCATATGGGATAAATACAGGTGCAT
Source organism: Aspidoscelis tigris stejnegeri (assembly GCA_023333525.1). NCBI lineage: Eukaryota > Metazoa > Chordata > Lepidosauria > Squamata > Teiidae > Aspidoscelis > Aspidoscelis tigris. The sequence goes on from JALMGA010000004.1 coordinate 90,906,776, forward strand.
ACAGACACATACAAATGTTGACATTTGTATCTTCAGATACGAATAGAATATTCATACAAATAGATACATATGTATTCAAATTGGATTTGATTTGAATTCATTTGTTTTTCTCTATTCATTTGAATTTAAATATTCAAATATTCTATTCAAATCAATTTGAATCTGAAAATTGCATTTGTAAACATCACTACACAGTACATACAAATTAAAAAGTCTGAAGCATTTTTGCCAGACCTGAAACAAAGGTGACTACTGAATGCCCCAAACTGCTGGATGATTACGCCAAATTGCTTAGGGAGATTTCATAGTACAGTATTCAAATACACAACCACTGATTCAGATCCGCAGTGCAAAAACAGGAGAACCACTTCTCTGGAAAGTGTTCCAAATATATGAGCCCAGAAGGTTAAAAAAAATCCAGAAAAAAGTAACAATAAAAAGTAAAGGTACATATATCTCTGCATATGGACGAGAAACCATTAAGGGTCTTACCTTTCATCACATTTGACAGCAATAACATTATCCATCCCGATTCCGAGGGCTGCTGCAGCTTTCTTTGTGGAATAATGGCTCTTGGGCATAAAGAGGTGAAAAAGGTTAAATAGAGGAAAGAAGCTGCAGCAACAGAGTAGAAAGATTATTTCAGTTTCCTTCCCACAAACTATTTGGCAGTACAAAACTATATTACGCAAGCTATTTTACTTGGCCACGGGTAGCACAGATTGGGCTAGCTGGACTGAGCTCTGGGATGATCCAAAACAGTGATGGTATGGCATGTAGATGGGCATCTCCAGGAGCAGCTAGAACCACTCCTGGAAGGTAAGTGTCACAGTGGGTGGAAAAACAGAGGTTGTGAGAACAATGAAGGCCCAGTCTATCGGTTAATGTCAACAGAGATGCAGAGGGGAGACCCAGTCTACCACATATAAGTCAACAGTAGTAGAAGAAGAAGAGTTGGCTTTTCTACCCCGCTTTTCTCACCTATTTAAGAGGACTCAAAGCAGCTGACAAAACTTTTCTATTCTTCTCCCCACAACAAACACCCTGTGAGGCGAGTGGGGCTGCGAGAGCTCAGAAGAGAGCTGTGACTAGCCCAAGGTCACCCAGCTGGCTTCATGGGGCAGGGCGGAATCAAACCCGGTGCTCCCAGATAAAAGTCTGGCTCCTTAACCACTAGACCAAACTGGCTCACAGAAAAGCAACCCAGAACCCTTCAAGACAAGACTTTTGGGAAGAACCTTTGATGAAGGGCACCCATGCGCATCTTTATCTCAAAGGAGAAGTGGAATTAGGAGATGTCAGTGCACCACTTCACATTCAGACGGGTTCATCCACATAATGAGTCACATTAAGGCCAGATGATGTGATTTGTCCTAGATTCTCACCTCCTGTGGTGGTTTTATCCTACCTATTCGGGATGAGAATGCAGCACAAATAGCACTGCATCCCCCTAGTTTCCCCTTCTCCCTGATACTATGCTAAGGATGAGAAGAAAACTGTCATTTCCAGCAGTTTCTTTTAGGGATGTGCAAGAATATTTGAAACATTTGAAGTTCAATCAAATTAGTTTGAATTCGGACATTTGAATTCAAATGAGATGTCTATATATTCATTTTTCAACATTCTAACAAATTTTGAATGTTTTGAATCATCCGTACAAATTACTCGAACATTCGTATGCGTATGGATACGCATGCATTAGATACATATCCATATGAATCTTATTCATATCCATACACATTTGTACGGATATGTACGGGATGAAAACGGGATGCATATGGACACATACAAATGTTGTTGACATTTATATCTTCAAATATGAACCGAATATTCTTACAAATAGATACAAATGTATTTGAATCTAATTGAATGTGAACACATTCATATTTTAAACATTTGAATTGATATGAATCCCTGGATATTTGATTTGAATCAAATCAAATGCCGAAAATTGCATTCATACACACCCCTAGTTTCTTTCTCTCCTTACCCCACAGCTTCCTATGTGTGTTCTGCTTCAAGCTAGGCAACTAGGCTTCAAGCTGAGGCCAGTGAGGTGCCGTGGGAGCTTCTTCTCTTTGATAGCTATAACTTATCCCTGTTAAGAACACACACACAAATCTACCAATGTTCCTCAATTGTGCTGCAAAGGGGAGACCAGTAGCTTACCAGTATACAAAAAGCAGCAACACAAATCAGTACCCACATCAAAGGCTACTGAGTAAACTCACCAGCCATGGAACAACAGGACAGCTCCTGTCCTGTATTTGTGACTGGCTTAAGGGCAGGAAGCAGAGAGTGGTAATAAACAGCAAATTCTCAGGGTGGAAAGAAGTAAAAAGTGGGGTCCCTCAAGGCTCAGTATTGGGACCAATTTTTTTTAATTTATTCATCAATGATCTAGAAGAAGGGGTACATAGTAAAATAGCAAAGTTCGCTGACGATACTAAATTATTTAGGGTAGTAAAATCCGAAAGAGATTGCCAAGAGCTCCAGAGGGATCTCTTAGCATTGGGTGAGTGGGCAACCAAGTGGCAAATGCGCTTTAATCTTAACAAGTGCAAAGTAATGCACATCGGGGCTGATGGATAGGAGAGTCAGATCCGACAAAGGGAAGTATTTCTTCACCCAGAGGGTCATCGGCTTATGGAATGAGCTGCCGGAAGAGGTGGTGACAGCTACCAGTCTAGATGGCTTTAACGTAGGGTTAGACAAATTTATGGATGACAGATGTATCAATGGCTACTAGAATGAATGCCTAGGTGCATCTGTCAGGATGGGGGGGGCGGGATGTTTCTAAGGCCATTTGCTTAGAGCAGGAATAGGTTTGTCCTTGTCTCTGCTTGAGATACCCATGAGCATTTGGTGGGCCACTGTGTGCAACAGGATGCTGGACTAGATGGGCTGTGGCCTGATCCAGAAGAGCTTCTCTTATGTTCTTATGTTCTTAAGTTTCTATGATTGTGTTGAATGAAGGAGATCAGATTTTTATCAAGTGTATAAGTATACACACTATCATGCCCTGTTATGGGAGAATTGATTATATGATAAAATATCTGACTAATATCACACTATCTCCATACCATTTGCAATCTTCACTGTTTTGTTCTATAGTGAAACCCATTTACCTGCCGGTTCAAATGGTACCTAAGATATACCTTTTATTCCTGGTCATAACTTTATTAAATTATAGACTTTGAAACTAAAATTGGACACAGTCTGATAAAGTGAGACATGGCTTATGATGAAGTGCTGCTGAAATTATTAAAGCTTAAATTCTAATGAAGCCAAACAGAATAGACGAAGATTATTAACTGTCATCCAAACTTTAATGTTTGTTTTGGAAACAAGCTAAAACCCATCTCCACTATGCCCAAAGGAAAGATGATTATGATAGAGGTCCATAGTGATATCACTCCAGGATTTCTACTATCATGTCATCTATGCCCTATTCCTACTTACATTATCTATTCTGGTACAAGGCAGGCCACCCTGTACTGAAATAAACAATCTATCACAAACCAGGATAAATCACTTCTAGTGTGGGGCAAGCCTATCTTCATTTGGGTGGCCTGTTCTGTACCAGCCCCCACACTGACTCCAAAGCTCACACCAAAGCTCAAAAACAGCATGTTGTGCCTCTGAATGCTCTAATGGCCAGGAATGACATTCTCTGGCCTTCAGAGCTCCACAGGGCCCATATTGGTAGCACACCTTGCTGCACCACTGAAACAGGACCCTGTAGTATACTGGGCCATACAGTTGTGCTGCACATGTGCCTCCAGAACTATATTCTACCCCCTGGTATGCCAGGAGAACTTGAAAAAGAGATCTACCAGTAGACCAGACCAGGAGGCCATTTTGGTAGACCAGACCAGGAGGCCATTTTGGTAGACCAGACCAGGAGGCCATTTTGGTAGACCAGACCAGGAGGCCATTTTGGTAGACCAGACCAGGAGGCCATTTTGGTAGACCAGACCAGGAGGCCATTTTGGCATCCCAATCCAGTCTAGATTCTCTGTTAAGTGAAGGGGGGAGCATATTAGTTGGGGTCAGAGCCTCTCTAATCCCCTCTAGGGTGTGGATCAAAGAGGCCCAGGTGGACCCTGGTCCAGTCAAAAAAAGACCTCTATATTACCTTTGCAGAAGTTAGATTCAGCTTTGGTTATGCAAAGAAAGGGGTTTATACCAGAATAAACCCCACACTACATTCTGTTTTCCAGTAACACCAGCCAGTGTAATCTCACTGGACAGTGACGACAACAGTATGTGGAAAGCCACAGGCTCATAACTCTTGCTTCACATATTCATTTGTGGTTAAGCGCACCATAATAGCCCAGCCTTGCACAACCATTACAGATTCTTGATACTCACATGTTCAGAAATAAACAGGACAATTTCTGGAAGCACTGCCATGCCTTTGGTTTTAACCTCCGGATAACGTTTATAACGAGCAACTAGAATGCTGTAGAGGTTTGATATGCTTCCTCCTAGAAGTCAAAGCAATAAGTTGGGCTCCATTTGAATAATTTAAGAATGAACAGTCCATCCATTGTAAAAGGAACTATGGGCAGGTTTCAACCATCAAGTGGAGATAATGTTAACCAATTCCAAGTAATGGCCTTTTCCATGCAAAACCTCATCTTACCAACTACTCCAGGCCAGACAATCTTCCATATCACAGACATTCTTGTTTTCTGCCTTTATGATAAAGAAGCCACTTGGGTATGGGCGGGATAGAAATGTAAATAAATAAATAAATAGTGCACGCTAAGGAGGGTTTTGTGAATGACGTTCAGATGGCAGCAACTATGTGCCTATCAGATTTAAGTGTTTATAATGGAGGTATATTGAATAATTGTTGCATATTTTCACAATCCGTTGTGAGTCTTCAGTGCCACAACACTACATCAATACAATAGCAGATAACTTATTGATGTGGCCTAAAGTGTAGTTGAAAATAAGAGCACAACATGAAATGGCTGGTGATTACATCTGTAGGCATTAAGCTCATCCTTCTGTTTCAGTTTGTTCAAAAACGAGAGCTAAATACTACAATCAGCAATATTATATGAAGAAGAAGCAGAGTTGTCTTTTATACCCCACTTTTCTCACCCATTTAAGGGGACTCAAAGTGGCTGACAAACCTTTCTGTTTTTCTCCCCACAACAGACACCTTGTGAGAGGTGGGGTTGTGAGAGCCCAGAAAATAGCTGTGACTAGCCCAACACTGTGGTCAAACTTAAGGTTGAATCCAGCTTCAGTCCACTTTCAGAGTGAAAGGATACATCAGCAAAGTGACATGCTATTGTTGTTGTTCAAGGTTAAATAACTAAAAAAATTCACCTCTGGGATATACAGTGTAGAAAGAAAATTACTGTTGTTGCTCTGAACCTGGACTGATGCTGGATTAAACCTTAGGTGTGACCTAAGCTGGCTTCATGGAGGAGTGCAGGCTCAAACCAGGAGACTACCAGATAAGAATCCAACACTCTAACCACAAGACCAAACTGGTGCATGTACTTGTCCCTGCTGTTGCTGGCTTCATATACCTACCCATGCCTGTAGATAGGAAGATTTCTAACCTTGCTACTCACACACAGGTACAAACGTCAATGGCTCCAAACTAGTCTAATCTTTCCGCTCTGGGGATGGCTTGAGGCATGCATATGGGAGTAAGCGTTCCTTCAGATATTTGGGGCCCAGGGAAGAGTATCCCAGTTATTCCTTTCCATGCTGCCCTAAATTCCAGAGGACTGAAATGAGATTTCCAATTCCTATTTCATCTTGCTCTACCATTCCCACCATGTGATCTCAAACTCTAGGTGGCCACCAGTGATGAAATCATAATAAGAGTATACTGCTTGACCCAAGGGCTGAACATGTTATAAAAGGAAGGAGCATGTTTGGCCCTTAACCAATGAGCAATAACTATTTTTCAAAACCAATTTAAACTTGGAGCCAAAATCTTGAAACACAAATGTATCACTTGACCTCACCAGGGAGGGGGGAGTCAACTGTCAGTTGCAAAACAACAGGCAGCCATTAATGGGTGTTTTTCCACTGTCAGAAAGTACCTATTTTTTAAGGCCCCATTTGGCTGTGAGCTGGATGATCCCATTTCCACCACGGCATCCATTTGGAACCCGATAGTTTCGACCGCCGCTGGGGAAATCCAGATCAAATGGGTGCTTTCTGGCCTTTAATCCAGATTTTCTGTAGACCCATGGGGTCTACAATGGGGTCTTCGGGCAGAAAATCCAGATTAAAGGGAGCCTGTTTCCACGCTTGTGTGGCAATGAGGTCTAGAGGAGGATAGGGGGAGGGGGCACCCATGTAGGGGGAGCCCCAAAACCTAAGCTTCAAAGTCATTTCAAAGTCACTTCGAGATCTGTGCAAAATAGCTCCGGAGCATCTTTGAAGTCTGTGCTGATCTTCAGAGTGAACTTCGAATTGACTCCGAAGTGACTTCGAAATGACTTCGAGGCCACTTCAGAGATTGCACTCCCTGTCCCCCTAAACACCTGGGGTGACAAGCAGACCCTTCATGAGTAGACCCAGATTTCCAAATGGGTGCTCCGGTGTTTCCATGACAGGGAGGCTAGCACCCATTGCTATTGGGTGTTAGACCACCCATGGAAACACATTGGGTACTTCCCTTAATCTGGATCTACTAAACCCGGATTAAGGAATGTACCGATTCCCTAGATCCAGATCTTCTTAGATCCGGATTAAAGGAGAGCGGTGGAAAAACACCCATATACATATATACAGAATCCCACAGGTGGCAGAAATCTTACATACAAATGTTATGGCAGGCAGCTAGTCCTGCCTAACAAATATGAATCTATCCGTATGTATTAGTACGAACATTCGATATGCATCTGATATGAACAGATATGTACCTGATATGAATAGATATGTATCTGATATGAACATATATATATATATATATATATATATATATGTGCTATGAACAGTATGTATCTGATATGAATAGATACGTATATGATACGTTTCCCCAGCTTAACAGATTTCCAAACTATTCATATGAATGTCTGGAAACATTTGTATTCATTTGAATGCTAGCATACGAATATTGTAACATTCAATTCAAGTCTGAATGTCTGAATTCAGCTGAATTCGGCTGAATTTTGAATGTTATGAATATTCTCCCCTCTTCTCTCTGTGTAACTGTTCTGGTCAAGGAAAATGGCAGGAGCTGGACTAGATGGACTGTGGCCTGATCCAGCAGGGCTCCTCTTATGTTCTTATGTTCTTATGAGCTGCAGACATGAGGCAGCATCGTGTAAGTATGAGTGAGTTTCCTTAGGAGCAGGGCTTCCCCATAGGGAAGCTCAGCACACTTCTAAAAATATGGGGAGGATGAGATTCTTTGCAGTGCCTTGACGTGACCTTCTCAGTTCACCATCTGGACAACTGTTCACTAACAAACAGTTCCACAAGATCTTAGGCAACCTTGCCCTGACCTTGCTGACCTATGGTTTCAATCTAAAGGCTGCCACTAGATTTTGTAATTCATGTAGGGTCTGAGATCTGAATAAATTTCATTAGATGAATAATATTTTTATGCACTCACCTGGAGAAAATACACCATCTGCTTCTCTTTCACCCCATCCAACTATTTCATGCATTTTTTTAAGTACTATTTCTTCCATTGCAATGAACACTGGTGCTATTTCATAAGTAAACCTAATGCAAATATAATTATTGAAGAATTAATTGATAAAAGTTTTAAAATCACATTAGTCAAAGCAGAGTGGAATGACACAAAATAATAATAATAAAAAACCTCAAAGGAAAAAAATTTCCACTACACATATCAGCCAAAGCATGCAAGTGTTTCAAGGTAAAAAGGAAGTATGTTCCATAAGGACATAAGAGAACTCCTGCTGGATCCAGCCATTTAGTCATTTAGTCCAGCATCTTGTCACACACAGCAGCTCACCAATTGTTTCTGGGTGTTGTCAAGGGATGTTTTCCACTGTCAGAAAGTACCCATTTTTTCACCCATTAAGGACCCATTTGGGTGTGAGCTGGATGATCCCATTTCCACCACGGCACCCATTTGGGCCCCGATTGTTTCAACTGCCACTGGGGAAATCTGGATCAAATGGGTACTTTCTGGCCCTTAATGGGGTCTACAATGGGGTCTTCAGGCAGAAAATCCAGATTAAAGGGAGCCTGTTTCCATGCTTGTGTGGCAATGAGGTCTAGAGGAAGCTAGGGGGAGAGGGCGCCCATGGGGAGGGAGCCCCCAAACCTAAGCTTTGAAGTCATTTCAAAGTCACTTCGAGATCTGTGCAAAATAGCTCCGGAGCGTCTTTGAAGTCTGTGCTGATCTTCAAAGTGAACTTTGAAGTGACTCCGAAGTGACTCCAAAGTCACTTCAAAGTTCACTCTGAAGATCAGCACAGTCTTCAATGGAGCTGTTCTGCACAGACTTCGAAGTGACTTCGAAGTGACTTCGAAATAACTTCAAAATGACTTTGAAGCCACTTTGGAGATTGCACCCCCTGTCCCCCCAAACACCTGGAGTGATAGGCAGACCCCTCATGGGTAGATCCAGCTTTCCAAATGGGTGCTTTGGTGTTTCCACAACAGGGAGGCTAGCACCCATTGTTATTGGGTGCTAGACCACCCATGGAAACACACTGGGTACTTCCCTTAATCTGAATCTACTAGATCCAGATTAAGGAAGGTACCCATTCCTTAGATCTGGATCTTCTTAGATCCGGATTAAAGGAGCGCAGTGGAAAAACACCCAAGAAGAAGACAAAGGCAAAACCTTCATCCGCTCTCCACTCCCTGTTAGCACTGTCATAGCACTTAAGCCCTTTCTGTCTTTAAAGTGCTCTAATGAGTACATAAAGTGTGACACATGAAGACTCCATGCTCATCCAGTGCATTCATTGAGTCATGTGTAGATCCTGCATTAGGGCTGTGCACAAATACTTGTAACATTCAAAATATGGCCAAATCCGGACATTTGTATTCAAACTGAATGTTGGCACATTTGAAGACTGACATTCAAATTCAAATTGAATGTTTCGATACATTTGTATGAAGCTTCGTATGGGATATGTATGGGGTCCATATGGAATTGGTATGGGTTCCGTGTGGGATTCGTATGGGAGTGAACATTTGTATCAAACTTGAATCCCACTATATTCGAAGGGGATCTATTCAAACAAACACAAAGTGTCTTGCATCCAATTTGATACAAATTGAATACAAAAAGAAAATTCATGCACATTCCTACTCGTGCACATCCCATGTTTGTGAGCCAGTTTGGTCTTGTGGTTACAGAGTCGGGCGTTTATCTGGTAGTTTCCTGGTTCAATTTTGTACTCCTACACGAAGCCAGCTGGGTGAACTTGGGCTAGCCACAGCTTTTCTCCTGGGTTCTCATAGCCCCACCTACCTCACAGGGTGACTGTTACTGGGAAAAGAACATAAGGTTTGTCAGCCTCTCTGAGTCCCCTTAGGGGTCTCTTCTTCACCTTCATGGCCCATTCTCAGCATACAACTGTGCTGGGCAAACTCAGCCGGTGTTGAACATTTTAAAAGTTCCAGACCTGTTGTCTGTTTTAATTAATCCCATTTATGATCTTGCAGGCAACATTTCATTATAGGGTTGTACAGAAATGATCCAGATGTATTAATAAAATAAATCATATTATGACTGTGAGCAGAAATCTTAAGGAGGAAGTTTGATATCCTTAATATTAAGGAGTGCCGAGAAATTCTTATTATTTAACTATGTATTGAGGACCGGCCAAGTGGGTGGAAGAACACAGCATGTCTAATTAACAAATAAAACATTCTGTAATGCCCACCAAAATGATAGGAATGCTTACCACCTAGTTAGTAAACAGAGATTATGGTACAATGCAGTTAAATGTAAGTGTGCAATAAGATTCAAGCCCAGAGGCTATGCAATTTGATTTACCCTAATTTTTTAATAACTTTGTTTTTTTTAATTTCCCCTAACTTTTTTAAATCATTGATCATACTGCACTTTGTCTGCCTTCCTGTTATCCAAACTTACATTCAAAGTTGTCAACATATTCAGAAGGAGAAGCATTTATTGTAGATATACCAAGAAACATACCAAAGTTATACCACACACAAACCCAGCATGTAATGCTTGGAATCTACAATATGTTCTGAACACCAAATATGTCTCAATATTAAGGACTAGAAATGCCATGATGTGCCATAGAACATAGTAGAATTCTATGGTAATTAGGAACTGTGGAAAAAGCAATTCTAGGCAACAATTATTTTGGTCCAATGTTCCCATATGTGGCTGTTTCATGCTTTATTTTTGAAGAATTCTTTGAAATCCAAAGTCTCTTTGCTTGGAATGCTGGCGACTGTTTGAGAAGTATGAATGTAAAAGTCTGTTCATCAATAATTGTGCTTTTGTTTATTTCTTGGCTTCTGTATAGAAGTTGCATGGTGTCTTTATGGCACCATGAATACAAATGGTGCATGTGACCAGATGGCCTGGAAAGTAGCATGCTACATCATCTGGACACAGGAGCAATGGTGCCACACAGCCACATTGATACTATAACCATGTCTCTGCAATCTTGTGAGCATTTAGGGAAGCACTGGTGAGGTCTGGGATAGATACAGCACTCAAAAGTGCAGATACCAGATCTATCTCCCATCTTCACTTCCCTGGGAGATTTTCCCAGGAAAGCGAACAAGCAAAAATAAGTGATAAGTTGAAAGACTCTCCTAGGCTTATTTTTAACAAAATCTTTAAACAAAATCTGTTTTGTTAAAAATTCATCATAGGGATGACTTCTGTTCCCACAGGCTTTTTATTGCAATCACTGGACAAACCCTATAAAACATAGTGCAAAGCCTTTGAAGTCTACAGGCAATCATGGACTAATTACAATACCTTTAAAGCCAAAGATGTAATTAAAAAGCAGTGTTGGCAATTTACAAAGATGGGACACATTAACACTTTAAGTGAAACTTGTCAAATGTTAAATCTCAAATGTTATGTTTCATTTACCATAATCCATAGTGCACACTGCATTTACAGAAAACAAAGTAGAGAACATAAAATCACAGCCCATCTAGTACAGACCATGGACGGGAAAGGTGCATTAGAGGCTAACCTGTACTTAAGAATGTTGGATACGATAGCCTAGCCATAACAAGACCAGAGACATACCTGTGTCTGGCCACATGTCCAATCTTCCACAGGGCACCACAATTTTGTTTGTGGTGCCCCAAGCAACTGTGCACTCACAGGCGCTGGCATCACAGTGACAATGACACTCTGCATATGCACAGTTGCATCAGGGGTCATCTCAGGTGCCAGCACACTTGGGTGGCATCTCAGATGGGTCCCTCGACAGGAAATAGTGCAGATAGTCTCTACATGGACGCCACAGGTAAGGAACTGGTTGTGTTAGGTAAGAGTGGGATTGCTTGTGGTACATGATTTCATGCACCAAAGCTAGTATGAAATTAGTCAACCTCTGGGCAGGCAGGGGGTGTTTGTAGGCTGTAAATGCCTCCTGCAACTGCAGGTGCACCTGCCCAGATGTTAACTAATTTGCATACTGAGAGGCCAAGTGCAAATTGTTCTCCTGTCTCACACAGTGACCCAACCATTGCTTCTGGGAATTCTCAAGCAGAACCAAAGACAAAACCTTCGGGTGAAGGTTTTGCCCACAGATATGCTAAGAAAAGAGTGAATCAATGGCCAGCTCCAAGAGTCAAGTACTTTGTGCAGGTAATTCGTATTTCTTGGGTGTCTAAGGTCAAAGTCCATGGTTTGGCAATGGTCCATCATCCTTTGCAACCCCACTGTTAGACATTATAAATGTATACACTTCTAGTATAGAAATTTTGGAGCATTACTATAACACCACCACCCTGGCCAAAGGACTGTTATGTAAGGGTTACTCCACTCTGGGCTCACCTCCTCTTTACGACCCAATCAAGATCTAAGATCTGCTGCTTAGCTGCTTGTTAAAAAAGAAAGCAGGACAAGTGCTAAACATACTTTTTAAGAAAACATGACCATGTATCTTGACCCTAGAGTGCTGTTTCTATTATTGGACTGCTAATAATTATTTTTCCCTTTCTAAATGTTTCTTTGAGATGAATAAACAGGGTGTTCCAGTAGCATTTAATCTCTCTTGCTATTCACGTTAATAAGCGGCAATAAAAAGAAGTTTGGCCTTGTTATTCTGACCAAGCTCATCTTGTGAAAAACTTCAATTTACTGTACCTACATGTTTGTATTTGCTGTAGCTGTCAGCCATTCCCCTGCAAGTCCTACAATGTCAAGGCCACTGGAGAGTTGGTTGAAATAGCGAGGATGCCCTTAGAAATGTAAATAAATTAAATTAGACAGTAATTTGTGCAAATATATATACACACACACACATCCTTTTCCAGCAACTTTTCTCACCGGCATTTAACAACTATTACAACTAGGGATAGAAGAGAAATATGCCCAATTCATGCACATGCATTTTTGTGTGTGATTTTTCAAAATTATTGCTTGCACAATCTATGCCAGAAACCAGAAATCAACTAGATAGACAGATTATATCGACAGATATAGAGATAGATGGAGACGGAGATAGATAGGTACAAATACAGATATAAAGAAAGATGCATGTTAGGGAATCAGGGATGGCAAACCTGTTCTTTGTGACCCTCTGAGAATGAGTTTTTCTATCACCAATTTTGTAATAACTAGGGCTGCATTCACACCTATGTTTTAATCCAGATTCAGTCCATCTTCAGAGTGAGAGAACGCATCAGTAAAGACACTCAGGATATCTTTCAACATTATCTAACCCAAAGGTATATTTTCTGAGTTGTATAAAGTCAAAAGCAAGCAACTTGTCACTTTGACAACGCATTATCTCTTTCTGAAAGTAGACTGAACCTGGATTAAAATTTAGGTGTAAACACAGCCAAAGGCAAGAAATTAAATAACACAAAGTTTAAAACTTTCTCCATGAACCCACTTGATGGCTCAAAAGGAAGGACATGGTGTGATCAGACACAGCAAAAAGAGCATCTCCGAGGCAGCTTTGAAATGGCTTTGAGGTGGGATTGTTCACACGTCACTCTGCCTCTCCCCATGCTATGGACATTCTGTGCTAGAAAGGGTGGATTGGAGAAGGCTTGTCGAGATGAATTGCCTATGAGGTCCCTGTTTTGTTATATCTGAACATAGCCCTGGTCTGATAAATGGATGAGTGAGTGTATGAATGACAATATCCCATGAGTGCCCTGTGAGGAGAAAGCCCCTGAAGCACAGAATGGTTGTAATGAGGCCTGCAGGGTCATCACAACAATCTGTCTTGTCTTCCGTAATCAGTTTCCCCCAGTTAAATACCAATAGGAAACCCACAAGTAGAAAAACCATCTACCATTGTTACTTTAACGTGCTAAACTTTTTCTTTGCTTTACAAATCCAATGAGTTACCTGTTTTAACACCATATTTCAAGGTGTCCCTACAGTCAACAAGTATTTGCTCCAGGGGTTCTGGTTGGTCAGAAAGTTCCACGTTGAAGCCTTCTAGTCCTTCCAGAAGTTGATGGGGATGATGGAAATCTAGCACTTTGCTCTTTCGGTCATATGTTTTTTTGATATGATTCAAGAGAATATCCACCACTTCATGAAGAAAGTACTCTGTAAATTCTTCCCCATTCCAAGCAGGCAGCAGATCTGGAGGGGGGAGGGGGAATCCATTAAAATTTAATCTAAAATCAGGAGAAATCTGAACATCTATATCAAGAAAATCCAATATTAACAGGACTACTAAAATGTCACAATATAATGTGTGAGCCTTTGAGGACTCCAGAAATGTCAACCAAAAATGGATGGAAACAGAGGACACAGGAGATGGGAACGAAAATTGCTGGCTGGCACTGAAGTAATTGGAATCTGCAGCCATGAGGACTTGCCTTTAGAAAGCATTTGAGCTGCTGTGTTTCAGCATAAGGTGAGCAGGTCATGCTATATTAGGGTGTAATTGCCACTCAAGGTGACATTTCAACAGGGTACAAGTGCTGCAGGTACCTCAAATTGCCACTTCAAATAACACCACCATGCTCCAAAATGAATACAAGGCAAATGTCTTCAAGGTGGCAATCATGGCATCTCTCCCAAGATGCCCGTGAAAAAAACCAATTTCCTTTGTAAAGTGGAAACTCAGCCTGCATCTGATCATAGCCTTCAGGTATGGGAGAAAGTGCAGATGTTTCATTTGTAGTTCATAAAGTTCTTCAAATATTAGCATAAAAGTTTAGATGGGAATTATGAACCTGAGGTCTTGTCCATTGCCCCCATCACTAACCTGCCTATCATTATACCTTCTCAACCAAGAAAACCACCAGCCTTCCCCCTCTTTTGCTCTATTCCTGACCACTAGCACCTAGCCCACTAATCCAGATTGTAAGCAGGCATAAGCAGGATTTCTTGCTCCCAGCAGTGCCCCTCCCTCCTCCAACTGCCATCACAAGGCTACAAACCATCTTGCCTGTGAGGAGTGGAGAAGAGGCAGAAGGCTGGGCTCTGCCATCTTGCTCCCAGCAGTGCCCCCCCTCTTCCAACTGCTCCCATCACAAGATGACAAAGAGAGTACGGCAGCCGATCCACCAGTTGAGGAAATGTCTGGTCCTGAAGCCAAGCAAGGTGGGGCTGAGTAGATGCTCGCTGACCATCTCTACCATTTTCCGGTTTGTCATCAATGAAGAGAAAATTCAAAGTAAAGAGAATAAGAAAATTCCAGCAATAAGAAATGAACAGAAGAACTGGAACTGTAGACCTCAAGCACTTGTGTTTTGCTGTTCCCTGTTCCCTGCCACACCATTTTCCTTTTGTTTCTTGTCTCTTTAGATTGTAAGCCTGAGGGCAGGGACCTGTCTAAGATTAATGTAATATTGTACAGCACTGAGTACATGTACAGCGCTTTAGAAATAAACTATAATAATAATGATAATAAGCTTTGAACACCACAGTCTCATGCTTCTGAGGCCTAGGAACAAATGTTTCTAGCCTTGGGACCTATGGGGGTACTTTTTAGCAGAGCATTGTGGTATGCTGTTAAAAAGCACTCCAGGGTAGTCCTTGAATACAAAGTTGTACCTTCTGCGTACCTCTCCTGGATCAGGGGCACTGATCCCTCTAGTAGTATCAATGAAATGGTACTTTCAGAGCTCCAGATTTAGGGTCTCCTTAATATGGATCAGACCCTCTCAAATGCAGACAGAGCTGAACTAGTGCAAAATGGGCCTCCACAATCCACATTAATGTACAGATACAGAAGCCCAAATGTGTACTACATGAAATCTTAATTCGGATTAAGGGTCTGGGCAAAAAGATTCACATTGCACAAGCACATCTGAAGATCTTGCCACTCCCCATTCTGAATACATTGTGCCAGGACTGACCTGGCTGAGCCTTTTACCAGAGACTCACTCCAAGAAAGTCCAAGGAAACAAGCTGGGGCTTTTTGGTTTATTAAAAAATAAAAAGGAAAAAAAACTGAGCAAAAGTACATAAGGTGGAATGCAGATAAATAAACAGACTTCTTCACATAAAATATGTGAGGTACGAGCCTTTCAGTTTCAATAACAAGCTTTCAGCATTGAAAAAGCATTTCAGAAAAACCAGTAAAGAACAAATTACCCATCAGGATCAAGGCACATGGAGTGAAGATGGATAGACAGCTGATAGCATAGACAGATAGAACAGAGTATTCTAAGTTATCCTAACAGCTAATACAGAGTTGCTTTTTCCTAACTCTAGACAATCACATGGCATAACACTGACCAATAGAGTGCAAACAAACTGAGGTGAATTGTGGAATGTTCTGCAGGTCACACTCCCTTAATGGTGTCCTGGTGGTACCAGTTTAGCAATTAGTCTTATCTCGTTTTATCTTCTGAGGCTGGAATGTTTTACGACTTAGCACTGGGCTTTCACTTGGGAAAATTCTTTCACTTTTGGCTGTTAACCATCTCTAGGCCAAAATGGAATGGCTCTGGTTCTTTTAAAATGGAGTCAGATAGGCTATCCCGCTACACACACAGCCAGATGCATGATAAATAAATATTGACTGTACCTGATTCATAGATGTTTGAAAAATTTGTCACAAAGCTCTCTATTGTGGCGTCTTTCTCCCTCTCCTCACAATCACCTTGTAACCTGTGAATATGTTTTTGTCTCTGCTGGTATGCTTCAGTGTCGACCTCTTCATCTGCAAAAGTAATACAGAGTCAGAATGTGAACAATAAATTGGCTTGTGCTGACATAAAATAGGCATAAGGTAGCAAAACTAACAATTCAGTGTGTAATTTGGTCTGGCAGTTAGAGCAGACACTGCAGCAGGACACTTTATCTCCTGTCTGAGAGAAGGCAATCCAGGGTTATCAAATGGGGGTGGACACTAAGTTGGTAGCGAATCAGAGATTACATCTATGGTTAGGTTGGGTGTGAGTTGCAACTTTGGGGTGGACGAAAGAGTGACTAGTCTTTTTTTTTTAAGGCAGAATGTGTGCAGGAAGAGGGGGGGAATTTGGAGAAAGATTTGGGCTGTTTTTGCATGAGCACTAGGAACCCAATTAAGACCCCATTAGGAACCCAATTAGTACCAATTGGGAAGGCTGTGTCCTGACATGGACCCCATGCAAGGCCCCATCCAGCAGGCCCTGTTCCCATGAGGGCAGGAGAAATCTGGATTTAACCGGTCCTTAAATCCGGGTTTTGTGTGGGCCCCATTTAAAGGTGTCCTTCAGGCATGAAGACAGGATTGTGAATATGCATCTGCACCACTTGCCTGCCGTGGGGTCCAGGGGCAGGGCCAGCAGGAGCACAACTGCGCATACAGGTGGCACCGGCTCTGCCCTGCCACTCGCAGATAGGAGGCTTGCATAGTACAGTATAAAGATTTTCACAGAGTGCTCACCTAAAATAATTTGCACATTTTTTATTGACAGTTTTCTGTAAGTCACAAATTCCTTCCTTCCTTCCTTCCTTCCTTCCTTCCTTCCTTCCTTCCTTCCTTCCTTCCTTCCTTCCTTCCTTCCTTCCTTCCTTCCTTCCTTCCTTCCTTACTTACTTACTTACTTACTTACTTACTTACTTACTTACTTACTTACTTACTTACTTAGAAATGTAGCACAAAAATCAGATCTGTACAAGTTTCAAATACCATCTGTGTTTTGGTGCACAATACAGGAAATGAAATGTTCGTACCTTTGAAATTATAGTATGCAATACATTATTTTTTCCCCCATCCATCCCTCTTGCTGGTATTTCCTTTCCCTGTCACTGGATCTCCCTCCCCCTGCCCCTCTTACTTTAATTTCCTTTCCCTGTCACTACTGCCATCTCAATCAATGATCTCCCACCACCACCACCACCCCTCCCCCTCCCTCTCCCTCTTCCCCTTTCCCTCCCCAACCCAATCTCTCTCCTCCCGCCCCCACCTGTCATGTCAGCCCTCCTTTACCCTCCCAGAATGCTTCCCTGTCAAGCACAGCATGTCCCACCTCAGTTACAGCAGGAAGGTGTAACCAAGATGTTCCAGGCCGAAAACAGCTTGGATACAGCTGCCTTCCTGACACAGATTTAAAGTAAGTTGTAACTGATCTCACTCTGAAAGTGGAATGAAGCTGGATTAAACTTTAAGTGTGATCCCAGCTATGAGGGAAAGATCCTGGCTACCATAACATTTAATACAGATTTGTTGTTCTTTTACTGCATTTTAGGAGTCCTCCTGGGCAGTGATGTGTCAGCCAAATTTTCCAGCTAAAGCTGGAGAAAATTCTGCAATATTCATTCTAAGAGGAAGAAGAGTTGGCTTTTCTGCCCTGCTTTTCTCACCTATTTAAGGGGACTGAAAGCGGCTGGCAAAGCTTTCTATTCTTCTCCCCACAACAGAACACCCGGTGAGGTGGGTGGGGCTGCTCAGAAGAGAGCTGTGACTAGCCCAAGGTCACCCAGCTGGCTTCATGGGGGAGGGCGGAATCGACCCCAGTATTTCCAGATAAGAGTACGGCTCCTTAACCACTAGACCAAATGATGCTGAGAGAACAATAGTGATGCTGAGAGAAGAGATTTATCTTAAAAGGGCAAATTCATCTGACAAAATAGAAATATAAATATTTAAACCACAGCATGGTACGTATAAAATATTGTCCTTGCTAGCTTTGATCCTTTCTTTTCATCCATGTTTTTCCCAAGCTGCCTACAGCTGATGGAATTTAGAGCTGAGCAACATCTGGAGGGCTAAGGGCATGGAGACATTCTTTCAGAACAGTCAATCAAATGTGTGCCCTTATGACCCACCTTTACCCCTTGTCCTGGACTGTGTTTACTCATATATTCTTGTGTCCTTAAAAAAAATAAGAGGAAACTGAGCAATAGCCTTTTGCTTTGTAAATCCCACAATGAAGTAGATTAATCGGAGAGCAAAATTCTATTGTGTGGAAATTGTTACATAACAAATAACACTGCCTTTGTTATACATATATTTCCCCCCCCCCATTGCTCAAAAGCCAAAAGGTTGTGCTCACAAAGGCATAATAATCACAGCTATGTTGTAGGTAATTTGGCAACCCTAGACAAACAAAAATAACAAAACCCTTGGTTTCCTTCTTTCATTTCAGTATAACTGGTAGTAGTTCTCCAGACCCAACACATCTGTCATATCTTGTTCTGTTCAGTATAGTGCTTTCTTTGAAGTCTCACTCCATTCATCTTTTTCATTTCTTTCATTTAGCCTCCAAATTAATATGCCCTGATACGGATTTCTGAATCTTCACGTCTGCTTTCTGGTGCTATTTGTGCAACAGATGCCTTGAATTTGCTGAATCCACTACACTCCCCATCAGCCTTTCCTTTTACAAACTGTTGCACACATTTATAGGGGCTGCTGGGTTTGTTTTAAAGAAGAGAAATCTTTTCTAACACTGAATGACTGCATGGCCCTGCTCACTCTTGGCACAGAGCATACTCTGGCCAAATACTGTGTCGACGGAGTCTATATGCAGTTCACGCAATCCCTCAGTAAACATTCTATGGATCCCTGTAAAAGCAGAGTGGTGTGAAGAGCTCTGACAACCCTACCATTCTTAGCCACTGCCACTGCTCATATGGACTTACCATAAACCACACACCTTAAAGCAGCATGGTTGTCCTTGTGTCTGCGAACACATACCCAGCCAGGGAATGAGAGTTCCTTGGCAATGCTTGTGTGGATGGAGATGGTGGTAGCTGTATGATCAGTGTTCTTAAGTTACAGCACAGCTGGCAGCATTGTACAGATTTTGTCTCAGTGTGGTTTCTAAAGGCCCTGGTTCATTCAACAACACCTCCAAGTAGAAATGTGGGAATGAGGGGAAAGAGGGGCCTTGTCTCGAAAGATTTTTTTTAAAAAAAATACTTTCTGCGTTCTAAGAAGTCTTACACTGAAACTTATCACTAGCGCTTGAAGTGTAGATGGTCAGTTTCAGCCTGGCAGGATCAACATGGGAACAGCCACAGCAACTTCCAGCATGCACCTGACCGTTTCCATGGTGTACATGACATGCAGCATACATTTGCACAACTGCACCTGCACCCAGGCCTGTAGCCAAGACCCCCC
The DNA here is from genome assembly GCA_023333525.1 of Aspidoscelis tigris stejnegeri. Taxonomy (NCBI): domain Eukaryota; kingdom Metazoa; phylum Chordata; class Lepidosauria; order Squamata; family Teiidae; genus Aspidoscelis; species Aspidoscelis tigris. Next base: position 90,926,446 of record JALMGA010000004.1, read on the forward strand.
TCAAAATGTTAATTTTTAACCCACCAAATGTGACAGCACCCCCAAAAAATTTGTGACAGCCCCACCCCCATATTAGACGGAGCTGGCTATAGGCCTGGCTATACCACAGCACCATGCCCACACACACTGTTTGCACAGGGAGAAAGGGTGAGCATTGCATCTGAGAGCTTAACAGAGAAGCGCTGTGGGTGTGGATGGAGTGTCCTGGAGCAGGTGGGAGCATCCTTGACAGGTAGATACCAACAGATCCACAGACTGTGGTTCACTTGTAGCAAGGAAAGTGCAACCAAGACACCATCATGGAGTTTGCACAAGTGGCTTTTTCACACCTACCTTGTGGAATGCTCCAAGCCAATCACTGGAATGCTGGATTCACACCCAATTCCTCCTACAGAAGCCCAGAAGTTGTCTGAACCCTCCCCAGGCCAAGCCAGATCCATAATCATTTCAGTGGCCTGCGGAACAGTCCAGAAATAGCATCTGTGAATACTTCCTGGTGGTGTGCAGTGAGGCGGTGTGAACTGCTTGACTGCAGCTGTGCAGTCACTCACAGTGCACAATGTCCCAACCCACTCCAGATGCTAGGTTTGGACTTTGCAGTGGCTGTCTAGGTGAGCCATTGGCACCTTTTGCACTTCTGAAATAGAACAGAGGTGTTCCAACACTTAAACTGCAAATGACCCGGTTGTCCCTGTTCTTCATCTGCCTGGAACTGTCTGCTTAGACAGTTCCAGCAAAGCAAGTGCAAAACTGGCCAAAGTGTCTGAAGACAATTATTATAAACCTATAATGAAGACTAGCAGCTTCAATGGCCTGATTAGGATGGCTTTGCTGTTAATGGAGATGTAGCCTGAATGAACACACATAGAAATTGTTCCTGAACAGACAACTGTGATAAACCCACTTGTGCAGGGTTTTCTGAAGATATTTCATTACAAGCCCTTTAAACTCTCTTCAGATCCTCAAAATAACCATCAGACTGGGGGGAAAAAAACCCAGCCCCCCGAGGATAGAGAAAGGAACATCTCCATCCCATTTCTGGTTTTTATTAGGCACATGTTCATGGAAATGCCTATAACATGGCCGGTTTGACATTTGAATTCCAGGAAGACACACACTTCCACTAAAATCTGCTTTAATTTCTGAAGAAAAAAGGCAGAATTATTTAAAGAAAGGAAGCATACAACTGATATTTAGGGGGGAAATCTGAACACACCATTTGACTGGCAAAATTTAATCCCCTAGCAAGTGAAGGGGGAAAAACCCACTCAGTAATAATTCCTTTTTATTATTTTATACAACTTTTCCTCAATGATTACAGAAAGGTAGAATTTTTCTGTCACCTTTCAAAGCTCATGAATTAATTGGGAAAGCTTCAGTTAAATTAAAGTAACTAAAGTGAATGGCTGCGCTCCCTTATAATCATTACCTTGCACACAATTTTCCTGAAAGTCACACTGTCAGATGAACACCTTGAAGAAACTGTGTTCTACTTCACAAACATTACCAGCCCAGAACTGTGCAATGGTGACAGGACCACAATTTTCTAGAGACTGTCCAACCCTTTGATGAAGCATACTTAACATAGTCTACTATTTTTAGAATTCTTGTACAGCTGGATTTTTTTTATCAGCTACAGATGTCTGTAGACTTACTTGTCATGTGTGTAAGCGTCCGGAATTCCATCTCTTTGCCTCAATGAACAGTTGTGGACCACAGAAAAATATCCAGAGTAGTAAAAAGTGCAATTATGCAGCAGTCAAAGCACATATATATTGAGATATATATGAATAAGTTTCTTGTGTGTTACTGCTATACTAATTTGGATTCTTGTGTAGCACATAGTTTTGTGTTTGTTGTATACCCAGTGCCTCTGGGCGTTCCTGTTATGTGTCAAGCAGGATGGGTGGAGACAAAGATTCTGTTGTGTGTGAAAGAGAGAGAGAGAGTGCATGTCTAAGTGGTTAAGCTGTTTGGATGGAGATCTTAGAATTCTTTTTAAAACCTTTAGTTATAATACTCTTTCTCTTTCCTTGTCAAAGACACAGTTATACTCTTGAAACTATTTTTGTGTGTGGAAGTTTAACATCAAAGGGAAAAAAAATCTAGGGTGCTTTCTGCACGGAGCCTTATTCTGGATTATATCTTCTTCTTTCTTCTTCCTTCTTCTTCCTTCTTCTTCCTTCTTCCTTCTTCTTCCTTCTTCTTCTTCCTTCTTCCTCTTCCTTCCTCTTCCTCTTCTTCCTCTTCCTTCCTCTTCCTCTTCCTCCTCTTCTTCCTCTTCTTCTTCTTCTTCCTCTTCTTCTTCTGTTGCCATTAACATGTGGATGGCAGGGTCCTTTTCCATGATATAATCTAGACTAAAACCCAGTGCAGAAAAGGCCTGTATCTCTGATGCCTGCAGTAGTCTGCACTGACATCTGGATGGCAGGTTCCTTTTCTGGGATATTATTTGAAATAAAGCACCATGGTTCTAGAAGTACTGACTCTCCTCAGATATCACTCATGATACTGTATAGAATAGCCCGAGAAACAGGAGACTAACCACTCCTTTAACACTGTCAGTATGGTTTAGGGAAGTGCACAAATGCATTTTTTGCATTCAAATTCAATTCAAATATTTGATTCGAATAGAAAATTAAAAATCCAGATTTTTGAAAATCCAATTCGAATTTGGATTATCCGGATCCATATTTTTGACAATCCGAATTGAACTCAAATATATGAATATCGGGAACATTTGTATCCAATTGTCAAATTTGTTTGCATCCCATTTTTATCATGTTTGCATTTCACTTGCATCCCGTTTGCATCCTGTATTATAAGTGCAAATAGACCCTTTATTCAGATGAGATATACAATGACAAATTCAGTCTAATTATTCAAAAATCTGTATCGGGTTTTCAAAAATCCGAATTTGATCTGGATTCAAAAATCCAGATTTTTGAAAATCTGATTCGAATTCAAATGTCAATGTTCATCGGATTTGAATCGGATTTTTGAATTTTTGAATATCTGTGCACATCCCCAGTATGGATTATTATCACTTCAGATCTCAACAGCACTAGCCACATTGCAGTCTTCACACATTTTGGGAAAGTGCAATCCAGGCAATTCAGCTACTATCAAATTCCCAGATGGGCACATGACCACTTCCACATGTGTTTGGAGGCCTGTTTCAGCCTCCACTGGGGGTGTAGACAAATGGTGGGGGGGTTTTTGTATCAATTTATAGCAAATCAAATGTAAGAAAATTCATCCTTAAAGGGTAGTCTAGTGCTAAGTGGAAAAACACCCCATATCACACCTTTGTGTTTGCAGAGATCTGCAAACACAGTCCAAATTTGCATGTCCAAAGGTGTAATTCAGCTGGTCATATCTATCTAGTGAAAGGAAACACCTTATTTGTGGGATTTTCATATAAGCTGAACACCTTATTAGCTAGATTTCCCTCTCTTTCCTCTCTTAGTCACAGCAACCTGTCAATTTTGTTTAATGTCTTCATCAAAAAGAGCCACCACTGCTGAGTTCTGCCCCGTACTTGACTTTTGCACAGGCACAGTCCGTACCAGAGACAGTCACAGAGCCATCCAAGCCTGGTAAAATGGGGGAGGTCCCCGCAGGCCTAGAAAACTGAGTCAGCTGCTCATTATCTGCACACAAACATACGATCCTGTCAACCACTAAGGAATGCTTCAGATGCCACTTTAAAGCAGTCCCACGTTGGAGCAGACTGTGGTGCCATTTTTGCAAGTACGTCACTGAATGTATCTCCCAGCATGAGAAAGAGTGAGCTCATGTTATGACCAGTGGTTTGGGGTAACTGGTTTTAATGGGGAGAAGTAGCTGTACTTGACCACAAGCTCTAAAATGCAGGATCTTTAGGCAATGGCTTTAAAAATAATAAATTGACTCAGTGTATGTCTTTCAAACTGTATGCCCTAAAATATACAGTCAGCTAAAAAGAAAACAGAATGAATACTCTTCAAGAACAAATCCAATTGTTATTAAAAACAATTATTAAAATGGCAAAATGTTAACTTTGTCAGAAATCAGAAGATTGTCAGATTCAATGCCAGCAAGAGTAGTGTAATGAAGGAATTGCCCTGATAGAGGTCTCTGTGGTGGGTAAAGGTGGTGGTAGCATATGCCTCTGTAGGTTAGCTGCTGGAAGACTGTCAGACAATGCTTATGCATGCATACATTTCACTCAAGAGTTTCCATATGTATCCACTAGTCCAATCCAATAGGATATTTCGTATCTTCTTATGAACCACCCTATCAGAAGTCTTTGAACCAGGACCTCTGCATCCCTGAGTCTCCACTGCCAGATGTAATGACCATTATCCCCACACTAAAGGGAAGTGATAGAGAAGCACCAGACTCTCCAGAGATCTGGGCTCCAGACCAGAGATGTGACCAGAGATATTACTGAGAGCAAGGCTGAGTGCTTTTCCCCTGAAAGTTCACTGCATTCTGGACTTCAATAGAATAAACTGGCCACTTGGTGCTTTCCACGGTGCTGAAAGTACTGGATTGCCAGTCAGTGAAATTTCCTTATTGGGATAGTGCAGCTATTGCCATTAGTAAGTTTCAGTGAGCCTCAGAGCTGCTCCAGCAATATCTGGCCTGCTCTCTTTAGGTGCACATAGCCGGCCTGGGAGTTCAGCTATGTCCTTCCTCCTCTCTTCTTGCTATCCCAGTGAGTTTCACTTAGCCCTGGATAGGGTAATATTTTAATGGCAAGTTTCAATTTCCAATTTCATTTTTCTCTGATTTGATTCTGATTGTCAGACTTTCCACTTATGATTGACTGGAATATCGGAATCCTAGACCCTTTCTGTGCTGAGCCTCATTCCAGATTTTAATGAGGAATAGGGGCCTACTATCTGCATGCTAGTCTCTACCAGCATTTGAATAGCAGATCCCTATTCTGGGTTATAATCCACAATAAGGCCTGGTGCAGAAAAGGCCCCAATGAGTTTGTTTTTATTTGAGGCAAAGCTGAAGACTGTTAGGAAGCTAGAAGATCAATACGTTTTATATCACTGACTACTTTGTCTTGTTTATGTTCACCTAGTATACTGTGGGGACTAAAATGCCTCAGTTTTAAAACCATTTGTTGACACAAGTTTCTCTCCGTTGTCCATATATATGGACCCTGTGATGGTTTTGGGAAGTCTTTTACAATTCAGTAGCAGAAAGTTAAATGTTCCACTAACAGAGTTTTATGAGTGAACAGAAAAATGGAAGAACAGTATACTTTCTGTATGACAAATGGAATTAGCATGATTCTGTCAGATGTGCTTTTAAAATTGATGAATGAGAAGTGGCAACTGGCTGTTTTTGGGGAAGTGTCTCATTTCAATCATCATAAACGAAAGAGCATCCATTTTATGGGTAAGTGTATGTCTATCAAACTGTTGTAGAAATTGCACTTGGCATTAAAGACTCTGCCTTATTTCATCCAAAGGGACAATTAATTCTCCCAAGAGCTGCAGTAAAACCTAAGATATTAGTTATTGATTTAAAGTTTAGACATGATCTTCCAAAGGTCAGACTTGAACATCCTAATCCATTATGTGCAAGAACTGTAATATTTTTCTTTGCAGTAATATTTCTGTAGCATTGAACTTTTCATATATGCATTTCCTAACCTTCACTTACCAAGATACAGTACAACAGGGATCCTAAATCTTTGCTTAATTTCAAATCATGTTCTGTTCTGCTTTCCCCATCAGCTGGGGTTCTTCCCTCCAGCCCATGCCTTTTTTCACAGTAAGCCACATAATTTTCAAATTCACCTTCTTTTCCACTCTTCAACTCCATTAATTTAAGCCAGGTATTTTTCGTTGGGTTCCTGAAGAACTCGGTTGCCTCACAGAACTTTTCTGAGCCTAGATACTAGGAATGTGCATGGATTTTTTTTTTGGTGTGTTTGATTCAAGAATTGTGAACATGTAAATTTCCTTCCATAAAGCTCTTCCAAAGGCAAGAAATAGCAGTTGTCAAAAAATTAGGAGATACTTCTCACACTAAAGGAAAGTATGCAACTCTGATCATTAAATCACTCCACATCAAATTAAACAACCCCTTCATTAGAAACAATTTAAGGTCATGTCTGAGCCAACTGAAATGATCACCTTCCATTATGACACTGCATTCCAATTGTTTAGTTGAGATGGTATTTTCATGACTAAGCCTATATTTAGACACAACAAAAGGGGCACCTCAGAGAGACAGAGTGCGGTCCTCATCTTCCAAGGCCTTCTCTAATCCACCTTTTCTAGCATGGAATGTTCTGGAGACAGGGGTGGAGCAGACCGGTGGCTGTTCCTTATCCATTCTTGCTAGGGATGTGCATGGATATTCAAAAATTCAAAAATCCAATTCAAATTTGAATGGGATTTTTGAAAATCTGAATTTTCATATCCAGACCAAATATGGATTTTCAACTAATTCGTCTGAATTCGTCATCATATATTGCATTTGAATATCGGATCTATTTGCGCTTATAATACAGGATGGAAACAAAATGTGAACACAATAAAAACAGGATGCAAATGTATTTGAAAACTGAATACAAATTAAGTATTGTAAGAATCATTTGATAACAGAGCACTAAACTCCAAAGCCGCATCCACACATGGTAAAAAGGGGGTTCAAAAACAGCTTAGAGGTGGTATTGTCCACATGATAGTTCTTTAATTCACATTAGAGAACAGGAAATATACTTCCAAAATGTACTCTGTGACTGTAATGTGGATTAGACTTGAGATGGGAACACTGGCACCCCTATGCTACATTTCCAAGCTACTTTTTAATTGCTTCTCATTAAATTGTGTGGATGCAGCTTAATACATTGATTGTGATAATCTAATGAGCCATAGGGAAAATAACCTTGTGTGATTAGCAAAGAAATCATTATGTGAACTTTCATAAACACATGCTGTTTGAGCAGATACTAAATGAGGCATCATTAGTGCTGCTGAGTAGATTATATTACTGATTTCCATATTTTGATTATGGTATTTTAATGAATCTAGGAATATTATCAACCTTCGTCATTATGCTGTGGTTGGCTGTGATTATGTGTCTTACAGTTTGTGAACCTCTGCTATACTGTATTTGTATATTCAAAGCATTCATATGCCACTTGTTTCTTTAAAGATTAGTAGGACAACTTTCAAAAGCAACACTAGTATGAAACAAGAAAATACAGCAATAGCTTTTTTAGAAAAAAGCAGTATGAGTGAGAACTAAATATAGAACACTTCTGATGCCATTATTGAACCATCCAGATATGATCTTGGTGTGGCCCAGTGGGTGATCCAGTGACAGAACAAAGAAATGACCTCATCTCAATTGGCTCCTGAGCCTGCACAGCCAGCTCTGAGGGAGGCCTAATCGTAGGCTTAATTAAACTACTCTTGGGACAGATTGCAGAAGCTGAGACTGTGATCAGACATGGCAAAAAGAAAAAGAAAAAAACATATCTGAGGGTCCTCTGAGGTGGCTTACAGAAGGCTTCAAGGTGGGATTGTTCATACACCAGTCTGCTCTTGCCCCTTTCCTGAATGTTCTGTCCTAGAAATAATGGATTAAAGTAGACTTAGCAACATGAGAAACACGGTTTCTCTGAGGTGCCCCCAAGGGTCCCCTTTTCTTATGTCTGAACATGGCCTGAGTCACCCCCTCCCACCATGGGGTTGTGTGGAGGAAGATGAAGCAACTTACCAGCCATTTTTCTGGCCCAAGCAAAAATATCAATGCTATGAGTGAAGTTCCAACTAGGGATGTGCACAAATATTTGGCACATTTGGAATTCATACAAATAGGTATGAATTTGGAGATTTGTGACCAAATCGAATTATCCAGTATTTGTTAAAGTTTTGATCCAAGCTTCAGCACATACTGGATGCCTCTGGGCCTCCAGCCTCCCGCCAACTCCTGCCCCTAATGCACCCTCTTAACTTTGGAGGGAGCACATTGGCATCTCCAGGCCTATTTCAGCACTCTCTGGAAGCCACAAAGGCACTTCCAGGTTTACACACGCAACTCTCCATCTGGTTCGCACATGCAGGCCCAGAAGTGCCTAGAATGATGGCACATGGCAGCGGCAGCAATGGCATGTGGGCACATGAGTGAGGGGGCAGGAAGGGAGGAGTAGATTTACTTCATTTCATGCACATTCATCTGATCTAGGCAGCTCAACCCCGCAGAAGCCAGCTATCTGCCCCGATGGGCCGGGGGATGTGGGGTCCCTTGGTAGGCGCCGTCTACTGAGACTCCACATCCCTCAGCCCATAGACAGCCACAGATCGACCTCTCCCCACCCTGGAAAGGGGTGAGGGGGAGCCAATCTGGGTGTTTTCCCAACTCCTGCAGTCATGATGGGACTGCAGGAGCCAGGAGTGAGCCACCCTCCCCTCACACATGCGCGATCACTCACCTTGCCAGGCCCAGGGTTGCCATCTGCCATGGTCTGTGCAGGCGCGCGCACTCCTGGTAGACGGGACCCATGCAGTCAGCCTGGGTCCCATCTACCAGAGTCCACGTGCCTGCACAGATGGCAACCCCAGGCGCAGCAAGGTGAGTGATTTGTGTGGGCCTGCCACCTGTCGGGCTGATTTTGGGCCAATCATGGAAGGGGGACATGTCCCACAGCTGTCAGGGAGGGAGGCGTGTGCGAATGCTTCCCTCTCTGAACGGCCGGGGACAGCCAGAATATGCTGGGGCATGTGGAGAGCACTTTTTAGTGCTCTGCTTTTGGAACTTGTCTATGACACGTCGGGACCCTTGGGGCAGCCTGGAATGGATCCGACCACCCCACAAGAGCGAATGTTCCATCCTGGCATGTTGTAGACGCGTTCCAAAATCCCTTGTGCAAAAATTCCTCTGCAATCAGTGCTGGGTTTTCCTGAAACAGTTAAAAATGCTCTTTAGGGGCAAAAATGTGGCACCATCCTGGGGTTACCAACAATATGTGAGATGTTCTTACCATAGCAGCACTGTAATGGCACTATATTTGCCCCATCTGGATGCAGCCCAGGAGAAAGATGAGGAAATAAAAGCTACTAGCAAGAGTTACACACCTGATCTAAGCTACATATTCACAACCTTTGGTTTGCTTGTTTCAGCCAACCACAAATACTGAACCACAATAACACTGTGGACTGGAAAAATTGCTGGATTTCAGACCAGCTGTTCATACCATTTTCTCAACCTCTCTGAATCAAACTGTCCTACCACAAATATTAGTAGAGCTAACTGCCTTTTAAACAGCTGCTCTGCCTATAGCATTTTCCTCACCAGGGCAAAATTAATCTTATATTACTTGCCATAAGCTTTCCTGAGGGATTTTTTTTTCATATACTAACAATGAGGGAGGGAATAATTAAGTAAGTTTACACTTTCTTAGGGCACAAAGAAAATGAGAAAGTTAATAAAAATGTATTTTTAGTTGACTGTTTAATTAATTCCGGAGAGCAGATTGACTCTGACAAGTATTAATAAAATTTCATGAGAGGCAAAGGATAGATCATTCACAGTTTAATGAATGTGATCCCAATTTCTTCTTTATGATGGAAGCATTTACTGCCACCATCCAAAAGACTGGGATTGCAGCTAACAGAACTGAGCATAGGCTAAAGTTTGGTAAGTGAATACTTACAAGTTGGGGTGTGCACGAATTCAATTTTTGGATTCGATTCAAATCGAATATGTCATGACCCGTCCTGCCAGTCCACCTTCCTCAGAGGGGGAGGGTGCACCAGCAACGGTACCACAGCCAGTGCAGCAACCAGAACTTAGCAGCGCAGATGTTGTGAGTCAGCAGCTAGCATTGGGGGAACTCTCAGGCCACATCCCCATTACAAGCTTATTTCGCTTTCAAACCGTTTTCAATCCTCACAGACCCCATGTCAGTTTGGCTTAACATGCTTTCTGCATGTTAAATCACCCCAAAGCATTGTAAATGTTAACCCTCATTTCAACAGGTCTCACTCCGGATCGTGCGCTTGCTACGTGTTACCGTTTTAAGGGATGAGAATCCATGTTTAGGGTTTCCCTCTCCCTATAGCTGGCTTCCAAAGACAGTGATGTCAGTGTAAAAATCCAACCTTCACAGCAGCTGCTACACTGTAGCAATCTGATAACACTTCACACCTGATAACAATGTTGCAATTTTGCACAATTCTAGCTCTTTGGAGTTCTGTCCTTTAAAGGGGAAAGGAAAGCAGGGAGATTCTGGGAGATGTGTGAATGTTTAAAGCAAGGGGGCTTGAGTTGCTGCTGCTGCTGTGTGCCATGGGCAATGGGGAGAATCTCTGGCTGCCTGCTGCTGTTTTTCCTCCATCCAGGCAAGCGGCAGCCACCTAGCCAGGCTCCGTGAAGGGGTCCGTTATGGGTGGCACATTCACACCAGGAGGAAGAGGGCAGGACAGCCCCGAAAAGTGGCTTTTAGAAAGTAGCCACTTGAGTCCCCCCTTGAGTCATGTACACCACGTAGAATCCTCAGAATCCGGATTGAACACGATTAAGCTGAAAGTAATGGGAACAGGCAAATTCGTGTTTGCATCCGGTTCTATTATTTCTGTTTAGGGAAACTGGATTAAGCTTGTAATGGGGATGTGGCCTCAGAATCCTCTGGAGATGAAAGCTTGGAACCCATTGCGCCCCTCCCCACTTCTTCTTCACCAGGAAAAGCAAACCAGGTGTAGATTACAGCATTTGGCCCACCTGTGTCAGCAAGGACATGGTCCTGCTTCCCCTACTTAATTGAGCAGCACACATTGAGCCGGCATTGCAGACAACGCTAATGCAACTCCTGCCGTGTGTGTGTATCTTGACTCTTGGACGCACTTGTGACTTTGCCGTACCTCTGGAACCCTTGACCTTGGACCACCTGACTCTTGCTGTGACTTTGCCGTGTCTCTGGAACTCTGACTTTAGGACTGAACTGATGCTGAGTACTTCTGAGCCCTCAAAGGACTGCCGTAAGCGTCCGCGTGTGTTTGCCTCGCTGCCCACCCCTGCCTGGGACACGACAGAATATTCAAATTTGAACGAATAGAGAAAAAATGAATGTATTCAAATTCAAATCCAATTTTAATCCATTCATATCTATTTGTACGAATATTTTTTGTATTTGAAGATATGAATGTTGTCAACATGTTCATATGCATCCATACGGATCCCATTTTCCATACATATCCATACAAATGCATACAGATATGAATGAGTACAGATACATATGTAATGCACACAAATGTCTGAATAATTCATACTAATGATTCGAAACATTCACATTCATTCAAATGTTAAAAAGCAAATGCATAGACATTTGATTTGAATTCAAATGTCCGAATTTGCCCGAATTTGATCAAATTTGGAATGTTTCGAATATTCTTGCACATCCCTACGTACAAGTTTTCTTGCCTTCCCTTTTTAAGTCCTTTGTTATTTGCACTGCTAAAATGTCAATCTGCTTGAACCATTTTCCAAAGCTACTATAAATGGTCTGGTTAAACTTCTCCCAGTGCACGCCACATCTTAGGCCTTCAATGTTGTTCTTCAGAACTTTTAACTGTGTTGTGCTGAGAACCAAATGAATGATACAAACTAGAAAGATACCCACTATAGTCTTCCATATACTGGGCCTAACGGGAAATAGGAGAAATTCATCTTCCTGCCCTTTCAGAGAAGCCTGTTAACATCTATGGACGGAAGAAATCTGGAGACATTTTTGGAGGATCTTTGACATATGGGGCATCCATTTTGCTGAAATAAGGCATTATTAAGTATGGACACTGACTAGATGCAGCAACAGTAGATACTAAAAGCAAATTAAATCCATACTTGAATTATAGCTATTGTTCAAATCTGTAACCAATTTCACATAGCAATAGAAATGTCCATATGATTCATAGGCCTTCCCATAGTCTGAGACACAGATCAGATGAGGTAATCATAATATAAAGGAAAGAGAACAGGTGTAACGATCTTAACCAAACTCCACCTTTATCAGCCTACAATAACCCAAACAAAATATTTTGTTGCTAACGTAAGTACCTTTTCTTTGTTAAAGGAAGTGATAACTCCTTGCTTCGCCCTGAAATTAAATAGCTTTTGTTGTAAAAAAAGAAAACGAAAAGAACCTTAGCCACATGAAAGGGAAAGGATAGATTAGAGCCCCAGTGGCAGGACTGGGCCAGTTTCTCATAAATTCTAGATGCAGAACAAAATGTTTTCTCTCTGGCATGTTCTGAAAAGTCTTTCTAGGAAATGTCTCGGGTCAACCTAGCAGAATCAGCAGAACTCGCTCAAACACTTTCTCAAACAAGGCAGTTTCCGGACAAGGGGTGGATTTGCATTTACCTCTTTAATACTAGGGATATACAAACCATCCCAAGCTGGAATTGATTCCTTCTGGAATGGGACAAGGCCATCTGTGTTGGGATGGTCTGTCCTATGTCAGCACCCATGCCAACTCCACAGCCGGTTCAGGTTTGGAGCCAGCCTCTAAGTGCTCCTGGCCTTTGGACCTTCTAAGTGGCTTACTTTGGTGGAACACCTTGTTGCACCACCAAAAACAATCCCCTGAGGTATACGGGTCCACAGTGTTGTGCCATTCACATGCCACCATGGTCCAGTACTCTACCCCTAGCGTGCCTGTAGACCTCAATGTTCAGTTACACCAATAAGGTGGGCTAGGCTGGCACCATGGATGGTGTAGCCTGGTCTCTACTCCATTCTGTATGGACAGAGCATGTTAGGTGGGGGCTGTGGTTCATGTAATCCCCACGAGCATGCAGAAGGGAGGTCTCTAGACCCCTTTTTCTCACAAGATCTTGGCCTGTACGAAAAGGTCTAAGGGCTGTAATAGAGTGATGAGTGCAGTGGTAGCAGCAGTGGCATGTTGTTCTTACATCTATCACCATCTCTTCCATGAAAATATTGCAGCTGAGGAACTTTCATTCTTTGGCTTCCATGGATCCACCAGGGGATATTTGCATTAACCAAGGAAATGGCCATGGAATTTGGCCATTTTCTGTGTTTATAGGACTGGGTAGCACTGCCAAGCAAATCTGCATGGAGGTGGAGAGGGAAAGCAGTAGGAAGAGGTGTTAGAACTCTTCCTGCTGTTCTGTGTATTACCTGTGCACTTTGAGCATTTCAGGTGTAACAATGGTTCACAGATGTGAAGCCCATCCACCATCAGGGCATGCGTAAGACTAGATGGGTCACTGCTTCAACAGTAAATACTAAAAATAAACTTTATGCTTGATTATAAGTGCAGACCATGGCAGGCCCCAGGAGAGACCTGCCATAGTCTGCATTAGCATGCAGATAACAGATCCCTTTCTCAAGATATATTCCAGAATAAGGCCGAGGGCAGAAAGGGCAATTAACTATGAAAGCTCTGTGTGGATCTTACTCAGGTGAAATAACGCTATCAATGATTTTTTTAAACTCCTTCTGACAAGAAAATGAAGAGTCCACATACCTAATTGCACAAGCATGTAAATATATACAGATGTAACCTCATGATATTTTTATAGCCTTATTATCGCTTCTCGGCCTTTTGGCTAAGATCAAGTGTAATATCTGTTCTTATCAGTTTAATATCTTATATGCCCTCTATTTGAGGACTCTATATTAAATAAATTTTAATTAGTAGTGAACCGGTTTGGTCTAGTGGTTAGGGAGCCAGTCTCTTATCTGAGTATACTTGGGTTGATTCCACCCTCCCCCATGAAGCCTGCTTAGTGACCTTGGGATAGTCACAGCTCTCTTCTGAGCTCTCACAGCCCCATCTACCTCTGTGCTCTGTTGTGGAGAGAAGAACAGAAAGCTTTGTCAGCTGTTTGAGTCCCCTTAACTGGGTGAGAAAAGCGGGGTAGAAAAGCCAACTCCTCCTCTTCCTCCTTCTTGAAACAAAAGAAAAAGGAGTAATCAGTAGATGATTTATATAACTTGAACAAGTCACTATTATTCCAGCCAGAATGTAAAAGAAACTGTGAGCAGGACCAGAGAACCAAGTTTATTCACTGGCATTGTTTATGCCATTGTCAACACACTTTGTTTTAGAGTTTATCCATTAAAAAGAAATCAATTGCATAACATCTAGGAAGTGAAAAGAAAAAAATAGTGTTTGGCAAGCTTTTTGATCTTCTGGAATAAGTCATGACTTTCTATTATATAAGACATCTGGTCTCCCTAAGGGTATCTTTGCACAACAGCTGCCCATATTTTTGCTTTGTGGTATGCCCAATGGAAAGCCTGAGAATCTCTCTGAAAAGCCAAACAGTTCCTGCCTTCCTCTCCCAGGACCTTTCCGTACCATAACTACAAAGCCAACTATGAAAATTTCACAGATTGTTAATCTCACAAAGGTTCTCGAAGGGCCTGCAAGCAAGAGGAGGCTGGTGCAGGCTAAGATCCCAGGTGCAGATAAATTGTGCTTGATTTCATGCACATTCAGTCCAATGAATAGGCATCATGCAGATGTGTCCTAATGCAGGCTCACGCTGAGATAAAAGGAGAGGCAGGAAGACATAGGAAGGATTTTCCCAAATAGCAATCCTCATTGCCCCTTCTACAAGTGGAGTAGGCATCAGGCATCTTCACCTTGTGATGCTCAATGTGTCTGTAACTTACTCATTGCTTTCCCAAGCACTGGATAAGTATGATCACTGAGATTAACTTGCCATGGCAAGGGGCATGTGCAGTCCCATCGCTGCTGCTGTGGCACACCGCCCCAGGGTCTGTTTGCCCTAGGGATGTGCAGAAATGGGGGGGTTTATTCCCATTCGATTTGTATCAAATAGAACGTAAGAAAATTTGTACTAGTTCAAATAGTTCCCCTTCTAATGTGGTAGGATCCTATTTGAAACAAATGTATTCATATGATGAATATCCAATATGAACACATACCTATCCCATACATATTTGATACGTATCAGATACATACCTATACATATCCAATACGTATCCTGTAGCATATCCTCTCTGAAAGCATTAAATCTGCCCTGAATCCACTTTGAATCTGCTCTCAATCCATGCCAAATGCACTCTGGGTCCATTGTAGATGTGACTGGCACAGCCCCTTTCCCACCTCCCAGGTTCACAAATGTTCTGAAGCATTTGTACCAATGTTGTGAAACATTGGTACAAATACGAATATCAATGTACGAATGTTATAACATTTGATTCATATATGAATACACAAATTCATATGAATTCATACAAATATTGAATGTTATGAATATTCATGCACATCCCTAGTTTACCCAGAAGCTGTGCAAATGAAGCTGTGCCAGGCTATACTAGACAGTAGCTACTATAGCTGTACAGCACAGCCAAACACATGGGGCACACTGCAGTGTGCATGGAGCATCTTCTAGGCTAGAAGTAGCTCCGTACGATGCTTATGCTCCATTTACTTCAGGATATTACAAGGGAAAATGTTGGCAAAGAGTGAGCAGCCTTTCTGACTTGTTGGCACAATAGTTTTCACGGGAAGAAAGCAGTGGGGTTCCCATTTTAGGGGCATGCACAAATGAAAAATTCATATGCATCTGAAAATTCATTCCATTATCACATTGTTGATTCAAACATTTCCATCGGTAAATTACTGTGAAAGTGTGAACAGTCGATCAAATTTTCATGTTCATGAGCTGGGAGCTTTGTCTGTTTCGTTTGAAAATCTGGATGTTTGATTGCCTGGATTTCCATTTCAATGTGAAAATTCGTATATTCAGAAATGGGTTTGAATTGTCAAATTTGTTCATGCACCTCCCCATTCCATTTAGAACATTTTATTTTAGTGCTTCTTAGCTACTGGCTTTAAAAAGTAAAAAAAAAAAACCCTTCACCACCACATGCTTTAAAAATAAAATAGCCACAGGATGTTGTTTATTTGTTCATCTCCCCAGAAAGCTTGAAAATTAATATCTGGAATTTATTTTTTGGTTGTTGAGAAGAAATGTGCAAGCTCTCTTGCACAAAAAAGATACAGGACTTTAAAATTGCAGTGGTGCATGGCCATTCAATTATCTCCTCTTTGGGAAAAACGGGAGCATACTAGGAACATAGGCTTAAGATGTCGGTAGCATAAATGCAACTAGATGGTGCTGTTGCACTTAGCTAGTATGTTCAGATGTCAGGCTGACAGCATGGCAAAAATCTTTATCAGATTAGAACAGTGATGGTGAACCTTTTGAGCTCGGTGTGTCAAAATTCGCAAGAAAACCTAGCTAAACTCAGGTGCTGTGTCACTTCTAGAAATATCCATAATTTTGTGATATTTGTAGCTCTAGTAAAAGAGTTATATTTTTGATATATGTATTTTATTAAAAGCAAAAACAAATAATTCTTTACATTAGTGACTTTTGTTGCTAAATCTTCAATTGAAAGTTGGTATTTCATACACTTCAAGAACAAGCAAGCACTACACGTCCAGGTGCCAGGGTGACCAGGTGTGTCACCCAAAAGGGCATGGCGTGTCACCTGTGACACGCGTGTCATAGGTTGGTCATCACCGGATTAGAAAAAGGTCCATCACTGTAATACATGTATATGTATGTGCCTGTTCACATACATCTTCAGATATGCATGCATGCCTACACGTAAATGTAACTGCAGAAACCCAGAGGAACGCTTAAAGATCTCCAAGCTTCTTCTTACAATGGTGGGCTACAATAAGAAACCTTCTAGTAATGTTATTTTCTGCACTTTCTCACACCAGAACTACAAGAGAATTCTGCTACTTAAGCACGTTGCATATATTTAATAAAGTGAACCCTTAACCTCACAGGCAGAGGGACTGGGACAGAGTAACAGTTCATTCCTTCTTCAATAAGAAAGGACAAAAATCCATGGAGAAAATACAGAAGTCCTAAACCCCCTCATAAGAAGCAAAATAAAATACAATACAATCCTAGAGCCTGTGGTGTATCTCCATGTTCCAGGATTACTGGGGAATACTTTCAGCTGTGTGGCATAGCACAAAATACCCCCCAAATGTCCAGACTTAGGTTTGGAACCTCTGGACCTAGCCCTCAGAGGCGTGGGGGTGCAGCTTCACACCTCACACAAGCTTTGAGGCATGGGAGCTTTGGTGATCCAGATCAGCACTGTCAATGCAGATAGCGCTGATCCTGCCCATGCTTCCCTTCAACTGAGATCAGTAGGCCAGATCCACTGATCTGGATTAGCAGCTGGTAAGTGCAGAAAGAGCTGACACTGGGGTAGACATACCGAAAGAGCCCAGAAAAGGTACTTCCAGTCTACACAAACCCAGAAGGGCCGTAGAAGAAGGTGTGGCAGCAGTGAGAAGGACAGGTAAGTGAGGGGAGATGGAGGGGCCTTTACTTAATCCATTTTATATGGGAAACCCAAAGTCAAGCACATCCAGGTACACTTTATTCCAAATTATCTGAATAATACAGATTATGGAAGTGCTGTCTGAATGAAATTTACGTAAACAAACTAGAATCCACTAACCAACAGCTATTCTGCCTTTGTTTTATCTCAAAGATGTTGCAACTGTTCAGCAAAGCACTTCCTGTTAAGCATTCAAAGCACACTTCTTCGAATAGATGAGGAAATTTGTCTTGAGCATTATTTTTGTAGCCTCTTGGGCTAGTTCACAGTGGGATGTTAAAAGCTTTTTCAAGGCTGCACATCATTGAACTGTGAGGAGAGGAGGGAGCAGGTGAAGGACTAATAACCTTCAGTCGGGTTGGAGATACATAACCTATTATTCAATCAAATGTATCTCAGGGGAACTTATAATAAGAGGAAAGAGCACTGACATCAATAGCTTTAGGATCATAGACAAATTGATCAGGGTTTATCTTGTTTGTTTACCATTTAGGCAATATTTATAGGCTGTCTTCAGTATCTTAACTTTTTGTGCAGCCAAAATTTTTATTTTTATTTTTTTGCAGTGGGGTCCATGCTGTTCTGAAGTCCTTAACTACATACTGCTTGTGTATAGTAGAGAGACACTGATCTTCCTGTTCTTCCATACATAAGTAGCTCTCTTCCTTTGTTTACCAAGAGGCTCTTTCCCTCAGTTCTAGTAAGATCAGTTTTTAGAACTGATAGACAAAAAAAGATTTTAAAAGGATCAGATGTTTTGCTTCCCTGTTGTGTAGCTGGTACCTGGCTGCTTGAATATCCTACCATTTAAGGCCCTGTTCACACTTACATGCAGTTGCAGATTCTCCAGAGGAGGTCTGCCCACACCTGCCAGCATCCCAGAGCATCTGGAAACTCCCTCCAGCTGCTCCAATCTTCAATAGCTGAGGACAAGAAAAAGAAGCTGGAGAGCTCCTAATCAGCAAGGTTTACTCCCTCTTCCAGGTGTACAGCTGCAAGTGGGTGAGACAGTGCAGCTGCAAGCCATGGGCAATGTCATTTCACTTTGGAAAGTGCAAACAGATCCTGAATCACCCCAAACCACACTTGATGTTAACCAGCCTTGGATTGTCTTGTTAAACAATTCCAGTAAAGTCTGTGCTGTTAGGAGATGTCCTGCTACGTGGTTTTGAGGGAAATAGCTCACCAGGATGTCTTCTCATGTTAGGATCTACATATATGGTTTAAATAACACAAGAGCAGTTTGGTGCTTAACAGCAAAAAAGAGACACATAGTTTTTTTTAATAATCAATATTAAAAAGAATAAAAAATAAAGGGGCACTACACAGAGTGCTTCAAAAAGCAAAGCAGATTCCCAGGAAGCAGCTTGGATGGCAATCTGGAAATATATAGGAGGAAAGAGGGGGGAAAGCCTATCCTAAGACCCAATGCTATAGTTCGACTGGCTCTCACCCAATGTAGATATCTTCTTCAGATCACATGGCAGCAGGAACTGGATCATACAGGTTTTCTTCAGGATGCAGCAAAGGTTCTCTGTCTCCAAGGCAGAAGAGACTGGTGCAGAACTGTGAGGAATCTGGCTTTGGCTTTCTGGACAAATGCCAGGCGGGATGATCACTTTGTTCAGGATCAGAGGTCAAAGCCGCCCAGAAGGCCAGGAACTGCGGGTCCTGAGTAGGGCAGGATTGCCAGTGCTTCAGCTTGTGATTTCAGAGTGATTTTCAGCATGGCATCAGTGGAAGTGACAAACTCCAGGAACAGGACCACATCTCTCCGAGCCCAGGGAACTCCTTTTATTCTCTCAGAAAGTGGGAGCAGACCAGTCAGATTTGAAGCAAGAGATTTGAATCTGAGGGCAGGGCGGAGCCAAATTTCTAAGGGGCCCCAATGGCTAAACTTCTCACCTACTTGGTTACTTGATGGGTCATCAAGCACTTAAGATCAACATCTGTCTTTGGCTGTACATCTTAAACAAAAGGCTTTATCACTGCATTTTGATAAGCCTAGCTTGGAATTATGATAGTCAACTAATACATGCCAATAAGGCAGCCTTGCTTGTCAGTGTATGGTTTTGGACTCGGAGAGAAAGAAGCGTTTGGGGGGTTCATAGGCTTATAGTGTGAATGAGCTACAGGGCTGTGCACCAGTGCAGACGCTCCTTCTTAGATATCTCACAGCAAGGCACAGCAAAGGCACCACAACAGAGCTATCCCCTCTAGGTGTCTACAGCCACAAAAAAAGAGACAATTCTTGAAAATCAAAATATTTCATGCATAAGGAAGGGAAGTTGTCTTCAGACCTAGTTTTGGACTGGGGTAGGCATGCTGATATATAGAGTACAGCAAATTGATCTGAATATTACTGTGGTACCTTTTGATTGCTGCAAAAATGATTATATCATCTCTTCATTATCACTTCCAAGGGCAGCATGCCCTTTCAGGATAACCACTGCTAATGTCAGTACAGAGTGGCATCTTTTAAAATACCTTTTCAGAATGCAGCTTTCATTTATAGGCCCTTAATTTATTTTATCTCAGAAACTCACATACGGAACCTTGGGGTTTTGTCATTGCTTGTTTATTGGTCTTTCCATCATTATAGTTATTTAGATTGGAGGCATCTGATTAGGACATTGCATTAAAAAAATGTCCACACAGAGACAATGGCAATTGAAGATATTAGGCATGGGAACCAGTCTAGACACAGGCCACCACAAGACAAATGTTTCTAACTACATGCTATGAACCGAATTTGCATCAAGATCCTCACACTTTCATTCCACAGGCTGAAAAGATGCCTATTTCATTTATTTGACCTTATGTTTGCATGCTGATGAAATTAGTCCTGCAAGGTTTTCCCTAGTATTTGAGACCATATGATGTCACAAGTTTGGTATTTGGAACTTCAGTCTCATGACTTTATTCTACTCACTTGGGCAGGTTTCTTCTCTGTACACTGCCAGTGAGTCTTTGGGGCTAAAATGTCTGCCTAGGATCTAGGAGTTGTCAAGTTTTAATCCATGCTCAGAAATAAAAGCAAGGATCTTTAACAGGACAAAGTGCAAGGTTTTGACAAATATGTTGAATTTGTGGGCCTGCTTGTTGAGGCAGCTAGCCATGATATCTCGCTATCTCTAGTTTGTTCTAGTGGTTAAGGAGCCAAACTCATATCTGGGAATACCAGGTTTGATTCCACACTTCCACATGAAGCCAGCTGGGTGACCTTGGTCTAGTCACAGCTCTCTTCTGAGCTCTCAAAGCCCCACCTACAACACAGGGTGTCTGTTGTGGGGAGAAGAATAGAAGCTTTGTTAGCTGCTTTGAATCCCCTTAAATGGGTGAGAAAAGCAGGGTAGAAAAGCCAACTCTTCTTCTTTTTCTTCCTCAACAAGCAACTGATGGCCTGAGGTCTATTCGCATGAGGACCTCTTGAACGTGAGTAGAACACCCTGGGACGTAGCATTCACTCTGCTGGGCCGGTGGTTCCATTTGGAACCACTCCAGCCCATCCCAGGCCACCATACTCACATTCTGGGTGTAGAGCATGAAATCGCACTCTACACTCATTCCTGGCTGCCCCAGGCTGCCCCACAGCTGAACGGGAGGGAGAGCATTCACACTCTTCCACCTGAATAGCTGTGCCCCCCCCCGACTGCCACTATTGAGCCAAAAATGACTCAACAGCTGGCAGCCTGTGCAATTAACTCATCTTGCCAGGCCTGGAGTGCCCCTTGCGTGGCCCAGAGAGTGATCTGCTGCTCTCTGGGCAGGTGTGTGCTCCAGTAGACCAACACCACACTGACAAGTCAAGTGAGTGTGCAGCCGAGCTATTGGGAGTGTGCATGCCTGCACATTGCTCCCCAGGCCATGTGAGGAGCACCCTGGGCCCAATGAGGTAAATCATCGCATGCAGGGATGGGTGGCTCAAACCCCTGGGTGCTGCTGTGCAACTAGGGGTTCACTGCCAGCTGCTGCAGTCTGATCGGGAATGCAGCAATCTGCAGGACACTGGGGCACCCTCAGCTTGGTCTTCCCCTGCTCCTTTCAAGGGGGGGGGTTGAGACTGAACTGGTGATGTCTTCAGTGGGGGCAATGTGCTGCTCCATGTGGTAGACCAGGCCCATGGGCCCAGTCAACCACATGGAGCAGCACATCTGCCAGCCCATTGGGTTGGATCTTCGGCCTACACAGCGGTTCAGCCACCAAGATCTAGGCAGCTGTGCCCTTGCAGATGCCCCCTGCCACCCCCCTGGGCTCGGGCCTACCCAGGGATGCATGCATGCACACACGACTTAGCTTGTCACCGCCAGGTTCAAAGTGACAGGCCCATCCAGCAATGTTGTGTGTCTGCTGGCTCTGATTGGCCAGTTACCCACACCTGCGCAGAACAGCTGGCATTGAACCAGCCATTCTGCGCAGGCATGGATAATTGGCCAATCAGAGCTAGTGGGGTGTGCAGATGCACAATGCTGCCAGCCAGGCCCACCACTTTGAACCCAGTGGGGATGAGGTAACTTATGTGTGTGCGTGCATCCCTGCTAGGGCCCAGTCCGGGGTGGGGGCGGGTGCCTGGGGTGGGTTCATGCAGACTCAAGCTGACCTAATCAGGTCAACTTGAGCCCACAGGAACCCAGGGAAAGGAAAGGACCAGCCTGCCCACCCCTGGGTCAAATTTGACCCAATGGCGGCAGACCTGGGAGGAGTATCCTGCCCCCGTGCCGGCCTTTTTGAGCTAGGCCATGTGGGGACGGGTTCCCTTTTTGCATCTAGGCAGGAACATGCTTCCCCATGTGTCTTACCCTTCGTGCACTGGTTTCCCCACCTATTAATGCAACCTCTCACCCCCACTTAGTACCAAACCAGTCTTAGAAGAAGGGGGAGGAGAAGGAGAAGAGTTTTATATTGTTTATTGTTGTTCTTTGTTGCCTCCAAATTATTAATTCGCTGTGACTGTCTTATATTGTAAATGGTGAGAACTAAATAAAGGTTATTAAAAAGAAGAAAGAAAAGGGAGGGGTCAGGGGACACCCAAGGGTCCGAAAAGGCCTCACAGGGGGTCTGCTGTAGAGTTGGGAGCAGGTAGGGAGTGCAAAGTTGGGGGGAGAGGGAGATGCGATGTGGGGGCTGTTGTCTGCAACAACAAAAAATATCCATGGTGGAGAAAATGTTAAGAACTGCTGTCCTAACCTATCTTACAGAGTTTCTATGTGGATAAAGTGGAGAACAGAATAATGTACACACTAATCTCAAGCTTTTCAGATGAAAGATAAGAGTACAAATGCTATAAAGAAAACTTGGCAATCGCTGGGGCTGCCTCTAGATGGCAAGAGAGAGCACCGGATATAAACAAGACTGTGATTTTTTTTGTTTTTGTTTTTGTTTTTGTTTTGTTTTTGCCATGTCCTGAGAGATGACTACTGCAACCCTTGGCTAGAGCAACCCCCTGAGGACTTCCAGGAGTCAGCCAAACACCAACTTCCATTCTTTTGATGTTTTTCATGTGCTTGGCTGACTCCTGGAAGACCCAGGGTGAATCCCCACAGCAAGCTTATTTCGAATTCAAAACATTTTCAATCCTGGCAAACCCCACGTTAGTTTGGCTTAACACGCTTTCTGCGTGTTAAATCGCCCCAAAACATTGTAAATGTTAATCCTCATTTCAACAGGTCTCACTCCGGTTCGTGCGCTTGAAACATTTTACATTTTTTACTGTGGGAACCCTTCCGTGTTAAGGGATGAGAGTTTCCCTCCCCCAATAGCTTGCTTCCAAAGCAAGCTGTAAAATCCACCACTTAAAGCTACGCTGTAGCGATGGAACCACTTCACACCTGATAACGATCTTGCCATTGAAAGTTCTGATCTTTAAAAAAGGCAAAAGAAAGGAAAGCAGCTTCTGGTTTGGGGAGATGTGTGAATGTTTGTTGCTGCTGCTGCTGCGTGCCCTGAGCAATGGGGAGAGGAGGGGAAAGAATTGCTGGCTGCTCGCTGCCGTTTTTCCTCCATCCAGGAAAGCAGCAGCCACCCAGTCACCCAGCTAGGCTCCGTGAAGGGGTCTGTTATGGGTGGCGTGTTCATGCCAGGAGGAAGAGGACAGGGCAGCCCCGAAAAGCAGTTTTTAAAAAGTAGCCACTGGAGTCCCCCCTTGAGTCACGTACGTCCTCAGAATCCAGATTGAATGCGATTCTGGCTGAAAGTAATGGGATCAGGCAAATTCACGTTTGCATCCAATTCTGTTCTTTCGATTTAGGGAAACTGGATTAAGCTTCTAATGGGGATGCGGCCCCAGACAGGCAAATCCCATATGCATACATAAAGGCAAACAGAACCATTACAATGTACGGTTGCTGGGTTTTCTATAAAAGCATTGCACATTGTGTTTGTCACAGCACTTGAAAATGTCACAGATATGTCAAGCATTTCCATGCAATAATGAGATGATCATGGACTTACTGAATTAAAGAACTTTTGGTTGTTGCTTGAAAAGCTCCAATAGCAGACTTATTTTTGTGGTTATGATGACCATATCTCAGATTTCATCCTCATGGTGAAGGAAGGGACACTTCTGTGGAATACATGGATCTTTCCTCTCAGGTGGAAGGCATGGCATGCATATATCTATGCGGCTCCTCCCCTTTTAGACTTCAAGGACTAGAGGAAATGCCAGAGGCTGTTTGCCAAATGTCAAAAAGAGTGGAAGTATCCTCAGCTCATCTTCATGTCTGACTGCTCATTATGGACTCCCCATTCAGAAAAGTCCAACTGGAGGGTGGAAAGTCCACAGATAAAATAGAGTGACCTGACAATAGCCTGAAGAAGGTTTAAAGTGAAGGTGTGGCCACAGCCTCAGTGTCATTTTTTCCAGTCTGGATGTCTCAAAGAATGCTTTATAACTATTGGAGGTAGGCTTCAAGTCCAAAGACAGAGTAGGCTGGTGTCCCCTGGGCCACCATCAGGAACTCTTTTCTCCTGGTGTGGATGCAGCCTATGTCTTCCAAATGTATCCCATAGTCCCCTGTTACAGACCACCACAGAAAATAATTGGCATTTTGATTTAACACGAGCTTTCTTTTTCCATTTTTGTTTTTTAACTCAGTACAGCCTTCAGGATTCCCAATAGATAAAATATTATCATTCAAAGGAGCTGTATAATTGTTTTAGTTGTTTCCCCACGACATATACTGTAGAACAACACTTAAAACTATTCTACCACACTGAATAAATCAGATTTTATAATACTTGGAAGCAACCACAGCGGAAACAGTGATGAGAACATGCCATTAATTTTTTTATTGACAATTCAAGAGTCTCTCAGAAATGAATCCAAAGGTACTACCGGCCCAGAATAACAGCTGTATGTTCATAGAGTATCAAGTAACAGGAAGAGGACTAAACATTATTTCAGGGTTCTTTTAGTAAACATTTCCAAGAAATTTCAGGTGCTACTTCACCTCTAATGGAAAATGCTATTAGTAAATGGCAAATAGATTTGGCTGCCACTCAAGTCTAAGATAAGAGACACTACTGAGTTCTGCATTTTGGCCTAGCTTTTGTTAAATAAATAATAACACAGTATAATCTGTCTTGTATTAATGTTCATCTGAGGTTGCATTTATTGCTTTCTTATCCCGCCCTACCCAATGACAGTATATATTAAAACACAGTGTCTGAAAGTGGGAAGAGAAAGTCTATCCCCATTTAACCAAAGGCCAGGGCAAAGAGACGTGTCTTCACTACTTTCCTAAACATGTGCCTGATGCACCTCATAGGGTAAAGTATTTCATAGCCTAGAGGCCATCACTGAGAAGGCCCTCTCCTGGGTGCCCACCTGTTTTACACCTGACGGTGTTGATACAACCAGGAGGACCTTCCCTCTAGATCTTACAGCACAGGCAGGTCGATACTTTAAGACCTTCTATAGAACAGGTGATACTCATTCTGTCATTCTGATATGTAAAATCATAAATTAAGTGTACTTCGTTTTTCTCTTGCAGTGTTTTAGAGCCGTGTGACATGATTCATAGCCATGAATACAGCAAAATGGCGCTTTTACTGTACCGCCTTCCATGGAAGGCCAAATTGTCACAGCAGAAGCTCTGGAAACTTTATTATCCCATACTTTTTGTCGTCCGTCATTTCTCTATTCTCACTAGAAAGTGGAGATAGCAGGCAAACATATGCCTCTTTTTTACAGCCTCTGAATACAGCCTAAACCTACTGCACCGGCCATTTTGTTATATAATTGTTGTGCAAGTCTTAGGGATATTGTTACATCATTTTATACCAGAGGGTTTTTTAAAAAAATTAAACTGGCATACCACAAACGCAATACTCAAGTGTGGCAATTTTAGGAGACGAACATGGTTTTGTGTCCTACCCCTTCATTAAACTGAAAAAAGTAGCAAAACTTGGAGCACTGTTATGATATTAAGGAGGATGGGTTGCAAAGAGAAATGTGGTTCATTGCTGCTGTACTAAGAGGATTCCATTAGTTTCTGACTGCTTTCATATCATGATTCTATATGGAAAATGAAGTCCTGTAATAGAAAGGATGCCTGAAATTAGGGATGTCCACAAGTGATTTCTGCTATTCAGAATTTGGATGAATGTGTCCAGATTCTGAGATTCGTGGACTGATTGAATAGGGCCCTATTCAAGAGCCCTATTCATCCACAAATTGAAAAATCCAGTATCTGTAGAAGCTTTGGTCAAAGCTTCTACTGATACTGGATGCCCCGGAGCCTCCCTCCCTAAGCCACCCTCCCCCCAAACCTCCACCCTGCATTCTCCCCGGGGGGGGGGGCTTACCTGCTTTGGTGGTGCCCTGGGCCTCTTTCCAGGCTTTCTGGAACCACAAACAGGCTTTCCAGAAACTAAATACAGGCCTTCTGGTTAAACCTGGGGGGTCTGTATTTAGCTTCCAGAAAGCCTGTTTGTGGTTCCGGGGGGGCCTGGAAGAGGCCCAGGGTGCCACCGGAGTGCTTCTATTCACCTCCCTGGTGCCCCCTTACCTGGGGGGCACTCCAGTGGCACCTTAGACCTCTTCCTGGGCCCTCTGGAACACTGGAAGAAGGGGCGGCAGCAGTGAGAAGAAGAAGGTGGTAGTGTGGAGAAGGCAGTGGCGTAGTCTTCAAGTAAGTGGGGGGATGGGAATGGAGGGATGGTGGGAGGGTTTATTTGTTCCAGGCATGGAACAATAGAATATCTGTGCATGGATACGAATATCCCCACATTTCAGCCACAGCCAAATTTTTCCACATTCTATTCAACTTGAATAGAAGGTGGAAAATGACTCAGTGCACATCCCTACTTGAAATCAGACTGGTTTTGCTGATACTTCCTTGTGATTCCCAAGCCTTAGTGTGATTAATTTATATTACTAGATACGCCCAACTTTGTTCTCCATACTTTTCAGTTCAATAACATTCTAAGCAAAGCAACCCATCCAGCAAACTAGCTGCCTGGAGGCAATTTGTTTTATCAGAAGATTTCCTGTCAAGTTACCTCATGATACAAAATAATGGAGGACAGAAAGTAAACTCAGAACTGCCTGGGGCCTGATCTCATTAAGGTGATCAGGATGACCTAGTGTGGTCTGGGATGGAGCACACCCTGATGTGCTGCTTCAACTGCTAGCTGTTGAGCAGTAAAAACTTCCATAAGTGAAGGCTGTGTGAGGTCAGTGTGGTATGTCTGTATAGTTGTGTGCCGTGTTGCTGGTTGCTGTAGCAATGGCCAGGAGTGCGTGGTCATTGCTATGGTGAAACAGACAGGACCAGATAGCACTGTTCACACTTCACCCAGACCCAGGTAGATGGGACAGGACAGCGCTCGCAATGCAGATGTCAGGCACCATCCCTGATCTTAATTGCCATGGGATGCTTTCCCACAGCAATAAAGTGTGAAATGGCCCCTTCATTCCTAGAGCAGATCTGTGAGACATGGATTGCCAAATTATTCTTAGGCAAACATTGTGGGTGCTGTCCCCCTTTTCTCTTTTTTTCTTCAGAAAATGGATAGGGCAGGTCAGAAGCTTTACAAATACCAAGGGAAACTTCTCCTACCCATATGTCCTATTTCCCATCCCTGCACAGAGACCATCACTTTAAACATGCTGTGTATTGCTTTAGATTTGTTGATTTTTTTAAAAGTGCTTTTAATGTATAGTCTGTTTTTAATCTGTTGTTTACATGCCCATGGGACAGCATAGAAATAATAAATATAGAAATAAATAAACATCCTTTTTTGTGTCAGTGTCGGCAGTAGCTAGAGCTAGAAGTCAAAGTAGAGGTATTTATATGAGTTTATGTACATGTCAATTTAATATTGTATTTATTTTTTAAAAAAATTAAATTAAAAAGGGGTAATTCAAATGCAGGTATTAGGGTTTGATCAGACCGGGCTTTTTCACCAACCCCTTTAAGTAAAAACATCCCATAGACACACACAAAATGAGATCCAAACAGTTAAAAGAATAAGTCTAGTGGTCTTCGGCTCCAGGTCTGGCAATGACTTCCCCTTGACTAGGGATGTGCACAGTTTTTTATTATCATTATTGGTACTGAATCAAATGCAAGACAAATTGTATTTGTTTGAATAAGTCCCCTTCAAATGTAGTGGGATTCGAATTTGTTATGTTCAATCCCATAAAAATCCCATACAGATGCATACAAATCCCATACAAAGCTTCATATGAATGTATCGAAACATTTGATTTGAAACTGAATATCAATCTTTGACTGTGCCAACAAATTCAAATGTCCAAATTCAGCCAAATTCAAATGAATTTTGAATGTGGTGAATATTCATGCACATCCCTACTCTTGACAATGAGTATTTTCGCTGGCCCTGATTAATAACTCATCCATTTTGCATGTTGTGATCGCCTACATTTCCCTCCTCTCTGCTTATGGAACCATTCCAAACAATCCAACTAAAATTAAAAGTCGCTCTGATGGCTGCTCAGCTCTCTAATGTGTTAGGCCTATGTTTGTTACCTGAGGGGACATCATAGGGCTATCTCCAAGCAATTCCTGCAGAAATCTGAGTCTTTATTCAAACAGAAATTATTGGATTTATTCTTAGGTAAACAAAACAAACAATTTCAGGCTCTCTCTTAAGGCAAACGAAACAAATACTTTACATGTCCTTCAGTTGAACATGAAACGGACTCTGACAGGAACTTTGAAGCTCTGGCTCTGTACTTTTCTTTGGTTTCAAAGGTTCCATTGTCTTTGCGCCTTTGTGTGTTTCTTTGATGGAATTTGCTGTTGTTTCATTGTTGCCTAATTTGTATACTTAATAAAATACCCACAACAATAATAAGGTTGGCCTATACTGCTATCTCTTAGACATAGGCCATTCCTAGCTCTCTAAACTTCCTCTTATTTGCCAGAACTGAATGCATGATTGCACTACTAGGCCACACAATATGGTATATGCCTACCTGAGAAAAAATCTCACTGAACTCCATGGAAGTTATTTTTGAATACACATGTATAGTGCTTCCCTGCTAATTTTTCGAAATTATAACTAGAGATGTGAAGTCAGACTTGAGGTCAAATAATAGTCTATAATTACAGGTCTAAAAATCAATGGGGAACGAAGTTAGGAGAGATGAATACTTTTTCTTAGGCTGACGTTCTCCTCCCCCAAGCTAAAAGAGAACTTTTTATTTATAATTTATGCATGTTAAATATTCCCAGGTGGTATGCTCAGTTGTTCTATCAGAATGAAGCAAATATTTGCCTAGTAGCTTAGTGCTGGATTTTCCCAACTCTCTTAATCACAGACAAATTAAGTATGTGTGGTTGAATACATTCAACACTACAAATGCTGCTGTGAGCCACTGGCTCTTTTCAATTAGGCTGGAAACAAATTATTATGTGACCTTTCAATTCCAGTTTGTCAGTGGATGTGAAATCGTTACAGTAATATCAGAATAGCTTTATATTAAATCAGCCATCAGTTGATATAATAATCAACCTCCAAACGTTCAAATTGTTAGTAGAGTTAGCAAATAATCTGTACCTCTCTGAAGGTGAGTAATACATCAATAAGCTGGAGTTAACTATGAAACCAACCTTGGAAGATACAGGGTGGACACTAATGTACAAAGTCATTTATAAGTTAGTAATGACTAACATATCTGACTTTCCAAAAAGGAGTTTAACAAGATCTTAGAGCCTGGGTTTTTAACCTGGCGGTCTATGAAAACCTCACAAGGAGTCCATGAAGGCTTGAATAAATGTTAAGTTGGGGTGAGAGCAGTCTAGGGGGAGTCCAGGGTGGTTTAGGGGTGGGGCAGGGTGGTCTAGGAGTGGGACTTGGGGAAATAAAAAACGAAAGTAGTTCCAGAGCAGCCATGACTAAGAAGATGCCATTCTTTTCAAGATAATGGTGGTCTGTGGCAACAAAAGGTATTTGAAGGGGGCTCCATGGTGACGAAATGGTTAAACACCATTATCTTAGAGCATAGTCATGAGCTTTAACCAAGACTTCAGTGCTTCATGTGCATCTTTACTGTCAAGCATGAATAAACACGCACATCACACTTTAGAGACAGATTGATGAAAGTTTGGGTGTTTTTCCACCACAGCCCTTAGATCCGGATCTAAGGAATGGGTACATTTTTGCAACCATCCTGTTTTTTATACTTGGTAAAATTAAAGGAAGCAGAATGGGAAGATAATATCTTAACCATCTGGAACATCTTTTGGAAAGCTAAAATATCTTTTAAAAGGCAGGTCAAAATGATCAGCCGATACAGTCCCTAAGAGCTGAACAGAACTTGTTGACACATAAAAGCAGCAGCAGAAGAAAAGAAAAAAAAGAGAGAACTTTTTTTTTCCCCAGCAAACAACTTACTTTCTTATGAACTCAGATGTATTAAAATGATGCTGTCGTAAACCAATGTATTTTTAAAGCCGAAAAAGATAAGATGCATCTAGTAACAGGCAACACAGGAAATGGCAACTTTAATAAATAAGTTAATAAATGAAAGAAAATACTATCCTAAAATTCTGGAAACTCTATATCTTTTATAGATACCACATTGAAAACACACCTATTTAGTCAATCATAGTGCCAGAATTAGAGGCCATCCCCATTCCAGAACCCAGTTGATATTTTAAAATACTTTTCATCTTTTGCCACTGTGCATTTAGAATGTAACAAAAGTCTCCACTATGCAGCAGAAACACCTTAATTAAAAGTACTTTCTATTACTGCCCGCCTGTGGGTCTGACTAGGAAGTCTTCACTAGTTAATGGAGTCACAGCCAAAGACTCATGCATATTTCTAAGTTGTGGTCACACCTTGACTTTAGGCCTTTTTCAGTCCATCTCCAGGTCTGATTTGCTCTCACCTTTTTATTTCTGTCAGTTTTACTTGTGGACTTTCCATCTAGGAAAGTTCAAATGAAAGGTGGAAAGTCTACAAATAAAACAGATAGAAATGAAAAGGTGTGAACAGTCAGATCAGAAGATGGACTGCGGAAGGCTTAAAGTGAAGGTGTGACCACAGTCCTAATGTGATCACCTCTAGCACCTAATGATAGGGGTGACAGGGAAAGTTCAAAAAGATTATTTCCGATTAACACTTTATATTAACAAAGATAAAAAGGTGAAGAGTTCTTTCAAGTCAAATCAAGATATGCAGTGGAAAAAAAGGTCAAGTATTTAGGAGTATTTTTATCTAACCAAAATATTGCGTTTTACAAGAACACTTATTTGAGAACCTGGGCTGGGATTAAACAAGATCTCTTAGAATGGTCAAACCTGTGACTATCTCTGATGGGGAGGATTTCGGTGATAAAAATTAATATATTACTGAGAATGATGTTTTTATTTCAAGTATTACCAAAAATAAATAATGCCAAAGACTTTAAGTTTTGGCAGCAAGACATATCAAAGTTTTTTATGGCAAGGAAAGAAGCCTACGATAAAATTCAAACTGATGCAAGACTCTAAAGAAAGAAAGGTTTCAGCCTACCTAATCTAAAATTATAACATACAGCTTCGTGTATGGGGTGGATTGCACAAGCGGTTTTGGCTGAAAGATCAAAGACTATTACACCTGGAGGGAGAAGATTTAAGATATGGATGGCATGGTTATTTGTGGTATAATAAGGCAAGAGTTAATGCGGATTTTAGAAAACACTTTATAAGAAATGCCATACAAAACCTGGTTGAATGATAAAAATAAGTTATATATGAAAATGCCTCTTTTGGTATCACCACAAGAAGGGCTTGTAAAAGAGTTTGGGGAAAGAAAATTATGGTTGAAATTCTAAAATTTGTTGTATAAAAATGATGATGTTAATGAATATGATATTAAAACAAGAGAACAGTTAAACTTAGAGGGAAAATTATACAGTGGTTTGCATTTGTGCAACATATGGACATTTTCAGAAAAGATAAAGAGAATACAAATTTTGAGTTGGAGGAGCAAGAGTGGGAAGTCAAATTGAGTAAGACTGAAAGGGGTATGAGGGGTATGATGTATAAAGTCTTACTTCAAATAGAACTGGAACATGAACAGGTTAAAGACTTGTCAGGCTGAGGAAGGCCATATAAGGAAAAATGTAGTGATGTGTGCAATAACAGGTAACTAGGAGTCAAGAATCACCAGACTGTCACCAGATCTTGAAGGCTGAAATGAAGTAAGGATTACAACACAGGGATTGAGCAAGAGTTGAGTAAGACTGGGTAACAAGTGCGAAATGCCAGGATATGACACACCAACCCAGATAGTGGGAAGGTATAAAACTAGGCACATATGGCTGTGTGTTGCCTTGCCTAGCTGATTGCCCTTTGGGGCCAGGATGGAATGATGTAAGGACTGCAACCGCTACGCAATAAACCTCTTCGGAGAATTTACGGCGTCCCTGTCTGTTTGTTTACACTGGCAGCAGTAGGAATCTGCAGGCTTTCCCGGGATCAGAGAAGCTCAGGCCTTCAGCACCCTGGAGAGCTACGCTGGAGGAATCCTGACAGCCTACGTTCTACAGAGGCAGAGACAGAAGATTGATTCTAGCCAGCACGAACCAAGTGCAACTCTGCAATGCAAGGGCGATGCATTATGAACAGATGGAGATTTATCACCCCACTACCCCCTGACAAGACTGTATGATCACTTGGGCAAGGAATTTTGGGTACAACATTCAAATGGACCAATGGGAAAAACTTTGGGTAAAAGATCTGAAGTTTACGGATTGTATGTCACTGAAAGAGAACATACATAAGATGATGTATAGATGGTATCTAACACCACATAAGCTGAGGAAAATGTATCAAAATATGTCTACAAGGTGTTGGAAATGTAAAAAAGTAGATGGTACTTTTTATCATATGTGGTGGACATGTGAAAAAGCAAGAAAGTACTGGGTAATAATAAGTAATTTGATGAGACAAATTCTAAAGAGTAATTTCAAAGTTAAACCAGAAATATTTTTGTTGGGAATTGTTGATGACAGCTTAAATGGCATAAAGACTTTGATATTATATATGGTGACAGCAGCCAGATTGCTATATGCACAGAAATGGAAGGAAGAAGAGTTACCCACAGAGGAGGAATTGTTAATTAAATTGATGGAAATGGCTGAAATGGACAAAGTGACAAATTTATTAAAAGACAAAACAGTGTTTTGGAAGATTGGGGTCCCTTTATTGAATATCTACAGGTGACAATGGACGGTTTTGGCTGATCTTTTAGGGAGAAGAATAAAAATAAAAGGGGAGCAAAGTATTAAAAGACTATAAGTAGAAGAATCTGTAGAATGGAGGAAGTCACATGGATAATACTAAAGCATTGTAATAATGGGATGTGGGGAATACTTATGCTGAAATGTGTGTAAAATGCTTTGTGAAAATAAATTTTAAAAATTGAAAAAAAAACCAAAGATAAAAAGGGATACCATAACCAGAAAATATTGATAGTCAAATCATTCTAATAAAATGTAGGTAGATTAAATTGAATACCAGGCTAGTTTCTGAGGAAAAGAAGCATCGAATAAAGAGACGAACAAACACGGAGAAAAATGCTGTTTCAAAGCACAAAATGCAATTTAGCTCAGGGAGAAGATTTCACATAATAGCCTAATCTACAAAGGGTCAAATTTAATGAAATTTAGCACAATTTATCTCAGCTTTTCAATAATCTTGCCATAAATGAATATTTCCAATGTTTTTTTAAAAACAATCTCCAGAAGAAGAACTGGAGGAGCAGCTCCAAGGCCTAGGTGCAAAGTAATTTGCAGTCATAATGCTCTTAGATTTCGAGAGTGAGAAAGACCATTTTCACACTCCCTCCTTGCAATATCTGGGAGAGGCCCACCATTCCAAGCTGATTGCTACTGGTGTGGAACAAAGCCATCAGTTTGACTCCTTCTGCCTCTAGGAGGAGGAGAACCTCCTTTAAACCATACCAGTGTGCAGAAAGGAAACCCATAGAGCCAATTTTGCTCCACACTACCAGCAGAGAGGGAGTAGAGACAGGAATGGTGCAGGCCCCATTCCAGAGCCCAGTAACATTTTACAAGCTTCAGAAGATGTCCAACGTTTGGGCCATGGTGAAATGTTCCATTTGTTCTCCAACCTCAAAGATAGACTAGGACAGACTAGCCACTGAGAAAACATCACCAAGCTCTCTTTGTGCCCTTAGCCACATTTCTGGCCCAGAAAGCTTTTTCTAGGCCAGGAGTGTTCTTTGCAGTGCTCACCTATGACATACATATGGAAATGGCCTTTGGTTCTGGGATTTAAAACACACAGAGACATTTGGAAATACCGCTAATATCTCTCAGGCCCCGTCTTCACGGCATCGTTATCTCAAATTCAAAACGTTTTGAGTTCTCCCAGTTCAGACGGCAGTTCGGCTTAACATGCTATTTCCGTGTTAAACCACGTTAAAACGTTTTGAAATAAATCCTGATTTCAACAGGTCTCACTCCGAATCGTGCATCGATACGTGTTTCCTTTTTAACTGTGTGGACAGTACCGTGTTAAGGGATGAGATTCCGTGTTCAGGGTGTCCCTTCCCCAATCGCACTGTATCCAATGGCTGTCCGTATGCTGGGCACGTCATTGGGGGGAGGTGTGTTTCCCTGCCTAATCTGCCTGATCTGAAGTAAAACAGCAGCAGCAGCAGCAGCAGCAAGTAAAGACCCATTCCTTTAAACATTAATACAGAATCTCAGCTGCTTCCTCTCCTTTCTCTTGCAAGCCTGAACTTCTTGGAGCAGCCTTCACAGAGGAGCGCTACAGTGTCGCAAGAAAGCCCCTTCACTCCCTATTAACAATGTTGTGAATTTGTGCAATTTCAGAAGTTCAGACCTTTGAAAGTGAAAGGAGGGGAAGCAGCTGAGATTCTGTATTAATGTTTAAAGGAATGGGGCTTTACTTGCTGCTGCTGCTGCTGTGTGCTCTGAGCAATGAAAAAGCCCCTCACTCCCCTCCAGCCCAACCTCTCGGCGCGAGGGAAGCACGGGTGGGAAAGGGGGATCCAGACTTCTTCGATGGGGGTGATGAGGGAAGAGCACAAAGCTGGAAGAAAAGGGGGAGGGACAGGTGGTGCAGAGGAAAGGAGGCGGAGATCTGCACAGCCATGTGGGAGAGGTCTGATCTCTGTTACTTTGAACTAAGTGAGAGGGGCTGATCCTGGGAGGGAACAGCAATGGGGTGGGCACAATTCTGACTGGCAATGGGCAGGGAGGACTTGCCGTGGGGCCTCCGAAGATTGAATCCGAGATACAGTTGCCGGCGGGATGCCGTTGACACAGATCAAGTTGAAAGTCGGTGGAGACAGTTTCGTTCTGGTTCAGTTATTTTGGTTTCGTTAAACCGAATTAAGGCATGCCGTGCGGATGCAGCCTCAGAGTGGGTTATAACTACTAATAGCAGACTGGCATATTCATGTGGCTCCACCTCTTTCCTTAGACAGAGCAAATACGGGTGTGTGTTTTTTCTCACTATCTTCTAAAGCAAACATATTTTCCTCATCCATATTTGCAGTCCAGGCTCTGGGACAGGACACCCAATCATGTCACCAAGGAGTAGTTGCATGAATCCTCTATTTCACTCTGTCAATGGAGTTCCAACAGAAGCAGTAGTTATTGTGTGAGCACAGACAACAGAGCTGCCGAATAGGCTTCAGAGCATGCTGACAATGGTGCAAACAGAAAGGAGAAGGTCACCTCTAGACGGCATCTGGATATCTTGCTGAGAAGCAATAATGGGATATTGCCTTCCTGGCATGATCAGTTCCTGGCTGGACTGCAGTATTTGCATATTTTTATTATGCACACATCTACCTAATGCCCAGAAGTGTGCATCCCTACCACATAGCTATGACAGCTGCTCTGTCCTCAAGGTAAAAAAAAAAAAAAAGCACTATTGCTGGAAAACCTACAACTAGTACTGGGTTTTCCAGCAGTAGGTTTTAGCACTTTTTAGAAAGGATATAGCTGGGCTATGTTGGGGTTGCCACAGATACTTTTTGCCTTAAGATCTGGTGGGGAAGCCCTCCTGGCTGTCCCACCACTCTCAGTAGTGAAACAGGTCGGCACCTAGGAGAGGGCCTTCTCAAGAATGGCCCCGGGCTATGGAATAGTCTCCCCCTTAAGGTGCATTAGGCTCCATGTCTGTATATGTTTAGGAAGGCAGTAAAGATGCACCTCTGTGCCCTGACCTTTGGCTAAATATGGTTACACTTTCCTCCCACTTTTAGGTAGTACTATTTTTTAATATATATCTGTTTTGTTTAAACATGTTGGTTTTTACATGTGTAGACACTATTGTTTTAAGATATATTGTTTTGTTTAATGCACTGAATTTTGTTACCTGCCCTGAGACCTACGGGTATAGGGCAGGATGGATAAATAATAAATAAATAAATAAATAAATAAATAAATAAATAAATAAATAAATAAATAAATAAATAAATAAATAAATAAATAAATAAATAAATAAATAAATAAATAAATAAATAAATAAATAAATAAAGGCACTATATTCTCCCACCTGGATGGATAAAACCAGGAGGGAAAGATCTTATTCAATGCTCACATCACTGTCACTGCCTTAAGAACATTCAGCCTTGGACATCTTCCTGCCCTTACACACTCTTAGGCTGTGGTCACACCTTCACTTTAAGCCTTCCTCAGTC
This sequence comes from Aspidoscelis tigris stejnegeri, assembly GCA_023333525.1. Taxonomy (NCBI): domain Eukaryota; kingdom Metazoa; phylum Chordata; class Lepidosauria; order Squamata; family Teiidae; genus Aspidoscelis; species Aspidoscelis tigris. The sequence continues at coordinate 90,962,995 of JALMGA010000004.1, forward strand.
CATTTCCAGATCTGACTGCTCATACCTTTTCATTTCTATCTGTTTTATTTGTGGACTTTCCACCCTCCATTTGGACTTTCCTGAATGGAAAGTCTACATATAAAATGGATAGAAATGAAAAGGTCTGAGCAGTCAGACCTGAAGATGGACTGAAGAAGGTTTAAAGTGAAGGTGTGACCACAGATATAGTGCCATCCATGTGCTTTATTCCATAATATCCAAGTATAGTGGAAGAAGTAAGTGTGGTTTGAACAAAGCTTCTGCCAAAGCTTTGCTGTTCCTGAACTAAATCTTCAAGCTAAGAATTAATTAACTCAAACTAAAGCGTTAAGTCTTAGTGTTTATTAATACTGCCACACTCCAGCTTTTATTCCCCCATATGTCTGTGAATCTTCTTTCAGAGCCGGCAGCATCATCTCAACAGATAGTGTTGGATAGAAGGTAGCTTTGCTTCTATCTGCAACTCTGCTGCTATTATTTATCTCTTTTTGCTCTCAATGTGCTGTCTTGGATATGCGGTTATAAAATAAAATAAAATAAAAAGTAAAAGTGATGAGTAAAGAGTGACATATTGTTCCTAGGGAAATAGATTATTGCTTCAAGTTATTTATTTTTTGAGAAATCTATGCTCCCAGTCTCCCATACAGAAGTAGTACAACACAAGAACATAAAGTCTGCAAAGGAAAAGGGTTGGGAAGAGAGAGCAGCTGTAATCCTTCTGTTAAGAAAAAAAGAAAGTTCATAAAACAGTCTGGGCACTGCAGAAAGGAATCATCACTAACCTAACAGGCTCTCTATCAGCCTTTAACCCTGCCAAAATATCATTCTTCTTTTACAGCAAGTGGAATCAAGAGTGGCCCCCTTCCACACATTATGTATTACAGTACTATTTTACACAATGGTCTAATCATTCATTCATTCAGTCAGTTCATTTGTGTACTACTTTCCACAAAAAAATATTGCTCAAGTTGCTTTTCAGGATTATAAAAATCTAAGGCAATCCTGTAATTATTTGTCATCAAAATATCACAAATCAAAATATGCAATCAGTAATACAGTACATGCAACCATACAATCAATAATATTTGAAATAAAACACCACAGCAAAGTACTACAACAAAAATGAACATAACATGGGTGGTCTAGCACCCAGTAGCAATGGGTGCTAGCCTCCCTGCCATGGAAACACCGAAGCACCCATTTGGAAATCTGGATCTACCCACAAAGGGTCTGCCTGCCACCCCAGGTGTTTGGGGGGACGGGGGGGGCAATCTCTGAAGTGGCTCCAAAGTCACTTCGAAGTCATTGCGAAGTCTGTGCAAAATAGCTCTGGAGCGTCTTTGAAGTCTGTGCTGATCTTCAGAGTTCACTCCCCCTAGCCTCCCGTAGACCCCATTGCCAAACTAACATGGAAACGGGTTCCCTTTAATCCGGATGTTCTGGCTGAAAACCCCAGATTAAAGGCCAAAAAGTACCCATATGATTCAGATTTCCCGAGGCGCGGTGGAAACAAATGTGTCCCTAATGGGTGCTGTAGTGGAAATCGGGTCATCCAGCTCTCACGCAAATGGGTCCTCAATGGGTGCTAAAATGGGTACTAAGTGACCCTGGTAAAATACCCAGAGAAGGACTCCCAGTGCACGTCAGTGGGGAGTGGGGAGTGAGGAGGAATCTATATTGAAAGGGCATAGCACAGCCTCCTCTGGGAGCTTCTATCATGGGCAATGACAGAACACACAAGTGCCACGTCTCAAACTTTCATTACACAGATGCCGGCCAAGATGCCTGCAGCAATGCTCACCCACATACCACACAAAGATTTTTCATAGACTGCAGCCGGATCACACACTTGTCAGGCAAGAAGCCATATCCCACACCCAGAGGAGATCTGCCAGGCTACCACTAGCTCACACTAAGTACTGTCCACCTTTTGGAATGCCCATCCAGCCCAAGTCTCAGAAGTTTCAAAACCCTTGGCCAGGGCTTCAAAGTCCCCAGGTGGAACTTTAAAGTCTCTTTGTGGGACTTTTTTGGCTGTGCACACAGAAGCAACACATTTTGCTCAACCACAAAGTATATTGACCCACAAAGCATGCTGCCTGCACACCCTTTATGATCTGGTAAACCATAAGTAGTCTGCTTGTGAACTACTTTTAATGGGTCCACTGGTGGAGTGGGATATGGAAACATTTTAGCACCATGTCCTACTCAATAGCTCCATCCTGCTTGGAAAGAGCATATTACTGGGGGTGGGTCCTCTGCTATTCTACCACATCAGTGTGCCAAAGGCAGAGGGCTGACATGTTCCATGTGCTGCCAATATACTGGTCCATATGGAAATGACCATGGATCCTAATTTCCCAAATCATGACACAGTCTTTTCACAGGCTATATGCGAAAATGCTCCATCCACATCAAAATACACTAATTTCCCCCCATAAATTAAATACTCTCGTGCCAAACAAGATCCTTACACATACACCATATAGGGGTCAATGACAACACCAGGCATGAAAAGCGCCATTTACTATCTTTGATGTCTTTTCACTCAGAATGTAGGTACAACAGGACGTCTGGACAGCCCTTTTCCTTATTATATCGCAACCACAGCACTGATATTTCTGTTTAGATCAAATCTTCTGGTTAAGGTCACCTATAATTAGTACTATTTTGTATTAGTTCTAGTTTTGTTTAAAGGAAAACACGGGAGAATACAAAACCATGGAACCTTGGCATTTAGGTTGTTCCATGTGGACTTTGGTTGATCTCAGAAGCTAAGCAGAATGAGGTTTGGACATAGTCCTTGGTTGAGAAATCAAATGGGAATTCCAGATAGTGGAGGGCAGACTAAAATACACTGAAATAAATAAATGGCAAACCATTTCCACACTGTTACTAATAAGTCACCAGAAGCTAAGTTTGAAACAATTTCACACTAATCCCTCATTATGTGAACAATGGATGTTGCAAAAGTGGTAAGTGCTTAAAGAGGGAAGAATTTCAAGGCCTACATCTTGGTAAGTGAGGTCAATCCAGATTTTCTTCAATGAACTACAATGTGAGAAATCTGTATTTTGATTGGGAAAAAAATCATATTGAACTATGAACGTTGGCTCCAGTAACAAGGAATCAGGTGAAAGATATTTGTATTGGCACGTGTGCAAGTCTGTGAAATGGCTGCAAGAGAAGCACCTAGAGATGCTTTTATCAGTTCTCAGCCTTTTGACTAAGATCAAGGATAGTGTGTAGATGCTTTATCAAATACCTTGCGGAATGCTGGTATGTTTCTTTGTTGCTCTGATTGGTAGAAATAAGTCTGCAGCCTTGTAAACACACCTTTTTAGCTGCACTTCTTCTTCATGTGCATATGTCAGTACTTTGATTAATCCTTTTTCTCAGACTCATTCCTTTTAAATAAACTTCTTAATTATGAGATAAGACCCAGAACAATATTGTATTAAAACTGGTTACTACAATATCCATTGTTAGTACTACATAAATAAGAAATATGCAGAATATGCAGAATATTTTTTTTTAACAGATTACTGCTGGAGTCTCAGGCTGTCACCTATGGATATGAATGTACCTCTGGTGATCTTCCTTGTGCGCATATGAACAACTGAGAAAATGGAGATACAATGACCAGCTGAAAGTTTTAATTTTCCATCACCGTATTCATAAAGAGTCTCTTCTCAATCTCCTGCAGCTTTAGTTGAACATCTTCCCTTTCCTTCATAACAGGGTCATAACTATCACCTAGGAAAAATGGCTTTTTGTCAGCAGTCTGGGACACAAAGGGGGCCCTTTTGGAGAACCACCCTTGCTACACTTTTTGCCAGTTTGGGGCTGAGTTGGCCAGCAACCCCTTTACCAAGGACCTATTCCACCCTAGCTAGACTCAAGTTTCTCTGAACTAGCCAAAGATGTGGAGCAAGAGGTCACATTTTACATTCCTTTTCATATCCCAAGATAGTCATGACCAGTCCTCAGGTGATGGTTCCATAATGCTGCCTACTCCTATAAACCCACAAAAGTTTAAGACTCCCAGATTATTGTAATAACCCTTTATTGGCTTGCAACCTAACTAATAAATAAATGATCAGGAAGTCATGCCTTTCTTCTTTTCTTTCAATAATAATTTTGTAGAACCTCCTGTCTCGCGAAATGCCTACAAACCGACATGAAGCGTGTTAAAGACACTTAGAATTACAGTGATCAAACTCTTTGAAAATGCAGTTGTTACATGCATAGGCTCTTAGCTGCCTGTTAGCTTGTGGGTTTTCATTTTTAAAATGGAAATCTATTCAAATTCAGTAGGCAAGCGGATAAAACAGCATTTCTTGTGGTCCCAGCCGTTCTGAACGGTTTCACTGAAATACAGCAAAGGTTTAACCTTGTCGGTAAATCTAATTATATAAGAATTGATTCCAGTTAAACTGAGTTTTGAGCTTCTCCTCTTTAGAACACAATTGTGAGATATGCCTCTTTAATGTGCGCCTTGGCTCAGGGTGAAATAAAACAGAACTCTCTAATAGTTGTCACCAGTACTTTAATTAAAACGTAATTGCAAACTGTTCAGAGCAATAACTGCCTCTGCTTTTGAAAGCAAACAGTGCAACACAAACAACAGAGCTGCATGCATTTCATATTAAGGCAATAGTCTTCTGCCTAGTTCTTAGAAATCATTTTATTTCAAGCTGACAATTTTGAAAATACAATTTGCTGCCTGTTTGGGACCATCGTCCCCTCTTAAGCACTTAAACAATCAGACACAACGTGAGAAGCATGAAGGAGGAGGAACATAACTGATAACTGTGACAGAGAGACTGTCTTTGAAGCATCGCTGGAGAAGTGTCAGCCCACAACGGTTAGTGCACATCCGTCTCCATTCAGTATTTGCTGGCGAAGTCACATAGTTGTCGAAGGTTACAGCAGCACATAATCTCCCTGAAGGTTTTCCTCAGCTCTTGACTTCGGAATGCATAGATAAGAGGGTCGATGATGGAGTTGCACATAATAAGGATGAGGTACAAATTAAAATGGGACATGAAACAAATGCAATATGGGTTTTGAGGGCATGAGATGTAAAAAAGCAAGTGGAGAAAGAGTGGGGCCCAGCAGACCACAAAGACGCCAATCAAGATGGTCAAAGTGATAGCCCCCTTCATGTTAGCACCTTGGCGAATTGGGCCAGTGCCTGGAAGGACAGCGATCTTTTTAATATGCAGCCGGGCCAGCATGAACATATGGACATAGAGGGAAGCCATGAGGACCAGCATGGTGAAGAACATGCTGATGAGGCAAATGATGACAACACTGCTGTCTGAGTAAATGATAAATAAAATGCCGGAAATGGTGCAAGCTGCCCAGATGCAGGTGATGATGATCCCCACGCGCCTTGCAGTCATGATATTATGGTACTGGAGAGCATAGAAGATAGTAAAATATCGGTCCACGGCTATGGAAAGCAGGCTGCATATGGATGCAAGCAAAGAGCTGCAGATCACAGAGTCGATGACATTGTCAATGCTAACCGTGAAAGCTTGCGCGTTCGTATCCGTATTGTTCAGAAGGGTGATTGCAATGGTCTCTGACCCATTGGAGACACTCACCAGCATGTCGGCCACAGCTAAGCTGCAAATGAAAAAATACATTGGCGAATGCAAATTCTTGTTCTTGGCTATGGCCACAATTACCAGGACATTCTCTAACAAGCTGACAAAACCTAGAATGACAAACACTTCTGGCGACACAAATAGTTGCTCATAGCACCCTTCTGAAGAGTAATCTTTCCCCGTTGACCTATTCCAGCCTCCACCACGCAGTCCGTAGCTGTGATTCCACAAGTCCAAAGGTTGGTGAACTCCATCAAGGTACGTGAAGTTCATTTTTGAAAGCTCCAATCCAAAACCAGATGATGCTGAGCTAGCCTGCTGCTTCTCAATCAAAATCCACTTGTCTCTGGTCTTCTCTCTTCAAACAGTTCTTTGGGATCTTTTGTTTGTTTGTTTTGCTTTTTTTTACTGGCTAGAGAGCTGCCGCACTCATAGGTAGGATGCAGTTCCAAGTAGCAAGCATGATGCACAGCACCAAGAAATCAGATTTCAGGGTACAAGGTGGTGTTGCAACTGATTGCAGTCACTGTCAGCTTATCCACATGTCCATGGGATGGGATGGCTGAATGCTGTTGCAAGAGATACTTTTTTCTTGATAGCTCTGAGAGAGAAACCAGAAGACTAACTCCAGCTGCTGACTGAAACTGCATTTCAGACCATAAATACTACTGAGCTGTGTAGTGTCTGTGTGCCGTTGCTCCTTATACTGTGTTAGAAGAGAAAGATAGTTAATGGCATGCCCCCACCCCCAGTATGCTGAGCAGCCAATGGGAAAGCAGAACTCTGTAAGTGCCGTCAGTGCTGACAGCATTTTCAGAATTCTACACAGCTGGCTTAACAAAACAGCTTTCGCTGCTACACAGCTCCTGGTAGATATAGAAGATAGATGCATCAAAGTTTACTTGCTTCCTCAGAATTATGGAACATTTCATAATGCCCCCAACACCATCACAAAGCAAAGCAACAGACAAAAGCATATCCAGCCAGCTTGCTGTTTGGTCTAAATTTGCTTTACACACACACACATATATATCATAGATACATATATTAAATGACAAGACATACAAAAGGATGTGCAGAAATAACCCTCCAAATTATTTCATCTCGAGTTTTTTTTTTTTACGCCAGTGACCTCCAACAGCTAAGTCAAATGTCTAACAAGAAAATGGTGTACCCAAGGGCTAGAATTCTGTTTTAAAAAGAAACAAATGTAAAATCATTATGTCTAAACCCGTGCTGAAAAATCAATTACTGTACCAGAACTTAACAGAAAAGATGCCATTTATACTTTATTTATTATGATGAAAATCATGTTTTTTGTTCATGAAATGCATTCCAAAGCAATTCCACTCTGTGATTTAATCCTTTTTCATATCTTTCATATCTTTTTCACCTTGGCTAGCAATTGGCACCCACTCATCACATAATTAATGTTCATGCACACAAAACACTTTCCTTCACTATAGACCGCCTAAACAAAGACATTTGTTTCAACTCTTTTTGTGTTATTCTTGGCAGATATAAATGCCACATAATATTGTCAAATAACCATGAGATTAATAATTGTACAACACTGGGAAAGCATAAAATGCTTTTCTGTATGGTACATAGTTTCCTGCACTGTGCTGAGCCAGCCTCAGAAAGAGCTGTATGTATTACAATGGTCTGTCCTTGCCCAGTTGCCACCTACTGAAGTTAGCAATGTGGGCTGTTTTAGCCAGGCATCCAGAAATGGAGGACTTCCAGACCAGCTTGGCACTGGGCTCTTTGTGATCAGTACACCAAACTGGTGCCTGATTCCCACAATCTAGATCATGTTCACATCACAGTAACCTTGAGTTTCCATAAAGCTCAGACAGTTCCCAGCACAGAGCAATCAGCAAATATGGAATGCAAGAACAGAAGAAGGAGGAGGAGGAGGAGTTGGCTTTTCTAACCCACTTTTCTCACCCATTTTAGAGGACTTAAAATGCTGACTATGCTTTCTATTCTTCTACCCACAACAGAGCACCCTGTGAGGTAGAGAGCTGTGACTCGCCCAAGGTCACCCAGCTGACTTCATAGAGGACAACAGAATAAACCTGATGTTCCCAGATAAGATTCCATCTCCCTAATCACTAGACCAAACTAGTCTGATTGCTTTGGAGATTGTTTTAAAGTAGCCTCCCACTGCACTAGGCTATGGTGTCATTTTCACTTTCACACCAAAGGACACTCCAATGCCTGGTCCCACGAGAAGCTGTGTTACATAGGAGGCATGATCTCCAAATGGACCAGTTCACCAAGAAGATGACTCCTTCATAGAGGGCTGCTTGCCTGGGCAGGTATCATCAAGAAGTTCACCAAAGTCAATTCATATTAAATGCATATCTTTGCATGGCTTTCTCAGCATACCATGACCTTTTGGATAGCTAAAAACAAAGAGGTCCCCACCTCAGAAAAAATTAGTTTTCATTGTACTTGCCCCCTTCGCCTTTTGGGAAATATGCATGAAGCCTTTAATTAATTATGGTCATTAAGAATGCCATGAATCAGCTGCTGATTGTTCTTTTTACTTTCCTTATTGTTAAACTAAAGTTTGGGATATATTGCTTTAAATGGAATGTTTCGATATTTAACTAAAATAATTTATTTTTGAAAAAATAATTGTATAGTTTGGTAGAGGCATTTTTTGAAAATAAATTAAACCTCTTGGAAGGAGATTTTAAAAACTATAGAGGTCCTTATAGGAAAAGTGGCATATGGCATGATAAAAATAAATAAAAATAAAATGCATCCACTTAGGGCTTTCCAGACAGCAAGATACAATGTAGAATCTAAACAAGATCCTGAGATTGTCTCTTATCACCGCTGAAGAGATAGGAGGAAAACCATGTGTTTATTTTCACATCTTTTTGAAATCAGGTCACTTGGGGCTAAAGGAAGCCAATCAAATGTCCATCTACTTCCTTTTGTTTCTGTCACATGCTTGGCTAAATTTTGGTAGCCCTAAGAGAGCTGATTCCCAAAACTGTCAACAGACGCAAATGTAAGTATCGCTATATCTGGAGGCTTACAGGTTTTCAGCCACTTCATGAGGAACTAGATTAAGAATGTCAGGGGGATCTCTGCCACCTGGTATATCTCACATCTGGAAGTAGCCTGTCAGGTCTTTTCCAGTTAAATCTATAGGTCAAGCTCTAGGGCAGTGATGGCGAACCTTTTGAGCTCGGTGTGTCAAAATTTGCAAGAAAACCTAGCGTAACTCAGGTGCTGTGTCACATCTAGAAATATCCATAATTTTGTGATATTTATAGCTCTAGTAAAAAAGTTATATTTTTGATATATGTATTTTATTAAAAGCAAAAACAAATAATTCTTTACATAAGTGACTTTTGTTGCTAAATCTTCAATTGAAAGTTGGTATTTCATACACTTCAAGAACAAGCAAGCACTACACGCCCAGGTGTCAGGGTGACCAGGTGTGTCACCCAAAAGGGCTTGGCGTGTCACCTGTGACACGCGTGTCATAGGTTGGCCATCACCGCTCTAGGGGGAACAGAAACAAGATGTGTTGAGCTTAGGGATGTGCACGAATATTCACAACATTCAAAATTCATTCAAATTTGGCCAAATTGAATATTTGCATCAATTCGAATATTGGCACATTTGAAGATTGACATTCAAATTTGAATAAAATGTTTCGATACATTTGTATGAAGCTTTGTATGGGAATTGTATGTATTTGTATATCATCCGTATGGCATTAAACATTCAAACTACATTTGAACGGGATCTATTAGAACAAATAAGAATTTTCTTGCATACAATTCAATATGAATAGAATAAAAAACAAAAACGACATTCATGCACATCTCTAGTTGTTCTTCCTAATCAGCTGCCAGACTTGCTTCCATTAATCTGTTCATCTTAAAAATTAAGAATTTATTCCCCACCCTTTACCTGAATGAAGTCAGGGCTTCCCTTTGGCGGTACCAGTATGTGGAAAGAAGGATCCTAGTATGCTTGTTGGTCCAGTATACCAGTCAATGTTGAATCACCATATGAATCAGCGTGTTTGTTGTTCTCTTCAATATAGAACAGATTAACTTTGAAATCCATGAAAATACAAAGATCATTCAAACCAAGCTGGGAGGTTAAAAGCCCTCCAGCTACGGTTGGACTGCAACTTTCATAATTCCAGCTAGCTGTTTTATTTTGAGATGAAGCAGAGACACCTGCTTGGGAGAGAGAACAGCCTCAGGGAACATCCTCGCTAGAACAAAATGCTTGCTTATTAGAGAATGCAGTTGGGTCTGTCTCTGATTCAGAGGCACTTGGCAGTCTGGCCATCCCACAGGGAAGTGAAGGAACAAAGTTCAAGAGCTCAGGTGTCCATTGAGGCTTTGAGACAGACAGGCTTCTTAAAAGGCCTTTAAGAGAAATACTTTGGAATGAGGGAGGAGTGTCATTAACTTCATCATTACCAGCTTCTGATAACTTATTTCAGCAATAGTCTCCCCTGACTCTTTGCTTACCCTTTTTAAACCCCATGACTCTTGGTTTTCAGCTCGACTATGAAGAATCTTAACCATAACTGAATGTGTAATTGTTAGAGACTGGCTGCATCCACCTTTTCAGACTAGGTGATATCCATGACTGTCTTGTGTCCTAATGTTAGCAGGAACTCTGGGAGAAGACCTATCTTTCTCAACTTCTCAACTTCTCCTGCAATCTGTACTTCCATTTTGTTTGAAAGAGATTCCTGAAGCATCAGAGAGGCTAGTCCAGCTGGAGGGAAAATCGATTTTAGCCAGTAGTGAATCTTTGAGATCCAAATACAGATCTCAGTTTTGATTTTGCCCACTTCTAGTTTTCAGCCGCATTGGGGACACAGGTTGGCAGACCTAATATAGTATGAAGAAATTTGTTTTGTAGGAATTGAAAAGAAGCAGTTCCACTGTATGTGTACACCTGAGATCCATTCAAGAGCTGAAGTATAACCTTGGTTACAAAGACTTGGGTTGCTGTTGGGATGAACTGTCTACCAGTTCTGTAGTAAAATCTAATAATTGCTTGCACGTTCCTTTGAGTGTTTGCTGTAGCACTTTTGGTATGTGTGGACCAATTATTCCTTGCATTGAAATTTATTGCTAAATACTTGAATGATGTAACTTGTTTGATAGAATCAGCACCAATCTTCCAATTGTATTTGACTTTCTTCTTTGCAAACACCAGCACCTTAGACTTTGTGTAGTGTATTATAATAGTTGTGTAGTTCCTTATTACAATATGACTCCAAAGCTTTTAACGTGTTTTAATCTCACCTGGGTTAGAGAAAGAAGTGCTACATCATCAAAGTAGCATCGACAAACACCTTTTGATCCTCATCTGCAGCCTAAATGAAAACACACAACTCCAAATAAGATGTATCCAGCAAGGACACCTAACAGAGAAAGTACAGACTTTTAATGGAGTCAAACAAGGCTGTGTGTTGGTGCCTGCTCTATTTAATTTTTATATAAATTCTTTGGTGGTAAATATGGAAGCAGTGCAAATACATCCTGTGAGTTAGGTGGGGCTGTGTGACCTCAGAAAGAGAGCTGTGCCTAGCCCATAGTCACCCAGCTGGCTTTGTGGAGGAGTGTGGAATCACACCCAGTGACTATGAGATATGAATCCTGTACTCCAGTGGTTCTCAACCTGGGGGTTGGGACCCCTTTGGGAGTCGAACTACCCTTTCAGAGGGATCACGATGAGTCTCCCACTGCCCTTCCCTCCCAATTCCCAGCTGCTCCGCTCCCGTGGTTGGGGGTCTCCACAACATGAGGAACTCTATTAAGGGGTTGTGGCATTAGGAAGGTTGAGAACCGCTGCTGTACTCTAACCACAAGACCAAACTAGTTCAGTTTTTAGGGGATGGAAAAGTGGGATTATTGTGGGGAAGCCACAGGTGCATGAGGTAACCCCACCGTAGAGGTGCCATAATGACAGTGCATGCAGCCTTGGTGTCCCTCTAGAAACCAATTTGAGCAACAGGAGCTAACACCAATAGCCACTCGTCCACCATCATTTTATCAGCAATAAATGCTTCAGCAGGGTATGCTTCAAATAACAAGATGAGTATGCATACTGATCTACAATTTGTTTCATGATCTACTTTAATTTCTAAGAATATTAACCAAAGGGAGAAAATCTGTTCTAAATTCTGTGTATCCTGTTCTAATGTCTGCAAGTGTCTTCTTCTGGGATGCTGTTAAAGTTTGGTTTTCTTTGTTTTCATTAGTGAGAGGTTCCATCGGCCAGAGCAAGTTATCTTTAGGTGTCTCTTCCCTTAGAAATTTATTGTTCTCTAAATATGTGTCTCACCTCTGCTTAATAACTGATGCAGTAGAGAATCTATGAGTACTCACTGCATACATATTTCAAAATTAAGAAGAAAAATCTTAATTCTTAGAGGCATTATTGATTTTTGAAAGGTGAACAAAAAATTCTCTCTAGTAATATAGCCTATGCAGTCATTTCACATTAATCAAATCTGGGTGTTTTTCCATTGTCACTAAAAGTACCCATTAAGTACCCATTAATGGGTATGTAATGGCATTTTTGTACCCATTAATGGGTACTTCTAGTGACAGTGGAAAAACACCCTCTATCTAAATTGGTTGATTTTTAAGTAACTGGGCTAAGGAAAGTACAGTCTGTTCTTGTTGTTGTTTTAATTCTTCCCAAAGCTGAAGTTAAACTTATTCATAAAGATTGTCAAAGTCATGATTTCATGGTAGTAATTGCTATTTAAAACATTATCAGCAGGGAGCTATGATCAGTCATTCTAATGATTCCAGAATTCCTTATGTAGATAAAGATAGAGGCTTTTCACTGTTTTATATATTTGTAAGAGTGTCTCTATCCCGATTATTATTGGTTTTGTTAAAGAAAAATATGGACATGGAGCTTTTCTACATGATGCTGGCCCAAAACAGGCAACCCAAGCCATGATGGGCAAGTCTGCTGCTGGCACCCAAGGATCCTCCACAACATGGACAAAAGTTCCCGGCCTCTAAAGTTGCCAGCCAGGATTCAAAAGTGGCACACTTTAGGTTTGCTTCTAGGTGTCCAATGAAATAGTGCCAGGGGTCTTAACTATGATAAACTGGACCATGTGGTAGTGACACAAGAGCCACCGATCTGGTATGGATCATTTACAAGGAGTCCATACTTGGAACAGGCTACAACACCACTGTGAGACCAGTACAGAGTGGCATGTACCTTCCACACACATTCCTGTCTTGTCTAGCCACCCCTGCAACACTGGGGAAAACAGGTCTGTTGGTGCCCTGGTATAGGCAGATTGATCCATTCAGGAATGGGTCAGTCTACAGAGAGGGAGGGGCCTCTCTCTTCCATACTAACATGCAGAAGAGAAGGGCCTGAAGAAAACCAGGCTGTACTATAGACCAGTCCCCAGTAAGTATAAAAGGAATAAATTGTTTGGGTGGAGAATGCCTCATATCCAGTTATTCTGGTGGGACCTCAGGTTACTAGGCTGGTATAATGAACTGCTTGAGGCAGATTGCAATTGGCTGGTGTGTGTTTTCAAGGGAAAGAGAAGAAAAAAGAAGTTTCAAGGCAGGAATAATTGCAAAATACACAATCTTTAGTGAAAGAAAATTAATAAAAGGCCAATTTATTACAAGGCTACAATAACTTCCAGTGACAAACCTTGGCAATACCATGCTCACTACAAAAATATCGGGAGGCAAAACAAAGACGACAGCTTTTAAAAGGCAAGGTATTGCGACAATGTTAAAGAGCATTGGTTTGTGGAGATCAAAAAAAGTGAAACTGTGCTACAGTAAGGTAGCAAAATTATTCTTTTCTCAAAATGTTTGTTTGTAGTGTAATCTAGCAAGATCCCTAACATTTCAAACAACTACCTCCCAGTTTTTTCAGTTGTCTGAGGTCCTTCTCCTCACTTGGTCAACAAAAACCTCCTCCCAGAGTTCTCACTATTCATCCACAAAGCACTAGACTCACCAAGAAAATGCAACAAACAGGGGTAACAAAAAAGCAGTTCCCACCCTCAAAGTCTTCTCTTAGGAAACTCATTGCTGGGCAAGAAAGGAAAAGGAGGGGAGGTTTTTGATCTTGGATCTCTGCATATGCAGGAACAAGGTATGAGATTGAGGGAGAAAAAATGCACTTGAAGCTCTAGGATGGATTGGATGATCTTGCAGTTCTGGCTTCAGAAATGAACAGCTTTTCCAGTTTTTCAACAATAGTAGTGAGGGAAAGGCCACCTCTGTCATGGTCAGCCAGGAGGAGGACTCAGAGGATGAGAAGGACTCACTTCCTCAGGTACAGGAGGAACCTGAGGTGATGCCAGGACCCAGTTCTGACCCTCCAGCCCCATTGGAGCCTAGGGTTCAGCAGCCCAGCCTTACCACAGCAGAAGTGCAGGATGTGGGAGACATGGAACAGCAGAGCCCACAGATCCCTAGCTTTAAGCAAAGGAGAGCAGAGAAGGAAGGGTTGAGACGCTCAAAGAGACTTGCTTAGAAACATGCAGCTGATAATCAGCAGCTGGAATCTGAAAGTGCAAGATAAAACACCTGGCAGATGCTCAGGCCTTTCGTCAGAAACTATTGTTTACCTTAAGAGAAAGCTGCTGTATCTGACTCCTGGACTGCTTGGAAACCCTAGACCTTGGAACGGACCTGTTGACCATCCTTCTGGCTGCCCTGACCTCGGACTGGACTGTTTGTATTACTCTCGTTAACCCTGGACTTGGACTGTTTCTGGATTTCTTCTTTTTGGACATCGTTTGGGCTGTACCTTCGCTGAGCAATCTCTTGTCAGCTGTGTGCTTGTGAGTGTGCTGGCAGCTTTCCCGGACAACCTCCATGATCTTCAGCTCTTGAAGGGAAAAAACTGCTTACTGCTGAGAATAAAACTTATGACTTTTTATACTTGTGTAGCTAAAAATAGAACAAGTACCAGTTTGTATAAGATCTGGCTTGAAATCTTCACTTTTGATAGGTGTATTTGAAATGTATGTTTAAAATTATTGTTTACTGCAGAGCAGCAATGTAGAGAACAATGGTGAGGCATGAGGCATATCTGCATTTTGTTTATGGGTTAAATGCAAACTAAGGCATCAAGATACAATCATACTGGAGGAAGGCTGAGGAAACACCAGGCCTAAAAATCTTAGATTCATCAATTATTCCCAAAAGACAGTGCCAAATGTGAAAGGGGATTTCAAAAATAGCAAAGAGTATACAAACAGAATTAAGTCTTCCAGGTGAAACAAAAGACTATCTCTTAATGGCTACCACATACCTCAGTGATGTTCTTGTTTCCTGGAAAGGCTTGGGGGATGCAGAATACTTGGTTTCAAAGTGGAGTTTTATTTCTGGTCTTCAGATACTTCTCATAGCAAGCTATGGTCAAGATAGCCATATAACATACAGCCCATAATCCAAGAATACTTGTTATTTCACATTGCATGTATACAAACCTATTATACACATGTCCAGCATCTTTGCCACTAGTTGTCTAACACATACGGTGCTTATAACTCCAAACACGTGATAGAAAAGCTGTGTCAGGGACAAAGGTCTAGACATGCCACATTCATGGTAAACATTTCAGTGGCACAGAAAGCATCTGTCCAAATGCAGTGTAAAGTTGAACATCTCAGCTGACAAGTCTGTTTACTGCTTTCTAAACAGCGCTTCAATGGAATATTTTTCTTCTCCCTTTAGGATATGGCAAACAGTTTAAAGAATGAGCAATCAAAGCTCTTAATGAGTTGTTGATTAAGGATTCCGTTTCAAATACAAGGAAGCATGTATGTAGCTGTTAAGATCTTGATAACAGATCAGATCAACCTGCCAAACAACAAAGCAATTTGAGTAAGAGATGCTCCACTCTGTTGCCAAGACCTCACAGCTGCATATGTATCAACACTTTATAGTAGGGATGACTAATTAGCACTCATTAAGCACTCTCATGGCTGGAGATGAACTGCTTAGAAAGCAGGGAAAGGAACAATTACAAATGGAGAAACTAGCTTTCTACTATCATAAGCTAGGGATGAGCATGAATTTCCATATCATTCGTTATCCAGACGAATTCGGACATTTGTGCACGAATCGAATGTCATGACATTCATACATTGACATTTGCACAGATATGAATGTTTCGGAACATTCATGCAAATGATTCGGGTATTCATTAAGCTGGATGCATCCAGACAAGTTTAGACTGTGCATTGGAATGCGCAGTCCTGATTAAGCAGTCACACACGCTGATTGATTGATCATTGTGGCACTTCATTCTACAACCGAGACTGTGTACTTACTTTAATGTGGGATTCACAACACTCACTGCACAGTATTTTGATACGTCGAAGCTTCAAGCCCATGCAAGTAGGATAGCGAGAAAATTTAGCGAGATGCTGGCTAAGCAGGAAGGGCAGCTCAAAATTTGATTGGCTGCCTCAACCCACATGACAGTGCACACCGACTCAACTCTCGTAGCTCCGATAGGGGAAAATATGGAGCTTCCTTCCAGTCAGGATACTTCATCTTTGCTATGCAGTTAGTGTACTGCACTTTTAGATCTAACTGCAGATTTATTCAACTAGTCTGGAAGTAGTCCCTATGGGCAAAGAGCTGGTGCACAGTTATCTCCATCAGGTCCATACTAAACTGAACAAAAGGGAGGGAAAGATAAAGTTACACTAAATTGTTATTCTGTATTATGCAAAAGAAGAAATGTATTGTTTTGTGTGTCTCATAACCAATAAATTAACTGTATTTTCATTTTTAAATAAATTACATAATACAATATTAATACATACATAAAATCAAAGAAATAAACTATGTAAGTAGAAAATGGAGTACGATACCATCAATATACCAATTTTAATAATAGTTTTTTTTAATGTGAGCTGCCTTTGAGATGTGAACCTTTTTTCTTCCTTTAATATGCTGATATTTATATTTTGCAATGCACAATTGGTCTTTTTCTTGGGGTATAAAGGCAAATAATGTCTACTCAAAATCATGGCAATGAGTCACCTCTCAGTATGGTAAGCAATGCTTAATTGCATTCATCAGTGCTTATCTTTTTTCTGAAATCACCACCACCACCATCACCATAATAACAATCATCTTTGCTGATAACAGACCTTGGATCTTGAAATGAAATCAAAGCAAGAGAAAGTTAATAACAACAGAATCACATATTTTCCCCTAGACTGGTGACTTACACAGAACTTCAAGAGCAATTTGATTTCCACCCATCTCTTACTAACACCCAGAGAGCTTTAAGCGGAAGACAGTTCCCATAGCTCTGAGTGCTACCAAAACAAACATATTCTTCTGGGTATAGTGTTTAATAATTCAAAGGGATGCAGAGAGAAAGATGGTTTCTGTAAGCTGAAAGAGTTATGGGACATATATACATTTCCCATATAAATCTTGATTTCAGCTAATTAAAACAAAAACAAAAACAGTTTCCTAAATAAAATTATCTTGCCTGTTTTAAGATGTTTGTGAGCCTGTTCAGAAGGCATGGTTATGAAGCTAATTTCAAAATCTTAAAAATCAACCATCTCTTTACAAAACATTATTCAATCACTTTGTTTATCTATTATATCTGAATCACAAAGCTCAGCGCAAGTGGAAGGATAGATGAGGGTAACTAGTTCTGAATTTGGGAGTTCTCCCTCAGAAGAAATAGGTTTGGAGTTTGAGGGTGAAGAAGAAGAAGAAGAACTTTGCTTTTCTACCTGCTTTTCTCACGCATATAAGGGCACTCAAAACAGCTGACAAAGCTTTCTGTTCTTCTCCCCACAACAGAACACACTGTGAGGTGAGTGGGGCTGTGAGATCTCAGAAGAGAACTGTGAGTAGCACAAGGCCACCCACCTGGCTTCATGGAACAGTGCGGAATCAAATCCAGTATTTCTAGATAAGAGTTTGGCTCCCTAATCACTAGACCAAACTGGCTTAGCTGGTCAGCTTCTACACCATTTTACAGAGATTTCAGATTTCCTAGTCATTCCTTGTACTTGCGACTTATATGCCAATGAGATGCCAATCTTAAATCCAATATAGCGTTCTAAAGATTCTTGTATCTTGGTGGACCCCTGCCTTTGCTGACACAGCACTCTCAAAGCCAGGGATTCTGGGAAAGACATGGCTATATCTGGTCACCATCTGTTGCACTAAAAAGACCCTAATTGTTATACTCATCAACATAACTGTGCAGGAGGTACCTTTATGATGTGAACTTCTTTTCTTGCTTTAATATGTTGATATTTATATTAAGCAATTTTATTGGTATCTCTGGGATATTTGGGGCACAGACTCTTGAGCCATTGAGAAAAAATACTGGTGGTAGCAGTTATATAAAGCAATCACTATGACATGCTAGAAATAATAGGCAACACTGCAAAATTGGAAAATTTTCAAGCAGAGGAAACAATTATTTGTATCTACCCTCTGATATTCATAGGCCATCTACACTTCTGGTCTTTAGGCACCAATTGAAGACTTACCTTTCTACCCAGGTCTTTCCAGAGGGAATGTTAGTTTGCTTGTATGTTTGCTTCCTCCATCCATGATTTTATTTATGCTTTTGTATAACCATTATGATTTTAGTTGTTTTTATTCTTTGTATACCACTTCAAGATGATATTTTAATGCAAAGCAATGTAGAGCTATTTTAAATTAATAAGTTATGAATAAAAGCTGCTTCAGAGAGTTAGGGTATCTCCACATACAGGTTGACACCTGTGATTCTCCCAGAACTGCATTAAGCATGCCAGACATGATAATGCCATTCCCAGTACAGTCCTGGGACAATGAGCTGATATCTCATAAAACTACTATTATGGGTCTTCATAATTGTTCTCCTTTCTTGAATGGCTGCTGGGATCTTCTGAAATAAAGTTAAATTGTATAATTGGAAACCAACCAACCATGCATCATCATCATCATCATCATCATCACAATAACAACAGATGAAGGGAAGACCTGGCTGTGGCTTACAAATGGAACACTTGAAGGAAACAGAAGGCCTGATTTTGGCCACACAAGAACAGGCTTTCAGGACCAATGCAATAAAAGCCAAAATAGAAAAATCAGCTTTAGACATCAAGTGCCAATTATGCAAAGAGGTTGGAGAAACGATCAAGCACATGCTCAGCTGCTGCAAAAAGATTGTGCACACTGATTACAAACCACAACACAGCCCCATCACCAAAATGATCCACTGGAATCTGTGCCACAATTACCATCTGCCAGCAGCACAGTACTGGTGGGATCATAAGCCTGAAACAGTGGTCAAAAGCGCTCTGTTAAGGCAAGTGTGAACAAGCCCTCAGTATCTGTTAATCCCTTTTCCTTAAATGGTTATTAGCATTTTCCACTAACAAGAATGTCATTTTAAATCAGAATTTCTATTTCAAGTATGAATGAGCAGATCTAAACAGCTCTTTCCATTTGCTGATATCAATTAATGACTTCTGGTGTAATTCCATTCTGCGTTGATCACTTTCAGCCAAGCTAGCCTAACCTAAAATTACCTCAAAACAAAGCATTACAAATTTTATACAGGTTTAAAACAAAACAAATCCTTCATTGCCCACTGGTACATTTTTCTCCCTCCCTTTCTCATTCTGTTTTTAAACACCATCTGCTCAGACAGAGGAACCACGGAAAAGCATAGGGGTTTTTTTGCACTGAATACTCATATAAATATTCAGCAGTATATCATTTGTTTAAGACAATTAGAAGCTTCATTCTGCTTTGAAATACCCTAAGCTTATTAAAAAGCTTATTAATTTATGGCCCATTTCAGACACCATCTTTGAAAGCTTAATTACACAAGGTTAATAAATGCTTTTATTGAAAAGGCTGCAAGCCGTTCAAATGTTTAGAAATAAATTTGCAACAATTGCTTTGGTCTATTAAACAGGATCGTGTGTCTAGGAGATTGAATACATGAGTTATAATTTCACACAACAGATTCCTTCCCAGCACATTTAAGGATACATTTAACTGAGTTTATTGATTATTGTTGCAATCCAACAAGAGTGACCTCATGTGAATCTTCTTGTGACGGCTATTTTGCACAACTATATATTGAATATAGAGAGAGACAATGTATGGCATTATGGGAATAATCTTGTTGCTGATAATTAGTTAAGAAACGTCCCACTGGACTGGACATGGATGACTGCATCATATTGGTTTCCTTGATTTCCTGGATCTATTTAGAAGGTGTTGTTAAAGACAGTGAATAGGATGGAAGTCCACGCACTCTTGCAGATTCTCTATAACTGCATTCACGCACACAGACAACACCTTAAGAAGTTAAGAACATAATGAGTGCTCCACTGGATTGGCCCCATGACCTATCTAGTTGAGCATTCTGCTCTCACAGTGGCAACCAGCTACATAAGAAAGCTACCAACAGAACATGGGCATATAACTTGTGCTGTGTGCAGTCTCCCAGCAACTGGTCTTTGGAGGCAAGCCACTTCCTGCTGCCATCAGAGCTATATCATTTCTGAGATGCAATGATGTGTCTGCACTAACAATTTGTATAAGGGCAATACTGTGTTAGGAAGCAGTAATGCCGGGTATTGCTCCACCACCATGACTGCTTCCTGCCTAGACAGCACAGTGTGGACAACATTGTCTTTGCACATTTTTGTGACATGCAATCCAGGCAATTCAGCTGCTGTTGCATTCCCAGATGTTCAGATCACTAATACTGCACATGCATGGTCAGGTGTTTCAACATCTATACATGCACACTGGATGGAGCTACAGTGGTGGCTAGCTTAAAAAACACTGTTGCTAGAAAGACTGTGAGCACTGCTGGGTTTTCCAGGAATAGTATTTTGCACTTTTTTGGGGGGGGGGGATCAAGGCTATGATAGGCTTACCTATGATACTTGGGGGTGACACCACTGTAACAGCACCATAATGGTGCAATATTCATCCCATCTTGACTAGGCCTTAGAATATCTGTTTTCAATACCATTTTCCACCACCATTTTCCGATTGCCAAGGCAGGCAGGATAATGGCTTGATTTATGTTCCAATTCCAAAAATTTTCAACCCCCATTTCCCGATTGCCAAGGTAATCATGAAATAAAGGCTTGATTTTCTCCCTTTTAAACTTGGCAGGTGGTCTTGCAGATCCTGGCGGAGTGGAGGAGCGCAAAACTGCTCAAGCGCCTAAATGCCGCTAAACTTCATAGCGGCTTTTGGTCTTTAAAATTATTTATAAATTTATTATTATGAAATAAGTTTTCTTTTAACTTTTTTTCCATGCCTCTCAGCCCAGTCCTGGCTTTCAGTGCCACTAAGGGACGGGGGGATGTGGCACAGGAGTGGGCTTCCATTGAGGAGAGAGGGGGTGGAGAGGAAGCGCTGCTGCTCCCCCATGCCAGCGTTTGGCTTGGTTTGAATGGAGACATCTCCATCTGTGCTCAACCCTAACCCAGCCCATATTTCCAGGTATGGCATGGGAACGGGCTGGGAGCAATCTCGGACCCGCTCCCAGTCCCATGCGTTCTGATCCTTCTCCAAACAGCTTGCATGGGGACGCAGCCTGTGTTGACTCATTGGGTTGACTCTACCATTGTGCTAAGGTCTCTTTTGTGAGCAGTCACTACCAGCTCTGATTCCATTCGTATATAAGAGCAGGATTTTCAGCTCCATCACTTTACACTTGTTTACAATCCATGCCATCTGCCATCTTGATGCCCAGAAACCAATGGCATCTGCCCAGCATCAAACGGCACCTGCCAGGATATGAATTACTATAATTGCAAAACACAAGAAAGAGTCTATGACCCACAAAACACAATCAATACATTCAAAGTGTTCCAGACTGAGTAATTCAGGTGGTTCTAGTTGACTTGTCCTCATACTTGCCAGACATGTTTCACCTAAACAGTCTTTTTCAATGGCAAAAAGTAACTGTGATCCAGCACTTACCATCACATACTTCTTAATGCATAAAGCTCCAATGACACCCTGAAGCAACCGTGGCTGCGCAGAGCATCAGCGTGATTGTACTGAGGGCGCAGCCCAGAGCGAAAGGAAGTGCGAAAACACCCCATTACAGCACCATGCCCCTTCCTTATGTATATTTAGGAAGATGGTGAAAACACACCTCTTTACCCTGCCCTTTGGCTGAGATGTTTATATTTCCTCTCCCAGTACAGATACCATCAGTTTGTGTATTATTCTGTATTGTTTTAGATTTGTTGGATTTTTAAAGGGCTTTTAACGTATATTGTTTTTAAGCTGTTGTTTTAACGGTTGTTACCCGCCCAGTGACCTTCAGGCATGGGGCAGGATAGAAATGCAAATAATAAATAAATAAATAAATAAATAAATAAATAAATAAATAAATAGTATAAAACTATCAGCTTCACATAAATAGAGAAGGCAAACCTGAGCATTTATTTTTATATCACATCATTGTATGTTTGGGGGAAGGGCCTTCAACTGACATCTGAAAGATGTTAAATCTGGAAGGTGAATGTTCTTGAAGAAACCACAGAGGTATCGCAATCAAGAAGTCTGAGATTTGATCACACCTTTATGTATTCCATCACTGAAGGGATGCTTAGAAGGGCTCTCTTAAGACTGAAGGAGAGCAGTTCAGTAATTTCCTTCTTTCTGACTGATCACCTGGCACCACACTAGGACAATGAAACATACATATATACACATACCTGCAACAAAAATAAGATTACTATGAAGAGCACAAGACACTACATGCCAATATTTTATTTTTTCCTTTATTAATTCTTACAAAATATTCATTAGCATAACAAAATTAACACAGAATTGTAGCTTTATAAGCAATACAATATTTAATAATTAAACTGGTGCTTTCATTTATGGGGAAAGAATTGCATACATGCTCTAGAAAATCCAGCCACGTTGCAAAATATTATCATAAAGTAAGCTCTACCACTGTATTTATTGCTGGTTATAATTAATTTATCCATCACAACTAGCCATGACATTTGCCACCATTTGAGCAAAGAAAAACCTTGACCATTGAAAAAGCCTGACCTCCACAATCACTATGAATACTGTTACTAATACATTTACTATTGAGTTTTCCTGATTCATTATTTCCTTTCATTACTTCTAATTTCAGCACCAAAGAAATTTCTTGTTTAATCCAATGTGTCTAAACACATATAAACTAAATTCATTGATACTTCCACATTCCCACAAAGCAGATACATCTGCTTTCCTACAATTTCACTTATACATGTTTGAAGATGAGAGACTTATCTGCTGTCTTATTATATTATTTAATACTTTTAAATTATTTAGACAAATTCTTATAAATATTGAATATCCAGACTTATAATCCAGAGGTGTTATTAGAAATCAATCCTAAATCTATTTCCCTTTTTTTCCCAACCCATTGAGGTTTCTTGTATGTCCTGTCTCACGGCGGCAGGGTACGCAGGCAGGCGCATGCACGTCAGCGGCGCTCCAGGGCGTAGCGTTCTCAAGGTCAGGTCACGGTCCACGGTCAGGGTTCAGAGTTTCAGCAAGTCGGGGCCCAGTCCAGGGTCGGGGGGTTCCAGAGGGTCGGCAAGTCCAGCAGATTCCAAAGTCCAAGGCACAAGTCCGGTCACACAGCAAGGTTGCACAGCTTTGTCTGCAACGCGCTCTGGGCGCCACCCGATTCCTTAAGTAGGGGAAGCTGCATCACGCCCTTTTCTCTGCAGGTGTCTGATCCGTAATGAGCGGCGCGTGACTTGCTTCTTCCTGCGCAACACCTGTGGGGCGGGGTGGGCGGGTTCCTCCTCGCTCTCACCGGAGGAGGAGATCACGCACTCCTCGCGGGCAGGGTCCTCGGCGTTGGGGCCGGTGCTGGCTGCCCCGGTGATGACGGGGGCACAGGCGTGCGTGTGGGCGCATCTGCCTCCTCCTCCGAGGAGCTGGCGTCAGGAGACACGACGGGAGGCATTACACTGTACTCGCTTCTAGGAAAATGTTATTAAATTGCCAAGAATCTACTACCTTTAATTGCTCGTAACTTTAAAATTTAGTTATGTTAGCCTGTCATTTTATATCTAGCATGGCAGTAACAAAATGAATGTTCTGATAAGCCTGTAATCAGGAACTAGTTATAGTTTAACTTTCAATTTCAACTGTTTGTTAGTCCTGAGCATAGGTACCTGTTACTATATATCTTACACTTGCCAATTTCCTTTCCATTCCCTCAGTCCACCAGCTTGCCTGGCATACACAGCAATTCTCATTACAATTTTAGCTGTGAAATGATAAAGAAAGAAGGGAGGATTCTTAGGTAGGTATATTTCTACCAGTTAAACCATAGTGATAAAGTTATCCATACCAACAGTGCCATGAAAAAAAATATTTGCATCCTTCTGGATTTTTTTTATTTTTGCGTATTTGTCACACTTATTTCTTTCGGATCTTCAAACAAAATTTAATATGACAACCTAAGTAAACACAGTATACAGCTTTCAAATTATCATTTCATTTATTGAAGGGGGAAAGTTATGCAACACTCTTACCGCCCATGTGAAAAAGTAATTGTCCCCTTAGTCAACCAGTGAACCAAATTTAATTGAAAATTAGCTTCAGTCAGGTTAGACACATTCAGGTTTAATTGCTGCTATCCTGTTGAATGTAAGCATCACCTAAACAAAACATGTCCACCAATCTGGAATGGGCTCAACACCAGCAGCACACTATGTTGTGATCAAATTAAATTAAGGAAGAAGAAATGAGGAAGAATGTGATTTAAATATGTCAGTCTGGAAGGGTTACAAAGTAATTCCTAAAGCTCTAGGACTCCAGCAAAACAGAGTGACAGTCTATTTCCAAATGGAGAAAACTGGGTATAGAAGTGACTCTTCTAAGAAATGGCCATCCTACAAAAACTGCTTGAAGAGTACTCTAATGGCTGCTCAAGTCTCTAATGGGTTAGGCCTATGTTTTGTCACCTGAGTGGACATCATATGTCTATCTCCAAGTAACTTCTGCAGAAATGTTCTGAGTCTTAAATTAAACAGGAATTAACAGGATTTATTTTTAGGCAAACAAAACACAGACAATGTTAGGTTCTCTCTTACGGCAACCAAACAAATGTTTTATGTGTCCCTCAGTTGAACACAAGATGGACTCTGATTGGAACTGTGAAGCTCAGGCACTGTATTTTCTCTTGATTTCAAAGATTCCGCTTTGATGGAACTTGCTGTTGTTTTGTTGTTGCCTAAGTTTATATACCTAGTGAAAATACACACATTAATAAGGATGGCCTATACTGCTTTAACTCTAGACACAGGCCCTGTCCCCAAGCAATTTAAAGTCTGCTAAAAATCCTCTTTTGCCTCTGAGCGCCCCCATGCCAGGTTTTTTTACGAGCTTCCAACGCTACAAAACGAGGAAAACCCGCAACAAAAAAAGTGCCCTTTAAATAAGACTTTCAGCACTCTTTTTGGAAGTTGAGGGTTTTCCTCGCAACATTTACCTTGGGTACGCTCCGTGGCAAAAGGGGCGGGGATTGCCGCCTACACACACAGCAATAACACAAGCAGCTTCCCTTTCTAAAGCTCAGAACTAAAGAGCCAGAATCACGCAGAATTGCAACATTGTTGCAATCGCTATCAGGTGTGAAGAGGGTGGATTATTGCTACTGTACGGGGTGGATTTTGACAGCAATAACAGGGGAAAGTGGTGAGAGTGAATGAGCGATCGTGTGCTGTACAGGTAAAACGTCTTGCAGCCATCGTTGCACAGCTTTTGCAGCAAGAGCCCGAGGACGGGGAGAAGAGAGGGAGAGGGGGTGGGTGAAAGATCTGGGAGATGAACAGAGAACCGATGGCTATTTTTCTTTGGACTTGTCAGGGGTTTCTTCCTGGTTGTGGCTGCGCTGAGCACCCTATCAACAAGAGCAGAGGCAGGGAGAAAAAGATGCGCGGAAAGAAAACACAGCTCCCATGGAAACAGAAGGTGCGTTAAAAACACGCATTTTGCTGAGCCTCATGCGGACGCTTATTCCTGATTTGCATGACACTTTTAAAGTCTGCTTGAATGGAGGGACAGTAGAGGGACAGCAGAGAAGCAAATAAGTCTTTTGGGGACACAGCCACAAGCAGTTCTATTCCCTCTCTCTGTAAAATTCTCCTCAGAAGATTTGGAATGTACCCAAACCTTTCCTAGCTATAGGGGTGTTCTGACAGCTCCACCCAGCCAGGACTAATACATTAATTAGGAACTACACTGAGGGGTTTTCTCTTTGGAACTTTGGCTTTAAACAACAAATTGGGCCAGGGCAGCAGAACCATAACAAGTACATTGGCTACGCATCCAGGAAAATACAGAAGAACCTAGACAAACATCTAAGGAACAACAGATCTCACTTGCCTCATATAAGGTCAGAGCTCATGATTCCACCATTAGAAAGAAACTGGGCAAAAATGGTATTCATGGGAGAGTTGCAAATTCCACTGCTAACTGAGAGGAACATAAGGCTCTTCTCAAATTTGCTACTCCTCTCCCAACCTTTTGGAATATAGCTCTGTGGACAGAAGAGTCAAATGTGGAATGTTTTGGAAGATGTGGGTCCCACTGCATCTTCCATAAAGCTAATGTGTGTTCCATAATTAGAACATCATACCAACAGTTGATGGTGGTGGTAGTGTGATGGTGAGGGGGTGAGTTGCTGAGGAAAGGATACTGAGTTCATGGGCTCTGGACAGATCCAGAAGAGCTCCTCTTATGTTCTTCAGGAACTGGGTGACTTGCCATAATTGACAGAATCACAAGTTCTGGGGCCTTTCTGCACTTGGCTTTATTCTGGAATATATCTCAGAATAGAGACCTGCTATCTTCGTGCTAGTGCAGACTATGGAAGGCCCCAGGTGAGTCCTGCCACAGTCTGCATTAGCTTGTGTCCAGCAGACCACTATCCCGAGATATATTCCAGAATAAGGCTAAGTGCAGAAAGGACCCTGCTTTCTACCAGAAAATCCTGGAGAAGCACATCCTGTCATCCATCTGTGATAGGAAGCTCAACTGCAATTGGTTTATTCAGAAGGTTCACCTCTATGGCATATAAGAATCAAAATCAAGGTTTTAGAGTGGACTAGTCAAAATCTTGATCCAAATTGAGATGCTGTGGCAGGAGCTTACATGGGCAGATCATGCTCAAAAACCTTCCAATCTGACTAAATTAAAACAATTCTGGAAAGAAGAGTTGTCCAAAATTCCTCCACTGTGATGTGAAAGACAGATCTTCAGTTTTTAGAAATCAAAAAAGTAGCCAGGTTAGTTCGGATGAGTAAGCAAGGGGGTCTAGTAAAGACTAGGAACTTAAGTTCAAAGGCTTGTATTTATACCAGAAGTGCCAGCACCATCCTCAACTTACCTACCAGCCCTTGTGATGTGATCGATCTGCCCTAGACTTGTCCGCATCACCAAAGCCACGGCTGCAGCAACTTCCACTATGCACCAGACAATTGCTATGGCAATTGTGATGCCTGCTCCACCACACAGAGTTTGCACTAGATGCTCCCAATAAAACCATGGAGAGATTTTACTGCTCCACAGCCATGGAGGATCAGGGTGTTCCAGGATGCTCTCAGATGCTCTGCGATGGAGCCCACACCACAATGGGAGAATGGAGCATCCCAGAACACCCCAATCCATGTTTAAGAGGTGAGTGCAAAAAGGCCCCAAGAAGTTGAATGAAAGCTTATGCTACCAACTTGTTTCTTTCTGTCAGCCTCTAAGGTGGTACTAGGTCTTGTTCTGAGCCAGCTTGGTCGTAGTAACCACAAAAGCTGCACAGCTTTTCCCTTGGCTTCCTTTTCTTCAGCCCTCCGTTTTACAAACCTCAGAATAAAAAGCACCATGAATTTTCCTCCTGGCCCTGCATGACCTTGGGCCATCTGTTTATCCATGCTGAATGGGCTGCCAAGAAGTTGTGAGTGGAGGTGATCCAAATGGACAGAAGGAGTAATCTGGGCTGCTTTGTGTGCAGCTGCCTTAGGCAACAATGGAGACTCTCAGCCATGTGGAGAGATAAAGGACAACTTCTCTTCCTGTTTGAGGATTTTCCCCGCCTCTGACCTGAGGATGTGACATCAGAAGGACCTCTGACCAAGAAGACAATAGCTTTCCTCCAATCACTTCCCCTGATGTTGCTTTGATGTCACTTCCTCCACGCTCCTTTCTTGTGCTGTATAAAAACCGCTTGCACCATTAAACTGTCTCTTTTTCCAGCTGACTCCTGCTTCAAGTTTCTTGATTCTCTTCCCCCATTTTTTAGCCTAATTCGGGTCAGCCCTTGCACTCTGGTTGGCCCCCAGGACCGGGCCGGTCGGAGTCTGGAAATAATCTATCATAACATCCGGCAATCTAGCGCAGCAGCCCCAGCTGCTGCTCCTCTGCCTCCCAGGTCAATTCAGGTCGTGAGAGCCAGACTGCAACACTTGGTCTTGTGGTTGGAATGCTGGACTCATATATCGTAGTCATCAGATTTGATTCTGAACTTCTCCATGAAGCCAGCTGGGTGACTTTGGGCTAGTCATAGCTCTTTTTCTGACTTCTCAGCTGCTTTGAGTCCCCTTAAGTGGGCAAGAAAAGGATACAAAAGCCAACTCTTCTTCTCATTTAGCAGAAGTGTTTGATTGCAGTTGTTGCTGCTAATGGTGGCACAGCCAGGTATTACATTTGGGGGAACAATTACTTTTTCACATGGGTGATATATAAGGAAAGTGAAGGAAGTGATCATATTTGTTTACTCAGGTTGTCTTCGTCACATCTTCCATTTTGTTTGAAGAGCAGAAACAACATGACAAATGAGTAAAAACAGATTAAAGCAGGAAGTGGAAAATATTTTTGTGTGTGCGGCATTGTAGATGCCTAGCAATCAATGTTGCCATTAAAGATAATCTTTTTTCTTCTTCTTCCAAGTCCCACCTTGCTCTTCGACAACTGAGCTTAAAAATACCTGTCCATGAGACAACGGAAGCCAGCGAGACTGTGCAGTGAAGTGCTCTGGGAAGACGAAAGCAATGCTTCCTATCAGCAACACATTTATGATTGGCATCTGCAGCCAAAAAGTCAATTGTTGTTCCAGCTCTTGGAACCACTTCCTGAAAGAGATTCCAGCATGAAGTGGCTCAGAATGGAGTGTTTGGTAGCAGAAGATAAACAACAGTTTTAATAGTTTTCAGAAACAGCTGAAAGAACAATCAATCTTGCCTAAAACATAGAGATTTTTAGGGTGCTGGTTCGATTGGGAGCTTAAGAGAAGACGAGGCTTTTTGTTAGAGGAATATTTGAAGAACTTCATATGGGAGAGAGACACATCTGAGAACCTGGATGGCCAAAAAAACACCATTCTGTTAGACCAAAAGTGGTGGTAAGGGTAAATAACATGAGAAAATAGCCAGAAGTAGGAAGGCTTTCCTCTATATCTCTGTGCAATTGTGGAGGAGAAGACAAACTTCTCAAATAGGCTGTCTCCAGATGGGAAAAGGCAACATGGGCCATGACCACCTTCACTTTAAAACTTCTTCAACCCATCTTCTAATTGCAACGCTCGCACCTTTTCATTTCTGTTTTATCTGTGGATAGTCCACAAATAAAATGGATAGAAATGAAAAGATGTGAACATTGTAGTCGGAAGATGGACTGAAGAAGATTTAAAGCAAAAGTGTGGTCATGGCCATGGCATCTATGCAAAATCACTTCATGCTCACTTGCTGAGTGCTGCCAGATGTGAGGAGCAACCCGTTTGCCTTCATGTCTGGCATGCACCTTGTGCAATTGGTCCAACTGACAAAACCAGAAGCCAGCCAAGTGCCCCCTCCCACTTCTTTTTTGTTTTTTACATGCTTGGCTGACTTCCAGAAGCTATCAGTCATAACTGGGACAGTTATGAGAAATCTAGCATCATTATCATAATATCATGACAAATTTTTCTACCTTGCAATGAGCACTGCAATGGTATGTCTGCCATTCCCAACGTATTGCTGAGAGGATCCTGGGTTTTGCTTCACATATGGAGGCCACAAAGGATATGCTCGATGAAAACACCGAAGATAAAAAGTAACTTCTCTAAAGTAATATATATTTTGAAGCAAATCTTATGAACAGTCAATCTGTTTACCCTTCCCCTTGTTCCAATGCTCCTTCCAAGGGGACACATTTGATGCAAAAGAACCTGTGGCTTTCTTATACTCTCTTTCCTCATGCCAGGTCCTTCTCATAGCCACATCATCCCCATTAGTACAAGAAAACAGCTGAGAGAATAAGCAAACGGCTGGCGGAAAGACCCAGAAGGAAAAGTTGTCAGCCCAGAGGAAACCTTATTACCAGCAGATATGTATGCGCCTGCACGCCTCAGAGGGAACATTGATTGTAATGCTGCCTTGGAGAAAGTAACCATTATGATAAACTGTACAAATATAAGCTTGGTTTTGTGATATTAAAATTATATTTGTCTGCGTTGTGTGTGTGTTTGTGTGTGTTTTCCTGTGATGGTGCTTAGCTACTCTGCCTTTATGGCTGGAAATACTGTTCAAGGCAAGAGGGGTTTGCTGGCAATGGGAAAGGAGAAGCTGGATCACATATTATACAATTTTCTCCCACATCCTGTTGCTAGAGTTATGATCTCCTGATTTGCTATGACATGTGCAGGAGTCAGAATAAATTCCTTGTGGATGGTCGAGACAGAAGTATAAATTCACTGCATTAGCAATAAGATCAAAGCATATATGTTCCCTGAGGAGCTTTGGATTTTCAACAACTACCAGTGGTAGAACTTCCAACATTTTGCCGCTCTTAATCATTTTAATGGGGTCTGATTGGGAGTTCACCCTGTCTCGCCCTGTGAATGTGTGTGTGTGTGAGAGAGAGAGAGACGAGAGACAGACAGAAGGAGGGCTCGTGCTGCAGGAGGGAGGGAGAGAGAGGTGGGCTGAGGAGAGAGGGGGTGGAGCTGCTCCCTGTGCCAGAGCTTGGAACAGCTTGCTTAGGGACGCCTCCATCCGTGCTGATCCCAAACCCAGCAGGCATTGTCGGGCATCCCATGCGGGTGCCCCAAATGTGCGCCTGGCTCTACGCCCGGCCCCTGCACGCCAATACAGCACCCAAACAGTGCTAACTGGCCACCATGGGGACATGGCCAGAGTGAAATTTGGCAGGTCCAAGAAGTAGGGTGTGGGCATCCTCTATATCATCAAGAGCAGCACCATCTGTTTATTTGTATGTTGATTTTCCATTACATGCTCAAAGCACCTTACAAGCAACTGGATGAAATACCTCCTTAAAAAAAATCAGGCTGCAATGTCTAGGCTTCTTGAGCCTTAAAAACTGACCTGATTGAAAAGATATAGAATCATGCATGTTGTGGAAAAGGTGGATAGAGAAAACACAAAGCTAGGACCAGAGCAGTCTATGAAGGTGATGGGCAGGAGAGTTAGAACAGACAAGGAGAAAGTATTTCTTCACCCAGAGGGCCATCTGTCTATGGAATTTACTACCAGAAGAGGTGGTATCAGCAACCAGCCTGGATAGCTTTAAGAAAGGATTAGATAAATTCAAGGTGCATCAGTGGTTACTAGAATGAATTCCTAGGTATTGCCTTTAGTTTGGAGAGAGACAGGAATCCTCTAAAGGCCTGTTGAGGGCAGCTGAGAGTAGGGGTGCGTTCTGACACACATTAAAGTCTGGATTGAAATTGGCTCGTCCTGACAGTTTCCAGGGGATCAGCTGTTTCTCTGGATTAAAGGTCTCAAAATCCGTAGTATCCTCTTTCGGAGTAAAAGAGGTCTCACTGCTGGTTCCAAAAATAATCCTATCCCTGTCTTTGCACTGGCACTCAAAGATATGGATCATCCCAATGCTCCCACTGCCACTGCCACTGCCACTGCCACTGCCACCACATCCCACCTCCTCATCCCCAGCACCGAAGCAGCCTCCTGAGGGTGGGGGGAGGCTGACGGTGGCAGAGGAGATGGCAACAATGGTATCCGCACTGACAGATGCAGCTGCAACCGCCGCCTCTGTCGGCTCCACCACTGCTTTTGGCAGCTCCCATATAAACAGATTCTCTGTCAGGTAGATCATAAGTGTAATTGCTCCCTCCCTCCCCTCTCCCCACATCAACAGTACTCTTCCAGTAATGGTGATGGAGATACAAGGGCAGGCAGACCTTAAGGTGTATATGATTGTGGAAGGATGTTAACAGGATATAGTTCAGATAGTATAAAGTTACGTGGCAAGAACATAATGTAGCTGAAAATGAAGTGTATGGTTTTTACTGCTATTATTACTGAAGTGAATAATGGCTATCACTATAGTCTGTATGTATAAAATGTAATTTTTTTAAAAGCGTAATTGCCCTTCTGATATTTAGTATTTAGCTTCAAATTTGTGTTATCTGCAGAGTCCTTCTTTATGCAGGGAAAGCACTCTGATTTTTCTCAAATGAAGGTTTTGTTTTCTTTTGTATAAGGCCCGTACATATCCCACTGTTTCAGGCACAGGACTTACCAATTCCATCCAGGGGAGAACCAGAGAGCTTAAGTTTTCTTAATCAGTCTAACCAACCAGGGAGCAGGAGTCCTTCCCCTTTCAAGCCTGACTGAATGTCCTGTTCAGCTCTTCCCCTCACCTCTGGGTTTGCACTGAAGCACAAACTACAACAGGAGGTGGTGCTGCCTCTGTGCTCCAGTGCAAAACCCAAGCGTTTCTGCCATTGCGCTAGAGCACAGAAGAAGTATAAACACCGAGAAGACTGGAAGACTGACAACTTGTGAAGACCAATCTCTGCATTGGTGAGAAGTTTCCAATGGGGTGTGGCAGAATTGGGGCTACTTCTGCACTGGTTTTCCAGAACATAAGCACACTAAATGTGCTTTATCTACTTGGGCCCCATTCCCATTACAAGCTTAAAATGGTTTTCCTAAACCAAAATAAAAGAACCGGGTGCAAACATGAATGTGCCTAATCCCATTACTTTCAACTTTAATCATGTTTGATCCTGATTCTGAAAGTGCTTGAAAACTTCATTTGGGAAAGTGTATCTTTTTCTCCCCCGGTCTGCCCGGGCAACCATCCTGAGGTGAGGCGAGAGGGCGGCGTGTGACCCCCTCCTCCTCCCTCCCTCCCTCCTTCTGGTGGTGGCAATGGGCCAAGCGAGGGTCAGCTGCCGCCACGTGGTCTCTCATTCTCCTGCTGCTGCCTCCGCCGCTCTGGCGTGTGCCCGCCGCCAACCCCACCTCCCTCACAGACGCCCTCGCGCCCTCAGAAGGAGAGGCACCTGCCTATTGCCAGTCATGGTGCCCACCCCCTCTTTCTGATTGGGGTTCCTCCTGCCGTGACAAGGGCAGGGAGTTCCTAGAGTGCTATTGGGGGAGGGAAACCCTAAACATGCATTCTCATCCCACTACAACGGTACCATTCCCACAGTAAGAAATGTAAACCATTTCAAATGCAAGAACCGGAGCAAGACCTGTTGAAATCAGTGTTTTATTTACAATGCTTTGGGCCAATTTAACACGTGAAAACCCAACCTGACTGTGAGGATCGAAACTGTTTTGAAACCGTTTTAAGCTTGTAATGGGAACAGCCTCTTGGTGTATGTTTCATTCAAATAAAAAGCTGTGAGTGTAGCTTAGGTCTTCAATAAAGGTAAATAAAGCAGAGGTAGTTCCTCCAAGTCCTGGCCACCAAGACGTGGAAAGGATCCTCTTTAGTAGCCCCCCATGCCATCTTACAGACATAGAAACTGCAGCAAAGCTGTTAAAGGATTAAGCAAAGGGTGCTCCTGCCCAAAGACATAATATCAATTCCTCTTTAGACGAATATTAATTCCTCTAAATGTCCCCTTTTGGCAACAACTACTCATTTGAAATTTAATCCATCCTGAAGTTATTTAGGGACATTGCTGTTTCTTTTGCTCATTTTCCAGCCAGTGCCTTTAATTCCAGTCTAACTCTGTGGGGAGGGATGAGTCTGCTGGAATAACAAATTACCCATAGACTTCAAGTGCAAGTAACTTTAAGCTTGTACATCAACTATAAAAGAGTACCAAGTTGTTGAAGACCTATTTGAAATAATTTATTATTCCTTCTGCTGAAATCTGTTATTCATTGTTTTGTACTCATTTATTTTGATGCATTTGGGCAGACATAGTTCAATAGCCACGTGCAACAATTAAGCAGAACTTCAACAGTTATTCATTATTTGAAAACAGACAGATCTGCACACAGCCTGGAAAATTAGATTGTTTTCTCTTGGCAAGAATAAGAATAAAAATGTGGAAGCCTCAGCAACTTAGTGTAACATGAACTTTGGCTGTGAGAAGTTCTAACCTCCTAAAGCTCATTTAGAATCTAGGGATGGGCACAAAGGGGGGTCTTAACATTCAATTCACAACAAATTGAATGTTAGAAAATTCTGTATTTGTTTGAACAGATCCCCTTCAAAAGCTGTAAGGTTCTATTTGATAGGAGGGTATTTGTAGAAATACATATCGGATATGTATCTATTATGTATCCGTTATGGATATCTTAACAAATCCACTCTGAAAGTATCAAATCTGACCTGAATCCACTTTTAATCCATTCTTGATCCATGTTGAATGCACTCTGGAACCATTGCAGGTGTGACTGGTGCAACCGCTTTCCCACCTCCCCAGTTTAATGAATGTCCAAACTATTGGTACAAATGTCCGAAACATTTGTATTTGTTGTGTACAAAAGTCTGAATTTATATGGATTTGTATGAATAACAAATGTTACAAATATTCATGCACGTCTATTAGAATTGCAATTGGAGTTATATAAGAATTAACGATGTTGACTGGGAAATGGATAAAAGAAATAACAATGACCCTAAGTAACTTCTGGTTGGATTAAATCTCATAGGACCATGGACCTCAAAGGTAAACTGATCAAGCAAGCACCAATTATTTTAGAATTTCTCCTGGATCTGCCACTTCTTGCCAGTACACCCCAATACATTCCAGCAATAGGAATAAGAATAAAAAGTCTGACAATGCAAGTTATAAACCTCTTGTGTATTTCAATCAGCTCATTCATATTTCAGCTTTCGCTTTCCAGTAAACAGATATGTATACTTCCCTTGGAGCTACCTAAAAAGTACATAAGATTTTTTTTTTTTTACAAATACATTAGTGGAGTACTTGCTTTCCTATTTTTTCTATAATGGAGGTACTAAATTTAGTTTAACTATAATAAGGTGCATTGGTTTTTCAACCTTACCAATGCAATTGGAAATTGCACCTGTATGGGGTATTAACATAGGGTGTT
The DNA here is from genome assembly GCA_023333525.1 of Aspidoscelis tigris stejnegeri. Lineage (NCBI taxonomy): Eukaryota > Metazoa > Chordata > Lepidosauria > Squamata > Teiidae > Aspidoscelis > Aspidoscelis tigris. The sequence goes on from JALMGA010000004.1 coordinate 90,997,978, forward strand.
TTTCCATTGTCAAAAAGTACCCATTTTTGCACCCATTTAGGACCCATTTGGGTGTGAGCCAGATGATCCCATTTCCACCACGGCACCCATTTGGGACCCGATTGTTTCAACTGCCATGGGGGAAATCCGGATCTAATGGGTACATTTTGGCCTTTAATGCAGAAACAGGCAATGGGATCCAAAGGAGGCTAGGGGGAGGGGATGCACCCATTAGGGTCCCCCTAAACCTAGGCTCCGAAGTCACTTTGAAGCCACTTTGAAGCCACTTTGAAGTCATTTCGAAGTCATTTCGAAGTCTGTGCAAAATAGCTCTGGAGTACCTTTGAAGTCTGTGCTGATCTTCGGAGTGACTCCAAAGTCATTTCGAAGTTCACTCAGAAGATCAGCACAGACTTCAAAGGCACTCTGGAGCTATTTTGCCCAGACTTCAAAGTCAATTTGAAGTCAATTCAAAGTGGCTTCAAAGACTGCCCCCCCTGCCCCCCAAAAGACCTGGGGTTATGGACCGACCCCTTGAGGGTCGATCTGGATTCCCCACATAGGTGCAAAGCTGTTTCCACAGCAGGGGTGTTAGCACCCATTGCTAATGGGTGCTACACCTCCTGTGGAAACACATTGGGTGCTTCCCTTAATCCGGATCTACTGCAGTGGAAAAACACCCTTAATATGCAAAGTGCATAGCCTCTGGCTGGGTAGACAAATTCTGGATTTTATCTGGGATACATAACTGCACATATTAGGCATACTCATGTATGTAAGTTTTAGGATGCACCACATCGATATAGCTATGCTGAGTAGGTCAAACAGGCAGGAACATTTTAAGCAACAAAAACCCCATCAAACAGTCCAAGCCATCCCATGATACCATGTGATCCATCAATAACCTGTAAACTGAAAATTATGAGTGCATAGGTTATTATAACAATAATTTGTGTTACACGTGCAAATACTTTAAAAATATTAATCTAGATAGACAAGGCATTTAGGGTTGTTGTCAGCCCTCCACAAACTGTTTGAAGTCATTTCTCTTTTGCAGGGCTGACCTGGGGGCATTTCTGAAGGACGAGAACTACTAAATGACAGAAAGGACAAGTAAAATATTTGCTGCTTCCTGTGATATAAAGGCATATAACTTTCCTCTGGGTACTCGGAGAAGAACTTCTGCTTTTTAATTTCATCCTCCAGTGAGAAATGAGCTCCAGTCCTCTCCTGAGAGAAGAGATGGATTCTGCCTGCTTACGCCGGTCCTTTTCCCCATGGTTGTTTGGAATGAGATATGAGCTACTGTTTGCAAAAGCCAAGATAACGAGCTGGGTCACTCATCTGATTACAGGACTTATGTTTCTGAGCAGAAATGTATAAAGTAAACAGAAAACCTATTGGTGGACTATATTTGTTTACCTAGTTCACTGACTGACTGGACCCAGGGTTCCTTCAGACCTCAATGCACTAACAGCAGCTCACACTAGCTGGTTTGATTGCTCATGCCAATTTCTATTTCTGTCTTCTACACCTGCAAGCTGCTTGAAAATGGCCTTTTAGGCTTTCACAGTCACATGCTTGTTCAGTTGCTTATTACATGCTATTGATGCCACACTTACCTTTGATAATGGGACATGGATAGATTCCCCATCCCGGGGAACTTGCTTCATGCTGGAGTTTCTGGCCTGGCTGTTGGGGGCCAGACCCACTTCTGGCACCACCAAAATGGGTCCATATACTGGACCATAGGTGTGGGCTGTCTATGCACCTCCATAGTCTGGCATACCAGGCCTAGGTCTACAGCTGAACAAGGCTAGGGTGCCATTTTGGGTGCATTAGCCCATTCCATGCTTCATCCAATGTGAAAGAAGGTATATCTGCAAGGTATAAAGACCAGTAGAGGACTGGAAACATCATTGCTGCCCTGCCCTGCAAGGTATAAAGACCAGCAGAGGACCAAGAAACATCAGTGCCAGCCTACATTGACATACATCTTCTGCTGCCCTGCCATGCAAGGCATAAGGTTGAGCAGAGGGGCAAGGAACACCACTGCTAGCCCGCAAGTGTGTATGTTGCTGCTCCACCTTGATTTAATTCTAAATGTAATCTGACTGTGTTCCAAGCCTCTTATGGTTTAAGAACCGGCAAGATGGAGCAAAGAGTTAGCACATTAACAACTCCAGCAGCACTCCCAATGTTTTGTGTAACTTCATAGTGCAGTGGTTCCCAAAGTTGTCTGGGCTACGACCCGTCTAATATAAGTTTACCAACTCGGGACCCACCTCTAGGAAATTTAACCGTTACCAATATGAATAAAGGACTTTTCAAATAACAAAGTTTTAATACAATTTTTTTATTACTTAATTAAATAATTACATCAAAAAAGTTATTTCAAATACGGTTAAATTTCCTAGAGGTGGGTCCCGACCCACAGTTTGGGAAACCCTGTCATAGTGTATTATTTTGTTTATATAAAATTTTATAATGTATTATTTATTTAATATATGATGTATTACTTTGTATTGAATTTTTCATGGTTTCTAGAAACCGCTTTGACTTAATTTATTAGAAAAGTGATATACAAATAAACTGAATGAATGATGGGGAGATGGGGATGCGTACAAAAACACAGTGCCTCAAAAGACATTGGCCTCCTCAAAATACCCACAAGCCCCTATTGGCTTCACAAATTTCCATCATGACCTATGCAACTATTATGAAGTGCAAAGGGTTAAATTCTTGGATCGATTAATGCTCTCAGGGAATGGGTGGTCTTGAATACTAGGAGCCACAGAAGGGAATTCTAAAGTAAACAAAGGCTGCATCCAAATGGGGTCTAAACTCAAGGTTCTCCCAGGGCTATGTTGGGATTGCCACACATGTCCATGGTAATCCCAAAATAGCCTTAGAACATTGGAGTGATATTCCACAATTGCAGGAAAATCACCTCCCAACCCTTTTTTTTTTTTAGTGAAAGGAATTGCCTGCTCTGTACACTTGCTCTCGGGATCTGCCATTTTGAAAACGGCCACTATGCATGTGTGGGGCCTGGCTAGACCTAAAATGGCTGCTGCACGTTTGTTGGGGGGTGGGGTGATCACACACTTAATGACACTGTGGGAGAAAGTATTCAGACCAGAGAAGTCCTTTTGCTTGTTCCACACAGTTGCCCAGCTAGCAATTATTCTGGAAGTGCTTTCTTTACAAATATTACTAAAGAGCATTATACTTAGGTGCCGTCTGGAGGTGGCCACACAAGAATTTCCTAAAATTGGCCTCTCCTTGCCTAGTTATATCTGAAACCTCAGCAGAACTATCTATCCCAGAAGCTCTCTACACATTATAATTTTGTAGAAAACAATCACAGAGGCTAATTCAAGCAGCTGCAAAGTGTTAAATTCACACTCTCTTTATGAGCCTTCCCCACTCAGAGTGACTGCCCTTACGTCTTCTGTAAAAAAAGTACTGGGTTTTATGTGATTTATAGTGTAGGGTTGTGGATGAGTAAAGAAAGTGGGGATCTTTTGTGCATGTGAGGGTTTTCTTTTTTGTATGCTTCATTAGAAGCCTCAGGAGAGCAGCTGAACAAAAAGCTAAGCTTAGGTTACCACTGACAGGATTTATGCACTGAAAATTCGGTGTTTGAGTCCCCACAGGGTGGAAATTCCAGATGGCAAAGAACTAGCAATTGCTGTTCCTCTGTGGGAGACATGATCATGTCAGTGAAATATTCTGGATGATTAATGATGAGTCCAGCCCCCCATCACATCTTCAGTCTCCTGGCAACACTGGAAGTCTGACCATAAATTGGTCATGTTTAATGTATTTGTGTGTGGAAAACAGGAAGAGAAGCTGCACTCCAAAGCCTAATTTCATACAAGTGGGGAACAGGTGAGGAAAAAGAAGCCAAACTAGACAGAGGACTTGAAAGAAGGATTATGTCACCAACAAAAGCAATCTAACCACACAAGCACCATTCTTGTCCAGAACTGTCTCTATCCTGGGCTGTGGCCAAACCTTCACTTTAAACCTTCATCAGTCTATTTTCAGGTCTGGCTGTTCATACCTTTTCATTTCTATCTGCATTATTTGTGGGCCTTTTCACCCTTTATTTGGACTTTCCTGGTTTAGTTGTAGACCTGGGGCCTTTCTTCACTTGGCCCCATAGTCTCCATGCAATACATTCCCAGTCAGAGCAGCTACACTTGGTGGGTATTTCCAGCTCAGAGATGGGCCCTTCTGTGCAGGAATGCACTGCGTGCAAACTATCCCATCTCTGGTGCAGCCCATTTCCACCTTTATGATGCTGGGCAGTCATCTGAGATAACCAAAAATGCAAGTGCACTGCACATCACCACCATCCTGTAGATGCTGTAGACGCAAGTGGTGGCACCCAGACTTGCATCTGCACTTAAGGTAAGTATCTGGATGCAAATGTGAATGCTAGCACATGCCAGAAGAACTTCACCATTCCCACTCTTCAGACAGGAATGCAAGCATACTAATGCTGCCTTTTCCAGTCCAGGCATTAGCGCTTTCACACCCTGTCTAGGAGAATGCTGCAGGCCTATCTTTAATCCTTGTATAAGCTTTGAAGATGAGGCTGTGGTTTTTCCCTTGCTCCTTATGCAAGCTTTGAAAATCATCTTCGAAACTCCAGCACAAGTTTATATCCAGCCTCATGTACCTGAAATGACATTAGAATGGAGTTGCAGAAGTCTGTGCAAGCCTGTCTTAAGATAAGTCTCAGAAGCTCCGCTTAGGTATCAGACTGTGAAAACAAGCAGCCAGGGAAATGTTAAATAGCTTTATATCGGGCTCCAAGATAAATTTATAAATGAATTCAGTTTAAATAAACTTGGCACTTCCAACAGTGCCTGTATGTGGTTATGCGATAAAGTATTATTGGGAAAACTGCCAATACTACAGCAAATATACAAAAATATTAATCTTCTTGGAAGTCCTTTGAGACTTTGGGGTGGTCTGAAGGAAAACGTGATATTGTAATCTATCAAACAATACTTATTTTTGGTGCTTAGTTTAAGGGTGTTTTTCCACTGTCACTAGAAGTACCCATTAGGTACCCATTAATGGGTGCATTAATGCCATTAAGTACCCATTAATGGGTACTTAATGGATACTTCTAGTGACAGTGGAAAAACACCCATAATCTATCAAACAATACTTATTTTTGGTGCTTAGTTTAAGTGTGCTTTTCCTTGTGGCACTCATGCCTTAAAACAGCTTCAGCTATTTCAGTTACATCTCTTACTAATGGTTCACACCTAAATTTTAATCCAATTCCAATCTACTTTCAGAGTGAGAGAAGGCACCAGCAAAGTGACCAGTCATTCTCTTTTCTCTTTATTTATTCCAAAAGCATTTTTTTTCTGAGTTAGATAATGCCAAAAGAAAACAGCTTGATACTCTGTTGATGAGTTGTTTCGTTCTAAAAGGCCCTGTCTCCATGCAATTGAAAGTCTGCTGGAACTCTTCTTTTGCCTCTGAGTGGCCCCATTCCAGGCTTTACAAGGCGCTTAGGGAGCTTAGGAAAGTGAGCCACCCGCGATAAAATACGTGCACTTTAAAGAAGAGTTCCAGCGCTCTTTCAGCGATTCGCGGGTTTTGCTCGCTATATCTGCCTTGACGACGCTCCGTGGCAAAAGGGGCGGGGATTGCTTGCCTGCACACACAGCCAAAAAGCATTCACACATCTGAGAAATGCAGCAGGTTCGCTTCCTTTCCTTTGTAAAAAGAGCCAGAATTGCTCAGAATTGCAACATTGTTATCAGTGATCTGTGAAAGCCTTAAAAGAGAATGAGCGAAGGATCGCGCTGCCGATGCCTGCAGCCGCTGACTTTACAGGGACGGAAAGCCTTTTCTAACAGAGAACTGAATGAAAGTAAGTGCTGAAAGTGAATGAATGAGCGATCATCTGCCTTTGCTAGGGGCAGGAAGCCGTTTCAGGAGACAGAGATCTGGCTATTTTTCCTTTTAACAAGAGAGGGGGCGGGGGGGGGAAGATGCGGGGAAAGGAAACAGGCTTCCTTGGGGACGGAAAGTCCGTTTAGATCGCGGCTACCATGGGGACGCTTATTCCAGAAGTGGAGGGGACTTTTAAAGTCAGCTATAACAGAGTGACGGCAGAGGAAGCCGAGAGGGGCTAATAAGTCTTTTGGGGATTGGGCCAAAGTAGACTGGGGCTGGATTAAATCTTAAATGCGAATGCAGCCTAGGATGCTTTACTGTAAGGTTGTCCACACTGCAAGGTTGGGGATGTTGTCCATCCAGACCAATACCAGAGGCCTAAGTGTGAACAGGCCTCGGGAGAAAGGCAGAAGCACCATAGCTGTTCTGATCTATGCAACTGATTCCTTACCCAAGTCACCATCCACCCCTGAAAGCAACTAGCCCAGGCTCCATCATTCATGCATCATGGTGCATAAAGGCAGGGTGGACAGATCAGTCTTCAACGGTAATGTGTCTAGCTCCATATCAGGGTTTGAAATGATCCCTGGAAGCTTGCAGTCCACCAAAGCCTGAACCAGAACAAGATGGCTTGGGGCTGTTGTAGATTTCTTTAAACAGGAGCAATTCCACACTGGCCCGTATACTTGGAGCCTCCCTTCTGCCAGACCTCCCTTAGGGCACCCCAGTGTGCAGAAGGAGGGTCCTAGTGCACTTGTTAGTCCACTATACTGGCAAGTGTAGAATCATCCCAGGTTCTATGGCAGTGGTTCTCAACCTTCCTAATGCCGCGACCCCTTAATGGAGTTCCACATGTTATGAAGACCCTCAACCACCGGGGTAGAGCAGCTGGGAAGTGGGAGGGAAGGGCAGCGGGAGACTTGTCGCAACCCCTCTGAAAGGGTAGTTCGACCCCCAAAGGGATTCCGACCCCCAGGTTGAGAACCACTGTTCTATGGGATTGTTCTATACCAGAATAGCAAATGAGGACCAAGTCTACTAGGAAGTTGCTTGGTTCGGTCCACTGACCGATACCCTTTCTGCACTGGACCTTATTCCAGATTATTTCTCACAATAGGGACCTGCCATCCACATGCTAGTGCTGACTATGGCAGGATCCAGGTGGAGCCTGCCACAGTCTGCACCAGTGTGGATGGCATGTCCCTATTCCAGGATATAATCCAGAATAAGGGCCAGTGCAGAAAGGGCCCAAGTGCAGAAATGTGCTAAATTCTTCTAACAGATACATAATAAGGGGAAATAATTAATCATTTGTGCTTTTATTTTCCTTTTTTAAAATGTTACTAAAATTCATCAAATGCATTATTGATATTCTCCATTTCTCTCTTTAATGGCAAATAAAAAAGAAAGGGAAGGGATGAAAGGAAAGGTGACAAAAATCTTACCAGTCAGTTCTCCTGGCGTAACATTAATCTGTGGTTTTAAGACTATGAATAATTTTTTTACTACTGATATTAATATTAAGAACTAAGTTATACAGTTGTTAGAAGGTTAATAGTATAGGATTAAATAAGATATGTGTGTTAGCAACTTGTTGCAAATTAGGGTAGAATAAGAATAGACTATGAAAAGAAAAATTGTTTGTATAATGAAAATAAATTTTACAAGAGTCTTGGGCCGCATCTCCATTGCAAGCTTATATCGAATTCAATACGGTTTCAATCCTCGCAGACCCCACATCAGTTTGGCTTAACACTCTTTCCGCGTGTTAAATCACCCCAAACCATTGTAAATGTTAACCCTCATTTCAACAGGTCTCACTCCGGATCCTGCGCTTGATACGTGTTACATTTTTTACTGTGGGGACCCTACCGTTTTAAGGGATGAGAATCCATGTTTAGGGTTTCCCTCTCCCAATAGCTTGCTTCCAAAGACAGTGATTTCAGTGTAAAAATCCACCCTTAACAGCAGCGCTACACTATAGTGATCGAACCACTTCACACCTGATAACAATGTTGCAATTTTGTGCAATTCTAAAAGTTCTGACCTTTAGAAAGGGAAAGGAAGGGAGGAAAGCAGCTGAGGTTCTGTGTGAATGTTTAAAGCTTTAGTTGCCGCTGCTGCTGTGTGCCCTGAGCAATGGGGAGAGGAGGGGAAAGAATTGCTGGCTGGCTGTCTGCTGCCATTTTCCCTCCATCCATGGAAGTGGCAGCCACCCAGCTAGGCTCGGTGAAGGGGTCCCTTATAGGTGGCGCGTCCATGCCAGGAGGAAGAGGGCAGGGCAGCCCCGAAAAGCAGCTTTTTAAAAGTAGCCACTTGAGTCCCCCCTTGAGTCATGTGCGCTACGTACGATCCTCAGAATCCAGATCGAACGCGATTAAGTTAAAAGTAATGGGAACAGGCAAATTTGCGTTTGCATCCGGTTCTATTATTTTGGTTTAGGGAAAGCGAAATAAGCTTGTAATGGGGATACGGCCTTAGAAGGTTAAGATAATTGGTATTATATGAATTTATTAACTTTAGTAAGGTAATAACAGAAATATCGCTTAATGTATAAAATAGATTTTAGGGTACTATAGGTTAATATAAAGGCAATTTGTGTTATGTGTTTAGGTAGAAATATAGAATGAGTGAAATAATAAGCAAGAAGGATATAACAGAAAAATAGTATATGAATAATAGAAATTATTGTCTAGGCATTGTAAATAGGATATAAGATTGATTGATTTTGCTTTAAGAGTTAGGTAGGATGGAAAAGTATAATCAAAATTGGTTTCGTGAAACTTATAAGGTTTCTGGAAAAGAGGAAAAAACAGGAAGCTATTGGCGAGACTATTAAGAGACAAAACAGCGAATAAGTTTATAAAGGTTTGGAGACATTTTATTGAAACTCTTCAGGGACTGGGAAGTATGATAGAAGGTCATGGCCTTCAAAGAAAGAATAACAGATATAAAGACGGAGTAAACGGTAAAAAGATTACTAGAAGATGAATCTGAAGAACGGAGGAAGTCACATGGAAAACATCAGAGCATTGTATTGGAATTTATTACAATTATGTATTGAACTGTGATAGAAATGCTCATAGAAAATAAATAAAAAATTCATAAAAAAGATTATAAATAATGTGATATGATACACAGTGGCAGAGAGAAAGATAAATGATATACAGTTGGAGAATACCAGTGTGACTAATATCATTCCCACTAGTGGATACGCAGCAGGACCACTTTTAGCACATCTGGATCCCTTTTATGCTATGTAGGGGTGTGCATAGATGCGATTTTCAGGATTCGATTTGATTCGACTATCCAAAGCTTTGAATCGATTTAAACGTTAAAAATTGAAATGTATTCACTTTCGATTTGATTTGAATACATTCAAATCTATTTCGTACGAATTTTCGATTTGTATTTGAAGAAACAAATGTCGACAACATTCGAATGTGTCCATACACATCTGTACACATCCCATTTTCATCCTGTATGCATACCATTTTCATCCTGTATGTATCCGTACAATTGCGTATGGATACGAATAAGATGTATACGGATACGTATGTAATGTATATTTATCTGTTCACATACAAATGTCCAAATAATTCATACGAATGACTCAAAAGATTAAAAAAATTGTTTGAACGTTAAATTTGAATGTATAGACATTCAATTTGGATTTGAATGTCCAAATCTGATCAAATTTGATCAAATTTCAAATGTTTCAAATATTTGTGCACATCCCTAATGCTATGTAGTGTCTAAACTGAAGCCTTTTTTGGATAGAGACAACCTGGCCACAGTTATCCATGCTCTGGTAACCTCTAGATTGGACTATTGTAATGCACTCTACATGGGACTGCCCTTGAAGACGGTCCGGAAGTTGCAGCTAGTGCAAAATGCAGCAGCCAGAGTGCTGACTGGTACAGCTAACCATATACACATTACACTGGTTTTAAAAGAACTGCACTGGCTGCCAATTCACTACCAGGCCCAATTCAAGGTGTTAACTCTGACCTATAAGGCCCTAAATGACTTCAGCCCCAAATATCTAAAGGAACGCCTTCTACCATACCGACCTGCCTGTGCCTTAGGATCCAATGATGAGGCCCACCTGGTCATCAGTAATGAGGTTGGTGGGCATCTGGGAGAGAGCTTTTTCAGCGGTGGCCCCGAGACTATGGAATGGCCTCCCCCTCAAGGTGCGCCATGCCCCTTCCTTGTATTTATTTAGGAGGGCTATAAAGACTTACCTCTTTGCCTTGGCCTTTGGCTGAGGTTCTATTCTCCCTCCCCAGTCATAATGACATCATTATTAACGCTCTAGGGAGTGCCCGGTTTTAAATTTGTTGAATTTTTAAGGTGTTTTAAACGTGCATCTTGTTTTCAATCTGTATTTCATTTTAATCTGTATCTGTTTTAATTTGTATCCTGTTTTAATTTGTTTTAATCTGTTGTTACCCGCCCAGAGACCTTCGGGTATGGGGCAGGATAGAAATGTAAATAAATAAATAAACTACCTATAATTCTGCAAACAGACTTTTTAAAATTTACACTTTTATTTAATAATCCCTGTAATATGCAAGGAAACCAATTAAAATGGCAAAAAGTTATTTCCCTCGACTTCTGGTTTATGAATAATCTCTTTTCTGGTTCATAGGTCTGTGTTAGAATAAGCAGTTCCCATCACTCATTGATATTCATGGATACTGTATTCGTGAATAGATAAACTTAATCTCTTGCATTTGGAGCCAAGTGGGACTTTTATAGGGCCTGGTGAAAGCTTCCCTTTTCAGCCTTAAATCTCTGGCACTTATATATCTCTTAAGAGCCTCGTTAGCAGATTTCATCCTGATTGCCACCACCACCATTATCATCTTTATGTAGGGAGCAAAGATTTCAGTGATCTTCAGTGTTTTTGAGTAGAATCTACACCTCTGAAGTATGAGTCAGGTTGAGGCTAATTCTGAGCAGCATGAGTGGCATTATTCCAAGATATTTTTTCCCCATTAGATTCAGTGGGATTCAGCACCTGCACTTCGAGTTACCATCACAGGGCATGTTTTCAACTTTTGCTTTTTAAGTGAGATCAGATATATACAGAAATATAAAGCCCCAGGAGAAGGTGTTGCTTTTTTAACACTTCCCATTTCCAGACTTTTTCTCTTGGGTGAGGAAGTATTTGGGGAACTTGGTAGACTAGGACCTCTTTAGTAGACTGCAATCTCTACAGCTTACTTTTGTACCACCCACCCTCAAAAAGTCAGGTAATGATACATGTGAAAGAGCACCACTTGCCATTAGAATCTCATTCCCACTCATGATCTGCATAGTAAGTTAGGCCACATCCCCATACAAGATTAAATCTGAATCCAGTCCGGATTCAGATTCGTCCGTACCCATTAAAATTTTTATTCCCGGACTTTATGACGACTAAATCGCTAAAATCCGCAGAAAAAAAGTCCTTAGAAAAACTGTTCTCCGTCCTGTTTTGGAGCCCAGCCTGTTTTTCACTATGGGGATGGTCCTGGGCTATTTGGGGAGGAGATCGTGTTGGCGTATCATTAGGGGGGTGGGGTTTTATGTCTGGGAAGGTCTCCCCCTTGTCCTTGTTGTCCCTGCCTTTTCCGTTGAGTCCAATCCATCCACATATACAATAATTCTGATTTCACTTATTTGGTCCACAAAAGATACGGAAACTCACCTTCTTGTTGGGACAGTTTCAGATGGCCTCTAAACTGATTTTAGACCATATCAGAACATGTCTATGTGTAGACACGATCACTTAATACATTAAATTTTTTTGGGGGGGAGTTTTCATTTTCTAAGAGTTGAGTAACAGGGCCAGTTGTTTTATATAAACACAGACATGAAGACACGTACTTTACAAATGGTTGTTAGACAAGTGTCCTGAACCCAGAAAAAAAAATTGCATTTGTGAAGGCAAAATTCCAAGTATCAAGTATCTTAATATTTACCCCCATCCTTCCTCCCCTCTCAGGATCAGATCAGCCAGTCTTCCAAAGTCCATTTTGTTTCCGTTTGGAGATCACATTCAAAATTCCTTGTACATCTGTTTCAGGTGGGATATTACTTATCATCCACCTTTATAGGTATCCATGGCTTTTGGAACTGGAGAGGAAATGGAACCTACATTTGCATTGATGTACAAAGGTTGAAGTTGCATTCATACTAAAATAGGAGCAAATTCCTCTGAACCTTGGGAAAAAAACACTTCTTGATAAGCACCCATCCATTTGTTCTGTGTTGCTCCTTGAGTCTGTTGGGATGGTATGAGGTTGTTTTGCTGACTGGGAAGAGGGGTAAAGAAGGTATATAGAAGATAAACAAGACCTATAATGTTCCTGGCTAAGGCTCCATTCTCTATTCTACCATCTTGTTTCTGCTCAGAAGCAGGATTTCAGAAACTAAGAATTTATGATAGTTATATTTAATAAAGTTGAATGAATATCATACACAGTAACTCAGATCAACTAGCACATACAATGTAAAATTATGCTCAGTTTTGAACTTCTTGCACTATATAATGCCTATTTATCTAAAAGGACTTTGAATCATAAGGGTTAAGATTGGAAAAAATAACTGGGAAGAGAAGAAAGGCGGAAAATAACTAATAGTCTGAGCTTGGTTAAAATATGGGAAGAGGATAATTATTAATTACCAGAATGGCTATTTTTGTACACTATTTCTTGGAATAAGCCATCGTCACCAAAAGTAAAAACATATTCATATTGGAATCAGCTATTAATTTCAGGTGGCAACTACAAATTATTTCTTTTCATTTCAACTACAAATTGTACATCAGATGAAGGATAATTAGTTGAATCAAGTCATCCAACACACAACACAACAGCTTTCTTTTTTTCCCCAGACATGTCAAAATGCCTTGAGGCGTTCTCACTGTTATTCACACAGGGAGGATACACTCACGCACTGGTTTCAGCAAGCAAAAAAAGGCACATCAGAAGTCTAAGAGATGATGGCAAAGTAATTCATTTGTATGCAGCATCTTAGCTAAGACTAACTGTACACATGCACCACTCCAATGATGTGATTATCCTCGATCTTCCACAATTACCAGCAAATAATTTAATGTGCTGCTGAGTGACTTGATTCGGGGATAATTATCCAAACTCATGCCTTGGTTTGTCTTAGAAACAGAACACATCTGGGCCCTCATTCAAGTAGAGGCAGACATAAATCAGTTGGGCTGATGGTTACAAACAAACTAAAGCCAGGTGCAAAACCAATATGGCTAAAGTGGCTTTGAACTGAGACTCCTCTGTGGGACTGGAGGGTTTCAGCTCTATTTCAAGCACTCCAGTTATGAATCACAATCCAACACAGATCTCTGTTTCTGTTTCTCAACTTCCTAGCATCTTTGGGCCTGTTAGCACTTCCTTGGTAGAATGGTATAATTATACCATTCCACTGGGACGAAGACCAGAGGCCTATACTCACTTTAGCCGGTAGTCAACAATTAGTGAACTTCTGGGGAAGAGCATCTACATGTGGAGCAGGCTGTTGCAGTCTCCAAGCATGCCCTGCCTCACCAGAAGTTCACTAATTGTTGATTGGGTGTGGAGCACTGAAGCGTCCAGTGGCATGAACGTTCTATTTCCGGTTCCCTGCAGTTGGTGGGTGGAGGAGGTGGTTTTGTGCTGGCACAGTTGTGGTGGTGGCCATGTTCGATCACTGACCTCTGAAGCAACCAGATCTCCAATCCTGGGGCCTTAAGAAGCGTGTTCAATCAGTGGCGGAGTAGTGAGCGCTGCATGTTTGATCACAGCCACGTTAGGTTACCCACCCCCAACCCCCGGTCAGTGACGTGGTCGGCCACAATATGCCCCTGCTCGAACATGCTCCTCTGCAATGGTGGCTTTGGATGAAGTGACGAGGGCTGGTAAATGGGAGGCCCATTCACACTTCTGGCTGGTGATAGACGCTTTGGGGAAGGTTTTCTCATGACAAGTGCAAATGGTCCACCTTTACATGAGGTTAACCAGCCCTAGTTCATAGCAATCTAATGAGGAAAGTGCAGAAAGGCCCCAGGTGTGAAGGGAGCCATCCACACTTCAATTTTTAGTGCTGTCTCCAACCAGACCACCAGCACTTGCATGCAGATAGCCTGTCCCAGGCAAGGCCTATTGCTACAGCAATGGCTGTGGCAATATCGAGCACATGCCTAGACATTGCCATGGTGATTGGCCTACAGTGCATAACCACACAACTGCGGTTACACCATTCCACCCACTTGAAGCTTCTCATCCAGAGAACAGTGTGAATACTGCTGACTGGGAGCTCACCAGCTGCTCCTAGCCAAGCTGCAGACAGATCTTCCTTGGAGTGGCGTATGGATGGATCTCCCCAAGACAACCACTTAAGAGAAAGTGTGAATGGGGCCTTTGTTTTTCCACTTAGTTATTATACAAAATCCAATATTTCTTTTTGTATTTTATGTTTAATATTTTCTGACATGCATTTCATCAAACAACCATGTAGCCACAGTAACTACAGAATAAAAGGGATGAGAATTTAATAATGGCAATCATTAAAAGTAGGGAAATATTTCTGAAAGTCTGGATAACACAATAAAATGAGCACGACCACATGAGGAGATCTATAGCAAGGGAAAATAAATAACAAATTTCGAGAAGGTAAGGTTTGGTTGGAGAACCTTCTGCTCTCAAGATTGCTCTCTCTCGCTCCTCCTCCCACACTCTCCTGAACCCTGCACACACACACTTTTTTTGGTCTAATGGTTAGGGAGCTGGACCCTTATCTGGGACTACGAGGTTTGATTCTGCCCTCCTCCACAAAGCCAGCTGGGTGACCTTGGGCTAGTCTCAGCTCTCTTCTGAGCTTTCACAGCCCCACCTACATCACAGGGTGTTCTGTTGTGGAGAGAACAGGAAGCTTTGTCACCCGCTTGGAGTCCCCTCAAATGGGTGAGAAAAGCGGGGTAGAAAAGCCAACGCTTCTTCTTCATCTTCTTTCTTGTCTCCCTCCCTCATCCTGTGTGAGCAGGAGACCTTGAGAGGAAACAGCATTCCTTCCCAGTTCCCACTTCCTTAAATAAAACTGGCCTAATTCTAGAATATATCTTGAAATTGGAGTCTGTTATCCGCATGCCAATACAACAATGGCAGGCCTCACCTGGTGCCTGACGTAGGCTGAATGAGCATGCGGACAACAGGCCTCCTAACCTGAGATTTAGTCCAGAATAAGGATAAGTGCAGAAAAGGCCTTGGTCTGAGATATAGTCCAACAACAACAACAACAACAAGTGATTATAGGCCATGTCCGAACATGGGCATTTCTTCACTTGGCTTTATTCTGGAATATATCTCAGAATAGGGACCTGCTATCTGCCCCAAGTGAGACCTGCCATAAGTCTGCTTTAGCTTGTGGCCAGCAAACTGCAATCACGAGATATATTGCAGAATAAGCCCAAGTGCATAAAGGTCCCCGGTGTAAGTGTAGACCCAATCACTTAATTCATTAAATTTAGAGAGGGGGAGGGGGGGGAAATTGATAAACAGGTCTAGTTTTTAAATAAACACAGACAAGAAGACACAGAACTGTACAAATGGTCACTAGACAAATGTTCTGACCCAAGAAAAATCATATTGGTCCAATCACGTTTGAGCCTAGATTTTTATTAATAAAAAAAATTCCCAGAAGATGCTAAGATAACAACAAAAACAAGGAACTGTTTTAGTTTTGAACTTTATTGCAGAGATTCATTCAAAAATGTTATACATTGCACAGGAAGCAGAAATCTTGATTAACCTTCAGATGTTTATCATTATTTATTTTTTAATTTATTTCCATTTCTATCCCGCCCGATACTCGAAGGTCAAGGAGTCAGGGAACCAATTTGCATCCCCCCACCCACCCACTTTCCACTCCCTGGCCTGTTGGTTTTTGAGTAAAACTCTGGAACAGCCTACTGAAGATAGTGTTCTCTAAATTATCCAGAAAGCAAATAATAACTGGAATATTAGTCATAATGTTTGCTCCATGGCAATCTTCTCTCCCAGACTATTAATTTACTAACAGACATAGCAGGATACTATATATATACATATATATATCAATTACCCCAGTTTGATATAATGAGAGATTTTAGGCAGATTGGTTAAAGAAAAACAACCCTCTCAAATCAGGCATAATAACTAGAGAAAACGTGTAGGATGTCTGTACACAGAATAGGATCGGAGCCTTGTGTACAGAACATCAGCATTCTCAAACTATGGCAGAAAGGGAGAGGGTCACTATGGTACAATATTCACAGAAAGGGAGGAGTCGCCACAAGAATAAGGCCTCCAACTCCTTGTGCTAAAGAACAGTGCTATATTCACAGAACTTGTCTTAAGGTGGAGGCATGCTGGGTGCTTCTGCACCTGCCGCCGAAAAAAAGATCAGTTTTTCGGCCATCTGTTCTTCTAAGGATCTGTTCCAAATAAGGACAGATCCACGGGACTAGATCATGGAGCTGCCAGTCATTGCCTGTTTCCAGCAGTGCGCGGCACACCAGGGAGGGCAGAAGGAGGCAAACCAGCCTGCTTCCGCCCTCTCCAAGATGGCGGCCACTGGGACATCTGGCCTTCGCCTCTCCATGTATGGAAGCGTCCTGCTTCCGAAACGGATTGAGGCGAAGAGCTTAATGAAGACCCAATTTTTCAGGTCTTCCCAAAGGCCAGATCTTTTGGCAGCAAGATCCGATTAAGAATGGATCTTGCCTGCCAATGTGCAGAAGCGGCTGCCTCAATCTGGCCTCCAGTGCAGAAGGGAAGTTTACATGTGTGTCTAATGTGTGTCTAAATCTGTTTTTAGGCCATGTGCGGAAACACCTGCTGTCTCCTCCCATGGTCAAGATTAAAAATCGCTCTTTGATCTTGACAGTGGGGTTGTCTTCAAACTCAGATACTGGAAACACTGCCAAGAAGACCAGTAAGTTCTCTCGAACAGAATCAGTGGCGAGAGCAAGGCTAATGCCACAAGAGGAGGAGGGTGAAGACCTCTGAGAACTCTTCAGACATCTCTGCTGGTGAAACTTCATAACAACACTTTTGCTGGCATCAGAGGGAAGAACTGTGATACTTTTGGTGAAGTACTAACTCTTCTTTTGCAATATAGCGACAAATATTTCTCCCCTGCTGCCTAAATGACTTTAAAGGGTTTTGACAAATGCTAACTTCCCCCGTTTTCTACTTTAGATGTCTAAGGCATCCACATGGCCACCTCTTTCCCTACTATTCCATCATTATTTTCCTTTTTTCTATGAAAGGGAGAGTTCATACAAACAAGTACAAGGGACATTGTTTTAACCTCACCAAGGAGATGGTACATTGTAGGATATTGTGCTCTAACACTTCAAGGGAGAAAGAATGGCTTTACGGTGTAATGGATTAGAGTGGGTATAAGAACAGTACATTTTGTCCCTAAAAGCTTCTCCGTTTCTCTCTAATTGAAAAGAAGCCAGAAAAAAAAAAGGGCAGCTCAATCTATAAATGCGGTTTCAAAAGTACCATTTATTATAGTTAACTAGTTACAATTTGTCTAGCAAGGCTGATTTATGTAATGTACGTGTGTGTGGTTGTGTGATTATCTGGTGTGCGTGTGTATGTTCTGTCCTTTGAGAACATATAGGAACTTTAAAATGTTATCCAAATTCAAAATGGATGATGAGTAGAAGGGATGGAATAAAGTACTGGATTTTATTGGATCCACTCATTATCTTTACTCACATGTAGAACATTGCTCTGCATAAGATAAACCAGAAGCTACATTTTCATTTACATTCAAATCACCCACCTCTTGATTATCCAGCCAGTATCCATCTTCTCCCCGTTGTCACTGTTCATTGCCCAGTTCATGAAGAAACAATGGATAAGTTTATGGTGTGAGTAAGTATATAGTGTGTGGGTTCTAAGAGTTTGTGGATAGGATGGGTGGACTCATTTCTGGCTGTGATTAGACACAGCAAAAAAGCATCTCTGAGGTGGCTTCTTTTAGTATTGTAATTAGACCATCAGTGTTATTTTAGGTTTAATTGTACTTTTTCTTTACGTAAATGATTTTTCAATCTGTATTGTTAAACTTTTGACTAATAATGATTGATATTTTTGTTTATTGTACTGTTGCAAATTTCAATTTAAAGGGGGGAAAAGCTTTGAGAAGAATTGAATGTATTTGTATGGTCACAGATCAGAATCAAAATGCATAAAAAGTCCTTGATATTTAAAATCACAATGTGCAAATAAAACCAAATATAAAGTGAAAACCAATTAAACACAAGTATCAAAAATCATAAATATCAATATAAAACTAAGGCGAAGACACTGATAATAGGAAAAAACTCTGGAAAGTTAGTGCCAAGGACAATGATATTGTGGTCTACAATATTTCAGGTATCACAATCTGAATAGATGTTAGAAATCTTGTGGATTATCTTAAAAGGGCCTAAAGATCCTTGAGGATTCTTTACACTGGCTGGTAGAAGAGCTGTCAACAATGAGGGTCAGTTGTCCAAGTTGATAAAACCAGATAAGCTTGAGGTGATGCACACATTGATTTATGGTGTGCAGATGAGTTGATCTAATCAATGGGTCCAGATACATCTGTGAAAACAGAAAGGTAGAGCCAAGGCTGGTTGGTGGTGTCTGAACTTCTGTTGGCTCTTGTGCCAATGATTTGTCTGAGCTGTTATGAAGGTCTTCACCACAAAGTGAATATAACTGTTTATGAGCATCTAGCTCCTAATCATACAGAGGTAGAGAAGCAGGTAAGGCAGTTGTAAATAGGATCCCCTCAGGGTCAAGAGCAGAACTGTGTTCTGAAGCCCTGTCTGAAGAGTATACAAAGAAAGGCTGCCTGCATCTGAGGGTATGCGATCAGGCTGGAGCAGAAGTCTGAACTCATATGATGATGAACATATCCAGTTATCAGAATGGTTTTTGGGTGTTTGTATGATGGGGCAGAGTCCAGGTTCCTATTGGGACTGACTTGTGGTGATGCACTGTGGCCTTTTGGTAGTTGTTGATGAGATTTGGGTGCTGCTGGAGGCAGTTTGAACCCTGAGACAGAAACCTTAGGTTGAGGTTTAGAGATCTTCATGCCTTGCAGAATGCCAGAGGGGGTGCTGCAAGAATCTTGCTCTGCTGGTAATAAAGAGTTAACCTTTTTTTGAAGTTTTTAAAGGCAAAGTGGACTGAGCAATGTTTGGAGGGACTGAATACTGTACAAAGGTTGTTTCCCTGGGGGCTTTACCTTTAATTAATTGAGAGGAGACCGCCTTGTGCAGGCCCTTATCTTTATAAGGATTCTAGTTATCTTGTAGTAAAGGATGAACACCTGCTCTAGAGAAAACTTGCCTCATTTCAATTTGAAAGTGAGCAAGGAAACTTTGCATCTTCTGTAGCATTAAAGGAATAGTTGGAAACCAGAGGTCTTTTCGCACTTACTTTGTAGTGCATCATGCACTAAGGCCAGCACACTCCAGGAACATTTGCATTTGCTAGGAGGAAAGCTTCCCCAAAGCATCCATTACTGGCCTGAAATGCAAATGGTCCTCCTGTTTACCAGCCTGTGCCAATGCATTTGGAGCTGAAAGTACTGCCTCCTTATGGCCCTGACTGGCCGTTCGAACACCACTGTGAGAAAGACATGTTCGATCATGGCTAACCCGTGACCGAACGCCCCTCTCGCAATTCTACAATCAATTGCCACTCCCAGGCATGGATGTGTGAATCAGAGCATAGGTATGTGATTGATCACAGCATGTGCACGTGATCGATCACAGCATGTGCATGTGACCGATCACAACATGGGTATGTGACTGATCAGCACCAACAACCACCGCACCTGCGCAGATGCTACGTTCCCCACTCATCAAACACAGCAAACTGGAAATAGAGTGAATGGTCATGCTGCCAGACGCTTATGGCAAGCTCGGGGGATAGATGTGAAGCATGACTTTGTGCTCCACACCTCATCTGCAATTAGTACAGTCTGGTGAGGGTGGGGACGCTTCTAGGCTGCAGCAGCCTAGCAAGAGTGCATATGCTCTTCACCAGAGATGCATACCATAGGCCTCTGAAATCAAAAAGAATTCTTCTCAGGGGACATCTGCTAGGAAGCCAAGACATGCATATCAGATCTATGAGGGAGGGCTCACATCACAGGAGTTGACTAGGAGTATTTTCATCATGGGGATTCACCCTATATCTCTGTGAGAAGACCAATAACCATCATTAGTTTCATTTTCTGTAATATATAGAACTATCTGTGTGGAGGAGTGAACTCCCTTGAAAAACTTCAGATTTGACTGGATACTGGTCTTAGATTTGGAAGCCGAGAGTTTGTCAGTTGGCTGGTAGGTACTTTGCCCATTATGGAGTTAAGCTGAGAGGACAATGTAGATTTAATGTTACATGAATGGCTTTCATGGCAGGTTGTGAGGTCCTCAAAGTCTGATTTAAGGAATGTCATATCTCAAAAATTACTGTCACTGTGTCTGCCACAAGTTTATATTGATTTACTATCAGATCTACTAAACTGTCAGGGTTGGAGAGAGGATTGTTACTTACTGACTTAGATGGAGAGCTTGAAGAAACAGTCGCAGGCAGGGAACAGGGTCCAGCTGCTGGGCTGACCCTCTCTGTCTTTCCTTGTCATAACAAATCTGGGAGTCTGGAGGCAGTGCTTCTTCGGGGTCCAATGCAACATTTCTGGCCGCATTCCCATTACAAGCTTAATACAGTTTCCCTAAACCAAAATAATAGAACCGGATATAAATGCAAATTTGCCTGATCCCATTACTTTCAACTTAATCGTGTTCAATCCAGATTCTGAGGATCGTATGTGGTGTACGTGACTCAAGGGGAGACTCAAGTGGCTACTTTCTAAAAGCCGCTTTTTGGGGCTGCCCTGCCCTCTTCCTCCTGACATGAACACGCCACCCATAACGGACCCCTTCACGGAGCCTAGCTGGGTGGCAGAGTGGCTGCTGTTTGCCTGGATGGATGAAAAACAGCAGCGGGCAGCCAGTGATTCTTTCCCCGGCTCTACCCATTGCCCAGGGCACAACAGCAGCAGCGGCAACTCAAGTCCCCTTCGCCCGCTCAGTGCCACAACCTTAAAAACATTCACACATCTCCCTGAACCTGCAGCTGTTCTCCTTCCTTTTCCCTTTCTAAAGGTCGGAACTTTCAGAATTGCGCAAAATTGCAACATTGTTATCAGGTGTGAAGTGGGTGGATTGCTACAGTGTAGCGGCTGCTGTAAGGGGTGGATTTTTACAGTAAAATCACTATCTTTGGAAGCAAGCTATTGGGGGAGGAAACCCTAAACATGCATTCTCATCCCACTAAAATGGTACTGTTCCCACAGTAAGAAATGTAAAACTTTTCAAATGCATGAACGGGACCTGTTGAAATGAGTGTTAACATTTACAACGCTTTGGGGTGATTTAACACACAGAAAGCGTGTTAAGTCAACCTGACGTGGGGACTGCGAGGATCAAAACCGTTTCAAAACCGTTTTAAGCTTGTATTGGGAATTCACCCTCTGTTTGCTTGCAGTTTCCATCTTAAATGCAGAATATGTGGGAAAGCTCAGCTTGAGCTGAGAAATAACAATGTGAACTCCAATATTAATTGGGAAGATTTATCTCAGCTCAGCATTGCCAATACTTGCTGTTTGCTGTTATTTTCTTCTTAGGTTGTCAGTGTACGCCTATGAATAATTATGCCAAGGTCTCATTCTAACAAATGGTCACTTCATTATTTGAACTATGTTTCATTCCAGGCATTTTTATATGCCTCCCAGCTATTCTTACTGCACTTTGCTGCATATGTGGTCCTGTTTTCCAGGGGTGAACAAATTCTATTAAAAATATGTTTCTTCTGCCCCCCCCCCTTTGCCTCATTTACTTTCTCCAGATATGGAGGCTGCATCCATATGCAGGGAAAAGGAGGCTTAAAAGGAGCTTAGAGGCAATATTTAGCACCTCTAATCTACGTTAAAGGCCAGAAAATAAACTTCCAGAGTGCATTTTTTGCCCTTTAATGCAGATTGGAAACAGAACATTGGCATCCATGTGCTGTCACCTCTAAACTGTTTTTGATACTTCTAATCTTTCCACACTGGGTTATACTCCAGATTATACCCCAAAATAGGAACCTGACATCTGCATGCTGGTGCAAACTATAGTGGGCCCTAGCCAGCATCTGCCATAGGCTATGGCCAGACACAGAAGAAGAAAAAAGCTTCTCCGGACCTGTTTGCACTTGTGTGATGGAATGATCCCAGGATGCTTGTTGGATCACTCCATCCACACCAGAAAGCTAAAGCAACTCACCAGAGGTTGCTGCAGGCTCCCTTGGAGTGGCCCAGCTATGGGCTGCTAGAAAATAGTCCATATGATTGCCGGGAGAGGCTGGAATGCTCCTAGACACTGCAACTGTGGCTGCACAGTCATGTGCTGCATCCAGGTCACAGCATGCACCAGATGTTGCCATGTGCCATTTCTGTTGACCGACTCCAATGCTTGGTGGTGTCTGCACATGAGCGGCTGGATTGGTGTACCACAGGCTGATTTCCCATAACAACATTACCGCAGGAAAATCAACTCTCAACCAAGGTTTTCCTAAAAAGTGAGAGTGTTTACTTTGAGTGGATGCTTGATTACCCAATCCACCATCTTGGGAATGGCCACTGAGCACATGTGGAGCCAAATCCAGCCAAAAATAGTGGTTGTGCATGAGTGAAGGACAGCAATCACACACTTCCTAGTTATTGCATGTCATCAAAATACTTGCACCACTGCAAGATTCAGCGCTCTCTCTGGTAAATGCTTCCTTTCGCCTGCACCGTTGCCCTGCTGTCTGGCAATAATTCCATAGTGGTTTAAGTCATTCATGTCTGGAGGCAGCTCAGAACAGCATTCTAGATTTAAAACACAAACCTGATGTCCTCTCTGAGAAGCAAAGAAAAGCAGTAAGAATAGTGTAAGAAATCTTGTTGTATATGTCCCTGAGGTGCTTTCTGCACATGCTTTCTCATTATTGGGATCAGTGGGTCTAGATAACTAGGCCTGCATCACCACCCAGGCTTGTGCCTTATTCACACGGGTGGAATTGAATGATGTGTGACTCATAGAATCATAGAGTTGGAAGGGACCTCTAGGGCCATCAAGGCTAACCCCTTGGGTATCACTTTCACCGAGTCCAACCCCCAGGGTATCACTTTCACGTTGTTGGAACTGATCAGTAGCACTGAACAAAGGTGACTTAAATAATTGAACAATCATCGCCTGGCTAAAGAGGCAGCGGGCTTGCATTATTAATACCAACTGGCTGTTGCCATACCAGGTTGCCCTGTAATATAGTTCTCCTGGGGCATCACTGACTTGCAGACATTGACTTGTTATGGCATTTCATTTTATAACAGTTTGCAGAATGTTGAGTAGCGTGAACTAATTAACATCACTCATAAAGCAATTACTGCTAACGAACCAGGAGCTGAAGCAAAGAATAATTCTTACTTTAAAATGGTGAGTCACAGAATAAAATCACATTCCTAAGGCAACATGAATGCTTGTATTATCATATTTATGATCACATGGAACAACAACAAAAACAACAAAACAGCTTAGAAGCACCTCAGAGACACCAGTGTGTGGTCCTCACGTCCTCATTCCAGCTTTGATCCACCTTTTCTACCACACAATATTCATGTGAGGTGAGAGGGGCAGAGAGGTGTGTGAATTATTCTTCTTCAGAACTGTCCCTTAGAGGAGAGTTACATGCAAATTACAATGCATGTTAAAATAGTTTTCACAGAATTGCCGATCAAACTTAAGTGAGTGAATCTGCAGCTGATGTGCACTAGGTGCCCATTAATCTGTTGTACTTGCAGGGTGTTTCGCAGCTGAAAAGCATGCTGCCCACTAAAGTGCACTTCTTTCCTGGTGTGGTCACTTTGCACTGTACTAAAGGTGAGGTAAGGTTGTGTAAGGGTGGGTAGTGGGCATAGCCTTACAAGCAGTGTCAACCAATCAGATGTCCTCTCTTTTTTTTTTAATTAAAAACTTATATATGCGCTTAAACACATATATGATTTTACTTTGCAAAGTCCAACAGCACTGATCTTCTGTTCCTCATCCTCAGATCTTATTTTCCCACTGCAGGATATGCTGTTTTCTTTTGTTTTCTTTCTTGAATGTAATCACTTTGTGTCAAGAGGCCTCTGTTAATACTAGTGCTCAACTTTATAATGCAGAACTGCTTGAGCAAAAAGGGAGACACAGTAACCGCCAAAAGCCTTATTGCCCAAGAAGTTAGGATGTATCCAGACTTACAGATACTGCACATTCAGATGCGCAGTAAGGGCGTGGGTGTCACACCTGACCCTCAGTACTGCGTAGTGGTGGCACATTATGCCACCACTGCTTGGAATTTAACTACTGCAGAATGATGAGCACTCGATCTGGAGTTTCAGGTAAATTCGAATGTTCCCGCCAGTCCGGACAGGATGGCAAGAACAGCAAATAAGAGCTGAGCCAGCAGCTCATCTCCCACTGGCTGCCCCATCTCACGTGACATGCGCCTCGCTGCACGCGCCAGAGAAGTATCACAGCTTTCTCTGATAAAGCTCCGGGGAGGCTGCTTGAATCCAGATGGCATGTCATGGCTTCACAGAAGGTAAGCTGCGTATTTTTTTTTTATAACTGTGGATTACTCCGCTAATCTGGATACTACCTTAATTTAGTGCTGCTACACAGGGTACTTTAGAAAACAACTATTAGCTAATGATTGACAAGTTGGGTGAATCTTCACATTTTGCAGGTATCTAGTTTGTAGCAGGTCTCAAGAAAGACAAATGTGCTTCCATTATGCTTGGCATTTCCCAGCACAACCTTAAGTGGGTAAGAGATGGGTAGGAGAGTCAGACCAGACAAGGGGAAGTATTTCTTCACCCAGAGGGTCACTGGTCTATTGAAATTGCTCCCAGAAGAGGTCGTAACAGCAACTAGCCTAGATAGCTTTAAGAAAGGGTTAGACTTACTATCTATGGATGATCGTGATTGTAATATGAGATTAACAGAAATCACGACACATTTTGAATTCAATTCCTCCCCAGACATACCAAAAACTCTTAGATGGGAAGCTATGAAATCCACAATTAGGGGAATATGTATATCACAAAATGCCTGGTTAAACAAACAAAATAACTTACAGTGCGAACAATTAAATAAACAAATTAAAAATCTAGAGACTCAATTTAGACACAAATCTCAAAACTTACTTTTTCATCTATTACAACTTGCCATGAGAGAAACAGACACTGAAAAAATAGCCAAAGCCCAATTTTATTTAAAGCAGAAATATGACACTAACAACACCATGAATCTAAATTTCTAGTGTAAGGTCCACTTTAGCACTCCGCTCATTAAAGTCAGTTAATTCACAGAGACAAAGGATGCTTAATAGCATTTTACTGCTGGCTGGAATAAAAGCTGGGTGACAGCATTCACACCTACAGAATAGAGTGAATATTACCACACTCGCCTTTTTCTGTTACATGTTTTTATACCCTCTTGGATCCACCCAGGTGATACGATTAGCTCCTCTCTCAACCCAACAATTAAATTATGTCTCATTGCAAACCTCCCACCTCTAAGCAAGCATTCTGTTGAAATTCTATTTCCTTAAAAAGGGTGCTTTGTGTCTGTGTCTGCCTGGGATGCTAACAACACAATTTCTAAAATAACTCGTTTCTGCAAAACTAAGCTGGTTTGCAAAACTCTAATAGCTACGCTCGTCCAAGTTCTTCCGATTAAAGCTAACAAGTCTACAGAATCTAAAATGATGTTACTTAGGTTAAGCTGACAGGCTTTCATGTTTCTCCCTTGTAGAAGCATACTATACAAAAGCAAAATGACCAAGGTTAAACTGTCTCCTTCACTGACAAATAGACTAAAACAAAAGAACAGTCTCACACTTGCACTGTTAAGACAAAAAAACACACAAAACCATGGAATAGTGAATGTAACAAAAAAAGAAATAGTTACAGTAATACCTTTCACACATTCTATAAAGTACTATATTCAGACTATAACATAGGGTGTTCCAGACTTAAAGATACTGTGCATTCTGATGCACAATTGTGGGGTGGGTGTCACACCTGATGCCCGATACTACACAGTGGCAGTGCATTATGCCGCCACTACTTCAGATTTACCTACTGCAGGACGATGAGCACTCGCTCTGCAGTATCAGGTAAATTCAAATGTTCCCGCCAGTCTGGACAGGATGGCAAGAACAGCAAACGAGAGCTGAGCCTGCAGCTCAGTTCCCATTGGCTGCATCACCGCGCGTACCACAGAAGTATTGCAGCTTTCTCTGAGAAAGCTGCGAGGACGCTTGAATCCAAATGGCGCATCATGGCTTTGCAGCAGGTAAGCTACGTATTTTGTTATAACTGCAGATTTAGTCCACTGATCTGGATACTACCATAGACATTCAAAATGGTGCTCAATACCTTAAATCATTCAGTCAGGAGTGACAAGTCATTTTCTTTCTACATTATCCCAAAGGTGAATCTTCTGAGTTATATAACACCAAAGGAAAACAGTTTCTCACTTTGCTGATGTGTTATCTCACTCTGAAAGTAGACTGAAAGTGGATTAAATTTTAGGTGTAAATGCAGCCTAAGTGTCATCACAGCCTAAGATAATAGACCATACCTCCAACAGTTTTTATCACTTCTGAACCTGTACATTTACATACCAGTCACAAAAGCTGCAAAATTAATCTTGAGTTTCTGACTTTCTAAAAATTAAAATAACTCCTTTTTGGTAATTGTCTTTCAAAAGTCACTGTCACACAGCCTTCTACAAATCTTAGGCTGCGTCCGCATTCAACTTTTAAAGAGCTTTGAATTTGTTTCCAAAGCTGGCAATTCCCACAGGATCAGATGAATCTGCAGTTTCTGGGGATTAAATGTTTCAAAACACAGATTAACTGTATTCACATCAAAAGAACTCTCACTGCAGGATTTGGGAATAATCCTTTTTTTTTTTGCAAATGGAAATCCATGTGGTTTTTTTAAGGCCTTCTCCTGAGTTTCCTTCAGCCAATGAGACAACATGATTATCGTCTACTCTAAAGGAATCCTTCGCTAGCTGAAAGAGGAGGGAACGGAGCAGAAGAATGAACCAAAATTGTAACAAAAGATCAGATGGGCTGTGATTTTTCAAAGTGTCTGATTTTACAGCTATGGTTAAAGCCTGCCTGCTCCCTCCCAATCCACAACTTTTTGCCTCTTAAACCTGATCTTCCTTGTGGGAGGGGAATCCAGTCAGCAGCTCTGCAAACTGTTACTTCCTCTTCAAATTGCCTCTGTACCGCTTCTTCAGAAGATCGCAGCCAGCAAAAGATTAAAGAGAAAGTTCTTCTCCCATCCCTCCTCCCTCGTCTTCAGATAGCGTGTGTGTGTGTGACTTTCTTTCACACATTTTCCCTTTAATTCAGTTTTTAAAATGATGGGGGTAGGGATGATGGATTCTGCCCTAAGGAAACAAATGGGCGAGATCAGCAGGAGGCAGCTACTAGCTGTGGGGAGTGGGAAAAAAAAGTATACACAAGGTGGAGGGGGTTGGAAATAAACAGGGAATGAAAAGTGCAGTCGGGGGTCTTCTCCCCTGCCAGACACTGAAGACTGGAGAATGAGTCCACATTATAAGTTAACAATGGAAACACAAAAATCAGACTTCACTGCTGATTTAAAAAACCTTGATTTAGATTCGGATTAAATTGCCCAGTGTGGATGCAGCCCTAGTGTTTTTCAGAAAGAGAAAAAACACTCTACAACAGACATTTGTTGGGAAAGCACTTCGGAGAGAAAAAGGAGGGGAAATGAAACTTCAAAGGACTGTCGCTAACTTTGCTGGGTTTTTGTTTTTTGTTTTTAGTCTGTTCACTCTTAGAGTGTTTTTCCACTGTCACTAGAAGTACCCATTAAGTACCCATAATAAAGGAGAGGATGAAGGAAAGCTAGGGCCATTGATCTATCGAAAGAACAGCTACGAAACTGGATCACATTTTTTGACAACATTCTTGTTTGCTTCATTCACTATCTGCTTTGACAACTGCAGTATGAAATGATCAAAGCATTTCACCTTGAGTCCTGTATCAGGATAAGGTTTCTTGTTTTGCCATCATGTTTTGTTTTTTAAAGCCAGTAATGCTTGCTTACTAAAGCACCACTTTCTGTCAGCAGCAGGCTGGCACATCTCCCTAATTAACATCTTTTCATAACAGGTGGTAAGTGGCATTTATTCCTATGCCAGAAAAAGCTTCACAATCAAATGTGCTGGGCGAAACGTTTCTGGGAAACATTAAAAGGGGACATTAGTAAATCTCAATCAATCACTAGGAGCAACTTTTGTCAGTATTTCTGAACACATGTTTTCATCTGTCTTATTTTCGGGGAAACAACAGTAAGACTGAAGACCCTGCCAGCCATCTTCACAACTGATATCATTTTAAAATAATCACCTGTGTGTGTGTGTGTGTGTGTGTGTGTGTGTGATGAGATGGAGTCATTGTAAACCAGACGGAGATTAAATATGCATAAGAAGCTTCTAAAACCTTACTGCTTTATGTTCTGTTGGGGGTTTTTTCAGCCTCTACTTCTCTCTGTTCCACCACCCAAAGGGGTAAAAACTCCACGATAATTCACAAGGGCAACCACATGCATTCTGTTTACAGGGACATTTATATATGTAGGGCCAAAAGGACAAGGATGCTTAAATCGTTCATTGAATGCTGCAACATGAAATCTGCATTTCTATACCTTGTCTTGCCAGAACAGCAAATTTCTCCTTCCAAGTGCTTTTATAGGATTTCAACAGTTTATGTAATGCTTTCATATTTCCAGCACAGTTTATGTAATTTTATGATTTTACACCTATGGCTTCTCCCCAAATAATGTGATTTATATACATTTAGTTACTCATGCCTGGGGGCAGAACTTTGGGTGCACTCTGCACACAGCACTTTATAATCTGATTTTTCTCACACAACAGATCTAAACCCAATCCTGAAAAAAACAAACAAACAAAAAACCTTCTAACCTTCCTTTCTGCCAAGGTCTTTTCTGCCTTTTCACTTCTAGCAGATACACATAATGACCGACTTAGCTTTAAACGGTAATCTCAAAATGCTTGCAAATTTTCACACCCTCCCACCCGCTCAACACAAGATTTATTTATTTATTTATAATATGCATATTACACTGTTCTAGCCATATAATAGAGACTATAATAGAGTGAGTGGTCTAGTGGTTAGGGAGCCAGACTCTTATCCGGGAATACCGGGTTCGATTCCGCCCTCCCCCATGAAGCCAGCTGGGTGACCTTGGGCTAGTCACAGCTCTCTTCTGATCTCTCACAGCCCCACCTCCCATCTCTTCTTCTTCTTCTTCTTCTTCTAAATAGGCGACTGGAAGATTCCTGTGCTGATCTTTCATACGCTTACTTATTCCATTGTATTCTGATTTTTTTTTTTGGGGGGGGGGGGAAGCATGGAATAAACCAAGCCTTATTTCTGGAATATCCAAATATAGTGGAATAAGCAAGCAACACGCGGATGTGGAAACCTAGAATGTGTTATTTATGTATATATGTGTATGTCTAAGGATTTGCTTTTTTGCTAAGGCTCCACCCCCTCGATTGTTCCTTATGGCTGCTGGTTACATGTGCATGCTCTTGTCTCTAAAGTTTATAGCTCAGAGGGAAGGGAAGGCATTTAGGTCAAAAGTGAGTATATCTTGGGGAAGGGTTTATCTGTATCCCCCCGCCCCCATTTTGATCTCCCTTTTAGCACTTCTTGAAAGAGAGCAACTGGTTCAGGGCAGCTGGAGAGGAAAGAACCTGAGCAGGGCCTCAGCCCATGCACGGCGCATATGAAAAGCTGCTCAAGAGTCAGGAGGAAAGATCAGGAGTCAGTTTGGAGTAAGTCATGGCCATAAAGAGGAAATTGCACTGACACTGTAGAGTACAGTATAAGGTCATATTGAAGAATATATTTAACAGGCAGCTCTACCATGCAATCAGCTAAGGGACTGCTTGGGTACTGTTACTGGGAGGGCCTTGTGCTTACTGCCTGAAGCAAGGTACATCAAGGCCTGTTCAGGTGGGAGAAATGAAGCAATTCTTGCAGGTGGCCTCCTGGCTTTCCATTTTGATCTGTAGATCAATGAGTAGGAAGGACAGCATTTCTGCCATTACCAGCCTGCAAGAGGCTTCACATGTGACTTGCCTTAGGGCCTTGCTAAATCCACAGCAGCCTCTGATCCTTAACAAACCCTGTTGCCAGCCCTGTATGTGTGAATCGACCAGATTTTGTGAGATTTGCTAAAGTCAAGCAGCTGTCTGTACAAGAAATTGCTACTCGTACCGGCCTTCCTGTAAAATAACCTCTCTCAACCTGCAAGCCTAATTGCATTCTCTTTGACTTCTGAGAAACTACTGGGAATATTTGTTTCTAACACTGGAAATACCTTGTTTTTCAGGAAATCTATGGCCGGCTTTCCTCCCATCAAGAGGAAACAGAACCTTGGGGTTTCTATAGAATAAATACTTGCAGGATGCTATATGGTGAGGCCTCTGTTGAGATATTGTGGACAGTTCTGGGGCCTATTTACACTTGGGCCTCTGGTTTGCAATTAGGAGCTCTGGTACAGAGCTGTCCTAATTGCATACCAGAGGCCTAAGTGGTCACACACACCTTAGAAAGGATATTGTAGACCTGGAAAAGGTGCAGAAAAGAGTGATCAAAATGATCATGGGGTTGGAATACTCCCTTGCAAAATCAGACTGCAACATAGAGGGGGGGAAATCTTAATGCAGAGTACTAGAACCAAGGGGCACTTTTTGGCCATAGTCACACCTTGTTTGTTTGTTTACATTTCTATCCCACCCCATACCCGAAGGTCCCTGGGCGGGTAACAACCTTAAAACAACAGATTAAAAATAGAATATACATTAAAAGACTTTAAAAATTCAGCAACTCTAAAACAGTACACAGTGTGTTTAAAATGATAGTGCCTGTACTAGGGGGGAAATATAATCAGCTCAGCCAAAGGCCAGGGCAAAGAGGTGCGTCTTCACCACCCTCCTGAATATATATAAGGAAGGGGCATTTTGCACCTCGAGGGGGAGGCTATTCCATAGTCTGGGGGCCATGACAGAAAAGGCTCTCTCCCGGGTGCCCAGCAACCTCACTACTGAAGGTGGTGGGACAACCAGGAGGGCCTCACCGCTTGATCTTAAGGCACGGGCAGGTCGATATGGGAGAAGGAGGCCATGATGTGAATGGAGGCCACCCTGTGTCCTGAAGGGTCACACAGGGAAAGCCCAATTCTGTTTTTTCTGCAGACTTTCCATCTCTGATCAGGACTATCTGCTGTATGGATTATCACAGCACTGAGTCTGTTTTTGCCGCAGCAAATGGACCCAGGTGAAGGGCTGCAGGAAAAAATATATTGACCTGTGCCGGAGCAGGGAAGATGCCAACCATGCTGCTCCCATCACACCGCCACTCCCACCATGCCTCTGCTACAATACCATACCGCCAATGTAGACACCATGACACTGCAATAGTCGCTGCTACCATGCTGAAGGTTACCTTTATCAGACGAAGAGGATCCATGAAGCTTTGATGAGGCAATGGTGGGATGGGGTTATCTAGCCGTTCCAGCAAAAATGGTCTGAGTTCCCTGTGCATCCCTGAGATGGACTATCTTTCTAGAATGCGACTAACTATGGCCCATGAACGTGATGGGCAGGACAGTTAGCAACGACATGGGGAAGTATTTTTTTCACCCAGACAGTCATCCATTATGGAATTTACTACAAGAAGAGGTAGTGACAATAACTAGCCTGGATGGCTTTAAGAAAGGTTAGACAAATTCATGGTGGATGGACGGGTGTATCAGTGGCTACTAGAATGGATGCATACCTACTGCCTGTAGGTTGGAGATACAAGCAAATTGTCTCTAAGGGCCTTTTGCAGGGAGGTGAGAGCAGGTGAAGGTTTTGACCTTTTATCTTGTGCGACTGTTCAGAAGCAATTGAAGGGTCACTTTGTGTGGTAGGATGTTGGACTAGATGGGCTGTGGCCTGATCCAGCAGGGTTCCCCTTATGTTCTTATGTGTCACGAGCTTTTCTTTACTGTTAAGGCCTTCATGTGACCTATATGTCACAAACATAATATTAAGGTGTATCTTGGGAATTCCTCCCTCTCTATATAGATATCCTTAAATGTTTTGAGGTGCTGTTGCAGAAATTGCTTGTAAGTTGGTTTCAACTCCATGCATATGCATAATTGGCCACTGAATGTGTGAACATGAGAGAGGCATCCATAGCATCAGGACAAAGCTACAAAGCAAAATACGGCACCAAAATGGCTCTGTATCCCACTCCACTTCTAGACCTTTTCAAAGTCATTAAGGGCCTATAATCTGAACCAATGGGTCTGGACCAGTCAGCCCCATTGGTTCAGTCCATGGGATGCAATGACCTGGAACAGCACCATCTGTCCAACTGCACTGGCCCAGATCAGGGCCCTCTTTGGCCATGAAGAGTATAACAGCTTTGAGGCCAGAGTCTGAAAACTCCAAGAAACAGGAACAAAAATCCTTAGCCTTGGAGCCCGTGGAGGACCCATTTCAGTGGCATGTTTGGTGCACCACCAAAATGAGCCCTTCATTAGTCCTGATCTGCATGCCTCCATAGCCAAGAGCAGGGTTCACTGGTCTGCTGATATACCCCTTTAGACCCATCTAATGGAGATAGAGAAGACCAGCATGGCACAGGACCTCACAGTTTCACACTAATGTGTAAATTGATGAGGCCCACAAGAATCCTTTATGGCCTGAATCATTTCTGGAAGCTTGCCAGGGTATCTTTGCATTGTAACTATTTTTTCCTTTTCAGTGAACCCCAAGTCTGTTTCCATTTGAATAAAAATGTATTTTATGTGCCTTTTTTCCCCCCCCAGGCTGCTACAAATATTGGTGGATTGGCAGATACTGAAGAATCAAAAAAGCTTTTGTACTATCAAGGTGTCACAACAAGCACTTGAAAAAGGAATGAGCATGATATCTTATGTCACATTAAGACTAGAATTTGCAAGTAGGGGCAGATATAAGCAATCTGTTTGAATTCTTGGATTAGTGGACAAGCAGAAGGTCGTTTGTTTCAGCACAGGAGAAGCATCTAGATGAGGGATATTCACTGAATAAATCAAAGAGGATTATTTCTATTGACATTTGGAAGCAGCATTAGTGGACTGAACAACAAGAATGCCGGCCTGGAAGAATTATAAAATTTTTATAATTTTTCTGAGTAGCCTTGCAGCGATCCTGATTTTCCTTGTTGTCCGTTCACAAAAGAAACTGTCTCCAAGGAGTTCATCTCAGGAACGGAGTCACCTCCGCCAGATTTGCAATGCAGTGGCCGAGCAGAAGAAAGTGTTCCTCTGGGACAATTTCCTTAAAATGTCCTTTGAATATCCATTTGATTGCAAGAAATACATCGTCGACAATCACTACTTCACGTCAACGCTTTCTGCAGAAGAAACTACTTTTCCCTTAGCCTATTCCATTGTTATCCACAAAGAATTTAGCACTTTTGAAAGGGTCTTCAGGGCTATTTATGTGCCCCACAATGTTTACTGTGTCCATGTGGATACAAAGGCACCGATCATATACAAGGAAGCAGTGGAAAGAGTGATAAAATGCTTCCCCAATGCCTTCCTTGTGTCAAAAGCAGAGGCTGTAGTTTATGCTGGGATGTCCAGGCTTCAGGCTGATTTGAACTGCATGAAGGACCTCCTGAAATCCAAAATCCAGTGGAAATACTTTCTCAACATCTGTGGGCAGGACTTTCCGTTAAAAACTAACAAAGAAATTGTCCAGAGTCTGAAAAAGTTCAAAGGGAAAAACACTGCTTTTGGATTTCTTCCTAAAAGACCACCCTTCATTTACAGGACTAAATATATTTATGTAGCTTGTCAGGGGGATCATGGTGAACACAGTGTGAAAATGCTGAGCACAATGGACCGTAAATCACCTCCACCCTACAATCTGACCATCTATCACGGTGCTGCATATGTTGCCCTAACAAGGCGCT
This sequence comes from Aspidoscelis tigris stejnegeri, assembly GCA_023333525.1. Classification (NCBI taxonomy): domain Eukaryota; kingdom Metazoa; phylum Chordata; class Lepidosauria; order Squamata; family Teiidae; genus Aspidoscelis; species Aspidoscelis tigris. Next base: position 91,032,111 of record JALMGA010000004.1, read on the forward strand.
TTGTGGAATTTATATTTTCAGATAAACTGGCTCTTGATTTACTAAATTGGTCCAGGAATACTTTCAGTCCAGATGAACATTATTGGGCAACACTCAATAAGGTGCCAGGTATGCTGTGACCACTTATTCAGCTGAGATGGCTGAAGTTTGATTTCTCATTGTTCAAAAAACTATTTACTTGGGCAACTTCCCAGAACCTCCATGTGTTTCTTGGGTGCCCAGATCCTAGAGCCATTCTGCAATGGTGACTAACAATCAGTTATTATTTCAATGTAGGATTATTTTGTGTTTTGTTAAAAAGTTTAAAAATTGTTCTTCTGGTAGAACAATTGCTTAATGTGCAATTGTAGAACAATTGCTTAGTGAGTCAGTTTGGACTAGTGGTTAGGGAGCCAGTCTCTTATCTGGGAATAATGTTAGGGAGCCAGTCTCTTATCTGGGAATACCGATTTTGATTCTGCATTCCTCCATAAAGCCAGCTGGGTGACCTTGGGTGAGTCACAGCTCTTTTCTGAGCTCTCACAGCCCTACCTACCTCACAGGGTGTTCTGTTACGGGGAGAAGAATAGGAAGCTTTGTCAACTGCTTTGAGACCCCTTAAATGGGTGAGAAAAGCAGGGTAGAAAAACCAACTCTTCTATTCTTAAAGAATACGATTAATCCTATAACCTAACTCAAAGTGCCTTCTGAGCTGCCTCCAGACTTGTAGAATAAAGTGCCACTTACTTACTGCACAGTGACGAATGGCCATCCTGACCTGAAACCGCAGGTCTGTAGCTTCCCATCGGAAGCTGCAAGAGCTGAGTCGGCTCGTGCTGTCACGTGGGTTGAAAGCAGGCATTAAAATAAATGATCTATTTTACTCGCTTTTGAAATACTAAACACTTCCATTTCATCCATATCCTATTTTTCTTCCTCTGGAATGGCATGTACACGTTCCCAGAAAAGTGACCCTGCTGAGCACTGAATGGACTTAGCAAGGTGGTAGAGTGATATGCCAACAGGCTGTATTCTAAAAATAGGCTTTCCAATTTCATCTTGTACAAAGAAGTTGTTTGAATGTCTGCTGAAGCTATCAACCTATCAGCTGCACATTGTTTAGTTTTATGACGGTTGGGTTGCACCAAGGCAGCATGGGGCGAAAGGAGCAGAGGCAGTATTGTCTAGTGTACAGCTTTCTGATTTTCTCTTAAGCACTATTCAGTATTTCCTCTTGTGAATTGTAAAAATACATAGAGAGTTGGAAGCAGCAGATGCTGATATTGGCTTCCAAGAGTGCAATTTCTCCTTCCTTGCCAGTTACCACATTAGACCTTCAGATGCTGAATGGAAGCTAAAAAGGGAAAGCCATGATCGGATAACAGGCTGGCTAGAGATGTTTTTTCTCCTATTGTCTTGCCTGGAACATGCACAGTGATTCAGAGGTCAACAAGTTAATAATGCATTGGTTTGCTTTGCTTAAGTTTTAAAATAAGCATTTATTTGATTAACTTTTATGGATTTTATTTTATATTTTTACTTTGTGTTCGTCATCTAAAAAGTGGTTCTTAAGGGCAGGATGGGCTATAGTATAACCAGCACATAGAAGTTTTCATTCTAAGTGTTATTTATTAATAATACAGTACTTCTGTGTTCCCCTCTGTTCACTGTTTCAAACAGGTGTGCCTGATGCCATGCTGAATAGCTCCGAAATTGTCAGGACCCGGGTTGTTAAATGGAAAGCTTATAAAGAGAAACAGGGAGATTGCCATGGTAAAGTTTTGACATCTTAAGAGGCCTTTAGCATGAAAAACTAATTTCTTCTTGAACATCTTCTGGCCTGTGATGTAGAGCTCTTTGCACATCTTTTAATTTTCCTTTGTTTTTATTCTTGTGGTGTTTGGGAACTTGCATTGCATAGTATTGCCCTGATTCCACAGACTTTTTAGAAGCAAAGCAAACCCGACTTAAAATTTTAAATACAAGGGAAGTATAAAATGGTTCTTTTGTTAGCTTGAGATCAAATCTGCATCCGTTATTTAGCATTATGGCGGGAGAATCAACTCCCAACTCAGGTGTTACCAAAAAAGCAAAAGGACTTGCCGTCTGGACTCTGGCTCCTGGGATCCGCTGTTTTGGAAATGGTCACTGCACAAGTGCAATGCTAAACCAGACCTAAAATGATGGGCCCACATGTGCCAAGGGCGGTGATCAGGCATTTCTGTGGATACTCAGCATACAGACCAGGTATGTCCTTTTGCTTGTCCTTTGTGCCGCCTATGGTTGCTGAGCTGCCTGAGCAATTCACAGTTATCCTGGAAGTGGCTTTTTATGGAATATTGCTAAAGTGACGTTTAAGTGCTGTGTGGAGGCAGTCTTCATTTGCCTTTGGTTATGTGCAATGGTTCTTTGTTTCATTCCAGCCTGCTTTCTAGTTTATAGTTACAAAAATGCACTGTTCAAGGCTCCTGCTCTTCACTCACAGGTCCCAGAACAGGTCATAGCAATAGGACCCTCCTTTCCTCTATGGAAGGACAGTACTGAGAGGCAGCTAAAGGTTTGGGTAAAAGTGTATGTTTTAACCTGGTGCCAAAAATCATATAATGTAGGTGCCTGGCAAACGTTGTGAGGGAGTCTGTTCCAGAGTCTGGAGGCCAGCACATAAAAGGCCTTTTTGCTTATCAGTGATCCTTGCACCTCTTGAGCCAAGTAGAACTACAAGAAGGGCCTCCTGGAGGTCTCAGTACTTATTGATATACAGTTGCCAGTAGAGATGTGCACAGACCTAGAAATTGTGGTTCCAGTTCAGTTCAAATCAAACCCAACCGTGAGTTCAAACTCAAAAATAACATTAAACGTATTTTTAAAGTCCTTTTAAAGAGCAGATATTGAAGAACATGAACCAGTTTGAATCGAGGGTGGTTCAGATTTGAATTTGACTGTCAGTTTCAGGTTCAAAAATGAATTGGCTCAACACACCTTTAAATAATTGCTAGTAAAGCTGTGGCCTTCTTTCCTTCCTAGATAGTATTTTGTAGATCAGGCTGCAGCAACAAATATAATGAAAACCTAGGAAAATGCACATCTTTTGTATAGTTTGGTAGGAAAAAATTTCACAACATTTTGGCTATTTCTTTTTTGTATATTGAATGGTTCTTTGGGATGATATATATATATATATTTAAATATTTCTTGGCAGGTCGCTATGTCAGGGATATTTGTGTTTATGGACCTGGAGACCTGAAGTGGCTGCTGAACAGTGATGGCTTATTTGCAAATAAATTTGAATTAGAAACCTATCCACCCACCATGGAATGCCTAGAAATGAATTTGAGAGAAAGAGCACTAAAACAAAGTGAAATTCCTGTGGACCCAAGCTGGTATCTGTAGGATAAAATATCAACAACTTTTTCATCTCAAAATCGCAATTGTTAAGGTGTTCAATATTAGTAGTATTTTATAGGCCGTGGTCACACGTTACTTTCTTCAGTCACAACGCTCACACTTTTTTAATTTCAGTCCATTTTATTTATGGAGTTTCCACCCTGGAAAGTCCAAATTGAGGGTACCGTTTCCTAAACCTAGTTATGGGATAGTAATGAAAAGGGGTGAGTGTTGCAATCAGAAGATGAACTGAAGAACTTTTAAAGTAGTGACCATGCCCATAGTAACTTGAAAGGAGGGCTAAAAATCTGTAGATTTATAGATTTTAAAATATGTGTTCTTAAACTTTTGTATCTCTTACCATTTCCATTGCTCAAGCCCTTATGTATAAATGCTTCAATTATAAGCATTGAATTAGGCCTTGAGTTTTGCTATAATCAGATCTTGAAAATGGATTAAAACCAGTGAAAGACCCTTTTGAAGGGCGTTCATCTTTGGATAGGTTTTATCAGCTGCTGTCTACTTTCAGGAATTGTATTTGATCCTGAATTAGGACAGAGCCTACAATTAAAATGTGATTCATGGATTATTCATCATTTTCCTATTATCTGAAATGAAAAGAAAAAACTGAATTCCAGTGGAATTAGAACTTCATTCACTATTGTTGAGAACTACTCAGACCTAAAATGGTATAAGAGGGAAATTAGAAAAGAAAACAGAACAGAGGGAAAATGTTCCTCTGAGTCAGTAATGTGTCTGCATTTTTTTCTCCATTTGCCATGTTTTTCAGTCTGAAAATAAAGAGTAGAGAACACCTCAGTGATGTATCAGATCGAGTTAAAGTCCTGACTTTGTAGCTTCTACTGTTCACTACCTTTCGGTACACTAAGCATCACTTCCAGTGGTTAGGAAAGCATATTGAACATCTGAAAGAAACGTGGAAAATCCAGAGGACTTGAACCCAGGAATATTCTGTCAGGGCAAAATATCTGCTAGATCTTCTGTTCAAGCTACTGTTTGTGTGAAAATAGTAATTTTAATACAGAGTTAATTTTGATCCAGTTTAAAACATGAATGATAGTTATATTCTTGTTGTTAAGCTGTCCGGCTGTAGATGTGTTCAGTTAACTATTTTGCCTTTAAGCGAATTGAAATATTCTCCCTTGCTATTGAAAATATTTCCCCACGTTTAGAAGAAACAAGGATACAAAACTACTTATTGTAATTCTTTGACTGTTAAGTTCTGTGCTTTCTTGTTTTAGTAAACCATTAAAAAAAAATAATTTGCCAGACTACAAGGAATTTCCTTTACTATAGAACTAACATGAAGATTGCCAACTTTTGTTCTGGATCTGTAGCTAAGCCTTTTAACAGGAATCAGGTTGCTTATATTAGAAACACTTTGTTGATCTCCATATGACAGAAAGCTTAAAAGCTAATCTATATTACAGCAATTTAAAACAAAAGAGCAGAGGGGTAGCAGCTGGTTCCCATTGCGGCTGATGGGGTACAAGGCAAGGCAGTTAAAGGAAGCAGAGCCAAGAGGTTCTACAAGTAGAACTAATGATAGGTGGGATGCTAGGAACCTGCAGTTCTGTATGAAGCTTGCACCATGGCTTATGCCCCTTCTTTTGCCTTTGCTTGATTTGTGAGGTGCTACATGCACATCTGGGTTCTTTTTGCTATAGGAAATTCCTCAGTTCAGCACTGGGTACTAATTTCTGGCAGTTTTCTGCCATTTCCTTTGGCTTGGCTTCTGCACCTAGGAGATTTACCACTTAGGGAGGCCCTACACCAGTGATGGCCAACCTATGACACGTGTGTCATAGGTGACATGCCAAGCCCTTTTGTGTGACACACATGGTCACGCTGGCACCTGGGCGGGTAGTGCGTGCTTGTTCTTGAAGTGTATAAAATTGAAGATTTAGCAAATGAAATTCAGCAACAAAAGTCACTAATGTAAAGAATTATTTGTTTTTGCTTTTAATAAAATGTTTACTAAAGCTAAAAATATCACAAAATTGCGAATATTTCTACATGTGACACAGCATGCGAGCTGAGCTAGGTTTTCTTGCGAATTTTGACACACCGAGCTCAAAAGGTTCGCCATCACTGCCCTACACCTTCAGGCAAAACAGTACTTGGTTGTTTGAGCAGACAACTCCATTGCCCTGCCCTGGAATGGGTGGATGCTTTGGGTGCCCTACTGTTGGGAGTCAAAGGTTCAAGCAGGTCTACCTCCCCAGTGTTAGCATCCTATTGAGTAATAAGGCCTCTCTATTTCACCTGGGCTGAATTTGCACTTCAGCCTGTAGTATGTAATTAGGCAACATCTGGGCAGGTGCATCTGCACTGTCAGGAGGTACTTACAGCATAGAAATGCCCCCTGCCTGCCCAGATGTTGCCTAATAACATGCTAGCTGTGGAGCACGAAATCACAAGTTCACCTGAGGCCTATTTGCACTTAGGCCTCTGGTATGCAATTAGGACAGCTCTGGTGCAGAGTACAGAGTTGTCCTGACTGCATATCAGAGGCCTAAGTGTGAATAGGCCCCAACTCTTACCCAAACTTACCTGAAAGAATCCAGCCGGTGAGCATTTGCACCTTTGCCAGCTGGGGAGGTCATTGGAGCTGCTGCATAAGTGTGCTGGCAGCTCCGATGGCCCCTTGATGCAGAGCATCATAGGGATGGGCTGGACAGGGGCTACTTTCCTGTGCCCCAGAGATGGGTTCAGACAGACAGCCTGCAGAACCAGGGAGGCTACTGGAGTGAGAGGCGTCCAAACAGTCTTGCCAAGGTCACCCATCGCCATCCCAATCTATCCCCCTCACCTTTTTACTCTTACAGGTTAAAACTGCTGCCAGTTTTTAACTTCGAAACTTTATTGATTAGCCATTTTGACCATATCAAGTTTCCAAAAGACAATCATACAAAACATACAAGGATAAAAAGAGGAGCAAAATAAAAATAACATCATGCCAGTTGAAAAATAAAAAATAAAAACAGGTTGTCCAGGGAGGGCTGCTCTACCTGTTAGGGCTGTTATGAAGACAGTGTAATGTCAAGTCAGGCTATCTCAAAGAATCAGTCCAGGTTAAAATAAAAAGTGTAATTCAAAGAAAAGATTCAAAGAAAAAAATAAATATTTTTTCACGACTGTGAGATACAGTCTTCTCAAATTACAATTGGCACGTCACAAAATAAGCAAAATAGAGTAGCGAAATGGCACAACAGCATAAGCGATAAAAAACACATGTACCAAAAAAACAAGCAAAGTAGATAGCCAAAAACTTCTTTCATCCATTATGTTATAGGACATATAGATTGATTTGACGGGATTCAAATTACGCAACTTAGAAAGCTCTAGAAGGTAAGTTCTCTCTCCCCCCCCCATTAGCTCTCTTCTGGGATGCTGGCTTGCAGGCTGTAGGTCATTAACTGGTATTCTTGCATCAAATTTAGCCCTGCACCTGCTCTTGCAAAGCTTCCACAGAAAAGAAAGTTAACCTTCTTAACACCAGTATGGGGTCAGTTAAGTACTTTCAGTACGGATGGGATGGACCGAATCCCTTTTCCTGCAGGGCGTGGGGAGGAGGGGGCCGGAGCTCCAACAGAAGTCTCTCTGCTCTCTCTGAATGGCATATTGACCCAGGGAGACTTCCAATCAGAGCTTCAGTTCTCCTTTGCCCCTATATTCCACAGACTGCTGCAATTACAGAAAGGACCACTCTTTTCTCCTGTCCTTATTCCATGTGATTTAGAGATGAATCATGGAGAAGACCTCACCTGGTCAATTTCAGGGGCACAGAATGCTGTGCAAAGCGATGTTAGAGTAAGAGAAGGACCTAGAGCAGTGATGGCAAACCTTTTGAGCTCATTGTGTCAAAATTTGCAAGAAAACCTCGCTTAACTCGGGTGCTGTGTCACATCTAGAAATATCCATAATTTTGTGATATTTGTAGCTCTAGTAAAAAAGTTATATTTTTTATATATGTATTTTATTAAAAGCAAAAACTAATAATTCTTTACATTAGTGACTTTTGTTGCTAAATCTTCAATTGAAAGTTGATATTTCATACACTTCAAGAACAAGCAAGCACTACACGTCCAGGTGCCAGGGTGACCATGTGTGTCACCCAAAAGGGCTTGGCGTGTCACCTGTGACACGAGTGTCATAGGTTGGCCATCACCGACCTAGAGGCATGCTGTTAAAGATATCTCCAATTATTGAAACACCTTTATTTGAACTTGGGTATGTCAAGTTATTAACCTTGTTAATCACAAAGTGTTCTAGGCTGCATCCAGACATTATTTATTCTGCCATATTTGGATATTCTGGAATAAAGCATGGGTATTCCAAAATATTCATGCTTTATTCCAAAATATCCAAATATAGCAGAATAAGCAGCCGACATCTGGATGCAAGTCCTAGTACAGTGGTACCTCGACATACAAGTGCCCTGACATACAAGTGTTTTGAGATACAAGCCGCCGAGCGAGTGATATTTTGCTTTGAGATGAGAGCAAGATTTGAGATACGAGTATGTAAATACAGTACAGTACATAACAAAAACAACTGAGGTGGTGTTTTGGGAGCTGGAATGGATTAATGGGAAAATTGCTTTGAGATACGAGCGATTTGACATAAGAGCAAGGTTACGGAACGAATTAAACTCGTATGTCAAGGTACCACTGTACTTGAAGCATAAGCTACTCATCTTGAAATCTCATGGTTTCTATAGTAACATAAAATATTAGAAGTGCCACTTAATCAAGTCTGTGTTTTAATCTTTAAGAAATTATGAGAGAGTGCATAATTTTCTTTAAAGTCTTAACTGACAAAAGTCCTCTGTTTCAGAAGACTACATATGATTTTTTAAAAATGAACTAATTATTTAATGTATATACCACAGACTTCACTGAGACTATGTGGTTTACAAGAGAAATAAACAAGACAAAAACTACTGCAATCATGGCCAGTCCATCAATCATCAAGATTGATAATTGATAACTGGGTAAAAAGATACGTTTTTTGATATAAATAAAAGCACAGATTGAAACAACTCTGTTCATCCTTTTGCAGAACTGAATCTTCCGGTGTCTTTCTGTAATTGGCCTGTTTGCCTCTGCACTGTGCAAAAATATTCCTTGCTTCATATCTTGCTGAGGAGTTGATGTGCTGACTCATGTATGGATATGAGGATTGCTGTACGCTTTTCCTTTTCTCCAACTGATTTTGTAGATTCCTCCAGTGGGTTCTCACAGAAAGGGTAAGAATAATCTTGGTGCCTGTGACTTTCTCAGATTTTGCCAGCACTTCTCAGATTTTTCTCAGATTTTCCCAATGACTCTCCAGGACAGATCTAGCAGAGATTTTCAGTTTTTCTGATCTTTCTTCATACTGTCAACCTGTATGCCAATGGAATGTCAATTATGAAGTTCTGTAAACAGTCAAAAGGCATCTGTACCTTGGCAGAGCCCTACCTTTGCTGGCCCATTAGTCTGAAAACGGGATTCTGGGAAATACATGGCTACAGTCTCAGCTGACCTTTCATTTCCCACATGATAAGATTTTTGAAGGCGATGAAAGTGTCTTCAGCCTCAGCTTTTCATCACTTTCCCACATGGTGTCTCTGTGCAGTTGGAAAAATCATAGCACAACATCCATTTGTACTGCTGACAGAGTATTCTATTTTTCTAGCAAAATTGCTGCCATTTCCTGTGGCTCACAGAATTGCAAACTTAGCACTTTCCATTGTCCTTGAGTCTTTTCGTATATGTTCAGATTCTGCCATTCTTCACATTGGGTGTTTTTCCACTGTCACTAGAAGTACCCATTAAGTACCCATTAATGGGTACAAAAATGCCATTTCGTACTCATTAATGGGTACTTAATGGGTACTTTTAGTGACAGTGGAAAAACACCCATTGTTCCTGATTTCAAAGCTAAAGGTGGATTCTCGGTTCCACAGGGACAAAAGATCTACCTTCCCTTGTTTTGTTCCATACGTAAATGTACATAGAGTTATCAAAACTTACCTTTAGAGGACTCACCACTTCTGAAAGACCGGCTTTGCTTTTGTAATTTTCCATCCCTGACAGAAAAGCAGCAAGGCCTGAAGCACTACCATTACTAAGTAGATCACACTGCCTACTGCCGGTTTACTTTTAACAAAATTTAACACCTCCAGACAAGGTTTATGTACCTGTTAACAAGATCAGTGTCTACATTTGTGGCCTTTGCCTAAGCTTCCATAGCCAAGATTTGTAAAAGTGTCACATGGAAGTTGCATTCAATATTTTTTAGTGCTTCTACATTGTATTTTTTCAGTTTAGCAGAGGTTTGAAGAATAAGGCTGCGTTCACACCTACGTTTTAATTCAGCTTCAGTCCACCTTCAAAGTAGAAAAACACATCAGGAAAGTATAGTCATTTTCTTTCTATATTATCTAACCCAAAGATGGACTTTCTGAGTTAGATAACGCTGAAAGAAATCACCTTGCTATTTTACTGGTGCATCATCTCACTCTTAAAGTGGACCGAAGCTGGATTATAATTTGGGTATGAACACAGTGTAAGTCCTTCAATATGCAGTAAACATAAATTAAATGCCTAAACTCCCAATCTTCTGAGTATGGGCTTCGGTATATCCCATTGTGCTTTTTTTCCAAGCCTCCCAAGGTGGAAGAAACACCAGTACTTACCATGAGGAATGTTTCTATAGGCTGGTGAGGAAGTATATCATTCCCACCTGCTGTCTGTTTATCTTTCTGACTTCTCTAGTTTAGCTGATTTCTGAATATGGAATTTCACTCTTCAGAACTAGAGGCCTGAGGTAGCATTTCAGTTCTCTTATATGCCTGATAGATAGCAGCTGTCATTTCTTCTTTGGGTGTAATAAAGGAGATCATTGTGGCATTATTTTAGGAATACCAGGAATGTTGGAGGGGTGGAGAGAGAGAGGGAGAAACAAACCTTTACCATAACTAACCTTAAGCATCCAGCAGTGTGACCATCTGCACCTCTTCCTGTGCTCCAGGGTTGTCTGAGGTGCCGCGCAAGCGCACTGACACCTCAGACGACCATAGACGCAACTGCCTGTGCGCAGAGTTTCACTATCATCAAGGCAACGGTGCTAATGCATGGGCAGTCACTGAGGGTGCCACAGCAAAAGTGGCAGCACCCAGAGGAGGACAGCCCCCCCCCCCGATTGAATCATGTAAGTATTCAGTTGCAAGGGGAGAGGAACTGCCAAAGTTGACTAGCACTCCAAATGCGAGCCCTTGTCAACGCTGGTTGATCACGCTTCTTTCCCGACCAGCAGACAGGAAGCAAAGTGCGAAGATGCCCCTGGACTCTAGTCCCTATGTGCAATAAGTGCCTTTTTCTTTTCCTTTCCTTTCTTTTTCTTTCATTTTTGTTTGTCTCTGTATTTGTTCATTCGTTCTTATGTGCTTCCTACATATTGGCACTTTTACAACAGCTGCAATTCCACATGAAAACAACGTTCAAGGTAAACGACCTGGCATGAAGGAAAACCCAGCATCAGAGCTGGATTTTCCAGATACCTAAATTGTGCTTTTTCAGTTCCCAGTCTCAGGAGTATATCAAGCAGTATTGCCATACATATGTGTAGTGATTCCAATACAATCCCAGTAAAACTGCAGTTTTAAAAACATCTGGAGGCACTTAACCCACCATTCTGATTACAATTTGCAAAATATTATTCTGCTTTCTTAGATTTGCTTGCATCTTAGTGCATAAACATGTAAGTGGGACAGAACTGAGTTTACCTTTGAAAGCCCTTCCCTTGATTTTTCTCTGTCTACATTTGTGAGGTAAGGATTATGAAATGCAGGTGTCTGGCAGTTTCCCTGTCACAAAATACTGTTTGGTGATAAGCTAGGCTGTTATTAGCTGATGGGCTTTCATGGACATGAGGGCCAATTCCTCACTCCTTCAGTCAGTATGACCACTCCTTCCCCCTACATTATGTGATTTCATTTATTATTCCTGTCCTTCCTCCTGCACACCCAGGGGAAGATAAACCCTGCTTTACCCCTCTCCCCTTCCTTTTCCTTTAGCTACATTCCCACTTGACTTTTTAAATCTGAGTTGGACTTTTAAAATCTGGATTCAGGACCGAGTGCACATTCTGGATGTTCCCATTTACTTGAGGTTAACACTGGCTGAATCCGAACACTGCCGTTCCCACTCACTGCCCAAATTTCCAGCACAAAGAAACAGAACCTTTTAATCTCTGCCCCTTGTCCAACCCCTGTTAAGCCTGCCCTGCCCAGAATCAGAGGAGCAAAAGAACAGAGGGCAATCACAAAGCAAAGATCCCTTTCAGATCGGAAGCTCCTTTCCTCCATTCACGTTGCTGGGAAGGCAACACTTTTGCACTTAAGCAGAAGAGCGAAAGAACCGACGGTGCAAAGCAACTCCCTTTCAAAACGGAGGATAATAAAGACAGCTCGTACAGAGGTGGGGGGGGGGAGGAGAGAGAGGCTATTATTCTTCCTTTCAGTTTCCCTCTCCAAAACGGAGTCTTATGGCTTAATTTCCCCTTGCTCTATTGTATCTCTTGAGGCTTGTGGTTTTAAAAAGTTCTTCTGCGATCATATCTCTCATAATTGCAGTGTGTTCAGAGCAGGCATGGCGAGGGGAGGGGAGGGAGAAGACCTTCGCAAGTGTGAAATCCCACCCACATCTGGCAGGCATTGGCCAGAAGGATAGATCTCTGCCCCAAATAGTCTGGTAGCATTCCCAAAGGTGGTGGTGGGGGGGAGCAGGCTGGGCTCCAAAAGGGGACTGAGAACAGTTTTTGTGAGGACTTTTTTTCTGCAGATTTTTGCAGGACAGTCCTCATAAGGTCCGGGGGGGGGGGGGGGGGATAGGGATGGAATGAGAACTTCCAATCCTGAAAACAGATTTGATTCAGATTTAAACTTGTATGAGAACACACCCTTTGTCTATGCACTTGTACATGCACAGCTCCAATGGAAACTAAGCCTCTTTTAACCTGTCACTACACTTTAGTATCTCAGCTGTACTTCAATCCTGAATTGTGCACTGATATTCTCTATCAGAGCAGCTTTGCAAAACAGCCACAGAAAAATTATGACTATCAGAGTCAAGACACAAATAAGTGAGATTAAATCAAAGATCCAGATATTCACGTCTTTTAGTCCTGGAGACTACAAGAATATGGGTTTTTTAAAACCGCCAAGAGAATCTAGATACCCAGATATGAGAATGCAGATTCTTAAACCTTAGTTGCTGTGTGAGGGAAAGGGGGACGATGGGGAATTTTGGAGAACTCTGTTTCAAATTCTGCAAACTATTGTTTTGGGAAGTCCAAGCAAGTTTTTTTGTATATTTGGGAAGGGGGCGATTTTTTCCATGCTTGATATAAACATTTCTTGCAAGAAACCTACTTTTTAAAGAAGCTCAAGAAGCGCAAAGGGAAACAGAATCACATCCTGGCTGCTACTGCTGTGTGAATAATGAGCAGAAGAAAGGGTTTTTTTCTCTCTACTGTGAACACCCCTTGAGACTTGTGCGACAGCAAACAGCACCTGGCAAATCAGAGTTGAGTAGTTGGTAGGATACTCAGAATTTTAGCATGCCTACAGGAACTTAAGAACTCAGGTTATGAGCCTTAAACAAAAAGAGAGAGAGAGAGAGAAAGAAGTTGGCAATGACCCAGTCATCAGTCAGAACTCCAGCAGAGGGAAGAGAAGAGTTGGCATACCACTCATGGGATACTAGCTTGATTCCTTGGAAGATCTGGGGAGTATATTGGCTACAGTTCAGTCTTGTTCCAGTGTGGGCTGCTGAAAAAATACCTTGGGCCTTTCTGCCCTTGGCTCTATAGCTGACCCACAGTGCACTCCCAGATCGAGCATCTGCACTTCCAGGAGCACACTGCAAGTCGATCACATGGGGAGCACAACATGTAGTCTTACAATGACCTTTGCCATCTGATCCTGTCCTCCAGCAAGCCCATCTGCACCTCCATGATGCAAGGAGGGACACGCCAGAGCATGTGCACGGCATGTCACCATTGGCCCAGTGACGGCGATGGTGCACTGGCACCGGCATCCCAAGGAAGATGGCGGCACACTGCATGCCTCCACACTGCACTAGTGCAAATGCTAGTGCAGATGTGGTGAGGTTCACCATTCCCATTCTTGGATGGAAAGGGCAATTTTTCCGCTTTTCAGAACTCCCCAAACCGCTCTTTTGACAGCACACCTAAAACCTAAGACACCTGTAAATTTTATACAATAACATGTGGCCACCACCCTGAAAATTCACACCCTTACTGCGTCTTTTACGTGTGGAAGCATATTTAATTGCTTTAGTGATTTCACACTAGTTTTATCCTCTGGGTGGTCGATTTCCGTATAAAACAAATAGCTTAATCATGAGATAAAAACCTATCTAATGCCTCTAGCTATAGAAGAAGCAGTGTTGTACATCATGCTGATGGTTTGGATCAAGATAATTAAATGAAATGGTGCCATAAATAGGCCACAATTTACAGATACTGGGAACTCTTCAATCTTCTGGAATACAAAGGATATTAATAATAAGGGAAAGAGTTTCTTTAACTTTCAAAATGGAGCTATTCTAAGATGATCAGGGCAGTTTACAACAAACAGAAAAAAAAACATTCAGTGCATGATTAGGAAACTTCTGGGAAGGCAGAGGAAACATGGAGGCTGCAACAGCCTCCTCAAGGTGCAGATGCTCTTCCCTAGAAGTTCCCTAATCATGCATTATGGGCTGTGGTGCAAATAGGCCTCTGGAAACTGATTCCTACACCAATTGTTTCAATATAGGACTATTGTATTGCACTCAATCGCCATGGTCCCACCTTCAGTTTAAACCTTCTTCAGTCCATCTTCAGATCTGACTGCTCACACCTTTTAATTTCTATCCATGTTATTTGTGGACTTTCCATTCAGGAAGATCCAAATGGAGGGCTGAAAGTCTACAGATAAAGTGGATAGAAATGAAAAGATGAGAGAGAAGATGGATTGAAGAAGGTTTAAAGTGAAAGTGTGACCACAGCCTATGGAGTACCTCTTAAAATTATTTGAAAATTGAATGAGATGTGTCGGCAAGGCTGCTGCAGGCATATGACAATTTTTTTCAAAGAACTGCAATATTCTCAATCTCATATTACTATAAGGGCAACTTTAACGATGTTGGTTTAGAGTACCATTTGAAACAATGCTGCTTCGGGCCTGAAATCTATAAACAAAACACTCCTTTAATAGGCTTATGACTTCTTTTGCGCTAGCTTCTAATCCATCCCACGCACATGCGCCCTCCCCTCAGGATGTGAAAATCTGAAGTTGAGATTGTCCTAACCAAAAGACACGACAGTATAAACTACTCATTACTGCCATGGGTTCTCTTGATAGATTGAAGTTATCAGCAAAAAGAAAAAAAAAGCAGTAACTTTGCCTGACACATGGTGCTTCAATGGAGTTCCAAGATCTTCCCTATTCTAAGCTAGTCTCGCTCAGCTCTTCAGGGCGTATTTCTTTCAAACAGGCTTCCTTTGAATCCCGGTATCTTTATTCTGTTCCCAATCTGAGGTTCATTTTTCTTGTTCTCTCCTCTGCTTATTTGCCTTGAGGTGGGTCGTACATGCTGAATGTGCAATAGGGCCAGTACGTCCTCTCAAATTCTACAGGTGTGAAGAAAGCCCACTTATTTTCTAATCATGCATCTGCTATTTGCGCATACTGAATGCTTGTTAATGGCTATAGAGAATCACTGAGCTTTCTGATCTCACTTGCCTAACATGTTCTGTAATTAGATGTCTTGTTGAAAATAGCTTTCAAAATCCTTTTTAGGGTTGAGAGATGGTATGTAATATCTGGATAAAGAAATCGATACAGGTTTGGCATGCTGCAGGCAAGAGGTACCTCTCCTGGATTCTGGATATGTACCTTGCAGTCATAAATGTTAATTCTGATTGGAAAATGAGAAGCACAGCATAAAGTGTCTGTTATGCAACCAAATCACTGGTCACCACCTGTGTTTGTCACTTTTTACTGCTCTGTGCTTAACTGTCTAGCTTTTATACCAGCTTTCTCCAACAACTCTCCATATCTGACACTTCCAGCACTGTAGGCTTAATTAGGAACATCCTCAGTTTTGCCAGAACAGCAGCCAACAAAGAGGGATTCCCAAGATGGGATCTCAGTGCATTGAGATCTGGTGGATCTTACGTGTTTGCAACATGTACAGGGCTAAGGACTTTTGTGAGTCCTACAGTGGCTATTCTAGTGGCTTCTGACTAGGTGTAGCAAAAGTCCTGTTCATTTTACAAGAGATGGCACTATCCCTGCCACTCTTGGATGATTTGGAAAGTTCTTAGGCACATTACTGAACCTGTAGAAATCCAGGTTAAGAAATTGTAGATAGGGATGTGCACGAATATTCATGACATTCGTCATTCATACGTTGTACATTCGTACACAAATTGAATGTTACAACATTCGTACATTAACATTCACACAAATATGAATGTTTTGGAGCATTTGTACAAATAGTTTGGACATTTGTTAAACTGGGGATACGTATCCAATACATATGCATTTGTGTTGGATACATATCTGAAATGTGTTGGATATGTATGCATCCATATCAGGTACATATGTGTTCGTGTGGGATATGTATCAGATATGTATTTGTTCATGTCGGATGCGTATAGGATACGTATGCATTAGTATCGGGTATTCGTACAAATACATTTGTATCAAATAGAATCTTACATTTGAAGGAGATCTATTTGAACAAATACAAATTTTCTAACATCAATTTGTTACAAATTGAATGCCAAAAACCCCATTCATGGACAGCCCTAGTTGTTGATTATTATATTATTAAATATTAAATGATAAATATATTAAATATTATTCTTGCCTATCTTGTTTGTTTGTTTATTTGCAGCAGCTGGGGGGGGAAGCAAATAACTGGCATAAGCAAATAACTAAAAAATCAAAATCAGATAGATCAACTCAACAGAGAGAACACAAAAGAAAGATAGTATTATACTGTTTTAACTCAGATAATCTTCTTATTTGCCTTTTTAAAAAATACTTGTACGTATGGTGTATTTGTTATAGCCCATTGCGGCATAGATGAAAGAAGTCATCACCATTTGGGATGATCGTAAAAAGCCACTGAAGAAGACGACCTGTCGAAACGCGTCTGGCTTTAGATCCCCATTATACACCATTCTTTTTATTGTCTTTTGTATACTGTTATAAACTTTTATAAGATATTATATTTTCACCAGTAAATTTACTATTATTTGTATATAAGGGTGTATATTTCCCCCCCCCCTTTTTTTGGCATCAGGGCACTTTCTTTAGTTTTCTCATATTAGAAGGACCTTGGTTTTTTTTCTCCTTGATAGATCTTTTGTGTTCTCTCTATAAGCAAATAACTGGCATAAGATCAGGCCACAGCCCATCTAGTCCAGCATCCTGTCCCACACAGTGGCCCACCAATTGCCCATGGGCATCTCAAGCAGAGACAAAGGGTGTTTTTCCACCGTGCTCCTTAGAACCAGATCTAAGGTATGGGTACCAATGTGTTTCCACAGGAGGTGTAGCACCCAATAGCAATGGGTGCTAACCTCCCCGCCATGGAAACACCATTGCACCCATGTGGGGAATCTGGATTGACCCCCAAGGGGTCTGTCCGTCACCCCAGGTGTTTTGGGTGACAGGGGGTGCACTCTTTGAAGTCCCTCCGAAGAGACCGGCCCAGACTTTGAAACTGCTCCGGAGTCCCTTCAGAATGTCTCTGAAGTCAGCACAAGACAGCCCTGGCACGCCCGCGATGTCAGTGGGAAATCGCTCCAGAGCGCCTCTGAAGTCTGCGCTGATCTTCAGAGAGACCGGCTGTGAGACTCCGAAGTCTTTGCCGATTGCTTCGGAGGGATTCCGGAGGGAAGTCCGCACGATCTGCGCTAATAGCGAATGGACCGCGCTGACAGCTCCAGAGCCTCTCCGAAGTCTTTGCCGATCTCTTCGGAGTGATTTTGGAGTAATTTCTGAATGATTTCGAAATGACTCCGAAGTCACTTCGAAGCTGGGATTTTGGGGCTCCCCCCCCATGGGTGCATCCCCTCCCCCTAGCCTCCTCTAGAGCCCATTGTCTGTTTCTCGTGGAAACAGGCTCCCTTTAATCCAGAATTTCTGGCTGAAGATCCCATTGTAGAACCTATTAATGGGGTCTACAGAAAATCTGGATTAAAGGCTGAGATGTACCCATATGATCCGGATTTCCCCAGCAGCGGTGGAAACAAATGTGTTCTAAATGGGTGCAAAAATGGGTACTGACAGTGGAAAAACACCCAAATACAAACCTTCTCCTGCTCTTGAATCCCAGAAAATGGCCTTAGAAGTATCCTGCTTGTCCCCACAGCCT
The DNA here is from genome assembly GCA_023333525.1 of Aspidoscelis tigris stejnegeri. NCBI lineage: Eukaryota > Metazoa > Chordata > Lepidosauria > Squamata > Teiidae > Aspidoscelis > Aspidoscelis tigris. The sequence continues at coordinate 91,049,942 of JALMGA010000004.1, forward strand.
GAATGATGTTTTTAGGCATCCGTTCTGGTAGCAAGTGATACATCTGTCATCCATAAATTTATCTAGCCCTTCCTTAAAGCCATCTAGGCTGGTAGCATTCTTGTAATGTACAGATAAGGTGGATTAAGTTTAGTTTGGTGAGATGTTATTACTAGTAAAGCTGGCGTAGACTAACAGAAGCTCTTTCTACTGTCCCAAATACCATAAAATAAGTAAACAAGATAAGCTGGTTCATCAGCAGCAGTGCAACACTTATTGACCCATTCTGAAACAGAACTGTGAAAAGTTCTCCATCTAGTGAGCAAATGGTCAAACTACATTTAATCATAAAGATTTTTGCCTTCTACATGAGTCAAAATATTTCAGCTGAAGAAGGGGAATGGCAGAGGCTGGGTTTACAAATAAAAGTAACATCCCAGAAGCCATATGGTATTAATGCCATTCTGAAAAATAAACCATCACATTTTGCCCACCATGGGAAAGCAAAAACATACAGTAAAATCTGTTACACAAAGGAAGTCCTATTTGCTTAACCATGTAAAACCAAAAAGGATTACTCTATTTAGAGCAGGGCTGCCCAAAGGTGAGCTCCCCGCAGCCCATGGGAGTTAAGACCTTGTTGCCATGTAAGATGGCACAGTAGAAAGACAGTGTTTAAGACAGGGACTGATTAAAGTATATAAAATCATTCATGGTGGAGAAAAAACTTCTCTCTAGCACACAACACTAGAACCAGGGGGCACTAATGAAGCTGATGGGTAGGAGAGTCAGATCAGACAAGGGGAACTATATCTTCATCCAGAGGGTTATCAATCTATGGAACTTTCTGCCAGAAGAGGTCATAACAGCCACCAGCCTAGATAGTTTTAAGAAAGCGTTAGACAAATTCATGTATGACAGGTTATCAATGACTAAGGTCTGCCTTGGTACATCCTCCAGGCTGGGGAGGCAGGCAGGATACCTCTAAAGGCCTTTTGCAGACAGTTGGTGGACCACTGTGTGGAACAGGATGCTAGACTAGATGGGCTGTGCCCTGACCCAGCAGCATTCCTCTTATGTTCTCTTGACTCTTGTATCTTAACTGGCTGGACTCAAATACAATGCCTGCTAAAATAAGGCTGCAAGAGACACAGAAGGTATGGTGAAGCAAGCAGCCATTGGCATGGGACCAGAGGGGGGAACGAAATGGCTCAGGTTCTGCTAAGGTCTTCTGGAGCTGCGGACGCCTTTCTGCAGGTGGAATGCCACAGAGGCCAGATCCACTGGCCAGGGATAAAAACAGGCCTGGAACTCTGGGGTAGATTTAGGTATCGAGAGTGTCAAGCCATTATGTTTCAGGCAAACCTACAGCACAACTGATGTAGTAAGAATAAAATGGAACAACTTTAACAGTAATAATTTTTTATTACAGCCATTGGCCAGTCAACAATACAGGTGGCTTTTCCAGTGTGAGGGTCATCCATTGCTCACCATATATGCTGAGCCCTGTGATTTCACCAAATGCAGTAAACGTGACTGCATAATTGGTGAACAACTATATGGATGTTGCTATTCTTCAGCGAAACAGAAGCTAAGCAAATAAAACCCTAGCTTAGAAAACAGAAAAATATAATCAAGGTGGCCAATGCATTCAAGCAAACTGCGTATCTTTGAAAAAAAAAAAGAATTTCAACTAGCTTTAATTAAGAAACGAATTCAACACTGATAAAATTCAACACTGAATGAATTCAACATTGCCTTCTTTCCTTTCAGTGCTTGGCTGATTCAGTTTGGAGTGTCCCTTGAAGACATAGAGAAAATATTGATTTCCTTGTCAGTTTTCTTCCACTTAAAATAAGCCTACAAAGTGATAAACATAAGTAACAAGATCAGTACAGTATTTCTGTAGAAGAAAAAAACAATGTGGATGAAGTAAATTATCAACTGAATGTCCAAAATACAACCTGGCCTCACTGAAAGCAATTTCCTTCTTAGATGGATAAAAGTCTGTAGTGTGAAAAATCTTTTTTTTTTTTGAGGTAATAAATTTGGTTGTGAATACAGTCACATAGATGATGCTGTGGCTGAAGATTCTGCTCCAGCAGGACACTGATTTTCCAAGTATTCTAGATGAACATCTAATGTACCATATGCCAAGCGCAGCACATTCAAGACTTTTTCTTGTATCAGTTCAACTTGTTCCTCAGGGCAGTAGTCATCCAAACTAGACCTGAAAACAATGAAGGTGTAACAAAAGACCATATTATAGTCTAGTAAGAGGTGTGGTAATTACATATATTCAGTTTATTTTCCTTCAACCCGGGATTTAACCTTCGTTTAGCCATATCTGAAAACTCTAGATAGTGGACTACAATCCTAACACAACTATTCAGAGAGATAAATACAGATGTGTACAGGATGTATATGGGCATATACAAATATTGTCAACATTCATGTGTGCAAATACGGATTGAAAATTCACATGAATAGATTCGAATGCATTCAAATCAAATTGAATGTGAATACATTCAAATTTTAAACATTCAAATCAAATTTTTGGATATTCGATTGGAATTGAATCCCAAAAATTGCATTTGTATACACCCCTATTCTTGACCAGATCAGAGTGTTATATATACTACTACAAAAAGCAAAAAAAAAAAAAAAAGAATATCAATTAAAAGCAACTATTTATTTAAATATTTATTTAAAATATTTATATTTATAAAAAATATCCCGCCCCATAACCCAAGATCTCTGGGCAGCTTACAGTAAAAAACCATAAACAAACAATATTAAAAACACACCCCATTAAAACAGTATTAAACAGCATAGATAGTTTAAAAAGTTAAAATAGTGCTCGAAAGAATTAGTGCCCAAAGGCTTTAATGAAAAGCCAGGTCTTTACTTGGCACCTAAAAGTTAGAAGCATTGGTGTTAATCTGCCCTCCAAAGGAATTACATTCAAAAGACTTAACCTATAATTTTTTTAAAAAAAACTAATCTAGTACCAGCCGCTCCTTACTCAAAGACTACTTAAGGACTAGTATTTTGGTTTTAATGGTGCTGGAGTAAGTCTTACTCAACTTTTCACCTCTTTCTATAGTTCTATTCAGGGACATCCCTATAATAACGAACCTAAGGGGTGGGTGCTGAAAAAACAAAGCTGAGAATTTATGGGAAAGCAGTGGCATATCTAAGTGACAGATGCAAAGTACAATACAATTCCCCATAAATATGAGCATCTTTGATAATGGTAGAAAGTTGGCTATTGACTGGAAAAGAAGAAAACTGATAAATGAGAATAGAGAGAAAAATTGGATTGCGATTGAAATATTTACGTAGAAAACACACCATAGTCCCTAAATTATCCCGTTAATGTCCCTTTGTTGTTGACAAGCAAGAACTTTGAACGACAACTTTTGCAAATAGGAGACAAAACTGTACCCATGTTAAGGTACCTGCCTGATCTTGTGCTGCTCAAAAACTAGAACCAAATGCATTGGGTTCAGTCTTCCCCTACGTAGGGATCCATGTTTTTAGAATAAGCACATAAATTATTTCATGTCAACGAGCCATGAAACTGCATCAGTGAACTTCCTAATTTCAAAAAGTGTGGTCAAATGAAAAAGGGCTTAGTAATGGGACATCTTGAAAAATGTTCAAAGTTTCCACAGTTGATGCATCAATACCAAAGCTTACCGGGCGATTGTCACAAGAGTTGGTTTTGGCAATTGTCTTAAGAGATGTTTTAGAGACTCTATGAGATTATCTATCTCTTGCACAGTACTGACATGGTGAGGAATTTCTGAGTAATCACACGTGAGACCAGCCTGATGGACCTGAAATAGATTGTGGAAAACAAATCACAAGGAAATTGCTTGAAGACATTAATGCATCATGGCGGATAAGATCATAAATCAAACCTTTAAAGTTAGGAACAAAAACTGACTCTCAGTTGCTGTTCTACTACACCTTTCCATCAACACAGCCCAGTGCCTATGGTGGCTATGCACAATGAGAGTTGTAATGCAAAACTGCTGGAGGTTTCAGATTTCCCATTACTGCACTGTAGCATGTGTGCTCATCTGCACAAGACTGACAAAATCAAGTGGTTTAGACACAGTATCGTTGGAATTTCTAGGTGCACGGGACAGAACAATATTAACATCTTTTAAAAAATCTTTTAAAAATATATATAAATAAATTTACCATTTCATAATCTGGAGTTCCTATTCGGCTTTTCAAACAATGTACAAGTTGAACTAGAAGTTTCATTCTGTGGTTAAAAAAAAATGTACTTAATACAAAAATCATGAATTGGGGAATAACAGTGTTACCAAATAACTAGGATAATAATGACAATAACGATAATAATAACGATGATGATGATGGTAATGTTTCTTTATAATTCCCCTTCCACCAAAGGGCAAAACAACAAACATATGCAATCAAAATAATCAAACAATATATATTCATATAAAAAGTAAACTAACTATATAAAATGCTATGCCTTGAACGGTCCCATTCTGGGAAATGTGGAAGTTTCTTTTTTTCTGCTCTGTCCCAACCCCCAATTCTGGTCAGCTGTTACAGAATCCTTCCCGAAAATTCATATATTTCTGTCGATTTATGACCCAGACTCTTTGAAGGACCTGAGCCTACTGCTTTTGCAGCTTCCTGAAGCACTTGCCCATAACTCATCTGGAAGTTATAAGAAAGCTGCCTGTGATTGTGAACCTGCCACTGAAGGGATGATCCGCTTGGTCCTGGTCCCTCCAAGTTCCCCTTCTCCTTATTTTTCTTGCCTTTGTTTGAGTTGAAGTTGCTTGACAATGGTGGTGAAATTATGGGCCTCTAGCCTGGTCCATCCTTCACTCAAGGCCCTTAAAGTGTGAAGGGGAGCATATACTAGCCTATGGATGGCAGTTCCATATTTGAGAAACTATTTAATGACAAAAGGTAAACTTGTAAGGCTTGATCATTTCTGGCTTTTATTTGCCTGGTTAATATAGGTATTTCCTATTAATCTGGGTTAATTTCAGACAGCAAGAGGAAAATGTGACATCTTGTTGGGATCTCACAATTGCCTCTTGCTGTTCCTGCCATACTGCAGGGCAACATGATCCAGGGATTTTGCATGATCAGGGTATTTTGATGACTAATAAGTGCACAACTGTGCTTCCAAGGCCACTATTTTCTGGCTGGTTTCAGGGCTGCGTGTGCATGGGGGCCAGCTCCAAGATGATAGATTGTTAAAAAAAACATCCATTCAGGTAATGTCCCCTTTAAAAAAAATGTAAAACATGATTGGGAGTTTTTCCTGCAATGAAGTTATTGCAGGATATCACCTCAATATCCTTTCTGCACTTAGCTGATGAGGCTGCCATGAACTAGGGCTGGTAAACTTCTGGTCATGAGGAAATCTTCTCCAAAGCATTCATTATTGGCCAGAAGTGCAAATGGTCCTCCCATTTACTAGCCCATGGTGCTGTGCCTGAAGCCGGAAATTCAACCTCCTTGCTGCTGCGATTGGCCGTTCTGTAACATGCTCAGACACAGTTGCAGAGGGGCGTGTTCGAGCAGAGGGAAGTATTGCAGCTGATCACATCAGCGCCCATGATTGAATGTGGAGATTGGTGGTCCAGTCAAGTCACAGGTCAGTGATCAATCACAGCCACCATGAAGAGTGAATGGTTGAGCTGCTAGACACTTCAGGATATAGTGATATAGTGCTCCACACCTAATCAACAATTAGTGAACTTTTGGGGAGGCAGGGCACACTTGGAGGCACTAACTGCATCACTAACTGTTATCTACCAGCCTAAGTGCAAAAGGGCCCCAGGTCTAGGCTGGGATTGCCACAGATATGTGTAACAATCCCAACATAGCCCTGAGATAATCCCAGATTTTAGGTCCTGTCTGGATGGGGTCTTAGACAAAAATATACTTGGCACCAAAGACACATGCTAGCTTTTTAGTCTTTCTGGGGTCAGATGAAGACCTGCCATTACTGTCTGAACCTAACCATTGTGTTCTATGCAAATAAGCCATAGTCCAGTGTGGCCCACTGTCCTTGACTTTTCCAGATCAGAAATTCATGTTTAAACTATGGCCTGCAACATGGGACTCCTCTTGACTTCAACAATATTGTTGTATCTGCCTCATTCTCTCCTGGTTGGTCTGCCTACTTCCCGCAGGAAGAGCTTCCTTAAGGGAAAGAACAAGAAGACATTTCATGAATCCCTACTTTAAATCCATACCCAGGATTTGAGGCCAATCTTTGCAGGTTCTCTTCAGTGTCATCATCACATAAATCAGCAAAAGCTGCCTCTAGGTCTTCCAACTGGTGAGTGCGATTCTCCACACAGTCTACCAAGTCCTCCTTTAAAGACAAAAACAGAAAATATTTGTGCAACAGTAGCTAAGTGAGGCATAATTACAAGCCACTCCACTTCTGTGACACCATCCCTTCAAATACACTGGATTCATGTTACAATTTTCCCATCATCCATCAACTGTCATAACAGCCGCCACTGGCAGAATGAACTCCTCTCTCAAAGATGCAGCGGGTAGGGACAGCTAAGGAGAGCCTTTTCTGTGGTGGCCCCGACTTTGGAGCAGGCTTTTTCTTGAGCTTTGCCAGGCACCTACATTATATGAATTTCAGCCCCTGTTTAAAGCATACCTCTTCACTTAGGCCTTTGATGTTTAGCTCTCTCTGTGTGCTACCCACCTAAGAAAGGTGGATTTGGGGGGAGGGGATATTTTAAATATCTATCTGTAAGAGTGGGAGAGAGCATGACTGGGTGTCCATGAAACAAAATCTAAAAAGTAGCAAGCACCTCAAGTTGAACTCAACTCCTGGTGGCTACATGGATGCATCCAGGTGGTCTTTGTTTAAGACATACAGGTGATTTGCTAAGACCTTCCTCCAGGGAGATAGCAGGACTGAACTTACAACCCTTTGGTATTAACTAAATTTACGGTCATGATAAATCTCGGAGAATTGCTGTAATGGCTGCATTTCTAGGGCGGTCCAACCCAGTATAAATTGCAAAACAAGTCTATTAAGAAATTCCCCCCTTATCTTCTCTCTCTCCACCCAAACATTCATTCTTCAAGATGCAAGGGACAGAAATAATATTAGTTAAAATCACCTAAGAGCAAATTTAGGGTCAAAAGTACTAAATGCTTCTCTTATTCTTTATAGACAGCATGAACAGCATCTATTTTCATATATTCTAACAGGTTTATTGTGATGCTATTTATTTAGGATAAAATATACAAAAAGTTACCTCTGATGGATTACTCTTAGGCTTCTTGAAACTGTATAGTTCTTGCAAGATCTTGTATTCTTCCTATTTTAATGAGAAAAGGGAGGAATTATTCCAGTGATGGTGAACATTTTGAGCTCGGTGTATCAAAATTCACCAGAAAACCTAGCTTAACATGGGTGCTGTGTCACTTCTAGAAATATCCATAATTTTGTGATATTTGTGGCTCTAGTAAAAAGTTATATTTTTGACATATGTATTTTATTAAAAGCAAAAACAAATAATTCTTTACATTAGTGACTTTTGTTGCTGAATTTCGTTTGCTAATCCTTCAATTGAAAGTTGGTATTTCGTACACTTCAAGAAAAAGCAAGCACTACACGCCCAGGTGCCAGGGTGACCAGGTGTGTCACCCAAAAGGCCTTGGCGTGTCACCTGTGACATGCATGTCATAGGTTGGCCATCACTGAATTATTCACATGCAAATACAATCCAGAAGAATTTACTCCTTTACAGCCTTCCTGTGATTTTATTTAGAAATTCATGATTTGTATTGCAACAAGAGCAGAAAAACAGGACAGGTAAAAGTTCCCCTCCCCCAGTTTTTGCCCAAATGTATATTAAGTAGGGGTGTGCACAAATGCATTTTTCAAATTCAAGTCATAATGAATTGAAAATTTGAAAATTTGAATGTTTCCAAATAATGAAAAAGTGAATGTCTGGACATTTGATTTGATATGAATACATTCATACGTATTTGTACAAATAATTTGGACATGCATATCTGTACAGGTACATACGCATCTCATACGTACCTGTACAAATCCGTACCCATCCCGTACTGATCCTGTTTTCATCCTCTATGGATGCGTATGGATAAACATGAGATGTGAATGTACCTGTACAGATACAAATGCCCACATTATTCGTACAAATAACTCAAAATATTTGTATTCGTTCGAATTCAGAAATCCGGACATTGTTTGTATATTGAAATTCGTACGAATAATGAATATTTTGAATATTTGTGCACATCCCTAAGGCGTAGCCTCTGAGGAGTAATATAAATAAAAGCATCAAACATGTATGATTGCATGGCCTTATAGGAATAAATTGCAGCTTCTTCCTCTTTCATATTTTACTTCTGGTTTCCCGGTAAAATGTCAGAGCCAATTTTCCCCCAATATGATTGCACACTGCATCAGGGGATGGAGGTGCACCTCTTGCTTCCACTCCCAATCACATCCATGTGTTCATATATGCACTTGTATACATCTGGGCTTTCCACCTACATTGGTTCCAAATCACAGAGGGAGCAGTACACAACTGTTTTACAGAAATCACAATCATATCACATCACATCATAGCAAATTCATCTCATTTCACATGAGCCCACCTCATCTGGATTCTGTACTTTAAATGCTAGAGGCCACCTGGCACCAAGGGAAAGAAAAACCTTTGAGATGGAATTAAGATTCCTACTTGTGCTGAATACAAGTAGGGCCTGAAACACAAAGATGCAATGTAAAGAAGTCCCCTCAGAGGCACCTCATGTAAACAGCGTGTGGCCCTCTTGTTCCCAACCCTTCTCTACTCCGCCTTTTCTAGTACTGAATTTTCAAGAGATGTGGGAGAGGCAGAATGGTGCGTGAACAATAAAATTATTTTTGACATGTCTGCTCACAGCCTTAATTTTGAGCAGCCACAAACAGGACTGTGCTTTCCCTTACGATGTAACTTCCTGCCCTTCCCCAAAATGCTGTTCTGCATATTATTATTTTAATACCTTTTTGGTATATTTAGATATATCTCTGTCGTGAGTCACCTGTTTATCTTTCCCTTGTATGACACTATCCAAGAAATGCTTCCACTTGAGCTCCAGGAAGAGAAACGGTGATAATAAAATGGCTGAATATTTTTTTTAGTTAGTGATGGAAGGAGAGAACCTGGAAGACCTTCTTAGCAGGTCAAAATCTTTGTACTCTATTATCATATAAGATGAAACACCTAAACGTTGCCACCTGTTATTTACCTGAGTATATATTTCTTTAAAAGGATTTTTAACTGAAAAAAAATCTAAGTCAATATCTAAAACGTAAGCAGCACCCTTTTGCAGCACTTGAAGAATGTCTTCCACCAGCTCAGTAACTTTGCATCCAACGCTGGGACTCTGGGCTCCAGCCGTTTTGCCTTGGACAACGTCTTTCTCAGGTCCATCAGTCTGTGCAGGATCAGAGCTCTGTCCCTGAGCGTCAAGCTCCTCTGACGAAGAGGCAGCAGTAGTAGCGTCTGCTGCCAATCGGAGCTTCTTAGCAGATGTCACAGCTTGACTTTCCCCACCATCATCAGGGACTTCAGAAGGATTCACAAGGGAGACCATCAGATGCAAAGACTTTTCGTCCTCCAACTGGTCAGCAGGGACATAAAGTCCATCAGAAAGGAAGTAGTTGTCAGTGCTTGTCACCCTGGAATGACAATTTAGGGCGTTTATACATGGCATTTCAAGAAAGAAAGAGTTGGGTTTTATACTTTTTTTACATTAAGGGGACTCAAAGTGGCTGACAGACTAATGCTGGCTGTTGAGTCTTCCCACAACAGACACCCTATGAGGTAGTTGGGGCTGTGAGAGCTGAGAAAGAGAGCTGTGACTAGCCCAGGGTCACCCAGTTGGCTTCGTGGAGGAGGGTGGAATCAAACTTGAAATTCCCAGATAAGAGTCCGTCTCCCTAACCACTAGCCCAAACTGGCTGACAGGAGCACAAGATGGGACTTGCCTCTGGACTCAGAAAATGTAATTGACTGACTGCCAGTGGCAACTGAGAAATACAGACAGTTGGAAACATTTTTGAGCCCCAGAAGACCCTGTGAGACGGACATTTTTGTTTTCTTGGAGGCCTTGGATTGTGCTCTGGTTTGAAGTTGGGCAGAAGCAGCTAGAGTAGCAATGCAGCCCAGAAAAAACAGACCAAAAAAAGCAGAGTTGGCTTTTCTACCCCACATTTCTCACACATTCAAGGGGACTTAAAGAGTCTGACAAAGCTTTCTATTCTTCTCCCCACAACAGACACCCTATGAGATAGATGGGGCTGTGAGAGCTCAGAAGAGAGCTATGACTAGCTCAAGGTCACCCTGCTGGCTTTGTGGAGGAGTGTGGAATCAAACCCAGTATTCCCAGATAAGTGTCCAGCTCTCTAACCACTAGACCAAACTAGAAGTGGTTGAGTGGGGCAAAGTAAGTTCCTATGTTATTAATCATAGGGAAAGGTGGGTAGGTTGTTCCTGCCCTCAACAGCCTCATCTCCACTGTCAGCTCTCCATGGGGAGGAAAATGTCATTTCCACATCCCCCCTCCCCCCATCATTTCCCTTCAGCTACTATTCTGAGGTCTTAGGAACTGTAACTGTGCGGATTCTGCAGCACGCATTCTGCCTTTTCTGCCTTTTTTTCATCAGGATGAGCTTCAGAAGAGGGACACCAAGGGTTTTTTTCCCACTGACCTCCCTTAATCCAGATCTAAGATGATCCGGATCTAAGGAATTTTTGTTTTGATCTAAGGAATTAGTTGAATGGCTCCTTCAACTAATCTGGATCTAGTAGATCCGGATTAAGGGAGGTACCCAATGCGTCCCCATGGGTGGTGCAGCACCCAATAGCAATGTGTGCTAGCCTGCCCGCAGTGGAAGTGCCTGAACACCCATGTGGCGAATCTGGATCGACCCATGTGGGGCCTGCCCAGCACCCCAGATTTTGTGGGGGGGCAGGGGGTGAATCTCCTTAGACACTCCAGAGATTCTTCAAAGATTCTCTGGAGCAATCTGCTGCAAACTTTGAAGATTCTCCAGAGCCTTTGACAAAGGTCTATAGCAGGGGTCCTCAAACTTTTTAAACAGGGGGCCAGTTCACTGTCCCTCAGACCATTGGAGGGCCGGAATACAGTTTTTAAAAAAACTATGAACAAATTCCTATATGCACACTGAAGCGGCGGGAAAAACGCCCGGCGGGCCGGATAAATGTCCTCGGCGGGTTGCATGTGGCCCGCGGGCCGTAGTTTGAGGACTCCTGGTCTATAGGATTGGCATTGCTCTAGTGAGGGGTCCTCTTCGGAGCTTGTCTATTCTTCAGAGCTGGCTTCGGAGCTCACTTTGGAGACTGCACACAGGCTTTGGAGCTTTGGGTTTGGGACACTCCCCCCATGAGTGTGCCCCCCCCCCGGAGTCCCCTTAGCCCCCATTGCCTGATTGCGGTGGAAACATACTCCATATAATCCGGATTTGATGCCTGAAGACCCCCACTGTAGACCCCTTTAATGGGGTCTACAGGAAATTCGGATTATTGGTCCTGAAGGACCCATTCAACCCAGATTTCCCTAGAACTGGTGGAAACAAATATGGCTCTAATGGGGTCTGCAGTGGAAATGGGGTCTTCCTGCTTTGAGCCTAAAGGGTACTTAATGGGTACTTAGTGCTACTTGGAAAAAAAAAAACCAAACCAACACTGCTTTGCCACAGGGAACATTTACAAGCACCAGAGACCTTAAGATCCCCCAAAGCACTCCTGACCATAACAGCCACCTGAACCTTCCCAGTTAGCTTCAAATTCCAAAAGCACTATCAAACACTACACAAAGAAGCAGAGCTCATCTAAGACCTGGTCAAAATCTTCCATCTAGAAGCACACAAAACATCCAAAAACATACCTTGCATCTGTGAACACAGCTAGCCAAACCCTATTGGTACCTTATTGTAGTAGTGGAAGTGTCTTTCCCCACTAAAAAGTGATGGGTTCCTTCTTCAATTTGTTGAGCCCAAGGTGGATGCAACCAAATTACTTGTGAAAAATGGCCGGCATATACCGCAGGCATAATCCAGTTTTCAATACTTAGTTCACTGGAAATGAATACAAAAGAAATACAAAATGAGACATTTACTGTTGTTTGAAGGTAGAAGTACTTCTGTTATATAACAAGCACCGAGTTAGACATGGTCAATGATGTTCTGTGATAAGAGGTTTCCTGATTCTTAAAGGATGATCAAGGGTGCAATCCCAATATATGCCAGTTGATTGGATCAGCCTTGCCCCACTCTGGACAGTACCTTTAGGCCTCCCAGAGACCTGGAAATCCACGGGACTGCAGGATTTTCAGGGAATCATGGGACATCGCATGAGATTTCTCAGTGTTTCAAAAGTCTGTGGTTCCTTTAACTGTGGTAGGAAGATATGTATCCCCTGCAGATGTGGGGGCACGCCTGTATACTCCCAGCACAGTCAATGGAAAATCCACTAAACAGGCATTATGAAAACCCCAGCTCTGACACCAGGTTTTCCATCATACCAGACAGCCAGCAATGTCAGATGTTGTTTGCAGCATACTGAGTCTTCTCCAGCAATCAGGTAAAAGTGAACGGCCACTGAGCATGAAAAAATCATATGCAGTGTGATGTGACCCTGCTGAGTCCTAGCTACGTGGAACCAGGAAGTAGCAGCTGAGGGCAGGTATGTTCTCCTACGTCCATCGTGTTCTCCTGCCCTGTAGAGAGAACGTATAGCTTCTTTGGTTCAGTACAAATCTACTTGTTACTTTACTTTAATAAAAGTCTTATTTTTTAATATGAACTTCTAACTACGTCTATAGTTCAGATACCTTCTTCTAGCCAGTTAGGTACAACGCAGGGTCTTTCTGCATTGGGCCTTATTCCAGATTGTATCCTGGGAAAAGGGCCTGCTGTCAGCAACAGCAAGCCCTGGGCAGGACCTGCCATGGTCTGCACCAGCATGTAGCCCTTTTTTTGGGATATAATCTGGAATAAGGTCCAGCGCAGAAAGGGACGTAAAAAGAATCATCTTGACTACAGAAGAAATCTAAAAAGTAAACCATATACACACTTAGGAGGGAGCCAAAAGTCCTAACATTATTATATACACGCACGTACATATTTTTAGGCCTGTTGCCTGGCTTGCCAACTCTGGTAATTTATCTTCTGCATTGCAATACAGTGTTCTTCAGCCCTGATACTCCCATGCTCAGAGAAGACATTGCTCAGAGGCGGAGGCGGCGAAGGGTTTTACTGGGGGTGGGGGGTGGCGGGTCTTACCGGTAGTGGCGGCAGCGATGACGACGGGTTTTACCGGGGGCGGGGGGGGGGCTCTTACCGGTGGTGGCGGTGGTGGGTTTTAACAGGGCGGGGGTGGGGGTCTTGGCCGCAGCGGCGATGGGTTTTACAGGGGGCCATGGAAGTGACGGGTTTTACCGGGGGCAGGCGCAGCGGGTCTTACTGGCAGTAGCGGGGGCAGGCGCAGCGATGACGGTTTTTACCGGGGGCGGTGGGGTCTTACCAGCAGCGGGGGCGGCGGCAGCAACGGGTCTTACTGGAGATGGCAGCGGCGGCGACGGGTCTTACCAGGGGCGGGGGGGAGGGAGAAGCAGGAGGTGTGCTTGTCTCCTCAGAGCCTCCACAACACGTAATGGTGCCAAAGCTGCGCCTCTGCGTGTTGTGGAGGGGAGGGGGCGTGCCTCATTTAAGAATTTTAGCCGTCCCTATTGGTCAGTTCGCCGAACCCAGGGACGGCTAAAATTCCATGCCTCCTCCAATGGAGATACAGAATTTCTCCAGCCATTTTTCTGATTTGCTGGAGGAATCTGTATCTCCTGTATCTTCCCCCCTCCCCCCCCCCAACAGACTTAAGTGTGCGCCGAACCCGTGCGCTCTTAATGGCGGCTGCGGCTGCTTAGAGGAGCAATGCTCAAGCAAGAGAATTAAGTGAAGTGCTCAGCTTGCTCCCAGGGACATTTGCTAGGTGTTTCACCTAGTAGACTCTGTCCCTCTAGAAAAGAACCAATGGCATTGAGAATGTTTCACAAAATGTTCCGAGTTTTCCTCCCCGCACTCACACAAACTGAGTATTTTGTTAATTGATAAGAATTTGGCTTGTCCACTGAAGGATATATGTGAAAGCCATTTGTTCTGCCACACAGCCATGTATGCATTTATTCATACACAATCCACCTGATCAACCGTTCATGAGATGGAGTAGGTGATCCTACCTAAACAGAGTTTCTTTGTCAAACACAGTGTCTGCAGGCATGTTCACTGGGATAAGAAGATCAGGGTGTGAATCCAGATGAAGAAAGCTGATGTTACTGGCTGGAAGATGTTTTGAACCAATTGCTCGATAAATGAAGGGAAGAACCTGGAATTACAGAAATAGAAGAACCTGAAGTGGAATCAAACAAGCAAAGCAATGCTTGCAAAATTTCTATGCTGCAGCTTAAAATATATGCAGAAACAAGAAACAGAATGGAGGCTATGACTTTGTATATTATTTATTTACATTTTTATCCCGCCCTATAGCCAGAGGTCTCCGGGCTGGTAACAACATTTAAAGCCAAACATTATTTAAACAATAACGCTATGTATTAAAACAAAAGCATCTGCATTATTTATTTACATTTTTATCCCGCCCTATAGCCAGAGGTCTCCGGGCTGGTAACAACATTTAAAACCAAACATTATTTAAACAATAACGCTATGTATTAAAACAAAAGCATCTGCATTATGTCAATTTGTACTTAATTTGTACTTAATACAGCTGACTTGTGTTATTTGGAAAGGTCAGGATCCTAGAAAAACTCGTGAATTTTATATTTTCTAATATAAAATCCCAATACCTATGGGGTAGGGTTGCATTTACATGTGGCACTTTCCCCCCCAGTTGTACTTTATATTAAACACTAGCGCTTTCTGGCTCCTATGATGTATTGATACTATCTAATATCAATGGCTACTAGAATTGGAAGCTGAGACACGCAAGATGGCTCTAAAGGCCATTTGCCGGGAGATGAGAACAGGAGAAGAGATGCTCAGGAGCAATTGGTGAGCCACTATGTGAGGCAGGGCCCTGGACTAGATGGACTGTGGCATGACCCAGCAAGGCTCCTCTAGTCTTATGTTCATATGTTCATGGGTATGGTATACACACACACACACACACCTTTTCAAGCCTTCCTAGCTGGACAGGATCCTCTAATTCAGGGAGAAGTGGAACCAAGAAATAGTGGAACTATATGGTCCCTTTGTCTTTTTCAGCACTATGCTTTCAGCCATGGCACTTTTTACACTAGGCCTTATTCTGGAATATATCCCGGAATAGGGGCTTGCTGTCAGCCTGCTAAAGAAGACTATGGCAGGCCCCTGCCAAGTCTGCCATACTCTGCAGCAACATGCAGCCTAGAGTGCCCTCTCTCAAGATATACTCCAGAATAAGAATATTCTTAGCCTTTTTGCCTCTTTAAAAATCTATGGTGAGGCCACATTTGGAATATTGTGTACAATTCTAGTCACCACACCTCAAAAAGGATATTGTGGAACTAGAGAAGGTGCAGAAAAGGGCAACCAGAATGATTAAGGGGCTGGAACACCTCCCTTACGAAACCAGGCTGCAACGTCTAGGCCTCTTCAGTCTGGAGAGACGGCGTTTAAGAGGAGACCTGATTGAAGTATATAAAATTATGCACGGTATAGAAAAGGTGGATAGAGAAAAATTATTTTCTCTATCACACAACACTAGAACCAGGGGGCACTCTATGAAGCTGATGGGTAGGAGAATAATGTCTGACAGGGGGAAGTATTTCTTCACCCAGAGGGTCATTGATTCATGGAATGTGCTGCTGGAAGAGGTGGTGACAGCTACCAGTCTAGATGGCTTTAAGGTAGGGCTAGAAAAATTTATGGAAGACAGATGTATCAATGGCTACTAGAATGAATGCCTAGGTGCCTCTTTCAGGCTGGGGGTGGCAGAAAGCAGGACACTTCTAAGGCCATTTGCTGGGACTTGAGAGCAGGAATAGGTCCGTCCTTGTCTCTGCTTGAGATGCCCATGAGATGTGACGGGATGCTGGACTAGATGGGCTGTGGCCAGATCCAGCAGGGCTTCTCTTATGTTCTCATGTAAGGACCCATGTCCCATAAGCTAGTCCCTAAAAGCAAAAGCTTGCATGCTCAATGCTCAACATCTCTTTAAAAAAAAAAATGCCACGCGCAAACCCAACCACTTATCCACTTGCCTCGATAAGGCTGCAGGAAAAACACTGCAACAATCCCTGCAACAGTCCCCATCTCGCCACCACCTGGACGCCAGTCCCACCATCGCTCGCTGCCCGGCATTTGGCTTACATCGTGATGATCCTCCACGACCCACACAGGCAAAGCCACATAAGCACGGAGTGCACCCGTCCCATTGCTATTGCCACGGCCATGGCTGCTCCTCTCGCGTAAAGCGCTCCCGTCTCCATCCCCTGCGCCCTCCGAGGCGCTCATTGTAAACAGCGCCGTGGGGCAATGCAGGCTCGGATCCGAAGGGCACCGTCGTCTCCCACCCGCGATCGGCCGGGCGACGTTTCTTGACGCAACACACACGCATACAGACACACACAGACACACAAGCATTGTGGGAAGGAAGGAGGAGCATTATGTTGCAAGCCAAGCGCGCAAGGCGGCTGGAGATGGCACTGCAGGTCGCCTTGGTTTCTCCCGCCTATCAAAGTGCAATAGACAGATCAATGGCCCCTTAGAGGGTTATTTATATTTATTTATTTGTTTTGTTTGTTTGTTTTTATTTAGGCATCATCAGGAGTAAAACATATAGCTTAAGCGTAGATTTTAAGGAAGGATTAGATTTGCAACAGTTCCATCAGGGCTGGATTCCTGATCCCAAGAATGCTTTAGACGACTCGGATGCTTGGGGATGCCCTTGCCGATGTGCAAAACCGTGCATGCGCTACGCCCTGCCCGGGGGAAAGCCTTCCCCTGGCTTTGATACGGATCTGGGCATCGAGACGCAGCCGCCTGCCCTAGATCGGCGGCTTTGGGGGC
Source organism: Aspidoscelis tigris stejnegeri (assembly GCA_023333525.1). NCBI lineage: Eukaryota > Metazoa > Chordata > Lepidosauria > Squamata > Teiidae > Aspidoscelis > Aspidoscelis tigris. The sequence goes on from JALMGA010000004.1 coordinate 91,067,067, forward strand.
GGATCGTGCCACGCAGCCCCCTGCCTGGTAACGTGAGCACCCGTATCAGGATCCACACGTGCAACCACCCCCGATCTGGGGTCGCTCTGGGGTCCGTGTGCTCTGCCTTCCAGGGGCTGCCCGCCGCCTCTGTGGAGGGATCACGTTGCATTTGCACACGAGTAGGACCATGCTAAAAGCCCACACGGTTGCCTGTACACTATGTTCACCCTCGAATGGATGTCTTCGGTGCCTTTCATTTTCCATTAAAAAAAACCCCCTAAATTGCGAGCATTTCGGGACTTCCGCTTCGGTACACGCTCCTCCTCCTCCCAATTTTCCTCTTCCGGTGCATGGGTTCCCCCACGCATTTGCTTTACGCGATCCAGTCTGAATCCTGCAAGGGGAACCTTTGCAGGTAAGCTGCACGCTGCAAAGTGAGAGAGATCACCCTAGGCTTTGGGTTTAGTGCTTGCAGTCCTGTTTGCCCTGGTCCTTTTCTTTGGGAAAGTCAGTCTCTTGAGAGATTGGCTGCTTTTCCTTTGCATTTTCCTGTGGAAATAAAATAATAAAGTCCTTTGCAGACTGGGATGCGCAACAGATGCAACCAGTTTGAGTTTTAGATGTGGGAACGATCGTTTAGTCCATCGTCTTTTCCATGCTTATTCTGATGGGCAGAGCGGCAGAAAGCAAAACCAGTTAGCGGGCTTAAGTCTGTCCTACTTAACCTGTTCAGGGTTGCTCTTGTGTAAACGCTTACTCGAGAGTAACTCCGAAGTGGACGTCATTTCTCATTGCTGTCCAGTGCATGTGGATTTGCAAGGAAGCCCTACAAGGTGGGGGATAGGGAATATCTCGCTGGAGAGGTGCAAAACAGATCCTCGGGGGCAACCATGGGTGTTTTTCCACTGTCACTAGGAGTATCCATTAAGTACCCATTAATGGGTACAAAAATGCCATTACGTACCCATTAATGGCTACTTAATGGGTACTTTTAGTGACAGTGGAAAAACACCCCATAAAGCAGTAAGAAAGAAACAGAGCAGAACTATTTCTGCAACCTGAAATTCGGTTGATAAGTTAATCCTAGGGCAGGCTGACAATATACATTTCATTTCATGCGCGAATTTTGTTGAAAATGCCAACCATTTTAGTAACTGCTTTTCTACAGAGTTTAGTGAAACTTAACGGAGAATATTGTAAATATAAAGTATTGCTCTAAGTTTATTTTGCAGAAAAAGTAGACTTTAGATTTATTGCTGTTCCTAACGGTTACATTTTGACACAGTCGCGGGTGCAGTCCTAGCTTTGTTTTAGTGAGCTCATTGTACATGCTAAAATGAGTTAGGTTTTAAGTGTGTTTTAATATTGAAATGTGATATAGAGGGATTGTTACTAAAGCTGCTTCACAGGTAGGGCACCCGAGAACTGACTGGCTTAGGCTGCTTCCAGACATCAAGAAGAAGATGAGAGATTTTGAACCTTTTTGCACTTGGCAAAAAGGTGAAGTCCCCTCCAGGCATGCAGAAATTCCTCCCATGCATGTAGATGCAAAGCAGTTTTAACCGCTCTCCATCTATCCCTACCATTCTCCTGGTGTGGCTCCATTCCCAATTTCTTCCTGATGGAGGAGGTTGAAATGGAACTTGGGGAGGGGTGGTGCAGACGTTTTTGGTACTGCATTGCCCTGTCACGGCAGCATCAGTGCCGCACAGGAGCGTTGGTAGCATTGCTGGGACTCCACAATCGCCTCTGTAATGGTGACAATTCTCACCTCACTAGTGCTTAGGGGAGCGCCGGTAAGGTCAGGGATAGATTCGGTGTCCCAAAGTGCAGACTCTGGATCTATCCCCCTTCTTCCCTTCCCCAGGAAGTTTGCCTAGGGAACTGAAGGTGCAAAAACACCCTTTGTTGAGATCTCACAATTGCCTCTCTCGTCTTGCTCCTGTGATGCATCCAGTGGTGCAAAGTACCTGGATCTGTGCAAGTGCTCTCACAATGCTTGCACAGCTGTTTTTTTCCAGCTGTGCTTGCCTAGTGGGCATAGTGTCAGCAAGATAAGTAATATCTCTATCTGGGAGAACCCAGGCTTGTTGTCTTTTTTCCTGCAATGATGGTATTTTGCGATTTTGCCTTTATATCCCTGTGCTATGTTAGAATTGCAATCCCAATATACTATGCCCATCCAGTATCGTTCTAGGATAATTCTGAGATACACAGCCTGTCTGGGTACTACTTTAGTCATTTGGGAGGCAGTGTTAATGCAGCTAAGGCTGTCCGTGAATTTTATACAGTTATTACGGTGATGGCCAACCTATGACACGCGTGTCACAGGTGACACGCCATGCCCTTTTGGGTGACACACCTGGTCACCCTGGCACCTGGACGTGTATTGCTTGCTTGTTCTTGAAGTGTATGAAATACCAACTTTCAATTGAAGATTTAGCAACAAAAGTCACTAATGTAAAGAATTATTTGTTTTTGCTTTTAATAAAATACATATATCAAAAATATAACTCTTTTACTAGAGCTACAAATATCACAAAATTATGGATATTTCTAGAAGTGACACAGCACCTGAGTTTAGCTAGGTTTTCTTGCGAATTTTGACACACCGAGCTCAAAAGGTTCGCCATCACTGAGTTACTAGATACTCCTAGTTGCTTGCGTGGGCACCTCTATAAGCACCTTTATGCAGTTTTCTTTGCAGAGGTACAGATAGAGTAGGCTTGTCATTGCCTGCTTCTGGGGAGAAGCTAGGGATTGAATTGGCAACCACCTGCTTCCCAGACAGTTTGCTCCATCACTAAACTGTAGCCATTCTCATTTATAAAGTACTTCTCTGTTGAAAAAGGGGGCGAGTTGGATGCTTGGTGTTTTAAATATAAAAGGATCAGATAGTAAGTAGGTGGAGTGGAACACTTCAAAGGGCTGGGGTCCAGCTGAGGAAGACATTGTCTACTTCAGGATTTCAGGAAAAAATGCAAGATCCTACCGGCGTTGCATTGGGATTGTCAGATCTCTGTGTGGTCTTTCTAATGCAGTGATGGTGAACCTTTTGAGCTCGGTGTGTCAAAATTCGCAAGAAAACCTAGCTTACAGATGTGCTGTGTCACATCTAGAAATATCCATAATTTTGTGATATTTGTAGCTCTAGTAAAAAAGTTATATTTTTGATATACAGTGGTACCTTGACATACAAGTGCCCTGACATACAAGTGTTTTGAGATACAAGCCGCCGAGCGAGTGATATTTTGCTTTGAGATGAGAGCAAGATTTGAGATACGAGTATGTAAATACAGTACAGTACATAACAAAAACAACTGAGGTGGTGTTTTGGAAGCTGGAATAGATTAATGGGAAAATTGCTTTGAGATACGAGCGATTTGACATAAGAACAAGGTTACGGAACGAATTAAACTCGTATGTCAAGGTACCACTGTATGTATTTTATTAAAAGCAAAAACAAATAATTATTTACATTAGTGACTTTTGTTGCTGAATTTCGTTTGCTAAATCTTCAATTGAAAGTTTGTATTTCATACACTTCAAGAAAAAGCAAGCACTACATGCCCAGGTGCCAGGGTGACCAGGTGTGCCACCCTAAAGGGCTTGGCGTGTCACCTGTGACACACGTGTCATAGGTTGGCCATCACTGTTCTAATGCAACATCAGTGGCAACACACAAAAAGCTTGTTACATCACTGTCTCAGGAAACATATGATATTGTGTCACTGGGGATTTCTCACAGCTGCTCAAGTGCACACACACGGAGGCAGGCACAGAGCAAATTCCTGAAAATCGCCAGCAAGGCAATATCATATGCGCCTTGTCAGATGTGCAGGTAAGCCAGGGTTTGCTATATACATCTGCCAAGCAACAGCAAGGGCAAATAATGGAATCTTGGGTGTTTTTCCACTGTCACTAGAAGTACCCATTAAGTACCCATTAATGGGTACAAAAATGCAATTACGTACCCATTAATGGCTACTTAATGGGTACTTTTAGTGACAGTGGAAAAACACCCCTTGTTTATATCTGGTGCTGCCAATATAGATCACAATGGACTGATTTCCTGGCTTAATATTATTATGACTTCCCACCCCATGTGAAGCTGATCACACTGAGAAGTTGAGGCTGTGGGGTGAAGTCATCTAATGAATTTATGGTTCCAGTAAAGTCTGAGAACAAAATAAAAGTGAGCCTCAGAATAAATAAGCTTGTGCAAAATGCCAGGTTTCAATTTGACTTTTGTTCACTGATGTAAAACTTGGAAAGGCTTCTAGCAAGACATCATCGTTGGTTGTGAGGAAAGAGGAACAACACAGGAAGGACCTATATGCTCATTGGAAAATTAGTTTCCTAATAACAAAGGAGGGAGTAATTGTGTATGGAAATAATAGTCGCCTATGGGAAACAGGGAATTAATGGAAGCATGGAGGCCCAATCTGTCAGTGCGTCAGTAGCACATAAGCCAGGGGTTCCATAGTGGTTGAATCGTGTTACTGATAGGTTCTAGGACTGGATTAAACAAGCAAAGCCATATTTCACCAGCAGGGTAAAAGCCAAAGAAGACAAGGGACTACTGCATATGAACTTGCATGCCCTGTAGCATTCTTCTTTTGATTTACTCCATTGTTTTTCAAGATGTACCATGTCTTTCCATTCTGGACGAGGGTGTCCTCGGGGCCGAGGAGGGGCTACAGTACGATCTTCAACGCAAAATTATCGCCCTCAGAACCTGAGGCAGCTCCATCCTCAGCAGCCTTCAGTGCCATATCAGTATGACCAGCAGCCTGCAACCCCAGCTACTTACCCAAATCCTCCTGCTACGAGTTACATCCCTCCTAGGCCGGATTTTGTTCCATACCCTCCACCGATTCCTCCATCTCCACAGAATGCGGTCACCCAGTGTCCTCTAAGGCCACCTTTTGCAGGACATCAAGTAAGGCAGACTTTTCCACTCCCTCCTTGTTTTCCTCCAGCTCCACCTCCCATCCCGAATCCCGGGAACCCCTCTGTTCCAGCAAATGCAACTGGTCAAAGTACATTTCCTTATATGATGCCACCCCCATCCATACCACATCCTGTTCCACCACCAATCATTCCACAACAGGTTAATTATCAGCCTGTGTACTCTCAAGCTTACCCTCAGCAGACCTTTCCCCCTCCTAATTTTAATAGCTATCAGCACAATGCAAGCTCCTACCAGAGTAGCAGTGGCAACAATGCTAACAGCACTAATAACAGTGGCAGTAACTTCCGGCACGCAAACCAGTATCAGATAGAAAAGTCTCAGACTGAGCGGAGGTCACCAGAGAGAAATAAACACTATGATGAGCATCGGCACCGGGACCACTGTCATGGACATGGAGACAGGCATCGGTCCACCAGTCACGGTGACAGGCGGGATCGAGGGAGGAGCCCCGACAGGAGGCGGCAGGAAAGCAGTCGACACAGATCGGATTACATCAGAGGACGAACGCCACCCCGGCACAGAAGTTATGAATGGTACAAGTGAGTTGTTTTTGGATCTCTCGGTGTGACATCTTACTTTTCATTTGGATTTGCTGTGGATGATCTGCTTGGGGGAGGGAACATTTGTCTGATTTGTTAAAAAGAAATATTTGTGGGAAAAAAAGGAAGAATAATTGCAAATGAGGTGACACAACGAACATCATGGCTTAGTTGAAGTTTAATTTGACTTATTTAAAATATTGTTAATGTTCTTTAACAGAAGGTTCCAGAAATCTTTCCAAAGTTCTACTCAGAAATGATAAGCTAAACGAAATAGGAAATGAAACACAGCGTTTCAAAGGTCAGCTTGAAGGAAAGGAGCTCAGGGATAGTAACCTGTTTGTACCTCTTACTGGGAGTAAACATGAACTGTGGATGGTTGGCTTGGCTGGTACGCAAACTAAGACCAACCTAATACCAATTCATTTGAATCAGTTTGGTGGCAGTGGGAAAGGGTTTGAGCAGAAAAGTCTGGCAAGGGACCCTTCCCCCCTTTTGGGTAATCAGCTGTTTGATGGGGAACTTTCCCCCCCCAAATCACTCCTTATGCCGTCAGTTGTTTTTATCACTGAGCTTTTCCTTTTCCAGGAATCAGGCCAGGTATAGGAAAAGGTTTGGCCAAATGGTGTGTCCACCACTTCCTGGCCAAACTGAACTGTTTTTCTCAATTCCTATGCGCTCATAATCTCTGCATCCTTGAGTGAAGAACTGCTAAGTGAAAGAAGCTTAGCTAATGTGGAACCCTTTAGTAGTGCTTATAGCATGGCAGAGATCAGCAGATCCTTGTTCTTTTGTTACATGAATCATTATTGTCTGTCGCCCAGTTTGATATTCTATTTAGTTCTGAGCCCTCTACAGGATTGTAAGCTTTTACCTGCACGGAATTCAATGCCCTAAACATTTCCCCCCCCTGAAATTTAAACTTTCAAAGGGAACGGCAGCGGGAAAGGCACAGACACCGTGACAGCCGTCGATCACCATCTACTGAAAGGTCCTATAGAAAAGACCATAAGAGGACAGGAAGGTAAGATGGAAAATAGTTTAGTAGGTTTTGTTTTTTTTGTTTTGTGTGTTGAGAGTTTGTGAGTATAAATAAATCCATCCCTTTAAAGAACATAAGAGGAGCCCTGCTGGATCAGGCCGCAGCCCATCTAGTCCAGCACAGTGGCCTACCAATTGCTTATGGGCATCTGAAGCAGAAGACCAGGGCAAAATCTTCACTTAACTCTTGACACCCTGCAAATGGCCTTTGGAAGTGTTATGCCTGGAGGCAGCACTTAGGCATCCATTCTAGTAGCCACAGATACGTCTGTCCTCCATGAAAATGCCTAACTCTTTCTTAAAGCAATCTAGGTTGGTTGCTTTCATCGTCTCCTCCTGCAGTCAATTCCATAGAGCGATAACCCGCCGGGTGAAAAAAAGAAAATCCCTTTGTCAGTCTCAGCATCACTGGGTGCCTCCTTGGTTCTCGTATTATGTGATAGAGAAAAGAATTTTTCTCTGTTCGCCTTTTCTGTACCATGTATGATTTTATATACTTCAATCAGGTTTGCCTTTTAAATGCCATCTTTCCAGGCTGAAATGGCTAGTCGTTTCAGTCTGATTTTGTAAGGGAGGTGATCCAGACCTTTAATCATTCTGCTTATATCTTTATGCCTGAGAAATGCTAGAAATCTTATTCCTAGCAAGCTTTAGCTGATTAGCACGTCTCAGGGAAGCCTTTCAATTATATGTTTGTTTTGTATTTTGAGAGTTTGCGAGCAAGGAAATGAGCATCAGGTATATCTTTATGCCTAAGAAAAACTAGAGATCTTGGCTTTGATTGGCATGTCACTCAGAGAAAAAATTTAGGATATGAATCAGCACATTTTAGGTAAGCTTTGTCTCTCTTTCCTTGGTGGCCAGGTGTTTGTAAGATTTTTCTCTTATAAGAGCCAGTTTGGTCTAGTGGTTAGGGAGCCGGACTCTTATCTGGGAAAACAGGGTTTGATTCCGCCCTCCCCCATGAAGCCAGCTGGGTGACCTTGGGCTAGTTACAGCTCTCTTCTGAGCTCTCACAGCCCCACCTACCTTACAGGGTGTCTGTTGAAGAATAGAAGCTTTGTCAGCCACTTTGAGTCCCCTTAAATGAGTGAGAAAAGCGCGGTAGAAAAAAAAGCCAACTCTTCTAAACACTGCCTGTAATGGAGATACTGTAGCTCCACCGTGAAATTGATGTGGAATGAGCAAACTCGCTGACTGTGCCCATCTAATGTTTCTCTCTGCTGCCACCAAGTGGTTCTATGTTTCCTGGCTTCCTCTTCTGAATCTAGAAATGACAGTCCAAGCCAATTCCCTAAACCCGGTTATATTAAAAGCCAATTAGGCACAAGGCAGAAATTAAGGATAAATAAGACCTAGGTTAAATGGACAAAAACATCAGACTTTGCTGCATTTTTAAAAAGCAGCTGTCAGGCAGTTGGTGTAATAATATCTATACGGATGGGGGGGAAACACCCTTATTTTTACTTCAACTGTATGAGGGATCAGGACAGTGATGGCGAACCTATGACATGCATGTTACAGATGACACATCAAGCCCTTTTGGGTGACACACAGTGTCAGCCTGGCACCGGCCACGTTGTTGCCATTTGGTATCTTGCTGGCCACAGGTCGCTTCTGGCTTCCGGCCTACAAGAAGCTGAGAACACAGAGGCACTGTGTCATTGCATTGCTGGGCCACACACAGTGCGACTGTGCTCCCATCAGCTAGAAGACTGAAGACCTGTGTGTGGAAGCAATGGCTTTACTCACAATTTTCCCCTCTGTGTACTTTTGTGAGACCGTATTCTCAGCGTTAAATAATATTAAAACCAATAAACCAACTGACAGATGAAGCTAGTAGCGTGCGCGCTTGGGCTTGAAGTGTATGAAATACCAACTTTCAACTGAAGATTTAGCAAATTCTTTACTAATGTAAAGAACTATTTGTTTTTGCTTTCAAAAAATACATACATCAAAAGTATAACTTTTTTTTTAACTAGAGCTACAAATATCACAAAAAGCTAGGTCTTTCTGTGAATTTTGGCACACCGAGCTCAAAAGGTTAGCCATCACTGGATTAGGATATGCTAAAATAATGTGCAAGAATGAATTCATCAAAGCCTAGTCTAGATTGTGTGCCCGCTTAAAGCTAACACCTTACCATAAAGCTGTTTCAGCTGGATAATAATATTTTGCTCTTTTGTCTCCAGGGTCTGGTTTTGCTGCAACATGCTTTGCCCAAATTTTATCTGATTTTTCTCTCTACAGCAGTGGTTCTCAACCTGGGGGTTGGGACCCCTTTGGGGGTCGAACTACCCTTTCAGGAGGGTCGCGACGAGTCTCCCACTGCCCTTCCCTCCCACCTCCCAGCTGCTCCGCCCCCGTGGTTGGGGGTCTCCACAACATGAGGAACTCCATTAAGGAACTCCATTAGGAAGGTTGAGAACCACTGCTCTACAGTTTCCTAAGCTCCCCCACATTTTAGACCTCTATGCCATCTTGAATGCTTATTTTGGGTCCAGTTCCCCCTTCCACGACCCAACAGATCAGAATATTTCAAATATTTCGATATCTCAGGGAATTTCAAATAGTTCTCTGGAATGGTGAATGACCTCATAAGATCTGGCCTGAGGAAGGAAGAGTTTGACAAATGTGTAGAGTACTTTAAAGGCAAAGTTGCTCAGATGGTGCAGAGGATTGGATACTATAGCCTGCAAGTTAGAGTGGAAAGGATTTTTTCTTCTCCAGTAATAGAAGAAACCCATCTTTTAAATCTTCCTCAAGCTTCTCTTTTCATTCCAAAGACAATCTGCAGCCGTTAACATGCCCAACTAGGTTGTTCCCTAGTTTAATGGTCATGTTTTTAAGAAGCCACTTCCCTTACCTGATGTAGATCTGGATCAGTAGATCTGGAGTCACTGGATGTATGATGATCTACTGTAGATCATGGGGAGGTAAGGACCAGATCAGCACTGTCTGTAGTTATAGTGTTGGTTAGTCCCAAACCTTCCATGGGCTGCAAAGCTCCTGTGAGGTTCACAGCCCTCCCCGCAACAGTTACAAGAAGAAGAAGAGCTGGCTTTTCTACCCCGTTTTTCTCACCCATTTAAGGGGACTTAAAGTGGCTGACAAAGCTTTTCTATTCTTCTCCCCACAACAGAACACCCTGTGTGGTAGGTGGGGCTGTGAGAGCTCAGAAGAGAGCTGTGACTAGCCCAAGGTCACCCAGCTGGCTTCATGCGGGAGGGCAGAATCGAACCCAGTATTCCCAGATAAGAGTCTGGCTCCTCTAACCACTAGACCAAACTGGCTCAGGGGTTCCTAGCCTCAGGGGATTATGCCATCAATAGCAACCCCTGGTAGTTCTGCATCACAGAGGCATGGCTCAGTGATCTGGATGAAAGCCCTTAAGATGACTCTGGACCTGATTTATCAGGTCTGCAACAGATCCAAGTTAAGGACCTCTTAATCTGGATCTGATTCCATCTTGTGTGGACGGAGCCAGACCAACATGGCATTGCTCCCAACCCCCTTGGTCTGGCCCACTGAGCAGGATCCATCTCGGTGCAAATTGCCTTGTCCTTTTACAAGACATGGAGGTCTTTTCTTTTCTCTTTCTGTGCAGTCAGTCTCCTAGTCAAGAACGTAAGAGGCCTCGCTGGGAAGATGATAGAGAGAGGTGGTCTGAAAATGCCAACAGAGAGAAGAACTACACTTCCATCAAGGATAAGGAGCCAGATGATGCCGTTGTTGAAAAGAACGAGGAGGATGAAGAAGACCTGCTGAAGCCAGTGTGGGTTCGTTGCACCCACTCAGAAAGCTACTATTCAAATGACCCTATGGATCAAGTGGTATGTATTGTCCATATCTCTGGCAGTCAGTGGCAGTCAACATCTCTCTGACAGCATAATGTATAATTGCTATTATAGCAAATTTAGCTCCCTAATATGAAACTCCTGTACCGATTAGAGAGGGGAGAAGAAGCATAAACATAATGGAAATTATTAGGATTTATATTTGGGAATAATAAGGAATTTTTTGAAATTCATCCTCTAACCTAGTTGACGATAGGACAGCTAATCAGTAAGCTCATAGCTACATTTTTATTGGAGATAACAAATTACATAAGCAGTGTAGCCCTGCCAATGGCTCAAAAGATAAATTAATTCTGGTAACTAAATTCCTGACCTCCTCTCCCACTTGACAACCATCTGCAGCCCCAGAACCTTTTCCAGGAAGTGTTTGAAAGACTTTGTGGAATGCATATTTTGGGACACTAGAAGGATAGAGGAGAATTATCCAGAATAGTAAGCGCTCTAGCTTGATGTTGAATGATATTTCCATCCAGCACTGATTACATGGGTCTGATAAGACTCCATGGAAGTTTCTGATGGGATCTTTGATTCCTAGTGGGATGGGAAAATGGAGATTGGATTCCAATCACATCTGGAGCCTGTCAAACAGAAATAGACTGTTGTTTGTGCTTCAATTACATGTTGTATTTATGTGGGTGTTTATATGAGAGACAACAAATAAGCCTTTTTTTTTCACTTTCTGAGAGTCATAATGGCTCGAAGGGAACATTTTTGAATTGCTGCATCCTTTCAAAATATCCTTTTTTTCCCCTTGCAATTCCAAGGGCGATTCAACTGTAGTGGGGACAAGCAAGCTCAGAGATTTATATGAAAAATTTGAAGAAGAGCTAGGAAAGCGCCAAGCTAAGGCCAAAGCTGCCAGACCACCATGGGAGCCACCCAAGACCAAACTGGATGAAGATGTAGGTGAGTAACAATGCCCAGCCTCATGTGGCCGGAGTGCATTAGGGAACTTCACATTTAGATCTTCCAGTACCTCATCTAGGTGTGTCCAGATATTGGTAGGATAATAAGAGGGACATTTGGGGGGTATATAAACATTTAGCATCACAGGTACACTAAGATACAGTACACTCCCTTGCCAGCCAAGCTCTTCCTTAACTAGAACTGCTAGGCCCCCAATTAGATGCCCTTTGTCTTTCTGTGCAGGCTTAACTGGGCAATAAAGGCACATTTTAACAATCCATGAGCCAGGTCTCCTCTAAAGCCACCAAATCAAATCGGGTTAAGAATACCATCACATCTACAACTGCTACCTTATGCTTCCATCCAGCGACATTCCAAGTCAGGATGCCAGTATATTTACGGTATTAGCTTCCCTGTTAACGCCCGCAGGAGGATCTTTTGGGGTAGAATAAGTTGTTCAAAGTCATTTTTGCAGAGGAAATTTTAATGTTGTTCCATAGATGCCAGATTTTGAAGTGTCAGCTACGCCTTCCAAAGGGTGTTTCATGGGTTGCAGGAAATGGAAAATTTCCAGTTGCCTTGAGTGATGCTGGTTGGGAATAATTGATTGTGTCTGTTGGTGTAAAGAATGGGTCATCTCAATATCCTCCAGTAACTGTGGGAGAGAACCAGAGTGTGTAGGCAGTTCTTGAATGATGAAGGAAGTCATGCTACTGAGTCGCCCTCATGTTCCCCACACCTGAATCCAAGCAGGATGCTTTTAAGGCCATTTGCTGGGATTTGAGAGCAGGAGAATGTTTGCCCTTGTCTCTGCATGGGCAGTTGGTGGGCCACTGTGTGCAACAGGATGCTGGACTAGATGGGCTCTGGCCTGATCCAGCAAGGCTCCTCTTAGGTTCTTATGTTCAATTGAGACCCTCTGGGACATTATGTATTGGTGCATCATATGCCACCAAGTAGCACCAAGTAGCACTACAAACTGTCCAGGAGCTCACTGAAGCTCTGATCCAGGTCCGAGAGGAGATCTGTTAGGACACCATCCACTATTAATCAGAAGCATGCCCAGATATTAGGAGTGCATACAGGCACATAGGAACCATTCACACTACTGAATCACATTATGAGTTGCCGTGAAGAAATCCTCACAAATTGGATCTGCCCGTGATTTAAGTTTTTTTTACTTTGACTGTTAGGGTGTTTTGAAACCAGCCTTGAATTGGTTAATATTTTGGTTTCCATTGACCACTGGTACGCCATTTTCTTCTCAACATATTACACAATTTATATCAGTAAAGATTTTCAATTTAATCTTTTATTAAGATCTGATGTGTGATTTTATTTTTCTGAGCAGGGTACAAGCATTTATAGCATGAAAAGCACCATTCTTAAAAGGAAAAGGGAGGGTTGCCCTGGGTTCAAGGCAGTACATATTGGTGCCAGTATGGAATATAGTTGCAACTTTGCTCAGTGTACTGTATCCTTCATGTTTCCTTGGCTTTCACCTTGATTGAACACCATTTTGTGGAAAGAGAATGAATGAAGATATTTCCTGCTCTCCCATCCTATTGGCATTCTGTGTCTGCAGGAAGCTCCAGCGATTCTGACTGTGACTCAGACGAAGACAGTTGTAGCAGTTCCGACTCTGAGGTTTTTGATGTTATTGCTGAAATCAAGCGCAAGAAGGCTCATCCGGATCGGCTCCACGAGGAGCTGTGGTACAATGACCCTGGACAGGTAGTGCATGGGGAAAAATGCTTTACTCACATACTTTATATAATGTCTGGAGCAGTTTGTAAATAACTTATTGCGACGGTTCCAGTGGTTTTTTCATTTGCAGGTCACACTTCCTACGCCTATGCAGGCAGGGGATGAGAGCCACGCTCCTCCTCTATGGGCCCCGATCCCGACCTTAACTAAGTTCTAGGTAAGGGGAGAGATCGTGGGCAGTCAGACTGAGCCCTGGCTGCATGACAGCCAGATTTAGTGAACCAGACGCTGAGGGACAAAGCGCCCAGCGGAGCCAGTTCGGCCTCAACTCCTACCAGAATCCGATGGATGTCTTTGGGCCTCCTGGTCTGACGACATGGTTAACGGTCGCCTGGCTCAGCAGCCAAGGTGGACTGGGCAGGAGGAGGCGGAGACAACTTTTATATTAGGAGGGGAGCCCTCCCTCGGTCGTCTGGCTTCAGGCAGGCTGACGTAACCCACATGTGACAGCCTACTGCCATCCACAGAGAACAATCTAGTTCTGTGTGTTTTTTTAAGTGAATTTTTGTGAAATAGTTTTGGACATGTTTAATTTCTGCCAGTATCTGCTAAAAAGAAAGGAAAATAATTTAGGACGGTTGAAATATGTTACTGAGTCTTTTACAGTGCCTTGGCATGGGCTCATGGTGTGAAAAAAACATTGTTTATGCAGATTACTCCAGGCAACTCTTTTTTAATATGTTCTGAATGAATAGAAAATGACCGATTTAAATCTAGGCAAGGCCAAAATCATCTTTTCCTGTGTAAAAAGATTCATGACTATTATACTAATTGCTAGTGATTATGACTTAATGTTGTTTAAGCAGTTTGAAAGATGTTATAATAGGAAAAAAAGCGGGGGAAGAAGTTCAATTAATTTAAACATTCCTCCATTTTCTTTTCTGGAGGTGAGGATGTGGCATCCTTGAGCTACCGTATTTTCCGGCGTATAAGACGACTGGGCGTATAAGACGACCCCCAACTTTCCAGTCAAAATATAGAGTGTGGGATATACTCGCCATATAAGAAGACGACACCCGGCGTATAAGACGACACCCGACTTTTGAGAAGATTTTCCTGGGTTAAAAAGTAGTCTTATACGCCAGAAAATACAGTACATACAATAGGTATAGGAACGGATGGCATTTAGTCATCTTAGAATGCTACCATAGCTGTCAGTTTCAGGACTGTGCTGTTGCTTTTCAGAGTCTATAGTATATCTTCCATTTTTGAATGAGTTAAGCTCAATGTCATTTTTAAAAATTTTGACAGATGAATGATGGTCCTTTATGTAAATGCAGCGTCAAAGCTAGGCGAACAGGAATACGGCATGGAATCTACCCTGGGGAAGAGGTAACTGTGGTTTATTATTATTTTCCTCAGAAAAATTGCACTGGTTTTAGGAGCAAAAAAGCCTTATGAAGGCAAGGTTGTGAGATAAATCTGAATACAGCAAAACTTTATTGATGAATGAAACCGGTGATCAACAGTAAAGAAACACTCTTCTGTTCATTTTCCCTCCTCCTTCTTCTTCTCCCCGGGAATATTTCAGTCAATAAAAGCAACAACAAAATCATTGGTACCCTGTAATAACAGGAAATATGCTAGACAGTCCAGCCATCCAGAATGACCAAACCAAGAGCTTTTCAAGTGCCCTGAAATCAAAAGAGCTAAGGAAGTAATTTTGACTGTGTCCAGACAAGGCTTAAAAGCCAGGATTATCCCAGCACTATATTGGGATTGCCACACATATCCATGGTAATCTCAACATAGCCCCAGGGTATTGGGGTGAAATCTCAGCATATTTTTCTGGGAAAATCAACTCCCAACCCAGGTTTTGAAACAGCAAAATGCCTTACTTTATCTCGACACTTTCTCCTGCAATCTTCAGCCTAGAAATACACACAGCACAAGAGCAAAGGCAAAATTGGTTTAAAATGGCCCTTGCACGAGCACACCTCTGGGTATTTTGCACTGTTGGGATATCTGGAAGCAGGGCCTGGTTTTCCTAAATGATTCTGCCATGCCATCTACCAGGAATGGTCAAAGGTAATTGTGGGATCTAAATAAGATCCTGCTTATTTGTCTCACCATCTGGACAATATATCCCTCTTCCTCAGTTATAATTAGAGCAGAATGGGACCTGAACAAAAGCGGCATGAGAGCATCCTCATATGGTGCAGACCAAAACCCAGCCCAGCCACAGAGTTCAATACTCAATAAATTCACCTTCAGGCAACTTTTAGGGAGAAGAGAACAGATCAATAAAGTGATTAGTCCTTTTCCTTATCTAAATCCAGAGGTAGATTTGCATGGCTGGATAAGGTGAAAGGAAAATTATTATGTTTCTTCTTCCTCCAGAGATTGTTTAAAGGTGGATTAAAACTTTAAGTGTAGATGAACTCTAAACTCAACAGCAAACCAAACTGCTTGGCAAGTTGTAGTGGCTACTAAGTCCTCTTTGGTTATAGGTCCCTTAGCAAAAAATCTCTCCTCTTTATTCAAGAAAATTGGTGGTTAAATATGCGCAGCAGAATAATATGATACAGTGTAAGGTGATAGAATGGATTTATCACTTTAAATCGGTGCAGGGAACATATTTTTGCTGCATTCCATAAAAGTAAGGCTGCATCCATACCCAGGGGTGTTTTTCCACTTAGCACTAAAGTACCCATTAAGACCCATTGAGGGTCCTTAATTGGTACTCTAGTGCTAGTGGGAAAACACCCCAGGTTGTTGTTTTTTAAGTGGCTCAAAAACAGCTTAGAGTTAGCAGCATCCACATATTAGTGCCTTAATCCACATTTAAGAACAGAAAATGCACTTGCAGAATTCCTTATTTTGCCTTTAATGTGGATTAGAGGAGGGATGGGAACACTGCTGCCTGCATGTTACAACCTTGGGAATGCTTTTGAACTGCTTCTTTCGTGCATACAGATGCAGCCTAACATAGTAGGAAGTAAAGCTTACTGGGGTCCTCTTATTTTAAATGTAGAAAGTTTCAAAAACATTGTTCCCAATTACTTTGTGAAAATGAAAGCAATCTGAAGATAGTTCTTTGTTGTTGGGCAACGTCTTCTCAGTACGAATCCAGTCTTAAAATAGTAAACTGTAAAAGAAGAGCAGCAGATGTTTGAGGCTCCTTAATTAGGCCACGAGCAGTTGATTATCTTATACTAAAAGCAGTAGGCATGCATGACCTTAGGGGCACATGTATGCATACGCCTACCACCCACACTCCGCCATAGAAATGCAGGGTAAGCATGGGACAGCAGGTGGGATGCCACACTCTCAGAGCACCTCAGATGTGCTTTGTCTCTGCTGTGCTGGATCAGATATTGTGTGATGATCCAAGCACAGCTGCTGAGAAAGTGGTCAAAATGACCAAGGTTGTGTCTAGGCACGTTTATACTGTGCAGTGGAATGCGCAGTCCCGATCAAGGCATCACACGTGGCAATCGATGGATCATCATGGTGTTGCATTATCCGATTGGGACTGCACCCTTACCTTAATGCTGGATAAAGGACACTCGCTGTGCAGTATAAACAAAACCAGAAGTTTCCCTCCAGTGCAGGCAGAACAGTGAGAACAGCAAGACGAGAGCAGGAAGGGCAGCTCAGATTTGATTGGCTGTCTCAGCCCACGTGACCGCGCGCGCCAAGTAAGCTCTCGCGGCTCCAATGGGAAAGCTACAGAGCTGCCTTTCAAGTCGGGATGCCCGGGCATCACTGCGCAGTAAGAATGGTGCGCTTCTACATATAACTGGATTTATTCTGCTAGTCTGGATGCAGCCCAACTGATCAACATGGTGTATGGTCATCATGCTGACGTTATTTGGAGATCTATGTACTGGGCCTATGCAGTAGGACCCAGGAGGAGTCTGACATTTTAGGAGCAGGATGCTTACCCTGTCTTGCAAAACTCTGCTCTCTGTCGCCCCTAGTGGGATGCATTTCCTCTTTTTTTATTATGATGGTGTATGTCTGGAACTAATCTACACTTCATTATGATGGTTCTGCCACTTTTGATGCTTTTCAGGACAGATAGAAGATCTGTGTACATACTCTGTTGACATGAGTCTTGCCTAAAGACCTTTTTTTTTTCCTTTGTTTAAAGCCCATTAAACCTTGTAGGCCCATGACCAACAATGCTGGAAGGCTGTTTCATTATCGCATTACAGTTTCACCTCCTACAAACTTCTTAGTAAGTACTATGTGATACTCTGGTAATCAGAAAGATCTCTCTTCAATTTCTGTTTGACAATTGATCCGTCTTTTTCCCTCTCCCCCCCTTTTTTTTTTTTTAAAAAATGTTGATTCTTGAAGATGATACGGCTTTTACCCTGTATGTCAACATGTTTTTTTTCCTTATTGTACTGCTATTTATTGTTGTCTTTGGTCTTGTGGAAGACCCACAGATGTACTTAAAAATACGACCGCTAATCGTACAGTGTGCCAACTTGTGGTTTTGTTTCTTCAGACAGACAGACCAACCGTAATAGAATATGATGACCATGAATACATCTTTGAAGGGTTTTCCATGTTTGCCCATGCTCCACTTACCAATGTAAGTGATACTTGTTTTATAGTTTGAAGTATTTTCCGCAAATTGAATGCATATCTTTTGTTTCGCCATCTCTTTTCATGGCTTCAGCTTGGCTGGGCTAGCCAACACCACAACAGAGCTGAGTTATGTTATCTTTCGCTGCTTCTTCATGTGCGTGGGAAAGCGGAGGGGAAGGTCCCTTGCAAGGACAAACCATAATGAGATCAGCCTTGTTGCCAAGAACAGTCTTGCCTGCTTTGTGTACTTCGAAAGGGGGAGGCAAAAACTTATTATGACTACCAAATGGATTGACTAAACTCTATCTAAATCCAGCCATATCTAACCTGGCATCTAGGCCTATCTCACCCAAACAAAATTTGGCATTTTGATGAGAAGAAGAAGAGTTGGCTTTTCTACCCTGTTTTTTCACCCATTTAAGGGGACTCAAAGTGGCTGACAAAGCTTTCTATTCTTCTCCCCACAACAGACGCCCTGTGAGGTTGGTGGGGCTGTGAGAACTCAGAAGAGAGCTGTGACTAGCCCAAGGTCACCCAGCTGGCTTTGTGGAGGAGAGCGGAATCAAACTCGGTATTCCCAGATAAGAATCTGGCTCCCTAACCACTAGACCAAACTGGCTCACAGTAGCAGTTTCTGCTCATACATTCTGAATCTTCAAGGGCTGGCAGTGATTTTCACTCTGCAGAACACAAAATGTCTGTTATCCTGAGCTTATGTTTTTGCTTCCTTTTCTGTTCATGATCTTCCTCACACCTGCTTTTCACCTCAGTTCTTTTTATCTCACAATTTTCCTAATAGCAGAAATCTTATTTAGTCACAGTTTAGAAGTTCTTCGTTTCTGATTCTATAATTAACATTTAGAGAGGATCATGTTTTTCTGTCTTTCCTTGCATAGTAAGGGAAAGGTGGTCCCAGGAAACTTAAAATTGCTGCTTTAAAGAGATAGAGAACTGATTTAATGTGTGTACTGTCTTGAATACTGATTATGTGGTGGGGGGTGTTCTGAGTGAGTATACCATCTTTAATGCACTGCCTCTAAGAATTTCTTTGGTAGCCAAAATTAGTTGGGCTGAAGTATTTGACTGAAAATGGGCAGAGGAGAAAAATCAATAACATGCACTTAGTGTAATTTGAATATTAAATTCAATACTTGCTTCTGAACCTTGGTTAATTGCAATACTTGTAATCATGCTTGATCATATCCACTACACTTAACATTACTCATGTTTTAATGGTGGTGGGAAAATGAAGATTCTTAAGATACCTAAGAACTTGGAGCTTAGAATATAAGGGGGAATGTTAAATAAAAACGTTTAGTTTTGATTTCATTACTATTTTACTTGTTTCATTTGCTCAGCCCGTGATCAGATAGAGAGAGGGGTGGGGAAAGCATCTCTGAGATGCCTCTTACAAGGCTTTGTGGTGGGATTGTTCACATGCAGGTTTGCCTCTCCCCCCTCTCATGAACATTCTGTGCTAGAAAAGGTGGATTAGAAAAGACTTGGGAACACAAGGGCCGCACACTGTCTCCCTGGGGTACCCCTTTTGTTATGTCTGAACACAGTCTCAGTTTGCCTGGTATTTTAGCTGAGGCAGCCAACAAAATCAGGCATTGGCAGATGCTTCTCCCCCATGCCATGCCTTTTGATACTTCTGTGGGACATTAACCCTTGCCCCCACCTGCAAAGTGAACCATCGCAGCATGGGGAGAGGCCTTCTCCCTACAACTTCCCTTCACTGGTCACCATGATGCATGGAGGTACACCTTCTTCCTTGCTCTTCTGAACAGTCATGAAGAGAAATCCTGAAGGACTAACTTCTCATCTTGATCAGCTACAGCTACTTGAGCATGTTGAACTGATGGATTGTGGCGTGGCGGTTATAAGGCTATGGCTTGTTACAGTTTATTCTTTGTGGGTATCCCTTAAAACTGTGGGACTGAATAGTTATTAATTCATTTTAAAAAGCACTACCAACAAAAATGGTTCCAAGACACTGGCAGTTTGCAGAACTTAATCTGGATTTTTTAATTTTACAGCACACAGTTCTAGTGGATATTTTGACCTTTTTCTGCACTGTGCGGGCTATCCCACTCCAGTTAGACCAGAGAGTGGGTTGCTCATTACTGGCCCAGCTCTGAATGTTAATAAAAACTCTTAGCCTTTGAAGTCACAGACAGGAGCTTTGAAATTCCCAGCTAGAGCTTTTTCGGCAACATTGCCAGGAGCAGTTCATTTCTGACAGCACTTCCAGGTCTCCAGCCAAAAAGAGGCCAGGCCAGGTCCAGGGGGCATGCTGTCTGCATACGCTTTATTGACTGGTTTTCTGTCAGTAGTCCACTCATGGACTACTTCTAACAAATCCACCAGTGGAGCGGAATATGGCACCATATCCTCTGTAGCACTGCCCAGTGCAGATAGAGCATTCTTTCTGTGTGTGGCCTCTGCTAGGTCACTCCAGCATGCAGAAAGCAGAGGCCTAGAAAGCCCCTTAGGCCAGCCCACCAGCCAGGGCAGAAAGGGTCCTTTTCCTGAAAAGTTTATACTATAAGCTTCATAAACCTGAGTATCTGCTAAAAACATGCTTGAATTCTTGGGTGTATTAAGAAAAATCAGTTCTACTGCATTTTGTGGTTACTTTAAAATGTTGTCCTTTCATTTTCGTTCATAGCCTTCAGCAGTTTTTACAGTTATGTTTGAAGATTCACATTTAAGCAGAATAATTTATGAATAAATACTGTAACTGTTTCAGTGTGTTTGAGTGTAAATTGGGTTCATAAGTGGAGAATTTCAAGTCCGCTGTTTAAATTGTTAAGTAGTTTTTGACACTGCATCTGTTAGCAAGAGGAAAGGATTATTGGTGTGCAGCACTGTATAGCATTTTAAGAACCTTGACTCCAGATTATTTTTATTTATATAATGAATAACATAGAACAGATGTAGTTCTCTTAAGACTACTAGTGCTTTCGAGTTGCTGCACTTATTAAGCGCTTAGATCAGTGATGGCGAACCTTTTGAGCTCGGTGTGTCAAAATTTGCAAGAAAATCTAGCTTAACTTGGGTGCTGTGTCACATCTAGAAATATCCATAATTTTATGATATTTATAGCTCTAGTAAAAAAGTTATATTTTTGATATATGTATTTTATTAAAAGCAAAAACAAATAATTCTTTACATTAGTGACTTTTGTTGCTAAATCTTCAATTGAAAGTTGGTATTTCATACACTTCAAGAGCAAGCAAGCACTACACGTCCAGGTGCCAGGGTGACCAGGTGTGTCACCCAAAAGGGCTTGGCGTGTCACCTGTGACACGCGTGTCATAGGTTGGCCATCACCGACTTAGATCCTTTGTTCTATTAGTTTCTGACTAATGCTGCATCTTCACTTATTTATTCTGCTATAGTTTGATATTCCAGAATAAGGAATGGGATAACCTGGAATATCCATGCTTTATTCCTCAATATTCAAATATAGTGAAATAAATAAGGGATATCTGGATGAATCCTTATTGATGAATCCTTATTCCGAATTTATGTATGGTGTATTATTTGGTGATTTATGCCTCAGATATCCAGAAGATGGCAGTATTCACTCATCTCACACTTCGCTTGTTTTGTTGCACTGGTGAACAGTTGGGCATTTCAAGATTTTCCTTTTATACTTACAGAGCTTCATTTGAAAGCAGATGATGCTTTTAAGACTGCTCTTTAACACCGAACTTCTATTCATTGTTTTTTTTTCATTCTTCTTAGATCCCTCTGTGTAAAGTCATCAGATTTAACATCGATTATACAATTCATTTTATCGAAGAGATGATGCCCGAAGTAAGTTATGAAGATGATTATTTGAGACATCTGTTTAGCTTTGAGATCCATCAGGATTCTTTAGATTTTCATTCATGCATATTCCAAAGAATAATATATTATTTGGTTGGATGGGGATGTGTGATTAAATGAGCGCAATCTTGGAATACCAATATGAGAACAGAATAATGGAGGTGTGAAACAGGCTAAGCAAGTTCTGACTTCAGTTCTGTGTTCGTTCTGCCAAATAAACGCCACACAACAGGAAATAGTCACAGTGCAGCACGACATGAAGATATGATTTTTAACTGTGGCTTAAATATCAAAGGGTCGTTATTTAGCACATTTGGTCTGTGTAAGTAGCAGTCTCCAATAGAACTAGCTTGTAGAATGAACAACCAAAGATATCAAGTGATGATGGGAAAAACAGTCCTTTTACCAGTAAACACACTTTACTTTTCCTCCTGGCCCCATGTGAAGTTTTTCACCTAGAATGTTCTATCCTGTTACTGCTGCTCAGCTGGAGGGATGTCAGCTTAAGTGACTGGGAAAGTCCTGTGCTTAAAAGTAGAATGTTATGGGAAGTTTGAAATTTCCCAGCTCACATTCAGTATGCAGCATAATTTGCTGCAAAGCAGATGGCACAGTGGGGGTGGTGAGCTATTATCAGAAAAAGTGGCGTGCAGGAGCTTAATCCAACTCAGATGCCTGTAAACATTGCTTGGCTTACTAGTTTCCATTTTATAGCTGTCAGTCTCCTCTCCCAAGCACTTCAGCATGTACAGAAGCGCGGGGCAGAAGCTTAGGTGGAGAAACTGCCTCTGCAGCCCTATAGTGTAAGTCAAAGCTCAAGGAGAGAGGGCTATGCTTTTTAGCATCCTTCATCCCAGATGGTGCTTATACCTTTGGCAAGCTAGAAACTAGAGCTTTGGATTCACGCCACTTCCTACTGCTCTCTGTACAGGACTGGACAGATAAATGTCATAATGCTAAGGATTCTCTTTATATCCTTGCGCATGGTCTGCAACCAGGCTTTTCACTTTCCCAAGAACTACAGCTGGAGCTATGCAGTGTTTACACAATACTGTGGGGCAGAGCGTAGAAACAGGCAATGCACCTAGTGCATCTGGAAGGGAAATGGGCAACTCTAGATGGTTTCTTTCGAAACCAGAAGATAAAATCCCCCACTTTCTCTTGTTTGTTTCTCTGAAAGACCATAATCCCCAATTTGTAATGCACTATTTTGTGACTGGGGAGGTGTGTTAGTCTGTTGCCAGTAACAGTTTGTCAGCCTTTAGCTACCGCATGCCAGACTAGCAAACTTAGGAGAAAGGTTCCTCCTTCTAACATATATCTTCCACTTGGTTGAAGTGAAAAGCTTTTGACGTGCTGTAAGTTATGGCACGGTTTTGAAGCTCATAATTTTTGACTCCAGTCTAGATTTAGGCTTTTAATAAGAAACCCCTGCCCCGCCCCCCCCCCCCCCAGGACGTATTCACAGTGTCCTTTTCCCCCCTCAGAAAATGTTGCTCTTTTTAAATAGATTGTATTGCATGCCGGTTCAAGATGTGTTCACCGGTTAGGGTTGGCCCCCCAAAATGCATCACTCCTACTAACTCCCATCATGCAGCATCAGCATGGAAACACAATGTATTAGTTGTGTGCGTGACTGCAATTTTCAACATTCAATTCGTTACAAATCGAATATTCGAAAATTCAAATTCATATGAATAAAGAATAAAGAAAAATGAATGTCTGAATATTCAAACTGATATGAATACATTCATATCTATTTGTACAACTATTTGATATGTGACCAGTGATATGAATCTTGTACGCATCCATACGCATCCCATTTTCACCCAGTATAAATGCACAGATACGCACATGATGTGTATGGATACATATGAATGTCCAAAATATTTGTATTTGTACAAATAACTAAAGTACAGATGTCTGGACATTCAGTTCGTAGACAAACGTCCAAATTTGTACAAATAACGAATATTTCGAATATTCATGCACATTTCTACAACATGTACCTGTGAGAGTAGCTGTGATCCTAGCTTAAGAAAAGCACATATACACACAGACTAGAAAGCTCTGGGGAAGAAAGAGCATGGTACTGTGGTGATTTAAACTAAACAAACTAAACTAAAACTACAATCTGAGGAATGGTCAAAAACTGATGGTAAGGGTACATGACACACTTCAAAAATTTTCAGCTATCTTCAGCTGAAGGCAGCAGATTTTCTGCTGAATACCTTTCTGGGTGGCACCACAGAATACACTTAACCCTGGCATTAAATATTCATTGCAGGCTTTTAAAATTAATTTTTCAAAATTTGAAAGGGTTACCTGAGTGCACCCACCGAAACGTCCGTGAGCCTAAAATCGTTCAGTTCACAATCACTTCTGTATTTTATTGATAACATCATTGATTTACCATGGATTATGTCCAGTATGGCAGAAGTAAGAGCAGAATTGTACAGTGCGTTTTGCCTTTTCCCTTCTGATCTTGCAGCTGCAAAAAATCAATTAGAATCTTATTTTTAGCAGTTTTTAGTCTGATGTACCGTGTTGCAGGGCCGTTTCTGCATGGGCCTTGAAAACCCCATTAAGCACCCGATAGGTACACATTTGGTATGGTTTCACTACAAACCTTTCATACTGACAACCCAATTAGGATCCCATTAGGAACACATTGTCCACATGAGCATTGCAGAGTTCTAGATTCAGTGGGATCTTCAGGCCTTTAAATCCACATTAGTGATAGACTCCTTTAAACAGGTCTTTGTGCCATGAAGTCCAGATTGCAGGATGGGGTCCAGGGGCTGATGCCGGCTCCACACCTTTGGGTATGTAGCATCTACATAGGCGGTTACATAGTAGCTATGTAAGCAGCGATGTCTCTCTGTCACGCCCACGTTGACTGATGTCTGCACAAGATAATCATGCCGCACCATGTGAGGCACTTCTGCGTTGGCCTATTCAGGCCCTCGGGATGTGGTCTGTGACGTTCACATTGCATCCCTGTTTAGTACCCTTTGCCATCAGGTGCAGACTTATGGTGTCTTTGCTAAGTTGCAGAGCTACTTGGACCAGATTCCCCAAGGTCCAGATCTCAAAGATCTGGATCTCCTTAATCCAGATTAAACACAGTAAGTGTGGAAACGACCCAGAACAGCCCCAAAAGTGCTACAAATGAGACTGAAATCAGCCATGAAAGCCTACATACGACCAATCAGTTAGAAACTTCTCCAAAGTGTTGATGGAATTGGGCTTGTGTCACCTGAAGTAGGTGTCACCTAAAATCTAGATCCTTGCTTACACGTTGCTAGATTTCTCTCTCTAAGCTTTTCTGTGGGGGAGATGCAAGGGCTGCAGCATTGGATACAATTCAGATTTCTCTCTCTTTTTTTCTAATTATAATTCCTTGATTAAATATTCTGTAATATATCACTTGCAACATTTTTGTAATTAGTTTCTTCATTCCAGTAATATATAAATCTATGCCAACAGAGCAAAGAATCTTTAAACAAAAAAAGTTCAACAACCTTCACAAGTTTTTCCTTTTAAAGAGAACTTGGGTATTAATAGTCTGTGTCATAGATCTATTTTCTCCAGGCCATTTAGTAAATGGAGTTGGGTAGGGAAGGTTTTCTCAATATTTTATTCATATTGTTATGCACTGTAATTAACGAATTCATACTATTTTTATGAAATTTAGTCATATCTGGTTAAAAAAAAAACTGTAGGATTTAATGCCAACTTTATATTGTCATGGTTATTGTCACTAGCATGTTTGTAGCTGTAAATGTGGTTTATTTTTTATGGCAACTTCTTCTTTTTCAGAATTTTTGTGTAAAAGGGCTGGAATTGTTTTCTTCCTATCTGTTCAAAGACATTCTTGAGCTGTATGACTGGAATCTTATAGGTAACTTTAAAAGTTTAAAAACATATGTGAATAGTGACGGAATGGTATATAGTTAGACATATTAATCTAAGTATGTGTGTCCAAGCGTGTCTACTTAAAACTGTTTGAGAGAATGCATTAAAAACATCAGAGTCACTGAATAAGGCTACGGTTTGTGATAGTTTGGAGTACCAGGAATGAGCCCTGTGGTTATTTTCATTTGTCACGTGCTCTGAAATTCACTTGAGGATTTACTAGCTAATCCAAATGTAATGACCAGTTATGATTTGGATGAACCATAACTGAACTATTTGCAGCCCAGTTCCTTTGAAATACACGCTGTTTTGCTTCTCTTGTTGGAAAGTAGTTAGGAAATGTTATTAGCCAATGTTTACCTTAGAGAGGGGTTAAATACCAGACTTCAACAATAGGTAAACGGCTGTAAATATCAGATTTACTTACATCGAGGAACTCCATTTCACTGAACATTTTCCAGTGTGAGTTGTTTCTGTTGCCATTTCCCATCACATGTTCTTTAGAACAAAAGTTGCTCATGATTATGGACCAGTCTTCTCATGGTTAGCTTTTTCAGCCAGGTCAGACAGTTTGACCTTTGTTCCTTCCCATTCTGCTTCTGTTATCTGGGTTTGTAGGTAGAGAAGTGAGGAGGATTATAAGAATCCCTGCCTTGCAAGTCTAAGGTTCAAACTTATCTTCTCCATGGCCATTCACCTGTTTCCTACACGATTTTACTTCCTGTTCAATTGATAGAGGAATGAGTTCTGTCCTTAACACATATGCAGGATGGATTTATTTCAATTAGTCAGAAGTGAAATGTAAATCCTTGATTTAAATTATGTTTCTTATTGATATTGTGAGATGTTTTTCTTGAACAGTGATCCATATCTGACAACTCAAGTACTGTGGTGTCCTAGGTCTTGGATAAATGATTTAGCCATTTTGCTGTAGTGACTTGTTATGTTGGTTGCATAAACTAACGTTCATGCTGCATGATCTAATCAATTTTTAAATCAATTTCATTTTTTAAAAAAAGACAATATTCCTTTTTGTAATCAACATATATCTTAATGGTGAACCCGGCTGCTGTTTTATAATGGGTTATGTAAATGGTCTAGACAAGGTGACTGATAAGATGTGAGGAAGATACCAGGAGAACCAGAGAGTTTGCAAAATATGTTCATTTTATATGTTCACTGTTCTTTAATGTTGTAACCTGCCCTGAGATCTTTGGGTATAGGGCGGGATAAAAATTCGAATAAATAAATAAAACTAAATAAGTAGAAATATAAATTCATAGGCATAGTTTTCCTCTGTCAACCCCATGGGTATAGCCACAGCACAGCCATGTTGCTCTTTTGTTCATTCTCAGCCTTGCCTACTTGCATTCCTGTTTCTTCTATTCTCAGCATAGGTAGTTATGGGCTTTCCTACATTTGGCTTCATTCTGGAATATATCCCAGAATAGGGGCCTGCTGTCCGCATGCTTCCGCAAACTACAGCCATCCCCAGGCAAGGCCTGCCATAGTCTACATTATCATGCAGAAAGTTTTATTTTCTTGCAGTCTTTGTTTTCTGTTATTTGAAATAAAATGAAGAACATGCTTTGAACAAAGGGCCTATTCACATTTAGGCCTCTGATATGCAGTTAGGACAGCTCTGGTACAGTACCAGAGCTGTCCTAATTGAATACCAGAGGCCTAAGTGCAGATAGGCCCAAACTGTTGCCTCATTCCCAACTCTGGGCCTAGGGTAATGATTCTGACACCTTATCTCCAACCCCCAAAACCTGGTTTTGTGAGGGCTGAATGAACTTAGGAGTCACAGGACGATGCAACTCTGATTTGCATGACAACCAAGGAAGAATATTATGGCATGATCTTAAAAGGAGGCATATAACTCTGTAAACTGTAATGTTTTTTTACAAGGCCAGTCTCCAGCTGAAAAGCTGTGAGGAGTGAACCCAGAGACTTTAATCACATTAGGTTGAGCAGCACATATGGTGGGCACAAATGGTTGCTGTCATTACAAAACATTAGTGTCACAGAACCTAAAAACAAAAGGGCCCATATGGCTGTAATACGATACAATAAATGATACAAATGTCGTGTTCCCAATCAAAGGAGCAAGCTGCCTTTCAGGGTGGAAATTTGACTTGGGCTGTGACACAGAAAACTGAAAGAATCCATCTTTTTTGGCTAACACAGTAGATTAAGAAGGCTTTTTCAGAGTTTTCTACTGTGAGCCTTTTCAGAAACTTTGATTTTCCACAGCAAACTTAAACCTTGACATTTAAAGCTCATAGCTCCTTTACAATGTAGTAAAGTTTTTGTTTTGTGTTCTGGGCTTTGTTTTGTTAACAAACATGTTCCTCAGCTCCAAGTTAGGTTGAATGATATTTTCAAACATGGGGACTATTTGCACTACGGCCTCTTGTGAAGAATTGGTCAAGAGCATCCACATGTGGAAGAGGCTGCTGCAACTTCCAAATGTGCTCTGCCTCACCAGACATGCACTAATTGTTGGTTAGGTGTGGAGCACAAAATTGTGTTCCACACCTTAACCAGCGTTTATCAGGAACTTACCTCAAGTGTCCAGCAGTGCATCCATCTGCA
Organism: Aspidoscelis tigris stejnegeri; assembly: GCA_023333525.1. Lineage (NCBI taxonomy): Eukaryota > Metazoa > Chordata > Lepidosauria > Squamata > Teiidae > Aspidoscelis > Aspidoscelis tigris. Next base: position 91,095,029 of record JALMGA010000004.1, read on the forward strand.
CCTTTTCCAGTGCTCCAGGGTTGTCTGAGGTGACCCGCAAGTGCGCTGGCACCTCGGACAACTATAGACACGACTGCATGTGTGTAGAGCATCAGCATTGTCAAGACAATGGTGGAGGGCACTGTAGCCAAAATGGTGGTGGTCGTGGAGGACACTGCAGCCAAAATGGCGGTGGCCAGGAGAGGAGTGGTCCCAGGATCGAATCAAGTAAATATAGTCGGACCCCCGTATCCACTGATTTAGTAACCTCGGTTTCAGTTAACCATGATTACCAGATCAGCCCCCACCCCACCCCCATGGGTGCCATAAGGGAAGAGCACCCAGAACCGAAAGGCCTATTTTGGCTTCCAGAAGTCCTGTTTCGGCCTCCATATAGTGTTGGAATAGGCGTGTACCACCACCAGAGCCAATCCCAAAATATAAGGGTAGACGTGGGAGGTGGGCGGGAAGCATCCAGCGGCATCACACCCCTATTGCACTGCTCTCAGGAGACCGAAATAGTCAGCACTTCCGGTTTTGGGGTTGCACAACCCCGGAACTGGAAGGCCTGTTCACAATTATCCATGGTTTCAGGTAACCACGGTATGAACCGGAACATATCCCTAGCGGATACGGGGGTTCAATTGTATTTCATTGCAGGGGGAGGGAACAACCAAAGTTGACTAGTGCTCTGAGTGAGAGCCCTAGTCAACATTGGTTAATTGCGCTCCTTTCCCGTCCAGTGGACGGGAAGGGAAGTGCAAAAACACCCATGAACGGAAAGAAAAAAAAAATATCCAAGTAATTCTCTGATACGTGCTTACAGTGTCATCAAGCAGCTCATCTAGGGCTGTGGGCAAATGCTGTTGTAGTTTTTTTTTAAAAAAATCTTCATCTGTGGTAGCTTGGAGATGGCTTAGGCTGCATTCCCAGTTAAATAAAGGACCCTTGAGGCAGCTTAGGGTGGTTTGCAGATTGCCTCTCCTTCCGTGAACATTCTGGACTAGAAAAGATGGATTAAAGATAGGATGATAACACAAGGATCACACACTATTGTCTCTGAGGTGCTTTTCAGGCAAACCCACCCACATATCTCAAATAATTAAAGATTTATATTTAATGTTCAGCACAGCAGACAATGTAAATAATACAATCTTTCAGTACAGGGCATCCTTTAAAAGTTTTGAAACTATAACATTGATATAAACCAGGACCTCGATTTTCCTTTCATATCAGGGTAGGATCAGGCCACTCACATACTAAGTCATTCTTTAGCCATTAGACTAGCAAGTTCTTTTTTTAAAGTTGGATCAAATTCTGTGTTTCCTAGGATATAATTCTGTTAAATACCTTTAAAAAAAATTTCAGTGCAGTTAGATAATTAACTCAGCTTTTAAAAGTGTTTGTTCTCATGGTCTAAGATGTAAATGTAGATATCTTGGGAAATAATATTTTGAATTACTGTCCTTTTTTTTTTTTTTTAAACGTAAGGTCCTTCAACAGAAGCAAATGAAACTTCCTGCCCTCGATTTCATTTTATGCCACGTTTTGTAAGATTTCTTCCAGGTAAGTGATTGTTCTAATGTGACAATTTATCATTGACTTAAGTTTTTGAAGGGCATAAATTACTTCCTGCTACTTACTAGGTTAAACATCAGTTACTGCTAGAAGAAATAGAGAGCAAGTGGTTTATCCAGACCAACTACTGGCTCTGGTATTTGCATGAGAGAAAGGATTAATAAAGGGATCTTGCCAACTTTTGCATTAGTAGACTGGGCAAGCATGATTGGTGTCAGTGGCTGCTGGTGAAATCACAGTGACAGTGATAGGAAAGCACAGGGACAATCACTGAATGTTCCTTACACTGAGGTTGGGGAAGGAAGGGTAGGGACTCTTCCAAATGGCAACACTTCCACTGATAACCTAGCACACTGATAACGAACCTATGACATGTGCTACTTGATTGTCTTTCTAGGCTAACTTGGGCCAGTGGATTGGAGCTCCTGAATTTTTCCACATGTGTTTCTGTAATTCAGATTTGGGCTTCATAGCAGAGTCATTATATAAATCTAAAGTGTTGTAGTTAAGAGGTTGCTCAAAACATGAAGTATTGCTCACATGGTTGTAGGAAATTATAAGCAATAGCCTTGAACAGAAGATTTCAAGTTCATGTGAACATTCTTTTTACACCGTTCTGCATTAGTGCCTATTTTAAGTAAAAATTAGTCCTCTTTGGGTACTCCTAAAATCTAAGCTCAGCTTTCTCTATCTGTACTTTGTGTAGTAAGCAAGGAAACAGAATTCATAGAAAATATATAGAGTAGTTTACTATGGTGGGACAAGCCATCTTGATGATTCGGAGTGCTGGCAAGCTCATGTACATGTTTATGAATCCTCACATAATGAGACAGGCAGCTTTTCTGCACTTTTGGTATTATTTACCAGCATGTGTAGTAATGTTCTCCTTTCCCCATGACAGTGCAGAATATGGGAGGCTCCACCCACCACTAGTAGACTCAATCTGTGCAGAATGGAGCATGATCCAGATCAAGGTGCCCTTGATCTGGACCAGCAGTAAACCTTGGGCCCTGATCCAAAACACAGTGGTGTGCAAAAGGTGTATCTCCCTATAACAAACTACTGGGGGGGGGGGCACACCAAAGCACACTACCAAAATGGGTTGTCAGTCCACCCCAGCTGGTATGCCAAAATGGGTTCCCTGCTCCCCGCAACCTAGTCCAGACCATGTCTCACATGGTCTGAACCTGCAGGCCTTGATGGTGCAGACCCACTGGTTCGGATGCCCTTCTAGTTCAGAAAGGTCCAGAGATTCTGCAGTACTGTCATGGAAACACTCATTTGTCTGATCAGAGTCTGCAGGTAACCCAGACCAAGTGGTACTTTCATAGTACAGGTTGCTGATAGATTGACCTAGGATTTTTGGTTCCAGCAGTATGCTATCCTAACCCATTATTGTTTTTAAAGGCACATCACCCATTCATTTATAAATGTCCTCTTACAAACATTTACCATTGTAATCTCTTTTGTTTTGAAGACGGTGGGAAAGAAGTACTGTCTATGCATCAGATTCTTTTGTATCTATTACGCTGCAATAAATCACTGGTGCCCGAGGAAGAGATTGCTAATATGCTTCAATGGGAGGAGCTTGAGTGGCAGAAATATGCAGAGGAATGCAAAGGGATGATCGTTACCAGTCCTGGCATGGTACTAGAAATGCTCTTTTGGAATGGACATATAGTACTTCTTTGAATTTTACTTTTTGCTATGTGAATCTTGGCTTTCTTGGTTTAGTAAAAGCATTTGTTTGCCTCCACCAACAATATGACAAAGGTCACTAACAGCAAGATGATCATATGGAGTGTAAATGAGGAAATCAGTAAGCAATTTCTAGTGAAGCAATTCAGTCTTAGAAGGTCAGAGGGGCTGTAAAAAACTTGCACTGAAGTGATACAACAGATGTTATGATTGTAAGTTTCTGGCCCCCATTCACCCGCCAAAGTAGACTCAGACAAATGTCTCTTGGACACTACCCCAAGATGTCTAGGTGGGAGAAATGCGGGTTCTTCCAAGCATTGCTGGACTGTGCTTCTAGTGACTGTCTATGCTGTCCAGGGGCCTTTTTCCACTAGTGCCTAGAACCCTTCTAAGACCCCATTAGGAACCCTATTAGTACCTGTCCTCACCTGGACCCCATTGTAGGCCCCATCAGCAAGGCCCTGTCCCCACAAGGGAAGGGGAAATCCAGATTTATTGGTTCCTCGGGCCCTTAAATCCAGATTTCGTGTGAACCTGATTAAAGGTGTCCACAGTGGGCATCTTCAAGATCTCCATCTGGATCTTTGACTGTGTGTAGAAAAAGGGGGCAGGGCTGTTAGGACCTGGAATTTAACATCTGACTGTCCCGACATTCTGTAGAACTTTCACCCCATGGCATGAAGTGGTATAAAGGGGACTGAAACAATTTATCCCCCGACTTCCCCTCAAATCCAATTGTGTTACTATATTAGAGCCATGTAATACAAACTTTACAAGTTTGACAGAACTATTTCAGGGTGTTCCTTAAAAAAATGAAGGGGTTTTACCACAAATTCTTTGTTTCCCCCTTTTGCTTCTCCATAATATAGCATTTGTATACCACAAGTTCATCCAGAATCACATGATACTGATCATTTTTTATTTTGTAAGTTTGCACTTAGTGTGAACCTTACAATGTAAAGATGGTAGCAGCCTTCCCTAGGTTGGGTCAATTTTCTATTTGTTTGTCAAAATGAAGGCTAAGCATGCTAGGGATTGTGTGGGAAGGTTCTGTGATGATCAACATTGTAAATTAAAATACCATTGCATTATTTTAGTTCCAAGTTACCATTAAAATTCCTTCAAGCTTAACACATAGTTTCTGCCTGTACCTTCCTTTAAGGCAGCGGTTCTCAACCTTCCTAATGCCACGACCCCTTAATGGAGTTCCTCATGTTGTGGAGACCCCCAACCACAGTGGCAGAGCAGCTGGGAGGTGGGAGGGAAGGGCGGCGGGAGACTTGTCGCGACCCCTCTCAAAGGGGTCCTGACCCCCAGGTTGAGAACCACTGCTTTAAGGGATGCTACTGGAGAGGGGTGAAATGAAGTGAGATGAACAGAAATTCAAAAGGAGTGTGTTGATTCTTTTATTGATTTTCTTTCATCCATTTCTGTTCTTATTCATAAAGAATGCTTAACGGTGACCATACGAATGTGAAGGGCATAAACAGTAAAAAAAAATCCATTTATAATTTTCTCCTTGTTTTCTACACATTTTGGATGCCAGCAATGTGCCAGTGTCAATGTGTCAGTGTTTTGTTAGATGTGGGTTGGGTGCTAATTCTGTATTGGTTTTCCTCAGCCTGTGCTGATCATGGTTAAATGTTGTTAGAAGAGCAGGCCCCAACTTCAAAAAGAGTTCCCCCTCCTCCCTTATCTTCTTGTAATATGAGATGCCATGTTATTATTTAAATACATGGATTAAAGGTGTCTCAGCTTCACTTGCCAGACAGAGGCAATCCATTGGGCCATAGAATGTCCTAGCAGGGGATTCTACAGTACAGTGGATTGCCTTTAACTGGCAAATGAATCTGAAGTGCCTTTAATCCATTAATATATAGACGCACCAACTATCTCCTTATATACCTCTGTGTATTTAAATCCTAATAACATGGCCAAATATGTTTTGCGTAACACATTGCTGCCGTCAAAACTATGTAGAAAACAAAACCTGTCAGTGGATGGTTTTACTGCTGATACGCTTAGCATAAAGTACTAACTGTTTGAAGAAACCTATGTGTGCTTGCAAGTATGTATTGTTAAGAAAGCCAGCTAGCACTGCTAATTAACTTTAAACATTGGATGCTTTCACTTTAGAAACCCAGCTCAGTTCGTATTGATCAGTTAGACCGTGAGCAGTTCAACCCTGATGTGATTACTTTCCCCATTATTGTCCACTTTGGAATCCGACCTGCTCAACTCAGTTACGCTGGAGATCCACAGTAAGCTATTATTGTCAAGCCTGAGGCATTAAATTAATATTTAGTTGTTGTTCTTTTGATTTTTCCATATCCATTACAAGTTACGCATTTCGTTTGATTTGCTTTTAAATAACTCTGGCGTCTGGAATGGTTGCTTTTCCTTTTTTGTTAATGAAATTGTTCTGTTTTATATTCCAGTTTTATTTTAACGACAGATTTGTGTTTTGTTTGAAATTAATTTTTTTAAAAAAAATTACATTCCCTAAACCAGGCCTTGGACTCACATTCATTCCATAGCCTCTTCTCCTGTTTGCGTCTTTGGGCCCCAGCTCACTTCTTTTAATTATATAGTATTGTTCGCCATCTTAATTCACAACTCAAGGGGAAGAATCAGGAGTCCAACTGCAAAATATCTGAAATGGTGCCCTCTGTTAGCAGGCCAGTAGAGGCACTTCCTATGCAATGAAAAGCATGAGAAAGGCCCCACTGAATAACATCTGAAGCTTATCTAGTCCAGCAACAAAAGCCCTTTGGGGATCCCATAAGCAGGATGTGAACATAATACTCTCCCCTGTCATGTTCCTTAGCAACTGATTACCAGCAGTGCTTAGGTTGCCATCGTGACTGGTAGTCATTTGATAGCGTTGCCCTCCATTAATTTGCCTTTTTTAGACATTACTGTGGGTGGCCACCCTATTGTAAAGGTGAACTACATAGTTTATTTCTTGAATGAAGAATTTCCTTCTCTGTTGTTCTGAATTTCCCATATGTAAGTTCCTTGGTTCTCTACCTGCAGCTTCTAAGGCCTATTCTGTACTACATGGGCTGTTCCATGCCGCACAGCATGGTCTGGTGAGCACAGGCCAGAAGCTAGCAGTAGCCCACACCAAGGGTTGCCTGATTTCATACAGCTTATTGTGGCTCAGCTCGAGTTGTTGGCTTTGAAGCTGGTACAGGGGCTTTCTGTTGCTGGGAAGACCTGTTTTGAAGATGTGCTGACTTCTAGTGGCACTTTCTGGAGCATCATGCAATACAGACCGTGGTCCACTTGTGGACCTCTTCAAAGAGGCCTACAGCAGAACTGGAATATACTGCCACTTTGGCACCATATCCTTGCCAACCACTTTGTCCCATGCAGGAAGGGAAGGGGGCAAGAATTCCCCTATTCCACAACAAATGGGAAGGGTGGGCTTTAGATCTGAATATATTCCGATCCAATGTCCTGTTCGGAAAGGACCTGAAACATTTTCCCTTGACTTAGGTGAAATCTAAACAAAAGCCATGTATCAAGAACATTCCAGAGATTCAAATTATTGATTGTATTCCAAATAGTTAACAATAGAAGACGTAAAACTTGGCTTGTAAGCCTCTGTGCCGTTGCTGGTGAGAATTTGCTAATGGACATTTCCCTTTATGTGTAAGAAGGATTTGCAATAAGGAGCTAAGAAATACTGAGCAACTGTCTCCCAAAATACCCAACACATGACCCAGGTGGTGCATTTATGTGCAATGATTTGATTTTTTTTCTTTTTAGGTATCAAAAATTGTGGAAAAGTTATGTGAAATTGCGTCACCTACTGGCTAACAGTCCCAAAGTCAAACAGGCAGATAAACAGAAACTTGTGCAGAGAGAGGTATGATGCTGTTTTTAGATAAAGATACCTGCAAGGCAATTCATATAGTTCTCTGGGCAGCATTGATTGGTAATTGTATTCTCTTGGGAAGATGATCCTGAAGAAGCTGTGTAGTATAGTGGTTAGAGTGACAGGCTTGGGACCTAGGAGTCTTTGGGTTCAAATTCCATTTATGTGTGGAAGATCACTGAAGAAGAAGAGTTGGCTTTTCTACCCTGCTTTTCTCACCCATTTCAGGGGACTCAAAGCGGCTGACAAAGCTTTCTATTCTTCTCCCCACACCAGACACCCTGTGAGGTAGGTGGGGCTGTGAGAACTCAGAAGAGAGCTGTGACTAGCCCAAGGTCACCCAGCTGGCTTCATGGGGGAGGGCAGAATCGAACCCAGTATTCCCAGATAAGAGTCCAGCTCCCTAACCACTAGACCAAACTGTCTCACAGTGAACTTTATCAGAGCTGTGAAGCCAAAATGGCAAATCGTGGAATAGGAGAATGAAGTTGGGCATTAGTTCTGAGACCATCAGTAGACACGTGCCAAACTGGTTCAGTTGGTTCACAGCCCACAGTGAACCAGCTGTTTACAAATGTTTGCATCAACCAAACATTCAGATAATTGAGTATTTAGAAATTCATTTGAACTGAACCGGTCCTCCACTTGTGAATGGAACTATTCAATCAAACAGCTTGCATTTAGTGTGCTTTTGACATTGGAAAGGGTGTACTTTCAGTGGAAAAAATTGATTTCTTCATTTTTGAACAAGTTTGAAATCAATCATGAGCAACCATTTTATTAACTGATATATCGTCAAACTGAAAAAGCAGACGTTCAGTTCAATTGAAAATATGATTTTAGTTCATGCACATCCCTAAACATAAGAGATCTCTCAGAAGTAAATGGAATTTACTTTTAAGTAAATGACTTGGGCCCCAAATATCTAAAGGAATGTGTTCTCCCATATCGACCTGCCAGTGCCTTAAGATATGGAGGGGAGGCCCTCTCGGCTGTCCCACCACCTTAAATGGTAAAAGGGGTGGGTACCCGGGAGAGGACCTTCTCAGTGGTGGCCCCCAAGCTATGGAATAGTCTCCCCCTTGAGGTGTGTCAGGCCCCTTCATTGGGAGGGCAGTGAAGAAGCACCTCTTTGCCCTGGCCTTTGGTTAAATGGGGATATACTGTTCCTTCCCGCTTTACAGACACTGTTATTGTTTTAATATATACTGTTGTTTTAATATATGTCTGATTTTAGATCAGCAGTTCTCAACCTTCCTAATGCTGCGACCCCTTAATGGAGTTCCTCATGTTGTGGAGACCCCCCAACCATGGGGGCCGAGCAGCTGGGAGGTGGGAGGGAAGGGCGGTGGGAGACTCGTCGCAACCCCTCTGAAAGGGTAGTTCGACCCCCAAAGGGGTCCCGACCCCCAGGTTGAGAACCACTGTTTTAGATGTTGTTACCTGCCCTGAGACCTTTGGGTATAGGGCGGATAGTAGTAGTAGTAATCTTTGCCTCACTACTTTTGGGCACTATTAATTGTTTTTAGTGGATTACTTCCATCCTGCATCACACCCAATGATCTCAGGTCAAATCACTATGAAAACTGCTAAAATAATTAACTAGAATAATAAACGTGCATGCATGGGGATGAAATGTCTTTCCCTCAGTCAAAGATTGGGATAAAGAGGGGCATTTTTACTGTTGTAACTTGCCCAGAGACCTTGGGCCTATTCGCACTTCGGCCTCTAATATGCAATTAGGATAGCTCTGGTACAGGGTGAATAGGCCCCTTCAGGTATAGGCTGGAATAAGAAGGCAAAGAAATAAATAAGTAATATTAATAATTACAAAGCATAGACACTCAGTCAGAGATACCAAGAAAAGGCTAGATAAGAAAAGGCTTGTTAACTTTCAGTACCCGTCTTCACTTATCATGCTTGCTGGGACTGGAGTTGTACATCTTTCATTTGGAAGAAACAGTGGAATAGAATAATTAGAGTAAAATGTTACAATTCATACAGCTTTGGATAATAAGCTTGTTACTGTTATTTAGATTAATTGAAAGTTCAGACCACCCATTTTAGTTTCTTTGTATGTTTATCCATTTTAATATATACAAAGTGTTACTTATTTGAATTTGTTTAAAGTTTATATATTATTATGTAAGTTGACAAAGTTTTAAAAATATATTGATTCTCTTTCTAGAAAAAATTCAAATGATTTATAAAAGACAGCAAAGGTGAACATAAAGCCAGTTCCAATGGCCATACTTTCTGATATTCTCTGTCTTTGTTTATCATAGTCATAGACAGCAGCGTAAAAGCTGAAAAAGCAATATTTTAGAGGATGAAAATTAGCACAGTTGATAACAGCACCACATACAAATGGGAAAAGATCTGCTTTTCATGCACAACAGCCCAGGTTCAATCTCCAGCGTTTATTATTTATATAAGTTTGTTCTTTTGAATTGCTCAAAGCAACAATATCTTCTCCCTTGTATTTTATCGTACAGCAACTTTGAAAATTATGTTTGGCTGAGAGGTGAAGACCAATTCATAGTTACCCAGGGCCTGTTGACACAGAGCCACTTAGTATGGCATTACAAGACCATACTAGGCTGGTAAGGTCGAGGCATGGAAGGAGCCCCAAAATGGGCTATCAGCACTTAAAGTGCAGATGGTCAGACCAGAGCAGATTTCCATGGCAACAGCAATCATGCGTCCAGACATTGCTATGGTGATCAGGATGTGGTGCACCAGAAGAGGATGTGAATGCTTCTGCCTGGAAGCCACATAGCCACTCCTGGTCGAGCTCCATTTTAACTGTTCACAAGGACAAGGGAGGGGTTGGTGAGTTCTGGGATGGCTTTGGTGGTCGAGGTGTGTCTATGCCCTTACCCAGTGAGTGGACCAATGTGAACAGGGCCCCAGTGAACTGTCACAGTGATGTGGAAATTCAAACCCACAACAACAACCACAACAGTAGCTACTCAGTTGGGAGTCCAGTCAAGGCTCCCCCTTTTCACATGTAATTTGCTACTCGGAACCCCTCCTTTTTTCTACTACAATGGACGTGAATGGACGAAAACTTATCTGCACTCCTAAGGCTCTCCAACTGCAATGTTTTCATGTGTTGGATCAAGTGTGTGTAGTTCACCATATGATGTCACAGAGATGTAGTTTTATAGTGCTACTAGACATTGTTCTGAGGAGAATTTTCTGATGTCTCACTTTTAATTCCTGACTTAACAAGTAAAAAATGCTGCCTATTTGATTTACCTTAAAAGTCCTTTATGGGCTTTTCTGAATATGTTTAAGGACTTTTTAAGATCAGCTCAGTTGAAATAACTTTATTTTATCTTTTAAAAGGAAGCATTGCAGAAGATTAGGCAGAAAAACACCATGCGGCGTGAAGTGACCGTTGAGCTGAGCAGCCAAGGTTTCTGGAAGACTGGCATTCGTTCTGATGTCTGTCAGGTAGAAAAATACTTTCAGTATTCCAGGATAATGAGCTGCTTGTGGTTGTTTAAAATCTGAGGGGTATGGATGTGGCAGAGAGTGAAATATTTTGGAGAAAGATTTCCACTTCTCAAAATCTAACAGGCCTACCAGGAACTACATAATAAACATGGTGCTTTTTGCATTGCTTTTCTTCCATTCCTTCTCCTGGAAATAAGCATTTACCAGCCAGTAGATAACCTGGAATTAGAATACCAGTCACCTGAACTAAAAACATCATGGGTTTTCCAGAAGAGGTTGCATTTGATTTATGGCTTTAGGGTAGGGTACTTGAGGGTTTTTTGTTTGTCTTTTGAAGGGTTGGATTTTGAGAGGGATGGGGAAGGACAACTGGGAAAATGTTCCCAATACATCTCATTGAGGTTTGTGTCTAGAAGACATTCATTCTTCATCTAAATTCAGATTGTTCATGCATTACCTTATGGCAAACCAGGCTTTCAGCTATAAAGCTGAAACATCAAATTCTGTTGAATTTTTAGGTACCTGCCTAGAACATATTTGTGTACTCAAATATTTGCCTGTTTCTACTGTAGGTGGATTGCTTGGCTGATTTGGATCTTTGTTTTTAAGATATTTTATTATTTTTAATGCTGGTTTTGGTCTTGATTTTATTACTGTTGTTTAAATCTTCCTAAGGTTTGTTTTTAAGGAGGGGCCATATAGATTTTTTTTATATATAAATGTTAAACACACTCAGGAAAGAATGCAGTGTCTTTGTCACTTTTGTAGATATTCACCCAAATCTGTTTTCCCTATTAATCTGTTTTTTTTTTCAAAAAAGGGTGAAGAGCCTCAACATTTGTTCTAATTTTATTTCTACATTCACACTTCAGGATCAGAAAGTGTTTCAGATCAGAACATACACATTTAAATGTATTTTCATACCTTTTTTATTAGTTGGCAAATGTGTTGAAACATTCAGGATATATATGCAATTATAATTTTAATCTGTTTGTTCAGCGGATGTGTACAGATAATAGTGAACGTGTATGTGTGTATCTGTGTGTGTAATCAAATATCCCTTATCTAGAAATGCAAAAGCCTTTAAGTACAATTGAAATAAAAATGGTGCATAAGCTTCAGCTAACATGATCCACTTACGTCGGTGGAGTTAACTTATTCCGGATTGGGCCTGTAGGTATTTGTCCTGTAGTTTGCTTCAAGGGTGGTTGAGAGGGGTAAGTGAGGACTGCTTTTCCAGGCCGTACTTACTTTTCTGTAGAAGAATCTGCTTACCTGGAACAGAGACCATGTTAACAGGTTAAAATAAATTTGCATTTTATACCTGTGTGTTCTTACCACAGCCCCTCCTTTTATCCATCTTGTTACTTCTTAAATTCATTGCTCATTCTGCAGTTCGCATGAATATAATATTTCTCTTCCTAAGATTTCTTTTGTCTAGGTTTTGGGTTTGTAAAATTAGTTTATTAATGGAGAACTCAAGGCAAACAACTCCTTTTCTATCATTTAGCACTTAGAAGCAAAAGTTGTTTCCGCAGCCTTGGAAGCACCTTGTGCGTAGAAGGAAAGCTTTGCTCACCTCTTTCCCCTGCATGTGACTGGGGCAGCTCAGTACAAGCATGGATGAGTGCTTTGAGTCCTCACCACATCACTTCCAGGAGCCTTGTTAGTTCTCCTGTCCTGTTGCTGTTGGGATTGTTTCACTATCCCCTCTAGACATCTCTGTAGTTCCCAGGGGTTCTGAGTGTGTGTGCATAACTATTCCCTCTCACAAACACCCAGTGAATTTATTCCTTTCCCTGGGCTGCCTTTGTTTCTTCAAAACAAGCTGATGTTGGCACTTCAGGCTTCTCCTTACCTGAAAATTGTAGTTACCCACACACCCCCAACAGTCCAAAGGTGAGCAGGGGCACGAGTAATGGGGACAGCTACCGGTAATCATCCATTAGTTATCCCATCCTTGAGAGAGAGGAGGAATCCCTTCTTACCTTGTTCACTTAAGTTTTTCCAGACTTTCTCATCTACAGAAGTTCAGAATTTGCTGACTTGTTCCTGTTGAATGATATTTGAGTTCTGTTTGGTTCATATGACATTATTTTCTGGTTTCAATATCTTTGAGGAACTGAGGCAGGATTTGGCACAAAAAGGTTTTAATATGTGCTAATGTCACCTGTCACATCAGGTTAGAGGAGGTGGAGTCATTGGTTGCCTTCCTTCCCTGCTGTCTTAGAGAAAGATTTCTTCTCTGTTAAATGCCAGTTTTTCTTTCTTGAGATAGATACACAGATATTTCTCACGCATACAAAAGAGAGGTCTTTTAAAAATGGATGAAAGCTCGCTTTTGATATTTTTCAGCTTTTTTTTTCTATCCAATTAAAGAGCTGGAAAATTCAACAAGTATATAGCAATCTGAAGTAATGTTTCATTCTGTTTGGTAGGAGTTAAATAAGTCACCAGAGTAATACTAATCCTTTAAAGTGCAGCTTTTTCACCAATCCGAATTTGATCAAGCATATATTGCATCTTCCATCCCCGCTGGCTTGCCCCTCAAATTGCTCGCATAGCTTCTTTTTGAAAAGCAAAAGTAGCATGAAAGATCCAAGGGTTTGTAAAAGGGCATGCAGCGACGATGGGAAATATTACCTGCTAACAAAGGAGTCCTATCTTCCTTGCCTGCTTTTCTCAGCAAAAGTTCTTGTCAGATGCCCATCTCATCCCATCCACCCCCACTGGGCTCAGTACTTGTTGCTTATTAAATTTGCCAAACCCAGGTGACAGCCCTCCGCATCTTTGGGATCACTTAAGTTTCCAGGGTTACCGTGAATAGAAAGTCAGTGGGAGACCTGCAAAAGGTAGACATGTGCCTCATGAATGTGGATATCTACACAGTGTGTGCATGTATGGTGGGGACGGAAGAGGCAGAATGCCATGACGCCTTCATCAGAAGATCTGAAGGCTTTTCTTGGAAATAATACAGGTCTGCTAGATGGTTGATTATCCATTGGACCAGACATTAATCAGCTCAAAATGCACATTGTATTTCACTTAAGTTCTATGAAATATGCTCTATAATAGGAATGTTAAGATTTTCAAATATTTGAGGGACTATGGGAAGCCTTGTGATGTTAACAGCATGCTCTTATACCTGTATACCCAAAGGGAAGCTCTAGTAAGCCAATTGGGACTTCTGAGCGTTTGCACGTTGTAGCTAAAGTGACTGTGTTAGTAATAGAAAACCGTAAGAAATTTTGCAAGGTTCTTAGAATAAGAGAAATAGCATAAATAATTGAATCCAGGCAAGTGTATTGATCGCCTCCCCAACTATCCCCACTCAGCCTTCCTCCCCAATATAATTTTTTACCGTCCCTTGTCAAATAACGAAGGTTGTGATTTAAAAATAAAATCCCCTCCCTTGTGTTTGGTAAGTGGTTTTCATAATCTGAGCCGTAGGGTCCTCATTTGGGAAGAAGTTAATGCTCTAGAGAGCTGTGTTATGATCTCGCTTAAGCCATCAATTCATTGCATGCCTTAGGCAAACCACGCATTGTGCCATACATTTCTTTTCTGTAGAAAAGTTGGCGATAGTGGTAGAATAATAATATATCCTACAGGATTCCTTTGAGGATTAATAGGTACTTTGAGAGCCCGGGTGGCTTAAATAGCTAAGCGCATGAGCTCCGTTTCAGATTGCCTTTTAGCTAACAAATAGACTTGGTGGCCTTAGGCAAACTGCTGTTCACTCTGTCATTTGTCTGCACTGTGGAGTTAACAGGACTTTTACTCAAATATTTTATCAATATTCCTGCAGTAATTTTATTTGAAAAGCATTTTTTGTATACTTGCATGTGTGATGTACATTCAGAGTAATAAAGACTGAAGTGGTGAAATAGATGAATGAATAATGGCCATTCTTTCCATAGCATGCCATGATGCTGCCAGTCTTAACTCACCACATTCGCTACCACCAGTGCCTGATGCATTTGGATAAACTGATAGGCTACACCTTTAAAGACCGGTGTTTGTTACAGGTAAGAGATGAGGAATGATAAATGTATCCAGAACCAAGGAAGGCATTCATTTGAGTCACATATGTGTGAAAGATGTGAAGATGAGGAACAGTGAAGTGTTTGGATAAAGATTCTCAGAAGAAGAGGGTAAAGTTGGTGGGTTCAGGTCATAAGGAAACAGGTGGTGCTTAAGCTTTCTAAAATGGAAATAACCCAAATGTTTTATAGATTTATTTGTTTTTGTAGGCTGCCACATTTGTGATAATGAAGCCAAAGCTATCAGACTGTGTGTTAAGATGTTAAAACAGCAACATAAAATGATTATAGAACAGCAGAGATTTTATGATGTCTGATCTTTTTGCATAATTGCTCCAGAACTGAATATATATCAGCAATTAGGTTCTTATACAAACTTTTATGTTACTAAATACAGCAGTGTCAAAATATGTGAAGGGATTGTTTTGAAAGAAGGCTACAAGGAAGGAGAGAAATGTGCCTCACATCATGCTTTAAATAGTCCTTCATCTTGAGCAAATCAAGATCTCTTCAACACAGCCAGGCAGAATGCTACTTGTAAGACAGATATCTTAGTACCAAATACCTAACAGGGTTACCTGTGGAGGCTGAATATTTAAAATGCTAATAGGCTAGTTTCGTTCCATAACAGCTACTACAAAACATGAACATATTTTATCTAATGTAAAATTTGCCTTATTTCACTGCTGAAATTTTGTGATAGAACTTGTCGGTAAGACCTTGTGCTGTTATATACAGTTAATGTTTCCACCTTTGAAAGAGTGTTGTTTTCTTTTAAAAAGTTTCGATTTTGCGTTTTAGCTTGCAATGACACACCCTAGCCATCACTTAAATTTTGGAATGAATCCAGACCATGCAAGAAACTCCTTGTCAAATTGTGGGATCCGACAACCCAAATACGGAGATAGAAAAGTCCATCACATGCACATGAGAAAAAAAGGTAAACTGTATGCTTCTAACTTGTCACAATAAACTGTACCCCATAAGTGTCAGACTATGGTGAGGTGGTAAATTTAGCCTATATGCACACACAGTGCAAAAATGCCTTGAAAACAGCTTAGACATGGCAGTGTTCTCACACAAGTCTCTGATCCACATTAATAGAAAATGTACTTTTAAAGACCTTTACTGAGGATTTGTTACAGGATATAATCTGGACCAATGTATTGTGTGGGGAAATTAGCCTAGTCCAGCTGTGAACCGAAAGAGGGAACTTCAGCACTTCCTGGCTTTTAAAACAATAAATTGGCACGAGTAATCCAGATAATCCAGATTAAGTAAGTGCTATCTGGATGAAGCTACAGTATATTGACTTCATTGAATAACATAGATAATGGAGACATTCCAGGGTAGGGTCCTCGTACTTTTAAATGGCTAAAGGGAGATATGCTTGTGGTTTAGCAAACCTTCATAGAATGTTGAAAAGCCAAATTTGTATGGATCAATGAGTGAATGAATGGGAATGGATCGATAGCTAGATGAAAAAACAAAAGTGTTGTGGAACATCTATGAGCCAGTAGTCGCTAAAATGTGGTCCTAAAGGTGCTGCTGTACTACAGTCCCCATCAACCCTGAGAGCTCTTGTCAGCCATAACATCTGTAGGTCCTTAGTTTGCTGAGCCCTAAAGCAAAGTTTGATTATCTGCTGATCAGACTGCATGAAGCAAAGTTGACTAAACTAAAATGGAATTCCAGTGTTCAGTGGAATGCTTTTGAACCGATCCCTTTTGAACCAATCATAAAAAAGGTGATACTGTATTTTACAGGGATTAATACCTTAATCAATATTATGTCACGTCTTGGACAAGATGACCCAGCTCCTTCCAGGTACTAAATCATTTCATTTCTTTTCATGGTGAGATTTCTGTTGAAAGTGTGGCAACTGTAAGATTTGTGCATGTGTTCTTAGTATTCAGGGTTACAAGAAAATTGGTAGCCAAATGGTTTCCCCCTTTCACTAATAGGATGACTGGGAACATAAACCTTCTCAGGTGTTGAAGTAAAGTTGACCAATTTCTAATAATGGTAAAGCCTTACTTCCCTTTTAGAAATGAAGAAAAGTAACTTACCGTACATTTATTAATCACAAGAAATTCTTTTTTCCTTAGCTTAGCATGATATCTTCTTTACGGCTCATGTGTTTCGTTCCAGCCTTTTACATTAAGTGATGTTTGAAACTAGAGTTTGAAAGTTGTGTTCAACAACAGTTTGAAAACATTCAATTGCAATAGTAGCAAATAAATTCTGGCTCATAAGACTACCTTAAAACCTGTGTTTGTGCACCCCTGACACATGTTAAATGGCAGAAGTGATCTGCTTGTTGCATTAAAAGGACGATTCCTTCAGAACACTTAAACAATTTGGGCTGCCTCCAGGCTAGTAGAATATATCCGCAGTTAAATGTAAAAGTGCAGTATACTTCCTGTGCAGCAATGACAACTGTGAGGGTTGAAGTGTGCGCTGTCAGGCTTCTCTGAGAGGCATGTTGTTCCATACTTGAGAATACTGCACATTCTGATGCACAGTGAGAGTATGGGTGTCACTCATGATGCCCAGTACTTTGTAGCGGGGACACATTATGTCACTGCTACTACAAATTTACCTACTCCGTCCCATTGGCTGCATGCAAGTATCGCAGCTTTTTGTCAGAAAGCTACAGGGAGGCTTCTGGAGTCCGGACAGCCTGTCGTGGTTTCACAGCCAGGTAAGCTGCAGATTTTGTTATAACTGCAGATTTAATTCACTAATCTGGACCCAGCCCTGGTGAGGATCAACTCTCATGAGATTTCACGAGATCTCTCCCAAACACAGAAGAAAAAGGAAAATCCAAAGCCGATGCTAGATAAGTTGGAGCTTTTAAATGTACAGTATCAGGTTTTCCTTTTCACTGACTCCAGAGCATTCTAAAAGCTGCTCCAAAGGCCCATTATTTTCAGAACAAAGCAGAAAAATGTTTCCTTTTATTTTTGGATGGTTCATCCAATTGGATCAGAATTTCTGAGCAGTTCCAAAAGTTAATTTAAATCAGAATAGTAATAGGTAGCTTTCCCAGAGCAAACTAGACAGACATGTAAAGCTGATAGTCTGCCTGCCCTGACTGAAATTTTTGGGCCATAATTCTCTGACTTGCTTTCTCAATTTCTGTAAGCTTCTTCCCCCCTGCTTCTTTATCTTTCTTTCCACCCCAGTATGCTGTCAAGGGGAAAACCAAATCACTCTTACATGAGTCAGGATCCCCTGCAAAGGGCTGTTAAAATGAGGCTGAACTCCACAGGATGATTGTCTGTTTTAGCTGGAGATTCTTTGCCTGGGGGTCCCAGAGACAGAATCAGAGAGGTTTTATATGCTGAGCCTTTTATCTGAGCAAAGGTTGCCTCATATGCCATGTTGCAGTCTAAAATGGCTGTCTGCTTAATTATCTGAGAAAGATGTGGGATTTAAGTGGACAAATGTTGCCTCCTACTTAAATCCCACTGTGTTTCCTTTCATGTCTTCTCAGTGGAGAGGCATGAGCCCTAGTAATTCTCTGTTAGTCTAGGGGTTTACTTTTAGGTATTACATAATTATAATAATGTAGTCTATGCTTCAACTGAGTAATGTTTGTTTTGTTTTTTTACGTAAAGCTTGGGGAAAGAGGAGGAAACCCAGTTCTCTTCCCAGTGGGAAAGAACAATGAGTTCTAATCAATTATTCATCCGTTTCCATCCCCTGCTCTTAATTAATTTGACTGGAAAAGCTATACCTCTGAGGTTTCTTCTTGCCATTCTGGTTTTGATTTTGTATTTGTATAATTCAATTGAACTTCTGGGATTTCATATTTGTGTAATACAGAGTCTCCTATTCAGAGGTGGAGACTACCAGCTAACCATACGCATTTCCAGGTGTTCATTTCCAGAGCTGAGTTATACCTAAGTTTTAATTCACTTATGATCCGCCTCTGGAGTGAAAGAACACATCACCAAATTGGCAAGCTGTTTTCTTTCCACCTTAAATCATCCAGAAAGTCTGCTTTTGGGTTAGATTGTACAGAAATAATTAGTCATAGTTTTGCCGATGTGTCCTTGCGTTCTGAATCTGGATTTAAAAGTATGTATGGCTCGGCCTCCAGAGAGGTTAGCATGGGATTGGGATGGCTCCCCATCTCCAAAATAAAATGAAAAATTGGAACCACTTTGTTTCAGCTAATTTCCTTGGCTATACATGCAAAGTAAATTCTGTCTGGAAAATTAATGAGCCTAGCTATAAGATACCTATACTAAATCTATTAGCTTTAGGAAATAAGAAAAGAATAGAGAGTTCCCTCTCTTGGGACAGTACCATAATTATTACAGGGAATTAAAAATACTGCAATTCTATTGGCATGAATGCCTAATACTGTATGGATTCTGTACTCAAAAAACAAAGGTCTTGACTTTTAATTCAGTTTTTATTCCCCCAAATAGAAGCAAATACTGTATTTTCTGGCGTATAAGACTACTTTTTAACCCAGGAAAATCTTCTCAAAAGTTGGGGGTCGTCTTATACACCGGGTGTCATCTTCTTATATGGCAAGTATATCCCAAACTGTATATTTTAACTGGAAAGTTGGGGGTCGTCTTATACGCCCAGTCGTCTTATACGCCGGAAAATATGGTACATCCCAGGTCTCCCTTCTATGGGACCACTGATTTGCATTCGTAGTTTTCTGTGGTTTCCTTAATCCCTTGTTTCTCATAAGGGAGCAACCCTTTTGTATAACACAATTTTATGCCACAGAATAGTTTTCATGAACTAAACTATATTGCGGAATATCATTTCTACAAAAAGTTCTAGCACCTAGATAGGGTTTTTTTTGCAGAGTGTCAGGAAAGAACGGGAAGAAATCTCTGTTAAGGATACTGTACCAGAGAGAAGAGGCTTTCTTTTCTTTTTCCAGGCAGTTTGCCAAGAATTTCTGGATGGCCTTAGAGGGGCTTCTCTTCAAATCACTGAGGGTAGTGACGGTGCACAGAAAAGCCAGTGTCGGCATACACTTGCATGCCATCCTTATTACTTTTCAAACTCCCTGTGGTTTTTATGCATTTTGTAAGAAATCCAGATATTCACTGTTGGATGTCAGAGGATGTAGGGTTAAAAAGGAAGAGGAACAGCTGGAACCTAAATCCTTTTGCTTACTGTCTGAATTTTTCCCCCCATCACTAATTACTAGTGCACATAGGAATCATTCATAACTTTTTTTGAATTTGCTTTCAGGATTAACCATAATGAACGCTTAGAGTTTTTGGGAGATGCTGTGGTTGAATTTTTAACTAGGTGAGTATTGACTTCGTGTCTGAGCCATATTCTACTATAAAATGTAGCTCTCTATTTTTATCGATTTATGGTGGGTTCCCTTTTTTAATGATCCACCTTTTCCCTAAGAAGCTTAAGGTAGCAGCCATAGAACCTTTCTGCGTTCTGTCCTCTCAAGCACCCTGTGAGTTAGGTCAGGCAGTGGTTGGCAGGCAAGATCACTCAGAGTACTGAATCTGGGACTCGTAGCCACGCTCCTACCTTTCACTTCAGTTACAAATTACAGTCCCATGAACTCTAGATTGTCTGGCCAGTGGTGGTGGATTATGGGGATTACGGTTTAAAATATCAGCAAGGACATATTTGGCCCTTCCTGATCAGGGCAGTCAAACTGTTGAAGGCATGGGCTGCCAGCTGTGCCTGTTATTCAGAAAGAAATACCAAATAACTATTTACTTTCATGCTTTTCAAAATCAGTAACATGTCCATTGTCACATCCTATAAGCTCGTACGTGTACCTGTTCTGTAGATGAGAAATGAAGGCTATAAGAGAGACATTAATTGTTTGTTTTTTAAAACTGATTTTTGGTATTACCAAGAAAAAATTAGCACAGAAATCTTTAAAGAACATTATTTATTTATTTATTTATTTATTTATTTATTTATTTATTTATTTATTTATTTATTTATTTATTTATTTATTTATTTATTTATTTATTTATTTATTTATTTATTTATTTATTTATTTATTTATTTATTTATTTATTTATTTATTTATATCCCGCCCCATACCCGAAGGTGTCTGGGCGGGTTACAACAGATTAAAAGAGAATATACATTAAAAGACATTAAAAGTTCAACAAATATAAAACACTATACAGTATGTTTAAAATAATAGTGTCTGTACTGAGAGGAGACATAAACAGCTCAGCCAAAGGCCAGGGCAAAGAGGTGCGTCTTCACTGCCCTAAATGTATATAAGGAGGAGGCATGACACACCTCGAGGGGGAGGCTATTCCATAGTCTGTGGGCCATCACAGAAAAGGCTCTCTTAGGATCCAGCAGTTCCCCATGCTATTGTTTTTTAGGCTTTTCTTGGATGTCTGGCTGAAAAATAATAATTAAAATGGTTCTTACCATGACTGCAACCACACATGCAAAGAATTCCCTGAAAATTTTTATTGAGGTATATTCTTGGCAATGAATACTTTATATGTCTACTTAAATGCATGATAAACATAACACATGAAACAAAACCTCTGAACTTTAGCCTTGTTTATATATCTATACTGTTTAACTCTTCTTGCATATCACAGGATCACATGTCACTCCTCTAAGTCTATAGTTTTGGACCATTAATGAGGGATTTTACACACCCTTCCACTAGCAAAGCACAGAAAAAGACAGGCTTTCTACTGAGTCACATATGAATGGATACCTTGCAAAGACACACAGTTCAGTTCCTTTAATGTGATATTCAGGGAGTTTCCAGGTAAGAGGATGGATTCCAAAGACAGAAGACATCTTATTCTTGATGTAGATCACAGTTATAATACAGAGAAACTGAGAACCATCAGGCCTGGAAAAAGTGGTTGACCAACACTTCTTTGTTCAAACAGAACTTCTTGGGGTTCATTGCTGCCTTTTACCAATGAAATGCGCTATACCCCCTCTCTTAAAGAAGTGCTAACTAGGGGTGTGCACTAATGCAGTTTTTGAATTTGATTCTTAATGAATCGAAAATTCAGATGTATCCGAATAATGAGAAATGAATATCCGGACATTTGATTTGATATGAATATATTGGTATGTATTTGTATGAATAATTTGGACAGTCATGTCTCTACAGGTACATACACGTCTCGTATGTACCTGTACGCATTCCATACGCATCCGTACACATCCTGTATGCATCCTGCTTTCATCCCGTATGAATGCGTATGTATTCATAAAGATACGAATGTTCGAATTATTCATACAAGTAACTCGAGATATTTGTATTTGTTTGAATTCAGAAATCCAAATGTCTGGACATTCGATTGCATACAAATGTCCAACTTCATACAAATGACAAATATTTCAAATATTCATGCACATCCCTAATGCTAATTCTTTATTCACTAGAGCAAGCTCCATGGATGATCTTCAAAGCGCAATCTTGCTTTAAAAATTATGTTAAAAATAAAAAAAATATGAAAATATTAAGTTTGAAAGTATCATTTAAAGTATTTTGAAGGCGAGGATGCTTGGCTTCCCACAGATTCTTAAAGGGATCTGTGGTGTAGAAAAGGTTAAGAACTTCTTCCCTAAAGATAATGTAAATGGCAATTGCATAATTCCATAATTGCGTAATAATAGTAATCACTGCCGTAGGAGAAAAGAGAGAATTGTATAAGCCTGCTAGTTTCAAACAACAATTGTGCTTCTATGGAGACATCAAGTTACAGTCTCTGAGTGTGAGATCTGATCAAGTCTTCTCATTGTCTATGTGGAAATCATAACAGATTCTACTAGCACCTTAAAGACCAAGCAAGAGAAAGTGGTTGTGGCTTGATGTCTCTGATGGAATAGACTTGTCCATGAAAGTTCATGCTGTATAATCTTTTCAAAAAGTGTTCAAAAGGGAGCTAAAAAGCATTCACAAAATATTATATTTGCAACTCCATGTCCTTTCTGTGACTTAATAAACAGCATATTCATATAGATGTTTGAAGTCTTGCACCATAGTGACGCCCTAAAGTATTATATTCTGAGATGAAAAGCCAGTGTCTCTGTCCCGTCAAGTGTAATTTAAAGTTGCTCATAACAGCTCTGGAAAATGGCCAGTCTAGGACCAAATGCTTCCAAGTTTATAGCCAGCAAATAAAAAGAATATATCATTTTAGAATGTGTCATTTTCTTGTGACGGAACTCCTTGATCTTTCTGCCTATAATCCCAAACGAGAAGTGTGTTTACAAGTAAATGTTCACTTCCCCTCTTGCCTCTCCAAATGTGGTTTTATTGTTCATTAATTCAGACTTCATAAAGGCATACTTGGTGTTGTGCCTTTCTTTCAGTAGCCTGTACCTACATCCATGTTCTGCAATTTAAAGAATAAATCACTAAAATATTCTCAGTTAATGGAAGATTGCTCCAATTTTTCGCCCATAACCTCATCTCAGAAGTATTGAGAAATGACGAAAATAATGTGAAATTGAATTTTTATAGCAGCATCCATTTTCTTGATAAATATCATTTATGACAGAAGGTAATATCAAAAAATTCAGGGTAGCAAATCTGAAATGCCATTTCTAGATCTCAGGTGTGTCCACTTGTAATGGGGAAAAAATAAGCAGTTTATTTAAAGAGAGGTTCTAAAAGTGTTAAGATGTTACTGATAAAGAAAAGAAAAATAGCATCAGTGCCTTCCAACAACTATTGGGTCTGTAGCTTCTTGCTTTGTTTTGTTTGCACTGAAAAATATGTGAGCTTTTATCCTGTAAAATAGCAGGTACTAAAAGAGAACAGGTTTATTTAATGCTCAATAACAAGCTCTTTGGGTATTAATATTTACAGTGAACCTCCATAGTACATTTTTACTTGCAGTCTTTTTGAAGCTGGAAATTGGCACCATAAATGTACAACTTTTTCAGATATAATTTGGGCAAATTGCACAAAAGCAAAATGATGACAGTTCTAGCCAGTCTAATGGCTAGACCTTCTGCAAGTTTACTCAGAAGGAAACAAAGGCTGCACTTCCATTTGTGCTTAAGCTCCACTGAGCCATTAAGGTTGTGGGTTTTTGCACAGCTTCAGAAGAAGTGGATCCTTTAAACATGCTTAGACTTAGTAATGCAAGAATATGGTTGGGTTCACACAGTAATCTTTGAAAATGTAGACAGGACTGCGGTAGGGTAAACTCGGAGGTAATCTGTAGGAGAAAGAAAGATACGGTCTGCTCTTTGAGGGTGATTGAATCTGGTGGATTTCTAAACACTCTATGAGATTTTCAGGTTTGCATGACTGCCATGCTTATCAGTCAGTTGGCCTTGCATAAGCTGGTGCCATAATTGCTCCCAGGGGCCCTCACAGAAAGCTTTGTGTGCCCCTTTTTTTTCTTTTCTTTTTTAAAGAATCTTTGAACAGTTAAGAGTGTGGGATGATAGCTAGAGCAAACTTTATAGTCAAGATGATCGAATGCTAGATCAGATAATTGTAACCATGATATTGTGATGATATCTGTCAAAATTTCTCCGCCTCTGTTACATCCTTGAGCAGATAACCATCAAAGCTCTTCAGTGTTCTCAGTGGTCTTATGAACTCTGGATTACAGGATACTTTGAAGAAGGGGAAAAAAACAACATTTGCTTCCATTCCAAAATTGATGTCCTCGTTTAGGAGATCAGGAAGGAGAATTCCAGAGAACCATTTTGTTTAGAATCAATTTTAGTTATTAAGACCTGAGCACATGAACAATATACCTGAATGGGTCTTGCCATCTACTAGTTCACTTTGTCTTTCCTGTAATGGAAAGACCTATAAAGGATCAAGTGGAAGGATCTTGGAAAAGATAAATTTCACAAGGAAAACCAGATACGCTTTGAAGGATGCAATCCATCCACCAGAAGTTCTTCTTGGATTCAATTACCAATATTTCTTCTTCTTCTTTTTTTAAAGTACTTAACAGGATATTGGTGCTGCAACTTCATGTGCCCTTGAGTGAAATTAATTACCTTGACCCATTTTAGTCTTTCAGATAGTTTTTGATACCGAAGTTGATTACTTCCTTCAGAAGTGGGAGAAAGCAATCCTACCTTAACCACTCTGGGACTTTTAATTTTACCAACTAGGCTGTACTACAATAGTACTGTCCTGAAGTGGTTTTCTGAATTAGAAGTATTATGAGAGAGTGGTAATAAGTTAGATAAAGATCAGGAAACATTCAGGAAATAAGCATGCAACTTATTTTGATAGTGCCACATGTATTCCTCTGAAGGACCATGTATGTAATGTTGGGGTCATTGGTGATAAGGAGTGCCTGTGCCCCTATGCATGTTAGGTTACATAACAATATGGCATGTATTTTCTTGTCTTCTTTATTTTCATTGATTAACTGCTTTAAGGTAAAAGTGGTATGTAACTGCCAACAATCAATCAATCAAAAAGTTCCTTCAAAAGAATTTTGTCTAGAATATTTCTCCAAATAGGTACATTTATATTCAAATATTCCTTCTAAAAAGGAAGAGCAAGATGATTTATCTAGTTCAATCAAATTAGAGAATTAACATGAAAATGAATGTACTAAAATGCCTCGAGACAACCACAAATGAATAGGATAAATAATAAGCCTGCTTTGCTTTGCTTAATATTTTATGTTTCTCTTAACATTAGTCTAGTTTAGTAGTTCTTTTAAGATGCGTGTGGCTTCCTCTCATTGCCTTTGATATGTGAGACTGGAACTGAAAAGCCTACTCAGCTACAGAATTCCTCAGACCTTGACCCAGTTACTGCCTCTCAATCTAATTTAACTTCACAGTTGTTAGCATAAACACCTGTTTGATCTGATTTTGGAACCAGCTGTTCAAGCCATTCTAAATAATTATTTACTTATTTGTTAAAAAAATTACACCTTGTTTTCTTATTTAATACAAAAATATGGAGTGTACTGTTTTAAATTTGTTGAAATTTTAAAGTGTTTTTAATCTGTATCTTGTTTTAATGCGTATCTTGTTTTTAATCTGTTGGTTAATCTGTTGTTATTTGCCCAGAGACCTTTGGGTGTGGGGCGGGATAGAAATGTAAACAAAATACTGTAAAGTCCTACAGCAACAAACAGTAGGAATACAATAACAAGATTAAAAGAGTACTCAGTAACTATTAAAAGTAATATTTAAAATTGGGATGGGCAAGAGCACATTCACAAAGAGAATGCTTGAGTGAAGACAAGGGCCTTTAGTATATACTGTTACTTCCTTTGGATGTACTGCATTACTTTCCTTGTCTTTCCTTTTTAGGACTTTTGTTCAGGCTGTATAAATAATAAAACCACTCACATGAAATAAAAATGCAGTGTTTTCATGTTGGTGTGGTAAATTTTCACCTATATGCAGAATTTCTTTGCATATAGCTATGATGGGGTTCATTTGAGAATGTAGATGGGCAGAACCAAAGGCAATATCAGTAACTGTCATTGGAGATGAGCGAGCCAGATCAGATCAAATGGAAGATTTCTTTTATTGGTGCCACGTGGGCTTCAAAGGAAGCTCTGTTAGAAAGGGAAGAGCTTCTGGCTGTTAACAAGAATCATTTCTCCTCCTTCAGGTAATGGAAACAGAAACAGTCATAATGCCATCCCTCTTGTGTGGGATGTCTCCAGATTTTACTAGAGGAGTGAACAGGAAGTGACTGGAAATGCAAGTCTTGAATGGCCTGCAGGAACATGGAGTGTGTGCAGAAGTTACTGGGGTGTTGCAAAGATTTATATTATGCACACCAAGATCAGTGAAATTTGCGTGATTGCTGAAAACTGCTGATAAATGTATGGAAAATGAAAGCATTTGGATTTTAATTTTTGTGCTATTTCTTTCCAGTGTCCATTTATACTACCTATTTCCAAGCTTAGAAGAAGGAGGATTAGCAACGTACCGCACTGCCATTGTTCAGAATCAGCATCTTGCCATGCTGGCTAAGGTATATAAAATTATTTTAAACTCCACTTGTCCACATCTGGGTGTTTAGGTATATGTTGATTTATTTGTCAGGTTGGACATTTCACATCGGCATGTCTTTTTTCACCACGTTTCAGGTTCCTTTTAGAGAACACGGTTTTTGAATTCGTCTTTTAAGAGCAGACGTGCCCAAATACAGTCTGAAAGCCATATAGGGTTCTTGAAGTCTTTCTCTGTGGCCAGCAAGAAATTGCTTGGTTTAACAGTTGCTAACTGGTCACAGAAACCAACTACCCCCTTGTTCAAAGATCTCCATTGGCTACCAATCCCAGCTAGGGCTCAATTTGAATTGGCTTTTTTATTATAAAGTCCTAAATGATTTAGGACTGCAATACTTGAAAGACCAACTCACCTGCTATGATACTATCCAGGTCTCTGAGATCCACTAACAAGGTCCTTCTCTTTTTTCCTCCAACTCATTTGCTCCAATTGGTGGAAACTAGGGATAGGGCCTTTTTGGTGGCTGCACCCAAGCTCTGGAATTCGCTCCCCAAGAATGTTAGGCTGGCCCCATCTCTGGCATCCTTTCGTAAACAGTTTAAAACTTTTTTTATTCCAGGAGGCTTTCCAATCTTATCCTTAAGTCAGTAGATTGGCCTCCTTATATTTTAAATGAAGTTATACAATACCCTGATAGCTTGTTGTATATGTTTTTATATATGCTATATGTGTTTTAGATTCTGGATTAGGATTTAATGTAGCAATGTGGTTGTTCAAATGTTATATATTCTACTGGACTGTTAATTTTTTGTATGCCACTTTGAGTCCCTTTGGGGAAAAGATGGGAAATAAATCAAGTAACAAATAACTATTCTGCTTATGAAGAACCAGTTATAATATCTGAGTACTCAGGGTTGTACCACCAGGCTCAGTGGCCCCTGTGTACAAAAACTTAGGACGCCTCTGCCTTCAGATTAAATATAATTTGATAAGCAAATATCAAGCTATTTTTTATTCATTTTTGTCTGTTACCTGACATGGGACTTAGGGGTGATGGGCAGTTACAAATAACAAAACAATAATGCAGAGTTTTGGTTTGTTGGATGCAACGGGTGAGACAAAAGACAGAAAATTCCTGCTTTGTGTTTTGAGCATTTTCTGAGCCCACAGGTATCTTTCTACATAATGGCTAATACTCTTTGCAAGTTAAATCTGAAATGTAGAGATTCTGCTTTGCATGAGATGATGCCTAGCAGCTAAGGTTCAGCTTGCACACTGAACACTTCTTATTGTGTGTAGTTCATAACATTACTTTGAACAAGTGTCTGCAACTTGTGCTGCTGTCAGTGGGCAAGTAGTGCTAATAATGATGAAAACAGATAAGAGCAGATGGGTCTGGAGGTTCAGAAATACCATGCACTCTACATTTATCACTATGTAATTGTTAAGCTACAGTTTAACAATTTTGATTGGATCCTGGGATGTATAACATTGATTTGTGTGTGTGTGTGTGGGGGGGTGGTTAATTTTATTTTTTTAAAAGAAAATGAAGCAAGTCAGGGGAGATAAGCTAAACAGATGGGGGATGGATATATAAGGAAAGTGGCTGATGAAGCTGAAATGAACCTTTCCTCTGAGAAGGTTGAAAAGTACACGTGATCTTCCTTTGTCACTGACTCATCAGTCTCATAAGAGTAAGTAACATTATTAAAAACCCTTGTAAAACAATGCAATCATGAAATGTTGAAATGCAAGACCTATTCCAAGTAGATCAAACTGAGAAGGTCACAACTGTCACAGCAGGTTTCAACAACAGCATAAGTGCCCTATCAGTGACAGTGACAAAATATTTCAGGCTTTGGACGAAGCCTGCTGAACCTTCCTATTTAGTGGCAGAAGCTGAAGGCCATCTTTGGTAATTAACACATGCTTCAAGAAAGAAACAGATGCATACCCCTTTACATAAAGAGAAAGATTCATTTTGCCAGTTAATGGGTTCTTTTATTTATTCATTCAGCTGAGGTAATCCTTTGTGTCTGTACTCCCCAAAATAACAGTGGTCTATCAGGATCTCAGGAAAGTTGCAGAGTTCTTTTGCATACCAAATTTCTAGGTGCTTCCGAGTGGCAGGAAGTAGTTGTGAGATCTTCTTTAGATTGTGCCACCTATGTCAAGGTAGAAGAAGAGGTTATTGTTCCCTTTACAAAAACCCATACGCTAGCCAAGCATTTGCCCACTTCCCTTTGTTTTTTTCTCCCAATGGGGTAGCACCCGGGTTATTTGCAATAGGAACAGTAATGCAAGGGGCTGGCAATTGAAGGTAAATATTATTATGGGAAAGCCAGAATTGTTGCTGGGTTTCCCATAATAGTGTTGTTTTAGGATATAAATCATCTCAGAACCCCATAGCATTCCCAATATAGTCACAGGAGAACTGTGGGCTTTAACCCACATCTGGAGGCACCTTGTGTTCGGAGAAGCTGAGTTTTAAAATAAAAGATCTTTGTATTGTATAAGTGTATGTGTGTTTTATGTAAGTCTATATTTTATGTAAATATAAAAGAGGAAGCTTACTGGTAATGGCAGGATTTTCAGGCCTACTAGAGAGCCTGCCTAAAGCTGGCCGTCTGTGTGTGAGGGAGTCTTTTGTGTTATTTGATGCGAAACACAATGTTGCACTCTGAGAAATTAGATGCCCTCTGCTTTACATGCGTGGAAGCATTTAGAATTGTAGCTTCTATCTGTAATGTATGGGTTTGTAAGTTTAAAAATTGCTTCTCGCCAGCAGTACTTCTAAACACGGCCATAAAGCAAAGCCTGCCTCGTATTTAAACTGCTGAGAGATTTACTGATGTGCTAGATGCTACTGAAAACACAGAAGTGACTTAGTTATTGCCTAAAGGGCTTACGATTGATCTTTCAATTTACTTTCCTTTAACCAGTGCCACTTAGGCGTCCAAAGATGCATAGTTCAGTTATTTCCCCTTACATTTCTTTTGAGTCCTCAAAATCTCTCTCCTTCCACTTTAATTATCCAGCAACACCCTCTACCTTCACTTCATTGCTCTTCATCCCTAAAAAGCCCATCCGATGTTTGGGCAAGGGCCATCATTCTCTGGTTTCTTGCGCGGCATTAGTATAAAGCAAACAGGTTTGCATTTTCTCATTGTCTGGTCATCTGTATTTTTCTCTCTTCAGATTTATCTGTCTCCAGTTTAGTAACAAAGAGCTATCAGAGCAGGAGTTCTTCGCAAGCCCCCAAATTTAGGGTTCCATTCCTCCAGCTTGAGTTGGCATGCATTAATGAAAAGCTTTTAGTAGTATCAAGAGTTGTGAGGGGGGTTTTCCCATCCATTTGCCTCCTGTTGTTTACCTTTGCCGGGAGTTAGCAACATTAGGAATAAATTCAGATTTTGATTCTATATTTTTTCAGAGTTTCAGAAGGTCAGCTAGTCTTTCTGACTACCGTCGTGCTTGAGGACATGAATGTGTTGGTACAAAGGATTGTAGTAACCCTTGCCTGTAGTTCTCTCCTGTGCTGAACCTTTTCCTCAATTTTGGAAATGCCTGTTTTCCCCATAGAACTTTGAGGAAAGAGAGCAAACACCACTAAAACATTCATTCATTCATTTATATCCTGACCTTCACCAAATGGTCTCAGGACGGGTCATAATAAGAATAAAACATATAAAATATTAAAACATAATTAAAAATATAGCCCTCCTTCCCATTTCCACCCTCCTTCCCTCCCTAAGAGGACAACACCCTGAGGAAGCCCTTTAAACATCAAAACCTGGGTGAAAAGGTACATTTTAACCAGGCACCAGAAACTGTACAGTGTAGTTGCCTGGCAAACCTCAAGAGGGAGGCTGTTCCAGAGTCGGGGGCCACCACAGAAAAGGCCCTCCTCTGTGTCCCTATGCCTCACACTCCTGAAAGAGAAAATACCACAAGGAGGTCTTCTTCTTGAGATCTCAGTGTACAGGGAGGGCAGGGAAGGAGAAAAGAGAGAGTGAACTTGTCTGCCTTTTTTTTTGCTGTGCTGTCCTGAGTAGGTATGTGCACAAATATTCTTAACATTCATTATTCATATGACTTGGTACAAATTTGAACATTCGTACACAAATCAAATGTTATGACATTCGTACATTAATGTTTGTGCAAATATTAATATCTCAGATTATTTGTATGAATAGTTCATATATTTGTCAAACTGGGGATACGTATTTGATACGTTTGAGTTTATATAGGATACATATCCAATATGTATGAGTTTGTATAGGATTCGTATGCAGGATCCCTATTCAGGATACGTTTGCGTTCACATTGGATGTTCATATGAATCCATACAGAACCTTCATATCGAATAGAATCCTACCACATTCGAAGGGGATCTATTCAAACGAATATGACTTTTCTAACATTCGTTATGAATCAAATGCCAAAAAACCCATCCGTGCAAATCCCTAGTCCTGGGGTCTGTGGGTATGAATAGGTCTCCCCACCCCCACGTCTTTCTACTTTAAACAGATATGGACAATACTTGTGGGAAATTATGCCAATTCCAGAGGCCAAGAGGTGGGTCCTCAGTTGCATGAGAGGGCAGTGAATCTGTCCAGGAACTCCTAATTTTGGTTCTTCCCCTAGATTCAACCTCTGATATTAGGAGAAAGACTATAGATCTTTCTGCACCATCACAGCAGAGGCACCTGGCATCAAATTTCTCTTTCCCAAAGGGGATCTTTTTCCTCTCCATTCTGAGTGGGAGGATGAGTCAATAAATTCTGCGACCCTGGGACTCCCTCAAAGGCCTCATAGAATATGGAACCTATTTAAATTCAGTGTTGTATATGATTATGCATACTGTTTCCTCAAAGTAGCTTTCTTCTATCTGTCAGTGCAACGGAATGTAGTAAGTAGCTTTGTTTATGTTGTGCAGGATATGCATTTTCAGGAAGTGCTGTCTAAGTAACAGCTCAGCACTATTTTTCAAGCTGAAATGAGGCCACTTAGGTCATGATCTCTCATATTTCAGTTCTTCACTTTTACAAAAAGTACTCCAGTTGATGAGTGAGTCTGGTCAATATAAGCTTACAGAGTGGACTTTTCAGGCTCACATATAGCTTTTGTCTACCTCTTTTTCTTGCTTTAAAACACTATTTGGAAACTTTTTGCCAAATTAGGATGAATGCACAAACTGGGAAATTGTTAATTCTGGAAGACTGCAGACTTGGAGATGAGCTGGTATTTGAAGCAAAAGGAAAGCTAGGTGGCAGTGTTGAGCAACATATTAACGTTTCTGTCTTAAGCTTAAAGAGGTGCTTACATTTGTTGGATGTTATTCATAGAGCAGGTGTGTCTGTGGAGGTAGCATTTGAACATTTTTACAGAAGCAGCACGGTGTTATTAATATTTTGCTTCCACCCCATCTTTTCCCCCTGTTCTTACATCATGATCCATGTCCCAGTGACAGGTTCTTGAACCATTGTGACAATATTTTCCTATATAAATAGCAGTTCAGTGTCATTTCCCCCTAAATATTTAGAGCATTCTTTACTAACATGATACTTTCCAGTGGTTTTCAACAGCAGCTTTCATCAGCCTACAACTTTACTACTTGGACTAATGAGAATTCTGGCCCAAACACCCAGAGAGCTCTTTTAAGAACCAGCAGTACCATCCCGTCCCTCAGAGAGTCATTCATCACGCTCTGACCCACCCAGCCCCATCATATGCTGCTGGTTAACTATTATCATCCAAGAAAATCATGTATCCAGAGAAATGTGGCTGGCTGAATCCCAGCAAAAAGCTTGTCCACATCCTCAGGCTTCAGTGATTGAAACTGATCCAAGATAAATGGAGCAGATGATTCTTTGGATGCTTCCTTTGGACTGTTTTTGAACTGTGGCATCCTGAAGATCTAAGAGACTTTGCCCTCAAAGTGTCCTGAAAATTTGTCACAGCACATTCTAGGTGGCAATTGCCCTTGCCTCCTCAGGCTAGATCTCAAAAGGATATTCTACGCGAGGATTCAAGAGTGGTGGAGAAATCGTTCATTTTTGTCACCACCACACCCACCACCACATGGTGGTAGACGCATAGGGAGATTTACATCACCTGAACTCAACCTTCCTGCTTCATCGTCCATAGCTCCCTGGAATAACAAGGTACTTTCTAGGTTCCACAGGTGGGGCAAGGGTCCTTGGATGCAATTGAATCAATGGCTCTGCTCAACTCATAAATCAAAAATGGCACCCGAACCTTGGCAGGAATGCCATCCGTGTCAACTAGACTATTGCCCAAAACATTCAGGAATTGCTCAGATTTCATAAGTCTCCAAGAGGAGACCATCTCAAGGGTTTTCTACCTCTGCAGAGAGGAACTGCCATTGCAAACCTTATCAGCGAGTGGCCTATCCATGATAACAAACATATCACAAACCCTCC
Organism: Aspidoscelis tigris stejnegeri; assembly: GCA_023333525.1. Taxonomy (NCBI): domain Eukaryota; kingdom Metazoa; phylum Chordata; class Lepidosauria; order Squamata; family Teiidae; genus Aspidoscelis; species Aspidoscelis tigris. Next base: position 91,128,037 of record JALMGA010000004.1, read on the forward strand.
TATCGGTAGATTCTCGCCAATCCGCTTGGCAAGACCAGATTGAAGTTGTTCTGCTGTACGTGTTGGGCCAGTAACATATCGAAACAGCCCAACTGTTGTCAAGAAGGCCATGAAGACCTGTACTGTTTCACTGAGGGTCACTTCAGCATGGATGTTGAAATTCCCCAACAGCTCTTGTGTCAGGGGCTTTTAATACCATATCCAAGTCTATCTCAGCCAGTCCAGATAGGGAGGCAGCCAGGTGGACTGTATACTAGCAGCATCCTTATCCTGTTTCCCTGACCCAACAACAAAAACAGCACCTCAGATTCAGGCATAGACTCTGAAATAGTCACCTGATAAACATGATAGAGGTCCTGTAGATAATAGGGATACCCCCTCCCTGTCCCATCAATCTAAGAACACCATATAATATGGGGCACAGAGCTGAATGCAACAAAAACCACCCAGGTCATCTGCCCATCATTTTGGTAATGGATGCTAGATCAGCCTCTTCCTCCAGGATCAAGTCAAATATGACTGGTGGGTTGTTTTGAACTTATCTAGCATTTAACAGAAGCACCACCATAGCAGTGGACTGGATGACAGGTATCCCCAGGTCTTCTTGTGAAAAAGTATATTTGCAAATAAACTTGTAAAGTTAAATACAGCTTTGTTATTTATGGGTGTACATACCAAGTCTTATATGTGTGCATTTTCTAAAAATATTTATTTTCACGGAAATAGCCTGGTGTAGAAGTTAACATTCTCAAGTTAAACATGACAGATACCAACTGAAATAAGGCCTTTGGAGAGAAAATCTGTTAAAATTAACTTGGGAATCGTTTCCTAGAGTTGTTGTCTGACAAGCAACAGTTCTGTAGACATTTGCTATCTATAGGTCTTGTGCAATTCTGCCTGCTTCTGATCACTGTAGACTGCCTGAAATCTGGGCATTGGTCTTGAATATTCCTGTTGGGTAGCCAGTGCCAATCAAAGTTGGTGTATGTGTGAAAAGTCCTACAGACAGGTGTGCAAGAATCTTGGAGTATGTTTCAAACTAGCTATTTGCGGCTCAAGCAAAAACAGATCCAACTGAAGCAGAATTGGTTCAGGTGGTGCATAAGATCATTGGGGCACATGAGTTGTTGTGCTGAAAACAGAATAGCATAAACCAGGGGCCTGTTCACACTTAGGGCTCTGGTATGCAATTAGGACAGCTTGATACCAGTTCCAATATTGCTCCAGTCTAGACTGTAAGCGAATATGGAGGGAGTAAACTTTGGATAATTTGGATTATTTTTGAGGCCCAAAGAACACCAAATTTAAACCTCTCCCAGGGGAATAGGTAGCTTTATAGATCGTTTACATAGGATTTAATAACGAGGAATAACCAGAAAACAGAAACAAGACCCATTTCAGACTCAAAAGTCAATGTTTCTTGTTAAACCAGTGCAAAGAATTTATTAGAAATACAGAACAGAAGTTGAAGTGAGATGTAACCATATTAGACATTAGAAGAGTTGAGATAGACATGCCCAAAAATCCAAACATGACTAAATCCCCTTAACACATCTCTATGCATTAAACTAAGTTTACCCCATTTTCCTGAGACCCAAAAATGAAACTATGCAGCAAAGAAAAATCCCCAAAACATCAGAAAACTGACTTTTGTGATTAAGAGCCCTAAAAATGAGGATAAGGCTCCCATAAGAGCAATTTCAAACCTTAAAGAAACATATAAAAGCCCAAAAAGAAAAAGAATAAAATTAGTCCTAATTCTAGAAAAAGTTTCCTAACTTTAAACCTTTAATAAAAATATGGGAGAAAAGTGAATCGAAAGCAATCTTCCATTGTTCTCACCAACGCTCTTCTTCACGCCCAGAAGTTCAGAACTGAAGATGCGTAGGATTTCAGCAGACTGCATCGTTTTCAGGAACCCAAAAGTGACTAAAAATTGGGAAGGCCTTCAGTCTAGTCAGACTGATCCCCAAAATGAATAAAAATTAAAAGAAATAATTTAAAAATAGTCTCTGTAACTGCTTTTACCAGAAACCAAATGCAAAATGCAAAAGTTTTAAAACGCAGCTCTTGCAGCAAAACTCTGCCCACTTTCTGTGTAGCAGAAAGAAGAAGGGGGGGGGGGAGAAAAATTTCTCCAGGTCTCTTTAGCCTCCCATGATGACAAGAAGACGAAGAAGATGATGGAGACCTCCCTCGTCTGATGACAAGAAGAAGACCCCAAAAACCATCTCTTCTCTGCCATTTTTTTATAGCAAAAATTGGAACCAAAAACTGCTGATTCGTTCTTCCCTTGTTAATGAATAAAAATATGTACGTGACTCCAGTCTCCTCATAGCTTCTCCCAAAAAGAATACAAATTAACCCAAACTTAACATTTCCTAATGAAGCAAACAATACTGGTAAACAGGAAAGATATCTGAAACTCAAATATCTTATTTCCTAGTCCTGAGTTTACAAGGATTATCTCTCTCTTCCTCTTGGCTAACAGAGATTCTCCTAGGGGACACTGGTTACTCATTGCCCTTTTCCACAATGGAAATGCCCCTCAGTGAAGTTCCACAGAAAAAGAAGAAATGAATAGGATATTTAAAAACCCTCTTATTTTAAAATAAGGCTAAATAATTTCCTACTGAAAAGAAACCCCATTAAATCTCTGTTTCTCCTTCAGAAAATAAGGGAGAACTCAACTTTTCTTAATGTAAAGATCATGCTTATGCTATCATGTCTGCCTAATTGCAAAAGTTATTTATCTTGTGTACCTTACTTTAAGGTTTCCAATTAGCACCTCTCCTGACTAACCTAACTCTTAGCAAACTCTTACCCAATTCTGTTAAGAAGTAAACCAAGCCACATTCAATATGAAACCTTACATCCTAGCACTGGTGACTTCTTCCATTTAGGTAGTAATTCCAATTCCTGTATATATTATTTTACCAAATCTTTTCCAAAAATCCATTCCATTTTATTCTTTATTATTTTTAGTAAAATGAGACAAACCCATCTCTGTTCCATATTCCATGGTTTTATTTCCCCTTCATTATTCTAAAAATCTGTTACCCCAAAAAGAGAGAAAACAAAGGTCATCCAGGTGCCAGCATTCCTTTTTGACTTCATCAGATTAAAGCCCAAGCATTGTCTCTTGCATGTAGACTTTTAATCTTTTGCAAACAGCCAGCTTGTAACTTAAGAGAAAAACTGCGTCCTTTTTTTGAACTCCAGGCTGTCTTTTTCCCAATATGGCTTCAGTCTTGCTATCTTAAGGCCTTTCCATGTTTCATGGTCTGCCTTTAACTTTTAATTATGCCAATCATAAAGCCAAATTCATATGTCAAAACCCTGGTATATTTCCAATTCTGGTTTTGCAGTTAACATTTCTTATGATACTTGGACATCCAAAGTTGATCTGGTAACAAGCTCTGGTACAGGTATCTGTACCAGAGCTGTCCTAATTGCATACCAGAGCCCTAAGTACGAATAGGCCCCAAGACTCCTAGAGCATTCTTGTTGTTATTGAGCTCTCCTTCACTGGAGGTCTTCAAGCAGAGGGTGGACCTACATCTGTCTGGGATGGCTTAGGAAATCCTGCATTGAGCAGGGGGTTGGACTCGATGACCCTAGAGGTCCCTTCCAACTCTATGATTCTGTGATTATTATTATTTTTTAATTTGTGCCACCTTGCTGGGCAAGAAGGCAGAACATGATTTTCTCCTCAGACCATCTAAAGCTATCCTGACTGTTTGACAGTAAATATTAAGTGGAAGGTCACAAAGACACCCAAAGAGACACTAGTTTTTTTTCCCCCATCAACCACAGGAAGACAGGTTAAGGACTTTACTACTTCCAGTGCTACAGAAGTACGCAAGGTGATCTGTCTTGTTAGAACATTCTGGTGTTGTGCTATTGAATTTTAAAGAACATCTTAAACATCAGAAGTTGGCTTCTCCTGCGTAGTTTGAGAATAAGAGCTATACCATCTACTCTGTTTAGGGGTGGAGAGGCAAAGCATGCTTCCTCACTTTGTTCCCTATAGCTGAAACAATTAAAAATGGCTCTGCCTTTAGCTGAACTGTGGGTGGTTATTCAAATAGGTTTGCTCATATTCCCTGCTGTCAAGCAGTACAGAGAGTGTATAAACAGAGATAAAAAAACTGTGACATCCAGTAAAGAGTGACATTCAGGAATGGGAAGAAGAGGACTTAGAGCAGGGAAGGTACAAAGATAATTCTCCCATTCATATATATATATAGAGAGAGAGGGAGGGAGGGAGAAAGAGGGAGATAACAAGGATTTAAGTACAGGGATTTGAGAGAACAGAATGATATATACACATTTTCAATATATTTGTATTGTACCTGATTTCTGTATCCATAACTAATGGTGTTTTAAAGGGATAAACTGAATGTTGAAGTCCTAGTAGTGCTCTTGAATTAATGCAACAATTTCACCAACTCTAGTTTAATATCTAGCACATTCATCACAACGACAAACGAATTAGAATAATTATCTGCTAATAAATGGGTCCATTAGCTACAGCTCTCCAGCCCATAATGCATTTCTAGTTTGACCTTCAGTGCCGAGAAAGTAAGCCTTAGCTATCACAAGGTATACATATCCCTGGCAGTTTCTGTCCCTTCAGTTCTCAGTATTGTAGATCATTGATCATTTGAGTATCATGTGTGGAACAAAAACTGTCATTTTTGTAGAAATTGGAATTGGATCGATTTATGCTTTATGCTCACGGGCCTGATCTTTGCCGTGAATCAGACTTGCGTCATGCAATGGCCAACTGCTTTGAAGCATTAATAGGTAAGATGCTTTTGTGTGACTTCTTTCCTTCTTAATTTTCTGCTTTTCAGCATTGTTACGTAATGCACATTTCTTTTACTTAAATTCATTGGCATAGTTAGTGGAGAATAAGTGTTTCCATGGCTAAATGAATCTTACATGAACAAAAGCAGTCTAGGTCTCACTATCAGAGGCTCAGGATATTTAGTGATCTTTTTCAGATGTTCCTTTCAGGATTCATAACGTAGAAATGATGAAAAAGAAATGAATGTTGGAACAAAACATTTTTCTCTCATTTCTCCTCTTTCCCACTGGATTTAAGGCTCCTTTACTATTCTGATTTGTTAAGTGACATTGAGACAGTTCATCAGTTTACAGGTTAAGTGTGACACACATGAGGAGAAGGGAAGGAATGGCTTACGAAATTAAGGAAAATATCCTGAATGTTGACTAACACAACCAATAGGGTCATCTTTGAAGTACTCGCATACTTAAGATTTCTGCTTTACTGGTTACATGTGAAGGCAGCCACAGACTGAAGAATCCCATCTGTGAGCCATTTCTAAGACACCTCAAACGTGCTTCTTCATTTTGTGTCTTTTTCCTTGTATGAAGGCAGCCATATAGGACTAGCAAGACTAGGGGTGTGATAAGATTGGGGGATACTGTACATTCTGTTGCACAGTTGATGCATGGATGTCACATCTAATGCCCGATACTTCGTAGCAACCGCGCATTATGCCACCGCTCTGTGGATTAGCACTCTCTCTGCAGTGTCAGGTAAATTTGGAGTTTTCCGCCATCCTGATAGCTCAGCTCCCATTGGCTGCCTGATCCTACGTGACACGCGCCTCACCCCATATGCCACTGAAGGCTCACAGCTGAGGACCTCCGTTTGGCGTGGGGACGAGTTGTCGCTTTGCAGCCAGGTGAGCTGCACATTTTTATATAACTGCGGATTTGTATCCACTAGTCTGGAAGGGACCTAGTTGTACTAGTGAAATAATCAGTCATACTGGGAATACGTGATATGAACATATTAAAGTCTGTCATTTTTACCACTTGGAACCACATGGACAATAAGAAAGAATCAAGATTCAGTACTGGAAAGAGAAGAAGCACAATTGTGTGTTGGGGAGAGGCAAGGAACATTAGCTAAATGGAATTCAAAAGAGGGGGCTAATTAGAATAAATAAGTAATCAGTGAAAGAGAGAAAAAATGGGCGACCTCTAAAACCAGTTTGTGGGTGGAAGGAAAGAAAGAAAGAAAGAAAGAAAGAAAGAAAGAAATGGATGAGAAAACAGCAAGACCATCACCTAATGGGAAAATCCATGTTTCAATAAGCACCAAACAAGAAAAACGATAAGAGATAGCAAAATCATTAAGTACAACGGTTTTATTAACTGCAGAATGACAGTTTAATAAAGCCCATAAAATGAAAGATGTGGCAAGAAAAAAAAAGGGGGGGGAAAGTAGATAGCATGACAACATTGTCAAGAAACAGGACCAGGATGGTCATTGGCAGCAAGCAAAAGGAAAAACACAGGGGATGAATTAACACATAAAATCTTGAAGAAGAAAATTGAATTCCAAATCAGTTGGAAAGGAGAGGGAGAGAAAAAAACGTTGTTCCCCATGCTCATTGCACATTTTGCTAAAGTGACAAAAGTTACCTGATAAATTATTGTCTGTGCCAAGTGAGGCCATCTTAGGCAACTACTAAATTCCTGTAAAGAAAGGTAGGGGAGATTTTTGATGAGTGAGATATAAATATAAGGAAATGTCCTAGCTGTCCTCTGCATGAATTTTATCTTGCCTCAGAATGATGGTTCTTAAACAACTAGTCCCAGCAGTGGGTCTGACAATAGAATGCTTGGGATGTTGTTGTTCAGGAACACCTGGAGGGCCACAGTTTGAGAACTACTCTAGTGTCCTCACAAGGCAACAGCTGTACGGATTGGGCTGCATGTTTCATCAGGGCAAATGTTTATTTTTTAAAAGCTCACAAGAATTATGCTCTGGCTTTTCAGAGGAGGTAACATGAGCAGAACTTATTGTTTGAGATATCTTTTTTCGTACATAATGTGATATAGGAAAAATAAGTCCTTTCTGCACTGAGCCTTATTCTGGATTATATCCCAGAATAAGGAGCTCTCGTTTGCATGCTGATGCAGACTACCACAGGCCCTGGGTGGCATTTACCGTAGTCTGAACCACCATGCGGATGGCAGATCTCTGTTCCGAGATATAATTTGGAATAAGGCCGAGTACAGAAAGGGCCATAAACAGTCCTGTACTATGGTAATAATTTGTTCGCACCATGTTCGGCAGTTAGCTGAGTTTCAGGACAGTCTAAAGAATTTTAAAGGAGAAAAAGTAGAGAAGTGCTGTCCATGTTTTGCTTAATTAGATGGAAACAGATTATTAGATAGATTAAAGCAGAATTCCTATACAGTATCATATTTTTTCAATAAAAAAAAGTGAAGGAGCAGGTTCCCTAAGAAGTTACGAAAAAGAATCAAAGAGAATTATCACAGCAAAGCCAATTAAGGTTGCGGCATTATTCTGACATATTTTCTAACAAAGAAGAACTGAAGCAAAGAACACAACTTCCTGAAGTGCTGGGGAACTTTCTTTCCTTGCATTTTTCTGTGAGGTAAGATGTAGGCTGCATCCATACACTTAAAAAAACAGTTCAAAAGAGGCTTAGAGCTGCAGCATATAGATGCTAATGTGCCAATCGGACCTCTAATCTACATTGAAAACCAGCAAGTGCATTTTGGAAGTGCATCTTCTGGTCTTTAATGTGAATTAAGGTGCTAGCATGTGGGATGCTACCACCTCTAAGCTCTCTTTGAGACATGTATCATTTTACTGTGACAGATGCAGCCATAGACTTACTAAGTAGATGCTTCGATAACAGCAGTGGCCAAACTGTGGCCCTCCTAGTAACTAGGATATTTGGAGATTACAGTTTATCAACATCTGGAGGACAGCTATTTGTATAGCACTGCTCTACAGGCTCTAGAAGTTCTTGAACTGGGTTCCTTCAGATGCTTCTGAATGCTGGGAGCAGAACACTGGGAGGTTTTGCTCATGACCATCTGGAGCTCCACAGTTTGAGAACCACTGAACTACTTCTACGTACTGTACATATTCACCTCCGGAACACAAGCTGGGATGTTTTAACCATTTGCTTTTCTGAGCAATTCCTCAAATGGCAATTCAGATCTTTCCTATGGCTCATTCTTATATACAGGGGCAGTTTACTTGGAGGGAAGTCTTGAAGAAGCTAAGCAGCTGTTTGGACGCCTGCTTTTTAATGACAAGGTACAGCTTTATATTATGTTACGCTTTACGGCATGGCTTTTACTTTGAGAATCCATTTTAAGTCATGCTGTGGTGCATTAAAGCATGGCTTCAAAGGAAAATTGAAAGTTTTCTCACTCTTTCAGACCAGAGTGTCTTAATCTTAGAGAAAAAAGTTCTATTCATGAGCTACCTACACTTAGAAATTTTGGAGACCCAGGCATTTCCTGTGTTATCTTTTCACTGGCCCACCCACTATATTAATATGTTTTAATTTTTGTTTGTTTTTTCCTCTGGGTTTGGCTTTCACCCTTGATTTTAAACTTTCTTTTAAACTGCTTCCAGTACATACATAATGGTATGATGCTACGGTATCACTTTTGGTTGGTGGTGCAGAAGATTTTCTTTTGTTTCAACTTTCACTCAGGCTGGATTGCCAGGCCTTCTGCTTTAGATGGAGACCTTTGAGGAAGAAATGTAGCCTGTTAAGTAGTTCGTGGGCTCTCCCTCCTCCTAATTGATGTGCGTTAAATGGAAGCACCACAGGCAGCCTGAGTAAAGAATACCCGCTTTTTAAAAATTAGCTTGCCGGCACTATTGAATTCACAATAAGCAGAGTCAGCATCTGAAACCATTTCACTATTTCGCAGAATGACATTTTATTTAGCAATGTGGAATTTGTTAAACGACTCCCTTGAGCTTTAAAAGCATCTCTCGATGTTTGCAGGACCTGCGGGAAGTATGGCTTAATTATCCGCTACACCCTCTCCAAGTAAGTGTTTCCCTTTTTTTTTTTTTTTTGCTAACGAATTCCAGAATGCTTTTTGTGCGTCTGCTCCCAAGGATGTCTTTTACTGTCAGACGCCTCTGAACAGCAAACGCATACCTGGCCTTTGTGAATTTTTGAAGCTAATAACTGCCAAGTGCTTACGTTAAACAGTAGGTTGGTACTTAGGAGCAAATGTGGAGGCAATGTATCAATCATAGAGCAAAAACCTAGAAGACTGGTTAACCTGGTGGCACAGGGAGGTCATGGCCTGATAGCCTTCCTTGCTAATAGGGTTCCCAGACTGAGAGTGTTAAAAAGAAATCTGGAGAATTTCTGTCAGGCAGTGGTATGCAACTGGCTTTCTTCTACCGGCTAATTCCCTTGGAGTCAGGAAGATTCAAGGCTGTGACATTTCTGCCTGGAACTGCCTTCCATTCTTGCTTTCATTGATATGGAAAGCAGAAAGATTTATGCACAGGTGCCCCGTTCAAAGCTAGCGGTGAATAAGGAAAAACCTTCATGCACTTGTGTTGCTCATTTTGACCTGGGAAGGATTTCTGCTGAATGAATTCTGGGGCAATAGTGATACCATAGCAAGTCTGATTTTCATACCCGTATTTCGTTGTATATGATATGGCACAGCACTGTACGGTATGGTATGGTATGGTGCACTGAATAATGAATAGATAAAACAATATAATAAAAAAATTAGAACAAAAGAGAAATAAAACAAAAGAACATAATCCAATTAAAAGCAATTGTATAGGAGGGGAAACGTACCTAGGTCTACTTAACTAAAGCCTGGCTGAAGAGAAACACTTTAAATACTGGAAGGAGGACTGTGAAAATGTACAGTGTATCATGTGGTCACTGTTAAGTTCATTAAGACCCTGGGGTGTTATTATGCATGGCTAGAGTGACACACGCAGAACAGAAATTACAAGTTTTCATTTGCTTTCTTAAAAATGCTTTAAAATAATTCATTGACTTTCCACCAGAGTTGTGTACTGTACTGCAGTTTAGAAGAATTTCCACCACTTATATTGTGGTGTGCAACAGTCCCTGGTCTTTCCCCAGTAGCATTTTGAATTGAACACTTATACTACTTTGATAGCTTTTCCAAGGCTGAGGGAGGTAAGAATGTACAATGAACTCAGATGAAAATCATAAAGCATCTTGCTCGCTGGCATTGCCATACTGAAATACCAACTATTGAAATACTCCTGTGTGTTTTTCTTCATAGGAGGGTTTCTTTGTACTTTTAAATGTTGTTAAAATATTTAAAATAAGGTGGAATTCCCTTCCTTTGCCTATAGAACAATTCCTATTTGTAAAACTAAAAACTAAACACTGAATGAAATGTTTGCTACATTTAGTTTGTACAAAAATTGCTAGTTTTCAATAAGAGTTGAACAAAACAATACAAAAACATTTATAGTCTGTTTTATTAAACTGAATGGCTAATTTCCATCTAATTCCTTGCTCTCATACCATCTTTCTGACAAGTTTTTAAAAAAGCAAGTCCAAGATATTTCCAGAAACATACCCAAGCCCAGTTACATGTTGGGATAGCCTCATCACTGGCCATAGTGTTGAGCCACACCCGATACATGTATGTTAATGTGCATGTTGAAATCACCCAGGACAGTCAACCTAAGAGTCCTCAACACCAAATCTAAAACAACATCTGTCAACTCAGGAAAAGAGGACTGCTGGGCAGCGGGGAGGGCAGTAGACCAGCATGAGATGCAGACACAAATGATATCCACTTGAACAGAAGTCCTAGAAAGGAACTCCTGTAGATAGCAGCAATGCCACTCACCCCAGCCTTCTACCCAACGCTAATACTGCAATAAGTACCTTGATGGACACAGCTGGAAGAGACTTGCTCTACCTACTTCCCCAACCCAGATCTCCAGAGTACATATCAGATGAAGTCATTCATCTACAATTAAATTATGAATAATACTGGATTTTGCTTTAATCAACAGCACTAGTAGGCCAAAGGATAAGCTGGTAAGATGACCAGATATCTTACTACTATGGCTGGAGGAATACTTGTGAATAAGATGACAAAACTCCTTCCCCTTTGTTTAAGCAGCACAACTTGTCATATTATCATGAGCTATCCATAACCAGTCCACCAGCGTAGGATACCCCCTCACCCTTGTGTCTCTCCAAAAAGGGCAGCCAGAATGATTAAGGGTCTGGAACACTTCCATTATGGAACCAGGCTGCAACGTCTAGGCCTCTGCAGTCTGGAGAGATGGCATTTGAGAGGGGACCTGATTGAAGTACGTAAAATCATGCACAGTATAGAAAAGGTTATCACACAACACTAGAACCAGGGGGCATTCTATGAAGCTGATGTGTAGGAGAGTCAAATCTGACAAGGGGAAGTATTTCTTCACCCAGAGGGTCATCAGTTTATGGAATTTGCTGCCAGAAGAGGTGGTAACAGCTACCAGCATAGATGGCTTTAAGGTGGGGTTAGACAAATTTATGGACAACAGATGTATCAATGGCTGCTAGAATGAATGCCTAGGTACATCTTTCAGGCTGGTGGGAGCTGGGAAGCAGGATGCTTCTAATGCCATTTGCTGGGATTCGAGAGCAGGAAAAGGTTTGTCCTTGTCTCTGGTTGAGATGCCCATGAGCATTTGGTGGGCCGTTGTGTCTGATGGGGTGCTGGACTAGATGGGCTGTGGCCTAATCCAGCAGGGCTTGTCTTTTGTTCAGAGCACAATACCCCTTTGTGTTGACCCTTCTAGGGATGAGCTTGCTATTCTAGGTAGCATCCCCCTTATGCTACCTGCTCTAGAACTTGATGCAGCAACTAGTGATGATATTGGAGTCAGAGGATTACTGCAAAAACAGCTAAAGTCCAGCTTTTCCTTTAGGAGTGCTGGTCAGAGTCTTTATAGAGAAGTGTCAGAGTTTCTGAAGATCTCAGATAGAAGATCTTTCTTTCTCTTCACTGGGGCTCAGATGGAACTGAGTGGACCCTATGCTGCCCTTCTTCTTGAACAGGCCATCAGCAGTGATTAGAACTATGCCATTAGTTAAAATCATTAAGTCATTTGGAGGCGTAATTCAGTACGGGAGAGATAATAACCTCTAATGTGGCATTAAAGGCCATTAAGTCATTAAAAGTTATAAAAGCCTATCAGAGGTATCAGTGAATTAGAAAAGATGTCCCAGTTACTGAGGGGCACCATCAGATGGTCATCTCCACATGTTACCAAAGCCATCACCATTAACACTCCGAAAATGGTACAGTTAGTTCTTGCCCTGGATTACAAAATCTCTCCAAATTTCATTATTCCCATCAATCAAACTTCAATCAAACTTTGAACTGTCGGCTTTCAGTTCCTTTCCTGTGCTCCTGATGTTGCATCTGTAACTCTCAGTTTAGATCAAAAGAGTGTTTTTAAACATATGCAGTTGATAGTGATCTTCCTTGTTTTGATGTTTGCATTTTTAAATTCTGTATGACTTGTTTTTGTTCTTCTAAGCTGGTTGGACAATTATTAATTTAATAAATAATATGAAATGAACTGTGGCTTCACTCCAAATCTAGTGTTTTGTATATTGAAATGCTACTTAAATTAAACGTATGTGTTATTTCTACATAAAAGGGTCTAAAGATCATCCTACTCATGCTGACTTCAAAATTAGTATCTTTAAAATATATCCATAAATCAGATTTTATTAAGGATGCCCAGTAACCCTATTAAAAATCCATTTTCAATGTCAACCCCACACAATCTCAATAATGGACAAAAAGTATCCTTTTGAGCTTCTTAATCTGGGCATTAAACCTTACTGTTTAAATTCATGATAACTTCCCTTAGCTATTCATACTTATTTGCAGTTACAGGAGTCTAATACTGACCGACAGCTGATTGAGACATCGCCTGTCCTCCAAAAATTAACAGAATTTGAGGATTCGATTGGAGTAATTTTTACTCACGTGCGGCTTCTGGCAAGAGCTTTCACTTTGAGGACAGTAGGATTCAACCATCTGACACTGTAAGGTTTCTGTTTGTTTATTAAGGAACATTCCATGTATTTTGTTTCCCAAAACATTGCTTTTGATAGATATGAGGTTGAATGTATGTACTAGTCCACAAATATAGTAAACTCCACAAATACAGTAGTCATCCCGTCTTAGGTTCACCAAATGATGGAAACTAACAAGATTGGCCGACTGGGCAGGAGAAACTTAACACATTTTCCTTTAGTTCTCTTCTGTACAGTGTTTTTTGGAAACATCTTCAAACTATCTAACTCAATTTTATTATCATTTTCCGCACAGCTTTAGATGTTTTCCACTTGCATCCGCTACCAGTCAAATTTAGCAAAACTGGAGAACTTACATTGACACCTGATGTAACTTGTTGCCTAACATTTTAAAGTGAAGGGGGGGTCCAAACTTTTCAGTCCAACATAACTACTATGGTTTTCACTCATCCTTCTCCATAGTTAAATTGCTTTGAAGTAATCTTACAGGTTCACCTCTTAGATGTTGATGTTGAAGGTGAACCTGTAGGGGATAACAAGTTACAAAGACCCAGCGTATGTAGTAACATGTATACAGAACTCTCCTGTACAAAAGATAACACAGATGGAAATGATGCAGAAGTGAGACTCTTTCATATGACTGCTGATACACAGTCAGGCAGTGCAACCCAGCAGAAGGGAGGAATGGTTAGCTGATGAAATCCTCCTCCTTGTTGTTTCTGTGTGTTTTCAGTGTACATTTGAATTCTTATGGAAACTAACTTTTAATTGCTGTGCTTAGGCATTTGTGGGTGAATGTGCTTTAAGAAAAGGTCCTGTTTCTACAGTAGATGTGTTCAAACATGCTTAAATTAATCAATTCATTTAAACTTAGAAAATAATGCTTAAAAAAAGTTTTAAAAATCCAGAATCTAGCTGTGTATCAAGGCCAGGGATCCTTCCTCCAGTATTTGTTGTTTTACTGATCTCTGCTTTCCCTTGTATCACCTTCCAGGGGCCATAATCAGAGAATGGAATTCTTGGGTGACTCCATAATGCAACTGGTGGCCACAGAGTACTTATTTATACATTTCCCTGATCACCACGAAGGCCATTTAACGGTGAGATTACTATCTGTTAATTTCTTCAGGAGCAAAAGGGTGCTAAGGGGAGAGAAGCACATCCAAACTGAAGTCTCACCAGCTTCACCTGGACAATCTGGGTGGAAAGAGCATTGCCTCTTTAAAGTTACCTGCTTACGCAACAGCAGGTAACTTTGGGTGACTGACAGCTTGATTGCACTACTGTTATCACTTTTTCCTGTTCAGAGACTGGGGAAGGCCCAGAATTGGGCCATCGTACTGGGTTATGCGATGTAACTCAAGAGTGTGCAATCACACACTGGGTGAAAGGGAAGGCAAATTAAGCAGTATCCATCCACTATAGTACAATTCAGCCCCTTTTACTCCTCTTCCCAGATCACAACCCAGAAATGAAAATGGATTAACACTCTGTAACGGCTTGAGACTTGTAATAATCAGAATTCAGGAAAATACGATTGAAGGGAGGAAGTTCCAGAAATAAAATGGATTGCACTAAAAAGGTGTGAGCAGTGGGGACCGAAGAAGGACTAAAGAGGGATTAAAGTGATGGTGTGACCACAGCCTAAGACCTTGATGTCACCATTGACTTACTCAGCAAACTATACAAGCTTTGCACCATCCATCTCCCCTGCAGTCTCATTTTCTTTTAAGCAGATTGCGCTCTACCATTGAAGCTGTAGGAAAGGAGAGTCACAAGTTTCAAGGAGTTGTGTGCTTTCAGAACTTATCATTGAATGAGCACACTTAATGTCTTGCGAAAATTACATTTTTAAAAGCTGGTGCTCAAGATCTTCTGTTAAACAAAATTTGGATGTATCTCCATTTTATTTCCTGTTGAATACGTATGTTAAAATTCTTATCAGCCACCCCTTACTGAGCTCCCTTTCATCTAATCAGAGGTTGCTTTTATGATGCCTATGTGGATTACCACCGCCCATATTGTTCACCTTCTCAGCTATTCACCCAGCCTGCGCATCCTATGCAAATTTCAGCATGCAGTTAAGTTCTTTCCAAGCCACTGATTCAAGGCAGAAGTTGTCCCAACAATAAGTTGTGTGCTTATTCTTTTGGAAAGTTGCTGCTGTTAATTAAAGCACTTGGCTCCCTCTTCCTGTCAGGCAGTTCTTGATCTTTGCAGTTCTTAATTCTCACTTGCCACAGATGACTGCATTTTTTGAAAATTAACACTGCTGTCCTCTTACAATGGACACATCGGAGACCAACTCATTTTGGCCTGCGCGATAAGATTATATGTTGTCAAGTCTACTTATGTTAAATTGGCCAAAGTCGTTATAATATTCAGAGATCCATAATGAAAGTAATGCATATACAGCCCATTACTATGATTCGTGTGGTAGCTGTTTGACAATTGGAGAAGATTATCTGTAAGTAGTACCTTAGGTATTTCCATCATTAGCAAGTTACCCAGTAGCTCTGCATACAAAGTAGATGTAGAGTAGTCTCTGTTAGAAAAAAAGAAATCCAACTTGATGCACTTTCTACCTTTATTTTTATAAGGTATAGGATATAGAGGAGTGGTTCAGACTTTGCATCAAATCATAGTTCAGACCTAATTGAAGGATAATGTAGACTGAAAACGAGTCAATTTCCGTGAGCTTTAGGCGTGCGCAAAATGTAAAGAATTAATGTTGTAACCTGAAACCACGTATTGGCATTATGTCTGTCCCTTCAGAAAGATGCAGGGAGCTGTTTAACCATTGTTAAAATGCTGCAGTGTACATTAACTTGCAGTAGCAATCCAGCATGTTAGGGAAGACACTTTCTTTGCCCCAGGGAACGAACCTGGATTTTTTCAATGGAAAGCATGTACTCTATCTCTGTACTGTGGTCTCATCGTCCAAAATACGACACTGGTTGACCATTTTTACATCTTCTGTCTGATATTTGTTAATCTCCAGGGAGCTCATAATATTATATTCTTGATCTCTTTTCTCTGCCAAATATTTCTGATGACACTCAAGGCAGGTCAGAATGACCCTGAGTACCAGACAAGATTGCCCAGTGAGCTTTTGGGCTGAGTGGAAGCATAACCTGGATCTCTAAGTCCTAACATAACATTGCATCTTAGTATAGTTCTTGCAAGACTCTCACTTGAGAAACATGTCATCCTTCACATGGTTTTGGCTTCAGCTTTTCTTTTTCACACAATAAACGTTCCTCAACGCTTCTTGGCCTCTTGGAAAGTAGAGCCAGAAATTTTCCCATCAGTCACATCTACTATCCCATCATCATTAAAGACAAACTACTGGTTTCTACAAATTTTACAACTCAAATCAGTCTGAGTGCCAACCTATCATTTATATTAATTCAGAAATTAACAAAACAAACCAGGTGGGTGTGGATTGCAAATCCTATCACAAAAAGGATATGGTAGATAGCGCACTTTATATGAGCTTTGCTCTTTCTTGACTTAGTCCTTTGTGGCTACAAATTGAATGGATAATAAGTTTAAGTGGGATTTCAAGAACATTTCCCAAATGACAATAAAAACTATGCTCTAATTAAGAATATAACAGGAGCCCTGCTGGATCAGGCCATGGCCCATCTAGTCCAGCATCCGGCCTCACACAATGGGCAACTAATTATTTCTGGGCATTTTCAAGCAGAAGGCAAAGGCAAAACCTTCACTTGCTCGCAAATCCCTGCAAATGTCCTTTAGAGGCATCCAGTAATCCATGTATTTATCTGCAGAATACATAATACTGCATCCAGTTAACTTTATTTGAAGTCGTATCTCCATATCCTGTAGCGGTGAATTTGAGAAGTTAATGTTTCACTTGAAGAAGTTCCTCCCCCTTCAATCCTGGCTGTGATCTCTTGTTGGTAGCTACTGCGAAGCTCCTTGGTGAACAATAGGACACAGGCCAAAGTAGCAGAAGAACTGGGCATGCAAGAGTTTGCCATTACAAACGACAAGACCAAACGGCCCGTGGCTTTGCGGACAAAGACACTGGCAGATCTCCTGGAATGTAAGTGTCGATGTCATTCATACAAGTCCCTTGTGAAGCTATTTTTCTTTCCTTGGTCTGCCTATTTTTAATCACTAAAATTTTAGCATTATGTTGGTTATACTTCTTTGTGCACCACCTGAAGAGCAACCATAATGGGGAGGAGGAGTTAAAAGATCTGCAGTGGTAGTTGCTTAGTACACTAAACACGGATGTGATAGACTCTCCCTTTTACAAAGCTTGCTGGGTGACCAAATATATTCACTTACTTTTGAATCTGTTTTTGGTTCTGTTCTCCCTTTAATTGCTGTTCAAGTGTGAACTGGTGATCGCCTTTTCTCTCTGTAGTGAGGAAGACGATCAGCTAGAATTGGTTGTCACATAAAATTTGAGGAACTAAACTATTACTAGGTGTTAAGATCTGTCAGCATCTATAAGGTGTGAGGAAAGGGAGAAACTTGCACCCTACCACCCTCAAACAGCCTACATTTGTTCTCAGAGCAGAGAAAGTATCTGCTTTGTGCTACCTGAAAAGGTATAGTTTCCAAGAAGTCTGCGCCACTACTATGGAGGCCTTTGGAGGTACCTCTCTGTGGATTATATCATGGCTCTTTCTGCACTTAATTGTGCTTGGTTGGGTTCATTGGGTCCAGAATAGCCTGGGCATCTGATCCTGACCACACACCCATGCCTCTGATGGCTAAAGGTCCTTGGGGGTTCTGGGGGGTGCTTTTTGACAGTGTGCTGTGAGATGCTGCTTAAAGCCGCTGCCCCCCCCCCCCCCCCCAGTATTTCTAAACATGGGAGGCAGGGATACAGTGGTCTGATGGTAGACCTGATTAAAGAGGTTACTTTTTATCCAGATTAAGACCTCCTTATTCCAAATTGTGCTCTGTCTAATGCAGATGGAGCAGAATGGGGGAAATGGCGGAATGGCCTCATATATGCAGAAGTGTACTACATGGCCCCTTAATCCATAGTAAGGATTTCTGTGGAGGAAGGCTCCATGAATTTGGATAAGCAGCCTTTCTCTTAAAGTAAACAAAGTCTGTGAGCCCTGTATACATTATTGTTGGTTTGGTATAAGCTTTCATCATAATAAAGAATATAGGAGAAAGACTGGTTTTGTTTTGGAGTACAGGAGCCATTTGACCCAACTTCCCTTTCCTGGTCTGTTATGAGAATGAGTATTATGTCTTTCAGATCTGAATTTCTAAAGCAAGAAAGCCAATATTCTTCAACAAAGTCTTGTCTGCTGTAAACCTCCTTTGTGTCGAAATAAATAAAGGAGAAGAAAAGATGAGATTTACTTTATTTGAAATGTTTGCAGTTTCATAAACAGCATTGATTTCAAATGTACTAGAGAGTTAACTCTTGTGGTGAAGTTCAAAAACATGCTTTAGGTAATTTGTAACGGTTTCTTCTCCCCACCCTTGCTTTAGATTTTCCTTCCACTGCAAGTGAAGTGGCAATAAATATAAGGCCAAGGAAGTTAATCTCTATCCAGACCATTTTAATACATTTTGTGAGTTGAGCAGGCACAGTGTCTCTTGCCAAATCCTTTTAGTAAATGGAAGCTTTTCACAAACAATCGTGATTTATATCCTAAGCACTGAGAAGTGTATACTTTGCAGAGATTTATTCCTATGAAGTTATAGTCTGCTGGCTAAACCACAGGATTTAGAAGTCCCAACTATGATTCTCAGCTTTCCAAAATGATTTCTTTATTAATTTGTGCAGGTGTTGCTCGTTCAATGCTGCACAATTCAACTTTTGTCAAGGAGAGGTTCCAGTTGTATTTCTCAATAGCTTTGCAAAAAGACTGACGGAGACTAGATGCCCTTCAAATGTTGTGGGACTCAACTCCTATTTTCACCAGCGAGAATGGCTTATAGTCTGAGATAATGGGACTTGGGGGTACCAGTTAATCTTCCCTTTTTCTAGACCGATGTTAGAGAACTTTGCTCTGTACTGTCAGTGGATGAAAGGGATTGCTTGAAATGGGATGCTGGCTAAGCTAGTGGGATCCCTAGGTAATGAACAGATTTAGGAGATAAAACCTCCTGGTTTCAGCCCTGGAATTCATCTTTTAAGGATTTGAACACCAAAGCAGAGTATTCCATACTAATCTGAATCACCACAAACCTCTAGGATACATGGACCTACAACAAAACAACCCCACAACATACCTACATCAGTGACAGGAAAAAATTCTGGTGTTGTGCTGGAATGAGTAAGGAAGATGTGTTTTATGTGATCTGTCCAGAGGGGTATTTATGAGAGGCAACCTAGTGTAAGAGGAGACCGCTTGTTGGCTTGGCACCCATGTTCTAGGGTGGGGCAGCCTGGTGGGAGCAGGAATAACAGCAGAAGTAAGGATCAGTGCCATTTAAAACTTCACATCAGTGCATTTGGAGCCCTGATACACCTACATTTTAGTCCACATTCAGTCCATTTTCAGAGTGAGGAAGCACATCGGCAAAATGGCTAACAGTTTTCCTTTCACATTATCTAT
This sequence comes from Aspidoscelis tigris stejnegeri, assembly GCA_023333525.1. Classification (NCBI taxonomy): domain Eukaryota; kingdom Metazoa; phylum Chordata; class Lepidosauria; order Squamata; family Teiidae; genus Aspidoscelis; species Aspidoscelis tigris. The sequence goes on from JALMGA010000004.1 coordinate 91,147,493, forward strand.
TCTAGAAAATTCCCATGTGGGTTGGAAATTACAGAACGAAAATGAGTAATTGTGCTGATTCATTTCCCCTTAGGGTGGACTGAATTAAAACTTAGGTGTCGCTCTAGTTCCTCAGTGGATTCTGTAGTAATATAAAAAGTTTGGGGGAATTTACCCAGCTAATATGAACACCATTATTTACACGCTTGTTTTTTGTGATTCTTTTGTAGCTTTTATTGCGGCACTGTACATAGATAAGGATTTAGAATATGTTCACACCTTCATGAATGTCTGCTTTTTCCCAAGACTTAAGGTACGATTACATGGTGGTGGGTTCAACAAAATTATTGACTGTGTTCTATTCACTCATTCATTTACATTTCTTTCCCGCCCTATACCCAAAGGTCTCAGGGCAGGTAACAACATTTAAAACCAAATATCTAATACATAACCACATATTTAATACATGTGTTAGACCTCTTTCTGTCACAATCATGTTTTGTATTCTGGGACATAAGCATTTTTTGGAAAACAGTTTGTAAGAAGAAAACTCCAATTTTTAGGTCTAAAACAACTTGCTAGTTCTAGTTCCCTGATTTGAGTCCATTGCTATTTCTGTCTTTTTACTACCATAGGAATTCATTTTAAATCAGGACTGGAATGATCCAAAGTCACAGCTCCAGCAGTGCTGCCTAACCCTGCGGACAGAAGGAAAGGAGCCTGACATCCCTCTGTATAAGTAAAGAACTCATCTCTTCTCTCATTTGCCATTTCTATGCGGTCTGAATTTAGCTTTTTCTACCCTTACTTTAAAGTTAGGATTAGTTTCTCAGTTCCAAAACCAAGGTTAATATTTCATTTTTAGGTCTGAAGCTCTGCTTAAACCATTGCAAATGAAGTCAGAAGGTTTACAGCTTAGATAAAATGATGTGGCTAATATAAATTGACAGTTGAATTCTTACTGATAAGTACACTTTATCTACTTGCAATCTTTGGTCTTTTCCTCTCCTCAAAAATTAATGCGGAATAGAACTTGATGCTTACTTTATGTGTAACCAATCATGTTTGGGTGTGTGGCGTCAGTTACCCAAGTTGCTATGTATTGGTGATTGGGGCATTGTTTCCATCAAGAGGTATATTGGAGGATGTGCTTACCAAGCCAAGTGGAACATTTGGGAAGAGAAAAAGAGGGATCCAGTGGATGGGTTAAGTTGAGCACTTTTAAGCATCACAAGAACTTGGAGAGGGTTGCTGCCCAACTGCGAGCATGCTTGGAGGAAGCTGATTATCTAAACCCATTTCAGTCTGACTTCAGGCCTAGTTATTATACTGAACCCACCTTGGTTTCCTGGTTGATGACCTTCTCTAGGAGAAAGACAGGGGTTGTCACTCTGGTGGTTCTCCTGGGTCTCTCAGTGGCTTTTGATAACATTGACTATGATATACTTCTGAAAAGGCTTTAAAGGTTTAGAGTTGGAGACGCTGCATTGTGGTGATTCCACTCCTGTCTCCAAGGCCAATGCCAGAGAGTGCCTGTAGGAAATTTCTGCTCAATGCTCTGGGAACTCACCCATGGGGTGATGTCACCCAGTTCTATCTTTACATGCTATCTGAATCAAGAGAGGCAGTTGAAGTGCTTGACAGGTGCTTGGAGCAATAATGAACTGGTTGGGGGCCAATAAATTGAAACTGAATCCAAGTAAGGTGGATGTACTGTGTGTTACAGAGTTTCATATCTATAAAGAAGGGATTATGTTGTTTATGGGGTTTCTTTGCCTGGGATATGCATAATTTGGACTCTATGCTGATACCTGAAGCTCATGTGGAGACTGCCTGTTTACCATCATAGCTGGTTCACCATCTATGGCTTTTTTTCAACAGAAGCAATCTGGCCAACATAGTCCATGCTCTGGTAACTTATAGATAGGACTGTTGTAATGAACTCTTTGTGGTGCTGTCCTTGAAGATGGTTCAGACGCCACAACTGATCTAGAATGCAGACTGCTAACTGGCACTGCTGGCTAGATGCACATCTCAGTAGCTCTTCAATAACAGTACTGGCTGCCTGTTTGCTACTGAGCCATAAGTATGAGCATTAATTTATAGGGTCATAAACAGCTTAGGCCCCAAATACGCAAATGAATACCTCCTCCCATATAGACCTGCCCATGCCCTAAGATCTGCCAGGCAAGCTTTCTTAGCTGTGCCACCCCCTTCAGCACTTAAGAGGATGGGGAAACATGAGAGGGCATTTTTGGTAGTAGCCCCAGGCTATGGAACAGTCTCCTCTGTGAGGTGCATCAGGTACCATCATGGTATATATTCAGACAACTGGAGAAAAAGCAGCTCTTTGCCTTGGCCTTCAACTGAGGGAATAGCATCCTCTCCCGGTTATTGTGACCCATCCTGAGACCTTCAGCTATAGGGATGGGTGGGTGGGTGGGTGGGTGGGTGGGTGGATGGATGGATAGGGTCTAGGACAACTAGGATTGATTTTACTTTTTTCTGTAGATGTGAATAATATTTGGACATTGACATGGGCCAAAGCAACCTTCCTCACCCTGGAGCCCCCTAAAACTGTTTGGAGTACAAAATTTATCACTGCAGCTGCTGCAGTTGTTGGTTGCAGCTGAATACTTTTAGTCCAAAATATCTACAAACCACCAGGTTGGGAAACGCTTACGAGCCCCTGAAGGGCAGTAGTAAAAGGAATCCTTTAGTGTGCTCAAACTCTTTGGTGTCCCTTGAGGCCTTACTCATTACTAATCAGTCTGTTCCTAATCTTATCTCAGTAGTAGACCACTATATGGTCTACTATTTTTACATGGAGATCTTCACCTGGATCCTCTTTCTTAGTCACAAAAGATCTGAACAAAATATTGAAAATGAGTAGGGAAAGAGCAAGGCATGGATTTTTAGGTTATTTAATAATGTAGCTCAATTATATGGTTTTTCCACATTTTCCCCCCAACCGCTATCCATTTTAGATTGCCTCTACCTTCTGTTGTCTTACTCTTTGCAGGACTGTTTGGTTGAATTGTGAGTGCCTATGTTATCTATTTAATTATTTTCTCTCTGTATTAACATTGCAGTATTTTATATATTTTTATTACAACATAGCCAGTGTGCCAGTGGCAATAGACTGTGAGGAAAACAAGAAAGTGAAGCAGATTTATTATTTGGCTAAGAATTAGTGTATCATGTTAAAATGGCTGCAGATTTATATCAGACTCTTAGTCAGAAGGGAAGAAAAAATACCTACTTAGTTCCTGACAGATCTTGTAACCTTCTCTTATTAATGGGGCAGTTTGCAATATTTGCCATTTAGACTGACAGCATTTTTAACAGCACCTTATATTTCTTAAAGATTTGAATTTGTCAAAAATTATGAACACATATATTCCAACCTCTAGCATACATAAACATTTCACATTTAACGCAATAATATGTCTTGGAAAATCACTATCAATCTGCAGTTCTGTGATCATCTTTATAAACATGATGAATTTCTGTGGTAAATCTGTTTTCAGATGGGTGAGTGTTCTTTCATTTCCTCCTCAATGCTTTAGGACTCTGCAGACAGTTGGACCATCTCATGCCAGGACATACACAGTAGCTGTTTACTTCAAAGGTGAAAGAATAGGATGTGGTAAAGGACCAAGGTATGACAATATTTTGAATACGTATTAACTAGAGTCGCCGAACAAAAGATTAGGAGCCACATAACATTCCTTGGTATCTGACCCAACTTATGAGTGACAGTCTTGGCCTAGATTGAGTGATCATCTGCATCACCTGACTGACTGCATTGTCATGTCCTAGTTCCATTTCTGGCAGCCCAGCAAAATGGTGCTAGGCTCCACCACTGAAACACTGCCTTCACATCAATCTGTATGGGTTTCTATAGTGGGTTCTGTCTTGGGCTCCGTACTGTTTAACATTTTTTAATGAATGATTTGGATGATGGAGCTGAAGGGTCCATCACATTTGAAGATGATACCAAGGACCATTTCTCACCTATCATTTCAGGGTGCTCTCACATGTTCCAGGTCGCTCCATCTGTCTGCAGTCCAGAGCATGCAAGAGCATCCCAATCCTCCAGATCTGTGACGCAGTAAAGACTGCTTCACAGCTTGACCTGGACTGCCTAGTATGTTCCTGGTCAGCATCATTCACACTCATTTCCAGGTTTGAAGCAAAGGGGGGAGGAGTGGAGCAGCTGAAACAAACAAATGCAGAATCAGAGAAAACTGGCTTAGCAGCAACATTAGTAAAAACAAAAAACTGGGTGTACTTGTGGATCCTAAGCTCAACATAAGCCAACAACACAGTGCAGACGTAAAGAAGGCAAATGCCATCCTGGCATATATTAAGAGGAGCACAGATTCTAAATCACAAGAGGAAAATATCCCACTCTGCTTTACCTTGATCAGGCTGTATTCAAAGCACAGTGTCCACTCCTGGGTACCCCACTTTTAAAAAGTCAAATTGGAGCAAGTTCAGAGGAGAGTGGCCAAGAAAGAAAAACGATTAGGAATCAAGTTCTGTGAGGAATGGTTAAAATACCTGGGATATTTTTAGAAGAGAAGACTAAGCGGTCTTTAGATATCTAAAGGACTATCACACTGTGGAGGGATTGGAATTATTTTCATTTGCTGTTCATGGTAGGACCAAAATCAGTGGGATGTACCTTCAAAGACGGCAGTACGGGTTAGACATTAGAAAAAAATAATGACACTAGGAGCTATTTGTCCATGGAATAGTTACCTCACGAAGTGATAGATTTCCTTTCACTGGAGGTCTTCAAGCAGAGGCTGGACTAAGTGACCTTCAAGGTTCCTTCCTACTCTGTGGTTCTATGACATCATCTATATCGCAGATGTCATCTCTGTTATCTGATCCATCTGGAATACAAATATATATCAGTTTGACAAAAAAGATGCTGACAATAGTTTGCTCACACCCCGTTAAAGTTTGTAGCCTGTCAAAATATGGTGTTATAGAAAGAGTTTGTCTAGCAAGGAAATTGATTATGGAAGACTCACATCCGAATTCTTGGTCAGATATGGCCCTTGAACCTATTAGACAAATTATTTTCTTCCCAGCTGAAGATTCCATTTAATAGAAAAAATAACTCCAACTTCATAAGTGTGTAATAAAGGTGATGGATGAAAAAAGCATTGTAAAGAACCATACCCTGAATGTGCCAACTGTATGATGAATAACATTTAAAGGCTTTCTTACTCTTCATAGATCACCTGTCCTCTTGCACTGCCCACACTGGTTTTAAAATAAGATTTTAGAAAACGTTTTAATAAAATACTAGGGAGAGAGTTTACTATAACATTGCCATTAGTTTCTAGATCTGTAGGGTTTGTTTTTAATTTAATCTTTCAATTAAAACAATGCACCAAAGGATTATGAAAGCAGAATATCTTAGTAGCATTGATCCAAGTTTTAAAAACAGCCCTCTGGAAGGTGGCTGCACATTTGTGTGAATGGTTTTTATGGGAACAAGTGCCCAATGATTATTTGAAAAATTAGTCTCAGCAGAGCAATCAGAGCTGTAGCTTCTGGGAAGCAGTAGCTTACTCCATAAATACATTTACCATGTTGCTTTTTTAACAGCATTCAGCAAGCAGAGATGTGTGCGGCGATGGATGCGCTGGAAAAATGTAAGAGGATTTCTTGGAAACTATTGCAAATTATTTCCTTCTTTGGATTGGGAGGAGGGATAAGGGCAGAGGAAGAAAAACAATGTCTAAGCGTGTGTGTGAAATTGTAAAGAACCATACCCTGAATGTGCCAACTGTATGGTGAATAATATTTAATATATATAATACACTCTCTCTCTCTGTATTTTCTGGCATATAAGACTACTTTTGAACCCAGGAAAATCTTCTCAAAAGTCAGGGGTCGTCTTATACGTCGGCTTATGTCTTCTTATACGGCTAGTATATCCCAAACTCTATATTTTAAGTGGAAAGTTGGGGGTCGTCTTATACACCCAGTCGTTGTATACGCTGGAAAATACGGTATAAAGGAAAATATGGTATAAAAATAAAGGAAATGCTTATCTGTGCCAAAGTTTTTCTGCATCCCCAGCCCTTTCTTGTTTCTTGTAGATGAAAGTGGTAATTGGCTTGAGTAACACTTTTAGTATTCAACAGATTGTACGAAGAATGATTCGGAATGTTTTCAGCATAATCTTCTTAGTTAACTTGGAAGTAAGCCCTACTATAGTCATTAGCCTTTACTTTCAGGTAGGGTTGCACAGCATGGCAATCTTAGTCCTGCCCCCTGAATCAATCAGCCATTTCTTTTATTTTATGTAGCTTCCTTTTTTGCCCTATGCAAGTAATTCTTGACCCCATAATACTACCTAATGTGTGCTCAAGAACAGATCTCATGCTTGAGTGTTCCTTTATGTCAGGAAGAAAAAACAAAGTGAACAAAAAGATTCTGTCTTTATTTGACCACTGAATATCTGAAGTGTAAAGTGCTGGAAATATCTGTTTTGCTATGTATGGAAAACTCCATTTTAGACAAAGGGCGTGGGCCTATTCGCAATTAGATCTCTGTTGTGCAATTAGGACAGCTCTGGTACACATACTCTGTATCAGAGCTGTCCTAATTGCATACCAGAGGCCTAAGTGCGAATAGGCCCCGTGTTCACACTTTCCTTGGTGGAATGTTATAATACTACAATTCCGCTGAGGTGAAAGTCAGGCATGGAAAGAGTCATCCTCACCTTAAGTGCTGGGGCAGTCCCCAACCTGACCACCAGCAAAAGATATGTGGTATGGTCCTATTCTATACTTTTAGCTCTATAGAAACACCTCAAAATCAACCAGAAGGGAAGGATATTTGATTAATAAATGCTGTAGCATTGAAAAGTAATTATCAGATGGGCCACGAACAATGGTGGCCATGCCAAATATGTATATGTAGAAGCAAGCAAACACAATAGTGATCAAAAACTTATCCCCTTGAACATTTCAATCTAGGTTAAAAGTATTTTTATACATATACAGTATATACTGTAGCTTAAACTTTCAGCTGAAATTTGGCAAGTTTTCCATTATGTCTTAATTTAATCTCTCGCTTTCGTTACCTTTGTGTCAATCTCTTTACAGGTATAATCCCTCACAAGCATTCATAATACTTCAGACTTGGTTGTCAGGGCCTCAGTCAAGTAAAATGCTGAGCTCTCTGGCCTTGGTCCAGCAAAGCACTTAAGCCCATGCTTAAATTCAGGCACACGAGTCATTCCAGTGACATTCATGATCTAGGCATGGTGATTAAAATAAAGCCAGTGCTTTGTTAGACAGGGGGGCAAAATGCTCACCTTGTAGGATTGATTGTAAAATTCAGAGTCTGCAAAACAAGAACTTAAATCTTTTTGCATTACAACTCCAGATAACTTTCTGTCCCTTCAACATTTCTGGCTGATGTTGCCTTACTTTTATCTCTCACAACTGAACCCATCTCCTTATACCACGCATCCAAGTAATCTCCAGAGCCTTGTGGCTGAAACTGTGTTTATAATATGTCTTCTCGAGAGATGCAGATTTTGATACCCGTGGATTGTATCAATTATTTTTTTCCTAGTATGAAGTACACTTGTCCCTTATGTAATCTGTACCTTCTGTGGCATGATCTCACTTTGGTGTGTTTACTGAAAAGCGATCCCCCGCATAATCTGGAATACAAGATCAGCAGTTAGAAGTAACCTCTGCGGTCACTTTCCTAATGTGGTCCATAATGCAAGCTTTTTCCAGAAACAGAACCACTCCATTATGCAAGGGACAACTGTATAAAGGAATGGCATGAATTCCCAATGCTGAATGACGCTTCTCTGCGTCATAGTCAGGTTGCCTTCCTTTGCCCATGTTCTTACAACCAGATCCAAAATTTGCTTTTAAGGTACATAAGAATCCACTCAAGTAATTGTGATACTTGACAAAGCATTAACTGTTCGACAGCTTGTTCTAATCATTAATGAAAGACTTCTACACATTGCAAAAGGGTCTGTGCATAACATTTTTTTATTATTATTTACATTTCTATCCCGCCCCATAGCCAAATTTCTCTGGGCAGGTAACAACCTTAAAACAACAGATTAAAACAGAATATACATTAAAAGACTTTAAAAATTCAACTCTAAAACAATACACAATATATTTAAAATGATAGTGAAGCATCTTTTGAAAACATTCATAATGTCTGAGGAAAGTTATTTATTTGCTGAGACAGCACTGAATTTAGAAGTATCTGAGGCCTTCATTGAGGCTTCCTATTTTGCCTCATGTATCAGCTGTGTTTCCCAGACAGAGCTATCCAGCCTTGCTTTTTCCAAGGACACCAGCTGTTTCTGCATCAGCACCAGCAGCTCGATCACAAATAGCAATTTGTCTTCTGGCACCAAATGTAACTCATGCGTTGCTTTCATTGATGACCTTCCACCTGGCATCACCACTCTTGATGATGTGTTTGAATACTTTATTTTCACCACTTCTGCAGAGGAGTGGATTTACTGTTTTTTTGGCTTCTGGATTGTGTATGTTGGGTTTTTAAAGAGCCAAACATCCTCTCTTTCTTTTCTGATGCCCATTATGGTGATAATGGGTGATAGTATCTTGATTAGCTCCAGATGGAACCCTTCTCATTCTTGATGAAAAATGATAGCTTCTCAAACTACTGAGACCGTTCCAAGATAGGTCACTGATATGTGATACTCCCTCCCTCTCCCCTGAAACGTTTCATGATAGGAGTCACAAATCATTGAATGAATGCCAGTCTCTTATTTGAATAGTCATGCCTGGTTACATAGTCATGCCTAGTTTTGGGAAGGAGAAAGGGAATGCAAGTAATAATGTAATTAATTTGAGAACAAAATTTCAGAACAAAAGAGATCCAGTAAAGTAGACATGACTGTTCAAATGGAGGAATATAGCATAGAGAAATATACCATTCTGAAATAACTGAAATAGTTAATGTATAAAGTGTTGTATGTTATTAAAAAATATCCAGTATATCTCCTTAGTGGCAGTTGTTGAAGTGCCCTCCCTTTATGGATCTTGAAGAAATAAGAATACAAAGAACAAGAGATATTGACTCCAGTTTAATAACTGCATCACCCATACTAACCGAAGAGGTCATGACAACAGCCAACCTGGATACCTTTCAGAAAGGGTTAGACAGATTCATGAAGAGCAGGTGCATCAATGCCCACTAAAATTGATGTCTAGGTACTGCTTGCAAATTGGAGAAATGGACAGGATGCTTCTAAAGGTCATCTGCAGGTAGTTGAGAGCAGGCAAAGGTTTTGGCTTTTGTCTTCTGTTTGAAAATGCCCAGAAGGAGTGGATGGGCCACCTTGCAAGACAGGAAGTTGTATTAGATGGGTTGTGTGACCCAATCTATCAGGGTTCCTCTGATGTTCTTGCTCGCATTGTATTTGAGTTAAGCCTAGCTGTTTTAAATGCATTGATTTTGATAAGGTTTAAACCAAACTACCTATGAATTGATTGGAGACAATAGTTCTAATTCAAACTTTATTTTCTGGCTTACCATTAATTTTTCATTAATAGCTGCATAAAGATCCTTGGATTTCTGTGGTTTAATCCAAGCATAGTGAGTTTTGGCCACTATAAGAATATCCCATTCCATGACAGACTTTGTATTTGTGGGGACTGAGTCTTGGAAGACACCACACAGTTCTTATTGAAATGACATATATATGATTGTATAAGGGACCACTAACTCCTCTTTTAATGAACATCAACTCACTTAAGAAGAAGAAGAGTTGGCTTTCTATCCTGCTTTTCTCACCCAGTTAAGAGGACTCAAAGTGGCTGACAAAGCTTTCTATTCTTCTCCGCACAACAGAACACCCTGTGAGGTAGGTGGGGCTGTGAGAGCTCAGAAAAGAGCTGTGACTAGCCCAAGGTCACCCAGCTGGCTTTGTGGGGGAGTACGTCATTAAATCAGGTATTCCCAGATAAGAGTCCGGCTCCCTAACCACTAGACCAAACACCAACACCAAAGTACATATACTGCTCCAAGGCCAAGATCAACACAACTGTTAGGATAGTTTTATTAACCTTGAAAGCTAGTAGTATACGAGGTACTTTTCTTGATTTATATCTTTACTGTATGTTATGATTTGATTCAGTCAAGTGACCAATCAATAAAGTTTTGATAGTTAGGAATAGTGAAGTTTGGACCAACCCAACATTCTGGGGTTTGCCCTCCATTTTTAATCATTGGTTCATTATGCTGTGTTCACACAGGCTGGGTCCTGCTGTTTTGACAAGGGTATGACTCCAGTATCATAGTCTCCTGATATCTTGGCAACATTAAAGCAGCACAGTGACTGTTCATTGTGGCCTAGTGCTGTACTGAATATGCTTATGATTCCATCAGGTCTGAACAAACAAAGATTTGTCAAGGTGATGTAACACTGGAGTTGCAATAGTATGACAAAAAAGTGTGGACCCAGCTACAGGCTCACCACAACATCTGCATAATGTTATTGCGTGTAGTCTTAATACTTGTTAGAATGACCTTACATGATTAAGCAGTTCTGAGAATAAGTTTGCAAATAATTTCAAAATTGAGAAATCATCAGATGAAAACTGATACACAAGTCCTACTAAAACTGAAAAGGAAAGGTTTTAGTACTGTGCAACGGTGAGTTAAGGCTGGTGGAACATCTGTCTGAATCCTTTTGAGCCATGAAATTCACTGTGAAGTCTTAGATGAGTAAATCTCATGTTCTTACTATGACAGGTTTGTCAAGATGATCTGATGACCAGTACTGTGAACAGTTTGGATACTTACATGTTAACATCTGTTAAATGATGCTAGTCTGTTGTGTTCCTCATTTTGCCTTGTGTAACAGAAATAGTTCCAAGTGTTAATATTTTATCACTGGCTGGTTTTTATTTAACTATAAGAAGCATTTTTCTTGTCTCAGATAACTTTCCTCAGATGGCCCATCAGAAACGGTTCATTGAACGGAAATACAGACAAGAGCTTAAAGAAATGAGGTGGGAAAAAGAGCATCAGGAAAAAGAGCTGGAAGAGGCAGAAGACATAAGGAAATAAGTAAAGACCAAAGCAACATTGGCATATTTGCTTATTTAATAACTTGACGATAACCTGTGGAGACCTAACCTAGTTACTTGAGAGTGAATGAATGGAGGCTGCACATTCAGTAGTGTCTAATTTTAATTATATTTCTTTGAACAATTGTTCTTTTTTGTTTACTGGCTTATGTTTGTGTAATAATAAAGTGTTTTATTTCAGAACAAGAGGGACTTTGTATTCATTGTATTGTTTAATTATATGAAATACCAGAAAAGGAGGATTAAAAAAGGCTTGGGAACATGAGGGCCACACACTGTTCTTTGAGTCTCCTCTGAGGAGCCCTTTTTGTTATGTCTTAACACTGCGGTAGATTAATTTATTCTCATGGGAAGTAAGGCCGGAAATCTTCCGTAATTTTCTGGATGTCTGAGAGCCATTCAGAAGGTGAACACTGAGAAATAATGAAAACACTACTAAGTTGTATCCTTCATCCTGGGATTCATGTCATATGTATTTTCTGTCTATGTTTTCAGGATGGTTCTAACTTTTTGTTTCATGCTTTCACGGGTTTAGTTGTTCAAATGGCTTTCTTTGACTCATGCTTATTTATTTCCGAGATTGGCTTCAATTGGAATTGGCATGTCCAGTATCAAGGAATGCCAACTCACAAGTGTTAGCTCAGTAGAGAGACAGTATTGCACAGACTCTGTCAGTTGAAGGAATGAGGAAAATGTGCGTGCATAATTCACAATAGAAGACTGAAAACCCTGGATTCCATGAACTATTTCATGCACAAGCAATCTCTAACAAGGACAAATTCCTTTGGATTCAGTGTACCATTTCATAAAGGCATAGTGCTGAAGAAATCCAAGAAAAAAGTTAACAGAGTTGATGCAGAGAATCAGACTGAGGGACTTCAAAAGAGATTGTGCTAACATTTATTCTCCATTTCCAGTAATATGCCTAGAGAAGGCAGGGAAAAACAAGGGTGAGTCTGAAGTTTTCCATTGTGAACCTCCTCAAAATGCTTTTTGTAATGAGTTAATGTGGCTTAGTGCTGGAATATCAGAAGGTCAGCCCTTTCTTAGTCTGAGTTGTTAGCACACACTGTAGCATTTTGTGTCTCTATTTTATATTTTCTGGAAGACGTTTCCAGCCCTTGAGTCTCCTAGTTCAAAACTTAGATCAAATCTGCAACAACCATTATTTTAAAATCTTGGACTAACTGACTTTAAATTTATTTATTTATTATTTCTTTATTTCTATCCCACCCTATACCCGAAGGTCTCAGTGTGAGTAACAACATTTAAAGTCAGATATATATTAAAACAACAACAGTATATATTAAATCAATAACAGTATCTGTAAAGTGGGAAGAGAGTATATTCCCTTTTAACCAAAAGCCAGGGCAAAGAGATGTGTCTTCACTGCCTTCCTAAACGTATACAGTAAAGGGGCCTGACACACTTCAAGGGTGAGAGTATTCCATAGCCTGGGGCCCATCACTGAGAAGGCCCTCCCCTGGATGCCCACCCCTTTTATTACTGAAGATAGTGAAGAGGGCCTCCCCCCAGATCTTAAGGCAAGGGCAGGTTGATATGGGAGAAGGTGTTCCTTTAGATATTTGGGGCCCAAGTCATTTAGGGCCTTATAAGTCACCTTGAATTTGGCTCGATAGCAAATCAGCAGCCAATGCATGTTTTAAGACTGACATGATGTGTGTCTGGTCAGCTGTCTTCCATATCAACCTGCCCATGCCCTAAGATCTGCAGGGAAGGATCTCCTAGATTACCACCACACTCAGTAGCAAAAGGGGTGGACATCTGGGATAAGGCCTTTTCAGTGATGGCTCCCAGATTGTGGAATAGTCTCCTTCCTAAGGTGCATCAGGCATCTTCACTCTGTGTGTTCAGAAGAGCGGTGAAGACACATCTCTTTATAAGAGCCTTTGGCTAAGTAAGGGAAAAGCTTTTCCTTCCCATGTCTGGTCACAGTTATGGTTTTAATATGTTTAATATGTTATGGTTTTAATGTGCATTCTATATGTAGTAATATATGTTGGGTATAGGGTGGGATAAAAATTCAAATAAATACAATAAGTAGAAAAAACCCTATGTTAACTAGGGTTGTATGCAAAATTACAGTGGGGCAAAAAAGTATTTAGTCAGCCAACAACTGTAATTTCCATCATAGGTACACTTCAACTCAGAGAGACGGAGTGGGACGAGGGAGTTGAAGGGAAACTGATCAAATTTGCTGACGACACAAAGCTAGGGGGGATTGCAAACACCAGAGAAGAGAGAGAGAGGATTCAAAAAGATTTAGAGAAACTCGAACAATGGGCTGCAACTAATAAAATTGTATTTAACAAAGAAAAATGCAAGGTTCTGCACCTGGGCAAGAAAAACGAAAAAAGCACATATACAATGGGAGGAATTCGGCTGAGCAGCAGCACATGTGAAAAAGACTTGGGTGTCCTGGTAGATCATCAACTGAACATGAGTCAACAGTGTGAGGCAGCTGCAAAAAAGGCAAACGCAATCCTGGGGTGTATTAGGAGAAGCATAGAGTCCAGATCACGTGAAGTTATTATCCCCCTTTACTCTACCTTGGTCAGACCTCATCTGGAGTACTGTGTCCAGTTCTGGTCACCCCAGTTTAAAAGAGACACTGACAAGCTGGAGCAGGTTCAAAGGAGAGCTACCAAGATGGTGAACGGTCTGCAAACCATGTCCTATGAGGAACGGCTTAAGGAACTAGGAATGTTTAGTCTAACAAAAAGAAGACTGAGAGGAGACATGATAGCTGTCTACAAATACCTCAAGGGTTGTCACAAGGCAGAGGGATCAGCCCTGTTCTCACTCTCTCAAGGAAGGACTAGAAACAATGGGGTGAAACTGCAGGGGAAAAGATTTAGTTTAGATGTTAGGAAAAAATTTCTAACAGTAAGAGTGATCAACCAGTGGAATAGGCTGCCACGGGAGGTGGTTGGTTCCCCTTCGATGGAGGTCTTCAAGCAGAGACTGGACAGCCATCTGTCTGAGATGGTTTAGGAGATCCTGCCTTGAGCAGGGGGTTGGACTCGATGACCCAGGAGGTCCCCTCCAACTCTATGATTCTATGATTCTATGATTCTATGGGTGGAAAGAATACAGGAAATCACATTGTCTGATTTCTAATGAATTCATTGGTAAATTCCTCGGTAAAATAAGTATTTGGTCACCTTCAAAAAGCAAGTTTTCTGTAACTTCTTTAAGAGTCTCCCCTGTCCTCCATTCATTACTTGTATTACTGGCACCTCTTTGAATTTGTTATCAGTATAAAAGACACCTGCCCACAACCTCAAACAGTCACACTCCAAACTCCACTATGGTCAAGACCAAGGAGCTTTCGAAGGACACCAGAAACAAAATTGTAGACCTTCACCAGGCTGGGCAGACTAAATCTGCAATAGGCAAGCAGCTTGGTGTGAAGAAATCAACTGTGAGAGCAATTATTTGAAAATGGAAGACGTACAAGACCACTGATAATCTCTCCCTCGAACAGGGGCTCCATGCAAGATCTCACCCTGTGGTGTCAAAATGATCACAAGAATGGTGAGCAAAAATTCCAGAACCACACGACGGGACCTAGTGAATGACCTGCAGAGAGCTGAGACCAAAGTAACCAAGGCTACCATCAGTAACACACTATGCCGCCAGGGACTCAAATTGTGCAGTGCCAGACGTGTCCCCCTGCTTAAGACAGTACATGTCTGGGCCCGTCTGAAGTTTGCTAGAGATCATTTGGATGATCCAGAAGAGGATTGGGCAAATGTCATATGGTCAGATTAAATCAAAGTAGATCTTTTCAGAAAAAACTAAAATCATGTTTGGAGGAGAAAGAATGCTGAGTTGCATCCAAAGAACACCATACCTACTGTGAAGCATGGGGGTGGAAGCATCATGCTTCGGGGCTGTTTTTCCACAAAGGGACCAGGACAACTGATCCTTGTAAAGGAAAGAATGAATGGGGCAATGTATTGTGAGATTTTGAGTGAAAACTTCCATCAGCAAGGGCATTGAGGATGAAACGTGTCTGGGTCTTTTATCATGACAATGATCCTAAACACACCACCCGGGCAACGAAGGAGTGGCTTCGTAAGAAGCATTCAAGGTCCTGGAGTGGCCTAGCCAGTCCCCAGATCTCAACCCCATAGAAAACCTTTGGAGGGAGTTGAAAGTCCGTGTTATCCAGCGGCAGCCCCAAAACATCACTGCTCTAGAGGAGATCTGCATGGAGGAATGGGCCAGAATACCAGCAACAGTATGTGAAAATCTTGTGCAGAATACAAAAAAGTTTGACCTCTGTCAATGCCAACAAAGGGTATATAACAAAGTATTGATATGAACTTTTGTTATTGACCAAATACTTATTTGCCACCATAATTTGCAAAAAAAAATCATTAGAAATCAGACAATGTGATTTCCTGTATTCTTTCCACCCATTCTCTCTGAGTTGAAGTGTACCTATGATGAAAATAACAGGCCTCTCATCTTTTTTAAGTGGGAGAACTTGCACAATTGGTGGCTTTTTTGTCCCACTGTATATTGCCTCAATAGGTATTTGAGAGGCCTTCAGAGTACTTATTTGACCTCATTGTGGTGATTTCCATAGTAAAATTAGGTCCTAATTTTTGACAGCCCAGGTCCCTTTCTCTGAAAGTCCTTTTTCCCTTTATGAATACTGTTTTCTTTGTTATCTTTTCTTCTCTGATGGTTCTTTTCTTAGACAACTGAACCTGTGGTTGACTACAGAATGAGGTTAGGTCTAGCTAACAAGGAGGACATTACCATGACAATATGGTAGATGTTACAGGGAATGAGAACTCTTTTTGTCAGAGATTCAACCCAATATCCTTCGCCCCTAGTGGAATTGCTCATTAAACTATCTCTCACTGATGTCTAAAGATTTTCACATGCTCCCGCAACTTTTCTGAGTGTCTCCTGTATGAAAGTTGGTTTGTTCGTCAAAGTTTCCCGTCATTGTTGGTTGTTTTTTCTAGAGGACCAAATGAATAAAGAGAGCTTTCAGTTCTGTGGAAGAGCAGGAGAATAAATCTTGGAAGTAGCTTTTAGAATTAGTAATATAACCTTTCCTCTTTTCCTGCATTGGAATATGATGTGCCAACTCTTGGCTCTAGGTGAGAAAGAAAATAAATTCTCCAGTGCAGTCTTCATTGATTATATCAGCCACAACTATAACTCAGCTTGTCATAACAAAGTTTGTAAAGGAATATAAACCAGCAAAAAAGCCATTTTGAAGTCAGCGGATATTAAAAATGCTAATGTTATTCAATATCCAATTACAGAGTTTCTGGAAAACCTAATTAAAATTCCAGAAGATAAGAAGTTTCAATGACTTCATTGGACAGGTCAGCCAAAAGCGCCTTATCAGCCATCTGTTCTTAGGATGATAAAGATTTTCATTTGTTATTGTGAACCTTAGACTTTGTCATAATTATGGGGGTGGGATTTTTTAATTCTATTAGTATAAACAAAATATGATCTGCTCTAAACCACAATCCTGTACACAATTATTCATGAGTTTGTCCCTCCTAGTAAAGCATGAACACACATCCATTGGAGGTGGTTTCATTTGAGGTTGTTTTAGACTTCCTTCTTTTACCATGTCTCAGTTGCCTCCCCAAACTGGACTTAGATGGTCAAGATATCTAACGTATGATTCCAGCATGCCCCATGTTGTTGGAGTCACGTTTCAGTATCACTTGCTCCTGAGAATTAAGAGCTGGACGACCCTTTTAATCTCTCTTCACTGGCAGAAGTCCCTTGACATTGATTCTGCCTTGACATATTCATTACCCCTGATTATGCAGTGATATCCATACTGATACAGATTTCTTGCACAGGAATATCCATACTTACCTTCTAACCAACCACAGATTGTTGTTGCCCATTTGTTTCAGATAATTATTTTAAAGCACAGTGAGAATTAACATAGGATAAAATGGAAGGGGAATTAAATAAGAAATAAATGCTATTTTCTGCTAGTTAGTAGAAGCTAATAAAATTAGTATGTTATACTGAATCTGTGGTCACACCTCAGGTTTCATCCAGCTTCACTCCACTAACAGAGCAAGAGAACACATCAGCAAAGTGCCCAGTAATTTTCTTTCCACGTTAGCCATCCCAAAGGGGAATTTTCTGAGTTTGTTAACACTGAAAGAAAAAGCTTGTCCATTTGCTGATGTATTTTCTCATCCTGAAAGTGGACTGAAGCTGTGACCACAGCCTGAAGGACTTTCTTTAAAAAACAAACAAAACTGAGGATAGAGTTGCGTTACTGTAAACCAGTAATGCTCAACTGTGGCCTTCCAGGAATTCTTCCAACTATAATTCTACGATTCGTTGCCATTGGCCTGACTTATTAGTCCTGATTGGGATTGCAGTTGAAGATGGAGTTGAGCACCCTCCTAAAAACTTCATGTTTTTTTCTTATTAAACAAATATATAACATGTTTTCACATCATCTCAATTCCCTAAGTGGTGAGGAACATTCCTGTTACACTGGCATAATGCAACAAACCTCCTTGCTCTGTAAGCATGGAACTATGCGCAAAAAGTAGACACTGGGCTGAGGTTGGGGGACACCTGAAGAAAAGACGAAGCCTTCTTTATGTGTAAATTATTCCTCATTGTTGTCGACTCATTTGCTGAAGCAAGCTGCTGGCTCTCTGGTGGTCAGTAAAATCTGCTGAATGTGATATTCAGCATGCTTTTAAGTTGCTGTCCCCTTCCACTGCTTCATGCTTGGCATGTTCAACATCCATGCATATGCAGCAAGCCGGAACCAAAGGAGAGAGAGCATTATCAGGACAAAGTGCTTTAGCAAGCTATTCAGTAAGGGCTGAGATTTTATTATATGCCGTGATTCTCAGGAAACTTACCCGGGTACCCACCCTTTTTGCTTCATAGCCAGTACTACATCTACTTTTGTTTCTGCACTGTTCACGCGGCTAAATAGACCATTATATAAGCATGCTCTAAATGGGAAGCCACATCATCTCCCATGGTTAACTGGCAATTAGGGATGTGCACGAATATTTGTAACATTTATTATTTGTACGAATTCATCCAAATTCGGACATTCATAGATGAATCAAATGTTGTGACATTCATATAATAACATTCATATGAATATGAATGTTTTAAACATTCATACAAATAGTTTGGACATTTGTTAAACTGGGGAGGTGGGAAAGCAGCTGCGCCAGTCATATCTGCAGTGGATCCAGATTGCATTTGACATGGATTGAGAGCAGATTAAAAGTGGATTTAGGTGGGACGACGCTTTCAGAGTGTGGATATGTTAAGGGATACATATTGGATACATATTTCTTCGTATCAGGTATGTATTCATTCATATCGGATAAGTATTGGATATTTGTACAAATTTGAACAAATTTGTATCAAATAGAATCTTACCACATTCGAAGGGGATCTATTCAAACAAATACAGATTTTCTAAGATTTGGTTTGTTACGAATCTAATGTCAAAAGCCCATTCATGCATGTCCCTACTGATAAGCATTTCTTGGTATAATAATTGAAAAGCTGTGTTCACTGTTCACATATAGCAAAAAAGCATCTCAGAAGCACCTTAGTGATGGTAATAGCACATGTTCTCATCCCATCTCTTATCCATCTTTTCTAACCTAGAATGCTCATGGGGATGGGGGAGTGGACCATTGTGTGGACAATCCAACCTCTGAACCGTCTAAGCCTAGATGTGCTTTGCCTTAATGCATGTAAATGCAGACCGAGACAATGGCTGCCTCCATGTGGAAATGCAAGGTCTTGTTTAGATCTCACAGTTGCTTCCTACCATCTCTGCCAGATGGCAGGGCTAAATCACAGGGCATGCATGGTCACATACTGGTCTAGCACTTGCCCCCACATTGCATCTGATGGTGAAATCCCTGGAACTGCACAAATACCCATTCCCACATTTGTACAGTTCCAGGTATTTTCATCAGAGTTTCACCCCCTTGCTTACACAGTATTTCATCTGGGGGGGGGGGGGGGAACGGAAGCAAGAGCCAGACGAGGTAAATATCACTATTTTGGGAAAACTGGGATCCCCAAATTAGGGATATTCCAGAATTTTGTTCTATAACCTGAGACAATGTTGGGATTATCACAGATATTACATAGTAATCTTGGTTTTTAGACATGTCTGAATATAGCCCAAATGTTCTTAGTTGCATACCCAAGTATGATTGCATGAAAGCAGAAACTACTTGCCAGGCCATAACATGCTTTGGGGCAAATTATGGGTTGCTTCAACAACAGACAAGTTATATAGAGCACAAAGTGGTGAAGCAGATAACAGGTGAGATTATCTCTTCCCCCTGCCCTCCAGCAAGGTTATGTACTTAAATTGACTCTCAATAGCACAGTGGCACTCATTGGGACTTGTGGGGAAAAACTATAATTCATGCTATGTCCCATTTTTTTTAAAAAAAAAGCATTCACAAAGAACATGTGGTCCAGTGTCATGACGCCATAGGTGTCTAAGTTGGTGGTTATAATACTTTGAATTCTCTGTAGGCTAACTGAATACATTTAAAAAAAAATACTACAATTGCTTCATTGTGCTTATTGGCTTGATATAAATCTGTGACATACTATACAGCGGTGTAGTGGAGGGCGAGAAAAGGTCTGAAGAGGTATTTAGAAGAATTCCTTACCTCCTGGGCAATCTTGTCTTTTGTGATTGCTTTGTATATTTTATTTAATGATGTTGACCTTTGTAGCAAATACATTGTCTTGTGGTAAGTCGGGGGGTGTCAGCCATTTGGGATTTCCTGTTTGGATGGTTGAGATTTTTTTTTCTTGTTCAGCTCTATAGTGATAACACTCTGATGACCAAACTGCCCTTTATCACTAGTCTGACAATGGATGCTTCACAGTATTCTATAGCAGGCTGGAAAATAACACAGTATGGTACTTTAAAAGTTTACTGAAATCTTATTTCTCGGACTTCTCATTTATTCTTACTTTGAAAGCAGAATGAGACCCAGAATGCATTTTATTGTACTAGCATTGCTGAACAATGACCATATGTGCTGGAGCTGATAGAAACCGGAATCCAACAAGATATCAAAGGCCATAGGTTAGGACTTCCTTTAATGCACACAAAATAAAATGTGAAGTTCTAGCCCACAAATGAACATTTGTGACATTTTCTATAATTTTAGATCAGGAGTCAAATGGCAAAAAGAATAAAGAAAACAATTGTTTTGTTCATCAAACATGGAACATTTTTGCACTGCTGTTGTCAAAATTTATTTAGTTTTTATGTTTCTATCTGAGCTTTCAGGTGGAGGTTACAATAAAACCAATACAAAAGTAATTTAAATCATTTCATAACAATGACAATAAATAGCAAATAAGAATGCCCAGAAGGGGAAAAGGATTTGGTGTTTTGTTTTGTTTTTGACATTCTATTGTCTTTCTCCTCAGCAAGATCAAGTTCAAATTCAATAGCACACATTTGAGAATGAAGTTGAGGGAAAGTACCATGGAAGTATAGCTGCTTCTTGTCATATGGGCTTTCAGTTACTTGGGCCGTGTCCCCATGCAACTTTGGTACTGTTCCGAACATGGGATTGGCAAGGTTCGTCCCCATGTGTTTTGGATTTGGTCCATACCAAATCCCGCCTAACTGTGCCAGAAGGGTGCCAAATTTGATACCTGAAAAAAGACACCTTGGCACAGTTTGGGAGACCGGCACACATGGCTCAGCAAGCCAGGAACACAAATGGGGACGATCGTGGGCTAACGGGGAGGAGATTGGTGCCCACGTCATTGGGAGGTGGGATTTGGTTGCTGTCCCTGCCCTGTCCATTGAAGATTGCAGCTGCTGACTTTTTTAAATGCCGATTACAAAGGCAGGCTGGAGATTGGCTTAGTTTTTTTTTTAATTGTTTGCCACTTCCACAGAGGTAATTCCAACCCCATTTCAAGAATGCCAAGGCAGGCTGCATAATGGCTTGATTTTTGTTCCATTTGCAACCCCCGTTTCCCCGATCTGCAAGGTGATGATAATAAAGGCTTGATTTTCTGCCTTTTAAAGTTGACAGGTGTTCTCACAATCCCTGGTGGAGCAGAGGTATGCAAAACCGCTCAAGCGCCTGCTGCCACTAAACCTCGTAGCGGTTTTAATTTTTAAAAAACTATTATTATGAATGAAGCTTTATTTTAACTTATTTTTGTGTCTCCCACCCCAGTCCTGGCTGTCAGTGCCTCTAAGGAAGGGGGGGATGTGGCACAGGGGTGAGCTGATGTCAACCCAGCTTCCAATGAGGAGAGGGGTGGCGGAGAGGAGGTGGCGCTGCTTCCCTGTAAGGGTTCAGCACGGTTCTCATGGGGACGCCCCCGTCCGCGCCAAACCCATACCTGTCCCGTGTTGCCGGGAATGTCATGGGGATGCCCGAAATGTGTTCCTGGTCCCATGCCAGCCCATGCATCCCCAAACAGCGCCCAAAGAGTGCCGAATGGCCAGCATGGGGACACAGCCTTGATGGGATCATTTACTAGTGAAGATTATCTGGGTGAAGATAACTGGGCAGATTCTCATGATCAAGTTGGGGCATATGTAGGTGAAAGGGAGGAAGAGATTTCCGTATTGAATTGAGATGGAGATTTCACTGTCTCAGTTACATGGCTAAACACTACAGACTTCTGAAATGTACTTTAAGAATCAGTATATTCATATGCACGTAGAACAATTCATAGGTGAACTTGGGTTACTCAGATTTCTTAAGTATATTTTGAAGGGCTGTCAGAAAACGTCTGTCTGAAGATCCCATTGTCAGTCCTCTGAACAGCAGACAGGCAGTCTTTCCTATGATAGACTTTGGCACATCTCTATTCATAAATTAGCATATCTTTTAGGGATGTGCATGAATGGGAGTTTTGCATTCCATTTTGAATGTAAGAAAATTTGTATTCATATCTGTATCAAGGAGGCTCTGGAAATAGTTCTTTAAACACAAGAAATACGTAAAACAAGTGAAATGGCTTCTCAGAACTCTCAGAATTTTTTATTTTAAAAGCTTTTGTTGAGGGTGGGGAGGGGAAGAAAAATGGGGGCCCAAATTATTACAACCGGGGTTGAAATTTAATTGCACTTGAGTTATGATATCATTCTGAATGCTTGTCCTTGTTTAGTTGTACATTAAGGTACAAATCAATATCCTTTAAACTGCACAGCCAAAAGCATCCATGTAAAATGAAGGCCAAAGAAATTACGGTAGTGGAAGTCTTGCCTCAGCACAGAGAAAGTTCTGTTGATCACTGAAATGTATTGAGTCCACATTGGAACTGCCTGCTTTTTTTACTGGCTGAAAAGACCTTTCATTGTGTGGTCTCAAACTGTTCTTCTCTGTTCATTGCTTCTTTTCAGCCTGGATGTCCTTATTTTTGTCTGCCTGCTTTTTTACAGATTGGGTTGAAAACAGGAGCTGCAGGCTCCAATCAGTCCAAAGTAGGAACTGATTTGTAGTGTAACTGCTCCGCACATTGAGAGTTTTTCAATCATTACTAGTAATCGCAACCCTCCTCACAGCTGAAGAGCAGCAGCGTTCCTAAAACCCTCAGAAAATTTGTTTAGTATCTTCCCTTACAACCCCATCACCGTCAATGCATTCATCACGGGCATTTGAGAAGTGAAGCCTACTTAGCTCAATGTTTGGGCCATAGTTCTGGCTGAAACATAGGCTGCATCCCCAAAAGACTTATTTACTTCTCCACTGTCACTCTACTGTCACTCTATTGAAGTGGACTTTAAAAGTGCCATGCAAATCAGGAATAAGCGTCCGCAAGAGGCTCAGGATAATGCGTGTTTTTAACGCACCTTCCATCCCCATAGGATCCCTGTTTTCTTTGCGCGGATCTTTTTCTCCCCGCCCCTGCTCTTGTTCATAGGGTGCCAGCGGGAATGGGGAGGGACTGCGCTCGGTGTGGCCACAACCAGGAAGACAATCCCTGACAAGTGCAAAGGAGAAACAGCGATCGGCTCTCTGTTCGTCTCCCAGATCTCCCCCCCCCCGAAATGGCTTCTCGTGATGGAAAACATTCACTCTCACCACTTTCCCTGTTATTGCTTTCAAAAATCCACCCTGCCCAGCACACGAGCGCTGACAATCCCTGACAAGTGCAAAGGAGAAACAGCGATCGGCTCTCTGTTCGTCTCCCAGATCTCCCCCCCCCCCCCCGAAATGGCTTCTCGTGCTGGAAAACATTCACTGACAATCCCTGACAAGTGCAAAGGAGAAACAGCAATCGGCTCTCTGTTCGTCTCCCAGATCTCCTCCCCCCCCCCCCCCGAAATGGCTTCTCATGCTGGAAAACATTCACTCTCACCACTTTCCCTGTTATTGCTTTCAAAAATCCACCCTGTCCAGTGCACGATCGCTCATTCACTCATCACTTTCCCTGTTATCACTTTAAAATCCACCCCTAGCAATAATCCACCTATTTCACACCTCACAGCGATTGCAACAATGTTGCAATTCTGCGTGATTCTGGCTCTTTAGTTCTGAGCTTTAGAAAGTGAAGCTGCTTGTGTTTCTGCTGTGTGTGCAGGCGGCAATCCCCGCCCCTTTTGCCACGGAGCGTCCAAAAGGTAAATGTAGCGAGGAAAACCCGCGACTTACAGAAAGAGCGCTGAAAGAGTTGTTTAAAGTGCATGTATTTTGTCGCGCGATTTACACGTTTTGTAGTGCTGGAACCTCATTAAAAACCCTGGCTTGGGGGCGCTCAGAGGCAAAAGGAGAGTCTTGGCAGACTTTTTATTCCTTGGGGACAGGCCCATAAATCTATGTTTGAAGGTTTTCATCTTTTCACATGTCCATGCTCAATATATGAACACTGAGGTGGAACAAGGAAGCTACAGAAGGTTAGGCTTGAGATTTAGATTTAGAATGGGCTCACTCTGTGTGTTTCTAAGTAAACCATTAAGATTTTAATTATATATTTAATGGTGAGTAGATGCATGCATATAAAGTGTGGGGATACCTAAAATATACTCTACATTGCAGGGTGGTTATAAAGGCTGGTGAAATAATGGTGCTTTGAATATGTGAAATCTACTACCTTATTGCATTTTATTGCATGTAGCTGTCACAGACGTATTCCAGTACTAGTCTTACTTTTAGGAAGGACGTCATGGCTCCTTTAGACAGACCAAGCTGGTAGATAGGAGTGATGGTGACATGCCTGTGCACTTACTTTAAGGAATGTGAATATGGATATGAAAGGAATGATCACCTGCCCATCTGTTTGGTTCCTGAGAATGAGAAAATTGGTAAAATCGTGGACAGAAAAATGTATTGGACTAGTTCAGGCAGAACCGTAGACTGAGCAGAACCAGGGACCGTGAGAGCTAGTTGAGAAATGAGGTGGTTAACAATAATTTTTTTACCAAGTGCTGTAAAACATAGAGGGAATCCAGTAACCAGCTCTGCTGATAGACTGTTCTACACTCTCTGGAAGGAAGCATGTTACATTGGAGAAAAGCAGCTCGGTGCATAATAAAGAGCAGGAGTCCTTGGGATCTTAAGCTACACTGGCAGAAGGTGAGAAAATGCCCAAGGCTGAATTCAGCCTCCAGTTGCTTTACCCCATGCTAACTCAACTTGCTTGTGAGCACAGTAGCCTGGCCTTCCTCTGAACTGCCTCGGGTTAAACAAGGTGGCTTATGGGTAATCCAGTCACAAGAGAACAGCCAGAATATCTGAGTTTTATGGGCCTATTCACTTCGTCATTCCCATTAGCATCCAGCTAATGAGCCTGCATTTGTTGATATTTGTTTTAATTGTGCCTCTGCTACTTCTGAAGCTGTTCCTGTCTTCTAATTATTCTTAGTTTTATGCTTGTGTTTAGCCTAAACCTTTCCTTCCTCAGCTTCAAAGTCTCACTCCATGTTGCTTCCTCCTCTGAGATTCTGAATAATTTCTCTTCTTTGCTTGATAATGTTACCTTGAAGATGTTTTTGAGCTTTGATTATATCCCCCATGACTCTTGCTCGCTCTACACATTTATTGCAAAACTTTATAATTTTCTCACAATTATTTTTGCCTGTGCATAGTGTTCACATGGACAAGCATTCTAGGACTACCTGGTGACTGTGACGTAATAGCTTACTTCAAGCCCGTTTTGTCATTTACTTTAATCCTTTTTCAGTCCGTCTTTAGACACCAGCGCTCACACCTTTTTAGTCCAATTAGTTTCATTTGTGGATTTTCCTCCCCTCAGTTATACAGGTGTCAAGCTGTTATAGAGTGTTAATCCATTTTCATTTCTGTGTTGTGGTCTGGGAAGAGAACTAAAGGTGGCTGAATCATACTATACGGGGTGGATACTGCATGAATTTGCCTTCCCTTTCACCAATGTGTGATCACACTGTTGAGTCACATAACCTTTATCCTATCAGAGCGTAGGGGGTGTTGTGATGGTGGAGAGGGTGCTGAGTTCAATGCTTCATTCAGAATGTGTTGTTTTTCCTTAAATGTGCTGGGATTTCTTACTCATTCCAACAGGAAGGTGGAACCACCTGACTCATTTATACTGCACAGTTGAATGCACAGTCATGATCAAGACGTCACACACAACAATGATGGATCATCGTGGTGTTGCGTTATCCAATCGGGACTGCGTATTTCTGTTGATGCTGATTTAATGACACTCGCTGCACAATATAAATGAACGCCGAAGCTTCCCTCCAGTCCAGGCAGAATGGCGAGAACAGAACAACGAGAGCAGGAAGGGCAGCTCAAATGTGATTGGCTGCCTCAACCTGCATGATGGCGCACACCAACTCAGCTCTCGCAGCTTCCACTGGGAAAGCTACAGAGCTGCTTTTCAAGTTGGGATGCTGAGAAGTAGGTATGCTGCACTTTTACTTTTAACTGTGGAATTGTTCCGCTAGTCTGGAGGCAGCCCTTGTCTCAGTACTTAGGCTTACCTGATGTGCATTTAAGGGTGGTTCCACACTGGGCCTAGTAGATACAGATCTACTAACACCCCTTCTGTCTGCACCCGCAAGGGAAGGATGCACAGCACCCACCTCAATCCGTCCTCCCGAGGCCCTCCCCCCAGCCTCCATGATTGGCTCCTCTGGAGCCAATCATGGCAAGCCGGGGGCCTCCTATCTTGGGGCTCACCCTCACCCCAGAAGCTGCAGATCGTGGCTGCTTGGGTCAGGGGGCCTTCACCTACCCACCCAGGGATGATTCTGGCTGCTGGGGGCCTGGTGCACTTTGCGCATGCATGCAGTACGACTCCCTATTGGCCAGGCCCACACGCATGTGCAGAGGGCCTCCTAAAGCCAGGCGCGGGCCTACCTCCAAGGTAGTCTTTCCTTAATCCGGATTAAGGGCCTCTTAACACCCATTAGAGACACATCTCGCGTGAGCCAATGCAGATGCATGGGTCTCTAATGGAGGTTGTAGTGCGGATGAGGTTTTTCAAATCTGTCCTTAATGGGTGCTTAATGGGTATTTAGTGGCCAATGTGGAACCACCCTAAGTCTGCAGCAGCCCCTTCAGATGCAAAATTATCCCATGCCTGGAAAGGAATTGCTGCTGATCCAGTCTGAGAACTTTCCAGCTTCTAGTTGGTGTCCCATTCTACCCCATTATGGCTAAGTATGTATTGTTTCAATGTCATGCTCAAAGTCTTAGCAACCCTGCACCACGATAAAAGAAAATGACAGATCTGTTAAGACGCTGCCACTTTTCTTGATCAGCATCTGTGATTGTAACAGAGCACTGTACTTAGTTATATTGATTTGCCTCTGAGAGCTCTTTCTGCCGTATAAATCTCATCAGAAATCTTTAAAGATCTTGCACTACAAGGCCATTGTTTCTTTTTTCCTTAGAAAAGGAAGCATGGGAATAGAAAGACAAAGAATCAGAAGCAGGAATATTTTTTCAGTGTTTCACCTAGAATCACACTTTCTCATACTGCATCTGATAATATGCATATTTTAGCATTCGGAAAACTGGTTTAAGCACATCAGGTTTATTGTGATTAACCTGTGAGACAGAGAATCTTGCTTGTGCATTTTCCCTATAATTTAGAAAGAAACTCCTATCAGCTTTTCCAAATTGTAAAGGAGCCAACAGTTCTTTCTGTTCAATTCACCATTGATAATGTTCAGTATTATAATATAGTCTAAGGATTGGCCATTTCTCCAAAGGCTGCTTGGCCCTCAATATTTTAGGAATATTTCCTTTTTGTGTAACTGGGAGACCATCTTCTTGTCCAATCTTATACAAAGGCTTATACAGACTCTTTTCTTCCTTATTTGACAGGCAGAGTATGCATTATTGGGAATACATGTGATCACACTGGGCTTTTTTTTACTGTGGGGACCGTACGGTGTTAAGGGATGAGAATCCGTGTTTAGGGTTTCCCTCCCCCAATAGCTTGCTTCCAAAGATAGTGATTTCATTGAAAAAATCCACCCCTCAAAACAGCCACTATAAAAATCCACTCCTTAAAGCTGCACTGTAGTGATCTACCCACTTCACACCTTATAACAATGTTGCAAATTTGCGCAATTCTGAAAGTTCTGACCTTTAGAAAGGGAAAAGAAAGGAAAGCAGCTGGAGGTTCTGTTTTAAAGGCTGTGGCTGTGAAGGGGGCTTGAGTTGCTGCTGCTGCTGTGTGCCCTGGGAAATGGGGAGAGGAGGAGAAAGAATCGCTGGCTGCCCACTGCCGTTTTTCCTCCAGACAAGCGGCAGCCACCCAGCCACCCAGCTAGGCTCCCTGAAGGGGTCCCTTATGGGTGGTGCATTCATGCCAGGAGAAAGAGGGCAGGGCAGCCCTGAAAAGCGGCTTTTAAAAAGTAGCCACTTGAGTTCCCCCTTGAGTCACGTACGCCATGTATGATCCTCAGAATCCGGATCCAACGCGATTAAGCTGAAAGTAATGGGAACAGGCAAATTCGCATTTGCATCGAGTTCTATTATTTCGGTTTAAGGAAACTGGATTAAGTTTATAATGGGGATGCACCCTCTGTTGTTCTTCCACACTGAAGCCTGATGAACTCTCTGTAGCAACAAGCGTTCAGCACCCATTAGCTGCTGCCAGACTGGATTTCTCCATCCCTGAGTGGTTGATCTATAGCAGGCCTTTCCATTGGTTATAGGATCCTCTGTAGCTTCCCAGCCCTCTGTCCCAAGCAGGACTCACCCTGAGACTTAGGCAGCCTCCAAACTAGTAGAATAAATCTGCAGTTAAATCTTTAAGCGCAGTACTGTATACTCATTGGGCAGTGATGACTGGGTGTCCTGACTGGAAAGGCAGCTCTGTAGCTTCCCCTATCAGAGCTACAAGAGTTGACGAGACACGGACCATCACGCGGGTTGAGGCAGCCAATCAAATTTTGAGCTGCCCTTCCTGCTTAGCAGGTATCTGGTCTTCTTTTCTTGCCATCCTGCCTTCATTGGCTTGAAGCTTTGGGTTTTCTTTACACTGCGCAGTAAGTGTTGTTGATCCAGCATTAAAGTAAGCGCACAGTCTCGATAGTATAATGAAACACAATGATCGATTGATTGTCGTGTGTGATGGCTCTATCAGGACTGCACGTTCCAATGTGCAATATAAATGTGCAGCCTTGATTTTTCCCATCTGTGAAAGGCCTAGATAATTGGAGACTTGGTGATGCACTAAGGCTGTGGTCACATCTAAGCTGTAATCTGGCTTCAGTCCACTTTGAGAGCGAGTGAACACATCAGCTAAGTGACCAGTAACTGTCTTTCCACATTATCTATCCCAAAGGTGAATTTTCTGAGTTATTTAATACTGAAAGAAAACAACTTGTCACTTTGCTGATGTGTTCTCTCACTCTGAAAGTGAACTGAAGCTGGATTAATTCTTAAGTGTGACCACAGCCTCTGTTTTTTAATTTTCTGTTTGTCCCATAGAAGAAGAGTTGGCTTTTCTAGCCCGCTTTTCTCACCGGTTGAAGGGAACTCAAAAACTTCTGTTCTTCTCCCCACAACAGAACACCCTGTGAGGTAGGTGGGGCAGTGAGAGCTCAGAAGAGAGCTGTGACTAGCCCAAAGTCACCCAGCTGGCTTCGTGGGGGAGGGTGGACTCAAACCCAGTATTCCCAGATAAGAGTCTATCTCCTTAGTCTCAAATTTACCCGGGAGAGTATCTAACCACGTGTCTCAACATACCCTGTGACAATTAGCTTCTAGTGTCTTGACCTTTGGCATATGAGCCGGTATAGATATATCCTTAATGCTGGTCTTAAGCTGTTTTTGAACTGAGTTAAGCACTTTTTTTGTGTGATTTTCAAATATTTTCAGTAATGCTTCCAGTGATGAAAATCTGGGAAAAGTGCAAATAAGTCATGCCTGCAAAACAAAAGCCGGTGTCCTGAGAGTCAAAGCCATGTTGCGTGTTGATCTTGCAAGAGACATTAGCTTGGATGGGTCATTAAAGGAGAAACAGATGTTTTTAAAAAGCAATTTTGAAAAAAAAATCACTGATTAATTTGAATTCAAACCTATAGGAACTGCCAGGAAGCAAGTTCTAACCTATCCAACTCTTCAGTTTGGTGGGTAGGCAAAATAAAGTATAAGAGACTACTTGTTCTTTGATAGAATAAACAAGTCACATTAGATTTTTATGAAGTCTCAAGAGCGCATCTCCTAACACACATAGTTTCATGCACTATTAACCCAGCAGGTCTTTTGTTCTTTTGATCTTCTCCTAAATGTCAGTTTCCATGATAGATGGAACTATTGTGTGTGAGTTAAGGAAAGAGTTGTTTATTTCAGCGCCTCAGGGACTAGACCTTTATGTAAAGGGTGGCTGCACATCTTGTACATACTGGCAGCTTCCAGGACCATACTAGTATGGCAAGAGCCACTGGCCTCAGTCAGTACAAAATGATCGCAGCAGCAATTGGATATTTTAACTTCCTGTGATGCCCCCAATGTTTGTAATGTTCATTCCCGAGCTTTGTGAGTAATTAAGATGGCCACCACTGATTGACAAGCACATGACCAAGTATCCATTGATATCAGAGGAAGTCCACAGAGGCTGGTGGCTAATGCTCCCATCCCAAGTTTAAATTATTCTCGTTTCCTGTCATAGCACTCCCTGGCAGAGGATATTATTTTCCTCAGAGGGTGCACAGATTCAGTAATTCACCTGAGGGAAAGGTACATTGGAAGCCCCTGTTAATTCACATGGCCTACAAGAGTTCAGGTGAGCACTGGCAGGTAATTAATTTCACTATCAAACTTCCTATAAGACTGTTTTCTGTCATATTTGACTAGTATCTGCTTTATTTATTTATTATTTACATTTCTGTCCCACCCCATACCAGAAGGTCTCTGGGTGGGTAACAATTGTTAAAATAACATATTCAAAGCTTTGTTTTAGTTCAATCCTATTATTCTTTGGCTTATAGAGAAGAGGCTGTCGTCTTTCTCTACCTCAGCGGTTCTCAACCTTCCGAATGCCACAACCCCTTAATGCAGTTACTCATGTTGTGGAGACCCCCAACCACAGGGGCAGGGCAGCTCAGATGAGGATGGGGCGGGAAGGCAGGAGACTCGTCACAACCCCTCTGAAAGGGGAGTTCAACCCCCAAAGGGGTTGTGACCCACAGGTTGAGACCTGCTTCTCTATGTGATGTCCCTTCAGATTTTTGAAGAGGGCTGCTTCACGACTTTTGGTTTTTCCAAGACTAAGCATAGGCAAAATCTGCACAGGGAGTAGGGAAGCACAACAACTGAATACCTCCCCCCTTTTGCATTACTAGAACAATGTAGCAGAATTTGTTATGTGTAGGCTGCTGTCTGCTCAGTTCTGAATACTGGTCTAAACTGGAAGTGGAGAAGAGTTTGAAGAGCTCTGAGAGCTCTTTAAACCACTCTACTACTAAAGTGTCAATAGCACCTCTGGTAGCATGGTGGGGGAGAGCACAGCATTAGGGACGTGCATGAAAATTTGTATTTGTTCAAACAGATCCCCTTCGAATGTGGTAGGATTCTATTCGATACAAATGTATTTGTACGAATTCATACAAATATCCAATATGAATGCATATGTATCCAATACGTATCCGATATGTATCCCCAGTTTAATGATTGTCCAAACTATTCATACAAATGTTCCAAAACATTCATATTCATACGAATGTTAATGTACGAATGTCATACATTCGATTCGTGTCCGAATGTCCGAATTCGTGAAAATTAATATGAGTAACAAATGTTACAAATATTTGTGCACATCCCTACACAGCATCCATGCAGACCCTGTGTTCTTCCCCCACCTGGCATGTTCAAAGGGTTATGCAGGCACTTTGCCCTCACTGCACACTCAAAGCATCATTAAGCCACTGTGCAGATCCTTCTGTACTTATTTCTCTTAGGCTGTAATCACACCTTCACTTTAAACCTTCAGTACATCTTGAGGACTGACTACTCACACTTTATTGTTTCTATCCTTTCTATTTCTGACTTTCTGTTTGGGAAAGTCCACATGGAGGGTGGAAAGTCCATAAATAAAATGAGTAGAAATGATAAGATGTGAGTAATCAAACATGACGATGGACTGAAGAAGGTTTAAAGTGAAGGTGTGACCATGCCCTTAACCTCTCATCACAGGCCTTCATTTATTATTGCCTATTCATCTTTGCTGTGTTTCTTTGAGCCTGTTTTAGTTTGTCTCCTTAAAATGAAATGTCCACAAGTGAACTGTCTTATACCTGCCATGATCGCTATTTTTTTTCCCACTGCAATGTCACATTGTCTCATATTCAGCTTATGGTTGTCAAAACTCCAGGTCACACAGCACGTGGGAACTATCTATACAATGAGATATCAGCTCTTTTTGTTTGCTTAATCCCCAAGAAAAGCTTGTTACCTGCCTGTTGCCTGTACCCCACAGAGAATTCTTTCTACTTTTGCTGCTCTTTTATGATCCCTTGCCTCAAAACATAGAAAGCAGGACGTTATTAGTGTTACTGTGCCATAAATGTCAGAAATATAAGAGTGGAAAACCTCTTGGCACGGCATAAAATCTGTAATGCCTGTCCTCCATTTTGACCCTTGTAGCAGCTCTTTTCTGTGACTGAAATGCATTTTTATAGTGCTAGTAATGTGCTTTTCTGCTACCTAAGGAGAAGGTACCTGAAAATAGTGATGTAAACATCATATCCCGTGTGTTTCTATTCAGAAGTAAAAGTCATTCCATTTAATAGGTTCTACTTGCAGTTCTACACAGATACAACTGTGCTAGGTTCTCCCCTCAATCACGTCCGTGTTTCATAAACATAAGCTGTTTTTATCCAAACTTTTTGTTGAAATAATTTTTAAAAGCAAGTTAGAAAAGAACAGTTTATTTAGTAGTATCATATAAATAACTTGTTACAAAAATTGATTTGCAAAAAAGGTAAATTCACTTTTCTTGTGTATGTGTGAGAAATTACTGCTCAAACAAATGAAGGAGGAGGACATAACACTGAATACCAAATATTACAGTTTTTGAATCCTCAGCACGGCATGGTGGCCATAACCAGGGAAGAAATAAGGAAATCATTCCAGCAAAAGGGAATAATACAAAACAATATTTTGCATCAAGTGCAATCCTAACATGTACTCTGATTACTCATGATTTGGGCTGCATTCACAGAAAGAAAGAAAGAAAGAAAGAAAGAAAGAAAGAAAGAAAGAAAGAAAGAAAGAAAGAAAGAAAGAAAGAAAGAAAAAGAAAACTTTCGAAGCAGCTTAGAGACTGCTTGAAAATGGTTGGGAGGTGGGATTGGTCACAGGCCAGTCAGCCCCTGCCCCCATGAACATTTTAGGCTATTGAAGGGATGAGAATATGAAACCATCTTCCATATGCTACCATCTCTAAGGTGCTTTTAAACTTTTTTTTGCTGCATGTGAATGCAGCCACAGGCAGTGGAAGTGTTGCTTCAAGGTTGGCCATTTGCAGTATATTACTAAAATGTCTACCAGTCTGGTTTGAGCGGAGCACTGGTAACAGTCAGACTTTTGTGGTGTGGTGAAGTTATGACTGCCTTCATACAGCCATGAAAACGTCTGTCTGAGGGACTGGAGCCCAGGGTCTCGCCACAGAGGCAGAAGGGGGTGTTGTTTACACAGCCAGCGCCTCCTGGTCTTGAAGATTTCAAAGCTATGGAACAAAAGTTCCACAGCTTGGAATTTTCTGCCTGGTTCAGTTTGGCAATGAGCTGGAAATCCTGGGAGTCAGACGTTCTCTCCGTGGTACTAAATTAGGATGGAAACCAGAGGCCGTGGTGTCAGTGTGAATGAGAGAAAAAAATTATCTTAGAACTATTCATCATGCCTTGTGTGCAAGTTGCCTCCAATGGTCGCCATTGCACCCCAGAGGCGGCTGGTAGCCACAACGGGGGTTGGCACGTATACCCACCCGCCTGGTTCCAGAAGTTATTAAGGAGCATCCTTTTATGTTGTGTGGATGCAGCTGGAGACCCACTCAGCCCATTCTGTGCACTTGTTTAGGGGCACTGTAATCTTTGTGTGTTTCAGAGTTGAGCCCTAGCACTTGCAAATGGAGGCCAGCCATCTGCCACAAGTCAAACCTCATCACCAAGTCACTTGCGTTGTGGGCGTTACAGGCCTGCAGTACCTCATCCTTCCTATATATACCTATCTTCAATGAAAATGTTTCCCACAATTTGAAGTTTGCCTTCCGTTTGTTTTTTGTCTCTGCAGAATGCAAAGAAATGTAAACAAAAGTTGCCACATAGAAAGAATTACTACTCAAGTCTTGCCAAACGGTGGCATTCCCGTTAATTTATGCTTGGGTCTACTCAGTTAATTAAAAGAAATCAATAGCAAAAAAGGACATTTATTTTACAACAGGCATTTGCAAGTTGATGCACCCCCCCCTCCCAATAGCATGTGGTTGAGATGCGCACAGCATTTATTATGAGGCCATGAAAACAGAAAACCAACTTTCAGCGTAATTAAAATCATAAAACATAACAGTTACAGTGGTTTTTGAAGCATTTGCTTTTCTAAAGTTTTCTCAAGAATCAAAATAGCTTCACATTGCAGTTTTTTTGTCTTTTAGATGTTTGTTTTTACCTGAATGCCTAATAATCCTATACATTTTTAACAAACACTAAACTGATAGATCTTAGAAAACTAAAAGCTTATAGAAAGTGTATCTTCAATGTATTTACATCAATAGTGCAGTCTTGTAGGAAAGGCCAAAGGGTCCCATGCCCTGAAAGGGCCTTCTTTGCTTTACTTCCAATTTTGCAACAGATATGCACAAAACATAAAAGCTCATAATATTTTAATCCAAAATGAAACTCAGCGGCACTTCATATCTGCTTGCCATTATTCAAATAACCGGTTCTTGGTTTGGTTTCCTTCTGTCTCCAAATAGTAGCTTGGTTTTGAGAAATTGAGAGCGTTTTGTGGTATAGAAATGAACAGCATCGCCATACCAGGGGCCAATAAAAATGAAAGCAACCTTCCAGCTATATTTATAACTAGCCCCTCATGTTAAAAAAGGGAGAAATTTCTTATTATCATTCCCTCAAGCCAAAAGAGTGTGTGTGTTCGTGTGTTCTAATACCTGAAACTAACAAGACAGTTGTTCAGTCGTCACTACTTTTACTTTAAGCCGAGTTCTTAATACATGACAAATGTCAGATGAGACTTTCAGTGTGGTTATTGCAATGTGTTGGTGCATTGAAGATTGTCTCTCAGCAGAACCTAAATTAAATTGCTAGCACAGAGAATGTAAGGAGTCAGTGACATAAAAATAACAACTTGTTTCATTCACTGCTGATAGTTATGGCAGAGACTGCATTTCTCTCTTTCAAAAAAGCCTCCAAAGTGCTTAAAGGTCTGTTTAATCATGATGTGTTTCCCCCTTGCTCTGTCCCTCTATGTTCAAGCAAACATTTTACAAGTGATGGGTAATCACATTTTAAAAATTGAATGCACAAATTCTTTTCAACTTTATTACCCCGTTTGTTGATACCAGGCTTCTGAACTAAGGATGCCTTGTGAGACAAGGGAATATATAAGAAATTATATTGTATCCATAGTAAACAGCACTCCCAAAAGAAAAGCGAACTACCCAATTTTAAGTGTATTTCCGTAGAATTATGCTCTGCTGAATCGAAGTACAGAAACAGTACTTATGAGCACAGTCTAAGTGTGGAATGGAATTGCTTCCCATCTGGGTTTCGGTATTTTCCCTACCATAAGACTTTAAATATGATTTCTAACAGGCAGGGAGTGAGTCTGCTCCTCAGTGGAAAGAACTGCTGGTCACAGCCTGAAATGGTTGTAATTTAAGAAAGGTGATACCAGATGGTTCGCCTGAATAACTGAATAAATCATTCTGCGCAAAAGAATCAGCTACGGGCACCAAAATGAATAGGCTCAAGTACTTGAAGGGGCACATGAAGTTTCCTGAACACGAATTGCCATTCTATGCATGTTCATTCATAGCACTAGAAAACCATGTAGAGTTCTGTGGGGTTTACTCACAAATATATTAGTTCTTAGTTTGCTTAGATGTTATTTTAGTAGTTTAATAGTTTACCTGTCTGTTAACTAGAAAAAAGAAAGAAAGAAAATAACGACCTTTGTCAAACATCAGCCAAGTATTAACTCATGCCAAAAGTACTTATATTTACACACACACACACACACACACAAAAAAAACTTTGCCAAAGTCAAACAGAACAAAATAAAAATAAAAAAGCTCAAAAGAAAATCACTCCCCATCCTCATTCTTATTGAATGGCTAGGAGCAAAGTTTGGGTAATTAATGCAAACATGTCAGCATCTGGAGAATGCCAAAATTCATTTTTTAATTCAGTTGTGCATCTTAGTTTAGATGCCAGTATGCTAAATAATTTCTATAATATTTATGCACAAGTTGTGGGTGGCTTACTGTCATTATATTGACAAGATGAAATACTTTGTCAATAAAATGCATAGTTTTAGCTCAGATCATCTACTTAGTGTCACTAATTCAGGATAGGGTAGCACTGTAGCTGTTAAAGTGTCATAGAATTAGTCTGTTAATCCTAGCTAAATCATCTTAAGCCATCAAAAAGAATATGCAGTATCAGGAGAAAAGTACAATCAGCACTTGTACTTACAATCCACACAATGTCGTAAGTATCTCTGGTGCATTTGGCACAGTTTAGAGTGCATTGCTTTCTATGGTCTATTTGAGATGGACTTGGGGCAAATGCCACGACAAAATCCACCTTGGATTCCAAAAATGCAATTGTTTAGGCAAATTCTGTCAGGTATAACGTTGGAATCTTCCCCTGGTTTTCTGGAACATTACATAGAGCAGTGGTGGAAAGCAACACTCACAATCCCTGACCGTGGGCCGTATGGAACTTCTTGAGAAACATAGGTTAGTCACCCCCTTTCATTACCTGTTACAAAGTCATAGGAGATCTAGTGTGCTGGCTGGCAATTCGTTATTGGATTCTCCTGACTAGATCCCTATATGTCATGTCATGTAAGGATGTGCAAATGACTGCGATCAAAGCGTTAAGAACAGCCCTGCCTTCTTGTCAGGAAGCCTGGTTTTTGTGTGGATTTTTCTGACATCTACCAGACACCTGAGAGCAAGAAGTGCATATCTGCAAAGAATTGATAGGTGCAACTGGGATTTACAGTGACCATCAAACCAAGTCTCCCCTCATCCCCTGATTCCACTTAGTTGTTTGTTTTATTAACCACATCCCTTGTCTGTTTCTGCCATCTTCTACAAATGTGCATTTGTCTTGAATTTTCCAAGCCTTGGCAATTTACTGTATCTTGCTTTTTTTGCTAGTCTTTATCATGGCATCAGAGAATGAGCCGTTTGTTATATTCTCCAAGATTTACATCTACTTGGCTCTTTGAGAGAATAACGGAAACTTGGCCCCTTTCTGTGCATACGTTTATGGCAACCTAGGAAGTGGTCCAGGGGCCTGCCTTCCGGACACTAGTGTGGAATAGCAGAAGCGGTGCCCCTCCATAGTACAAAGCTATGGACTGGGAGAGGATGTCAAAATGGTACCCTATCCAGCTCCTGCAATAGACCTTGGCAAAGAAGTCCAACAGCATACTACTCGAATTACCCTGGATTACAAAGGGGGTGTGGAAAACACAATCCTCTGTAGTCCAGAATACAATAAGGTGTTGGTGGTGATAATGTACAAGGACATACATCCAGAAGTGGATGTCAGTGCACTGCCAAAAAAAACTAAGCCACAAATGCCAAAGAACAGAAATTTTCAGTCCCTGGGCTTGGCTTTCAAAGCAAGTGACTTGGGCTGGGCTCTCCAAAATGTGGACAGTCCTTAACCTGTGCTAGCGTTAGCCTGGCCTTTCATGGACCAGGCTACCTGGGACAGGTCAGCATGGTGCTGAATAGCCTTCACCATATGGAAACAGCCTTGGATAGTTTTGTTCTGCATCAAGAAGTGTGAAACTTTTTATTGTTTTTTGCATTTGCTTACAGAATAAGGTAAATGGCCCTTTGGACACTTCAATTAACATCAACATTTAATTAAAAATAATTTGCACTTAATACTGTACTTCTGATATCTCTTTTTAGTTATTATTATTATTATTATTTTTTACTGTACTGTATTGCTTCAGATTACTATACTTTCAAGTTGGCCACATTTGCACCTGGCATGTTGGGCAGAGATCTGACCTATCTTTCTGATTAGTATTTATTTATTTACCTCACATTTTGCATATTTTGTAAAAGCATCAGTCTTGACTTGCATGCATCTTTTTACGATGCACAATATAAACAAGCAACTTTCTAGTTGACCACTGTGGTCTGTGAAGTCAAGAGTTTGATACCTGGAAAATAATTTGAGATTGGTTCCTTTTTTGTAACATGTATGTGCATGTGGTCTCTCTCACACACAAAATGCTTATCTGCAATAAAACTGAAATTAAGGAATAGTACTAATTAATTATCCTTCTTTCCAAATGCCCTCTGGGAGGGAAATCACCTCCTGCAAAATATATCACTACAAAACTGAGGAGTTTATGGAAGAGTGCAGTGATCGGTGCACATCATACTAGAATGCCTGGGGTAGTTATCTATGACTGTAAGAAAATCTAGAAAATCAATTCTCAAACTTTTTTTTAAAAATTGTCCCTCATTTTGTACCTGACTTTTTTTTTGGGGGGGGGATAATAAGGAAGAGTGTTCCTACTGCATTTTGTACCTCATTAAGATGCTGTTACAGGAGTGTAGTATTAAAACTGTACTTCTGACCTTTGGCAAAGAAAAATTAGATTTTTGTGCATCTTCTAAACACAATGGTTCAATAATTACTATCCTTGTGGATGCAGTTATAATGACAGCTTACTGGTTCTGGCAGTCAAAAATAGCAACTAAATGAGTCCATGGCTTAAAAAAATTAGTAACATTTAGCATGAAATCAGCAATAATTAAATATGTTAGACAGACATGGCCACAGACATTCAGCATTGAATAGTCTTCTGGTGATTGTGGTTTAGTATTTTCAATGCAGTATAACATGAAAGACCTCTTCCTATAACTGCCCAAGTCCTGGGTAAAGAGTTCTGGGAAATATATAATGTAAAAATTGGTCTTATTGGACAATATGGTTATGGCAAACACTTTAAGGTACTTCTTACCTAACGAAGTGCACTTTAATAATTACTAGGGCTGTTTTATCCAAATAATTTGGAATCACTTCCAGTCTATATACACCAAATGATTACAGCTTTTTGTAGTTTAAATACTTTCACTATATAAGCAATAAAATGAAAATGTCATAAAATCATATGAAACTACATAAATCTAATAAAGAGTCCATCTATTATTATGCAAGAAGGCAAGATATATATATATATTTATATATAAAGTCTAAAAAGGTGAGATTAACTATAGTAGAGACCTCTTAAGGAGGTCAGCTGAATCCCCATTGTCTCAGGTTCTTTTCAGGTTCTAACTCAGATGAATAATAGGTGAAAAACCATTATACCAGAGTTTAGTTAAGGCAGAACACCTCCTGAAGGCAAGGGCTGCCAGCAGCAGCCCCATCCATTCAGGAGGCGCGCAGGACACAGGCGCGCTGCATCCTGGGTTCCTCCTCGCAGAATCGGGGCGACGGATGGGCTAGGGTGTGCTTTAGGGAAGCTCACCCTGGCTCCAGAAGGGGGGATCCACCGCTTCTGGGGCGAGGACGAGCTGAAAGGTACAAGCTCCCCGGCTCGCCATGCTTGGCTTCAAGAAGCCAGGCATGGTGGGCCGGGGGAGGGCCCCGGAGCATGGATGGAAGACAGGTGCTGTGCGTCCGCATAGCACCCACCTCCAATCCGGATCTATTCCACCCTCCTGCCGTGTGTGCGGAGGGGTGGGGAGGGGAGTAGATCCGCATCTATTAGATGTGGATCTACCCCGTAAATCTGGATCTACCAGGGATCCGGATTTAGTAAAACCAGGTGTTCTGGAACCCGGTTTTACTAAACCCAGGTGTGGTAGATCGGGATTTATTTGCCCCTGTGTGGAAGCACCCTTAGTACCCATTAAGGACTCATTTGGGTGAGAGCCGGATGACCCCATTTCCACCACGGCACCCATTAGAGACACATTTGTTTCCACCGCACCTCGGGAAATCTGGATCATATGGGTACTTTTTGACCTTTAATCTGGATTTTCTGTAGACCCCATTAATGGGGTCGACAATGGGGTCTTCAACCAGAAAATCTGGCTTAAAGAGAGCCTGTTCCATGCTTGTGTGGCAATGGGGTCTAGAGGAGGCTAGGGGGATGGGGCACCCATGGGGGAGAGCCCCGAAACCTAAGCTTCGAAGTCATTTCGAAGTCACTTCGGAGTCTGTGCAAAATAGCTCTGGAGTGTCTTTGAAGTCTGTGCTGAACTCCGAAGATCAGCGCAGACTTCAAAGGAGCTATTTTGCACAGACTTCAAAGTGACTTCAAAATGACTTTGAAGTGACTTTGAAGTGACTTCGAAGCCACTTCGGAGATTGCACCTCCTGTCCCCCCCAAACACCTGGGGTGACAGGCAGACCCCTCATGGGTAGATCTGGATTTCCAAATGGGTGCTCTGGTTTTTCCACGGCAGGGAGGCTAGCACCCATTGCTATTGGGTGCTAGACCACCCATGGAAACACATTGGGTACTTCCTATTAATCCAGATCTACTAGATCCGGATTAAGGAATGTACCCATTCCTTAGATCCGGATCTTCTTAGATCCAGATTAAAGGAGCGCGGTGGAAAAACACCCCTAGTGGCGAATGAGCATTTGGTTTCACCTCTGCCCATGTTTCCTTGCTTTACCAATTCATTTTTCATCTCATTCCCTTCATAACATCTGACATAATCTTGGACTTTTCCTCCCTGAAATTTTGATGTTTCCCATCTTCAAAGTGAATTCCCACCTGGGAAGTGAATTGGTGCTGACTGACTAATTCAGGGGAGTGCATGTGGTCATTGTTGTGTTTTCAAGCTGCGGGCTCCCATCATCCCTTGCCTTTCTTTATAGTGGACGGGTTGATGGAAGATGTAATTTTAAAAAACACAACAACCTGGAGTTGGATCAATCTCTGGACTCCCCAGGCACACACCCCCACACTAGTATCACTGCATTCTGAAATGAATCACTGGTCTGTTTCTGATTTTGTGCAAAGATCATGCCAAAAAAAACGTCTCCTTGACTGCCAACCACCACTGCTGCCTTTTCCTCCCCTGTTGTCTTTTTGGGTATATAACAGCCTTTTTGACAAACATCAGATGCTCAGCAGCAGAATATAAGCTGCCTCCAGACAGCGAGGAGAAAATGTGGGATGGTGCAAAACATCTCAAAGTGTGCACGAATCTGCTTTTTCCACTTGCACAAGGGGTATTTTGGCCTAGTTTTGCTTCTGCATTTGTGCAGCAGGTACTCCCACCTCGGAGACCTCTGGGAGTAAGTACCGGACAAGGTAAGCAATATCGCTTATGCAGGAAAAACCTGGGTTCAGAGTTCTTCTTCCTGCAGTAGCAATATTCTGGGATTTCACCTTTACATCTCAGGACTATGTTGGGATTTCCACAGGTATGTGTGGCGATTACAATATAGTACCAGGATAATCATGGGTTTTAGGTTCTGTCTGATCGTATTTTCAAGCTGGAAGTAACAGGAGGACATAGTGCTTTCTGGTTGGAAATATGTAGTATTGTAAGCAAAGTGAGTTGACAAGAGATAAAGCTAACTAACATAGGCTCTTTTGATTTATTTGTATGCTAGGAACAGACATTAATATAAAATAGATGACAGGACAGATTTTGGGAGCCATCTTTATATATACTGTATTACAGATTGGACCCAGACTGAGTCAAGCTTTACCCCTGCATAAAGTAATGTGATAAGTTAGTCATGGATATTCTCACGGATTTTCATGGGAGTAGAACATGACTAGCTTACTCTGGATCCAGTGCTATCTCTATTTTTGCATTCTCTTACTACCTTGATGTAGGATATCGAATACACTATTTATATAGCAAGGATACTGAACACATTTTGTATTGACATCAAGGACTTTTCTCCCCTGGGATATTTTCTGGTGCATTGCAGTTGTGGCACAACTATCACGGTCTTGCAGGCCCTTCCCCTCACCGACTCTTGATTGTCCGACCCCGTTATTTTAAAATATTTAAGGGCCACAATCAGTTCAAGATTATTGGTCGTCTGTGAGCAGTCACTGGACCGCTTTCAATATTATTGGCAGACTGTGGCTTTGAAAAGGACTGCGCTGCTACTCGTTTTATTGTTCACAGTTAAACTAAGCCACAATACAATGGGATGCTTCAGTATATAATCTGCAAAAAAAAAACCCATGTCTAAGCAGAATAATTAAAATAGAGCAAGATTATTTGGTGAACTATAATAGTAAGATAATCCAATTTACAAGATAAGCAGAACAAGTTAAAACTATTATTCCATTTCCTTTTATGTTGTCTCTCCATTTCTTTGCCTTTGTGCCTGTTTTGACTGCTTAGGTAAACAGGATGCAAAATAACAATAATAATAATAAAAAGAAGTTTTCTTCATCTCATTATTTGCTTCTGGGAAATTAAAATTATATTTGGGATTGTACGGAGAAAATGAGATTGGATCCACAAAGACTGCAGTCACAGAAACCATGTGAATTGGTAAAATAGAGAACCCTTTTAAAGAACGGTGGATAAAGGGAAAGAAAGAGCAACGTCACACATTTCAACGCTGTTTCTCAAAAAAGAAAAAAGGCAACAAATTAAGAGTCTTTATCGCTCTCTGCTCCCCCGTACATATCAGCCAATTTTTTAAACCGTGGCCCCCAATCGCTGAGGTAATCGTAGTCCTGGTCTCCATCTGTCGTCACCGACTCCAGGGAGCTGAGTGATTCCGCCACAGAGCCGTTGCCTTCATAAGCATAGGTTGCTAAGGAGTCATAAGGAGGCGCAGTAGGATCCATATCATTCTCCTTTAACCTTTGGCTAATGAAATCTCTCACATCAGTGTTATCTCGTACCACTGGAGTCCGACGTGGTATAAAAAGCGCTTCTGGCACAATGTCTCGGCGCAATTT
Organism: Aspidoscelis tigris stejnegeri; assembly: GCA_023333525.1. Classification (NCBI taxonomy): domain Eukaryota; kingdom Metazoa; phylum Chordata; class Lepidosauria; order Squamata; family Teiidae; genus Aspidoscelis; species Aspidoscelis tigris. The sequence goes on from JALMGA010000004.1 coordinate 91,190,253, forward strand.
ATTGTCTTCTATGGCTTCGGGGTTTCGCAGTGTGCCAATATCAAATGCTTGGGTGTCTTCCTCTCCGCCGCCTTCGTCGTTGTAACTGACAATGTTGTCTCGGATATCCTCTTTGGAGATGATCAAAGGCTCTTTCTTCCGCTGCCGTCTCAGGGCTGCAAAGAGCACCACTGTAACTGAGAAGAAGGGAAACAATGAAGCAGGTCTGGGGAATGGGAAGGAGGACTGGGAGTTAATTTGCCACCCAATTAGAACAAAACAGAGCACAGAATGACCGCTGTCTCCTCTCTTTTGTTTAACAACAGCCTGCCGCATGGCACTCGTCTCAGATTCACAGGCTCACTCTGGAGTAAATCCTAGCGTGATCACTGTGGGAATTGAAAATAGGATAAATATTAGGTGGAAAAAGGATTTCAGGCTAAAAGGTAGAGGAAGTACTTTTTATCAGCAGGATTTTCTTTTAACTTTGTGGAGCACAGAAGCTATCCATTTGAAATGGATGTAATTTCAAGGCAGACAAAAACAGAGTAAGAAGGAATGAAGGAGCATTCTCTTTAAATGCCTAGTGCTGAACACCTGAAAAGCTTTTGATTTTTTTTCTTATAGGGAATAAATCCTATAGCTCTTTTCTCTCCTTTTGTATATCTGTTCCTCTGCATTTTTTCCAAAGAAGCCTTAGAAATACAGTTGACCTTCATTACAGACTTTCTCTCACTATATTGGGTTCCAAAATGGAAGCCTAACCTGTATATCTGAATTTGGCATAGGAGGAGGTTCTTTTCTTATTTTTTTAAGAACAAAAGCCAAACTACAGTTGTATCCTCATAGGTGCCAAGGTGCCTATTGGAGTGTCTGGGAGACCCCTTTCTCTCAGACCGTGGGCCCCAGCAGGAGGTAGTTAAAGATACAACTCTGAGGATGGATACATTCACTCTCTTTCTCTGTGTCCTCATTGGTCAGTCCTCCAACAAGCAGGAAACATGGTCATTTTGGGTCCATTAGAGGTCCATAGGAAAATTAACTGGTGAGAAAACAAGGCAGCTCCAAGGAAAGCTCCTTGTCACAGCCAAGTCTCCCTTCACTGGAGCAGCTGTGGCAAAGCCTGCCTTCTAGGGGGCATCACCTGGAGGACACCTCAAATGGCTTTAACAGGAATGCACCCTAAGTGACTTATGTATGTTTATCTTCTCAGTTATTTAAAGTCCTTCACATTCTCTCTCACACACCTACAATTGAGTATATGGGCCTGTTCACATTTGCCAGCCTGGCAAGGATCCAGGAAGGCAGCACTCATTCACGTAACAATCACTAACCTAATCCTGTACCTTGGCTGGACCACCAAGGCATTACCATGGCAACCTGTGCACTGTGCATGAAACTATGTAGCCACAGTCATGTAACCATGCACACTCACCACCAATGGCTTAAAATTCAGGCTGTGTCTCCATTATCAAGACCCAGTAGGCTGTCTTCCCCATATCATATAACCTGGGACCTATTCGTACTTGGCCTTATTCTGGAATATATCTCAGGATTGGGGCCTGTGGTCTGCATGCTAATGGAGACTGGCAGGCATTGCCTGGGGCATCCTATAGTCTACACTAGCATGTGGACAGCAGGTTCCTATTCTGGGACATATTCTCAAAGTTCTTGGCCGCCCACAAACTGAATACCAACCTTGGAAACTACCTGACCATCCCACTTCCGCTCCCTCTAAGAAGAATTTACATTAGGGCAAGATTTGAACAACTTCGACTTATGACGCAAACAGGGCGCTATTACAATATTCCAAGCAGAGAGAGATTTTGTGTTTGGGGGGAACAGGTCGTGGAGGATGTTGAACATTTTTTGATTGACTGCCCAGTGTACTCTGAGCTCCGTTGCAAATATTTGGAACCAATATTATCTAACCTCGGACCTCACAGTAGAGTGGACCTTCTAAACTTTCTCCTGAAAGGTCAAGAGAGAGCTACCGTGATCAGTGTGGGTCTATTCACTTTAAGGGCTATTAAGAAAAGAGCACACCATTTGAAAGATAAAATTGAGTAAATAAGAATTTGACCATAAGCAGAAGGATGCTTGTTCACCCTTGCCTTTTTGTTTTGCCTTGTATATTTGTATATGTATTTTGAAATGGTCATATGACTAGTCAAAGTTTTACTGAGTTGATATATTCTCAAATAAAGCCAAATGCGAACAGGCCCCAGGAAAGAAGCCTGAAGGAAAGATGAGGAAGAAAGACACTCCAATAGGATGGAAGAACAGCACTTGCTTCTCCAAAGCCTTGGGTTGCCTACCTGCATAAATTCATGAAAAACTCCTTTTTGTATCTGCCAAGGGCTTCGCTAGAAGTTTGTAACCTGTGTTAACAGCACTCAACAACTCCAATCCCAGCAGATTTTTTTTTTAAAAAAATCTGCGTTCCTAATGTCATTATGAATGAGATTTCACTGAAAGAAATGAATATTCAGATAGGATTTGTTGAAATCACTGACTCAGCTCTAAATATAACTATGTTCTCGATGCTCAGTTTTTTTCTTTTAAAAGTGAACTTGTAAAATAAGCCCTCCTAATACTCAATGGAATGTTAAAATAAATGTAAAGCCTAGTCGTGGGCTGTTTTTCTCCCCTCCTTCTCCTCAGCAGTTCTTAGCATTATCTAGGATTTTGCAATAAATAGGCTAGGCTTTCTCAGGCTGAAAGTGAAATCCACCATAGAATGAAGAAGAGAGGGGAAAACCTTACACACAAAAATTATCTGCTTTTGTAACTACTAGGAATGGAAATTGTACTTCAATTCTCTCCATGCCTTTGCTTCACATAGTGTTGATACTGCAATATACAAGCTCGGAAGCAGATTGAGAAAAAGACAATGATATATCATCTGATTACTGAAAACCAGCGCACGCTGCACTTTTTTAAAAATCACCTTTAGACTTGGAATCCAAAGAATTCTAGCTTTTGGTTCCACAAACTGAGAACAACCCCTTGCTCACCCCAAAAAGGTGCCCTCTAATTTTAATAACATTTAAGGGAGCCACAAATTGCAACTCTCAGTAGGGAAGAGTGAGTGATTCCTGTGCACCATGAAGCCTTTTGCATTAATGGTCATAACAGCACCATGCCCAGGGCAGATGAAGAGAAGCCCTTTTCACTGTCTCCATCAACACCTCCACAATATCAACCACTTTTCAGTGGCAAGGTCTCTCTTGGAAGGAGACTTTCTGATGGCCTGAAAATGTAATTATCATCCTATATTTTGGGTTGCCAGTGGATACCGTACAACTGCCACTTTTGAGCCTTGTTTGGATCCCTGGCTATATCTCACAGTACAAGAGACTCAGCATAAGTCAGTGACTAGAATATTGGTCTACTATCTATGGTGACATTTGCATAATCCTTTGGGACCATTCCAGCAGCATGCTGGGAGCACAGTGCCAACATAGCACTGTGCGTGCCAAAACAGGCCCAGGCTCAAGGTGTGTGTGTGGTGTCTGCTCAGCACCCAAATCTGAATGCAGTTAAAACTGCTTTATAAACAGCACAGACTAGAACCTATCTTGTGGCCCCCATGAAAACAGATGATAGGAGCCAGAACAGCCTTCTGCCATTCCAGAGCCTGGGCACATTTTGCTGGGAAATTTCACTCTCTGAGTCTGAAATTAGACTGGGACCATATAACTGTCCAGCCCTCTCTATCCTACTCTTGACCTGGAAAAATAATTCTGGTCCATCCAATGATATGCATGCAGATCTAACAATCCTGAAGTTTAATTCCCACCCAACCATGGAACCACACTGGTTGAACATGATCTTGTCACTGTTTACAACCTAACAAAACCTTATTTAAATCTTGACTATCATTGGTTAAATTGTGTTGTCTTTCTCATGAATAACGTTCTTACATATGCTGGATTTTTAAAGTCTTTTAATGGACATCATTGTTTTAATCTGCTGTTTTAAAACTTGTAACTCACCCTGAGACCTATGGGTATAGGGCAGGATATAAGTATAAATACAGTGCCTGACAAAAGTTCTGTCGCTTATCCATGTTGTTGAAACCAAAGCCTATAACCTGACTTAAAATTCATCCATTGGTTTTAAAACTGACTCATATGAAAGCTGAAACCCTCCCAAATGAGGCTTTTAAAAAGAAAATAAATTTGCTTCACTGCTGAAAGATTGATCATTTAATGAACACAAAAAGGTCAGATTTTGGCTAGACAAAAGTTTTGTCGCCCACAAAAAGTAATGTGAAAATCAAACAGATAATTCACTTCAAATACAAAGATATGTTTCATAACATTGGTGAATGAAGTTGTGGTGCTATTAGAGCCATATTTAATATTTGGTGTGACTTCCATGAGCCTGAAGGACTGCATCCATGCGTTTCGGCAATGATTCATACAATTTATTGATGAAGTCATCAGGAATAGTAAAGAATGCAGTTTTACATGCCTCCCAGAGTTCATCAAGATTCTTTGGTTTTGTCTTCCAAGCTTCCTCTTTCATCCTACCCCAAACATGCTCAATGATGTTCATATCTGGTGACTGGGCTGGCCAGTCCTGGAGCACCTTGATCTTCTTTGCCTTAAGAAACTTTGATGTAGGGATGGATGTATGAGATGGAGCGCCATCCTGCTGCAAAATTTGACCCCTTTTATGATTGGGAATGTAAGAGGTAGCTAATACATCTTGATATTTTAGGCTATTGATATTGCCTTCCACCTTGCAAATGTTTTGCACACCCCTATACTGAATGTAACCCCAGACCATGATCTTTCCACCACCAAACCTAACTGTTTTCTGGGTAAATCTTGGATCCATACGGGCTCCAGTAGGTCTCCTGCAGTATTTGCGGCAGCTGTGGTGTAATTCAACTGAAGATTCATCTGAGAAATCCACTTTCTGCCACTTTTCCAGCATCCATCCATTTAGTAGGCTGTGGGCCTTGGCAAATACCACACGGTTTTTTAATTGCCTTTTCTTTAGTGCTGGCTTCTGGGTACTGATTCGACCATGGAGGCCATTTCGAGGCAGAATCCTACAAACTGTTCTAGTTGACACAGGGACTTGAGGTGACCAGGCCTGTTGGAGCTCTGCTGCAGTGGAAGAAGGGCTGGCTTTTGATTTTCGAACTAACAAACGTTCCTCCTGAGCAGTCGTCTTGCGGGGTCTGCCAGACCTGGGCTTGTCAAAAACATCTCCAGTCTCTTCAAATCATTTTGTAATTCTTTGTACTTGACGCTGAGACACATTAAAGGTGCCAGCCACCTCTGCAGAGGATCTGGTCTTCAGTCTCCTGATAATCAAGGCTTTGGTCGCAGGGTGGATTTTTGGCATGTTGTCAGAGGTCAAGTTGCAGTTCAAGTGAAGGTCTGGAGTGCTGGAGTTCTTTTTATACATACCCACTAATTATCTGATCAATTATTGAGCACAGGTGAGGCTGTAAACTAGGATTAGGTGCATTATATGACAAGGCGACAAAACTTTTGTCTAGCCAAAATCTGACCTTTCTGTGTTCATTAAATGATCAATATTTCAGCAGTGAAGCAAATTTATTTTCTTTTTTAAAACCTCATTTGGGAGGGTTTCAGCTTTCATATGAGTCATTTCTAAAACCAATGGATGAATTTTAAGTCAGGTTATAGGCTTTGGTTTCAACAACATGGATAAGCGACAGAACTTTTGTCAGGCACTGTAAATAATAAATACATAATTAGGAGAAAATTTGAAGGTCATAAGAGGAGCTGGATAAAATAAACCAGAATATTCTTATATAAAAAAGCTATCTATGGTATTAGATCCTCACTACTATTTAACATTTAACACAGATCTATACAGCATCCCTTTCATGGGAACTTTTCCTTCCCCTCTTCCACCCCTTTCCTTCGAGTTATTTACCTAACAATATAATGATGCAGAGGAGAATTGCAATCAGCGCCCCTGTGCTCAGGCCAGTCGGGTGGATCAATGCTTCAGCATTGCAGGAAAGCATTTTGCCTCTCTGATCACAGGCACACACTCGGATGGTCACAGTTTCTGTGCTGCTCTGAATTGGGTAGTCATTGTCGGATATCACCACAGGCAGGAGGTACATATTCATGTCATGTCGGTTATATCTGGCTTTTCTTGTGAAGATCCCAGCTGTGTTATCTGGAAAGACGTACCAAAGTTAGAAGAAACATATTCTTTCTAGATACAAAATCTAAGGAATATGTATAGGATAAGCAAACATACCTCTGTTGTCCTGAATGGTGAAATTGGAGCTACTGGCTACTTCTGGAGCCAATGAGAATGAAAATTTGTGTCCCCCAAAGGCGTCATCTTTGTCAACTGCACTTAGGGTCTGTATGAGCTAAAAATTGACAACAGGATTATTGCAACAACAGGATTATTGAAAGCATTCATATTTTTTGTCACTGGTGTCTTGTTCAAACCTTACCCCAGTGACTGAATTGCAACTAGAAAACCTTTCAAAAAGAATGTGCTTTTTTCCCCAAGAAAGGTGTTTTTTTCCCCCTCAAGTACTTTCACTCCTAGAAATGTAATCATTAAAGGAAAGCCAGGCTACTTTTTCTTGTCCCTCTCAAGTTTTGGGACCACACCCAAAGGAGATATGCCATAGGAAAGAGAGGCTGGGGTCTTCCCATTCCTCGAATGACACTGTAAATACTTGAAATCTACTGTATGTGGATGTCAACTGGAAAAGGCAACTATAGCCCTCCACCATAGTTTGCATCAAAATGTTGGTTACTCATTCCACTAGGGCCACGTCCCCATGGCGGCCAGTTAGCACTGTTTGGGTGCTGTATTGGTGCACAGGGGCACGCGTTTCAGGAGTCCGTATGGGATGCCCGGCAATGCACGCCGGGTTCAGGGATTGGCGCAGGTGGAGGCATCCCCAAGCAAGCTGCACCAAGCCTCGGCATGGGGAGCAGCTCTACCCCCTCTCCACCCCCTTCTCTCTCCCTCCTCCAGCCTGAGCCCTCCTTCTCTCTCTCTCTCTCTCTTTCTCACATACACACACACACACACACAGAGAGAGAGAGAGAGAGAGAGAGACCAGGTGGAATCCATGTCAGACCCCACTAAAATGATTAAAAGAGCAGCGAAAGCGCTGCTCTCATTTTAGCAGGGTTCTGTACGTGCACACATTAGCTGCAATCCCCACCTGAAAGCTGATCAGCTGAGTGCAGGGCAACTGTCAGGGCAACTGTCAGGCACTCGTGCCTGACAATTGGAGCAGCTTTCTGGCAGGGACTGGGGCTAATGTACGCTGCTCTTAATCATTTTAGCGGGGTCTGACAGGGATTCTACCCTCTCTCTGTCTCTCTGTCTCTCTGTGTGTGTAGCGAGAGAGAGAGAGACAGAAGGAGGGCTTGGGCTGAAGGAGGGAGAGGGAAACTAAAGGAAGGCAGAGAGCATAAAAGGTCACCCCTTTTTTTGATCAAGATGTTTTGTTGGGTCTGATCGCAGCCTTGGTCGGCACTTTAATCACAGAAGGGGAATCCATACTGGTGGATGACAGGTGGGGGAAAAAGAAATCGCAAAAGATTTTGCATGTTGAAGGAGGGGGAGAAGGCCAGGAGGTAACAGGTGTATCTTCTGAGTATTTAAAAATGCTGCCAAATAAATAAATAAATAAACGTACATTACTAGAAAGCCCTTTTTAAAAAAAAAAAATGCCAAAAGCTGCAGTGATTTAGCAGCAGCAGGCGCTTGACAGCTGAGAGTTCTGACTGCTGAAAAGCATGAATCTCCTCCCCGTTAGCCCGCAAGCATCCCCATGTAGGTTCCCAGCTTGCTAAGGAAGCGCGCTGGGCTCCCCAAGCAGCGCCAAGACTTGTTTTCCAAGGTGTTAGTGCTGCATAGGGGAATTTGCACACTTTTTGCGTGCCAAATCAAAACCCCAGGGGGACACACAGCGCCAATCCCACTCTTGGCACCGTACCAAAGTGGCATGTGGACGGGGCCTATATTTGGATATTCTGGAATATCCATGCTGTATTCCAGAATATCCAAATATAGAGGAATAAGTAACCAACATCTGGATGCAGCCATAGTTATGGGTTTTTTCGAACCGATACTAAGGGTGATTCTGCACTGGCTGGTATACCATTCCAGCAAGTGTACTAGAAGTCTCCCTTCTGTATGCTGGTGCGGTCTAAGGGAGGCATCACCCAGCATGAGGAAGGGCAACTCTCAGTATATTTGCTGGTCTAGTATACTGGCCAGTTGGAATCACCCTAAGACTGTACGAGTAAAGGAGATTGATTTTGGATGAGAGGGCACTTGTCCAGACCCACAACTGATAAGCATAAAACAGAGCAGAGGCAGGCTTCTCTTTTTCAGAAGAAAAAGAAGTCAGGCATGGGAAGAGGAAGTCCAAGTGCATGAAGCAGACATCCTGAACTATGCGCGCATGTGCACGCACACATCATTTCTAAGTGGCAGATATATTGCTATGAAGTGAAAAATGCATACCTGTTCAGCCCTTGCATTTTCACAGACAAAGGTCTCATAAAACATGGCAAACTCCGGGGCATTGTCATTCACATCAAGCACTTTAATAAAGACTGGGACGCGACTGCTTTCCTTTGGGTTGTCTGTAATAATACAATGAAAAGAGCAGGGAACCATGTGTGGTTTTTTTCTGGCGCAAGACATTTGTAGGGCTAATGTAATCACTGAGAAATGTTATTTGCATGCAGGTAAAAGCATCTGCTGATATGTATGAGAAGTGTGACATAGTACAATAGTCCTTCTGGTCTGTGTGCCAAATATCTAACCAAAAAATCAGAAATGCTGAGTGTCTCTTAAATCTATGATAGGGACCCTAGACAAATGTTAATCCGGATATTTGGATTTCTTCACTAACATTCATGTACAGCTCTGCAAAACCACACCAACCAACCTGCCACACCTCCACAGATTTCTTAACACTTGTAATGCTGATCTGTCCATCTTGTGTGATCCTTTTGTACCAGTACAAAAGACTTGTGAAGGAAGTGTCTCAGGCCGTGGTTACACCCTACCATTTTAATTTTCATCAGGAAGGCAGCTGAATCCAAATGTTTTTGTTTTTCACACCTTCCTCCTGCCATCAAAGGTAATCTTCAGCTGGTAAGTGGGTGGAGGAAATGCTCTGCTTGAGGGGGAGGTGTTCTGGAATGGTAAAGGGAGTGAAGTGGCATGGGGAAGGTGGGAGGAGGAAGATCAGGGTGGGGCAACTACAATGGGAGAGAAGAAAGTCAGGACAAGAGGGAGGGGTGTGGAGACAGATTGTGCAACAGGACAGAGAAAGTCAGGACAAGAGGGAGAGGGGTGGAGATGGAGATTGTGGGCAACAGGACAGAGAAAGAAGTCAGGGCAAGAGAGGGTGTGGCAATGGAGATTGGAGGGAGCAGAGAAGAAGTCACAGTAAGGTGGAGGGGGCGAGCAGCAAGAATCAGAGCAGAGGTTTGCCAAGGCATCATTTTCTGGGCAGCAGTGGGAGCAGGGTGGCCTCCTGGAAAGGGATCAGCTTAATGCTGTGCTGATCCAAATAAAGGAAAACCCAGGAAACAAAGGGCTTAGCTTTTAAAGCTGTAACCAATGGGGCAGGAATTCAGGCTAAAGAAGGGTTAAATTAAAGGTGTAACTGCAGCCTCAGTGGTGAACCTCATGAACCCACTGTTAAAATATGCTTGTGATTAACAAAACTAAATCTGCGCAGGCAGATGAGCTAAGAAAAGAGAAACGTGGATTTCATTTTCAAGGCTAAAGTATAACAGGCTTCAGGAAAGCAACAGAGGGGGAGGAAGAAGTTACAAACAAGTTCTACCTTGCACTGTTTCTGCAACAGGAAGATCACCCCAGTAAGCCATATTTTCCTTCCATTCTGCATTTTCCATAAAGAAAGCACACTGCTTCCTGTCACATGAGCTCATAAATATGCCCATATTCAGGATTTATAGAGGGTAGATATAAGGTATCCTGGGGATACCTTAAGACAATTTATCATTTAGCAGGGGCACAGGGATCCCTGATCTCCGGCTTCCAATTTCTTTTGTTGTCCGTACAGGTTTACAGTTTAGGACTCCAACAGCTAGATAGAAAGAGGACCTGCTTTTATGCAGGGGCAGAGACACAGAAAAGGCGGCGACCCTTGGGAGATCTAGTTGTTCCATGGGCCAATGAGTTACAGTAGTACAGGTCAGAGCAATTTATGATGTCGTGTGGTTGATAGCTCTGGAGTCCATTGCACATTAAATGACACAGTGATGACGGTGTGTCAGGATGCAAAATTCAAACGCTTCAGTGTAGCTAGGCTCCTTATTAAGACTAGAGATGTGCATGAGGTGTTTTTTTTCCTGATTCAGATCAATTTGAACCAAATTACATGAGCTGTGAATGTGTTCACACCGAATTTTCAAATGGCCTGAACTCATTTGCACTTGGGTTTGAAAGTTCAATGAACAGTTCCACAAGGAAACAATGTAACCCTGCAAACAATGGACACTACAGGGAGTGGGGGGAAATATTAAATCAACCAGTGGCTTCCCACTGCTACAACACCACCTGGCACACATGGGGCCTTTAGAAAGGAAGGATAAAGCAGCTCTTCAACCCAGCAGGGCTCTCCCCTTTACGCCAGGCTGCCTGTGAATGACAAAATGGTGCAGAAAAAAATAAAATAAAGCAATCAGCAGCTCCCCGCTGCTGCTGCATCACCTGGCACACATGGGACCTTTTAATATGAATTATAATAAAGCACTCTTCAAATCAGCAGGGTGTCCTCCTCATAATGAGGCAGAAACAAACTCAGTAGAAAGAGGACCTGCTCCTAGCCCTAACATCTTCCCCAAGCAAGTCACTGAAATGGAGAATGACAGGTAAGGGAACAAGAGAGAATAACAGAGACTAGGGGTGTGTCCACACTCATTAATAGTGCACAGTAAAATGTGCAGTCACTGTGGGGGTGTCACCCACGATGACCGATGGATTGCCGTGGTGACGCATTAACCCATTGCTACTGAACATATACGCCAATGCTGATTTAACAGCACTCACAGAGCAGTATTAAGAAACTTTGAATCTTCCTGCCAGTCTGGACAGAACAGCAAGATGAGGCAACGAGAACAGAGAGGGCAGCTCAACTCCGATTGGCTGTCTCATCCCATGTGACCACACATGATGCCTCAAGCTCTCGAAGCTATGGGAGGATGCTCTAGTCCAGACCCTCAGACGCTGCTTTGCGCAGGTAAGCTGTGATTTTCCCCTTAACTGCAGATTCATTCCACTAGTCTGGAAGGGGCCTAGAGCAGTCAGAGAAAGCCACTGGCATAGAGCTAAGCCAAGTCACTGAGAAAGTCATAATAAAGCAGAGAATCCAGCAGCAAGGAGCCTCGCTGAGGCAGGAAACAACAAGCTGCAGCAATTCTGTCTCCAAAAAAATCATGCAAATGCAAAAACAAAACAAACAAACAAACAAAAAACAATTCTCATCCTTTTGGATCCTAAAATGTGCACCCTTCCCAAAGCCCTCTTCCTTCCCAAAACAACCAATGGAACACCTGCTTCCCTGGCAACAAAGCACCCTTTGGAACCTGCATCACCCAACTGAAAAAGGCAATGCAATAACCAATGGTTGAGGATCTATTAAATGTGAACACTGCCCTTTTTGCCTTGATAGTGAACATTAAAATGATCATTCACTGTGAACAAACTGAACATGTTTGGCACATCTCCCATTAGGATTGTGTTTTGAATTAGATAATGTTGCAAGGAATGCAAAAACAGTTCTAAGACAATCCCCGTTCTTTGGTATGAAAAACACACAGAGCATTGATAGAACCTTCTCTTTCGTAGCCAAAGATGGTGAATTTTTCTTTCCATGCTGTGCGTGATTGCCCAGAATACTCCAAAATGCCAGCCAAGATTTCTGTTTGCAATGTTTCCATTTTATTTTTAAGGTCTTGTTTTAGTCAAGGGGACTAGAAGAAAATGATACATCCCACCTTTAGTCTGAAGAGGTTCAGTCCATTCTACTACCATTTTACTATCTTACTTCCTCCTCAGCTAATAGCACTCTAGAAGAAGAAGAGTTTGGTTTTCTACCCTGCTTGTCTCGCCCTTAAGGGGACTCAAAGTGGCTGACAAACCTTCTGTTCTCCCCACTACAACCTATGAGGTAGGCAGTAGGGATGTGCATGAATTTTTTTTTGCAGTTGATTCGTATTGAATCGTACATAAGAAAATTTGTATTTGTTCAAATAGATCACCTTCAGATGTGGTAGGGTTTTATTCGATGCAAATGTATGCATACGAATTTGTACGGATATCCAGTATGAACTCATACACATCCAATACGTATCCAATATGTATCCATACGTATCTGATATGTATCCGCTCTGAAAGCATCAAATCCACCTTGAATCCACTTTGAATCCACTCTCAAACCATGTCGAATTCACTCTGTATCCACTGCAGATGTGACTGGTGCAGCCGCTTTCCCACCTCCCTGGGCGAGTTCCCACTCAAGGAATAAAGCACTATATACAAGGCTGTTTATATCGGGATTTACATCGATGTAAAGCGCGTTAAAAGGAAGCAAAGGAGCATCTGGCAATCAGAGTCAACCCTGATTTTGTGTCCCCACTCTTAAACACTTAAAACGCTTCCAAAAACGGATTGGGGAAAGCGATTCTTTCCCCTCCTCAGCCTTTCCCCACCCCTCTCTCCCCATTGCCCAGGGCACACGGCAGCAACGACAACTCAAGCCCCGTTCACCCGCTCCACCTTCACAGCCGCCATCCCCAGCAGGGGTTCCCTTCGGAAAAAGCACCCTGGCTCACTGGTTCGCTCTGCGGCCGCCGCCGCCGCCTGCACACTGCTTACTCCAGTCCACCCACTGTCCTTGTGGCCTTTCTAATGTATAACCACCTAGGTAGAAGGGATAGTGGTTCTGTTTCTCTGAAAACTGCTTCTGGGTTCAGAAATTAAATGTCTTAATTGAAGGGGTTTTTTTTCCTCCTATAGTTGCAGATGTGAATCTGACAGTTGCAACATTTCTAAATATAGGGATGAAACCACTCAGAGAAACCTGCTTGGAAATGCAAAATCAATATTCTCTACCGCACACAAGCGCTCTGCTCTGCGGTAATAGCTATTGAAACACTACTTTTCAATAAGCTTGCACAAACTTCAAGCTTCACTGGTCTTCACCTTTTTTCCTTTCCTCCCAAGTCCCTTTCCTTCAATGAATAAACTGTTTAACTTTGGTCTTTTTGACACAGCCTAATTGTTACTTGGTTGGGGAGCAAGCATAATATAACCTCATAGTTATTCGTATAGCATCTATCAAGCAGGGAATGGAAATCGTAATTTTCTCTTGATCTCAGCTTTGAAGTTCTTGCTGCACTTCAGTTGCTGTTTTACCGTGCATAGCTTTTGGGTGTGGAAAATTCATCATTCAAAGAAACTTCAAAACTGTAATCAGGAAGACAATGCATACTGGTATACCTGACTTCCAATCTTGTAACTCTTACTGGCTTCTTCTTTCTATATCTGCTGCAGATAATGGAAACTGCATGCAGGCAATGCACATTTCCTGCAGCAACCTGCTGTGGACTGCACCTGGACTTTGGTGGAGCATAGTAGCATTTTCCAATATCAGTGCAAAACAAAGGGAGATTCTCCACTGGCCAGTAAATGGGTTCTGCAAGCTAGTGTGAAAGGGAGGCCAGTTTGGTCTAGTGGTTAGAGATTCATACTCTTATCTGGGAATACTGGGTTTGATTCTGCACTACCCCATGAAGCCAGCTGGGTGACCTCGGGCTAGTCACAGCTCTCTTCTGAGCTCTCACAGCCCCACCCACCTCATAGGGTGTCTGTTGTGGGGAGAAAAACAGAAAGCTTTCTCAGCTGGTTTGAGTCCCTTTAAATGAGTGAGAAAAGCAGGGTAGAAAAGCCAACTCTTCTTCTTCTCCTCTCCTCCTCCTCCTCCTCCCTCTCTGGTAAGTGTTAGTCTGCTCCCCGGTAAGTGCACCTGCATGCTGCTGCCATCCCAAAGCTCACCAAGCCCACCCAGATCCTAATTAGCTGTGGACAGCTAAAATGCTATCCACAGCTTGACTGCAAGCAGCGAGATAGCCTGGGCAGCAGTGTTTGGACCCTCTTCTGGGTGTGACGCTAAGAGTGGTGTGGCTGCGTGGCTGTAGCTGCACAGACACACATCATGTCACACACCATGCCCCAAATGCTGTGGCCATGTCCACAAGCATGTCGGATATTGCTGCAGCGGTGGGCCCAGAGCCTCTTAGTCCCCTTGCTGGTCCCATATACCAGCTTGGGCAGAATCTCCCCCCAAAAATAGGCTTGGACAAGCTCTAAGGCAAGGCAGTGCAGATGAGAAATGTTGACTTTTAAAATTAGCTGTCTATTTGTCAGCAGGAGCTGGGTAACTGATCGCTCCGAAATCCTTAATATATCGAAATGCTTAGTATGGTTTAAACCAGTAGAGTCTTAAATCCTAAGCAGCTTCATACTGTGAAGGCAATGATGTTCCATGTGCTACTTGTTTCTATTTTACACTGGATGATTAAGGATCATGATGCTATTCCTGTAATACCTGTGTACTACATACTTAAACTGTCCAAGTGTTTTGCATAAATAATCTCTCACATCCTGAAAAAAAAAGTTGTTTCCCAAAGCTGAAGTCCAAAGTATATTTGCTGTTCATAATCATACGCTGGTATTCAATGCAATTAGTTAAAGATGCTAAGTGCCTTCTTATTACAACATGAAATGTATGCAGGTTGGATGTGTAAGTTTGTTGGCTTAGAAATGCTACAGAAAAAACAGTGAGATAAATGTGTGGAAACACCCCTTCCATTGCTGTGCTAGCCAGGTTAAAAGGTGACACGGGATAAATCCAATGAATTCGGTATCCGTGTCATTTTTCAAATCCCTCTAGAAATAGAATTGGGACTGGAGGTGGCTGAAGATGAGAAGAATAGGCTGCGTTTCCACAGTGCTGAGCTCGGCAGTCCAATCAGCACCGGCCTCAGCATCCTCGGAAAAGGGTCAGACGGTTCTTCTACTAAAGTCTTCACACCTGTGCTTACGTTTCTGTAGCTTGGAGTAGGATTGAAGTCCCTCCCTATTACCTTACACCCCTTCAGCATGGGATGCTGTGGAAATGAAGTGACTTCAATGTGCCTCCAAACCTGTTTGAAAAACTGTATGGAGTCGTGGTCATAGACACACCTAGGAACGATAGTATTGCATCTCTATATGGGAAAACCTAGCAAACTTAGCCTTAGGGCCAAGGTCCTTGCTCCTAGTGCCAAGGGTATATAACCAGACATGACCCCTGTGTAGAAGAGCAGCAGCATCTTGGATGTTCTGAAGAATGTTTGGGGCAGTGGACGATTTTGCACTTCCCTTCCTGTCCAGTGGACGGGAAAGAAGTGCAATCACCGAACGTTGACTAACGTGCGCACTTGTGAGCGCTAGTCACTTACACCCCATGCCCACACAATTGGTTATTCACTTGTGGCTGATCCCGGGGCTGGTCCTCCTCAGGGTGCCACCATTGTGTTTGTGGCACCCTTTGCGACTGCACATGTATCAGTCTATGGTCATCCCAGGTACCAGCATGCTTGCATAACACCTCAGATGACTCCGGAGCACCAGAAGAGATGCAAATGGCTGCTGCCTGGATGTGCCAGGTAAGTAATTAGTTAACGCTGGTAAAGGTTGCATGATTAGGGAACTTCTGGGAAGGTAGGAGTTGCCTTGA
Source organism: Aspidoscelis tigris stejnegeri (assembly GCA_023333525.1). NCBI lineage: Eukaryota > Metazoa > Chordata > Lepidosauria > Squamata > Teiidae > Aspidoscelis > Aspidoscelis tigris. Next base: position 91,206,040 of record JALMGA010000004.1, read on the forward strand.
GGCTGTAACAGCCTCCTCAAGTTACGGATGCTTTCCCCCAGAAGTTCCCTAATCATTCACTACAGGCTGTAGTGCATATAGGCCCAGTTTTGTAGCACCAAAGTTTTAATGGAGCTGCCCCAATTCTCATCATTAAATGAGGTGCAATTTCCACCAAAATTAGGGACTTTGAGGATGCAGCAGGTATTCACAAAACCTCAGTACAGCACACTTTGCAGGCTCTTTAAAAGAGGGTGGGAGAAAACCACATACATTGGCCCAAGCCTTTTGGAGGAAACACAGTAAAAACATAACAAGGAAATAAATATAGCTACCCGTCAAGCTTCCTCTTTATTCTGCTTTAGCAAATAAATGTAATTTATTTTTCTCTTTTCCATCCCCGCCTTTGTTCCTAAGGTTCATTACTGTATAAGCTTCACGCTCCCTGTGTGCGTCTGTTCTTTTTGTTTTAGTCAGCTAGTGCAAAGTTTTCCTTTTCTTTCCAATTCCTTTTGTTTTATATTTTTAGGCTTTGAGTCAGCAGGCAGCAACCTGCTCATTTTGTTGGTGTACAATCTAATGCTTTTATAAATGATAAATGATGATCATGTTGGCATGCAGGATGATTTCTTTCATTTCATAGCATCCGGTGCATAGAAGCATGCTGACAAGAGTTTGTATGTGTAGCTTCAGCATTTCAGAGAGAGAGAGAGAGAGAAAAACCACCTGAAATTCATTTGGGAAGGAGGAGCAGTATAAATATATATAGTGGAAAAGTCAAAGTGGCAGAAAGCAAAATAATAAAAAAGTTAAACTGAACCACTGATCTTGATTCTCAGTACTGTAACCTCAATATTATAGGGTAGCAAGAAATTGGGTAGGAAAGGCCTCTTGTCCATCAACAACTTCTTTATAATGACTGTGAACAGAAGAGCGCCATGTCACTCTTTTTAACTGGCACTCATTTGCTCATGGTTTACTAGTTCAGGCACTGTCCTCGTCATGCGCAGACTACCTGAGCCAACTTCTCAGGCAGAATTCAGTGACCCGTTTTATAACTAGGCATAAAGAATGTATGAGAAAACAGTGCATGACTGAATGGAAGCAGGAAGCAGGTCCACGTATATACGTGCCAGCTAGATGAAGGGATCAAGAGAAGAAACACAGGAGGAAGAACAATCTTTTTTGCTTTTCCTTTCTTTCTCCTTTCTCTTCCTTTACTTATTTCTTTTCAAATGCAGGCTTCTACCCTGAGAAGATGAACAGAAGAAATCTCTCAAACAACAAAAATCTAGCTGAATTAGAAATGTACTGGTTGCATATATTCTCTGCCCTTGACCTCCTACCAGAATAAATTAGGTAAAAAAAAAAGCGAGTAAGTAAGCAAATATACTCTTTTTGAAAATTAGGATTCTTTTCTTTTATTGGGACACAATTTAGATTGCCTAAGAACAGGAGTTTCCAAGAATTCCCCTACCAAATTTATTTCTTTACTATATCATTTACTTAAGAATTTACACCCTGCCCTTCACTACAAAGTCCCAGGGCTGCTCAAAACGATAAAAAGATACAATATAAGTATGAAAACATATTTAAAATATAACCTTCCCTCCCTCCAGCAATTTAAATATTTATTCTATCCAAGCCGTCAACGGGATTCTGGCCGTCGTGCTTCGCACAATGGGAATGTCAGGTTGACAGGGGAAGCACAAGGCTTTGATGGTATCCTCATCTTTGATGCCTCCAAACTGGATTTTGACCCACTGTGGGTCAGAAAGAAGTTTGATGAGATCTAAGGTCAGCCTATAATCAAAGCATTGCACCGCTCTCCCGCTGCTTTGCCTGCTTCTCTGCATGAGTTGCTGCTAGATTCTGAATGCCAGTAAGGAAATTCAGCCCAGCTGAGTGACTTGAATTACATATGTACAGACCATCAATTCTAGGGATCTACAAAGGCTGTGAACTTTGCAACTCTATAACTATCCTTTGTACAACTTCACTACACTTAACTTTTACATGGCTGGTAAAACTGTGTTCTAGACCACTCCTTGCCAGGTTCCAGACTGATAGGGCTCACTGGTCCAGACCCACTAGCCCAGTACCAGGCTAAGTAAGTGCAGAAAACCCTTTGGGTTATACTGAGCAGAAAACTGTAATGAAAATAGTCCTCAACATATTAATCGAGTTGTCTAATTAATTAGTTTTTAATATAACAGCCTTTTAAATATCTCAGCCCAATGCTACTGAATTTGCTGGCTGCAAATGAGTTGTGAATTTCCATCTCTCTCTCTTCAGTATACTGCATCCTATGCAGTGCTTTGCAAATCAACGGCCAGAATGATTTCTCTAGACTATTTGAAGTGACGTGAACGATACCTTAATTTTCTTTCAGTTAAGGTACAAAGTGCCCACTTTGTAAGATGTAGCCTGAAGAAAGGAAAAGGGAGGGTTCTTTTTCTTCCTCCTTCATGTTTACTCCCGTAGGTAACAGCAGAGAATTAAACTATAGGGACTGATTTCCTTTCAGCCATTCACAGCTAGAAGATTGCACTGGTTACAGCAATGGAGTTAATGCAAGACTTACTAATCTCTGAAGCGATGACGGTGATGTTATGCCACAATAAAGTTTCTCGGTCCAGAAGTTTGGAAGTAAATATTGAACCATTTCCGGTATCAATGTTAAATATCCTGTCCATATCAGTATGTCGATCTACAGAATACCTGAAAATAAAAACACAGTCTTTTGGTGATCCATTTCCACTTTACTAATGTTTTTTTGTTTTGTTTTTTGCTACTAAATAGCAAAAGTGAGTAAGAACGCTGTAAGAGGTTTTTGTTTGTTTGTTTTAAATTGGTATTAGAAACTGCATTCTTGAATTCTAGAATTGTGCTCACTTTCCCAAGCTTAGTGACAGCCAGTTTTGGCAACTAACATAACCATTTGCTGGAATGAAAGACCCATGTTCTCCTAGTTCAGAGGTAGAACTCCTGTCATCCCTTAATCCTCATGTCAGCCACCAGGAATGGATGGTGGAAGGTCCACAAATAAAATGGACAGAAACGAAAAGATGTGAAGATGGACTGAAGAAGGTTTAAAGCTGAAGGTCCATCAGCAAGGCCTGGTCCAAAACACAGAGGTGTGCAGCAGGTTTGACCAAGTTCAGGACTACAGGAAAGGAGGCGTTTTGGTGGTACACCAAACTGTGCTAGGACCTTCAAGGTCAGGAACATTCATCCCTGGCCTTCAGAGCTCCATCGGGTTAGGTAAGTGCAGGAAAGCTCTAAGTCACTTTCAAGCCACTTTCTTTTACTGCACTCATATGCAGGCAAGGCGTCTCACATGAACACTGCTAGAAATCACCTTCTCCTTTTTTAAAATGGACTGCTGTGTTGCAGGCACTGCAACTTAGAAAATGACATACAGGTTAAGAAGCTTTTAAATCTTACGGAGCTCCTTCGAAGGATCAGTTTCTAAGTGTGTTCAGTAGGTGTCATTTCAGCATCTGCTCTCAATGCAACAAATTCACTGTATCCAAGAATTAGATGCCATTTCCAATTCCATCTGTTGAAAGGTCACCAGTCAAGCTTTCCCAACAAATGGATTAAAGCGAATTAGAGATCATGAGAGTTTTTGCTGCTGCATCTCCCTTTTTAAGTGAAAGGAAAGAACTTCTCCCTGTTCCCTTTTAAAAAGAGTAGAATTTGAAGACTCTGTGCCTGTCGACTTCAAAGGCTGCATGCTAGCAAAAAGTCTTCCAGAATTATATGAGTTGCAAAACTAGGACTTCAAGCTGAAGGAACAATTAATATCTCAGACATACTGAAAGTCAGCATCAGTGCCATAAGTTTGGATTTGGCAAGTTATTTAACAAGATTTAAGCAAGCGTCTTTCATAAGATCAGCGAATTGGGGATTAGCAGTTTAAGATTTTCAAATAGGACTCTAATATACCCAAAACCGAACATCGTGGATTTAGTATACCGCATGTGATATAATTCCTGGAAGGCGTAAGAATGGGGTAGGAACACAATCACGTTCAATTCTTAATTTATAGCTTGGTGCAATCACTAGTTTTATTTCCCCTGCTAGAAAGCTCTTACAGAGTATTGTTCTTGCCATAGTCTGCAGTAGCATGTAGACAACAGGTCCCTCTTCCAGGATATAACTCGGAGTAAGGGCCAGTGTCACATTTGACAGTCATGCTCTTGCAGCTCATAACCAGCATTTATAAACCAATCCCAAAACTTTCATTTCATCCATTCTTTCATGTTCCTTGCAAAAGAAAGATAATTAGTGGAAGGGCCCTTAATCCTGATTAAGGGACTGTATAGAAAGGTTGTAGGCTGCATAGATTTGAACATTAATGTGGATCTATGTGGTCATGTCCACCACTGGAATATGCCACCTGCTTTATGCAGAGTGTGATCCCAATCAGGATCACCCATAGTCACGTCATCCCAATTGATACCACCAATAGTCAGGTTTAATCATGACTACCAAGCGGGCCAACAGTCCTAATCCCAAACGAGAAGCCATGCCATTCAGACGCATGCCTCCATGTTCAGGACGACAGGGAAGCAATTTCAGCAGCATGCCAAAATCCTTCAGTGTCATTCTCAGAGGCTCCCAAGGCTAGGAACTTATGTCCGTGCCTCAAAGCATGTGCGTGCTTCAAGGCTGTGGCAATGGGGCATGGGCTGATCAGGATCAGTGCCGTCAGAAGAGATGGTGCTGATTCAGTCCACACCTTCCATGGATCTGTGTGCTGGGCTATTCCGGACCCACTGATTCCGACCCACTACAGGTAAGTTCTGAAAGGATTGAAGCCTCAATTTGTACCATGGTGAGCAGATTCACAGCTAAAGACACTTTTCTAGAGATATAGAACAGACATTTGAATATTAAGGGGGACACGCACTTGTGGAGTTCTCTTCTGGCAACATAGTGCTATGGCATGGCTGTATTTTGAGAGATCATGAAGCCTCCATCAAGCATCTAAGGGATGACCAATTCTCCATCCCTACTTGGGGAGTCAGCCCACAAAGACTATGATAGCCCAGAACAAAAGTTCCTAAGCTCAGAGCCTCAGAGAAACCCATTTTTGAGGTGCACTTTGGTATACCACTGAAATTAGTTCTCCAATAGTCTGGAATAGGAAGGCATGCAACCAAATGGCAACCAAAATGATTAAGTGGCTGGAACATCTCTCTTATAGGGATGTGAATGAATATTCAAAACATTCAAAAAATCTGATTAAATTCATTCCAAATTTGGACATTTGAATTCAAATCAAATGTCTATAAATTTGAATTAAAGCATTCAAACAAAATTTGAATCTATTGTTTGAATTATTCAGACATTCACATATGTACGGATACATACACGATGCGTACTTGCCCATATACATCTTTCCCAAATCCATATGCATTTGTACAGATCCATACGGGATGAAAACGGGATGCATACAGATGACATTCATATGTGCAAATTCAAGTCAAAAATTCAAATGAATAGATGTGAATATACTCTATTCAAATCAAATGTGAATACATTCAAATTTTAAAGATTCTTATTGGCTCAATTTTTCAGATATTCAATTTGAATCGAATCAAATCCCAAAAATTGCATTTGTGCACCGCCTACTCCTTTATGAAATCAGACTTCAAGGACCTGGATCTCTTCAGCCTTGTTTCACCCCACCATGGCCCATGGAGCTGCACCTGAACATTAGTATTATGGGCAAGTATTACTTCTTATAAACCACTTGAATGCGGAGAAGATAATAAAATCAGCACATGTCCATTGGGAAACTATGTGGCTTCTGTATATATTTAATACAGAAGTTACAAATCAAGGTTAGGATGCTTAAAAGTGTATTCTAATTATATAGTTAACCCTGACCCAGAATTATGCTTTTACTAGGCTACTCTTGTCATTGCTTTTATTCCTTTTAGATAATCCTAGGTCTTTTTTTGATCAAGGGCTGCTAATTATGTTGAATTGGTTGTGACTTTGACTTACAGATCATAGCCTATTAAAAATTAAGTCGACAACATCAAACTCATTTTTACATTTCTTTAATGAAATTACTGGTGCATGTATGTCAGATTTCAGGACTTTATTCCCTTCAAACTTTAGAAAATTGACAAGCTCGAAGGTTAATAAAATACATGAAGATGCCAGCAAAGCTTTCTGCATAAATACTGAGAGGTGGTGCTATTGGGGTCGCAGGACAAAATTATACCATGATCTGGTAAATTCTTGCAACAATACTTCATGTTAGTTCTGGGCAAAGAAATAAGAGACCCCGTGAAAGGTGAAGCAAAGAAAAATTATCCGTAAAATCTCAAGGAAAAAAGGTCCATGTAGCTTTCAGAAGAAGCTAGCCTGAATGCCAGAAACAATGGATGATGACAGATTCAGGCAACAAGCAGTTTGTGTGACAACTGAAGGCAGACTTCCTTCCAGTGTCAAGCAAGAAAGAATAAAGGGAAAGATACCTCAACTAGGAATGGTTAACAGATAGTACAACATAATAAGAAAGGGAAAATAGGAAACCTGGGCTGTGTTGGTATAACCAAGAAAGGGTTTGGAGTGTGAAGTGAATGTCCATTATTGCAGAAACTGCTCTTTTGTAGAAAGGGAAAAACCAGTCTGCAAAATCACTCTCCTTTTGGAGAGATAGCAGCCACAGGAAAGGTCTACCTGCATACTTTCTGCCTGGGGCCATTACACATAGTGCCACAAATGGCCATGTTCTGAGACCTTTTCCACAACATCACTTAATGGTATCAGTTGGAAACTTCAAAGCCAGGGGCCTTTTTTCCCCTGACCTAAAAAGTTTGCAAAGTCCTAGACATTGGAAGTCTTGTAAATGGCACACCATGCTGCTCCTGACAGGGAGAAATGCCGTCAAAGAAAGATGGAAAGGCTTTATAAAACTCCATTAGAATACAGGGCATGTCTGTGTGTCCACATCTTCTGTCTCTGGGCTGCTCCTCAATTCACAACAGCCAGATTCCACACACTGCATAACACTTCACCAGTCAATGCGTCCAATGTGACTTTATCCATAACAGGAGTTGTTGATCCTGAGATCACCCCTCTCTTCCAGACAAGTGCCATATTGCCTGGATGCCCGGGTAGCATTCTCATTTTACCCATCCTCAGTCAGTGGATGACTTCCGTTTTAGTGCTGGTCATGTGAGACAGATGCTGGACTTGCGCTGTTGACTTTGAAAAATGAGCTGCAAGAATTCCCAAATTATGCATTCACAGAATGCAGCATTATACTTTCTACTGCAGGGCAGTCATGTCCATGCATGGCTGGTGGTGCATCCTGAACCACAGAAGCCCACATTTTCAGGACTGTGTAGAATGGATGATAGTTTCCAAAAGAGAGTATTTTCATTAACTGACCCCATCAGGAAAAGAGGTACAGTGTTCCCATGAGCAGAATCTTTAAAAGACTAGAGGTTTAGTTTGACTGTTGATCAGGTTGGAACCAGCCCAGGGAGAGGGAAAGTGACTTGCCTGACTTTGAAACGAAGTTTGCTTTGTAGAAGGTAAAAGGCACATAGAAAACAACTTTATTACACAAGGAGCTGAAACAAGGTCAGAGTTGGGTGAATTAGTTAAACAGAATCAGCAAATAAACAGTAACCTGTATTAAACAGAGAGATTTTTACTGTAACCACCACAAAAAGAACACAAAGGAAAAGTCCCCAATTCTACAAGCTTAAGTAAGGCAGAGGAGCAGAAGAGAGGTCAGCCAGGCTTACAGAAACACTGGCGATTTCCCAGCCAATCAGGGCTTGTTACTAAAAGACAGAAGGACAGATTTTTTTAAGGAAGATAAGGGCTAGTGGAAGTCAATCTAAAAGGTAGGGATGGGTCAGAGGTCCTTGAACTAATTAATTCTTCCTCTGTGATTTGCCTGGTCAAGTTTGCTGTCAATCACTGCTTCCTGCACAAAGATCAATTAAAGTCCCCCAAATGAATTGTGGCAGCCTAGCCAAGCCACAACTCCGCCCCCCGTTTTTGTTGTTGTTAGAGAAGCATTTGGATCTTTAATAAGGGTGGTGTGAAGTTTAAGCAAAGTGGAGGGAAAGAATGCTGAAGAAAACAAGGCAAAAGGAGGCAGCACTAGAATTTATAGCTTTCTCAAGTTCTTCTCTTGGCCAAGGATGACTTTCATAGGCAGAAAGTGAAAGAGAGTTGCCAGAACAGGAGCATAAAAGCATTCACACGGCAGCTTGGGCTAAGGCTGAGAAGAGGTTTGACACAAGTTGGGTTTCTGCACTATGGTAAACTTCTCCAATGATTAGACAAAGGCAAGAATGAAACAGCTCAAAGCCTCAACGTGGAAGAGAGAGATCAAATCTCTTGCTGGAGTGGATTCAGTGATATTTTCAGAAGCAGAAACCTGAGGCCAATTCACACTTGGTCTGCTAGTTCATGCTGGGGTAGCTTCTGGGAAGCACCATCTGCACTTGCAAGAGGCATTTCCACATCACAAACGTCTCCTCCTATAACAGAAACTACCCCAGCAGTGGTGCATGAAATCATGCACTACACTCATCTGTAACCTTACCTGTTCCAGCCAGTGGAATGACCATTTGCACCACTGCCAGTGGTCATCTGAGGTGCTGTGCAAGTGTGCTGGCAGCTCAGATGACCCAAAACATGACTGTGCATGCGTGACATGTCACCGTCATTGTGGTGATGTGTTGTCATGCTGGGACCCGTGCAGAAGATGGCGGTGCCCGGACATACATCCAGACCCAGGTGATGATCTTGGTATGTGTGTGTGTGTGGGGGGGTTGGTTTGGCATGCACTAACCTCTGCTGATAAAGGTACACACCTGTATACTGGGCATTAGCAAAGATGTAGGGTGATGGGCCTTAGCTGAAGTAAGAATGATGATGGATGGACTTTGATAATGAGAAGGATGTAGCAATGGACATTTGGTGAATCAAAGATACTGAATGGAAGAGTGCACCTACTCCTATACCCGAAAACATACCTTCCAGGTGTGGAGGGTAAGGTGTTGGGTATAAACAGGGGGAAACAACAACAACAAAAAAAAGCAAACCACCAGATTTTCCAGAACAAGTAAACAAGTTCCAATGATTAAATGTTCCAATCAGTCTTGGTACCCACTTTAGCATAATCTGGCAACTCTTTTGGTCAGGGCAGGGAATACTATTAGTTCAAATGGTATCTTCCTGCTGTAGGTTGATTGGTTTAAGTTGACTTGTGGCACATAACAAGTAATTGTAAGAGATTTTTCAACAGGAAGTAGGCAAGGTCAAAGAGTAGAGTTGAGGGTTTATGTGACTGCATTACCAGTATCATCTAGTAGTTCAGATGTATTCTGGTCCAAGCACAGGTCCCATGCTTTCAAGTTCTCTTGCCTCTTCCAGTACTGATTCCTGCCCTCATCTATATGTGTCTAATTGCTAGCAACATGTATCATAAAAATAGCCAAGTTTATTCACATACAGGTTTGATCTAATGACGATTTGCACCAAACCACATTTTGGTCTGCTGTGTATCAGAACACAGAGTGGGGGAGGTCAGAGGTACAAATTATAACCAACAGGTTGATACTCTGCAACCTCAGTTTGTCACTGATAGGATCTCTGCCTTCCTGTGAGAATTTCTGCAAAGCAGTATCAGATGGCATGAGTGACTACAATATTTCTGTTCAATGTGGTAAGAAGGACACTGGGCAGAATGCAGCAAATGTGCCATGTAGCTATCTGTGATAGCACTTTTTTGGGGCCAAAGATTCCTCACCATAACTAAATGTAGGAAACACATGGACTTGCATGTGTATTAAAGAGCAGCTCCTATCAGCTCTAGTCTCTATCGCCAATGGCAAGGAAAGATGGGAGCTATAGAAGTCCATATATTAGCCGCTTCTGCCTAAACCGGACTGGATCTCCACTGGAGTTATACTGGAAACTGTCACTTCTAATACTGTGATAGCTGCCCATTATTGCACAAACTACGTTCATTTATTCATCTGGAATGTCACTCAGAAGCCAAGCTGATGAGGGAAATCTGTGAATAAAATGTTAGTCTACTGACAAATGTTATGTGTCACTCAAATCTACATGTGCCAAAGGCAGATTTTACAAAATTCTGCCCCTGGGAGAATTCCTCCTAATTGCTTTCTTAAATACAGCGTCCCTGTGTTTAATGCAGCTGCAAGTCAAAAAGATTTCTGAGCCACTGAAGAATGTGCGATTTTTCTCTCTCACACACACCGAGTGCTTTTCATAATGACATTATGAAGTATTTTTTAATGGGAGATCAAAGGGCTTTCAAAGTGACAGTGCTCTGTGCAAAGGGTTTTCTTTTTTCTTTTTAAAGCTACAGTCAAGTGGAAAAAATTGAGGGTTTTCAGTGTAACATCAAGTGTATGAAGGTTTTATTTCTAACTGTCAGGGGAACCTGACAAGTAACTGACAAGTAGTACATATAGCGGTCTAATTGCATCCTCCCCCAAGCTGAGAGGAAAGTTAGAGTTAGCATTTACACTCATGATGGTGAGTAGGGGGAAATCACTGTCAGGACAATGACGCTTTAATATATCCTCGCAGATCACGGAAGATGCTAGGAGAGACTGCACCAGAAAGACCATTTAGGATCACATTTTACTGAAGGCATACAGCCTGAGCAGTAGCATAGTTTCACTTGCTTTTTACACACTCATCTATTTAATTTTCCCTGATCATTCCTCACTACGTTTCCTTTCACAGACATTTTTCAAGAGGGTGAGTCTGATGTCAACTGTTGCTGCTGCACATCTCCAGCCACACCGCCAAGCCATCCACTCCATTCTAGCTTTTAATACCCTGTTGCCTTTCTCCGCATGTGGTTTCCCACACAGTCAATGGCAAATAGGGATGTGCACGAATGTTCTAAACGGTCGAAATTCGATCGAATTTGATTGAATGTGGACATTCAAATTCGAATAGAATGTCTCTACACACTTGAAACATTCAAACAAAATTTGAAAGTTCTGAAACATTTGTTTGAATGATTTGAAACATTTGAATATATAGATACGTATGTAATACATACGTATCTGTAGGAATCTCATATGTATCTGTACGCATTTGCGCTGATAGTACAGGATGAAAACAGTATGCATACGGGATAAAACAGGGCATGTACAAAATGCATACAGATACGTATAACACATATGAATGTTGTTGACATTCATATCTTCAGATTCAAATCAAACATCCGAATGAATAGATTCAAATATATTCATTTTGAATCAGATTTTGTTGCATTCAGACTCTAAACATTTGAGTTGTATCAAATGTTTGGATATTCGATTTGATTCAAATGCAAATGCAAAAAACGACAACATTTGTGCACATTCCTAATGGCAAATGCTTATAGTAAAAAGATAAGAAACTGGAGAAAGGTGGTGTAGAAACTGAAGAAAAGAACAAGAGATCCCTGCTAAGGCTGTAGTGTCTGAACAGTGCCTCCAAGACAGAACTGTGTGGTCTTCATGTTCTCATCCCATTTCTAATTCACCGGGGGACAATGATGACACTCCTTAAGTCACACGTGTTCCCTGGGTGGTGCTAAAGAGCAGTCGCTTTATGGCTACCATCTAAAACCTTGATGGTGTGGCAACCAGACAATCTTACAGGATCTCCCGGTTCTATCACATTGTTTAAACTATGTGAATAAATAAATCTAAATCACCTTTTCTGGCCTAGAAGTTAATAGGCCAGAAAGAGGGGCAAACTGGCATGGGGATGATCTCACCTGCAAACCATCTCTAAGCCATTAGGAAAGCTAAGAAAGATTTTGAGGAGCACATTGCTAAAAACATCAAAAGAAATAACAAGAACTTCTTTAAGTATATCAGAAGTAGGAATCCAACCAGGAGAGCAGTTGGACCCCTAGATAGTAAAAGAGAGAAAGGGGTAATTAAAGAAGACACGGAGATTGCAGAGAGACTAAACGAATTGTTTGCTTCTGTATTCACGGAGGAAGACAGAAGGCAAATGCCAGTAGCTGAGCCTGTGTTTTCTGAAGAGTTAAACTGTACAGAAATAACCAAGGAAGAGGTCCTGGCATGTCTTAATAAACTAAATGTTAACAAGTCACCGGGACCAGATGGTATTCATCCAAGAGTCCTTAAGGAACTCAAATGCGAAATTGCCGACCTTCTAGCAAAAATATATAATCTTTCCCTAACATCAGGCTCCGTACCTGAGGACTGGAGGGTAGCAAATGTAACACCAATATTCAAAAAAGGATCCAGGGGTGATCCAGGCAACTACAGACCAGTTAGCTTAACGTCAGTTCCGTGTAAGGTGATGGAAACCATTATTAAAGACAAAATTAGTGTGCATATGGAGCAGCAGGCATTGCTGAACAAAAGCCAGCATGGCTTCTGCAAAGGTAAATCATGCCTCACAAATTTGTTGGAATTCTTTGAGAGTGTCAATAAACACGTGGATAAAGGTGAACCAGTAGACATTGTCTATCTGGACTTTCAGAAGGCTTTTGACAAAGTCCCACATCAAAGGCTACTGAGTAAACTCACCAGCCATGGAATAAAAGGACAGGTTCTGTCCTGGATTTGTGACTGGCTTAAGGGCAGAAAGCAGAGAGTAGTAGTAAACGGCAATTTCTCAGGGTGGAAAGAAGTAAAAAGTGGGGTCCCTCAAGGCTCAGTACTGGGACCAATGCTTTTTAATTTATTCATCAATGATCTAGAAAAAGGGGTACATAGTAAAATAGCAAAGTTTGCTGATGATACTAAATTATTTAGGGTAGTAAAATCTGAAAGAGATTGCCAAGAGCTCAAGAGGGATCTCTTAGCATTGGGTGAGTGGGCAACCAAGCGGCAAATGTGCTTTAATCTTAACAAGTGTAAAGTAATGCACATTGGGGCCAAGAATCCAAATTACGTCTATAAACTGATGGGGTCTGAGCTTTCTGCAACACGCCAGGAAAGGGATCTCGGGGTTTTGGTGGACAGTTCAATGAAGGTGTCAACCCAGTGTGCGGCAGCAGCAAAAAAAGCAAATTCAATGCTGGGAATAATTAGGAAGGGAATAGAAAATAAGTCAGCAAGTGTCATTTTGCCCCTTTATAAATCTATAGTGAGGCCACATTTGGAATACTGTGTACAATTCTGGTCACCACACCTCAAAAAGGATATTGTGGAACTAGAGAAGGTGCAGAAAAGGGCAACCAGAATGATTAAGGGTCTGGAACACCTCCCTTACGAAACCAGGCTGCAACGTCTAGGCCTCTTCAGTCTGGAGAGACGGCGTTTGAGAGGGGACCTGATTGAAGTATATAAAATTATGCACGGCATAGAAAAGGTGGATAGAGAAAATTTCTTTTCTCTATCGCACAACACTAGAACCAGGGGGCACTCTATGAAGCTGATGGGTAGGAGCGTAAGGTCTGACAGGGGGAAGTATTTCTTCACACAGAGGTTCATCGGCCTATGGAATGTGCTGCCAGAAGAGGTGGTGACAGCTACCAGTCTGGATGGCTTTAAGGTAGGGTTAGACAAATTTATGGATGACAGATGTATCAATGGCTACTAGAACGAATGCCTAGGTGCATCTTTCAGGCTGAGGGGGGGGGGAGGAAATGGGGCGCTTCTAGGGCCATCTGCTGGGACTCGAGAGCAGGAGAAGGTTTGTCCTTGTCTCTGCTTGAGATGCCCATGAGCATTTGGTGGGCCACTGTGTGCGACAGGATGCTGGACTAGATGGGCTGTGGCCTGATCCAGCAAGGCTTCTCTTATGTTCTTATGTTCTTATGCCTCCTCAGATGTGTCTTTCTAAAAAACTCTGTGTGAACACAAGCTTAGGGCCTGGTCACACTTATCTTCATGGAGTAGTTCCACCAGACAGAGCTCACTCCAGCTGCCTTGGTCTTCTCTACACGTGGACAAGTAAAATTTTGCTTGCAGCTTGTCCTGGAGTACCTAGTGAGTGCCTAGTCAGCAGCATTTGCACACTCTTCTTGGTGGAACACTTTGAGTGGGCATGGCAATGTGGTTGTGGCTGTGTAGTCGCATGCCATGGGCTGATTGCTATGGTAACATGCACACTGGGGCTTTGATGGTATATCATCTGTTTGATTTGAAGTAGAAAGAGTACAGTATTTTTACCTATCTGTGTTGTTTTCAAGTTACTAGTCTGTTCCTTTTACAGTTTGTTTAGATCAGTCATGTCAAACATACGGCCCACGATCGCACAGGAGGAGGAGGCGCTGCGCGCATGCTGCCACCAGAAAGAGAGCAAATTTCTACAGGCGCCGTCTCTCTCTGCTGCTGCTGCTGCTGCTGAGAGAATTAATGTTGGTTCTCCCGGCAGCAGCAGCAGAGCACAGCGCCGGCGCCTGTAGAAATTTGCTCTTTCTCGGGCAGCTTCAGTTCTTCTCCGATCGCAGGGGCAGATCCCTTCCGTGCAGATTGGAGAGCTGAAGCTGCTGCTGCTGCCGCTGCCCCCCTCGGCCTGGCGTTGCTTGCAAGGGGCGGAGGCAGCAGCTGCGAGTTAAGTTCTCCGATCTCCACGCGATAGGAGAAGAAATGAAGCCTGCCTGCCTGCCCTCCCTCCCTCCCTGCCCTCCCTCCCTGCTTCCTTCGTGAAGGAAGGAAGCAGGCAGGCAGGCAGGCAGGAGGGAGAGAGAGAGAGAGAGAGAGAGAGAGAGAGAAGTGTTGGCTTTAATACCTGCTTTTCTCACCCATTAAAGGTGACTCAAGGCAGCTGACAAAGCTTCTGTTCTCCCCACAGGGTGGTAGTTGGACCAGTGAGAGCTCAGAAGAGAACACAAGCTTTGTCAGCTGCTTTGAATATATAATATACTATACTATATAATTAAATAAATAAAATGTTATAATAATTCAGTACACTTTTTTTATTTGAATCCAGCCCGCCTACACATTCTAAATTTAATATATGGCCCTCTGCAAAATTGAGTTTGACACCTCTGGTTTAGATGAATGCAATGCTTTGACACAAAATAAATAAGAGTTACTTGTAGTCTGGCAAAGCTCCTCCAACATTTAATTGGTAGCAACTTCTGAGAGCTTGCCAGGCACCTAAAAAGAAGAAGAAAAGACAAGAGGGTATGGTGCAGCAAGTTCCTGGAGATTGGGCCATTCCAATGTTAAAGGAACTTTGTCAGAAATGTGGTGAGGAGGAGCCCTGCACATATCTGGCAGGCTGTGCTAAGGCACAATGCTGGCATTGTCTCTGGTCAACTAAGGCAGTCTAAGTTTATGTTACAAACCTGGGAGTCTCCACTTTACAGTTACCATTGTGTCTGTATCTTGCAAAGCTTCATGATCTCTGTCTAATAAGAATAAGAATTAATCTCACACTGTAGTTCTACAAACAAATAAAACCAACCCATACGTATGTCATTTAGTATAGCAGTGGGACATTTTCACAAAATAAAACCAATAGGTGAGGCTTACTTGATAGGATTCTTTACAATGTCAGGATCTCGGGCAGTCACGCTTCCTATGATGGTGTTTATCGGGACATCTTCTTTTACTTCTAGTATATATGCTGGCCTGGTGAATACTGGAGGCTCATCTACATCCTCCACCAGAATTCTGACAGTAGTAGAATCCTTGAAGGGTCCCATATAGAGGAATCGTGGATCCACGTGAGGATTGTTAGCCTCCACTTTCAGAGTAAACTGTCTCTTCTTTTCAAAATCCAGAGTCTAGGTGGAGAAAAAGTACACGTTCAACAGAAAGCTGAAAAGGGTTTTCCAGAGACGCTTGACATTTTAAGGTGCACTGATTTTTTTTAAAGTATTTCTGTTGTAAACAAATCTATTCATTAGTAAGTTAGACTGCATTTAAGTTTGTTTTATATTATCTCACCAGTGGTAAAGCTTCTCTTATCACTGCTGAACATTAGCTAGGTTCCATGAGTTCTAAGGGACAAAAGTTTCCCACCTCTGTTACAGGTACAGTGATTATAAGACTGATTTTTTTTTTCAGATCCATCAGATGTTTTGAATTTTGGGGGAAAAGACTCTACATGTGTGTTGCAACTGAGATGAAGCTCTGTACAGAGGCCTTTTCACACTTTGGCCTCTAGTGAACAATTAGTGAACTTATGGTGAAGATCATCTGCACTTTGAGGAGACTGCTACAGCCTCCAAGCGTGCCTTCCCTCCCTAGAAGTTCACTAATTGTTGATTAGTATGGAGAACGGAATCGTGCTCCACATCTTAACCAATGTTTACCAAAAACTTACCTGGAGCATTCACCAGTATAGCTATCCACACCGCTTCTGGTGCTCTGGTGTCGTCAGAGGTGCTGTGGAAGCACACTGGCACCTCGGATGACGATAGACATGACTGCATGTCCACAGAGCATCAGAGTCATCATGGTGATGGTGCTGACGTTTGTGCAGTCATGGAGGGCACCACAGCCAAAATGGCAGTGCCCAGAGGAGGACCGGTCCTGAAATCAAATCAGGTAAATATTTGATCACAAGGTGGGGTGGGGGCGACAACAGCCAAAGTTGACTACCACTCCAAGTGTGAATGCCAGGCAACATTGTTTAATCGTACAGCTTTCCTGTCCAGTGGATGGAAGGGAAGTGCAAAATCATCCCAGGATTGGTGGTACTGAGGAAAACAGGAAAGACTGAATAGTTTTGTACATTTGTGTGTGTGAGAGAGACAGCTGCTGCATCTAGATCTTGGCTACTTATTTCACTATATTTGGATATTTCAGAATAAAGCATGGATATTTACCAGATATAAGATTATCTTCAGTTTTAAAACCTTTCTAAATTATTATATTCTTCAGAACAAATATTGCTTACAGCTAATATTATTTATTTATTATTTATACTTATATCCCATCCTATACCCATAGGTCTCAGGGCAGGTTACAGGTTTTAAAACAGCACGTTAAAACAGTAATATCCATAAAAACACTTAAAAACAAGCAAACAAAAAAACAAAAAAACAGCATATTTTAAAAGTATTATAAATATTAAAATACTAATATCTACAGTGGTGGGGGGGGGGATGGTCACATTAGCCAAAGGTCAGGGCAAAGAAGTGCCTCTTTACTGGCTTCCTAAATATATAGAGAGAAGGGGTGTGACACATCACAAGAGGGAGACTATTCCATAACCTTGGAGCCATTACCAAAAAGACCCTTTCCCGGGTGCCCACTCACCTCGCTACTGTGGTGGTGGGACAACCAGGCCCTCTCCCATGTGCCCACCCCTTTTGCTATTAGAGGTGATGGTACAAGCAGGAGGGCCTCCTCTCCAGATATTAATGCATAGGCAGGTTGATATGGAAGCAGGCGTTCCTTCAGATATTCGGAGTCCAAGTCATCTCGGATACATATCAGATACGTATTTGTTTGTGTCTGATCCGTATTCGTATCCGATATGTATTTGTTCGTTACCACATTCGAAGGGGTCTATTAGTATGAATACAAATTTTCTAACATTCAATTCACTACAAATTGAATGCCAAAAAACACATTTGTGCACATCCTTTGTGCAGTGTAACGCAGGCAGCGCACACTCACTGTGCATTTTAGGTGCTATAGCAGCACCATGTGAATCCAGACAAAGGCAGAGAGAATAAAAGCAAAAGTCTGGTTTAAGAAAAGACTTGCTCAATAGAGAAAACACGCCCACTTCAAATTGTGAATATTATTCCTTTGATTTAAAATAATTACCAGATCCCTATGAAAAGTTGTAAGTGCGTGTGTCATGATGTCAATTATAACACTGCTTGTAAAAAATTCAGTCTACAGAGTCGATGTTCATGTTCCGTTAAGGTAGTATGATATTGTGAATTCAGAGAATTATCAAAAGGACAGACAATCTTGTCTACTTCAAAAAGAGCTCTAATGGCTTTACATCTGTTGAGGTCAACAGGAATATTTGGATATTTGCTGAATTAGATCAGAAAACATGTTCATGCTCTTGACTTTCTGAAATGAATACTTCCCAAATGTGTTTGCCAAATAACATTGCCTTCCCATGTAGCATCTGACATAAAATAACATTTCCTTGCAAACGAGAAAATAAATTGCTCACTTTGAATTGGCTTTTGTTTCTCCTAAAATGTCTGCTGGAAAATGGCTCACTTTTTTTCTTTTTCTTTTTTAATAGAAACAATGTACTAAAGCGCTTTTTGTTCCCTGCTGGAGATGCTGCTGTGTCTATAATGTAAAGTCAAAAGCAATCTTGCCAGATACTCAGTAAAATAGTATACTAGAGATGCTATTGTGTTGTGTCAAGTGAAGAAATTTGTTTTACTTGATTGTTTGTCAACAACCACTGATGCTGGGTGGATATCACAAGAGCCAGCTGAGTATGCCTGTTAGAGATCCTGATGCCTACCAGAGTTTTCTTCCTGAGATTTGAAAATTAAAATCTACTGAAAGTATGTACAATCCACCCTGAGTTGCAACAGATAGTATTCCTTCCTCTTGTCCATCAATCAAATTGTACGGCATCCAAGGCTAGATAAATTATTTTGGAACCTAACACAAACATTCCACAATTCTTCTCAGAACATATTTAATTCCTATTTGTTGCCCTTTCATGATGCCCCAAGTCAGTTGTCTGAGCTGGCAACATCTGGTTTGAGGGCTGGGGAAACAGGAGGGCCTTTCAGCAGAGAAAAAGATACCTGCCTGATTTTTTTTTTTAAAGTTTTTGAGTGGGCTGGATGAACAATCATGGGAAACAGGGTTGGCTCCACATATATAACAGTTCCTTCCCCAAACACCACCATGTCTTTTCAGGCAAGACTCAATGTTTTTCCATCTCAGCTTCTGACAGGCTGTTTTCACAAGATTGCTCTTCCTCAGAGACTCTGCCCCTGTATCTTTACTACCTTTACTCTCTGCCTTGCATGGCAGACCAAGGGCCTTTCATGTAAAATTTCTATTCCCAAATAATTTCCCACTGGTGACTCTAGCAGTTGCAAAACTTCTATCTAAACTTTTATCTAAAATTTTTATGGTTAAAACTGGGAACAAATATTGATTAACTTGTTCCTGCTTTACTATCTCTAAAGCAGATTGTAGAATGCATTTTTTGTTATACTCCCTACTCTACTGTATATAACGACAGTTTATAAATGGATGTCTTAAAAATGCTATAAGACCAAGTACTCTTCCATTCATGAAAGCAAGCCCCGTGAAGCTATCCATAGGATTTTTTGGCATTTAGTAAATTACGTGTGAAATATTTGCAATTACAATTGATTCTGCCATGCACTCCTGAAGGAACAGAGAATATACCGTAAGCAATTTAGGCTGCATTCACACACAGGAAAAAAAAAAGTATTTCAATAGTGATTGAGACACAGTAGCATGTGGCTGTGTGTTCTCTTCCTAGCGATAATCCACCCTAGAATGTTCAGGGGAGGGACAGAGTGACATGTGAACAATCCTGCCTGTGGCCATGGTCACACCTAAGGTTTAATCCAGCTTCAGTCCACCTTCAGAGCAAACAAAGTGACCAGTAATTTCCTTTCCACATTATCTATTGCAAAAGTGAATTTCCTGAATTATTTAACACTGAAAAAAAAAAACCCAGCTTCTCACTTTCCTGATGTATTCTCTCATTTTGAAAGTGGATTGAAGCTGAATTAAACCCTGCCACCACAGCCTGTGGATTATATTTAGCCACCTCAGAAGTGCTTTTTTTAAAAAAAAACCCTGCATGTTTCTTTAATTTGAATGGAAGCTTACATAAAATGGAGCTGAAATGTTCTTTCCAGAATATAACCCAGCAACAAATATCACAGTAACTCTGAGTAGTACAGTGATATTTGCAGGCAGAAGTACACTATTGAAAGTCTGCAAAATGTGCATTCCATGCTCAGTGTGTCTGAACTGATGGAGAATGAAATCTGTAATCCTATCAGGCTTGCTGGACTAGTTGCTTATAATTGAGATCAGTGAAACTCTGATAACAGAGATGCCATAATCAGACAAAGAAAGAAAAAGAGAGACAGAGAAAGACCAATGGAATCACTAATTACATTACACAGAGGGTGTTTTTCCACTGTCAGAAAATACCCCATTAAGGACCCATTTGGGTGTGAGCCGGATGATCCCATTTTCATCACAGCACCCATTTGGGACCCGATTGTTTCGACTGCTGCTGGGGAAATCCAGATCAAATGGGTACTTTCTGGCCTTTAATCCGGATTTTCTGTAAACCCCATTAATGGGGTCTACAATGGGGTCTTCAGGCAGAAAATCCAGATTAAAGGGAGCCTGTTTCAACGCTTGTGTGGCAATGGGGTCTACAGGAGGCTAGGGGGAGGGGGCACCCATGGGGGGGAGCCCCCAAACCTAAGCTTCGAAGTCATTTTGAAGTCACTTCGAAGTCTGTGCAAAATAGCTCCGGAGCGTCTTTGAAGTCTGTGCTGATCTTCAGAGTGAACTTCGAAGTGACTCCGAAGTGGCTCCGAAGTCACTTCAAAGTTCACTCCGAAGATCAGCACGGACTTCAATGGAGCTGTTTTGCACAGACTTCGAAGTGACTTTGAAGTGACTTCGAAATGTCTTCGAAATGATTTTGAAGCCACTTCGGAGACTGCACCCCCTGTCCCCCCAAACACCTGGGGTGACAAGCAGACGCCTCATGGGTAGATCCAGATTTCCAAATGGATGCTCTGGTGTTTCCATGGCAGGGAGGCTAGCACCCATTGCTACTGGGTGCTAGACCACCTAGGGAAATACATTGGGTACTTCCCTTAATTTGGATCTACTTACATCCGGATTAAAGGAGCGCGGTGGAAAAACACCCAGAATAAACACCTGCTCATTGGACAAATGTGTTTTTGCATTCAGCTCCTTATCAGTTTTGCACAGCATTGCAGGACCTTGTTGCATGCAAAAGTGGAACTGAAGAGTTTTTGCAGCAGTAAAATCACACATAAATGTAATCTGTATTATTATTATTATTATTTTGCAGAGTGCTTTTAATAGCACTAGGGATGTGCACAAATTTATTTTTGTGTTTGATTCGAATGCAAGAAAATCTGTATTCGGTCAAACAGATTGCCTTCAAATGCAGTGGGATTTGAATTTGATACAAATGTTCAGTCCCATACAAATCCCATACAAATCCCATACGAATGATATGCATCCCATATGAATCCCATACAAAGCTTCAAATTCGAATGTGAATCGACAAATGTGCCAACGTTCAATTTGAATATGATTGTCCAATGTGCCCAAATTCGTACGAATTTTGAATAGTACAAATATTCATGCACATCCCTAAATAGCACTAAAAGTGTTTCCCTTCCCTTTTTCTGATTCATTTTTATGTTCTGCTGGCAAATATACATTTTTGAAGCTGTATGTGGGAGAAGGGAGGCCAAGAAGGCACTTCCAACGGTTTTTTTCCCTTCTTTTTTTGCACTATTGCATCAACAATCATCTAGTGCCCACAAGCCCAAAGCTCAGGGGGGCTGGGGGAGTAGCTCCTCCATAGCCAAGGCAATCTCCCAGGATGTGTTGAAATAAACCTGCAGCAGCACGAAAGCTTACAGTCTCCTTTTGGAAACCAGAGTGGTGGCAGGGCTGGACCAACAAAAAAGCCTCCAAGTGCCCCTAAACTGGGAGAAAACCCCAGAGGGTTCCAAAAAGGCAATGCTGAGGCAGAAGGGGAGGCAGTTAGGGATATGCACAAATGGGTTTTTTGATATCCGATTCATAATGAATTGAATGTTAGAAAATCCATATTCATTCAAATAGATCCCCTTCAAATGTGGTAGGAGTCTATTCAATATGAATGTATTTGCCCGAATTCATATGAATATCCAATTTGTATCTGATATGAACAAATACGTACCCAATATGAATAAAGATGTATCCTCACAAATGCATGTGTATCTCCGATACATATCCACTCTGAAAGCGTCAAATCTGACTTTTAATCCGCTCTCGATCCATGCCGAATGCGATCTGGATCTGTTGCAGATGTGGCTTGCACAGCAGCTTTCCCATCTGCCCAGTGTAACGAATGTCTGAATTATTAGTACGAGCGTCCCGAACATTTGCATTCGTACAAATGTTAAAGCATGAACGTCCTAACATTTGATTTGTGTATGAATGTCCAAATTTGGATGAATTCGTACAAATAACGAATGTTGCAAATATTTGTGCACATCCCTAGGGGCAGTAAATAGCTTGTATGTGGAGTTAAGTCAACAGCCACCCTCAACTCCTCTAAATCTGAAGATCTTTCCTTTTTTTAACCTTAGCAGCCGAAGAGTGCAAGAAGACGAATCCTATCTTTTAAAACATGTTCAGCAGTCCTCTCTACAGGAAGAAAACAGGAGGACAGACAGGATATGCAGATCAATCATTAAACAGTTTGGGGGGTACATTTACAATGGGGAGGGGGGACCAGGAAGATCTGCTTTAGATTTGTTAATTATGCATGTATGTTGAGGAACAAACACACTTAAAGTGTGCTAAATACTTTTAGCGTGCCTTTCCCTGAAAGGAATTTAATCCGTGGTTACAGTGGATTCAATTTTAAAGTATGAGGCAATAAGCCAATTCGCACCTAGCCTCTTGGTTGATAATTAGTTAACACCTGGGCAAGTGCATGTGCACTTGTCGGAGGAGTTTGCAGCCTACAAACATCCCCCGTGTGCTCAGAGGTTGACTAACTGCATACTAGCTGTGGTGCACAAAATTGTGCACCATAAGCTAACTAGCCTTAACTAATCACAACCAGGAACTTACCTGGCAGCACCCAGTGGCATGTACCTGCATCTTTTCCAGTGCAAGGGATCAACTGAGCTGCCGCACAAATGTGCTGGCAACTCAGGTAACCCTGATGCGACTGTGCATGTGTATAGCGTCAGTGTTGCCATAGTGACACCAATGGTTCATGCAGTCGTGCAGGGCAGCACCATGAGGATGACTGGATGTGCAACTGGACCCAAGTAAGTCTCTGGTCATGTGGGGGCTAGGGTATCATGTACTATCATTTCCTAGTGTGAGCACCAGCAAATGTTAATCTACAATGCACCTTTCCTGTCCAACAGATGGGAAAGCAAGTGCAGATATGCCCAAGGTTTCAGTGTAGCAAAGCCATAAGGGCTGCGGAGGAATGAAGGAGTGAGAATGTGTGGAGACTGTAGTGTAGTTCTCTAGTACATTTCCCAAAATTATATGTCTCCTCAAGTAAAATATATTTGGTATGTAAAGGAAGCAAACTGTCATTTCCTATAATGGCTAAATCATGTAGGCTACAGGTGGAACAGAAGGTAATGCAGAGGAGGAGGAGGAGGAGGAGGAGTCAGCTTTTCTACCCCGCTTTTCTCACCCATTTAAGGGGACTCAAAGCGGCTGAGAAAGCTTTCTGGTCTTCTCCCCACAACAGAACACTCTGTGAGGTAGGTGGGACTGTGAGAGCTCAGAAGAGAGCTGTGACTGGCCCAAGGTCACCCAGCTGGCTTCATGGGAGAGGGTGGAATCGAACCTGGTATTCCCAGGGAAGAGTCCAGTTCCCTAACCACTACACCAAACTGGCTCAGGAGGGAGGGAGGAACAAAGAAAGAGAGGAAGGGAAAAAAGGAAAAAAAGGAAGGAAGTAATAGAAGAAGCAAGGAAGGAAACGTGAAAAGAAGGAACAGATGGAGGAAGAAAGAGAGGGAAGGAAGGAAAGCAGGAAGAGAGGAATGGAAGGAGGGAGGAATGTTAGGTGGGAGGATGGGGAAAAGGTGGGAGGGGAAGCTTCAGTTTGCATCAGGACTATGATATATATTGGTGAGCAGAAAACTGCATGGATTTAAAAAGAGATTAGAGGAATTCATAGCAGATGGGGCACCCAATTGGTCATAGATCTAAGGGCAATTTCACATCTTCATTTCCCCAAGAAAACCTGAGGAAGTGAAGAAGCTGGCGAAATGCAAATTGCTATCATTACGGCAGTGATTATGGAACCATGGCAACAATGGATGGGATGGCGCAGCACTAACCGCTCTTGCGCTGCCCTTCTTCAGGGTCTATTTAAATCTCTCCCAGCAGAAGGAAGTACAACTGGAGGCACATCTGGTGGCAGGGAGAATCAATTCTGGAACAGTTAGAACTGTTCTACACCTGCACACATCGGAGGAGCTCCTGTACATGTGAAGCCGTGTCTGATGAAGAAGCAGCTCTCGATGGCCCATGCAGGAGTTCGCCTGGAGTTCCCCCAACACATAAGTGTGGAAAGGCTCTGAGACAACAGTAGCTGGGCAGCCACCCTTTAATTCCAAAATTTCACAAAATGCTTCTTTACTTTTTGCATTCTATTATGCTGCTCTTAGTTAAGAAGGTACACACAACTGTACAATGCCCAGTATTTCAACAACATGTTACAAAGAACTCTGCCAGGTGGAATGGAACACCTGAAACACTTACCTTTTTTACGGTCACAATGCCTTCCTGTGTTTCCTTATCTGTAATGACGCCAAACATTTCTGAACCATCTCCTTCAATTATGCTGTATTCCATCTCTGCATTTTGACCCACATCAGCATCACTAGCTTTTATTCTGCCAACGGATGAATCAGGTGGTGCTGACTCGGGTATTTTGAACTGGTAGGCACCTAGGGATGAACAAGCGGGAGCTTAAGCCAATGACAACAGCTTGCTCTTCCCCCTAAAACCTACAGTCATATATGTGCTTTCTTGCTCTACTACCTCTCTAGCAGGGTCCACCACTGGAAAAGCTGGTTCTAGCTCTCTGAATCACTCTTGTCCTTCTAGCTATAACATTTTATTCCAGTCTTTGTCAACCCAGCTCTAGAAAATGACACCTGGAATGAAGATGATGAGAGTTGCAGTCCAAGACGTCTGGAAGGCACAGGATCAGCAAAGATCACTTTATTCCAAGTTCCCTTGATTAAATGAGATCTGATCACAAAGACAAGGATTTACCCATGTTGTGGTTTAGTAGTTTGAAGACACTTGACCCCTGCAGTCTACCTGCTAACTTATGCCATTCCTCAAAGGCCATCAGATATGAAAACCAAGAAGCTGTGTAGAATCTAATACAGCCCAATATTTTATCTATGTCCTGCATCTTGTTTAAATCTGTCTACTTCATTCTATGACATTCTGCCCTATGGCTACCAGACATGAAACAATCCTTTCCCCTTGCAAATGATTTTAGTAACTACTTCTGTTCATAATCTACAAAGGGGCTGCTTTCACCACAAGAAAATCATGGCAAACTAAAAGCCTCTATATTGTGTCAGATAAATGGATGAAGAACAGTGACCTGGCATGGTTCAAAGTGACACATGACCCAGCCCACCAAAGTCCTCCATACTAACTTGCCATATTGTAATTGAGACAAAGATAACCGCTTGGGGACCTTCAGATCACTGTGTTTTTGTGTTTCTATCTCAAAGTATGTGAGATGCCTGTGGCTAGAGACGTGTAATTTTCTTTCAGTTATGGAGTTCCACTATGGCCTACTCATGTCAACATGATTTTTCTGCTGTCTCTAACCATAGGCTGATATTTGCCCTATATTATGAGTAATTCATCAACAGGGAAATGGGGGAGAAAAGCTCTCACAATTTCGATATGTAAAACTTAGCATACATAGTTTTGTATCCAGAATTATTTTCCTTGCAATGAAAAGTATTCAAAACAGTCTTCTGCACTGGCTGGTATAGGTGACCAACAAGCATATTAAGCACTAGGGATGTGCACGAAAGTTGAATCATATGCAAACAAAAATTGCATTTGTTTGAGTAGATCACCTTGGTAGGATTCAAATTTGATATGAATATTCGATACAAATCTGATTCGAATCCCTGCTAATCACCTAATTATTGCCTATGAATCCCCTTTGTATCCCTACATATTCACTCTGAATGAGTCAAATCCACTCTCAATCGACTTTGAATCTGTTTGGATCCACTTTGGACCCATTGCAGATGTGACTGGGTGGCCACTTTCCCACTTCCCCAGGTTTATCAATGTAACAAAGCTTCATACGAATAGATAGAAACATTTGATTCGTATCTGAATGTCAATCTTCAAATGCCCAAAGCCTGCCTTAGAGCACACCAGCAAGTAGAAGAGAGGCTCCTAGTATGCTTGATACTCCAGTATACTGGCCAGTGCAAAATCGCCCACACAAATGTCCCCACAGCTATAGTGGGAGATATTGAGGAACTAACATCTCTACACAAGTACCTTCTCCATGCACTGCTTCCATTGCTGTGTCACCGATTGCCATAGCAATGGCCTGGCATGTGTGGTCATTGCTACAGCAATGCAGGCAGTCCCAGACTCTACCTTTTGAATTTCACCCAGACCCAGGTAGGTCCGGGTGAAGCTTTCCAATGAAAGTTGAGTGCAAAGATGCAAGACTTGAACAGGATTTCACCAGACATAGGTTTTGTACTTTCAAGCACATGCTTACATGCATAGGACTGATGTAGACGTTCATTTAAATGATAGTTGTGATTTTCTATAAGGGGAGTTCTGTCATGCCTACTTAGAGGCAGGATCCACATGATGACAAAATGGGAGGGATATGAACAAATATTTGTAACATTCAAGATTTGTACAAATTTGGATATTTGAATTCGAATTGAATGTTGGCACATTTGAAGATTGACATTCGAATTTGAATCAAATGTTTCAGTGCATTTGTATCAGAATAATATGCTATTTGTATGCATTCATATGGGATTCGGATGGGACTGAACATTCATATTGAATATGAATCCTACCACATTCAAAGGGAATCTCTTAGAATGAATAAGGATTTTCTTGCATTTGACTCAATACGAGTTGAACACAAAAAAACATTTGTGCACCTCCCTTCAAGACAGTGCTGTGGGGATGCTTGAAGGGCTCAGGGGCTGGCTGCACCCCACGTTTTGAGCAAACACCCCACCAGAAAGGTGTGGAAAGCCTGTCACGAGTAATTTCTGATACTGCTTTCTTCTGCTTTGCTATCCTGCTGTCGCTGCCACACAAATCGACTCAAAATTGCTTTCAGAGATCTGGAAAGCCTGGCCTTGTTTGAGAAGGCACAGAAAATGGCCACTTCCTGTACCTTCCAAAATGGCACCAAGCAGAAAGACTTTGATATGTGGGCAAGGAGAAATATGCTAACAGCACACAACCTGCTTCTATGGCCAGAACAAGTGCCCCCACCCTAGAAGTGGCAGGACCCACTATGGTTCAGATCCTGACAGATTTGGGGCCTAATGCTGCTCATAAGGCACAAATTCATACCTTCCCTAATGCTTTTAATCTTCATTATGTTTTAACTATTACTGTCTTGCTACCAAGCTATGCATTCATAGAGTCTACATCACTGTTTTGGAGAACTGAATATTTAAATTTCTCATACTCTGGGGAAAGCGAGGTGGGTTGTCATTGACATCAGTTAGCGTGATGTTCACTGTGGTGGTCCCTGATAATCCTCCCATCTGGCCTCCCATGTCCTTGGCTTGGATGACTACTTGGTATTGTTCTCTGTTTTCTCGGTCCATGTTCAGCAAGGCTGTTTTGATGATTCCTGGAAATGAAAAAATAAAATAAAGATACACTGAAGATAATGGAGTTTGTTCAAAACGCTTATATTTCAATGGCCACAATCAAAGCATCTAAAGGATGAGTTTTCTCTTCAAATATGATTTTTTTTTAAAAAAAAAAATAGTGGTAAGATTGGCCTGTTTTTAGTGATGTTGTAACTGTGGAATCTCTATGTATGTTTTATTTGTTCAGTTTTCCTTGTGTTGAAACCATTACAAAACAAATAAAAAACCTCAACCTCAGCCCTGTCATCTTGACAAAGTCTGTAAGAAATGGCGAGACTTAGCAAGTGCTGGTATAAATATTTAACTGTTGCTGAGTTGCTGCACTAAATTATAGCCTTGTCAAATTGTGTGACTGGCACCGTATCAACACTTGCCAGTGCCATGTGGAATTAAAACACACACTCACACAATTCAGTCTATCTGCATATATTGTTTGGAGCAGGTCTTTCATCAGTTGATTAACCCCATGTTAATCCTTTTAAGTAACAGAAATAAACACTCCGTTTCCTTTCTGGCCCTGTCTTTTGAGTGTGTCTGCAAGTGCATGTTTGTCTGCCACCCAATTCCACCTTAAAATTCTTATTTTGACAGCCAGGATAAAAAGCAACCAAGCAATCTTAAGCAAGTCTTCATTAAAGAAACAGTTCAGTACTGTAAGATTAAACTGAAAGGAAATGTACCAAGAAAAAGAAAAGCACCCAAGTAATCTTTCTATATATTTAAAAGTAGACAGGGTGATGGGAACAGTTAAAGGGCATGCTGGATGGAAGGCAAACATATTTGCCTGGAATCGATTTTTGTTAGAACTTTGCTGCCTTTGCAGACTTGTTCAAATGTGTATAAAAATCAGGTTGCCTAGGCTTGTTGGTTTCTAACACAAAAAAGAAAAATAGGACAAGGCAGATACAGCCATATTTGAGACTTACAGGAACATATGAAATTGCTCATGTGGTCGGTTTCAACAGGCAACTGATTTTTTAAATTCCCAGTAGTATGCCCTAGATCTCTTCACTAGAGGTGGCTTTATCAGGAGATGCTGGCGGTTGAACTCAGAATATTCTGAATACAAGGAAATGCCCTTTCACTCACTAAATTATAGACCTCTATATGTCTACCCCTACCTTAAAGCCATCTAGGCTGGTAGCTGTCAGCACCTCCTCTGGCAGCAAATTCCATAAACAGATGACCCTCTGGGTGAAGAAATACTTCCCCTTGTTGGATCCAACTCTCCTACCCATCAGCTTCATAGACTGCCCCCTGGTTCAAGTGTTGTGTGATAGAGAAAAGAAATTTTCTCTATCCACCTTTTCTATACTGTGCATAATTTTATATAATTCTATATCTGCCTCAAACAGATATGGAGGCTATTAAAAACTGGACATGCTCTGCCCTAAACCTTAATGGAAAGTTGACCTTAATCTGTACATGTGTGGCAATCCCAATATAGCCACAACATAATTCTGAGTTTTATACCCTGTCTGAATTCAGTCAAAGATTACCCTAAAAATCATACCATCTACAGATTTTTCCACCTTTCAGATGACTCACTCCCTAAGCTTCTGTGTATAAACTAATGCTATTTAAGTATCTCTCTTATGTCATATAGTTAGGGCAGCTACAGAAATCTGAAATTTTCTGCCCACTGGTTATTGAAGAAGAAGTCTAAGGAACAAAAACAGCCTTCTACCATACTGATGCTTTGTAGGATCTGAGCAGGATAGTATGTATGAAGCTTCATGGTCTCTATTTGATCTATCACAGCATGAATCCACTAAAAATGAAATTTTCCCAATACAGTTCCCACAGATGTTAACTGTAGAATGCTAATTTTGCAACTGAAAGGTATACATAAACCCTAAGGGCTAACACCTGGCCAAGATAGGCTCCTAAACTTCTCTCCACTAATTTTGAAAATGCTTCCCACCAATATCCAGTCAATGTGTGTTAGTGCTGGGAAATGTGTAATCTTATTCTTATTTGAAAATCCTTTCTGTCCAGACCAGTGCTAAGATATTAATGTAATCATTTGATACCTGGGAGAGTGTAATGCAAAGGGAATAGCTGAGGAGAGGAGATGCATGTTTCTACATACCACTGTCATGAGACCTTCAACTGCAGGGAGGTAACTAAGTTAGAAAAACAAAGTCGGTAACCCTGACATAAAAGCAACAAAAGCAAATTTATGCCCAGATTAAGTTGGGTCGGGCAGGGTTGCCTGTAGCATGGATTATTGGCATGGGTCATTGGGTTACTTATTTCAGCCCTGCATGGTTTTGGCTCCTATCCTAGCTTGACTTGGTTACCTTGGCCTCTTGAGAGGCCTGATCCAGCAGGGCTTCTCTTATGTTCTAGGCAGCTCTGACCAAGGAAGTGAAAACATGCAAGGAGGGCAGGCACCAAGATGCAACAGCATAAAGGAACGGAGAATGTGGGCTTGCCAGGAAGAATTTGGCAAGACGGTTTGAAGGGAGGGCTTTAGTCTCCCTCCATTTATTTCAATTGTTATCTCCTTGGCTTTTTTAATCTCTTGAAGTGAGTCTACACAGGGACCAGCAATCCTGATCCAGATCAAGGGAGGTTTACAGATGGCACACTTCTGTGTTCCAGGATAACCAGAGGGTGCATTGGAGTGGCTGTGAAGCTTAGAAGAAGAAGAGTTGGCTTTTCTACCCTCCTTTTCTTACCCATTGAAGGGGACTCAGAGCAGCTGACAAAGCTTTCTATTCTTCTCCCCACAACAGAACACCCTGTGTGGTAGGTGGGGCTGTGAGACCCCAGAAGAAAGCTGTGACTAGCCCAGCTGGCTTCATGGGGGAGGGCAGAATCAAACCCAGCATTCCCAGATAAGAGTCTGGCAACTCCCCTCTGTGGGGAAGTGGGACCTGTTGAGATGGTCCGCCCCCGGAGACTTATGGAATCTGAGCGATTCTTGAATGCTCTGGGGGATTTTCCGGTTGGTATGACTGGCGCACCTGTCGAGGCCCTGGTTTCTCTCTGGAATCAGGAGATGACCAGGGCTATTGACACGATCGCTCCCAAGTGCCCTCGGCATGCTTGTGGAGCCCGAAAAGCTCCTTGGTACTCCACGGAACTACGGGCTATGAAACAGGAAGGTCGACGGCTAGAGCGCAGGTGGCGTAAATCCGGCTGTGAATCTGACCGAACACGGGTTAGAGCACACTATTGTGCCTACCATGTGGTGGTGATGGCGGCGAAAAAGAACTTTTTCTCCACCACCATTGCGTCCTCAAGTAGCCGTCCAGCAGAGCTTTTCAGAATAGTAAATGGCCTCATAAAATCAAGCTCAAAGAAGCATGAGCCAGGGCCAAGCAATATCTGCTGTGACAAATTTGCAAAGCACTTTGAGGACAAAGTCGCCCAGATTCGTAGGGGATTGGATGTCACAATTGGACAGAGTCCAGACGAGGCGTCCAGAGAACTGTCAAGTCCCGTTTGGTTGGATCAGTTTCAATTGTTGCAACCTGAGGATGTGGACAAGCTGCTTGCAGGGGTGCAGCCGACGACATGCTCTCTGGATCCTTGCCCTTCATGGCTGGTAAAGACTAGCCGAGAAGGTATGACCGAGTGGATCCAGGAGGTAGTGAATGCATCTCTGAGAGAGGGGGTGGTCCCATTGGCCTTGAAACAGGCTGTGGTGTGTCCCCTCCTGAAGAGGGCCTCTCTGGATCCGGAAGACTTAAACAACTATCGCCCGGTGGCCAATATACCTTTTCGTGGCAAGGTTCTGGAGAGGGCTGTCGCCGTTCAACTGCAGGCATGCTTGGAAGAAGCTGATTATCTAGATCCATTTCAATCTGGCTTCAGGCCCGGTCATGGCACGGAAACTGCCTTGGTCGCCCTGGCTGATGACCTTCTCCGGGAGAGAGACAGGGGGAACGCTACCCTGTTGGTTTTCCTGGACCTCTCAGCGGCTTTTGATACCATTGACCATGGTATCCTTTTGGAGAGACTATGGAGTTTAGGAGTGAGAGGCAATACTTGGCACTGGTTCTGCTCCTATCTCCAATATAGATCCCAGATAGTGGTTGTGGGAGATACTGTTTCGTCTCCCTGGGAACTCACC
The DNA here is from genome assembly GCA_023333525.1 of Aspidoscelis tigris stejnegeri. NCBI lineage: Eukaryota > Metazoa > Chordata > Lepidosauria > Squamata > Teiidae > Aspidoscelis > Aspidoscelis tigris. The sequence continues at coordinate 91,237,710 of JALMGA010000004.1, forward strand.
TGTGGGGTCCCTCAGGGATCAATCTTATCTCCCATGCTATTTAACATCTATATGAAGCCATTGGGAGAGGTCATCAGGAGATTTGGAGTTGGGTGCCATCAGTATGCAGATGATACCCAGCTCTATCTCTCTGTACCATCTGAATCAGGAGAGGCGGTTGAAGTCCTTGACAGGTGTCTGGAGGTGATAATGGGCTGGATGAGGGTGAATAAATTGAAACTGAATCCAGACAAGACAGAGGTGCTGTGTGTCACAGGGTCTCGGGTCCGTGTAGTTGGGAGATACCCTGTCCTTGATGGGGTTGCAATGCCCTGGAAGGGACAGGTGCGCAACTTGGGGGTTCTCCTGGATTCCACGCTAACACTTGAAGCGCAGGTGGAGGCTGTGGCCAGGAGTACCTACTCCCAACTACGGCTAGTCCGTCAACTGAAGCCTCTTCTGGATAGAGATGTCTTGGCCACAGTTACCCATGCTCTGGTAACCTCTAGATTGGACTACTGTAATGCACTCTACATGGGGCTACCCTTGAAGACGGTTCAGAAGTTGCAGCTAGTGCAAAATGCAGCCGCTAGAGTGCTGACCGGAACATCTAGCTGGATGCACATCACACCGGTGTTAAAAGAATTGCACTGGCTGCCAATTCGCTACCGAGCCCGATTCAAGGTTTTGACTCTAACATACAAGGCCCTAAATGACTTGGGCCCCAAATATCTAAAGGAACGCCTTCTCCCATATCGACCTGCCCGTGCCTTAAGATCAAGCGGTGAGGCCCTCCTGGTTGTCCCACCACCTTCAACAGTGAGGTTGATGGGCACCCGGGAGAGGGCCTTTTCTGTGATGGCCCCCAGACTATGGAATAGCCTCCCCCTCGAGGTGCGTCATGCCCCTTCCCTATATACATTTAGGAGGGCAGTGAAGACGCATCTCTTTACCCTGGCCTTTGGCTAAGCTGTTTATGTTCCCCCTCAGTACAGACACTATTATTTTAAACATATTGTATACTGTTTTATATTTGTTGAACTTTTAATGTCTTTTAATGTATATTCTATTTTAATCTGTTGTAACCCGCCCAGAGACCTTCGGGTATGGGGCGGGATATAAATGTAAATAAATAAATAAATAAATAAATAAATAAATAAATAAATAAATAAATAAATAAATAAATAAATAAATAAATAAATAAGTAAATAAGTAAATAAATAAATAAATAAATAAATAAATAAATAAATAATAGTAGGCATTTCTACCCCACTTTTCTCACCCATTTAAGGGGACTCAAAATGGCTGACAAACAGAGCAACCTGTGAGGTCGGTAGGGCTGTGAGGGCTCAGAAGAGAGCTGTGACTAATCCAAGGTCGCCCAGATGGCTTCATGAACGAGAGCGGAATCAAGCCCAGTATTTCCAGATAAGAGTCCGGCTCCCTAACTATTAGACCAGATTGGCAAATTGTTAAATGCACATTCATGTGCTTATGTGAAGCATCTTTTACACCTGTGTAACTTCCTTCACCTTTACCCATGAAGGTAAGCTCAGTTGGCTTGTGTGCTTTAACAGAATCTGCTTTCTTCATTCACCCTTTTCTCTTTTTCCTATAAACTGACATGCTGAAACTTCCCAAATTAATTTACACAGCTGTTGCTGTTTCCCACAGTTGCTATGTTCTCCAACCCCATAGTATCCATGGCAAAACTATGTCCTTATTCTGGATTAATTAATCAAAAATGCTTTTGCCCCTGCCACTTTATGTCAACTATAGTTTTGACTATGTTCGCACCAACACAGTAACTTCAAAACAGAATGACCCATGATGAGGTGGTGGTGGAATATTTCTCACACTAATCAACATTTCCCAAATCAACATTATTTTGATGCAAGCATCCTAGATACTTCAATAGTGCTTTGCATCCAAATTCAGGTCTTTTTTCTTTCTTTTTATGTTAAGATATTAAAATTAAAACAATGTGTCACATTACAGATGTATTGCCCTGTTGAATCTCTCCAAGTCTGCACAGACTCAAGTGGAATTTCCTTGAAAGAATTTACCTAATATGTTCTAGCTTGACTGAACATGTCATTTTAAATTATGGAGGTTGTCAGAAAATGACAGATTGAAGTTTCCTGACCTGACTCAGACTCAACGGAAAAATATGGCTGCCCCTGGAGAATGCTGTAGACAACTCGAGCGCTGTTCCCATAGGTGGGGTCGTCAGCATCTGTGGCTGTGACTTGCACAACAAATGTACCTAAAACAATAAAATAATAGAAAAATAAATATTATTCTGCCAAATACTATCATTTTAAGCCATCAAGTTTCTATCTCGTTGCATGTGCTCAGAGTTTCTGTCAGAAATGCCAATTTTGGAGGTTTGTTTTGGAAATTCCATGAGGTGATGGGCAGGTTTACACCACAAAGGGTTTCCTGGGGAGATTTCATGAGGTGATGTGCAGGTTTACAGAAGACCATTTGTTGTGCCTTGTTTGTATATGACATATAACTGTCAGAGAGAACTTCTGCAGTGACCCAAAACATATAGGGCCAAACTATAGCCTCATTATAAATGAGAACCTTGAGCTAAATTAGAAATACTTGTAATATCCTTCAGAAATGGCTGACATGGTACAAGTGTGGTGTGGTGTGGTGCAATTTAGTGAGGCAATGTAATGCAATTCTTTTCCTCATTCAAGATGTCACTTTCACTTGTGACTAGAAAACAAAAGAAGCTGATTCTTATGACAATGGGGTAGGAATCAGAGACTGAATCCACATGAGCAGAACTGGGCACCCAATGAGGACCTGAGGGGTGTGGTGTCCACAAGCCACTGCTCCATTCAGACTGGCAGCCTGCCTCTAAAGCCCTGAAGGTGCCCTTGGAGGAATCCTTCCTGCAGTGGCTGTCCTCTTCAGCCTTTGTTGCCACTGAGTGGATGAACAGCATTGATATGGGAAACCTACCTTCAACAACATCTGCCTGGCCCTATTAGGGGATGCACAGAAAATTGCCAACTTCCAGTGCATCTCTTAATGGGTCCCAAGCAGAAACTTCAGAGGCTACAAAACTTTTAAATTTTCTCATAGGCCTTGAAGCCTGGAAAGGTGGAACTTCCATGGAGGCAGCTTGAAAGAGCAGGCGCTGCTGGCATCCCAAAAGGCAGGATCTGAGCATTCTGCTGTACAAGAGCCTTCTTCTCAATTATGGGAGTGCAGCTAAAGACTTATATCCCCTCTGTGTACCGCTGTCCCATTGCAACTCAAAATCTGCATCACAGCCCCATCTCCACATACTAGCTGTGGATGTCTCCATGGGTCAAGGTGAGCTCCATTGCCATCTTGTCTCCATTTTTGACAGCAGTGGGCACCTTGGAAGTGATAGCTTGCACCATTTTGCAATACAATCACTCATGGAGATGCCTCCAAGGCAGGGTAATTTCTTCCCACTCTGCACAGAGAAGCTATGGACAATGGTGAATCTTCACTCCAGAATAGAGACAAGGGGGGCACCGGAGATACGGATGCTCCTCCTATCCACCCCAAAAATGGCTGCCTCCACTGAAATAGCGATGTACCCACAGCTACACCTGAAAGAAAAGTGGAGTGTTTGGGGTTATGCTATGCAATATTTTTCACATGAAAGGAAATTCATTCCTTACATATGAAAAAAGTGGTTCCTGAGGAAATACACCAGCAAGGAGAAAATGCAGGAAACAGTATCTTTTGGAAGGCAATTTTCTGTCATTTTATTTTTCCATGTAGAATATATTTTAGATGAATATACAATCCTTGTCTCCTGCTTTTCCTTTTCCTCACAGAGATTTAAAAGTTCCCTACATTCACATCTTGGCAAGTTTTCATCTTTATTGACATCACCCATGGAAAATATAATATTTAAAGGCCCCAGTGCATACTGGCAGCTCATATCTTACTACTTATGTTACTGTCTGACAGTCCTATATACCCCTGTGGTTGGTATTGCTAGTGTATAAATTTGATAAAATTGATTCCTGTAGACCCAAGGCAGCAGAGAAAATACAGAAGCCATTTGTGTGTGTGTTTGTGTGTGTGTGTGTGTGGAGTGTGAATGTATAGCTGAGCCTATGTACATGTGCACAGACAATTTCCTGAAGCCTTTATTAGAAAGGTTAAAAAGTTTTCATAAACTATCAGAAATGGAAATGTTCCTGAATGTACAAATCATTTAAAAAACATTCCTCTTGTACTATGAACTGTTAAACTCACTGAATTAAATGATTACCAGTGCGTATGAATCTTAGATGTTGTATCTGTTGACAGATGCCAACAATAAATTACTGTGTTAATTTGGAAAAAAACCTGCACTACTAAATATAAATTATAAAGGCTCACAAACAGATCAACTGAACAGGCATGTTCTCATGCTTCTTTATTCTTGAAATGTATTTATGTAAGATAATTTTTATACTTCCCATCATCTGAGTTCCAAGGCAGTGCCCACAAAGAAACTACAAAATTCAAACTAATCACTAACAATAGCATAAAGTAACTAAAACAAACAACTTGTACAATAATCAATAACAATAAAGTAAAAATACAAACCAGCTAAAAGAGCAAATCCAATAAAAATGCAAACTCCTTTGTAAATACTGTAGATGTGTTTTAATGAAACAAAGAAAAGGTGTTCTGTATAAGCGCCTGGTCCGTTTCCACAGAGAGGTTGTTCTACAACTTGGGAGGCACTGCCATAGATATATTATTAGAAGGGTTTCCCCAGAAGATCTTAAGTGATGGGAAGCCAGTAAGGGAGAAGACACTAGTACAGATATTTGGATGCCAAATAATTTAGGGTTTTGCATTTGGTTTCTCTAAACTCCCTCTGGTTGGAGATTGCTCCTTCGACTCAGAAAAAACAACAACCCATTAACCAAATACCTTCTTGTCTGTTTCATCAAAAGACTGAGCTGAATTCTTGAAGAATTTGAACCCTATGAATTTTGAAACAGACTGATCTAATACTTCTGTATCAAACTAAGATAGTTTGGAAGCTTCTGCAGCTGCCCCCATTTCTGGATTTTGTGGCCCTATCCTTAGTTCATTATACATAAAACATAATGCACTACAGTATTTGATATGAACTTCATTTCTATATGTGGACAGCATAACAAAACGTATCGAGTGCATAAGAAAATGTTTTCAAATGGAGATTTTGTACAAAGAAAGCACCTCATTAATTCATACAGATAGGCCCAAACAAAACAGGCGAAGGGTGGAAATACTGTAGACTAAACCACCCACCCCTGTGCCTAGTGGGAATAAATCTAAAACTGTGACTTGTTTCATCTGCTAGCAAAAACTGATTTCACCATTGTTGACTGATCTGACACCTACCTACATCAGACATTTCAGGGACGCTGGCATTATAAGTGTCCTTGGTAAACAGCGGCTCATTGTCATTGATGTCATGGATCTTAATGATGAACTCTGACTCAGGCTCCACTGGTCTTCCTGTCCTTTTGTTGATAGCCTGAGCACGAAGAATATAAACAGGCTTTTCCTCCCTGTCTAGTCTCCTTGTGGCCTGTATATCTCCGGTGTTCTCATTGATAATGAAGAGGTCTCCTGCTCCGTCTCCAGAAAGGATGTATTTAAGAGAACCATCTCCTCTGTCCTGGTCGGAATGAAGCTGTGAGAGAAGTAAGAACTTTAAATAATGCGATAAATCAATCAGGAAATATTTCCTGAACCTGAATTTCTGTATGAAGTGATTCATGTTCAATCAATACTCATGGGCTAGAATTAGGGTCACTATAGCGAAACAAGGACAGAACTCCCAACGGCTTTAAAAGCTTTAAAGAAGAGAAAATTTATGCAGGTGGCTGATTTTCCTCTCTCTCTCTCTTTTTTTTTTACAGCTTTAGAAAGCTAAAGGAGCTCTGTCCTCTATTCCATATGAGCTGTCTTCACACCTACCTTTTAATCCAGCTTCAGTCCACTTTCAGAGTGGAAGAACACAGCTGCAAAGTGACTTGTCATTTTCCTTCTATGTTATCTAACTCAAAGGAAGATTTTCTGAGTTACGGTAGATAAAACCAAATACAAATGGCTTGTCACTTTGCCAGTATGTCTATCTCACTCTGAAAGTGGACTGAAGCTGGATTAAAAGGTAGGTGCAAACACAGCCATGGTAACTGTAGCTAGAATTCCACAATGAGTTTATTTATGGCATCTCAATCCTCTCAAGAACAGCTTTTTCCAACGGTGACTGTCCAGCAATTTTGGACAACAGCTATGCTGCTTTGGACTGATGGAAGCTGCAGTCTGTAATAGCTGGAAACATGCCACAACAACATAATTATTTGTTTACTTATCTGATGTCATTGTATCTTATCGCATCCAAATCCTAAAATGTGGAGTGTGTGAGTTTACATTAAAATACATAAATTTTTTAAAAAAGTATTTGACAGAAATACCTCCTTCAAAGTAGAGATCAGCAACAACACATGCTGGGATACATGTGAGGCTGCATCCAGGCATCACTTGCTTTTTCCACTATATTCAAATATTCCAGAACAAAGCATGGTTAAAATATTCATGCCTTATTCTGGAATATCCAAATACAGGCTGCATCCAGACACGTTTATACCGTGCATTGGAATGCACAGTCCTGATTGAGCCATTATACTGCACTATATGATCGGGATTGCGCATTTACCTTAATGCTGGATCCACAACACTCACTGTGCAGTATTTTGATCATTTGAAGCTTCAAGCCAATGCAGGCAGGACAGCTAGAAAATTTAGGGAGATCTCAGCTAACCAGGAAGGGCAGCACAAAATTTGATTGGGCATGCACTGACTCAACTCTCACAGCTCCGACAGGGGAAACTACAGAGCTCCCTTCCAGTCGAGATGCCCAGTCTTTACTGCATACTGAGTGTACTGTGCTTTTAGGTTTAACTGCGGATTTATTCTGCTAGTCTGGAGGCAGCCATAGTGGAATAAACAAGTGACAGCTAAATGCAGCTTTAGGTGATGACGGAGTTAGGGACCTTGGCTTTCAGTGAACCAGGTGTAGAACCATTGCAGATTAAAGCCCAGCTAAGTAGAAACAAACACATGTCTTCAAATCACCATCTTGCTTCTACCGAAACCTCACCATAGTGAGGTGAGCTGTGAAATGGCCGTCAGCTATCAGTGTTTCTTGTTTTCTCCTTATTGGACACTTTATAGAGCATTGCATTCTTTCAGCTGAATGTTTATCTTGTTGCCTAAGAAATTTTATCAGTAACTCAATGCCATGAGTAAATTCTACTGATAATAAGGCAGCAATAAATCTTGGGCGGACTTTTACTGTCTTGTGTGCCCTTTTCACTGGCATTCTTCTAGCAGAGTAAGGGACAAAACACTTATTTAGCTTGGTACAGTTTGTATAATGTTCATACAAATTGCACATAAAGCTCAGAGTGAACTTCTTTCATGCTCCAATGAACAAAAATCTTGCAAGAATTCATGTAGAAACCTCTTGAACTGAAAATGGGCTCATCCCTGGTTCCTATATGTGTGAAGCAGCAGGCTGCTCTTGTGTAGTTTTCCAGCTTTAGAGGATACACCTGAATGGGCCATTCTTGCTAAAACTTCTCTACCCAATTTAATTCCCCCTTTTAACAACCTCTCAAATCAGGGCACTTAACTGTGGAATGGTTCCTGAAAGCAACTAGTGCCCCCCTTCTGTACCTTGGTACAGTTTAAGGCCTCATCTTCATGGAACTTTATTGCCTCTCTATTGCCCCTCTCTTCCAGGAGACTTTAAAAATATCGTTCAATTCCGGAATGAGCACCCCCATGAGACTCTTTTATACAAGTATTCCACCACCACCCATTTCTCAATTGCCAAGGCGGACATGATAATGGCTTGATTTTTCTCTGTTTTAAGCTTGTTGGGTGTTCTTGTGGTTCCCGGGTGGAGCGGAGGTGCACAAAACCACTCAACTACTGCCAAACCTCATAGCAGCTTTGTTTTTTAAAAATTATCATTTTTTCCCATTTGGTCCTGGCTTCTGTGCCACTAAGGGAGGGAGATGCGGCATTTGCAGCAGGTGTCACAGGGGTGGTGTGATGTCAATTTGGCTTCCAGTGAGGAGAGAGGGGGCGGAGAGGAGATGGAGCTGCTCCCGTGTGCCATGGTTTGGCGTGGTGTGCATGGGGACAACTGAATCCACACCCAGCCCACATTACCGGGAACAGCATGGGGACAGGCAAGATTCGATCTCAGTCCCCCACTTGGTCCAATGCATGCCCAATCAGACCCAACAGCTTGCATGGGGATGCAGCCTAAAAGCTTTCTTGTCCAGTCAGCATAGGAATGCAGTTAACACATTAAGCACCTTTGCTATTTAGTGACCATCTCTACCTCTGTTCTTCACTCCTATTGCCTTCTGTTACCCTGGAAAAACACAAGCAAAATACACCTGAAAGTTCAGGGTCCTTGGTGCCGGAGACAGAGTTAGTCATTGCCCTGAACAATCAGTCTGTCAAAATGAATTGAGGTTCTCTAAACACTCCAATCTTGTAACCATTTCACTGCCACCTCCTTTTGCTGATGGGAACTCAAGAGTTGGAGGTACAGCACCACCATGATCCTGGTGCTAAGACAGCAATCCCGGAAGATTTTTTCCAGCACATTGGGAACTAACGCATGGGGATGACATCAGGGGTTTTCAAAAACTAGGAACAATCATCAGGGGATCTGGAATGAGGTACCATCAGTATGATGACAATACCTAGTTTTATCTAGTACAAGAGAGACAGTCCAAACACTTGGCTGCTGCCTGAAAATAGTAATGGGCTGGATGCGGATCAATAAGCTGAACCTGAATCTGAACCCAGACCAGATGCTGGAACTGTGTGTCATAGGCTCTATAAAGACAACTTGATTTTTATCCTGCCCTATTCGCAAGTTAATGCTTCCCCCATAAACCTCAATCTCCTCTTTTTTATAAAGAAATAAATTTTACTGTGCAACCTGATTAACTAGCAAACAAAAAGATATATTTCATGATAAACGTTTTCATTTACTAGAATATATATCTACAACATTCACATAGAGCTACTTTCTGAAGGTTCCAGCAATCATTAAGGATTGTTTCTGAATTTTGAAGGAAGTTGTTTCCTTCCAAGTCAGAAAATCCAGAGTGTTCTGGTCTTTTGAATTTTTTTCTCCCTTATCTTACCTACTGTGTTTCTCCTCCTTTTCTGCACCTTCAAAACTTTCTTCCACTGCAGATGCACCTGTCCAGATGTTAACTAATTATCAGTGAATAGGCCTGTAGTTTAACAATGGCTGGACATGGGTGAATTTTTGAACAAAAAGGATGAAAGATCTAAAGTCAACCAGTAAGCCTCATGGCTGAATTGAGTTTTGAACCATGACTTTCTTGGTGTTATTCTAACACTGCAATCTCTACATTACAGTTGGTTTCCTGTGTAGTTTTCATTTGTAAGGAGAATAACTACTAAATTTTCAGAGTTGCTTAGAAATGTTAAAAGAACTTTGGGTTGTTCATGATTGCTCTACATTGCTTGAGTTTGAATATACAAACAGTTTGAATATCCATGACAAGGAGCAAGTGCACTGCTACCTTAGAAGACTGCATGTGCACAGAGTATCTGCATTGTCACGGTGACAGTGCCGGTGCATGCACAGTCACAGAGGGCGCTACAACCAAAATGGCAGTGCTGAGAGGAGGACAGTGCTGGTCACACCCTCAGTCTTTTCCTCAGAGGCCTGATGATGTAGGCAGCATAACTGTTACACACTGTTTGCCACTGAACTTGGAAATCTAGTGGAGTGAGGGGCTAACTATGATCTGTCTGAGGTCTTTTCTGCACTTGTATCCAGAATAGGGACTTGCCATCCACATGCTGGTACAGATTATGGCATATCCTGTGGATGCCAGGTCCCTATTATGGGATGTAATCCAAAGTAAGGCCCAGTGAAGAAAAGGCTTACAATTGAGAATGGCTCGGTGCCAAAGTCCCAGGAGAGAAAAGCATATTAGTCGTCCTCTTCTTGGCCTTTGTTAAGAGTATCAGATGTACACTTTCACTGGTGAGTAATAAACGTGGCTGAAAAAATTACTGAGAAACGAATGAAAAAGTTCAGAATACAACCTAAGGTTTTTCAAAGTTCAAAGCATCTTTTTCAAGGTCAGTGTAAATCAAATTCACATACAGAGTATCTGAAACACTTGATTTCAAACATCCTATTTTAACTTACGCTGCTAACAGAAACAATATGAACATGATATAAATGTGAGTTTGATAATTACTGATCTCATTTTTCTGGTTTATTTTTATGGCACAAACCTGACAGCACTATCAAAGATGCAACAGTAATTACAGGATGTTAATAGAGGGCTAGAAACAATGCATTATACATTTGCAATTTTTGATAAATCATGCAAGCAGTAATGAGTATCTGAGCTGAAGCTGATGTTTTAGAAATGTCATTATAGCTTGTTTTCTCCTTCTTTTGTAACCTTTTTGCATTTTGTAATCTAATCCATTAAGAGAAGCAGAGAAAAAGAGAACAGGGAGACACTGCATGCGTTCAGACTCACGCTATACTTCACTGTTCCTCTGTAGCTGCTTCCTGTTGGTCAGACCCAACGATTGGAAGCTGCGCAGGGGCAGCACAGTCGTTTCTGGTATGCCTGACAGGGTGATCGGAAGCTGTGCTGTCCCACCAAAGTGGCTTCCCATTGGTCAGATGGGATGCACCACTGCCCGCAGCAGGGGCCCAGCGTGTCTCCGAAGAAGCAAAGCAAAAAGATGTCAATTGATCAGCATATTTTACTTTGCGCCCTTCAGTCAGATGCTGCGCTGCTGCTGCGGGCAGAAGAAAGCCATGCTCCAGTTTGGTCTAGTGGTTAGGGAGCCAGACTCTTATCTGGGAATACCAGGTTTGATTCCACCCTCCTCCATGAAGCCAGCTGTTTGACCTTGGGCTAGTCACAGTTCTCTTCTGAGCTCTCACAGCCCCACCTACCTCACAGGGTGTTCTGTTGTGGGGTGAGAGAAGAATAGAAAGCTTTGTCAGCCACTTTGAGTCCTCTTAAATGGGTGAGAAAAGCAGGGTAGAAAAAACAACCCTTCTTCTTTTTCTTCCTTTGAGGTAAGTCTGAATGCAGCCATTATCATATAGCTAGAGGAGATCTTATAGGCCATCCAATCCCAATGCCTATCCTCTCATGGCTAGACTGGGTAAAACATGGGTGAGGTGAGGATCTAAGGGCTTTTTAGACCTCAGAGATCTGTTAATGGGGATCTATGAGGCCATGCACCTGCTGGTTCACTCTGTCTGCACTAGAGAGTATGATCCAGGTTAAGAAATGCCTCAATCCAGATCCCTGGTAGACCCGTTTAATTGGGTCTACCAGCAGACCAGCATAGCCCTGATCTGCAACTTGGGAGGTGTGCAGGAGGCAGGACAGAAGCCAGGTAAGTGCAGAAAGTGTTTTGGCCATGTTCTTGGGCTGCACCAATTCAAAGTCATTAAAAAGTGTCAAGACAGCCCATCTCAACAGATCCTGTATTAACTGTAGATTACGTTCCTGGCATGTATGAACAATTTTATCCTTAGAGTGTTTTGCAGATCTAGGGTGTTTTTCCACTGTCACTAGAAGTACCCATTAAATACCCATTAATGGGTACTAAATGGCATTTTTGTACCCATTAATGGGTACTTAATGGGTACTTCTAGTGACAGTGGAAAAACACCCCTAGTTTCCAAATCACACCAAACTATTCAGAAATGTTTCAATATGAGAAAGTTGCAATGGAAAAGAGAAGTCAGTTTCGCCCACCTTTACTAGCACAGCATAGGAAAGAGAATGTGCATACAACTCTATCTGGCTATGTCCTGAGCTCCATAGAGTCTAGAAATGCAAGGAAAGGACTTAGGAACAATCATGACTACAACCTTAGATATTTGCATTATTTAGAGACTGACCAAGGCTTCAAAAGGAACACCAAACAAATAAACAGGAAATGCCCCCAAAGCTTTCTGGAAAATTCTCTGGTTTCATTAGTTTCTAAAGTCATAATATGTTTAGGTCATCCTATTTAAGTTCTCCTATTACAGGATCTTATTGCCATTACCAAACTAGGGGACTTTCCGCACTGGCCACTTAAACCGCATTAAAGACAGATTAAGGACAGATATAAAACACTTGCAAAGTTGCCTTCCGCATTGCAGCACACATTAGTGACACTTTGAGGAGTCCGCTTCCACATTGGCTTGTGTGAGATCCATCTTTAATGGGGTCTAGCAGCCACTAAAACTGGTTTCCAGGAAGACATGAAAGAAGGTAGTCTTAATCCGTTCTTAATCAGTCTTTGCATTGTAAATCCGCATCAACGGAGGGTGCTTCCACACATGGACGGGAGAGAGAACACATGTGGGTGGGATAGGAAGTCATCATGTTGAGTGAGGCGGCAGCAGGCCACCATGTTGAGAGAGGTGGGAGAAGCACAGTCCAGCCACGAAGTCCCTCTCACATGGGCTTTGCATCGGGCAGGCACCCAGCTACGGTGGCAGAGGGACAGCAAGTCTGAATGTAGCAATTCCATGCGCAAAAAGCAGGCTTCAGCGCCAGGTGGGCACAGGATCTCAGACACACTGCTCATTGATCCGTGCACGCAGGAAAGGAGTGGTGACTGACGGCTGAATGCTCCAATCACGTGTCTCCTGGGGTGGCGTGGCCTCCAGGAGGACAGATCCATCTGGAAATCTGTGCTACTGCATCCGCACTATGAAGGTATAATGTATTCCTCGCAATCTGTCCTTCCCAAGCGAGTGCGGAAGCATGGGGTCTTATTTAGATCTGTATCTATTTGAGACAGATCTTGCTAGAGACACATTTCATAAAAATGGATTTCCTTAATCTATATTTGAAGTCTTAAGTGTGGAAATACCCTGAGATTCTTTCTTTTAGCTCACCACAAACATGCTCACATGAACCACTGTAATGTTCTCTACATGGGACTGCCCTTGAAGTTAGTTTGGAAGATGGCTCTGTTGGTTAGATGCACATCACGCTGATCTTAATACCTACGATTTGCTAGGTATCAACAATAACATATAACTTATAGGGCCTACTCAGTGATGGTTCCCAGGTTACAGATAGCCTCCACCCTGAGGTGCATCAGGCATTTTGCATTACCTGTTCAGGAAAGCACCTCTGGCCTTTGGTTAAATAAGGAAACAGCTTTACCTCCCCACTTCCAGGCACTGTTAATGTTTTAGTATGTTCATGTTTATATAATGTTCTAACACACCCTGAGACCTTCTGGTACAGGGTATGATAGATAGATAGATAGATAGATAGATAGATAGATAGATAGATAGATAGAGAGAGAGAGAGAGAGAGAGAGAGAGAGAGAGAGAGACAGAGACAGAGACAGAGACAGAGACAGAGACAGAGACAGAGACAGAGACAGACAGAGACAGAGACAGAGACAGAGAGGTGGTAGGTAGGTAGGTAGGTAGATAATGGCTTAAGCCCCCTTAAGCCCCCAAAATCTAAAGATATGCCTCTTCCCATACAGTCCTGCCCATGTCCTCGGATCTCTTGGCAATGCCACCCCCTTCTTTGGAATGTGTGGGTGGGACTTCTCAGTGGTAGCCCCCAGAGTATGGAACAGTCTCCCCCTCTGAGATGTGTTGGGCACCCTCACTGGAGGTACTCAGATAACTGGTGAAAACATAGCACTGGCCTTTGCCTAAGGGGAAACCATACCCTCCCCATGCAAACACTGTCACATTTTTAACAAATTTATTATATATATTTTTATAAATATTTTATTGTGACCCACCATAGGGCAGGATAGAGCTATATATAAATAAGTAAATAAATAAATAAAATGTATAGCTCCCACAGAGACAATTTGATGATCTTGGGAATTTTAAGGGGAGTCCACGTGCCAGCCAACCAACTTAAAATTGCCATGAGCTTATATACAGCACCTTCTGTTCTGCTTCATAGCTTATTTGTGTTTAGAATGCAGTGCAGCTGTTTCCCTGTTTTCTGCAGCGATCAGATTTGTGGTTCAGAACTAACAAGATACAGAACATACTGCAAACTCCTTGAAATACTGAATAGAAGGTAGGTGACTAGCTGTCAGATTAAAATACTGGTTTATACGCGGCAGATGCTGGCATCATTTACACTGTTGCTTTTCCATGTAATAAGCTCATTTTGAATCAGAGATTTATAGATGAGCAAACATCCTACTGTCTAGCTGGGAAACAATTGAATCAGATATATAATGTTCAACCCTACTTGACAATACTGAGAAAAATCTCAGAGATTGTAAACAAATGTCATTTCACTGCAAACCTACATTTGTAGGTTCCCCCCTTTCAAATTAATAAAATCTTCTTAAAGGTTTCTCAATGGGACAGTACAGCTGTCAGCAAGGCTATCTCTCCATTAATCTCTCTACTCAGAAATCAATGTTTCCCATGTAATTTATGAAGCTGGAAGAAGGGGATGAAGAAAACACACCTTGAGTTAAATCAAAGAAGATCCCTCGGTCAGGCGTTTACTTACATAGGGAGCATGAACAACAGGCATCCAACAGGCTGTCTGTAGAGCTCCACTAAACAGATTAGAGCATAACAAATTTACTGACTACATGACAAACTGATAAACCTCTAAGTAGTTATTGGGGCCATTTTGCACTTCTCTTCCCGCCTGCTGGACAGGAAAGGAGCATGATGAACCAACGCTGACTAGTGACCCCCTGTGATCAAACAGTTACCTTGATTTGATTGCGTGGCTGGTCCTCTTCAAGGTGCTGCCATTATAGCTGTGGCATCCTGTGCGACTGGATATGCATCAGTGCCATCGTCGTGAGAACACTGACACTCTATACTCATGCAGTCAGGTCTACAGCCATCTCATGTGCCAGCATGCTTACGGGGCACCCTAGACAACCCCAGAGCACTGGAAGATCTGCAAATGGCCGCTGCCTGGACACAGCGGGTAATGTTCAGTTAAGGCTGGTAAAGGTGTGGAGCACAAAATCCTGCTTGACACCTAGTGCATGATTAGGGAAGTTCTGGGAAAGCAGGGGGTGCCTGGAGGCTGTAAAAGCCTCCTCAAGGTGCAGTTGCTCTTCCCCAGAAGTTCTCTAATTATGTGCTACGGGCTGTAGTGTGAATAGGCCTCAGGTTACATTTTTATCTAAATAAGAAAGCTATGTAAACAGAATTGTGACTTTCAAGGCAACAAATGGTGGATTACAAACCAAACACACATTCAATTTCTCCTCATTATGGCCCTTTCTGTTCTTAGTCAGTGCATTGATCAAGCGGCACCCTAACACTGGACTAGCACTCATCCAGCCCAGAACTGTTCCAAATGGTTCCTATCCCAATTCACAGGTAGACTGTTCTCCTCCAGCCATCGGTGCTTTCATACCTGAGCTGCATCCATATGCCCCTTATTTATTCCAGAATATTCATGCTTTATTCTGGAATATCCAACATAAAGGAATAAGTAAGTGACATGTGGATGCAACCCTACTCATAACAAGGATTTTTGAAGCCTAAGCGCCATATATTATCAGAACACCCGCACAGAGGTACCGTTAGGCACACTGCCTTCGAAGACAGTTTTTGTTCAGCCTCACCTTTGTGTACTGCAAATGACATGCTACAAGGGGTGGGTGGTGCCTGAGGTGCAATTAGGTGTGTCTCTGCATCTCCAAATTACCACTGAATGCAGTGCCTCACAGAACAGAGCGGACTCGGATGGCAGGACCATTCCAGGCACGAAGAACATAGAAGTAGCCAGTGCTTCTATCCAAACTGCATGCTTGTATTATTTAGAGGTAATTCTATTGTAAAATATAGATAAATCAAGGAAGCTTTCAAGCTGTTTTGGATTACAGCTTCTATTAGCCCCATCAGGACAGTCAAGACTAATAGATATCATAGGCTTAGAAAAATAGTATTAAGAACTGCGCACACAAAACAGACCAAGAACAACTTTTCTTTAAAAAAAACAAACAAAAAACTTCTGAATAATACAAAGTTAAGCATATAATAGCACTGTTTAAAAGTCAAACCTTCACTTTAGCTAAGAAGGAAAAGATTGCAAAATAGATGTTTATAAGAAGCAGGAGCCTGGTGAAATCTTCATTTTCAAAAGCTGGCCAAGACAGAAAAATAATCCCCTCAGACATGAACTGACAGATGCTAATGAATTCTGTACTGGAGAACAAGACACTAGAGAATAAAGAGTTATTTGGTAACTCAGATCAACTTTTATCTGCAATAAATATCTGGTGAGATCATTATCTGGAATACTAGATTAATGTATTTTCTGATTGAAGCTATTGTTGTGAATGCATTCTACTTTGCTCCTTTACACATGCTATAACTGAAGAGAAGCAAAGGAATGCATACCTTCCCCTGAGAAGGGATTTGTAAAAACCTTATCATAATCCACAGAGAGGAATAGAAGGAGGAAAAGGAAAGAGCCGAGGGAATGAACACCCCAAAGAGGGTTTTTTTATGTTCATCTCAAAATATGCCCAGGTGTGGAAGCCCAGATTAAAATGCTCATTTAATCACAAACACAAACCAACTGTAACAACAAAAATGTGGATTCATGAACATTACACCAACATTTGTTGAGAACCACTCCAATTTCTCAGGAAAAAATAAGGGAACACAGATTTTTTGAGTACTGGATTCATCTACTATATCCAGACAAACAGGCAGTAGCACCATCCACACAGTGCCTTTTTGCAGCGTGAATGCTGTGGGGGGCAACCGAGCTTTGAGCACTTGATCTCAGGCCCATCTGAAGAATTTGGAATGCTGCTCCTTTCCATAGCAGGAAAAAGTGTGGCTGAAATTGATGGTGGGAGTTTTGGCATGATTTGTTTCTTCAAGCTGAATACTCCAACACATCCACACAGAAGCAAGGATGTGCCTCCCCCAACAGAAGTGGCCTCAGTATAGTTTATCCTGTCTTCCAATTAGGCTACTCCTGCCATGGGTCTGGAAGGATCAGGAGTTGAAGGAAAGCAGTAGTGTTTGAATGTCCCACCTTTGGCCTTTCTGATGGACCCACAAACACTTGTGTTCATGCAGCCAGGGATCAGGTGGTACACCTCTCCTTGCATCAAACTGGGTTTTGATCCAAAGTGTATCATTTGGTAAGAGTCCTGCCCCATTTTTCCATGCACAGTCAAAGATCAGGATCTTCAAGATCCAGATCTTTGAGATGGGGTCCTCCTGGATATCTGGAACTTGAAGATACCTGTAGACCCCATTTAATCAGGTCCACACAAAATCCAGATTTAAGGACCTGAACAATCCATTAAATCTGGATTTCCCCTGCCCTTGTGGGGACAGGGCCTTGCAGACAGAGCCTTCAGTGAGGTCCAGGTGAGGAAAGGGCCTTCCCAATTGGTACCAATGAGGTACTAATTGGGTTCCCAATGGGGTCTTAGAAGGGTTATAAGCCCTGGTAGGAAAAAAGCTATGCCAACATGCTCTCTATGTTGTGTAAACTGTACTAGAACACAAACATGCATGAATCGGCAAAGGCTCAAACCAAAGAAAGACATCCTGGGCAAATGGGCAGTGTATTCATGATGAAGGCACTATAGTGAAAGGGCCATGTACATGAAGGGAGCAAATGAAAATGTGCGCCATCTCAGAATTTGGAAAATAGAGTTACACACTTCAATGAAATATTTTAGACCACAGGCTTTCATAAACCATCTTAGACAAGCAGTACTCGACATCATATAAGTTGTTTTTGTTAGTTCTATTTATTTTAGTATTTATGATTTCTTTTTATAAAGGAATGGAAATATTCTTGGATCTTGTTAGTGATTTTTGTGGCAAGAAATTGACAACGGTGGTAGCTACTAAAAAACAGATGTCTTCCCAGCCCACTTCTTAAGATCCTGGGGCCAATTTGCCCCACGACCTGTAGTTTATATCATCTGCACTTACAGCCTATGGGCACCCATGCCTTCCCAGATGTTGCCTAATCATAAACTAGTGGTGGTGCACAAAGTTATGCACCACCCACAAACTAACATTAACCAAGCTTACCTGAGGCATCCATCAGAGACCATCTGTACCTTTTCTGGTGCATCAGGGGATATTGGAGCTCCTACACAAGTACTCTGGCAGCTCAGATGGCCCCTGACATAACTGAGCTTGTGCAAAGCATCAGCATCTTTGTAGTGACGGCACTGGTGCACGGACAGCCGTGCATGATGCCTGATCCAAGATGGCAGCACTCTGCAGAGGATCAGATGTGTGACCGATTCCAGATAAATGGGCTTGTCCACATTAAATCTGTTCTGTTCTGCAATACTGAAGTGCTGTTTTGGGCAATTTTTTTGCTGTTCCGTAGACACCTGTTCTTCACTTGGCCATGAGCTTTCATCCTTCATTAACAGAACAACTTCTTAATTAAAATAATAATAATTCAAAACCCAATTTTTAATTTAAATAAACCAGAAAAGTACAATAGATGTTCCCATAGCTGCAGAAGAAGCGATAACTCTCACATCAATTTTCATCATAAATCTCTAATCTTTAATTTGCATCTGTTTCTCTCTCATTTTTATCTGAACAGTTATAAATCTTATCCATTAGATTTTGTTTGATTAGCAAATAATATTTTTGAACTTCAAGTCACTCTACTTTCTCAATTTGTTGGAAACAGCATCTCTTTTTAGTTTCAAAATTTTATGTTGTTTGGAATTGTTTATGTTTTGTGTTATGGCCAATAAACTTCTAAACTGCATATCTAATTTGGAAATATTGCTACCAGTAGCTATATTCTCCTTGTTTTTGAAAGTGAGTTTAAGTTAATTTTACAACACTTCCATTCATCAATATATTCTGAAGTCTAGAGTTATCAAAAACCCACCTTTTATAAAATCTACTACTGAATTTATCAGCAAAATGTATAGGTTAATAACCTAACCTAACCATAAAACCTCAAGATTTAAATGGTATTTCCATTTGCTCAAATTATTAAAACATTCAAAGTAACATTTGTTTATTATATAGATCTGTATCCTGTCTTTTTCCATGGAATTAGGGTGGCTAACAAGAAAAAACTAAAAAACAACAAAGATTGAAAGAAATGTATTTTAAGCTGTTTTTTGAAATAAGGCAATAAGGAAAAGTGATAGAGAATTCAACAAAATAGGAGCCACTATCGAAAAGACCCCTTTCATTGTACAATTCCCTTTAATTACCTGTGGACCTAGAACCTGTAAAAGTTACCAGTGGACACTCCTAATGGGGTGGGGCCTCTCTGGGCACCACAGGTTTTTCTGGAGATAATAAAGAGATAAGGTATGGGGGGGGGGTTTAAAGCAATAACCAAAATCTCATGTAGGATGCCATAAATGCAATAATGGTGTTACATTATCATAGTTCTAAGTATTGCACATATTCTCTGCTACTTCTTTTTGATCATCTTCAAGGCCGCATCCCCACGACGTCGTTATCTCGAATTCAAAATGTTTTGAGTTCGGGCAGTTTAGACGGCACTTCGGCTTAATACGGTATTTCCATGTTAAACGACGTTATCCCGATTTGAAATAAATCCTGATCTCAACAGGTCTCACTCCGGAACATGCCCTTGACACGTGTTTAATTTTTTACTGTGTGGACAGTATCGTTCCGGGATGAGATTCCATGTTAAGGCTGTCCCGCCCCCAATAGCACTGTAACCAATGGCTGTACGTATTAGAAGCACGTCATGTTTAGGGTTTCCTTCATTGAAAAAAATCCACCCTCAAACACCCACTATAAAGCTCCAGTCCTTAAAGCTACACTGTATCAATGTAAGGACTTCACACCTTAAAAACAATGTTGCAGTTTTGTGCAATTTCAGATCTTTGAAGTTTCTGAACTTTAAAACGGAAAGGAAAGCCCTGGAGCCTGTATTTTAAAAGCTGTGGGGCTTATCCAGCAGTACGAGGGGTGAACGGCAGGCGCCCCCCGCCCGCCATCCATCTGACACCTCTCTCCTCCTTCCCCACCAGACCGCCACCCACCCTCGGTAGGGGATGTGCAGCCAGTGCCTTGCCTCAGCCGCCGCTCTACAGGAGCCCGATGTCAGCACCGGCGAAACGGCTGCTCCTTTCTCCACCACCGCCTCCGTCTCCTACCGCTGCTGGGGAAATGAAGCAACACCCCCCATCCTGCTGCGGGCAGGGGGTGCCTGCCATTCACCCCTCGTAGTGCTGGATAAGCCCCGCGCTGTTCTGTTGTGAGGAGAAGAATGGGAGGTTTGTCAGCTGCTTTGAGCCCCCTTAAGGGTGAGAACCGGTTTGTCAGTCGCTTTGAGCCCCCTTAAGGGTGAGAAGGCTTGTCAGCCACTTTGAGTCCCCTGAAGGGTGAGAACAGAAGGTTTGTCAACCGCTTTGAGCCCCCTTCAGAGGCTACTTTGCCTCTGCCTGTGGTCACACCTAAGGTTTAATCCAGTTTCAGTTCACTTTCAGAGTGAGAGAATACACCAGCAAACTGACCAGCTGGTTTTCTTTCAGGGTTAATAACTCAGAAAATCCACCTTTAGACTAGATAATGTGGAAAGAAAACTACTGGTCACTTTGCTGATGTGTTCTCTCACTCTGAAGGTGGAGTGAAGCTGGATTAAACCTTAGGTGTGACCACAAGCCAAGGTTTTAATCCAGCTTCGGTCCCTGTGAGGTGGGGGGCGGCTGTGAGAGCTCAGAAGGGAGCTGTGACTAGCCCAAGGTTACCCATCTGGTTTCATGGAGGAAGAAGAGTTGGCTTTTCTACCCTGCTTTTCTCACTTATTGAAGGGGACTCAAAGCAGCTGACAAACCTTCTGTTCTTCTCCCCACAACACACACCCTGTGAGGTGGGTGGGGCTGTGAGAGCTCAGCAGAGATCTGTGACTGGCCCTAGGTCACGCAGCTGGCTTTGTGGAGGAGTGTGGAATCAAGGTTACCAGGTATTCCCAGATGAGAGTCCAGCTCCCTAACCACTAGTCCATCTGTTTCATTTGTGGACTTTCTTCCCTTCAAGCATACTTTCCTGAGTCCTGGTTTTTATTGGTCTCAATCCATTATAGGCTGTGGTCACACCTAAGGTTTATTCCACTTTCAGTCAACTTTCAGAGTGAGAGAATATATCAGCAAAGTGGCAAGCTGTTTTCTTTTAGGGTAAAATTCACCTCTGGGAGAGATAATGTGGAAAGAAAATTACTGGTCACTTTGCTCATGTTTTCTGGCTCTGAGGGTGGACTAAAGAAACAGCTTTTTCCTCCCCACATTCAGGCAAAGTTATGGCTTTAATATGTTTAATATGAACACATTAAAACCAATGTGTTGTGACCCGCACTGAGACCCTTGTGTATAGAGTGGGATAAAAATATGAATGAATGACACCCCACCACAGCCACCCTATGCCTCTTTAATGTTTAAATCCCCGGTCCTTTGATGCAGAATCTCAGCTGTATTACTTCGTTTCACTTTCTAAATGTCTGAAGGTTTGAAATTGCAGAAATTTGCAACATTGTTAATCGGGAGTGAAGGGGTTCCCTGATACACTGTAGCTGCTGTGTGAAGGCTGTAGCAAAAGTGTCTGATTTTCTCATGAAAGCCTGCCTGTGTGTGTTTGTACTGGGAAAGGGGGGCTTCTCAGATACCCCTCCTTCCTTCCTTCCTCCCTCTCTCTTTTTTGGAAAGGGGGGCTTCTCTCACTTTAAAATCCCGTCTGTGCAAGGATGACACCACCCCCTTTGCTAGTCCCCCCCAAGACTCTTTTCCTTGGTGCCTTAGCAACACCTCCCTTCCCCTCCCCACCCCCACCCAGCTGCTGCTGCCCCCTCTCCCCCCATCCTCATCTTCCTCATGCCCCCCCAATTTGGCTTCCTCCGTTCCTCCCCGTTCCTGATCGGCAGCGGCTCTGTTCTTCCCCCTTCTCTTTTTCCTTCCAGCTCCCCCCCAAGCAGCCAGTCAGTCAGTCCCCCACCCCATCCCCAGCTGCCCTCTCCCCCTCCCTTCTCTCTCTTTAGGGACTAATTTTCCCCTCTGCCATGTGGGGACCGCCTAACACACCGACTGCTGCCCGTCTCTCTCGGCTCACCTCCTCTTCTAGCCTCGCACCGAGGGAAGAGCAGCCAGCAGTGGAGTGGGGCAAAGCGGGCAGGGGATCCCTGGTGGAGCATGGATGACGCAAAGGGAAGGGAGGGTGGGATCCTGGGATGGAACACCAATCACAAGAGAGGGGGTGGGCAATGGCGGGAGGACAGGGCTGCTGTCTGGACTCCCAGGATTGATTCCGCGTTAAGGCTGCAGTCAGAATGCTCTCGGAACCGGATCAACTTGCAAGTCGTGTGGACAACTTTGTTCTGTTTCTTTTATTTCGAATTCCTTAAACTGAAATAACGCATGCCGTGAGGATGCGGCCCAAGTGTCACTGAGCTTGTGCCTTAAGATCTGGAGAGGAGACCCTCCTGGTTGTACCACCACCCTCAACAGCAAAAGGGGTGGGCACCTGGGAGAGGACCTTCTCAGTGATGGCCCCTAGGCTAAAGAATAGTCTCCCCCTTTGAGGTGTCTATCACCTTCACTGTAAACATTATTAACCTCTTTGCCCTGGCCTTCAGTTAAATGGGGATACATTTTCCCTTCCCACTTGCAGATACTTGTTGCTTTAATATATACTGTGATTGTTTTAACCTACCATATTTGATTTTAAATGTTGTGACCTTCCCTGAGACCTCCAGGCATAGGGAAGGATAACAATGCAAATACAGGTAAATAAGTAAATAACTTAACCTTATTGATCCAAATGGAGGTATAATTGCCTCACCTATTTAATTCCGGCAAAGGCTAGAATCATAGAATGGTAGAGTTGGAAGGGACCTCCTGGGCCACCAAGGCCAAACCCTTGCTCAGTGCAGGATTTCCTAAACCATCCCAAACAAATATAGGTCCAGCCTCTGCTTGAAGATCTCCTGTGAAGGAGAACTCAGTACCTCCCATGGCATCTCTTGTTTGATTTCTTTAATGTTATGATCAACTAAAGTACAACTAGAGGACATGGAAGGGTCAAGAATTTGGCCTTGGTCAGATGGCTGCCTTAGGAAAATGAAAAGCATTTTGGGAGGCAGCAGTAAGAAGTTTGGATAAGGCAGAAAAATGTTAAATTTAGCATTTTATGATGATTGTGTAAATTATAAAGCTTCCTTTTCTAGAAATGCCCTTATTAGCTTGATTTTTTTTTAATTTACACAACTTGGAAATAGATTAAAGCAACATATCCCAGTGTATGGCCCTCATACTTCTGGTGGCACAAAATATTATTTTACACAGTATGTGAATGAATATATTTGTTTTGTTTTTTTTAAAAGAGAGCTAATTAAACTAAAGAATAATCACGTCAGTTTGGGAGACACTGGGTTAAGCGATACATAGTCACAAGTTCTACCTTTGGTCTCACTAGGGCTACCTAAAGAATAATGTGGCTCCTTGCCCCTTGAAATTCATGTACCAATTTCCAAGGCAATACTTTGCCACCCCAGTGGAATTTGTCAAAGCAATGACTACACAAGAAGTCTGGCATTATGATATGAATGTTCAGTATTCTACATATTTCTGAGGGAATGGAGGAGAGGGAAAAGGAGAGAATTTTAAATTATTTTATTACCAAGAGTATACACTTCAGTGATCAGGAATGAAAATCCAAACCTCTACAGACCTAAAAGCTGTAAAAAGCAAAGAAGTCATTTTCTTCTAGGAAAGGGGGGAAAGTTCCTATTATTGAAAAATTAGCATCACAACTGAAAACTCTCACAGTGCCCACAAGATTGTTTAGGTCTTGATTTGGGGAAGGAGAAAATTCCTATATTTCCTGCCTCATCTAAAATTATCACTGGTTATTTCTCAGTTTAAAACAAAATATGAGCTTCCTAATGTGCATTTTGATGGAATATAAAATCTAAGCAATGGAGCAGTATTACTGCTACAATGCACTACTTTAATCAAAAAGCTCTCTTCCTACATTACGTCCCGGTCTACAAACTGCATTATTTGCAGAGTTTATCTCTGATGATAATGCTCAAGTTCAGTACAAATTATACACATATGCAATGTATTTCAGTAATGTGGTTTTTCAGTAACGGCAGGAGACCTTCTCAAACAACTCAATTTATTCTTATTTTTCCTTCCTAAAATATTTCTAAGCTGTTGAGGAACACGCATCACAGGGGCTTACAAAAACAAAGAAGTTTGCAAAAATACAAAAATCAGGAAATGACTATTTTTTTCTACAGCACAAGAAAACAAAGCTCATCAGCTAACCAATAGACTTTTCCGCACTGCAACGCGTTCCAAACGGAACGCGTTCAGGCGGAAAGCTTAAGACAGCTCCCGGCGCTTTCAGCGTTCACACACAGACGCGCCGGAACGCGTACCGGCGCGTCTGTGTGCGAAAGGTGAAAGCGCCGGGAGCTGTCTTGGCCAGCAAAGGCCGGCCAGGGGCGTGGAGACAGCCGCGGAGGCAGATCGGCAATCAGCTGATTGTCAAACAGCTGATTGCCAAACCTGCGCCGGCGTCGGAGGCAAGCCCGCAGCTGTTAGGGAGGGAGAAGCAGGCGCGAATGCTTCTCCTCCCGAACGCCTGCGGGCGGCTCGTCCGCGTTCGAATGCATGTAGAGCACTTTAAAGTGCTCTACATTTCGAACGCGCCGAAGACAGCTCCGGACATGTCGGAGCGCAAGCCCCGCTCGGGCAATGCGTATGCCGTGTCCGCAGCTGTCTCCCACGCGTACCGTTCAGCCCCGTGCGAAAACGTCTAATAAAGACCAGTAATTTATGAAACAGAACTAATTAGGTGCTTGAGATATACACTCTTCTCCAGTATCTTCAGGCATGGAGCACTCATGTTTGGCACCAAACTTTAGGCCAGTTCACACTTTGGCCTGTAGTTTATAATTAATCAACATCTGGGCAGGTCCGTCTGCACTTGCAGGAGATTCTTACAGCATACAAGTGCCCCATGCCAGCCCAGATGTTGACTAATTATAAACCAGCATACCAACCCTCCCCAATCCCAAAAATATCCTTACTTTAGTGTCCAGCCAGTGACCATCTGCAGCTCTTCCTGGCTGAGGGGGCCATCTAAGCTGCCGCACAAGCGCACTGGCAGCTCACATGACCCCCTGACACAAAAATGCTTGCACAAAGCATCAGCATTGCCGTAGTCCTGGTGCATGTGCAGTCACACATGGTGCCAAAATCAAGATGGTGGTGGCCTGCGGAGGGATTGGGCATGCGACCCATAAGATGAGTGGTCGATCACGCAGGGGCTAAGCTATCATTGACTACTGCTCAGAAGTGCAAGCACTAGTCAACTTTTGTCTATAACGCACCTTTCCCATCCATGGAACGTGAAAGGAAGTGTGAAATCACCCCTTGTCTCGATAGTAGACACATAGCCATATATTGGTGGGAGAAAATGTTTTATCACCTGTGAATGACTGACACTTTGCATTCAAATGAAGTATTGGCTGTATACAAAGACTGACCTTTGCATGTGAAGCGAAAGCTTTTGTGCCTTCATTCAAAGGTTACATTCAAAGTGACTCTCCAGTCACCTACAGGGAGGATTCATATTATAGACCAAGTATAGGCAATTTTCCAGGTATTGTCTCCTTTCAATTATCCCTCTATTGTAGAAAGGGCTAGTTCCTCATCCATGGAGGCCACAATAGCTATAGAGTTTTTTTACAACCTGTGGTATGTGAGCTATATATTACAAGACCACCACAGGCTCAGGCCAGGACACGACCGGTTTCGCAGTAGTTGCTGCTCATCAGGTGCCCGCAGCCTGTAATTGGAGTTCTACTTTTCCTTATGGCGATTCAAACTCATGGGCTGGTGCGCACATCAGATGTTATTATATAGTGCACCAGCCTGTTGAGCCACTAGGTGGCTACAAGGAAAACATGTCTTTAGACCAAGTATAGGCAATTTTCCAGGTATTGTCTCCTTTCAATTATCCTTCTATTGTAGCCCACACACCACAGGTTGTAAAAAAACTCTATATCTATTGTGGCCTCCATGGATGAGGAACTAGCTATGCCTCTCTACAATGCCACAGCTCTGCGAAAGGTAAGGGGTACATCGAGGGGTGGTGGAACGCTGTGTGGGGAGAACAGGAGACCGAGGGGTGAGGCAGGAAACGACAGGGGGAGGGAGGCCTCCAGAGGCCTATTCCACCCTGCTATGGAGGCCAAAATGGCACTTCCAATTCTGGGCAAGCAGAACCAAAAGGCTCAGGAAGATGGTGTGGGGGTGGTGGCAGCTGCGGCAACCGATGACGAGGACAGGTAAGTAAAGGGGAGGGAAGGGTGGGGGACCTTTGCTTTGTTTCATGCACAAATATTCATTTGAATATTCATGCATGAATACAAAGCCCCCCACAGGCCTACATAGGTGTGAGGGATGGAATGCTGCCACCCCACTGCAAATGGCAGGCGCTAAGCCCGCCCCTGGACCCCATTGCCTCAGTCATGGTGCGAACACATGCCTTCTGATCCAGTCTTCAAGGCTGAAGACCAGATTGAAGACCCCTTCAAAGGGGTCCACGGGAGGTCCGGATTTAAGGACCTGAGGATCCCATTCAATCCAGACTTCCCTTATGCTACTGTGAACAGATGGGGTCCTAATGGGGTCTTGTGTGGGAACACAGTCTTGAAGATCAGTACCAATCGGGTGTCGATTGGGTGCCTATGGGTTCTAAATGGGTGCTTCCTTGCTAGTGGAGAAACATCCCAAGCTTCCTACAACCATGGAGAAAGGCACGTGTGTGTTTTCTTAAACCATCGCAGAGTCCATCAAAATTAGCACCTAAACAGAAGTACACTTCATGGAAGAACTCTGAGGCTGCTTGGGAAGCTATTTCTGGAGTACCTGACAGTGACACAAAGAGATGCTTTAAAAGCAACTGTTTTGAACAGTTCTTGAGGTATGAGTGAAGAGCCACTCTGCTTTGGTGGTTAGCATGATTTATTTTCATTTTCATGACTGAGGGGGTAAAATAAATAAGGATTGTACCTGTGGAGCCTGACCTCCAGGAGTGGAATGGCAGTAGAGGACCTCTCCATGGAGAAAGGGCCTGCACACATTTGGAGAATGCTTGTGCTCCCCGACATCATAGCAAATTAACCTAGTGTGCACTTACAGTCTCAAGGGCAGCAAAAGCACTCTTAAGGGTGGACTACAAATAAAAAGCAACCTCTGTCCTAAAAATTCAGACATGTTTTCACTAGGATGTGGTTGAATAAAACATCATGTCCTTTCAGTAGTCGGTAACAGACCCTTACTACTCCCTGATGGATGCACTTGAAAGCATCTCTCATCTTTTTCTTATTGACAAAGGTGACCCTGTGGAAGGCTGAACATTTGATGCAGACAATCACAGAGATGTATAGTTCATTCATAGATGGAAGGATGAGAAGAGAAATGTGTAAGGGGAAAAAAAAGAGAGATGATAGAATGTAAGTTACAGTTAACTTAGAAATACACCTGCAAAATGGGCTCCTTACAATCTGACACAGAAAAACACGCCATGGCCAATGTGTCTCAAAAACAATGTGCAGTTATTGCTAAAGGACAATGTGGGTTATCAGGAACAAAACCTGGCTGTGTTCCCACCTACAGCAAATCCAGAGCAAACCTGGATTACTCTGATCCAGAATAATCCAGGTTCTGCTGTGGATTAGGGTTGGAGGCCGGGAACAGCCCTGAGCGCGTATTGGGCTGTTCCCAAACAGAACCTGCAAGTACACACAAGCAAACCCGGGGCAAGCGGGGTAACTGAGTGAGGGGGTGCATGGAAGGGAGGCCACCCCTCAGATGCAGCGGCATTGGGCAGCAGGCAGGGAGAGGGAAAAGGAAGGAAGGCAGCTACGTACACCCCTTCTCGCTCGCTCACGTGCTCACTCGCTGGCTCTCCTCTTTTCTGGGAGGGGGCATGATAAGGAATCCCTCCCCGGGGGCCCTGCCTGCCACCCGGCGCTGCCGCATCCAAGGGGTGGCCTCCCCTCAGGCACCCCCTCACTCACTTACCCTGGCTGCCAGCTGTCCTTTAATCCAAGTCAGCCAGAAAACCCCTGTTTAAACAGGGGGTTTCTTTCCCCGGATTTGAAAGCTGGCATGGGAACAGGGCTGGAAAATCCAGAATGGATTCAGAGTACTGGGGGATTTATTGGGAACCCCCAATATCGAATCCGAATCCACTCTGGATTTTAGCCCCTGTGGGGACATGCCCCCTGTCAGCCATGTCTCATGTCTTACCCTTACACACTTTCTCTCTCCACCCCCTCCCAAGATAACTTTCATAGCAGATTGTGGGATTGCAGTACAAATTATTTACCTGGAATTCAGCAAAGTGCTGGACAAAGTACTAATTGATTCTGAGGCAAGATCTGCACGTACACTTTAGGCTGTGCCAGAAGATGGCTGTAACCATGGTGATGATATGTCGCGATGCACTAAGAATGTGGTAACTCATGTCATTGCACTCATTCAGTAAAATCCACTCTGCAAAAAGGAACAGAGGCCTGTGTGAAGGGCCAGCAGCCACAGCAGTGTCCTACTTGCCTGGCACGATTGCTCCAGTCACCAACATTGGGTGTTTCCAGTGTTTTGTATAATGGCTCTACCTGGAAACTGCAACGCCAGGGAACTTTCCTTCCCTGGCCTTGAAGTTTACATGAGCCTGATGTTGCGGTCCAAGCAAATGGCTATTCCCCTTGCTCCTGGGCAGATGCCTTCCATATCCTCTCATGCTCATGCAGATCTTGCCTAAGTCTGAGCTGGATGACACTCTCATTATATATATTATATTATAGCGTCATCCACATTTATAAAAAAATATACTTTTTTTAACTGAAGGAAAATTAGAAAAAAAACAAAACAATTCTGTGTGTCCAGGGGTGGGGAGCAGATGCTGATATTGTTACTTTGCTCAACATGAAACATTTCTATAAAACATGAAAGTCATTCACTACAGCAACATTTGCACAGTCCATTTGCCTCGTTTTTGCATGGAACTTAAAAGATCCAGCTCTAGAAGATCCGGGTCTTTGAGATGCGGTCCTCCCTGGTGCTCCTGTGGGGTCACAGGAATGGTGGCAGTATCAGGCACATGATTGCAGCCACATCTGTCAATGTGCCTGCCATTGTCACCACCACCACTGCCAGCCCACCCCCCACCCCGCTGCCGCCAAGGAGGCTGCTTCAGTGCTGGGGAGGAGGAGGCAGCACTGTGCCCACCAGACAAAGTGGGCTGCCACGATCTGCCATGCACACACACGGGCAGGGATGCCAGTTGCAGCTACGGAGCCTGTGCAAGCCTCCATAGCTGTGAGTGGTGGGGCAAAGCTGGCTCCACCTGCGTGTGCAGCTCTGCTCCTTTTAGGCTCACCGCTGGACCCTATCCACAAGTAAGCAGTGCAAAAGTGTGCCCACTAATCCATAGATCTTATTTCAATATCCTGGGTTTCAGTCCATAGGCTTCACTGCTACCCACTTCCTAATTTTGCCCTACAAAGTTTGTTGGAGACATCTAACTTTTTAAAAGTGTATAATCTTTGTTTTCTTGTCCTTTGCTTCAGATCTCAAATAGCTTTTAAAAAGTTTGGACAAGCAGGAAGCAGATGCATCTTACAGCATATATGAATGAAAACAGCCAAAATTCCATAATGCTCTTTTGTTCATACAGTAAATGCTGCCAAATTTTAAAGTTAATCTGTTCTACAATCCACACAGCTAGATGCATTGTGAGATTAAGTGTTTCACTTATTGTTTTTAAAAGCAAGGAACTTTTATGATGAGTTGTCTTACTTTAGAAGCCAGAGAACCAGAGCAGACAGTTGCAGAAGACACAAATACAGTTTATAGCATACAGAGAAATGCTTTTGGCAGCACCTGAAAAAGGACAGGATTCTCAGGTAGAGAACACAGATATTAAGAACCCACAAGAAGATCTCAATTTCCATTTGTGAAAAGCTGGAAACTATTCGGCTGTTGCCTACATGGCCTGCAACAACTGCTAAATTCTATAGTGCTTCATTTTTTATTTTAATTTTTTTTAAACATGTGGGTCTTGAGGCACCCCTTTCCCCCCTTGTGTATGCCTTATTCCTATAGGGCTATATTGACTTATTAACAGATCAATAATAAACACCGTACAACAGTGTTCAAAATGTGAAAATGTTGATGATAAATGTGAGTTATTAACATACTGTACTGAGGCAGGAGACGTTTTCGCATTACTCCCGTTCCATTTGGAACGGGAGTAGGACGGGAAGCTTAAGACAGCTCCCGGTGCTTTCCCCTTTCACACACAGACGCGCCAGAACGCGTGTAAACGCGTTCCGGAGCGTCTGTGTGCGAATGCTCAAAGCGCCGGGAGCTGTCTTAGCCAGCAAAGGCCGGCCAGGGGCGCGGAGACAGCCGCGGAGGCAGATCGACAATCAGCTGATTGTCAAACAGCTGATTGTCGAAGCCGCGCCGGCGTCGGAGGCGAGCCCGCAGCTGTTCGGGAGACAGAAGCAGGCGCGAATGCTTCTCCTCCCGAACGCCTGCGGGCGGCTCGTCCGCGTTCGAACGCATGTAGAGCACTTTAAAGTGCTCTACATTTCGAACGCGAGAAAGACAGCTGCGGACACGTCGGAGCGCAAGCCGCGCTCGGGCAATGCGGATGCCGTGTCCGCAGCTGTCTCCCACGCGTCCCGTTCAGCCCCGTGCGAAAACGTCTCGGATCGAGTCCTTAGCGTGGAAAGAACATAGTATTTTTTCTCTGTTGTTTTTGTTGAAACTAGTATGTATATTTTGTTTTTAAACAATAATAATAATCATCACTAGATCTAGAGTAGAAAGCATGCAAACTGAATGTTTTATCCTCCTGTTCCTGGCTGCAGAACATCCATTTCCTAGTTTTGATGTTTCTAGCTAAGATTATTTTCACAGACTCAGGAAATGGTCGGGAAGTTGGATGTTTTGTGCTTTTGGCTTGGCAGCTTTCATGGCAGGATATTTGTTTGATAGGTCCATAGACATGCAGTCACCATACTCTTTAAGTGCTCCCTTGGAGCTACTAAGAATCCTTCTTGGGGTGTGATTAGACATGCTTAATGGGGCACCCTCTGGGCAAACCTGAGATTATAATAACAGACATTTTTTTCCCCTCTGCATTTACTTTACTCCATCTTAAAGTCTGAGAACAGGCACTTCCTTCCTCATTTGGGGTCTCATAACATGGAAGCAATCTCTTTTCCCCAGATTGGGTAAGAAGTTATGTAAACATAATGGTGGGAAATGTAGCTAATCACAGCATGGAGACAGTTGTCATAGATGATCATCTAATCATGGCTACAAAAGGCTGGGCAGTCAGGGAAGGTGTTGACAGACTTGGGGAGATTTCACACATTCCTTCCTGTGCCGTGGATGGGAAAGGTGTGCGAGAGACTTACATTGACTAGCGCTTGCACTTGTGAGTGCTAGTCAACAGCAGCCTAGCCCACGCACGATCAATAAATTACCTGAGATTGATTGTGTGGCTGATCCATTCCTGGGTGCCGCCATCTTGAGTGTGGCATGTGCCAGCACCATCACTACAACAATGCTGATGATCTGCGCAGTCACAGTCATCTTAGGGGTGTCAGCCAGCCAGAGTGCAGATGGTCACCAGCTGGACTCGTAAGGTAAGCTTTCTATTGGGATTGGGTAGGGTTGGGTTGCTTATGGTGCACAATGTCATGCACCACAGCTAGATTACAATTAGCCAACATCTGGGCAGTCAGGGGGTACTTGTAAGCTGTAAGTGCTACTCATAAGTGCAGATGCACTAGATGTTGCCTAATTGTAAACTACAGGCTAACGTGCAAATTGGCCCTTGGAAGTAGATGAAGACTGCAGTGTAAAAAAAAATGAGGTGAGCTTTTGCAATGCTTATTAAAATAACTGTCTGAAAGGCACTTCTTGTGCACCTGGAGACAGCACACTCCTTCTTAAAAGGTAACCAAAAAGTCCTGTCTGACTGCAGAGGCATTTCCGCACTGAATCGCGTTCCAGACGGAACGCGTTCAGGCGGAAAGCTTAAGCCAGCTTCGGGCGCTTTCCCCGTTCACACACAGACGCGCCAGAACGCGTGTAAACGCGTTCCGGAGCGTCTGGGTGCGAATGGTCAAAGCGCCCGAAGCTGCCTTAGCCGGCAAACGCCGGCCAGGGGCGCGCCGGCAGCCGCGGAGGCAGATCGACAATCAGCTGTTTGAAAAACAGCTGATTGTCAAAGCCGCGCGGCGTCGGAGGCGCGCCGGCAGCCGTTCGGGAGACAGAAGAAGCGCGAACGCTTCTTCTTCCGAACGGCTGCCGGCGGCTCGTCCGCGTTGGAACGCGTGTAGAGCACTTCGAAGTGCTCTACATTTCGAACGCGGAAAAGACAGGTGAGGACACGTCGGAACGCAAGCCGCGCGCGGCCAATGCGGATGACGTGTCCTCACCTGTCTTTTCCGCGTTCCGTTCAGCCCCGTGCGAAAACGCCTCAGGATTGGTCTCAGGCTAGAAGAACTCTATACATGGTCCCAAAAGGAACTTTGTTGTGTCTGTCAAATTTGCACAGAATTTTGGATTGTTTTTTCTTAGTGTTTACCCTGGAAATCTACTGGCCTTTGTGCAGACTTCAGATGGTTTAACAGGATGGAAGGAGATGATATAACAAGTGCTTGTTACTGAATGATGGCTGGTTTAATGAGCGCTCCAAGGTAGCCTTGGGGACCCCAAAAAACTGGATCAATAATAAGGAAGTATGTACCTAAACTGAGTGAGTTGAATTTGATGTACCTCACAACTTCTGTTTCTGCATCCCTTGTTCCTTCCCTGTTTCATTTTATTAGTACAGCATGAAAAGTTCTGGGAAATGTTCTTTCTTATTTTTCAGTGTAAGCACTCAGACTTTCAATGGAGAAGGAATGCGAAGAAGCTCTGACTCTTTCCACACTGGGTCTTATTCCATCGTATTTCCTGGAATCGGATCCTGTCATCTCCATTAGCATGCAGATGGCAGGCCCCTACTCCAGGACATATATCAGAAAAAGTCCCAGTGCAGAAAGGGTTTCTATTAATAATGTTTTCCCACCCAATATAATAAGTTATAATGTGCATGTACTTTGGTTTGGCTTCTGTGGTCACAGTGACCATGCTGTGCACCATGCAGGGAACTGAATGACAACCAACTGGGCTCGTCTGCATGGCAAGAATGTGAGGCGAAAGCTATTTTGCCTCGCAATCATCCAGCTACCCTCGCAAGGCTTCCTGGGAAATGTAGGCAGCGGCGCGCCTAGACTCAATGGATGCCGACAGTGCTGCTCTCACAGTCGCCCCACCAGTTACTAGGTAAGCACCCCAAAAGTGGCCATGGGTGGGGTGCGGAGTGGCAGCTGCAGCTTCCCCTGGAAAGAGAAGCGGCCATGGCCCTTTCTTTTCCGAGGGGAAAGACCCAATCGGGCCGTGAAACCTGGGGGGGGGTTTCTACTTTGCCTTCCCTGGCAAAGATAAGGGGTCATGCCCACTTTTCTTGCCAGGGCAAAGCCAGGGAGGGCAGCAGCCGGCCGCGCCATGGCCAGCTGTCAATCCGGCAATCCGGCTTTCCCCCCTCCGGTGTGGAAACGTTCGTTTCCAAACCATTTTCAGGGGGAAAGCCAGATGTAAGACCTGATTTTTTCAGGTCTTACATCTGGGTAGGATTTCGGTGGCAAAAACAGTTTAAACAACCGTTTTTGCCTGCTGATATGCGGACGCGGCTTCCTCAAAGGGGTCTTAATTCTGTCCCCTATGCGGAAGGCAGATCTAAATCCGTTCCACATCTGGCTCTAAATCCGTTTTTAGAGCCAGTGCGGAAAGGCCCTATAGCAGTCCAAACAGAGGCCTTTAATCAGATATTTGCTAACACAGTGCATAAAAAGATTATAGGAGGCAGTTTATAGGTCCCTAAAAGAATTGTATTACACAAATAATACCATGAAGGACTTACTCAGAAACTAAGCCCAGGGAGTGATGCAATTTTTGTCCTCTTTGGATACTGAAACTGAGGCAATGAAATCCCTGCTCCCTGGAGAAATAATTGTAGATCAGGGTCAACAGGCAACAAAAGGGATGGTTTCCCTACTACACAAAAGTCTTCTGAGAAACCAATACAGACAAGTCATCAGCCTATGCAGCTCCTGGTATCAGGATTTAGACATCCCACTAGAAGAAAAAGAACAGACTATACTTTACCAATGCACAAAATTTTGTTCTGGAGCAAAACCACAGGGAATGCACCTTAAAATTATTCACGAATGGTATTACACACCCATTCATATATCATATGTCAAAAAAATACACTCCCTTCTGTGCTGACATTGCCACAAAATTAAGTTTACCTTTATATACCAATGGTGGCACTGTGGAAAAGTACAGACATTTTGGATGGCTATACTACAGATGTTAAATTGATCCTTACTCCTGAATCAGGGCTACTGCTTTTATTTAAAGGTAACAACAACGACATAAGTAGAAAATGCTCAGTGAAGCATAACCATGCATCGGAAACGTCTCAGTCCCTAAATAGTATGAGCAGGGATGTGCACAGATGTTTGTTATATTCAATTTGTATTGAATCAAATGCAAGAAAATTCATATTCGTTTGAATACATCCCCTTAGAATGCGGTAGGATTTGTATTCAATATGAATGCTCAATCCCATATGAATCCCATATGAAGCGCATACAAATCCCATACGAAGCTTCATGCAAATGTATCAAAACATTTCATTTGAATTTGAATGTCAGCTTTCGAATGTGCCAACATTCTATTTGAATCTGAATGTCTGAACTCAACCAAATTCATACAGATTTTGCTCATCCCTAGGTATGAGCAGTAATGGGAAGAGGCAATCCTGGAAAATACAACATCACAGTTGAGGTCATTTATGCGCTTACCCTCAATCCAGAATTAAGGGATGTGAAGTCAACTTCTGGACCTCAACAATCCACATATTAGTGCAGATTAGTGAGGCCCCACTGCCTGATAGCCCACTCCATTTGCATTAGATAAAGCACGATCCAGATCAGGGAGATTCTGATTGGGATCACCAGTAGATTTATTTTATTTATTTATTATTTGTATTTCTATCCCACACTGTACCCAAAGGTCCCAGGGTGGGTAACAACTTTTAAAACAGCAAATTACAAATGACTATGTATTAAAAGCAATAATATACATCACAACACTTTAAACATCCAGCATTTCTAACAATATGAGTCTTTAATGAGTCTACCAGCAGACCAGTGGGCCTTGGTGTAGAATATACAGATGTTCAGAAGGCATGCCTCTTGGGCTCATGCCTACCAGAGGATCCATTTCAGTTGTGCACCATGTCAGCATGCCACCCAAATTAGTCCCCCAGAAACTTTGAGGCTACAAACCTTTGCTTCTAGCTCTTGGAACTCAATCCTGAAGCTCACACAAGCTTTTGAGTAGCTTCTGGTCTGGCACTGTTCCAGACATCACCTTCTGGCCCAAACCAGCAAGTCTTGCTTGAATCACAAAGAGATAAGTGCAGAAAAAAACAAACAAACAAGAGTCATGCAGAGTCTACCAATGAAGAAACCCTTTGATGAAATGTGGAGATCGCTGTTAATGACCTGTACGTGTTTGGAAGAGCAATGGAATATCAGTCTTGGAGCTTTTTCACACATTTGCCTGGTGTGCAAGACAGTGAAGTTCTACAATGCATCAGCTATTTGCACCTTGTAATGCCCTGTGTATCCAGGACTTACCCAATGCTTCCCCAAGTGTTGAGTAAGTGCTGTCAGTGGGCTTGCTTTGCTGTGGCAACAGACAGGCATGGCACCATTGCTGTAGTGACTGAGAGACATGGCACACAACCATAGCTGCACCACCCCACCTCCAGGCTTTGTTCACCAGTGGTTGGTATAGTTGAAGACCACTTTTTAGTGCTCTTACAGCTATCCAGGGCATGCTCTGGCACAGAAAGAAGCAGCTTCACACAGTGTGTGTGCTCCATGTGGGATAAACCTCTGGATGTCTCACCGGAGCTAGTGTGAGAAGGTCCTTGGACTGCTTAAACTCTGGCCAGAAGCAATATGAATCATCTTACAGGTGGACACCACAAGGAGCCCCTCAACTGGCTTGACTCACTTTGTGTTGTTTAGATTAAAATGTGGTAACGTGCAAGCAAAAGCACTGTCTTTGTTGCTCAGTGTTCTTTCGGTATATCTGAAAGGGTGTTATGTTAAATATGTGAAAGCTACTTGTTTTTATAATATGCAATTATAAAATGATAGGTGGTAGAAGATGGCCTACTTCCAGGACCATCTCTAGGGCTGTGAGTTCTTATCTGTTGGCCTGCAGTTCTGAGGCCAGGGAAAGTTTGTTCCTCACTCTCAAAGGTTGGATGAGGCCATCCATCCATCCCCCAGATAACCACCATCAGATTCTGTGCTACTTGCTTTGCGCTCCCTTCCCCGTTCTTGCCCCAGAATACTGTTTGTGAGGCAGCATCAAACGCTGCACTGCTCCTGCAGGGTGCATTGTGAAAACTGCCACTCAGTTTGCCACTGTGATATTTGTTCCTGCTATCTTTTTTTTAAAGAAAGGGATTGCTGTATTTGATTCAGTTTTGCATTAGATCCTTGGTTCATCTGGCACATCACTACTGTCAACACAGGCCATTAGCTTCTTTCAGTGATTTCAGACAGAGATCTTCCTGAACCTTACTTACAGATGCCAGAGTCTGAACGCTGCATCTAATGTATGCAAAGCATATGTTCTGCCACTAAAGTACAATATTCAGTATTACCTGGGACAGTTAAGTTAATTTCTGATGCTTCTCTCTCTTTTGTTCCAGCGAGACATCTGACATATATCAAGCACCAAAGTCACACTTTCTGAGCCCCCTTTGCTGCTCTAAGTACACTGGTCCAGTCATAGAGAACCAGAGTTTCACTCCACACTTCCCACGCTTCATATTCCTGTGTCATGGAAACTGTTTGGTGGTCAATTAAATGTTCCGATGAATGTTCAAATGACAAGTTGGGAGACACTAGAGATGTGCACAAATGTTTTTTTGACATTCTATTGGAATCAAATTGAATACCCAAAAATCTGATTCGATTCGAAACCTTTTAAATTCAAATTTAACAAGATTCGATTCAAATTTACCAAATTCGAATCCATTCATTCGAATTTTTGATTCAAATCTTTTTTTGAATCAAATTTTTGATTCAAATGTTGTCGACATTCGTATGTGCACGTAACATCTTCCCCATATCCGTATACATCCTTACGCATCCGTACACGTCTGCATGCATCCCATAGTTATCCCATATGCAACCCGTTTTCGCCTCGTACAGATCCGTACACATGCGTACAGATGCAGGAAAGATGTGGATCTTCAAGTTCGCATCATGTATGAACCCATACACATACGAATGTCCGGATAATTCAAACAAATAGATCCGAAATTCAAAATTTAATTTGAATGTTTACATTCAAATTTCAGGACATTCAATTTGAGTTCGAATGTCAAAATTGGGCACATTCAAATGGAGTTCAAATGCCTATGAATATCCATGCACAACCCTAGGAGACACCCAGATTTACATTAGCTGGGGAAGGAAATTGTGAAATATATGCAATACAATAATATATTATGGTTCCTTTCTTAGAAATCACCACATTTTATAAATCCTGTCAGGGGAATAGTAAGCAATCATCAGTACTATGTGCTATGTGTTGCACAAAATCAAGCACAATTCCCATCCTCTAAATATGCAAAATCTGTAGCTTTTACAGACTTTAAGTCAATAAAGAAGTTTGTTTGCTTTCAGCTTCTTTCTTTGCCTTTCATGGCATTTAATGTCATGGATACAGAATGAGAAAGGGTGTGCTCAGATGCCCATAAAACACATCTTCAGGCCTGAGAGAATAAGCATCCAGGGGGAGGCATTCCCACAGCTGCCCACCTTGAAGCCTGCAATGCTGCCCTGGGTCAGGGGACAGAGTACACAGAGGAGTGAGTGGCATTTCCCACTGACAGCATCCTGTCCCCATGGTTCAGGACACACTGGCAAAACCCTCTTGTTTCTTTGCAAACAGTAGCAACTTTTACGGGTAGAGACCTAACTTGGACCTTCAAATGACTGCATTGTATTGCTTGTCCTAAGCACAAAGAAATAATAACAATTTGATTCTGCTGTTGACCACATAAATATCTTTCTATATTCCCTAGAAATCATTGAATGGAACTAAAGACCAGCATATATATCGCAAAAAAACATGTTGTTGATCATTTTCTTCCACAATATAAAAATAAACTTTGGGTAATACTTATTTTTTCAGAAAAAATCCCAAAAAGCTCTGTTTTAAACTCAAGTAGATTCCGCACCCAGCCCGTGTTGCCGAGAATGGCATGGGGAAGAGCAACATCTGTTCTCGGACCCATGCCCGGTCACATTTGTGCCCAATCAGAGCCAAAGAACTTGCATGGAGACGCGGCCTATCTGGCACTAAAGAAAAGCAGGCTGATTAACGTATTTGCCAAAGCCCATGGCAGTTTTCAAGTGATCTGTAGAAGAAAGAATCTGAAAACTGCTGGTGTAGAGTAATACTGGAAAATGTTATAACTTTAAGCAAAACAACAAAAACCTCTCTATCCAAGTATTTATGTTATTTTCTGTGTAACAGGCCATGCCAAATGCCATATTCTCTGAATCAAAAGAAAAGATAGCCTCAGGTCAAATGCTACCATGCCCATCAATCAGTCTGGTGCGTAGCTACAATTCACAAGCCACTGTAAATAATTCTAGGTCAGACATTTTATAGGTTGTGTGTTGCTTCATGGGCTGATTTCTCACTCTGCTCATTCTGAAACTTCATTGCCACCACTACAAGGAAGGAAGGAAGGAAGGAAGGAAGGAAGGAAGGAAGGAAGGAAGGAAGGAAGGAAGGAAGGAACTAAGTAGTCATTGCTCATAATTTCCCAGCATGCTTATTACTTAGTAATAGAAACCATGTACCACCTAAACAATTCTCACTTTCTCTTTTGCAGAGTGAATGGAATAAAAATTCAATGAATAAATGCAGTATGCCATCTTACGAAGAATCAACTGTCTATATGTTCCAGATATGAGGTATGTTACCATTTATCACATTTCTGAAACAGGAGTGCTGGATGACTTTGGCACATGAAAACTAAACCTATAAATGCTTGAGTACAAACTGTATCTAAGGCTGTGATCAGGCAGCATTATTACAGCAGCAGGCATAGGCTCTCGTGTCATATGGGTAGATGGTCACATTCAGCTGCCATTTATGATCCATCATGGGGATGTAGAAAAGCACGGAGGGCGGAAAGGCTGGATTTCTCACTCTCCAAGTGTTTTGGCAGTGCTGTCACTCCTTTGCCAGTTCAGTTGTCTGTATGATGCCTTAACCAGCACTGGGTCAGTGTGAGCAGCCATAGTTGTGGCTGTACATTACTCTGCACAACCACAAAGAACAGTACAGTCTGACTTTTTCTCCTTACTTTTTGTACAGGGTAATGATGATTGCATCACGGAGATCTTGCGGGGCTAATATATGCACAATCCAATAAGGTCAATTTTGGGGGTTTGTGGGGTTCAATGTAACTATAATATTATAATCTTCCCTGTCATTGGCTCTGAGCTTTTGTACTGCTTCATTTTTAGCTGTCTTGGGGCCTGTCATGATCCCCAGCGATCCAGTCAGCGCCCGCACTTCTAAGAATTGCTAGGCGCCTTTAGGATGCTGAGTTTGTGCAACAGCCGAGTGAGTACTACAGTGTAAAACACAGACATGGGTAGAAAGCGGTCTAAACAGTAAACTAAAACAAGTTTATTATTTTACACAAGCAATACTAGAAAGGAAAATAAGTTTCAGGTACTTGTTCGTTTAAGTCTACGAGTCTCTTAAGGTTACCAGCTTCCCAGCCTGTCAGCTCCCCTTCCTCTAAAGGAAAATAGTTCACCTTTAAAGTCAAGCCTCTCCACGTTCCACCCTCCTGACCAGCTCTGCTTCAGCCCGAGCCTAGCCAGTGAACTAGATGTAGCTCTGGATGATCACAAGGCTCCTTCTGTCCTTGCTTGCCCGATCACCCCCTGGTCAGTTGCCTGCGAAGTCTTCCTCCAATATCTCCCAGTCAAAAGACCCCTGGTCAACTAGTGGTCCGGCTCCTTCAGGATTCAGCTCTTCTGCTCCTTTCAGCTCTAGTCCCAGCACGAAGACCTAGTCTGCAGTAATCTGTGTTTCTTTATACCTTTTTCCCTGTGGCCCTGATTGGCTGTCACCTCCTAGGGAAAATTGCTGCAATAAAATGCTGCTGGAGACTCCTGATAGAGGTGCCTGTTCCACACGCCTGATTGG
Organism: Aspidoscelis tigris stejnegeri; assembly: GCA_023333525.1. Taxonomy (NCBI): domain Eukaryota; kingdom Metazoa; phylum Chordata; class Lepidosauria; order Squamata; family Teiidae; genus Aspidoscelis; species Aspidoscelis tigris. Next base: position 91,278,228 of record JALMGA010000004.1, read on the forward strand.
TGGGAACTCCTCCTCTAGCCCCTCCAGCCCTCAGTTCCCCAGACAGCTTTTCTCTCCAAAAATCAGCTGTAGCCAATCCTTGCGCTCAGGTCCGCACAGGATTTCCCGCCCTTTTTGCAGCCCAAAACCCAGGGCTTGCAAAAAGGTGTTTGCAAAGAGGCTGGCTATTGCAGCTTGCTAGAAGCCTGCAAGGCCAGAAAGCAAAACAGTTTGCAGCCTGTACCCAGAAACCGTCACAGGGCCTTTCCACAAAGGCTCTAAAAACGGAATTAGAGCCAGATGTGGAAAGGGTTAGGACGTGGCTTCCACAAAGGTAATGGAATTAGGGTTTAAAACGTTCCACCGGAAACAGATCTTTTAGATCCGTTTTCAGCGGCATGTGCGGAAAGGCCCTTGTTCTCTGTCCATCAGCCTTAATGGGTACCAGGTACCACTGATGGCAAATGATACAGCTATAACCTCCATTTTCAATCACCTGTTCTTGCATGCAGCACACATATCTTCTCGTTTTCCTAAGAGACTCCTTCCAGTTTTAAGACTTGCACATGCTAGAAGCACAGTAACCAAATCCTATTAAATTAGGACAACACTGAGGTATCAATACAGGCACAATTAAGCAATGTAAATTAGATATATATTACAAGTGTATCTCAGCTTAAACCCATTTGACTTCTCAACAACAACAACAACAACAACAAATCCAATGAAATAAAAGGATTTCCCTCCACACTGTCAAAATTAGAATTCCTAGTGCTTCCTGAAGGAAATTTACTAGTTTAAACCTTATAAGGCAGGAAACTTATAATTCAACAAATTTCCCACCGCATGTTCAGCATGGGGTGAATTTCAATTCATACTACTGAGCGATCATATGAATTTTTGAAATTCACTACCAGTTTGCAGAACAGGGTCAAGGGGAATGGGGTATTAGAAGTTTGTTGCAAAAGTTACTTCTTCATAGCATGAGCTAATGGTGGGCAAGTAAGCAAATGTTGACGTGTTTTGAGTTCACCTTTTCTGGGGCTTTGATGGATGCTGCCTCGCTTACAGTTGCTATATAAATTCCTTGCAGTGCATTTGAGATAGTGGCACTCTGCCATTTCATCCCAGCAGACCTGGCACTTTAATTTCCCACTATGCTTAAACAAATGCTCAAAGGACCTGCCTATCTCTGACATGCATTTTCACAGTCAAGATGGTACTTACTGGACCACAGGTACCACCAGGTACCACTCTTTGACTAAGTTCATTCTCATTGCTGACTCTTACCATTTAGCTTTTCGTTAAAAACATATTTGTGTTAACTCTGCTATACTCAAGGAGACGTTTGTACGCTCTGCTCTCATTCTAACACTCCAGCCACTTCCAATCATATATGTGTTTGGGTTTCATGCCTCATGGCAAATTGTTCAATTACAAGGACGTGAGTTGCTCTGACACCCAAGAACACATGGAAGCCCAGCTGTGAAGTGCTCATGGCCATGGAATCAATGACATTTATATACCATGTGTCATTTTCCTATTTTGCAAAATAAAAGTGCCATTCACACTTAAATAAATATAAAAATAACTTGAGGGCCTATCATATTTCTGTGCTTAGCCTGAGATTGCCTTATCCTGATTTAAGCCAAGCAATGTTTCACATACTTTATGTAAACCAGAGGCCTTTTTGCACTTTGGCCTCTAGTGAACAATTAGTGAACGTCTGGTGAAGAGCATTTGCACTTTGAGGAGGCTGCTACAGCCTCCAGGCACACTCTGCCTCCCTAGAAGTTCACTGATTGATTATTAGGTGTGGAAAGCAAAATCGTGCTCCACACCTTAACCAACGTCTACCAGAAACTTACTAGCAGCGCGATCATCCTCACCTCTTCCTATGCTCCAGGGCATACTGGCATCTCAGACAACCATAGATGGGACTGTGCATGTGCAGAGTGTCAGCATCGTCATGGTGATGGCGCTGATGCACACACAATCGCAAAAGGCACTGCAGCCAAAATGGCGGTGCCCAGAGGATGACTGGCCTAGCAATCAAAATCAGGTAAGTATTTGATCACAGGCCGGGGGGCGGGGGGCGGTTGGCCAAAGTTGACTAGTACTCCAAGTGTGAGCACTAGTCAATGTTGGTTAACTGTGCTCCTTTCCTGACCTGCGGATGGGAAGGGAAGTGCAAAATCGCAAGGACTGTAACTTGGAAAATGGGCTTGCCTCTTGTCTTACTAACTAATGAATGATATAGCAAACAAACTGATGGGAGAAGATCCCGTCAGAAGAGGGAGGCAATCCCAGGCTCTTACCTGTATCTGCTGCTTCCATAATCTTTTTGAAAATACCTGTGCACTAGCCAAGTGCCAACCCACTTCCTTTTGTTTTTTTCTCTCATGCTTGCCTAGCATCCAGGTATTTTAAAGAGGAACACTCATGGAAGCAGCAGGCAGACACAGGTAAGCATTCCTCTTACAGGAACCCCAGCATCATTGCAGCACCTCAGTATACCAAGACTATATTTGGGATGCCATGGATGCACGCTCATTTACAGAACAGTTCCAGGAAAATCATGTGTTTGGAGTTTTGGCCGTGTTCTGAAACACAGACAACTATTTTAACAGAACTCACCTGTGCTGAGGCCATTCAGAAAGCTTTAAAATCAAAGCACAAGTTCATACTTGCATACTAATCACAACGCTGCTACATAAAATTCCTAGTGACATGAGGTGTTGCTGTTCTCCAGGGCAATGGAAAACTGAATTGTGCCCTACACCACCTGAGCAGGAAAGTGAATTAGATTAGAAGGTGAGGCAGTGCACCTTCTCCTGCAAAATAAGAAAATGTTGCCATTTTAATATAGTTTGGGGAAAGGCTGCTCTTTTTCACTCATCACTAAAAGGATAATATCTGAGCACAGCTAAACTATATTAAAGGTATGCCCCAATCATGGATAGCAGCTTCTCATTCAACTAGAAAGCTACCACTAACTTCTCAAAATTAATAATAATAATAATAATAATAATAATAATAATAATAATAATAATAATAATAATAATAATAATAATAATAATAATAATAATAATAATAATAATAATAATAATAATAATAATAATAATAATAATAATAATAATAATAATAATAATAATAATAATAATAATAATAATGTCCCTTCCACCAAGGGACTGTACAGGATTAAAAATTACAAAAATAATAGCACCATACCAATGTAAATCAATCTAGTAATAATCAGTGCAGTGATAAAATCAATCTAAAAGTTCTAGTTTGTCTGTTTCTGCACTTTGCCAAGACCTTTTGGTTATGGAGGGACTGAATACTGTTTCAGAAGACAATAGGTTACTTGATTCTTACTTTCTTAGCTGTTCATCTTCATGTCAAATCTACCAATGGTTGAGCAGGTGACTGGCAAGCATAAGAACTGACCACCTACTGTGGAGGGAAAAGTCAAAGCTCTATGGAAGAAAATCTCACTGTATACACTACAGGTCAAGGCGATGCCCTAGAGAATGCCATAGTTCTGTTCACAAAACCAAGGAGGTCAGATTCAAGAACTGGTCAGATGGAAAATGTGATGTTGTATCAGAAAACGAACACTATGCTCTTTCTCCCTAATAGTTACAGTCTGAAAACTATTGTTTCCATCATTATTTTTTCAGGGCTGGAACAGTCCAAGTGTTCTGCAGAATCTGGAGTCATTTATAGAACTCTGGAAACAGCCCTGGAAGTGGGCAGCTTGTTGCATACCACAAAATTCCCCCAGCCTGCAATTTTGGATCACATGACATGCCGCTTTGTCTCTTTCTGTCCTTGGCCTACTTCAAGCAATCCATACCAAAAATGGCCTCTGCAACAGACATGGTGGAAGCTGCCTATATTTCCACCACTGGCGAGCAGTGCATCATAACCAAAAACCTCTCTCCAAAGTTGAGAACCCATTCTGATAATTCTTTTATATGCATTCAGTAAAGTGAAAACTTGTATTTCCATGGTTTTCTATTGCCAGCTACTTCTATTAACATCCATTTCGTTATTCTTTCGAATTAATAGGAAACCTAACCGAATAATCATGCTTCAAGGTGAGAAGCCCCATGATTTTAAGTTCCACCAGGGCAGAACTTAAAGGGGTCAGAAATGTCAGACATCACCCACAAAAGAGTATTCTCAAACCGAAAACAGAACAGGTACATTATCAATTTCACAGCATTATACATAGCTATTTTTTTTTAAGGAGCTCAAGAGCTACGTAGAGGTGGTAGCATGCAGCATGTGGATTAGAGGTGGGAAGAGAACACTAGATGCCCTAAGCTACCATCTCTAAAGGCCCTTTGCACTCACTTTTAGTAAACAAACCCAATTTAGAATGGACCACACTGGGAGAGATGCCTCCTTGATTGGAATAAGCCTGTCTGCATTGGGATGGCGTGTTGAGTTCCAGACCCCAGACTGGTTCTGAAATTCATGCCACCTTTGAAGCTGACACAGCGTGTCTCCAAAAGCTCCAATGACCTAGATGATCCACTACAGTAACATGCCTTGTATCATTAGTGTAATGGGTCCCCATGGTATTCCAGACCACTGACGCATGCCTTATGCACACCTCCACTGTTTGGAATAGCAAACCCTAATAGATTGGCAGACCTTGAAAACCAGGTCTTCCATTAGACAGGGCCAAGTCTGTTCCTGTGCAGATGAGCATACCAGTAAGGGGCGGGGCCACCTTTAGACCATACCAGAATACAGAAGGGAGGCTCCTAGTATACCAGCCAATGCAGAACAACCCTAAGACTAGGGATGTGCATTCAAAATATTCATTATTTGGGCGAATTTGGACATTCATATATGAATCAAATGGCCAAACATTCATACTTTATTTTAATTATTTTTTTATTATAACATCTAACCTTAACAAACAATAACATCCAAATACATACATGTCACTAGGATATACATATTCAGAGGTCATACATATATTAATGGAATGGAAAGTTGGGGAAGAAGTTCAATATTTTTTGTTTCAGAAATGTCAAGGAGAAAAAGGAAGAAGGTCAAAGACTGGGGTCAACCTACTCCTGAGGAATAAAAGGGGCCCATTTTACCACAAATCAAGCTTGTGTTCCAACAATTGCATCTTATATTGTTGTGCTGTTATGATCAATTAAGACCATGTACAATGGATCCAGTAGTCTACACTCAATTGATCGATAAATTTCCAATGAAGAGCCATCTCTGCCTTGGCTGTGGTTATCAAAGAACAGATCAGGTCTTTGTGGTGTTTAGGTGCCCCTTGTTCTTTAAAAAAAGAGCAAGAATACTATAGTAGGCAAGAGTTGGACAGTCTGGGAGGTGACATTACCTATCACTGACTGGACCCTTGCCCAAAATGGTTTTACCTTTGGACAATGCCACCATTGATGTATGTATGTTCCTTTTCCTCCACGCTTATTCCAACACAGTGGGGGAAAGTTGTTACTAATTCTATTCAATGTACTTGGGGTGTAATACCATCAAAACACTTTTATTGATAATTCTCTTTTCGCTTGAGATTGAAAGGATGAAAACATCCTGTTTGGAATCTTCAACCATTCTTCCCTGTCAGTTTCAATTTCATAGTATTTGTACGAATATGAATATTTTGAGTTATTCATACAAATATCAAATATTTGTACAAACAGATACAATGTATTTTTATCGGTTTGAATGTCCAGACATTTTTCTTTATTTGTATGAATTCGGATTTTTGAATATTCGACTTGCTACGAATTGAATGTCGAAAATTGCATTTGTGCACACCACTACCTAAGACACTTCTGAGTCATTTAAAAAAATAATAAAACAATGCCTGTAGATGGAGACTAAGAAATTCAGAAATTATTAAGTCTAGAGCTTAAAACTGTGTGATGGGATTCTTCTTGCTGTTACAAACTTTAAACTGTACAGTTAAACTCAGCTCACTCCTGTTTGAATGCTGTCCTCTGAACTACAAGATGCATTCTGGGTTCCTGTTTGCATCTGACTTTCAATTTATTCCAACAGAGAAAGAGCAGATTTACATAGGTAATTTGTAGCTGAAGAGGCTTAGCTGAGCTCAAGGCCATGCATACGCCCAAGTACGCAGCACCGTGCAAAGAAGGGTTGGCTGCTGGGAATGGCTCAGTGGAAGTATCTATCTTTCTTTCCTTCTTCCTGCAGATAATCTGCTGACTGTGTTAAGAATTACCAGGCTAAAGGCACAAGGCAATAAGCTTTTCTCCTGAGACTCCTAAACTGAGGCAGGAGGTCCTGACAGATGTTTGATATGGAAAGAGCAGCTACTTTTCTTTTCTACCCACTCTCCCCCACTTTATTTTTTAAAGATCTTTCCTTGCATTGTATGTTCACTAATGTTTATTGGATAATGTATATTGTGACTGCATTTGTTTATTCTTTCTGTACACTACCTTCAGCTGTCCTGAGGCCTTTTTGCACTTACCTGTCATCCATTACAGCACAGAGGTGTGTCATCAGGTGTTTTTCCACTGTCACTAGAAGTACCCATTAAGTGCCCATTAATGGGTATGTAATGGTATTTTTGTACCCATTAATGGGTACTTAATGGGTACTTCTAGTGACAGTGGAAAAACACCCATCTCCTGGATCCTCCCGTCTGTACTCCAAGGGGCGGGGCGGGGTTTCCACTAGGACTAACTACCCACTAAGTACCCATTAGGGACCCATTAAGGACCCATTAGACTCACAGCAGGAAGACCCCATTTCCACTACAGATCCCATTAGAGCCACATTTGTTTTCAGCAGTTCTAGGGAAATCTGGATTGAATGGGTCCTCCAGGACCTATAATCCAGATTTCCTGTAGACCCCATTAATGGGGTCTTCTGGCATCAAATGCAGATTATACGGAGCACATTTCCACCGCAATTGGGCAATGGGGTCTAGGGGGGCTCTGGGGGGGGTGCACCCATGGGGTGGTGCCCCAAAACTCAAAGTTTTGAAGCCTGGGCACAATCTCCAAAGCCAGCTCCAAAGCTGGCTCTGAAGCCAGCTCCAAAGAATAGCACAGGCTCTGAAGAGGGCCCACACGAGAGCAATGCCAATCCTACGGACTGTTGTCAAAGGCTCCAGAGAATCTTTGAAGTTTGCGGCAGATCGGTCCGGAGAATCTCCGGAGCTTATGACAAAGCTCTGGAGAATCTGTGGAGCGTATGACAAAGCTCTGCAGATTGTCCGGAGCCACTCCGGAGAATCTTCAAAGAATCTCCACAGCGTCTATGAAGATTGCACCCCCTGTTCCCCCAAAAAACCTGGGTTGATCAAAATTCGCCACATGGGTGCTCAGGCATTTCCACTGCTGGCAGGCTAGTACCCATTGCTATTGGGTGCTGTGCCGCCCATGGGGACGCATCGAGTACCTCCCTTAATCCAGATCTACTAGATCCAGATTAGTTGATGGACCAATTCCTTAGATCCAGATCATCTTAGATCTGAATTAAGGGAGGTCAGTGGAACCCCCCCCCCAAACTTCCATGGGCCAAATGATCTGCACTGGGACCTTTTTCTACTAGGGCTTTGAACCCTTCTAAGACCCCATTAGGAACCCGATTAGTACCTGATAGGTACCAATCGGGAAGGCCCTGTCCCCACCTGGACTCCACTGAAGGCTCCATCTGCAAGGCCCTGTCTTCACGCGGGCCGGGGAAATCCAGATTAAATGGGTCCTGCAGGTCCCTAAATCTGGATTTTGTGGGGACCTGATTAAAGGTGTCCACAATGGGGTCTTCAGGCATCTTCAAGATCTGGATCTTCAGGAGGACCTGATCTCAAAGATCTGGATCTTTGACTTTGTGTGGAAAAAGGCAGTAGGTGACAAAAAGTCCACTTATCCTGGGACACTGGGAAACCTGGCATTCCAGGTGTGACAAGGCCAGAACAGGGAGGCATGTGAAAGGATGCACACCTCCCTGCTATGCCACTAAAATGGGTTCCTTGGGGGAACCAAGGCTAGGAACTTCAATTCCTAGTACACTGCAAACCTGGAAGCGGCATCAGAGATTGCATGTTGTGGAAGGCCTCTCCCGGAACTGTGGAACAGCACCAGGCTGGCCCAATCTTTTTGGACAGGCCCACTAAGGTAAACGCAGAATCAACCCTGGTTTTGCAATGGCAGTATCCAGTGAACCAATGACATGAGAAGAAAGTGCCAAGGCACATGAGAATGCTAACAATACTGCCATGTAAAAGACATATTTTCTTTTATTAAACATCTTGTCTTAAAACAAACAATATATGCAATAAACAATAGTAAATGGGTACACATGTGGCACCAGTCTTGAAATCATAAAGGGAAGTGAATCATATGAGGTCTGTTCGCATGTATGCTCCCAGATGGGCAAATGTCACAGCCAGGAAACATTTGTCCCCCAGCTGCAATGTTTCTGGTTGGGAAAGTTTAATCATATATGGGAAATGGCCCCAGAAAGTAGCCATGTCCTACGTTCATTGAAGCTAGGATCACGTAAGTTGTATTGAAGAAAGCAACCAAGGTAAGTTGGACAAGAGGAGGAGTGAGCCCTTCATCTTTGCAGTGTCCTAATGATTGCCTATGCTGGGTTGCTTACTGGAGGAGTGAAGGGCTGGATGAACCCTGCAGTCTTCCAGTCCAACCACGATATCACACGTGTGCAGAGGCATGTAGATCCTGCAGACTCATAGCATATTCATGATGCTTCAAGAGGGCTGAGAAGGGATGGGCATGAATATTCGTAACATTCGTTGTTCATCTGAATTTGGACATTTGTGGGCAAGTCAAATGTTATGACATTTGCACATTAACATTCATACGAATTGTTCAGACATTTGTTCAAATAGTTTGGACACTCGTTAAACAGGGAAATTGTGAAATCAGCTGCGCCAGTCACATCTGTAACAGATCCAGACTGCAATCAACATGGATTGAAAGCAGATTAAAAGTGGATTCAGGTCGGATTTGACACTTTCAGAGTGGATACGTTACCAGATACATATTGGATACGTATGCGTCCATGTCAGATACGTATCAGATATGCTTAGGATACATATGCATTCATATTGGATATCCGTACAAATTCATATGGGGTGTTTTTCCACTTAGCACTAGGGTACCCATTAAGGACCCATTAAAGGTCCTTAATGGGTCCTTAATGGGTACTCTAGTGCTAGTGGAAAAACACCCATGAATACATTTGTATCGAATAGAATCCTACCACATTCAACAGAGATCTATTTGAACGAATACGAATTTTGTAACATTTGATTAATTATGAATCAAATGTCAAAAAAACCCATTGGTGTACATCCCTAGTGCTGAGTAGTTCATACCATTGATTTCAGTGAAATGCACTTTCATATTATCTGTTTAAGGATACTGTCAACATATATGGCATTCTGAAACACTGTGGAACCTAGAGGTTAATTTCATACAAAAGGTTAGCTGAGGATGCATACACAGTCCAGGTATTCACCTTCTGGTAGTCTGATAAGAACAGATACAGCTAACAGGACACAATAGTTCTCTTTTAGCTCCTGATTCAGTTCAAACTGTAATCGCTGCAATATTTTGTCCCAGACAGCACAGACTAGCAAGGTGAGAAAAGCCATACACCACAACACAGTTATTACTCAAGATTTCATCAGAACGTCAAGACTTTGCAAATACCAATAAGGCAACAGCTGCTAAAATTAAACCGAGAGCGATCAACAAAACTACCAACTAGAAAACATGACAACCATGTCCAAAATCATGTTAGGATTGTAGTCTCTTCTGAGTTTTGTGATGAACAATATACCAGCATTTCCTAGATGTATAAGCTTCCGATATTAATAGCATGAAGAACACTTGCTGACACAAGAGAAAGGGAGGGCTTGTAATAAAATTTACAAAGCAATGAATGGTATATTTTTTAAAAATGTCTTCACTGATTCATTGAAAATGGTATAAGTTAGTGCACATCTACTGAAGTCAAAGGATGGATGTAAACTTCCTACTTAGCAGCCACAAATTTCCTAATGCTGCTAAATGCTTTTCCCCTTCACATTGAAAATAAAAACTGCTAGTTCTCTCTAAATGTGCTCTTCTATGCAAATCAGACCCTTTTAAACAATCTTTCTGCATTGCTAGTTCTGCAGTTGCAATACACACTGCAATTCTACCACTAAATCTGTTTCTCAGGAGACTGAGGATGCATCCAGACATTGATTACTTATTCCGCTATATTTGGAATATATTTGGAATTCCAAATATAGTGGAACAAGTAAGTGATGTCTGGATGAAGCTTGAGGCTGCATCCACAAGGTAATGACTTTGGCCACATTAGGGTCAGGAGGCACACTATTCAAACAATCCAAGGCACATGGGGGATTGAGGTCCTATATCAACCTGCCCATGTCTTAAGATGTGGAGGGAGGCCCTCCTGGTTGTCCCACCACCTTCAGCAGCTGGGCAGGTGGGCACCCGGGAGAGGGCCTTTTCAGTAGTGGCCTCCAGGCTATGGAATGGTCTCCCCCTGGAGGTGCGTCAGGCCCCTTCTCTGTTTGTGTTCAGGAAGGCAGTGAAGATGTACCTCTTCACTCAGACCTTTGGTTAAATGTTGCTTATGTTTCCCACTACTGCAAACATGATTGTTTTAACAGACTCTGCATTGCTTTTATCATGTTGGGTGTTTGGGTTTTTTTTCAAGTTGTATTGATTATTATTGTTTTGATATAGTTTTGATATGTTTAATTTTAAAGGTTGTTACCCGCCCAGAGACCCTCGGGTATAGGGCAGGATACAAACAAACAAACAAACAAATAAAGAAACAAACAAAAGCCTCTCGGCAATGTGGTTTCTGTCCATGCCTTCTTTTGCCGTGAGCATAAAATTCCTCTGAAATTTGGCCATTGCTGGTCTGATGCAAAACGCGCACAGCAAAAATCAGCCTATTAATTCCCCTCCTACCTCCTCTGCCACTCCACACAGTGATGGAAGAGGCAAATATACCAGCCATTTATCCCACAACACTAGCTTGGTCTGTAGGCCATAATCAGCTGAGTCCATTTGTCTGAGTCCTGAGGACACTTGAGGAGTCACCATTTAGGCTGTGTGGATGCTGACTGAGAAAAAGAACCTTTTAAGATACTAATTTTGTTTGGCTTCTAATAGGAGAAATTAACCAAAGCTTGAGAGTAAGAAGTACTAAAAAAAACCTACCTTGCCAACATATTGATAGTCAGAACCTGTGTATTCCTCTAAAAGAAAGAACTGGTTCCACATCCAACTTCTTTTGGAACGGTTAAGCTCTTTCAGGTTACTTCTAGATAGATCCAAAACCTTTGGGTTTTCTGGAAAGCCACTAGTCCTTTTGGAGAATATGGTGAAAGAACTTTGGTGGGAAAGGCTTGCCCAGAACAGGAGCCAGAAGTAATGATAAGTTCTCATTGTGGTTATGTAAAATAATATTGAATTGGTGCTTTCTTTCTTCACCTTAACACAAACTAATTTCTCGTGCTGAAGACAAGTCTCATTCCTCTTTCATTCTTTGACGTCCTTTGTTTCAGTCTCTGTGGATCTCTGAAATGAAAAAGAAATGACAGTTTATCAAGCATTTACGGGGCTACTTAGCATTCAGTGTAACAGGGAAAATATGACAAAAAGGTAGACATAATTGCCACAAAAGAATCCTATGAGGCGCTTAGTTCTTAAATGATGCAAGTGGCCTTTTACATTAACTGAGTGCAATATCCTCTGTTGAGTAGGAGGAATAAAAGCACTATTTATTTTCCTCTTTATTCCACTTACTTAAAAAGAAAGAAAGAAAACACTGGTTTGCACAATTTAATTGTTCCTTTGACTTCTTTTGTTTTGATTCTATTAATCATGTCAGGAAAATTGTTGTTTTTAAACTCGGGCATTTTTAATATTGATAATTAGAATCCTTACAATGTACATGCACTGTTTCTGGCCCTCCAGTGGATATGTAAACTAATATATGCAATTTCATAAATTTCTTGATCGACAGTGGCAGAAGTGAGAGCTGTTGCACATATTTATTATTCTCACGCACTTCACTGTGGAACTCTAGGTGACTTGTAGAAGTTTTTCTGGTTGTCATTCATTCAGGAAGTAACCAACTATGAGATGGTTTAACTTCATCAAGATGATGGCTACACACATAGACAATATCATATGACACATACTCTAGCCAAAGTAGGCTACGGTTTTATTTCCAAAGCAAAAGTGGATCAAAGTTGTATATTATGGGATACATATTGTACAGTTGAATGTATGGCTACTGCCATCTATATAGTACAACTAAAGACCTACAGGTGTAGGGCGGGATAAAAATATAAATAATAAATAAATAAAATAAAGATTGTTCATCAAGATGATAAAAATGATATGATGAAAAATCTTTAGTTACACTACACACAAATAAAAATAACAATTAGTTCAACTGGGATTCTGTAGAAATAGTACAGCCTGCCAAATAAGTAAAACATTCAGACAAACCAGTTATTAATAGACACAAACACTTAGACCCCGTCTATGGAACTTAGATCACATCTATGGACCACTCAGAAGGAACAACTTAAATCTCAAGAAAGGAAATGGAGCTAAACAGAGAAAAAGAGCAGTCAAGAAACCAACAATGAGATGACTAGTTCCAAACCTTCTCAAGCCACATCTAATCCCATTTTGTCTGCCAAAGCTTAAGCTGAAAATAAGTTATTTAACACACTAGGAAACTGGAAAGGTTAGCAAATCACCTGAACTGGAGAAATATGAACACCAGAGAAACCACTAATTAAAACTTCTAGAGAAATATGGATACATCCATTCAACAGGAAGCATATACCAAGAAACACAAAGCTAGAGGTGACTCATGTGTCAGTAACACACAAAGAGCAAAAATTTACTGCTATATAACCCTTGCTGTGAAAGCAAAACTCTGTGTACATATCTGAGTGAGTGAGTGAGTGAGTGAGTGACACAGAAAGAAAGAGAGAGGGAGGGAGAGAGACAGCGAAACAGACAAAGACAATGTTTTAGTTATGATTTGCAGTATAAATATAGTTTCAAAAACTACTTATTTATATAGGTCTGTCAGAAGAGATGTAACCTTGAATTACAGATTGTACAAGAATGTTAAATTTCAAATAACAAATATCCATCTAGCTGGTTGAAAAAAATATTAATAATTCTCTACATACGGCTTTTCTCCAGAGTGTTTACTATCTTCAGGTTTTAAAAAAGCTAAGACTGCTATCCGGCAAATCATCCAAGTCTTAGACCACCAAACAGGCTAAGCAATACCCCAAATCTACCATTCATTGAAAGACTTCTATGCACTAGCATCAGCCTCCTGCCTAACTTCACTTTTATACAGTACTGATGGTCCTATTCAAGAGCCCTCTTTAGTGCCTTGCCATCAGCCCTTCTTGCTGGGAGAGATAAAAACATTCCACTACTGATGGGGTCTGAGCCTTCTTCAACACACCAGGAAAAGGATCTCGGGGTTTTGGTGGCAGCTCAATGAAGGTGTCAGCCCAGTGCAGCAGCAGCAAAAAAAAAATCTAATTCAATGCTGGGAATAATTAGGAAGGGAATGGAAAACAAGTCAGCAAGTGTCATTTTGCTTCTCTATAAATCTATGGTGAGGTCACATTTGGAATATTGTGTACAATGCTGGTCACCACACCTCAAAAAGGATATTGTGGAACTGGAAAAGTTGTAGGAAAGGGCAACCAGAATGATTAAGTGGCTGGAAATCATATACTCCATTACGAATTCAGAGTGCAACGTCTAGGTCTCATCACTCTGGAAAGATGGCGTTTAAGGGGGGACCTGATTAAAATATATAAAATCATGCATGGAACAGAATAAAGGTGTGCAAGAATTTTTTTTTTGACATTCTATTCAAGTCAATTTGAATAATCAAAGACTAAATTCCATTTGAATTATTCAAATTGAAATTTAACAAAATTCAATTTGAATTAAGCAAATTCTAATCTATTTGTTTGAATTTTTAATTAGAATTTGCACTTACGAATGTCAACAAGATCCATAGATGCCCATATGCATCTTCCCGACATCTGTACATGTCTGTACATGTCCATACACATGTGTATGTATCCCATAGTTATTCTGTATGCAACCCTCTTTCATCCTGTACGGATCTGTACAAATGCGTACAGATGCAGGAAAGGTGCGGATCATGCATGTACTAACCCGTACACATACAAATGTTTGAATAATTCGAACGAATAGTCCCAAAATTTGAAATTCGATTTGAATGTTTAAATTTGAATTTCTGGACATTCTATTCAAATTTGAATGTTGAAATTTGGCACATTCAATCGAATTTTGAATGCCTACGAATATTCATGCACATCCCTAGTATAGAAGAGGTGGATAGAGAAAATTTATTTTCTCTATCACAAAACACTAGAACTGGGGAGCACACTCTATGAAGCTGATGGGTAGGAGAGTCAGATCAGACAAGGGGAAGTTTTCTTCACCTAGAGCAGGGGCCTACAAACTGTGGCTCGGGAGCCACATCTGGCTCTTTGGTTCCTTGAGTGTGGCTCTTCCAGTTCAGGAGTACTCTAATTAAGTTAATAACAATGTACCTACCTATGTAGTTTAAGTTCAAAAAATTTGGCTCTCAAAAGAAATTTCAGTCGTTGCACTGTTGATATTTGGCTCTGTTGATGAATGAGTTTGCCGACCACTGACCTAGAGGGTCTTCGGTCTATGGAATTTGCTGCCAGAAGAGGTGGTAACAGCTACCAGCCTATACGGCTTTAAAGTAGGGTTAGACAAATTTATGGATGACAAATAAATCAATGGCTACTAGAATGGATGCCTAAGTACATCAATCAGGCTGTGTGGACAAGCAGGACACTCCTATGGCCATCTGCTAGGATTTGAGAGCAGGAGAAGGTTTGCCCTTGTCTCTGCTTGAGATACCCATGGTTAATTAGTGGGCCACTGTGTGAGACAGGATGCTGGACTACATGGGCTGTGGCCTGATCCAGCAGGGCTCCTCTTGTGTTCTTATGTACCCTTAAATGCATGCTCTTGTAGTCAAGACTAGGTGGAAACATTAGCCCATCTATTACTCAGATGCCACTACTATGCTGACTGCAGAACAAAGTTAATTTCTCCAAAATAGAAGGACTTTCCAGGCCACTCTGATGAATTTCTGTAACACTGCTAAAGATTGCTCAGAATATTGCAAAGTGTAGCTTTATTTCAGTAAGGAACAGTCAATCCAGGATTTCCTCCTCCATCTATATAAAGTATAGTTATATAATATTTGCTTGTTCATTTGTTTTACTTTTAAATTATGCTCTAGTCTATGATCATAACAATATATTGTATCGTATTGTGTTTATTTTCTCTTTAAGAATTTATATCCCACTCTTTACCAAAAGGTCCCAGGGTGGGTCACAAAAATAATAACACCTGCATTTGGAGCATATGTGACAGATACATGGGCTCTACCTCTGTGACAGTTGCTTCTCTAGAAGATCTGCCTCACATCCCAACAGCTACTCAACATGCCAGCTGCTAGGCTCTTGGTTATGTATCCATGAACACGTTAAGACTTTGCTTCAAATTCCATGGTTAATACTATCACTGTTCAAATTATACTTTCAGGCCATAACAGAACGTCAACAAGTTTGCAATAAAACTGCAGTTATTACACTAAAACATTCAACATGTACCCACTAAACTGGAAAAAAAGCTTCATAGATTAGTAAAGTCACCAGATAAGACAAGAAAAGCAGCTTTTCTGCTTAATAAAATGTATTCCAGAGCCACCAACAAATTGTGTTTAAATACTTCTTTCTCACAGAGGAACCATCTCTCAGAGGAAAGTACACACACCTGTATTAAAAAAAATCAGATCTAGTTTATAGGCCCTTCCATTATTTAAAAAAAGAGCAAGCAGCTGGTTGAAAGAAAGCACCATCAAAAAAGGACTGCATAATACTTGCACATGGTGTGTGTATAAATGCAAAATTTATAAATAGTTGCTACATTTTTTATCATAGTAGGAAGTACGACGATCTGGTGCTAGGCATGTGTCTAGTAAGCTCATGTGAATGTGCCCCCAGTTACATTTACACCTAAATTTTAATTCACATTCAATCCTATCAGCAAAGTACCATGGACACCAGTGCTCCAGCTCTGTAAAAACTGCCAGAACTATGGTCCTTTCCTTCACTTACCTGCCTGCAATCTAGATCCAAATAAGACTGCCTCACAATCTACACTGACAGTGCTGATCCAGATTAGCCCAAGCAATAGCCATAGGCTTTGTGGTTGTACCCCCATACCTACCCCTGGGGCCTTTGAGGGAGGGTGTTTTTGGTGGCATGCTAAAGTGTACCACTGAACCCCCTGTGATGATCCCTGCCCAACACCTTCCTTTCCTATTGTATTTTAACCCTGTAATATGTTTAATCTGTAAACTATGGCTTGGTGTTTTAGCAGGCAATCCTCCTTTACCCCCTCTTTCTGTGTCTTCAAACTTAAAACAAAGTTTTTTTCTAGCTGGCAGGCACCTTGCCTTGCCACTTTGTTTCTAACACATTTTAAGGTACAGTATGCCTTTGTGAGTCACCTCAGATACTGTTTCCACTCACAGACAGCAGTTGAAGACTCTTTATAAAGATAGACGGATATTGGTTTTATTGTAACAAACTTCTTGTAGAGCACACAGCTTTTGACTTCACTTAAAACACACAACAGAACTTCCTTTTCTTTAAACTGACAACTACAACTCAGGACTCTTTTCCCCAGCTTCTCTCATGATAGCCTAGAGAGTTAACCCCAGATAGAGAACCTAGAACCACAACTGACTAGGCCTTTATAGCCTCTCTCCCCCGCTGTTAACAGTCTCTCATTGGTCAATCCGCTAGAGCTTGCTCGCCCCCTCCTTTCTTACGGCCTGTAAGCTCTGCCTCTTTGCAAGTTTGCATTCTCAGCTTACTATACAATACCTACCAAACTGCAGTCATGAACATAGGGGGTGGCTTTCTCCATGACTCCCATGTTCCAGATCAGGCCATGCTTTGGTCACTCTGGTGCACCCACCAGAGATGAAGATTAAGGCCTCCCTTAATCCAGATCTTGCTCTGTATCTTGTGAACACAGTCATACCAGCAGAGGGCAGGACCTCCATGATCTGCGTTAACATGTATACTAGTGCAGACGCTTAATACAGATTAAGTGTTCATGCAGAAAAAGCCAAAGAACATACCAGGGGTGACAGGTTTAACTCCCAGCTTTATCTGAGGGTGGGAAAGTGCTATTCTTTACTGCAAACTTATGAATATGTGAGTTGCAGGCCTCAAAAAGCCTATAACAATATTGCAATCACAAACTTGCGGATATAAGAACCATAAACAAGACCAAGCACCTGTGTCAAAGTAGAAATCAAAGCTAAAGGACTTTTCATCTTGCTTGCTGCTGCTTTGAAAATTTGGGAGAAGTATCTTACAAGTTCAGATTCCTAGGGAATTCTGCAAATTCTGAATTGACTACTATAAAGAACTGCATAATACTATTGGCATCATCATCATCAGTAATAGCAGCAAAAGTGCTACTGGATATGAGATTTCTATGAATCTCCTTTTAGGCACATTGACACAGAGACAAAAAAAATGACCAGTTAAAAGTGGCTTAATGATGATGATATGGGCATTCTGCACTTGCTGGCATACAAGACTAGAGCAAGCATACTAGAAGAAGAAGAGGAGGAGTAGGAGTTGGGTTTTTTACCCTGCTTTTCTCACTCATTTAAGGGAACCCAAAGTGGCTGACAAAGCTTTCTGTTCTTCTCCGCACAACAGAACACCTTGTGAGAGCTCAGAAGAGAGCTGTGACTAGCCCAAGATCACCCAGCTGGCTTCGTAGGGGAATGTGGAACCAAACCTGGTATTCCCACTAACCACTAGACCAAACCGGTTATAAGCCTCCCTTAGACTGCACCAGCATATGGAATGGAAGGTCCTGCTACAGTAACTGCTTTAGTATACTGGTCAGTGCAGTGGCCATGCCTCCATTCACTCCACTCTGAGAATGTTCTGGAGCATTGTGTCTCCATTTTTGGTAGCATCAGCCCATCTAGTCCAGCATCCTGTCTCACACAGTAGCTCATCACTTGTTTCTGGGCATTCTCAAACAGAACTCAAAGGCACAACCTTCTCCTGCTCTTGACTCCCTGCAAATGGCCTTGAGAGGCATCCTGTTTATTTCTCCACGGTAGCTAAACAGCCACCTGTTCTCCATGAATTTGTCTCACCCTTTCCTAAAGCTATTCAGGGTGGTTCCTGTCACCATCTCCTCTGGCACCTGTGGCAAAGGGCACAAATTACATGCTGACAACATGTGCCTCAGCCATGGCATCTTTGGACGCCTTGCAGCCCCACCATAGTTAGGTCCACTGTGCATGGAGACACAGCAATTTTCTTCTGAACAAACAGATGAATAAAAACAAAACCATGTCTGCAGCTATTAAGTGCTGTTTAAAAGGGGGGGGGGAATGTGTGTTCCCCCCTCCACAGTTTGATGCACAAATACTTGTCCCACATTTGCCAGTGTTTAGAATGCCAAAACGTGCTTAACTATTTAGTGACTAAGGAAAGGAAGTAGAGACAATTCCAAAGGATTAATTGGGAGGGAAAGGCTGCAGAGTATTCAAGGGCACCTAAACTTAAAGCTACTGCATAGGTAGAATTGAAAGGAACGAAACAAATGACTGGGTACAAAAGTAGGTCAACTCTGGCTATTCTTCATACAATCAATACGTTCAGGGTTCATTCACCTGTCACCAGGTAACTTACACTCTCTCAGGAAATAGCTTTTTGTGGCTGTGTTCCCATTATCACTTAAAATTGTTTAAAAACAGTTTAAAAACTGTTTGGATCCTCGCCGTTCCCACCCCCAATCAAGTAAAATGGTTTGGATCCTCATCGTCCCCATTGGCACATCAGTTTCAGGGGTATTTTGAGGATTATTCAGCTTTAAAACAGAATAAATAAACACCTGATTTTTCAGGTGTTTTTTTCTGGGTTTGGCTTTTAAAACGCTTCTTCCTTGCTGTAGTGGGAACACTAGAGCAGTATTTGGGCAAATTCGTCATGAAGTGGATTGGGGTTTCACCCTGCAGGTCAGCCCTTTCAGTTAAAAGATAGAGCAACCGGTTTCACTGTAAAAATCCACCCTATACAGCAGTGGTTTCAATGTAGCAATCCACCCACTTCACACCTGATAACAGTGTTGCAATTCTGTGCAATACTGGCTCTTTAAAAGTTCTGACCTTTAGAAAGGGAAAGGAAGGAAAGCTGCTGCAGGATCTGGGAGAATTGCTTTCCCCAATCCGTTTTTGGAAGTGTTTTAAGTATTTAGAGTGGGGACAGAAAATCGAGGTTGAATCCGATTGCCAGATGCTCTTTGCTTCCTTTTAACGTGCTTCACATATCAATGCAAATCCCGATGTAAATCTCGATGTATATTCTGTTTTATTCCTTAAATGGGAACTCATCCTGTGTGTACCATTTCAACCTGTATGGTGCACTTATTATAAAGCCAAACAGTTAAGCATCACAGGATGTTTAAGACTTTTCCTTTTATCAGATTTCCTTTCTTTCTATCTGGGATGCCACAGGCAAGCTAATTAACAGGAGGATCATTTGGAGTCCTGACAAGTAGCCAGCCAAGAGCACGCTTGCCGTTACGTTTGCTTGGGGCACAGATGTAAAGTGACTGATGATGGGATTCCTGTCACTCCATCTGCCTTGTTCCTTCGTATTGGGAGGGAAGAGTTTGTGGATATGGAACAAAATATAGGAGCCAACCTATTATTCCATCATTAGTAAATTCAGGCAGTATCACTGGAGCATGAGTGACAGAGGAAATCTTCCTATACCACTCACCTCCACCATACCGTTTCCTTTTCATTACCCCAAGGATGAAACCAGAGGTAAGCCATTATTCCTGCTCTAGCTTCCTTCAGTCATGCAAGGTAGAGCAAAGTAAGATGGAAAGGCTGGCTGTTTAAAGAAACAGCCCTCAAAATGCCAATTGTCAGAAAGCAATTACTTGGGGGTGGGGGTGCTTTTCTCAACTTCAAATTTGCTATTTTTCACAGCCTGGATGTTACAGAAGAGGTTCTATAGCAGGTCTGCTTGAAATACAGCTTCAGAGGATGATATTGCAGCTGTTAAACACAGCTTTGTAATACCTCCCAGCTGTAATGTGCTAGAGATAACTATTGTGGTGGTGGTGGTGGTGGGCAAATATTGAAATATAACTTCACTTTCTGTGATACCTGCTTCTTGCAGAAACCCTCAGGAACTTTGCACACTGTTATGAATGAGGGCTCTTGAAATCTTGGCATGGAATATATTTAGCTAGTCTAAAAGATACAGTAAGACTTTGCAATTCTGTAATTAATTCTGGATCGTCTTTGCCGTTTTGTGTCATAACTCAGCAGAACAGTTGAACCCCATAGGTCGAGGCACGTAAGTACAGCAAATAACATTGCACACAAAGAATATACTTAAAACAGGAACTGAGCATGTGTGGCCCTCCCAGTGTTACTAGATTATCTGCCAGGCATAGTCTCAGTGAATCAATGCAGGTAAGATCTATCTGAGTAAAAGAGGGCATCTAATGAGGCTCATAACACGCGTCTGAGGATGGACCATGGTAATGCAGGTAGCTGGGCAGCAGAGGTGCAGAAGACTTACTTGGGTCACTGCTCATTCAGGCCCAATAAGCAAAGTGCAGAAAATACCCCACTTCCAGGGTGAGTCCCTCCCTGGGTCTTGCTTAATGGCACTGGGCAGAAACTTTGAAGCACAGGAGTAAGAGGTGGGGTAAATATGCAGCATCCTGTACTCCCTTCCCTTAAACTCCTTTTTTGTCTCTATGCAGAAGCTGCAACAGTCATGGCATCTATAATGCGAAGGTTTGGTTCTCACAAAGCACTAGATAGTGTAAAATTGTGTTATGCAAGGTAAAATTGCTATCTATAGAAAAATGGGGCTTAAGGGAACCATAGAGGCTCAGTTTACCAGTGTAAACCAATGGAACCACAAAGAGGAGACCCAGTCAACCAGTTAAAGTCAACAGCACTGCAGAGGCTATCAATAAGCCAGTAGTATTCTGGTGGAAGAAAACTCAGTCAACCAATGTAAATTAATAGCGCCTCACTGAGATATCTAAGACGTTTTCGCACGGGGCTGAACGGTACGCGTGGGAGACAGCTGCGGACACGGCATACGCATTGCCCGAGCGGGGCTTGCGCTCTGACGTGTCCGGAGCTGTCTTCGGCGCGTTCGAAATGTAGAGCACTTTAAAGTGCTCTACATGCATTCGAACGCGGACGAGCCGCCCGCAGGCATTCAGGAGGAGAAGCATTCGCGCCTGCTTCTCCCTCCCTAACAGCTGCGGGCTTGCCTCCGATGCCGGCGCAGGTTTGGCAATCAGCTGTTTGACAATCAGCTGATTGCCGATCTGCCTCCGCGGCTGTCTCCACGCCCCTGGCCGGCCTTTGCCGGCCAAGACAGCTCCTGGCGCTTTCACCTTTCGCACACAGACGCGCCGGTACGCGTTCCGGCGCGTCTGTGTGTGAACGCTGAAAGCGCCGGGAGCTGTCTTAAGCTTTCCGCCTGAACGTGTTCCGTTTGGAACGCGTTGCAGTGCGGAAAAGTCTCTAGTCTATACATATAACTCTATGGCATCCCAGAAGCCAAATCATGCATTATTCAGAGTTTCTTGGATGGCATTAAATGAAGTGAGTCATATTTTACCAGTATTCTACAAGGGTTGAATGTAATCTTTAATCAGCTCTGGCTTATGGAGTACTCCCACGAGCGCAGGAGAGATAGGCTAGTCTATTTTTGATCTTATATATCCTTGTTTTGATCCACATAATATCTGTTTGGAAACATTTTTAACTAGATCCTCATCCATGCCTACCATGACTATGGTCCCAATCTACAGACTGATGCTGACTTTATTCTTTGTTTTGTGCTAACCTTTAGATCAAACAAAGAAAAATTAAACAAGGAAGAAAAATGCAATTTTCTGTCTTGGTAACAGCCCTAAAGCCATTGTGCTTAAACGTAGGAGTCCCAGAGGTTTCATTATTGAGTAAGGTTGCATCTACATATACAAAAATGGCTAAGCTAAGGTTGGCTAGGGGTCAGAACAACCATACAGGCCCCGCCCAGAAGCAAACACCTCCTAGCCCTGGAGGCCATCAACCTTTTTGCATCATGTGGTCTTCTACTCTGAGATTGCCTTGTGACAGCCAATTCACCATGGAAGCAGATCTCTGACTACGATGTTGCCCCCATGCTGAAGCTAAACAAAGAGCGTACGTATACCATAGAGTTGCTTCAATTCTGAAGCAGCTCTCAGTATGCCAAAACATTCCGCAGCTATATTAGGGCCAGGGCTGGGTGCTCCTAATACAGTCCCAGATGCAGCCTTCATACCTTCTTCTTTGCAAAGGCTGTGTGGTGGTGGTACAGTGTGGCTGTAGCTGTGCAGTCACATGGTGCATTATTCAGTCATTCTAGCAGCAGCCTGGCACACATGGCTGTTGCTGAAGCAATGTGGACATTGACAGATGGCAGCGTTTCCATTTACCCTGCTGAAAGGTAGATTTCAGGTATGTTTAGGATGGGGTCCTCCGACCCTGATCTTAACTTCTGTAGAATACTGTCCCATGGAAATTAAGGGTGTTTTTCCACTGTCACTAAAAATACCCATTAATGGGTATGTAATGGCATTTTTGTACCCATTAAGGGGTACTTAATGGGTACTTCTAGTGACAGTGGAAAAACACCCTAAGTCTGAAAAGGCCCTTATTGGTAGATACTAAATACTACTTAGGGTGCCTTCAGACATGCTTAAAACTTTGGAGTTCCTGCATAGTTTCTTTCCGTTGGATAGACGGTTCCCTGGAAGCTGGACAGGAGGAGCGATCCTCTGCAGCAACAGAGCAGCATTCCAGGAAAACTCCAAAGTAAAAAACTGCTTTGGAATTTCCCTGCTGCTGCCCTGCTCTGGCCAGTTGACTGATTGTCCTGTGACTTGTCACATGTTCAATGGCAGCACAGCGACTCCAAAGTTTTAAGTGTGTCTGGAAGCACCTTTAGATGCACTGAGCAAGACAAATTGGTTGAATTTCCTGGAAGCATTTAATATCACTGAAACAACAATAAAAAAGTGGAGATGGCATTACAAGGATGAAAGGTAATAGCTGAACAGTAAAAGAAGGGAGGGGAAATCAAGGACATTTCCAAATATTAGTTTTTGTAAAAAATAAATAAATAAATAAATGTGCCGCAGAGAGTAGCTTTGAGTAATTTTTATGTTTCATTTGCTGATGATACATAGCACTGCAGTGCCATCCATTATGAACTGGGTTTAAAATAGCAAATGAATGCCTACAAGGCTGCTTACAAACTGTGAATCTTACAAGTAGCCATACTGAAGGTCTTCTCCACGTTCTGAGACGTTTTCGCACGGGGCTGAACGGAACGCGGAAAAGACAGCTGTGGGCACGTCATCCGCATTGCCCGCGCGCGGCTTGCGTTCCGACGTGTCCGCAGCTGTCTTTTCTGCATTCGAAATGTAGAGCACTTTAAACTGCTCTACACGCGTTCCAACGCGGACGAGCCGCCCGCAGCCGTTCGGGAGGAGAAGCGTTCGCGCTTCTTCTGTCTCCCGAACGGCTGCGGGCGCGCCTCCGACGCCGCGCGGCTTTGACAATCAGCTGTTTGTCAAACAGCTGATTGTCGATCTGCCTCCGCGGCTCTCTGCGCGCCCCTGGCCGGCGTTTGCCGGCTAAGGCAGCTTCGGGCGCTTTGAGCATTCGCACCCAGACGCTCCGGAACGCGTTTACACGCGTTCTGGCGCGTCTGTGTGTGAAAGGGGAAAGCGCCCGAAGCTGCCTTAAGCTTTCCGCCTGAACGCGTTCCGTTTCGAACGCGATGCAGTGCGGAAATGCCTCTGGACTGGGAATTAGATTTTAAATTGCCTTTTCTTCCTCCTGCTGTTGAAGAATCTATTACTAAATAACAGTTTTGAAAGAATATGTAAAAAAGAGAGAGAGATGAAATTGCCCCCTCCCCCATGTAAAGTTTAGGGAGCAATGTCACTTTGACCTAATGTGGCCCTTTGATTGGTGTTTTTGCTTACGCATAGGAAGGAAAATGTAGGACTACACTATGCAAGACTGCAAGTAACTGCTGTTATCAAAAACCAGCAATTAGGAGAATCTATTGACCGTGCAATATCCTTTAACTCTATTTATATAGCATGGTGGTTTGCAAAAATGGAACCACTGTGTTATATAAGGGTCAACTGCCTATAGATCCTTTGGCTGTAATGTCAGTTTACTGGCTCTTATGCGAGCAAGTGATGTGTGTAAAAAGGCACATATGGCACGGGAGTAAAACATTATTACTTCCAAAAAGGCACTCAAGCTTTCTGTCTTTCGATCCTTCAGTATGGATAAGCCAGTTGCTATCATCTTTCTTTGATGGTCTAAATCAACAGTGAAGACATTTCTGCTAGGGAATATTTTTATTGGATGAAGGATTCCAGAGTGACTTCTTAGTGCACTCTTTTGATTCTTTTCTCTTCCACTGCCTATCAAGTATATGCAGCAATTTGCAGTAACTTTGGGAACACTAGTAAGCAGCAGAAGAATCACAGGTAAGGATATAGGAAGGGATGCAGGTTGGATGTTCTCCCATTTGAGGAACAAATAATTTTTTTTCTGATTATAGGTGCCTCCTTCCTCAAGAGCAGGCAGTGACTGCCAGTTGTGTCAAGGAGAAGAAAGGCAGATGCCTATTCCCATCCCTCTGGCTTGGAGAAGCCCAAAGCCTCTAAGGCTGCATCCCCAAAAAACTTATTTGCCTCTCTAGTCTCCCTCTACTGTCACTCTATTCAAGCAGACTTTAAAAGTGCCATGCACTTCCGGAATAAGCGTTCGCATGAGGCTCAGCAAAACGCGTGTTTAAAATGCACCTTCCATCCCGACAGAAGCATGTTTTCTTTCCCTGCATCTTTTTCTCCCCGCCCCCTCCCTTGTTCAAAGGAAAAATAGCCATCGGTTCTCTGTTCGTCTCCCAGATCTCCGTCCCCTGAAATGGCTTCCCATGCCGGCTGCATCGGCCAGGCGATCGTATGCTCATTCACTCTTAGTACTTTCACAGATTACTGTCAAAATCCACCCAGTAGAGCAGCGGTGACTAGCAATACACCCACTTCACGCCTGATAACAATGTTGCAAACCATCCACTTCACACCTGATAACACTTCACGCCTGATAACAATGCTGCAATTCTCCGCAATTCTGGCTCTTTGAAAGTTCTGTGCTTTAGAAAGAGAAGGGAAGGGAAGCTGCTGCAGTTCTGGGAGATGTGTGAATGTGTTACTGCTGTGTGTGCAGGCGGCAATCCCCACCCCTTTTGCCACAAAGCGTCCCCAAGGTAAATGCTGTGAGGAAAACCCGTGATTTCCAGAAAGAGCGCTGAAACTCTTCTTTAAAGGGCATGTATTTTATCGTGGGTTTTCCTGCTTTTGTAGCGCTGGAAGCTCATTAAAAACCCTGGCATGGGGGCACTCAGAGGCAAAAGAAGATTTTTAGCATACTTTAAATTGCTTGGGGACACACCCTAAGGAGGTGGAAAAGAACCCAGGTAACGTACCTTGCTCATAGGGGGCCAAGAAAGACACAACAGGAAACCAAGCACTGGCTCCTTGTGGAATTTGTGTGAATGTCCCGATCAGCGTTTTGCACACCACTAATACTTGTGCGTTTTTAACATTTTGATTCCTGATTTTATCCCTGTATGTTTTATATGATTTTATCTTTTGTAAACTTGATATGGTCTTATAACTAACCAATAAATACATGTTCATGGGTTGTGCACCTCTCTTTAGCCATGTGTGTTGGGAAAAAGCAGAGTACTACCCTTTCCAGATCACCCACCTACAAATTCCAGATTTTAAGCTACAATTCTTCAGTTTAACAAAAGGCATATTCTTTTCAAATGTCAGGTACTGCATTTAGAAAAGCACTTCCAACAAAAAAGTGTTTTACAGAAAGAATTATTAAAAGCTTGAAGAGATTTGGAACAATAAATTCGTTGACAAGTTGTCTTTCAGACTTCCCCCCCTCCTTTCTTCCAAGCATCCTACTGTTGCAGAAGGAATAAAAAAGCATACGTCAGTTATCTGTCTCATTTTCATCCCACTCACCAGCCTAATAAGATTTTCCTAGCAAATTACACAGTGGGTACAATTGAAAATCTCTTCATATTTGATAATAACATCTCTACATTTAAGTAGATTTGCTATTCCTAAAGTTGATGTGAGTATCACGCTTACTTGACTTTAGCCATTGAGTTACTGCTGGGGTTCTGTTTTACATGACTATTAGCTCATTCAGTAAATCCTAAATTCCTTTAAATGGTAGACTAGTGTAAAGAAGAATAACTTACAGAAGAACCTATAGGTAAACAATGAAACACAGTGAAGGATAAGAAAGAACTGCACTGTGCATGCAAAGTGTCTTCAGATCAGTAACACAGGAACTGCGGGATCACAAGTTGGAACATCTTTTCTGTACTTCTGACAAGAAAACCACATGGATCTGTCTCGTTGTCTCTGGATGTTCATCCCTGGCTGTATTCAGACATAACAAAAGGGGTGTTTCAGAGAGACAGTGTCTGGCCCTTACGTTCCCAAGCTTTCTCTAATCCTCCTTTCTAGCACAGAATAATCAGAGAGAGGGTCAGATTGGTGTGTGAACAGTCCCACCTCATAGCCTTCTCTAAGCTGCCTCAGAGGCACCTCAGAGATGCTTTTCACAGCCCCTGCTGTTATCCATTTTGGGCATCTTATCTTTGCCTTAATGGGGATTTTCTCCTGTAGGTACAGCGCTACAATTGTGTTGAATGTGATTCTTGGGCTGCAATCCCACTTGAATTTTTAAAAACAAAATAAACGTAAATCAGATGTGAACGTGTATACTGGATGTTCCCTTTTTTTTTTTTAATCGCAATCAACCCCAATTCTGCTGTTCCCACAGAAAACGCTTCAAAACCACATTGGGGAAAGTGTATCTTTTCCTCCCCGCCCTTTGCCAGTCAGGGTGTTCACCCCCTCTCCTGACTGGGTTCATTAACTTGATGACATGGCCGAGGGTGGGGAATTCCATCTCCATCATTTGATCCTATACCCAACCTCTTTTGCGCAAATGTGTAATTTCAGGCTAACGATTTCCCCACGACCACGGGGATCACTTCCACGATGCTTCAATGTTGTGCAAAATCACCTCCCTAAGCCTCTCTCACCCACGCTTTCCCCTCCCTTTCCCCTTTCTTGCCTTTCTATTTGCTTTCTAGCTTTTCGGTCTCAGTCTTTATCTCTCTATTTTTCCACGTCACACACACCCCCATCCCATTCCTTCAATCCCCTCCCTCTGCCTTTCTGGAAGGGATCACTGTGAGATGGGCAGGAAAATCCTGTTGCCTTTTGCAATTGATCCCGCAAGGCATTGAGAAGAGAAAAGAAAAAACATGGTCTGGGCATGGGAAGGAGGGAGGGAAGGAACACTCATCAGCTCCTCTCTCTACGTGTGTCTGCAGGAGATCAAGGGGTGGAAGTGGCGAAGTGGGTGGAAATGAAACTTTCTATCCAGCAGGATGTGGCCTGTCAATGGAAAGAGGGAAGGAGGAGGCTTTAAAAAACTTTAAACTTCTCTGCCTGCTTTCTTGGTCTGGTGTTCACACAAAGAAATAGCAAGGGGCTGCCCTACCGGGTGTAACCTCACTTGTTTCATGATGCAGCCACAGCAGCAGCAGACATTGGGCAGAAGGCTATGGGGGGGGGGGGGAAACAATCCGAAAGACATGATCTGCCCCCAATACTGTGGTACCATTCCCAAAGGAAAAAAGATAAAGCATTTTAGCAGCAAAAATGGGCGCAAGAGCTGTTTTTTCAAGTTTTTTTTTAAATGCCATTTTTGGCTATTTACTCCTTGGAAAATGCCGGAAGCCAATCTGCAATGCGGACAAAGAAAATTCAAATCATTTTCAAACCTCAGTATAACCCAGGCAGGAACGGAAATATTCTTGTTGAAACATCACAGGCATCTCAGCAGCCAATAAAGTTAGGAATCTGGGATCCAATGCCTTCCAGCCTCAGAACACTGAACTGGCGATCGTACTTGTGGAATTTTTAGCTTTCCCTCTTTGAACAAAGGGGGATCTAATAGCAGCCTTAAAGACTTTACAGAGAGAAGTTGTATGTGAGCTTTTGCAGACTAAAGGGATTTTGCACCTTGTTTCGGCACAGAAACAGGTGAAAAACTGGGACGGATTGGGCATCTGCACTTTAGAATGCCCAATCCATCCCAAAAATACCTGGTGCTTCACCATGTGCCTCTCCATGGCAACAGCCACATGCACTGGCCATTGTCATGGTGACTGGGCAACACAGTGTGTGATTGCAGCTGTGCCACCTCAGCCCACTCACCCTTCATCCAGAAGAGGTGGAAAGGGTACACACCAGAGCATAATAGCCTGCTGATATTCAGACCTGCTGACATATAAGACTATTTGCACTATGCTTTGAAGCTCAGCTTATAAACAACACAGCCAAATCCCAAACTGATTATGGGTGTTTTTCCACTGTCACTAAAAGTACCCATTAAGTACCCATTAATGGGTACGTAATGGCATTTTTGTACCCATTAATGGGTACTTAATGGGTACTTCTAGTGACAGTGAAAAAACACCCTATAATTGCCAACAGAAGACTGAAAATGTGGGGCCTTTTGCCACTTTGGTCTGTAGTTAATAATTGGGCAACATCTGGGGAAGATCATCTACAACTAGAGGAGGCTGTTGCAGCCTACAGGTGCCTCCTGCCTTCCCAGAAGTTGCCAAATTATCAAACTTCATCCAAAGCGTACCTTTTGTGTCCAGCCGGTGACCATTCGCTCTTCTGCTGGACAAGGAAGTCAAGAGTTGTCATGCAAGTGTGCTGACAGCTCTGCTTACCTCCTGATGCGACAGCAACTGCACAGAGCCTCAGCGTCGTCATGGCAATAGGGCTGACACATGCACAGTCGTGCACTCAAAATGGCAGCATCCTGAAGGGGACCGGCCCTGCAATTGAACGAAGGTAAGTATTTGATCATGGGGGGGGGGGGGATAGACGACTAACATTATTTAGCGCTCTCAAATATGAGTGCTCATTAACATTAGTTCATTGTACTCTTTTCTTGTCCAGCAGATGAGAAGGGAAGTATGGAATCACCCATGAATTTGAAGACAACTATAGGCTTACATGTACTCATCATCTCCTACAAATACTGCAACTTAAGAGTATTCACAAGACTGCAGTGATCAAACAAGCCCTTGGTTTCAAATTCTTCTGTGAAACATGTTAAAGTTCATGTTTTTTTGTATAAAAATGATAAAATAACATTCACTATAATCTTCTTCCCTGTTGCTTTCTGACTGCAATCACAATTTAAAACATTATGAACCACAGGAATATAGTTTTTAATTTTTAAAATACTTTACAAAGATATAGTATAGAACATGAGAACAGAACATAAACAAATTACAACCTGTGCCAGTACAATAGGAGCAAGTTATCTAAAAAATTATTAATCTAAATCAGATATAATAAATTAAAATTCAGTTATTGAGGAAAAGCTGTAATTTGTTGCCATATATCATGGAAAGTACTTTTCAATTCGAAGCCACAGAAATATATATATTTTTAAATGGAACTACTTGCTCATAAACTGTGCAATGTGACCTCTAACTGTACACTGTGAAGAAATCAAGAAATGCCTGGTAGTGCTTGCCTACAAAAGATTCCACTCAAGTGGTATCTTTCCATGTCATCAGAAATATAATGAATTTACCTGGATCAACATATACTGAAGTCAGATGAAAAGAAGGTCAAAAGCATCTACACAGAAGAGGAAATGTTCAGCTGCTGTTTCTGTGGTACTTCAACCAAAGGAGCAGGATTCCCTTTCCTTGCCTTCTTCTATTAATTTGTATATATTTTTGTCTGGGTAAGAGGCGGGTAGTAGATGTTCATATTTTTGCAGAGGACTGAGGACTGTGAAACTTACTGAAATTATTCTGTTGGTTTTCTTTGCGTAGGTGGGAGCAGCAGCAGCAGATTTGGCTTTTCTATCCCACTCAAAGTGGCTGACAAGGTTCTGTATTCTCCCCACAACTGAACACCCTGTGAGGTAGGTGGGGCTGTGAGGGGTCAGAAAAGAGCTGTGACTAGCCCAAGGTCACCCAGCTAGCTTCATGTGGGAGTGCGGAATTAAACCTGGTAGTCCCAAATAGGTCTGGCTCCCTAACCACTAGATCAAACTGGCTCACATTTGAAGCCAGTTGTTCCAGCAACTTCTCCACTGCAATTGAAGGAGGTCTTCTTGAAAGGAATGTAGCCCAACTGAAACTCCCTTGCATAGCATTTAAGACTTAAATCTTACTAATTTCTTCTTTCCCCCTTCCTTTTGGTGGATAGTTAGGAGATGTTTTATTCTACCAGGTCTTCAACCTTTTTTAAAAACTTCCTTTACTGGTTTGCTTTAATGCTCCTTAATTTTAATTATGATACTACTTTAATATTAGACAGCCAAAAACCATATAAATAGCCTAATAAACGATAAGAATGGTTTAATAAAATGAAGTTGATATAAGGGAAAAAACTTTCAGGAGGGTTATTGTAAATATCTATTTGCTGAGAACTATACAAACTCATGTTATTGTTCTTGAGGCTGCATCCACACATTGGTTATTTATTTCTCTATATCTGGATATACCAAGACAAGCATGGATATTCCAAAATATCCATGCTTTATTCTGAAATATGCAAATATAACAAAATATACAATTGACATCTGAATGCAGCCTGAGTCATGCCCAACTCTTGGTTGATGGTACAGGTTATCTCCCTGGACACCTCTATGCGGTTTTCTTGCCAGAGATACAGAAGTGATTTGCCATTGCCTACTTCCAGGAAGAGGCTGGGGATCAAACCAACAACCCTCATCCTCTAGGCACTTTGCTACAGCCCCTCCCAGATTCATGTAGTAGAACAACTGTGCAATTGTTAGGTGTTACTGGCATAGCATTAGCTTGTACAAAAATTCTGGGAATTTGAAGTGTTTTGAGTCAGTAATTATACTGTCTCTTTCAGCCGTGTAGAATAGTTGACATTCTCCCTAGGGGAAGTTAATCACTTTACATTAATTTTATTTTATCTTTTTGGTTCATTTTGCAAAGGACAGTCAACAGTGGTGTGGAATAGTAGAAACTCTGTTCAAAATAAATAAACAAGAGACAGTGGACTATATCTGTTGGTTCTTTTTGTTGTTGTTAAGTTGGCTTTTAAACCTTTAATTTTTAGGACTGATATTTTGTTTTGCTTACAACCAAACCACATTAAAGTGTAATGGGGAATCTTTAGGAGAAAGGTTAGAGCCAATATCCCAGCATATTAATCCTAGCAAGTTCAGTGCCTCTCCGTCATCATATTTTCTAGTTTTCTGGCATGCAATTGATTTTATATACATTACTCAGTCTTCCTGTAATAAGACTCATACTATATATGCAGATTTTCTAAATCCATTGACATATGAAATTCAAAACAGGAGCTCTCATGTGAACTGAGAGAAAGAAGCAGAGAGAGGAAGAAGAAACATTATATAGTTACGGCTGTAGAACAATTTGGTAAGTGATTTTCTTCTGCGGGGAGTTATAAGAAAAGATATGTACTGATATTCCCAAGGCCTTATCCTGCTTGCTCAGTTTTTCATAAAAGAACTGGCTGGATGGATGCTCTTATCTTTCCTTAACCTTATTCTTTTTTCTAAGACTGTACTCTGTTAGATTTTACTATATGACCTCAGATTTGCTCCAAAATAGATGGCACTATTTTCAGCAATTATGTGGAGATTACAGGGGCACTGTATTTTCCTACTGTGATGAATATCATAAATATCTAAAAGAATGTCTTCTTCTATATCCACCTGCCCATGCCTTACAATCTGGAGGGGAGGCCCTCCTGGTTGTCCCACCACCCTCAGTAGCAAAAGGGGTGGGCACCTGGGATAGGACCTTTTCAGTGGTGGCTCCCAGATTGTAGAATAGACTCCCTCCTAAGGTGCACCAGGCACCTTTACTTTATGCATTTAGGAGAGATATGAAGATGCTCCTCTTTGCCCTGGCCTTTGGCTAAACAAGGAAATGGCTTTCCTCCCCACACTTAGGCAATGTCATGGTTTTAATGCTCATTTGATATGCTCACTGGTCTTTAATGTTGTAACCCACCCTGAGACCTTTGGGTATAGAGCAGGATAAAAATTTAAAATAATTAAAATGAATAAATCTGTTTCAGTTACTGTAAACCTACAATGTGAACCACATCATGGATTCCACCCTTTACCTGTCATG
This sequence comes from Aspidoscelis tigris stejnegeri, assembly GCA_023333525.1. Lineage (NCBI taxonomy): Eukaryota > Metazoa > Chordata > Lepidosauria > Squamata > Teiidae > Aspidoscelis > Aspidoscelis tigris. The sequence goes on from JALMGA010000004.1 coordinate 91,310,788, forward strand.
GTTCAACACCCTTGCCATGGAGCTCCCTGCTTCCTGTGCTTTATGGAACTAGTGCTGAAAGGGGGAAGAAGAAAAGAAGAGTGGAGAGTGGAATGAGGATCTATCTTTTTGAAAATATTGTTAATTAGATAAAAATACATAATAAAAAGGAAATAAAGGCCTGTCCCTATATCCGCAGGGGATAGGTTCTAAAACCCATTGTGGATACAGGAAACTGCAGGTATTAGGAATGCTGGGAAAACTTGCATGATTTCCCATGATTCTGGGGAAATTTTGCATTATTTCCCATGATTCCTGACAGGGGACACGCCCTTTTACCTGCATATGCACCTCTGGAAGGCCTGGGTTAAGCCTCTGAGGGAAGCACAGTGGCATCATTGGAGTGGGGAGGCTGGTCTGGTTGACCGCAAATGAGCGAATCCAGTTACCGGATCAGAGGATATGAGGGCACACCTGTACACAACATTTAAGGTATATTAGGGATGTGCACGGATATTCAAAAATTCAAAATCTGATTCAAATCCATCAAATATCAACATTTGAATTCGAATTGGATTTCTGAAAATCCGAATTTACACATTCGAAAAAATTTCAGATTTTCAAAAATCCGATGCGGATTTCCCAATAATTAGAATGAGCAGATCCGCATATATCGCACACAAATATCATTCACATTTGCACTTATAATGTGGGATGAATATGGGATGAATATGGGATGAAAACAGGATCCACGCAAATTTGAAAAATGGATACGAATGTTGCCGGCATTCGTATTTACAGATTCAAATCAGATTTTCAAATGTACAGATTTGGGTAATCGGATTTGAATCAGATTTTAAAAAATCTGGATTTTTAAAATTCAGATCGAATCCGATTTTTTAATATTTGAATCGAATCGAATTAGATTCGATTCAGATATTTCCCATTTGTGCACACCCCTAAGGTACATCATCTTTCTATGTATCTATGCATCCATATATCACAGTCTAAGAAAACTAGACATCGGTTCTTGATGTAATATTTTTCAATAGTTTACGTAGGAGGATCTATTTATGGATCACCGCTTTCAGTCTTTTCTTGTTCCATCCTAGCCAAGAAACACTGATGATTGCTTCTATGCATCGGACAGGATGCAGAGGAGTTATCTTTATTCTTGTACGATGACATGAGTGGGAACCATCTTGATGAAAAATGTTGGAGACAAAAGCATCTAGGAGAGCTCTCACAGATGTTAGTGAAAGATGGGGCTATGAAGGGGATGAATGAATTAGTTTTAGGGACATATGTAGAGTTAGACAACAAATGAATCAAACTTGAGGGAAGAGATCAAGGGCTTTCGCTCAGCATTTTACCAAAGTGATTGAAGCACTCCTGTGAAAGAAAGCTTTTCTTTTGCCCTTTTTCAGCGTGAAATCTGTAAAGAACTTTGGAAGAGGATATATAAATGAAATTAGGATTGTACTATATGTCACTTTGTAAGCTGTAAAATTCATTCTCTCTGTGATAAATGTTAGTAATAACTGACTCTGAGTCCATAGGGGCAGAGTATAAGCTATAAACCTTAACAAGTACTCTTTAATTTAATTTTGTATTCTACACAAACACTGTCCAATGTGGTAAGCTAAACTTTGTGTGCCACCTTTATTTTATTATTTGAAGGACCATAGTTCAGTGAGAGAACACATGTTCCAGGCTGAATTTCTGGAAGAGTCAAATAATAAGCCTGGGAAACAGACCTCCCTGAAATCTTAGAGAGCTCATCTCAGATAAAAAAATTGAAGCCCAGACTGACAAATAATCTGGTATAGAGTCAGGCAGTTTCCTGGGTCATCTAATGGTTTATGATGTCCTCACACTTCTGCCAAAGAATCTCAGATGTAGTGTTCCTTCTCCTGTCTCACATATCCAACAGTGTGATTTGTCTGGCTGTTTCTGTATCCGTACCTGTTGCCAAGTCAGGTAAAACACCCAGGCCCTTTCTGCACTGAGCCTTATTCCAGATTACATTTCAGAACAGGGACCTGCCATCTACATGCAGGTTAATGATATGGTCAGAGGATGACCCAGCTCAGCAGCAGCTTGGTTATAAAAACTTGTTTCTTTTTACCCTCATTTTTTGACAGAAATTACAGTACAGTCAGACCCCTGTACCCACTGACTCAGTAACCACTGTTTCAGTTAGCCACTGTTATCAGATCAGCACACACACACACACCCCGGGTGCCATAAGGGATGAGCCCCCAGAACTGGAAGGCCTATTTCAGCTTCAGTAGAGCATTGGAATAGGTGCATGATGCCACTGAAGCCCATCCCAAAATGTAAGGGGGCATGTGGGAGGTGAGAGCCATCAGGTGGCATCACACACCTATTCCAATACTCTCCAGAGTACACAATAGGTCTTCTAGAGGCTAGAAAAGCACTTCCGGTTCTGGGGTTGCATGAGCCCAGAATGGGAAGGCCTGTTTGCAATTATCCAGTTTCAGGTAACCACGGTAGGAGCCGGAATGTATTCCCAGCATATATGGGGATCTGATTGTACACACTTATGTGAGTCAGTATGGTCTTGTGGTTAGAGAGTTGGATTCTTATCTGGTAGTTTCCCAGGTCAAGTTTGTTCTTCTACACAAAGCCAGCTGGGTGACCTTGGGCTAATCACAGTTCTCTTTCTGAGTTCTCACAGCCTCACCTACCTCACTGGGTGCCTGTTGTGGGGAGAAGATGAGAAAAGCATGTTATAAAAACCAACTCTTCTTCTTAAAAAGGGAAAACCAATCCACTGTTACTTTGGAAGCACGAGTTCCATAAAGCACAGGAAGTGGGGAACACAGTGGGAGCCTGGTGAAGGGAAGTCCCACACAGAAAACATCACACAGCACTAGAAGTTTGAAGACCTCATTCTCTTAGAACTTTGAACATTCTGATGAAACGGGACCACTTTGTTCCAAGTTTTGATAAGGTGATTAGTTCCAAACACTGTTTCAAATGCAAAATGTGTCAAGTCAGAATGTTTTCTATACCTCTCCCCTCCTCTATCCATTTGCACCAAACAGCCAAGGAGAGGCAGTTTATTATTTTACGTGACCTGCAGTTACGTGAGTACAGGAGTCATATATTTGCCACTTGTTTGTTATTTTAGGGAATGATATCTGAACAAACATTGCCATAACACAATGTGCCATTGGTACAGGTCCATGAAACAACAGGTTTCCCACTTTTTATTTTTTTGCACTGACAAAACTATCCATGGTCTGAGATAGGCTTGTTTTAACACACTGATATTAAGAGTTATAAATCTTAGCAAGGCATTGTAAAAAAGGCTTTTAGGGATTGAGGAATGAATAGGAAACTGATCCTACATATCATTCACAGATATCGGATGGTAAAATTATTAGATCCCTGACCTTTTAGTCCTGCAGCAAATAGCAGAGTCTCTCTTTAAAGGTCCAGCACAGGTGGTTCACCAACAGAATCATTCTACCTTTGAGATCAAATGCACTAATGAGGAAGAGGGACCCTTTGCACCAGAGCTATGCCTATTTTCAGATGAACCCATTAACACAAAAACTGAGGGTAGCAAACAAACAACAGCAAACAACTAGAGCTATGCGGCAACATTATCATTGAAGTGTTGGTATTAGGGATGTGCACAAATATTCATAACATTCGAAATTTAGCCAAATTTGGCCAAATTCGGACATTCAAACTCAAATAGAATATTACGATATTTGTATGCTAACATTCCAACGAATACAAACGTTTCCAGACATTTGTACGAATAGTTTGGACATTTGTTAAGCTGGGGAAACGTATCTGAGGCCCTGTCCCCAAGCAATTTAAAGTCTTCTAAAAATCTTCTTTTGCCTCTGAGCGCCCCCATGCCAGGGTTTTTAACAAGCTTCCAGGGCTACAAAAGCAGGAAAACCCGTGACAAAAAAGTGCCCTTTAAAGAAGAGTTTCAGTGCTCTTTCTGGAAGTCACAGGTTTTCCTCGCAACATTTACCTTGGGGATGCTCCGTGGCAAAAGGGACGGGGATGGCTGCCAGCACACACAGCCATAAAGCATTCACACATCTCCCAGAAATGCTGCAGCTTTCCTTCCTTTCCTTTGTAAGGGTCAGAACTTTCAAAGAGCCAGAATTGCTCAGAATTGCTACATTGTTATCAGGTATGAATTGGGTGATCTGTGAAAGTGTTAAGAGTAAATGAGCGCATGATCGCACGGCCAGTGGCTGTAGCCGTTGCCTTTGTCGGCACGGGAAGCCATTTCAAACAGAGAACAGAGTGAAAGTAAGTGCTGAGAGTGAATGAGCGAGCGATCACTCCCTTTGCCGGCATGGGAAGTCATTTCGGGGGACGGAGATCTGGCTATTTTTCCTTTGAACAAGAGAGGGGGTTGGGAGAAAAAGATGCGGGGAAAGAAAATACACTTCTGTGGGTACGGAAGGTGCATTTTAAACGTGCCTTTTGCTGAGCCTCATGTGGACGCTTATTCCGGAAGTGCAGGGCACTTTAAAAGTCCACTTGAATACAGTGACAGTAGAGGGAGACTAGAGAGGCAAATAAGTCTTTTGGGGACTCAGCCACATGCTCATCTATTTGTATCAGATACGTATTGAATGTTCGTACGAATAGAATCATGTCCAATAGAATTTTACCACATTCAAATACAATCTATTCATACGAATATGGATTTTTGAACATTTGATTAGTTTTGACAATTGAAACAAATGCCAAAATGTGCACATCCCTAGTTGGCACACTTGTTTTTCAGAACAGGCTAAGACAGACAGGATCACCTTCCAATTAAAACAAATGTGAGGGCAAGCTGGGAGAATCCATTATTATTCAGTTTGAAAGCCCTTTCCAGAAAGGATTTTGCAACAAAAAGATATTATAATCCCAGATTATCATTTGGGGGATAAAGAAAATACTTAGAGGAATGGTTGGAACCATCTGCAGTACGCATACTGGAATAGCCCACGTCTGTCCAGCAGTGTGAAAAATGCAAATATTTGCAAGGCTACCATGTTCCTGGCGCGATGTCTTGTCATTGGATGTCCCACCAACCCATCATTTAGGCAATGGGACATTGTTTCCAGTGTGTGAGGGTGGGGTGAGTCATAACACCCAGAAGTGTTGCATTTGCACCACTTCCTAACTGTTCCTGAAGCCTTGGGACTGCTTGCGGACAGCAGGTAAAGTAAGTGTTGGGAATGGTACAGGATACCCCCCAGAATAGCTCCTGCAGATGGAGGTGCAGAAAATGTGTTCCTGCAGTCCTCTGGGGCCGTTCTTGAAGGTAAGTGTTAAAAGACCCTAAATCTCTTGCTTATAGCTGGGGACCAACTTTGGCTTTAGTTTCATTTAAAGGTAGTTTGCTTTTGTTATTTAAATTATCAAATTGTTCAGAACTGATTGTGGAACTGCTGGAATTTGTAAATTGCCTAGAGCATGCTGTGGATGATGGCAGTATACAAATAAGCAGATGAAGGAATGAAGTGTGTTGGAGAAGAGAAGAAAGAGCATTTGGACTGATGATGATTTATCGTAAAATTCAAACTAGGCCATTATATCACAGGATCCTGCCACGGAAGTAGTTCTCTTGAGGAGCAGATTTCTCTTCCACAGTGGGTTGCATTAAATATTTCTGCCTGTACTAAATTCCAGAACCAGAGAAAGAATATTGCTCATGCTGACAATGGGTCAACATCTATTTCTGGTAGCCGTAATAGTTGTATAGAAAATGATTTTCAGCAGATGTGGCTTGGCCAGCGGGAACCACCTGCTGAAATGCTCTGTTGTATGCATCTATGAAAGAAGCATACTGTATATGCTCACTTTATCCAACGACCATTAACATTCCTCCCAATCACGTAGGCAATGTCTGCACAAAGAATGGAGCAACTGAATATTGCTCATGCTGAAAACTAGACCATTGTGGATGCCAGAGGGAATAACTTCTGGGTGACCTGGCACATGAGGACCTCCATATGACTATTTAAAATGTGAATAAAATCACTTACAACCAACAGTCTGAGAAATGTTTGCATTCTTCCAGCATTTAGTCTCACAAACACTAGTTGTGTCTATCTAACAAAAAAGGGAATCCAGCTGTATGGCCAGTCCTCAAAATCTAAATGGATTAAATGCATGCAGTTACACACACAGTTTGAGTTTGCAGCCTTCCTTCAGGCTTCATGATGGTTTGGAAGCAGTTGGATATTGAGGGAACCAAGAAGTGTACACCACCACCCCTGCTCTGAGAACTGGGTGGGAAAGTATCAGGAACAAATGCAGACTCATGGATAAGGCAGTCTGCGGAGGGTCTTTTCTGTGGTGGTCCCAGCCTCTGGAACAGCCTGGTGAAAACATACCTCTTCATCCAGGCCTGTAATGTTTAACTTCCTGTGGGAGTTGTCCTGCCAGAGAGTGGGTTATATTTTATATATGTTTTAATGCTTCATCTATTTTATCTTTTCATTAATGTGAGGCCTTTTGGTGAAGGGCAGGATATACATTCTTAGAAATAAATAAATAAATAAATAAATAAATAAATAAATAAATAAATAAATAAATAAATAAATAAATAAATAAATAAATAAATAAATAAATAAATAAATAAATAAAGATTATGATTGTGAAGAACTACGCACATGGTCAAACACTCTAAGTGCTTCCAGATATGACTAAAGCTCTGAATTCCCTGCTCAGCCACTTCCCGTTGTCCCAGTGGGATGAAGGAAAGCTGTGTAGGGAGGTTGGAGACCCTGTGGAACCACATCCTGTCATCCAGAAGGAATGACAGATACTCCACTTTATCCTCCCTCCAGATGAGGGGAAATGTGAAATAAAAAGCTGAACAGCAGTTTTTTACCTCACACTTTCCCTGCTGCTGCTGCCGCTGATTGATCATCAGGTCATGTGGCTGACGGAACTGCAGTGGCTGTGAAGCTTTCCCTGGTATCTGGAGGCAACCTCAGTCATGAGTAAAGATCCCCATGGTACTGGGGATCTGTGACTGTGCCTTGAGTGTGAAGGGTCCACATGTCCCTGCACATTAATAGTGAAGTGAGTACATTAGAACAGCACAGTCTGCATCCTGTGAATGTCTCAGAAACAGCAAAGAGCACTGCTTATTGCCATTTTTTTTATTATGCTGCTGTTGCTGCTTATGGCACAGACTATGGGTACCTCCAGACAGGACAGGTGTTTTGGTGTCCCTCCACAGCTGTGGCTGAGCCACCAGACACAGCAGTTGGAAGCCACCGGGTCCCTCTGGAGCCCCTCTGCACAGCCACTTCCAGTTGGACAAACACGGAGCCTATTCGCACTTGGCCTTTTTCTGGAGTATATCCCAGGATAGGGGTCTGTGGTCCAGATGCTAATGCAAACTCAAGCAGACTTCCCTTTGGGCCTGCTGAAGCCAGCACTAGCCTATGGACAGCCAATCCCTATTCCAGGATATAGTCCAGAATAAAGCCCAGTGCGAATAGGCCCACGCTGACTGGAAACTGTGAAGGGACTCCACAGCTGTTTCCTGTCAGCCAGACAGGAAGCTTCAAACACCTGCAGTATCTGAGGAATATCCCTGGAAAATCTGAAGCAAACAACTGCTGATGAATCAGCAACTTTTTACTTCATGGCTGGGTGCTCCTTGCATGCTGCGGGTGATTGGAAGCTGTGATGCTCCGCAGAAGCTTCCATCTTGTCTGGAGACACCATGTTTCACATTCTTCAGGCTGTATAACACAGTGGTCCATTTCTGGGTTCAGGAAAACATTCCCAGCTTGAAACATCAAAACTGAGGAACAAATGTTCCCATGCTGGGATAGTGGCAGGAACGCAAGTAGTGTCTCAGTACTAGCAGAGATGTGGCAAACTGTTCTGAATTTGAATCAGATCAAATTGAATTATGCGGTTTGACTAGTATAAATTTGAAATGAATCACTCCCAGGTTGGGGAGGGGGCATCAAACCAAACCAAGTTGGTTCAGTCAAAACTTGTTCAAGTTCATTAGTATTTTGCCCTCGTATGTGTAGAACCAGATCAAACTGGTTTGAGGCTTGAATCAAACTGATTTGAGTCAGTTCAAATTCAAATCAAACTACATATGGTTCAGTTTGATTTGAACTGAGTCACTTCTTTCAGTTTCAAGCCCATCTCTATATACTAGCTCACTGAGCTATTCTGTGCATATCTATGCCCTTTACTGCAGTAGCATTTCATCACACAATGAATTGATAAGCTAAAGGTGAGGCAGCAAGGTGAAAATTCTTGGAGCTATCATCTGAAGCTTTTTAGAATTGCGACCCAGTGCACGGATTCTGTGCTCAGTGAATATGCTTAGCGTCTAAAGATTACTCATTGAGAGTTACTGAGGCTGCCACAGATCTGCAGTGTGGAAGTGAAAAAAACACATACACTTCAGTAACAAGTTCAATAGTACAGTCAAGGCTCTGAAATTTACCTCTGAGCCACCTGTTCAGTGACATAAAACCTGAAGACTTTTGGCTAACATAAAATATTGCACATATTTTTTCATTGGAGTATCTATTCTTTGCACAGATCCATTCTGGAAGTTCCTACAAAACATCCAATAATAATAATAATAATAATAATAATAATAATAATAATAATAATAATAATAATAATAATAATAATAATAATAATAATAATAATAATAATAATAATAATAATAATAATAATAATAATAATAATAGTATCTGCCATGGGGATTGGGGGAATATAATCACATCATCACATCAGCCAGGGCAAAGAGGTGCATCTTCACTGAATTCCTGAATATATACAGAGAAGGGGCATGATGCACCTCAAGGGGGAGACTATCCCATAATCTGGGGGCTACTACTGAGAAGGCCCTTTCCCAGGTGGTGGGACAACAAGAAGGGCCTCACTTCCAGATCTTAAGGCACAGACAGGTCAGTATGGGACCTTTAGTATTTGTTGACTACAGATTACAACTTTAGTCAAGGAGATCAATCAAGGTGGATTTTATTACAGCCTGCCCAATTCTGCTAGATATAGAACTCCAAGAAACTGAAAACAAATGCTTGCTTCAATGAGTGAATTAAAAATTCATTGTTTACTCCTGACTATATCGGTGCTAGTAACTTGAGTTACCTTTCCAAATGCAACAAAGCATCCCATCTGGTGAGAATTACACTCCATGACCCAGCCAAAGGAAGGCTTAACAGTGGCTCCAGCAACACATACATACAAGCTATTGTAGATCTAACATGGTGCATGGAATGTCTGAATCATCTTGCTTCATGACAAGCATAAAAGCTTTTTACGTGAAGACAGTTTCCACATTTAGCCACAAGCCTTCAAATAAAGAGAGTTATAAAGTGAAGTAAGAAAGAGAATTGAGACTATTTTGCTTTTTCATGCCAGTCATTCTGAAGGGAAAATTACAAAGCCACCCCCCCCCCGAAAAAGAAGGTACAAAATATTGATGTGAGTCTGCAACTTCAATTAATTTTGGCAGGGCCAGTCCAACGTATCCCATTTCAACAGATCAATTCTATTTCAGCACTGATGACTTGATAGCATCCCCTGGTATACCTCAGAGAAGCAGGCATCTTAAGTGGCACAGTGCAGGGGAACTCATGCATGGAAAATCCCACTGTAACCCCTACCAGGAGGAGGTGGGCAGGGAAGGAAGCAGGAAACCACTCCATTTACCCCCTAGCTAACTTCGCCTAATGGAAGCACCTTCCGAGAAATTTAGAGGAACCATCGTGTGCACTATGTACCATTACAGAGTGCACATTTATTCAAGGAAGAGGGAATAACTCCACTTTCAGCCCTTTTTCTTGCCAGTTTTATAAAATCTTCCATCTGCAAGAAACCCTGCAGAGCCGAAACAAGAAAGCTACCAAGGCCAATGCTGTTAGATACATTGTCACGCTAGTTGCATCCAAGTGGCTTCCTTTGATGCAGGTGTTTGGATAGAGAACCTGAAATTAAAACCTGCTGTGCCTTTCTTTCCCCCTTTCTTTCCCCCTTTCTCTTTCTTTTCTTTGTTAACAACTTTATTCACCTAAAACAAATGGAATGACAGTGGCTCTTGGCTGACTGCAACGCAGAAGGTGTGGCCTGTGATTGTAATCTTTGAAATGCGTCCACACAAGCAGAGTTCTCCTCTTCTTGTTCTGAAGTGCTCCAGCAGATTAAAAACAGTAGGATGGAGAAGAGAGAAGCTGGAGAGTACTTAATGGCACTAGAATTCAGAGATCACATGCAGCGACGAACATTGCTGCAGTTCGCGACCTTCCTTGGCACATACAGCGCTGATTATACCAAAGAATCAAGCAGATGTGAAGGAAAATTGAACTGCATCTCTTCACAACTCCTCTTTGGCAAATGGGGAATTATGATACTTTAGGAGAAGGAAAAAAATGTGTATGTCTGTGTGAAGTTGCAGTAATGATCTCCCCCCGTTTTTTCCAGCTGAAGAAAACATGACTGATTGCAGCTGGCTGAAACCTATGAAGAATACTTAGGTTAATTGGAGCCAAGGGGGCAGAAATACTTGAGGGTTACTTTGCAATATGTGAGTGCAGACACACATGGGAAATAAACTGAGGGAAAAAAGAGGATTTGTGGCATGCTCATTTTTATTGCTATTTTCCCTATTCAAGTTTTAAGGGCAGATTTAGTCAGGAGAAAGAAAGAAAGAAAGAAAGAAAGAAAGAAAGAAAGAAAGAAAGAAAGAAAGAAAGAAAGAAAGAAAGAAAGAAAGTGGAATTATGAAGTTTGGGAGACAGAGGTGCACTTGGAAGGGAGGAATGTCTTGTATTGCTGGAGTGCATGATAACTTTATATTAAAACACCCACCACAATGCTGACTCTGAAGCCACAGGGAACATACTTTCAATTACACTATACAGCTTTGTAAAAGTAACTCTCATCAAATGTTCTCCTTTGAGCTTTATGGCACAGCAAGTGTGGCTAAGAGCATAAGAAAAATCTTACTGGTTTAGATCAAGAGTGCATCTAGTCTGGAATTTTAACAGCAGCCAAACTGTTACAGGCAGGTCATGATGCCAGCATAGCCTTCTCTGAGCCCCAGTTTCCATGGAAAATGGGTCTCATTGGAAAGCCCTTTCTATGTCAGTAATTGATTGAAATGCTAAAGATGTTCATTTAGACCAGGGCAGGCTAATGGCCCACTTGGTCTATCAAACTGATCCCAATAGTGGCCAATGGAGCCTTCTAGGGTATGAAACCAAGATCCTTGCTCTGTTGCTTGTGCCAACTATCAGTAGTCAGAAAAAAGACTTTGAAGCCTCTGAGTCACTAATACACACTGATAATGTATGTACCCCCATTTTAAAGCCATCTAAATGACAAACTATGCAACTGATGTTGCCAGGAGAACCAAATGGATCTGTCCAGTTTGGTCTCATGTAGGGCCACAGGATATGAATATGTCCTCAGCATCTCCTAGTAACTTTGAAGTTGATGCCTGCCTAATTTATCAAGGTTTTCTAGATCTACCATCTGTCTACCACCCAGATATCTACTGTATGTCTACTTCATTGAGAGTAAGAACAATTCCATCTGGCCATTATTCAATGAAGTTTTATTTCTGACTCATCCTTTGGCTGTTGCATTTCAGCAAAAGTCCAAAAACATAAACCTGCTATTTGTCAAAAAGGAACTTGAAAATCAAGAATGATTTATCAGCATCTTTCTACTTTGCACTTACCACTGAATGCTCCACCACTTCTTGTGGCAATGGAGCTTCCCATCTGGTGGACAGGAAGCCACACAAAGCTTTAGATCCTCCAGTCTGGCAGACCGCTACGGCATCCCTTCACGGCTTCCAGTCCTCCAGTCTGGAGAACCGTAAGCTGCTATGGTGTCCCATCACAGCATAGAGCATGTTGAGATGAAGCCCATGTGAGCCACACTCTTCCACGGCTCCCACTTGCTGGGGTGTGTGTGTTGGCAAACAGCCCCAGCACCCTTAAGGCTCAAGTGTGTGCAGCACCATAATGGCACCGTACAGGCATTGCAAAAGAAAGAGCATTACAGTAAAATGAAAACAGGGAGGTAATATGAAAAGCGGTAACATATATGACAGAGCAACAAGGGATAATGCAGGAAGCCAAACACACCTACCTATCCCAAATAGAAGATAATGGACAGAAAAGGGATAAGTCCCAGAACATGGGAGACGTACCCATGGGGTAGAAAAGCCAACTCTTCTTCTTCTTCTTCTTCCTCCTCCTCCTCCCCCCTATTCTGGATCAGACTCCGTCAAATACAGACTAAGCCCAGTCAGCAGGGTGAAGGTCCTCCATGATTTAGATTAATGTGTGAATATGGAGGCCCAGATGTGTACTATATTGACCCTTAAAACATCTTCTGAGGAATTCTGTGTGGTGTTCTTGAGTTTGGGCCTTCATGGGTCGTGGTTCTGACAGAGTGAAGGCCTCGGTGCAGAAAGGGCTCCGTGCACAAAAGGCCAAGGTTCCTTTGTTGCATAATGGACACACGGCTTCAGTGACTTGATCGAATAGTCCCAGAATAGTCCAGCTTGTGAGCAAAGATCTTACCTTCCATGCTATGTAAAAGAGAGATTTCTAAACATTTCTAGGCTAAGAAGCGAGGCTTGCACCTGTTGTTCACTGACTCTCAGGCCAATATTTCTTCTGCTACCCTGCAGGTGGTGCTAACCAATCACTTCTGCCTTTGTTACTATAAGGACTCTGAAGAAGGAGTACCACTTTATCTGTTAACATTGTGCTTCATCCTCCCCACTTTTAAGTTAGGGCATACAGTCTTAGGGCGAATCCCCACAGCAAGTTTATTTCGCTTTCCCTAAACCGAAGTAATAGAACCGGATGCAAATGCAAATTTGCCTGTTCCCATTACTTTTAACTTAATCGCGTTGGATCCGGATTCTGAGGATCGTACGTGGGGTACGTGACTCAAGGTGGGACTCAAGTGGCTACTTTTTAAAAGCTGCTTTTCGGGGCTGCCCTGCCCTCTTCCTCCTGGCATGGATGCGCCACCCATAAGGGACCCCTTCACCGAGCCTAGCTGGGTGGCTGGGTGGCTGCCACTTCCATGGATGGAGGAAATATGGCAGTGGGCAGCCAGCCAGCGATTCTTTCCCCTCCTCTCCCCATTGCTCAGGGCACACAGCAGCAGCGGCAACTAAAGCCCCTTTGCTTTAAACATTCACATTCAGCTGCTTTCCTCCCTTTCTTTCCCTTTCTAAAGTCAGAACTTTTAGAATTGTGCAAAATTGCAACATTGTTATCAGGTTGAAATGGTTCCCTCACTACAGTGTAGCGCTGCTGTTAAGGGTGGATTTTTAACACTGAAATCATTGTCTTTGGAAGCAAGCTATTGGGAGAGGGAAACCCTAAACATGGATTCTCATCCCTTAAAATGGTACTGTCCACACAGCAAAAAATGTAAAACGTTTCAAGCACACAATCTGGAGTGAGACCTGTTGAAATCAGGATTGAGATTCACCACCCTTTGGGGTGGTTTAACATGGGGAAAGCGTGTTAAGCCAAACTGCCATGCGAACTCCGAGGATTGAAAACGTTTTGAATCCAAGATAAGGTTGCCGTGAAGACACGGCCTTAATCCTGTACAGGATCGCATTTATCCCCCTTTTACCACACTCACTCAATGGCCTTCCTGGAGATCTGGATCTTGAATATCCAGATATTGGACAGGACACCATGCATCCCCATGGGCCCACTAGCATCCAATTGCAATGGGTGCTGAGCAGTGTGCCATGGGGATGCCAAAGAACCCTTTCCGAGGCTCTGTTGAGCTGGTAGGACATGATTGGCCAGTGGGAACTCCGCTCAAGGCTTATTTCTGCCCAGGGAGGGAGCAGCGGAGAGCCATGGCTTCATAGCTATTTGTGGAGCAACTTCGGAGACTGGCAGAACTATGACATGGTTAGGTAGTGGCTACATAGCTAGGGAAACCCATCTACAAAGAGGCTTCCTAGCAGCTATGTAACTAGGGAAACCCACCTATGAAGACGGCTACATAACCAGATTGCATCTATGGAGCCTGTGCTGATTTTTGGAGATGGCTACAGGGCCTGGCCAAGACTCTGTAGCCACGAGTAGTGGGGCGGTGCCAGTACAGCCTGTGCACCAACTTCCTCTCCTCCTAGCCCATCCCTAGACCCCATTGGAAGGTAAAGCATGCAGACGGGTGCCCACTAATGGGGTCTTCATGCCTGAAGATCCCATTTTGGACACCTTTAATCAGGTCTTCAGAAAATCTGGATTTAAGGGCCCTAAGGTACCAATTGGGTTCCTAATGGGCTCTTAAAAGGCTTCTTACCTCTAGTCGATAAACACCCTATATTATATATAGCAGATATTTCTTGGAAATCAAGTTAGATGATGTAAACCTAAATATAAAGGCAAATCGATGGAATGCAGGTATTCACACCATACGTACAAATGTATGCTCGGCTGTATCTTTCCTCCAATGAATGAAAGCAGTCACATGCAATTGCCCTCCTTGCATCTTATCCAAATAAAAACTCCAGAACACATATAGCTGAGGGACAGTGACCATCTCAAGGTCATCTAGTGAACATCATGGCAGACTAAGTGAGGATCTGGAAGGGCTGCCCACATACTGCATTAATAGCATGGTTTACTGCCAGATTAAAGTTAAAACAATAGCAATAAGCATACAGAACAGGAAAGGAGGAAACCCCAGTGAGCTTCTAGTGTACAAGATGGTTAATCCTTTCTCCCTCAAACTGCATTCCTACCTCTAGAAATGCCCCTGACAATTGGGGGTAGAGAGAGGAGCTTTCACCAGAACCAAAGGGAGCTAATCTTTCTCTCTTTCACTCCCTGTTTTCAGTGGCATTGCAACTGGAGAAAGGAGAGTTAAGTATTATTATTTTTTTTACTGACCTAGCTATGCTATGAAGGTAGTACACAATGGTACACAGAGGCAGCAGAAAAAATGTTAATTTTAGCTATAAACAGGTGCTAAATGTCCAAGGACATCCACAGAGTCATGTTGCATATTGTTAAGTGAATAGTTCTGTGCTTGAGTGAAAACTGGGTTAGTCAGAGGCAAGGAAGATGAAGACAAAACATCCAGAATTGTATTCGTAACACAGATTTTACTCTCACCAAATCAATGTATTTCAATAATATCCTATGCAGGCTATTATGCCTAAGTGAAAAACAAGCAAATAAAAGTTAAAAGGTTTACACAATAGATGCTGAAATGTTGCTGTTTGATGTTTTGTGCCAGTGGTTCTATACTAGCAGGGATTTTGGGGGGTGGGTGGGCATTGAGGGTGGTATTTGCTTCTTTTGCTTTTCTGTAAAACTGGAACTTGAGGACAAATAGATTTGCGACAAAAGAGGATACTTCCTTATGCCTTCACAAGGACTTCATAAGTGCGCAAGATATGGCAAAAGAGGTATTGGCTCGAAGCACTCACGGATAATTGCTCTGTCAGTGGCTATTAATGGCTGTGACTAGGATCTGTGGACATGGTGGGTTTGTCACAAACAGTTAAGATGGCCGACATCTCTTGGAAATAGCTTGCACTAGCCTAGTTCAGTTGTCCACAATGGAATGTGCATGTCTGGTCTGAATGCTCCAGGCAACATTTATAGCACTTCTCTGCTTTGCAGGAGGCCCCACAATGCTTCCAAGTTACAAAATTTGCTATATGGGACTTTGTCACACAGTACAAGATATAACAGAGCCTTGTGGCTGCTTATACAGCCCCTCTGATCCTCCTTTTGCAACAATGAGAGCAGAAATCAGGAAGTCCTCCGTATGCTATACTCTGTGTTCTTTCATGCACACTGGCAACTAAAGTTATTAAATCATGCTTTGGCGTTACCATGATATCCTGGCTTGGTCCAAAGCTGTTAACCTGCTATCATTTTCCAGCTTGAGTGAAAACGAAAACTACAGTTAGCCGGCAACTTCAGGTGATTCTTGGTTCCCTCACACCAAGGAGCATCAAAGGTTGTTTATATCCAAGCTTGTGTCATTTGTGATGACTGACAACTGTTAAGGAAACTGGAAGTGGAACAAACGAACTGTTCCATCTCATACCCCATAATATTTGATTGTAGCATCTGAGATGTTTTGAAAAGAAAGAAAGACTACATTCCCACTTGAGTTTTAATTCAGCTTCGGAACACTTTCAGAGTGAAAGAAGACATCAGGCAATTGCCAAGTAGTTTTCTTGGGGCATTAGTCAGAAAATACTTTTGCCTTGGATAATGTGGTAGGAAAATGACTATTCACTTTGCTGTTGTGTTCTCACCCTGAAGATGGACTGAAGCTGAATTAAAACTCAGGTATGACCACAGTCAAAAAGAGGAAGGAAGGAAGGAAGGAAGGAAGGAAGGAAGGAAGGAAGGAAGGAAGGAAGGAAGGAAGGAAAAGACAGATGATGATGAAGGTGATGATGAGACAAACAGATAGATAGATCTGAATGAAATCGCCTCCTTCAGAGTGAGATGGTGGAGTAAAATGGCAATTGGAAAAGGTGTGTTCGATCCACAGAGGTTCTGCACCAATCTGGATATGGCAAAAGGACTCTCTCCTGGATATTACTTCATCCTTTTCCTTACATCTTGCATAAATGAATGTGAACCTCTCACTGTTTGCGCTGGAATATGTGGATTTGTTAATATAAAAAATGTTGAAAGGTGCATTTGAGCACTCTATTTCTATTTTGAGGCTATGAGTTCTGATCCTTATGCAGCAAAAACAGCAGCACCCATATACAAGAAGAAAGCAACCAGTTGAGGGATTTCTCTCTAATATTTTTTTTTAGAAAAACCAAAGACAGAGAAAAAGAATCCAAAGACAGGGCAATCAAAAACTGTTCTTGTTCTGCATCTCCAGAATGCTGAACTGGCTGCTTGGAAGAAGAAGAAAGCTAGCGTGAAGGAGGTTTTGGTCCCAACCCACAATTTATGAGCCCAAGGGCTTTCATGCACCCAAGATGGGGCATGTGATATCTATAGACCACACGCCACACGCCACACTTGCTCTTTCTGAAGCTGGGGAATGGAAGCTACTCAGTTTCAAAGAGACAGCAAAGAGTGTATTTTTCAATACAATGGAAAGTTAGTCAATCAAAAAATACATCTGAGTGGAGCATTGAAAAGGTAAGGACCATCATGTATTTAGTTGGCACTTTCACAAACACCTGAGGACAGCCAGATCTCTCAAAAGTTCCTTTCTCCATGCTATGGGAAGGACCCCTCTTAGGATACTTGCTATGTCCCATGAATGTCACACTGTTTGAGCTCCCACCAGGTATTTAGTTTTTCATTTTTGTCCTTTAAAACAAAAGGACAGGTGAGTTTTGGTTGTATCTTGGTGGAAACAAACGTACATTGCCTCATCATTATTCTTCGATGATGACCATCTCAGAGAGAGCAAATCAGCTACATGATACTTGTCGTCCTTTAAGGCCATTTTCCCCACCTACCTTTTGCTTCCACCCGAGTTGTGCTTATTCATCTAAACAAAATGAAGTCACATATGTGTTTGTGGGAGGGGAAGGGTAAAGAAGTACCAGATAACAAAACTATAACTTGTGTCATATGATACCTTTGAAAATAAAGCAGTAAAACCATAACTTTAAAAAAAAACTGATTATGCAGTACTAGTCAGCCACTTTGCTGTATTTTTAATTCATTTCCAGCTACACAAGAGACCCTGCTTACTGAAAGAGGTGGAGGCCCAGGGAGGGGGGGGGGAATAAAGTAAAATCACTTTTTACTAGCACAAGAAAGTATCCGCTTGAGGGAGCTCCAGACTTTCCAAGGTGCTTGTGTCCTTAAGATAAAACCCCAGTGTTAACAGCAACAATCTGTCTATTGGCTTTTTGAAATCCGGAGACTAAAAGACACACTTTGGATTCACAAATCTTTTCAGAGTGGAAGCAAAACAAGTGTCAGTCTCCACAGCCAGAGATCCTATTTGATTATTTCCCTTTTGTTTTTGTTCTCCAAACTGTGACATGTAACACAAATGGGTAACGCTTTTGGGTTTTTTGCAGCTTTTCATTGTGTATTTAATAGCATTCAAAGGGCTTAAAAAAAAAAATCAGACAACTTGGCGAGAATCAGGGAAGTTAACATGGACTGAGATATTTATGGAGTTTCATTCTGTTTAAATTGTGTCATTTTCCTGTCATAGGACACCAAGGTACTGTTTGCAAATTTTAAACAGCTGAAGTCCAATTTCATATATCTAGAAACAGCTATTAAATCACAACGTCTAGGTTTTGAATGCTGAAAGACTTGACGTTTGCTGGAGAAACAAGTAATTTCCGATGGAAAATATGATGCTATGGAAAGGCATCTCTGACACCAAAGAGAAAAAGCAGAAATGGACAGTTATAATTATAAGTCACCAGTGAAATGATTTAACTGCGAGAAGTGTAAATCTCTCAGTTTACCAATGTTTAAGATTTGTACATTTTCAGTCTTAACACTGGACCACCAACCTGTGTTGTCTTCGTCTTGCTCATTTGTTTTGAAAAGGAAAATGGAATATGTTGATTTAAATTTTAATTTGAGATTAATCTTTTGCTGGGATAGCTGCGTGTTGGTCTGCCAAACACCAGATGATCAGTTGGAGAAGATGACGGTGAAGCTTCTATTGCTGCTTCACCCTACCTCCTCCATGCTACCATCCATCCTCAGTGCTTCAGCCACTGCAGTATGGAAGTCTGACTCCATCCCAGACCCTGCCAGCATACTAGTACTCAGGAAGTATGAAGAAGCTGCAGAAGTATCTTCCCCATCCTCTAATTTCAAAAGCACTGTGCACTTACGTGCTCCCACTAATTTCGGGTGTTTTCGCACTTCTCTTCCTGTCTGCTGGATGGGATGGAGCACGATCACCTAACATTGACTAGTGCTCACACTTGCAAGTGCTTGTAACTAACAGCCTGTGGCCTGCACGATCGGTAACACACTTGTGATCGATCTGGGGTCTGGTCCTCTTCAAGGCGTCGCCATCTTGTGTGCACCGCCCTCTGCAACTGTGCATGTGTCAGAGACCTTGCAATGATGAGGCTGATAGTCTACGCAGTCGCATAGTGTCCGGAAGTCAGCAGAGCCTCCACTGACCTCGCTGACCAGCAGAGGTGTGGATGGTCATTGGCTGGATGCAATCAGGTAAGTTGGAGTAAGAGTTGGTAAGCTCATAGAGCATGATTTCGTGCTCTACAGCTAGTTGATAATTAGTCAACTTCTGGGCAGGCAAGGGGTATTTCTATGCTGTAAACCCCTCCTGCAGGTCCAGATGCACTTGCCCAGATGTTCCCTAATTCTCAGTTATGAGCTGAAGTCCAAATTGGCCTCTGGATTGTGTGAAGGTACTGATTAAGTCCAATCCCTTCACACAAGCTTCCCATCATTCCCCACCCACCAATGCCTGCAAAGGCTAAGAATTAAATTTCCTAACTTTGGAGCCAGAACAAGACTCATGTGCTATGTTCACAGCTACATTTTAATCCAGCATCAGTCCACTCACAGTGACAACACACTGGCAAAGTGACAAGCCATTTGTTTCAGAAAATATAACTTTGAGTAAGATAACATGGAAGGAAAATGGGGTTATGTTTTTCCACCCTGAAAGTGGACTGAAGCTGGATTAAAATGTAGCTGTGAGCACAGCCTTGGTCCTGTTTGGACCCAATTAAACAGATCCACCAACATTTGTACTAAGGGCCTCTTAATCTGGCTCTGTCCAGTGCAGATGGAGCTCCATCAGTAGGGGGAAAGATCCTCTTGACCCACATGAATGTGTGGATGAGGAGGCCCTTTAATCCAGATCTACTGTAAGTAAAGACAGGGGCTGTGATTGACTCCCTCAAGTCATACCATTTGTAAGCTGTAACATAGAATGGTTTCCTGACTGAAATCAGGACATCTGGAAGTTTTTTTGCCCCCAAACAGACCTCTCCTGTTAATGTTTAGATGTAGTCTGTTACAGTTTTCTTTGCAAAGGAACACTAAAGCAAACCAGTGCACTCTCTTTTCTGTTTTCCTTTGCAGGAACATGTCTTCCCAGGTACCTAGCCCAGAAAATCCACATTATCTAACCCAGAAAATGTGGAAAGAAAACAGCTGATTTGTTTGCGCATCCTGAAGGTTGATCAAAGATGGACTAAAACTGTGATTTTTCATCTGAGAGAAAATATTAGAGGACTACTTCATGTCATGGAGACCGGCAGGATGTCTCTAAAGGTCATTTGCAGAGATTCAAGAGCAGATGGAGATTTTGCTTTTGTCTTCTGTTTGCAAATGCCCAGAAGCAATTGGTAGGCCACTTTGTGAAACAGGATGCGGGACTAGATGGGCTATGGCTGGATCCAGCAGGGCTCCTTGCTCCTCTTATGCTCTTTTGTTCTTATGTCATAAAGAAAGGATACTAGTGGCTTAAGGGGGAGGGAATGCATTTTCTTCTCAAGGAGAGGCTTGTCTCACCCCCTCATTAGAAGAGCATGCAGGGAATATGCACACAGCTGCACACAATCACTTCATGAAGAAAGCAAGGGAAATTTGAGTCATTTACATTTCTTGACTTGCAGTCTCTCTGAAGATATAAAGCAACCCAGTATCTTTCAGAGTAAATGGATGCCCCCCGCCCCCGGCTATATTTAGGCCTGAATAATTTTTATTTTTGACCTTTTGTAACTTTGAAATTCTGCATATGACCATCTGAGAGCCCTTGATTTAATTGGACACCTAGGTCTATAATACTGATGCAATAGGACAGTGCAGTGAGCTCAAGAACTGAACCAGGATTATTCTGTGTGCTTCTCCATTATAAAAGACTGATCTGTAAAGTCTTCTAGTGGAGTTTATTATATTGGTTGGAAATCTTATGGACTCAATCCAATTATGTTAAAGAAGTGCATGTTTTTTGTCACATCCTTTTATTCACAACCAGGTCGCCAGCTGATGAACCAGATTTCAGAATCCAAAACTATTCTTACTAAATGATTTTTTAGCTTTGAATATTGGAATAGAAGAACAAAAATGATCTTTTAGTGGTGGTAACCCAACAATGTATAGTGCAGTGGTTCCCAAAGTTGTCTGGGCTACGACCCATCTAATATAAGTTTACCAACTCGGGACCCACCTCTAGGAAATTTAACCGTTACCAATATGAATAAAGGCTCGGTCGGTTGGTGTGTCGTTCTACAGGCAGGGCCCACTCAATATTCGCTCGCGACCCACCAGTGGGTCGCGACCCATAGTTTGGGAAACCCTGGTATAGTGTGTAATTGGAAATATGCCTTGAATCTGACTAAAGCACAATGGTATAGAACAGTATGGAGACTCATGATGAATAAATATCTTTCAGTGAAATATTTGAGACTGGAGGGAGTTGATAATATTCAACAATTTAGACTTATCTAGAACCTGTGCATTGAAGAACTGAACAGGAGATTTTTCCTAGATTCTGCTGAAAAGATATTCTAAACAGGTGATTAATGTACGGATGGTGCTTAAGGCCCCAATGTAAGATTTTGCTTTTTTCAAATAGGGTACAGGTGATCAGATCGAAGGGTACACTTGGATTAGGGCATTTTTTCTTTCATTTTGTTTGTATGTTCCTTATGGTTTGTATGGTTTGTGTTTCGCTTTGGGTGCCTTTTGTTGTTATTTAATATTATAAAATATAAAATTTAATATAAAATTTATATAACAAAAACAGATAAAAACAGATTTCAGAATCAGTAAAGACAGGTTGGAAACAGTGGTGAACTACACATAGTAAGCTACCAAAGTGTCTATTTGTAAATCAAAACACTCTGACATGAAGGGTTTTGTTTCTTCAAAGGTACAAATATACTTGGCTATATATTTTCGTGTTGTCAAACCTCAGCAGATATAAACATAAGAATAAAATTACAAATGCAGTTAGTTCCACGAACCTCAGTACCGTATACAATAGAGGCAACATACAATGGTGCATCTTCAGCAAGTGGTATGGAACTGGTCTGTGCAAATAATATGCAAGTCACCAAATTGAATTGCTTTAGATGGCATCACAATCCTTGACTCATCGGAAATTATTGTTAATATGAACTACTTGGGTATTTGCATATCGTTTGTAAAGACCAGTACCACACAACCATATTCTTATTCTTATTATTAATTTTATAATTTTGCAATTCCAATTTCTAAAAGAAATCTCTTCCTCCCAACCCCCTATTTACATATCTTTTTTTTTTCAAACAACAGAACAAATTCATTCACAGTTTCTCTCATTGGTTCACTCCCCTTTTTTGTGGACAAAAATTAATTACTGTCATCCACTTAGCTCTAATATTCTGCCTTCTTTTTAAGACTTGATACTCTCTTTTCGTGAAATAGTTCAAATTTCATTTGATTATAAACATAGTCCCACCATTTTGATATTTTCAATTTTATTTTCTCTCTCCACCCTAGCACTATTACTGGCTGCAGTGTCAAAGTTAACTGTTCCAAAATTCCCTAAGCCTCACCTATTATATGCACATTATCTTATGTTTTCAATATACAGCCTTGTCTGGTCCAGTTTACTATATAATCTGGCATCTCAATATCTACACATATATCCCAAAACTTCTTTACTTCTTCACACTCCCACTACAGACGAATATATAAATTCCTTTAACCTCCCCACAATGCCAACATCTCAAACTCACATTTGTTTTTATGTATGTTATCTGGCATGGGTTCAGATTTATATAGCATTTATAAATGACTTTCATTTTCTGTTCTTTAATCCTAATATATTTATTTCACACAACTATATTATTGCACCTTGTACATGTTGTCCTTATTTTGTACTGTATTAAGATTTGTGGAAATGCATGTGTCATTTTATACTTATGTTTATATTTGCCTAGTTT
This sequence comes from Aspidoscelis tigris stejnegeri, assembly GCA_023333525.1. Lineage (NCBI taxonomy): Eukaryota > Metazoa > Chordata > Lepidosauria > Squamata > Teiidae > Aspidoscelis > Aspidoscelis tigris. The sequence continues at coordinate 91,333,727 of JALMGA010000004.1, forward strand.
TGAAAATAGGAAAAATATACAGAAATATACTGTATCTGTACCATTGAAGTGATTAAGCCCTACATTTCAGAGTGTTTTAACTATTTACAAATAGATCCTTTTGTTGCCTTCTGTATATCTTTGGATCAATTATTTTCATGGCCTTCTGGTTGATATACACACCTAGTGCCTTGCCTTCATTTGTTTTATTACCTAGAACTGCATCTGTGAAGATTGGGATTTCACCGTATCAACTACATTACACTAGCTTTTTCATCAAGAGTTTGACACATAGGGAAGATGGGTAAATGGTTTCATTTAAACAAAAGTCTAGTTACCTCATTTCTTGGAAGGATGCTAAGTAGAACTCTGCATATTGACTACATGAAAATATGGATGCCTGGTTCTTATCCTGTAGTTCTCCTTATTTTAGCAGCTCAAGTAATATATTTTGACCCACTGAGTACAGTGGTTAGAATAGTCTTCTGAAGAAGTTCAGCAGTTTTAATTTCAGAATCATACATTGTTTTAGAGGTCAAACATGGTATGCCCATTAAAAGAATTATTGTCAGAATATGTCAGAATGAAAACCACCTGTCTTAGCTGATTGTACAAGTCTGAATGAAATCAAGTTGAAAAATACATTTTTACCTGTGATGTTCCTAGTATTGACTTCATGATTAACAATATCAAAACTCTGGTTATTTTCAGTTGGTGGTTTGTTGAAATTCCCCATGAACTTTCCGGGGCTAACCATACATATTAATAGCTATGTTCCTCAAAAATACACACAAATGCTGGGAAAGATCTGTCTCATGAAAGACCCATTCAAGGAAAGCCTTTGAAAATGTGATATTAAATGTAATATTGGAATGTAATTCCAAACAGCAGCTGTGATCTACTTCACCCATAATGAGAACATGCAATCAGTCATGAGTTCGTGCTCCGGAATGGCTTGTGGATTTAACTTTCTGCGTTGAGGAGATGAGTCAAGGATACTATCTGGCCAGAAAAAAGCAAGGTCTCTCACTGCCTGACATTATCCACAACATGGGGTGCACAAGCTGTCCTTGGCAGACTTGCTTATAGGGCTTCTTTACCCATAGATATTGTCCTAACTCTTTACCATTTATATGGTCAAAACAAGCAAGCAAAAACAAATCTATCTACATATATAGCAGAACGTGAGCCGAACCTTAGCTCACAGGAGCAACAAAGAAAGGCGTTAACATCTTAGGCCCTTCCCACACTATGTGGCTATTCTAGCCCACGTGGCATGGGACAGTGGTCACAGGCCACACTGGAGTGGACTAGCAGTAGCCTGCTCCAAGAGCTATCTGCATGTGGACAGCCTGTGAGGCACACCCTGTACCACTGCTTCCAAAGAGCCCTCAGAGGCCTCATGTAGACTGCAAAGGCTGGGAATGAAATGTCTACACTGTTGTGCATGGAGCATCCAATGTGGACAAAGCATAATGGAGAGAAGAACCTGTCATATTCCACACTAGAATGTTAAATGGCAGATCTATGTTCTGGAATGTATTTCATAATAAAAGTAAGTGCAGAAAGGCTCTTAGAACGTACCTATATGTGAACAACCTATATTAAAAACCAGATGAAACACCTGGAAGCTGGGGAATATAGACTAAGTACATTCATTTTCCTTATAAGGCAGTCTCTTTACCCTGTCCATCCATTTGTCCATCCATCTGTCTGTCCATCTGTCCATCCATCCATCCATCCATCCATCCATCCATCCGTCCGTCCGTCCGTCCGTCCGTCCGTCCGTCCGTCCGTCCGTCCGTCCATCCATCTATCTATCCATCCAGTTTTACACAGAGATCTAATGAATTCAAGTGACCTAAGGTATTGCTAAAAAGAAAGGGAAAGGACCTACCTGTTCATTGAGCTGCAAACTAAGATTACCTGGATAATTGCCAATTATGCTTTTATGCAATCTGTCTGGGACAAAACAAGACCCTGGGCAAACAAATCCAAATCAGTATATAGAATGCATATCTCTGACTGAGGGCACCTGAGTTAAGTGTCTTAAGCTAGAGGCATACGTACTATCTGGGCCTTTTTGCACTTATTTTTTTATTTATACATCTAGAAATATTATCGTGCATGACAATGCCATCATTCAAAAGTACCTTTTTTACCTCTGGATACCTAGGAGGTACGGCTAGCAAATGACTATGCACCAGATGCACCAGCTTCCTATCCCAAAAGCTGCCAAAGCAACTGAACCATCACTGCAGGGCAGCTTAACTGGTCTAAGGGCAACAATTTGGTGGTTGCCTTGCTCCCATGCCAGTCATATGACCCAGCTCCCAACAGTAGAAGCATTCTAGCTGTTGCAAAGGGGGTGAAAGGGATCGTTGGGGATTTGTCCAAGGCTTGTCTGGCTTCCACTGCCACCATTCAGCCTTGAGAAGGCTACTAGAATGGATGCCTAAATGGATGTCTCTTCAGGTCGGAGAGATTCAGGATGCCCGTAAAGCCATCTGCAGGGAGTTAAGAGCAAATGAAGGTTTTGCCTTTGACTTCTGCTTGAGATACCCAGAAGCAATTAGTGAGCCACTGTGGGAGACAGGATGCTGGATTAGTTGGGCTGTGGCCTGATCCAGCAGAGCTCTTCTTATATCCTTATATAGATGTAGCCAGAGACAAGCAATAAGAACTTCCTCTAAGTGGGTCTCCCCATGGTAAGGATACTGCAAGGCAAACACGAGTTCGCCTCGCAAGAGTCCCCATGCAAAGCCCTAAAAACTGTTTTTGCCCTGAATTATGGGGCAAGAACAGGTTATCCTGGGGGCATGGGGACACTCCTGGGTTATGATCGCAGCATTAGCGGACAGGGTTTCGCTGTCCCTACCGCTAATGCTGTGATCACAACTGCGATCACAACCCCACCCCACCCCCTTCCCTGAGTGCTTAATTGCCCAGGTAAGGGCTTGATTTACTCTAAACGATCACCTGACAGCTGCCCTGCAGTCAGCTGAGCAACTGTCAAGAGGTTATAGGGGCAGACATGTGCACAAACAGAGCTTTCGCATCTGTTTTAATCATCCTACCAGAGCTGTGCCCTGCTCTTGACAGCCCCTATACCTTCCTCACAGCTGCTCAGCTGACTATAGGGCAGCTGTCAGGTGATCGTTTGGGGTAAATCAAGCCCTTACTTGGGCAATTAAGTGCTCAGGCAAGGGGGGGTGGGGTGGAGAAAACCATGGCATCCCGATGCAGGAACTTACCATGGTTTTCATGGGGACTCCTTAATACGAATTAAGATTTGCATTAAGGCTGCCTCGAATCCACCGTGAGGCAGTGACAGCCCCATGGGGATGAGCCCTAAATGTTTTATGTGTCAGTCTTTTTGTTTAACCTTGTTTGTTAGCTGCTATGTTTGGCATATTTACATACCAGGAAAACATCCTCACAGGCGAATGATATCTGGTGTGCTAATAGCTCAGCCAGAGAGGCTGAAGATGAAATTTAAATGAGATGTTGGGCACAGGTATGTTCTTTTGCCAACTGGCATCACACTGAAACTGAGCTGGAGGCCTAAATCAATACCCTCCATGCAGTTTTCCTTAAAAGTCATAAACAAAAATCATGTCAGTAACATACTGACAAAAGTGAAAAGAAAGCTAAGAACAAAGATTTAACCGAATTGAAAAAACTGGGAACAGAAAAGGAAAAAAAATACACACTTTCTTTATCACCTTGTCTCCATTGCATTGTCAGAACTTTGGCAGTTTATCTGTTTGTTAAAAGACAGGTTAAAATATTTTGCTTTTAGTATATGCCCCAGTTTTAACAGTCGCACTGCTGAATATATGTTCCAGCCTTGTGAGAAAACAATTTTCTCCCTGCTTATTTCTAGTTTTCCTTTTCCTTCATCTTCCAAGTTTTTTATTTTCTATTCAAGTGTATTGCTACAGTACTGAATTATGGTCATAAACATCTTCTGCTTCTTTGTGTTTTCTCAAATAGGAAAGTACAAGGAAGGGTGTTTTTCCACTGTCACTAGAAGTACCCATTAAGACATTAATGTACCCACTAATGGGTACTTAATGGGTACTTATAGTGACAGTGGAAAAACACCCAAAGATTTTTTTAAAAAAATCATAGCAGTTTTCCCGGGTCAAGGCAAATAAAATCTCCTCCTTCACACCCAGAGAATAAAAATAAAAGATAAGGAAAACATGAAGAGTTTTAATTGATGATCCTAAAGTCCCATTTCCTCAACCTTCTGTGTTATTTGTGGATGTTCCACCCTCCATTTGGACTTTCCTAAATGTAAAGTCCTCAAATAGAATGGATAGAAATGAAAAGGTGTCAACAGTCAGACCTCAAGATGGAATGAAGAAGGTTTAAAGATGTTACCATGGCCAGAGTGACAGGCCTCATTCCGACTGGTCATATTTTAATCCTGATTTTTTAAAATTAGCAGCAAGGACTGTTTATGGGTATCTCAACTGTCACCTTATAATGCAGGCTGGCATGGGAGAAACCCCCTCCCCGCTCTCTTATTTATTTATTTATTTATTTATTTATTTATTTATTTATTTATTTATTTATTTATTTATTTATTTATTTATTTACATTTATATCCCACCCCATACCCGAAGGTCTCTGGGCGGGTTACAACAGATTAAAATAGAATATACATTAAAAGACATTAAAAGTTCAACAAATATAAAACAGTATACAATATGTTTAAAATAATAGCGTCTGTACTGAGGGGGAACATAAACAGCTTAGCCAAAGGCCAGGGTAAAGAGGTGCGTCTTCACTGCCCTCCTAAAGGTATATAGGGAAGGGGCATGACGCACCTCGAGGGGGAGGCTATTCCATAGTCTGGGGGCCATCACAGAGAAGGCCCTCTCCCGGGTGCCCACCAACCTCACTGTTAAAGGTGGTGGGACAACCAGGAGGGCCTCACCGCTTGATCTTAAGGCACGGGCAGGTCGATATGGGAGAAGGCGTTCCTTTAGATATTTGGGGCCCAAGTCATTTAGGGCCTTGTATGTTAGAGTCAAAACCTTGAATTGGGCTCGGTAGCGAATTGGCAGCCAGTGCAATTCTTTTAACACCGGTGTGATGTGCATCCAGCTAGATGTTCCGGTCAGCGCTCTAGCGGCTGCATTTTGCACTAGCTGCAATTTCCAAACCGTCTTCAAGGGTAGCCCCATGTAGAGTGCATTACAGTAGTCCAATCTAGAGGTTACCAGAGCATGGGTAACTGTGGCCAAGACATCTCTATCCAGAAGAGGCTTCAGTTGACGGACTAGCCGTAGTTGGGAGTAGGAACTCCTGGCCACAGCCTCCACCTGTGCTTCAAGTGTTAGCGTGGAATCCAGGAGAACCCCCAAGTTGCGCACCTGTCCCTTCCAGGGCATTGCAACCCCATCAAGGACAGGGTATCTCCCAACTACACGGACCCGAGACCCTGTGACACACAGCACCTCTGTCTTGTCTGGATTCAGTTTCAATTTATTCACCCTCATCCAGCCCATTATCGCCTCCAGACACCTGTCAAGGACTTCAACTGCCTCTCCTGATTCAGATGGTACAGAGAGATAGAGCTGGGTATCATCTGCATACTGATGGCACCCAATTCCAAATCTCCTGATGACCTCTCCCAACGGCTTCATATAGATGTTAAATAGCATGGGAGATAAGAACGATCCCTGAGGGACCCCACAGGTGAGTTCCCAGGGAGACGAAACAGTATCTCCCACAACCACTATCTGGGATCTATATTGGAGATAGGAGCAGAACCAGTGCCAAGCATTGCCTCTCACTCCTAAACTCCATAGCCTCTCCAAAAGGATACCATGGTCAATGGTATCAAAAGCCACTGAGAGGTCCAGGAGAACCAACAGGGTAGCGTTCCCCCTGTCTCTCTCCCGGAGAAGGTCATCAACCAGGGCGACCAGGGCAGTTTCCGTGCCATGACCGGGCCTGAAGCCAGATTGAAATGGATCTAGATAATCAGCTTCTTCCAAGCATGCCTGCAGTTGAACGGCGACAGCCCTCTACAGAACCTTGCCAAGAAAAGGTATATTGGCCACCGGGCGATAGTTGTTTAAGTCTTCCGGATCCAGAGAGGCCCTCTTCAGGAGGGGACGCACCACAGCCTGTTTCAAGGCCAATGGGACCACCCCCTCCCTCAGAGATGCATTCACTACCTCCTGGATCCACCCGGTCATACCTTCTCGGCTAGTCTTTATCAGCCATGAAGGGCAAGGATCCAGAGAGCATGTCGTCGGCCGCACCCCTGCAAGCAGCTTGTCCACATCCTCAGGTTGCAACAATTGAAACTGATCCAACCAAACGGGACTTGACAGTTCTCTGGACGCCTCGTCTAGACTCTGTCCAATTGTGACATCCAATCCCCTACGAATCTGGGTGACTTTGTCCTCAAAGTGCTTTGCAAATTTGTCACAGCAGATATTGCTTGGCCCTGGCTCATGCTTCTTTGAGCTTGATTTTATGAGGCCATTTACTATTCTGAAAAGCTCTGCTGGATGGCTACTTGAGGATGCAATGTTGGTGGAGAAAAAGTTCTTTTTCGCCGCCATCACCGCCACATGGTAGGCACAATAGTGTGCTCTAACCCGTGTTCGGTCAGATTCGCAGCCGGATTTACGCCACCTGCGCTCTAGCCGTCGACCTTCCTGTTTCATAGCCCGTAGTTCCGTGGAGTACCAAGGAGCTTTTCGGGCTCCACAAGCATGCCGAGGGCACTTGGGAGCGATCGTGTCAATAGCCCTGGTCATCTCCTGATTCCAGAGAGAAACCAGGGCCTCGACATGTGCGCCAGTCATACCAACCGGAAAATCCCCCAGAGCATTCAAGAATCGCTTAGATTCCATAAGTCTCTGGGGGCGGACCATCTCAACAGGTCCCACTTCCCCACAGAGGGAAGTTGCCATAGTAAGCCCAAACCTCACCAGCGAATGATCCGTCCATGACAACGGGCTGACAGTCAGCCCTCCTATCAACGGATACTCACCAGTCCGCACCATCATACCTTAATAGAGGGTGAGCAATTAAAACCACACTCCCTATATAAGCCTGTCCATATGGAGTCCTTTGGCAGCAATTCTGTGACAGCCTGGGCTGGGTGCTGGTGGGGCAGATTTCCCATTGCATTTCTCCTCCCTCCCTCCTCTTTTTCTTCCTCCTTCCCCAGGAGCCCCAGGAACAACCACAGGAACACAGCGGCGACAGTGGGGGGCTTTAACTAGGGGAGCCGACAATTGCACTGCACCATGATGGCGGCTCAGTGCAAAAGTTGGGCAAACCACGGCTTATGATTGGATCAAGGGGAAACTGTAGAGAACACCCCTAAAAGCATGGCTCCCCCCAAAAACCCGGGTGCGTTCCCATTGATAAATATTCGGATTATTCCAGGATTCAGCAGTGAGTCCTCTTATAATCTGAATAGGGATTCCCTGGATATTTGGACCTTTAGTCCACAGAAACCGGGGATCCATACCAAAGTGTTGGGATGAGGGGGAGAGGGTTTGAGCTAAATTCGAGCTGGACTAAATGACCAGTTGAAACATGGTCATAATGTGTGGCACTTGGGTTCCCAACCCTTCTCCAATCTACCTTTTCCAGCACATACTTTTTAGGTGGAAATCTGCAATTACCTCCATGCAGAACTCTGGGGATATTCCCACATGACACATCCGCACCACATGGAATTGTGTCTATACCTGAAGTGGCTCCACATGTGCCAATGTCCCCCATGCATATAGTGATAGATAGTTTTTTTACAAGCAGCAGGGCTTAGTTAGACCTGCATGCTCCATCCACACCTCTTCTGGGTGGAAGCAATTAGAATGGAGTGTGTGACCAGCATGGGAGATGGGGCTGTGCGCTCTGTCACCCAGTCACCGCAGCAACTGTGACACACATGTAAGGTGGTGCCATTGCCACAGCACCACAATTGCCTCCTTAATGTAGGGGATTTGCACTTAGCTGGCATGTAGTTAAGTGCTAGCTAAGTTTCAAATGGTCTGGACATCCCAGGGTCCAAAATATTCCACAACATTGTCCTAGGGAAGTTGAAGTGCGAAAAGGCCCTTGGAGAAAAAGGAGGGCCAGACTGGTGTGTGAACAATCGTACCCCGAAGCCTTCTCTATCTAAGGTGCCCATTTTGTTACACCTCAACACAGGCTATGTCTGCATCTAGCAATGAAGAAAACTCAGTGCAGGATAGTATTTTTTTAATGTCAGTGCAAGTAAGAGAATTAGCATTAGAGAATGGTAGGCATTGCAGGTCTGGGTGTTCCAAAGATATTTATCCATTCCATCTCTGTTCACCTTTAGTTACTGTACCAGTTTGGTCTAGTGGTTAGGGAGCTGGACTCTTATCTGGGAATATCGGGTTCGATTCCGCCCTCTCCCACGAAGCCAGGTGGGTGACCGTGGGCTAGTCACAGCTCTCCTCTGAGCTCTCACAGCCTCACCTACCTCATAGGGTGTTCTGTTGTGGGAAGAAGAGTAGAAAAGCTTTCTCAGCCACTTTGAGTCCCCTCAAATGGATGAAAAAAGTGGGGTAGAAGAGCCAACTCTTCTTCTTCTGTTAAGTCTTGTGTTCTGCAGCTGGCTAGACAGTGAGTCACTGGAGGTAGAATAGTGAGGGGAAATTGGATAGATTGAGCAGATTGCAACTCTCCTGGCTTTCCAAAAAGCCACAAACAGCTTATTGGCAGGAGAAAGTTTTCACATACAAAAAGGGGTGTGTGTGGAGATCTTGCTTGAACTGCACTCTAAACAGTTATCAGTTTACACATTAAATAGGAATCATAAGAGAAATATGGCAACATTTTTTGAAAAAAAGTCCTTTACCCTTATCAGATAGCCTCCCATCAACCAGGGAGGTAGTGTTCCTCTTGTGAGTCTTAATAAATGGGAACATTTACTATGTTTCTATGGCAATTCCTTGGGTGGGGTTGGGGGGAGATAAACCTTTCAAGTATTTATGTATGTCATCTTGTATCCTTTCATTAGGAGTAAAAAGCCACTTAGAAGTAAGGCCCTTTCTTTGCAATAGTGCACCAAAAAGACATTTCCAGAAAGCTTCCATTACTGTTGTAATTTGTTGCTATAATGTGCCCTGGATCTTTAATTTGTAGATAAAAATTGAAATAATAAGCAAATGCGGTAACCAAGTGCTGAAAAAAAAGGTGGAATGAAAGGATCTGGAAGCAACAATATCCTGCTTCTAAGTTTCAGCTTTCTCACCAATAACTGGAGGATGTTAATTAATGTTGTGTCATTTTGCTCTATTATCTGAAGCTGTATACATATATATTGCATGATACTAAATGCAGCCCAAACCTCACACTGTCATCATTAATATGAATGAACACCCCTGCTAGGAGAACAGACTGGATGTTAAAAAGAGATTTTTAAAAGAATTGGTCTGGCAACCAATCTATTAAGAAGCGTTCGTTCAGTGAATGCAACATTCTTGTCTGAATCTGTCAGGGGAAACTTTGTGAGGATTATGAGGAAACCAGCCATATTTCCTCAGGCTCTGCCCTATTGTCAGAGGCTGGGGTAGGTAGCTATCAGTCTTATATCTAGGTTTTTATTTGGGTATCTAAGAAGCTGGCAAAGAAATGGCCTTTGGTGTGATCCAAAAAGAACCTAGTTTAAAGATAGTCCAAATGATTTCCTTGCTGAGAAGAATATAACTGAACTAGAGAATAGGAAGTCCAGCTGCAGTGTTTAAATATTTAGCATGATGACACTAAGCTTCCTAATGCCATTTTTGGATGAAAAGCAACCCCTCCATGCCCTTTCTTTTAGTTAAGGAATCTTTGAACAACTTATCTGTCTGAATTAGGACCTAAATAAAAATAATCTCTGAATGTTTGCAATACATTTTCATCTCAATCTATTACCCCCTTGATTATTTTTAGGGAAAGCAATGTTAAGCTAATAGTTTGTAAAGTGTTGATATCTTAATAAAACTGCAGTCCTGACAGGCAAAGAATGAGTGGTCCTTTCAAAAGTTAAGAAAACAGATGAATATTCCAACTTCTGTTTCAAGTAAGTATGAATCTGGTTTTAGCTTAGAATTTCTTAAAAACATTGTGTACAAAAAGAAGAAAATAATTTAGCATTTGAAATGAGCTGTAATAGCTACATACATTGTGTTATCGTGCACCTTTACTTCATGTTCATAACCAAATCAGCAATAGTTCATCAACATTTGTTTCTAATTCTGTAAAAGCATAACAATATAGAGTTCCTCAGGTTATTCTCTTGGCAGTGATTTGGAAACAGCAAAATATGGAGTTCTTTGATGGGAACAAGGATGGGGTGGGAGATGGTATGGTTAGAAGCCTTTCTTTGATCTAAAGCTGTGTTTAGACATATCAAAAAGGTTGCCTCAGAGATGTCTCAGAGGTGCCTAAGAGAGACAATGTTTGGACCCTGTATTCCCAAACCTTCCCTAATCCACTCTCTATAGCACCAAATGTTCAGAAGAGGGGCAGACTCCTGCGTGAACCATTCCACCTTGAAGCTTTCTCAGAGGCATCTCAGATATGTGTCTGGCCACAGTCTAAGTTAAACATGTTTGGGGTCAGCAGTAACAAAGTGGGACTTCCCACTACAGAATCCCCTACCATCATCTCCTGTCCCCATTCCACAGTCTGCTACTGCAAAATACAAAAGTGGCTTGCCTTTGCTTCCTCCTACAGCCCTGATATTTTGTCCTTAGTCTTAAGGCCTAACTATCTCAGGGTGCGTCTTCATGGCATAGTTATCTCGAATTCAAAACGTTTTGAGTTTGCGCAGTTCAGACGGCACTTCGGATTAACACGGTATTTCCGTGTTAAAGGACGTTATCCCGATTAGAAATAAATCCTGATCTCAACAGGTCTCACTCCGGATCGTGCGTCGATACGTGTTTCCTTTTTAACTGTGTGGACAGTATCGTTCCGGGATGCGATTCAGTGTTAAGGCTGTCCCGCCCCCCCAATCGCACTGTAACCAATGGCTGAACGTATTAGAAGCACGTCATGTTTAGGGTTTCCTTCATTGAAAAAATCCACCCTCAAACACCCACTATAAACCTCCAGTCCTTAAAGCTGAAACACTGTATCAATCTAAGCACTTCACACCTTAAAAACAATGTTGCAATTTTGCGCAATTTCAGACCTTTGAAGGTTCGGAACAGTCGCTTTCAGCCCCCTTAAGGGTGAGAAGGCTTGTCAGCCACTTAGTCCCTTGAAGGGTGAAAACAGAATGTCAACCGCTTTGAGCCCCCTCTAGGCTACTTTGCCTCTGCCTGTGGTCACACCTAAGGTTTAATCCAGTTTCAGTTCACTTTCAGAGTGAGAGAATACACCAGCAAACTGACAAGCTGGTTTTCTTTCAGGGTTAATAACTCAGAAAATCCACCTTTAGACTAGATAATGTGGAAAGAAAACTACTGGTCACTTTGCTGATGTGTTCTCTCACTCTGAAGGTGGAGTGAAGCTAGATTAAACCTTAGGTGTGACCACAAGCCAAGGTTTTAATCCAGCTTCGGTCCCTGTGAGGTGGGGGGGTGGAGTTCCTTCCCGGCCACGGGGGGAAGAGCAAGCGAGGAGCCCCCTTCGCCCTCTTATCCACCCCTTGGCTCTCCTCCTCTGCGGGGCAAAGTGGCGGCAAAGCGGGGGAAAAGCGGCGGCGGAGCCCCAGGGAGAAGCCGCTAGCGCCGCAGCGCCACAGCGCCTGGATGAATGGATGGATGGATGGATGGATGGATGGATGGATGGATGGATGGATGGATGGATGCCACCGCTGCCGCCTCCGCCGCCGGCTGCTCTTCCCTCGGCGCCAGGCTGGAAGGAAGGAAGGAAGGAAGGAAGGAAGGAAGGAAGGAAGGAAGGAAGGAAGGAAGGAAGGAAGGAAGGAAGGAAGGAAGGAAGGAAGGAAGGAAGGAAGGAAGGAAGGAAGGAAGGATGCACTTGCTGAAGTTCCATCCTTTGCACAACTGTTAAAAAAAGATAGGAACCTTGACTTGGATTTCTATACCTCTTTATAATAATGCTACCCCATACCAAACCTCCCAGAAGGAGAAGGAATTGGCATTTCTCACCCATTTAAGGTGACTCAAAGAGGCTGACAAAGCTTCCATTCTTCACCCCACAACAGATGCCCTGTAAGAGCTGTGACTAGCCCAAGGCCACTGAGCTGGCTTCACGGAGGAGGAGGAAGAAGAGTTGGCTTTTTTACCCCACTTTTCTCACCCATTTAAGGAGGCTCAAAGCTGCTGACAAACCTCCTCCCCACACCCTGTGAGAGCTCAGAAGAGAGCCATGACTAACAACACTTCTGCTTGACTAAATGGCCAAGCACCAGAGCATGAGAGTGTTTTAAAGATCTCATGTGGGCAGCATTTTCATACAGTTAAAAAAAGAAGTGTCTTTTTTTGCCTTCTGCCCCAGATTGGGCATCCTTTGTTTGTGGGTGGCAGTGCCATGCAAGCCCAGGAGGAGTGGGTGGTGATGCAATGGGAGGCCAGGGGCAGCCTGCTTCAGGATGGGAAGTGGAATCTAATCTGGAATTCCCAGATAAGATTCCAGTTGCCAGGATATTAGGGCAAAGCGGACCATGGATAGGTGACCACTAGGAAATCCAATAGGGCAGGATCAATCATGTCCCAAAATCCTGCACCGCACTACCAGGCCTGGCCATGGGTCAATAAAGTTCTGTGCATGGGGAAAGTTCTGATCTCTGTTACTTTCAGAATGAGAGAATATGTGGTCACACCTAAGGTTTAATCCACTTTCAGTCCACTTTCAGAGTGAGAGAATATATCAGCAAAGTGGCAAGCTGTTTTCTTTTAGGGTAAAATTCACCTCTGGGAGAGATAATGTGGAAAGAAAATTACTGGTCACTTTGCTCATGTTTTCTCGCTCTGAGGGTGGACTAAAGAAACAGCTTTTTCCTCCCCACATTCAGGCAAAGTTATGGCTTTAATATGTTTAATATGAACACATTAAAACCAATGTGTTGTGACCCGCACTGAGAGCCTTGTGTATAGAGTGGGATAAAAATATGAATGAATGACACCCCACCACATCCACCCTATGCCTCTTTAATGTTTAAAGCCCCGGTCCTTTGATACAGAGCTGTATTGAAATTGCGGAAATTTGCAACATTGATAATCAGGAGTGTACCATATACACCGGCTTCGGGAGGGTGGGAGACGTGAGATGCTCATGCAATGTCTCCCACCCCCCAGATACCCCCCCTTCCTCTCTCTCTTTGGGAAAGGGGGGGCTTCTTAGGAACCCCTCCCTCTCTCCTCTCTCTTTTTGGGAAAGGGGGGCTTCTCAGATACCCCTCCTTCCTTCCTCCCTCTCTCTTTTTGGGAAAGGGGGGCTTCTCTCACTTTAGAATCCCGTCTGTGCAAGGACGACACCCCCCCTTTGCTAGTCCCCCCCAAGACTCTTTTCCTTGGTGCCTTAGCAATGCCTCCCTTCCCCTCCCCACCCCCACCCAGCTGCTGCTGCCCCCTCTCCCCCCATCCTCATCTTCCTCATGCCGCAGCGCCTGGATGAATGGATGGATGGATGGATGGATGGATGGATGGATGGATGGATGGATGGATGGATGGATGGATGGATGGATGGATGGATGGATGGATGCTGCTGCTGCTGCTGCTGGGAAGGGGGAGGGTGGACTGGGCAGGGAATTCCCGGCGGAGCATGACGCAAAGAGAAGGGAGGGTGGGATCCTGGCAGGGAAAACCAATCACAGGAGAGAGTGTGGGCAATGGGCAGGAGGACAATGCTGCCGTGTGGACTCCGAGTATTGATCCCGCGTTAAGGCTGCCATCGGAACCGGATCAACTTGCAAGTCGTCTGGACAGCTTTGTTCCGTTTCTTTTATTTCGAATTCTTTAAACTGAAATAACACATGCCATGAAGACGCGCCCTCAGACTCTATGCATTGTCAGCAGAAGGCCCGAGCAGGTCCCCATTTTGAAGGCAAGTTAAGAAGGCATGAATTCTATATTCTTCTCATAACTTTCAACATCAGACATGTTGCCTTTAAGCTTTCCATCTACATGGCATAAAATATCCATGCTTTGTACAGTCTTTTAAAGGCACCAAACGTATCCCCTGGATATTACAGTGTTAAGAGCAAAGTGGATTCTGCCTAGTTCTGCCACCATCTCCTTCCGTAAGTCAGTCATTCCAGTGGACAGGTGTGGTGACCCCACACGCCTCTCCCCTACTTGTCCTCCACAGAGTAACACAGTCTGGAAGCAAGCTGCAAAGCACCATGGGGCCCCCTGGGTTCCCTGCAAGTCATGCACCCTCTCTGGCATCCTGCTTTATCAGCCCTGAATACAGGCTTCCCTTAAAAGCAGCAAATAGACTCTTCTCTATAGGAAAACACTCCAAGTTTATTGTTATAACAACTGAAAAGAATTAAGAAGCAAGCTTAACGTCAGCTCTAATGTCCTTAATGGTTTGAAATGAAAAATTACTCCTTTGTGATCCCCTCTTAGGCTCCAGTAGCCCAACTGAAGAAATTAGCTCTTGGTAAATTCAGCGTTTGAGTCTTTAGTCCGTTTCCCTTTCAGTCTCTTTGTCCAAGAAAAGAGAACAGATGCACACACTTAGAGTAACGCCCCTTGATCCTCCTCTAACCAGATGAGAGACGTGGAAGCTGCTCCTGCAAGCTCCTATATAGTCCTTGATCTCTGGTTGCCATTGGTCCTCTTTGGCGGGCGGGCGGGCACAGCTCTGGCTGGCCGACACGCCTCCACTGTCACTCAAAGCCCTCCGCAAGCCTGCGAAATCACCACCTAGCTTCCTGGTTTGCCCGAGAATGCCACAACAGGAGTAGAGGGTGCAACAGCCAGATGATCATATAGAAGTAACTGTTAACTGTTTGGCAGAGGCTGCTTGGTGAGTCGTTGAGACATGAACGAACTCCAACTGCCATCTTCACAAGGCTGAGAACCATCTTGCCTGAGAGGAGTGGAGAAGAGGCAGCAGGCCAAGCTCTGCCATCTTGCTCCCAGCAGTGCCCCTCCCTCTTCCAACTGCCATCATCACAGGGCTGAGAAGCATCTTGCCTGAGAGGAGTGGAGAAGAGGCAGCAGGCTGGGCTCTGCCATCTTGCCCCCAGCAGTGCCCCTCCCTCCTCCAACTGCCATCATCACAGGGCTGAGAACCATCTTGCCTGAGAGAAGTGGAGAAGAGGCAGCAGGCTGGGCTCTGCCATCTTGCCCCCAGCAGTGCCCCTCCCTCCTCCAACTGCTCCCATCACAAGATGGCAAAGAGTGTACGACAGCTAATCCACCAGTTGAGGAAACATCTGGTCCTGAGGCCAAGCAAGGTGGGACTGAGTAGATGCCGGCTGACCATCCCTATCATCTTCCAGTTTGTCATCAATGAAGAGAAAATTCAAAGTAAAGAGAATAAGAAAATTCCAGCAATAAGAAATGAACTGAAGAATTGGATCTGAAGACCTAACCTGTTTGCTTTTTGCTGTTCCCTATTCCCTGCCACACCATTTTCCTTTTGTTTCTTGTCTCTTTAGATTGTAAGCCTGAGGGCAGGGACCTGTCTAAGATTAATATAATATTGTAACCCGCCCTGAGACCTTCGGGTATAGGGCGGGATAGAAATACAAATAAATAAATAAATGAAGGAAAATACCAAGACATGGCCCACTTCCTTATAGGAGTAGTTTCCCAAGCAAGGTATCTCACCTTGTCCCACACCAGATTTTCCACCACTGAGTGCAGTGCTAGGCTGGGGGACCTATCCACAGAAAGTATGGATGAGAAGAATGGATCAAAGTGCCATGGGTGTGGGAAGATGGGCAGGTAAGTGGCTGCTCTTGGGCTGAGTCTACCCAACTACACAGCTGAGTCCAATACTTAACTGAACTGCTAACAGTCTCTTGATACACAGGATGCCTTTTCTTTTGGTGCAGCCCTACTTCCCGAAGCTGAGCTGCAGTTATTTATTGTCCATTGAGGAAGTTTGGAATATAAAAATGAAAGAAGGGAGAGAGAAACTGAACTCCAAACTGAGTTTAGATGTTAATACATTGCTATGTTACTTGGAGCTGTCCATGGTGTCTCCTGTTTCATGCTCTTGTTGAGCCTGGTACCTTCAGTACTGTACAAACCAGAGATATTCATTCTGCAGTTCTCAGCATACAAACCCATCTAAGAAGGCCACCTTTGCAAGCTCAGACTCTATAAAAGTTTTAACTCTTTCTATTGTATTTTATTCACTTTAAAAAGATTTCTAATGAAACAAAGTGTTGGGCTAGTCTGGTTTACGCTTTCAGAATTATCTTTATTTTTCCTGTTTTGTTTTGCTTTATACTGTGAACCGCTTTGGGATCTTAAGATAGAAAGTGATACAGAAATGTTTTAGGTGCTAAAACTAACCAAAGCAAAGTATTGCTATAACATATAGCTAGTGGCAAAGAAAAATCTGCCATACAGATAACTGCCAGATAGTTTGAGCAAAATTATCTACCTGCCTAATCCCTCAAAGAACTGTCAAGAAGATAAGATGTGGTAGCTATATAGGCCATAGGACAAGGTTGCTAAGTTTAAATAAACAGCTGTTCTGCTGGGCTTGAATCCCCCTGGTATATGACAAAACATAGGGCCTGTCTGCACTTTCCATGCAGGAGTATTTCAGGCCATTCCTGGAGAAGCTCATCTGCATGTTAGACCTCTGCTGCCATCCAGAGCTCCCTCCAGCTGCCTGAATCTTTCCTAGCTGTGGACAAGTAACTTTTGTCCACTTGTGACCAAGCGCAGCTAGGGAGCTCTCTGTCAGCAGTTTCTGGAAACAGAGGGCTCCCTCTGTTCTTGTTCTTAGCCTCAGTGGGATTGTTACCAATCCTTAGTCTGGACTCCATCTTCAGATTAAGAAGAACCAAATGAATTTTAAATGACAAAATGACTATTTTTGAGCTGGCAAGCCTTTTCTCACTAGAAGCAAGGAAGGGTAGAACTGTGATAAATGAATAAGCATCAATGTATTTGAAGGCCATTTCCACATGGGCTTCATAGACCTCATTAAGCACCCGATATGTACACATTTGGTATGTATTTGCTATGTATGGTCCACATTGAGAGACACATTAAGATCCCTTATTGCATTACAGGGTTCCAGATCCAATGGGATCTTCAGGCCCTTTAATCCAGATTAGCTGTAGACTCCTTAAATGGGTCTTCAATCTGGTCTTGTACCATGAAGACTGGATTTCAGAGCGTGCTTCCACACGCTGGGCCAAAGGGGTCCAGGGGTGGGCCTGGAGGTTGCCATTTGCAGCAGGGAAGCTCCAGCTTCACCCCCTCTACACATACCTTATATAGGCCTGCACATCCTACACAGCAGTCTATGAAGCTGTTCACAACCTATGTAGCAGCTTTGTAGGCAACTACACAGCTGTGTCTGTCTGTCACACCCACTGTAACTGGAAGTGACTCTTGATTGACAGTTTAACAGGCCAGGCGTACCATGCCTCTGGCAGACTTCCTGCTCGGACCTCATTGGGACCTCAGGATGCATGCTACGATATGTGCACGACAGCCCTGCTTAGCACCCATTGCCATTGGCTGCTAAACACCCCATGTGGTCACATGAGGAATCCATGTAGATCCAGAACTCAATGACCAGATCTCAAAGATCCAGATCTCCTTCATCCAGATTAACTGTGGTATGTGTAGAAATGGCCCAATGCAGCTTGCCTATCTGGAAAGCAGAGGGTAACTGGTTTGGTCCCCAGCCACTTCCCAGAAATAGACAATGGCAAATACTTCTGTATCTCTGCCAAGAAAGCTATATAGTGGTATACATACAGTATGATTCAATAGTATTCAACAACACCAAAATCTAGCAACATGCTCCTTGGTTTTCAGTTAAATGTAAATATTCAAAAATGTATTTATTTTCATTTACAACCCAGCTTATACCAAAAGTCTTAGGGTGGGTTACAACCGATAAAAACATTACACACTAGTTAAAAACAGGAGTATGCTTTCAACACACCTCAGACGTTGTTTTTTTCCAGCTGCTGCTACTACAACATAGAGACAAACCACTGAAACTCTGCACATAAGCATGTGGACCGGATTATAGAGTGCAATTTTCAAGGGATTACTCCAGCACTACTCTTGGTTTAAGATGTTGTGTACTCAAGGAAAAAAAGAAGAAAGGTTAGTGGGCCCATAGAAGCTTTTGTGAATGAAGCAGATGGTACTAGAGGTGTTTGGAATTCATATTTTTAATGTCTTGTTCGCAGGTGTCATTTTAGGGGGTAGATTTATTTTAAAAACCACTGAAAAGATTGTTAAGACAATGTTGTGCTGCCTTCTAAAACATAAAATGCCTCATTACTGACTTCTGAATAAGTCAAAATGTCCTTAGGTGATTGAAAAATAAGCTTGAAATATTTTAAATATTAATGTTTATTTATAATACGTTCAAATCAGAAGGCCCAAGGCACTGTATAAATACAATAATGCTATTATTAATATTGATATTAATATTACTACTACTACTACTTATTATTATTAATTATTATTATTTTAATGTGAACCCCCTCTATTAATTACGTAACATTAAGAACTGATATTACGCAGTGGCAAAAAGCCATGAGATGTGTAACAAGGAAAATTTGTTTAATATATGAGCATTAACTGAGTGCCTACTGTTTCTTATCTGGAACTGATATTGGATTAGGTCAGGAAAAACTCAAGATTCAAGTTTCCACGAGCCAAGACATTCACTGAGTAACGTTGTTTCCCTACCTTACTGAATATAAGGGAGTTGGGAAAGAATCATGAATGTTACCTTGAAAAAACTGAAGGAATGGGGAAATACAATTATATTAAATCATCCTTTGCTCAAGACAGCATAACCTGTTTATCTTGCAGAGCTGAAATTAGAATTGTTGCTACATTGGCTATGAAGTGTTTTGAAAACTTAAGGAAAAATGCTATTCTTCAGCATTACTATTAGTTCTTTGACAATTTTTCTTTCTTTTGCTAGAAATCTCATGGTATGATAATATGGACTCTTTATCTAGGAAAGGTTTCACAGATGTGTGAAGTGCCTTATCTATGTTCTTCCCCTTTTAACCTTTTCAGTAGCGACATGGAGAATTGATATCCATAGGCCTTTTCGCACAGGCCTTTCCCGAACGCGTGGAGGACAGCTTCGGACGCAGCATACGCATTGCTGCGGCCGGGTTTCCGTCCCGGCGTGTCCGGAGCTGTCCTCCACGCGTTCCGGATGCAGAGCACTTTAAAGTGCTCTGCATCCGTTCCTACGCGTACGAGCCGCCCCGGCGCGTTCTGGGAGAGAAGCGTTCGCTCACGCTTCTCTCCCTGACAGCCGTCGGCACGCCCCCAGGGCCCGACTTGCCGGGCCGGTGATTGCACCGGCGTGGCGAAGCCGGTAGATGGGACCCACCGAATCGGGGTTCCCCTTTCCCATCTGCCACCCAATGGGCGGCAGTGCTGCCGGCCGAATCCCCGCCCCTGGCCGGCCTTTGCCGGCCAAGACAGTTCCGGGCGCTTTTACCGTTCACACACAGGTGCGCCGGAACGCGTTCCGGCGCGCCTGTGTGTGAATGGTGAAAGCGCCCGGAAGTGTCTTAAGCTTCCCGCCTGCACGCGTTCCAAACGGAACGCGTTGCAGTGCGAAAAAGCCTCATATCTGGACTTTAGCTTAGAGGAATGTTTTGCTACGAGCACTGGAGCAGGTGTGTAGAAATAGGGAAGAAGGTAAAAAAATAGTTGCATACTTTATGATAGGGCCAATAGCTAGGGTCTTTCTAGAATCCAATCATTCCATTTTGTTTCCTGTCATCTCAGGCTGCAACCAGACACAGCATAAGGCTCTTCACACACCATTCTGCCCCTCCTCCCTTTCCTGAACATTCTGTGCTAGAAAAGGTGGATTAGACGAGGGCTGGGAACACGATGGCCACACACTGTCTCTCTAACATGCCCTTTTTGAGAAAATTTCAACTTGGGATATACCCAATGGACCACATTTCTGTAAACACACTATGACTGTGGTATTTTAAGAAAAGATAACAGTAACAACACACATGCTGAATAGAGCCACTCATTTAGGAAGAAAAGGAATACATCAGCACACTGAAATCAGAAGCCAAGGTGGTATCAGCATTTTTAAAGGTAGAAAATGCCAGCCAACTTAGCAGGTGTTTTTAAGTGTGGAATTAAAAATAGCAAGGCTGTGTGTAGGAAAGAATACTATGGCATGAACATGCAAAAAATACAATTTTAGAGTCACCTGAAGTAATAGTTCTCTTTTCTTTCCTCTTTCCCAATAGACAGCACTGTGGGAAATGCAGGAAAGGCCCTGAAAACCTTTTAAAAGAAGATTCTAGAGGCTATTAAAAAGAAATGTAGCACATCCTTTACCTTTTTTAAAAAAGCAGTTTGTTTTTCAACTCACCTCTACCTATGCTACACAGAGAAAGAAAGAAAGAAAGAAAGAAAGAAAGAAAGAAAGAAAGAAAGAAAGAAAGAAAGAAAGAAAGAAAGAAAGAAAGAAAGAAAGAAAGAAAGAAGATTTTTAAAACTTACTACATTTGTGTTTCACCTATTTTGGGGTGGGGGAAGGATTCAGGATGACGGAGGTTGGACATGTGATTGAATTCATCATCTACTTATGTCTGGCCTATCAATACAACAGTTTGACTTTCAAAGGACCAAAAGGCACAAAGCCATTGGAAGATCCATGCTGGCATTTCTGCATTTGATTCTTAGCATCTCCTTTCAAATCAGCTCCACATCTGCACCTTTCACCTTTGTGGGGAGGTTTGGTGGTTTGCTACTGCTGCTTCCCTCATGCCTTCATGAAAATAGGAATCTGCATTATTCTGACATGGAGGACTGGCTCTTCTGCTAATATTGCCCACCAAAGTTTCAGAGGCTGTCCAGATTTCAGGTAGGATATAGTTAGGCTTTCTGTATGTCACACAATTTATTCTTGCCATAAAGACTTCAGCATTCCCCGAGTGGGAACTCATAAAGCAATAAAGGGGTTCTTATGATACTCCCAGATGTCATAAAACATCTGCCATCATTCTATACTAACTAAAGTTGGTAAGAGTTGAGTCTAATGACATCTGGTGAATAACAAATTCCTCATCACTGTCAATGAAGAGCTCATTCATTAAATTATTCAGTCACTACTTTTACCTTTTTTAAGTCTTATCATTTATATCCAACCTTTTATTTCAAAGAGGTTAAGGCAACCACATTGTTTTCCTCCCCTCCATTTTATTCTCACAACTACCCTTCAAAGTAGGCTAGGCTGGAAGAGAGTGGGCCTTTTTGCACCTTCACTTCCCCGGAACAGTGTCCCAGGGAAGTGAAGATGGAGGATAAATCCAGCATCTGCACTTTGGGATGCCGAGTCTATCCCAAACTTTGCTAATGCTTCCCTCCATGCAAATCACTGCAAATTGCAGTGTTTGCCTCTATGCTAGATGCAATCGAGTCACTGTTGCAACAGCACCAATGGGCATGTGTGGCACCACCACCACAGTGACCAGGCAACGTGGCATGCATCTGCACCTGTGCTGCCCCAACCCAGATTCTGTTTGCTGCAAGAAGTGCAAATGGAGCCGTGCTGGGCTGTCGCACGGATGTGCATGAATATTCATAACATTCGATATTTGTACAAATTTGGACGACTTTGAACATTCGTATACAAACCAAATGTTATGACATTTGTGCTTTGGCATTCGTATGAATACTGTACGAATGTAACATTTGCGAAATGGGGAGGTGGGAAAGTGGCTGCACCAGTCATGTCTGCATCAGATCCAGAGTGCATTTGGCATGGTTTGAGAGCAGATTCAAAGTGGATTTAGGGTGGATTTGACACTCTCAGAGCAGATACGTTATGGGATACATACAGTATGTGTTTGTATCAGATATTCGTACGAATTCATATTCGTTTCAAATAGAATCATCCCACATTCTAAGGGGATTTATTTGAACAAATAGGGATTTTCTTAAATTTGATTTGATACCAATCAAATGCAAAGAAACCCATCCATGCAAATCCCTAGTAAAAACTGCTATACTGCTATACACATAGGGATGACTCCAGCACATGTGGAGCAGGTTCTAGATAGAAGCGACACCGAGCAGTGCTGATGTCCCATACTGGGGCACTCCTCAGAGTTTCCCAATGATGCTGGTGCATGAAAGCAGAATGACTAGTTCAAAATCACTCAGTAAGATTTGATGGTTGAATGGAGATTCAAATCATGGATTTCTAGGACCCAATCAGATATCCTAGCCATTATGGTACACCAGAACATTAACCCGGATATATGCAGTTTAATTGTTTTCATTTGAGTGCAGTGGTTGAGGAAATGGACACAGGAGGAAATATTTCAGGAGTGTGTGTGTGTGTTTGTGTGTGTGTGTGCATGCAAAACAAAGGTCCAAATACTTTTCCTCAAGGCAACACAAAACTAACTGGATTCAGTTCTCCTTAAATGTTTTTGTTTATTATTGTTAGTGTCTCATATAAAGCATCTGCAAAAGAGCAATATACTTGTGAATTCAAAGCATATGGGTGAACATAACCACTTTTCTCAGTATTATTCAAATATAATACTGTAAAAATTTAGCTCTGTTCTCAGTGAATATATTACCAGTCCGCCTCCCTTTGCTCCTTTGAATTTCTAAATATTCTAGACAAATGATCTTAAACTTTGGAGGACAAAATCTATTTCCATTTGGTTGTGACATTTATCCTGGCTGGATGTAGTAGATGAAGAAATTCCAAATCACAAAGTGCTTCATTTTCCCCTGTGGGTCACGCACAACAATAAGCAGCAGGTCCAATCAAGGGCCATATGCTTCACATTTTGGAAATGCTAAGGTTTTGTTAACATGTTATTTAGTCAAATATAACTTGACTGATAATGTCATGGACTGTGCTGTTAAAAGCAGAGCTTCCTAAGAGCATTTCAGAATGGCAATAACCATCAAAGCTGCAGCATATTTCTCAAAGCTGTGGTCTTAGACCATTTGACACAAGGGCCCTTTCTGCACTTACCTGTAGGGTGGAAGGAGAAGAGATCTACTGGAGTGCTTTGTTGACACCAGAGGAAGCTATTGTTTGGGATAGGGTGCAAAAATGGAGTCCAATCCTGGTCCCGAGGGATTTTCGCATTACTCCCGGGAAGCCTAAGACAGCTCACAACGCTTTGAGCATTCACACAGAGGGGCGCAGGGATGCATGTAAACGCATTCCGGAGCGCCCGTGTGAGAATGCTCAAAGCGTTGTGAGCTGTCTTAGCCGGCAAACGACGACAAGGGGCAGGGAGACAGCTGAGGAGGCTCCCGCAGCCGGCGCTGGCTGAAAACAGCTGATTGTCAAAGCTGCGCCGGCGGGGGAGGCAAGCCCGCGGCTGTTAGGGAGAGAGAAGCATGCGCAAACGCTTCTCCTCCCGAACGCCTGCGGGCAGTTCGTGCGCGCCCGAACGCATGTAGAGCAGTTTAAAGTGCTCTACATTTGGAAGACAGCTCCGGACATGCCGGGACGCAAACTCGGCCGCAGCAAAGCGAATGCTGCGCCCGAAGCAGTTTCCCGCGCATTCCAAACCCCCGTGTGCGAAAACGTCTCTGATGTGGACTTCTTGAAAGGACTCCACAGCCGAACCAGAGTCCATATTCTGGACTATGTAAAGTGTGCAGAAAGCATGCCCCTTTAGGCTTGGAATACTATGGGGAATCTGTTACAGTGGCATGCAAGAAAGCACTGACAGAAGTTGATGCAGAGCCAAAACAGGCTGCCCCAGAAATGGCAAAGTGCCACACTGGCTTCAAAGCTGGCGTCTGACGCTGGGCCAAAATGGGCTATAAGAATATGGACAGTCCTTGGAGCAGGTCACTGTTAACTCTCTCTAGCATGGGCCACACCTATGACTGACTGACTGACTGTATTTTTATCCCACCCTATACCCAAAGGTTTCAGGGTGGGTAACGACATTAAAACCAAATAGAAACATCAACATATTAAAACAATAACAGTGTCTAAAAGTGGAGAGAGAGAAAGCTGTTTCCCCTTATAACCAAAGGCCGGAGCAAATAGGCATCTTCTGTCTTCACTGCCTTCCTGTAAAGCGAACGGAGCCTGATGTACAACTATTCCATAGTTCGGGAGCCATCACTGAGAAGGCCCTATCCTGAGTGCCCACTGGCCCATAGGGTGATGAAAAAGCAAAGGAAAATCCTTAAAACTAGATAGTTTTGATTCTGTAGGGAAGAGGGCAGATGCAACTGAAAAACAAACAAACAAGGAAGCAAGGAAGCAAGCAAAAAAACACCACTGATTTCCTTGGGGAGGGGAATCCTAAATTGCCTTCAGCTTTGCTGCAGCAACTGACCAAAGAAAGAGTTGCAGAATACCAAGGGAAATGAATTTGTGCAGCTCGTTGTCCTGTTGAAAATATACTGCAGTGAGAGAAGACTGCAGCATTATATCATATACTCTGGAGCATGAAGACGGGTAGATTACAGTCCAGTTTCTTCTCTCTGCTTCATGTGTGCAATCCTATGAAGAAAATGGGACTGTGTGTGCAATTTTAGCCTGAAGATATCCGCAGGCACAACTTGACAAACACACTTTCCTAAAGGCTCTTTTTTTTCCGCACTGTTTCACTTTCATTCTTTCCAATTTTGTTTATTATGCTTTTCAAATTCTGGCTGCAGGTTTCATCCCTGGATCTAACGGTGGGATAGATTTTCTCAGTCAGACATGGGAGCAAAGGTCATTTCTTGCTGGAAGTCTTGGGAAGAAGGAATAATCTATCATTATGGTGGCCATGTGCTCTGTCTCACTGGAGGCCAACACTTGAATAGGAATAGGAATTGTTTTTAATCTATTAATTCTTTGCCAATCTTAACAAACTCAAGTTAATTTAAATATGACAAAAGCATAATAAAAATGTAGAGATGTACCAAACCACCTGGTTTGAATTGGATCAGATGGAATTGAACTTAATCACCAATCCCATTTGAAAGGGGGGAATTCAGACCAAACAAAACCAGGAGGATGTTCATTCAAATGGGTTGAACCGCCTGACTATTCAAGTTCGGCCACACTTGTCCTTAGAAGGCCTTTTTAATTTGATTTTCAATGGGTCTTTGGAAAAAACAGGCTCAGACCTATTTAAGGTTCAAAGTTGAACCAGTTTAAGTTTGGTGGATCCAGTCTGAATTCAGACTGGACCCATAAGTTCCATATGCATAGTCCTAATAATTTGGACCAACATCCTCAGGTTTACAGCCAATTTGACAGCTAGTATAACATGACATACTAAGAATGGGCTAGAGCCCCACTGGCTGCCCAGGCAGTGAGAAGTGATGATCTAATTAAAAAGGCAAGTTTTGGAAGCTCACTCAGGGAATACCTTTTACTCTACCAACCTCTTTTTCCTCTGGCTCATTCCCAATGCTGCTTACATGTTTGTTTGCAAGTTTGCTTTGGAAATCCACAATAACCCAGGCCCGTATCTAATTCTGTGGGTCTGGGATGTGTGTGCATGTATGTGCACACTCATGTATGTGTGCATGCACATTCATAGTTCCAAACTGGTTTAGAGGTTGAAGTATATGGCAGCTAGTATTCCCATCCCACCTAGAATCTTCATTAACCTCATTTTGGAAGTGCATTCTCTGACCTTGAATATGAATTACAGCTACCTCTTCTAAGAAGCAGTTAAGTCCCCTGTTGTTGTTTTTCCTACTGTGACTATAGCCCAGGTTAGTTGCAAAAGATATAATGACTGGTAGAAGGGCATTATGGTACTGGTATTCATAGATTTGGTCTAGCGCCCTCTATTGGTTGTTGGTGGCTATGCAGTCAGGAGGTTTACCCACTGTATTCTGCTGGAGGCATAGGGGAACTGGTAGAGCTATCCTGCCTAGGTGAGAGAATAACTGGAAACCCAATATAAGACTGCAGGTTTTTCCGTCTGTTGCTTCATATCTGCTATGGACATAGATCAGTCACACAAAGATCAAGCATTTAAAATGTAAAGCCCTCCAGCTCTTGACAATGTAAAGCTGTTGACTAAAAGAAAAATAATGGAATGAAAGAAAAAGTTAAGAGTTCAAGCAAGGGCACAGTAAGAAATGCCAGCACTTAAATATCAGCATATCCTTTGATCTCTTACTCTCTCTCTTTCTGTGTTTGTGCATGTTTCACTTACTAAAGATAGTGAGCCCCCAAAAGACAAGGGGGAAAAAGTAATCTTTCTAACTGTGAGCAAGATGAGTTACCAAGCCTTAGTTAAAGGTTTGTTCCCTTATCACTTTAGGATATAGCCATCCAGTTTAACCTTTTAAAACAAAGAAATGCTTCACTGAAGATTAGATTAAAAGAGGGAGATGAAAGTAGCACATGTATTTCCTGACTTTTAACAAGTAATTTCATATTTAGAAATACAATTGCCACGTTGCAATGCCCGCAAACCTGGGAATATTTTTGAACCAGCTTCACTTATTGACATTAAATTACTTTCATTCATCCTTTGATAACCTCCAGGCTAAGTTTATAATGCACTGGGGGGTTAACTGTGGAGAAAGCCTCATTCACTCACAATGAAGTAATGGAACGACATACTATTATTATTAAAAGAACTGAATCAGCCTCCAGTATGTTTCTAGACACAATTCAAAGCATTGGTGCAAGCCTTCAGAAGTTGAAATGTATTTAGCCCTGGAGAACGTACCAAACACCTCTTTCTATATAAGCCCTTTCTCAGACATCAAATAACATATGTATGTATGTATGTATGTATGTATGTATGTATGTATGTATGTATGTATGTATGTATGTATGTATGTATGTATGTATGTATGTATGTTTGTATGGATGGATGGATGGATGGATGGATGGATGGATGGATGGATGGATGGATGGATGGATGGATGGATGTAATCTTGCCCTTCATTAAAAGGTCCCAGGGTGGGTCACAACAGTAAAAAGTAAGATTATAGAACATTGAAACATATTTAAAATTTAAGACTCCCTCCCTCCATAGCAGACAATACCCAGAGGGAGTTAAATATCAAAGGCAGGAATGGAGAGGAATGTTTTAACTAGGTGCTGAGAACCATATAGTGTAGGTTCCTTGTGAACCTCTCAAGAGGGAAGCTGTTCCAGAGTCTGGGGGCCACCACAGAAAAGGCTCTCCTGTATGTCCTTACCTTTCACCTTTGAGAGAGGAGGAACTACAAGATTATATGGTATTACCCTTAGAGCTGCCATCCCAATTCCAAGGCTTGTGTTCTTCTTTCCCTGTACTGGTGGGAATACGCTTATTTACCAGAAGATTTTTCTTGGGCTTTATTCCACAGTGGGGGATTACAGGAATCCTTGCTTCCAACCCCAAGGTAACGTGTGTTGTGTCATCATACCACAAGCTTCGCTCCCTCATTCCCTCATTTTATTCCAAGCTCGGAATGAAAGTCCTCCAGTTTCAAAGACCAGCAGCATAGGCATATGTTTCATCATTCCAAAGTTGCCCCCAGAAATTGGCCATTTGGGATGCAATGAAAATATTAGTTCCCAGAGGAGCATAGTGAAGGTGGGGTATTTGTAGACCTCCATGTATCTATACCATAATGGTGTGAATGCCAGAGGGTGGCCAGCACCCTTGGAGCGCGTTCCCAAAGGCAGTAAGTCTGGACTGGATTCAGATGGATTTGGACTCGGGATCGAGTGATCCCATTAGATTCCCAAGCTATCTGAATCCAGGAAGGGTCGTCCCCACGTCTTTTCCTTTTCCCTGGATTTTCGGCAGAAATCCCTGCAGAAATCCCGAGAAAATAACCACCTCATTACTGAGGACCTTTCCGGTCAAGTCTGGATTTTAGCCCCAGCCAGCAGCTGGGGCGAGTAAAGTGAGCAAGTGACAGGTGTGTGTGTGTGTGTGTGTGTGTGTGTGTAAGGGAATGCAATGACATCAGATGGTTGTTGCAGGAGGAGGAGGAGGAGGAGGAGGAGGAGGAGGAGGAAGGGGTGGTGGTGGCAGCGGGCACAGGTATGCTTGTCTGGAACAGCCCAATGTGCTCTCAGTGCTGTTCCTGGCCTCCAACCCTAACTGCATCAGAACTTGGATTATTCTGGTCTGGAGTTTGTTCTATTCAGATTTGAGGATTAGGAAGATGAGAGCAAGGCCAATGTTTTAATTTAATCTTTATTTGCCTCAGAGTCACATCATAGGGTATTTTGTTATCAAAAATCACATCAAAAGTCATTTTTATGACAATTACATAACAACACAAAAAATGGGAGATAGTTGGCATTAAAAATTCAGATATTCAGTGTTCAGTTGAATATAAAGGGTAGCAATTTGAGTAATTTTGATGGAGACTGAAATTTAATATTGAGTTGCACTGTTCTAGGCTGTATCTAAGGGCTGTAGTTCATTGTAGAGCAAACTCTACAAAGGGGTGCTGGTTTGATCACCAGGCTCCCCACACAAGTCTGCAACGGCAAAGGCAATGGCAAACCACTTCTGTATCTCTGTCAAGAGAACTGCATGAAGTTACCCTTGCAGTCAGCCAGGAGTTAATCACAGTTTGATGGTGTCCAACAAGAAGGCTGTATCTCCACATAGAACAAAAAGTGGTTTAGAACCTGCTTAGAGGCAGGAGAGTTCACATGCTAGTGCCTTAATTCGCATTAAGGACCAGAAAATACACTTCCAAAGAGCATTTTCTGGCTTTTAGTGTGGATCACAGGTGGGATGAGAACACTACTGTATGCATGGTACCAGCATTAAGCATTTTTGTTGTGTTGTTTTTTATGTTTCTAGATACAAACCTAAATATGAAAGATGTACCTTTCCTGCTGATTATCTTCCCTGTCTGATACTCCAAGATATATTATACTAAACACCAAAGCACTGTTTAGTCACCATTATCTGTTTAACTTACAGTAGGCTTGAGAAGCTTCATTGAATCACCATTTTCCACAGGCATCAAAAGCAAATAAAGATAAACTTCAAATAGGACTTTTTTTAAAAAAAAAAAGAGTACTCCCCAAAATGCAAATCAAGATTTAAATATCAAAATGATAGCCTTCTCCTAATCCTCCTTTGTATGGAGACGTAAATTGTTAATCATACTCCATGCGCTGTGATTTAATACCAACTTTAATAAAACTGTTGCCTAGAGGCAAAAGATGGTTGGGAGTCTATCTTTTAAAAGTTTGGTTGCCCCATTCACATTTTCATAGCCCGGAGCTTTCAGACTGCCATTGATATCAACCCCTTTGAAATATGCTCATTTGGAAGATATTTTAAATTATTAAATACCTTATTAGGGAAAAGATTAGCTTGGGGGAAGAAAAGAAGTATCATATTTAGACAAAGGGGAAATTGGTTGGAAAAACTAAGGGGGAACGGAGAGAGTCAGGAGATATTATTTATGGGAAATGATACAGCTTCACTGTTGATATAAAAGCAGGAAACTACAATCCATAATTCATTTTATGAAATGAACCCATCGCATTACATCACAACATGCGACAAAGTGCTACTGTCGAGTTATCCAGCAATAAATTACATGGAATCATTCCTGCCATCTTAGGAACAAACTTTCAGCCTTCAAAACGCAATGTCACTACAAGGTTATCCTCCTACTGTTCCTCCATATCCATAGGGCCTTTCAATTGCAAAAATGTATCACATACATTCCAGGGGAAATAAAAGAAATCTTCCATCATGTGACAAAAATCCTGAACATTATTGAAAGAAAATAAACCATTCTGAATACGGAGAGTGAGGGAAAGTGCCTCTTTTATTCCGTAATAATGCTCGTCAGTCATATGATCTGTGTAGTTTTATTTTATTTATTTTATAAGAACCAAACCTCAAGAGATAGATATCAATTCTCTCATGTACAATGTCTCTCCCCCACACCCACCCCATGCCTAGAGCCTCTTGTTACCATGCTAATTGCTCAGTTTAATATGCAAGGACAAGCTTGATTCATTCCTTTGATGTGCTCACTCATGATGTCATGGGTATTAGCACATTTTTCCCCCTCCATAATCACCTTTTTTCTGCTCCTCCCCTATGTGGTTTGACCAGCAGGCAAAAGCAGCAGCTTTTCCAGACTTCCCAAGATAAAACATTTTGCCACACGGAGAAGCTAAGAAGTACAAAGAAGGAATAAGGAATATATACGGCATTTTAAAGGCCCGCTTATAACAAATCTGGAGCTACAATTTGTATTAACTTGGAACTGTGAGGTAATAGTCATGTTTCCAGTCTGTATTTAATGCTTGCCTTCCTTTGCGCATCTTTTCTAATCCCTGCTTTAGAATCCACATCCAAGTTTATCTTGCTTTTTTTCAAAACCTTATGTTTGTCAGGGCTCTGCTCCTTTCCTATAACTCATCTGGTCTTGGCACCAGAGACGTCCAGTGACTCATTCATCCACTCGGGCTACCTTCCAGATGAGAAAAAAGTTTTACTCTTGGCAAACACAATGGTTGCTAAGTTATTACAAGGAGTACAAGAGGATGGTTTGAATAATAGCACTTTCTTTTGTGCAAAGTGATTGTTTCCCAAGCAAATACACTCTCTGCAATATCGAGTTGCTTGGAAAATGTGATTTCACTTTCTCTGTACCTAAAACTAATGTTTTTCAGATTTATCCATGTTTTTCAGATTTAATTAGCCCTTGAAGTTTTACAATAGATTACTTTGATGTCGATCATCCTCATTTTCTTCATACAGTAATATAAAATATGTATGATTTCTTTGTCTGCCTCCTTGTAGAAATGAATGCACATATGCCCCTCATGTTCTGCACTGTGGAAAGGAATTCTGCCTCCAATGCAAAGTGCAAGGAAGTCAAAATGCATTTATTTTTCTTTGGTAAAGGATTCTCACATACAGAGTCACAGCAGCAATACCTGCTTCTTGCAAGCAGGCTTCACTGTACATGATCCATTATTAATGCTAATAGAACAAAAATCTTCTTTTTCTTCAATAGTGATCCCTCAAAGAATGTTCTAACGGTGATCAAAGCCTTCTTTCATTTGATCTAAATCAATGATTTACATGAGATTAAGATGAGGCTTTGATGAAGCCAAATTGATTTGATATGGGCATTTTATATTCTGTTGGTCTTCTTTCTTTCTTTTTGGAGAGTTTGTGCTGTCACCAACTCTTGGAACAGGTGAGATCAAAAAATAAGAGGCAAATTGTTATGCAAAAATATCACATTTTGTTGGGGGTCAACTACACAGATTTCCAGTTCCAGAAATCCATGAGCAGAACTCTGTTCAGATTATGTGCTGTTTTCCACTCATTTGAATGGAGGAAGCAAATAATATTTTTGCTAATTAATCTATTAACACATACAATTTGCTTTGAAGATCAGGGCACATTCTGGATTGCCAGAAGAGATCACCAAAATGAATGAAGAACAACACCTTCTTGGGGGAAGACTGCTAGATTTTGGATCCAGGAATAAAACTTGGATTCAGTGCCATGAATGAAAGGAATCTTCAAGTCCAAGACATATTCAGGTCTTGAATATAGCCCATGTACTCCAAACACCAGAGACCAGAAACAAAGGCATAGATTATTTGGGGGTTGGTTTACTGCTACTTCTTGCTTTCTGATTTTCATGCCCAAAGATATTTTATTTTCCTCCTTTTTCATCAATGTATAGATCAGTCCTGTACCAGTCAACTGTCTCTATAAGAGAATCTCTAATGTATTACTTCCAAACATAACCTTGGGGTTAGAATTCATCTTCCTCTATTCTAAGATATATGCCAACAGGTATTAGAACATACAAATATCAGATGGATTTGGTATTCACTATAGAGAGATCTAACATTAAGGTATAGATGGTGTCTATTCTGTCCTTTCTTGGTTTCATCTTTTTTTCAAGAAAAATTATAATGGTATCTCTCCCTTTCCTCTTCTTCTTGGTCTGTATTAAAATTTAGTAAGGTTCATGAAATATACCTATTTTCCTCTGCTGCTAAATTTGTGGCTGTAATTTGAGTATCTCTAAAGCGGCATCCAGATGTCAATAGCTTATTTTGCTATATTTGTATATATTCTGGAATATCCATGCTTTATTCCTGAATACCCAAATATAGTAGAATAAATAACTAATGTCTGGATGTAGCCTAAGACATACCAAAATCTGATTTTGGACATCACACTAAAACAGAGGTACTCAGTATGTTCTTTGACATCACATTAAACCAGTAGCGCTTCACACATTTTTGAGCTACAACTCTCATCATCCCTTGCCACTGACCAAACTAACTGTCACTGATGGAAGTCCATAGTCTGATCACCCCTGAAGATGGCTATATCTGTGTACTTTACTTTCTTCTAGTACAGACTATTATGTTTGGAAGCTTCCTTCTCAACTAATGCCACCCCATGTTTCCTGAAAGCAGCTTGTTAAAACCAAACATAATAAACAGATTGGTCTTATACGAGATACGATTTATGATTAATGGATTTATGAATAACAATAGTAAATCTGTGATCTTATGGAAAAGGACTCAGCATTTTGGAGAAATAAAAGCATATGGGCTTAACTTTGCTCTGGAATGTTGAAATGTTGAAGGAAAAACAGGAAATAAAGAAGCAAGTTGCTTTCTTGTATCCTTCAGGTGCATCCTTCAGGCTGAGGGGTGGGGGAGGAACTGGGGCGCTTCTAAGGCCATCTGCTGGGACTCGAGAGCAGGAGAAGGTTTGTCCTTGTCTCTGCTTGAGATGCCCGTGAGCATTTGGTGGGCCACTGTGTGCGACAGGATGCTGGACTAGATGGGCTATGGCCTGATCCAGCAAGGCTTCTCTTATGTTCTTATGTTCTTATCTCTTTCTGTTGTTTACAGGAAAGGAAAGAAGCTGTCCTTGTATAGAGGATGCAAGGAGAAGCAGCTACCCCATGGCCTCGTATCAGGACACAACAGAAAACTTAAGTTTTGGATTATTGTTTCAGTGAAAGATGTTGAGATCTCTGCCTTTTTAGATGAGAACATTCCACAGACAAATTTATTACAACTCAGTTTTGACCACAAGTTGTGGGTTTCTGAGTTAAATAAAAGTTTAAATATATATTTATCTGTTTTTCCCTATTATTAAACCTTAAACCGTGGTGGTCTTTTGGACATTTAAAAATAAAAGAGGTTTATGAATTTATATTTACGATCAAGATGCTGAGAATTTCAAGGAATTGGCTGAGTTGGTCTCTTTGTGCCCATTTTTCTCTGCTGTGTAAACTGGGATTGCTAAATTTTCCTTTTGGGAGCTAAAGTTTCCTTTTACTCTGCTCTGTTTGAATGGAAATGAGCTTGCCTTATCAGTAGGAGTGTTGTGTGTAAAACAATGAGAATTTCTATAAAACTTCTACAGAAATGGTATGGAAGTTGCAACAGTTACTAAAATATATCATTTTCCTGTTTAAATTATAAGAAACTGCAAAGTTATTTCTTTTGTAAAAGATACAAGGAGGAAAATCTGTCTGGGTTTGAATGCTAATAAAGCTAGAAGCTGGCTCTTCAGTTTGCATAAGTTATGTTAAAGAAGTTATCTGGCATTAACACATTATCTGTCTAGCAGAGAATTCTTTTCCCATCCTGTTTGTGAGTAAAAAGAAAGACAATGTGCCCTGGTAAACTCCATTGCTTAGTTTCAGCTTTCTTTGTCCCACAAACACTTGTATTTCTTGAGTCATTTTTTTTTCAGATGGTTGTTGCTATTGGTTTTTGTCCAACCTGATGAAACTTCCTGTAAAGAAGTACAGCCCCTAGAGGATGTACTTCTTTAAAAAGGCTGGGACATTCAAACTTTTTCTCTCTGATCATTTTGCACAGTGGAAAGGTGCCTAACTGGAGCCCTCCCCCGGCCCGCCATGATTGGCTCCGCCAGAGCCGGGCATGGCAAGCTGGGGGACTCCTATTTCGCAGATTGCCACTTCTGGAGCCAGGGGGAGCTTCCCTGAAACCGATCTCTCAAAATAAATGATTTCCAATGCATTGGGTGTGTCTAATATTCTGAATTTCTATTTTTCATTTTTAAAGCCTTATCAAAAGATCTCGTTCCACCCTTCTGGGATTTAGAGTTTGGAGTACGTTTGGGTTTCAAATTAATCCAAATTCACTTCCCTAGGTAACAGGTCACTATAGGCTTGAATTGATACAGTAAGCCAAAACAGTTGCGATGACATTTAGACTGGAGAAGCAGGGGGAACATGGATCTAGGAGGAAGCCAGTCTCATTCTGATCTCATTAAACAGAATTTATGTTGATGGTTCAATGCAGCCAAACAGCATGTTGTTAGGCCCAGTGACACCTAAGTTTTAATTCATCTTCAATCTAACTTCAGAATTATGAAAAATACTAGCAAAGTGTCTACTTGTCTTCTCTAACCCAAAGAAGTTTTTTCTGAGTTAGAAAATGTGGCAGATTGCTTATTCCTTTGCTGATGTGTTTTGTTCTCTCTGAATATAGATCAAAGGTGGATTAAAACATAGGTGTAGCTAAGTCTTAAGTCTTAGCATCCACACAGCAGAGAGACATCTGCCAAGCATGGTTTCTTCACACAAAAGGCAAAAGTGAACAGTAGAATTTTCTGTGGTAAACCTAAAGTTATGGAAAAGCACAAAATCACCTTCTGGGCAAACCTCAAGCAACCTCTAAGAAACAGAAGGAAAATGTGCTGGAAGGGAAATCTACCAAGTTAATATACAAACAGAATATCTGAAGATGAAGCAGTCACGGAAGATAAGTAGATATGAGACAGTCCCTGCAAATACACATCCATCTGTCCTTTCCTTCCTTCCTTCCTTCCTTCCTTCCTTCCTCTCTCTTTATACTCCCTCTCATCTCAGGATGAATACTGCTTTTCATTCAGAGAAGTAAAGTTCTCATTAGGTCATCAGTTTCAAATAGTCTATTGAACCATAACAATCAGGATCCTACCTTGGCTGCGCTTTTGCTGTCTCATCTGAAGCAGCAGGTCTTGATGGGGACATACATTAAGTGTTCCATATCTGTAAGCTGGAACTCCAGGGAGGTGGTCTGAAAATCATCTTGCAGCTTGGAAATCCCTTCATATAACCTGCAGTCTGTGAGCTGCTTTTACTCCCTAGGTGGCACCATAGATTAAGTAGACTATTTGTGTTCTGGCCGGCAGGCAATGTCCTAACCATTCGCAAGTGGTCTGCAAAGTGATCGTAGGGAAAAAATCTTGCAGCTCCAAATACTGATGCACAGAGAAGGTCCAGCTAAAGCTTGTCATGTGAAATCTGTCTTATCTCAAGTTTGTCCTCTTATATCTAAATGCATTAGAACCTTCCCTTTCCTATATTATCACAAACAAATGAACTATCTTTAAAAATAGATCATAGAGCAATTAACACAAACTAGGGATGTGCATGAATATTCATAGGCATTTGAAATCCAATTGAATGTGCTGACATTTGAACGCGAATAGAATCTCCCGGAATTTGAAAGTAAACATTTGAACTGAATTTCAAACTTTGGATCTATTCGTTCAAATTATCTGGACATTTGTATGTGCACGGGTTTGTACATGATGCATCCTTGAAGGTCCGCACCTTTCCCGCATCTATACACATTTGTACAAATCCATACGGGAAGAAAACGGGTTGCATACAGGTTAACTATGGGATGCATACAGATGTCTATGGATGCATATGGATGTGTACAGATGTGGGGAAGATGCGTACAGGCACATATGAATGTTGTCGATATTTGAATTAAAAAAATGGTAAATATGAATCGTATCTTGTTAAATTCTAATTTAAAAGATTTGAATCGAATTGGATTCTTGGGTATTCAATTTGATTCAAATAGAATGTAAAGAAAAAAACTGTGTACATCTCTAGCACAAACTTTGTATTTCAACTGTCCATGCTTGTGACAATCAGCAGATATCTAGTGACCTCATAATAACAAGAATAATGAAATTACAACCAGTTGCCAAGGATGGGGAGAGGAGGGGAGAAGAAAGTCCATATAGAGACTCCCATCTAGCTAGCTAATTTTGGCCTGGATTCAGAAAAAAAGAAACCTAGTTTGTTACCATTTAAGGAGTCCAAAGGAAAATGGTGTTTTGCCAGTAAAATGTGGAACTGACTGTGGACAAAAAAATCACATTTCAGTGCCCTTAACTATTTGTGAGGCAGATACTGTATAGCCACACATGTTAGCATTTCAGCCCAAAGTGGACCTTTGTTATTCTGTGTGATTAAGGGCTTTCAAAGGGGTTACACTGTTGATGGCCTTTGGGACATTTTTTTTTTGAGTATTTATATCCAAAGGTCCCAAAGTGTGTCACAGCAATAAAAAAGATAAAAAACATAATATGAAAATATTTTAAAATATAACCCTCCCAGATAGGACAACTCTTAGTCGATGCTAAGCATCAAAGGCTTGGGTGAAGAGGAATGTTTTAACAAGACCCTGACTTGACCCTGATGTGAGCCAGTTTGGTCTAGTGGTTAGGGAGCCAGACCCTTATCTGGGAATACCAGGTTTGATTCTGCCCTCCCCCATGAAGCCAGCTGGGTGACCTTGGGCTAGTCACAACTCTCTTCTGAGCTCTCACAGTGCTACCTACCTTACAGGGTGTTCTGTTGTGGGGAGAAGAATAGAAAAGCTTTGTCAGCCACTTTGAGTTCCCTTAAATGGGTGAGAAAAGTGGGGTAGAAAAGCCATCTCTCTTCTTCTTGAAACCTGATGTACCTGCAGAAGGAGGCTGTTCCAAAGCTGGAAGCCACCATAGAAAAATCCCTCCTGTGTGTCACTGTGACTCCCCAAAGGCCCTCACCCTATAATCTTAATACTCAGGCATGTCTGAACTTGGGCTGTATCTGCAGACAGTAAACATAAGTGGCTTGAAAGCAGAGTAAGGATGGTAGCATCTGTACACATGAAAGGCCAGATGATACACTTTTAAAGGACTTTAGTGTGGATTAGACATGGGATGGGACTATGATCTCCTCATGCTACTAGCTGTAATACACAGTCATGACACTTTTCCATGTATGCAGATGCAGCCTTTGTCAAATTACAGATCTGCGAATTTGCTGAAATTCAGTGGAGGTTTCAGTGTCGAGGTAATATGTAGTATGTGAGCATCAAATCTGCATTGATGCTACTGAGCCTATGGGAAAATACGAATTCGGGATACCAATTTCTAGGATTGGTGAAGATGATGGAATGCAACAAGGTTGAAGGTATGGAGAATATGAAAGAGGAAAGGGGGCAGAAGAATGTAGAAGAGGCAAAGTGAAGGTTTTGTAAGGTTTTAGAGGTCCAAGGTTTGGGAACTGGAAAGGTGCACCAAGAATGCAGAGAAGACTGAGTGGAAGAGAGATGAGACCTCTGCAGAGGCACATGGAACAGCTGAAATCAAAAGATTTATTGAAAAATAGTGTGTAGGATCTTTGTACCTTTTTCCAGCTTTGATATTAAGGCTTGCTGATATTAAGGCTTTGAGTATGAAGGACACCTGTAGCAAGCCCCCACTGTTGGCTAGAATTTGCCAGAAAGAGCTAAGAGTCAGAGCTTGCTTTCTCACAATGGGGGAAAGCAAGGCAGGTGTTATTTGCTTGTCACATCCCTTGACCCCTCTGCCTCTTGAAAGCTGGGGAAAAAAGTTCCCCAGCTTCAAAGATGTTGGATAAAGCCCTGGAAGTCAGCCATTTTGGGCATGTTGGAAAAGACATCCAGGCTGAGTGCAGGCCAGGTAGGTCCCTTGCCCAGCCACTGTGTCCCTTCATGGAGGTGGGCAAGTGTCCTCAGAGCTTAATTTTCCTGC
The DNA here is from genome assembly GCA_023333525.1 of Aspidoscelis tigris stejnegeri. Lineage (NCBI taxonomy): Eukaryota > Metazoa > Chordata > Lepidosauria > Squamata > Teiidae > Aspidoscelis > Aspidoscelis tigris. Next base: position 91,371,633 of record JALMGA010000004.1, read on the forward strand.
CTTGCAGGAAGGATGCTGCTTGGGCCTCCACTGGGCACTTTCTATAACTCATGCGGATGCAGCGATAGAGAGGATCTCTTCCCAGCATATCAAAGTGGATGTAGGAGCAAACCCTAAAAAGCTGCAATTATCTTTTTTAAATAATTTCTGTCTATTGGAAGAAGCCAAATCTCAGTAGTACATAACTGCCTGGAATGCAGACGATCACAGATTTGATCCTGGCTTGTCCTTGAAAAAAAAAAAAAAGCAATATCAAACAGCTTTTGTATTTTTGCCAAGAAAAGAAAAATACGCCCATGTAGTCAACAAGATTTGATCCTGCTCAGTGGTACCTAACAAAAACAAACCTTTCTGTAAGCCAAGGCAGGTGTTCTTTATGCTCAGAATGGAACACATTCAAAAAGTGTTTCTTTTTTAAGGAAATGTTAATTAAGCAACCGATTAACTCCAGCCATAGGATCCAGAGAATCATATGCACTTAGGCTGATGATTTCAATGGGTCCAGGAAGCGAGCCTGTCGCTGCGTGGAAACCGAGATGCAATATTTAAGGTTGGAGCTGGGTTATAACAAGCGACGGCTTTGCAGCCTTTGGCTAGGAAGCAAGGTTAAGCCCCAGCATTTTATAGCTTTTTACAAATTAAGCACAAGAGAAAAGGAAGGCGTTTGCAATAGCAGTCATTATGTCAGAACAACATAATATGCTAGAAATGTATTCCCCTGAGTAGAGGAAAGGGGAGCGTGTCAGGATGGGAAATGAAAAAGGCCCAGCAAGAACAGGTAAACAGATATCTTTCAAGGGATCAGCTATAGCTGCTTACAATTTCTGTAAGCCTTGCAGTATCTTGTTTCTGTAGTATAAGCCAGTAAAGTTGGCCAACTTACAATAAACACTCTTCAGCTAGAGCAGATTAATAACAAATGCAGGGGAGAGATTTGCCTATTATTTTCTATGTCTGCCATGTATTAATCTATTTGGGAAGCCTATGGTAAGATATGCAATTTGAAAAAAGAAAAAAATGGTTAACTGGATAGAAATTTGATGTCAGAAATGACTGGCCAGAAACCTGTGGGACAGCGTTTCAGCTTTGCATTATGCCACATAACCTTTCGGTGCTTACCTGTGGAACAGTTCTTGATGATGACTTGTTGTCTTCCTTTCACACCTACTGCTAGTACACTCCATTTGCACTGGAGTGCTTCTACTAGACCAGTTTGGTCTAGTGGTTAAGGAGCTGGACTCTTATCTGGGAATACTGGGTTTGATTCCGCACTAATCCATGAAGCCAACTAGGTGACCTTGGGCTAGTTCTTCTGAGAGCTCTTCTGAGCTCTCACAGCCCCACCTACCTCACAGGGTGTTCTGTTGTGGAAGAACAGAAAGCTTTCTAGGCCACTTTTAGTCCCCTTAAATGGGTGAGAAAAGTGGGGTAGAAAAGGCAACTCTTCTTCTTCTTCCTCTACAGCATTTATTTAATCTACACTGTTTAGATAATCCAGAATAAAGCATGGGCAATACAGAACAAAATGTGACTGGATGTGCTTTACTTTGGGTGAATTCCCATTACAAGCTTAAAACAGTTTTGAAATGGTTTTGATCCTTTCAGTCCCCACATCAGGTTGGCTTTAACACGCTTTCTGCGTGTTAAATCGCCCCAAAGCGTTGTAAATGTTAGCTCATTTCAACAGGTCTTGCTCCGGTTTGTGCACTTGAAACGTTGTACATTTCTTGCGGTGGGAACGGTACAGTTTTAGTGGGATGAGGGGAAAGAATCGCTGGCTGCCAGGTGCCGTTTTTCATCCATCCATGCAAGAGGCAGACACCCAGCCAGGCTCCCTGAAGGGGTCCCTTATGGGTGACGTGTTCACGCCAGGAGGAAGAGGGCAGGGCAGCCCCAAAAAGGGGCTTTTAGAAAGTAGCCATGTGAGTCCCCCCTTGAGTCATGTACGCCACATACGATCCTCAGAATCTGGATCAAACACGATTAAGTTGAAAGTAATGGGATCAGGCAAATTCGTGTTACCATCCGGTTCTATTATTTCGGTTTAGGGAAACCGTTTTAAGCTTGTAATGGGAACCGGGCCTTTGTATTATACAAATAATGCTGTTAAGTAAATGCTGTCTGGATGAATCCAGAACGTAGACTGGACTAAGCATCCCATAATGACTTTCTAGTCCAGGACATCAATGATCTAACGGGTCTTCAACCAGACTAGAGGCGGTTCAGATGCCTCTGTGTTCCAGTTTAGCTGGGGCTCATTTTGGTGGCAGTTTAAAGCACGCCACCAGAATGGGTCTGCAGGGCATCTGAGGCCAGGAACTTTCATTTCTGTCAAGCAGTGTATGTGAGCCACTCCAGCCGAGTCAGTCTCACTGGAATGGTCCAGAAGAAGTAAGTGGAAACAGCCCAAGTTGAACATTTCCTGGCTGGAATACAGGAAGCCTAAGAGACAGACTGCCATATTAAGCTACACTTGAATAAGAACTTCAGAGTTTTTACTTGTGGACTGAACCAGCACAGTGGATTTATTTTTTGCCACACTACTTACATTTCTCTGCTTTCCTGTTATTTATTTATGCACTTAAAATATTTATATTCCACTTACCATTAAAAATACAGCTTCAAAATGGTTTCCAAAGCTGCTTGCCAATGGCAAGCTGCTGTTGCTTCCAATGACTATTTTCTGTGAATGGCCACGTTTGCCAAAAAGCAGGGTATTAATATTCCTTTTTGAGCTCAGTTTCTTGCAGTTCTCTGATACCTATGTCCATTCAAAATGAGTGCTGATGTCATACCAATACGGCGACTCTTTCAAGTGCCTCAAGAATCTTGGGGGGTTTTTTTGCAGAAAACTATCAGGGCTGTCATCTAACTGGTTTCATTTTCTTATTTATGGATATTATTGTTTCAATTCCAAAAGCTCTTTGTCAACACAAGCTATCTAGGCCTAACTGCTGCCTAAGAGTGACACTTTTCACACTTAGGTATGTAGGGAGAATCCGGAAGAACTGCTGCACGCAACATCCTTACTTCTGGAATAGTTACTATTCAGGGGCCGCTGCAGTTCTCTCAGAGTGTGTAAATGTGGACCAATTCAAGGGCTCTGCATCTATACTCCCTGCCACCCAGCATGACTCCTTCTAGACTTCTCCCTGCTGGGAGAATTTGAAGGGAGGATGGGGAGAGGTGGCATAGCCATACCATGGTAACAGCACCATGCAGGTGTTTTGTACCTGTTGCTTAGGGATATGCATGAAAGGGGGGTGTTTTTGCATTCAATTTGTATTGAATCAAATGGAAGAAAATCCATGTTCATTCAAATAGATCCCCTTCAAATGTGGTAGGATTCTATTTGATATGAATGTATTTGTACAAATTCATACGAATCTCTGATACAAATGCATACATATCCGGTACGTATCCGATACATATCTGATCCTTATCCTATAACGGTGATGGCCAACCTATGACACGCGTGTCACAGGTGACACGCCAAGCCCTTTTGGGTGACACACATGGTCACCCTTGCACCTGGACGTGTAGTGCTTGCTTGTTCTTGAAGTGTATGAAATACCAACTTTCAATTGAAGATTTAGCAGCAAAAGTCACTAATGTAAAGAATTATTTGTTTTTGCTTTTAATAAAATACATATATCAAAAATATAACTTTTTTACTAGAGCTACAAATATCACAAAATTATGGATATTTCTAAATGTGACACAGCACCTGAGTTAAGCTAAGTTTTCTTGCAAATTTTGACACACTGAGCTCAAAGGGTTCACCATTACTGTCCTATAACATATCAGCTCTCAAAGTATCAAATCTGCCCTGAATCCACTTTGAATCTGCTCTCAAACCATGTCGAATGCACTCTGGATCCACTGCAGATGTGACTGGCAGAGCCGCTTTTTCACCTCCGTTTGACAGTGTTCTGAAGCTACTTACAAATGTTCCAAAACATTAGTATGAATATGAGTGTAAATGTACAAATGTCGTAACATATGATTCATATACGAATGTCCAAATTTGACCAAATTCATCTAAATTCATCTGAATATCAAATGATACAAATATTCGTGTGCATCCTTACTCTTGCTCTGGTTCCACAATAACCACCATGATGGTCGTGATTCATGCCACACAAGCATTTAACAAGCACTGGCAGGTGAGGGAGAAATCTGGCATCCAAAATGCAGACACCGGAACTATTCCCTGAAGGCTATAATATAGGGTGTGTCCAGAATTACAGATACTGCGCATTCCAATGTACACTTGGGGCACATGCGTCACACCTGACACCCAATACTGCCTAACTGCAGTGCATTATGCCGCCGCTATTCTGAATTTGCCTACTGTGGAACGATGAGCACTCGCTCTGCAGTTTCTGGTAAATTCGAATGATCCCACCAGTCTGGATAGGACAGCGAGAACAGTGAACAAGAGCTGAGCCTGCAGCTCATCTCCCTTTGGCTGCCCCATCCCATGTGACGCGCACCACAGAAGCATCACAGCCTTCTCTGAGAATTCTGCAGGGTGGTTGCTTGAATCGGAATGGCACGTCATGGCCTCACAGCAGATAAGCTGTGCTTTTTTCTCTAACAGCAGATTTTATTCCACTAATCTGGATACTACCATAGTCGAGAAGCTGCAGAACAAGCAATAAAAAACAGATCTGCTAGTTTTCCCTTGCACCACCAAACAGCAAACAGGTAAATGTGATTTCTACCTGGATGATTTTCCTCCTGGATGATTGTCTGCACAAAAGTGTATCCAATTATTCCAAACTGAGCAGGAAGCACGCTGTAACTTTACATGATCGTGACATTTGAGCTCATTTTTCACGCATGTCTGGATTGCATCTGAAGCAAATATACCAAATTGCTGCTCTATCTTTAAATGAGCAGACATACAGTACTGGCAAGGTATCTTGGACAGAATGCATTTGACTGTGTTCAGTGGCCCTCACTCACCGATAGCTGTGCATTGCTGCCCCAAAACATCCTTAATAAATGCATTCACTCTTCCTTCTTAAAGCTGCAAAGATACAGCATTTTGCTGAGATGTTGTTTTCTCCCCTGTACCCAGCTGTCCTTTCGAATTAGAATTCCCTGGTATCTCATCCTGGTTTCTGAATCCGTTGCCTTCTGCCCTATCCTTAGTGAAGCACATCCAATAAAATAAAAATATAATATAAAAAGAGGGGAGGGGTCTCCTGCTACCTGCCAGATTTCAGTGTGTTGCACACTGAATGAACATGACTATCATGAACCAATTTTCCTTTTGAAAAAGCAAACTATTGCTAAGAAGACAAACTGACATCCTCACACTTAGTCATAATGATCCATACAGAATTGTGTAGATTGGTTAGAAGCATCGCTTTGCTTTCGCAAGGCAGCTGAGTTGCAGCAGCAGCAGTACAGCAAGTTTATTTGCAGCCAGCTCAGATAGATAAACAAGGCCAAAAACTAAAACAAAACCTGCTTTCCTTTCGGCATCTGGTTCCGCAAGGAAGTAGTACAGTAAACCCAGAGCGTCGCAATCTCTCCTGCTTTGCATTCGTGCGTGTTGCATACGGATGCTTGATGAGCTGGATTGATCAATTAACAAGGAACAGATTGCAGCGAATTAGCTGCTCATTCCAGGTTATGGTATCTCCCTTAATTGTAATAGATGGTTCCAAGCACACAGGCACACGTGCTTGTGAGAAAATCCTGTGAAATTTAATTCTGAAAAAGTAAGGCTACACTTCCAGGAGAATATCTGGGGGAATTACCAATTTAAAACCCTCATTGTGAATCGACATTAAGCCACCAGTTTTATGGATAAAATATTACCACTTTTGAAGTCAGAGTCACCAGCAAAGGATTTGACTGGAGCTGGTTTTGTGTTGTGTTTCTGTACCTTCCAACATGTCACTGGTGCCCATACTGACAATTGAAACAAGGGTTCCCTCTTCCAAAGATCACTGCTTCCTCTGAGCCAGTTTGGTCTAGTGGTTAGGGAGCCAGACTCTTATCTGGGAATACTGGGTTTGATTCCGCCCTCCTCCACAAAGCCAGCTGGGTGACCTTGGGCCAGTCACAGCTCTCTTCTGAGCTCTCACAGCTCCACTCACCTCACAGGGTGTTCTGTTGTGGGGAGAAGTATTCATTTTCAGACTTCTGCACCAAGAAAAATACCACTTTTTTTCTACTGAAAATAATTCCACCACCAAAACCACAGCAAATCATGAACATTCAATCAAATTGTTTGTTTTTGTAAGTGGGATGTTGGTTCATTTCAATAGATGTTTCGGATATGCAGAAAGCCAAGTTTTCATTTCAGTTAAAATGATGGTGAATATGAAATACTCAGTCAAATGTGCACAAATTGAATTTTGCATGTCCCTACAGTAAAAACACAGGATCACACAACAGTGGTTCACCAGTTGCTTCTGGGCATTCTCAAGCAGAAGGGGGGGAAAAGCAAACCTTTCACTGTTACTAGTGTGCCTAAATACCACTCATACTAAGATATATGACTAAAATGTTGTCTATGGGTGTGGTGTCCAAGTCCAAACTGTGATTGGACAACTTCAGGCCTAGTATTAGTCTCCCTTGTCATCCTTCTCAAATGTTGAACTGGCCTTGAACCAGGCAGTCCCTCAACTAGAGAACACATTTCAGTAAAGGACTGTTTCATGACAAAATCACTTCTATAAGATAGTATACATTAATATCTTTGATGTTAATTTTTAATCTTTTAGCCATTCACACAATAGTCTTAGATTTATAAATATCTAAACCAGTGGTTCCCAAAGTTGTCTGGGCTACGACCCATCTAATATAAGCTTACCAACTCAGGACCCACCTCTAGGAAATTTAACCATTACCAATATGAATAAAGGACTTTTCAAATAACAGGCAGACCCACTCAATATTCACTCGCGACCCACCAGTGGGTCGCGACCCATAGCTTGGGAAACCCTGATCTAAACAGTATGGAGTCTTTGGAGTGCAATGGGCCATATTCTCCGTTTAGTGATTATATAGCTGCAGTATAAGGCTTCTTACCTGCATATATTAACCCCAGTGAGATTTACTTTTCTGGGATGGAGCTTTGCTTTGCTTTAGTTTTCTTTAAATCAAACACAACAGTGGAAGTTTTTAGTTTGTCATCTGAATGGTTAATTGATTAATTTATTGTAATAACATCTCTCTCATGCACGCACACATGCACGCACGCACACACACACACAGACACACACATACTGGTGCTTTCTTATGTGTCTACATGAACACACACAAACATACATATGTAAATATAACAGTTGTGGCCAGGGCAGGCAAGCACAGCGAGAAGTGCCCAAAACTGATTATCAGCTCCATTTGAAGTCCATCCATCTGAAGTCTATGCAGCGAACACAAATCTCCCTTTGATGTGGCCTTACAAGTCAAAAGGAGATTTGTCATCATAAAACCAATGAATCGCTGCATATCAGTTTCAGATATCAATTGCTTTTGCAAGTACATAACCTTGTTGTATTCATTTCATTCTCAGCTTCGATTCTGAAAACTCTGGGAGACTATAACCAGGGCTACTCAGCTGTGGTGGGAGGCACCTGGGGGTGGATGTCTCAGCAAAAAACATTCCCCTCCCCAAGTCATCAAACACTTCCTGGTGTCCATGTCCAGTTACTTGAGCGCCTGGTAAAATCATGGGTAAGGAATTTGGGTGGGGACCATGATTCTGTGTCCTCACCCAGCTGCCTTGGGTGTTATGTTGCCAACATGGAGATTTTACACCTAAAACTCTCCCCTTGGCACTCACACATGTATGCACAGACAAGGAGTATAACTTCTTACAACCTGCACTTGTTCACTTTTACCCAGAAATATTTTCTACTTAGTTCAATGGGCCTTTATTGGACCTCCAAGTGCAGCTTTACTGAGGCTTACTTTCCAAGTAAACATGCTTCAGACAGTCTTGCAAATCCTCTGCTACACTTCCTCAAAGAAGAAATTGTGGAGTAATGCAAAGACTTGATTCCTTTGAAGATCAAAACCACAGTAGAATATCCTTCTCTGATATTGCTAGCCACAGCGCAAGGCAATCACCTCTGAATCCCAACTCAGATCGTGATCAGAACACAGCTCGTTCTATGTAGCCGTCAAGATCTTAGCTTTAATGCCAACCACATTTGTATTCCAGGCTGTGACTGGAATTGCCAAGTAAAGTTTTTGCTTAAAAGAGCAAAACAAAAAATTATCCCAACTTTCTGCTGAAACAAATTGCTGCTCAAGATTACGCATTGATTCTGATTTTAGATTCCATTAACTGACAATGGAATGCCACACAAAATTCTATCAAATGATGATTTCTCAGCCAATGAATATTTAAGACAATCTCATATGTCCAGAGAAATACTGTAGTACACACAAAAACTGCTTTTCCATATACATCTGGATGTCCCAGGATCCTACCTTTATCAAATCTTTTTACAAAACTTCCCCAAATCATCCACACTGTCTCCATGGAGCAGAACTGTATAAACCATAGTGCTTGCATGTTTTTCATTTGCACGGCCTTGTGTAATGCTGAATTTTTACAGTTCAGCCTAAGGAAAGATATGGGTTCACATAAGTGCTGTTAAGGAGCTGCAATTGAGCGTTCGGGCACTCGCTGCACTCAGCCGTGCTCCCTCTGGTGCAGTGGAGACGTTGGCCAAGCCGGGTGTCCGCACGCATCTGCTCTCATCTGACCCCCATCCCATCATAAGCACACTTTGGAGAATTCTAAAGGGAGAGTTGAGATTTAAGTGCTCAGGCCGGATGCCTCTAAGTGCCATTGAGTTGAGAATGCCCAGAAGCAATTGATGGGCTACTGGGTGAGATAGAACGATGGAGTAGATGAGCTGTGGCCTAATCGAGCAAGGCTCCTCTTATGTTTGTATGAAATTACTCCTGCTCTTCTGGCAACCCTTCTGCTGCCTTCTTGGTGCTGCTCAGGTATACCCACCTGGTCCACTGGCTTCTCATTATCAGTAATTTGAAGACCACCAGTTAAGCACTGGCAGGAGTCCTCATGCAGATTTTGCATGAGCTTTCTAAAAGAACATGCAACATTGCAGTTCACATGGACTGATCTCTCAAAAATCCTGGTATACTTCCAGGGGTTAGTCAGAGCAACGTAAAATTAGTTTGCCACCTATTATCTTTCCAGCAACCTAACTGTTGCCAGGGGTTAAAGCAACCAGTTTAGCAAAGGGAAATGCAAGTTTTCTCAAAAAGTTGCAGGGGTGGCTTATTCATAAGTTGGTCTCTGCACAAGGTTTGGGTATAGCATTTGTACACAAGCTATAAGGAATGACTGGAAGAGAGTCAGTGCTTATTTTATACCATAAATGAAATCTAATAGTCACATTCTGTCAGTAATTAAATATTTCTGCACAACAAGGCAAGGCAGCTTAATTAATCTATAAAATGCAGCCCTACACTGCCAAGTCAAAGGCATCGCTGAATGGGTTGTTTTGAGACACAGCAATGTTGGCATAGTTCAACAACTGAACAGATGGAGCACATATACATTGTGCCGTGACTAGTGAGTGTCCCACATCCAGTAGGATGCAGAATCTTAATATTGTTGTTAACCTACCTGGACCTTCCATGCTGATCTTTGGCTCATTCTTCCAAATCAAGTAATCAGCTGTGGAAGTGAAGACAATGGCTTTCTTGTACTGATCTCAGTTCCCATGCATTTCACTTTCATGATTTCATTTGCCTTGACTGACTTTGATCAAAGAGCTTTGACAAGAGTTTTCGTGCTGAGTTCTTAACATGTGTTTTATGAGCTATCACTGGAGTTTTATTTGTGATTTTGCAAACTCACCCTGACCCTGTCCGATGAAGTGTGGGGTTAAGTAAAATAGATTTTATGGGTGAATTTCCTCCTTAATTCTGAACTGACTTGCCGTTATGAAACTTTCTTGTTGAACAATTGGATGGCATGAATAAATTATCCTAAACTATATATATATAAAAAGTCCATCACTGTCCCTTCTTTTAACTTGCTAAATTTGGTGAGATGTTGAATTTAGGGAGAATGAGGAAGCAGAGCAGACTAATGATAAACTCAGTTTCCACAGATGTAAGTATTTGCATTTTTTGTTTTCAATGCACTCCATTTTCACTTATCCTCCCCTATCTTTTGTGATTGGGGAAGCCATCTTTACATTGCATCACCCTTATATAATATGAGCATTCTCCTTCATACTGGCAAAATGGAAAACTTGTCCTTGCAGGAATTCCTTCCCAGCATTCTAAAGTGGACTGGAAGAAAAGAGTGTATAGGATCATAGGTGTTGAAAAGTATTTTGTAGGATGTCTAGCCCAGCCTTCTGCTTATTGCAGGGCCCTTTCTGCCCATAGCCTTACTATGGAATATATCTCAGGATATGGGTCTGTTGTCTGCATGCTAATACAGGCTATGGCAGACCTTTCTTGGTGCCTGCTATAGCCTGCACAAGCACATGGACAGAAGGTCCCTAATCTGGGATATTTTCTAGAATAAGGCTAAGCGCAAAAAGGCCCCAGGAATCTGATAACCAATCCCAAGAGTTGGCCATACAGTCTTTTTCTGAAAACTTCCAATATGGCAGAAGCCCTTACTTTGTGAGGTAGACTATTCCACTGCTTAAGGGTTCTTATATCAGGAAGTTCCTTCTGCTGACCACCTCCTATCTCTTCATCTCCCATGTGATCCTACTAGTTGTAAGTTTGTCACTTAGGCTCTGATAAAACAGGGTAAAAGGGATGGTCCCAGGGCAGATTTGAGACTCAAGGTACAGACATAAAAGAAAGAAAGAAAGAAAGAAAGAAAGAAAGAAAGAAAGAAAGAAAGAAAGAAAGAAAGAAAGAAAGTCAAATTACTGCATCCCAAAGGCTCCGGTTGGGTACCCCTTTCTTTCCCATATGGAATATAACTTTTGGGGCAACTTACTGTTTGGATCAGATGGGATGCAAACTTATAGAGGCTACTGTAGCCAATCCCAGCCTAGAAAATAGCTGTGAGGGATGTGCAACCAATCAGGGACTTAGAGATATGGGCCTCCATTGATCATTGAATGGCAAGCTGCAGAGGTGTTGCCAGTGAATGCACTGGCCACACAACTCTGGCAACTGGAATGTTGCTGAGATCCCTGCAAGTTGATCTTTTCTGGTATTCCTCAAGGGGCAGCACAGTCAAAGCAGATGTGGATATACATGGGCATCATCCACCTTGGCAGGTTGGCACAAATCCTCAGTCTTACTTCCCATTCTGCAGGAAGATGCTTGCCAGCCCTCAGAGGTGCACTGCATGCCCAGAGGCACTTCCAGAGTGAAGATGCAGTGCCCCTTAGGACTTCACTGGGTATTGTCTTCTGCCTGTGTGAATGCAACTTGCAGCCCACAAGGGTAGTGGTGGAAATCAGGCTTATGAAGGTAATTTCTTGGTAGGGGGGAAAATTATCAGCATAGCTCTTGCAGCAATTCACTGAAAACTACTGAAACATTGACTACTCCACACCCAAAATTATTTCAATTCATTCCGCAATCTTCCAGATATTATGGCAAGAGCCACATAGCACACAGGTAGTGCCACAGGATCCTTGAAGAGCATAGGTTCTACAGGAACCTGTGCCGACTGAGCACAGATCCTACCATATGTGTTGTCAATAGCACTTGAACAGCAGATTGAAAAAACGTGCACAAGCGGTGCTTTATCTGACTCTTCTGCCTTTCTGTCCCTAGTGCCTTTTTACTTAAAGCATATCTTATAGGCTGAATAGCATGTCTTTGTTTCCAGAGACACAGGAAATAGCTGACTTCTGGTGCCTTTCCTATGTCTCCAGAAACACTCCACAGATGGAGATAAGTGTGAGTGAACAACACTCTTCAGTACTTGTAGAGGCAAGAACTGCTGTGCTGGAGATGCTGCCTATGATGTACTTGGAATAAAGGAAATATAATTGTTACATAGGTACGAAAGGAGACCAGAAACGGACCAGTGAAAATAATCCCATGTAGTTTATAATTAGTCCCCTTCTTTAAGAAATCATAACATTTATCTAGTCCAAGCCTTGGGAGCATATTGTATGCCTGCTGTATAAATGGAAGGATACCAGACTGCATATACAACTGACTTATAGCACAATCTCTTTTATCACACGATCTTTTGTAGGTTTTTATCTACTCATAATTTAAATGGGCTGTTCCCTTTAAATAGATTTGACTATACGAACCACTTTGAATTTTGTATGTGTGTGAAAAGTGGTGTATAAATGTTTAAAATAATGTAATTTGAAAACCAAGCTATGAGCCCGTATCAGTGCTTTTTGCTCCTGCCCAACTTCCAAAAACATTGAGACTAACCCCTTTTCTTTTTCAGTAACTCCATCAGCAGTGCTTTTGGCACATAATTTTCATGCTGAAATCTTTGGCAGAAAGACGTCCTGTGCAGAGAAGGAAAAAGCTTCAGGGAGTGACTAAGAACAAAATAATCTGCTCCTGCTCTTTCATGTCCCTAGAAGCCCTTTCTTGTCTTCAGATATGTTTTTGAAAAGGAAAATAGGACTGCCATATTTATTGGTTAGATTAATCAGCTTAATCAGTTTTATTAGGCTTAAAAGCTTTTCCTGATCAATCTTACAAAATTAAGTTTATTATTCCTCACATCAATGCTTTCAAACATCACAAAGGCAGGTACCTTCTTAGCCCAAAGGGTATCCGTCCTCTCGGCTAGCAACTGCAGTCTCATAAGTGCAAGGAGTTTTTTTTAAAAAATGTAAATTTTATTATTGTCCTTCCAGTGAATGGTTTTATTCATCCAACGGTATGTTTGTGTGGACTCATTTGATCGGCTAAAAGTGAATGTGAGTAATCAACAGTAAAAACAAAAGTTATTTGATCAGTTGACAGCTATCTAAAAAATAAATCTAAAGTTAAGAAGGACAAGTTGTTTTGGCAGAAATACAGTGTACAGAGTCTGATCCACCTATGGAGACTGAAACTGAGTGGGAGAATCATTTCTGAATGACTTAAATGCCTGAGAATGAAAATAAGAGTGCTGGAATAGTTGTTAGACATAACTGGTTAGTCTTCTGACATCACATTTAACAAGTAGACAGTGGTAACCAGCTGCAATAATCATCCAGTGTCCTCCTCATTTTGCTCTGCAGACACAATAAGGGACCAGAATATCCATGATTTATCATGGTGTTTTCATTTTTCATTTCATTTCATGGCTTGGTTTTGCGAATAAAGATTAGGGAGGGCTCGACCCATGCTTGCTGCATGCACATCGGTGGCTATACAAACCAATGTGGGAAAGTCAGGTCCGGCTGCAGAAGGTACAGGCAAAGGTCTCCTTGGGTGATACTGTGATGGCAAGGCTCTTCCTGCATTGTCTTTTCTCCTCAAGACTGGTCTCTCATGGTGTAAGGGGGCAATTAATGCCTATGATGTTCAAAGAACTAAAGTAAAGAATATTTTTGTTACCTTTTGAAAAGTTGTGATGCTATGGAATAAGGGAATGTCTAGCAATACCCATGAACAGGTTTAATAGCAACACAGAAAACAAGGGTGGCTCCATCTGATCAGGCACTTGGAGCAAAGAGGAGTTGCCTGGTCCCTTTGCCATGGAACTGGGGTGAGCATTGGGGGGAAAGCCAAGTGTATGAACAGCTTGCCCAACCCACACCTGGGCCAGCTGTCATGCTGTGCTCCAGTACCAGTACTGTGGCAGGTTGTCCAACAGGCAATTCAAGAGGCACTGGTTGAGATATGGCCTAGAGTAGCTAATCCAGTTTGGTCTAGTAGTTAGGGAGCCGGAATCTTATCTGGGAATACTGGGTTTGATTCCATCTTCCTCCACAAAGCCAGCTGGGTGATCTTGGGCTAGGCACAGCTCTCTTCTGAGCTCTCATGGCCCCACCTACCTCACAGGGTGTTCTGTTGTGGGGAGAAGAAGGGAAATTTTGGCAGCTGCTTTGAGGCCCCTTAAATGGGTGAGAAAAGCAGGGAAGAGAAGCCAACTCTTCTTCGTCATCTTCCAGGAAACCAGCTACTTCAGGGTCTGGTGGAAGAGAGTCACAATGAACAACTGGCCTATAAGTGGGGCTGGATAACTCAGAGTGACATCTGTGACTCCCTGTGGACAATGCCATTGGAATTAGTAAGTTGAAAACAAACATTTATTCTCAAGGATGATGTTAGCATTGTATCCTCCCAATTTATCCATGTTAGATTATGGCTGCAATTAGAGTTGGTTTAGAGAAGACTTTGAGGTCGTATTGTTCACATACCAGTCTGCCCCTCCCCTTCTCCTGAACATTCTTATGCTAGAAAAGGTGGATTAGAGAACACCATGTCTCTCTGAGGTGCCCTTTTTGATATCTCTTTTGGTTCCTGGCAAATAAAATTGACTTTAAATTGGATTGTTAGTATTATTGAACTTGCAAACTGATGGTTCTTTGGCATGACCAGGAGGATTTGCAATTTAAATAACTCTGAAGTTCCAGGCTTTCATTTGTTTTTAGACATGCTACTTCTGTTTAAATAAATTTTAAAAAGTCAAGCTCACTTTAAAAAAAATACACACTTGCATGCCTGCGCTTATACACTATTAGAAGTAGAGTCAGTGGAAATGGGGGAAAAGAACTTGATAAACTGTGGTAGTTTAAAAGATTTTAAAAATAAAACACTTCTGTAATTTTCTGAAAAATGCTGTGAAACATATATTTTTCTCTGCTTCCTTCTTTGAATCATAATTTGTATGATTTCCATGCACTGAAAGAGGCAGGAAGTTGAAAATGTTGTGATGGTTTCCATTCCTTCTCCTTCTCTTCCTCTATGCCATTGAAAACCAGGAGGGAATGTGTGTGTCCTCAGTCTATACAATTGTCTATGATATCAGAGATAAATATATAGATTGATTCATTTCCCTATCCTCTCAGACTGTACCTCACTTTATTTAGAGGAAGATGCCAAGGAAGGAAGAAATAATGCAAGGAAACATGTGTATGCTAGGTAGGTTTTCTTCTCTGCATTTTTTTAAAGTACAAGTTGAGAATCAATATTTATAAAGCACAAATAGACTGCTGCATCCAGCCTGCCATAAAGATAGATTTCTTGGCAAATAGAATAGCGCATTCCAAGAGCAAGCTGGAGTGAAAGTTCTGTGCATTCACGAGTGCTCCAGATTCAAAAGAAAAAGAAGATGGAACAGTGACCATGGCAAGGGTGTTAAATATCAAATAATTTGTTTACTCTAAATAAAGTCTAAAACCCAAAGATAGATGCAACAGCTTCATGGGCTTTTGTTTAATAAAAGCACAATAAAAGAAAACCTGTGCAGATAAAGCAACCATACAGTTATTGAACTGATTGATTGATTGGTTGGTTGGTTAGGTTATCCAACTGGCTTTCATCAATGCCTTAATGATACTGTCATTGATTTTCTGTTATGTTGCATGAGGGTTTTACCTCCCCAGAGACAGCAAGTCAGCATATAAATATAAATTAAATATCATCCAAGGAAAATCTCACATAGTTTTGCAGTCAAGGAGTAAAGCTAGTAGAGCTGGTGCAAACATCAACAGAAGTAAAGCGGTACCTTGGATAAATTCATAAGTATACCCTTTCACTTTGTGCATACTCAGATTTAACCTAGATATCTGAATTCTCTTCTGTGTATAATTTCAGTGGATCAGTAAAGAACTTCCAGCCATGCTGATACAATGTAAGCAAGATCTATAGTTGAGCACATTGTATTGTTCTGTAGCACTAACTTGATTTATACATTGCTCTTCAGATTTACTAGAAGACGGAAGGTAAGTGCTTGGGAGGAGGCAATGCCACTACACCAGAAATCATGATGTCAGGTGGCTCTAGGCAGTGGTATTAACATGACACTGTAGGCAGCTGAAACTTTTCAGTTTTGCTGGTTGGTTGCTGGATGATCTGAGATTCAGATTTAACACTGGGTGAAGTCACTTTAAAAATTTGCAGAGGGAGAGATTTGAGCAAACTATGGGTCACAATATTTCATTTAATAATTATATAAGCTTTCTGTCCATAAAACAATTCAATATTTCATGTTCCATAGAGAAAAAGACTTGAAGCATAATAAGGTGATCTAAATGGGGAATAAGACCATCACTAGGGCCATTGAGGAGCTTTACATGTGGACCTGCTGCTTAGAAGAGAACTAGCAGATTCCAAACTTCCATCAAGTTTCCAAAAGTAGTTGAATAACGCTCGGCGGAGAGAAAAAGGGGGCAACTTCTTTTAAACGGTCTTCTCTAGTACCTTGAGCTTGCTTGTCAAAGGCTGCAGAAAGTGCTGACCTTCCTTTCCACAGAGGAAAAAAAGGACTTTTGCTGCAAGTGATTTGCTTTTCCAGGGAATTTGCAATTCAGAGAATGAAAGTAGATGCTGATCTATCTATCTATCTATCTATCTATCTATCTATCTATCTATCTATCTATCTATCTATCTATCTATCTATCTATCTATCTATCTATCTATCTATCTATCTATCTATCTATCTATCTATCTGTCTACACACACAAGGAAGAATAGGGAATAATCTGATTTCCACTATCTGTTTAGCTTGGAAAAAGATGTGGAAACTAGAGGTAGAATTACTAGCATCTAGCCTGGAGATATGTGATTGCAGGGAATGGGTGTGAAGGCAAAACCAGCCAGTCCCTAGAAAGGACACCAGTTTTTAAGAGCCTCAAATGGCTGCAGAGGATAACTGCAGGGAACCACCATCAGACTGAGTCATTTCCACTTGCCTTGAAGACGTTTTCCCTTCTGCCTCAGACTGTTATTTCTGAGATTTGGTCAGAAATCTCTGGCCCAGAGGACTCTCTTCTTGCAACGGAGAGCCAAGAAGCAGAGCCTTCCTGATAATATCGAAGTCGAGATTCAGTTCTACAGTTATTTATTACCCCTTGAACTCTTTGCAGGGACTGTTCAATCAGTTCCCCTCACTGTATCATCCCAGCTGTGTTTATATCAGAGGTGGAAGAATCTGTTTGATCTTATTTTGCCAGACTCTTCTAGACATACACTAACCCTCAGTCACTTCTCTCTCTCTCTCTCTCTTTTTTTTTTAGGAAAAGCAAGGCAAGGCAAATAGACATGCTCTGCTGCAGGACTGTTAATTGAAATTTATAGAGCATATAAAGTTCTATGCCAACACTTTCTAGCAGAAACAGCTCTGGCTTTCATCCCACAAAAGAAGCCTTTTGCCTTGACAGGGGAAGAATTTGCATATACGCCCACTTGAACCTAAAGAGTTGCATTCTTTTTTCTGGATGCTCTGTGTGGCATGGCCCTGTGAAACAAGGGAAAAGCAACAAGAATCACAGCCACCTCATTGCTGGCTATGCTTAATGCTGTATCCCTGGATCAACATTTTGTATAGACTTTCATTGCATAAGTTTGTGCCTATATTATCTGTGTCCAAATCTCAGGACACAATTTGCACACTAGTTTAAAAATGCTAAGCAGTAACTGCAGAAGGGCAGACACTTACAGGCACAGTTCTGTCTCAAAGCATGAGTCCGAAGGTATACAGACCTAACTGTTTCAGGGCAGGCTGTTCACAAGAGACATGCTTCTTTCCCATTTAGAGGATTTCCCCTCCAAAGAAAGGAACTTGCCCCACTCTCTGGGCAGAGATTAGGCTCCAAAGATTCCCCTCCAGATCCCATGATAAAGAAAACTTTAAATGATAAGTTTCATCAGGAGGCATCTCCAATTCCCTTTCTGGCTAATGGTAGCAGATGTGCTGCTGAGCTGGGTGTAATTTTAGCCATTAAACTTCTTGATCCTTGAATGTCATCAGGAGTTACTCTAGATGAACATTCGGCTGCACTTACAAAGTACTGCATTTAACTCCCCATAAAATATGGATTTTATTGCAGCACCACCAAGACCTCATTCCACAACGGGTGACCTCTGTGCCATCCGCATATCTCCAGCCTCGTTTTTCAATTAAATACACCACATCTGGAAATGTTTCTGAGCACACACGGATGTGCACACAATATACACGCATGCAATATGTTTCCAAGCATACAATCTTTCCAGAGGCGCGTTTCGTCTCCGGCAGAAATAGCTATACAGCTCAACTTCAGCATCCCATCCATTCACCTTACATACCACACCACACCACGCCGCCTCCACCACACTGCAACATGCAAGCGATTGCACGTTTGACCAGCTTCTTGCAACACCTCACACAACTGCCTTAGCTCCTCTGGCTTCTTCTCTCAGCCGGAGACTTTGTTTCAAGCATCTGCCTCGTTTCCATCAGCATCCTTTCCTTTTAGATTTTCTTCCTCCCAACAAAACCAGGATTCATATCCGACCTTTTGGCTCGTTTCTTTCCATCTTCCTGCTCTAGTTTCTCAAGATTTCCCCTGAACAGCGTGCATGAGCCTCTATGCTGGGCTCTCTCTGGAGTAGTCTTAAAGGATCTGCAGGGGTTATCAATATGTGCCTTCCTTACATTGACAGGAAAACGCTCTTCTTCGCTACCAGCCTGGTCGCATCCCGTCCTTGCGCAAAAAAAAAAAAAAAAAAAAAAAGAAAGAAAGAAAGAAAGAAAGAAAGAATACCCAATCCCAGCCTCCAAAGAGCTGCCCATGTGCTGCCACTTTAGCACAGTGCCCCCATAGTAACGGACCCGGCCAACTTTTTCTGCGAATAACGGCGCTTCATTAGCATTTAGAGTAGACCAAACAAGGAGGGAAAGAGGCAAAATAAGAGACACGCACCGAAACACGGGGCAGCCCTAGCCAAAGCAACCGGCGGCGGCGGCGCAGCAAACGACACACGAAGCTCGCCCGCCTGTCTGCCTGCCTGCGCATCCCCTGCTCGCCGCTTTAAACAAGTGCAGCACTTAAGCCTCATTTCTCCCTTACCGGTAAGCAGACGACGAAGACGACGAGGCGGAGGAGCAGCAGCAGGAGGAGGAGGGCTGGAGGGATGGATCAGAGGGCTGAGACGCACAGAGCCGAAGGGAAACCGCGGCCAGCAGCGCTGGTTGGAACGGCGCCACCGCCGCCGCCGCTGCTGCTGCTGCTGCTCCGTCTGCTGCCGATGCTGCTGCTGTTGCTGCTTTCGGCCGCCGCCGCCGCCGCCGCCGCTCCTTCCGCCGCCACTTGCATTGACCTGGAGCTCCGTCTGCCTCTCGCCCACCACCAGCATCACTTTCCAACTCTGGCGTTGGGAGGGCGGGGAGTCTCCTTGGTGGAGCGGCGGGGTCCCATGCAGCGCCTCTGAGTCGGTCTTGGGAAAGGACGGAGGGAGGGACGGAGGGAGGGAGGGACGGAGGGAGGGAGAGGGGTGCGTGGGTGGGTGGGAAGAACCCAGAAGGAATGTTTCCCTCCTTCTCCCTCTCTTTTTCTTTCTTTCTTTCTTTCTTTCTTTCCCGGTCCTCCTCGTCTCTCGCGCGGCGCAGGCTGGCGACCGTGTGCGCGCCCTCTGCGCTACCGTGAGCTGCTGCTGCTGCTGCTGCTGGTGCCGGTGCTGCCTTGAGCCGCCGTGTTATCTGTGGAGCTGCAGCAGGATGGGGAGGCGGTGACGGGCTGAGGGGAGAAGACAAGGCGCCTCTGCCAGGAATCCAGCGATTTGCGAGTGAAGGGGGTGGGAGGCGCGAGGAAGAGGAGGAGGAGGAAGGCTCCGTGGGGAGTCCGCCGCCTGCCTGCCTGCCTGCCTCCTGAGGTGACAGGGAAAGACGTCAGTCGCCGGGCGGCGGGCAGGCTCTTCTTGGGCAGTCTTGTCCCTCAGCCCCCTCAGCTGTTTTATCCCCCCCCGCCGCCTCTAACGTGGCTGACGAAGTGGCCTGGCGACATGACAGGGGATTCACCGAATGAAATATGCACGTGTGTAAACGTGTAGACACGCGTCCGTGGATAGTTTGGAAACTTTTGAGAGCCCGGCCCGGATGCTCGGCTCGGGGAGAGATTCGTCCCGCGCTGCTCTTGCACAGCTTACGGGCGCAAGTCTGAACTGGAGGCGGTTTGAAATCGCCCCGGCTGCGACTTCTGGAAAAAGCTTTTCGAAGTCCAACCTGAGGCGAGCGGCGGAGGTGTGTCGGACGGCCGGCGGGCGGCTTAACTACAGCTCCCGGCATGCCTTGCCGTTGCTCGTGCCGGCCGGTCTGCTCGAAGGCGTTGATGCTACTGCATCTGCAGGGCCGCTGGTCCCCGCTCGCCCTGAGGCCCTTGAAACGCAGCCCGTGGCGGGATAGGGGCGTCGCTCTCCGCAGTCGCCCGTCCCGGATCCCCGGAGATCAGCGGTTGGCTATTTTTGCACCTGCCTAGGTGCACCAGTTCGGTCTAGCGGTGAAGGAGATGGACTCTTATCTGGGAATACCGGATTTGATTCCGCACTCCTCCACGAAGCCAGCTGGGTGACCTTGGGCTAGTCACAGCTCTCTTCTGAGCTCCCACAGCCCCGCCCACCTCAAGGGTGTTTGGTATGGGGAGAAGAATAGAAAAGCTTTGTCAGCCGCTTTGAGTCCCCTTAAATGGGTGAGAAAAGCGGGGTAGAAAAACCAACACTTCTTCTGCTTGCTGCCAGGTGCGGTTAAGATGGCAGGTTCAAGCAGGGGCGCTTTCCTTGTGGCTTCAGGCTTCGCTAGGACACAAGCCAGCAAGTTCACGGAAAGGCTGCAATCACACCTAAGTTTTAATCCACTTTCAGTCCACTTTCTTGATGTGTTCCCTCACTTTGAAAGTTGACTAAAACTGGATTAAAACTTAGGCGTGAAAGCAGCCAAAGAGTTTTGGGGACACCAGTATTCTCCCTCACAGGGGATTTTACTATTTCCCCCCCTCTCCTCTCAGTGTTTGAATCATATTAGGTAGGCTGCCTATATTCCTAGCCAATGATCTCCCACTAGTTTATTTATAAGATCTTTAAAAATGTGTGTTTGTGTTTTATTCTAAGATGCGTTGACAGGATTTCTTCTTAAATGCAGCAGGAAGTGAGCAAAGGCTCTCATCAAGTTCTGCCCTGCTTTCTGATTTGCCTCCCCATCCCAATAGGTGGTAGTTGTTATAACCCAGTGGTTCTCAACCTGTCAGTCGTGACCCTTTTGGGGGTCGATCTGCTCTTTCACAGGTGTCATTATGAAGTTGCAACAAAAATAATTTTATGGTTGGGGGTCACCACAACATGAGGAACTTTATTAAAGGGTCCCAGCATTAGGAAGGTTGAGGACCACTGTTATAACCTAAAGGCTAGCAAGTATCAAGTTTTATTCAATTTGTTACATCTTAAGCCAGATGTAATCCAAGGCAGCTGATTTTAAAGAGCCATGAAATAGTTCTTTAATTTATTGACAACTTGCATTCTTATTTGATGCACTTTGTGCCTTGAGGGCAAAATGACTTGGGGATGTGGGAATATAGCACCACTATTTGTGGCAACCCCAATGTAGCCCTGCTTCCCCCACCCAGAGACGGTTGTGGGTTTTCCAGCAATAGGACATTTTCCTCTCTTGGGCTTGGAGCCACCACCATTGCTCTCTCCACTGAACATGTGTGGAGTCTGCAACTGACAGTCGCACATGTGTGGTGATACACACTTGTGGGTATTTGGTGCCAGCTGAATACCCAGATCAGCACATCACAAAAATTGCACAAAGATGTGTTCTACCTGCAGTGAGAAAAGTTAAGTTGCAGCATGGCCCTCATCTGGGCATAGGTACCTCAGAACCATCTGTCTTTTCCAATTTGACAGACAAATATTCCTTCTTGGATGGTCCTGGTATGGTGTACCCAGATATGGCCAGGGAATGTGTGCTATTCTAGATAAACTAACAAAATGGTTTTGGCTGACCTTGATTCTTGTTTTTGGGCAAGATCTTTAAAGATCTGCTTCTTCCTGTGTGAATCTGCCTGCTCACAGCACTCATTGAAAAGTCCACCTGTGATAGAGCTGAGACACAATACTGTGATTTTTCTGTTGTGGCACTACTGACTAGCACAACAGATGCGTCAAACTTCTCACTCACATCATAAACTTGTCTGTGGCAACTACTCATGTATTCAGCACAAATGAGTAAGTGTGATGGCCCTCTGTGTGTGATTCAGACTCATGAACAAAGCAAGAAGTTTTAGCATTTAAAATGATTAGTGGTCTCTAAATACCTCAGGCCACGGTTACACCTTACAATTTTAATCCACGTCAGGAAGGCACCCGTATCCAAGCTGGCAAAGGGGAGGGGAGAGAAAGTCAGGGCAAGAGGGAGGGGTGGGGAAGGGAGAATGGGGTGGATGGAAGGAGATCATTGTGACAGCAGTGGTGACAGGAAAAGGAAATCAAGACAAGAGGGAGGTGCAGGAAGGCAGACCCAACAACAGGAAAAGGAAATGAAGGCAATGGGAAAGGGAGATCGCGACAACTGGGCAGAGGAAGGACTGTCTCAGGAAGGCAGAGGGGCAAGACTGAAAGCAGAAGCTTGCATACATATCATTTTCTGGGCCACTGGAATGCTGGCCTGCTGGAGGGGGATTAAAACTTTAATGCTGTGTTGGCCTCAATGAAGCAAGACTGCTCAGCCAAAGTGTTATGATTACTGGAGATAGGAAACTAAATAAGTCCACGGGCACACAGAACTTGATAATAGTTGTGTATTCCAAACTGGTTGGGAAGACTCACAAAAGCTACTGAGACTCTAACAGCATTATTTAATGGTATGGAAATGCTTGAAGTTTTGAGGAAAGGACTTCAATACTTTCCGTCAATTGTTAACCCTGAGAGGGAAGCATAACCATCTCTCCCAGAAGCGATCTCATTTCTCAAATAATTACAGGTATATAAAAATTGATTTAAGGTTCAAGATTAGAAGACAGAAAATAAGAGCAATGAAAAGAGCATAAATCTTTCAGAAAGCCTAAATAAAATGTCTACGACCTTTAGCTTTTAGATCAAGTGCAAGTAATTAGAGAATGCTCCCTGTCAGGCATTTTAGAGGCCTAGCTACACCTAAGATTTAACTCATCTTCAATCTGCCTTCAGAGTGACAGAACACATCATCAAAGTGACAAGCTGTTTGTTGCCCTTCATTATCTAACTTAAATGTGGATTTTTCCAGGTTTGATAACATAGAATGAAAACTGCTTGTCATATTGCTGGTGTGTCCTCTCGTTCTGAAGATGGATTAGAACAGTGGTTCCTAAAGTTGTCTGAGCTACGACCCATCTAATATAAGTTTACCAACTTGGGACCCACCTTTAGGAAATTTAACCGTTACCAATATGAATAAAAGACTTTTCAAATAACAAACAAAGTTTTAATACAATTTTTTTATTACTTAATTAAATAATTACATCAAAAAAGTTATTTCAAATACGGTTAAATTTCCTAGAGGTGGGTCCCGACCCACAGTTTGGGAAACCCTGGATTAGAATATAAAGTGCAGTTGGGCTTGAGCGCCTATCCACGGCTGCATCTACAACAGGCCTGACATCGGCTCATGGCATTTTGCACATAGGCTGCTGTATGCTCCAACCCACCTTGATTTTTCTGGCCCAAAGTGTCTTTATATATATATATATATATAGCATCCTGTCCAGCATCCTGTCACGCACAGAAAGAGGCTTATATAAATTGCCAGCCTCTTTCTGTGCATCTTGAGGAAGATATAAAAGTTACTAAGGGGAGAAACAGCCCACACACAGGGAGATTAGGAATGTAAATAGCTGTTACAGGCTAAGAACTGTTAGGTGCTTTTTCTAATAGACCTAGCTTTCTTCAGCACCACTGCCTTAGTTGTCAGTAAATGTGTGAAGTGGGGAATCTTCGTGCTTGCTCCATGCCTGCTTTCTGCCATTACAGGGGTCTTCCTGGGCAAGCCCACAATGCACATAGACACACATGCGTGTGATCTCATTGTGCATTAGGGGTGTGGATGAATGCAATTTTTGACATCGATTCAAATACAATATTCAGGTGTCTGAATTCATACATGCTTCATTGTAAGACCACCCCTAAACCTCTTCATCCCAAAGCCTGCTAGAAGACTATTCCAAAGCTTCGAAAGATGACAGACATCACAAGCATCATGCTTCTCCTTCACATGTCTTCAAACTCAGAAGAGAGGGAAAGAGAAAGACCACTCTGCTAACAGACCAGCAGCTTTCTTCCTGATGACAAGAAGATATCTGCTGCTGAGAAATTATTTTCTGAGTTTTTTGTTTTTGTTTTCTTTTCTCTTCCAGATCCTTTTCTGATTGTGCCTTATTAATATTGACCTTAAAAGACCAACTCGTATCTCTTTCAGTTTAAAATTCTTAAATCATGGATACAATCAAATGAGTTATTTTGTTATCAGTATTTTGTCAGTCACTGTGGAAACATTTTAGGTTAGAATTCTGGAAAGCACAGGAAAAATGTTCTATATATATATATATATATATAAACCTTGATGGAAGTAAAATGTGGATGCTAGTGTTCCCATCTCACCTCTAATCTATGGTCCCAGCATACATCCAACAGAACCATGTGGCTGTTGTCTAAAGCTGTGATCAGACAAGCTGAAAGAGGTACCATTTGGTCAAGTATGGGGCAGGGATCCCAAACATTTTAACCCAGCATGCACTGTCTCGGAAAGGTCTCGGAAAGGTCATCCATTTTTCAGATGTAAAATCTGAAGGCCAGTGGTGACTCATTTTAAGTTGTATTAGGAGGGGACAGAGGAGGGAAAATTTGTGGCAGGGAAGCAAACACTGCCAGACAGTGACCAATCAGGGTCCCGGAAAATTGGAAGGGCAATAGCCGATCAGTGGTGGGCATTTGTTGCTAGGGAGGCATTGCCAGGTTTTGAGGTGAGGGAACTAGAAAGAAGTTTGTCTGATTTTTGTTTTCATCTTCAGAAGGGGTGCACTGTATTTTTAAAAGGGTCATTTGAAAAAAACCAGTCTCAATGATCCTATCCTAAGTCTACATTTAGGACGACCACAGCTTTGGTGATATTTTCAACATTTTCTCTAGGTATTCGAAGGAGGCACTATATATACAAAGCCAGCTCATGGCACAAATAAGAGAGGAAAGTTTCTTGACCAATCTCTGCAAACGATCAACTGACACCATGAATTATGAGGCTAGAATAATATTATCTTTGCCTGCATAGCTACTGATGTTATTGATGACCAAAGCTCTCTCCAGATCTCTGAAAATCCAGATGCATTATTTGCCTCTTTGACCTTCTGCAGTAATGAGTAACACAGGTGGGCTACACGCAGCATAAATATTTCCCTTTTCTTAGCTCTACACGCATTATCTTGTACATTCAAAGGGGGGCTTGTTGTTTTTACCTAGCGGGGTCAAGACAAACAGGGGGAATTTCTCATCCATGGGAACCAGCAGAGTACTTTTGAGGATCAGCTTGCCACTGTTAGGTTTCTGGTCAAAATTTTGTACTTCATGCTGTCTTTTCAAACATTACGCCACCTTTCAACATCACATCTCTTTGTATTCTTGGAGAGTTACTCTAACAAAAGGAAAGAATTTTATACATTTATGTTTTGTTTATATTAAGAACACACCAGGAAGGCACACATAACCTTTTGGTTTTATTTTTTCTGGTATTCTCTCTTCTCAAGAGCTTTTGTTGAACAGAGTAAGTTTGAATATGAACGATGTTTCCTTGATGACTATAACATCAAGTGACAATGCTCACATTATCTCATACTACAGTCTTTCCAAGGATCCACTTTAAAGACTCAAATGTGTGGTGCATTGCTTTGTGGAAAGCAAAGAGAGACCCTGAATCCTATATCACATTGCAACAGGTTTTCTATTCTGTACTCATTCTGCTTTCATGACCCTCATGTTCTGGTCTGTCCCGTCTCTAATTACCACTGTTGCTGACAAGAGGCATTTCCGCACTGCAACGCGTTCCAAACGGAACGCGTTCAGGCGGAAAGCTTAAGACAGCTCCGGGCGCTTTCCCCGTTCACACACAGACGCGCCAGAACGCGTGTAAACGCGTTCCGGAGCGTCTGTGTGCGAATGCTCAAAGCGCCGGGAGCTGTCTTAGCCGGCAAATGCCGGCCAGGGGCGCGGAGACAGCCGCGGAGGCAGATCGACAATCAGCTGATTGTCAAACAGCTGATTGTCGAAGCCGCGCCGGCGTCGGAGGCGAGCCCGCAGCTGTTTGGGAGACAGAAGCAGGCGCGAATGCTTCTCCTCCCGAATGCCTGCGGGCGGCTCGTCCGTGTTGGAACGCATGTAGAGCACTTTAAAGTGCTCTACATTTCGAACGCGGAAAAGACAGCTGCGGACACGTCGGAGCGCAAGCCGCGCTCGGGCAATGCGGATGACGTGTCCGCAGCTGTCTTTTTCGCGTTCCGTTCAGCCCCGTGCGAAAACGTCTCTGGTATTGTGAGGCCCAAGCTTAATTAATGCACTTATTGTAGCTTTAATTGAATATGAGGATGTATTATAAAATGTGCTAAGAGTAAAAGGCGCTGACTAGTGAAGATAGTGAACAGATAAGGAGGGGCTAAACCCAGGCAAATTAGCATATTGAAGAAGGAGGGGAAGCCCAGAGAACTAGCCAATCAGGAGGGTTGGTACCTTGGTGAAGACTATAAAAAGTGCCTACCTGTCAGAGCTGTTGTTCCGTAACTGGGGCTTATCTTAGGGAAAAGATAGTACAGATCCGGGTCCTGTATAGATCTAAGAAAGGGATTAAGCAGGGTCCTGATTTAGTAAATAAGTTAATGTGAAGTTAAGGAAACTGTTTGTGCTATGTTTAAAATGACCTAAAGAAATGTAAACCAATAAAGAGTGTTATTTTGTTACCAGGAGGGCTAGTGAGAGTCTGTGGTTACATTGGCCAGGGAAGTGGAGGCTGAATTGTTTGTTATTTTAAAAGTCAAGCCTCAGGCGAGAAGGCAAGCGAAGAGAGGCAGGCCAAGAGAGAGAAACGGATGCCCGCCTGGGCTTTACGTTTGGTGTCAGCCTGGCTCGGGGCATCATATGTTCAGGAGAGCAAAGAGGGACCTACCTGTGGATTGTTTCTAGGCTGCCTTAGCGGAACTTTTTTTCTACTGTATGCGAACATAGCCACAATTGAGTTTTTAAAAACCCTTTTCCATTTTAGGGTGCACAATGGATGTTCAGAATTTGTATCCAACAATTAAAACATCCACCAAGCCATCTCAACACTCGCCTGAATTTGCAGATCTTTGAGGATAGCAGCATGGAGGGTGTGTGCTTACTAGACTGACTGACAGAAATTCCTTCTTGGAATCTCATAACTTAGCAGAGAAACACTGGAAGCATCAGCATTCAGATTTTTTACAGTTCTGTTCACCTGATAACAGGGCATATGCCAGAAGCTAGAAAAGATTCAAAACAGTGTCTGTTTCTGCATTTAATAGATCTGGATTAAGGATCCTTTTATCTGGATCTTGGGCTTCTGTATCTGCACATGGGGTGTGTCCCCATAGGCATTAAAATCTGAATTGAATCCAAATTAGTTATCCAGAGTACCCATTTACTTATGTATAAATCCAAACTCGGTATCCAGCATCCCCATTCATTTTCTTATTCCTGGATTTTATGAGGACTATCCTGCAGTAATCTGGAGAAAAAAGTACTGATGAAAACAGGGCTTTCCCACCCTTTTTTGAGCCAAGTCTGCTTTTTCCACCCAAATGGGAATGCTACCGGGCTGTTTGGGGTGGAGGTTCTGCCTTCTGGCCAATGCCGGCCAGATGTGCGTGGGATTTCACAGATGCAAAGCTCCCATGCCCACAATGCTCGAGCCCCAATCAAAAAAGGCAAAAAAGGGGACAGAGCTCCGTTTTGCTTTTAAAACCTTTTTACTGGATACATATGTATTGTTTCTGATTATTGTTACCAGGTACTAGAAATGTAGCTACACTCTAGTAGCTAATAACAATAATCAGAATGATACATATTAACAAAAAGGCTTTAAAACAAAACTGTGAGCAGTTTACCCCCATTTTCCAATTGCTCTCAGCTCCGCTGATCAGCTTGAGTTCACATTGTTCAGTAATGTGGATGAGGTAACATTACTGGGAAAGGGAGGGTGTGAAAAGGAGAAAATGTGGCTGCTTTGATCAGAAGCAGGGTTTAGAAAAAAATTAAAAGCACCAGCCTGTAACTAAAGCTCTCTTGCTTCAGCTCAAAGGGAGGGAGGGAATTAAGGCGAAAGTGTTGCTGCTTTCATTGCAGGCAGGGTTTGCACTGGGGAGGGGAATTTAAAAGTCCTGTTCTGGGTGGGGACAGCTACATTCAGATTAATTATCAGGCACTCTATTTAGATTAAAAGTAGTCTAAACAGGACTAAAACAGAACTAAAAAAGCTGAATGGGGACATGCCTATGGAGGCCCCATCCCCTGCTGTTCTTAATAAAGATTTAGAGGCTCTTACTTAATCCTGATATCTGGAAGAATATGATATGTCTCCATGTGCCAAGAGTATGGAGGCTGCTTTTCAGTGGCATACCACAGCAGACAGTACTGATATGCCCCACTGTCTCTATAATCTGGATCAGTGAGCCTGGTTATTCTGGAACCAGTGATCTGGATCTATGGCAGGTCAGTGCAGAAAAGGCCAGAGTGTCATTCTGATATTGCTGAACAACAACTGTACTTTTCTGGGCGTACTGTTTTTATACACTGCTAATCTGCAGGGCAGAGACCTTTTCTGGGATGTAGATGGTATCAACCCAAAACTATTTGTATTTTGCTGACAAGATTACACTAATCAGGATGCTTACCAATGTCCTTTCACATTCCTTTGCTCATTATTGAGAGCTCATCAAGTTTGAGAGCTCATTAAGTCTGCAAAAAGGGAGGGAGGGGTAGTTGCATGATGGACTTAGCCAGTTAGTCTAGTGATTAAGGAGCTGCACTCTTATCTGGGAATACTGGGTTCAATTCCATCCTCCCCCATGAAGCCAGCTGGGTGACCCTGGGCTAGTCACAGCTCTCTTCTGAGCTCTCACAGCCCCACCCACCTCACAGGGTGTCTGTTGTGGGGAGAAGAACAGAAAAGCTTTGTCAGCCACTTTGACAAAGCAGGGTAGAAAAGCCAACTCCTCCTCCTCCTCCTCCTCCTCCTAGCTGGTAGTGTCCCAGGACTTTGCCAGATGTCCCAGTAAGTAAAGCCATGCCAGGGGAGGTCTGTTTGCATCTGGCTGCCTCTGGTGGGCCACAGAGAGGGCTAGTGACATTTCCCCTCAGTATCTAGAGGCAGCTTAAGAACATCTGGAATACCAGACATTAGCATCCCTTGTCCTTTGCTATATTGGATATATGAAAACTGGGGTAAATCATTTTTGTTCCCACTCATATCTTTCTATACTTCTCTGTCTGACTTTCATTGAAAATGAGCTCACCAATCATTTCATTGTTTTGTTTTACTCCCCTTGTTTTTGTTTTCATTTTCTGAAGGAGCTACAACTGTGGAATCTAGAATTAACCCTGTTATTGCTTTAACATCTGCACTGAAACAAGTTTGTTCTGTGATCACTTTATCTCTGTCTCAGCCACATAGGAAGTATAATTTGTTACAACTGTCCAATATTTTATAGTTTTGGCAGCTTCTCGAGAAGATTTTGAAAATGAAAACAAGGCCTTTCATTGCATGGAGCTGGATGCAGCTACATGGATTTTTCAGAAATCTGAATTTATGAATACCATTTTGCTGCAGACTTACAGCAGAATGAGTAAGCACATTCATTTCTAGAAAACATTAGTTTCTAAAAAAAATTGGAAATATAAAGATCTGCAAGGTACCAAGAAGAAGTGGAACTGGAAAAGGTGCAGAAAAGGGCAACCGGAATTATTAAGGGGCTGGAACACCTTCCTTACAAAATCAGAATGCAGCACCTAGGCCTCTTCAGCCTTGAAGGATGGCATTTAAGAGGGGACCTGATTGAAACATATAAAATCATGCATGATATAGAAAAGGTGGATAGAGAAAAAAAACCTCTGTTACACAGCACCAGAACCAGGGGGCACTCTATGAAGCTGATGGGTAGGAGAGTCAGATTAGACAAGCAGAAGTATTTCTTCACCTAGAGGGTCATCAGTCTGTGGAATTTGCTGCTAGAAGAGGTGGTAGCAGCTACCAGCCTAGATAGCTTTAAGAAAAGGCTAGACAAATTCATGGATGACAGAATAATGGCTACTAGAATGGATGCCTAAGTACATCCTCCAGGCTGGGGAGAGAGGCAGGATGCCTCTAAAGGCCATTTCCAGGGATCTGAGAGCAGGTGAAGGTTTTCACCTTTTCTTCTGCTTTAGATACCTATAAGTAATTGGTGGGACACTGTGTGAGGCAGGGTGCTGATCTAGATGGGCTGTAGCCCAATCTAGCAGGGCTCCTCTTATGTTCTAAATTATCTTCACAGCACACTGAGGAAATGTTTGTTTATTTGTAGTGAATCAAAAGTTAGGTCTATACAACTGACTTGCCACAAGCTAAAATATTGCTCCAAGGAGACATATAGGCTACATTCCCATGCAATAATAAGTCTGCTGAAAATCTTCCTTTGCCACGGAGCGGTCCCATGCACGGCTTTAATCCGGGTTTCCAGTGCCGCTAATGGGGAAAACCCGCTTTTAAAAAATACCTGTTTAAAGCAATACTTTCTGGAAGATGCGGGTTTTCAGCGCAACATTTTCCATGGGATCACTCCGTGGCAAAAGGGGCGGGGATTCTCTCCCAGGTGGGAATTGCCGGCCGGAGAGATCATCTCTCTCTCTCTCTGTCTCTCTTTTGCCTGTCATCCAGCCAGCGATCTATGCAAACAGCGATCTAGGCGGGCATTTTCTCTTTGCTGTTTCTCTTTCCAATCCCAAAGAGAAACAGCAAAGATACATTGTGATGAATTGCTTCCGCGAAAGTGAAAGTGTAAAAGAGCTGGCTGGGTGGAGATCTTGTAAAGAGTGCCGGCTGCAGTCTTCACAAGCAGGGGAGACGAACAGAGAAGTTTTAAATTTTTCTTTTGGTCTTTTTGAAGGAAAGGATTGCAGGATAGCTGGCTGGGGGGAGGCGTTTTGGCAGCTGGAAATTCCTTCCGCCCGATCACCCAATGAAACAGCGAGGGGCGGGGAGAAAAAGATGCGGGTAAACAAAACACGCTTCCTTGGGGACGGTCCGTTCATTTTAAATGCGTGTTTAAATCCGGATTGAACCCACTTTTCTTTAACCCACTTCAGTAGAGGGGCAATAGACATACAAATTAGTACCATGGGAACGCACCCATACTGTAGCTGGAGATTTTATATAGCTGGGGATTATTTTAAGCATTTGCAAAGCTGAAAGAGGCTGCCTGGAATAAATCTATGGGATGGGGTGTTCCCATCTTTGAAGCCTGGAAGGGTGAGAAGGGTGAACTGCATGTTCCACACTTCTGGGGAAGTACTGTGTGCTCCCACTCCTCAGGGAACCTTTATTAGGACTGTGCAGAGGCAGCCACTGAAACTAGGCCCCTTTTCTTTGTGAGTCCTTAATCTGACGGATTTCCGCACTGCAACGCGTTCCAAACGGAACGCGTTCAGGCGGAAAGCTTAAGACAGCTCCCGGCGCTTTCACCTTTCACACACAGACGCGCCAGAACGCGTGTAAACGCGTTCCGGCGCGTCTGTGTGCGAATGCTCAAAGCGCCGGGAGCTGTCTTAGCCGGCAAAGGCCGGCCAGGGGCGCGGAGACAGCCGCGGAGGCAGATCGGCAATCAGCTGATTGTCAAACAGCTGATTGTCGAAGCCGCGCCGGCGTCGGAGGCGAGCCCGCAGCTGTTCGGGAGACAGAAGCAGGCGCGAATGCTTCTCCTCCCGAACGCCTGCGGGCGGCTCGTCCGCGTTCGAACGCATGTAGAGCACTTTAAAGTGCTCTACATTTCGAACGCGAGAAAGACAGCTGCGGACACGTCGGAGCGCAAGCCCCGCTCGGGCAATGCGGATGCCATGTCCGCAGCTGTCTCCCACGCGTCCCGTTCAGCCCCGTGCGAAAACGTCTCTGGATTAAGGCCCTATGGAGTTCAGATGTTGACCTCTGTATCTGCATGTTAACACAGACCATGGAGGTCCCATCACCACTGGTCTAGATAGAGCTTCATTTGGATTAAGGATGCCCTTAATACAGATCTCTGGTGGTACCATTTAGTTGGTACTACCAGAGAGACCAAGGCTGAGTGCCTTCACAGTAAAACCAGGATTTCAGCAAATAATGCATGTGATGATAAGAACATAATAAAAGATGATGGGATATGGGACAAAGCAGTAAGTGCTATAGAGGTCTTGAACTGGGCTTTTAATTTGTGGCAAGTAAACTTTTGGCTGGATTGGTGAGTCAGTACAACAATGGCTCATAAAATGCTGTGGAGGCTTTTATAGCTGCTTTGTGACACTTGTTACATCTCTTGAGGCCCTTTACAGAGACTGTAACAGGCACAACATGCCACCACAGAGTACAATAAGCTGGGCAACCATTCCACAATGTCTTGAGACTGCCGGGCTTAGGTTCTATGGGTTCTTAGTCCAAGTGCTGTTTGCATTCATAGAAAACTTTGCAATACTCAGAACAGGCCTGAAACATCAGTTGATCTTCAAATAGTTTTCTTTTAATCAGTGTAAAAAGGAAATAAAGAAAAAAACTCCAGCTAGCAATACTGATTTGTTATCAAAGAATAAGATACTGCAAACAGCAAACTAAAGCACTTGGTACCACATAAGATAACACATAATGTATCCAAAGTATCCAAACTGCTTAATCCTCTTGCTCTCTCACTGCAAGGACTTTTGATTGTCCTACCTTTCCCATATCTGTAAGGGAAGAACCTGGAGGGCAAGCTGTGCAGATGGAAGGGGAAGGTTGGTCCCTTGGGCAAAAGACATGCAGGTGAAGTCTCTGTGGCTTTCTCTTCTCCTAGTTCAGTCATTCCCAATCAAGCTACATAGTGGTGGTCTGAGTGTAACTTCAAGATCAGAAAATGAATAAATGAATGAATATAATGATTGGCTAGCAGAACTGTGACAACTGAAAGATATGATATCCTAAATATTTCTTCTATTTTGCTTTTAGTGTCTCTTCGTTCCTGCAGGCCTGAGTGGGAGAGGAATTGCATTACAGCTATGGTTGTCTTTTTCTATACCTTACCGTAGGTCAAGAAATGAGATGTTTTCATTCTTATGACTACTCTTCCCCACCCACTTCCAAAAAAAAGTCACAGAGTTTGCTGTTCTTATACCTTGTCTTTTTAATGAACTGGACAGTGCATAAAGCAAGCTATGGAACAGGTTAAAACAGTAGTAAATTGCATTTTGCATTTCAGAAGAGGAAGAGATTAACTGCAGGAGTGACTTCTTTGCTTTTGATCTCCTGATCATCCTAGTCCTCTGGGAGCCATGGCTATCTCTTCAGTTCTAAAACCTTCCACCCAGACAATATTATTTTCACAGAACAGATAATGATGAAACTTTTTAAAGAGATGAGGGGAGTGGGGAGGAGTTTTCTTGATCTCATGTGTTATTTGTTGCTGGCTTTTTAATACAATTATGTACATACTGATCATGAAACTGAAATGAGGTAATAATCTTATGTACTTTCTCTGTCTTTCCTTAATATATCTCTTTTTATTTAAGGAAAAAAAACCCTACATCCCACCCATTATGAAAAGCTCAATGATGTGTGTGTTGTATGTACAGATGTTAAAATCCAATTGCAGAAATCTGAGGAATTATACAAGAATATTCATCATTATATTTTCTTCTCCCATCTTCCTATTCTTTCTCATGAAGTTTGCTTTTCTGGACTTGATCTATTGAGCCTATTAATTTAAACTTTCTTTTTTGTTTTTACAGAATACATCCTAAAAATACTTGACTGCAAACTGCTCAGCATACATGCTTATAAATATAGGTTAACTATATTATATATATAAAACAAATAATGAAATTCAAATAGTAGAATAGAACGAAATAGTAGCATAAGCCTGTTAGGAATTTACATCCTTTCTTGTGAGCATAGTTAAAAGTTTTTTGAATGCTTAATTCAGAAGAAAGCCTGCAGCACTGTTACAGGATGTAGTCTGGCCACGTGTATTGTGTGGGAACATCTGCCTAGTCCAGTCATGAAGTGAAAAGAGAACTTTAGCACTTTCTGGTTTTAAAAACAATACAGCGACTTGTGTTTCCCTTAAACTCAAGAAGCCAGCAAGCAAAATACACTTAAGGGATCTTTTCTTCAATAAAGTACGAATTTTTATTAATAAAGCAACACCAAAAGAGAAAAATAGTATTTTCAAGCAGGGCACTGCACAGACTGCTGTCAAATGTATCAAAACGACAAATGGAAAGGAATCCCAACAGTAGGCACAAGACTGACCAAATAAGGAGCAGTAGCTTGTCACAGGAAATTACTAATTGGAAAGTCAATTTAAGGCAATCTTTGGCAGTCAAAGTGAAATGACAAGGAGAGAAAATAATCTGTCCCAAGAAGCAGCAGGCTCTCACTCTCATTGACATGGACTTGAGACTGATGCTTCTGTAGTCCATGAAACTGGAGTGAGGCAAAATTTCTTTGCTGGAGCTCTGAAGAAGGAGTAATGTGGAACAGCCAAACTGTGCTGCTATGCTAGATCATGATTTAAAGAGTGTGGGTGTCTCTGTTGCAAAATAGCTCCTGTTTTCTACATTGTCTTGGTACAGAATTCTCTCGGCCAGTAACCAAACTGAGGTGTCTTGGCTGATCTTTGTAAATGCAGATTTAATTAGCTAGTTCAGTGGTTCCCAAAGTTGTCTGGGCTACGACCCATCTAATATAAGTTTACCAACTCTAGGAAATTTAACCGTTACCAATATGAATAAAAGACTTTTCAAATATCAAAGTTTTAATACAATTTTTTTATTACTTAATTAAATAATTACATCAAAAAAGTTATTTCAAATACGGTTAGAGGTGTGTCCCGACCCACAGTTTGGGAAACCCTGAGCTAGTTGATTCCAGAGAGCAAACTGTGTTGCCATCTTTTCCTTCACACACCAAACAGAAGCTTGCATTGAAAAGTATATTTTATACCTTTTAATATGACCTGGTATAAACTTTCATATTTCATTATCATAATATTGTATGACAAGGCTAGATACCAATAATAGTTTGCCAATCATGACTTCAATCTAGAAGCGGCTTGGCACAGCACTCAGTGAGATATTTTGGGAGGCACATGGCTACCACAATATGCTCACTTATTTATTTATTTATGCACATCATTAGCTCCCTGCCCTTTGTCCCAGTAGCTCCAGTGGTTACCAGCAGTAAAGCATTTTAACTTGGGGATGGATTTGTTCAATATTCCTGCTGTGTATGCTGAAGAGAATTTTATGTGTTGACTGAATGAAGGAATGGGCTGAAAAAAGAACGGGTAGGAATATGAAACCTTTTATCATTGATTCAGGACAGTGAAATTAAAATGGTTTTATTCAGATTTCTAAAGTGTCACAGAGCTGCATTTTTATCTTCAAAATGCAAACTCCTTTCTTCCTTTCAAGAATTTATGCATTTGATCTATCCTCAAGCAGACAAACTCTTATAAATTTTGTGCCACTCTCCCCTCTTCTTTTCCTTTTATTTTCTATAAGAACTAAACCCATAGATTATGTATCACAGTTACTTTTACATGGCATCCTGGGCAGAGATAAAACAGCTATTAGCTCAACAAAATGGCTGAAACAGTAGCCTTCACAGTTAATTAAGTGTTTAATTCAGTGGATATTCAGGTCTTCATTGAAAAGGGGTATTTTATTGTGTCACTTATGCACCCCCATGGCCGTTTTAATCCAAATTTGATTCAAATTCGAGAAGGAGTGTCCCCTTGGCCACTGTAATTAATCCTAATCGAACCTGAATTCCGCACCCAGCATCCCCATGCAATTCCGTATTCCCAGATTTTATGAGGCTTTCCTGCCTAAATCAGGAGAAAAAGAAAAGATCCTGATGAAAACAGAACTGTCCCCTTTTTGGAGCTAAGTCCACTTTATTTACCCCACATGGGGATGATACTGGGCTATTTGAGGTGGAGGTCTAGCATTCTGGCCAATGGCAGCCAGCTGTCGGTGGTTTTTTGCAGATGTAAAGCTTGCCCATCCCTTGCCAGCCTCGCAAAAGCTCCATATGGCAGGAAAAACGCAGAAAGGGAGGAGAATTCTGGTCTTTTATTAAAAGGGGCTTTAACAGTTTTGTTTCAAAGATGCTTTTAAAAGACTTTTTGCTGGGATCATGTATCTTGAAACATGTATCTCTTACATGTATCTTTTGAAACATGTATCTTTTGCAAAGGACAGAATGCTTGAATTGATACATTGTAATCGCAAAAGGGAAAGCCATAAAAGGGGAAAGTAATTAGGATCCCATTTGCTTCTTTTCTTGCAGATAGTTGGGGGGGGTCACATTGCCTCACATGTCTGCATGAGTTCACTTTTGGACAGTAATCTCAAAAGGGGTGAAGGGTGTGAGAAAGAAAGTGGGGCGTGCAGCTAGAATTTATTTTTAAAACTTCCATTTTTGCTTCTTTTCTTGCAGACAGGGTTTGTATGGGAGGGGGAGGAGGGATTTGACTAAAAAGCTGCATGGGAATGGCTATATTTGGATTAATTGATAGGCACTCAATCCAGATTAAAAGTAGTCCCCCGAAAAATAGTCCTGAGCGACTATTTCGGGACTAAATTTCCTGCATGGGGATGCACTCTGTTTAGTGCGGATTGGAAAATTTTTAATCTGGGTGCAGGGCCCAACACCTCCTTCCCCGATCACGGCACATAGGGCCAAAAGGCAATAAAAATATAATTTTTTTTAAAAATGAAAAAGCCAGATCGTTCTGCAAAGCCACTATGTGGTTTGACAGCAGTTTACCAGGGGATCTAAAACAGTAGGCCAACCAGTCAAACCCCCTTGGAATGGAACCTGGAGTCTCTTACTGTGGCCCCCTCCAGACTTGCAGAATAAACTACAGTTAAGGCAAAAATCACAGCTTACCTGCTGTGAACCAACAACCGGCCATTCCCTCTTGATAAACAGCTCTGTAGCTTCCCATAGGAAGCTGCAAGAGCTGAGTCAGTATGTGTTGTCACATGGGATGAGGCAGCCAATCGGACCTGAGCTGCTCTCCCTGCCCTCATCATCTCTTTTCTCTGTCCTGCCCAGACTGGTGGGAAGATTCACATTTAATTAACTGCACCACAAGTGTTCGTCCTCCCACACTACGGTAAATTTGCAGTAGCAATGGGATAGTGCATCATGGCTATGAGCCACCAGTCGTGGTGTGTGATGCCCCCACCATGATTGTGCATTCCGCTGAGCAGTATTAACAAATCTGGATGCAACCTTACATTCTGGATTAGTAGCAGGTAGAAGACCCTCCTATTGGTTCAAATTGTCACTTGGACAACATTTCTGTCAACTGTCAGCTAGCACCAGATATAAACAAAAAACGAGAAAGATCCGGGATAATCATTCAAAGTAAGTGTAATATATTGTTCAAATAAAAAACTGCAAATAATATTTCAGTATATTTAAAAGCAATATTGAACAGCACTGCTGAATAAAGATTACCCTGGAACTTTCTGATTTTTAGCCAGCACCCAAGACCTACAAAATCATTTCTTTTCAGTTGATCTCATAGATTTTACAAAAGTATTCATCCAGGAGCGTGCACCCTGTAAAATAGATGGGGTTGTGAGGGGTCAGAAAGAGAGGAGCGACTAGCCCAAGGTCACCCAGCCGGTTTCATGTAAGAGTGCAGAACCAGAGACTCCCACATAAGAGTCTGACATTCTAGTGGCAAGACCAAACTGACCACAAGAGTGCTTAAAACCACTTTAAAAAAATCTGGAGTTTCAGCAGTATAAAATGCAACTACGGCGAAGAATCATTAAACATGTCTGACAAATCTAATGCTGCTGCACAATAAACTTGGAAAATGTAACCCTGTCTGGATGTACCCCTAGTCTTTATTTTACATAGATTTGCAGTTCTTATATATCTAGGTCTCTTTCCTTCCATATTAGACAAAATAAAGGACAGTGTAACATGAGTTGACTCATCGAGCTGTCCTTAGGGAGAAACAACTTTTCACACTTGAGATAAAAACAAAGACAGCGGCTAATGTTTTGCTGCTCTAAATTCTTTAAGACCAAAAAAACCCGCTCCAAACAGCTACAGTATTTTGTTGTTAAAAGAGATTAAACAGAAGAGCAATAAAAAATAGCAAGAAAAGTTATTAGGGGCGCCATTTTAAAAATTATTTTTCATAATTAAGAGAAGCCTGTCAGCAGAAAATTCTTCAGAGAATTAATACTCATTTTTTTTTTGTCATTTCACTGACTTTCCTCCCTGTTCTTATTTTAAGAACTGCTAGAAGTTGGATTAGACCTAGTTCACATGAAACAGAAATTGTGCTGAATATAGGAAGCCCTCAACCTCTTAGTTTTTATTTTTACCAAATTAAATTTGTGTTGTCTATGAGAATTTTAATTGCTGCTAGTATCAGAGAGGCACATCCATTAGCTATCAGTATTTCCAGACAAGATGTGTACAGAAGTATCTTCTGGCATCTTTGTGGCCTTCCGGTTCTTTCAGGGACTCTTACTGTGGATTTTATTCTCTGCATTGCATTGTAAAGGTTAACCCATCCTAGGGATGTGTGTATTCAAAATTCATACAAATCCATCCAAATTTGGACATTCATATTCAAACTGAATGTTGATACATTCAAATTCAATCCAAATGTTTTGATACGTTCGTACAAAGCTTTGTCACATCGGTGAACCTTGGGAGGTGGGAAAGCAGCTGCCTTAGTCACATCTGCAATGGCTCCAGAGTGGATTCAAAGTGGATTGAGAGCAGATTTGACACATTCAGAGTGAATATATAGGGGATATGTAAGGGATTCATAGGGCATTTGTAGTGGGGATTGGAATACACACTCGAAGGGGATGTTAAACAGCATAGGGGACAGAACTGACCACTAAGGAGCTCCACATGAGAGTTCCAGAGGAGCCAAATAAATGTTCCGTGCTACTACTTTTTGGAGTCTAATGTGGGGATAGAAGAAGAAGAAGAGTTGGCTTTTCTCCCCCACTTTTCTCCCCCATTTAAGGGGACTCAAAGCGGCTGACAAAGCTTTTCTATTCTTCTCCCCACAACAGGCATCCTGTGAGGTAGTTGGGGCTGTGAGAGCTCAGGGAGAGATCTGTGACTAGCCCAAGGTCACCCAGCTGGCTTCATGGGGGAGGGTGGAATAAAACCCAGTATTCCCAGATAAGAGTCCAGTTCCCTAACCACTAGACCAAACTGGCTCCCATCTTCATAGGAAGAATATCAGTGTAGAACAGTGCCTCCAGTTTCCAATTCCTGAGGTTTTTCCAGCACAATTCCTTGGTCAATAGTATCAAAAGCCACTAAAGGATTGAGGAGAACCAGGAAACTCATATTGCCTCATTCCTCTCCCTATAGAGCTATCCACCAGCCCAGCCAGTCTCAATACCATACCCTCATCTGAAGCCAGTGTTGTACTGCAGCAAAGCTGAAGACATTTTCACGTATCTCTTTGCCTTTGATGCTTGCACAAATTCTTCACTTCTGTAATAAGTACTGCCTGCTTTGAATTTCTTTGCTGTTTTCTGATAAAACTGCATTCCACAGGAAACTCCCAATGACTGCTCAGACATCTGATTATATGAAACCTGGAAAATACCAGAAGTACCGCCTTTTCAAGTAACTGGACGATAAACAGATACAGTTTTCCCAAATCAGGATTTCAAAATATTCTGCATTGCTCTATTTTATAAACATCCACTACTTCAAAATGTGAACTTGCCAGACTTTCAGTGTTCAATCTATCTTGGGTGGCACACTAATATTCCCAATGCATTACCTTAAATTATTTTGAGTAATGGTGCTTCTAAGAACATAAGAACATAAGAGAAGCCCTGCTGGATCAGGCCACAGTCCATCTAGTCCAGTGTCCCGTTGCACACAGTGGACTACCAAATGCTCATGGGCATCTCAAGCAGAGACAAGGACAAACCTTTGCCTGCTCTCGAATCACAGCAAATGGCCCTAGAAGTGTCCTGCTTTCCCCCACAGCCTGAAAGATGTTCCCAGGAATCCATTCTAGTAGCCATTGATACTTCTGTCATCCATAAATTTGTCTAACTCTACCTTAAAGCCATCTAGACTGGTAGCTGTCACCACCTCTTCTGGCAGCAAGTTCTATTAGCCGATGACCCTCTGGGTGAAGAAATACTTCCCCTTGTCGGATCCGACTCTTCTACCCATCAGCTTCATAGAGTGCCCCCTAGTTCTAGTGTTGTGCGATAGAAAAAAGAAATGTTTTCTATACACCTTTTCTATACCATGCATGATTTTATATACTTCAATCAGGTCTCCTCTTAAACACTGTCTCTTCAGACTGAAGAGGCCTAGACATTGCAGCCTGGTTTCATAAAGGAGGTGTTCCAGACCCTTAATCATTCTGGTTGCCCTTTTCTGCGCTTTTTCCAGTTCCACAATATCCTTTTTGAGGTGTGGTGGCCAGAATTGTACACAATATTCCAAATGTGGCCTCACCATAGATTTATAAAGAGGCTGACTTATTTTCTATTCCCTTCCCAATTATTCCCAGGACTGAATTAGCTTTTTTTTTGCTGCTGCTGCACACTGGGTTTGCCTTTCTCCTACTGCATGGTGGTGTGTGTGTGTGGGGGGGCAGGATTTTTAAAAGTTCCCTATTAGTAAGCATGTAACTCAAGAAAAACAATTATCTCTTGGAGGGCTGCAGACTGTAGCTAGTCTAGTGAAGCTTCTGATGAGAGTAAACATGATATATAGGGCTTGAAGGCATACAGGCCAAAGAGATGTAAAGTTCATTTCTCCCTCCTGCCCCCAATATTTTCATTTTCTTCTTCTGTCTTCTCTGCCCCACACAATTTCACAGCTACAGTTTGAGGAAGATAAATTTGGGACCCTTGTGCTTTATTGCTCTTTTTCTGGAAAGTTCTCCCTCCTCTTTTCTTTTAATATAACAGGAAATATAATCATCGGACTATTTCTGGATTATGGAACTTCTTACCAGATATCGTTAATAATAATAATAATAATAATAATAATAATAATAATAATAATAATAATAATAATAATAATAATAATAATAATAATAATAATAATAATAATAATAATAATATCCCAGCAAGGACTATT
Source organism: Aspidoscelis tigris stejnegeri (assembly GCA_023333525.1). Classification (NCBI taxonomy): domain Eukaryota; kingdom Metazoa; phylum Chordata; class Lepidosauria; order Squamata; family Teiidae; genus Aspidoscelis; species Aspidoscelis tigris. Next base: position 91,412,920 of record JALMGA010000004.1, read on the forward strand.
CTCCTAAAAAAATCCACATGATAACTGAAAAACCCTCACATATTTTGGGCAGTCATCAACTACTACAAGACTGTTTTGGTACTTTATGAATGGCGATTTTTGCACTTGGCTTCCTATCCACTGAATGGGAAAACTGCATGACAGACTAAGGTACTAGCATTCGCACTTGGGAACACTAGTACATGTTACACTAAGCTCCACACACCTGGGGTGCTTCTGAACAGGGCTTTTAACACCCATTAAGCGCACATTCGGAACCCCATGTCCGCATACGCATTGCTGTTTAGGACACTTCCGGTAAGGCGCGTCTGCACAGCAACGCGGATTCGGCACACTTTTAGGAGACCACGTCTGCATTGTTGGACCTATTAGGCACACGTTCGGTAAGGTGCGTCCGCACCTATCCGTGCCTAAAGTTTGCCTAACGGGCGTTAAAATGACACCACATATGATGTGGTGTTAATGTGTCTTTTGCTGTGAAAACGCATCCTTTTAGGATGCATCCGCACAGCAAAAGTGTTCCTACCCGGGGCCCTCCCCTGGCCCACCATGATTGGCTCCTTGGACTCCTACCTCACGGCTCACCCTCGCCCCAGAAGCGGCAAATCGCCGCTTCTGGGGCTAGGGGGAGCTTCTCCGGAGCCCTCCCTAGCTCACTTGGGGGCAGCGCGCCTGTGCAGAAAGCCTCCTGATGGCCAGAGCTGCCAGGAGCAGCCCCAGCCAACCCGGAGGTGCGCAGGATGCAGGCGCACTGCATCCTGGGTCCCTGCAGCCAGAATTGGGGCGACCATGAGCAGGTAAGGAGGGGATTTTGCTCGGTCTCCCCTGGGTGGGCTAGGGAGGGCTTCGGAGAAGCTCCCCCTGGCCCCAGAAGCGGTGATCCACCACTTCTGGGGTGAGGTCGAGCCAAAGGTAGGAGTCCCCGGCTCACCATGCTTGGCTCCAAGGAGCCAATCATGGTGGGCCAGGGGAGGGCCCCGGAGCACGGATGTGAGGCGGGTGCTGTGCGGACGCACAGCACCCACCTCAAATCCAGATTTAATCTGTCCTTCTGCCATGTATGCAGAAGGACGGGGGTGGGTTGATCTGCATCTATTAGATGTGGATCTACCCCGGTAAATCCGGATCTACCGGGCATCCAGATTTAGTAAAACCGGGTCTACTGGAACCCAGTTTTACTAAATCCAGATGAGGTAGATCCATATTTATTTAGGTAAGTGCAGAAGCACCCCTGGAGACTTACTTGTGTCTGGGTGCCCATCCGATCGCTGGCAGGGTGCTGCCATCTTGATTTTTGAGCCCGGTGCGACTGCTCATGCGCTGTTGCTGTCGCCGTGGCAATGATGATGCTCTGTACACGCACAGTTGCATTTGGGGCCATCTGAGGTGTCAGCGCACTTGTGCAGCACCTCAGTTGACCCCTTGCATCGGAAGTGATGTGAATGGTTGTGGCACTGGACATTTCAGGTAAGCTTTTAGTTAAGGTTGGGTTATGTGAGGGTAACATCTGGTAAGGCAGGGTTTCGGGGTTGGAGGTAACTGATTAAGCTCTTCCATGCACAGTTCATATGTTTATGGTAAATGCAAAATTGCAAAATCTCTTATAGGCAACCATTGCCATTATGGGACCTGTGACACCCATTGTTTGGTTACTGTATTTAATGTGTATTGAAAGTGTTGTATTTTAAATATGTGTATTGTATTGTATTTGTTCTGTTCTTACTGTATTCCTTGCCCTGTAACGTAAGCATCAGAGCAGCAGGTAAGAAGTGGGTAAGACTCCCCTATTAGCATAAAGGAGGGAGGAAAGGATAGCTAGAGAGGGCACAGCCAATCAGATGATGGCTAATGCCAGGCAGGAGGTATTTAACCCACCTCCCAGGAGAGCAAGGGGTTCTATGCTTGGGTTCCCAGGGAGGGAGTGCATATGCGACTGCCCTCAGGGTTCCAGAGCTTTGGGAAAAGGTCTAAGGGAATCCTTACATTAGTCTGTGGGATATAGGTTGCTGGGTGGGGCGTCTCTGAGACGACTTTGATATTTACTTATTTGTTTGCCTGTTCCTTTGCAAGTTTAAGCAATAAACCATTTTCTGGTTCATTTCAAAAAGCCATCTGCCTGCGGTATTCATTTGAGTCTAGTAGGCTTTGGGCCTAGAGTGAAGTAAAGCTGTGGTGGACTCTTTAGCCTGTGGGGGTTAGGGAAACAATGGCCAACTCTTTAAAATAATTATAAAACTAATTTATTTTTGAACACTCGCTAGTCAGAGGACAGAAGGAGTGAAGGCCTGCCCAGGCTGAAGGGATGCCACAGGACCCAAGGATAGAATAATGTCCTTGAGGTTTCTGAAACCTGGTCCCACTGCCCATCCTGCCATGAAGGGACAAGACTGTTTACCTTTTCCATGTTCGTTGATGTTGTTGGGTACCAGCTCCTGCTTGACTGCATGGGCACTTCTATTAAGGTGTGTGTGTTTTTTGGTACATACAAAGGTGGTTTGACACAGCCTACTTCAGGGGTGAGGCTGGGGATTGAATTGGTGGTCCTCTGCTTCTCAGGCAGTTTGCTCTAGCATTGAGCTATAGCCACTCTAGCTTCATCTTATAGTGAAGAGCATATAGGCACAACCAGTAAAAAGAGCTGCTGTAATAAGCTTGCCATTCTCTCACAGATCAAACAATTCAAAGCAGTACAAACCATGAGGATGTCTTTGAAGTTATTCCACAGCAGCAATATGTGTCTGCTTGTGCCAAATTTCTAACAGCCACCTCTCTAAACTGAATATGTTTGCAGGCAGACCTCCTGCCATCAAAATAATCTGGCTCTTCTTGCTAGGAGAGAAAGAGTGAGGATGGCTTTGCATTACCCCCTGCTGTGAATGCTTTCTCTCATGCCTTTTACTTGGGGGATAGACAGTTTGTGAATCAGATGCTCAGAGCTGAAAGCTGTTAGCTGCAAGTAATAACAAAGGGCTGCAGTCTTGCCTTATTCTGATCACCACATCGCTGACGGTTCTTTGAAGGAGGAAGGGAGCTGTTTCCCATCTTTCTTCCTCTGCAGCTGAAATTAAGGGCTGTTCTACGTCATCTCTCTCTCTCTCTCTCTCTCTCTCTCTCATTGATCATCACTGCTTGCAAACAAAGGATGGAGTATTTCAGTTCACACTGTTTACACTGATGGGAAAAAAGAAAGAAAGATGACTTTATAGTGTTCACACAGGATTTTGCAACATAATGAATGAGGTGGGGAAAGAGTGTAATGGAAAGCTTCACATGGAGCTCCAAACTTTGTTTGTTTGTTTACAATTCTAATCCACCCTTTACTTGAAAGTCTCACGGTGGGTTACAATATTATTGTTTTGCTTGTTGTTAGAGAAAAGAAGGTGGCAGTTCATGCATTCTCAAAGCCATGGAAACCACCTGTACAGTTGAAGATAGAAAATCATTCAAAGATATCTGTTTTCTATAACAAGCAATAAATTAGGAACTACTGTAAGGATGGAAGTGGAGGAATCCTTAAATTGCTACCAACTTTTTCTCCCCTCCCAAGGGAAAAAAAAATGAAGATGAAGCAGAAGGGATAACAAAATCATTGCAGACACAAACCACGCCGTATCTTTTCCTCCAGCATATCCAGGTACAAACGTTCCTACTGGAACAGATGTGTGAATACTCCAAAATAGGAGTTGTGCAAGTCATCTTTTTGAATTACTCCCAAGCAGCCATTTACTACTGAAACACAGACCCCGTTTAGGTGCCCAAATGCAAATTTTCAGTCTTCTAGGTGGGCAAGGGAATCCTGCATCTGGTTCACTCTTGTGTTCCTTTGCTGTCCAGAGCCTCTGGAAGTGGGGAAATCTTTTTCTGTAGTGCTGTGCAATGAAATTATCATACAGTGCAATGCAAAGGAGTTTTGCACTGTTCCTCCAGGCTCCGGAGGACTGAGCAATGCAATGAGGCCCATGTGCACACAAATAAGTGTTGTTCTCCTTCTGAGAGGCCCAGTAAAGATGCATGAGTGTGCCTAAATTCAGGGCTCTGTTTTGAGGCTGAACAACTGTTTTCAGTAATTCAAAACTGTTATTGCATTCACCCCTACAATATGGTATGTTTTAGACAAAGAACTGCAACATTTTGACATCATGCCAAACTGGACTTCTGTGTCTCCTCAGTTTCTACACTGCTTCTCTCCCATTGCCTAACTGGTTCTAGTTTGTTAGTCAGTGCTGACATCAACCTCACTCTATTTCTGTTTATAGTTCTGAAATGCTGACAAGCATGTTGTCTTGTGCTCGTTGGAAGGAAGACAGAATATAAATGCAATATTTTTAAAAACAGAATCCCACAACAAAATTAACATAGTATGCTGATTAAGATTTCTGGATTGGGTGCTGCTGCTGTTTTAGAAAACAAAGCAAACAAACCTAAAAGAGGCATTTCTTCTAAATACCCATACATATACAGAAAGTGGTTGTTTGTTTGTTTATACATACGTACAATTCCTATATAACCCCTCACTGTAGATCCACCTTTTTGTGATATTGTAATCTTGAGACTTGGGGCCTATTCGCACTTGGCTTTATTTTGGAATGTATTCTGGAATAGGGGCCTGCTGTCCACATGATACTGCAGGTTACAGCAAGCCCCAGGTGAGGCCTTCCAGAGTCTGCACTAGCATGTGGGCCACACACCCCTATCCTGAGATATACTCCAAAAAAAAGTCTAAGTGTGAATAGGCCCCTGATCAGCTGCATTTGGGTGCTGAGCTTTGGTACAAAATGATCAAACTTGCATTTGGGCAGGTGAATTAGCCTTTCTAGGTTTTCTTTAGAACAGATTCCAGTCAGGTCATTCAAGAACCATACCTTTTATTTGTCAAGGGCAGACATCAGAATTCACTGCCAATTTCAAGATATTTTTAGAAAACTGTGGCAACCCTTAAGACACCTTGCGCTGAGTTAGGAATCTTTCTCATTCAGTTTCCTAGTAAATTCCTGTTCACCCTTCTCAACACATTTTTGACTTAGATCACCTTGCTACAATGGAATATCTGAAACACATCTTGGGCAACTTTTCAGGCCTGCTCTGTGACCTATTTGTCCCATAATTATTGATTCATAAGCATCCTACTCTAAATGATATCCTTTTATGTATGGTTAGTATTTCAGACAAAATATTCTGCTGAGGAAAGGCAACCAACAGTAGAGAGATATGGAAGAAGATTATAGTCCTGTAAAGTACATGTAGAAGTGGTTGTTGATTTAATCTTTTACGGGAACCACACAACTCTTGGTCAAGAAGTCAGTTTGAGTTACAGTAGTCAAAACATTTTTGGGGGCTAGGTTGTATATCATATATAAAATAAACATAATTTCTGCTCTTTCACACCTGTCTAATGCCTTTTCTGGGATGATGGAGTTCACCCCTTAAAACAGATTACAACTGATGTTGCCTGTCATGACAGGGAAACCTTTATGCCGTTTTTACCATAGTAAAGTAGCTCAAACAATAATGAGAAAAAAATTCTCTCTTGTTCTAGTTTCACAGAAGGATACTGGAAACCCAGAATGCACCTCAGTATTTGAGCAATATGCCCCTCCATTTTATCCCCTTTATCGTTTAAAGAATGATAACCTCTATCCCAAATGACTAAAAAGTGGTCCCTCTCCATATAGTACTCCACTGAAAAGAAGTAGCTCAAATTCTTAAAAGGAGTGAATATAAGCTTCCCATATTTGCAAGTCGGAGGTAAATTTGCTTCCCAGTTCTTTATAATAATTCTCTTGGTAGCTGCTTATTGCTTGAAGAATCCACAGTTCATGCAGTGAAGTTAAATTTTGTACACAAGAGATTTAACTCAGGAGAACATGGACTGACTGTGATTGCTAATATAATCCTACAACAATCTTTTAAAAATACCAGACTAAAATCGAGCCATTAACAGGACAGGCTCACAGCATCTAAATGTTCCCACTCCCAAATCACACCAATAGTTGGTGATTTATTAAGTAGCCCTTGTTAAACATTCTCTGAAGTGTCACTGAAGTGCAGAAGTTGGGTTTCTGGTAGATTAACCTCAACTTAAGATCAAAAGAAACCCAACTCAATGCCTTTTAAGTAGGATACTATTGATTTAAAAGACTAGAATGCTAAAGTTCTTTATTTCAGAGATCTCAATATCAGTCAGATCTCTAATTATTTCAGATGTCCGTATGGAAAGGTATCTCTGAGCATTCTGAATCAAGAGATGAATGTGGGTATTTGTTTTGCATGTGCAAATGCTGTATTGTTCACACCTTTTTGTAGGCTGCTGGTCCAGTTTTTGCATAAAGATCAATAGCCATGCAACACTGGATACATCTAGAGAAATTAACTTTGAGGAACATGCAACCATGCAATTTGCTCTCAGTCATTCTCAGTCACAAAATACCCTCTTATCTTTCTTCTCATTCACAATGGAGGTATAGATAAGTGTGTGTCATAGGGATGCATGCAAATATTCATCACATTCAAAATTCAAATGAATTTGTTCAAATTCAGACATTCAAATTTGAACCAAATGTTGGTGCATTCGAAGGTTGACACTCAAATACAAATACATTCACATGAAGCTTTGTTGTATTTGTGAATCTGGGGAGGTGGGAAAGCAGCTGCCGCACTCACATCTGCAATGGATCCAGAGTGGATTCAGAGTGGACTGGGTGTGGATTTGATGCATTCAGAATGGATACATAGGGGATTTGTAGGGGATATGTAGGGATTCGTAGGTGATTCATAGCAAAGATTTGAATTGGATTCGTATCAAACATTCATATCAAATTTGAATCCTACCACATTCGAAGGGGATCTATTCAAAGGATTATGATTTTTTTTCATTCAATTCGATACACATCGAACACAAAAAAACCTTCATGCATATCCCTAATGTATCATCTTCAAAAGCAGTAATTGCATAAAGGTGTAAACTTTGTGACAACAGATGCATGATGGATATTCTGGGTCAAGTCAAAATAATCTTAACTTATGCTAATAACACCATAGGTTATCTGGCTGATCCCTGCTCGTCAAGACCACCATTCACAGGTTCAGGCTTACTTAGGGTGTTTTTCCACTGTTACTAAAAGTACCCTTTAAGTACCCTTTAATGGGTATGTAATGGCATTTTTGTACCCATTAATGGTTACTTAAAGGGTACTTTTAGTGACAGTGGAAAAACACCCTTATTCTGCTACATTTGAGTACTCTGATACAGCACAATAAGTAAACATCTGAGTGCAGCTTCATTTTCTGACAAAGGCTGTGATCAGACATGGTAAAAGGGTCACCCCAGGGGCAGGCTTGAGGTTCGAGGGGCAGGGATAAAAAAATGACTTATTATGTCCCCAAATATCTGGTTCTGTGCTCCTTTCCTAGATAGGAATTTATCACTCTCAGGGAGACTCACTGTTTGGGTCAAATTGAGCTGGAAACTCTGGAGACTCCTGTAGCAAATCCCAGCCTGGAAATAGCTGCTACAGCTGGCCCACCAATTACAGCCAGGGAAGTGATTACTGAACATGGAAGACAAAGTCAAGGAAGAAAAGTGAGGGACAAGTGTTAAATTTTTACCACATGTGGTGGACCTGCAAAATAGCAAAAATAAATAGTGAGGGTTAAGATGGTTTTAAGTGCTTATTTTTTAAACTGTGAGAAACACTTTTTTCTCCACTTACCAATGGGGTAAGCCTTTGAAAACGGACACCTCCAAAAGCCCTGTTTGATTGCATCCTTTCTGCATGTACAGTATTCCAGAACAAGGGCCCATGTATCAGGGTATCATCAATCCACATGGCAGAGAGAATATATAAGGCCACACCCCTACTAGTAAACTCTGTTTGCAAAGCCTGGAATATGATTCTGAGGAGGGAGGTCTTGATATGGATTACAGGTAGACCTGTTTAATTAACCCTGTTTTTGCACTTAGCAAAGATCTGATTCTAGAAGATCCAGATCTTTGAGACTGAGTCTTCCCTGGAATCTGGCTCTCAAAGGTCCAGATTTTGTGGAGGACCCCATACATCTGCATGAGCCCTCAAACACCCAATTGCAATGGGTGCTAAACGGGGTGCCATGCAGATGCCATAGCACCCATCACGAGCTGGAAGAGCCACTGGTGGCATGGCATGATTGGCCAGCACCACCATCACTCACAGCAGGTGCCTGTGGACAGAGGACAGGGTGGAGTGGCATGGGTTTGTAGATGCTTATGCAGCAACTATGAAGCCTGTGCTTGACTCTGTAGACTGCTACAGGCTGTGGAGGCAGAGCTGGAGCTGCCCCACTACAAATGGTGTCTGCTGCGCCTGCTCCTGGACCCCATCTATGCAGTAAGCAGTGCAGATGTATGTCTTCCAATCTTGTGGGAATCTTTGAAGGGTTCCACAGTAAATCTGGATTTAATGGCCCAGAGGACCCATTAATTCTGGATTCCCCCAGGACTCATAGGGATAGGGCCTTCAGGATGGGGTCCTAAAGGGATCTTGCGTGGTGATCAATTGAGTTCCTAAAGGGCTTCTAATGTGGCCTTAGTCCCTAGTGTAAGAACAGATGCATTGATTTCAGTCATGGATGGGTAAGTGCAAAGATTGCCCATGATAGTAATTAGTAAAAAGATATTTTTGTTTTGTCTTTGCATTGCTGATCTACTGTTCAGTTTATTCTTATTTCTCATTAATTCACTGACTGCTTCTGTGAATGTTTGGACCATGCCAGGTGCCACTTTGATCTACATATGTTGGTCATATGTTACCAATCTACTATTTTGGCTTAACTGCTAAAAAGGTATGATGGGTGCCAGGATGGTGAAAAAAAATGCTTGCCTAGTGAAGAGAAGAAAAAAAAGATAACAATATAACATCAATAGAAAATGTGACTATTGTACCCTGGATGTACTGAATTACAGAATTGTAGACTATCAATTTTCTGTTTTTTTCCCCTTTTGATCCATAAAAATAAATAAATAAATCTCTGTTTAAATCCATACAGAATCTACATGGAAATGAGGATGTTACCCAAACAACTGGTAAGCAACAGATAAGTTATCATACCCTTTTTTGTCTTTGAAATGTTATCAAAACAATGTTTTTCAATAGCAGATAACATAATCTTTATCTAGCAGAAGATGGCAGAAATTTTGAACAAACTAGACAAAAAAAAAATGAAGTTTTCATATTCCCTCTGGTTTGAGACCACCAGAAAGAAAACAAAGTAACCAGGATTTCAAATCACCCCTCACCCCAGCTGCACAGCTATTATGGTCATTCTTCCTTTTTAATGTAGCTCAGGTGCATAGCTCCTTCATATGCATGAGTTCCTTATGGAACCTTGGCTGTGTCCACAGTGTCTCAGCCCCCACCCTCCAGAACACCTTGTACACACATGGAATGATCTACCAAAGTTGATGATGTTTTGGAATGGGCTGCTATGCAAAAATGGCACTGTAGCCCACTCCAAGCATGTACCACTTGTAAGGAGTCTATGGAGTGTTCCAGCTAGTATACTGGACCAGGCGTGGCCCAGAAAGCCGGTAGAAAGACAAAGGTTTGCTCATAGCAAGTTCCACCATTTAGGCTTGATAACAGAAGACAGAGCATGCAGGTTTAGAAAAAGTATCTCATACAGTCTACCAGCAAGCTTTCCCACACTCCCACTATCTCTCAGGGTCCTTCTAGCAGAACCTTTACTGAGATAACAATTCCCATGACCCAACAATCTATTCTGATCATAAAGAAAACATAAGGTCTGTTAGAACTGCACGTGGACAAGGCTGAACTTTAGCAAGAGAACAGCATGGACGTGCAGTGGCCCTTACAAGCCAGGGACTTGTGTGCAGAGGGCACATGGGCTGGGGTCCAGTATGCCACAATCAAGTCACCCTGCGTCATTTTCCCAAGCATTCAGAAGTGGCGCTGGAAGTGCACAGCTTCTGGGTTCCTTGCTAAAACAGTTCCAGCTGGCAACTTTTGAAAGTCTGGAGCATTCATGGGCTGCGTCATTTGCTTTGGGCCACAGCTGCATGGAATACCTGCACTGTATAGAAAGGCCCAGTAACAAGCCCTGAGGAAGCTGAGCACATTAGGCTGCAGTGGGGGAAAATAGGAAGCAGTATGAGTAGATTATTCCTTTATTTGGAAAGGACTGGGGGCATGCTGTTTTATATGAGGTGGCACTTCAATTTTAGGCTTGTAGCTTAGAATTATCTCTTAAGGCAGCTTAGTTCAGCGTTCTTGCTAGTGTGGAGTAATTCCTTTACTGAAAGCGTCTGAGGCTGGTATGCTAGCTGTAATCTCTCCTGTCAGGAAAAGTTTGACTACAGTGAAGTATACTCGGGTTAAACTACTGTAATGCATTTCCTATCAGGCTGCTGTTGAAGATGGTTCAGAGACTGCACTTACTTTGAACTGTGGAGGCAAAGCTCATCAACTGAGATGGTTCATGGCGGCTTCTGGTTCATTTTCCATCTCAGTTCAAGTGGTTAGCTTTAAATTTAGTCTTTTTTTGGGGGGGGGGATCTGTTCTATCAACCTGGGCGAGAAATAAATTCGCTTTATCACTGCTGCTACCCTTCTGGAGAAGTTACATCTCAGGTGCCAAATTAAAGCTGTTTCCACGTGGGCAGTAAAACTGGTTCACAGTGGGGTCCATCCTCAGACACCATGCCACCCACCCACCCCCAGAATTCTGTCTGTATTGGATGGAGCTATAAAGTAGAATATGGCACTAATTTGGCACCATGATTCATGGCTAGACCTGAACAAAATAATCCCCCAGTGGCGTTAAGGTATTCACAGAAGCCCACATACCTGTTCTTTCTTCGCTATTGGGTCTGTCATTGTGACAGGAAGAGGAAACAGAGAAGCGGATTTTGGATTGGAAGGATCCAGTCCACAGTCCCACACACCATTCTCAGCAGATCTATCCTAGAGCTGGCACATTTCTTCTTGGTGCTTTGTCCATCTTTCACCAATATAGCCTGGAGCATCATTCTACCTGCAAAATATAAAGGCTTATTGCAACAGAGTGATCACTTTGTGTGTGTGTGTGTGTGTGTGTGTGTGTGTGTGTGTGTGTGTGTGTGTGTGGATCCACATTGATCTTTCCAGTTTATAAAGAAAATATGTGCCCATGATAATAAGAAACCAGGGGAGCATATCTTGTGATAAAAGAGGTCAGGATGCACAAGGATGAACATTGCTCCTAAAGTGCATCTTAGTGGTTACATGCCAGACAATTAGCCTAACTTAGAAGGCCCACAAAAAGTTTTCATTCAGAGTTATGCTCCTACACTAATAAGTCAGAGTTTCTATATTGTATCACAAGGAGCTGACCCATCTCTAATGAGAATGTGCTAATAGAACAAGCACAGCTGGTAACTACTAACATACAACCAGGGCTGCCTCTAGATATTACTTGTTCTGCTCTATTTGGATATTCCAGAATGAAGCATGGATAAACTATGCTTTATTCTGGAATATCTTACTATAGCACCATCTAATGCAGCAGTTGTATATGCTGGCAAAGATTTCCTCTTCGCCAATGCTCTGGATAAATAAGTTGCCTTGCTAGTCCAAAGTCCATTTTCTTCTAGCTGAAGAATAAAATGAGAGTTGTACCATCCCCTTGACATTTTGCTGGTTGTAAACAGTTTCCACTGCTTTCAAGGAGGGAGTTCTTCAGACGTCCTGTGCATGTTCCTGAGGGAAAGCGCGCGCAGAAGCTTTACGTTTTACAAATGTTTTAAGTCATGTCATTCATGTCATAATATACCACTCTGGCATGTGCTTCAGAGCTGCGCCACCGTGTCTTCTGTCAAACAATTCTCCCAGATGTCATACACAGGCACATTTGAATTCAAGGAAGCACAGTCACAGAGCCAAATTAAGTAATAATTGAAAGGGGATACTGGCTGCTTTAGCACAAAATAACTCTTATTTGAGTATATTTTTAGAAGTTGGTAGGCCAGATTGATACCGTAATACGAAATCACAGAAAGAGAGAGAGAAAATCAGCCAAGCAGGAAGGAATATGTGGTGTGTGTGTGTGTGTGTGTGTGTGTGTGTGTGGACACAAAGAAAAAAGAACAAAGGGAACTTTCTTCCAGTTGCATGTAAATGGAAATGACCCTCAAAATTTCAGGAACGCTGCCTTTCACCTGACAATGAGGATTTTCATGCAGTGAAATCCATTTTTGAGACTCATTAGCAAGTGCTGTGATCTTGCTTATTTTCTGAAGCTGTGCCTGGTTTATTTCAAATTGATTAGGAAGCCTCTGATGTGGGAGAAGTGAATCGCAGTGCTTCTTCAGGTATTTCTGTAATTTGTTATCATGCTTAATTACAAATGTTTCAGCACAGCCAATTTACTCTGAACTAGATTTTTCACAGCCTCTCTCGGTTATTACTTTTATAGGGTTCCTGCTGATGCTTTGCAGCCACCAAGAATTTTACCTCTTAAGAGTGCGAGCTCTGAAGGAGCAAAAGGGCTTCATAGCTGGTGGATTAGCTTCTGTAGTCAGTCAGTCAGTCAGTCAGAACACTGTCTGCTGCTCAACTGTGTGTGTGTGTTGAACAGCAAAGGGTTGATGGTACAAACTTTGACCCGTTCTACACTGAGTCGTATTCCACATTATATCCCAGAATAGGAACCAGCTATCCACATGTTGTCTGCTAAACTCAGGTACATAAGTTAACCTAGGCTAAATCTCCTCTATGGCTTGTAGTATCAGAGGACAGTACTGATTGGAGGCCCTGAACTAGAGTGCAGGGCATGCCTTTTATTGGGAATTAAAGAGAGCTTTCTTGTGTGTAGGATTACAGTGCTATTATAACCATCTCACTGTGAGGCTGACACGTTTTAGGGCTATGCAGGCTAAATAAATAAATAGTTACAGGACAGCTACCATGCTACACTTTCAGAAATGAAATGTCCCCCTATTATATTTGTGTGCAGTCTTCAACATGAAGTGTTTGCAGCAATAATCTACTAATTAGTAAGGTCAGTTTGTATAAAATGCAAGTATGGAAGAAAATTATAAAAAAAGATGTGACAATTATATACAAATGAAAATAAACAAATATAACAAAATTACATGTAAATAGCTAAAATAGCAGCATAGTTGTTAGATTAGGGTCTTTGATCTTTTTGTCCAGTTTGCAAACTGGGGGACGCCCGCTACTATGTGTTGCTCCTGTAGCAGGCTTTCAGTCTTGTGTCAGGTAGATTAATTCCTCCCTCAATGTGTACTCATTTATGGTAGGTTTCAGTGAAGCAACAAGTTGACTGTATCCTCATAAGTGGTAGGTAGAAATATCACTGAACCCTGGTGCAAGTTATCTCTTTGAGTATTGGTCTATCATGTCTTATATGTTTTGGGGAAGACCTTTTTCAGCGGCTGCTTTTTTAAAATATCAATTAAAATAGACCCCAATTGTCAATGACAATATATTAGGTGAGTGGGCAACCAAGTGGCAAATGTGCTCTAAGTGCAAAGTAATGCACATCCTGTCAGGGGGGTAATGGGGTGTCAGGTACCCCCCGTTGGTTATACATCATTCGCAGAGTTGCGCCTCTTCGTGCTAGGGAAAATCCACGTCTCTGTGTCTCTCAGCTTCTGGCTGTCAGATTCCTTCGGAGCTGTCCGTTTCAGCACCTTTCGCCCCTCCTTTCTCCAGCCCACAGTTTCCAGCAAACGGACAGAGACAGATCTCAGTAGAGGCTTTTGTTTATTTTTCGTAGCGGTTACATCTTAGCATCTCTCTCCCTCTTCAGTCTCGATCAGCTAGGCAAGGGTAACACCCAGCCGTGTGTGACTACCTTTATACCTTTCCACTATCAGAGTTGGTGACTCACATCCTGGTATTTCACAATTGTTACACAATCTTACTCAATTCTTGCACAATCCCTGTGTTGTAATCCTTACTTCATTCAGCCTTCAGCAACTGGTGACAGTCTGGTGATTCTTGACTCTTAGTTACCTGTTCTGCACACATCACTACATTTTTCTTTATATGGGCTTTTTCAGCCTAACACATCCGGGCAAAGAATCCTAATTAAGTCTATAAACTGATGGGGGTTGAGATTTCTGCAACACACCAGGAAAGGGATCTTGGGGTTCTGGTGGACAAATCAATGAAGGTATCAGCCCACTATGCAGCATCAGCAAAAAAACCCCTCTAATTCAATGCTGGGAATAATTGGGGAGGAAATAGAAAACAAGTCAGCAAGTGCCATTTTGCCTCTCTATAAATCTATGGTGAGGCCACATTTTGAATATTGTATACAATTCTGGTCACAATACCTCAAAAAGAGATATTGTGGAACTGGAAAAAGTGCAGAAAAGGGCAACCAGAATGATTAAGGGGCTGGAACACCTCCATTATGAAACCAGGCTGCAAAATCTAGGCCTCTTGAACTTTGAAAGATGCAGTTAAAGAGAGGACCTGATTGAAGCATATAATATCATGCATGGTATAGAAAAAGTGGATAGAATTTTTTTTTAATCTATCACACAACACCAGAACCAGGGGGACGTCTATGAAGCTGATGCATAGGAAAGTCAGATCAGATAAGGGGAAGTATTTCTTCACCCAGAGGGTCATCAGTCAGTTGAATTTGCTACCAGAAGAAGTGGTAACAACAGTCAGCCTAGATGGCTTTAAGAAAGGGTTAGACAAATTTATGGATGACAAATATATCAATGACTACTAGAATGGATACCTAAGTACATCTTCCAGCCTGGGGTACAGGCAGGATACTTCTAAGGCTATTTGCTAGGCTTCAAGATCAGGTGAAGGTTTGCCCTTCTGCTTGAGATGCCCATGAGCATCTGGTGGGCCACTGTGTGAGACAGCATGCTGGACTAGATGAACTGTGGCCTGATCTAGCAGGGCTACTCTTATATTCTTATTAATATATCAATCCATACAAAGTCTGCCGAATAATAATCTTAAACATACCAAACTGGAATGAAAAAGCACTGGTCTGGAATATTTTTTATGGACCAGTGAAATCATCAAAGGCTTGCTTATCCCCACACCACAGCAATATTACATCAGTCATGTAAAGAAACAAGATGGAATATACGGGCCTATTCGCACTTGGCCTTATTCTGGAGTATATCTCAGGATAGGGGTCTGTGATCCACATGCTAATGCAGACTCTAGCAGACCTCACTTTGGGCCTGCTGAAGCCTGCACTAGCATATGGACAGCAAGTCCCTATTCCAGGATATATTCCAGAATAAAGCCAAGTGTGAATAGGCCCATAATGATGTGTCAATGGTCAGTCATAGAACATCCCAAAAATGTTCCAGACGAAGGTGTTAGTGTACATTAGCTACATATCTAGAACTTCTGATAAGTTTATTGAAAAGAGTGAGAAAAGAAAACATAAAAGGGCAGGTAATAGTTCCCTGAAAAGTACAAGAACAATCATGTTTTTTAGACTTGGTTGAAGGAGTCTGGGCAGGACTCA
Organism: Aspidoscelis tigris stejnegeri; assembly: GCA_023333525.1. Taxonomy (NCBI): domain Eukaryota; kingdom Metazoa; phylum Chordata; class Lepidosauria; order Squamata; family Teiidae; genus Aspidoscelis; species Aspidoscelis tigris. The sequence goes on from JALMGA010000004.1 coordinate 91,428,427, forward strand.
GTTCTGTCATTGTAGGCTTTTGCTGTAGGCTGACTTCAGCTGGGCTAACGCAAATCTCCATCTTGATTATTGCTGAGTCACACTGAAGGCAACCTCAGTCTCCACGTGCAAGTGCAGCAGCCCCTTCAGTTGCTGGACCATGTGAGGACAAAAGCAAGGCTTTCAAATAGGCTGTTGCTGAACTTACTATATTAAGGGATAGAAAGAGCAGCGAAATGAGGATGAAGTATTTCAGATTGAAACCACAACAGCAAGCTGCAAAGCAACAACCTGACTGAAATCCTTGCTTTTGCCTACCCCAATCCAAATCGTGGTGGATGGAAAACCAGATCCAGTCTACATAGGAAAACCAAGATTTTGTCTCAACTCTTCTGCTCCACAGTTCTGCTCTACAGTAAAAAGGGTAATAAATTTTCCTAATAAAAAAGAGATAGGAATCAGGATCCCAGCAGTAGCAAAGACAGTGATCTGAGCTCAGTTTATTTCCAGAAAAGATAGCAGCCTTGAATTCTAGGAGTGTAGCAATAAACTACAATTTTCCCAGAGTTAATGTACAACATAAGTAGTGTTTTATAAAATAGAATCTTGATTAAATTAATTAAGGTTATAAACAATGAATAAAGAGCCTTGTTCATAATTGCATGCTAGCCTGAACAGGGATCATCATTTGGGCATTTACAGACACATGTACGTGCTTCATGGTGAAGTAGGAAAGTCCTGAGTTTCAAAATGTTAAGCAGGGTGTAACATATATTAAGAATCTATTTAGATCTGGAAGTCCAGAGGGCATGGATGGTATTACACCAGAAGCAGCATAGTGAGAACAGAGCAAGTTTGTAATTAAAACTTGTTGACCAGGATCACTGCGTAATGTAGTGAAATATGGAATTTGAGATTCATAAGAAAACCTGTAAAAGACTCTGTGCCAACATGCCTGGTGCTGACTAGTACATGCATTGATGCTCTGAACATCAGTTATAATTTCAAACTTTTGTTTCTACAGAAATAAAGACTGCATCTCCATCAAGCAGACCTTCACGGTAGTTGGTCTCTATTGGAAATAATGGAAACAGGCCACAATCAAAGGCTGCATCCAGACACAGTCCTGATCAAGCTGTCACACACGATGATCAATTGATTGTTGTGGTGTCTCATTATGGCTGCGTCTTCACGGCATGCGTTATTTCGGTTTAAATAATTCGAAATAACTGACCCGGAACAAAGCTGTCTACACGACTTGTAAATTGATCCGGTTCCGTAGCATTCCGATTGCTGGTAATCCCCACAATAGCCCTGTGCTCCCGCCCATTGCCAGTCATGGTGCCCTGTGATTGGTCCTCCCTCCCAGGATCCCACCCTCCCTTCCCTTTGCGTCATTCATGCTCCGCCGGGGATCCCCTGCCCGATCCATCCCCTTCTCTCCCCTCCCTTTCCCTTCCCAGCAGCAGCAGCAGCATCCATCCATCCATCCATCCATCCATCCATCCATCCATCCATCCATCCATCCATCCATCCATCCATCCATCCATCCATCCATCCTGGCGCGGCGTGGGCGGCTTCGCCCTGGGACTCCTCATTGCCCGGTGGCAGAGCCACCGCCGCTTTGCCCCGCTCCTCCGCTGCCACCGCTGGCTGAAAGAAGAGGAGAGCGTGAGCCAGCCAGCGATGTGTCCGCGCTGCTGCTGACTAGATCTCTCTGCCAGCAGGAAAGAGAGGGGGAGAGAGAGAGAGAGGGAAGGAGGGAGGGAAGGAGGGACAGCCAGCCAGCAGCGCTCTGGGGAATTTTTTCTTTCTTTTCTTTTTTCTCCCCCCCCCCCTTCAGAGGGACTGGACTGGCTGGGAAAGGAAAGTTCCCCGGGGACTCCAGGGCTTTCCTTTCCTTTCCCTTTTTAAAGTTCAGAATTTGCGCAAAACTGCAACATTGTTATTAAGCTACATCGCTACAGTGTAGCTTTGGAAGTAGTGGCTGTTTCGAGGCTGGATTCTTTCAATGAAATCACTCTTTGGAAGCAAGCTATTGGCGGAGGGAATCCTAAACATGACGTGCCTACAATACGGACAGCCCATTGGTTACAGTGTGTTTGGGGGAGGGGCAGCCTGAACACGGAATCTCATCCCTGAAAATGATAGTCCACAAAGTAAAAAATGAAACACGCATCAAGCGCAGGATCCGGAGTGAGACCTCTTGAAATCAGGATTTATTTTAAAACGGTTTAAGGTGGTTTAAAATGGAAATACCGTGTTAAGCCGATCTCCCGTCTGGCCAAGGAGAACTCAAAACGTTTTGAATTCGAGATAACTATGCCGTGGGGATTCGCCCTATATGATCAGGACTGTGTACTTATCTTTATGTGGGATAGACAATACTTGGTGTGCAGTATAAAGAAAATTTGGAGCTTCAAGCCAATGTTGGCAGCAGGGCAAGAAAAAGAGCTGAGATGCTGGCAAAGCAGGAAGAACAGCTCAAAATTTGATTGGCCTTTTCAACCTGTGTGATGGCATGTGCCTCCTCAACTCTCACAGCTCCGGTGGAGAAGCTACGGAGCTTCCTTTCCAGTCAGGACGCCTGGTTGTCGGATGCACAGTAGGTATACTGCGCTTTTACATTTAACTGCAGGTTTATTCCACTAATCTGGAGGCAGCCAGTGTCTTTGCTGCATAATGGAGATCCAGCCAAAGGCAAGTTTGGCATGACATCAGACCTTGTGCTATAAAGGTTGGTCCCAGCATTGCTTCCACCAACCACAGTGTGATGTTTGTTCTTGACACAGAGGAGTTCTCCAGTTCAGTAATTCTGCTCAGGGTCTTCTCAGAGAGTACAGGAAAGTCAGCCATTTTCATCTGCTCTCTGACAAAGACTTAATTGGCTTCAGACAGCATAGCACAGGTAAAATACTGCAAGAGCTCTTCTCAGCTGTTTACTGTAATAGCTCTCTAATAAGTGGAACCAGTGCAATTCACACTCACCAGGATACAGGATCATGTGTATTCTGTGTCCTAGGATTATTTTTATGATGCAATCAATGTACCTTCATTGTGATTCCACATTGTCCTTAAGGGCCCATGTGGATCTTGTCAAAGTCACTGAACAGACATATGCAAGTTCAGTTTCATCTAAAGCAGTTCAAATTGAACTGTTGAGTTTGAACCAATTCATTTAAAACCACCTCCTGTTCAATTTGATTTGAACTCAGCCAAAGGGTGATCAATTGTTTGGTAGATCAGTGGCCAAATTTGAATGGACTCATATCATGGGAGGAGGCCAGTATATCAAACCCTGTCCATAATGTGGTACTGTTCATGTTCTGCTAGTATTGGCCTTTTAAATAGGACTTTTTTCAATATGTAAATGGTCTGTGACCTCCATCCTAGTACAGTCATTCTACCAGAGTACTAGGGAATAGTTTACAAACCATGAAGGTGAATTGTTCAAAGCATCTATGTCAAAGGCTCAATTTGAATACAACTCAACGTGGCTTGGTTTGATTCAGACGAAACTGAACCACTCAAACTGAATTTGTGCCCATCTCTAACACTGAAATGTTTTTGAAAAACAGGACAATACTGCTACATCCCATATTAGTAGGGTGATTTGAATGACTGAAATAAGCTGGAGTTTTAGGAATACATTAACATTCTTTTTTAAAAACAGAAATCATCAACATATCTGATTTTTAAAGCTCATCTTGTTTCAATCAACATGGCATTACAATAGGCCCTGCTTCCTACTTGTGGTATAAATGGTCATACATAGAATGCTCAATTTACAAAAAAACTGCTTACATTGTGTGGTTCACCCTGACCACAAAGAACTTTTGAATGACCTCTGGATCACAGTTTTTTCAGTAAGAGGCAGACCTTCACAAAGATGTGTTTTCAAATGCTTTTGTTGGTAAATGTAAATAAGTTCTACTAGGCATAAGGAGAAACCATAACAAATTTTATTGTAACCTCTATCACTTAAGAGGAATTTGCACAGACCATGCATAATTAGAGATTACTGAAGTAATTTTATAATGAATTATAACAATAAAAATAACTTCTTAAACATTATATATATTTTAAAAGATTTTATTACTTCTCATTTTCCAGAAGATTTCTGTTTACTTCATTAAACTCACTAAAGTGAGGTACTAAATGTGTGTTTTTCTCTGGCTCTCTTTTTATCTATGCATATTCATATGTATGTGTAATTTCATTCTATAATTTCATTGAAATGCATTTTACAGTTTCTTTAAATAGTACATGGTTTCTGTGTCTGCATAGATAACTTGAGCTGCGGTAACCCCTGACCTTTGATCAGAACTGAGGTGTTTCCATTTCTTCTGGGCACTTTCTGTCCTCAATTAGGACTATGCTGCATTCCGATAATCCCAGCACTGAGTCTGTTTCAGCTATGAGCAATGGACCCAAACAATGGGCTGTTGATCTCTGCTCAGCAGCAGTGTGCAGAGAAGCCAATAGACTCAGTCATCCAGAGCCGGAGGGGTGACTCAATATGGCCACATGTTCTGGCTGCATCATCCATGAAGCCACCTTCCCACAGGAAGGACGTCCTGTTGCTCACAGCACAACACAGTGGACAACCAGCAGGCTCCAGGCCTTGTAGCTTGGAGGCTATGACCCTAGCTGGGCTGCCTGTTCTGCCCTCAGACACCTATTGCCAGCAGTAATGGAGTCATTCCTGGAGATACTTTGTCTTACCCCAACCCACAGTAGCTGTGAACAGTCTCAGTTCCCTGTTTGTCATAAGATGGACTATTGTATAGAGGTATAACTGTAACTTTGGAGTTGTTGATAGTTGGATAAATCTACAGCCACATAAAGGCTAAGAAGCAATTAGTCATTTATTTGAGCATAACAAGAGCTGATGCAAAATTCTTATCCTAATTCTCAGTTAGGGCTGAGCCTCCCTCCACCCCCCAAACTAAAAGTAATTAAAATTAATCACCTGCATTTGAAATAATAAAGCAGGATAAGGAGAATTTTCCCTTTAAACAGTCTGCCATACAGAAAATTGGGCACATACCTGTTCCCACAAAAGGCACAATGGGGGCTCTGAATTGGACAGGGGACTTGACATACCTACCTACCTACCTACCTACCTACCTACCTAGGATGTCACTGTGGCCTTTGTGAGGAGGGCTCAGCTGCTATATGCAACACTTTTGAGTGTATGCGTGGGTCCTGCTCTCAGAGGATTTTGTAGCAGAAATACTTGCACATTCAGATTGCCTTCCTTTGGTATGGTGAAGAGAGAGCAGATCACTGTAAGGAGTTTTCATAGCATATCCGGGTCCAGAGAGCCAAATATCGTTAAAAATGGATCAAAACAATATATGTCAGTGTAATGAAGGCTTTGAAGAATAAAGGCAAGCTCAGAAGTCCTTTCCTCTTTAGCATGGATATCCATTCTTGTCATCTGAGAATACTCCCTATCAGCACTTTTAGCTTTGGTCTGTCTCCATATGGAATAGTTTGCAGTGAGCAAAAACCACCCACAAACAGTATATGTATCTATAAAGAAACATGCAGACCCAAGATAAGTCTCAATCCAGACTCCCAACTGGAGTGATTTGGCTCAAACTCAATAATAATAAGGGAGTGGGAGGTGGGCTAGAAGATACTGAAATAATGTGGTTTTTAGTCCAAAACTAATATTGGCTTGGTTACAATTGTTTTCTAAAGACAGAGTTGAGTATTAGTGGAAAATTAAAAGTTATTTCCTTAACGTACTTAAACTTCATCCTTTCAGATAACCTTTTCCACAAGATGACATTGTAGCCATTTAAACTGGCAGAAATCACAAGACACAGTGGTGAAGGAAACCCATGATACTGCTAAGACACTCTCTTGCTGGTGAGAGGCCATATGAGAGCCTTCTCTGTGGCAGCTCTTATATTGGGGAATGCCCTCTCCTTTGAGGAGCATCTGTGAGCTTTCAGGCATATGACAAATATGTTCCTTCCACATGGGACACTAGAAAAGGGTCCAGAGGCTACACACTAATGAAGACTAGGGTATGCCCTTTAGAGTGAGATAGAAATGAAATAAAGTAAAATAGTCCCCAGTAACACCAAATATTTAAGAAGGATGGAGGCATCTTCAGATCTTCAGGTGCCAAAGTGTGTTTCCAGCTTTTCCGGGGACTTTCCTGTCTGGCATGTAACTATCATGAAATTGGATAATTCCAGCACTGAGTCTGTTTCAGCCAGAAAAAGACCCAGAAAAAGGGTTGCCATCCTGCTCAGCAGCAGCATGGAGGGCAACCAGCAGGTAGGGGCCTGACCCTACTATCCAACCCCTCAAGTGATGATACCCCAATAGCCTGCGTGTTTCTGCCATGCCACACTGAGTGTTCATGAGTCTCCTTAGCCTAGTAAAAGGTAAGTTTGAACTTGGAGATGAGGGGAGGCCCTTTATAATGCATTGATTGATCAATCGATCGATCGGTCGATCGGTCGATCGGTCGGTCGGTTGGTCGGTCGGTCGGTCGGTCGGTCGGTCGGTCGGTCGGTCGGTCGGTCGGTTGGTTGGTCGGTTGGACTGACTGACTGACTGATTACATTTTTATCCCACCCTATACCTGAAGGTCTCATGGTGGATTACATACCACCACCTCTTTAAGAGCCAGAAGAACAACCCCATGTGTCCCCTAGCCCTGGAACACATATGCCACATATACTTCATGCACACTTTCTGTTGCTTAGAAGAAAAGGGGGAAGGGAAGATCTTTCTAGCCAGCAAGGAGTTGGATGTACAGTAGTTCCTTCTCTAACAGAGGTATGAGGCATAGGGATATGCAAGAGGAGCTATTCTGTGGTGGCCCCTAGACTCTGGAACAACTTCCTTCTTGAGGTTCGCCAGGTGCCTATGCTGTATAGTTTTCTGCGCCTGGTGAAAATGTGTATTTTCACCCAGGCTTTTAAATAGCTTCCTCAGGATGCTGTCCTGTTAGGGAGGGAGGGAGGTACATTTAAAATTATGTTTTGATTTTTGATATGTTTTATTCCTGTTGTAATCCACCCTGGGACCATTTGGTGAATTTATTAAATAAATTTATTAAACTAACTAACTAACTAACTAACTAACTAACTAACTAACTAACTAACTAACTAACTAACTAACTAACTAACTAACTAACTAACTAACTAACAAGAAAAGCAAGCCTTTTTAGGTGCACTGTGCTTAGCTCAAAACTACTAGCCCAAAACTTTTATTTCAGTTGTAAGTCTCTGGGGAAGGATCCCAGACAGAGAAGAACATGCTGTAAGGAGAACACAGATCTGCTTTGGTCCCTTGTTTTCTTTGTTAGGCATCTACTGGATCTTAATATGCGTAACTTCCATAAATGTTAATAGATTCTTGGAGGACAACAGAATATCCTGGCATATGTGCCTACTACAGCTCAGGCTAATCAAAGAACCAACTTCAGCTGAATGGGCCCTGTGTAAATCACAGTGTTTTGAGGCCAGGACAAGCACTGATGGTGACCCTTGTAGTATGCTCAATTCAAATAGGAAATGAAGGCCTGAAACGGGTAGTTTCTGCTGGTGACATGGAGGCTGAGAATGCCGACAAGGGGAAATGTTAATGAGTAACCAATAGGAGAGGCTGATATAAATTGCACAGATTTTCTTGCCAAAGGCTAACAAATGGCTACTAATCCTAGATTTGCTTCTTTTGCCTTGTATGAAGTGGACCTCAGCAAAATTTTGAGGCTGCTTTGAAGACAGCTGCCCACCATCCTTGCTCTTTACCCTTTATTTGTTTCTTGCAACAGTCTTACAGTGTTGATGATGTTTAGTCCAGTTTGTTGCTGATTGGACATGCAAACTCCGATGAATTGGACTTTATTTATTTGGACCAAGAAAATGAAAGTCACGGTACTGCTGTTGTTTACGAATTAAATGAAGGAAACGGAATTGTTCCCTTTCTTTCCCAATGGAATTTTATGTATAAAATACATGGATTGAGGCTGGAGACCAGAGGAGGCAGAGTAAGGGGACAATTGATATTCTGGCAGCATCCAGGAGCCAAGGAAGAGACATTTGCATCTGAAAGTGGTTCTGCCTGTCTTTTCTTTCTAGGGGAAGACTGACGTTCACATTGGTTTGGTTGAAATATAATTTAATAAGTCACTTTCTGTCTCCCTTAGAGTTGAGTCATCAATCCATAGTGGTTTGGTTTGCTTGGGTTGTTTCGAAGAAAACCTCTCTGGACCAGGCCTGTTCTTTTCCTCTTTCCCATAATGGCAACAAATCGGTGCTTGCATTCTGATTTGAGCTTAACACAGCTGAAGTCCTAGGTGGAAGGAGAGGGTGGGAGGCATGGTGAAGGAATTCTACATGCCTTGCAATGTCTCCCGCCTCCTGAAATCTTACTACTGTTGTGAATCCCCCTTGTAGCTGTGAGATTTCCAGATGGGCCACATTTACAGAGGATCAGAAATGGCTCCAGAATTTAGTCAGTTTTGATGCTTGGCTTGGGCAGAAAATACCCTATAAGGTGCTTCATTTCATGCAAGCAGAAAAGGAGGAAAGGTTAATGTATTTTATTTATTTATTATTTGTATTTCTATCCCACCCTATACCCAAAAGTCTCTGGGCAGGTAACAACATTTAAAATCAGACATATATTAAAACAACAGCAGTATATATTAAAACAATAACAGTGTCTGTAAAGTAGGAAGAGACAGTATATTCTTATTGAACCAATGACCAGGGAAAAGAGCTGTGTTTCACTGCCCTGAAAGGGGCCTGACACACCTAGCCTGGGGGGCGGCACTGAGAAGGGCCTGTCCTGGATGCACACCCCTTTTACTACTGAAGGTGGTGGGGCAACCAAGTGGGCCTCCCCTCCTGTTCCTAAGGCACGGGCAGGTAGGTATGGGAGAAGGCATTCCTTTAGATATTGCCACAACTGCTCTGAAAGGATGGGTGAATTAATTCATGGAACAGTTCTGGTGATTTGTGGGTTGGCTGAGGGTGGTATCATGTGCTCACCAGGTCCCCAGGTCCCCCCAAAAGTTTGTCTACTGTGATCCTGCAGTGACTGAGAGGCAGATGAAAGTGCCCACGTGAAAACGTCCTGTATTTCAGTGCAGTATTTAAGCAACATGAAAACAACACTGCCTTGTCCCACAGCCACTGCCCTGTGATTCTGAACTATAATAATATTTCTCCTTTTTTCTCCTACCCCATAGACTGTTTTAGTTTTGGTCATTTTTACGGACATTTAATGCAGCTGTGAACTATTAAGAGGAAGAAATATTTGCTCGTTTGGAGTGTTTGAAGTCAGAAGGCTTAAGTGCATTTAATATTGTGTTGGATTGGGGCCATGGTGGTTTCTGGGTTGTTTGTTTAAAATAGAATGCATGTCAGCATCCTGTTTTAGAAATTAATATTACAAATGTTGGCAGGCAGGGCAGAATATGGGAAGGCAGATGTAATTAATAATATGCGCAATATTCTCCTGGTTACCAAATTATCAGCAACATAAATTTTTAATTAATAGGAGCGTGAGTAGCAATTTGGCTGTCAACAGCCATCAGTATTGAAGTGTAAGAGTGAGGCACTGTAATATGGAGAAGATCAAAGGGGTAGAATGGCTGGAACACAACAGCCAGAGAAGGCAACTCAGCAGTTTCTGAACACATTTTTGAAAGCATAAAGTCCATTGCTTCAGGCAGCTGAAATGAAAAAGATGAGGAGAAAATGGTGAAAAGTAAGAAGTCTTTTTTATTATTATTATAAAGTTGAGGATTATAAATTTTATATAGGATATCAAGGGTTCCCCCTCCTCTCTTTAGCTCTTGATATCTGTTTAGAAATTGGTGAGGGATGAAGAACAGAGAAGCATTTGGAAAGCAGGTCAGTCACGCATATGTATGTTCCCTGTTATAAGAGATGGAATGGATCTTCTAGAATTAGGTTCTCCAGTCTTAACCTGTGTTCACACCTACACTTTAATCTAGCTTCAGTTCACTTTCAAGAGTGAGAAAATGCATCAGCAAAGTGACAAGCTTGTGTGTGGGTTGGTATTGTTTTGTTTTGCATTCCCTAACTCAGAAAACTCACTTTGGGGTTAGATAATGTGGAAAGAAAATGATTGGTCACTTTGCTGAAGGGTTTTTTCATTCTGAAGATGGACTGAATCTGGGTTAAAATTTAGGTGTGAGTGCAGCAAGTGCAAACTCAGTTTTGGCCTTGGCTTCCAAACATTATTGTCAGGCAGCACGCTCTCTCTCACACACAGAATGCTCAATCCACACAGAACAGAGCATAGAATAGGACAGGATGCTGAAAATGGCACCCCTTCTTGCTGTACCAGTAGACCTCAACATTAAGGTCTACAGATGGACTAGTGGACCTCTGAAGGACCCTTTTTAGTGGTGAAGCCTGGGAATGAAGGTTCTCAGTGCTCAGAGACTGGACCCATGTTATGAGGTTTGGGGCCAGCCTTTGGAGTCAGTGGCCAAGACTGGTATGAGCTGGGTTATCCAAAATGCAGATGGCCCTGGAGCAGGGGTGCACAAAACTGCTCAAGGCTAAACCTCGTGGAGGCTTTGGGTCTTTTAAAATTATTTTAAAATGTATTATTATTATTATTTAGCTTTATTAAAAAAAAAATTATGTGCCTCCCCCAGCCCAGTCCTGGCTTTCTGTGCCACTAAGGGAAGGAGGGATGCAGCATTTGCAGCTGGTGGCACAAGGGTGCGCTGATGTGAATCCGGCTTCCAATGAGGAGAGAGGGGGCAGAGAGGAGGGGGTGCTGCTCCTCCATGCCAGGGTTTGGCACAGTTTGCATGGAGAAAGCTACATCTGCACCCAGCCCGCACCCAGCCCGCATCACCGGGAATGGCATGGGGATGGGCAAGGACTGATCTCGGACCTGCTCCCAGTCCGATGCGTGCCGATTCTGTGCCAAACAGCTTGCATGGGGACGTGGCTTCATATATTAAAATTTGTATGAATATGAATATTTTGGACATTCATATGAATAGTTTGGACTTTCATTAAACTGGGGAGGTAGGAAAGCAGCTGCGGCTGTCACATCTGCAACATAAGAACATAAGAGAAGCCCTGATGGATCAGGCCACAGCCCATCTAGTCCAGCATCCTGTCGCACACAGTGGCCCACCAAATGCTCATGGGCATCTCAAGCAGAGACAAGGACAAACCTTCTCCTGCTCTCGAGTCCCAGCAGATGGCCTTAGAAGCGCCCCGGTTCCTCCCCCTCTCCCAGCCTGAAAGATGCACCTAGGCATTCATTCTAGTAGCCATTGATACATCTGTCATCCATAAATTTGTCTAAACCTACCTTAAAGCCATCTAGACTGGTAGCTGTCACCACCTCTTCCGGAGCAGATCCAGATTGCATTCAACATGGATTGAGAGTGGATTAAAAGTGGATTCAGGTTGGATTTGATGCTTTCAGAGCAGATATACTATGGGATATGTATTGGATACATATTGGATATGTAGGCATTTGTGTTGCAGACATATCGGATATTTGTCTGAATTTGTACGAATGCATTCATATATAATAGAATTCTACCACGTTCAAAGGGGATCTATTCAAACAAATACAGATTTTCTAATATTCGATTTGTTACTAATTTAATGCAAAACAAAAACAAAAACCCACATTTGTATACATCCCTAGCATAGATATATCCACGCAGTCACCAGACACTGGCCTGAATCAATGGTATCTAACAAGTTGCAGCAGCGTATTTTGGATTTGCATGCCTCTAAGTTGTTTTTTGTTTTTGTTTTGTAATAAGAATTGTCAGTCCTTTCAAGCTTACCTTATCGTACAGCATTATAAAAACACTGCAGTTGTATTTGAATAAATCGCAGTGAAATTCATCCAGCGCCTTGCGCTCTTCCCCCCTGCCTGAAGAGCCAACAGCAGAGGAAGAGAAGGGAATTGCTTAAATCCCAATTGAGCACTTTGCACTCTTCTCCTGTTCTTGCAAGGAGTAACTGTGGTGGGAGATAGTAGAGGGTTGTGTATGCTGTGTGTGAGTGTCTCTACAGCCTTGGTGGAGTGCGTATGAGTGTGCTGTATGGGTGCATGCTGAGGAGTGAATGTGTTACACCTTGAGTGTGGAAACGCCTTGTTTATGAAAATACATAATTTTAGATAACACTGTTTTAAAATTTTCACTGTTTTACAAGTTTTTGTTTGGTGGGCGTGTTTGTTGTGGGAGGTTGTTATGCATTGTGGGAGGGACTATGTGCCAAGGCTAAAAAAAGGGGGAGAACCACGGGCCACTACCACTATTCCTATTCTAAGGGGCAGGGAGAGATATGGCAATGGAGGGCAGAAGAGACAGACAAGGAGAAGGGGTGTTAGAGATCTTGAGGCTGTCACCCCTTCTGTTCCGCCTTCCAGCCAATGGAATCTGGGGAGACCTGCCAACCAAAAACCCACTACTCTAGCAGTGTTGCTCCTAAATGCCAGGTCAGTCCGGAATAAAACATCAATCATCCATGATTTAATTCTTGAGGAAAGGGCCAACCTGGCATATATAACTGAGACCTGGATGGATGAACTGGGCGGGCCAGGTTACTCAGTGCAACACTGTTCTAGAGTAGGAGGGAGGGGAGGGGGTGTCACTGTGGTCTATCGGACTTCTATCTCCCTCACCAGGCAGCCAATTCATGCTGTTAACGGGGTTGAGGGCCTGTTTTTGTTGTTGGGCCAGAGAGACAGAATAGGGATACTACTGGTGTACCGCTCACCCCACTGCCCAATATCCTCCGTATCTGAGCTGGCTGAGGAGGTCTCGGAGGTGGTATTGGAAGCCCCCACCACAGTGGTGTTGGGGGATTTCAACGTCCACACTGAGGCCACGCTCAATGGACCAGCTCAGTTCTTTATGGCCTCGATGACAACCATGGGGCTGTCTCAGTTTGTATCTGGGTCAACTCATACAGCAGGCCACACCCTTGACTTGGTTTTTGCCTCAGCACAAATTGATGATTATCCGTTGATAGGAGGGCTGACAGTCAGCCCATTGTCATGGACAGAGCACTCACTGGTGAGGTTTGGACTCACAACGGCAATCCCCCTCTGTGGGGACAGAGGACCTATTGAGATGGTCTGCCCCTGGAGACTTATGGAATCTCAACGATTCCTGAATGCCCTGGGGGGTTTTCCAGTTGGCATGTCTGGTGCTCCTGTTGAGGCTCTGGTCTCTCTCTGGAATCGGGAGATGACCAGGGCCATTGAGACGATCGCTTCCAAGTGCCCTCGGCCTGCCTGTAGAGCCCAGAAAGCTCCTTGGTACTCCATGGAGCTCCAGCCCATGAAACAGGAAGGTCGACAGCTAGAGCGCAAGTGGCGTAAATCTGGCTGTGAATCTGACCGAACACGAGTTAAAGCACACTATTGTGCCTATCACGTGGTGGTGACAGCGGTGAAAAGTAGTTTTTTCTCCACTGCCATTGCGTCCTCAAGTAGCTGTCCAGCAGAGCTCTTTAGAGTAGTAAATGGCCTTATTAAACCTGGCCCAATGAGGCGTGAGCCTCAGTCATCTAATATCAGCTGTGACAGTTTTGCAAAGCACTTTGAGGACAAAGTTGCTCAGATTCGCAGAGGGTTAGATGTCACAATTGGACGTAGTCTTGGGGAGGTATCTGGAACACTGTCTGGTCCAATTATATTGGATCAGTTTCAATTATTGCGGCCTGAGGACATGGACAAGCTGCTTGCAGGGGTGCGGCTGACAACATGCTCTCTGGATCCCTGCCCTTCCTGGCTGATTAAAGCTAGCTGGCAAGGTATGACCGGGTGGATCCAGGAAATGGTAAATGCCTCTCTGAGGGAGGGGGTGGTTCCATTGGCCCTTAAACAGGCTGTGGTACATCCCCTCCTGAAGAAGGCCTCCCTGGATCCAGAAGACTTAAACAACTATCGCCCGGTAGCCAACATACCTTTCCTAGGCAAGGTTCTAGAGAGGGTTGTTGTTGTTCAGCTGCAGGCATGCTTGGAAGAAGCTGATTATCTAGATCCATTTCAATCTGGCTTCAGGCCCGGTCATGGCATAGAAACCACCTTGGTCAACCTGGTTGATGATCTCCTCCAGGAGAAAGACAGTGGGAATGCTACCTTGCTGGTTCTCCTGGACCTCTCAGCGGCTTTTGATACCATTGACCATGGTATCCTTCTGGAGAGGCTACAGAGTTTAGGAGCTGGGGGCAATGCTTGGCATTGGTTCCGCTCCTATCTCCAGAGCTGATCTCAGATAGTGGTGATGGGAGAGACTGAGTCGACACCCTGGGAACTCACTTGTGGGGTTTCCCAGGGGTCAATCTTATCTCCCATGTTATTTAATATCTACATGAAGCCACTGGGAGAGATCATTAGGAGATTTGGAGTGAGGTGTCATCAATATGCAGATGATACCCAACTCTATCTCTCTGTGCCATCTGAATCAGGAGAGGTGGTTGAAGTGCTCGACAGGTGCTTAGAGGCGGTAATGGGCTGGATGAGGGCCAATAAATTGAAACTGAATCCAGAGAAGACAGAGGTGCTGTGTGTTACAGGCTCTCGGGTCCAGGTAGTTGGGAGATACCCTGTCCTTGATGGGGTGACAATATCCAGGAAAGGACAGGTGCGTAACTTGGGGGTACTCCTGGACTCTGCGCTAACACTTGAAGCTCAGGTGGAGGCCGTGGCCAGGAGTGCCTACTCCCAGCTACGGTTGGTACATCAACTGAAACCTTTCTTGGGCAGAGATGACCTGGCCACAGTTATCCACGCTCTGGTAACCTCCAGGTTTGACTACTGTAACGCGCTCTACATGGGGCTTCCCTTGAAGACAGTTCGGAAGTTGCAGCTGGTGCAAAATGCAGCTGCTAGAGTGCTGACAGGAACACCTAGCTGGACACATATTACGCCGGTTTTAAAAGAACTGCACTGGCTGCCAGTTCACTACCGAGCCCAATTCAAGGTGCTAACTCTGACTTATAAGGCCCTAAATGACTTGGGCCCCAGATATCTAAAGGAGTGCCTTCTCCCATATCAACCTGCCCGTGTTTTAAGATCTGGAGGGGAGGCCCTTCTGGTGATCCCTCCACCTTCAGTAGCTAGGTGGGTGGGCACCCGGGAGAGGGCCTTCTCGGTAGTGGCCCCTAGGCTTTGGAATGGTCTCCCCCTCGGTGTGCATCAGGCCCCTTCCTTGTTTCTATTTAGGAAGGCGGTGAAAACGTTCCTCTTCACGCAGGCCTTTGGTTAAATGTCCCCCACACTTCCCCCATTGAAAATTATTGTTGCTTTTAACTATTTTTGTATTTTTCTAAAGTTGTATTTTTAAACTTGTTTCTGATTTTAAGATTGATATAATTTTTAAATGTCTGTTTTTAAATGTTGTGAGCCACCCAGAGACCCTTGGGTATGGGGCGGCACATAAATGTAAATATAAATAAATAAAAAATAAATATGCATCATAACAGTTCCTGCCTCTTATCCTGTTAGGTGAATGTTAATGTGTTTTATCAAGCAATGAGATTATCCTCCTTTGTATACTTTGAATACATGTTAATGATTTCTGACAATGTTTTTAGAGAACTTTCTTTGGAGGCTAAGAACATGTCTACTTCTAGCACATACATGTTAAGGAAAAATGCATATTGGGAGAACTGGGATATAGCACATCTAGTCCAGCATGCTGTCTCACACAGTGGTCCACCAATTGCTTCTGGGCATTCTCCAGCAGGAAACAAGGGTGAAACCCTCACCTAATCTTGATTCCTTGCAAATGGTCTTTAGAGGCACCCTGTCTGTCTCTTCAGCGTGGAGGAATTATCTAGATCTAGGCATCCTTTCTAGTAGCCACCTATCTTTCGTGAACTTGACCATGCTTGTTGTAAAGCTACTCAGGCTAGTAGCTTTCACTGTGATGCATCTGATTCAATTTGAATCTTTAAAATTTGAATTTACCCCAATTTGGTTTGAATTAAGCAAATTGACTCTATTTGTTCAAGTTTTCAATTCAGATTTTCACTTATGAATGTCAACAACATTTGTATGTGCCTGTATGCATCGTTACGCATCCTGTGCGCATTCATATGCATCTGTACATGTCCATATGAATCATGTAGTTATTCTGTATGCAACCCATTTTTGTCCCGTTATGGATCAGCACAAATGTTTATGGATGTGAGAAAGATGTGTGTGTGCAAGTACGCATTGTATACCAACCCATACACATATGAATGTTTGAATAATTCAAATGAATGTCAGAACATTTCGATTAGATTCAAATGTTTTAAATCCAAATGCTAAAAAAAGATTAAAATCCATAAGATTCAAATCTATTTGTTTGAATGTTAGATTCATATTTTAAGATACAAATGTTGACAACATTCCTATGTAAATCCTTACAAATGTCTAAATTCAAATGGGAAGACATTAGATTCAGATTCGAATGTCCACATTCGAACAAATTTGGTCGGATTTTGAATGTTACGAATATTTGTGCACATCCCTGTTCTGAAATATATCTCAGGATAGGGTTCTGCTGGCCACAAGCTAATACAGACAATGGCAGGGTTCACCTGGGGCCTTCCATAGTCTGCACTAAAACACAGATAGCAGGTCCTTATTCTGAGATATATTCCAGAATAAGGCCGAGTGCAGAAAGGCCCCATGGCATGGCAAAGGGGCTACACAATCACCATGAGTCAAGAGTGGAGAGGCAGTGGCAGAAATTGTTTCTCCTGGTTCCTCCATCAGTAAGTGGAAACATGACCTGAGTCTCCAGGGGAAAGTGTTCAGAGTTGTTAGTACTTTTCTGGTTGTCTAAGGTCATGAACATCCAGTGGTGCACCAGAAGCAAGCAGAAGTTTACAGACCACTTAGGCAAAAAGGAGAGGGGTACAGGAGGCTTCTGATCTCTTGTCCTTGATCTCCATAAGCTTCATTTTGATCCATTGTGTTTTGATCTGATAGAAGTCTTGCTGCTCCACCATCACCTCATTAATTCTAATCCATTGCTATCCGCTGCCAGCACTAACTGTGGTTTAAAAAGTAATCACCGCTGTACTGTAAGCCTTCCAAGCACATGGCTTGATTCTTCTGGGTTTCCATCATTATTCAGCAAAGGCACCTTAAATGAGGCCACTTTCCATTACTCTCAGTGAAGACCAGTTGCCCCAAGGGCCTGACTAAGATGTCTCTACTGCATAGTGGAGCTCCGTGGAGAGGGTGGGTGGCAGGTTTTACTGCATTGCATTGTTTTGTGGATGACTTAGACTGTGCTAATAAAATTCAGTTTATTGTGGACCTGCAGCTTGAGTTCATATGTAGCAAAGGAGCTGTTTCAAAAGCACCCAAGGGACAGTAGTGCATAGCCCTTGTATTCTCATTCCACCTCTATCCCACCTTCCCTAACATTGAATGTTCATGAGAAGTTAAAAGGCACACTGGTGGGCCTTCAGAGATGCCTTAAAAAACCTTGCATGTGAACACAGCTTTAAGGACATGAAACAGTTGTTTTACCTTGCTTTACCTGATATGTGTGCTCACTTCAGATACATAACTTAGCTTAATAAGCCAAGAGATACTAAATGCTTTTGTCTCTGGGAGCAACTGCCCCACAATCTCCAGAGACCCTTTTGCACTACAGCCTCTAGTGCATAATTACTGCACCTCTGGGGAAGAACATAATACATGTAGACTAGGCTGCTACAGCCTACAAATGTGCCCACCCTCCCCAGAAGCGCACCAATCATTGATTAGGTGTGGAGCATGAAATTGTGCTCCACATGTTAACCAATGTTAGCTAATCACTTACCTCAAGCATCCAGTGGCGTGACCATTCACTCTTGCTGGTGCTCTGAGGCTGTTTGAGATCCCACACAAGTGCACTGAGACTTCAGACAATCGTAGATGCAACTGCACATGTGCCAGAGCACCAGTGTTGCCAAGGCAACGGCTCTGATGGATGTGTAGTTGCGGAGGAGCCGCTGCCGAAATGGTGGTGCCCAGAGGAGGACCAGGCCCTAGGACTGATTAAAGTGAGTACCCAATCCCGGGGGTAGGGAGCAGGTTAAGTTGACGAGCACTCAAGTGCAAGCACTAGTCCATGTTGAATCATTGTAAAACCAAGGCAAGATAGGATCTTAAACCAACTTCTTATTTTTTTTGTAAAAAGAAGAAATACCCTTGCACACTTGGTTCAGAAACAACATTTTAGCATTATACCCCAGAATGCTGATAGTCGCCGAGGGAATGACAAAGATGTTATTCATTTCAGATGGCAAAGGTGCTCAAAAGCAGAATATTGTCCCAGTTTCTCCCATCTGAATTTGATTTTCACCCAACCCTTTTGTTTTCCTAAGTGTAACATGCTATAAAAGATATATTGTTCTCTTCCTCCTTGCTCTTTATGATAACAAATAACAAAAGTCTCATCTACTGTATTTCTATTTATAAATAATGCTAATGAGTTTGTTTTCTTTGCAGCCTCCATGACAGGGCAATCAGGATACTCAAAAGCCCATTAAAATGCAATTACTAAAACAAATAATCAACAATAATTAAAACATCATAAAATGCAGCAAAAGCAAATGAGAATTTTAAAAATTGACGCTGTTAATAATAGACCTAAGTGAATATTTTACAATGAACAACTTCTCACATTTTCTTTTGCCTTTCATTTATTTGTCAAATGTATTTGCTGACTAAAAAGCAGCAATTTTCAGGTATGGGTTAATTTAGGTTCTGTATAATAATTGATTTTTGTATTTGTTAAGAGCTAGGGCTCAGTTGTCTGAGATTTTGGACCCCACCACCACCACCACCCGCACCGGCTCCAAAGCTTTGCAGCTGGTGCTGGAATGGATCAAACCATCCCAATGCAGAAGGTCTTGTTTCTGTACAGGAGCCATCCATCCCAATGGGGTCTGGTTTGCTTGGCTTAGTCTACTTGGTCCATTCTACTACATATAAGCACAGAAAGGCTCTTGGTTTATTTGCACTACTCCAACCCATTGCTGTTCCCAAACACTGGTTCAGGACTTTCATGTCCCATAGAGCAGATGAAAAAGAGAGATAAAAGATGGCTCTCATCTTGAGCTTGCGGCACGTAGCCAAACCTTCAAATCATATTTATTTCTCTCATGTTGTGTAGGTGTTAAACAACGTAAGCCACCTCCAGGCATCACTTACTTGTCCTGCAGTTTATCAATTTATCAGCATAAAGCACAACCAGAATGATCACACATTGTCTAGACAACAGATCAATCCTTGACATTTTAACATTTGCTGCAGCAGCAGAGTAATGTTTTAGCTTTGAGATATCCTTTCCATGTTACCTGCCCCTCCTGTTGCACCGTACAGGTGACCAACAGCACCACATGAAGTACTTCTGGGTGGCAGCAGTTCATGCTGAATTCTTTCTGGACTTCTCACACAGTAACCTGGTGCTGAAGTTAGGCAATCACGGGATATTCCACTACTATAATTAGTTTTACTGGAATTATGATAATCCAGTAAAGCAGGTCTTTATTTCAGGACTGTATCAGGAGAACTGTGATCATGTCTCACACGTCAGGTACAACTACAAAATAATTACAGGTTTTTAACTTTGTCTGGATCCAGTCATAGTGACAAAAAGCCAAGGTTAGGCACTTTTAAATACCCTTTCAATATTAATGATTTTATGTGCCAATTTAAGCATTTAACTTTTTATTTGAAACAGAAGTTGTATATTAGAAGTGTGAATGAAGTCATCAAAATATGCAAAATATGCAAAACAGGCTCCTCTTTTCAAAGTCTCATTTGGGGAGATAATAGTCATTTTGTCATAGGTCTGTATGGGATTTATAAGGGGCTATTTTACATTAAATAATTGACTGTTGTTTAAAGCTAATTATCTCCATTTTCTGCAATGTCTTGTCTACCAAACCCACTGACAGCTGCTTCCATTTGTTCCAGTTCTATAAATATTTGGAGGATGCGTGCTTGCAAATACATAAACATCACACCAATTTTGGCAGGCCCAGTAGCATGGACCATTCCAAGTCAATGGGGAAGAAAGGGCCATCTGATTAGCCGGTTGTAATACGGGGGTGTGAGAAAAGGATGTTCACAGTTGTTAATGAGAATGCCTCAGAATGCATCAAAACAATTACCACCATGTTCATTGAAAGCGAAGACTGAAACGGTATCTCCGCTCACAATACGACTGCTGGAGTACAAACTATGACATGTAACGCTGGCAGTGGCAGCAACGGCTGGCAAAATCTCAGAGGTTAGCTGAGGTTTTACAGATTGATGCAGTATTTTTCATGCAGGGTATTCTAAGTCCAGTTCTGATCTCTTGCTTCCGGTTTGGGTAGAAACAACTGACAGAACAGTAATGTTCATATGAAAACTGGATAAAAATCAGCCTCACTAAACATTGGAAGAGCCACTTCTGAATTCCAATATGCTTGAAGGGTCATGGAGGGAAGGGATTTAGGTTTGGCATATAGTGTGGCAATGGTCACTTTGTCTTCATAGGCCCAAAACAACTGTGAGGTGCTATTTCCCCATTTTGTTCTGACTTATGCAGCCTTTTCTTACATTTAACTGTTTACTTCAAATGTATCTCTCCCTCCCTCTTCTTTCTTTCTTTCTTTCTCCCTCTCTCTCTTTTCTCTCCCCCTCTCTCTTTCTTTCCTTCTCTCCCCCCCCCCCCCGCTTTCTCTCAGAAAGTGTCCAGTCTTGTGAAGGTAAAAAGCCTCTCAGTGGCCATCAGGGAATGCTTTTAGCATCTTAAACCATCTTGTGCCATTTCCTCATTTCCTCCCTGCCTCCCCCTGAACATCCTTGTCAGATCTAGCAAGAAGCCCAAGGGATTCTTGTCAAGTCCTGTCTCTCTTTGGATGAGAACTATACTTTTGTCCCATTTTCAAATGTTGCTGGAAAACTGAGCAACACTCCCTTCCCCCTCTAAAATCTGAAACTTTAAGCTGTTTCACAGTGGTATACTCGCACACTTTCCTTTTGTGCCTAATCAAAACATAAGGTTGGATTTTGTTCTTTCTTTAAAATATTAAACCTTTCTTAAAAGCAACAGAGTAAAACTCTCCTATTTGATCCTGGCCGAGGTTGTTCACTTCCTGACACCTGACAACAACACCGCTTGGACATATCCCTTTTATTTGCAATTCCCTTTTAAGTGTCTAGCTTTCTTTGATATATTTCTTTTATTTCCTCCTCTAATGGCAATGAGCCGTTAAGCTCAGCCTAGGCCTGGTGTGATCTGTCTTTTATTATAGTGAAGTCACATTATCCAGGAAAACCTTCCTTACAATATGGATTATATATGGCTGTCAAACTGAGGGCTTGTTTCCACTCATGCCTCATACACACACAAACACCCCCCCTTCCTCCCTTTCCTCCCTTCACTCTCCTCCCCTCCCCATTGCCAGCAGCACTGGCTAGTATACACACACCTGTAAACTCAGGACTGGTGCTTATTCACTTCTCCACAAATGCAGAGAAGTGAAAAAGCAGCAGCAGAGAGAGAACTGTGTGTGAGTGTGCTTCCCGACAAGGAGAAAGGGAGGGGAAGTGTAAAATGAAACTTTGTTATCTTATCTGTGTGGAGTGTGGAGTGGGTGAATTGCTACATCTTATCAGGCTGAATTGTTACTTCTCTGCTGAATATGGATCTGGTGCTTTAACAAACCTGGCAAGGGGCTGGTTCCTGTGCAGGGTGAAAGCCCACCTGTTTCATGATGTATTTGCCCCAATACTGCTGTAGCGTTCCCACAGCAATAAGGAAGAAGTGTTTTAAAAGAAAAAATGGGGGGGGAAACACACCTGAAAAAAGTGTTTATTTATTCTGTTTTTTAGCCAAATAATCCTCAAAATACCCCTGAAACAGATTGGTAATGGGGAATCCAAACCATTTCTAAACCATTTAAAATGACAGTGGGAACTGGGCCTCAGAGTGCTTTCACATGGATTTAAAAAAGTAACTCAGAAGTGGATTAGGGGCAGTAACATCGATACACATGCCTCTGATGGATATTAAAGAGCAGAAAAGGCACTTCCAAAGAGAATGAATGATGCAAGGGAAAAAGTACTGTCTATATGCTACCTCTTAAACTGCTTTTGTCCTGCTTAATTTAGTCTTCATCCACATACACTAAATAAAGGCATTAGTTCTAAGGATACTTATTTAATTCAAGTGAGACATTCTCCTGAATAAACAAATGTGGATTAACAATGTAATACAGTAGATCTCTTCATTTTGATATTCTGTTTTAGTTCCCTGTAGTTACATGACTGGCCTAGTCCAGCAAAACTAGGCTAGGCTGGAGTGATTCTGGGATTAGGTATGTTCCCACTGTACCAAAGAAGCATTCATCCCTTGGAATGCTATTCTATGATAGTCCTCATGCTGTCTCTGAACATTGTGTGATAATTGTAGTCAACTTCTGAGTTCTCCAATGGCTAAGGACCCAGAGCCCTGGGGAAATTGGCTGCACAGTTTGATGCAGTGCCAAAATGTACACACGCGCCCGTTAAACCAGAACAGGGAAGTGTGCACCCTTCCACACACATCCCAGTTCTATTCTACAGGCTCCTGGGCCACCTGTTGAAATCTCAGTATGGATACAGTGTGGTAGCAAGGGACAGGTCCCTTGCTTAAACTGGTCCAGCATGCAAAAAGCAGGTGTCTGGACCCTGGACTGGCTAAAGGTGTAGTGTGAGAAGGCGCTAAGTTGTTGCCCAAACCCCTCCAACGGTATGTGTGCATATTTTCACTGTATTGATTGGGTACGAATACTACAACTCATTCAATAGAATGTTGGCAGAGGAGAGCTATAGCTTGGTGGTAGAGCAATTGCCTGCAAAGCAGAGGGCCACAGGTTTGATCCTTCCCAGGAGTCAGGTCTGACTCTATTATAGCTAACAAAAATGTGATGATAGTGGTTCTAGCTTTTTAGGAAGTTCTCCAATAATATGCTTAGATAGCCACTATGATTTTGCTTACATATATTCCATAAACTGTCTTGACCTAGGCTGCCACCACGTAAAGGCATCCTTCAATTCAGTACATGATGTAGAAGTGGAAGGACTTCCTTGAATCTCTTTCTGCTTCCGCATTTCCTGCCTCCTCATGCTCAGTTTTGATTCATACTACATTGCTTTGGTACTGGGAGTATCCATCCATCCATCCATCCATCCATCCATCCATCCATCCATCCATCCATCCATCCATCCATCCATCCATCCATCCATCATCTCATCTGACACAGCAAAAACAACAACTTTGAAAGAGCTTTGTGATGTCTTAGGCCGTGTTTTCACGGCAACCTTATCTCGGATTCAAAATGTTTTCAGTCCTCGGAGTCTGCATGGCAATTTGGCTTAACACCCTTTCCCAGTGTTAAACCACCCCAAAGCGTGGTGAATCTCAATCTTGATTTCAACAGGTCTCACTCCGGATCGTGCACTTGAAATGTTTTACATTTTTTACTGTGTGGACAGTACCATTTTAAGGGATGAGAATCCATGTTTAGGATTTGCCCCTCCCAATAGCTTGCTTCCAAAGACAGTGATTTCAGTGTAAAAATCCACTTAACAGTGATTGCTACACTGTAGCGATGGAACCACTTCACACCTTGATGGGTGGAATAACAATGGGTTGCAATTTTGCGCAATTCTAAAAGTTCTGATCTTTAGAAAGTGAAAGGGAGGAAAGCAGCTGAGGTTCTGTGTGAATGTTTAAAGCGAAGGGGCTTTACTTGCTGCTGCTGCTGTGTGCCTGAGCAATGGGGAGAGGAGGGGAAAGAATTGCCGGCTGCCCGCTGCCATTTTTTCCTCCATCCATGGAAGCGGCAGCCACCCAGCCACCCAGTTAGGCTCCATGAAGGGGTCCCTTATGGGTGGCGTGTCCATGCCAGGAGGAAGAGGGCAGGGCAACCCTGAAAAGCAGCTTTTAAAAAGTAGCCACTTGAGTCCCACCTTGAGTCATGTACGCCACATACGATCCTCAGAATCCGGATCCAACACGATTAAGTTAAAAGTAATGGGAACAGGCAAATTCGCGTTTGCATCCGGTTCTATTATTTCGGTTTAAGGAAACTGGATTAAGCTTTTAATGGGGATGCGCCCTTAGAGATGTGTGCTAAAGAGCTTCAAGATGGGATTGTTCAGAGACCAGTTTGCCCCTCTTTCCTCTCATGAACATTCTGTACTAGAAAAAGTGGCTTAGAGAAGGTTTAGGAACACAAGGGCCACACACTGTCTCTTTGAGGTGCTTCTGAAGTGCTTCTGAGGCACTACTTTTGCTGTATCTGAACATAGCCCTGTGGGCACAGCCTGAGTCTCACTAGTGCAACACACCATGTGTTTCACCCCACTGGAACATGGACACAGTAGAACGAATGGAAGATAGCAACAGATAATTGGAAAATTTGCCATTGACATGTGACACAGATTGGATCCTCCTGCTCAATGATTTTCTAAATTATTGCTCTTGTGCAAATATTGTTTTCTTTTTCTCCTTTCCCATTCAACACCATTTCCCCCCTTAAAACACCTAATTCCACAGGGTCTGACAGAGATATCTCTCTTCTGGAGGCAGCATGGAAAATGTGTTGATAATTTGAGCACTGGGAGTGAGCTCATTCCCCGGTGTATTTCTCAGCAGTCACACAGCTTGCCATTGTATTAACACTATTCAACAGAACAAGAGAGCTGAGATGTGCATTGCATGTTTGTATCTCTCTATGGAATAAGCAATGCTTTACCAGTCATATTCCTAGCCCCCAAGAAAACAGCACCAAACTACAAGGTCATATGTCAACATTTCTTTCTTTATTGTCTGAATACTTTCCTAAGCCACCTTTCAAGAATAAGATTTTTTTAAGAAAAGGAAATTCAGGAAAATATACAACAATCCCATATAGAAGATGATGCATTTCATTAATAGAGACAAAAACAACAACAGAATAAGGAAGGAAGGAAAGAAGGAAGGAAGGAAGGAAGGAAGGAAGGAAGGAAGGAAGGAAGGAAGGAAGGAAGGAAGGAAGGAAGGAAGGCTGGCAATAGGAGACCAATTGCAGACTCAATAGCGGTTGACAGCCTTTCAAACAAAAGGGGACTACCTTTCCACAACTGAAGTGCTCACTTTGTATTCTAAGGCATAAAATTGGAAAATTTCTGCCCAGTGAACCAATTTCTTGTTTCACTTAAGGCTGAAGATATTTCCAGAGAATCTTCCCAGGTTGTAACAACTGTATGAAAGATTCCTTTAACATCCTGTTTCAAAGTCCACCATAAAATCCAAAGTTCAGCAGGGTCTTAATTTGGATGAGCATTAACACTGGTCCTGCAAAAGTGAAGGAAGGATGTTTCCAATGTATGGCCGAGTCCCCATGGGGCTGCCAATGCCCCATGGTGGATTCAGAGGGCCCTCAATGCAAATCTAATTCGCATTAAGGAATCCCCATGAAAACCGTGGCAAATCCCTGCATCGGGATGCTTAATTGCCCAGGCAAGGGCTTGATTTGCCCTAAACAACTGCCTGGCAACTGCCCTGCAGTCAGCTGGGCAACTGTCAGGTGAGTATAGGGGCTGTCAAGAGCAGGGAAGATTTTTAAAACAGACACAAAAGCTGTTTGAAACAGACACGGATTTTGCGTCTGTTTTAAAAATCTTCCCTACTCTTGGCACCTGACAGTCGCCCAGCTGACTGCAGGGCAGCTGTCAGGTGGCTGTTTGGGGCAAATCAAGCCCTTACGTGCCCAGGTAAGGGCTTGATTTACTTCAAACAATCTCTCCTGATAGCTGTCCTGCACAGCTGAGCAGCTGTCATGTGCACAGGCAGAGCTCCACAAATGATTAAAACAGACATGGCTTTCACCTCCATTTTAATAATTTTACCAGAGTTCTGCCCTGCTCTTGGCAGCCTGACAGCTGCTCAGCTGTGCAGGGCAGCTGTCAGGCAAGATTGTTTGGGGTAAAACAAGCCCTTACCTGGGTGATTAAGTGACCAGGTAAGGGGGACAGTTGCTATTGCAGCGTTAGCGGCAGTGAAGCTCCGCCCGCTAATGCTGCAATCGTAACATAATTCGGGGTGAGAACAGTTATAAAGGGGTGTTTTTTTTAACTTCAGTTTGCAGGATTTTGTCCCTCATGTAGCCCGAGTTAAGGCTTTGCATGGGGACTCTTGTGAGGTGAAATTACTTTCACCTCGCAATATCCTTGCCATGCGGATGAGCCCTATGTTAGTAGATTAATTAGCAAAGCATTGATAGCAAAGTTAGAGCTAGTTTTAATAGATGAGGGCAACTTTTAACCAACAATACTGGGAGTAAATAGTTAACTGTTTTTGTTTGATGCTTTCTTCATCACTTTTTGCGTCCTGTGTGGAAATGTCAAGAAGACTTAGAGTAAAGGCAGATTTCCTATCCTTTGGCATTTTGGTGTGTGTGGGGGGAAGGAACCAGAAAGCACTAAAGTACCCAGCATCAAAAGAGAGGCAATCTTGGCAGATTTAAAACAGTTATCATTGGGGAAGGATTTCACTTCAGAACTGATTTTTAAAAAGCTATTTGGTTTCTGGAGCCTCTATAATAGGAAGTGAGGAAGAATACAGGAAAGAATCAGCCTAGAAGCCCTTTATTAAATTGCAACCTCAATTTTACGCAGGACGTATTTTGACTTATTATTATGATACATATATTTGTCAAAACACTCCTGGCTGGTTGAAAAGTATTCTGTAATTGATTGCAAAAATGGTGCACTAAGAGAGATGGGGGCCAGTGCCCTGCCTTTGGCTATGCTGAACTGTAAAGTGAATCATAGCTTGGCTTGTTTCAATCAGAGGGTGCCATCATACAGGGCTTTTTAAAATCATCCCTTTAAGAAAATTACACACACACACACACAGCCTTGCAAACAATTGTGTGAATATGTGGCTGAGAACCTACCTTATCTTGGCCTCAGCAGTTTCCATTGGCCTCCAAATGAGCCAACATGAACCTTGACTTCAGGTGCTAGGGACTGATTGGCTACTTATCCTCTCAGGTAGGAAACTCCCACCTCTTTGTAGTGTCCCATCCAGCCCAGCTTAAAGATGGGGATGCATTTGGTCCTATGAAATCCTGGATGACAAAGGGCCTTTCCACATTTGCCGCTGGAAAATGGATCTATAAGATCCGTTTTCCGGCGGAACGTTTTAAAAAAGAATCTGACCCAAATAGGGTCAGATTCTTGGAGGCCCCGCACATCCACACCCATCCCAAACCAGCCCTGCTGGCGCATGCCCAGCTGTCACAGAGGCAGAGCACATGCTCTGCCTCTCTGACAGGTGGGCGAGTCCAGTGGCCAGCTTCCCTGGCTTCCCCCTGGCTAGAGAAGGGGCGATCGGCCCTTCTCTGGCCAGGGGAAGCCGAGTCCTACCCCCACCCCCACCCCCCTGAGGGTCCCAGTCTTGTGCCTGCCACCTTACCTCATGGCTGCCGGCCGGATTCTGGGACCGGCAGGACCGGCGTCGATCGCGCATGCCAGGGGGAAGCCAGAGAAGTCAGCGGTCGGACTCACCCACCTTTCAGAGAGGCAGAGCATGTGCTTTGAATCTGTGACAGCTGGGCATGCACCAGCAATCTAGCTTTTTCCCTGCTGGTGTGGAAGCATTTGCTTCTGGACCAGTTTAAGGGGGAAAGCCAGATATAAGACATAATTTTTCTGGTCTTACATCTGGGTCGGATTTCAGTGGCAAAACCAGTTTAAGCAACCGGTTTTGCGCACTGACGTGCGGACATAGCGTCCTCAAAGGGACCCTAATTCCAGTCCCCGTGCGGATGCCATGTCCTAATCCTTCCTGCATCTGGCTCTAAATGCCTGTGTGGAAAGGCCCAAAGAGATAACTTTTCCAAGGCTATGAGATGGGGTAGTGAAAATTGTGATGGTGCTAATAATATATATCTGTATCTACAGTTCCTTGTCCTTGAGTAATATATAGTGCATAGCGAACAGTCTTTATAATATTTCTATGTTAAATGAAGCAAACCAATTTTTACTCTT
This sequence comes from Aspidoscelis tigris stejnegeri, assembly GCA_023333525.1. Classification (NCBI taxonomy): domain Eukaryota; kingdom Metazoa; phylum Chordata; class Lepidosauria; order Squamata; family Teiidae; genus Aspidoscelis; species Aspidoscelis tigris. The sequence continues at coordinate 91,456,477 of JALMGA010000004.1, forward strand.
TAAGACAATTATTATCTCCCCAACCAGCTCACATGAGTAATTGGGTGGGAAGGTAGGTTGCCATGATGCTTAGGAATGAAAGTGGCAGGACATTGCTCTCTCTCTGGTTCTCTATACATATTTATATATTTTTGCTAATGGGCAAACATTTTTGCTACAGGTTCTTAGCTATGTTGCCTAATAGAACAATTTGCAAATGTGACTATAAAATAAAATTTAATTTGCAAATGTGACTATAAAATAAAATGGTTAAAATGAAGTAAAAAAGGATTCCGCATATATCATTTATTAGAATTCATATTGTGTAGTGAATCCAGAATTCTTCTAAAGTACTTGATAAGTTATTTGAGCTAAATTGTTGTTGAGGAAGCAAAATTTTTGCATGACATCCTCTGTACAATCGCACACCAAAAGTTCTGTGAAGGAACTGATTCAGATGGGAATATAGATTGAGAACAAAAGACAGCACAATCCTGTATCTCTGCTAGGGATGTGCACAAATATTCAAATGCATTCAAAATTTGATTGAATTGACCAAATTTCATCATTTGAATTCAAATCGAGTGTCCTTGAATTCAAATTTAAAGTTTTGATTCAAATTTTGAATTTCGGACCTATTTGTTCAGATTATTTGGACATTCATCTGTGTACGGGTTCATACACGATGCATACATGAAGATCCACAAGTTTCCCACATCCCTACACATTTGCATGGATGCGTATGGGATGGAAACAGGTTGCATATGGCATGCATGCAGATGTGTATGGATGCGTACGGATGCGTACGGACCTGGGGAAGATGTGTACGGGTATCTACAAATGTTGTCAACATTCGTTAGCAAATTTGAATTAAAAATTCAAACGAATAGATTCAAATTTGCTGAATTTGAATCAAATTTGGTTAAATTTGAATTTAAAAAATTTAAATCAAATAGAATTTTTGATTATTTTATTTGAATTGAATCCCGAAACTTGCATTTGTGCACACCCCTCATCTTTTCTGCTGTAATTTCAGACATGATTAAAGAACTGCCGTATTGGTGAATTTGAGTTTGAAGGGACAGATGTGCTTTGCTTGCATTTGCCTTACCCTGCCTCAAAGCCTCAGAAAGGCCACTTCTTTATCATCTGAGATTTCATAGTTCTGATGGTATCTCTTTCTTTAAGAGGCGTGAGTTTCCTAATGAATGGTCAGTCAGTGGTTAGCCCCTATACTCAGGGTGAGTGTTGACTGGCTTGAGTTACCTCCAGATGGGGAGAAGAAATTGTGGGATCTTGCTTAGATCCCACAATTGCCCCTTGTCTGCCAAACAGGAGAGTAAAACTGTGAGACAAACCTGGGCCCTTATCTTGTCTAGGGTTTGAACCTGCAATGAATCCAATAATGAAAATATGTGTCCCTCCCTACACTTGTGCAGTGGGTATTTCCAAGACGAAGAGTTCTGGGAGCAAGCCCCAGACAGGGTAAGCAATATTGCTAAGTGGGAAAACTTGGGTTCAGTGGTCTTTTTCCTGTAATAGCAATCTCATGGGATTTTGCCTCTATATCCAGGGACGGTGCTGGGATTGCTGTGGGTACATGTGACAATCCCAATATGGATAATCCTGGGTTTTATACAATAGGCTACAGTGTGGCAAAATGTCTCTTCCCACTTTACAGGCACTGTTACTGTTTTAATAAATACTGTAGTTTTAATATGTGTCTGATTTTAAATGTTGTTACCTGCCCTGAGACCTTCAGGTATAAGGTGGGATAGAAATACAATAAATAAATAAATAAATAAATAAATAAATAAATAAATAAATAAATAAATAAATAAATAAATAAATAAATAAATAAATAAATAAATAAATAAATAAATAAACGAGGAAGGTTTTCAGCTGCATATTTGGGCAATTGTTTGTAAGGCATTTGTGTGTGTGTGTGTGTGTGTGTGTGTGTGTGTGTGTCTGGGGATGGAACACTTTTTCTTCAGGGGACAACTTTAAAAAGCCCTGTCTGATCACACCCTTAATGCACCTTTTTCCAGACCAATGTGATAAAACTACATTGTGGCTAACAGTCACAAAACATTTAAAGTTTTAAATTGACAGTGTTTTATTTTAGAAATACTGTACAATTATATCTGAAAATGCTGTCTTGTGTAATAGGGGCCCCGTCTACATGGAACTTTTTTGTTTCTCTATTGTTCCTCTATTGCAGCAGACTTTAAAAATGTCGTTCAATTCCAAATTAAGCGTCCACATGAGGCTCAGCAAAACACGTGTTTAAAATGCACCTACTGTCCCCACAGAAGCGTGTTTTCTTTGCCCGCATCTTTTTCTCCCTGCCCCTTCTCTGGTTGATAGGGTGCCGGTGGGAACGAGGAGGGACTGCGCTCTACGCGGCCACAACCAGGAAGGCAACCACTGACAAGTTCAAAAGAAAAATAGCGATGGGTATTCACAAGTACTCTCCCCTGCCTGCAAAACCCACCAGAAACATTTATCACTTTGGGATCCAGAGCTTTCTTCTAAAGATAGTGATTTCACTGCAAAATCCACCCTGTACAGCAGCAGTTTCACAGTAGCAATCCACCCACTTCACACCTGATAACAGTGTTGCAATTCTGTTCAATTCTGACTCTTTAAAAGTTCTGACCTTTAGAAAGGGAAAGGATGGAAAGGTGCTGCAGTTCTGGGAGATGTGTGAATGTTTAAGACTGTGTGTGCAGGTGGCAGCGGTGGCAGAGCCAGGGTGCTTTTTTCTGAGATCTTGTGCGTAACATAATGAATTGCTTTCACAAGATCTCCGGCCGCCTACTGTTTTCTTGCATTCAGTATAGATTTTGAATACTGGCTGTGGATGAGAGGCAAAAAGAGAGAGAGATGATTTTATTTGAAGAGAAAACGAGGGAGAAGGCTGAAAAAAAGAGGAAAGATGGGACTGTGGCTGGCAATCCCCGCCTCCAAATGCCTCTTTTGCTTCGAAGCTTCTCCATGCACAATGTTGCTAGGAATACCCGCGGCTTCCAAAAAGTGCATTGGTAGTCTTGTTTAAAGGGGGGGGGGTCTTTCTTCCATGCATTTTCCTCCTTTGTGGTGCTGGAAACCTGGAGAAACGCCGTGCATGGAGATGCTCCATGGCAAAAGAAGCTTTTTAATGGGCTTTTTATTCCATGAAGACGGGGCCAGGGTAAAAAAAAAAATATTATTATTTTTTTACTCCTGAGCACCTGGACAGAAGCTATTATTAATTTGATTTTCCTTCCCTTGTTTCCTTCCTCCAAATGAAAAGACCATGCATAAATTTTGTTGTTTCTTCTCCCTGCCTTCTCTGCTCCTCCTGCCACATGCCGAAAATCAAATTAATTGTGCAAACTCTAGTGCCCTGCAAAAGTACGTGGTGGAGCCTCCTTGAAGGTGCTGCTTCATGTCTGCTCTTTTCTTCCTACCTTCAAAACAGCCTCCAATTAGCTGCAGAATATTTATCAAGCTTCTAGCATCCCATATTGTTTGTAATTATGATTCGCACTGCGATGCAGTAAATTAAGAGACTTGCAATTAAGAAGGGCCTTAATATATTTGAGGGCTTGAGAGAGCAGATCAATATGTTATATATGCAGGTGAAAGAGTACCGTGGGAGGCTAATCTTTCACTCTTTTTGAAACCAGTGCTAGCTCCTTTTCTGCTTTTATTTGTGTGGGGTGTAAGGCCGTGTTGATGCTATAGCGGAGTGTGAATTGGAACAAATGACTTTGAACAATAGGTTTCTGAACTCCGGTGGCTTAGACTGAAAGTTCTATTTTCGTACCAGCTACTGTAGCAACCTTCAATATGAAAGGTCTCTAGCAGGTGAAGAATGAAGATTTAGCAATCACTCTCATGTTATACACTTTAATGAAATATAATTAATGGCCTTGCAGAGGAATTAGACTGTGTGAGGCAAATTGTTTGACCAAGAACAGTGAGCAAGCCTTAAATTCTCCTTAATCCATCCAATTCCTTATAATCCCAATGCTAATGATCTTCTAAGCAAGGGCAAATTAAAGCAACAGACAGCAAATGAACATAGTTGTTAACGCTTGGTGGTGCCAGCCTAGAAGTCTATTTATGGTAGACCGTTTACCATAAACTGCATTGCTTCTATTTCTCTTCAAAGCCCATTGCTTCCTTTGACTCCATATGATTTAGATTTCAGGATGTAGGCTTTTGTTTGCTTTTTGCCTTCTCGGTGTGTTTATTAACATATAATTTAAACAATAAGCACAGTGTGAGCTCACCATCTTTTCTATCCATGGAGTGTGTGGGGATTGAGATCTGGACATGCTTATTCAGCCTAGATAATCACTGGAACCGAACTGACTTCTCACGGGGAATTTTGACTCCAATTGCAGCAAGAGAACAAACAGGAAAAGACCTGGGGCGAGTCTCGCTAAGCTGGGAAAATGAATTAGACACACTCTCAAACAGAATGTGAAAACATTACATTCATTCAGCAAGGAAGGAGAAAAGGTTAGAGCAAGATGCTCTTTACCACTCCTGGCTGGGGAAAGTGAAAAAACCCATCTGTGAATATATTACCCATTCTTAGGATCTGAAGGTTGTTCTTTGGCTAAATTATCTCTGGTATTATAGTATCTCTGAAACTTTATACTGAGGAGAAAGTCTAACTGTATCCAGCAGGCCTTATATTTATAGTATGGCAATGTAGCAAGTTATTATATACCCCCCTTTCCCCACGCTCAGTCAAAGATCTGGATCTTCAAGATCCAGATTTTTGAGATGGGGTCCTCCTGGAGATCTGGGTCTTAAAGACACCTTTAATCAGGTCCTCAGAAAATTTGCATTTAAGAACTTGAAGGATGCGTTAAATCTGGATTTCCCTGCCTTCGTGGGGACAGGGCCTTGCAGATGGGGCCTTCAATGGAGTCCAGGTGGGGACAGAGCCTTCCCAATTGGTATCAGTCATGCACCAATTGAGTTCCTAATGGGGTCTTAGAAGGGTTCTAAGTCCTAGTGGAAAAAGAGCCCATGTTTAGTAGGAAGTAGGGATGTGCATGCATATATTTTTCACATTCGAATTTGAGTCGATTTTAATATTTGAATTGATTCAAAATTCAAAAGTCCAGATTTTTGAAAATCCGATCTGAATTCAGATTATCTGGATCTGTATTTTCGAAAATCCATTTTGAACTCAAATATATGAATGACAGGGACATTTGAATCCAATTTTTGAATCTGTTCGCATCCCATTTTTTCACATTTGCGTCCCATTTGCATCTCGTATTATATGTGCAAATTCCGTATATTATATGCACAAATTCGATCCGAATTCAAAAATTCAGATTTTTAAAAATCCAATTTGAATTTGAATATCGATGTTCTTTGAATTTGAATCAGATTTTTGAATTTTTGAATATCCATGCTCTTCCCTAGTAGAAAGTTCTGCCCTAGGTCTTATTCTGGGTTATATCCTGAAATAGGGTCCTGCCATTCATATGCTGGTGCAGACTATGACAATCCCTGGGGATCAGGGTACAGTGCAGAAAGGGAGTTTCCAATTCTCATCAACATTCGCTTGGGACCTCTCCTCTCCTACCCCCCTTCCTTTTTATTTTTCTCTCTTATGTCCACATCTTTGCTATGCTGCTTTAGGGGCCCATGGAGGGGCCTGTGCCCTCAGCCAGGAGTTGACTCGGCCAAAACTCAGTGGTAAACAACAAAAAGCTGTGCATGAAGCCTGTTTCTCCCACTTTACGCTTCCCTGTATGCTACTGGCAAAAGAAAGCAATAAAAATAATATTGCACCTAACTATCTCCCCAATAGGCCAGGGTGAATAATGCCTGATGACCTGCAGCAAACACAGTGGCAATAGTACTTAGTATACCAAAATCTTCTTGGCAACTTAGACTTTCCAGACCAAGTTTTTTGTTCATAACCTAGGAAGGACCTGGTTGTGGCAGTGGCATTAGCAATGGCAGCAGCAGCAATGGACAAAACAAAACAAAAGAATTAAAACCTAGGACTTTTTTTAAAGAGATCAAACATTTAAAGCAATAAAGTAACAAAAATAATAGAGACCAGGCTTAATGCTAGAGCAGCTCCTTTGCGTAAATAAGGTCTTTAGGTCAATCGCCATGCTTTCCCCAGAAGAAGACACAATAAACCCTTTGTATATTGGAGCCAAGCAAGGACATGTTCATTCAGTCAGCAGGAGTTGATTCAACAATAGCTTCACCTTTCCCATACAAGCCTACAAGCCCAGAAAAAGAGGATTTGCTGTAAGAGCTTGATAAGCAGAAAGAAAGATGCTTACATAAGGTATAGTTAACTGAGGCTGCCTCCAGATGCGCAGTGAAACATCTCAGGACTGTGCCTCATCCAGATGTTGGTTACTTATTTCACTTGAGATGCACTCAATTTCCCATAATTCCTGTGAAATCTCATGGGATTTCTGAGGAAATCTGGCACCATTTTGGGTGATTTCCTGCCTGACCCAGGCCTCAGAGGAGTTTTAGGTAGGTCTAATGGCACCTGTGGGAGGTGGGCTGATCTGGTCATCGCGGAAAACTGAAACTGCAGTTAAGGATCAGTGGATACAGGAGTCCAACTGTATTCACTGTGGTGAATGAAAGGAAACATTGGTTTCCTATGTTCATTAACAAGGGAAAAGACAGTGTACAATGTCCTTTTCCTTGCACGGATGCAACAGAAAGCAAATGGAAGATACATTTTCCTCCTTGCAGGGCTTGGAGAGAAAGGAGGCAGCAGCACATACAGCGTGACTTCTTTCATTTCTTACCTTTTGTTCTCTTGTCCTTCCCCAGCTGTGATGTTCTCAACCTCCCAAGGAAACGGGGAAAATGTTCCCCCAAATTCAGCCCCACTCCCTAAAAGACCATTTCTTGTTCTGAATCTAAAAAGCGTTCAGCCAACTCTTATGATAAACGGAGTTTGAAAAATTACATTTCTTTGACTCTTAGCCAGAGTACCTAGTGGCTATCATTTACTACTTTACAAGATATAGTAAAATATGGTTGTATTCTTGAATGTCCGTACTTAAAAGAAAAGATTCTTTTCCCCCCCCAAAAAGTAGCATTTTTCATGCAATGGCGCATCTTTTCTCTCTCTCTCTCTGCAGTATCAGATTCTTAGACTCCTCTGTGAAATTAAAGCTAACTTATCCACTCTTCAGCCACTAGCTTCATTTTTCACTTTCTCTTCCTGCCAGCTGTTTTTTGTGCTCCCAGCTACATCTCATAGTCTAATGTTCAACAATTACAAATCGTACACATTTGCTTAAATCACAGTACAGCAGCTTTTCTAAAGAAACAAAACAAAAACAAAACAGGAATATTCTTATTTTTAAACACAAGGGAAAGTGCCAATGGTCTTTGAAAACCATAGCAAGACCACATTCATAACACTGTAGACATTAATCATCATTCTAGATTAGAGCCAAAACTGTTAGTCCGTCATAATTCAGTAAGTATTAGTATGTTCATGCAAAAATGCTTGGCATTGTCCACACAATGCCTTTGTCATTTAGATGTCTAACCATAAATGCAATTGCCTGACCATACTTTTTTCTTTGTCATCTACTCTTTACAGGTTTTTTGGGTTTGTTTTTTTTAGCTGCAATTCATAGAATCATAGAATCATAGAATGGTAGAGTTGGAGGGGACCTCCTGGGTCATCGAGTCCAACCCCCTGCTCAAGGCAGGATCTCCTAAACCATCTCAGACAGATGGCTGTCCAGTCTCTTGGTAGACAAGGTGGAGGACCCTCTGGCATTGAGTGTCTGCACTTTACAGAGCTGGTTCTTTACCAGAAATGCCTCCGTGCATGCTGGAGCATTTCTTGCACCATGTAAGTGTGGTGCAGTTAAAACTGTATCATGCGTATACTAGCGGCTGAGCTAGGACAGCTCTGCACCCTCCAACATCCTCCTTCCGCATGTCTTCCTTTTCAAAGACATGCAGGAGGACCATGCGGCCAGCGGCAAAGGTGTGATTGTGTGTTGTGTCATGCAGTCACCCTAACAATAGTGCTGTGCCGGTGCACCGGCGCCATCACGGGGACTCCAATTGTTATTGTAACGGTGGCTACTCACACTTAGCAGAGTTTTGAATGCCTTGTGTGTCTGCAAGTGTGAGCACCTAAAGCGTTCCAGCTCTTTGCCTCCTAGAGATGGGAGGCAAAGTGTGAATTCATCTAGAGTGAATGTCCCATTCACATTAACTAGATTTTTCCTCCAAATCCATTCGTATATGGTGAAACACAATGGTTGGCGATTAATGGTTTGTTTCCAGAAATTCAGGTTAAGAGATTTGCTAATAGAATGTAATTGACCATGCCAAATAAAAAAATAAACTTAATTGTTATCAGTGGTGCTTACTCCTAGAATAGTGAGGGTAGGATGGCAGCTTAAGTTTCTGTAACTATTAATATTCATTCACTTCTAATATTCCATGTCCAGTTTTAATAGTTACTCTGGAGAAAGACAAAACAACACAAACAGCATCAAGTATCTGGACATTTCTTTCTACACGGAGGATAAGTAATCAGTATGAGAAGAAGAAAAGCATTAACTAATATTTGAGAACTCTAATTTACTCTCTTGTGGTTGGTACACTGACAGACTGAACAGGTCCTGTAAGTCAAGATTTCTCCAACTCCTGTACCTACTTGGTTTATGGAACTGGTGAGTTCTTGGCTTCTACATTCTTGTTCTTTTCTTTTTCCTAGGAAACTGAGTATGGCAATCTACTACCAGCTGTCTTACTGCAGATGTGACCCACATCATTTCTGTGCAAACCACAAAGTTGTGGATGGAGAAGGCTCTGTATGAGGCTGTCCTCTGTATGAACAAGCTTCTGGACTACATGGGGCACTTTTCTAGTTTGGGTACTGATTATCATTGCTGGTAAAAGGATCCTGCTTCTTGGTTTCTATTAAGAGGAGAGGAGGAAGGGAGAGGGATTGAAAATAGGAGCAGTACAGATATGTCCAGATAAAGAAGAGGATCCTAAAACAATGATTTAATCTATTTTAGCATTTTAAGGCTGCGCCTACACCTAAGTTTTAATTCACTTTTAGTCCACTTTCAGCGTGGAAGAGCACATTAGCAAGTGACAAATCATTTTCTTTCCACGTTATCTAACCCAAAGGCAGATTTTGAAGGGCAGATCATGCCAAAATAAAACAGTTTTTTTCATTTTGCTTATATATTCTCTAATTCTGAAAGTAGACTGAAGCTAGATTAAAATGTAGTTGTGAATGCAGCCTAAGTAGGGATGTGCATGAATATTCATAACATTTGTTATTTGTACAAATTTGTCTGAACTCAGACATTCGTACACAAATAGAATATTACGAAGTTTGTACATTAATATTTATACGAATACGAATGTTTTGGAACATCTCTACTAATAGTTCGGACTTTTGTGATATGGGGAGGTTGGGAAAGCGGCTGCGCCAGTCACATCTGCAACAGATCCAGATTATAAGAACATAAGAGAAGCCCTGCTGGATCAGGCCACAGCCCATCTAGTCCAGCATCCCGTCGCACACAGTGGCCCACCAAATGCTCATGGGCATCTCAAGCAGAGACAAGGACAAACCTTTTCCTGCTCTAGAATCCCAGCAAATGGCCTCCCCCGCCAGCCTGAAAGATGTACCTGTCCTACACATTCATTCTAGAATCCATTGATGCATCTGTCATCCATAAATTTGTCTAACCATACCTTAAAGCCATCTAGACGGGTAGCTGTCACCACCTCTTCCAACAGCACATTCCATAAGCTGATGACCCTCTGGGTGAAGAAATACTTGCATTCAACATGGATCGAGAGTGGTTTAAAAGTGGATTCATGTTGTATTTGATGCTTTCAGAGCCGTATACATGTCAGATACATATCGGATATTATCAGATACGTATCAGTTACAATACACATCGGATATTGTATGAATGCAGATTTTCTAACATTCAATTCGTTATGAACTGAATGCCCAAAACCCCATTCATGCACATCCCTAAGCCTAAGTGTTACAGAGAAGAGTAAAGCCATGACATATATGTTACTTGATCCTGTACATTCTCCAGAGCATTCACAGAAAACATAAATTAGTAGATTTGATATTTTTTTTTAAAAATCAGATTATGAGCCTTACTGATATCATTGAGAACAGTTAGTTCACAGTTCTTATTTTGCAAATGCATGCCTCCCATTGAAGCTTATTTCGTTGCAGAGTTCAGTTATCCTTGAATGCACAGATATCTTATTTCTTGTAATCTCCTTTTTTCTATAAAAACTGAAATTGTCTGAATCTCAGAATTGACTGAGGAGCCTAAGAAATCACGAAACACCATGTCAGCAGATCTATTGCCTCCAACTCAAAGTAATTAAGGTGTTTTGCAGTCCTAGAACTTCTCTTATATCTCAGTGCTTTTGAATAGAGATATAAACTCTCTGAACTTGATTGTGAAAGACTTGCTGGCAGCAAAGGAACAAAGTGATTGGGCAGACGTGTAGTTTTTTTTTAGTGCATGAAAAGACAGTGCCCTTTTGTTCACTTCTGATACTAGAAAACAGCAGCAAGTCTTTTATTCCTTTAAGAGATGCTGATCTTTTGTTAATCTTGGCACAAGACAGATGTAACATTTCAGGAGTGGTGGAGGTGGCTTTCTTATTTCCCTTTTTTTTATCATTGGATGAATTAGGTGAAGAGAATAACTTAAAAATGGATGCATAGTTCTGTGTGAAAGCACATGCTTTGCATACAGGAGATCACAGACTGAGGAGAAATCCACACTTGCCAGGGAAGTTTATTATTATTATTATTATTATTATTATTATTATTATTATTATTATTATTATTATTATTATTATTATTATTATTATTATTATTATTATTATTATTATTGACACCGTGCCCAGTGTGCCGAGGATGACTGGGACCACTTTCACTGGTTTTCGCCAGAGTCGCTGAAGTTCAATTCTCAGGTCTTCGTATCTGGTGAGCTTCTCCAACTGTTTCTCCTCAATTCTGCTGTCCCCTGGAATAGCAACGTCGATGATCCACACCTTCTCTTTCTCAACAATTGTAATATCAGGAGTGTTATGGTCAGTCTGAAGCCTGAAGTCCTAAAGTAGTTTTGCCTGTTCATTTTCAACAACTTTTTCTGGCTTGTGATCCCACCACTCGTTTGCCACTGGCAGATGATACTTTTGGCACAAGTTCCATTTGTGCTACAGCATTGTGTCTCTGCTTGTAATCAGTTTGTGCGATCTTCTTGCAGCAGCTGAGTATATGGTCGATTGTTTCAACCACTTCTTTGCAGAGTCAGCACTTTGGATCTTCTCCTGATTTTTCAATTCTGGCTTTGATGGCATTTGTTCTTTTATTATTATTATTATTATTATTATTATTATTATTATTATTATTATTATTATTATTATTATTATTATTATTATTATTATTATTATTATTATTATTATTATTATTATTATGTATTTATAATAAAATAAAAATAAAATAAAAATTAAAAAGATTAAATAATAATAATAATAATAATTTAATCTTTTTATTTTTTATTTTATTTTTATTTTATTATAAATACATATTACAAAAATGACCAAAAAATACCCACAAAATAGTGACGAAAATACATCCCACCACCCAAAGATCAAGGATGAAACCTATTTAGAACTTATCCTGTATTACAGTAAATGCAAATGCTGCTGTCTGGCTGTGTCTGCCTCACAACAGCAATGGCCATGTTCAGCCTGCCATTGCTATGGCAATCGGGTGATGTGGTGCATGACTGTGCACCCACAGCTGTGATGCCCCCCCCCCAGTCTTTGGATGGAAGTAGGTGTGAAGGCTACACCTGGGGTTGTACTAGGAGGGTCATTGGCACTTCTAATACAGTTGTGGAGGAGTCTTTACTGGAAATGGGCAAAATGACTTATATAAAAGATCTCCATATTTAAAAGTATGTTTCTGCTTAATTTTTCAGAGAATCAAAAGCCTAAACTCTTAGTAAATGATTAAATGTACAATAGTGCCAACTGAACTAGTAATCTTCAATTCCCACAAATCTTTGGGTTGGCATGACATTCTTTTTCAGTGTGAAATGGTTTCCATCCCACTCCCCACTATTTTTAATCGTATTTTCATGCAACTGACTGCCTTATCTGTTTTCATTGTAAACAATTTTGAGCTTTTCATAGTGATTAGCAATTTTTTAAATAAAATGAGCAAGCATACTCTTACAACTTCATTGTACACTTCATTAGTTATTTATAGATGAGCAGATATTAATAAAATAAATAAAATAAGTACCATCTGTGTGAAACAATCATAGCAAAACTAGTAAATACTGCTTCGTATGGAGTGCCTTCATTGCAATTCAGAAGCTCCAAAGCTGCATGAATAAAGGTCCCCTTACAATAGATGCAGATTTTGAAGGCAACTTGAATACAAGGGAATAAGAGAGCTTTGAAATACCACACTATCATTCACTCTCTTTTTTATTAGCTCCAATATGCTTTTGCACAACAACAACAGTATGTGTATCTAATCTATGTCCTTAAGCAGACCTAGAATGATTGTAGAAGGGAAGTCAATCCATGTGGTTGCCAAGGGTCATCTATGACCAGAGGCCTATTTGCACTACAGCCCATAGTGCATGATTAGGGAACTTCTGGGGAAGATCGCCCACAACTGGTCTGGTCTAAGAAGCTTCTTAGATCAGATCCTGAGCCTTCTCATCCATACATTAATGTGGATCAAGCAGGCCCTGCCCTGTTAGTCCTGCCCCATCTCTTCAAGGTGAAGCACTTGGCCTAATTCTGGATTATATCTCAGGATAGTGGCCTGTTGGTCACAAGCTAATGTTGACTATGACAGGACTCACTTGGGGCCTTCCATAGTCTGTACTAGCATGCAGATAGCAGGTGCTTCTCCTGAGATATATTTCAGAATAAGATCAAGAGCAGAAAGGCCCCTGGATTAAGATGTTTTTAATTTGGATGTCTTGTGGACCTGTGTAGTTGGGTTCACAAGAGGACTGGGGGTCTTGTTCTGAAGATGGCACTTCTTTGTGATCCAGAACTACAGGGGGACTGCTTTTCAGCAGCACATCATAATACACAGCTGAAAAACACCCCCTAACCCCCAAAGCTAGGAACACTTGTTCTTAGCCATTTGGGTGGGGTTGGGGGCATGGGCCAGATCAGCACTGTAAGAGCCAGCAGTGCTGATCCAGCCCATGGCTCCACACAGTCCAGAGCAGTGACTCCAGTTAATCCTGAGCTACTGATCTGGATCAATCAGAAGTGAGAGCAGAAAATGCCCATGACACTAACAATGAGTTGTTTTGTAATTAAGCTGCCCTAACTCAGTGCATAAATTTAGGAGGAATACATATGGAGGAAATGGCTCCATGCCTAATCAACCAGATCCGCTGAAGCAGATATCCTCCATGTTCTTCTTTACATGCATGGGCTTAGATCACTACCCTGGATTTTGTACAGCTGATCCACATGGTAGTAGAAGGTCATGTTTGGAACAAGCCACTATGTCCAGATAAGATGACTGAATGCACTTTGCCAGAGCAAACCAAAGAAACATTTGCATTTGGCAATAGTCTACTGTTCATTGCATTTAATGAACAGTAAAAGTTTGTTACAGTCCACAAACAGTACAGTTTGTTGAAAATGCAGGACCTACATATACACGTGATGTGTGCCTAGTGGAGGTGTGGATGACTTACATCCAACTTATTTATTTATTTACATTTTTATCCCACTCTATACCTGGAGGTCTCTGGGCGGGTAACAATATCTAAAATCAAGCATCATTAAAATAGTATCACCATCTGCCAGCAGGAAGTGAAAACATCTCGCAAAAAACCTTCAAATCACTGCAAACAAATGCATAGTGTTCAGGGAAGGTTATAATAAAGATCTTTAAATACAATAATAGCACTATATCTGAAGAGAGAAAGAAAACAAAAAGCACAGCTACGTGGACAATCCAATAATTAAGGCTGCATTTAAAGCATTCTAAAAGTTCCAAGGCTATAAAACCTACAAGTGAGTCTAATAAGAGTACATATAGTACCAGTATCACAGCATTATACCCACATTAAACAACCCATTCAGGAATTCATATGATGAGATTCAAGGATGATGTCTGTGTAGCTGACATCAAAATAAGGAATAATATTGTTATTCTCAGCTCTATGTCAAGGCTATAGTTTCCTATCTCTGATTTGGAAGCTGAATATGGGTCAATTAAGTTGCTCTTCCCATGGTATTGCTTCAGCCAAATACCTCCTTAAAGAACTGCATTTCTTTTCATAGTGACAGTCCAATTTGGTTAGAAAGCAGAAAAGATAACTGGTAATGAGGTTACTGTACCACTCTACCTATTTATTTGTAGTAGAGAAGGGACTTCTACGGGCTCATCAGACAAGCTGGCAGGTAATGTTCAGTGACTGTTCAGGTGGAGGATGTAAATGAGCACTTGTTTGTAGATGCTTTTAGGTCAGATACGTGAATGCACTACAAGGCAGAATCTGAATAGATATGCAGTGACAAGCTGGTGCCTTCAGAGGAATCAACTGAATTTAACCAGCACATTTTAGGCTTCAGAAAATACGGTGGTGGCAGTGGAAGAAAGGAAAGAGGAAAAACACTTCCCCGTGGTGGATTGGTAATAGCAGCTTCATTTTTGTCCAGCTAGTAGGCTGTACAGAATGGGTGGAACATCCGTTCTGAAGTAGATGGGGCTATGAACAAGGCCAGCATCTCAGAAGCACAAAAGTCAGTTTTGGAAAAGACAAATGGGGCATCTGCTCATCTTGTTCTGATCCCAGAGCAAAGACATCTACATTCCAACATCTCGCCTGAGAGGAGTGGAGAAGAGGCAGCAGTTCTGGGCTGCTGTGCCATCTTGCTCCCAGCAGTGCCCCTCCTTCTTCTAATTGCTCCCACTACAAGATGGCAAAGAGACTACGGCAGCTGATCCACCAGTTGAGGAAACGTCTGGTCCTGAGGCCCAGCAGGGCAGGGCTGAGTAGATGCCAGGTGACCATCTCTACCATCATCCGGTTTGTCATCAATGAAGAGAAAATTTAAAGTAAAGAGAATAGGAAAATTCCAGCAATAAGAAATGAACAGAAGAATTGGAACCAAAGACCTCAAGTGCTTGCTTTTCACTGTTCCCTGTTCCCTCCCACACCATTTTCCTTTTGTATCTTGTCTCTTTAGATTCTAAGCCTGAGGGCAGGGACCTGTCTAAGAGTAATATAATATTGTAACCCGCCCTGAGACCTTTGGGTATAGGCAGGATAGAAATATAAATAAATAAAAACATATGCTTGCACATTTTTGATATAGGCATGCATGCAGATGGGTTGGGAGAAGATGTTTTTTAGCCATCTTCCAAAATGGGTAACTGTTAGGATGCACATGATTTTTTTTTTTTGGCATTTGATTTGTAATGAATCAAATGTTAGAAAATTTGTATTCGTTCGAATAGATCCCCTTTGAATGTGGTAGGATTCTACTTGATATGCATGTATTCATGTGAATTTGTATGAATATCCAATATGAGTACATATGGATTCTGGATACGGATCCTGAATACCAATCCTATACAAATGCATACGTATCAGATACGTGTCCTATATTAATGTATACATATTGATGCGTATCTGATACATATCCCGAGTTTAAGAAATGTACGAGCTATTCTTACCAGTGTTCTGAAATATTCGTATTTGTACAAACGTTAATGTACAAATGTCATAAAATTTGATTTGTGTATGACTGTCTGAATTCATATGAATTTGTACGAATAACAAGTGTTGTATTTATGCACATCCCCTAGTAACTGTTTCTTGGAACCACTGCCATCAGGTAATGGTGATGTGTGGCACCCAGGCAGGGTGTGCAGTGAATCTTTCCTCCATCAGCAATCCCTGGCATCCATTCTGTCTGGAGGTCAGTACGAGAATAAATATAATGTTTAATAAAGTAATTCCTCAGCCAGAAATGTTTATATTGTGCTCATTTGAGAACATCAACTGACCACAACACCTACACTTGTTACACTGGTTAATTTTTGCCGCCCACCATAGAGTTGTTATAAGTTGGAAGTGCGCAGATAATTTAAATATAGGCAGATGGTTCCAGGAACTCTGGTATATTATGCTAAATGTGATAATGAATGGTCAAGGAGGAAGCTATTGGAGAGATGTATATGTGCAAATATCTTTTTACCTGTGATCCTTAGGGTGTGTCCAGATAGGTGCTATACTACGAATTAAAGGTGTTTCACTGATCAGTCCATCAAACAGGACTACCGATTCTCCAAAGTCACTGCACAGTGTACTCCCATTACAGTGCATTTTTGTTAGAGCTGGAGAAAGGACTTTCACTGTGCAATATACCACTAGCACAGATTTTCATGCAAATGGAGGCAGAACATACAAGAAGTTCATATGAGAAGATGCTTAAGAGCCTAGAAAACTCAGAAGTCCTGTTTGGAATTCGATTGGTTCTCAGATTAGATTGTTTATCCAGTCAAAAGAGCATGAGGTCCATCTTGTTCTGAGATGAAGAAAATAGTGGTAGCTGCTTCTGCAAGCTGCCATGGGTGAAGTTCAATGTGGTGTTGTGAGGAAATTTTCAGTTATAAGTACAGGGGGAACTCCATAATTGTCATAAAAACATTGATTTATTTGTATTTCTGCTGAGATGAAAGTCCCAGGACATAACAGATAGGCCAAAGAAAGTTGCTGTAAATCAAAAAGTACATGGTGGGAGTACTGAAAGTACTCAGTGATTAATCAGTGATTAAAGGGTTAGATAAAGAGATTGCCGGTCCCCTTCTTAGCAGTGCCATTTTGGTTGTGTTGCCCTCCATGACTGTGCGTGCATCAGCGCCATTGCCATGACAACACTCACTCTCTGTGCATGCACAGTTGCATCTAGGGTTGTCCGGGGTGGCAGCGCGCTTGCGCAGCACCTCAGACAGCTCCGGAGCACTGGAAGAGATACAGATGGTTGCACCGCTGGACACTTCAGGTAAGTTTCTGGCAAATATTGGTTAACTTGTAGTGAAGTAGGGCATGCTTGGAGGCTGTAGCAGCCTCCTTGAAGTGCAGATACTCTTCACAAGAAGTTCACCAATTGTTCACTAGAGGCCATGGTGCCAGCAGGCCTCCTGACTCTTATTTCAAGCTTTCATTCCAAGAATTGATGAGAAACCTCTATGCTTGTTTTTAAAGTCAAATTATGTCCTTCTTAACACTGTTGCCAAGGAGCTGATTCATTGTACTGGTGCGCGTAGCAGAATAAGCCTAGCATTTGAGTTCATGGTTAGAACTCGACCCATGGTTAAGTGCAGCAAGTATAAAAGTCACATTAAAGTGCCAAAAAAAAAAAAAAAGAAAGAAAGAAAAGAAAAATAGATGGCCACTTCAATGAAAAGCCTGGGTTAAAAGATGCATATACACCTAGGATCCTGTTTGCACTATTTATCTATCCAGGCTGCTTTCTGAATCACTGCTGGATGGCTAAATGACTGCAGCTGTGGAGTCATGTGAAGCTTCTGAAGTGCTGGTTCAGACATTGCCTTGGGATCTGGGTACCCTGGCTGGCCATTCAGACTTGTAAGCACTGCTGGGCAGGTGCAGATCTAGTTTAGCACTTATAAAAAGGGAAATGTGCATGGATATTTGTAACATTCAAAATTTGTACTAATTTGGCCAATTTTCAGGCATTTGTATTCAAATTGAATGTTGGCACATTTGAAGACTGACATTTGAATTTGAATCAAATATTTTGATACGTTAGTATGAGCTTTGTATGGAACTTTCATGGGATTGAACATTCATATTGAATTCAAATCCCACTACAATAGAAGGGAATCTATTCAAATGAATGCAAATTTTCTTGTATTCCGTTCAGTATGAATGAAATACAAACAACAACAACATTTGTGCACATCCCTACTTTTAAGTGTAAATGACCACAATCATGCTAGATCCTTATGAGTTTGCTATAGTATATCACACCATGCCAATAAGTGCAAACAGTCCCTAGGTATCCAACCTTTTAATTGCTGAAAATGAAGATACAACCAGATACAACCAGGAAGGTACTTATGGCAGATTTCAATGAAGAGGAAGACCTGTACAGTAGAAGGAGTTAATACCTTGAGTTGGGCTTGGCAGCAGATTGAGAGCCAATCTTCAGTTGTGTACAGCGTCTTCAAGTTAAGGTACTGTTGAGAGTTCCTACTGAATATTGTTTTGTGAGGATAATTAACCTCTGAAATGAGCACAGAGGGTCAGTTCAGACGGTGGTAGTTCCATTGATTTTTCCACAGAACAATATGAGTTATGCTTGCATTGGTGTATTTTTAGGATCTGTGCTTCTGAGAAAAAGAACATTTTTGACATTACAATATCTATGACAACACATGTTGTTTGTTACAAATGAAGGGCAAGGGAGATCCCACTTGATGGCCAGTGATGATGGTACTTTATTTAATCAACTAAAGTTTATTTTGTGAAACATGAAAGGTTAAGGCACAGCGCATCTGTCTACTCTTTCGTGTTGAACAGTTTCTCACTAACTTCAAAAGTGCCTGTAAAGAATGAAACTTGAATGCAGCCACATAGAACAAATTACTCTTTCTTTGGTTAAATTAGAGATGAAACTATTAAAACTGAAGGCAGTGTGACCTGATCAGCCAGAAGGGATAATGGTAAGAATAATGAGATGGAGGGAGGGAGGGGGAGAGACTAATACCTTTAATTTCATCAGTCAGACACTGTTTGTCTTAGACTGTAGATGTTAGTACTGACAGCATCTTATGCAGGCAGGAAAGAATAAGACTTGTGATCACCTTTCATTGCAAAGGACAGTTGTGTCCAGCAGTTGCAGATCTACTGATGAAAGGACCAAGAAAGCAGCATTCATTAATTTTCAACACATATGATTAGACCATGCACGTAGATTTTAAAATATCCATCCAGTATCAGGAAAACTGAGAACCTAGCTTCTTTCTCTGAAAAAAAGAAGTTGCTAGACCCTATGATTACTGATAAGTTACTGGAATGGAAAATATTTTAGGCTCATGTTATTGGCTGCGAACAGAGGGCTAGAAGACACAAGTGATGACATACTGTTGAGGCACAGGAGTGTACTGCATGGCATTTTTACATCTGTGTGGCGAGCTTTACAGCCACAAATGTGGGAGATTGCTCCAGCATTGTGATGGGAAAAGGTGTCCCATAGATGCCCAAATTGGCACAGGAAGGGGGAAAGCACTTCTAAAGCAAAATCTTACATTCTTCCTCTCCCATCCTTTCCAGAGTTCCCTCACAGAATGTGGACAGCAAACACATGCAACTGTGTAACATACATATATGTTGTGGGAGGGTACATCTGCTGCTTTTTCAAGCTTATTTGATCACAGTGTTTGTCAGCTAACAGAAACAAAATGTACAAATTAATAAGTGCATGCAAATCTGCCAAAACTATAAAATATGAATAGCTCACAGAATCTGAGGTCTTTGAATCTGAATTTAGAGACAGCGAGCATACCTAGCTATTCTAATAAACACTGTAATTTAATAAAAATCATGGTCAACAGCCTGGGACCAATGGAGCTGAGCACAGTGGTGACATGAAATGTAAACTTGTGGTATCATGGTATCACCATCAGAATGTTGTTGCATTGGGTACATCCACACAAGGCAGAATGGAGCCTTGGTCACACAAGTAGTTTAGGACAACCTCAGGTCGTCTTCAGGTCATGTTACTCACTTTATTTAATTTTAATTTGTTTTCTAAGCTGACCTACTCCCGTTAGATTGTCTTAACTGTAGTCCTCATTTTTACAGGACTGACAAGGACTGAGCCCATCCTGACATCTCAGGATGTTGTTGCTTCCTCAAAGTGGGAGGAGGAGGATGGGTTAAAGGAAGCTGAACTATGCTGTGGTGGATGGCGTCCAATCTTTCCTTTGGCCAATTGGCACGTACGGAGTTCATGAGGCACCTCCCCTCTCTCCTCAGTTTATGTGTATGATTTCTCTATCTATCATTTTTATGCAAAAGTATTGTTATTTTTTTTTAAAAAACAATCTCACAGAGAAGAAAATCAGATTAAAAAAGAAGGGGGTGTGGAGTTGGGGGAGCAGGCTTTAAAAAGAACCGAAAATGCACACTCTCACCTCCCCTGAGTGACAGAATGGCAGATAGATTTGATGCAGGAAAAGGGGGTGGAGAGCCAAGAGGAGGCTCAGATTGATCTCAGAGAAAGGTGTGTCCAATGCAGCCCAAGGCAGGGAGGCCTGAGGATGACCTATAATGATGTAGGTGTGAGCAGCACTGGTACAACCTCAGATTGAATTAATGAATAGGCTGTCCTGTTTTAAACTTGTGTGGGTGGCCTGGGTGGCCTCTCTGGGGCTTGGCAAGCAAATGCACCTGCCTGCACTGGAGGTACAGAATCTGATTTTGGAGCAGCTGTAGGATGAATAAATCTGAGGGGTGGCTATTGGGGCAGTTTCTGCCCATTTCAGTTTACTGTCAGATAAAAAAAGTGTGACCTTTGGTGTCATTTCCAGTCTGATGCTAAACCATGACAGAAACCTCACTGTTGCTGAGCTTTCATTCTGTGCCTACAAGAATTTCAGAGGCTGCTGTGTGATTGGCATGCTTCTTGTTTCTGAGATGGATCCTCACACTCCAAGCCCTCAGGCAGCCTATTTCATGGCTGTCTAGATAAAGTGTAGGTCCTTGTTATTAAAGGAGCTGTGGTCAATGAAATCATAATTGATTCCAGTGGAAGTTGCAAGACTATGGCTCTTAATGGCTTTGGGGCAGAAGTCTTTACTCTCCAAGAATGAAGGTCACGTAACCTTTTTGAGCAAATGGAAGATGGTGCCCCTTTTGCCTCTGTGGTGGATCTCTAGCCGTTACCCTTCAGATGGCCTTTCTGAAGCCATCTAGAAGTTCCTATAATCAAGGCCCAGAAGCATGGCTAAGGGTAGATTCACATGTTCCACAAACACTAGCTTTGTCACAGTGTCAGTGGTGCAAAAATCAGATGAGACCCAATGCCACAGGCAGTGAGGTGTTAGCAAACACCAGACGAGTGGCTGCTTAAATAAGCCTTAGCTTCTGTTGAGACATAACAAAAGGAGTGTCTCAGAGCTGTCCTAGACAGTGTGTGGCCTTCATGTTCCCAAGCCTTCCTAATTCACTGTTTTTTTTTAATTATGAAAGGTCTAGGATAGGGGAGGAGCAGAATCATCTGTCAACAATCCTTGAAGCCTTCTCTAAGCTGCCTCAGAGATGTTGTTGTTTTTGTTCCCTGTATCTCATAACAGCCTAAGTTTTCTTTATTGACAGATTTTCAAAGGTTGATCTCTTCCTCGCCAGTTACATGTATCTTTTTACATCTCACTCCTGAACACATGTATCTCTGCTGTAGGCTCTCCTCCACCCCACCTCCCGTTCAGCCAGCATGATCTCCTTGACACAATGGCAGACAGCCCAGGCAGTAGGGGACAAGGGCAGGGAAAATTACAACTTCTGATTGGGTCAGGGCAAATCGGGGAGAATGCCCCTGAAGCATGGTTTCTTCCCCCAACTTCCTGTCCATCCCCCACTTGCATTCCCATTGCTAAAAAGTGAGGATTATTTCTAGATCCATCAGTGAGACCTCTTTTAATCCAAATAGGGATTCTCTGCATTTTGGAACCTTTAGTCTGCAGAAACTGGAGATCCTTTGGAAACTGTTGAGATTGTTAGAATTTAAGCCGACTTCAAGCTTGCCTAAATCCTGTTACAGAACAAGGACTTATAGCCAGGCAGATGTCACTTGAATTCTGTATTTTTATTTTATTTTCTCCTCTAAGAAGCTCAAGGCACTTTTCTTTATCTCCATAAAGTGCTGTAATTTAGACAGAGGCAAGATCCACATGGCCACAACGGACTGCACCAAACGAATGCCAGGAGTTAAGTGACCATACATCACAATGTCCTGGAAATGCAATTGCTGCACATCACCAGACCAATCTAGCACTCAGCCTGCTCCCGAAGGTTGAATCCACTTTTGGGGGTGCTCCCTTGGCAGAACAGTAAAATCACTTTGCAAAAGGCAGCACAGCCTTGGTTTGCTTCTGGAGTTACTGTGTGGATGGGTGGTGTTCACTGGAGCAATCTACATCCATTTCCTGTCATGTAGGGCCATGATGCAGAGTGCCCAATATGGCCTTCTTCCAGAGTTGTTTCTGCCAGTTTGCAGCATGGATATGTTTGAAAGCTTCAAAGCCTGGAAACTTTCATTCCATGGCCTTACAGGTTTGCAAAAGTTAGGGTTAGAGTGAACTGACAGGCTTCCTCTCCACTCCTTAGTTGAAGCAAGCACTTTGGTGCATGAGTGGAGTGTATCCACACCCTGTAGCCTTCCCTCTTAGACCCTAATCTAATACCATGTTGTCTCCAGTCCTAATCTAGCATCAAATTACTGTATATGACTTTAGAACAGAAGTGTTTTATTTCAGAAGAGTGCCTTCAAGAGTAGAGGAATATTCTCCATGTTAAGTGCTCAGGATTGCTTTGGCAAATTTAGCATCATGAGCGTAGATAGACTGCTAATGATAACCCATGACATTTTTAGACCACGTTTCATAGGTACTGAAACAGCTTAGACAAGGATGAAGGTGAAGTATGGCTGCTCACAATGTAGTGTTTCTCAGAGAATAAGCAGGAGCAAGAAAAGGAATGTGGTTACTCTATTGCTGGAAATTTCAGCAATATCAACAGCTGACACACCTTAGTTTGTCGTACACAAACTCTGAAATGAAAGCAGTCAGATGATTGATGGGTCTTACTATATACAAGAAGCTTTAGCACAAAAATGCCACCCCAAACCTTTCTAAATTAAAGCAGTAAGAAAGACCAAAAAATTGATCAAAGGGACTTAAATTATCAACAATATTGATCAGAATAATAGCTGTGCAAGAATTAAGGGTGGACACATGATTCTTGCCCCACTATTATAAAATTGCTTTCTGAAGTGGATTTATTTCTATTGATTTATTTATGTATGAACTTATTAGTTGCCTTTCTACAAAAGTATTCAAAATGACTTACAGCCTGGCTGTTAAACATGCTTGACTGAAGGCTGTTTTGGACTGAATCTGGAGAATTTGAGCCACAAACAGTGAAATGGGACATGGGATAGCCCATGCCAAATGCTCAATACCAGCTCTTGACAACTGGAAGTAATTCTGGACCCAGTGATTCAGATCACAGCCTTTGAGTTTAGAAAGGCCAAATGATTAAAGTTATGTTCACATGCAGAAGAAGAAGAAGAAGAAGAAGAAGAAGAAGAAGGCTGCCACAAGCTGCTGTGTCTAAGACCCTTTGAACTGCTGTTTTTACCACGTGTGAATACAGCCTAATGAGATTTTTTAACTGTCCGGCTAAAATCAATGGGCTGTGAAAGTATGAAACCTTAACTAAGACAATGGATGAAATGGCCTCAGTAGATTGCAAAAAGAAAGAAATATGAACCCTTCATGTAATAGAGGGAAATGTAGATATCGTGTGAGGATGGCATCCTTCTCTTTGTAGTGTAGTAGTAGGAGAAAGATGAATGGAGGGTTATTTTCGGAAGGCATCCTGGTTAAAATTTCGGTACTATTGAAACCAGTGGGAGGTTTAGCCACCAGCTTCCTTGGAGCTAGGCTTTCTATTCTCAGCAAAGCAGTTTGAACAGAAGACCCTTGCTGCTGCAGATAATGGATTGAGATCCCCAGCAGCTGAGTCTTAAGTAAAAGGGAGTTTCTTTTCCTTGCCCGCAAAACTTTAACAAGAGGAAGAAAAAAAGTTGAGGTTCAAAGTGATGCAGCCTTACTAACAACTGGAAGGCATGCCAGTGCTCTCTTTCCTCCAGCCAAAGTAGGTGTAAATAATCCTAATTTTAAAGTATATTCTCACAGCCTAGTGCCTGTTCTACTTCATTAGAATGATTACTGGCAAACGAAAGGGATCGATAAGGGAAATACTGCACTGAAATTAGAAACATAGGGACAGAAACTAACATATCATTAAATATTATGTTTATTATTTTTTCTGTGCATTGAGAAAGAAAAAAAGCTCTGATTAACAGCTGCAGGATTTCTGTAATGTAAGAAATAGGCCTTCAATCTTTTTCACTTTTATGTTCCATAATGTACTCTGGACAAAGATTAAGCCCTTGATGTTTGGATTTTGGGACATCTTTGTGTCCACATACAAATTGTCATGTTTGATGGTATCAGGGAAGGAGAGTAGATTATGAGCTACTCTAAAAGGAGCTGGAGACTTCCATACTTTCTTACATTGGAGTAATGTTGCATTTATTTAGGATTCTATATTTCTGTGCTAATCTATGAATGGAGTTCCCTGACAATATACTTAGAACAATTATTGTAATACAAGAAAAAACTCATAGAAAAAACCTGCCTTATTAAGTATCCTGTAGCAGAAAGAGAGAGAGAAAAGGAAGCACAGGCAGGTCTAATTTAACAAATCAGAGCCTGAAAACTCATTAACCCGCCAGTAGAACTGTCCCTATAATCAAGAAGCAGGCTCAGAACAAGGAATCCATGCAGAAATGTGGAAGAGATATGTCTTTCGCAAAACTGAATTTTCTACACTATAAAAAGCTGACTGCCCTGTGCTTCAACTTCCAGAAAGATGGTATTTCAGCAAACGCAGGACTGAGATATGTTATAGAACTGCTGATCCCTCTGTCTGCTGGGAATTTTACCCTCCCAATGTCATGTTTTTGTTCACTTTGCACTTTCACACAACCATGCAGATTTTGCAGAAATTATCAGAGCAAATGGTTGATTTGACCTGACAAGCACACGGCAAAAGAAACAGGACAGCAACCTAAAACAATAGTGGAGATGTTTTGCTTGGCTTCTTAACTGCCAAGAGAGCAGGAGTCAGCCCAGGGCTGAATGGACATTTCAGCCCATAGCATGCAATTAGACATCATCTGGGCAGGTGCATCTGCACTGTCAGGAGGCATTTACATGCTAGAAACACCCCCTGCCTGCCCAGAAGTTGCCTGATTGCATGCTAGCTGTGGAACACGAAATTGTGCTCCACAAGCTTACTAATCTTTACTGGGGACTTACCTGAAGGATCCAGTGGTGACCATCCACCTTTGTTGGCCAGGCAAGGCATTAGAGCTGCTGCCCAAGCATGCTGGCAGCTTCAGTGACCCCCTGACATGGCTGCATAGAACATCAGCATCATCATAATGATGGCGCTGACACATGAACAGTTGCGAAGAGCACTGCACTCAAGATGGCGGTGCCCAGAAGGTAATTGGTCAAAGGTAATTGATCGATCGCCTGGAGGATAGGCTAACATTGACTAGTGATCACAAGTGTGATCGCTAGTCAATGTTAATTCCTTGTACACATTTCCTGTCCACAGGATGGGAAAGGAAGTGCGAAAACGCCCCAGCTTTTGTTGAGATCTTGATAAGATCTGTAGATAAGATGTGGATGCAGAGTGGTTACCTGGTTGCTACTTCGTCTCCTGGCTTCTCGTTATGCCGGCAGAATTCCTTGGCTCTGCTCCCAGTTTACAGCACTCCAGCTCATTAAAATCACGGCAGTCCAAGAGTTAATTCTAACTCTACGTTTATTGCAAGTAAGATTACAAAGGCATATAGAAAGCAAGTTCAGGCATTAGCCTGGCGGATCTCCAATCCATTCCATGGTTATCAGCTTACATACTTGGCAAGCAGCAAGCAAGCAATCAGCAATACGGTTAAAAAGCTAAAAAAGGTGTTACAAGCAAAGACTACAGAAGCCTTTTACATACTAGCAACCGGACGTTGTTTTATGACAACTTCCGGGGCTTGTGAGCTCTGTCTCCCCCTCCCAATTTGGCCTACGTGCTCGAAAACACTTGTCGACCTTGCAGCATATCTGCTTCATAGTCCGTTCCCAGGAGAGGCAGACTCACTATCAGTGTGTTTTGAAAAATCTTTCCGTACATCCGACTGTGTTTTTTTTTCCTTTACCCTTTCTCACAGCTAACAGCTTTCCCATTGGGTCAGACCAGCTTCTTGCCAGAGGTTCAATTACCAAAGCCAGTACAGCTGACTGACTGGGATAGGTGAGTCTGGTTTTGTAGGCCAATGAGCTTGGTGAGTTTATCAGGCCACAACTCATCTAGTTCAGCATCGTGCCTCACATAGTGGACCACCAATTACTTCTGGACATTCTCAAGCAAAAACCAATGAGAAAACCATTACCAGGGCCCTGTTCACACTTGGTAAGTCTGGTTTGGTTGGAATATATCCCGGAATAGGGGCCTGCTGTCCACATGCTAGTGCAGGCTACAGCAGACCCCAAGTGAGGCCTGCCAGAATCTGCATTACCATGCGGACAACATACCCCTATCCTGAGATATATTCCAGAATATGGCCAAGTACTCTTGACACCTTGCAAATGGCCTGTAGAGGCATCCTGCCTGTCTCTTTGAACTCTAGTGTTGCCATGTGGAAAAGAGGCCAGGGCTGACATATTTCAATAGTTAGGGAAATGAGGAAATTGCAGCAGATTAAAAAAGAGGAAATTCAGTTGATGTTGCTTGCACTTTACCTGCTGAATTTCCTTCTTTAATACAGCTGCAACTAAAATATATAAACTGGGGCCTCTTTTCAATATAATATCATTTTTCCATGGGTTGCTATAAAGATGAGTGAATAAAACCTCTTTGTCTCATCAACTGATTGTCAAAACTAGCATTCCCAGAAAAGTCATCAACATCATGACTGGGTGTGGGGATCCTTTGCTTGACTCATCAAGAGTTTTCAATTCCCTCTTCCAATGTTCAAAACACAGTATCAAAGGCAGAATTAGAACCATAGCCTCAAAGCATTACATGTAGGTTAAATTCCCTCTGGCACTATAGGCAGTTATTTTTAATTAATTCTTTCAAAAGACCTCAGAGTCTAACAAACAAATACATGCTGGGATATGCTAAGGGAGTGATGGGGCATGGGGGAAGAAGCTAATATAATGAAGGAATCCCTTACAACCAAGAGAAGCACCGACTATTCCCTGCTGAGGCATGACTTTGCACTAACCCTCTTGAGTTTCTGGGGAATGTCTAATTTTTAACCAGGATTGAGAAGATTTGGAGACAAGGCTTTTAGTCATGCTTGGTTTGATCCTCTCAGGAGCTTGGGCTTTAGCTCTTCGATTGAACTGAGTTCTGTGAGCTTGAGGAATCCCTGTTTGATTGGAATGAAGCTCAGAACAATTGTATTGTATGGCGTTTTCCTTCCCAGGGGCTGTGGTGGCTTTTCATCTCTCTTCCTGACAGTGAGGATGATCTCTCAGTGGAATAGGTTGCCACGGGAGGTAGTGAGTTCTTCACCGGAGGTCTTCAAACAGAGGATGGACTTATATCTGTCTGGGATGGTTTAGGTAATCCTGCATTGAGGAGGGAGTTGGACCCAATGGCCCTGGAGGTCCCTTACAACTCTATGATTCTATGATTTAAGGCCACAGGAAGCCCCTTACTTGAATGCTCTACTAATAACACTCCAGCCCCATCTGCACTAGGCCCTATTCCAGATTATATCCTGGAATAGGGACCTCCCATCCACATGCTCATGCAGTGCTGTCCGAATACCCGAATATGTGGTGCTGTATTACTTTCTGGCCACATTTTGAAAACATATATTATATACAAAAGGTATTCTCAAAGATTCTACATCCTAAATAAGGATCTTATTTCCATTTCCATTTCCATTTTTATTTATATACCGCCTTTCCAAAAATAAATTTCTGCCCAAGGTGGTTTTGTGGAAACAGATGCTGCACACAGTGCCAACTCCACCTCAAGAAGGTTTTTTTTTTCTCAGAGTGCAATGCTGAACATAGAGATGACAGATCCTCCTAGGCTTTCTTTTTCCTATTTGTGGTGTAAGTCCTGGAAACCATTGCTTTGGAAATGCAGAAAAACTGCTATGTCCCAAAGAACTTTTAAATATTCTTGTGAAGATGGGCACACCTTCATAAGCAGGATCCACTCAAAGGGGCACATTCAAATGTGGGTGAGATTCTGGGAAAATATGGGTGCATGTGTGAATGTGTTCTACGTAAAAAACAAAGTCCGTGTCCCCATGGCAAGGATACTGCGAGGCGAAAGTGAGTTCGCCTTGCAAGTGTCCCCATGCAAAGCCCTAATTCAGGCTACATGAGGGACAAAATCCTCTAAATTGAAACAAAATAACCCCCCTTTATAACTGTTCCCGGGTTATGATTCCAGCATTAGCGGGTGGGGCGCTGTCCCCGCTGCTAATGCTGTGACGGCAACTGTCCCCCTTTATCGGGGCACTTAATAGCCCCAGTAAGGGCTTGATTTACCCCAAACAACCACATGACAGCTGCCCTGCAGTCATCTGGGTAGGCTGTCAAGAGCAGAGAAAGTCTGCTGAAATATGCTTTTTCAGGTTGCCCCCCTGGAAAAGAGAGAAAACTCAAGCCTCTACACCCCTTTACTCCCTTGTTTTTACTCCCCTTTCGAGGCAAGCAAGCAGCTTGCCTGGGAAAGGGAGCAAAATCACAATCTCAGTGGGTGGTGGTAGGGTGGAGAAAACCATGGCTTCCCAATGCAGGGATTTGCTGTGGTTTTCATGGGGACAGGCAAGTTAGGCTTGAACCCGCCCTGTCCTCCATTACCATGGGGACTCCTTAATGAGAATTAAGATTTGCATTAAGGGGTCCCCGAATCCACCCCAGGATAAGGGCAGCCCTATGGGGACACGGCCCAAAACAATAATTTTTTTAAAAAAATCCCAAATTCCTAATACTCCTCTTTCTGTTTCTTGTCTGAATGTGTGAAACCAAAACAATGGTTGGGAAACAGAGGCTTTTAAGGTTTCAGCTAGAGGCTTAATTAGAGCAAATTAGTTCTTGGGCATTTTCACACTTCCCTTCCCATCTGCTGGACGGGAAAGGAACACAACCAATGTTAACTAGCACTTTTGACTGCTCCCCCCCCCCCCACACACACACAGTGTAGCATAGACAACCCCACCTTAGGACCTAAAAAGTGCTTAAACTGTTGCCGGAAAACCCAGGGATGGTTCTCAGAAGATGCTTATCTTTCTGGACAGAACAGCAATTTTAGTTCCGTCCAATGCACATGTTGAAACTGAGACAGCCAACCGTGCATGGGCACACATTAGGGAATTTGATCATAGACATATTGCCTAGACTGCAAATCACCAGTGTGGTTCAACCTGTCTAAGTAGGAAGCATAATAGAGGGGAAGCAAAACCCTGAGTTACTGCTTCCTATTGCTATATCTAGTTGTCATCTGGAGACAGCAAGCAGGGGTGATTTCACTCTTCCCTTTCCATTCACTGGACGACAAAGGAGTGTGATGAATCAACTTTGACTAGCACTCACACTTGGAGCACTAGTCAATGTCACCTGTCCCCCTCCCTCCCCCAAACACAGTCCTCTTCAGAGCACTGCCATTTTGGCTGCAGGACCCTGTGTGACTGTGTATGCATCAGCGGTGATGCCATGATGATGCTGTCATGTGATGGTGCATCTATGGTTGACCAAGGTGCCAGCATGCTTGTGTGGCACATCAGATGACCCAGGAGTACTGGAAGAGAGGCAAATGGCCACTGCGCCAGGTAAGTTATTGGGTAAGGTTAGTAAAAGGAGTCAAGAATGTTTCCAGGAAAGATGTTGGAACCATTGCAGGAAGCTTGGCTATGGTACATGGAGGTGGCAGTCAGTATAACAGGGCTTCATATGGGCTGCCTACAGACTAGTGGAATAAATTTACAGTTAAACCTTAAAACACAGAATACTTACTAAGCATCTGTCCTGACTCGAAAGGCAGCTCTGTAGTTTCCCATTGGAGTTGCAAGGGCTGAGTCGGCAAGTGCCGTCACGCGGGCTGAGGCAACCAATCAAATCTGAGCTGCCCTTCCTGCTCTCATCTTGTCTTCACGTTGTTCTGCCTTCACTGAGGGAAACTTCGGATTTTGTTCATAATGCCCAGTGGGTGTCCGTGATCCAGTGTTAAGGTAAGTGTGCAGTCCTGATGAGATAATGCGACGTCATGGCAATGCATTGATTGGGACTGTGCATTCCACTGCTCAGTATAAACGTGTCTGGATGAAGCCATGTTTGTTCTCATAACAGTGGTGCCTCCACCCCAGGACAATGCCCCTGCAAAGTATGTTTTCATTGTCAGCATTCTCTTCCTGCCTGTCTGCCTACCTGCAAATAATCCAGTTACAATAGGTATTGCTCTTGTGTTCCTAGAGATCTGACATCAGGACAGCTATGCTTGGTCTCTTGCCTTATGAAGAAGAAGAAGAAGAAGAAGAAGAAGACTGGCTTTTTTACCCTGCTTTTCTCACCCATTTAAGGGGACTCAAAGCAGCTGACAAAGCTTTTATATTCTTCTCCCCACAACAGAACACCCTGTGAGGTAGTTGGGGCTGTAAGAGCTCAGAAGAGAGCTGTGACTAACCCAAGGTCACCCAGCCAGCTTCATGGGAGAGGGCGGAATCGAAGCCGGTATTCCCAGATAAGAGTCCGGCTCCCTAACCACTAGACCAAGATAGCAAGCCGGTAGCACCTGATCACTCCGCTCTCTTTTTTTCCCTTCATGCATTATCAGATCAATTTTTATGTAAAAGGGATTATTTAAATGAGGTATAAAATGGCATGGAGAATAATTATGCGTGAAACGCTAATTTAGGAAGTCGGAAGAACTGAACGGTGACGCGGAAGAAGGGAGAATGATTGTGACTGTACGTTTCTGAGAATCCTTGTATGTTGTATGAAAATTGAATAAATAAAATAAAAAATTTGATCACTCTGTGTGGATTTGCATAGATTTTCTACCTATTCTTACACCCAGTGCTACTTCTTGCTTTGCCACCAATCTCATCAGTCACAATGGGTAAGACTGCAATCAGATACAGCCAAAAAATAAAATAAAATTAAAAAATCTCTGAGGTGATTTTGAGGTGGCTTTGAGAAGGCTTTGAGATGGGATTGGTCAGACACCAATCATCCCGCCCCCCCCCCCCAGCCCCAGCTTGAACATTCTGTGCTAGAGAAGCTGGATTACCGAAGGCTTGAGAACACAAAGGCCACAGACTGACCATCTGAGGTCCTCTGAAGTAGGGATATGCATGAATATTCACACCATTTGGAATTTGTACAGATCCATATGAATTTCAGCATTCATGGGTGAATTCAAAGGCCTCCATTCACCCACAAATTGAATGGGTCCTGCCTTCAGCAAAACTTTGTAGAAGCCTAAGGAAGCCTTCTAGAGGTACACATGCATCTTTCCTATCTGGGAATGGCCCCACCTCCTGGCCTCCCAACTTGGCAGCATTCCCTTACTCCCATGGAGGCCAAATCCGTGTCCTCCCCTGCCATTTATGTGCTGCTATTTGGGCCTTGGAGCTGCGCGTGAATGGTGGCAGAGGACAGGGGTGGGCCTTCACTTTCATTGGTGTGCTGTTCCGATGCCCAAGTAGACCTTCCAGAGGTGTGCACACACCTCTTCCATCCAGGGATTGCAGAAAATCATGGGCCTCTGTTGGCCATGCGGTGGTGGCAGAGAAAGGTAAGTGGTGGAGCAAGGTGGGAGGAGAAGGGAGGGGTGGGAGGTTCCTTTCTTGTGCAAAGATGAAGCCCCTCACAATCATGATTCCAATATAGCTGAACATAAAGCTTTTCAATAGATCTGTGTGGCAGGGTATGACAGCACCTCCCTAGTCTAAATCCAGTCTCAGAATCCCTAGAGCAGCACTCAAAAATGCTTGGAAAAATGAAATGAACTGGCAAAACTGGATAGACAGTCTCCAAAATTACCAATGTATCATGTTTGCTGTTGTTTGTTTAAATCAGGTATCCAAATGTAGTCTTGCCAGGGTTCTTTAAAAATGTGAATGTGTGTACATGTGTATGCATGCACGCATGGGTGTCTGCAGAAACACTTCATGTGTGTGTGAATCCTGATCTGTTAACTCCTGGCATTAGGTCTCTTTACTCAAAAAGTGTTTCCTGAAGGGCTGGATATTTGGTAGACATTTAAGGAAGTTAATGGAATATGAATGAATGACATTAATGAGTTAGCTGGAGATGGCAGCAATGGCTACTCTGATATGGTGTGTGCATAACCTTTACATGCACTGGAAGAGGGAAACTGCATTTCTGTGAGGGAAAAGGAGCTAGACTGCACACACTGTTTCTCTTAATTGGTCCATTGGAAAGTGGAATATCATACTAAAAAGACCATACCAATTTATTCAGTTCCTTACATCCAGAGACAAGGGAATTGCTGGCAGACATACGAGAGCAGAAATGGCATTTCCTATGAGGATTTTTAATTATGAACAGATCTCCTCTGATTTCTCGTTTTCTTTGTAATTTCTTCCTTCATTTTCTCTTTAGTAATTGTTTGATGAAGAGTAAAATTATCACTACGAAAACCGCCTGGACATTGACTTGGGAAGACTGGTTCTTTTAAAATGGTTAATTAACAACATTTATTGTTGGATTTTTAACCAAAACAGAATTAACTTGCTGGAACAAACCTGTTATAGCTTGCATTTTTTAAAAAAAAAAAATACAGTTGATATTGGCTAACTTCCAAACTTTCTCTGTCTACTGAATGACTTCAAAGCAAAACAAGACAAATAAACTCCCACCTCAAAAGAATTTAGCAAACTATTGATTCCAAAGACAATGGCCTTATTCCCAGTATTACTCATTATTTCAAATATCAAGGTTATCAGGACTTTCTTTTCCACTAATTATATGCATATATAAAATCATATGTTCATTACTATGATTTTCAGTGAAAAGGCCAAAATTAGAAGACCGTCCTGAAACGCAGGGCTATTGAATAACTCCACATTTGTTTCACATTTGCAGAACTCAGCTACTGAAATATCTTTCTAGAAAGCTGCTGAAGTTTCCTGGCAATTTTACAGTTCTTCAGCTGTCAGAATGGCAAATATTTAATGGGGATGAGAATGCAATTGTTCAGCCTTCACGGTGGCAACTGTTTTTAGGTCTTTGAGATGTAAAGTGGCTTCATGGGCCTCATTTAGACTCTACAATTCACAAGTTCAGGAAACCAACAGCACAATTTGATTAGAATAAATAAACCAAAGCCACCTTCAGTCACATTTTCTCTAGAATCGCCTATCAGCCTTGCTTCAATTGTTTGAAATGAGGAACTTGATTCTAGATGAGCAGTTCTTCAATAAATGGTTTAGACAGTGGGGGCTGCCATGGTCTTGTACTGGCATGTGAAGGGGCAGGATCCTATTCTGGAATATAATCCAGAAT
This sequence comes from Aspidoscelis tigris stejnegeri, assembly GCA_023333525.1. Classification (NCBI taxonomy): domain Eukaryota; kingdom Metazoa; phylum Chordata; class Lepidosauria; order Squamata; family Teiidae; genus Aspidoscelis; species Aspidoscelis tigris. The sequence goes on from JALMGA010000004.1 coordinate 91,489,931, forward strand.
AAGGCCTGGTGCAGAAATCTTCATTATTGGGACTGGTGATTTTTAATTAAGTCATAAATTATACAGAAGTAGGGGTAAGCAGTGAGATAGCAAAGTTTGTTGATGGCACTAAATTATTCAAGGTAGTAATTTCTGTTCCCAGTTTTTGAAGTTGGACTGAGATGGGCTGTACATAATGCAGACAGTCTTTGAGTGAGCTACATAGTCTGGCCCAGCCTCTCATGGGTTAACCCAGAAAGGACCTTAATTAGGGCATCAGACCAGTCAGTCTCTGTTAGAATAATGGAGACTGGCTTCCCTGAGAACCTGAGGCCTTTCGCACTTACCTGATTAGGCTGCTATGAACTAAGGCTGGTAAACTTCAGGTAAAGGTGTATCGTTTGCATTTGCCAGGAGGTAAGCTTCCCCAAAGCATCCATTACTGGCCAGAAATGTGAATGGTCCTCCCATTTACCAGCTTGTGCCGATGCCTCTGAAGCTGGAAGTTCCACCTCCTCACTGCTGCGATTGGCCACTTGGAGACAGTTGCAGAAAGGTTGTGTTTGAGCACAGACTAACCTGTGATCAAACTCCCCTCTTGATACCAGCTATGATTATTAATAAAAAGAATTAGCTAAAAAGTTCTGGTGAGGGCAGTGTCTTGGGCCAGGAATCCAAGATTGGGGTGTGGTTCCATCAGAGCTTTTGGGACTCCCTCAATTGGAATAAGAAAGAGGTTAAGACCATTAACTTGGAATAAAAGCCTTGGACTTTTAAAATGTTTCTAAAAGCAAGGAAAGGATCTGTGGCATTTTGCAAAAGAAAAGGGCAGATCTCTCCATTGAATTACAAATTGCAGTTGCCTTCCTGGCTCTGATGGCCCACTCAAAGATTATGCCTGAAGGCCAGAACAAGGGTTGCAAAACAAACAATGGTCATTGAGTTTCTGAAGAGAGGATATATCTTCTGCTCTTTTTAAAATATATATATATGAAAATTTGGAATGCCCTGGGAAGGGGATCTTACGAAATGTGTGATAGATGAGAAAATTTGCTGAATTCATATGAGCTATTCCATTACATTTTTAACCTGAAGGAAATAACAAGAAAAACTTCACCAGTATTAGAATGTCAAGGATGTTGGAGGTGACTCACTGTTTACACCTTTGTTTACATCTTAACAGAATTGGGCAAGAGTTTGCTAGTGTCTACATACACTGAGTGAGTCTAGTTGAAGGGATTAAGTGAGCCAGTAGAGATGCTAATTAGGAATGTTAATTTAAGGTAATTTCCATAATACAAGAATGGTAAGGGAGGAGAACATCTTATTATTTTAAGGAAATGATTCAGAAGTTCCTGAGGAAGTGGGTCTCACTGGGGTGTCCTGAGCCTTGTAGGTACAAAAATCTGATAAGTACAGATGGGCAATTCCATTACAAAGAGACAAATAAGATTGCCCAAAGGAAACATGTTAGCATAAAACTAACTTCTCTTGGGACACCTGGATTGCCTTTCAGGAAGGACTTTTGGAGGTGATGTTAAGCTGATTTGCATCTTTTTGGAAAAAAGTTACAAGATGCTACAGTTTTTTATTTTAACAAAGGAAGAACCATAATCAGCAGGGTTTTTGTTTTGGTTCCAATTTCTGGATATAAGAAAGGCAGAGAAGAGAAGGAGTTCAGGAGGAGTCTCCCTCCTCATATCTGCCATGGAAGGACAAGAGAAAGGGCTGGAGGAGTCTAGGGCAAGGAATCTCCCTCTCCTCATCTAGCAAAAGGAGTTTTCCTGCCATGGAAAGCTAGGAAAAGACCACAGACACTTTGCTATTTTTCATTTTTTTTCTTCTCCTGCTACACAGAGCTGCATTTTAAATTTTGAAAGTTGTTCTGAATTTTGCTTGGTCAGAACAATTGCAGAAGCCCATTTCAACTGGCTTTTTATTTATTTATTTTTTTGAGATATTTTACTCATTTTTTTTTGAGACCAGATTAATAAAAGGGACCATTTTTTTATTATTTTCATTTTCATTTTTTTTTTATTTTTGTTCCTGAAGAGGCACAGATCGGCTGAAATCTCCCATCTACAATTTTGGGTGTACTAAGGCACAGTGGTGAGAGCAAATTCCATTCCTCCTTATCTCCCCCTATTTCCTATGGTTTTTCTATATTGTTTAATTTTGGTTAGGGAATAACTTTAGTATTAAGGGTGATTTTTCTACCTCCTTGCTGGCTTGGGCACATTTCTTCCCCAAAACTAAAATTACCAGTTTAATGCATAGAATTATTCTGATATAAGCTGTTTAGTTATTTAGCCATGTTTAAAGTCCCTGCATGTTTGTCCTTGTTTTGCTTAAATGTCTAATGAAAAATGCTTCTGATATGGCTTTATATTTCATTTCAACTTCTCTTCTGTATTTCTAATAAACTCTTTGCTCTGGTTTAACAAGAAACACTGGTTTTTGCATCTGAAATTGGTCTTGTCTCTGTTTTCTGGTTATTCCTCGTTATTAAAACCTGTGAAAAGATCTAGCTACTTATTCCCCTGGGAAGTTTAAATTTGGTGTTCTTTGGGCTTCGAAAATAATCCAAATAATCCAAATTTTACTCCCTCCACAGTTGCTTTCAGTTTATTACTGGAGCAGAACTGGTAACACTCTCACAATTCTACATGCTGTGTCCCTTGCCCACCAAACACAGGGAACCAGACACAGAGTGAATGGTCATGCCGCTGGATGCTTCAGGTAAGATGCTTTTTGGTAAATGTTGGTTAAGACGTGGATTACAAAATCAACAATTAATGAACTTCTGATAAGAGCAGGAACACTTTTAGGCTGTAGCAGCCTAGTCAATATGTGTATGCTCACCAGAGGTGTTTTCTTCTGTTCACATGTTACACCTTCCTTCTCTGATAAGGGCTGCATGCTCTTGGGTGAAGACAAACTCTCAAGAGTTCTTGTACACTTCACCCAAACACCCGGGAAAATGCAGAGGAATGGAATACTCCACAGCGATTGCTCATGTAAGTAGCATTTCTTTTTCCTTAGGCACATTGGGCTTTAATCCACCGGAAGCGTGGAGCATCGTAAAATTCTGTCAGGTGGAAAACTGCTCTGCAGTACCTGTAAAGATGCCATCCCTCCTTCCATAGTCAAATAAAAACCTTTCTATTTCAGGAGGCTTTCCAATCTTATCCCTTATCCATTTGGTTGCCCTCCTCTCTCTCTCTCTCTCTCTCTCTCTCTCTCTCTCTGTCATCCCTCCCTCCCTCCCTCCCTCCATCCATCCATTCCATTTGGATGCAGCCTTAGTCTTTTCTTTCTTTCTTCTCTGCTTTCGATCAGTGGATCCTCAATAGGATCCTCAGAGTGGCTGCAGGGTGACAAAAGGAGTAAATGCTTTTGTTGGAAAACTGAAGGCTTAGGCTGAAGATTTTTGAAGAATCAATCTTTAGCTATTTTGTCTCTCCTGCAGCTGCATTTTATTGCTAGCCTTTGTGTGTGAGGCTGATTAAAAGGGGAAATGCAGATTTAGGACATTGACATCGTCTTGGTGGTGAGAAAACAACTAGTCATTTGTGGATAAATCCAGTCAATAAATAATTACTCCTGTTGGGAAAAGATGGGATTAGGAGCTGAGCTCAGAATTATAATGACAGAAAGGTAGACTCTAAGGAGCAACAGACTTATTTGTTTCTTTTTATCCTAAATGGTCTTTGGACTATTTCCTGCCCCTCAAGCTATCTTTACTACATCCACACATTATTTCCTATAAAAGAACAGTTGCAGGCAGTTCTAGGATGCCTTTTGCTTCCCATATGGGAATTGCTTTTTCTTCTTTCAAGCAAACCTTATCAAAGAAAGGGTAGGTGTCCTGCTTCTTTTGGGGCACCCTCTTTCCTCTTCATTCTGTTTTGGAGACCATCAAGATATCTATTGGAGTTTCACAACAAACTCCATAGAGAAGGTGCATACTTTCTGCGGCCTGGATCAGTTCAGGCCACTCCATGGAAGATCTGCAAGTTATGTTGTGGATTTGAACCAAGTCAGGACATGAATTCCTTAAATTAACATGCAACTGAGGGTTCTGTTCCCACAGGTAGCCTTCTAACTCTGACTTAGATGAAAGGGACTAGAGTGGACAGCAGCAGGTCCTTGTTTATGGCTCTCTGAAGGGAACCTTTGGAAGCAGACATTACCTTGAAGCATGTTAGTCACTGGAAATGCAGGTGTATCCATGGATGAAAGGTTCAGAGGTATGCAGGTGCCTATATCTTGCACCTGAGCTGGTGACAAGAGGTCCTTTATGGTGCTAAGCAGCTTATACTGAAGCTAGGTAGGAGTTATTGGAAAGATCCAACCTTTAATTGTGCTTCTGCAGTTCATTATGCCAGAGATCCGCTGTAGTTCTCCACCCACTTATATTGCAGTACTGGATCAATGAAAGTCTCTGACATTTCAAACTTTTCTTGTCAATATGTCTGTGGGAAAGGACATGGCACTCCCATTCAGACTGTGCTCACATGCAGTAAAATATGATTATCAGTTCCCAGTCTACTGTCTGTATCTTCTTAAGGATTCTGCTGATTTCTGCTTCCCCTAATCACATTCATGTGAGCAGTACAATAACTCCTTTCTCACTTTCCCTCCTGTAGACATTTCACAGCCAGCATTTCTTGTTTAATTTTATCTTATCCCATGGCTGTCTGTGTTTGTACTTTGGCTATACAGCCTCCTGCTATGGGGATGAATATCTACAAACTTTGGCTGTGAGCAGGGTTGTTACAAGTGTTCCAAGCTGCCTTTTCCATTTACAAGACATTTCTCCACATAACATCTTTAGTGCAAAGGTGCTTGAAGAAGAAGGGTTAGCTTTTCTACCCTGCTTTTCTAACCCATCTAAAGGGACTCAAAGCGGTTGACAAACTTTCTGCTCTTCTCCCCACAACAGACACCATGTGAGATAGGTGGGGCTGTGAGAGAACTGTGACTAGCCCAAGGCCACCCAGATGGCTTCATGGAGGAGGGTGGAATCAAACCCAATATTTCCAGATAAAAGTCCAACTCCCTAACCGCTAGACCAAACTGCATGTGAACCAATGGCATTTTGAAATGGAAGCATAAAGGGGCATTACACCAACTGCCAAATAAGGCATCAAGCACACATGGAATACCTATTAAATTATTTAAAATAGTAGCAGAGCAGTTGAAGTTTTAACAGCTTTCTGTCAACAAAGATGAAATAAATTCTGGGAACCAAAATACTGAAAAAATATTGATATACAGACATAAAAGGAAGAGAGAGATGATAGAGAGAGTTAGATTTATCAAATCATTGCACTAATTCCTTATGCAACCCCCCCCCCCCCAATATCTTGCAAAAAAAGAACGGAGGCTGCAGTGAACTAAGACCCTAACTATGCTAATGGCTTACCTTGCAATTTTAGGTTTATTTTAAAAAGACAATCTGCTTGTAATACACATTTAGGGAGGCCACACAGGAAGTAGCAAGAGTGCAGTCAGTGTGCTTGCCTGCCAGTCACATAGGAAAAGAATTCATACTGAATGCACTGAAAGTACATTCCATCTGTTGGAATCTACTTTCCCCAAAAATGCAGCAATTGATCCATACAAGATGTCAGTCAGGCACTATTTTCTCTGTTTTTTTTTCCTTAAAAAAAAAAGTTATGTTCTTAAGTACGTAAGTGTTATATAGAGACATGCAGAATCCTCTTAAGGACAAAATAAATGATCACATCCACTTAAGCATAAAAGTACTATATCCACTTAAGCGCTTAAGTACATACCGTATGTGATCTCACTGGACTTAAAAAAAAATGACTCTTTTATAAAACATGCCCTTTACATACTTGTCTAAAGCAAAAAACCAACAATCCAAAACAAAACAAAAAAACAAGCATTCAAGCAGAAAAAGAAAAAGTCTACTGTTTCTTCACCTTGAAGCCTGGTAACCCCCCAATTGCAGCAAGTGTTGGCCATACACTGGACGCCACTGGCAGGATTTCTGGGTCCCAGACTCATTGGCCTCTAGCAGCCATTTCTGTGGCTTCCCACCCCATTCATTCCCAAACAAGACTCTTGCCCTGAGGACTATTTTTTTTGTGGAAGGGATGGATAATCGGAGTATTTTCTGTTTGTGGAAGGGATGGATAACCAGAGTGTTGGGGACTCAGAGTGCTCTTTTTAAATTTCACCCCCAAAGCCTACCTCTTTTATCCTGTGTGATCACACCCTCATGAAGTAGGGCCACTGATCCTGATTATTTGATAGTACAGTCTTGCCCTTGTATCCGCTGATTCAGTAACCACAATTTCACTTAACCGTGGTTGACCAAACTGGCCTCCCCAACCTCCCCCACCCCAGGAAATCTTGAACCGTCTCCTTACCATAAATCTGCCACTTCCACCACTGCTAGTTGCACCATAGCACACCAGCAGGCAGGCAGCCGATGAACAGAGCTCCATCAACTGCTGCCACCACTAACTCTGCTGCCACTGCTAGCTCCACTGCCACCACTCCTAGCTTCACTGCTAGCCCACTGCTGCTAGGTCTGCCACCGCTAGCTAGCCACCACCACTAACTTGGTTGCCACTGCTGCTAGCTCCACTGCCACTGCCACTGCCACTGCTGCTACCACTGCCACCACCACCGCTGCTAGCTTGCTGCTGCTGCTAGCTCGCTGGCTCACAGCTGCTGATAACTGCCGCCGCCACTAATGGTGATAGCAGTGGCAGTGGTGGAGCTAGAGGCAGTGGAATTAGTGGCGGCAGCAGCAGCAAGCTAGCAGTGGCATTAAGTTGGCAGAAGCAGCAGGAGAATTAGCAGTGGTGAGTTACCAGCGGTGGCAGCAGTGGAAGTAATACTGGCAGAGCTAGTGGTGGCAGAGCTAGAGGTGGCAGCGGTGGAGGTAGTGGTAGTGGCAGTAGAGATAGCAGCAGCAGCAGAGATAGCAGCAGCAAGCTAGCGGCAGAGGTGAGCTGGTGGCAGCAGACCTAGTGGCAGCAGAGTTAGCAGTAGTGAGAGCTGGTAGTGATGGTGGAGCTAGTGGTGGCGGTGGCAGATTGAGTTTTGCTCATTGGCTGCATGCATGCCTGCCTGCCTGCCTTCCTCCCGGCATGCTATGGTGGAGCTAGTGGCATTGGCAGATTTAAGGTACGGAGATGATAAGTCAGCAATTCAAGCTTTGTAGATGGTGTTTGTGATTATTCACAGTTTCAGGTATCCACAGCAGAAGCCAAAATGTGTCCCCTGCAGATATGGAGTCAGATTGTGTTTGTAAGGCTTTGTCTGCTCACTCACTGTTGCATATCTTTGCTCTGCCTCCACAACAATAAAAGATGATGACACCAGAGAAGCAAACACACTCTACAGCTCCAAACACACATTCCAACTACAAAGAAAGCATTCAGTACTTAATACACATCAGCTGTGAATTTGCATGTTTATGTCTGATTACTATGCTCTGAAAACAGTTCTAATGTGCATTATCATTTGTGTATAGCCAGGCCCTAAGGCATGCTTCTCATAGCAGAGCAATGGGAAAAGCTCTGACAGTTCTTCCCATTGCTCTCTTTGCCTGCACTGTCTCAAGTTACCTTCTGATGTTACGTCTCATTTTGTAGTGTACAGGGAAATGACCAACTTCTCTGGCAATTTCCTATGCTCTTCAAAAACACCCAGGTGAACTAGGGAAAGTGGCCCCCACTGGATGCTCCCATTGCCAGGAGAAGCAGGTATGCAAACAGCATGCTGCCACTGTAGCAATGGTCAGCGAAGCCAGCAAAGATGTCTCCATGCACAATTTTTCCTTATGGTGCAGGTTCCACCACCTTGCAGAACCTGCCTCTGTGAAGCAAATACCAAATGAGCAGGCTAGCTTTAGGAAAGGCAGAAGAACACAAAAATCTGATAATCAATATAAGATGAAGAGTGGAGAGAGCACAAGAATATCAGAAAGAGTTTTACTTTTTTTCACTTGTGACAGCAAAGGTCTGGGCTGGATAAGTCATGCTGGAATCTATAACTTTGCAGAGGTAATGGGTGTCAAAATCTCTGAAGAACTGAATTTGGGAAGGCAAAATTATTCACAATATAAAATGAAATCAGACAAGAAGGCATATTGTCTCCATATCTGTTTAACCTCAGTATAGTACAGTACAGTTCAGCAAATATAAAAATGAAATAAGCTGGGATTCAATTTGGAAATAGAAATATTAACAATTTCAGGTATGCAGACCGCACCAGTCTGATAACCAAAAGTAAAGAAGCCTTAGAAGATTTCATTACGAAAAAGAAAATGGAAAGTGCAAAATCTGGATTGACACTAAATATTAGGAAAACCAAGGTAAAGTGGGCATGCATATTCAATAAATTCAGGTGCTGCTGAAGAAGTGAGGTTGGCAGGCAGTTTTGTTCTTTTTTATTCCAAAGGCCTTTTCGCACTACAGCCGGAATAACTGTAATGTACTTGGGCTAACTGACTTCTGGACGCTTCACCCATTAACGCACAGGTGGGCAGGAATGCGTTTACATGCCTTCCTGCCTGCCTGTGTGCGAATGCTCAAAGCATCCTGAAGTGAGTTAGCCGGGAAAGGCCGGCCAGGGGTGGGGGCGCCTCCTGCAAACCTGCCTGCCATTGGGTGGGAGCACCCAGGGGTGGGCAGCCCTGTCAGGCTGCTTCCCCAAGTTCCTGCCAGCTGTACAGGACCCGACTGAGTCCTGTACAGCTGGCACGAAGCCACCCGGACACCCACCTACCCCGGGGCCTGGGGCCCGGGGCCAGCTGCCTATGGGGTAGGGGCTGTGGGACCCCTTGGTGGACCAGAGTGCTGCTTGTCCAATCAGGAGTCATGGCATGCTCATGTGGTGCACACTCCCAGTGCCCTCGGCTCATTCCAAGCCGAGACAGCGATGAGGTATGTCTTGGGTGCGCACGTGGTGCATCCCTGGGCCCTGGGGTGCGGGGTCATATGTGGGGCATAGGCGCCTCGATGCAGGCACCTACACCACACAGAGGGTCATGATTGGGCAGGGGGAAGCCTTGGTTGACCGGAACCACGCGGTCCAGTCCATCAAGGGGTCCCACAGTCCCTCGCCCATAGGCAGCTGCATATCGGCCTCCTCCCACCCTGGAAAGGGGTGAAAGGAAGCTGATCTCAGTGACCAAGGCTCCCCCCACCCAATCGCGACCCAATGGGACTGCAGGAGCCGGGAGGGAGCCACCTCCCCCCGCGTGAGGCCGTCACTCACCTTGCTGGGCAAGGGTTCCCATTGCGCAGGCACGCGCACTCCTGGTAGACAGGGCCTGTGGGTCCCCTCTGCCGTCTACCGGAGTCGGCGTGCCTGCATGATGGGAATCCTGGCCTGGCAAGGTGAGTGATCAATGCAGGCCCCTGTCACCTGTTCAGCTGATTTTTGGGTAATGGTGGGAGGGGGGCATGCCCATGGCTGTCAGGGTGGGAAGCATGTGTGAATGCTTCCCTCCCCAGATGGCTGGGGATGCTTCGAACATGCAGGGATGGATATAGAGCACTTTTAAGTGCTCTATATCTGGTACGCACGGAAGGCACTCAGGAACAGGCTGGGAGGCAAACCCAGCCCTGGCAGTGCGTATGCCGCATTCCTGCATTTTTTCCACGCATTCCAAAAACCCCAGTGCGAAAAGGCTTCTTAACTGAAAAAGAGGAGAATACTTGTAGAGGAGAAGGTGATCTCCAGTTTTAGCAATATGATGAAGTTTAAGGACATTTCATTAAGAAAACTATTCCAAATCATTTTTCTTGGTAATGTATGACTATGAAAGCTAGACATTGAGAAAGAGTGAAAGATGTATCCAAATTCTGGATCTGGGGAAGGTAACTTTGAAAATCTGTAAGAAGATCCAGATGTTCAATTCTGGAATTAAAAAAAAAATGACTGCTACCTTGAGCTGATTACCAACAGGCAAGCTGAGTATAAACACTAGGCATTTCCGCACTGCAACGCGTTCCAAACGGAACGCGTTCAGGCGGAAAGCTTAAGACAGCTCCGGGCGCTTTCCCCGTTCACACACAGACGCGCCAGAACGCGTGTAAACGCGTTCCGGAGCGTCTGTGTGCGAATGCTCAAAGCGCCGGGAGCTGTCTTAGCCGGCAAATGCCGGCCAGGGGCGCGGAGACAGCCGCGGAGGCAGATCGACAATCAGCTGATTGTCAAATAGCTGATTGTCGAAGCCGCGCCGGCGTCGGAGGCGAGCCCGCAGCTGTTCGGGAGACAGAAGCAGGCGCGAACGCTTCTCCTCCCGAACGCCTGCGGGCGGCTCGTCCGCGTTGGAACGCATGTAGAGCACTTTAAAGTGCTCTACATTTCGAACGCGGAAAAGACAGCTGCGGACACGTCGGAGCGCAAGCCGCGCTCGGGCAATGCGGATGACGTGTCCGCAGCTGTCTTTTTCGCGTTCCATTCAGCCCCGTGCGAAAACGTCTACTGACTTGTGAAAGAAAAGGCAGGGCAAATCCACCCCCCTCCTGATGTTATGGCTGAAGTTGAGCATGGATTTTGAACCCCCCTATACAATTTTAGGCTACATGTTTGGAAAACCTCATACTTCCCAAAGAATGCCCATGATTTTTCTGTTACTGTTCCTTTTTCATCTGTTAAACTGTCTCTAATTTCCTTCATGCTTCTATCACGTCTCAATACTATTTGGAAACCTCATCCCATAAAAGAAGAAGAAGAAAAGAAGAAGAAGATTGATTGTTAGATCAAAGATTCTCAAAATACTAATTTGGAAACACATGCCATCTAAGAGTGTTGCTACACTAAAGCCTCGCCTTGTGTTTCAAAACAGAATCCTCTATAATGAAGTTAAATTTCACTTCAGGGTAGAACATACATAAAAGATGCAATGCCTTTCAAGTGAATTAGTTTTCCAAAAACACATAAAAGAAGTTGCAAACAAATGTGGATCATAGAGCTCTGGCCAAGCCCTCCCCTGTTCAAACTCCATTCTGATATTGTTAATGATAGGTCCATGCAACCTACAAAGTAATTATACGAAGGGTTGTGTTGAGACAGTGTAAAGTCATAGGTAGAAAGTACAAATATGCAGGCATTTTGTGTGTGTGTTCGGTTCAAACTGAATGCGAGAAAATTTGCATTAGTTTGAATAGAGCCCCTTCATATGTGGTAGGATTTGAATTTGAAACAAATGTTTGATATGAATCTGATTTGAATCCCTGCTGCTGGTTAATCCCTTACCAATCTCCTATAAATTTGCTCTGAATTAGGGATGTGCATTAATATTCATAACATTCAAAATTCATAGAAATTTGGCCAAATTTGGATGTTTGAATTTGAATTGAGTGTTGGCACATTTGAAGATTGACATTCAAATTAAGAAGAAATGTTTTGATGCATTCGTATGAAGCTTTGTATGGGATTCATATGAGATTCGTAAGGAATTCATATGCTATTCGTATGCGTTTATATGGGATTCATATGGGATTAAACATTCATATCAAATACAGATCCTACCACATTCAAAGGGGACCTATTCAACTGAATATTAATTTTCTTGCATTCGATTTAACCATTTGTGCATATCCCTACTCTGAATGCATCAAATCTGCTCTGAATCCACTTGGAATTTGCTCTGAATCCATTTAAAATCTGTGCTGAATCCGCTTTGAGTCCACTCTGGATCAACTGCAGATGTGACTGGTTAGGCACTTTTCCTGCCTCCTCAAGTTCACAATTGTAATCAATAGTTGATTCTACAACATACAATTTGAATTTGAATGTCTGAATTCAAATGAATTTGTATGACTTCCAATTGTGAAGAATATTTGTGCATATCCCTAGTAGAATGGAGATGACATAGAAGAGTCAAACAATGTAAAAGTGACAGAGTTGGAGAAAGTGCTAAGACAGGGACCCCATTTTTGTGAGGCACTGACCAATGGGTCACTCTCACCACATATTCACTTTAAACCTTCTTCAGTCTATCTCCAGTTCTGACTGCTCATACCTTTTTTGTTTCTCTTTTGTTTGTGGACTTTCCTGAATGGAAAGGATGGAAGGATGGAAAGTCCACACATAAAAGGAATAGAAATTAAAAGATGTGAGACCCTGAGATGGACTGAAGTAGGTTTAAAGTGAAGGTATGACATGCCCATAGTAATATAGGTATGCCTGTATGCTGAGCATCCCTTTTTAGACAATATGGAAAGCACCCGTGGGGCATATAAGGAGATCAGAATCCTTGGTAAAGGAAGGTATTCAGAAGTTAGAGAAAGAGCAATACTGTTGGTTCTCCCCCCCCATATATTTTCTTTATTAAAAGGTTTTCTTTAACAACCCATAACAAATACATTAATATCCAACAATATTCTTCTTTCTTTTCTTGTTGTTCTTTTAGTGACTTCCATTTCCGTCTGTCCAACGTCTTGTCTGTTTTCTGTTCTTCGTCTACTCCTTGTAGTTTCTAATTGTTAGCCAGCTGACTCCCCTTTCCCACAGAACTAGTCTTATTTTCACAGCATGTTTTTGAAAAACTGTCCCTCTTTTCAAATCTTATCTATACTTTTATCTGATACATTCCTCCAGATAATAAAGAGAAAATTAAAAAAAAATCCATTTCAGCTTTTATAATCCTATAATATTGACATTTACTAATCTATTTTCTGCCATTCTTAACCAATTGTATTCCTTTTATTCCCCTTTGCTCTATTAATAAACTTATAATCTCAAAATATTAATGCTTGCTCCCTAACTCTTAACAGACTGTGTTTTTAATATTTAGCATTTCTTCTCTTAATGTACTACAACCTTATAGCATTTCTGCCCCTGATAATTTTTCTTAGAATCATCTAATTCCCTCCCCAGCATTTCATAGTCAAACTGTTTGTCTTATTTATTTCTTTGCTTATCTTTTTACTGAAAACAACAACAATTAAGTATCGTAATCCAATATTATTCTTTCTTAAGCTGTGACATTTTCTAAACCACTACTACCTCATACAATTTCAAAATATTTCTTCACTTTTGTTAATGTACTTATGAACTCATAGGCATTCCACCCCTGCTAAGATTCAATACTGCTTCATCATTTTACCCTGACAATCTACCTTCTTAAATTAATCTTCTCAAATGTCCCAATGTCTAAGTAATGGCTTCTATAAAATTCTACCTCCTCTGCACCAAGGGAGGGGGAGTTCCAGTTGCATCCATTCCAGGGCTTCCTTCCATTGTTCCATAATGGCTGCAATAAAATTCCAGCTTCTCCTCCAAAGAACTGTTGGCCCATCCAGCTGCAACCACCTCCTTCCAGGGTCGTCTTCCTTCCTCCTCTTCTCCTGGACTTGCAGGGCCCACTTTCCTAGGAATTTCATTTAGCTATTCATTTTCTTGGCATAGTGGTGGGGCTACTTATGGGCATGCCTCTTTCCTGAGCTATGAGTGAGTGTAGGACTTTTCTTGTTTTTCTTTAACCTCTTTTTTGGCTTTAATCATTCGGATGCAATCATCAATCTTCTTTTCCAATTTTAACAAGCATTGCATTATTCTAAACTTTTGCTGCATTTTTTCCACTTTAAAGTGAACTCTTTATGATGACCCTTAAAGCCACCTTGCGGTCTCCCTTAGCAAATGTTGACTGTCACTCTATATTTTCAGTCTATAGTCTTTTCCTGTTTCTTCTATAGATCCCTCTGATAAGGTTTGTTTCAAAATATTTTATATTAACTTGCCCAGTTCATTAAAAAAACTTGTACAAACAGATTCCAAATACCTTTTTTCCCTTCCTTTCCTTTTCTTATGATTTTGTTTTCTTGCCCTGATTTTCTCTTGGCTGCTAGCCATGCCACCAGAGTAATTTAGTTTGTCTTAACATGTTTTTCAAACTTTAGGTTGATCTTATTAATTGTAGAATTTAATGTGGAAGGCCAGCTTTTGTGTAGGCCTCAACCATGTGGGATTGATGATTTAGTTCCTTTCTCTATCCGATCAGAGCAACTTCCTCTGTTGGTGTTGGGCTGTGAAAAACAGCTCATAGAAAGAATTCCCTTAGTCCCCCTGTCTCTCAGAGAGATAAATCAGCCGAAGAATGTTGACGAGTTACATTTTTCACTGTTATTTACTGTATGATTCGCTTAGCACTGCGAGTCACCGTCTCCTCAAACTGGAAGCCAGCTGTTGGTTCAAGCCATCACGCACCCATTTGTCCTGCTGGCCACTCCCACATATTAGCATAGAAGTGGTTTATCTTTGTTTAACCTCATACATCAGTCAAACAGGTCTTTATGCACTTATTGGGATGGCCTCACACACTCTGACATGATCTATATGCACGCTGTGGCATTGCCTCTGTCCCAAAAGGGTCAGGACCAGGTCTTCAGTTATTTCCAACTTCTCTACACTAAAATATTAATGAACTCAAATTTACCTTGGACTTTAACCTCCATCCAGAAGAAGCTTCCTATCCCTTTTGCCTCCAATAAGCTTCATTCTCTAATTTTTACAACAGAACTCTCTATATCAAACAACTTAGGCTATGGTCCCACTTTCACTTTAATCCTTCTTCAAGCTTGTGGAAAAGTTTTCCTCAAACGCTTGAGGATATACCATAGCTTCTGCTTAATCTTTTGCTTTCTGTTATCAGCAGTGAATGGAGGAATGTCTTATGAGCAACCAGAGGCCTATTTGCACGAGGGCCTCTCGAACACATCCAGGATGCCCTGGGACGGAGCATTCACCCTACTGGGCTGGCGGTTCCATTCAGAACTGCTCCAGTCCATCCCTACATGAGTTCTGGGTGTAGAGCAGGAAATTGTGCTCTATGTCCATTCCCCAGGAGCATGGTGCATGCTCCTGGCTGCCCCGGGTAATAGAGAACAACCAAAAATTCCAAAAGAAGCCCAAACAAACACACCAAAAGTGACCAAACAAACAATTGGGTTCTATACCAAAAGAAAAAAAAATTGTAATATTTACTAAAAGGGTTACAATGACCCTACTGATAATGCAAATAATAAATGAACTAAATCAAATAATACAATATAAAGCACCAAAATTAAAAAACTCACTGTAAGAAAAACAATTGTGGAATTATTTGCATTATCAGCGGGGTCATTGTAACCCTTTTAGTAAATATTACAAATATTTTTTCTTTTGGTATAGAACCCAATTGTTTGTTTGGTCACTGGGTAATAGAGACCCAGGACAGCGAGGAGGTAAGACCTGCATGCATGTGGGTATGTCCCCAGGCCCTGGGGTAGGGGGTGGGGGTGCCAGGGCACCGCTGCAGGACTTAGCCATCTCAGCTGAGGTGGCTTGACCCCGCAGAGGCTTGCGATCTGTTGCAGTGGGCTAGGGGATGTGGGACCTCAGTAAACTGGACCCACGTGGGTCCGGTCTATCATCGACAGCCGTCCCCGGGCCCCGGGGTGGGTGGGTGCCCAGGTGGCAGGCCTGGGGGAGACATCCCTGTCCAGCTTTTCCTGGCTAGGGCAGTTTGGGACGGTTTCCTCTTTCACACATAGGTAGGCAGGAACGTGTGTCATGTTCTTGCCTGCCTATGTGTGAACAGGGAAACCATCCCAAACTGTCTTAGCCAAAGTGCATTATAGCCATTCTGGCTGTAATGTGAAAAGGCCTCTGGTCTTTAATGCTGATTTGCAACTACATGCTACTACCTCTAAGCAAGACTTTTGAGCTTTTTTTTTTTTTTTAACAATGTGCGTGGATACTCCCTGAGTCACTGAATAGTATTGTGGTATTGGCAATATGTTTTGTTAAGAGTTCTTGTAAACACCAGGTGGGATGGAGGAAGTCCAGCTTGTAAACACCAGGTGGAATGAGAAGACAAAAGAAGGGTTTTTTTTAGTGAATGAATGAACTTTATTGATTAGTCATATGACTGTATCAGGCTTATAAAAGATAAAATATTATAAAGCATACAAGGATAAAAACAAAAATAAAACAGAGATAATATCATTATTTATCCCCATCACCCTTCCAAGACACTCCATTCAAGTCAATGAATAATTTTCAAAACTGGCAGCCTTAACAATAAACAAAGCTACCCTATATGTCCCCTGGATGTTTTCTCCCTGCAGAAGTTAAGTCAATTTATATACTGCATTCCAATGGAACACATTTTGTAAAAGGGGTCCAAACAATTTGTTCTTACTGAAGAATACAAGAGACAGATTAAAAATCTTCAACACACAGTCTTTCATCATGAGGTGCTGGATGGTATCTCCTATACTTCACCATGGAGTCAATAAGTTCCAAATATGCATAAGTAAATTGTTGCCTTAACTCAGTGATGGCGAACCTTTTGAGCTCGGTGTGTCAAAATTCACAAGAAAACCTAGCTTAACTCGGGTGCTGTGTCACATCTAGAAATATCCATAATTTTGTGATATTTGTAGCTCTAGTAAAAAAGTTATATTTTTGATATATGTATTTTATTAAAAGCAAAAACAAATAATTCTTTACATTAGTGAATTTTGTTGCTGAATCTTCAGCTGAAAGTTGGTATTTCGTACACTTCAAGAACAAGCAAGCACTACACGCCCAAGTGCCAGGGCGACCGTGTGGGTCACCCAAAAGGGCTTGGCGTATCACTTGTGACACGCGTGTCATAGGTTGGTCATCACCGCCTTAACTGCTGGGGTATTTTGGAAAGGGTTTTTTATTTATTTTTATTTTTTAGCAATGTGTTGCTGGGTTAGAAAAGAAGAAAAAGAAAAAGAATGGAGAATGGCTTTTGACTTCATGCTCTGTAAACAGATGTGGCAACCCCTATTTTATTTCATTTTGCCTGCCCCAAAGTGTGAGGTACACCCTGTAATTCTCTCAGCATTGCATTGGGATTGCCAGGTGTACCCCATGGCAGTCCCAATTCAGTGCCATTCATAATGTACAAAAAATGGGCTGCCAGGCTGTCATGGGAAATTCAGAAATGATGTTATGTTTCCTGTGACAGCCCTGTGTCCCTAGGTCTGGTGAGGTGCATATGAATTTGCCTCTCTGGGAACTCTGAAGAGCCAACACATGTGCAAAAGACAACAAGACACACGCGCATGAAAAGAAAGGTGGTGGGTGGGTGACTGGCTCCTGGAAGTTCCCAGCGAGGCAACATCATGTGCGTCTTGCTAGACATGCAGACAAGCAAATCTATGCTGGGGTTTGCTACCTGCACCTTGTAGGATGCATCTTTTTTTTTTTAAAAAAAAAATATCCAGAGCTGCTGTATCTTTAAAAATTGTGATAGAAGAGTGGTAGAAGAGGAAGTTTCCAAGCATAGCTTGTGATGAAATCAACACCTGCTGAAATTTCCTCTTCTGTACAGCTATTTAAGCATTAAGGAGCCATGCCCTTTTTCTCATATGGCAACTCTGCTTGCATATTTCCTTAAACCATGCAGCTAGTCACTGCTAAAAACAGTATTCTGTAGCTAGGTGGGCCTTTGGCTTTATCCAGGAAGGCATTCTTGTACAGATTGCTTTTATATTTCTAACTACCACTTGCTTGTTAATTGGGAGGAAAATGCTATTGCCCTCTATTTTTCATATAAATAGTCTTCCTGAACTTTTCCCCCTTCCTCAACCACTTCACATTTGGTTACTGAAAGAAAAATGATGTATAAAATATAGTTACCCCCCTAAAACACTTTTCAGCCTTCTAAACTGTAGCTTTTTTTCAAACTGCCTGCTTTAAAGTGCAGCAGTTCTACCAGCTTGCTGTTCCAATTCAAGCTGTGCTTTTCTGATGGACTCACCCAGCAAGGGAGCTTTCCAAGTTGGAAGAGAATGAAAGTTTGGTTTTTTTTTTTTTTTGGAACTGAAGGCAAACTTTCTTTTTTTCACTTTTAGAGTAAAAGGAGCAATTAGCTCTGGCCTTTGATGCAGATAGCCTTTTTTAACCTGTCACCAGAAAGAAAGTGGGAGATGAAGCAGAAGTTTATTTCTTGTCGTCACATAGGAGTTATTGAAAAGAAAACAACGGAAGTAAAATTCCGGACCATGAACTGCAGAAGAGTTCTGAGGCCGGGAGAGGCTTCCAGTTGAAACCCCCTCTTACTGGCCACCAGTTCTGGTAGGATCTTGAATTCTGGGCCCAGAGCCCTACAGCAAGTGAAAGCTTGTAGCACAACAGCTGAGCTTTCTGAAATGTCTGCAGCAGCAAATGGCAGGGAGGTGCACGGATATTCGTACTGTTATTCTTACAAATTTGCATGAATTTGGACATTTTTAAATGAAATGAATGTCCGGACATGAATACAAATGTTTCAGACATTCAAATGAATAGTTTGGATATTTGTTTAATGGTACAGAGACGTACACATCTCGTGTGTATCCATACACACCCCATACGTATCTGTACACATGCTTATGGAATGAATACGGGATGAATACAGGATACTACAGGATGCATACGGATGCATACAGATATGTACAGGATGCGTAGGGATGTGTATCATCAAATACGCATCCATACGTATTAAGTATTTAAATGAATACACACATATCAAATTGATTGTCTGAACATTAGTAATTGCACATTTGTATGAATACAGACATTGTGAATCGAATGCTGAAAATCACATTCGTCCACATCCTTAGCAAACAATGATAGAATCCAACAAAATAATAGTGAGGACTCACCAGGCAGATGTTGGCACAGATGTTCCCACTGACTCCTCCAAGAGTCCCAGTTTGGATTTCTGTGAGGAAACGATTTATAGGCTGAAAAAAGTTTGCAATGAAGAAGAGATATAACCTAATTCAGAAAATATTTGAAGGACAGTGTCATCTGATGGATCTTCCTTTCTCCTTTGTTGCTTCAGATGGTAAGACACAGATTATTTGAGTGAACGTACAATTTCACAAGGTATTTACTGATCTTTAGGTGTAAACTGAAGGGCTTTTTACCCAGACCTTTCCAGGATGAATATTTGTTTGTTTTCCCCATTCTTGTTTTTAATTATATTGTTATATAATTATTATGATTTTATCTGTTTTTATACTTTGTACAACACTTCAAAATTATATTTTAAAAGGAAGAAATATAGAAATATTTTATATAAATAAAATTTAAAAAAATAAGGTATCACAGAAAAAGAAATCCTTCTTCAAGGAAAGCTTTATATTCGGAGACTAGAAGACTACAGTGCTGCATTGTAGGTTCTGCTGTTAGGCAGAACCTATGTAAGCACACAGGAGAATTCAGTGAGGCCAGGAACTGGAGAAAATGCACAGGAAGAAAATTAATGCATTCTTGCAATAAAAAACATTAACAAAAGATAGTTAGCAAAGGATTTTATTACATCTCTGCTGGAGCAGAGAGGCTTAGCTTGAGACTATTCTATTCCGAAACAAAAAGCAAACAGAGTAGACTAAGAACTCAATCTGAGTAAACAATGTAAGCAAAGGATTCCTCATTTGCACTGAACCCGCAGTTTCACTGACCGTTTCATCCTTTACAGTTTCCTCCATTATGGTTGTCTGTAAACTGAATTCTGGGAAAACAGCTGACAGTAACCTACTGGATGCTTCTGGTAACTTCTAGAAGATTATCAATCAGAAATCACTGATTCCAATTCCACCTCCGTAATGACTTAACTAGATGACCTTTGAGGTCCCTGTAGTTCTGTGCAATATAATTTGAGACATTACATTATCCACTCCAGGGAGCCAGTATGGCATAATATATCATCTGCCAGACTCAGAACAGGAGAAGCCCTGCAATTTGAAAATGAGAAAAACAATACATTGGGAGCTGATTGTACTTAGTTTATTAGGGTCTGTAGAGCTGGTGTCAACGTTGTGTGTTTACAAAGAAGACCATGGATATGGTCTGTCTGTCTAACAGTCTTAAAATAAAGATGATCTAAATGAAATTTGACCTCCATGTGTGATTTTGCTGGGTGAGGAATCTGAGCTATACACTTGGGAAACCGATGTAAAATTTAGCCTGTGGGAGTTGAGAAAAAAAGACAATGTGTGTCATTACCCTTTCTAGGACTGTAATTAAAAAGAGCTAAGATACTCAATGTAGATAAAGCTATTCTCTCCAGAAATCAATACTGCTAGCTTTAGCAAGCAGATTTTACTAAACCCCAGTGAGAGTTTTACCTCCTCTTTTGTTCACTCCATTCATGTTTCACCACAAAAATGTTATGGCTTTTTTCAATTGCACAGCCTCCTTTAGATCCAATCAAACAATTTTACAGTTCCTTTGGTAGAGATGTGCATGAACTAAAATTGTGACAAGTGTATGGACCACATCTATAAGGTGTTAGCCAGATGTACTCAACATGGGCCTCATTCTATGTCAGATTACAACCTGGCTTTGTCAAGAGGTTTAAAGCTTTCTTTTGAGAGCAAAAGCAGAAAGTGTGAGAAAAAAAAAAGAAAATTGGAAATGTGGTGAAGGAGCTATAAATTGTGCCAAATTCTCATTTCCTGGCAAGGTAAGTTTGGCCATGATGTTTTGCCAAGTCAGAGGAGTTCCATGAGCAGGCATTTCCTTTCTTTGAATGCCTCCTCATGTGATTTACACTTCCAAAGGAATGGATTTGGGTGCCTCTAGGAAGATCTGTGTGGGTACCCCTTCTTGAAAACAAGGCAAAATCAGCCCCTATCAGTGTCCCATTGGGTCACTTACATATTTTTCCTCTAGCATAGGAAGCCACAAGGTGATTTGACGTAAGTGGTAGAGGCTTCAATTAGAAACAGTTGCACATGGCGTCTTGGGGTTTGTCACATGGTGGGATGATTTTCTTCCTGCTGGATTCTTATATAGCCTTCATCTTTGTCTAATTCTTTTACTATCTGCATGAAATGAGTCTTGAGTTATTTCCTGGTCACATCTTTCTTGCTCTGCTGATCTCAAAGCCCTTTTTTATTTCTTTCACCAATGGTATCTTTCCATCTCTATTGTTTCCCTCACAGTCTATTTCTCCATTCTGTTTCTCTTATCAGCCACCTTTTAGCTTTTCACCTTGCATTGCCACTGTATTGTCCAGCCTTTCTGCCAGCAGTTTGGGTCCTGACAGCCCTCCTACTAGGTTTTAATACCTGGTCCACCAAGCCCTCCATGGGGCAGCCAGAAAGGCTAATGGAGAGGAGAGAAAACTCACCAGTCCTAACCCCTAAATGATTATCCTTGAAGGGGTGAAGGAAAGAAAGAAAAAAATCCCATCCCTGTACTAGAATATTAGTTGTCTACAGTTCACCTCTCATTTTTTTCACATGAGTTTAGGTTCATTCACACCTGAATACCATGTAGAAACAGCACAGATCTATACAAAATTCCAGGAGTGGCTGTAGTTCAGTGGTAGAGCAAACTTTTCACAATTGCAACAAATGCCTGAAAATTTGTTTCATCAACTTGTTTGTTCAAACTTTTTCGTTTCTGGTCAAGCATATTTATGGGCTTTCTTGCCACTGGAAACACCTATTTTCATCAGTAAAATACTGGAAAACTGCAAAGGTTCAATTGAATTCTTGTATTCACAAGCCAGGAACACTGTTAGTTTTGTTCAAAACTCCAGACATTCAAATGTACCTGTTCTGTGTTGCTGGGAATTTCATGGGGATGCCCGAAATGCATTCCCAGTCCCGTGCCCAGCCCAAGCATGCCCAAACAGTGCCCACAGTGTGCCAGATGGCCAGCATGGGGACGCAGCCATAGAGAACCAGGCTGATGAGGCCCAGGGGCAGCAGCCACTTCAACATCAATAACAATGCAATTTCCACTTCTGATGCTGATGCCAAGAAAACCCTAAACCACAAGATGGCAAAGAGACTAAGGTGGGCTGATCCACCAGCTGAGAACATGTCTGCTCATGAGGCTGAGTAGGGCAGGGCTGAGGAGAAGCCGGCCTACCATCTCTGCCATCATTCAGTTTAGTCATCCATGAAGAGAGAAAAATTTGAAATAAAGAGAATATGAAAATTCCAGCAATAAGACATGAACTGAAGAATTGGAAATGAAGACCTTAAGTACCTGCTTTTTGCTGTTGGCTAGATAACAAACTATCTTCATTACCTATGCACCATGGGGTTTTTCTTATTTTTACCTAAAGTAGTCTCCTTTTGGGAATGACAAACATGTTTTTAAAGACCTGTTTTTTTTCTCAATACACCTTTAAAGGTTTTATATTGTTTCATATCTGGTCAAGTTAAGATCTTTAAGAACCTCATTTTAATTTGTATGTAATATTATTATCATTAAGAGTGTCCCTGTCCCCCCCTTTTGTCTCTTGTCTCTTTCGAATGTAAACCTCAGGGCAGGGGGACCTGTCTAAGACTAATATAATATTGGAACCCACCCTGAGACCTCTGGGTATAGGGTGGGAAAGAAATATAAATAAATAAATAAATAAATAAATAAATAAATAAATAAATAAATAAATAAATAAATGTCCACACTCACCAGAATTTCACTAATTGTTGATTAGGTGTGGAGCAAGATTTCATGCTCCACACCTTAACCAACATTTATCAAAAGCTTACCTGAAGTGTCCAGCAGTGTGAACATTCACTCTGCATCCAGTTCCCTGCGTTTGGTGGGTGGGAAATGAAGCATCCGTGCAGGCACAGCAGTCGTGTCAGATGTGATTGATCGCTCACCCATGCCGTAATCAGAACTCCAATCCCTAGGAGTGGCGATCAATCATAGAATTGTGAATGGGGCATTTGACCATGGGTTAGCCTGTACTTGAACATGCCCCTCTCACAGTGGCATCCGAGCAGCCAATCACAGAGGTGAGGAAGTGGAACTTTGTGGAAGTGGAGGCATCAGTGTGGGCTGGTAAACTGGAGGACCATTCACATTTCTGACCAGTTATGGATACTTTGGGGAAGCTTACCTCCTGGCAAATGCAAATGGCCCACCTCTACCTGAAGTTAACCAGCCTTAGTTCACAGCAGCCTAATCAGATAAGTGCGAAAAGGCTTTGTAACTCTTTCTGGGAGTCTTTGTGAGCATGGGAGACAGCACTTCAGTGTTCAGACCTTAAACTATAAACAAAGAGGTTCTCAAGTACCCAGTTAGAAGAACAATCACAACAGTAACAACTGACTGCAATTTGAGTAACACATCTATTTTCCTTACCAGTGTGGCATTTCATTAGAGTAGGTCTTGAAAACAACATATTTCCTGCTCCATAAGCACCATAGAGTTTACACTCATCTCTTCCAAGTCAGCAGCTTGTCCAAATAACCAGCCGTGTCAGGGAACACATACTTAACAGTAATGGAGTTTGTTCATAAAAATTGGCTCTGTGAAGTCCTCCTCTTTCCTCTTTCTGAAGCCTAAAAGTACTGAGTGGAAACATACTGCACCCTTGTTGTAATGTGGATTGAGGATTGCTGATGAATATGAGCAGGTTAACAGCAAACATCAAAGCCTTGCCAGATTAAAGTCAAAGGCAGATGAGATTTTCAAGCACTTGTGTAAACAAAAAACAAACAAAACAAAACAAAGGTTGAAATCCTCAATTATTTTTCAAAGCTTTTTAAATATAAGCCTCAGTAGGCTTAAATGAACACAGGAATAAACATGTCCTTGCCCTGTGTTAACCACAGTCTATATGGATTCCCTTCATGTAGCTCAATCAAGGACGAGATGCAAAGAAGGGGAGATAAGTGAGCCAGCCTGCCTTATAGGATAAAATGGTTTGAGTGGGAGAAGGCTTAATGAATGAAAAGCAGGAAGAGATCGTCGCTAAGTGACCAATATGCCGAGTGGTGGGCAAACTCTCCAGATCCCAACTTGTAATTAATCTTTAAAAAATGGATTAATGGAAGGCATCCTCCAAATGTTTCAATTTAATCCTCTTCTTTTTTTTTTAAAGTGAAGAACAACACCCAGATCAATTATGAATCTGTTAAATTGTTGATGCCTGAATTAACACTGCTCTGCTTGCTTTACTGTAAGATGAACTTGCTATTCGCATTATACTGCCTGTGGATTGAAAGGGAATTTGCGTGTGAGCAAAGGTTTGTGCATGGACATTTGTGCACCCTTATAGGATGGGAAAAAAAATAAAGTGTCTTTTAGGGCAAAAGGTAAAACATAACGTATAAACTAGGTATGGTTGGTATTTGTGTAGATGGCCGAGGGCTTGGTGTCAACGTTCTTTGTTTGCTAGAGGTTGACAGTATGCCACCTTAGGAATCTTTTTTACTGCATAGTCTTTATTATTTTTGTCAGGAATAGTCAATTGGCCACTAATGAGTCAAGTTTGCCTCCCTAGAGCAATTTTGCCTGGCCCCTGGGAGCCCTTCTGGATTTTAATCACAGTATGTCACAATGCTTTCCCATTGTTTCCAGTAGTGCCTTGAAGTTATAAGAGGATATTCTCCACTGCACTGTTTCATGTACCTTCTTAATTTTTGTACATGCAACTGCTGACCAGCAAATCCGCACTGCCTGGGTGCAGCCCCAAAAGAAAGCTCAGTAACTTCTAGCTAGCAGATAACATCATGGAAGCAGCTAGAATGAGAGAGAACAGCAGCCCATCGATTTAACTTAAATCCAGTTCCATGGAGGGCTGATTTAATAAATGTCTAATGTATTTGTGACTAGGAACCTGTGCCCCAGTGAGTCTTTTCGCAGCATGGCAAATATGCCCCAAAGAATCACACCTGAGTAACAAATACAAGTGGCACAGCTGAAGTGCTTCAGAGGAGCAGTGCTTAACATGGCAAGAATAATTAGAAATGTGAGAGTTTGCTAGCTAAAATCAGAGGCCCATTCTGTACTGTGCCTTATTCTAGCTCAGAGGTTCTTGACCTTTTTTGTTCCACAGACCCCTTTGCCAGTCAGATAAAAAACACAGAACCCTTCTCAAAATGTAGTATCCATGAAAGCCATGGACGCCTTCTCAGAATGTAGAGGCAGATCATTTTATGACACTCACCATTGACACTTCAAGCTCACAGGTCCCCTGAAATCTTTCCCTGGACCATAGCTCCAAACCCTGGCATGAAATTTGGAGTCAGTGCGGGGCTAAAGCAGAACAGGCCACCCCAATGTAGATTACCTTGTGCTGGCCTGAAACAATCTGTTGTAGCTTGGGGTAAGTTGCTTGTTCTGGACTGGAGCACCTCGTTCTGGTCTGGAATATTGAAAGTAAATCTGAATACAGCATTAATGTTATAGATCAACAATAATGAATTGTAATGGTTTTTTCAACAGAAATGTGGGAGGGAGGGAGGAAAAGTCATATTGTTAGCTTGAAGACATACCAAATAGAAAATGGTCTGATACAAGGAAGCACAACATAATTTCTCAGTCACAGATGTGGGGCTTCTTTAAGAATATTCCTCAGACATCTGTCTTTTTTTTTTATGTATGTGCAATTGTGGAGTGATGGACATTTTGTGGAGAATGTCAACTGAAATGAAAAATATTCATGCTGGATGGAAATGAATCCTATTCAAGAAGCATTGTTTTATGGTTCTTCCTCCAGGTCTAAAATGCTACTACATCATTCTTACTTATTAGGTGCCATAAAATTTTGTGGGGAACAGAAGTTTTTTTGCTTCTTAAAAATTCTCAGATTCAACCGCAAAGTATGATTAAAGCCAGTAGCTTTCAAAAAGCAACGTTAGACAGACCCTGAGAGGATTTAAACTTATAGCCAGAGGCTAGTGCTAAGTCTAGAGATGGACTCCAGTCCTCTGGAAATGATATGCAACAATAGCTTGCAGAATCTTTCTGAACATGCCCAGCAGAAAGTGAAATGCAGTAGCTATTCTCTGTTACTTATCTCAATGGCACAGTCAGAAATCCTTGCTTATTCCCATAAGATCATGGCCTTTCTGCACTTGCTAGTAGTGCAGAACAAGAAGGGGTCTATTGACCTCCCTCTTGCGTGCTAATGCTATTTAAAGAAGGCCCTGACTCCTCCTAGTATGCTCTGTCCACAAGGGCAAGGGCACCCAAAATGGCACCCTGGTTTGATCCACTAGGGGAGGAGTATACTGGACCATGGAGGTATGCAAATGGCACCCCTCTGTCATCCGGCATACCATGGGGATCTATTTTTGTGGTGCAACAAGGTTTAGCTTACTCTAGAAGTTTTGAAGGGCTAGGAAGATTCATTCCTGGCCTTTGGAGCATTCAGAGGGCCACCATGATGCCTTCGAAGCTGGTATGAGCTCTGGACCAAGCACAGGGGCTGGGGTGGAAAAGGCTGCCCCAATGCAGATGGCCTTGTCCCATGGACAGATTAGGCTATTCCCTTCAGATCTCCCATTAGGGAGCTGTCAGACCAAATTTCCAAGTTTTACGCAATTTTGTTGCATTTGGAGGGCTTTAGTCACTGCATTTCCTACCCTGCTGAAAAGAACAAAAGCTGAACATGTGCCACGCAGGGAGATGGGAGGCAGACAAAGGCTGGATTTTGTGCTTGTGTAAAGATAAAGGCATACATCTTTTTATCTTGAAGATTTTATTAGCCATACTCATAAACATACACATACACAAGTTCCTTCGTACCTTTATATATACAAGAAACAAGAGAAAAAAAGAATACCCCCTCCCTGGCAGACTCATACAAGGAGTACTAAATATTCCATAACAATAACATCAATCGGAAAAACTCTGCACTTAAAAAAAAAACCCATCTAAGCTTCTCTGGAGAGGTATCCTGAACTGCATACTCTGCCATTATTTTACATTCTTCTTTCACATCCAGTCTTTGCTGATTCCCCATCCATTGAAGTGTACCATATCTAGAAACATCAAGAGGGCATCCCCATTGGGACTTTTTAGAGTGTTCAAAATGGTTTGAAAACACTCTGGACTCCAAAGTGCCATTCAGCATTAAAAACAGGTGTAAAGTACAAAAAATGAATTAAATAAAACACCCCTTCAAACAACTCTCGCTCCTGTTTTTTCAAATGAAAAACGCTTTATGGGGTGTTCCCACTTGGATCAGTGCTTTGAAACCATAGGCCTTTTCGCACAGGCGAATTTCGAACGTGTGGAAGACAGCTTCGGACGCAGCATACACATTGCTGCGGCCGGGTTTCCGTTCCGGCATGTCTGGAGCTGTCTTCCACGCGTTCCAGATGCAGAGCACTTTAAAGTGCTCTGCATCCGTTCTGACGCGGACGAGCCGCCCCGGCGTGTTCCGGGAGAGAAGCGTTCACGCACGCTTCTCTCCCTGACAGCCATCGGCACGCCCCCAGGGCCAGACTTGCCGGGCCGGCGATCGCGCCGGCGCGGCGAGGCCGGTAGACGGGACCCACAGAATTGGGGTTCCCCTTTCCCATCTGCCAGGGTCAGTGACCCTGGCAGATGGGACAGGGGAACCCCGATTCGGTGGGTCCCGTCTGTCATCTAGGACGGCCGCCGGGACGTGGCTCCTTCCCGGGTCCGGCAGCCCCAATGGGGCTGCCGAAGCCTGGGAGCCACCAGCATCGGCTGCCTGTAGCCCTTTTCAGGGTGGCAGGAGGACGATGTCGGGCTGGCTGGGGCCGAGGAACGCCTTGGTCGACCGGAGCGCATTGCTCTGGTCCCCCAAGGGTCCCCCCCGCCCCCATCGCAGCCGTCTGTGGGGTGTGGGCGCCCCGCAGATCAGTTCCCCCCCAGTCCCCAAATCCGCCACCCCCAACCACCCTCCAAGCCCAATCGGGCCGATCTTCACTGTGTAGGTTTGTCCAATAGGGGGCCTAGGTGGGCTGCGTGCTGCGTGCTCCCAGCATGCCCCCCTCATTCGGAGGCCGGACGGCGACGAGGTAAGTCCTCTGTCGCGCGCGCGCGCGTCCTCCCAGGGCCCGGGGGGGGGGAATCATCTTCGCGGTGAAGGTGCCTCGGAGTAGGCACCTACACAGCGAAGATCGACCCGATCGGACTCTGTGACGGTTTCAGGGTACAGGCTGCAAACTGTTTTGCTTCCTGGCTTTGCAGGCTTCTTGCAAGCTGCAATAGCCAGCCTTGGTGCAAACAGTTTGTTGCAAACCCTGGGATTTGGGCTGCAAAAAGGGGGGAAATCCTGTGCGGGCCCTGTTGCAGTGATTGGCTGGAGAAAGGTTTTGGAGGGAAAAGCTGTCTGGGGATCTGAGTGCTGGAGGGGCTAGAGAAGGAGTTCCCACCAATCAGGCTGGAGGGACAGCAGCCTTTGTTAGGAATCTCCAGCAGCATTTTATTGCGGCTACAGCCAATCAGGGTCAGGGATGTGTGTATAAAGGAACTGAGAACACAGCAGACTATGTCTTCATGCTGGGACAAGAGCTGAAAGGAAAAGAGCTGAACCTGAGGGAGCTGGAACCAGTAGCTGACCAGGGGTCTTCATGCTGGGAGAAGAGCTGAAGGGAACAGAAGAAGAGCTGAACCTGAGGGAGCTGGAACCAGTAGCTGACCAGGGATCTTCATGCTGGGAGAAGAGCTGAAGGGAACAGAAGAAGAGCTGAATCCTGAGGGAGCTGGACCAGCAGCTGACCATTGGTCTTTTGGGCTGAGTGATTTCTGAAGGAGGCAATCGGGTGGATTGTCGCTCTGAGGGAGACTTCACTAGCAACTGACCAGGCTAGATGATCGGTCAAGCAAGGATGGGACAGGCCTTGTGATCATCTAGAGCCACGTTCTAGTACCCTGGCTGGGCTTGGGCTGTGGCCGAGTTAGTCAGGAGGGAGGAGGAACGTGTGGAGGCTTGTCTTTTAAAAAGTGAACTATTTTCCTGTAGAGGAAAGGGTTAGCTCCTAGGTTTAAGAGACTTGCAAATTTAAACTAACGACTACCTGAATCTTATTATCTTTTTAGTATTGCTTGTGTATAATAATAAACTTGTTTTTGTTTACTGTTGAAACGCTTGCTACCAGTGTTTTGTGTCCACACTGTAGTATTCACTTGGCCGTTGCACGAACCCAGCATCCTAACAGGGCCAAGCTACTCCTCAGAGAGGGCAGGCACTAACTGGAACGCTGGGCATCGTGACAGGCTCGGAGGGTGGTTGGGGGTGGCGGATTCGGGGACTGGGGGGGGGACTGATCTGCGGGGCGCCCGCGCCTAGATCCAGGCGCTCGTGCCCCGCAGATGGGCGAGATTGGGCGTGGGGCGAGGCCTTTGGAGATCAAAGCCAGGGGCTCTGATCTCCAAAGGGGTCCTGCCCCATAGGGACCTTGCCCCGGACCTTCCGATGGGCACCTGGGTGCCCGGGCATCTTCGTGCCAGCTCCACAGGGCCCGATCCGGTCCCGTACAGCTGGCACGAAGCGGGGCAGGTGGCTTGACAGCGCTGCCCGGCCCTTGGGCGCTCTCACCCAATGGCAGGCAGCGCTGCCGGCCTTATCCCCGCCCCTGGCCGGCCTTTGCCGGCCAAGACACTTCCGGACGCTTTTAGGATTCGCACACAGGCACGCCGGAACGCGTTTACACGCGTTCCGGCGCTCCTGTGTGTGAATGCTGAAAGCGTCGGGAACTGTCTTAAGCTTCCCGCCTACACGCGTTCCAAATGGAACGCGTGTAATGTGAAAATGCCTCATGTTTTGAAGCCTGCCCACCTGATTGCCTGCCTGCCCAACTGCCTGCCCGCCACTGCCTTGCTTGCCCAGGTGCTTGCCTGCCTGCCTGGCACCCTGCTGTTCTGCTGCTGCTTCTTCCCACCACTGTGGTGCTGTCGGCCACTGCCGCTGCCCTGCTCGCTTGCTCGGTTTCCCGCCAAGCAGCCCTGGTGCCCCCAAGGCACAGGAATGGAAAGCAGCGGGTGAGTGGGCAAGCTCCCCATTCCCTTTTGGGCACTGCTGCTGCTGTCGCACCACCAACAACATGCTCCACTTTAAAGCGGAATTAACAAAAACAAATGGGAACGCAAATAATGTGCATTCGCATCCATTTTTAAAATTCTGCCAACAGAGTTAAGTGGGAATTCACCCATAGAGTATAATATTCAACAGCATACCCATACCAGGTATCCGACATCCATTTCGCTGCATCCTTCCAAACCCATGCTGTGGTAGCCAACCCAGCCCCCTGCAATTGAGAACAAACAGACCTCCAATCTAATGGAATATCTTGATCCCTATATGTAGAAAACAAACACAATTCTGGATAGTGTGATATCATAACTGACACAATAAGCTGTATCTGTTGAATAATGGTAGTCCAAACCTGGGGGTGGGGAAGGCATACATCTTTGAAGCTTGCCACTGCCTTATTTCAGGGACATGATAAGAACCTGGGGCCTTCTGGATGTATAGCAGATATTTTATCACTGATTTCAGATGGAATTACACAACTGTTATTCTGTTTTTAACATGTTGGATTTTAAATGTTGTGGTGGTTTTTATTGTTTTAATATATATATATATATATTGATATGTTAGATTTTAAAGGTTATAACCTGCCCTGAGACCTTTGGGTATAGGGTGAGATAGAAATATACACTAACTAACTAACTAACTAACTAACTAACTAACTAACTAACTAACTAACTAACTAACTAACTTTTGGTTTTAGCAGAAGGAATTGGCTTATGGTGTATCAGATGATAAATTGTTTTAGGGTGCATCTTCACATTTGAGAGAGGTGGCTTGTAAACAGTTTAGAGGTGGCAGCATGTGGATGCTAGTGTTCCTATCCCACTTCTAAGCCACATTAATGACCTTTAAAGGTGTATTTTCTAACCTTTAATGTGGATTAAAGGCAAATGTGTTTGTGGATGCTGCTACCTCTAAGTTCAAGTCAATCCTCGTGCAGTCATAATTCCTAAGGGTTAATAGATCTTTTTACTAGGAAAATACGTGTAAGACTGAAATAGAAAAGATGTACTATCTCTGAATATGGAAACAGTGTATTGCTGCAATATAATTCTTTTTAGCTGTGGATATGGTATAATATGTTAGTTTTCATATTAACCTGTACATATAGAAAAACAAATGTTCTACCTCCGATATTTGTTTAATAAATTATATTGCACTCTTGACTCTGTTACATTATGCTCTGTCCAATTTTCAGGACAGAAATTTCTAAAGAGCGTGGAACTACTTTGAAACACTCTGTTTCTCAGAATCTGGTCAATCTATCATTCCTTTGTCATAGGACTCTATAAGCAGCGGACCAGTTTATTCCTTTCCCTTTCCCCTGCAGTTTCATCCCCCTTCCTTTTTCAATGTTCTAGTTTCAACATTCATAGAATGCTTATTTCTTACTGGGTGCTGAGTTCCCATTGGGCAAGGTTGAGTAAAGATTGCTCCAGGTGCAGTCTTCACTTACTATGCTGCTGCTTCGGTGCAGACATTGCCTTGGAATCCTAAAACAGTACCTAATATTTTCCTAGTTGCAAGTAGGACTTCCAGCAGGTTGACTCCATCAGAAGTTGTGTGATCAGACTGTACATTTCTGGGGCATCTATTTACATCTGTGGATGCAGGGAGAGAAAAAAACCCTATCTCACACATTTTTAAAAATAAGCACCCAAAATGTCTCTTTTCCTTGTTGTTGCCTTCTGAGCTCATGTTTCATTGGTTGCCACAGGTCAATTTTTTTTCCAGTGCTCTGATTGGTCGGTCCACTGTTTTCAGGTTAGAGGAACTTCTGTAGACTCCAACTCCATCTGCCCCAAACTGCAAGTTACCCCAAGAGCTGGGAAATCCTATCTGTGAAAGAGGCAATGAAAGGAGACTTCAGGACAAGGTAAAACATTTTATATATTTCACATTTCTCTTTAGGCCGGTGATGGCCAACCTATGACACGCGTGTCACAAGTGACACGCCAAGCCCTTTTGGGTGACACACATGGCCATCCTGGCACCTGGGCATGTAGTGCTTGCTGGTTCTTGAAGTGTACAAAATGCCAACTTTCAATTGAAGATTTAGCAACAAAAGTCACTAACGTAAAGAATTATTTGTTTTTGCTTTTAATAAAATACATATATCAAAAATATAACTTTTTTACTAGAGCCACAAATATCACAAAATTATGGATATTTCTAGATGTGACACAGCACCCGAGTTAAGCTAGGTTTTCTTGCAAATTTTGACAGACAGAGCTCAAAAGGTTAGCCATCACTGCTTTAGGCTCTCAAATTCACCCCATGGCTGGCCCAATCACATGTCTCAAAATACCATCACTTTCTTTTCCTCTTTGTTCTTTTTGATCACTCCGTGCAATAGTTAGCATTCTGAAATTATTGAAAGGGCTTAGTTATACATGTATATACATTTGTATACATTTCAGGGATTTTTTTAAAAAAACTTTTCTTCTTGTTTTTCTGGGTAGAGTTGGGGTTCCGGAAATTGTGCAGTTTCCCAAGCCTAAAGCTATTCACTCTTAAGTATGATGTGCGTTCTTTTGACTCGGGATGTGTTTGACTCGTACAAATAGATCCTTTCGAATGTGGTAAAATTCTATTCGATACGAATGTATTTGTACAAATTCATACGAATATCCGATATAAACAAATACGTATTGGATGTGAATGTATACGTATTGGATATGTATCAGAGATTTATATTTTATACATATCCATATCCAAGATACAAATTGTCTCTGAAAGTGTCAAATCTGACCTGAACCCACTTTTAATACATTCTCAATCCGTGTTCAATGTACTCTAGATCCATTGCAGATGTGACTGGTGCAGCCACTTTCCCGTCTCCCCAGTTTAACGAATATCTGAACTACTGTATGAATATCCAGAAACATCCATATTGTATGAATGTCAATGTACGAATATCATAACATTCGTCCGAATTTGTACATATCATGAATCTTACAAATCTTCGTGCACTTTTGACTAAATGGCCCCTAGGCTATGGAATAGTCTCTCCCTTGAGATGCGTCAGGCTCCTTCACTATATATGTTTAGGAAGGCAGCGAAGACACACCTCTTTGCCCTGGCCTTTGGTTAAATGGGAATATGCTGCCTCTCCCCACTTCACAAACACTGTTACTGTTTTAATATACAGTATACTGTTTTAATATATGTCTGATTTTAAATGTTGTTACCTGCCCTGAGATCTTTGGGTATAGGGCAGGATAGAAATACAAATATTAAACAAACACAAAGAAAGAAAGAAAGAAAGAAAGAAAGAAAGAAAGAAAGAAAGAAAGAAAGAAAGAAAGAAAGAAAGAAAGAAAGAAAGAAAGAAAGAAAGAAGCAACAGCATTCATGCCCAGAACACTGTAAATAGCATGATTATAAGAGTGATGTAAATACTCAATTGCAACTGAAGCAGAAGCAAGCTATCCTGATTATGCTAGAACTTCAATATAGACATTTATCAGCACATAAGAAGGAAGTACCTAGTTGTCCTGTTGTCTTAGCACATTCCAGTAGAGAGGTTAATGCCCCTACTATAAACCGTAAAGACCTGAGAGCAAGAACTTTGGCTTTCCGTGCATCTTTAAATATCCAGAGGGAAATCTAGACTTGCAAATCACTTTCACAGGACATGAACAAAGCTGCCAGCTAAGGCAGACTTGTTAGAAAGTCACAGCCTCAGCGCATCTATTAGCGTCACTTCTTTATAGCAGGAGGGGTGACTTCTTTTTCGCCACGAGACAGAAAATCAATAATCCTGTGACCAGTCTTCACCTAAGTGGGCCATGGTGAGGCATATACATTTACAGCCAACAGCATGTAAAAGATGAAAAAGGGGGCATATTTCAACCTTACCCGACAAGTGTGATGGCAAGGCGTTTTACAACGGGAAGCTAATTGCAGCTGGCAAACTGTGTATGCTTGTGTGCCTGACATCTGGCCCTGCAACGAGGTGCTGAGATTGCTGGGGTAGCATTAAGTGGATTGTTGTGATTTATTGGCAAGGATAGATTGGTATCAGGCAGACCTGTGATTATCAGCATCCAGAGAACAGGGGCATTGGACAACGCAGGCCTTGCAGGAAATGTAGAGAGATTTTATCTGGGATCTTGGCAGAAGATAGGAATCTACAGAGCTTTCCATTTTCTAAACAGAGGAGGGGAAACATAGCCAAATCTTATTTTCTAAAGGATGCCTTGGGTAGTTACAAATGCTGAATGCTCCTTCCACAAAGGATGTCAGGGCATGGTGAAGAACTATACTAAGGCTGCATTCACAACCTAAATTTTAATCCAGATTCAGTCCATCGTCAGAGTGAGAGGACAGATCACCAATGTGATTAAACATTTTCTTTTCATATTATCTGTCAAAAGGTGGATTATCTGAGTTAGATAAAGCTGAAAGAAAACATTTTGCTGATGTTTTCTCTCAGAGTGGACTGAAGGTGGGTGAAAATCCAGGGTGAAGACAGGTCAGGGGTGCCCATTGCCCTCAGGTGCTTACATGGCTGCCATCTAAACATGAGTAACTTACCTTGTCCACTCTGCATGGGCATCATGCAGAAAATTGCCCATTTCTGGCATGACCAGGAAGCCTACTCCGTGAAGCTGAGGATCTTCAAAGCTTTGAAGGTTCTCAGCTTTATATAGAGAAAGGGGGCATAATGCTGGGTGTGTGGACATCACATACCTCACCTCTGTGGTGAGAGCAAGTGCTCTGGAATTAGGGCATTGCCCCCCATTGTCTTCCGGATTGTTGATGCATGTAGGCAGAACCTGTGGCCCTCCAACAACTGTTTCACAACAGTGATTATCTTTGGCTAAGGTTGATTGGTATTGGATTCTGACAGGTGACTGTGCTACATTCTCATCCTATACAGTACTGCTGAGGAAGGCTGCAGAAAAACACCACTGTTAAAACTACTGAATAAATGTATCTACTGGTATTAGTGTCTCCTTTTCTCTGAAAAAAACGCATGTGTTTGGACTGCTTCAATAATTGAGCTTGATGCTCTTGTTTTTAATGCTTGGGCATCCAGTGGAATCTGTTTATGAACGTGAAGCATTATCCCCTTGCTTCAATGTATTAATGTAGGCATCACTTAATTTGCTATGTTAAATTATCTGGCATCTGAATTTCCATGTATTTATATTCCACAATATAACCCTTTTATTGTTGGATGCAGCTGACTACAGCAGGGCCAAATTTAGTGCTAATGTAAGTGGTTTATGAATTCTGTGCAAGTGGCTGCTGAAGTCAGTAGATTTTGATCATAAGAGAGCGAAACGCTCTAAGAATCCGCGATCAAAGTCATAGCAAAATCCTAATACGGACATATATTATAGTGCCGGCTTTGTAAGATTGATAGTAAGGCTTCTTAAAAGCCAGCTAAGGCCTTTTATAAGCTGAACTAGGAAAGTTATCTGCTTTAACAGGCTGCACATTTCCCCCCACCCCTACAGCTTTGCTTAAAAAAAATAAAATAATATAAAATCTTTTATTTATTTTTATTATTTTTGTTTGGTTTTAAAAACCACTGTTTTCATATCACAGAAGAAAACCAAGACTGAGAGAATTGCACCTGTTAGGAACACTTGGTGCCATAATCAGAAAATGTCACACAAGAGATGACGGCTTTGATAAACTTCAGAGATGATCTTGGCAACTGATGAAACAGTCACCGCCATGCTGTTTGCCTCTTGGCTTTCTGGAATGAGAAAAGCTCTGTGGCCTGTAAAGTTTCAAGTTATCTCATAGTGCAAGGGAATTACACAGATTTAAAAGAAGCAAAGGAACCCATGGCTTCTCCCTTTAGAGCCCCGAGTATGTTTTATCTTTGGCTGATTTTATCCAGAGAACTGGTTTTGGAGCAGTCCCATTCATGTTCCTTTTACATGGGGTCAAAAGGGGCTTCAAAAGGTGGCAGGTCACTCATTTCTCTCCCCCATGCTAGTTATTTCCATCAAACTGCTTTCTCCTGACATATATCACTGCTCTTTATTTGCAGGATTGATGGAATCCATTTTTTCCCAGTCATTGCCAGAGGGAAATTGGTAAGAAGAACCATTCTCAGCTTGCGCTGGTAATTTTCATGATTTCAATGGAATTTTAAAAGTTTGTGGTAGATATTTCCTTATCCTAAATACCCCCATTTCATGAGACAGTATTTAAGACATAAGATTCATTATTATTTTTTCCAGGATCCTAGAAGATGGATGATGAGGAAAAGTTCTAGAAACCTGACTTAGATAGTAGAGCTACATCTATACATGGATGAAATGGAAGCACCTCTTTTTGTCCTCCTGCACTTCCTTTATGGACCTTTGAAGAATGCCATCAGGGCCCTGGTCACACCTTTAGTTTAAGACAACTTCAGGTTGTCTTCTGGTCGCGTTACTCACATTATTTTTATTCAATTCATTTTCCAAGCTGGCTTATCCTCATCAGATCATTTTAACCGGAGTCCTCTTTTCCCGAGGATTCAACCCATCCTGGTGTGCCAAGCTGTCTTCTCTTCCTCAGTGTG
Organism: Aspidoscelis tigris stejnegeri; assembly: GCA_023333525.1. Taxonomy (NCBI): domain Eukaryota; kingdom Metazoa; phylum Chordata; class Lepidosauria; order Squamata; family Teiidae; genus Aspidoscelis; species Aspidoscelis tigris. The sequence continues at coordinate 91,526,218 of JALMGA010000004.1, forward strand.
AGCAGGGGTGGGGGATGGGCCCTGGTGGGTGGGTCCAGTCTTTCCTTTTGTCCAATGTCTAGGGGAGGGTGGCATGCATGGAGTTTGTGAGGCATCTCCCCTTTTCTCCTTAGTATATGTGTACGATTTCTGTTTCTATCTAGTTTTTTTTTAATTAATCACATGGAGAAGAAAAGCACATAATAATAGAAGGGGTGTGTGGAGGTGGGGGAACAGGCTTTAAAAAGAACCATGAACACACACCCTCACCTCCCTCAAGTGACACAACGACATCCAATAAGAAAGGAAATAGATTTGATGCAGCAAAAGGGGTGGAGAGCCATGAATTCCATGGAAGAGGTTCAGGTCGATCATGGAGAAAGGCGTAAGCGATGCAGCCCAAAGTGAAGTGTGATCTAGGTGTGAACAGAACTGGTACGACCTCATCTCAAATTACGAATAGGATGTCCTGTCTTATATAAGTGGAACCAGGGCCCAGATGTCCCCAGGGCAGAGCATTTCTATGCTGCTTCACCCATTCCACATACGCTCCTTTTCAGCTCTTTACTAGCTCTCCCTCTCTTTTGGATCTCTTCCTTACGGCTACCTCAGCAATTGGTTGCTACCCACAAATCCCGCACAGCCCAAGTGCCACTCAAATGATACAATCCTCTTTTGCCCAAATAGGACTTTGTTTGTTGATTACTATTCCACAGATTTTACAAAGGCTCTCTGATAAATACTGAGACTCAAAAAACAAATACATTGAAAAGCATCTACAATCTGGAGGCATCAGACAACACTTCAGAGTATGTGCTGGGTGTCATCCCTGTGTCTTACCCTTCTGCCTCTGCCTCTGATAGTTTGAAGACTTGTAAATAAGAATTAAACATATTTTATTCTAGATTTTCTAGGTCTTTTGGCCAGGCAGTGCTAGCTGAAGCATGGTAGTGATTCAGTAAAATAGCCTGTGCTTCTTTGATGTCATGAAAAGATGTCCGATCTGTCTAATGCTTGGGTTGGCCTTGATAATTTCCTACTTACTGGTTGGCACCACTCAGTCATCTGCAAAGAAAAATGGATTCCATCAGTCCTGCAAATAAAGAGCAGCAATATAGGTCAGGAGAGAGCACTGTGCTGGAAATAACTAGCACGGGGGAGAGAATATGATAAGAGGCCCCCCCACTCTTGTTTAAAACCTGATGTTGAGATATTTATCTTTTCACAAGGAAACAGGAAGAACATATTTCTAATATGGTACCAAAGCTTTCTCACCCAGATGAGAGCTCTTTGGTCTTGTGGTTAGAGTCACGGGGTTTGATTCCACACTCCTCCATGAGGCCAGCTGGGTGACCTTGGGCTAGTCACAACTCTCTTTCTGAGGTCCCCCAGGCTCATCTATCTCATAGGGTGTTCTGTTGTGGGGAGAAGAACAGAAAACTTTGTCCCCTTAAATGGGTGAGAAAAATGGGATATAAAGGCCAACTCCTCCTCCTCTACCTTCTTCTTCTTCAAGTCATTTTTCTTCAACCCTATTACTGCACATTAAGTGTGAACAGGGTTATCTTCTAACATGTCACTTGTGGCAACTCAGCCCAGTCCCTCCCTCCTTATCCTCCACACAGCAATGTAGAAGGAAAGTGAGGTCCCTACCAGCTCTGGTGGGGCTGTGTGCCAATCAGTCCCCTCCCACACTGGTGTCCTGCCTAAAATGTCTGTGAATCAGACTCCTATAAAACAGCAAGCTGACTCAGTTGTAAAATAAACACTATTGGTTTATTGTTACAGAAGGAAAAATAAAGAAGCAAGTTTGTTGTTTGACTTGAATGTTCTGTTACTTGAAAAATAAGATATAGAAACTAATTATCTGTCCCTTTCCCTTAGAAAACCCTACTGGGAGCTAACAGTCTCTATTAAGCTCCACAGTAAGCTCAATCAGTTCTTAGTTCTTGCCCCTCAGGCTTTTCTCTGAATTGAAGTAATATAAATTCCCCAAATAATAAAACTAGCTTTGCAGCACTCCCAATACTGTTCTCCTTGGCCCTATTCTGCTCTGGCTCAAAGTGGAGAGTCCCACACTCACACACACATGCTTCCCTTGCGTGCCTTGATCTCCCTCTACACAAGAGGAGAGACCTCCTGTCTTACTTCTCCTCTCACCCCTGAGAGAAGAGGCTTACACACAGCAGTTTGGAGTAACACTCCCTTGATCCCCCTCTACCCAAGACGAGAGACACAGCAAGCCGCCCGCTTTTATAGTCCATGATTCCGAGCTTCTGATTGGTCCATCTTGGCAGACTGGCGGGGCTTCTTCAAATTCTCCACCCCAGCTGCCCTGTCTCTGTTGACTGGCATGAACAAAGTGGACAAAGAACACCTTTAAAGAAATAATTTGAAAGAGAAAAAAGCTTGGTCTTTGTTGACAACTTGCTATAGGGACCAGCCAGAGAATTTCCTATTCCACAACACTAGATGATATTTCTAGCAATTTAAGACTAATTTAATTACTCACAATATATATCATTACTCATAAGTGTGCATTGATGAAATCATCAGGTCTTGTAGAATCTAGTGGACTAGTGTATTAAGTGGGGACATTGTTGGTGAGGTTTGAGCAAGATTGTAGCATATATTATTATGTACTGTTAGTTCTACCTGTTCTGACTTTCTTCCCTCCGTCTTGCTCTTTATATCACCAGCTACAGAGGGCATCAGCATCACTAAGACAAGGTCAGAACTTTTGACCACTGCAGTGTTGTTGATGGTCCTGCAGACATTTTTTGCTGCATAGAATCTTTTCTTTCCACCAGCAGAGAGGTCTGGTAAACCACTGACCACCCAGCCAGCATCTCAGAAAGCCTCAAAGGCTGTGGTCACACTTAAGGTTTAATCCAGCTTCACTGTCAGAGTGAGAGAATACATCAGCAAAGTTGCCATCTGTTTTCTTTCAGGGTTAAATAACTTAGAAAATTCTCCTTTGGGATAGATAATGCAGAAATAAAATGACTGGTTACTTTGCTGATGTGTTCTGTTGCTTTGAAGGTGGACTGAAGCTGGATTAAACCTTAGGTGTGACCACAGCCAAAGAGTTCACTGTGTTTAAGTAAATTATTTCCCTCCTCAGGAATAAACACATGGGCAGAGAAGGATAGATTGCATGGGACAGAAATTTCATCTGATACTGAAATTGCATAAAAATTGACCATTTATAGTTTTCTTCTTTATAGAGTTTAGTGTTTTTGACACATGTATGGTAATTTATTCCACTTGACATCAGGTGTCTGAATGAATAGTATTTTCTCATATATATTCTCTAACATTTATTCACAACCTATTCCCACTGAAGATGGAGTGGTGCATAAGTAAGGATGACAGCAAATTTTGGTAGATTAGATATTCAATTCAGTCCAATAAACATGGGCAAAATGGTTTTACTGCAAATTGAGCAACCTTTCTAATGAAAACTTATATTGCATTATGAAACCCACAAATCAACCATTCTTTTTGGATGGACAGGCTTAGAGAAAGTGGTGAGTTCTATGTCTTTCCATTAGATCAAGCAAAAATTGAGAGCTTAACCTGTATCTCTCCAATTTAGCCCAAAATTTAGACTATACAGAATCCATTTTCAGTTCAGTTTCTCTAAATATTTGATGCTCAATCATTTTCATAAGAGAACTTAAGCACGTAAGAGAAGCCCTGATGGATCAAGCCATTGCCCATCTAGCCCTGCATACAGTCTCACACTCATCCAAGTCATCAGCAAAGGTAAGTCCTTCCTCCCTCATACAATGTGCTCAGGCTAGCTTAAGACACCCCCACCCCGAACTAAACTAGCAACTAAAACAAGTTCCCAATGCCATCTCTAAATCCCAGAGGATTAACCTCACTTACCAGAGCCCAGCATTATTCTCCAAATTATTTTGCCAAATTATCTTTCCTTGGTCTCAGGACAGCAGTCTTCTTCCACCTGAGTAGTAACCCAGACTATATCATTGTGTTGTTAACAGGAAAAACTTATTTAGTGAGAATCTCTCTTGATAGAACAGAAGTGGGGTGGGGTTTTGCTGATTTTTCTTCTCCATACATTTGTGCTGTGAGAGCTTCTTCAAAACAGAACAGAATGTAGGCAGTGCAAAATAAATCCCAAAATTTACAGTGCAATTGAGTGGATGCAAAGAAATGGCTTATTTTTTATCATGACTTTTGAAAACTGTTATTCCATTTTATTTTATTTTGCAGTAAGTTAAATCCACAGTAAATAAGGCAGGAAAATGCCAGAATTATGAACTGGCAACAGGATAGCAATATGGGATTTATGTTTTAGTCATTTTTAATTTTGTTTTCAATTGCTCTTTTAACATTTTTATGTGATCTGCTCTAGGACTTCAGAGTGAAGGACAAGATATAAAAAGAATCTGAATGCTATACTCATCAACAATGTGTTATTTTTTTCATCCAACTCTAGTTTGGAATAAATGGTTTTTTTCCCACTGTCACTAGAAGTACCCATTAAGTACCCATTAATGGGTACAAAAATGCCATTAAGTACTTAATGGGTACTTCTAGTGACAGTGGAAAAACACCCATTATGAGAGTATGACAAGTATGAAGCCACATGTGTAGAATGCCATATATATGGTAAACTGAGGCCTAGGCTCAGCACTAGATTTCTAAAAGAACCAGAAGGCACTTCAACCTCAGTCACATCTCTACTTGCTGACAGTGATGTCAACATTTAGGGTGTGCTCAAATGCAATTTTCAACATTAGATTTGTGCGAATAGAGAAAAAATGAATGTATTCAAATTTGAACTGATTTGAATTCATTCATATCTATTTGTACAAATATTCGATTCGTATTTGATGATACAAATGTCTACAATGTTTGTATGTGTCCGTACGCATCTGTATACATCCATGCGCATTCGTACGCATCTCATTTTTATCCTGTATACATCCTGTTTTGTCCGATACATATCCATATATATCCATACAAATCCAAATAAGATGTGTACAGATATGTATGTAAGGTGTACATATCCATACACATACGAATGCCCAAATAATTAATATGAATAATTTGAATGAATGTATAGACATTCAATTCAAATTTGAATGTCTGAATTCAAATGAATTCAATTGAATTCTGAATGTTTTGAATATTCTTGCATACCCCTAGTCCACATATGCAGTGGCAACAGGAACCTCATGGTGAATATACCACTTAATCTGAGGGCACAATTGCTGTCCAGAGTACTTGCTCTGGAGGGTTCAGTTTTCTGCCTCACCACAGGTACCTCAGATTGCCACTTGAAACAATGTTTCTATGCTCCAAAATGGAGAAGCTAGCTCCTTCTGCAAATAGATAGCTGGCCTTCATCTAATCCAGTTCTTGTTGATGAAGGAACTCCACTACAGCATACCTGACAGGTGGTTGTTAGGCACTTTCTAAAAAATCTGTAATGAAGAGAAATCCATTAACTTCTCAAGGCAGCATGTTAATATTGAACTATTCATAGTATAGGGATATATAGGAATTTGTTCAGATTTCATGCATGTTGTGGGGAGATTTGTCAATGTCTGTTTAGTTTCAGTTGCACCTAATGCTCTCATTGTGCCATGTACCTTTTGTCTGTGCTGCTTTGGGGGCACCTCTATGATGTTTCCCATTAGCACAAATATTTTGGTATGGAGCTATCTTGGAGAACATTCTCCATTCTGCCAGCAACAGAAGCATTTCCAGTTGGCATAATTGCTGCGGCCTCTGTGAAGATGGACTGTAGCTCAGTGATGGAGCATTTGAGTTGCACATAGAAGGTTCCAGGTTCAGTCTCTGGGGTTGCATCGAGACATTGCTGATTTATTCTGCTATATTTGGATATTCCAGAATAAAACATGGATATTCTGGAATATCCACGCCTTATTCCAGAATATCCAAATATAGTAGGGTAAGAAAGCAATGTCTGGATGCAACCCACAAAGGGTTGAAACCTTAGATCCTCTGTAAACAGCAGGGAGTGAAATGGGTTAGTGGCTCTCCCTTGCTTTACGTTAGTTTCTCATGCTCCTGTGATCAACAGTGGTGCACTCAGCTCTTCCCCTGCAACTGACTGGAAGTCATCCTCACAGAATGCTGTGGAGTCTCGCAATAAATAGCAGAAGGTCAAGTCTTTTTGATTTAAAAAGGGGGTATAAAGCAAGAATCAATGGCAACTGACGGGAGCCAACAAACCTTAAGAAACTGAACTTTAAGAAATACACAGAATTAGAGAAATAAACAAAAGGCCTGATATATGCAGTATTGAGGCAAGCTCCAAAAATATTTACTGGACTCTAAATATGTCAGGACATTTCTTATGTCTATTCCACTTCTGAACAGCTATAATTCCAGGGCTCTTAATACACACCAAACTACTGGTTTCCTCCAGGGTTCTCTTGTCCTATTAAATACGAATGGCTTCTATTCCATCCATGCTGCCACATTTGAACAGCTCCTGAAGCACCATCAGGAGAGCCTACTAATGACAAAATATGTGTTTTTTGCTGAGGCCTTCAAGGGATTAATAATCTCCGAATTCTTCTGTGGCTGCTGAAGGGCTTGATTTCGAACCATCTGATCTCTGAGACATCCATCTCCATCAAGTCATAGACTGTCAGCATCTGTGAGGCTAAGTATCTTAGACAAGGAAGCATTCAATAAATACCTACAAGCCATTTACTCTCCATATAAAAGCTGGAGCAATTTGGACATCATTGTCTTCCAAGCCATATTCAATAATGGACAAAAGAGGAAGAATTTACAATCAGCAGAGAAAAGAAGATTGTTTAGAACAAGCAACTGCTACCAAATGTTGCTCCATGGTTAATTATTTAGACTCCTGGATTTGGCTATCCTAAAACTGCATTTGCACTCACCACCCTGAACCAGAATGAGAAATAAATCCCAGGTTGAGATGGATTGTTTCTGGTAGAAACAAGGCCATCCACTAGGGATGTGTGCATTATTATTATTATTATTATTATTATTATTATTATTATTATTATTATTATTATTATTATTATTATTATTATTATTATTATTATTATTATTATTATTATTATTATTATTATTATTATTATTATTATTGTATTTGACTCGTATTGAATAGAATGCAGGAAAAGTTGTATTCATTCGAATAGATCACTTTTGAATACGGTAGGATTCATATTCAGTACAAATGTTCAGTCCTATACAAATCCCATACAAATGCATATGAATAGCATATGAATCCTATATACAAATGCATAGGAATATCATACAGATCCTATACAAATGGAAACAAAAAGCATATGGATCCTATATACGAATAGCATACGCAATTCATACAAATGCATACAAATAGCATACGAATCCCACATGAAGCTTCATATGAATGTATCAAAACATTTTATTCAGACTCGAATGTCAGTCTTCAAATGTGCCAACATTAGATTTGAATTCAAATGTCCAAATTTTGAATGTTATGAATATTCATGCATGTCCCTACCATCCACATTGGAGCAGCCTGTTCTGCACTGGCCCTGAAACTTTTGCCAGTTTTGGAGTCAGTGTAGGGTACATCTGAATACTTCAAAGTGAGGAATGACAGTTCATGGCCTTCAGAGCTTCCAGGGGATGCATTTTGGCAGTGGGCTTTGTTGCACTGCCTAAATGGGTTTCCTGTGGTATACTGGATGATGGAGAAATGACATCTGCATGCCTCTGTGCTCTGGAATACTATCCCCTAAAATGCTGGTAGACCTTTGTTGCCCTATGCTGTACACATATTTGGCTGTGTCATGTTATTCCTGATAGGAACCAACAGCACAGCTGAAAACAGTCACAAGAGGGGTGGATGTTGGCACAGCTGTATGTATGTTCCTTAAGATCTTCAGGGGAAGCACTCCTGGTTGTCCCACCACCCTCAGTACCAAAAGAGGTAACAGACACTGTTACTGTTTCAATATATGCTGTTGTTGTTTTAATGTATGTTTGATTTTAAATGTTTTTACCTGCCCTGAGACCTTTGAGTATAGGGCAGGATAGAAACAGACAGACAGACAGACAAACAAACAAAATAATTGATGTCAATTGATTCCTAGGCAGAGGCAGTAAGTTTTTTCTGTTCTAACTCTAATAAAAGGAGACTCTTCCAAGAGGCAGTGCATGTCTCTCCACAGATCTTGAAAAAGAGGTCTACCAGTACACTGGACCAAGACACCATTTTGTGCACCCTGTGCAGATGGAGTGTACAGGTAGGGGGTGGGGATGGGGGTGGGGGTGGGGGTGGGCCTCCCTCCCTCCCTCCCTTAAACTGCATCAGGTAGGTCAGGAGACCCCTTCTTCTCTGATCCACTGGCAAGTAGAGTAACAGATCTGGCTAATCCAAATCTAAGCACGCTCAGGCCAATTCTGTATTTGAAAGGAAATGGGCACCTTAAGGAAGAAGCAGACTACCTGCCCACTTTTGGCTGTCCAAAAGTGCTATATGCCTGCCAACCCCTGCTCTCTCCTTATTTTTCTGAAAGATATCCTAGAAAGAAGGGTAGAGAACAAGCTGTATCATTAGTGCTGCCTTAGGGACGAAGTAGGCAGGCTTTTAAGAGGCACCAGCTTTGTGAAATGGCAGGCTGAAGTCTTTCCGATCGCTGCCTCTTTAAGTAAAATCAGACACTTTTGACTCATTCGCACTATGGTCTGATATCTTAATTTGTAATGAATGATCTGATCTCTTGTTACATTGTAAGCTACTAGAGCAAGTTCTTCTCACTTTTCCCCTTCAGCCAAGCTCAGTCATTAGCACGTAATGGCAAGAGCCCAGGAAAAAGGGGAGGAAATCATGGCTTATTATTGGATCACAGGAAACTGAGGACAATGTCCCTAAAGCATGGTTCCCTCCCCCCAAAAATTGCTTGTGTTCCCATTTCTAAATACTGAGGATTATTTCTAAATCCACCAGCAAGGCCTCTTTTGATTCAAATATAGATAATCCACATTTCAGAACCTTCAGTCCTCAGAAACTGCAGATTCTTTTGAAACTTTGGAATGGTGAGCTTTCAAAATGATTTCAGATCTTGAATGGGGGCACAGCCTCAAGGTGAATGTTTATTTTTTTCCTATAGAAGCAAATTAATATCCATAGAACCAAATAACACATAAAACATGCTTAGATTTCTACTGTTATTGTTTCTTCTTTCCTTTGATGCGGCACAAAGAGAAGCATTCCATAGATTTTACTGGGAGCTGAAATGCTAATGTTCATACGAGCTAGGAAGATATAAATATCTGTATTACAAAGGCTTCTGTCGGGGGGGGGGGCGCCATTCTATTTCTTTTTTATTTCTGAGACAAGCAGTCAACCATACTTCAAGATGTCTTTGTTGTTCAAATGTGTTAATTAAAAACTCACCATTAAGAGCGTTTTCATTTGAGAGACTATAATCTCAGCATTTCAATTATTCTGAGGGTATAATTTTCAGAGGAATTGGCATGAGGCCTACAAGGTCACACCTTTTCATTTCTATCTGTTTTATCTGTGGACTTTCCTCCCTCCACCATCCCTTCACTTTAAACCTCTTTCAGTCCGTCTTTGGGTCTGGGTGCTCACACCTTTTCATTTATATCAGTTTCATTTGTGGACTTTCCACCCTACAGTTGGACTTTCCTTGTTCTTGCTTATACGGTCATGCCATTGGGGTCTGTGCACCCTTAACCTGCCATTCATGTGCCATAAAACCTGTGATGCTGAGCTTTGTTGTTTAACTTTACACAGTGAACTAAAAAGTGTAAGCAAACTCATTCAAGACACAACAAGCAGCAATCACTAATGAATATCCCTATGGTGTGTGATTATATACAGCAATATATACTTGCTCTGATCCAGTGGTTCACTCACATTTGACGCTTACCAGAAGTGCCATTTGACTTACAAATGATCTTTTATCCTCTGCATGTTGCATTATCTGTGGTAAAATAGAATGTTTATTGCTCTTACTGTAAACAGGTAAAGACTTCGTGCACATAAGGAAAGAAAATAAATTATTATAGTTGAAACCATCAGCCAATTAATTAACATCTGGGCAGGTCTATCTGTGCTTGCAGGAGGTGTTTACAGCTTTTATACGTTCCCTTGCCTGCCCAGATGTTAACTAACTGCAAAGTAGCTGTGGTGCACAAGCAACCTAACCTTCCCCAGTCCTGACCCAAAGCATACCTGATGGGTCCTGGCGGCAAGCGCTCGCACCTTTTCAAGTGCAAGAGCGCTGGTACTTCGGATGACCCCTGACACAACTGCACTTGTGCAGACCATGGGCTTATTCGCACTTGGCTTTATTCTGGAATAGGGATTTGCTGTCCATATGCTAGTGCAGGCTTCAGCAGGACCAAAGTGAGATCTGCTAGAGTCTGCATTAGCATGTGGACCACAGACCCCTATCCTGAGATATACTCCAAAAAAAGGCCAAGTGCGAATAGGCCCCATCATCATCACCATAGTGACAGTGATGGCCCAGTTGCGCAGGGTGCTGAAATCAAAATGGTGGTGCCCTACTGAGGATCGGATGCATGACTGGATCCAAGTAAGTTTCCGGCTGTGAGAGAGCTAGGCTATCATGTACTAGCATTCCCCAGAGCAACATGCTAGTACATGTTAGTGTGTTCTTCAACTTTACCATTCAATGGACAGGAAGCCAACTGTAGAAATGCCCCATTATTCATTGTTGACCTAGAATGGGATCTTCACACCTTATATTGTAGCAAACGTACAATTCCTTTCATAAAGCTTTAGTATGATTTATATCTAACTTTTATCCAAAGCATAGACCATGTGCACACAGTTTCTTCTCAAGTTGTCTTAAAGGGTAGTTGTCACTGATACAGCCTGGCTGTTACCTTCCAAATAGGTTTGAGGCTGCCAATGCAGGTATGGTAGGTTTGATTCTCAGAGTCATATCTCATGCCATATAGTATTAGCAGTCCATTGAGTTTGGCTCACAGAAGCTAAACAGCCTCATCAAAAGCAAGGGCATTGCTAGAGCAGGAAATTCCACTGTTCCCTCTAGGTACCCCATCACCTGCCTTCATGTGGTCAGGATCATTGGCCTGGCTATTCTGTACTGATTAGGGATGTCCATGAATACCTGTACAAATTCAGATAAATTGGGACACTCATATACGAATTTAATGTTACAACATTCTTACACTGACCTCTGTATCCGTTTGAATGTTTAATAACATTCATACAAATGCTTTGGAACATTCATGAATTGGGGAGGTGGGAAAGCAGCTGCACAAGTCACATCTGGAATGGATCCAATGTGAATTTGATGTAGTTTGAGAGTGGATTCAAAATGGATTCAGGGTGGATTGGATGCTTTCAGAGCCGATATCTTACAGGACACATATTGGATACGTATTGGATATATATTGGATATGTATGCATTTGTATTGGATATTCATATGAATTCATACAAATAGATTTGTATCAGATAGAATCCTACCACTTTTGAAGGGGATATATTCAAATCGAATGCAAAAAAAAAACCCCATTCATGCACATCCCTAGTACTGACTGATCCCAACTAAAAGCACATAAATACAGCAAGGCCCAGATGCCACTTACTTATTCCACTATATTTGGATATTCTGAAATAAAGCATGGATATTCCAAATATCCAAAGATAAGGGAATAAGTAAGCAATGTTTGGATGTTGCCTTATTTGAGAATAAGGGAATAGATTCTAAGAAGGTAAAAGAGGGAAGAGAAGGCAGGCACGAATCACAGTTCTCTTCACTTTGTTAAGATGTACCATATTTCATTTCAAATTAAAAGCACTTTCCATTATGCATTATTTAACAATGCATGAGTGACCACCCTAGATGCTGGGTGAAGAAAAGGGGAGTTTGTGGCCACACCCTGATTTCTTCCAATATTCTTTCACCATCTGCAATTAGAATGCATTATATCCTTGCACAGGCATTTATTTTCCATTACTATCATAAGCACAGAAGGCCCAAGAGCTCTAATTCATTAGCATGTTATCTATTATGATTAGCATTAACCCAAGAGCCACAAGGCGTGAATACACATGCTACACATAAGTTTCTATTGATTTCCGAAAGATGATTTCCAATGATAAAGATAAGAATCTAGTTAGTTTCACAACCTAACCTTGGGACCACTGTTGTTTTCTGACATCTATTCTGAAAAGGAAAACATGCAGATTTCATTAATTAGATCTGAGACCATGGGACAGGAATTTCCTGACACAGAAGGGAGAGGTCTTGAAAACACAGAAAGAGGAATTCAGATTCAGATCTCCCACTGGCTGTCACAAGGGGGTGAGGGTCACGCAGAAGCCAACAACTTCTGGAATGCTTTGAAATTCTAACAATGAATGATCAAAATTGATTCCGATGGTTAAAAGTAGAAGCATTTAAAGGGGAATTTAAATTCTCTTCGCTCTTTGTGAGCAATCAGCATATTGAGCCCCTTGCTTTATGCCTATTGTGTGTCTGGATTGAGAGCAAATAGTTTTATAATGCAGATTGGATAAATAGTGTATGTATGTGTGCTAAGACCAGGAAGAAGTTTGAGCTTCTAGAATACATGTTAGTCACAGTGATTCAAACAAGCCAGTAGTGTTGATGGTTACTGAATGCAGTAGAAGTAATCCTGAATTTTTATGTTCCAGAAAGAGAGAATGACTGGAAGGAATTTGTGAAATATCCTATGGGAAAAAAAACAGTGGTCATCCTGGGTTTGCTAGCTATAATCGAAAAGAGGAATTTAATCAAACAAAATAAATAAGAAAAGCTTTGGCTGCAAAGAAAAGAAAAAGCTGTGTTGGCCGAATAAGAAACAGATTAATAAGAGATAAATGTGGCTATTCTTAGACAAGGGAGAAGAGCAGGATCCTCTTATGAGAAAGTGAACCAGCACTTCCAGTAGCAAGCATGCTGCCTGTATGCATGTTACTGCTCTAAGACATGCAGTCATTACAACTGGGGAACTTTTGTTCCCTGACTTCAATGACACTTCTACATGGTCTCTCAGAAATGGGCCAGCTGAGGTCAGGATTTGCAGTGTCCACCTAACACCACAGGCCAAAGAAAGATCAATGTCCTTAGTGCATGATGTCTGCTTAGATAGTTAGTATTTCAAATATTTCCCAAGTATTTCAAACTGCAAGTGTTTCAATTTGCATCTGCTCCAGTGACTGCTATGCAAACAGGTGGCAGTGGCTGGAGCAGAATCCATTTCAGGTCCATTTCCAGCTCTGCTGTGGAACCCCTCTCTCTCTGGCCTGCAAGGTCAGACCAGGGAAATATTTGTTCCCCTGCTCCAAAATAGAGCGGGATGAGTGCATTCTGTGATGCTGCACTTCTTTCCAGGCCTGATTGGCTTGATGTGAGCTTTACTTCATGTGCTTTGGCATACGATGTTTATGGGTCTGAAGCCGATTCTGTACTGGGCCAACTTCTGTGGTCATCTTATGGACCTCATCCATCTGTATGCTTTCTACTGGTACTCTCCATCTGCTTCAGTTTAGGTGTAATTCTAATCAGGGAGGTCTTGGTCCTCTTGAACAAGGAATTGTGCAGCACAGACGGCATGCCTTCATTTTCAGGGAGTGTATTTTGGGGGTCACACCAAAGCATGCCACCGAAATGTGTCCCCTAATGGCTTCAAGGCTATTGTCAGAACCACCACCCTGGGATGCTTTGGGGGCCAGCCCAAAGCTGGGTTTTTTTGTACTTGCCTCCCTGTCTGCTGGACAAGAAGAATGCATAATCGACTAATGCTCAGCCTAGGGAATGCCAGTACACGGTAGCCTGAGGCCTGCATGCTCAGACATTTACCTCCATCCAGTCATGCATCTGATCACTCACAGGGTGCCTCCATTTTGATTGTGGCTCCCTGCGCAACTGCATATGTGCCAGCACCATTGCTATGGAGATGATGATGCCCTGTGCACATGCAGTCACAGGGGTCATCTGAGGTGCCAGCACATGGGAAGTGGTATGAATGGTCACCATGTGGGTGCTACAGGTAAGGCTACAGTCACGATTCGGTAGGCTTAGTTTGCTTGTGGTGCACACTTTCATGCACCACGTCTAGTTTGCAATAGGTGAACATTTAGGCAGGATCTATTTGGATATTCCATAATAAAGTATGTTTATTCTAGAATATCCAAATAAAGGAGGAGGAGGAGGGGAAGGAGTTGGTTTTATATCCTACTTTTCTCACCTATTTAAGGAGACTTAGAGTGGCTTCTCCCCACAACAGACACTTTGTGAGGTAGGCGGGGCTGCAAGAGCTCAGAAAGAGAGTTGTGACTAGGCCCAAGCTCACTAGCCGGCTTCCTGTAGGACAGTGGACTCGAACTGGGAAATTACCAGATAAGAATCAGACACTCTAACCACAAGACCAATAAATAACTGATGCAGCCAATGAAGCTTCTAACAATGAAAAACACATATATACTATGAATTATATGGAAAAGGGGATGCCTCCTCAAGCTACTTTGGTTACACATATTGCACAACGAATAGGTAGAAGAGGCAGAATATCTTTCTCTTGTTAAATAGCAGAAAGGACTTACTTTCTAATAATTGTAGCAACTCCTTTTCTGTTTTGAAAGGTGCAACATGAATTTATTAAAAGCCCAGGTTGGGGCAAAACAGGTATGCCTCTTCACGGCTAAGGATCTGGGACTGAATATATTATATTACCTTCAGGAACAGACCAATCATGATTTGTGCTTGTCATTACAATTCCCTGTTTATGTGACCTATTAATAGAGGGCAAAATTCAAAAGCAATGTTTAATTAACATTTGTAATTAGTGTTACATAATAATAATAATAATAATCCTACCTTGCTTTAAAGGAAAGGCAGCCTAGAGAGAAGGTCCAGGAAAAGGCAAGCTCTTCACCTTGTAATTGTTATTGCTCCCAGTGGAGGTCTCATTCATTTCATTAACATCACCGTAGGAAGCTACTGCTGCAGACAACTGGGTGGGTATCTAAATGGTTCACTTCTGAGCAAAGCTACATCTATTAAAAGGTGCTGAGCTTCAAATACAATGCCACAAAAAAGTATTCATCTCCTTCCTGATTTCTTCTATCATTGCTTATTTGTCACACTAAATTGTTTCAGATCTTCGAACAAAATTTAATATGAGGGAAAGACAACCTGAGGAAACACAAAAATAGAACTTTCAAATGATTGCTTCATTTACTGAAGTAAAAACTTTAATCTGACATCTATGTCACCGACCTGAAAAAGAGATGCCTCCACCCCGAAACTTAATACTCGGTTGGGTCGTCTTTAGCAACAGCCACTGCAGCCAAAAGCTTACAAGAACCAGAAATCAGTCTTTCACATCGTTGTGGAGGATTTCTTTTCTTTTCTTCTTGGCAGAATTGCTTTAATTCAGCCACATTGAGGGTGGGTTGAACATCTACACCCCATTTAATGTCCTGCTACAGCATCTCAGTGTTCAAGACTTTGCCTAGGCCATTCCAAAACCTTAATTTTATTTCTTTTAAGCTATTCAGAGGAGGACTTGTTCTTGGGTTTCATTATCTTTCTGCATAGTCCAATTAGTCTTGAGCTTCAGATCATGGGCTGATGACAGGATATTCTCCTACTGGATTTTCTGGCAGAGAACAGAATTCTGATCCTGTCAATCATGGGATATAGCCCAAGCCATGAAGCAGCAAAGGATCCTCACAACACCAGACTTCTACCATCAGGTTTGACTGTTTAGTGTTCTTATTGTGGAATGCCGTTAGCTTTATACTAGATGAAGCAGGACCTATGTCTTACCAGACAGCGGCAAAACCCATTTTTAAGAAGGATCTTGTGCGCTGAAATGCAGAAGCGGCCTCCACAAAGTGTCTCCAATCTGGTCTGTGGTGCAGAAGCTAGCCAAGGTAAGAGTTTTTAATCTGTCTTGGGGGGGGGGGGGTTAAACCGGTTTCCGCAGCTAGTGCGGAAACACCCACTATTTCTTCCCAAAGGAATCAAGGGAGAGAAGAATTAGCTAAATAGAATACTGTACCTTGTATGGAGAAACACAAAACAAGAACACAAAGTGACAAAATCATGCATGTGATATGAATAAAAATTCAGATCTCAAGTATGCTGACCACTTAGATTAGACTTCTGTTTTCTATGGTGTGAATTTTCTTCTGAGCAACCAGAGGCCAATTCACACTTAGGCCTCTGGCCAGCAATTAGTGCAGCTCTTGTGAAGAGCATATACACACCCACTAGGCTGCTACAGTCTAGAAGCATGCTAGCCCTCACTATAGGTGCACTAATTGCTGATTAGGTGTGAAGCACTAAATCCTGCTCCACACCTTGACCAACATTAACTAGAAGCTTACCAGAAGTGTCCAGTGGCGTGACCATTCTCTCTTCATCTGACTCACTGCCTCTGGTGGTGGGGGAGGCAGCATCTGTGCAGGCGCTATGGCAGTGGCAGCCATGATTGATCACGGGATCGATTATAGGGATGCAAGAGGGGCATTTCATTGGCGATGGAGCAGTGGGCGCTGCGTGTTCAATCATGGGTACTGACGGGATTAGCTGCAACACGTTCCTGTGCTCAAATACTCAGCTGACGGCAGCCAATCATTGCAGCAAGGAGGTGGGACCATTCACATTTCTGGCTGGTAAGAGATACCAGGTTTGATTCCACCCTCCCCCATGAAACCAGTTGGGTGACCTTTGGCTCATCACAGCTCTCCTCTGAGCTCTCACAACCCCTCCTACCTCAAAGGGTGTTCTGTTGTGGGGAGAAGAATAGAAAGGTTTGTCAGTCGCTTTCAGTTTTTTTAAGTGGGTGAGAAAAGTGGGGTAGAAAAGCCAACTCTCCTCCTGCTCCTGCTCCTGCTCCCCCTGCTCCCCCTGCTCCCCCTGCTCCCCCTTCTTCTTCTTCTTCTTCTTCTTCTTCTTCTTCTTCTTCTTCTTCTTCTTCTTCTTCTTCTTCCGGAGAATGCGAATGGTCCACTTGCACCTGTAGTTTACCAGCCTTAGTTCATGTCAGCCTAATCAGGAAAGTGCAGAAAGGCGATGTGGCCTGACATTTTGCCTCCAAGCATGCCCTGCCTTCCCAGAAGTTCATTAATTCTTGATTAGGTGTGGAGCTCTGAAGAAGGACTGAAGTTAGATTAGAACTTAGGTGTGACGAGAGCCACAGTATCAGTTGCATGCAGAAATTGTTATCACATTTGTACGCCAACAGAAATAGAAGAGACTGAAGTAAAATGTCCATGGATGTGATGGACATTTGAATGCCATCTGTTTTGTACCACCATGACCTGCTTCATGCTTACAGCACAACACAGAGGGTGACTTCTTCTTTTGACCAAATAAGTGCACTGCAATCCAACAACGACAAAAAACAAAACAAAAAAAACAAAAAAAAGGTTGATAACAATAAAAACTATAGGTATGTATAAATTTTCAGGTATGTATGACAGCAATTGTTTTACATGGAGGGTGACTTGAGTGAAAATCTCTGACCAAAGAATTTTATGAAATGATAAAAACATTCTTTCCATATTTTTTATTCTCAGATCACGAACACAGCAGTTTTTCTTTTGATCTCACAATTGATGAACGTACAAATGTTGAGACCTTTCGGTATTAATGATTTTCCACATGCCTGTGACATGTCTGCTGATTGCTGATAGAGTAGCTAGTGGCCCTGATCTAGATACAGAAGGAAAGATATACATTACTTTCTCCTAACTTTTTACTTATTTGTAGGAAGAAACAGAAAGGGAGTGGGGAGGGGGAAATACAATAAGGAACTCTCATTTTCAGCAGACCCAGGAGCCATACATCCAAGTAGCCAAAAATTCTTTAAGTTGCTTAACTGTATGTGTCCACAATTAATCTTCTGTAATAACAGTTAATGGAAAATCTCTTTACAGACCATTGAGCTGTTGATAATGGTGTGGATATTACATTTGCTACAGAATGCTACCCCTATAACTGATTTAGCTGTTTGAGAGAATCAATACAGTGGGAACCAACCATATCAACCCTTTCTGTGAAGGCTAGAGATACAAGATATCCACCACATGCTCAACAGGATCTTCTCAACTGTTTCTCAAGCACCATTCTTTCTCAAAACCTCACCCCAGGGAACATTATGTGTCAAAAGGACTCTCATGATTTATCTCCTTCAGTGAACAGCTGAGTGTGCCCATTACCTTCCTCTCAGTTATATCTTCTTGGATTACAGAACATCCCTTTTAAAGAATATTATTATTTACTATTTTAACAGCATCAACAATAATGTTGAAAGAAGTGCTGAAAAGGGCAGATGATGTAGTAAGCACAAAGAGCAAAGGAAATGTTGACTTTTACCTAGCTTACCATCAGTCTCACAAGTCCAATGAAAGCTCTACTCAGCTCACAAAACCTCTAAAAATGTCAAGAAATGATTGCTTCCTTATGTGCATCAATGGTGCACACTGCACAGAAATGCTCTTGGCCTAGTTATAGAACCAAAGGACAAATGATCCCCAGCTCTGGAGCTATAAGACTTTTCTGAACTCACCTTTTTGTGGTCGCTGGGTCTGGACCAGCCAGACCTGCTGGTGGTGTGGATCATGGTCTGGAAAAGCACCTTATGCATGTCACTGCTGGTCTAGACCAGCCCCTGCCCTAGTCGCAAAGCTCACATGGCCTGGCTCTGAGTACCAAAGCTCACATGGGTTGGCTCTGAGTTCTCCAAAAGGCAGCATAGAGCAGCCTAGATAGGGATAGGGCATTATCTGTTCAGTTCCAGAGTGCAAATGGGAGGCCCAGAAGGGATCTAGGTCTTGCACTGAACTGTTTTAAAGGTAATTGCAGAAATACCTGACTATATCAAGAGGGAACAAGGTTACCATGGTGGTGCTCTGCAAAGGCAGCCTAAGAACATTTCAGAGGAAGCCAAGGGCAAACTATGGTTGCATTGTTGCCAAGAGAAGTCAAGCTTTTACCTTTACCTTAACCTCTTCCACTCATTTTATTTACTTATTTTATTTATTATTTATATTTCTATCCCGCCCTATACCTGAAGGTCTCAGGGTGGGCAACAACCTTTAAAACAACAGATTACATATCAGCATGTATTAAAAATGATAATATACATAAAAACACTTAAAATATTCAGCATAATTAAAACAATATCCTAAATATTAAAATAATAGTATGTGCAGTGGTGGTGGTGGGGAATATAATCACATTAGCCAAAGGCCAAGGCAAAGAGGTGTGTCTTCACCGCCTTCCTGAATATATATAGAGAAGAGGCTGTTAGAGCTTTAAATTATTAAAGTAGTCTTGGGCTACTTGCCTGCTTGCAAAGAATTGTAAAGTCATGGCCAAGAATGTCCTGGACCTTCTAATCCAGCACACCTGTTTCAATTAGCCAGGTTGGTTGTGCATAGCACCTGGAGAAAGGTCCACTTTGGATTGGTCAGTTCTTTTCCCCCTTTCATGACGTCTCTTTCTGACCTGTATAATTGTGCCAGTGTTTGACTAAGTCTCTGCCTTTGATGCCAAATACCTTACCTTATACTTACCTTGCTGTTCCTGTAAATACTTCTCCCTGCCTGTCCTGTACTAACTTTGCTACTGCAAGAATAAAGCTATCTCTTGGAAGACAACTCCAGCCTGATTCCAGTCTGTGACTTCACCAAACGCTAAGCCTGTATGTCTACATGAATGTGTAGTCAACCCAGGTTTTGACAGGTTATGGGCCCAGCTTACGCCGTGTGAAAGTTCGCCAGGAGTCCAGTTTGGAGGTTCGTGTGTCTATACCAGAGGTTAGTTTGACAGAGCAGTGCCTCTTGGAGTCTGTTTGCTGAAACCGAGCATAAGACACCCCTGTGCCGTGTTGTTCCGCCAGGATGGCTGCCTCTTCATCTTATCTCGGTGCTTTTGAGAAGCTGTCGGACTCTAATTTTCACTCCTGGCAGCCAAGAATGCAGTCTGTGCTTATTCGTGAAGATTTGTGGGAGTTTGTGGAAAATGCTTTACCGGCAGCTGCCTCTGCTCAGGACAGGGCAAAGGAAAGGAAAGCAAGGGCTACAATTTTATTAGGCCTGGAAACACCGGTCTTAACAACAGTAAAGAATATACCCACAGCTAAAGATATGTGGGACCGCTTGCAGCAGACTTATAGACAAACGACGGCTGGGTCAAAGCTGGTCTTGATGAAACAAATTTATGCAAGCAGACTGAAACCAGGAGGTGACCTGAGAGAACATGTAAATCATCTAAGATATCTCCTTTCGGAAGTCCAAGAAAGGGGTCTTCATCTCGACGATCCACATGAAAGCTACATTTTGCTCGCAAGTTTGTCTCCAGAGTTTGATGGTTTGGTGGACAGTCACGCTACAGTCCCTGAACGTGAATTAACTTTTTCGTCCGTTGCCCAGCGTATCCTGGAATATGCACAAGAAAAAGTTGTAGCACGTCCACAGCCACCTGAGCAGCCGAAAGTGGAGATAAAGACGGAGCCACTGCTGTTAATGAGATGCCGTTATTGCCGGCGAAAAGGTCACCTGGAACGCGAATGTTATAAGAAGCAACAAAAACAGAGCCGAGACTACAGAGGCAGTTCGCCTCGTTCTTCAGGGTCACAGAGGCCATTTGTCAAGAAGGAGGACCATTCCTATGCTCCAATGTTGCTGACCCTCACAGCGAACCGGGATGCCGCAGCCGTGAGTAGTCAGAACTGGGTAGTTGATTCAGGAGCAAATAAATCTGTCACCTGGAGTTTGGACTCTCTGCACAATGTGAAAGAAATAGAGCCGGTTGATATACAGCTCGCGGATGGTACTGGACTTAGTACAGCATTAGCTGGTGACCTATACTTACCCTGTCTTGATATTGTACTTAATAATGTATTATATGTACCAAACATTGAGTTTCAATTGCTATCTGTAATGCACTTAACCAAGTTAGGTGTTACTGTAACTTTTACAAATGGAAAATGTATTCTGTCTAAGCATGACATGTCAGTTGCCATACCAAAGCAACAAAATGGCTTGTATATCTTAAACTCAGAGGAATGCCCTGAGAAGATTCCCAGGGTAGCAGCTCTTAAAGCATGCTCCGGGACCTGCCTTCACAGTTTACATAAAAAATACTGTCATGCAGATAATGAAAGCATAAGAAAGCTAGTTAAAGAATTGGACTTACAAATAACACCCTGTGATATACATCAGGAGGAGTGTCAGTCCTGTGCGCAGATAGAAGCCGATAACCAGTTCACTCCCACAGTTAGTGGCAGACAAAGTACTAAGTTGTTCCAGATGGTTTACTGTAGCCTATCTAAAATACAACCAAGATCGCATGGAGGTGCAAGGTTGTTTTGCATAATGATGGATGAATACAGCAGGTATAGCTCTGTATTTTTCCTTAAACATGTGTCTCAAATGCCAAACATTATACGAGATTATCTGCTGCATGTAAAAGATCAATTCAGCTGTAAAGTAGAGGAACTTCGTTTAGATGCCCATGAGATGGTAACGCCAGCCATTCTACAGTTACTTACAGAGTTTAAAGTGACATGTACAATTATTCCCCAAGAGGAGTTTAGCCTGGGACGGTATACAGTCACCCAGATGGCTATAAAAGCATCTATTTTGATGTCTGAGGCAAGTCTCCCGACTGAGTATTGGGCTGAAAGTGTTTCCTGTGTAAATTTTGCTATGAACAGATGTTTCAATCCTCATATAGAATGTATCCCTCAATTGTTATTGCCTAATGGGAGTTTGGATATAAATGTCATGCGCATTTTCGGGACATACACTGATGTGTTGTTGCCAGATCAAAAGAAGAAGGAAAAGTTATTATTTCTAGGCTATCAAGCAGGCCAAAACAGTTATCGTTTCAGATTAGAAAATGGAAAGGTGGTCATTGTAAAATATAACGCCGTTGACAAAAGTGTAAAAGATTCCAATCCGGAACTATTTTATCATACTTGGGGACAAGAGGAAAACAAACTGATTCCTCTATCAGCGGATCCTAAATGGCTAGCATACCGTTCATCCCCTGAATTAAGCGACTCTGAACAGTCTGAAAGCCAGCCTTCTAGTAGTAGTGAAAATAGTCCACAGGTCTCTCCTGTAAGAAGGTATACGGTACCAAGACGATCTAGCCGAGTGACCAAAGGGAAGAAGCCAGAAAGATTTATGATAGGTCTTCTTCATAGCACTGTAACTAACCAAGGTCATAAAACAATTAGTTGTTTGAATATAAGCACGCCTCTAAAAACAATGTATTCAGAGGGCATAAGATTGTTAAAGAAAATGTATGCTTTTTTCCTGTATATTATGTCTATGATGATGTTGTATTTACCAATGTTTGTTGAAACTTCTAAGGTCATAATTAAGCAAATGGTTTGTTGTAAATCCACTGTTAAAAAATGCCTTGTAGCAGATAAGGGCCATAAAAATTCCTCAGTAGCTTTCAGAGGAAAGAAAGCCAAATGCCAGGGCAACCGTAAATTGAAGAGAGTAGAAAGTAATTTGTTTGAACAACAACCCTTTAGTGTGGGTGCAGGACAATTAGCCCAACGGGGGGGTGTTAGAGCTTTAAATTATTAAAGTAGTCTTGGGCTACTTGCCTGCTTGCAAAGAATTGTAAAGTCATGGCCAAGAATGTCCTGGACCTTCTAATCCAGCACACCTGTTTCAATTAGCCAGGTTGGTTGTGCATAGCACCTGGAGAAAGGTCCACTTTGGATTGGTCAGTTCTTTTCCCCCTTTCATGACGTCTCTTTCTGACCTGTATAATTGTGCCAGTGTTTGACTAAGTCTCTGCCTTTGATGCCAAATACCTTACCTTATACTTACCTTGCTGTTCCTGTAAATACTTCTCCCTGCCTGTCCTGTACTAACTTTGCTACTGCAAGAATAAAGCTATCTCTTGGAAGACAACTCCAGCCTGATTCCAGTCTGTGACTTCACCAAACGCTAAGCCTGTATGTCTACATGAATGTGTAGTCAACCCAGGTTTTGACAGAGGCATGAGACACCTCAAGGGGGAGCTATTGTATGGATGTAGTAGAATCAGATGGACTTAGGAACTGGAGAAAACATAACTTAAGCCACATGGGTCTGTATGTCCAGTTATAAAAGTAGCCTTACAAGTAGAAAGTGCTACATTGTTTATCTTTGACCCAAATAATACTATGATTGAGCTCAGTTTATGACAGCTTTGCAGCCACACCTGAATAGTTGGCAATAATACAGATATAGTTTGACATTGCCTTCATCCAGGAAGGAGAGTGAATCTAGAGCTTAATGCTTGCAAGGAACAAATCTTAAATATTTTAATATGTGTTCTATCTGGTTAGTGGTCTCCACGCTGAAAACTACTCTTGTGACAGTAATATCCCAACTCTCTTTCTCAGGGATCTATCTGTTTATTTTAACTTTTTAGTAGATAGAAAAGACTCTTAAACACCTATTTTTAAAAAGATGCTACTGTTGTAATCAATTAGTTATTTTTAGCCTTATTTTTAACAATTGGTATTGTTTTATTCTACAACAAGAAACGTTAATACATTTATGATGTTCTGTATCAATACAAGCAGTTTTATTTCCTGGCAAGATACCAGTATGCATCTCTATTGCACTTATGAAGCTTGCACTGACAGAATGGGAAAGACTCTGTGCAGAAAAACCTTCCTGTATATAACAAACAATATCAACAATATCTGAAGAGACATACTGCTGCCATTGTGTGAAGTATTAAAAATAGGCATCTTCCTCTGCTGTTTTCAATACTTCATAGAGACTTCAATGTTGGGAAACTATCATTCCCTGGCCTTAATATTTTCTCAGACAAGGATGTGGGCCAAGTGGACACCCCTCATCTCTATTCCTGAATTAAAGCAGGTACTTCAATTCAGAAGCGAATAGCTTCTACACCGATATTTCAGCACTGGGGCTGGTTTAGGCCTCTGTCTTCTGCACACTAGTGCATGATCAATAAGGCCCCCCCTAATCATACTTCATCCACATTGGATGAAGCATGGATCAGGCTAGGGCATCCCAAATGGTACCCTAGCATGGAACAGCTGGTATACTAGACTGAGGAGGTGATGTGGCTGGCTTGCACCTGGAAAACTACAGGCAACTTATTTTAGTCGCATTCCAGGAAACACTGCTGGAAGCAGGGATGTGCAAGAATGCATTTTTTGCATTCAAATTTGATTTGAATAGAATATTCAAATATCCAAACATTCAATTCAAAATTCGAAAATCCAGATTTTTGAAAATCTGATTCAAATCTGGATTATCTGGATCCATATTTTAAAAAAATCTGGTTTGAATTGAATGATACAAATGTCAGGAACATTCATATCCAAATTTCAAATTTGTTTGCATCCCATTTTTATTACATTTGTGTTCCATTTGCATCTCATTTGCATCCCGTCTTATTTGCTCAAATAGATCCGATATTTGGATGTGATATTCAAATCATTCGAAAATCTGGATCATTTTGAAAATCCTGATTTGATCCAAATTCAGAAATTCAGATTTTTGAAAATCCGATTCGAATTTGAATATTGATATTCATCAAATTTGAATCAGATTTTTGAATATCCATGCACATCCTTAGCTAGAAGCTGGTCCATGCAAAAAACAAGTCAGTCTGAAACTCCAAATCTTGGCACTGCCTCTATGGTCAGGCCAGAGGCAGCAGCTGGGCTGGAGTGGAATGGATTGCTTGTTCCAGGTATCCTGCCCTGTTCCAGAACAGGCAAGTCCAGTGTGGACAGGCCCTTAGTCTTCTTAATTCCTAGAGGCTATGATCACCAGAACAGCAAATACAGATTATAATTTAATAGGCTTCATCACTTACTTGGGTTCCAGAGTTTCTTCAGATGATCACAGAAAACCTAAGACTTGGCTATCCATTTTTAATTTTATAAAGCCAAGGCAAAGGATATTACAAACATCTTAAAGTAATTCTTCCATGAAATAGATTAAATATATTGCCTTTTAGCATGCTGCTTTCTAATGCATTTTTTTTAAGTTTAAGTGCTCTACCTTAGAACTGGGAAAGGAAAGTCAAATGTTAATTAGGAAATAGATAAGTCTTCATTATTATAACCAGCACTAAGTCTGTCATGCTGGCTGGCCTACCCCGAATTCAGAATTATGTAATTTCTTATCTGTTCAAATGATAGATTGAGAAGTTACTGCTGTTTGGTCAGTGAATTAAAGTCAGCTTTGAACATAACCTCACACTGTGAACAAACCTTTTCCTGGTGGGCAGAACTTTTTGCAAATTCCTTATTTTAGCCAGGGAATGAAGGAGATGGCTTTTAGGACTCTTGTCTGTAGAATTATTAGAGCAAATAATTCTAAGGGGGGAAAGGAAAAAAAGGCATTAGCATCTACAGAAGATGGTTTTTCTCTGGTACTTCAAGATTTTCAGTTATAGCTAAGGATAATTCTCTTGAATCCAATTTAGAAAGCATACAGTATGTTGGGGGAGGGAGGGAAACTTTAACCAACAATCTTATTCATTACTTTAATAATAGAAAACAAAGGACATTTTCCTGCACTTCTGCTTAGATTCTGGAAACTCAAGACTATCATTCCTTACAGGTCTCCCTTCCTTTCACAATTCTGGACTGACCCCCTTGGTCATATCTGGTACAGTTTGGAAAGAAAAAGCTTACTTGTCTTCCCTAATGAAGGATCTGCACACTTCTTCCTGTGAATGGAGGATCACACCTATAGGAGGACCACACCTTGTAAAGTGGTGGCTTGCTTCATGAGTGCTCCCTGCTGTCCCTAATTATCAAGAGGATTGTAGTTGGGCACTTCCTGTCTATGATTTTAAAGGTTAGGAAGGGATCATCAAAACAGGAAATGCCCCCTTTTTGATGAAGATTCAGAGGAGACAGATAGATCTCCTTCAGCAGTGGCACTGGTGGCAGAGCAGTGGCAGGGCTGTCAACAAATAGGGGGAGAGCTCTCAGAGTTATTCCTCCTACCTTGCCACTCTAACCGGAAGCATAGCACATGATTGAACAAGTGCCCACATGGATGCTGTGCTCATCCAGTGCAGATCCTGCCCATATTGTGGTTGAAAGCACTGCACCTTTCTTTGACATGAGAATGTCAAACAAATGATATCATTTAAAATCAGTTTGGTTAGAGTAACCTCCAAGATCTTGCAGCTCACATGTTCTACTATGATCCCACCTTGTGAGACATTTAGTAAGGCAATTCTGGCTGTGCCTGCACTTACTGTTGGGGGTGCTTTAGAAAACTGTCTTAGCCACCATGTCACCTCACTAGAGATGTGCACGAATCGGTTTCTTGGCATTCGATTCATAATGAACAGAATGTTAGAAAATAGTTCCCCTTCAAATATGGTAGGATTTTATTCAATTCAAATGTATTCATACAAATTTGTGTGAATATCCAATATGAATGCATACAGATCCTGGATATAGATCCTGCATGCGGAACCTACAGAAATGCATACATGTCAGATATGTATCCTATTCCAATGCATACATATCAATACATATTCGATACGTATGTTTATTTATTTGACTAGTCATCTGACCATTTCAAAGTAGAATACAATACTATACAAATAAAATATGGATTCCCAATTTAACAAATGTATGAACTATATGTACAAATGTTCCAAAACATTTGTATTCATATGAATGTTAATGTATCAATGTCATAACATTTGATCCATGTACTAATGTTCA
The DNA here is from genome assembly GCA_023333525.1 of Aspidoscelis tigris stejnegeri. Taxonomy (NCBI): domain Eukaryota; kingdom Metazoa; phylum Chordata; class Lepidosauria; order Squamata; family Teiidae; genus Aspidoscelis; species Aspidoscelis tigris. Next base: position 91,552,985 of record JALMGA010000004.1, read on the forward strand.
AATTTGTATGAATTTGTACAGATTAATGAATGTTATAAATATCCTTGCACATCCCTACCCCTCAAACAGTGGCAAAAAGTGCCGGGCAGTGAGCACGCTTCCACATTTTTGGGGCACATTGCTATTTTGAGGGTGTGATTTCCTGCCCCTGCTGCTGAGAGCTCAGATTACTGTTTCAAACATCATGCCCATGTCCAAAATGGAGATGTGGAGACATCTTTTGGATTGGTGATCAATATGCTTTCCCTTGGTATCTGTGCAGAAGTCAGTTTCTTTGTAAAGTGGAGACCAAGCATTTATTTATGTGGCTGCCTTCTCAAAGTAGCTTTACTTTATTAATTTGTCAGGTTCAAGAAAGATAAACTTCTACAGGTGAATATTGGAAAGGAAGCTCATTCACAGTCCTAACGCCCATTCAAAATTATCAAGCATCAGTTGAAAATAGGGTAACTTCAAAAGGTCAGATACCAAAGGCACCATAATACATCTGCTCCTATACCTAGTTCAAGAGCCAAATTTGGATTTCACATTAGCTACTCTCTTTATATTTCCTCTCTTCCCTTCAGAGAACTCTTCAGTTAGAAGCTTTTATATTAGCAGTTTTGAAACATTTCTACTATCAGCAGAAAGGCCTAAATTTACTGCCAAGCTCAGTAACAATCCTGGGATACAGATAAAGAGTGATGTAACCGTGACCGTCACCAAGCCATTCAGATAGTGACGTGAAATAGCTAGATGATTGCCAAATTCCTAGGAAGAACAATACATGCCTAGGCCAAACTCTCAAGCCAAATTGCCAGGCCTTGAGCAGAAAAGTCTGTTGAATGGGAAGCTGTTAGGAATGTTCCCTAATAGTCCTACATGGAACATTGGGGTCCTTCTACAATTTCTGTTAAGGCTACCTTTGAGAACAGTTCAGAAATTTCAGCTAGAAACTATTATTAGTATGGTACTGCAAATGTTGCAATGACCTTCTATCTGATGAGCCATTTAATAGGGCATTTTCAAGCCCAATGAAAAGTCAAAGGCCGTGTCTTCACAGCAACCCTTATTTCACTTTCCCTAAACTGAGATAACAGAACCGGATGCAAACGCGAATTTGCCTGTTCCCATTACTTTCAGCTTAATCGCATTCAATCCGGATTCTGAGGATGTACGTGACTCAAGGGGGGACTCCAGTGGCCACCTTTTAAAAGCCGGTTTTTGGGGCTGCCCTGTCCTCTTTCTCCTGGCGTGAACGTGCCACCCATAACAGACCCCTTCACGGAGCCTAGCTGGGTGGCTGGGTGGCTGCCACTTGCCTGAATGGAGGAAAATCGGCAGCAGGCAGACAGCGATTTTTCCCCCTCCTCTCCCGATTGCTTAGGGCGTGCAGCAGCAGCAGCAAATAAACATTCACACATCTCTCCAAACGGCAGCTGCTTTTCTTTCTTTCCCTTTTTAGAAGGCCAGCACTTTCAATAGCAAAATGTTATCAGGTGTGAATTGCTTGTTTGCTACAGTGAATTGACTGGATTGCTATTCGGGCTGCTGCTGCGTTTACAGCTTGCTTTGGAAGCAAGCTATTGGGGGAGGGAAACTCTCATCCCTTAACACGGAAGGGTTCCCACAGTAAAAAATGTAAAACGTTTCAAGCGCACGAACCGGAGTGAGACCTGTTGAAATGAGGATTAACATTTACAACGCTTTGGGGTGATTTAACATGCGGAAATCATGTTAAGCCAAACTGCCGTCTGGACTGCAAGGATTCAAAACATTTTGAATCCGAAATAAGGGTGCCGTGAAGACACACTCTTACTTTCAGATTCCCAAATGCTTTGGTACATGGTAAATTGGTGGGTCATCAGCATTCATATAATCTGTTACATAAGGTATACTTCAGATGGTCTGTTTCAATACTCCCCATTATTTCATTATACAATACTCCCTAAAAGGATGCTTCTTCAGAGTTGTGGTATAATTTTTATACAGCAGGACTGCTATTGTAATTGAGCAGTTTTATATAGGCAGGATTGACTACTCTATGGCCTTTTCTGCACAGAGGCCACATTCTGATCCAATATATAGTCCATTCAGCTCAAGTCCTCCCTGTTCCACCACTTTGCAAGGGATCCCCCATTTCTGCTGACTAAAGGTCCCAAAACACAGAGGATCCCTATTCAGATTATAACAGGACTCGCTGCTGGATCTATGAATGAATACATATTTGATATGAATGGATACATATCTGATACAAATAAATATGTATCTGATACATTTCCCCAGTTTAACGAATGTCCGAACTATTTGTACAAATGTCTGGAAATGTTCGTATTCATTCAAATGTTAGCATACAAATATCATAACATTCGATTCAAGTTCAAATGTCCAAATTTGGCAGAATTTTGAATATTATGAATATTTGTGCACTTCCCTAGTATCCCCTTCTTTCTTACATTTCATTATACACCTTTTTCCATTTATTCACCATAGAATATCCCTGCAATACACCTATACGACACATCTTATGCTCTCTAATAAAAACAAAGAGTAATTGGTCTCCTGAATAATTACTGTTGTGTTGTTGATTATATTCTGGAATAGGGGCTTAGTGTCTGCGTGCTAGGGCAGGTTACAGGAGCCTGCCACAGTTTACATGTGGATGGCAGCCCCTTATTCCAGAATATAATCTGGACCATTTCCAGTGCAAAAAGGGGCTATGGCTCTTGAGATGTTGCTGGACTTTAATTCTCATTAGCCACAGCTATCATAGAGAAACATACAGAAAACTAAGAAGTTAATTCTTCTCGCTAAAGAAGCAGATTAAGGATCATTTACCAGCATATATTTAAAATATTACAACTTTATGCTGGCTGTTTTTCTAAGTTGATCAACATTTCTGTTAAAAGATTTTATAAAATAGCTTTCTCTCTTAATATTTTGCAAAGTACAAAAAATGTTATTTGGCCACTGTGCCAAACCAATTTTAATAATTAGTCCATTTAGCCACATATTGTCTGTGCAAGCCAAGAGCAGTTCTTAACACTCTTAATTAGAAATGTATTACAACATTTTCTCTGGGGTGTTAAAAATAAAATAATGCAGTGGTGCCTAGTGCTTATTGGAGCTGGTGTAACAGAGAGCCAGCAAAATAAAATTAAGTGGTAACAGGGGTCAGAATAAGTAAAACTAATAATAGGTGAGATACTATAATTTTTCCCTTATAGGAAAACCATGTTTGTAAAAAAGTAAAGATGCTATAAAGTCAAGCTGAAATCCTTGATGTCTATATGCCTAATATCTGCACAGTCCTTTCAGACTGTACCAGATGTGTGCCAAGAATGCTGGAGCCACACATCAGCACATTGCCTGGGAGACCAGATATACCTTTCTCTTGGAGTGCTCCCCGGAGGAAGAACTGTGCCTAGGATCACACTACAGGGATACAACTTTAAAGTGGTGTCCAAGGACTTCTGGGTTGAATATTGTTCCAGCTGCCTTTAGGCAGAGAGACAGTGGCATGTTGATTGGGCCAAGTGGTGCTTTAGAACTTGGGGACCTTTCACACTTACCTTCCTAGTGCAGGGGTGGTCAGCTCTAAGACACACCATATGCACATCTTGGAGCCATTTCTGCTCCAGCTCCACACATCCTGGAGCTGACACTTCATAGTGTGCTCCACACTTGCAATAGCATAGGGCTGATTACTGAGTAGCAGGCTCTGTGGCATGCACCTGAGCACATCACGTGGCACTTGCAATGGAGATACCATATGCAGGTTGGCTGGTTGGTTGTGACTGACTTCTTCTAGGGTATTGAATCTGGGACCTTCTTCATTCAAAGCAGATTCTGTTCCAATGAGCTACATGTAATAATAATGGTCAAATTAGTAAATGATGCATATTCATTTAGAATTAAATCTCACAGGTAAGATCCATAAGGTCAAAGGTTGCATGCAACAAGATGCATTCCTTGGGTCAGAGTGCTGACATCAGCCCAGGAGCATGGAGGTCCGACTCCTTGTGCCATGCGTCTCAGTCTATGCAAACCTTGTGTTCCCAATATCCATGACGTGAAGCACTGGGGAAGTAGTTTCATCCAGTGGCTGCTGTAGGGGTGAACTGGCCCTGCACTGCATTTTGGAGAATAGTTTTTCCTGTTCTACAAAAGAAGCACTCTTGGGAATAGGCTAGGCATCAATAATGTGCCACTCATTCACATACACAGTCACCGTGCTCTGGACTCATTTTCTTGTGCAACGCCTTCAGACCATGCAGATCTTACCACACAGCAGGATTTACTCTCATGTAAGGGGTGCAGAGGTGTGGCTTAAGTGATAAACTCAACAAAAATTACCCCAATTGCTTTCTTTGAACTATTCTGTCCATATATATGTACCAGGCCTGAATCACATACCTCAACAGTGCTCAGATCAAAGGAAAAATACTGATCTTTTGACATGATTTGAAGTTTGGAGCTCTGTTCCTCCCCTTTCTAGCTTATGTTTCTCTCATCAATGATGCTCCTGGGGTTGGAAAGAGAAAACAGCAGAAGAAAGAATAAAAAACTCCCATCTTTAATCATTGGGACAAAGAAGGGAATACAGTACTTCAATTTCCAGTAAAAGGAAAGGAAACTTCTTTGAAAGATAAGAAGTCAGATTTGAGCTACATTTCAAGAACCTGCAGCGTAGGAAGTTGTGAGAATAATTACATGTTGAAATAAGCTCCACCCTGCACATGCTCAACATCTGTATGATATTTTATACTGACCTGATAAAAAACTTTTAAAATACTGCGAAAATTCTATGAGACATGCTGAAAGTATAAACTCCATACGCCTTGGAGAAAGCTAAGAATTTTGGGATAGCCAAAATTGGATATATTTGCAATATATGCAACAACTCTTGCTAAGAGGCAGAATGGTACTTTGACAGCAATAAATTGGAGGGGCTGCAGGAGTCCTTGGGAGGGATATACAAGAATATTTGTAACATTCATTATTTGTATGAATTCAGATGAATTTGGACATTTGTAAATGAACAGAATATTACAACATTTGTACATTAACATTTGTACAAATACAAATGTTTTGGAACACTTGCACAAATTGTTCATGCATTCGTTAAACTGGGGATACATATTGGATATGTATTAATACATATGCATTCATATAAGATATGTATCTGATATGTAAGCATTGGTATAGGATACATATCCAATATGTATATGATTGTATAGGATCCTTTCGTAGGATTCATATGCAGGATCCCTATGCATTTGTATAGATATTCATATAAATTCTTATGAACACATCCATATCAAATAGAATCCTACCACATTCGAAAGGGATCTATTCAAATTTTCTAAGATTCAATTCTTTTGAACTCAGTGCCAAAAAAATCTCATTTGTGCACATTTCTAATCCTTGGGCCTGTTTGCACTTTGAAAAAAAAAGAGATAAGGTATTTTATTTATTTATTTATTTATTTATTTATTTATTTATTTATTTATTTATTTATTTATATTTATATTTACATTTATATTTATATTTATATTTATATCCTGCCCTACACCTGAAGGTCTGGCAAAGGATAACCACAATATTCTTTCTTTAAAAAGATGAACAGTGATTTATTTCAGCTCAGCATTAGGGCATTTCTTGTTGGGAACAACTTGGAACAGAAAGCCCAGCATATTTATATGTTTCATAGCTGGGTGGGGTTTGGCCTTCAACCAATGAACAATAACTATTTTTCAAAACCCAGTTTAAACTTGGAGCCAAAATGTATCACTCGACCCCAGCAAATATCCACTTCCAAAACAACAAGACAGCTACTATATTCATATATACAGAATCACATAGGTGGCAGAGATCTTACATTGAAATATTATGGCAGACAACTAGCCCTGCCTGACACAGGGTCGGTAATAGCCATTAAAACCACAGATTATGAACCAGCATATTTTAAAAACAATATCTTAAATATTAAAATAATTGTCTCTGCAGTAGAGAGAAAGTACAATCACATTAGCTAAAGGCCAGGGCAAAGAGGTGTTTCTTCACCACCTTCCTGAATATATACAGGGAAGGGGCATGATGCACCTCTAAGGGGAGACTAATCCATAACCTGGGGGTCATTACCGAAAAGGCCCTCTCCCTGGTACCCACCTGTTTCACTACTGAAGGCAGTGGGACAGGAGGGCCTCACTTCCAGATCTTAAGGCACTGGGCAGGTATGCTTGCACACTTGAAGTGCTGGGGAACTCCCCAACTGGCCCACCACCAACACTCCAAGTCAGAATGGCTCAGCCTGGCCAGATCACCATGGCAACGGTTGCAACAACATCTGGTTTGCACTGGCACACTGCTAGGGTGCTTGTGATGTGTGACTGCACAGCCACTGTCATCCTGCACAGTCTGCAGTGTTTGCACCTGGAAGAGAGTGCAAAAGCAGTGGCCAGAAGCTTACCATCTGTTCCTGGTGAAACGGTGGACAAGTTTTTACTTGTCCCACAGCTCATGACAATCAGGGCAGCTTGAGGGAGGCAGGCAGCATGGCACATGCATGGATTTCCCTTGGAGTGGCTGCAGCTAGGCATGGGCAAAAATATTTTTCACTCTTGCAGTTCATATGCAAAGTGAAAGCTTTTGTGCATTTGTTTGAAGGTTCATTACATTCACGAAGATGGATCTGTGGATTCTTAGCAGATTTCTAGTGGATCTGGAGGTGCAACTGGTGGTGGCAAGGATGGATGAACATTCAAAGAACATTGGAAATGAATTCAAAGTATATCATAGAGTGCATCCCCTTGGGCGGTGATTACTTCAGGGTGGATTCAGTGCAGCCTTAATGTGAATCGTAGTTCACATTAAGACGTCCCCATGATAACTGAGGACAGCACGGGTTCAAGCCAAACCCGCTTGTCCCCTATGAAAACCGCAGTAAACCCCTGCATCAGGAAACCAGTTTTCTCCCCCTTCCCCACTGGGTAAAAGCATGCCCCCACCCTTGCCTGACTGTCTGATCAGGCAGGCAAACCTGGGTAAGGGCTTAATTTAGCACACGAGCGCCTGACAGCTTCCCTGCACTCAGCTGATCAGCTGTCAGCATATGTGGGCTGTCAAGTGAAGACACACAACTCCGGTAAAATAACTAAAACACAGCCGTGGCTTCAATCAAGGAGCCACTTTCCCTTCCTATTATGCCCCCGTGTTATGCACTGTGTGGCTTTTGGAGGTGCAGAAGGGAACATGGCTCATTGATTGAAGCCATGGCTGTGTTTCAGTTATTTTACCTGAATTCTGCTTCTTCTCTTGACAGTCAGTATACCCATCTGACAGCTGTTCAGCTGAGTGCAGGGAAGCTGCCAGGTGCTCATTTGCTAAATCAAGCCCTTACCCAGGCATGCCTGCCCAACCGGGCAGTCAGGCAAGGGGGGACAGTTGCAATCACAGCATGCCCGGCAGTGAAACCCTGCCTGCTAATGCTGCATTCAGCAATCTACTTAACCCGGGAGCATCCCTATGCCTTAACCCGGGAGCGTCCATTCTTGCCTCCTAATTTGGGGCGAGAACTGTTAGAAAGGGTGGGTTTTTTTGCTGCATATTTTTGGCTTTTGTCCCGCATGTAGCCTAGATTGGGGCTATTCATGGGAACTCTCCGAGGTGAACTCACGTTCTCCTTGCAGTATTTTGATCATGGGGATGGACCCACATTTGCTTTGAAGTAAAGCAAATAGAAAAAAAAAATCCTGCAAATCCCAAGTTGTAGTTGTTTCAGATGGGTAAGTGTGAATAGGCCCTACATAATGAAGAAGAAGAAGAGTTGGCTTTTCTACCCCACTTTTCTCACCCATCTCACTCAAAGCAGGTGACAAATCTGGGTGACCTTGGGCTAGTCACAGCTTTCTTCTGAGCTCTCACAGCCCCACCTACCTCACAGGATGTTCTGTTGTGGAGAGAAGAATAGAAAAGCTTTGTCAGCCCCTTTGAGTCCCCTTAAATGGTTGAGAAAAGTGGGGTAGAAAAGCCAACTCTTCTTCTTGTTATCAGTGGATTTAAATATAAATGAGATACGACTGTGGAAGCAGACTGATTTGTCTATCTCTGCTTCTTGACATCTTGTGCATTTTTTGCTTCTTTCTTTGAGAAGTGAACCCACCTGCTTCTTGATGTGTTAATTATTCCATCTGTCCATCGTTCTCTCCCTTCCCCCCCCCCAAACATCCCAAGCTTTTCTCTTCTCTGTTTTTGTTTTCTTTCTTTCTTTCTTTTTTGCAAAAAACACCAGGGAGATGTGGAAGCCGCCAGGCCACCAGCCCCAGGGTTGTAAAGCCAGACCTTGTAATTGATCCCGGCAGAAAAGAACAAGGAGTGCAGAAGTTCAGAGACAAACAACATCCAGTGTCTTGGTAACGCCCCGGAGGTGAAAGCTGACCTGAAGGGGGGAAAAAAAGCCAAGAAGACACGTGCAAGGTATCAATATAACAACTCCTCTACAGCTTAACAGCTAGGAATCACTTATCCACAAGGTCAGAGGAGAGGGGAAAACATCATTCAGAATAATAACAAAGGAAAGAAATTTGAGAAGGAGGGCAGCAAAGGGTATGAGAAAACGGAACGGATATTTGTAAGTAATGCTTGGAGCTGCTTTAATGAGTGTCTTTTAACTGGGCACTGGCAATAGCAGAAAATGCACATGTTATGTATAAGCTTCACATATAATGGTTTGAATTCAGAATAATTAACAGTGAAGGCCAGTATACTGTTACTTAGAATTGGCCAATGGGATAAAACCAGCAAGTAAGGCTATGAGAATGCAGCCTAACACGTGCTAGGCTGGGTTTCCAGTTATGAGGCCTTTCTGCACATACCTTCATAGGCTGCCATGCATTAGGGAGAGTACACTCCAGGTACCGGAGGACAATTAGCATTTCTGGCTGATGAGGGATGTTTCCACTGGCCAGAAATGTGAATGGTCCTCCATGGACCAGCCTGCGCCACCACCACAAAAGCTGTGGTAGCTGCCAGAGCATATTTCCCATGGACCCACTGAGGTCATGTAAGACACTTTTGAGGCCCCATCCAGATGGGGGAAGTATAGTATCATTATGGCTGTGCAGTAGTGAGACTGTCACATGTATCTGTAACAATCCCGCCATAACTCTGCTACATCTCTCCTAAAGCATGTGATAGGTAAAGGTCCAGATCTTGTTTCTCCTGACTATATAAAGGTTCTCTGTCTCTGGCTGCAAAATATTTAATCAGTTTGATCTTTGTACTGATCATCTAGGAATGTCTGTGTGTAGAGTCACCTTTTGGATTGTTGGGCCATGGTCACAAGACTGAAGAAGGTTAAAATTGAAGGTGTGACAACAGCCTTGGCAAAGTATTTACTATGGCCAGCAAGTTACTCTGACAAAACTTTCTTAGTCTTTGACTGCTTCATTTTGTACTTCAAAGCCAAACTTTCTTTTTATCCAGATTGTACTTTGATTTCCTTTTTTAGCATTCCAATTCCCTTTGATGAAAGTGACATCTTTTTCTGGCCTTAGTGCCCCCCCCCCCATGCCGCCATCTACAGCACCCTTCTTGTCTCCATTTCAGAGTGAGGAGGTGCTATTTTCCATGGTGGCTCCCTGGAGGGTGGGATGAGACTGACCCACTTTGCAGGTGTTTCTGCTAGTGATCACACCACAAAATGGCACATGTGAATACGCTGCTGCTAAAAATAGGGATGGGGCAGCAGCTGGCAGCTTTTGGGATGACAAGAGTGCCCTCGTGTTTGTGATACCTTGAATTCCAAGAGAGAAAAATGTCCTAAATAAGCACGTGCAACTAATACTATCCATTCAGCCATGCACTCTGGAAACTGCAATTCAATTTAAAAGAGAAATACCCCAAGTATGAAAGGAGAAAATAAAACAAAAGATGGAGCCTTAACACAGCAGACTTCATACATTTAAACATCAGTACATGGCTTGAAAATAACTAAGTCTTGGCCAGTGCATTTTAAACTCATAACAAATAATCTTACAGGAATAATGATGATGATTGCTAAGAAGCCTTACTTACCAATTTGATTGCATTCACTTTTCATAACGAACATTAAAGATGGGAGTTAATTTAACTTGCATGTATTATTCAAGGCATGTCTTTTTAAACTTCCGATAGCATCATTAATAAACACATATGAGGCAATTTTCAGAGTTGTGTTCGGTGCAAAGGCTTTTGGAGCATGGAACTGAGTAATGGTTCTTTTTTTTCTTTGTCACATTGTAATTAAGTTAATAAAAGTGCACCCATAAAAAACATGAAAGAATATTTTTCTCATTATGTTTCAATACGTGGGGACTGTTCTCTGTATAGCTTTCAAATCTGTGTAACCATCCTGTGACCATCTACAGATGTGGGCAAGAATGAGATTAATTTTGACCGTTTAGTTATATTCAATTGGTTCTGCAGAGACCTCATGGCCTGCTATCGTAATGGAAGAAGCACGTTCAGAAGGATGTTCTTGCAAGGGCTGAGGCTGAAGTCAACAAGATCCTTATAATTTACTTGTAATGCCTGGAAGTGTTCAGTAGAATACATGTCATGTCTCGTGACCTGAGCACCTCATTGGATGAGGAGGCTGTTGCCCAAGCTCGTGTAATTCCTGTGTTCCTGAACTTTGACTGGCTTTACGACTATGAAGAATCTCTGGTAATCGGATCCTGGCGTTCCTGACATCACATTAACTCTTTATCCTCCACGAACTCTAAAATTTGAACTGGCTGCTTGTTGTTGCTAGCCCAGCACATACATGTGTGCATGTGCTTGCTGAACAATGCCTGCTTGGGACACAACAATGTAACACTCAGAATGGATCATAGTTTATTTTTTTTATAAATCCAGATTACCCAGAGGCCTCTTCTTCCTCCAGGTGCTAGGCAAATTACGCAAGCAAGCAATTCAAATAGACATATTGTGAGGTGAGTTTGTAGGTGTGAATACAAACAGCCACAGCTTAGCTGGAGTAGATTTCTGGGTGAAATCTCTATTGGGTTAGAAAATTCCTAAAACTTTGGACTCCCAGGAAGTTCATTGCAGAGAATGTTCTCGGCTGATTGGGCAATGGGCACTGTGAGGGTTGTGTGAAATGTGGAGCGTGCTAGTGCCAGTGTGTATGACAGCCACCCCTTCCTTGCCTTGCTCTGAAGCTGGGGAAGAAACCTGCCTTGACATCAGAGTTGTAGGCCAGGGATGTTTTCCCACAGCACTGGAAATGGTCCTGAAAGTGAGCCTTCTTCTAGAACCTGGCAAAATGTTGCCAAGCTCCTGAATAGGGTCTATCTGTCTGCATGATAGCAGAATGGGACCCAGCCTGGATCATGAGGAAGATCACTTTAAACTAGGTATGATTCCCATGGCTGGGAGATGGCCAGGCATGGCTACCTTTTTCTCCCTGGTATGCAGACCCTGAAGTATGGGCAGATCCTGTAGTATCTGGCATGGACCAGGAGAACTCTGCAGATGTTGCCCCCAAAGTGTAGCCACATTAATAGGCCTTCAGGTGCCCTTGACAAACAGCAGCAAAACTATCTTGTTTGTTATGACTGGTACTTATTGCTGTGCCTTTTCTCTTTGTTAATTTTTTAATTCTCAGTTATCTTTGTAATTCTTGTTTGGGTTGATATGTACGACAGGCGGGTGGGCGGGCGGGCAGATAGATAGATAGATAGATAGATAGATAGATAGATAGATAGATAGATAGATAGATAGATAGATAGATAGATAGATAGATAGATAGATAGATAGATAGATAGATAGATGTCCCCCTTGAATGGCAAGCACCTCTGAAATTGTACTTCCATGACACCTAATATCAGGGCTGCTCAGCTTGCGGTCCTCCATATGTTCCTTGCCACAATACTAGGTGTGGGATGTTGGGAGTTGTAGTTCATAAGCATCTAGAGTACGGGTGTGCATGGATGCAATTTTTGACATTTGATTCATAACGAATCAAATATTCAAAAATCCGAATTCATACAAATAAAGAAAAACGAGTCTCTATATATTTAAACCGATACAAATACATTCGTATCTATTTGTTTGAATATTCGATACTATCCATACATATCCGTATGTGTCCCGTGTGGATCCTGTTTTCATCCTGTATGCATCCCGTTTTTATCCTGAACATATGCAATACGGATATGCCCAAGAGGCGTACGAGTATCTGTACCCATACGAATATCCAAATTATTTGTACAAATAACCCAAAATATTCATATTCATATGGAATGCTGAAGTACAAATATCTGGATATTCAGTTCGTATATGTATGTCTGAATTCAAGTGAATTCATACGAATACTGAATATTTTGAATATTTGTACACATCCATAACCTGGAGGGCTGCAAGGTAAGCAGTACTGCCTAATACCTTCATCTGGCCCAATGCCAAGCATGGTCTGGATGCATCAGTAAGAAAACTAAATGCAAAAAATTATTTTTAAGTAGATCTTATTGTTTGTACAGATGACACTGATATGTAGATTGCAGAAGACATCCAACATAGAAGCATCATGACTGATTTTACATAGGTCTTCATTTTCCTGGAAAAATTTTATCCAACTTTTAAGTGTTTGAGTCCTTTCCTTTCTTTTAAAACCCTTTTCAGGTGTATACAGTCATTTGTACAGACCCACTACATGTAAAACTGTAACACCAAGGACATTTCAGAAACTGCTTCCAGGAAAAGGATGGTAAATCACTGAAAATGGTGTCAGAATATTGCCTTGTTGAAAGGAAATCCATATCGTGATTCTAGAACAAGATTTGTGCTTCAATCTATTTTATAAATTCTTTCCTTTCCAATAATTTCCTCCTGCACATGCACTGCTAACTCATTCTTATTTCCTCCTTCTGCCTGTGCAGTTATTTGAAACATTTAATATTATCTACTAAAATGACAGAAATTTCATTCAACCTACAGATTATTATTATTATTATTATTATTATTATTATTATTATTATTATTATTATTATTATTATTATTATTATTATTATTATTATTATTATTATTATTATTATTATTATGTAAAACAACAGTTACACACAGCAAACAAGATGACTATGCTGGATTTCGTATTATATCACTAGTCGGGCACTTCCCAAGCACCTAGGACTGCATGATGTATCGGCGAATTATGCGAGCAGACCCCAGTAAAGTGGCTTTTTGTAGTTGGCAGATGGATATTTTGTCAATGCCAATGGTTTTTAGGTGCCCGCTGAGATCTTTTGGCACCGTGCCCAGTGTGCTAAGGATGACTGGGACCACTTTCACTGGTTTTCGCCAGAGTCGCTGAAGTTCAATTCTCAGGTCTTCGTATCTGGTGAGCTTCTCCAACTGTTTCTCCTCAATTCTGCTGTCACCTGGTATAGCAACATCGATGATCCACACCTTCTCTTTCTCAACAATTGTAATGTCAGGGGTGTTATGCTCCAGTTTTCTGTCACTCTGAAGCCTGAAGTCCCAAAGTAGTTGCCTGTTCGTTTTCAACCACTTTTTCTGGCTTGTGATCCCACCAGTTCTTTGACACTGGCAGATGATACTTTTGGCACAAGTTCCAGTGGATCATTTGTGCTACAGCATTGTGTCTCTGCTTGTAATCAGTTTGTGCGATCTTCTTGCAGCAGCTGAGTATATGGTCGATTGTTTCATCCACTTCTTTGCAGAGTCGGCACTTTGGATCTTCTCCTGATTTTTCAATTCTGGCTTTGATGGCATTTGTTCTTATTGCTTGTTCTTGTGCAGCAAGAATCAGTCCTTCTGTTTCCTTTTTCAGTGTTCCATTTGTAAGCCAAGACCAGGTCTTTTCCATGTCCACTTTGCCTTCAATCTTCTCCAGGAACTGTCCATGCAGTGCTTTATTGTGCCAGCTGTCCGTTCGGCATTGAATTGCAGTTTTCCGGTACTGGTTCTTGGTTTGCTGCACCTTGAGAAGCTTCTGGTTGTTGACTTCAATCAAAGCTGATTCTTTGCTTTCTGCCACATAATCTGCTAATGCATGCTTCTCTTCTTCCACTGTTTGCTTCACTTGCAAAAGTCCTCTACCGCCTGCTTTCCTGGGCAAGTACAACCTGTCGACATCACTCCGAGGATGTAGTGCATGGTGGATCGTCATCAGTTTTCTGGTTTTTCTGTCTAAGTTGTCCAATTCCAACTGAGTCCAGTTCACAATTCCCGCAGTGTATCTAATGACTGGTATGGCCCAGGTGTTTATGGCCTTAATGGTGTTACCGCCATTCGATTTACTTTTCAAGATTTTTCTAGTCCTTTGGAGGTACTCTTTACTGACCACAGATTTCACATGGCCATGCTTAATGTTATCCAGTTGCAAGATGCCCAGGTATTTGTAGGCTTCTGGCTGGTGGGACCTGATGGCTTGACCATTTGGCATTTCAATTCCTTCACTTTCAGTAATCTTCCCCTTCTTCAGTGCCACTGTGGCGCATTTGTCCAGGCCAAACTCCATACTGATGTCGCTGCTGAATATTCGCACTGTGTTGGTCAGTGACTGGATCTCGATTTCAGATTTTCCATAAACCTTCAAGTCATCCATGTACAGTAGATGTGAAATTTTCTGTGAATTCCTGGCAGTTTGATAGCCCAGGATTGTTTTCTTTAGGATGAGTGACAGTGGGATCATAGCGATGATGAAAAGGAGCGGGGACAATGAATCCCCCTGGAAGATGCCCCTTTTGATGTTGATCAGTCCATAGCTTTCATTTCTGACAAAAAGCTCAGTCTTCCAGCGTTTCATCGCACTTTCTATAAATTTGGTGATGTTCTGACTGATCCCGATGGCTTCCAGGCACTTTGTGATTCAACCATGTGGCACCGAATCAAAAGCTTTTTTTGTAGTCGATCCAAGTCATATGCAGGTTTGTTTTTCGGCTTTTGCAGTTCTCCAGAATCATTTTGTCAATCAGTAGCTGGTCTTTTGTGCCCCTGCTGCTCCGTTTGTTTCCTTTTTGCTCTACTGGCATGATGTTGTTGTCTTCGAGGTAGTTTTGAATCCTGTCTGCTATTATGCCTGTCAGCAGCTTGAGCATAGTAGGTAGACAAGTTATCGGCCTGTAGTTTCCTGGTATGGCTCCTTTAGCTGCATCTTTCTGTATTAAGTATGTTTTGCCAGTTATTAGCCATTCACTGATGTTTCCTGTTTGCAGCATTTCATTAAACAGTTCGGCCATTTTTGCATGCAGGCTGGTCAGGTATTTGAGCCAGAAGCCATGCAACTGATCAGTGCCAGGGGATGTCCAGTTCTTCACTTTCTTCACTCTTTTCGTGACCATTTCAGGTGTTATTTGCAGCTGCTGCATTTTGTTCATGGAGAATTTCTTCTCGAAATCCTTTATCCACCCAGCAGTTTTGTTGTATTCTTTTTCAGCCTCCAGAGATCTTTCCAGAAGTTCATTGTTGCTTCTTTCTCTGGCTTTTCAATTTTCTTGTCTACTTGCTCATGCAGGCTCTGGTAGAACTGCCTCTGATTAGACTGGAAGATTTGGTTCTGCCTGTACTGGATGATTCTTGCTTCATATCTTTCGATTTTCCTGGCTGTAGCTGTTATCTGCTGTTTCACGATTTCCAAAGCTTCGTCAATTTTCCTTGTATTCAGCCAGTATTTTTTGATCAGATGTTCTTTAGTCTTCTTGTTGTTCAGTTTCTTCTCCTTCATGTTTTTTAGGTTGCTGGCATCTGATCTCAGGCTTTTCATTTTTAGTTCCAGTCGGACTTTCCACTTTGGTTTTCCAGTAGATTTTCTAATTGGTTTTGGCTGCAGTAACCCTAGTTCTTCTGTTACTATCACAGCTGTACTGTAGGCGAGCTGGTTCAGTTCTTCAATTGTTGTTACCTGAACAGTTACAAGGGCAGAGTTGATGTCATTCATCAGTGGGACGAGTCGTTTTCTGCCTATAGTTTTTAGGGTTGGCAGTCGCTTTCGCTCTGTACTTGATGCTGTATGAGCCATTATTCTGTCCTTCAGTTCCTGCTGTCTTTGGGACAATGTGCCAGGTGTTTCATCCATGACTTCATGTTGCTGTTCTTCCTCTTCTTGCAGAATTTCCAGATTTTCATCAGGTTCTAGTTGATCAGTGACTCCTGGTCTTGTTGGAGCTTCTATTGCCACAATAGGCTGTGGTGCTTCAGTTTCATTAGTTTTTCGTATTTCTTCCAGTTCAGCTTCACTGAACACTTTAGTCCCGCTTATGAATCTTCTCTGATCAGCTAGCCGCAGTTCTGTTATCTTTGAGTCTGGGTATTCTTGTTTCCATAGCTGGTGCATCTGTTTTTGATAGCCTCGTTTTCCAGGTTCTGATTTGTAGTAGCACTTCATGACTATACGATTCTCTGGCCTTGAGAATTTCTGCCGCTTCCTTGTTTGTGAATTTTGTTCCTGTAGCCGATTTGTCGATGGTTGCCCAGGTTCCTCAGCAACCGCTGCGGTCCTTTTTATCCTGGGCAACGACCGAGCCAGTATAGACTTCTTTTTTGTTTGTGTCTCCATTGTGATAAATGGGTTGGGTGCAATTATTATTATTATTATTATTATTATTATTATTATTATTATTAGTATTAGTATTAGTATTAGTATTAGTATTAGTATTAGTAATTATTATTATTATTATTATTATTATTATTATTATTATTATTATGTAAAACAACAGTTACACACAGCAAATGAGATCACTATGCTGGATTTCGTATATCACTAGTCGGCCACTTCCCAAGCACCTAGGACTGCGTGATGTATCGGTGAATTATGCGAGCAGACCCCAGTAAAGTGGCTTTTTGTAGTTGGCAGATTCTCACCCACCTCAAATCCAGATCTAAATCCATCCTTCTGCCGCACGGATTAATAGATACGGATCTAACACTAACACGGATTTCCGAAATCCAGATCTAGTCGAACCAGATTTTAGAGATGCTGTGCAGAAGCACCGAGAGTGTCAGACTCTTTTCTGACCATCTCCTGGTTCGATTTGGCACTCTTCCTCAAAGCCAGCTGGGTGACCTTGGGCTAGTCACAGCTCTCTTTCTAAACTCTTTCAGCCCCACCCACCTCACAGGATATCTATTGTTTGGAGAATAGAAAGCTTTGTCAGCCACTTTGAGTCCTCTTAAATGGGTGAGAAAAATGGGGTAGGGTACAAAAGCCAACTCTTCTTCCTCTATATCTTCACTGCATAACCCAGATGCCTTTACTGTGCCCCCACAGTGACCAGTCTCCATGAAGTCTCTGGGGGAATTGGTAACACCCTGGAAGCCTGGTAAACACATTTAAACATCAGTGCACAAGAAGCAACCCTTACCTTGTACCTTGACATGGTCCTGCTACTTCACTGCAGTTCATTTAAACAGACCTCAGTCACTCAAGGAGCTCCTGCACATATACATGGAGGCCAAAGTTTCCCTCCATACACCAACACGAGCATGTTGACTTGCAGCCAGTCATTGGGGCAGTGGTGTCAGGAGGCACACTGGCTAGCCCTGGTCTGGCCCTGGCTAGGTACAACAGTAGAGGCCCCTTGCCTAGTCACCTTCAGTTACAGGCATGGAACTGCAGCATAAATGTATAGATTAGTAGACCATGCTCTCCTTTACCTTATGGGGCTTATCTAGCAGGATTGGCCTATCTTGGGGCTGTTCTAGCAGCAGCAATTGTTAGGAGATGCCTTTTTAAATATGAATTTATGCACACTTTGGTACATAAGGCATAAGCAACGGTAGGCCAATTTACACTTGGCCTTTTAGTATGCAATTAGTTAACATCTGGGCAGGTGCATCTGCACTTGCAGGAGGTGTTTATAGCCTACAAATGTCCCCTGCCTGGCCAGAGGTTGATGAATTGCATACTAGCTGTAGTGCACAAGCAATCATGCACCACAGCCAACCCAACCCTTACCTAACGCATCCACATGGAGACCATCTGCACTATTTCTGGTCAAGGGGTGTCTCTGGGGTGCTACACATTCAGATGACCCCTGATGTGGCTGCATGTGGGCAGAGTATCATCATTGCCATGCCAGCACATGTGCAGTTGCTCAGGGTGCCACAAGCAAAACGGCAGTGTCCTGCGAAGTATCGGTCACACGACTAGACACAGGTAAGTCTCTAAGCACAGGTAAGCTAGGGCTAGGCTATTGTGTGAATGCTGGCACATGTGAGTTTCTAACACTTTTCCTGTCCAATGATCATGAAAGCAAGAGCAGAAACGCCCCTTTTGTCACATGAGGCACATAAATCATGGGCATAATATGATATGTGAAATTTGGAGAAGAGACTCGATTTTTAAAAAGCACAAGTTAGTGCAATTTTTTCCTGTGACTCAAATCTGTTCTTTCTGTTTAAAAGGAAGTACATTTACAAATCAGTGTTGGAAAGTCTCTGCTGGGAGAAGAATAGATGGTTTGTCAGCCACTTGGAGTCCCCTTAACAAGATGAGAACAGATGGGCATAAAAGCCAACTTTTCTCCTTGTTGTTGAAGTAGGAAGACAAAAAAAAGTTGATAATGGGATGGACAATATCCCAGAATAATATGCCCCAAGGTGAAGTAGAGGCACTCTAAGCCTGGGATATGCATGGCAGGATACTTCAAAACAATAATGATACCCCAGAGTCCACGACAATTCTTCTCAACTCTCTGATCTCCCATGATGCTAATTATTTCAAGCTGTCTTGAGGGGTTTGTTTTGGCAAGAGAAAAAAAAATTGAAGCATGTAGTGGTTTTTTATGTCAAAAATTAAGAAATAATCCTTCATTTTCTTGTAGGAAAACAGGGCTGAAGAGTTGATGTGCAACGTCAGCTTCTGAAATCTATATCTGCAAACTCCATTAAGAGAGAATGCTAGGGGCGTTTGCAGTGTAAATATGTCCTCATGGCTGCTCTGCTTTTTATTATTCCAGTCAAAGCAAAATAGAAGCTGTGCTGGAAAGGGAGAGAAAGAGAAAGCGAATCCAAAGGAAGGCTGAAAATGCTGACACTTCAAACGTCCAGTTAAAAAAAAAAAAAAAATCTGATGCCCACGCTATTTTTCATTCCCATAGCACTGGAATACATTAAACATTTTCCATAAAGGACAGGCTGTGTCATTGCTGAGCACGCGTCTGTTGTCTGGAGGCACTTGTGCCTGTACTTTTGTGAGTTTTAAGCATGAGCACTGTTCATTATTCATGTCTCCCTTTTCCTTCTTGTAACTGCTGCTTGCCTCCTTTCCTAACACCAGTATGCAATGCCTTTCTGCATTGGTGGACTATATTATGAAATAAAAACCTGGGGCATTTTCGCACTTCCCTTCCTGTCCTGTGTATTGAAAAGGAGCGCAATCACCTAACGTTCACTGGTGCCCACACTTGTGAGTGCTAGTCACTAACAGCCCACGCCCTGTGTGATTTGTCACTCACCTGTGATCGATCCAGGGGCTGGTTGTTTCCAGGGTACTACCTAGAGATGTTCATCGGTTTCTTTTTTCGTATCAAATTGAATGCAAGAAAATTCATATTCGTTCAAATAGACCCCCTTTGAAAATGGTAGGATTTGTATTTGATACAAATGTTCAATCCCATATGAATCCCATACGAATGCATACGAATCCCATATGAAGCTTCATACAAATGTATCAAGACATTTGATTCAAATTTGAATGTCAGTCTTTGAATGTGTCAACATTTGATTTGATTTGATTCGAATTGAATATCCAAAAATCCGATTTGATTCAAATCTTTAAAATTCAAATTTAACCAAATTCGATGTGAATTAAGAAAATTCAAATCTATTCATTTGAATTTTTGATTCGAATTTGCCCTTACGGATGCTGACAACATTCGTATGTGCCCGTACGCATCATTACGCATTCCATACGCATCTGTATACATCTGTGTGCATCCTGTAGTTATCCCATATGCAACCTGTTTTATTTCCGTATGGATGCATCCAAATGCATATGGATGCGGGAAAGTTGCGTATCTGCAAGTACACATTGTGTATGAACCCATACAGATACGTATGTCCAGATAATCTGAAACAATAGATTCGAAATATGAAATTCGTTCGAATGTTGAAATTTGAATTTATGGACATTCTATTTGAGTCTGAGTGTTGAAATTTGGACAAATTTGGTCGAATTTCAAATACTTTCAAATATTCATACATCTCTTTAGTATCCCCACCCTCACAATGTGGACAGAACCTGCTGTGCTTTGTCCAGAACAGGCTGGAGCAGAAGAGTTAAACCACTCAAATCAAGGTGAATGTGTATGTATGGCCTTAATCTTCTTACTCACACTCACTGTGTATTTTACCAGCTTTTAATTCAGCAGAGTTTCATTGTTCAGTGAGTGACACTATTCCATTCTTAGGAAGGCAAAGTGAAACCTTGCCAATGAAATAAAGCAGTGCATACAATTCAGTGTCATAAAGGAATACAGATTGGATCCTAAGTGGTGCTTAACTAGCAGCACTGTCTGTATTTAGAATGAATGACATATTCCAAGGTTGTTTCGTTTTCTCGATTATAAGCAACTCCTACATTTTGCAAGTGAAAATATGAACACTCTTGTATATTTATAAGTGATACTTTGGTTTTAACCCCAAATATCTTTTCCTGAATGCTCCATCTCTTTACGCTTTCCTGCTTATTTTATGTTGCACGTGTTTATTGACTCTGTAGCCTATATATCTTACAGGTTTTTTTAAAAAAGAAATGCTTGCCATGGTTTTTCTTTTTACTTTTGTTTTAAATATGTCTCTTCCTCTTAAGATCTCATTTTGCATCTGCACTCAATCAAACATGGAGGATGTTCATGGGAAGCAAAGGGCAAATTTACCCACTTGTTTTCTCACTATTTGCACTGACAAATGCTTAGTTCACATGAACCTTCCCTTCAGGCATCCAGACACTTACTGGAGACACGAATGGTTGTATGGTTCCACTATTTTGCAGCCCTGGTGCTAATGCCAGTGTGCATGTGCCATCACCATCACCAAGGGCAACCATGATGTGCTGTGCACACAGGCTTGTGTGCCGCATCACATAATATGTCATCATACTTGTGTGATACGTTTCATGACACCGAAATGTTTGCCGCAGTACAAATGACCCTCCACAGCTCCAGTAAAGGTAAGTGCACATGTGGTACATATAAATGTACATCATATGTAGTCACCTCACCACAAACTCCTGCATGGAAGGAACTGTTTCTAGTTTGGAAACAGTTCCTTCATGTGTGAATGCTCTGTCTCAGAGCACACCATGAGGTGACTAGTGGGCCAAGTGTGCAGAGGCCCATGGTTTGTAGAAAGCTTTTTCCTATCTAAAATAGTTTGAAGATGTTTCCTTTTGAAGAGCTGCTTCAAACTAGTAATCAAAGCTCTCAGAAGCATGAAGAATATAGAGGCCCTTTCTTCTTCTACCTGCTTGTGGTAGGATTTAGTGGGTCCGAAATGCCCAGGCCCACTGATCCTGACCATAGGAAGGTGGGGGACGGATCAGTACCATCTGCACCACCAATGGTGCCGATCCAGATCTGCTCACGCTGTAACCTTGAAGTTCATGCTAGCTTTGCTGCCACACTTCTGTCCCTCTGAGGGCTAGGAACAAATGTTCCTGTCCTCAGAGCCTTTGGCAGTTGTTTCAGGAGTACACTATGGTGTGCTTCTGAACGTGCCCTCTAGTTGTCCCAGACATGGAAGGCATGACTTCTGCATTCCTGCTATGTTCTGGATCAGGGCTGCTGGTTTACAGGCAGACTCAGTTAATCAGGGGCCTTTCGGCACTTAGCCTTAATCTGGATCATATCCCAGAATAGGGCCTTGCTCTCCGCATGAGCATGCAGGCTACGGCAAGAACCAAGCGAGGCCTACCATAGCCTGCATTAGCATGTGGGCAACAGACACCTGTCCCAAAATATATTCTAGAGTAAGACCAAGTGCAGAAAGGGTCCAGGTCTGCCAGTGATCCAGATTAAAGTCTCCCTAATCAGAATCACACTGTTTCTAATGCAGACAGAGTGAGTACCAAGGGGTGTGGCCTCATATATCTGGATTTATATGCAGATCTAGGAGGCCTGGATGCAGACTACATGGTACTGGACTAGAATACCATATTTGGCCCTCTAGCCTAGTCTATTTAGACAAGGCATGGCTGGGAGGTGCAGGACTTGGCCTAATTTGCAGTAGTGCGTTGCTTCTTATTCCTGAATTTATTCTGGAATTAAGGACAGTGAAGAAAGAGATTCCCAATCCACAGGATGGCTTTTCCCTTGAAAGGAAGCATCAACTTTCACCATCCCTAAGATGAGCTACCCTAGAGACCTTTGCTACCATTATTGCTGCCAGTTTCCCCAGTCTTTTTGCCACCCTCAAGGAAAAACAGAGGGGAGAATCATGAAAGGAAAAGGACATGGCATGTTGTCACTTAACTCTGAAGAAATGTTTAGCCAACTAGAAGTAGTGCCTCTGAAAAAAGTTAAAGAGGACTAAATACTAATCGCACAGATGCAATGGCAGGAATGAACTCACTGTTAATTATCCCAAAAAAGAAATTGCAGTGTAGTCTAAAATCATTATGCATAAAAAACTGATATAGTCTCTGCAAGTTTTGGCTCAGTACCCAAGTGCAAAACTAAAGCAAGAAAATTAGATTTTTTAAAAAGGGTGCGTGTATCTACATCTTTCAATGTGAACATAGTCACCTTTCAGTGTTTTCCACTCCCTCTCTCTTCTAACCAACATAAATATTTGGCAAAAAGAACAGTATAAACTTCACAGCAGCTACGCGTTAAAGTTCCTGCCTTGTCTTGGAGGAAGGCCACATTGTTATTCATGCTCTGTTTCTAGTCCTGGTCTTTGGTGTCCATTGTGTGCACTGATTCTACTGCAGTGGACATTGAAATAAATTACAGCTTTGATTTCAGGTAGCAGAATGATTTGGGGGAGTGTTGAGTATGTGGTCTTTGATCATACTTAATTTGAATTGCTCCCAATTGACAAGTCCCCATACCTTTTCCGGTGGGATAATCACCCAGCAATTCTCATCACTTACCCTTTCCCCTGCATCTGGAAACATGTCATTCCTGTAATAAGGTTGTATTTAGACATAACAGAGGCACCTCAGAAAAAAGGTTTGTGGCCCTCGTAACCCCAGCCCTTCTCTGATCCACCATTTCTAGCACACAGTGTTTAGGGGGGGGGGGGGGACACCAGACTGGTGGGTGAACAATCTGACCTCAAAGGCCAAGTTCCAGCTGGGCATTTTAATCTGGGTTTTACTTTGGATGTATTTAATCAGTAGCCAGGTCAGTTTTTTGGTGTTCACACCCCTAGCTTATAATGCAGACTGGCAGGGGAGAAATCTTCACCCCTCCCTCCTGCCCATCTTACCCTGGTGTCATCATGGCAGGTATTCCTTTGCAGAGTGAAGCCCTCCTCCTTTATCCCTTCACTTGGTCTCTCACCTTTCTGACAACATCACTTAATTTTTATTAACATTTTAATTCACAAATGGGAGTGGGGGGAGATGATGGTGAGGTGGAGGGTGAGAAGCTGAAGGAAAACAAAGCAAAGAACCATCCAGCAGCATGGAGTCTTTTGTCTTGTTTGGGGGTAGGGAGGAATGATGGAGGGCAATGGAGGCTTATGAGTCGAAAATTGTGCTGCACCAGAAGATCACGGCAGTGCAAAATCCTGGGGATGCAGGCAAAAGGAGGGAGGGACGATTGTTACACTGATCTTGTTACAAATGTTACAACTCTCCTGTCTCTCCAATCTCATGGCAGACAGCCAGGGAAGAGGGGAAGTCACACATCATTGGCTCAGGGGGACCTGAAGAGAACAGCCCTAAAGCATGGTTCCTTCCCAGAAAAACCCAGTTGTGTTCCCATTGCTAAATAAAGAGGATTAAATGTAGATCCAGCAGCAAGTCCTGTTATAATCCAAATAGGGATCGTTCGTATTTTGGGACCTTTAGTCCGCAGAAATGGGGGATTTTTTGCAAAGTGTCAGAATGGGGAGGGCTCAAGTTGAATTCAGGCTGGCCTATATCTTGTGCTCTTGTGTCGGAATGCAGCCAAAGTCTTTTCTAAGCCACCTCAGAGGTGTTTTTTTTTTCTGTGTCTCATCAGAGCCAAAGGCATATCATATTACTCCTGCTCTCTATAATGCAGACATGACACACCTTTCCCTTCATTGTTGCAAAGTGTGACTATGGCAATGGTAGCATGAGTGACAGAACAATTGCAACCCTTCCTGAAGTCCCAAGAGTCCTCTGTAAAATAGCGACAGAAGCATAATGATGGATTATAATATGTGTTCTTAAAGCACAAGCGGGAATACTGTGAAAAGGTATGTATCAAAAGGGCAAAGGCAACAAGGGAAGATAAGATATATCTTTACTGACAAGTGCTGATAGATAAAATGTAATTATTGTCAGTGTGGAGGAAGTCAAATCATATGGTCACCTAGATGGTATCAAACAAGTACACAAGCACATATAGTCTTGGGCTACAGACATGATACTGTACTTGAAGCACTATTATCTGGTGAGAAGAATAAAGTGATGTTAGTGTCTTTTTCACACTCCCCTGGAAGATTTTAGCACTTTACAAACAAAACTATCTAGGGAAATGGATTGCAGACAGTCATAATTACTGAGAATTGCCCCCTTCCCCCAAAGAGAGAGAGAGACAGATGAATCAGAAGCACTTTAGGAGACCAAACTGTGCTTGATTTGGGGGAAATTAAAGGAAGGACAATTGTTCCAAGTTGCTCCCAATAATGTTGCATAAGCTGATCTATGAAGTCCTGGGCAGGAAGTCGCTATCATTCTTTATTCAGAATTAAGGCCTGAAACATGGGCCTTAGAGTAAGGCTTCATCCAGATAGGCCCTAAAACATGGCGTTATCCTGGAATTATGCTGGGATTGCCACACATATCTGTGGTAATCCCAGCCTAGTCCTAAAGGGTTGAAATTTGTATTATTGCTATTCCAGGAAAATCAACTTTCAACATGGGTTTTCCTGAAATAGCAACATGAGCTTACCTGTCTAAGCACTTGCTCCTGAGATCCAGCTTGGTTGAAATGGCCACCTTGCTTGAACCTGGGTTGAAAATGGCCACCACACATCCATGGGGCTAGATGATGGCATATTTCAAGGTACTTTGCACAATTCAAATACTGAAAGTACACATCAAGTATTTGACATTGCAGTAGCAAGTATCAAGACAAGGAAGGGGCTGGGCTTCCTCATGATTTGCCAGGGGCAATTGTAGGATCTAAAGAAGATCCCTCAAGTTGCTCTCACTGTCTGGAGGCAGCCTAAATGATGCAAGAAAGTTGCAGTCTGCAACATTTTAGTGCTGCTTTACAAATAAAACTAATTCAAGGTAAAGAAAAATAAAATGTATTTAATTTATAGCCAAGAACATCTGCCCTCTGGAAATTTACAGCAATGTTCTTCATCCATTTCAATCAAACATTAAACCTCAGTGATAAGAAATATTTATACAGTTGTTAGATATCATTAAGTCAAGACCAACTCCTGGGCCCTTTCCATATGGTATGTTGGCCCAAAGCAGGAAACCTGGGCCACAGTTCAAATAGGAGCCAACATTGTCAAGGCTTTCTCTCTTTTCACTGGCTTCAGATGTTGTGGAAAACACAGAAATGGACTTTAGAGTTTGAACAGAATCCAAACTAGAGGCATTTTTGCAGGTTTTGTGGATTCAAGCAGTGCAGAATTTATGGCCCTTTCTGCACTTGTTGATCATCCAGATTAAGAAGTTCCTTAATCTGGATGATGGGTTTCCTGATTTGAATGTTAAGGCAGATCAAAGAGATCCCAGCACTGCTGGTCTGGCTCCACCTGCACAGGACAGAACCATATCTGGATTAAGGAGGCCCTTAATCTATATATGTTGTAGACCCATTTAATCAGGGCTGCATCCAGAACAAGGATCTAATTCCAGATCATGGGAAGAGTGCAGATGGGATGCCCATATGATCTGGAACTACTGGGGGAGGGGATGCTTTTCAGTGCATTACCAAAAAGCACCCCCCAGGCTCCAAGATGAAAAACTATTGTTTGTAGCCTTTGGAGGATTGTGTGTGTGTGTGTGAAGTTTGTGTGAATGTTGCAGCTACAGGGAGGCAAGGTCTGGATCAGTGCTGTCAGTCCAGCCTCCAAGTAATCTGGATCAGTGGAGAAACACTGCCCAAGCTTAACTAAAGATAAATGCAGGAAAGGTCTTAAACTCCAAAAATCTGAGGCTGAATTCAATACAGAAGTATACTGAGAGCAACCGCAGGGACAAATGGATAGTGTTATGAACCTTGTTCCTGAAGTCCAGACAAAGGGTTTGCTATTGAGTTCTGAACATTTTTCAGTTTTCAGACAACCCCAGATAATTACTGCTATAATAACAGTAATCCAAATGACTAAACGAATCCTGCTCTGACAATCTCTTGTGTCACAGAGACTGGAAATGAGTGCTTCCTGCAAAGCAGTTGTGACATGATATTAATAATATATGTTTCTAATATTGACTTATTCAGATGGTCCCTTTTGGCTGACAGAATTCTGAAAAATAACTCCAAGGTATTCAAAACAGCAAGAGCAAAGGCACCCAAAATTCAATTATAATTTCATTTAGTCCTGATCAGTACTGTAGCTTTAGTTTTAGGATTATTCATTTTTACCCTTCTTTTTGGCGCTACAACCTAGATGAGTCCCACCTGAGCATATAAAATCAAAACTGTATCATTGGCCCAGACAAAAGAACAGGAAACGTATTGCTTTTTGTTTTACCTGGGGGACAGCAATGACATTTTAAAAATACTATTATGTTATTTAAGAAAAGATTAAAAAGAAGCAGAGTACCTTTTTTGACTGATAAGGTATTAGGCAGTTGTCCATTCTGATCCAAACAAACTTGCAGTGTTGTTTCGGTATAAAACCTAATACCATGATTTAATAATTGACAATCAATACTGAAGGATCATGATTTACTACACAATTGCTAGAAGCAGAATAGAGAGCTACTTTAAAGTCAACAAAGGCCACAAAGCGAGTCTTTATCAATCCTGTCAGATATTTTCCTACAATATATTTTAACAAAAGGAAAGATGGATCACCGTGTACAAAATTCTGCTTGTTCACAACAAAGTTGGTTTCTTCACCCAATACGCAAACTTTTCTCCAATATCTACTGTAGATCTTTCATGGAACATCTAAATGAAGCTTAGTTTTAATTAGAAAGTCCATCCTAAGAACTTTTCTTAGAAATTGTAATTATGATGGCTAATAATCAACCGGATGGAATTGAACCTAATAAAGCCTCTGCATGGGGGTAAAAGAAGATGTTTGAAGAATGGAAAGTGGGTCACTTCTTCCCAAATTCACAAATACCAAAACTAGGAAACAAAACTCTAAAGTTTCCAGGCAGGACCATTAGGTAACATATAGGAACTGGCCGTGTGAGCCATTTTCTGCATGTCACTTAATGGACATAGGGTGACAGCAGTCCAAGTAAACTGCCTGCACACTGCTGTCCATCAAAATGGTTGGCGTCACCATTACAAGGGTTGCTTCTAAGGACAGTTTCTGCTAGGTGAGGTTTCTGCCAGAGGTTTCTGGGCAGTTTCTGCTAGAAAGGCATGACATCTGTAGATGTTACTAACAGTGGTCTGGAATATACTGGTTCAACAGGGGGAAATAGCTCTTACCCAATCACAAGGTCTAAAATATACGATCTTTATGTTAAGGATTTAAAAATGGTACATTGACACACTGCTCTCTAAAAGAACAAGCAGACAGCAAAGGAAACACTCATAGAATCAAGATTATTTGAGAACAAAATGTAAACTTTATTAAGAACAGCAAAAAAGAAAAAAAAGGCAGAAAAAAGGCAATAATAAAAATACAAGCAAAGACAGCATAGCGGAGGAATCGTCTCCATAGGGGTCTCCCTTCTCAGTACACATGATGTATGACCCAGTCAAATAAGTACAGAAACTCAATAGCAGTAGGTTTTTATGAATGGAGAGGTCATACGAAGACAGGTTTGATAGGTTGTTAGCCTTAAAGGTTTTCTAGGGAAAAGGGACAAGAAAAATTGACCTAACTCTTCCCTAAACCACCAAACAGAACCCTAGATCTACTAAGAGTGGGCCATCTGTCGTGACAGAGGCTTGAGAGCATAGGTTCAAAATGCTCCATGCTCAAAAATGGAGTCGAGGTTTTATTTTGTACAGTGATTGTGATATCTACCCTAAGCACTCAGGAGGAAGTTGTCTGCATTTCAAAGTGGAGACCCAGACTTTGTTTACAGTGTCAATAAGTACCTTGTGAGTGTGTTGTGCTGTTACTGGACCCACTGGTGACAGAGGCATCATTTTGGGAAGGCACAATTTTCTGTGCTCCGTGGAGGCACTTCGAGTCACCCTTCAAAATTATTTCTCCACCCTCAAACGAGATGAGGAGGTATAATTTTAAGTGGCTATCATGGTGCTGCCTTTAAGCGCCAAGGCAGAAAATGCCTGCATTTCAAAGTGGAGACCTGGGCGAGTCAGTGATTCGGTGGGAAACAGAACCAGCAGGGTGGGATAGGGTTGAAGTAGCCCTTGGATCTCATCCAACTACTTTTTCACTGACAATGGACCAAAACACTAGACACTTCTCACATGCTCCTTGTATTATGTTTCATGAGTCACTACTGGTTACCATGGGCTGTTCTTGGGGATCTCATGAGGATCTTCTAGGTAATTTGATTTAGAATTAGTTTTACTTCATTTATGGAACATTTCGCAAAGATTAGACACATATCCTTACAGTGAACCATGTATGATTTCATTAAGACACACTTCCTCCATTTAGATATACTTGCTGAGTGCTGTCTTGACTTACTTCATACTTGTGAGCCAGTTTGGCCTAGTAGTTAGGGAGTTGGACTCTTATCTGAGAATATCAGGTTTGATTCCACATTCCTCCACAAAGCCAGTTGGGTGTCTTCTGGGCACTCACAGTCTCACCAACCTCATAGGGTGTCTGTTGTGGGGAGAAGAATATAAAGCTTTGTCAGCTGCTTAAATGGGTGAGAAAAGCAGGCTAGAAAAGCCAACTCTCCTCCTCCTCCTTCTTCTCCTTCTCCTCCTTTTCTTTTTCTCCTCCTCCTCCTCCTTCTTTTTCTTCTTCTTCTTCTCCTCCTCCTCCTCCTCCTTCTCCTCCTCCTCCTCCTCCTCCTACTGAGATTCATTGCCATGGAAGAATTAGATGACACAATGAAATGATAGCTCAGGAACACCTGGAGCTCTACATTTACCTTTAATGGTGCCTGTGTTGTATGATGAAAGAGGGGTCCACTTCACAAAGATGCATGTATCATATTAGTTTGCATCAGAGGTGGAATTCTAAGAAACATTAAGCACCATCCACACATTAGAATGGTGTGGATTAAATGTAGCTGTAAAACAAACTTTCCATAGCATGCACATCCCTGTTATTTTTGAACCTGATTGTAATAGCACGTTTCTATTCCTTTCTGATTTTTTAACCAATACATTCAATTTTCTCTTGGTTGGTCTTCATGGGCAACAAGTTTGCTTCCTAGCAAGAAAGGAGATCCCAAAATTATTTCCTTTCTTCTTTCAGAAAGAGAAACAGCACACTGATTCCAATTTCTAGCTATTACCATTAAGGATCTTGCCCCTGCTTTCAGTGATACAGTGTGATGGTCTTTTCTCTCTCTACCCCCTTTCCTTCTATTTCCTATTACAAAATTGAAAAGGAGGTTTATCTGCTCTGCCACCATACAATCCTTCTGCTTTTGGAGCATCTATAATTCTAGATCCTGGTGGATGCTGGTTTTAACTTACATTATTCATGTTCCATGTCGATGTGGAGGGGAAGGTGTGGGGTTTGGAAGGTACATCTCTTCATGGAGATGGGCAATTTCAATATCTTTCTAAAAAGGGCCTTGAAAACAGTATACTTGTTACAGTGTGTGTTTACATAGATGGACACAAATGCACAATGGGTTAATGCTTGCATTCATAAAGTTGCATTCACTAGGGATGTGCATGAATGTTCTAAACAATCAAAATTTGATCAAATTCGATTGAATGTGGACATTTGAATTCAAATAGAATTTCTTCACATTTGAATTTAAACATCTGAATGAATTTCAAATGTTCCGAAACATTCATTCTAATGATTTGAATCATTTGAATGTACAGATAAATATGTATTACATACGTATCTGTACGATTATCCTACGTATCTGTATGCATTTGTGCTTATAATACGGAACAAAAATGGGATGCATACGAGATAAAACGGGATGCATATGAAATGCATGCAGATACGTATAACACATATGAATGTTGTCGATGTTCGTATCTTCAAATTTGTATCTAACATTCGAACAAATAGATTTGAATGTATCAGATTCGAATTGGGTTTTGTTGCATTTGGTTTTTAAACATTTGAATCAAATTGAATGTTTTGACATTCGATTCAACTCAAATTCAAATAAGAAAAAAACATTCATGCACATCCATAGCATTCATAAGGTTGATAAAATGTATTTCTGTAATTATCTTCTCAAATGCATTTAAAACTATTTCAAATACAACTTAGTGAATGCTGGCAGTCATATTAAGGAACAATCTGCATCACTGTGGATTCTGCTTAGTCTGGTTTTAAAAGGGTGAAATGTGCTGTGCATGCTCTGCCATATATTCAGGGTGATACAAACATCAAGGCTGGGGAACTTTTGTTTCTTGGCTTTGATGTTTTTGCCTGAGACCATTTTCAAAGGTGCAGGAAGTGGTTGTGTGAGTTGGCTATTTTGTGTACCTCCAGATATAGGGATGGGCAAAGGAATAATGAGGAAGTGCTCTAAGATGGGTGGTGTTGATGGTGTGGTAGAAGATCAGGGGAAACTATGCAGGAAAAGTACTTCTGAAGGTGATTTTCACACCTCTGTGGTGAAGTGTGAGCTCAATGTTTGTGCAATTCCTGGGCCCTGAGTTCTCCCTTGTTACCATTGCAGCTCTGTGTAGTTCCTGTCTATATTACAGTCAGCCTGTACTGGCATATATCTGAATTTTCACATCAAGTAACAGTTTCAACATCCATTTGTGAGATATCTGTGCTAATCTCCAGCAAACATTCAGAATGACACCCCTATTCAAGGCCCATGCTACCCAGAAATTCTTCATTAAATTGGACTTTTCTTTCCCAGACATAGCTAATTCAAGAGTCAATCAACTCAGTTCTTCCTTTGTAAGACTACGAAATAGTAACTATTTGTGTGGGGCTGAAGAACATATTCCAAAGGGTTAGAGGTTTGACAACCTGAATTTTAAGTGGTACTTCTGACTGTTTTGGTGTCCCTCATTAAAAATAATGCATTAGGAGATTAGCAAGAAAAACACAGTAGCTGGTTTAATAAAGTGCTTTTCAAAAGCAGTTCTTGTGAAAGTGAACGGTATGCTAACCCCATTGCATTTCTATCCAGGAATACTTTTCACATTCAGATGGTCCAGAAATTTGTTCTATTGAAAGGTGTCCCTGGACAATATAGGGTAGAGCCTTGGACACAATGTTTGCATTGTATTTTCAAACCACCATTCATTTAAATGAAAGCCCTTGCATGAGGGAGCTTTTTCCAGGCCATAAATGATACTCAAGGAAAGAATTAAAATAGGATCACCCATCCCCTTTTTGTGGTGGATGCCGTGGTCAGAAGTCCCTTTATAGAATCATCTTCATTAATTCCCATGCATTTTTCCCCTCTGTTCATAACAGGTAAAGAATATTCCCAAATCAAATTCATTCTACTCTGATACATCTCAGCCGCTGTCATTTCACTTTAAAGATAATTTTGCAGGTTAATGAACTTAAATGCAATACTTTAAAGTAATCACTAGAGATAACAGGAGGAAAATCAAACTAATCCCAAGCCTAGAAGTGAATGTTTGATTCCAGATTTAGAGGCTCATTTAAATTCACTACTGGTAAGTCCATCACTTTCAGGTATTGATCTATGATAAGCCATTTTTATTAATTTTTTCCTTAGAAAATTTCAGTAGCATTAGAGCAAATTCAACAAGCAGGGAGAACAGCTCTTTTATATGACTGATTAGGCCAATTTACCAATCCTTCCTCTTATGAAAAGAGGCATTCTGAAACTCCTGGATGGAAAGCTTTTATTTTAGCCACAACAGCATAGACCACTGCTTGGCCTATAATACTATAAGGATGTTCATGAAGTACGTGTTACAAAAATTAAATTCCTTTTGCGTCCCTGCATTCCTTATCTCTTATTCTTCCTTCATTCCATAGTCCCTGACCCTGCCTTCACAAAGGCATTATTTTTTTCAGTCCTCCTGTTAAAATGATGTAGTGTGTGAATCCTAGCATTCACATATTTTTGAGTAGATGTAAGGTAGCTTCCAGATGAGTGGATTAAATCCAAAGTTTTATAAAAATACACAACTTACCTGCTGTGAAGCAATGGTTCCTTGTCCCCACTCCAAAAGGAGGCCCACAGCTTCCTCTTCAGCAGCTGTGAAACTTCTGTGGAGTGTGGTGAGGCATGTACGACATGGGAAGGGGCAGCCATTGGGAGCTGAGCTGTCAGGACAGCGGGAAAGTTCAAATTTTCCCTATACTGCGGTGTGGGTGTTATCATTCCACAGTAGCTAAATATGAATTAGCAGTGGCATAATGCACCACCGCTATGCACAATCGAGCATCAGGTGTGACGCATGCATCTCAGCTCCACATTCTGATGCGCAGCTTTCCTAAGTTTGGACACACCTTAACTGTCTAGAGAGGGGAGAGTAGGAACAGATAAAACAAAGGTGAAAGCACCCTAAAGGATGAAACTGTGAAGGATGAAGGCCTTTCTTCTGCACTTCTTTTTCTTGGGCATGGAGACTGTAGGAATTTCTGTGACTCTTAACACGCCTGGGGCCCCTTTGACACCCCCACGCTCTCCTAAAAGCCCCTGAATCCCTTTGAACTCCTGCTGGGCATCCACAGGAGTAAAGTCACAAGTCGTTGGAAAGTTTTATGTTGATTTACTAAAAGACAAAACAAAGAGTAACAAGCATTCAACTGACATCAACCGGCAAGAACTATGCTCCTCTGGCTATGAGCCAGCAGATACAAAGGAAGACAAAAACTGAGCATGCTCTTACAGATAAGCCGGTGAATCCTAGAACGCAGTCACAAAATATAAAATTACAAAAAGACATGAACAAAGCAAGCAAGTGAACATAAAACAAAGTTCTATGGCATTTCATCCAGCAGAGTTTCGATCTCTCTATTTTGAGTCAGATAAAGGATCCCTTGCTTCTCCCCCAAATATTCTTTTATCCCCCAAACCCCGGCATTGGACCAATTAGGAACTTGTATCTCCAGGTGTCTGGAATTGGGTGGAGAGGATCAAGGAGCATCCTCCAGAGATGTATTCCAGCTGGTCCCTTGTAGGCTGGATACAATGTTAAAGTTACATAGAACCAATAGAGCCAGATTAATTTTGCCAAACCCTATAGGGAACCAGACTCTATTTCACTACAGAGACAAATATTAGAACAAAACCATAGTAAGTATATGGTAGCTTGAGATACCTCGAGACTAGGGATGTAAACAAATGCTTTTTTTTTTTAACATTCTATTCAAATTGAATTGAATACCTGAAAATCCAATTCGATTTGAATCTTTTAAATTCAAATTTAACAAGATTTGATTCGTATTTACTAAATTCTAATCTGCACATATGAATGTTAACAACTAATCTTTGAACAACTCTATATTTTTTGATCATTTGAATTCATTGCAACTGCAATTTAAATTTTAAGCATCTTGGCAGGTAGCAATGAAAGATATGTTCAGGTTTACATCATATGTTGATAGACTGAGACCACTGAGATCACAGGGATGAGGGACCAAATTGAGCCCTCCCTTGGATCAAAGCACAGTTTTGAGTTATCAAAGGGAGCCTTACACCTCTCTTATGAACATCACAAAGACCCCCAGAAGCCATTGCTGGCTGGCATGATGACTTTTCCACTCTTCTACAAACCTGATCACTACAACCGATGAATAGGAAGAAGAGCTAGAATATTTTGCACACTTTCTTTTCCTGGACCAATTCAGCAGAACCAGTCTAGGTTGAAGTGGTTCTGGCACAAACTGTCTGCATTTGGGTGGCTGTTCTGGGACAGCTGCTGCATTGGCCCTGAAGATCACAAAATCTTTGGAGCCAGACACCACATTCTTCAGTGACTAGGAACTAAAGTTCTTCATCTCAGAGCTCCTAGGGGACACATTTCAGTGACACAATTTGGTAGGCTGCCAAAGCAACTAACCTGCTAAACTGGTCCACGGTATTATGTATCCTTCCATACACCTTCTGGGCTGGTCTACTACTGTCCAGGCCTAGGTGGTCCATCCAATGAGGATAAGGTTTGCTAGCAGAGGGTGTGGTCTCTCTGCCCCACACTAAAGTGTTAAATAGAAAGGCCCAGAAGCAGGTCACATGGTGCACCATACCAGGATAATAGTAGGTGCAGAAAGCTCTCTCGAACTGGTCTTCTCAAACACTTCCTGATTAATCAAAGATAACAACCCTTTAATAATACATTCTGCTTGCTTTCTCACGTATAGACCAACTCTGTAGTAAACAGCAAACAAAAAAAACTGCCTCATGCAGGACATCCTTGCTGAAATAGGTCATTTATCTATTTCACTGATGAAAACAGTTCAATAGTTGTCGACAGGGTGAATTCGAGATATAGTGCTAGGTTCATGAATATTCGACCATTCAATCAAGTAAGAGTGCACTGATTAACATATATTCATCAATTGCAAAACTTAATTGCTTCGATAACACTTCAATTGCATGGGGTGGGTACAGTTTTTAAATATGCCTTTTTTGATGCAAATCTCTGAGAAGAAAACACACACACATACACAAACCACACATCAGAGTTTATTTACATCCTATATTTCTTTCATTCCTATTCTCCCATTAATAAGTGTTCTTTATGATCATCACAAATTCACATTTATGTCACTCAAATTCACAATGCCATTTCCCTGTAGGCATGAACATTTTCTGGTAATTATGTCTTACATTTTAGAATATGTTTAGAAATATGCCAATATGACATGGAATACATAATTTGATTACAATTTGTAAGAAAATAGACTGCAGTGCTAGGCAAGATAACAAGAAAAAATACAAGAAGATGGCTTATGTGATATTTATAATGTGATATTGTGAAAGAAGATATTTATGGTATGTTTGATTGAGGTAGGAAAAGAGCTAGAGATAAGGGATCAGGAGATGGTAGAGAGACAGGGTGGAATAAATGGTGATGATATACAAGGAGAAAGGGTAAGTGGCAATAGCAAGCCAGAAGCAAAGGCTTTTTCTGCACTGGGCTTTATTCTGGATTATATCCCAGAATAAGGGCCTTCCATCCACATGCTAGTGCAGTCTATGGCAGGTCCCAGACAAAACACTACACGTCTTCCTCACTATTGCCTAGGCCTGATCATTATATCCCTATCTCCATCTTTATAATACCATTCCGATGAAGCAAGACGCTGAGGGAGCTATCCACACCTCAAGTGCTGGTGCAGTCCTGAATCGTAACACCAGCACTTGAAGTGTGGATGGCCTGGCCTGGGCAGGCTGGATTGCCATGGCAATGGCTGCTGTATAGTATGACATCCGTCCAGACATTGCCATGGTAATCAAGACATGGCATGCATCTGTACAACTGCACCACCACAGCTGCACCCTGGAAGAGGGTGCAAATGCTGCTGACCGGGAGTTCACTAGCTGCTCACAATTAAGCTATGGACAAGGTTTTACTGGTCTACAGGTAGTGAAAAACAGAACAGCTGTTTACAGCAGTGGTAGCATGGCATATAGACACACTGCCCCAGGAGCAGTTGGGATTATTCCTGTAGGCTAAGTGCAAACAGGCCCTCTTTCTCTACCTATCTCTATGGCCCTGTCCCGATAGGGGATAAATAGTGTTACAATTTGGCTGTCTTGGGACTGCTTCATGTATCTGTGGCAACCCCAACGCAACCTCACTATATCGAGGTGAAAACCCAAAGTAACCCGACTCTGAATGTGGATTTTCCTGAAATAGCTCTATTACCTATCCATATGGCTGCTGTTGCTTGGAGCCACCATCTTGGTTGTGGCCACTCTCACATGCGGGGAAGAAAAGGTACTGCACATGTGTGGTGGTAGCAATCACACACTTCCAGGTATTTCATAATGTCACCATAGTGCAACACAGACAGGGCCAGCCTGCGCTTTAAGGTCAACAAGCAAGTACTTCAGAGGAGCTTTACTGGAATATTGCTTGTGAAGAAGAAGAAGAATTGGCTTTTCTACCCTGCTTTTCTCACCCAATTAAGGTGACTCAAAGTGGCTGACAAAGCTTCTATTCTTCTCCCCACAACAGAACACCCTGTGAGGTAGGTGGGGCTGTGAGAGCTCAGAAGAGAGCTGTGACTCACCCATGGTCACCCAGATGGTTTATGGAGGAGGGCAGAATCAAACCCAGTATTCCCAGATAAGAGTCCGGCTCCTTAACCACTAGACCAAACTAGTGCTATTTTCAGGTGGTGTCTTGAGCTGGCCTATATCTATATGAATATTGAGGGAACCTCCCCTTTAACAACCTTCTCTGAGGGTGAGAATACAGTGGAAAATATATCACCTCATTCCACTTCCTTCTTTAAACTGAGTTAACTTTAATAAGTTGAACCACAGGCAAGAAAGGAGAAAGAGAACGTGCAGTATCATTTCTACTCTCCTCTAATGCCTTCCTTCCTTGAATTAGGTTGCATTCACACCTAAGTTTTAATCCAGCTTCAGTCCACTTTCAGAGTGAACCAGCACATCAGTAAAACAGCCAGTCATTTTCTTTCCACTTTATTTAACCCAAAGGTGGATCTCCTGAGTAAATAGCTTGTCAGTCTGCCAATGTGTAATCTCACTCTGAAAGTGGACTGGATTAAAACCTATGTGTGAACGTAGCCTTAAAATGTGGAGTGTATTAGCCAGCCTCCTCCAAGCAGTTCTGGGTTACTTTAGGGGAACAACTGCATGCTAGATTTGTATAGCAGCCTCCACAGAATTTAATGGGAGGGGGATTAAGAGAGATTCTAGGATGTCAAACAATAGAACACAACATTGAAATCATTTGCACTGAGGCCTCTCCACAGTGATCTCTCCTCTTCACATGAGCTACTGTGCCTGAACTGGACTGCTCTGGAGAATTCTGGTGAAGTTCAAAGTGCAGAGTTTTTGTTGCTGTTGTTGTTCCAGTTTCACTGGGGGGTATGCATCCTTGCTACTGCTGTGCAACGGTCAGTGCACAGCACACAGCACTCATGTGGAACCGTGATCTGCCATTCAACCTCGACGTCTTTGAAGCGTGGCCAGTGAAACTTTGATCTGATGCAGAAAGAAGCCCTTCTGCAGATCAAAGCCTCGTGTCTTGCCCCTGAAAGGCATCCAAGGGAATAGCAAATTGCCCTTCAGCTCCGCCGCTGCTGCACCCAGTACGCTTCGCTTGCTGTGGCTGCTTTTCTTTTCTTGTGAAATGAGTTGTGCAAACAGCTGCCTGGCCAATGCCAGACGATTCCTCCCATCCTGGGACGCTTCTTTGAATCAATTCAATTCAAGACTGAAGACAAGGGAAAACAGTATGGTTCCTTCTTGGTGCATTTGCACCTACAAACAATCCTTTTAACAGAAACCAGCCAGAAATATACTTGCGATTTCTTTTCAAACTAACTTTTAATAGCTTGCATAGTTTCAGCAGTATTTCTTTGAAATAGTGTCGTTTCTGAAGTACAGTGTACCCATTATGCAAAGATTGCTGCGGCAAACACAGATTTTAATTAACAGAAGAATAAGCAGGTGCATTACAAAAAAAGGGGGGAAAACAAACAAAATGAGAATATCTTCATCCATTAGCAGCTATTGTTACAAGCACATCAAAAACCTATGTACTTGCTTGAAAATCTTGAACTTTTTTTTTGGTTAAAGTTCCTTACTCCATTCATTATGCAAACCTAATGCATTAGCTCTAGAGAGAAATGATCACCTTTTTATTCCTTCTTTTCAGAGAACTCTTCGCCTTCTGTACCCAGGGGTGCAGAAAGGCAGTGCTATCAATTATCCAGGAGACTGCTTTATGTGGAATCGTTACTTCTGCTAAACTAGCTCACATTTATATTGAGGTTGTTCCCAATTAATTATGAATATATATCACACCTAGTGTCCATTTGGTCTAGCTGGAGAGAGATTTTTTCCCCTCCTGTAAGAGAGAAGATGGACACTGGTTACGACCTCTGATAAATGATTTTTAGTTTTAAAGCCCCATATAATCTCAATTCCCACAAGATGATGCATCATGTGAATATCATTCACACTGTGATTAAGAGGAAAACCAAATATTTGGGAAATAGGTGTTCCTGTATGCAGTTTAACAACTGTAAGTAGAACCTGAAAAGAAAAATATTGCTAATGCGAATGCTTCCTCCCTCTTTCCCCCCCCCAGTTTTAACTCCCTTGCCACTTTTGAGAATTAGAATTATTTGATGACTGAAATCACAAAATTCTAATTCAGTTACTTTTTAGACTTTTGCTACTGCTGAAAATACAGGTCAGCTAGCAGCTAGCACCTTCCTGGACACACACAGGTGCCCAGAAATGGTAAGTGGAAATTGATTCATTGATTCATTGATTGATTTAATGACATAAGTGGAGAAGCAACCTACTTTAGAGTTGTTTTCTAATAATGTTTTAGAGATGTTCCCTGGAGGTAGTTTTAGTTTTCTTTTTTTTTTAGAGATGTTCCCTGGAGGTAGTTTTAGTTTTAGTTTTTTGTTTTTGTTTTTTCACCCCTTGAGGGCAACTTGGAGTTTCCAAAATGGATATTAAAATTAATAAATACCAAGGACATCATAAGGTTCAGAGAATGCTGAGCAAACACTGCTTGGATAATTTAGACTAACCTCTTGGGAAGGCAAGATTAGACATTGTGGTATACCTCTTAATGCATTTGCTCTTTCTTTCTTAATCCACATCACTGTGGATTTACTAGAATATTGGGATGTTTATGGCGTCATCCATCACAAACTCAGTGCAATGAAGGCCAGATTTCAGTCAGAGAATTAAGTTTACAGATGTTCCCAGTGTCTTCTGCTGCAAAAACAGCAATGTCTGAAGCCCCTTAATGCAGACTACACTCTCCTTTTCTCTGAACAAGCGTTACTACCAAAAGCAAGAGAAACAGTTGCATTCTGTGAACTTTTAAAAACAGAAAATCCTGCATGAGAGAAACAAACATATGGATTAATCTCATTAAGGAGGAAACAGAGCTCTTGAAAACTCCTCCAGTTTGCTGTTCTTGTTTTTCTTTTGTGCATATTTTTTTTCTCTGAGCCTTTGAGCCTTTCTTTGCTTTTTAACAAAGTATGACTTTTTTTAAAGGAAAACAGAGAAAAAAAACCTTCTGATGGATCAGAACTGTTTTTCTTAGAAGTCACATGGAGCTCAATCTGCAGTGATCTATGATGGATGGTGTGATAATGTACAGTGTGTTTTGGACCTGTAAAATGGAAGCAGGAAAAGATTTCAAAACTTAAAAATGATTAATTGTCTTCCCGGAATTATGCAAAAATAACTGGTTCATTGTTAATTTAAAGCCTGCCGCCTGGTGCATAAAAATTTAAAGCATTTCATGCCCATATGTTTTTTAGCTGTAGGGAGGTTGCATTATCTCAGTGGAAAATAATATTCAAGTAACTTTCAGATTTCTACTATTGGGACAGCTATACTTCTGTGGAGAGGAAACTATTAAGTAGTATTTCATCTAATCTACAAGCAAAATGATTCATTTTGGGTTTCTTTTTATTGCTGACTTTTGAAACCTTACAGTAGGATCCCATGTCAATTTGCAGAGCTAAAAACTAATACAAGAAACCAAGATGATGACCTCTGACTGAGTCCTGCTTAGAGCAGACCCACTGCAAACCTTGCAGTGACATTTCACAGAAGCCCTTGTTATCTGTTCTAAAAAAACGCAACCCTTTTGTCTCTTTGTGAAGTAATGCAATTGATCCTTCCATTGACATTCATAAGGGTAAACAGTGCCTGAATCCTCAGGAGAAGCAGAACGAAACAAACATTACATGCCTGTCTCAGGCCCTTGGGGTTAAATCTTAGCTGAGTGGTTGCATTTCTCAACCCTTCAGTACGTGCTGGAAACACACCAATGGTTGTACAAAATGCAAGACAGGCCATGCCTCTACTTACCTGAACTTGATGCCCCTGAAAAAAAAGCATGTGCTGTAAAACTTTGGCACCTTCACAATTTGAGCAGATTACAAAGATTGGAGGCTTTGCACACAAAGGCAAAGGGGCTACTTTTGAAGGCCAGCTTTCACTCACAAAACAAAGCTGCTTCCCTCCGTTGGTGGGTGTCTCCGCAGAGGTGCGGCAGTGATCGGAGGAGGAGGCTCCACCAGGGAAAGTGGCCAGAGCCATCTGCTTCCCCAGAAGGTTCCCTTCACCCCAAACTTTCATTAAAGGTTTGGGGCGAAGTCAAAGCTCTCCTATGTTCGCGGGGAGGGGGCTCCTTCACATGAATATGAAGTATTTTCCCCATGCAAATGGGGGAAAACCCTTTGTGCACATCCCTACTCTGAAGGTCAAAGAAGGAATCCACTGCTGCCTGTTCTCCATTTTTGGCCACAGAAGGCACCTTTAAAGCAATCGTGCAGGGCATTTCCGGTGTGATCATTCATGGGGGCACCTCCATTGCAGGGCACTTTCCTCCTGCCTTGCATGTCGATGCCAGAGAAAATGATGCCACCTCACTGTGTAATGGAGACAATGGTGCTTTTTCCCCACTGTGCCTCCCCAAATAGAGCCTCTCCAT
Source organism: Aspidoscelis tigris stejnegeri (assembly GCA_023333525.1). Taxonomy (NCBI): domain Eukaryota; kingdom Metazoa; phylum Chordata; class Lepidosauria; order Squamata; family Teiidae; genus Aspidoscelis; species Aspidoscelis tigris. The sequence continues at coordinate 91,594,009 of JALMGA010000004.1, forward strand.
CTGGAAATTGAGACACAGGATTTCTCTTCCCCTATAGACGCTTGACTTCTGGGGAATGAAAGTACCCTAAGTGTATTTTTCTTTTGGTATGCTTTGTTTTTTAACTCCACAATAAACACTACCTGCCTACCACATATTTTTAGTGATTTTAAAAAACAGCTTATATGTGGTACGCTTAACTGCAGTATGAGAAAGATATGGCATTTTATGTGGCATGATACTCCTTAATGTTAGCCTCTTGCCATGTCAGTTGACATAAAGGCAACTGTCTCTTATTTTGTCAGGGATTTTACCTAATTAATCTTTATTTTCTTTCCTGTTTGCCAGACAAGGCAGAGAAATCTCAATGTCCTCAGGACAGTGACGAGTATTATCTGGATTGTTTCATTTGATCCATCTAAGTACAAAATTATCCAAGATTAAACAAACAGAATTTGCTGCTTGATATACTTCATGTGTTGACTTTACAGTGATTCTATCATTGGAGATTAGGTTTCTCACATTTCCATGAACATTTTGAGAAGCTGCCAACAAATAATCCCGTAACTAAAAAGAAAACAAAGCTGAGGTTTTGTCTTCTCAAGTAGGGAGACTCAGTCCATAGGCATTTTTGCACTACCCTTCCCATCTGCTGGATGGGACAGGAGTGCGATGAATCATCTTATTTGGTCCCAGGGCCCAGTCCTCCTCTGGGCACTGCCAATGGTGCCTCTGGGACTGTGCATGCATCAGCACCATCACCTTGACGACGCTGACAGTCTGCACATGTGCAGTCGTGTCTACATTCGTCCGAGGTCCCAGTGCGCTTGTACAGGACCTCAAATGACTCCGGAGTGCTGGGAGGAGCAATGTGCATTACTTTGCACTTATTAAGATTAAAGCACATTTGCCACTTGGTTGTCCAGTCACTCAACGCTAAGAGATCCCTCTGGAGCTCTTGGCAATCTCTTTCAGCTTTTACTACTCTGAATAATTTAGTATCATCTACACACTTTACTATTTTACTATGTATCCCTTCTTCTAGATCATTGATGAATAAATTAACTCGTATCAATTCATATTGCATCGAATGTAAGAAAATGTTTATTCTTTGAATAGATTCCCTTCAAATGTGGTAGGATTCCATTTGATACAAATGTATTAATATGAATTCATAAAAATATCCCATATGAACGCATATGTATCCGCTATGTATCTGCTGTGTATCCAATGTATATCCGATACATATCTCATGACATATCTGCTCTGACAGTGTAAAATCCACTTTGAATCCACTCTCAATCCACGTTGAATGCACTCTGGATCCGTTGCAGATGTGACTGGCACAGCTGCTTTCCCACCTCCCTGGTTCATCAATGTTCTGAAGCGTTTGTACAAATACTAATGTCAATGTACGAATGTCATAACATTCGATCTGTATACAAATGTTCAAATTCCTATGAATATCCATGCACATCCCTAATTGGGATACATGACTTCTACGGGAAGTTTGGATTGCTTTTCTCCAAACCACACAATGATCTCTAATGAATCTTCAGCAATTGAGTCTTCCTCCTCTCTCACAGAAGTTCTGATCCATGGGCTTCCAGTGTCAGAAAGGCATTCTGATCCTCCTCTTGCATCTGTTGCCTCTCATATGATCAAAACGTCTTGGCATTTGCCTTAGTTCATTTTTTCAAACAATTTGAAAGCCGTCCTCCGTGTCAGCGATGTGCCCTTTGAGCTGGCATTCCTGTTTTCAGCAACTCACAAAGGACGTATTTTTCTTTTTTCACTTTGAGGAAACCAGAAATGCAAGAGTGCCTTGAAAGGAGCAGGAATGAAAGACAGCATCATCTGATTGATAGCAACTATTTGCTACAGATCCTCAAAGCATTTGGAAACATGGTGGCACAGAAGAAGAATCTGTGATCCAATCAACCAATGTAAAACATAAATAAATCAATACAAGTGTCTGCAGAAAAATATCTGTGCCAGACTTCTGTCTGTCTCTCTCACTGTCTTTCTGTCTCTGTGCATGCAGACATGAATGAAAGAAAAAGGTATCAGGTCTGACCTAAACGTTTAACTGATGTTATAATTATAGTAACAAGTGGCATGTGAGCAAAGAGAAAGAGTTGAGGTAGGGATTTAGAAGCTGCTGGATCATAGCCCTGGAAAAAGTCAGCTGCAACTCACTTGTAGCAGTAGCTTTCCTGTAAAGGGAAAGTTGCAGGGAGCAGGGATGTGCATGAATATTCGTAACATTCATTATTTGTACGAATTCGTAAGAATTTGGACATCTGTACATGAATCGAATGTTACAATATTTGTATATTGACATCCATACGAATACAAATGTTTCCAGACATTTGTGCGGATAGTTTATACATTAGTTAATTTGGGGAGGTTGGAAAGTGGCTGTAGCAGTCACATCTGCAACAGATCTAAGTGCATTCGACATGGATTGAGAGCATATTAAAAGTGGATTCGGGTCAGATTTGACGCTTTCAGAGAAGTTTTGTTACGAGATACGTATTGGATACATATTCATTCATATCTGATACGTATTCGTTCGTATTGGATATTCACATGAATTGGCTGGATACATTTCTATCGAATAGCATCTTACCACATTCAAACAGGTCTATTTGAATGAACAAGAATATGCTAAGATTTGATTCGTTAAAAATCGAATGCAAAAGACACATTTGTGCACATCCCTAGTAGGAGGATATACAGAAGCATTACTATTTTGCTGTTTACAAGCTGCTTGCTGGACAGTTGCAAGAGCCTCGTCTGATCCACACACTGAATGTTATCAGACAGGGTAAAAGGAGTGGCCCTGGGGAGAATTTGGGGTTCAAGGGACAAATGGAAAAAAAAACCCATAAAAACACTTTGCCTTGTCCTACAGTCTCTTTTACAGACATGATAACCACTCTTGGAGTGACTGGGAAATTTGGGTCAGATTAGGAAGGAGAATACATGGCTTCTGAGTCAATCACATCTTCTTAGGCCCTTGGAATGACAGTAGCTAGTGGAAGGCCATAAACCAAGGACAGTAGCGGCCTATGGGAGATGAGCAAGAAACACAAAAATGGAAGGCATGAAAAGTAGCAATTGGATTAGAATTTTTATTTTTATTTTGTGTGACACACTTATTTTTATTGCATGTCCAGATGGGGTACTCCTTAATAAAAGGATGCCCAAAATCTGCTCTGTATGGACACATCTACTGACTAGGAAAGCCAAAAGGTCTTCAACCCAGCAAATAGCTCTGGCAGTGAAAACACTTTAAAAGGTGCTGATATTGACATCAGCACACTGGTATGATATCATCAGGGGATTCACTAATGAGTATATTGGCATAAGGTCTGCTACCTGCCAGATTTGTACTAACTTCTACAATTAACGATTGTCATTTTATCATGCTGATGTCCATACTGTTCCAATAATATCAGTGTTGTTTTTGGATCTTCTTTACACTTATTGGGCAAATCTATGCTCTTATAATTGGTATAAATTTCCTTGTATACAATCTTGTAGACATTATTACTCACAGGGCAAGTTGAAAGGAATGAGATCAAATGTTCGTTCATCTTGAAAGTTTCTGAAGCAGGCTAAATAAAATGGAATATACTGTCATCAATTTAAAAAGAGAAAGAAAGAAAACATTGTAAGCACTGAAATGTCAGAAAGTCTAATGCTTTTGAAATTTGACTTTTAAGTGTATTTTAATATTATAAATCAGTGCTGTTTTTATTAGGTGCCACTGAATCACTTTTGTCTTTTGGTGTCTGGTTTACATAATTAGAATTACCTGTAATGTGACATTGCTTGAATTCCACATTTGATTGATGATCACTATAACACAAAAGAAGAAAAATGCCTCGTATTTGAGATGGGAAGTGTGATGCCCACTATTGTTTTAAAGTATATTAAAAGAGAATTTAGTTAAAAATGGGTTTAAAGTGTTTTGTAGCAGAAAGCAGTCTATACTACCAAGCGGATTGGAAGCATTTTGACTACAGATGCAGGTAAGCAAGGGGAGGGGCTCACTCAGCTCAATAGGTGAGAAGAGGAAGCGAGACAGTGGACCTTACCAAGCCAATCAGTGGTGGCAGGCTGACCAAGGACAGGTATAAAAGGTGAGCCCAAAGGTTGCCAAGGAGAGTTAGAGTTGGGGTGACAAGTCAGTCTGAGAGGTTCTTCGGTTATATGGGGTTCCATAGGGGTTCTACGTTGTGTGTTCTAAGAGCCAGTCAAGGAAGGCAGTTTGCGTGATAGCTCATGCTATTCTGAGGCAGATAAGACACGTAGATCCAAGGATAGCTGATTAGGTAGATAGGCAGGTGGATTGTTCAAGAAGAACAATAGTAATAAGGCAGACCTCTAAGAAGAAAGGCTTATTTATAGACAAGCTGAAACATTGTTCTTGTTAATTGTGAAAACTTACCTGAAGCACCTTTTGAAGTCGAAGTTGTAAACAACAACAACAACAACAAGAGTTGGCTTTTCTACCCCACTTTTCTCACCCATTTAAGGGGACTCAAAGCAGCTGAAAAAACTTTCTATTCTTCTCCCCACAACAGAACACCCTGTGAGGTAGGAGGGGCTGTGAGAGCTCAGAAGAGAGCTGTGACTAGCCCAAGGTCACCCAGCTGGCTTCATGGGGGAGGACAGAATCGAACCTGGTATTCCCAGATAAGAGTCAGTCTCCCTAACCACTAGACCAAACTGGCTCACAATAACAATCTTGTTATTTTAAGAGAGCATCGTGCCGGGGAGCTTTTGTTACATAAAGCCGTGAGGGAGAGACAAGCTGGACAAGGCTGCAGCAGTTCTAAAAGAGGTGAAAGTGGAGGAGGAAGTTTGGTGTCGCTATTGGCGTAACTGAACTACTTCATGCTTTTTTAAGTATGCTTTAGGAAGGGAAAGTGGCAAACCTCACAGCAGGAAGCTTAAAGTGCCCAGGCGAATGCTAAATATACGCTACCAACCAAATAAAAATGACACACAGTGTTTAGCCAATGCAGTGATATTTAATTAATCAATCCCTACATAATAATAATATGAACAAGGCTGCTCTGCCTGTGAGTGGGAGTGTCTCAGGAAAACTAGTTTAATAGACTATACACCACTCAATATACTGTACAGGTTGTGACTGAAGACAAAAAAAGCCACACCCTTGAATTCCCTTTCTTTATGGTTCATGAGATACCAACAATCCATACAGCCAGCAATCATAGCTGTGATTTTACTAATTTTTAATGTCAGTTTTACTTAACTGTTCGGTTTTATTCTCTAATTTGCATTTTATTTTCAATTTATTGTTCCCTGTATCAGAATATAGACACATAAGCTGCCATTTCTATTTTCATTCAGTACAGTATTCTTTAAGACAGCCAAATAAAACTGAATAAAGATCATACATATGTTGGTAGGCCACATGCTACAATACCCCTCATTTTCACCAAAACTTCTTTCCACCAATCCTTTCAGAAAAACAAAACAGTAATAGTAATAATTTACTTTCAGCAAGGACAAAACATATATTTGCAAATTCCAACATTTATTATTTGCACTTGGATTCATTTTGTTTATTCTAACATGTTTAAACATGACTGAAAGTACTAAAAAGACTTTCCATGAGGCCTACTTTAGCAATGAATTTGTGAACTCTCTCCAGTGAATCCTTCCACCCTTCCCTCCCTCCTTCCCTCCCCTTCCTTATTGTGATAGGGATGATTTTCAACTTTCATAGCAGAAATTAAAGTGTCCCAAGAAGGCTCTTAGAATGATCTAGATGAGACTTGCCTTTTAATGAGACACAGTTTTTTAATTAGTCACCTTATTATATTTCTAACTTTTAAATATTGAAACAAGAAAATACATAATTGAGTCTCCTCTTTTAATTTCAGAAAATGATATAACAGTCTATGCCCCATTTGTAGTGTCTTTTTAGAGAATTCTTCCCCCCAACTTTGAACCAGATTTTTTCTAGTTAATCCTTCAAGAGCTGACATCTGCAAGACCAGATGTTCCTAGACCTGGTCTAGTGGTGGTCTTGGGCCCTTTCTGCACTGGCCTTATTCCAGATTATATCCCCTCTGTCCACATGCTAGTGCAGACATTGGCAGCACCCTGCTGTAGTCTGCATGAGCTTTTGAACAGCAGGCCCTTACTGTAGGATATATATTCCAAAATAAGGCTTAGTGCAGAAAGAGGCATAGATGGACAGCGCCAACTAGTGGTGGGCTGATTGCACCTGAAGCTCCAGCTCTGTCAAGACAGAAAGGTCATCTCAGGTGAAAGAAGTGATGCAGCAGAAGCAAAGGGCCACTGATGAATCAGAAAAGACCCTTCAGAGCATTCTGTTCCAGTCTATTGTTTGAACACCATAAGGGACCCTTATGACACCTTTGGAAGCATGGGCTGCCACCTTATGGTCCATTCATTGCACCATAAAGACACCATGCTTATTCTTCCATAATTTGTATTTTGCTAACTTGGTGAATTTCCATGTTAACTTCAAATCAGTTTCTTTATATTATTATTTTTAAGTACTTTCATTGTTCTTTGGGGAAAGAAACACTATCAGTTCTTAGTCACTCTGTAATACAATTTTTTTTTGTTTCCTGTTACTTTTAGCGTTTTAAGCCATAAAATAATTTCTTAGTCCTAGTGATCAATACCCCCTCAATGGTTAAAATCAAGCCTAGCCAAATAACCAACTAAAGCTTTCATTGTTAATCTACAGCTGCATTCACACCTATGTATAATCTAGGGTGTTTTTCCACTGTCACTAGAAGTACCCATTAAGTACCGGTACCAGTACAGTGGAAAAACACCCCTAGTTTCTGTCTGCTTCCAGAGTGAGAGAACACATCAGCAAAGTGAATCATCTTTTTTTTTTAATTTTATCTGACCCAAATTAAATCTGGGTTAAAGAATGATCTGAATTAAATAATGCTGAATGAAAACATCTGATATTTTGCTGCTGTATTCTTTCACTCTGAAAGCGGACAGCATCCGGATTAAAACTTAAGCGTGAATGCAGTATACCAGTTCCAGTGACTGTAGACTTAAATAGATCTGACAAATATAGGACATCACTTAATGCAGACATTATAAATGCCATAATTTACCATAATCTAGTAGATACTGGGCTGGAGAAATGACTCCATTTAGTGAAAACAAACAGGAAACATTATGTGATTTTAACAGGCAAAATGAGAATCTAATTAAGTAGCAGAAATGAGTGACTTGAGTGTTGCAAATGTTGTGTCTCAGTGGCATTTCTTTGCTGCACAATTCTTGCCAAGGACAATAAAGAAGTGTGGCATTTTGCAGTCTTGACAGCTTCTAACCCCCACTGAACATGGAATAACTTTTATGTTACTAAATGAAAGTTTCCTGCTGGCAAATGGGATAAATATACAAACAATATCTGGGCAACATTTTTCTCTCTTCCTCTACTTCTGTCAAGCTCTAATATAATTTGGTTATGTCTGATGTCTGTTCATATTATCATGCAGAGACTGTGTTTGTCTGAAATACATAGTTTTTATGTCTGTCTGGCGCAGACCATTGAGATAATCCACAAAGGTGCTGTTCAGCATGCAGCAAAAGACTCTGTTGAGAAGCTAATGTGTAGTCATGGGAAGATCTATACAGAGAGAGTACTTCTGTGTTCTTTCTTTGAATAAAAATGACAATGGAAAGCAATGGCAATGTGTGGTAAAAACACTTGGAATGAATAAATACCATCCATGGAGAGATCCAGCAAAGTTTTCCTTGAATACATTAGTTCCAGTTAACTCCAATCTTGCATATTAAAGTAGTTGTTAAATGAGGCAAGACCTTGTGAACATCATTTAATGGTTAAGAAAAATGATTTATTTTTCATATTGAAATTCACAGTGGGGAAGGAAAAAAAAACATTTGGCAACATAGACTGGCTGTTGTGATGGCGATGGCTTTTCTTTTATAGTTCCCAGGTCATATCTTCCTGTTTGCAGCTTGATTATCTCAGCCACTTGGAGGACAGTATTCTGTTTCCAGTGTTGGGTTAAGATTTCAGCCATAGGGATGCACATGGATATTTTTTTAATGCAAGAAAATTTGTATTCATTTGTATAGATCCCCTCCAAATGTAGTAGGATTAGTATTTGATACAATCATGCAATCCCATGTGAACAGCATACGAACCCCATACAAAAGCTTCATATGAATGTATCAGAACATTCAATTCAAATTCAAATGTCAATCTTTGAATGTACCAACATTTGATGTGAATTCAAATGTCCAGATTTGGCCAAATTCATATGAGTTTTGAATGTTAAGAACATTTGTGCACATCCTATTCATCCGGCAGTCAAACTGCATTCTTCACATCAAATGGGAGTAGCATAGCGAAGGTGTAGGGGAACATAAAGGAACAAGCAAGTAAAAGAATCAAAGAGTGAGTGCTGGGATGTAAGCTGGGAGCAAGGATGGTAAATGGAGATTGGATTGAGATTTGGGGACAAGCAAGAACATATAGGGACAGGAGTGATGCTGGACAGCAGTATTCTTATAAGCAGGTCTGGACTAGAATCTCCTCAGCAACAAGAACCCAAAGCAGGGAACATTGAAAGCTCCAGAACCAGCAGTAAGGTACACACCATGATTGTGGCAGTCTTCACAAGGTAGACAAACAAGGGTGACCACCAGACAGACCAGGCAACAAGAGACTAGAGATCAAAGTCCATGGAACAAGCAAAGGGTCCATAACTAAACTGCCCCCTGAGAACAAGGGTCAACAGTGACCAGGATGCCGTGGCCAGGAGTGCCTACTACCAGTTACAGGTGGTACGTCAACTGAAGCCTTTTCTGGACAGAGATGACTTGGCCACAGTTATTCATGCTCTGGTAACCTCTAGATTGGACTACTGTAATGCACTCTATATGGGGCTGCCCTTGAAGATGGTTCAGAAGCTGCAGCTAGTGCAAAATGCAGCCGCTAGGGTGCTGACTAGAACAGCTAGCCAGATGCATATCACATCAGTCTTAAAAGAGTTGCACTGGCTGCCAATTTGCTACTGAGCCCAATTCAAGGTGTTATGTTTACTTATAAGGCCCTAAATGACTTGGGCCCCAAATATCTAAAGGAATGCCTTCTCCCATATCCACTTGCCCATGCCTTAAGATCTGGAGGGGAGGCCATCCTGGTTGTTCCACTGCCTTCAGAAGTGAGGCTGGTGGGCAGCCGGGAAAGGGCCTTCTCGGTAATGGCCCCTAGGCTATGGAACAGTCTCCTCCTTGAGGTGTGTCAGGTTCCTTCTCTGATTAGGTTCAGGAAGACGATGAAGACACCGCTCTTCACTGAGGCCTTTGGCTAGATGTAGGTCATGTTTGCCCCCCACTGCACATGCTACTGTTTTAATTTATACTGTGCTGGCTTTTAATGTGTTGGTTTTACATTTTAATATGGGTGGTTTTGTTTTGTTTTTGATATGCTGAATTTTAAATGCTGTTACCCGCCCTGAGACCTCTGAGTATAGGGCAGGATATAGATATAAATAAAAATAATAAACAGACAAGAGGTCCAGCCTGGGCCTGTTGGCACTTATGTATGGATAGTGGTGCTCTGGGATGCTCCATCCACATGGCAGTCTGCTGCCTCGATCTTGGAGTGCCTGAGAGCCTGATCCTCCATAGCTTGACTGGCAGTATCTAGTATGTTTCCTGTCACGCTTGCATAGTGTTTGCATGCCCATGTGAGTGCAAACACTTAGTGGGGTTGGTATGACATGACTGTACCTGCAGTTGCATAGTCACACATCACACTGTGATTCCCATGGCAATGGCCAGGTGCATGGCAGAAGCTGCCATAGGCATTGCTAAGTTGAGAATGGTCTGGAATGGAGCACCCAGAGGTAAGTGGAAGATGGCACCAGCACTTGCAGTGTGAATGGTGGCCACCATCCCTGAACTTAACTTCAGTATGATACCATTCACTAAAGTTAAGTGCAAACAGAGCCCTTGTCCATAGTAAATCTGGATAGCTACCACAGGAAGATCTTGGGTGGAGACAAGCCAAGTGAAACACTGAATAATTGCACTACAGTCAGTTTGTGGGTACCACACATTGGACTGGACTGGACTGGATGAAAGTCAGGTTCAACAGTCTAGGAAGAAACAAGTGGTTAGCAGCTCAACGGTGTGACTGAAGATTAAGCAAAGCTAGAGTGAGCCATGGAGACAACCACACAAAATGAGTCAGAAACCATGCCAAGAAGTTCAGGAGGCACTAGTCAGCAGAAGAGAAGAGACTCGGCACAGGATCAATCATCATGCATTGGGTGGAGTGTAGCCCCCAATATAGTCACCCAGATTGAAACAGGGTGTGAAGGCCACCTCTCTTGGTCGGGTAGCGATTTTATATATATCTTGACTTTGGTAGTGTGGTAGCATGTATTTATATCCTAAAATAATGATTCAAAGTCAGAACTTCCCTTTACCAATGGGTCTTACTCCCCCCCCCCCAAATGGGAATGATCCTAGACTATTTGGGGTGGAGATCTAACTTTCTGGTCAATGCCTGCCAGATGTGGGTGAGATTTCACAGCTGCAAAGGTCCCCCCTCCCTTGCCATGCCCACAATGCTACAGCCCCGATCAAGAAAAGGCAAAGGCTTGGATTCTCCTGAATGTGGGGTGGGGGGAGGAAGAAAACAATATGACTCCTTCTCTCATTTTTAACAGCTACTAGGAATGTATCTCTCATAGCTACATTTCTAGTAGCTACTAACAATCATCATAAAAATGCATATATATCAAGCAAAAAGTTTTTCAAAGCAAAACTGTGTGTCAAGCTGCTCTCCGCTGCACAAGTTGCCTTAAGCCTTCTGATTGCGCTCTGCTCCTTTGCGGATATGCTTGAGCACAAATGTGCTCTTCTTGGTAACGTGGATGGAGATAACGTTACCAGGAATGTCTGAACTGAACGGGAAGGTGTGAAAAGGGGAAAGTGTGATTGCCCTGTGTGTGTGTGTTCCTCCGCACTGGGGTGTGCGGCAATGGGGATACTCCTTCCTGAATTTGAATCAAATTCAGATTAAAATGGCCATGGGGATGCACCTTAAAACAGTACAACCAGGACTAAAAAAGTCAAGTGGGAATGCACCCTTTCTCTCACTATTTAATGTTACAGTATAATTCAAATCTAAAATGAGTACCACCCATCATTTGTGAAAGGTTGGATGGGACCCTCCCCAATTTTTACATTAGCATTATTACTTGATGTAAATGATATTTTAAAAGTAAAAATCACAAATTAAACATTAAAAATTACAAGTTGTAAACCTGGAATCTCTCTAATCACTTCTCACAGATGACATGATAAAACTTTTAGCACTCTCACAGCAGCACAGTAAGACCATTAAAATAAATGATTGTGAAAATTAAATTAAACATCTTCCTCTCTTTCAAAATATCCAAATATCTTTACAACATTAAAAAACAAACAAGCAATCTCTAAAGTCAAATTTACTTCCTCTATACCAGAAGCTTTCTAGGTCCCTTTATGTTGCACAGTCCAGCAGGCTCCCTTAGACCACAGGAACATGAAGAAGGGAGGCTCCTACATGTTGATCTGGTATACCAGAACAGTTCAGGGCATGAAGAAAATTATTAATGCTACATACAAAATAAAAATCAAATGCTGGAATGAGAGGCTGCATTTCCAAGTGTGAATGAGCTGTCTTTGGGGCTAGAGGCCTAGTGAACAGATGTCATGTGCCTCCTGATCACTAAACTCACAGCTATGGAGCAAAAGCTTTGCAGCTAGGTATTTTCCTGCCTTACAGAGCTTGGCAGCATGGAAAAACAACAGGCACATTGAAAGAAACAAGAGTCTTCAATTTATAGCTTCACCAGCAACAATTCAGTAATCTCTACTGAGACAGCAAGCTAGAATCAGATTACACAAAGAGGAATGCAAAGAGAGTCCTTTACCGGAGTCCAACATCCATATAGCACAAAAGGTTCTGAAAGTCAAATCCAGGGTCCAAAACAGAGGTTAAAGCTACATGGTGTATTCACAGTTTTCAGTTTGGTTGCTGACAATGCCATATCTGATTGGGTGCCATTCTTTTCTTCGCTTTCAGAACTTTTGAGTTGTAGCAACATGCATACCTGACTTTCAGTTTCTGGCACAACCTTCTGTCTCTGTTCCTGTATGATTTCTTTTGCCTTTGCTGACTCATTGAGGGCCTCTGCAGGGAAAGTGAAGGCCCAGGCTGAGGAGACCCTTCAGACTCCACATCTCCCTGTTGTTCACCCTCAATTACAACCTCAGTGTCTTCCAAAGAGTCCATGAGCAATGTGAGCAAGAGGGAAAATTAAAATAGTTTGTTTTGTTCTGATACCACAGAAAATGAATAAATATAATTTTATGATTTTATAATTATGTCCAATTATATTTATTCATTTTCTGTGGTATCAGAACAAAACAAACTTTTAATTTGATTGGGGAAATTCTGGCCTAAAGGCATTATATTTGGGTATGAGTCCTTAAACTGAATTCTATCAGAGCTTGGAAATTTGGCCTTATAATTGGGGGGGGGGGGAAGAGGTGGGACCACTAGGAAATATTATTAATAAGGCCTTGGAAAGATATTCTTACTCCAAAATATTTCTAAAAAGCAAGGGAATCTCTGTGAGGTTTTGGAAGGACAGATTTCTTCCTGTGGTTAGGGCTTGCTGATTAAGGAATTGTTGTTGGGCTGTTGACACCAGAGAAAAAGATTTGAGTCCTGGTGAATCATTTGATGAGATTATGTCTTGGGCGCCAGAAGAGAAACACAGACTTTGTCTATTTACATGGGTTAAGAATTAATCACTGAGGAGAATGATATATTTTGTTTTAAAAGGGGGGGGGGGAATGGAGTTCTGAAGTGGATTCTATGAAATAATGCTGAATTTTGGAATTTGGTCTTTTTAAAAGATTTGCCAAAGCCTGCATGGGCTATCAACCATTACATATTTTTAACTTGAAGGGAACAAGAAAGAGAGAAGATAAGATTTTGGGGAGTTTTTATTGCTCACTCTGGGGAAAAGATAAGATTAATTGTTCACATAATGGGATTAGTCTCTGGATAACTTGGGGGGGGAGTTGAAGGACCAGTTTTTTTCCTCTTAGGAAAGGGGTGCAAGTGTGATGGCACCCCCGAGTCTATAAGGAAAGCTATGGTGTCTGGTACTTTACTCGAGGGCTACCTGTATACCTTCTGTTAAGATTAAGACCCTTAACACAGAGAAACACTTTAGACCAGATAAAAGATAACCAAAACAAGTTTACTAAAAACAAATGAAGGGTTAACTCCACCCAGGACTATTTTGAAAGAACTTAAAACAATAAATTACAAAGGGTGCTTAGGTTGATTGCAGTTATCTCTCTGGGGCTTGGAAAATGCTTTTGATTCTGGTGCAAGGTGATCGTCCCACAAGCTGTTGCCTGTAGACTTTCTTAAACTTCTTTCTGGTGAAGCTTAACCTGGTCAGAAGCTTCGTTTGTTGGTATAAACAAATAGATCATGCTAAAGATGCCTGTTTGGATTGCTTGGACCTAGAGTTTACCAGACAAACTGAAGGCCTCTGGTCACTGTAGCTCTGTTGCAGAAAGAGAAAGAATCCTTCCTGCTCACTTCTTTTTATACAGGCAAATGGAAGAGACCAACTGGGGCAGGCCTGTAGGGGATTTCTATACTCCACCCAGAAACTAATACAAAAAAAGCCATCTACACTAATGGGAGAACCCATAAACAAGGGGAACTAAGGGAGAGGAGAGGAAATGGCAGAGCCAAGACTACACAGCAAGTACAGGAGTGTTTGCTAGGATATTTGGAACTGGAAACACGTATTCATTTTATTCATTAACAAAAAGAGGGAGAATCATCATTTTTTCACAGCCAATTTTTGCCATAAAAGGAGCAATAAGGCAGAGCACGGGTTGGGACATGAAGTCATTCTCCATGTGTCCATAAGATTTTTCCAGTTGCAAAGTTCTGCTTTTTAAAAGGCACTTTCTGTGCTTTTTGAAAAAAGGAGGGTTACTTACCCCTCCTTGTTCTCCTTAGCTTTAATGAGAGGCCTTTTCGCACAGGCCTTTTTAGAACGCGTGGAAGACAGGTCCGGACGAGGCATTCGCATTGCCCCAGCTCTGCATCCGTTCTGACGTGGACGAGCCACCCCGGCGCGTTCCGGTAGAGAAGCGTTCGCACACGCTTCTCTCCCTGACAGCCGTCGGCACGCCCCCAGGGCCCGACTTGCCGGGCCGGCGATTGCGCCGGTGCGGCGAAGCCGGTAGACGGGACCCACCAAATTGGGGTTCCCCTGTCCCATCTGCCAGGGTCAGTGACCCTGGCAGATGGGACAGGGGAACCCCGATTCAGTGGGTCCCGTTTGTCATCTCCGATGGCCGCTGGGACGTGGCTCCTTCCTGGGTCCGGCAGCCCCTATGGGGCTGCCGAAGCCAGGGAACCACCAGCATCGGCGTCCTGTCGCCCCTTTCTGGGGTGGCAGGGGGCCAATCCCGGGCTGGCTGGGGCCGAGGAAAGCCTTGGGCGGCCGGAACGCATCGCTCCGGCCCCCCAAGGGTCCCCCAAGGGTCCCCCAAGGCGCCCCGCAGATCAGTCCCACCCCCCAAATCCGCCACCCCCCAACCACCGTCCGTGCGCGCGACGGAGGACTTACGCCACGTGAACTGCTTGTCCAATAGGGGGGCTAGGTGGGCTGCGTCCTGTGCGCTCCCAGCATGCCCCCCTCAGTCAGACGGTGGACAGCCACGAGGTAGGTGCTCCGTTGCGCGCGCGTCCTCCCAGGGCCCTGGGGGAGGAGGGAATCATCTTCGTGGTGTGGGTGCCTCGATGTAGGCACCCACACGGCGAAGATGGGCCCGATCCGGCGTGGACGGTGGTTGGGGGTGGTGGATTCGGGGGGTGGGACTTATCTGCGGGGCGCCCGCGCCTAGATCCAGGCACCCGCGCCCCGCAGATGGCCAGGGGCTCCGAACTCCAAAGGCATCCTGCCCCATAGGGACCTTGCCCCGGGCCCTCCGATGGGCACCCGGGTGCCCGGGCATGTTCGTGCCAGCTCCACAGGGCCCGATCCGGCCCCGTAGACCTGGCACGAAGCGCGGAGCAGCTGCTTGACAGCGCTGCCCGCCCCTTGGGTGCTCTCACCCAATGGGCGGCAGCGCTGCGGCCGAATCCCCGCCCCTGGCCGGCCTTTGCCGGCCAAGACAGTTCCGGGCGCTTTTAGGATTCGCACACAGGCGCGCCGGAACGCGTTCCGGCGCGCCTGTGTGTGAATGGTGAAAGCGCCCGGAACTGTCTTAAGCTTCCCGCCTGCACGCGTTCCAAATGGAACACGTTGCAGAGCGAAAAAGCCTGAGATTAAGGATTGATTAATAAGAACTCTTCTGCTAGAAGAACCTGAAGGTCTGTTTTTTTGTTGGAATCAGAGGAGCAGTATAGAGTGTTTTAAATAATTTTTCTGTTTTGCCCACCTCCCCCCTTCTTCTATCTGCTTGAAGAGGAAGTTTTCCTGTAAAGACATTTTGAATCTTGTGCCTTGCAGTTTGGATCCCTCTGGCCAATGCAATTAAATAAGACCATTTTTAATAGCATTTCTTTTTGTTTTAGGAAATTTTTACTCATTTTTGGAAATCAAACTGGCCAAGATAGCAGATTATTTTCATTTTTAGAGTCATTTTTGTCCCTGAGGTGACATGGGCCTGCTGAAATCCCACATCTGTGGTTTTGAATTTCTGGGTGCATTGAGGAACATGTTGGTGAGAGGATTTTTTTTTTCATTCCATTCCTCATTTCTTTATATTTTTCCCTATATTTTTTTTATTTTTTTGGCTAGGGCTAGGGAATTTTTTTCCTATTATCAGGAATTTACTATTCTCTTTCTGGCTTTTAAAGTTGTTTTTAGGGGAATTTCACTCTTATTTTCAGATTTTTCCGTCATAAAAAAAAGGGGGCACAGCTACATGCTTGTAGTCTCAATAAAAGTGGGATGGGCTTAGTTTAATGCACAATATTATCTTAATGCAAAATGCTCATTTAGTTAGCCATGTATAGGATTTGCATGTTTATTCTTGTTCTTTTGAATATTTAAATAGAATATGCCTCTAATGTGGCTGTACATTTCAATTTAACTGTTCTTCTGTACTTCTAATAAATTCTTTTCCACTGATTTAACAAGAAATACTGGCTTTTTGAGTTTGAAATGAGTCTGTTTATGGTATTCTGTTTATGGTATTCTTCGTTGTTCAAAGACCTATGTAAAACGATCCAGCTACAAATTCCCTGGGGGTTCAAATTGGGGTATTTGGGGGCTTAAAATTTATCCAAATTATCCAAAATTATCCACATTTGGTTACAGTTCACCATCAAACTGAACACCTGTTTGCTTTGATTGTGAACAGGTTAATTGCATTCAAATAAAAAATATCATTTTTTTCCCATTGAAAAAGAAGAGTTGGCTTTTCTAGCCTGTTTTTCTTACCCATTTAAGGGGACTCAAAGTGGCTGACAAAGCCTTGTATTCTTCTCCACACAACAGAACACCCTGTGAGGTAGGTGTGGCTGTGAGGGCTCAGAAGAGTGCTGTGACTAGCCCAGGGTCACCCAGCTGGCTTGATAGAGGAGTACAGAATCAAACTCGGTATTCCCAGATAAGAGTCTGGCTCACTAACCACAAGACCAAGCTGGCTTATTTTTCACAAATTGATTGAATAGCTTGCATTCATTATAATGTCAAAATTCATAGACTAGCCAGTTTGCTGCAAACTGTAAACCATCCAAACCAATTTGGTACATCTCTATTTGCAGTTGGAAGGTTTTTGTCTGGGCTGCTTTTGTAGCACTTTTAATCTTCAAGACCCGGAACTTTGCCAGTGCAAAAACAGGGTAAGAGGTGGTGGCATGTGGAAGCTGGCGTTCCTCTCCTACATATGAAGGATCAGATTATGCATTTTGGGAGTGCATTTCATGGCTTTTAATGTGGATTAACACACTAGCACACAGGCCCTATTACCTCTAGCTTCTTTTGATTTTTTTTTTAACTGTGTGGGAATGCAGCTTTAAAATCACTTATAAAATTATAGTTCTCAGGAAAGGATGATAGTTAACCTTTATAAATTAGTCAATATGTTTTAGATGCTAATGGAATAAAGATTTAGATTGTCACATTTTGTCTAAACAATGAGAAGTTGTTGTTTGTTCTAGATCCATATTTTCTTCACCTGATAAAACAGAAATAATTACCTTTCAAAGTTAGCTGGATCCCACAATGTTAACAAGCTATGGCTGAAATGGAACTAATTTTTTTGACAGTATTTTAAAGTGATCTCATTCAGGAAATATGTTCTTTGGCATAAAACAAGGAAGAGGTAAAATCCTTTATATTTTCTAATGTTCACATTTTCATTAAGTTTTGAAACTGACCAGTGGACAAGATAAATGGCCATGCTGCCTTGCTGCAATCCATATTTGCTGGGTCAGGCTGTTTTACACCATTCACTTGATGGTCATGCCCATGTTGAGCTGGACCAGCCCTAGCCTTAGTGTGGGCTAAGGGCTGCCACATGCCAGGTAGTCCATACTGGCCCAGCTGCAGCAGGCTTTGAGGTTTTCAATGGGGCCTTTCTAGCAGTACATCACTTCCTGCACCACATCTGGTGGTACTTCCTGGATCACTGCTGACAAGTTTCTCCCATCAAAGTGCTGAATACACACCCTAGGCTGGCTCTAGACCTCATTATTTTCTATTGGTATACCAGTCTAGGGTGCCATTTTGAGTCCTCTAGGGGTGTTTTTCCACCTCAGTCCTTAGATCTGGATCTAAGAAGATCCAGATCTAAGGAACAGGTACATTCCTTAATCTGGATCTAGTAGATCCGGATTAAGGGAAGCACCCAGTGTGTTTCCACAGGAGGTGTAGCACCCATTAGCAATGGATGCTAACCCCCCTGCCATGGAAACACCTTTGCACCCATGTGGAGAATCCAGATTGACCCACAAGTGGTCTGCCTGTCACCCCAGGTGTTTGGGGGAACAGGGGGTGCAATCTCCGAAGTCCCTCCGAAATCCCACCAAAGTGGCCTTCGAAGATTAGCAAAGACAAACCCCTTGTGAGAGCCTGCATATGAATTAGCTCTTTGTGAGCAGGGATGAGTCACCCTCATTAAAAATGTACCTCTTTCTATGCCTGAAGGTAACAATCCACTTTGTTCTCCCTTTGTTATCAGAGGTTTGTCTACGGAGCCTTTGCTAATCTCCGAAGGCAACTTCAAAGTAACTTCGAAATGGCTTCGAAATGATTTCGAAATGATTTCAAAGCCTAGGTTTTGGGGCTGCCCCCCAAGGGTGTCCCCTCCCCCAGCCTCCTTTAGACCCCATTACCAAACTAATGTGGAAACAGGCTCCCTTTAATCCAGATTATCTGGCTGAAGACCCCATTGTAGAACCCATTAATGGGGTCTACAGAAAATCCGGATTAAAGGCTGAGATGTACCTATATGATCCGGATTTCCCCAGCAGTGGTGGAAACAAATGTGTCCCAAATGGGTGCCATGGTGGAAATGGGGTCATCCTGCTCACACCCAAATGGGTCCTTAATGGGTGCAAAAATGGGTACTTTCTGCCAGTGGAAAAACACCCTAGCTCAGTCTGTGCTCCGCACAGAGGGAGTGGATCCTTCCTTATTCCATGCTAGCATGCATCAGGGAGGCCCCCAGATCCTGTCCTAGCCTTGGACACCATTCACAGTACTATGGATTGGAAATATGTAAGTGGCTGTGCGGATGACCAGTGATCAGATAACTGGCTGAGATTCTACGGATACTTTTATCATTTGACTGAATGATCTACTGTAGCAGCTAGCCCAAATGAATATGAGCAGAAGGTCTTCCTCCAACCTCGTCTCTCACATGGATTTCAAATGAAGAAGGGAAAAATTCAAGGCAGAATGATGCAATCCTGCCTGTGTTCATCTGCCCTTGCCCCTTACAATTTCTAATGGATTTATGTGAAATCAAATAATTAGCTAGCGTTATACGCATAGCTTATTTTTGCCTGTCTCAGCTGGCATGAGGTTTATTATATTTTAATTTCAACTCTCATGTTTCTGTGAATTATGTTATACGAAATCACTACTTTTCTTTCTTTTCTTTTTCTATTTCTCTTTTATATGTTCAAAATTTTCTTAAATAAAGGGTTTGAGAGACTGGCATTCTGGCTGCTTGCCTCATCACATTTCCTGATGTCATGCTTTCAAAATAACTTTTCTGACAGTGAGGCTAGACATGGAAATGTAAAATCAGTATTTTAAACCAGACAAGAACCTGTGTGACATCACCTGTTTTTTTTTTAATTTGAAAGTAGCTCATGTTTTTATAATAAGTCGCATAATAGGTTTAATGGATGGTAGCAGTCAGATGTTAGGCTTACACTTCAGCTCAGTAACAGATGCCTCCTCTTGTTAAATATGTTTTCACAACTCGTTAACCACTGCTCTGAGGTGACTCACCAATACTGTGGAATTGGCCCTCTAGAAATTCTCAGGCTTTTTGTTTTTATAGCCTGAAGCCAAGAGTAAATATTTGTGCTCATGACGCCCTTAATGGATAAGGACCTGCAGTTTTCTAGACTGACTGCAACTGGAGAGACCTTGACTTATATTTGTAACTCTGATTTGGCTCTTGGTCCACTGTGGTGCTGCAGATCACAGATGCTAGAAATCAAATGCCTATCAATGCCTCCCCCACCCCATTTGTTAAATCACGCCTAACTTTTTGTGACCTCATGGACTCCAAGCCCTGGGACATTTCTGCACTTGCTTTCCCGTCCATTGGACCGGAAAGGTGCATTACAGACTAATGTTGACTAGCACTCCATCCACGAAAGCCTAGCATGATCTTATCTAGGATCACTTCTGTGTCCAATCCTCTGCAGGGTGCCACTATGTTGGGTTTAGTGTCCTGTGTGACTGCGCGTGCACCAGTGCCATTGCTATAGCAATGCTGACACTCTGCACGAGTGCAGTCTCATCGGGGTTCGTCTGAGGTCCTGGAGCACTTGCGCAGCACATCAAATAACTCCCTTGACTGGTAAAAAGTGCAGATGGTTGCTGCTGGACACTAAAGGTAGGGGATTGATCAGGATTGGGGAGGGTTGGTATGTTTGTGGTGCACAATTTTGCACCAATTAGCCAACCTCTGGGCAGGCAGGGGGTGTTTGTTGTCTGTAAATGCCTCCTGAAAGTGCAGATGCACCTGCCCAGATGTTGCCTACTTGCAAACTACAGGTCAAAGTGCAAATTTCCCCCTTCCTTCTCTCTACTGTCTACCGAAGTTCAAGCTCATGTTTGTTGCTTCCATGACTTTGGGTGCTCCCAGACATGGATGAAAGCAGTTATTTATGAGCACCTTTTTAATGAGGACTTACCTTAGAAGGCTCTGCTGCCACTGCTGGTGACTGGAAACCAATTCAGTGTTCCTGCAAGGCTTCTGTTCTGCCAGTCTGGTGGACCTGAACCCCCTGTGCGGCAATGCTGGAGCTGCTGCACAGCTTTGACAGTATCTGGAGGCACCCATCTCATTCTCATTCTTTTTCCTTCAATCTTTCTCAGCAACAGAATCTTTTCCAAAAAGTCTGATTTTCTAATCATGTGGCCAAAATATTTAAGTTTCAGCTTCAGTATTTGTCCTTCCAGTTCAGCAGCTGGGATTAAGTTACTTTAGGATTGAGTGATTTGATCTTCTTCTAGTCCAAGGGACTCCTAAAAGTCTTCTCCAACAGCACAATTCAAAAATGTCAGTTTTGGGGCATTCAGTCTTCCTTATGACCCAACACTCATGGCTATACATTACTATGGGGAAAACCATAGCTTTGATTATATGAACCTCTGTCAGCAAGTTGATATCTCTGCCCAAGGTAGCCATAGCTTTCCTCCCAAGGACCAAGTGCCTTTTAATTTTATGGCTGAAGTCACAATATGCTGTGATCTTTGAGCCCAAGTAGGACCTGCTGTTTAGGATTTTACAGAAGAAGTCATTATGGATTGAAATATTTGACATAATTCTCTTTGTCACGCCAATTATACTTTCAACAAAGTGAAAAATTAAGTTTGTTTGATAAAAGCTGCATTTTTAAAATTCATGTTGAATGGCATCTAATTATATTTCTTGAGTCTAACATGTCATTGATTGAGTATGGTATTTGAAATTTTTCTTTCGTTCTTTACATTAGGTTAATCAGCCAGTAATTATACTGTGCTATCCAACTTTTCCCACTTATTTTAATTTCTGCTGCCATTTTTCACATTATTTAAAGTTTTTGAAAATATTTCTCTCCTTTCATCAAGATGACAAGTATATCTGAATTTTTCTTTCTCCTCACCATAAACAGCTGAAGGAATTTGAGGTATGCAAAAATAATACTTGAAAGTCTGGCAACATTAATGAAAGCATTACCTATTATGATTCAGTATTCTGAGACATCTGTTACTTCATATCTGACTTTGCTTGTGTCTTAGGCTGCATTCCCATACAAGTTTAAATGTGAATTCAGTCCATTTTCAGGATCAGATGATCCCATTCATTTATTTTTATTCCTGGACTTTATGAGGACTATCCTGCTAAAATGTGCAGAAAAAAAATTGTCAGAAAAACTGTTCTCAGTCCCGTTTAGGAGCCCAGTCTGCTCCCCCCTCCTGCTTTGGGAATGCTACCAGACTATCTGAGGAGGAGATCAGCCTTTTGGACTGCCCCCCCCCCCATATGCTTCTGGCCAATGACTTATGTGGATGGGTGGAATTTCACATCTGATGAATGACTGATGTGGATGGGTGGAATTTCACATCTGGAAAGGTCTCCCCCCCTCCCCTTGCCATGCCTGCCAATGCTAGCTAGGCAGAGATCAAACAAAGGCTCGGATATCCCATGAATGCCACTGTAGCTATGAGAGATACATTAAAAAGCAACATTGTAGCTATAGAACACAGCATCCCCCTCCTGCTATTCCTCAGGGAAAAGTTAAATTGTCAAGTAATTGCCTTTCCCCACCCTCTCCTTCAATTTTAAAAGCTTGAAAGCCTTTCCTTGCAGGAGCTCCCTTTTAGTGGAGAGATCGCTTGCACTGTCTGTTCTTTCACTCTGCTGCTTCAACGCAAAACTGCTGCCTTCCTGGTAATGTGAATGGAGGGAGGGAGCATCCGATTTGAAAGGGGGAGTGAATGCTTTGCTCTGTCTGTTCTTTTGCTCATTCTGAGCAGGAGAGACCTATGGGGTTTGCACAAGGGACGGAGATTAAAAGTTACTGTTTCTCTGGGCTGGGGATTTGTGTGGTTTGAATGGGAACAACAGTATTTGAATCCAGCCCTTGTTATCCTTAAGCAAATGAAGACATCCAGAATGTGGACTCTGTCCTGAATCCCGCTTTTAAAAGTCCAATCCATATTTAAAAAGTCAAGAGGGAACATGGCCCTAGGGTGATTCTGCACGTGTTGGTATACCAGACCAGCAGGCACACTAGGAGCATGTCTTCCACACACTGATGTGATCTAAGAGAGGTTCCACCCAGTCTGGTTCCACCCAATGATCAGTGAAGAATTGCCCTTAATACATTAAGGCCATATATAGAGAAGTTGCTTGGCTTCTAAACTACAATAAAAACATAAAAGAGGTATTGCTGGATCAGGCGACATTCCATCTAATCCAGTGGCTCACCAATGGCTTCTGGACCTTCTCAAGCAGAAGACAAAGGCTCCATGCAAATGGCTTATTAAAAAAAAAGTTATCTTTGAGGAGGGAAGGCATTTCACATCCAAATGTGGTCATTACTAATAAAATGTCTCCATCAGAGATTCATAAATATGCCTGTAAATTCATTCATTATTTTTGCCTGATTAGAAAGATTAGGCTCTGGTGCCAACTCCCAAACATATGCTTAGACTATATCAATCATTTTAGTCTAGGAGGAGCCCACCTTCTCTGAACAGAACCTAGCTGGTCCATTGTCCTAGCACTGAGTATGTATACCACTCTAAAACCTAAGGGTCTTTCTCCACTCATATGGAATCTACTTCACAGAAGAGTACAGGGCTATGGTTTCTGCACACAGCAAAAGCTCTAGCCACCACTATTATACTTTGTCTACACAGGATACTATCCTAGTCCTGCAGTAGACCTTGGTCTTTTTCACACTTACCCTTAGATGACTTCTGAGCCTCTCCTAAACTCTGGTGCCGTTTAGAAACGCCCCAGCCCCTGCTGTCATGCTACACCGAAACTGCATGCAGCATCACCAGATTCAAGGTGGCCAAAATGGCCACCTATACTTGGACTTG
Organism: Aspidoscelis tigris stejnegeri; assembly: GCA_023333525.1. NCBI lineage: Eukaryota > Metazoa > Chordata > Lepidosauria > Squamata > Teiidae > Aspidoscelis > Aspidoscelis tigris. The sequence continues at coordinate 91,617,393 of JALMGA010000004.1, forward strand.
GTAGACCTTTTTGATTTTATTTTTAGTTCTACCAGCATTTGATGGTTGGCCAAACTGACCCAGGGAAGTGTATGGAAGAGTGCACAACTCCCTGTTCTGATTTAGTAGGGAGACACATTTGGGTGGCACACCAAATTGCACTTCTGAAGTGGGTCCCCCTACGCTCCTGGGTCCAGAAACTTTAGTTCCTGTCCATTCCTTGTGGCCTGTTCCATGACTAATCCAGCTGTGAATGGTTCCTATACAATCTTTCAAGCTGGAATACTTCCTTCTACAAGTGGACCACAGGGACTTTACCATCCTAAGGCCCAGGTAGCTTATCCAAAATGTGGACAGCCCTGTTCTGCCCCACCAGCAAATCAGTCCAGGGTTCAATGAGTTGCTTATCCCAGGTGAGGGCAATTCTCCCCCCCCCCCCATCAATGCAGGAAGACTCAGATAAATGCAGAAATGACTTTAATGTCCACAGTAAGAAGAAATGGTAAGAAATGAACTTATCACATCCTCTCTATTAATGGCTCTCCTTATTGTGATTCAAGCTTCAATTTGTTAATTGATTCCAGACAAAATGTATATGGTTCTTCTACTGACTGGATGATATAGCCCATACTCCTCCAGTATGAGTTCCTGGAACAATACCTGCTTCTTCCTTGAAAAGCCCAGCTGTCCAGAAAGCCTAGTCACTATTTTTAACAGCTTCCTTAACTAAAATACTCTGATGTTTAATGGCTTTCAGATACTACTGAAGATGCTGCTGTTCTGTGTCTGCTTTGTATTTTAATGGTTTTCTTTAAAGTCCTGTTCATATGTTGCTTTACTACATTTTCATCATTTTTGGAAGCTGACTAAAAATTGCATTGTCCATACTGTTCTACGATCATGGAACCTTCATATTGTCTGCAGCTCCTTTTCACTGTACAACAAATTATTCTGAAACTTATCTGGTACATTGCTGCTAAAAGCTCTTTATTGTGGAGCATGCTAAAGTATGAAATCAGTTGTTTAACCCTTATTTTTCTTGTATTCCATGTCCTTCTATGATATCAAATACATGTTATGGCCACCTTATAGAATCATAGAGCTGGAAGGAAGCTCCAGGGTCATTGAGTCCAACCCCCTACAGGCTTAATGCAGGATTTCCTAAACTATCCAAGACAGATGTAGGTCCAGCCTCTGCTTGAAGACCTCCAGTGAAGGAGAACTCACTACCTATTCCATTTACTGATTGCTCTTACTGTCAGGAACTTTTTCCTAATATTTAATCTGTATTGACTCCCTTGAAGTTTCATACCATCATTTCTAGTCCTCCCATGTTGTGTAAGTGAGAATAGGGACCATCTCTCTGCACTGTGACAGCCCTTCAGATACTTGGAGACCACAATCATGTCTCATCTCAGTCTTCTCTTCTGTAGGCTAAACTTATCTAGATTGTTTTGAATCCTGTCCTTCTTCCCTCTCATGTTAGCAACCCCTCCTAGCTTTGTGTCATCTGCAAATTTGATCAGCATCCCTTTGACTCCCTCATCCAGATCATTTATAAAAACATTGAACAGTACTGGACCCAGGACAGACCCCTGTGGCAGTCCACTTGAAACATTCCTCCAATTGGATGTGTGATTACTAAACCAGTTAGGAATCCACTTAGAAGTTGTCCTGTTAATCCCATATTTAATCAATTTTTCAATAAGTACCATATGAGATACTTTGTCAAATGCTTTACTGAAGTCAACATACACTATGTCTGCAGAATTTCCTTGATCACCTCATTCAGTGATTAGTCTGGCATAACCTGTTTGTTGCATATCCATGTTGGCTTTGGTTAATTGGTGCATTCCCATCTTAGTATTTGCACATATGTTGTTTAATAATTTGTTTGAGGTTCTCGTCTGGTATTGAGGTCAAGCTCACAGGCTTGTAGTTTCTTGGGTCGACTTTCTTCCCTTTTTTGAAGATGGGGACATTTGCCCTGTTCCAATCTTCTGGAACTTCCCCTGTTTTCCAGGAATTTTCAAAGATCACAGGGAGTGGTTCAGCAATTATATCTGCTAATCCCTTCAGTTCTCTAGGATGTAATTCATCTGGGTCTTAAGACTTGAATTCATGTTACCCTCTTATCTTTGTCCTCCAAAAATAGGAACCAAAAGTTCTTGTATATTTATCTAACCTGCCTCCTTCACAGTGGGCAAGTATAGATCACCAGCCACTTGTGTAGAAAGGTAGGACAAGGACCAAGGCAAGATCTGGACAATTTCCTTATATGAATCTGGCACTGCTATCATCTGGTATTATTATTTTTAGTTTTATTTTTTGTGGGTTCATTGCTGCCTTGAGACATCAGAAACTAGATTGATTATAAGAAGATAAACGAACAAACAGACTAAGTGCATAAGTAAAGAAATATACCCATGGTCAGGTTGGGTGCTGATGCCTCAGATTTAGACAGCAGTCTACTTGTTAGTCTACTTATGACTACAGAGTGTCAGCTGGGAGGAAGAATGGGCAAATGCCCTTGCTACTGATGCAGCTGCCAGTAGATGAATGCAAGTTAAAGCATGCTGAAAGCCATCCCATAATGGTGTTGGTGGGTGGCATCTGACCATCATGCTGCCCCCATTCTTAATCTAAACCTGAATTTCTGAGCCATGGAGGGTGTATGGGGCTCAACGTTTGGGTGAGCATTCAGTCCCCAGCTAGCATTCCTGTCTTATATATGTGTTTCCCTAGAGTGAGTAAATACTAATAGGGATGTGCATAAATGGTTTTTGGATTTTTTTTTGGCATTTGATTCATAACAAATTCAATGTTAGAAAATGCATATTCGTCCAAGTAGATTCCCTTCGAATGTGGTAGGATTCTATTCAATACAAATGTATTCATACAAATTTGTACAAATATCCTATATGAATGCATACGGATCCTGTATATGGATCCTATACCAATGCATACATATCAGATATCTATCAGATATGTATCCTATACAATCACGGGTGTATCAATACATATCCAATACACACCCCCAGTTTAACGAATGTACAAACTTTTCGTATGAATGTTCCAAACATTTGTATTTGTACAAATGTTAGTGTACGAATGTAGTAACATTCAATTCATGTATGAATGTCAGAGTTTTTACAATTTCATACGAATAATTAATGTTGCAAATATTCATGCAGATCCCTAAATGCTAATATTTATTCGCCAGCTATGGAAGAAGAGGCTGGTTAGTTAAAGGTATAACAAACCAGCTTAGTTATAACTTTTTCCTTCCCCAGCAGGTTAGGAATGGAAAGTGTAGAATTGTTTTAAGTAAATACAAATATTTTTTTCATAGCATGGCGAGATGTCCTGGCTTCAAAGGGCAGTCTTCAGTTTCGAAGAGCTGCCACAGGCTATGACTGACCAAGAAAGTGCACAGTTTAAAATGCAGTTTAAAGAAGAAGAAAAGAGTTGCAAGGGATAACTGGAAATGACATTGAAAAATAGTACAGCCAGTATGGTAATACTGTTAATATAATCAATAGTGAGCTTGTACCTGAAACACTGTGTTCCGCTTTCATTATCACATCTCAAAAAGGCTATTGTGGCACAAGGAAAGGTTAAAAAAAGAATGACTGAAATGATCAAGGCATTGGAAAAAATATTTGAACAAATTCATGGGAGGCAGAGCAATCAGTGCTGATGGCAATGAAATGATTTCTGCTGTTGGAGGCTATATACCTCTAAAGGCTGGCGTCTGGGAAATGAGGAACAGTGTAGCCTCCGTACTAATATGCAACTACTGACCATTGTGCGAACTGGCTCGGGATTAGATACATCCTCCTTGATTTAATCCAGCAGAGCATTTTATGATATTCTTATCTACAGGCCTCCCAGCTGTACTCTATCATCATGCTCACTTTTGATATGTAACTCTTTGAAGCCTGTTGCTGCCTCATGTTTTTGAACGCCTGCTCATTTACCAGCCTGCCTGCTGCAAACGTGTTCTTCTGGTAGTGAGATATCTCATTTTCCAACATTGATCTATGATCTCCTTGTATGACTGTTTAGACTGCTTCTTAGATTGCCTTGTTTTTTGTTTTTTTTTGCTTCTGCTCTACATTTTGGTTATAGTTTACTCGTTGCCTACTAAAGCTCTTACTTGTGTATATGGACTCTGATTCCTTCATTTGCCCCAAAAGATTTCTGTTTGCTCTCAAGCAAAGACCATCAGAAGTATCTCTTTGCATCCTATACCTCTGAAAAGCAGAGAACAGGCTCCAGTCTACTGCTGTGATGATATTTGTAAGAATGTAAGAACATAAGAGGAGCTGTGCTGGATTGGAACACAGCCCATCTAGTCCAGCATCCTGTCCCACGCAGTGGCCCATCGATTGCTTCTGGGCATCTCAAGCAGAAGGGCAAACACTTCACCTGGTCTCGAGTCCCAGCAAAGGGCCTTTAGAGGGACCTTGCCTGTCTCCCTAGCCTGGAGGATGTACCTAGGAATCCATTAGTAGCCACCGATCTACTTGTGATCCATGAATTTGTCCAACCCTTTCTTAAAGCCATCTAGGCTGGTTGCTGTTACCAAGTCTTCTGGCAACAAATTCCATAGACCAATGACCCTCTGGGTGAAGAAATACTTTCCCTTGTTTGATGTGACTGTCCTACCCATTAGCTTCATAGAGTGCCCCCTAGTTCTAGTGCTGTGTGATAGAGAAAAGAATTTTGTACTCTGTTGTGATTTTTATTCAGGTTATAACAGGTTCTTGATCCTCTCTGAACTGGAATTGAACATGACATGGGCCCTTTCTGCACTTTAATGATGTTCTGTTACAGGGCCGTTCACATTTAGATTTCTTTACACCATGCCACTGCCTCCAAGGTTGGGGCCAAGGTTCTGAAGGCTTGCAGCTTTCATTCATGGGCTTTGAAGTTTCTGGCTTGACCATTTTCAGCATGGACCCACTTCCTGTGACATTTCCTGGTGCACCACAGAAAAGGGTACCTTCCACATCCACCATGCTTCAGTAAACTGGCTCTGGGCTAGTTGTAGACATCATCATTGAGGTCTACTGCTAAACTGGGATAGTGTACTATTGTAGGCCCTAGCCCAAACCACACTTCATTCAATGCAGATGAAATGTGGTGGGGAATTGCCATAGTTGACACCAGTGAGCAAACAGCAGATCCTTGGTCCTGCAATAATGCTCAGTATGGAAAGCACTGTCACCAGAAGATAGTCCATTTGACTCAACTATGACATCTGGGAGTCACTCATTGAATCCAGCTAGGATCTGTATGGGGACATGGTTAAGTGAATTCCTGGTTTCTGGCTCTGGCCTCCTGCAGATAACGGCATCTCCACAGAAGAACTTCCTGGGCCAAGAGGTCTGGTGGGTTGGAAGTTGGGGACTATTTATTGGTCCTTGTCTTCTGTTTTTTCCTTCCTGCAGGTAAAGGCTCTCTATCACAGCCTGAGAGTGGGACTGAAAGCCATGAGATGCTCTGCAGGGGATAATAGCACTGTTTGATCTGTCTGTGTGTTTGAAAACAAAAACAAAAATCCCACTTTGTTTTGGCTGTTGTATTTAAATGTATCTGATATTATAGGTGTTTCTAATATTATAGGCATACCAGACCAGCCATTGTACTAGAAACCTCCCTTCTATCTGCTTGCTGGTCCGGTATACCACCCAGTGAAGAATCAACCTCTGTGTTGATGTATGATTGTGTTTTGATTTTGTCCCTTGTTTATTAACATCTTTGATACAGCAGAAAGGCGATCTACAGATAAGCAGATGATCATCTTAATCATTTAGGCAGGATCTTTTAACTGGTACTGGCATTAAATCAGTTTCCTGGCTGAACAAGTCAGTCATGTTATTACCATTCTGGTATTTTGCCGGTGAATAGAATGCTGGAAAATCTACATGTTGCTTGTCCCAATTTATGCCTGTGTCATCTCTGTAAAGGAAAGCTGTGAGCCCACAAGCTTATTTAGTTTCTACCAACAGATGCTGGTCCCAATTAAAGGGATCAAATTAAAGTACTTTTATGTGTCTCCTTCAATATGACCAGGATAACAGCAGCTCTCTGAGCAGGGCCCTGAGAGAGCTTTAGCTCAACCAAGGAAGGGATTTAATTAATGTTAGGGCCTTTTATAAATAACATGCTTGAGAGACCCAATTGTCCCTTGCCTTCATCTTTGTCTGTTGTCATTATAACCCTAGAATCCCCCAGCACAGCCTTTAAAACTTTAATAGTGATTTATCAAAAGGATCTTCTGGGGAAAAGGTGGTTAGAATGTTTAGTTGGATAACAGAGGCTTACAGATAAACAAGGAAATGCCAGCTCCTGCTACATCAATCCAAGCATATTTCTCGGTCTTTCTTCCTCATTTGTTTTGAAACAGAGGCCTTTTAACAAGTGTTTGAAAGCACTTCATGTTGCTATTTATATTGGTTATAGCTTCTGAAGAACAAAACCAGTGGAAAAAAGCAGCAGCAGCAGCTTAATTTATTTCATTTTTATGTAGTTTAAATATATATAAAAATATTTTTTTCTAGTTAAGTGGCAAGAAAGCGAAATCCTTTGTATTTCAGTGGGTGAACATCATCTGACCTTGAATTCCCCTAAGTTGACTTGATTCTTATATATACTCATATATACTGTATATTATATACTGTATATATAAGTATATATTTTTCAGTTAGTAACCTATTTATACAAGAAGCAAAGCATCTACTCATATTAGGGATGTGCACTAATATTTTAAGATATTTGAAATTTGATCAGATTTGTCTGAATTCTGAAATTTAAATACACATCGAATGTCCATAAATTTGAATTTAAACATTCGAACAAATTTTGAATGTTCAAATCTATTCATTCAAATTATTCAGACATTAGTATGTGTACGGGTTCATACATGATGCGTACTTACACATACGCATCTTTCTCACATCAGTATGCATTTGTATGGATCCATATGGGATGAAAACAGGTTGTGTATGGGATAAATATAGGATGCATATGAACATTGATATGAATGTTGTTGACATTCATAAGTGCAAATTCGAGATGAAAATTCAAACAAATTGATTCAAATTTGCTTAATTCGAATCAAATTTGGATGAATTTGAATTTTAAAGATTTGAATCAAATTAAATTTTCTGATGTTTGAATTGAATCAAATCCTGAAAATTGCATTTGTGCCCACCCATAAGTCATATATAGAAGACTCTGAGATTTATTAAAGAAGTTAAGCTTTGACACCTTCATGCTTGTGGTCTATAGTCCAGGAAATGTGTGCCCTCCGCATAGAGAGATCAGCAGCATATGGGTTTTAGTGATGTAAAACTACTTGGAATCCTAAAGGGGATTATGTAATTATTGTCACTTGTGTGTGTTCTGTTCAAGCTCACCTTGTGGTTGCATTGTGATTTAAGTTCTCTCATTCCTTCAGAGTTCATACTAAACTTACTTGTTGCTGGTCGCCCTGCTCGGCCACCGATTCTTGCCTTCTCTGGCACTAAAATCCAAGCTGAATTGGAAAGTCCTCTTCCAATCCAGGGGTTCTTCCTCCTGGTTTTCTGTGGGGTTTCTGCATAAAACCCAGGGAAAAAGAACTGGTGTGGGAATGAGCCTTCCTGGATTTGGGCTACTGGCAGATTTAATGGAAACGTTCATTCCCAAGTCTGAATCCAGTCCAGACTTTAGTCTCTTTGGGAACACACTGGAATTGGCTCTGGAGATAGGGGCAGAACCAATGCCAAACACTGCCTCCCACTACTAAACTCCGTAGCCTCTCCAAAAGGATACCATGGTCAATGGTACCGAAAGCCATTGAGAGCTGCTGAGAAGTCCAGGAGAACCAAGAAGGCTGCACTCCCCTTGTCTCTCTCCCAGAGAAGGTCATCAACCAGGGTGACCAAGGCGGTATCTGTGACATGACTGCCAGAAGCTCAAGGGGTAGACATACCCTCTAAGATTACTTGCCGAGCAAATATGGACCCAGTGGGGCATCTTAGGCCACCTCCAGAAAAACTGTTATGGCAGAGATACATGCGCCAGGTGCCTGCCACCACATTACGGAAGACACAGCTTGGGTTTCTTTTTCTAAGACACGTTCCCTCTTCTTGAATCATTATAACTGAGCCTTTTGTGCCCTATGTGCTAAAGCCTCTCAAGTCACCTATTTGCCTGCCAAGCAAAGATTTGTGACATCCCAATGAAGAGCATCAGCACAGCCTTTTTGTCTATCATTCATGTGTTCACTTGCAGGCATCTAAAGCTTGGCATTGACTTGGTGGAGGCAGAAGATATACAGAGGCTTCAATGTGGAGGTCTTCAGAATTTTTCCCGCTTCTCTCTTTGGCTGCCTCCAGACTGCCAATAATTACTTCACTATATTCTGTTATTTCATAATGATTCAGTTTCATGATCGTTCTATATTGACCTCACAGAGGAGCAAATAGTACATTTTGATCCTGCAAAGTATGGTAATTACACTATCACGTTGATCCATCCCCCTCCGTACTAGCTACACAGAGAACTGATAGCTTGCAGCCACGGACTTCAGTAACTTCAGAGTTCATATTGAATTCTCACTTGTGTCCTTGAAAGTTCTGACTGAAGTAATCCTGACTTGGGAGTCTTATCAAAATAATAGACTCTTTCACTGTGATACAGACTCTCTCTCTCTTCATATGCACTCCAAATTTCATTCTGTTTGTGACACTTGGTCAACCTCAGGATTGAACTGAGGTTGACTTGCTGATGTCCCCTGAAGCTGGCAGTTGCCTGCTGTTGAATTGCCTTGGGACTTCATTGACAAGTGGCAGCCAGAGCAAGTGCCCAAAACTTGGAGTATGACAAAGGGATCAGCCGTCAGGTGTTACACATTTGAGTTTCCACCTGTCACACAAGCAGTAGGTATGTGTGAGATGGTTACATAATATCCCATTGGGCCCTGCCAACATTGTTTTAAGAACTGCAGCATTCGTCTCAGTTAATGAATACAAAATAGAAGGCAGTTCTTCAGAAACAAGTATGTAACTTAGCAGCAGAACTTATTGTAACTTATTTTTTAATAGTTGTATCATCAAGGAGTCTCATAGGGAGCTCCTGCATCATGTAAGTTGGTGTGTGATGCTGAGGCTAGGCTTGGCCTGGGTCACTCCATCTGGGCTAAAAATGGAGTGGGGCAAGTCAATTTACATCTATGGAGCATCCACCTTGCCACAGCCTTGTCCTAATTTTCAGATGCCATGGGACTAAAGTTTTCTGGCCTCCTTAGTTGCAGGCTCAGGGGATTTGGGCAGCATGTTGCAAACAGCCCACTTTTTGCCACAGAGCCCAGTGAAATGGTTCTGAGTTCTGCACACTGTTTGGGCTGCATTCTCAAAAGTGCAGCATTGGATTTTATTTATTTATTTAATAAATTTGTATCCTGCCCTTCACCAAATTGTCCCAGGACAGCTTACAACAACAATAACAATAACAATAACAATAACAATAACAATAACAACAACAACAACAACAAAACAACAACAATAACAATAACAATAACAATAACAATAACAATAATAATAATAATAATAATAATAATAATAATAATAATAATAATAATAATAATAATAATAATAATAATAATAATAATAATAATAATAGAAAAAGTGGTTGAAAACGAACAGGCAAAACTACTTTGGGACTTCAGGCTTCAGACTGACAGAAAACTGGAGCATAACACCCCTGACATTACAATTGTTGAGAAAGAGAAGGTGTGGATCATCGACGTTGCTATTCCGGGTGACAGCAGAATTGAGGAAAAACAGATGGAGAAACTCACCAGATATGAAGATCTGAGAATTGAACTTCAGCGACTCTGGCGAAAACCAGTGAAAGTGGTCCCAGTCATCCTCGGCACACTGGGCGTGGTGCCAAAAGATCTCAGCGGGCACCTAAAAACCATTGGCATTGACCAAATATCCATCTGCCAACTACAAAAAGCCACTTTACTGGGGTCTGCTCACATAATTCGCCGATACATCACGCAGTCCTAGGTGCTTGGGAAGTGCCCGACTAGTGATATAATACAAAATCCAGCATAGTCATCTCGTTTGCTGTGTGTAACTGCTGTTTTACATCATCACAATCATCATCATCATCATCATCATCATCATTGAAGCTTTGGAAATCGTGAAACAGCAGATAACAGCTACAGCCAGGAAAATTGAAAGATATGAAGCAATAATAATAATAATAATAATAATAATAATAATAATAATAATAATAATAATAATAATAATAATAATAATAATAATAATAATAATAATAATAATAATAATAATAATAATAAATCAACGGACCTGGGGTGGAGTGGGACCAATGGCAGGATGGCCGGGTGCCTGTTTGCCTGCTTGCCTGGAGCAGCCATGGAGCGTGCAGCAATTGGCTAGGAGGTTCCAGGGAAGCACAAGTGCAGCCTGCCTCCAAGAGGCTCCAAACAGGTGCCCAGGCGAGACGGGCCAGAGGTGAGGGGGGCCCACTCAGCACCCAAGAGCAGCCAGCAACCTTACTTATTATCAAATGAAAGTGTCAAGTGGCCTGCCAGGGAAACTTTAAACTCTATGCAAAGGAGAGGGCAGCAAGGGCCTGTACTACAGGCTGAAACCCCACCTGTTTCATGACGTATTTGCCCAGTCAGAGAGAGGGGGTGGGCACCATGGCTGACAATGGGCGGGGAGGAAAAGATGCGCCTTCTCCAGTGGAAATCTCAGAATCAGATTGACGCAATTTAAAGTGAAGGTAATGGGGACAATTTCGTTTTTGCATCAAGTTATTTTATTCCATTTTAATAAGCGTTGTAAATAGCATTTTTTTAATTGAATGGGAACACGGCCCTAGACTGTTTTTCTTCCTAGCTAAGCAACCTGATCCTTCCAAACTATTCTTCTCTCTGATCATCACACTAATCCATGGGGTTACCATGGCCACTCTGGCATTTCATGCCCAAAGTTGCATTATTTATTTATTTATTTATTTATTTATTTATTTATTTATTTACATTTCTATCCCGCCCCATACCCGAAGGTCTCTGGCATTAACTGCCAATTTGCTACTGAGACCAATTCAAGGGGCTAATCATGACTTATAAGGCTCTAAATGACTTGGGCCTCTAATATCTAAAGAAACACCTTCTCCCATATCAACCTGCATGTGCCTTAAGATCTGGACAGGAGGCCCTCCTGGTTGTTCTACCACCCTCCGGAGTGAAACAGGTGGGCACCTCGCAGAGGGCCTTCTCAATTATGGCCCCAAGGCTATGGAATAGTTTCCCCCCTGGGGTGTGTCAGGGTCCCTCACTGTATATGTTCAAGAGGGCGGTGAAGACGCACCTCTTGACTCTAGCCTTCATTTAAATGAGGACAGACTCTCCCTTCCCACTTGCAGACACTGTTTTAATATATTTGATTTTAAATGTTGTTACCCACCCTGAGACCTTCGAGTGTAGGGCAGGATAAAAATGTAAATAAATAAATAAAGTTCCCTTGGATGGAAAACAAGTATGGGTACTTAATGGGTACTTCTAGTGACAGTGGAAAAACACCCAAACTCTATGCTGTGCTTTTGCATCTATCCATACAGATTGTACAAATTCAAGCCTGTGGCAGGCAAAAAGATAAAAAATTATTATTCCACAAAGGCAACAATTATTTACCACTCTTGGCTAATAAAGAGGTGATATTTATGGCATGTATATTTTATGTGTGTCAGTTCACATACTTGTCAACTGCTGCATTCTTAAGAACATTGCATTGGTACATTTATTGATTGTCTCTATGGGGAAAATAAGCAAATGTTAACTTATCCTCACAATTAATCCTCTAATGTCTTCTTTGGGGAGAGTCAAGAAGAGATGCTTTAGAAAGATAGCAAAGCTCTGCATAACAATAAGGAAAGAAATAATGTTGTTGTTGTTTGGGGGGAATAAAATCTCACAGATGGAACATGACTCATATAGCCTGGAGTTCTGCAAGTTAAGAAATGTGATTAAAAACATAAAAGCAAAAGGGGGGAGATAAGAGCAGAAGAAGCTCACAATTTATAGTGATTATGGTGCGTAAAAGTTAACCAGAGATACAGAAAAACTGGCTCACGCCTTTGAGATTCTGAAGACATCAAAAGGAAATCCAGGCCTGTCTAATACGACCCTTACTGCCGAGGCTGCTGCAGAAGCCTGTTGAAATGAATTTGCTCCAGGATTGCCAGTTTCTTATAGCTGATTAAAAATCTGCCTTTTGCATGATTATATGGTTAATTAAATAGGTGAATTTAAATAAATTTACATATTATTAGAACGTATAGGAGTTGAAGGAAGTGTGAGATAATTTGGAACATAATAAAGAAAATACTATCAGTCATTGTCAGGCGGTAAAAGGCATCTTTTCAATTTATATTATATTTTATTTTATTATAGTAACAATAGAACAGCAGCAGAACCAAAATGGCCTCAGAAAAATGAAAGTGCATCTTTATCTCTCAGGCCCGCCATTTAAAATTTACCACCTTAACTAACCAAAGTTTTAACTGATTTATCTGCAGCTAGAATTGTCGTATTGTAGCTTCCTACCAACATCCATAAACAAGTAACATAAATGAAGTTGTGTTTGGGAAAACAGAATAACACTCAGCATTTCAGAACCAGGCACTCAGTGAGGCCAATATCTTTGTGAATTGTAGCATAAAGTTTTTATCTGTTATAGGATATTTTATGTCTAGGCTCTGTCTGCACTGGGCTTTGTTGTGGACTATATTCTGGAATAGAAGGCTGTTATTCTCATTACGGTACAAATTATCACAGGCCCTGGGCATAGTCTACATTGGGATGCAGATGGCAGGTCCCTATTCCAAGCTATAATCCAGAATGAGGCCCGGCGAAGAAAGGATCTTAATCTGTCTCTCAACTTTAAAAAGACAGCCTTTCTTTAGACCTGAGGCCAATCTGTACTACAGCCTGTAGTCCATGGTTAGGGAACTTCTGGTGAAGGGCATCTGCACTTGGAGGAGGCTGCTACAATCTCCAAGCGCTCCCTGCTTTCCCAAAGGTTCCCTGATCGTGCACTGCCTGTGGAGCATGAAATTGTGTTCCACATCATCACCAGCCTTCCCCAATCACTTACCTGTTCCATCCAGCCAGGGAGCATTCGCACCTCTGTTGGATGAGGAGGTCCACAGGGCTGTTGTGCCAGCACGCTGGCAGCCCTGCTGAACTCCTGATGCGACTGCATCTGTGCAGAGCGTCAGCATTGTCACAGCAATGACACTGAGACACACACAGTGGCGGAGGGTGCCACACTTAAGATGGTGGTGCCCTGAAGAGGACTAGCTCCAGGATCAGTCACAGATGAGTGACTGACCAAGGGGGGCATAGGGTGTAAGTGGCTAGTGGTCACAAGTGCGAGTGCTAGTCAATGTTGATTCATCCCGGGTTGAATGTCAGCTGGAGATGTGGCCTGGTGTCATCTAAGTTAACCTGCAAAATAACCTGTTGTTACCATGGTCTAGAGAAATAACACCCAAAACCATAATCAAAGTGCATGTTTTTATTCAGATGGACTCTTAAAATTATGGACTCTATACTTCTTGATGCCTTTATATAAAACTGCAGATTTGGCCACAGATTTATTATCAAATTATCTTGGTTTATACAAGGAATCCTCATAAAACTACTGTTAAATCACGGTTCACATCTGTGCTCATTGATTAAACTGTAAAGATTACAGATCTAAGATTTTGTGGCACACCTTGGCATAATGCTATCATTTCTTGCCATGGACTAGCGATACATGAATTGCAAATAATATTCTACTGTGTTACAAACCCTGGACCTGAGCAATGGAGTTCCATAAATCTTTGAATTTCGCAAGAAAATTTGATAAAAAGAACTGCAAAATTTTAAACACAGCCATGCATATTACAGTCTAAGAGCATTTCTTGGAAGTTAAGTTCAGGGACAGTGGCCGGTGTTTGCATTGTGAGCACTAGCCCCATCCTAAAGTTCACCCAGCCTTACCTGGGGCCTGTTGAAGTGCAGACAGTCCTGTCTGGAACCATTCCATCACTGTAGCAGTGGGCATGCACACTGAGCTATTGCTATAGCAATTGGCAACACAGGCATGACTGTGCAGTCACAGCTATGGCATACTGTTCCCAGGCAGCGTTCAGATATGGAAACTCCTAGATGCTCCCTGGAAAGCTGTGGAACTGTTCTGGCCTGATCTGGGATAGAGGTGGCACCATGGTGTGTGTATGCTCCATTCCAGAACATGCTGGCCCATCCTGATCACCAGAATGGAAACAGGCCTTAAATCCTAGATATGATATACCTGCTCTGACATGATGCAACGTCACATCTAGTGACCAGATTCTCAGCAGAAGCCTCCAAGCTTTAGTCTCAAGGGTGTGGTTATGCAGTCTACACTGCACACCATCCCAGAGTCCCAAGGTAACAAAGTTGTGGTTAGCAGTTTCTTGTAGCAGCTGAAAATGTTCCTGGAACAAGAAGTGCAGTCAGAAGTCTGTTCATTGTGTTTTTTTTTTTGCTTCCTGACAGTGGCTGTGGCTGCATATTTGGCCACTGAGTTGTTTACTGACCCCTATGAATGCTTAATGGTGGCCAGACATTGGATACAGTTATTGAAGTTGGGCTACCAAAATGGTTAGTGGTCTGGAAAGCATGTCCTACAGGGAAAGGCTGAAGGATCTAGGAATGTTTGGCCTACAAAAGAGAAGACTGAGAGGAGACATCATATCGGTCTTCAAGTATCTGAAGGGCTGTCACAGTGCAGAGGGATCGTCCCTATTCTCACTTACACAAGATGGAAGGACTAGAAACGATGGTATGAAATTTCAAGGGAGTCAATACAGATTAAATATTAGGCGAAAAAAAAACCTTCCTTACAATGAAGGCAATCAGTCAATAGAACAGGTTGCCAGTGAGTTCTCCTTCACTGGAGGTCTTCAAGCAGAGGCTGGACCTCCATCTGTCTGGGATGGTTTAGGGAATCCTGCATTCAGCAGGGGTTTGGATTCAGTGACCCTAGAGATCCCTTCCAACTCTATAATTCTATAATTCTATGAAGTTTGTCCAACTACCGAAATGTGTAGAAGAAAGCCAACACTGATTTCTGACTAAACATATGGAACTGTGAGTCTGTTTGCACTTAACTCAGTGGAATGGTATAGCAATTTCATCCCACTGGGGTTAAGATCAGGCACAGAGTGAAGCATCTGCACTTCAAGAATTGATGTATTCCCCAATCAGACCGCAAACATTTGGACTTCCTAGCCCAGCCCAACCAAATCACCATGGCCACATGCCATAGATATCAGCCCACGGTATGGGACTGTGAAACCGTAGCTGTGCCATGTCACCCTTTGCAACATTTGCACCCAGAAGAGTGCTCCATATGAAGCTGCTCCTTATGAAGCTGTGGATAACTGGTCCACAGATACAGAAGGTTGGGGCAGCTGGAGGGAGCTCCCAGATGCTCCAGGTGAGCTACAGCAGTGCAGATCATGGACAGGCCTCTTCTGCAGAACCCAGAAGCGTACATTAAGGTAAATATGAACAGGACACGTGTTGTAAAACTAGCAATCCTAAGTAGCAGTAAGGACCCTGCACTTAGTTGTGTTGCCTCCCTAAACATTTTCTGTGTTAAGAAAGCGAGGGATTTTTTGGAATGATAAAATTAGCTGGATTTTTATGAAAAAGTAGATAAAATGGTATATTCAGATGTAGAAAAAAATCAATCCTGGTATCACATCATTAATCTTAATAATCATAATAATTCATTATTTTGACTCATCATTAGAAGAAAAACACAACTTCAATATTTTCTTCTGCATTCCTGATTAGAGGAAACACACTAGAGAGAAAATTATCTTTTAAAAAAATAAAAAAGTCCACAAATCTCAATTGGACTCTAATATTTTCCCACAGTGATTGAAGCTGAATATTTCTTTTCTTTCTCTCTTTTTTTGAAGCTGAATATTTCTGATTAAGCAATCTAGCTTTCCTACTGCAATTCCATGCATTATGGGACTTAATGAATAAACATACATAGGACTGTGTGAACCTGCCTTTGTCCTCATGGCACTAGAAAAAGCAGTTCCTCAGGTTTTGACATGAACAATGATGCAAATCTGGAAACAACTCAGTCTAAGAGCACGTGACACTGTCAGCCTTGCTGGATAAGAAAACATGGTTGTGGGAGGTATTAATTAGACACCCTGGGAACTCACTTGTGGAGTTCCCCAGGGGTCAATTTTATCTCCCATGCTATTTAATATCTACATGAAGCCACAGGGAGAGGTCATCAGGAGATTTGGAGTGAGGTGTCAATATGCAGATGATACCTAGCTCTATCTCTCTGTGTCATCTGAATCAGGAGAGGCGGCTGAAGTGCTTGACATGTGCCTGGAGGCGGTAATGGGCTGGTTGGGGGCCAACAAATTGAAGCTGAATCCAGACAATACAGAGGTGCTGTGTGTCACAGGATCTCGGGTCCATGTAGTTGGGAGATACCCTGTCCTTGACAGGGTTGCAATGCCCTGGAAAGGACAGGTGTGTGATCTGGGGGTACTCCTGGACTCTACACTAACACTTGAAGCTCAGGTGGATGTTGTGGCCAGGGGTGCCTACTCCCAATTATGACTGGTATGTCAATTGAACTCTTTTCTGGACATAGATGACTTGGCCACAGTTATCCATGCTCTGGTAACCTTTAGATTGGACTATTGAAATACACTCTACATGGGGCTGCCCTTGAAGACTGTTCAAAAGTTGCAACTAGTGTAAAAGACACAACCCAACTGTTTCAAGGTGTCCCAATGGCTGAACTTTTGACCTAGCTTGAAGAGTCAAGTTTGTCATTACAATAGCTGACACTTGAGATAAGCAGCTATTTCCAGCTGGGCATCTTGACAAACAAAAAGCTGTCTGGGTGCTAATGATTTCCCACTGAGGTGCTAGATATGATTATGTGCTGATCAGATCTGTCCTGTGCATAAGCAAACTCAAGGAGTAAACTCATGCAGGAATCCTTTGTCTGATTTCCAGGAAGCTCTGTGCTCCAGATTCTCCTGACAGCATACTTTATAGAAGAATCGTTGTTCCATTTTGATAAGCCTGACTTGGAATTATATTAAATGCCCATAACTCCTCATGTCCAGCTTTATGCCAATTAATAAATGTCAGTTTGTACTTATATAGCTGTCCATGCCTGGCAGAGCCTTCTGCCTAGGTATGGACATGACTCAGAGAGGAAAAAGAGGTTTTGGTGCTGTTCTTTGCACATTGTGCTTTAGGTGCCTTTGGTGGACCCAAAAATGTTCTTGCTTCTGAGCTGTACTATGGAGAAATGAGGTCACTTGCACTAGGGCCTCCGAAACATGAGTATGACACCCTAGGATGGAGCATTCACTCTGCTGGGCCAGCGGTGCGTCCCAGGGCAATCTATTTGCATTGCAGGTGGAGAGCATGAAATCATGTTCTACACCTGCCCCAGGGTGTTCTGGGGCATCCCACAGCTGTATGGGAGGGAGAGCACAATCTGCCAGCACATTGGGGCAGATCTTTGGCCTTGGCAAGGCACAGCTGCCCAGATTTAGGTGGCGGAGCCCCATGTATACTCTCCGGGACTACCCCCCGCCCAGGGTTGGGGCCTACCCTGGGACGCGTCTGTGAGAGGGACTTACCTCCTCACCACCGTAGTCCAGACTGAGGGGTCCAGTTGGTGGTGTTGTGCCTCTGTGTACACCACCGGCTTTGATTGCTGAGTGGCCGACACCTCCACAGAATGCCTGGCATTGAACTTGGCATTCTGCACTGACATGGGCTGCTGGCCAGTCAGAGCCGGTTGTGCACCCAGACACAGAGTGCTGCTGAGTGCGTCAGGAAGCCCCAGCCCCAGGCTTCCCAGTCCGAACTCTGGTGGCAAGGAGGTAAGTCCCTTGCATGCCCATGTCCTGGGGGGGTGCCTGGGGGGAGGGGGGCTCCTGCTAGCTGTAGAAGACCCAATCAGGTCTGGTGCAGCCTGCAGGAACCTGAGCAAGTGACGGGACT
Organism: Aspidoscelis tigris stejnegeri; assembly: GCA_023333525.1. Lineage (NCBI taxonomy): Eukaryota > Metazoa > Chordata > Lepidosauria > Squamata > Teiidae > Aspidoscelis > Aspidoscelis tigris. The sequence goes on from JALMGA010000004.1 coordinate 91,635,505, forward strand.
GGCCAGCCCATTCTTGGGTTGGCTCCAACCCAATGGCAGCAGGCCTGGGTGGGGTGCCCACCCCCATGCTGCCCTTTTCAGGCTAGGCCACATGGGGACAGATTCCCCATTCATATCTAGGCAGGCAGGGACGTGTCCCCCACGTGTACTAGCCTTCATGCACCACAGCCATTTGGCTGTAGTGAGAAAAGGCCTCTGGTCTGAGTAGCTTGCATTTGGGGTTGCACTAAGTAAATTAGAAAAATCAAAATACTTAAGAATGGATTAAAAAAAAAGAATGGATTTCCCAAAAAGTGTTAAACTAAATCAATGAATAGATATAAAGCAAAATGACATAATTATACCAGCCAGTGCAGTGATCTTTTTCCTCCCAGGAAGCTGTCAAAATAAAAGCAAAATACTTTTTTCAGGGTCTGCTGTGTCTTCACCTGGTGGCCTCTAGGGAAACGAAAGAGATAGAAGAGATGGGATGTCTATTTTGCTTTCTGCTTGTGTGTGTCTTAATGGATGGAGGAGGCTGTTAGAAGAAATGTCACTTTAGGTTCAAGTGGACAACTTTTCTTAGAAGCAGGGAGAGGTCATCTTTTTTTGTAGTTGTTGTTTAGTAGACCTGCCTGGTGAAGGTTGTAAATATTTCTAGGTGGCTGTTTAACCTTCCAGAGGGACAAGTAGAAAGCTGGTAACTAATATCTTCTCTTTGACTGTTTGCACATGGGGATTAAGAAGACCCACTGAGCACATGTTCTGATGCACACAGTGCCAGGGTCCTCAGGTAAGTGCTTCCATGAAATCTCCAAAAGAAGATTTAAGGTTTAAGGTTCTGCCAGAGCCCTAAGGTGTATTAGCCTATGTCAAAACCCACCATGCTTGGGTAAAGGTCACAGAGTGGATGGCAGTGATCTTGCTTCTGTGTCCTGTTAGAACTTCTCTCTCTCTTTTTTCTGTCTCTCTCTGTGTGCATGTGTATGCATGCACATGAGGCTGAGATTGAGAGAGAGAGAGAGAGAGAATAATGCATGTGAACATAACCTTTGTCAACCTGATCCTCTCCAGATATTTTAGGCTGCCTCCAGACTCACTTTGCTTGAAGTGGCCTAACTATTCTGCTACAGTCTATCCAGGGGTGTTTTCACACTTCCCTTCTTGTCCCATGGATGGGGAAGATGTGTAATCAACTAACGTTGACTAGAGCTTGCACTTGTGAACACTAGCTGCTAACAGCTCACCCCATGCATGATTGAACTCTCACCTGTGTTCAGTCGTGGAGCTGCTACTCTTCTGGGTGCTACCATCTTGAGTGTGGAGCCTCCCACAACTGTGCATACATCATTGTCATTGCTATGATGATGATGATGATGCTCTGTGCAGTCACAGTCGCATCAGGGGTCATTGTGCAGCAGCTCCGATGAACACCCTAGCTGGCAGAAGTGCAGATGGTTGCTGGCTGGATGCTTCAGGTACATCTCTGGGAAAGGTTAGTATGCTTGTGGAGCACAATTTCATGCTCCGCAGCTAGCATGCAATTAGTCAACCTCTGGGCAGGTGTTTCTAAACGCCTCCTGACAGTGCAGATGCACATGCCTAGATGTTGCCTAATTGCATACTATGGGCTGAAGTGTGAATTCAGCCCAGGACTAAGCACAGCAGCTTCTGTCTGAATTATGAGGACAGGGCAGGGATGCTTGTGCGGGCCAGAATGCCATCCATCCTACACCAACATTGTCAGAAATGTGGAGGCACCATAGTTGTTCTGGTCCACACAACTGTCTTCTCACCCATGACATCTTCTGTTCTTGCCAGCAATTAGCCCAGGCTCCATCACTCATGTCTGTGCAGAACTGTGCAGTCAAGTAATTGCACAGTTGTGCAATTCTCAGTTGTAACACTTTATTTCATTTTTAAAAACAGTTTGCAACCTGTTTAAATTCAATCTAGAAACAGACCAGCAAGTTCAACCTGATTCTAGATTGAACCAAACTCAATGGTATTTGGTTTGATTAGAACCACATCTTCAATTTTGAGTTCATGCACATCTCTATTCTGGACCTGTTGTGGAAGCACCAAAAGTTGGTCCAGAAGAAGACAATTATAAACTTCTTCAAACAGGTCTAAACCTAATCCAGAATAGGGACCCCTTTAGCTTGTTCTGGACCAGGATGAGCACAGTCACATGAGGACTGTTGCAAGAGAGCAAACAAGTATGGAAATGTCCTTAGATGACACGTTCCATTAATGCCAATAGCACCAAAGCTTGTCAGGGTCTCCTTATTGCACGGGGCATAATGATAACTAGATGTTTGTGCTATTTTTCTTTGGTAGTGCAGCAATAATAATAGTGCTGCTGTCAGATACTATTGGGAATAATCAGATCAAATAGTAAACTACTGCTAATAACACTCACAATAAGTAACTAATATGATAATATCATAAAATATCACAATCCTGTGTTCCTGGCATGGAGATTTTGTGGGGGGAAATAATCGTAATGTGATACTCCCTCCCTCCCTCCCTCTCTCTCATGTGTGTGTGTGTGTTGAATGTTAATATACCAATGGTATTATTATAAAAATGATAAATGATACCATAATTTTAAACGTAAACTGCTTTTGTGTAATATTTAACTATTCATAATTTCAGTCCTTAAATTGCTATGTTAAGAACATGGATGATTTCCTTTATTAGACATAAGGAGAGATAAATTGCGTAGAGGCTCTTGATTTAAATATGGTGTACATTTCTTTCTCTCTCTAGCTCTTCCATTAGGGAAATGTTCCAAAATTTTTGCAATTAGACTGGAAAGTTCTGCTACCCATCTTTGTAACCCTTGCTCCTGCCGCCTGATATCACCTGTGATCAGCTGGACTTTAGTCTCTGGACTCCAGAGTTGTTGGGAGAAGTGAGCCCTGCAAGGCAGCCCTTTGGAAAGACCACCATCATCAAGTAGGGGGGGAGTGCACAAATATTTGTAACAATCGATAGCCTTAAAAATTTGGCTGAATTCAGACATTCCTATACGAATAAAATGTTATGACATTTGTACATTGACATTCGTATCTGTACAAATGATTCAGAACGTTCATGAAATGGGGAAGTGGGAAAGCAGCTGCACCAATCACATCTGCAATGAATCCAGAGTGCATTCGACATGGTTTGAGAGTGGATTCAAAGTGGATTCAGGGTGGATTTGCCACTTTCAGAGCATTATATGTTATGAGATATGTATCAGATATGTATCTGTTCGTATCGGATATTCGTACGAATACATTTATATCAAATAGAGTCGTACCACATTTGAAGAGGATCTATTTGAATGAATATAAATTTTGTTACATTCAATTTGATATGAATCAAATGCAAAAAAAAAAAAAACATTAGTGCACATACCTACAAAGGAGTGATCACCTCTTTGCAAGAGCTACTTTGTGGGAGAACAAGGGCAAGGACCACTCCCCCAGTGCATGCACTCACTTCTGGCTATTTTGTACTGTTAACATTCCTGTTAACATTCCAGCACACTAGCAAGTGTTTAACCCATGCTGTTGCCCAGCTGTCTTGGCAAAAAGGGATTATTCTGAAGGAGCTTTACTCTGGAATATCACTAAAGAGCAGGATTTTCCAGTGATGTCTGGAAGTGGCCCTAGTTGTTACATCTGGGGAATATTGCTCTGCTCAGACCACACAGAGTGACGTAATTTTCATTACTGAATTTCTGAACAGTTTGTTTAGTCTGCTGTTTTGCTTCAGATGTGGCACAAGGTCTTGTACATTTTTATGAAGCACTTGGCAATTTCAGTATTCACAGTTGAAATAGCGTGAAGGAGAAAAATACAGTCAAGGAAAGGAAGGGTCCAGTGTATCAAACATATTCACCTCATTATTAAACAGTGAGGAAAGGGGGAAAAGAAAGATTCACTCTCTGGAGAAATAACTTTGACCTATATCTTTACATGAAAGGAAGCAATGAAGAATAACTGAATGTACATAGCATTTGATTTTCATCCTGATTGTCAAGTCTTTCTTGTCTTTCATCTTTCCTATACATCAAAGAGGGTATTAAAATAAAACAAAATACCCTATACAAAGCTTTGTGCGTGTGTGTTTTCCGAGTCATCCTACAACACAACCTCTTAACTATATTAGAGGAAATCATGGTTATATTTTTATGCCTTTCTGAAATTTATATCAAATTTGCCACTTTAAAGTAAGACTTGTATTTTTCAATAAAAAAGGATATTACACAGAATCCAGGCCAGAGTTCTTAGATCTTTAATAACAGCACAGAAAAGAATGTTTCAGCAGGTATTGCTTGTGAAGTTGACAGCACTTTTTGGAATTCCCTCGTCCTGATGAAGATTAATCAGATACATATAGTGATCTAAATTCCATATAACAACCTGATTAACAAAACATAATTGAGTCAAAGATCCACCTAGTTCACTTTTTTTTCCTTGTTGAATAACATAACCCAGATATTTTGGTTGCACTGTCTTTGTTCTTTATGACTGTTTTGCAATTACCTTCTGAAATTCAGATTTAGAAGATCTTGATCTTTGAGGTAGGTTTCTCCCTTGAATCTGGTCCCAAAAGATGCATGGGCCCTCTAGCATCCAAAGGAAATGGGTGCTAAACAGGGGCAACATGTGAACACCCAGCCTGGTGCTCCATTTAACCGAAGCTGGAGGGGCCACTGATGACACTGTGCAATTTGCCAGCACCACTGTCAATCATAACATACTCCCGCTGACAGAGGGCGGGGTGGAGAGGCACAGCTTCATTTCTGCTTATGCAGCAACTACAAAGCCTGTGCTCAACTCTGTTAACAGCTACGAAGTCTATGCACACCTCTCTAGTGGTGAGTGGTAAGCTGGACCCAGAGCTGGAGATGGAGCCGGAGCCACCCTGCTGCAAATGGTGACTGCTGAGTCCACCTCTGGACCCCATTGGCCCAGGAATTCCTGCAGACATGCGTCCTCTGATCCAGTATTCATGGCTGAAGACTGGATTGTAGACACTATTAGAGGTGTCTACAGTAAATCTATTAAATCTGGATTTCACCAGCACTTGTGGGGACAGCACCATCAGAATGGGGTCCTAATGGGGCCCTAAAGGGGCCTTGTGTGGGGAGAGTGCATGGTTGATCAGTACTGACTGAGTAACGATTGGGTTCCTAAAGGGTTCTTAATTGGGTCTTCATCCCTAGTGCAAAAACAGCCTATGAGGAACAGAACACAACCACTTAGCTGTCATAAAAATGACTTGGGGATTTCGCCCTCCCTTCTGCATGGTGGACTAGCTTAAGGGGAGGACACGCACCCTGCTAGCACACTCTAGCACACTCTTGACTTTATTGGATTAGAGCATGCATGACTTGGAATACCAAGTAACAAAATCAAAGCAAAGAATGCAAGGCAGACCACTTTGGTGATCTCCCACTGGTATGCTCTCAAGCATGGCTTCATACCTGGGAATGGGCCAGGTTCAGGGTTCATGTTGTACATGGTATGTGGATCCTGCAATACCAGAAGAACCTGGCACAGTCCACAGAGACCATGCTGAATTTGCCTTTGAGAACCTTTCAGAGGCTGTTAAGTGGGATAAAATATAGTAAATAATAAATAAACAAACAGATACATAAATATATAAATTAATCTCAGTATTAAGTAGTTTAGAGATTATGAAAGCTCAGTATATCAGGGAGCCTGCAGGGAGTCAGCTAATAGGTTGCAATAATGAGGTCCCACAATACTATTTGTGCCCTGTCTCAAGCCAGCAGCATTCAGCAAGCAAACACACACACATGCTTGGCAAATGGCAGCAAGCAGCTGGATCAGGTTTCAGAGATAGTACAGGAGCCAAGGTTGCAAGAAAAGATCCATTGTCTGCAATGGTGTTTGCTGGATTTAGACATTCTTAAGTAGGGCTGGGTGAGCCTTACCCCCTCCAGTGCAGCTGTTTGGCATGCAACCATGCTGAACATCTTTGGCATTCTCATTGTTGCCTGAAGGGTGTTTGCCAGCATCTGAGTCTGAACTGTCCCCATTTTGGAAGACAGGATCATTGTGCACCTTTAACTCTTGAGGCACACCTATCTTGCTTTGGTGGGCAGGGAAGCTTGCCTCACCTTGGCCGGTATGGCTGACAACCTCCTCATCCTTGGAGGCATTGGTGGCATGAGACATGATAATTTGTAGGATTTCTTCAGCTTATGCTCTACTCAGCAGCCAATGTAATTTTGTAGTAGTGGTGGTGGTGGTGGTGGTGGTAGTATGAAAATTTGATTGAATTTTTGCACGTTTGCAGTATTTTACTGATGAAAATAGATTTTTCAATAGGGAAAAAAGTGTGGAAAAAATTCAGCCCCAAATGCAAATGTCTGAATGAACAATTTGATGATGAAACAAATTTTTGGATGTTCGATTTGGTTGTGAAACAAACATTAGTTTTTCATTTGTGTACATCCCTAATCAGCAACTGTGGTCCTAGTGGTTATCAGCATACTTGGTGACAGCAGCATTTAGAACATCTGTGCATATTGGTCAACTGCAAAAAGCCACACTGCTAGGATTTGCACACATCTTGTGCTGATAAATTATGTCACTCTAAGTTCTTGGGGAGAACATCAGCTAAAGAAATGGCAGCTGTGACATAACATAGGATAACAATGATGATGATGATGAACTGATACCTCTGATTAACCTAGGTCATTGGAGAGGATCCAATCAAGCTGTTCAGGTAATCAGCCAGACTAATTATCCCTACATAAACCTTACCCAGATAAGCCAGGTGTGTCTTACAGCCTGGCTGATTTTAGCAAAATTTGACAACCCTGGATCCAATGGTAAAAGTTCCAATCAAATCATAAACATCTACCAGACTCATCATCATCATCATCATCATCCTTTCTGAATCCTACCTAAAAGCAATCCACCACAGGTAGATTCCAAAGCTTAGTAATTTAATTCAAAGTCTTTTTATATTCTAGCATTGCATCAGTTCAGTTAAATACTTCTGGCATTCTAAGAATGCAAGTGCAGAAACGATTTCTCATTGTAGCATTTAAACACTTTGAAAAACATGTGTCTTCCATGGACCATATCAGTGGGTGCATTCAATAACTTCAATACTTATTTGCTATTGTATTGTCAGGAATGTGGCTTTCCCCCTTTTCTTGTTAAATTGTACCACAAGCAGTCTGCTTTGAGTGAAACCTTCCTCCCAAAGACTGATTATCTTTGATCAAAATAGATTGATTCACATTGTTTGTTAACCTTGGTCTTCCCGTACTTGAAATGATTTTACTTGGCGTGATCATTGCAAATTCACAAAACTTCCAGTCTACTTTTTATTTCTTATGTAACTGATTTCTCATATGTAACTATATATGTAGTTATTTTTACATATATAATTTTCTTAATCTTTATTGTGGGGAAAATAAATTAAATGCATTTAACTGTTCACTTCATTAACTTCCTAGTATTATTTATTAGACCAAGAAAATCATGCTAGTAGGATATGTAATTGCTAATTTGGGCATAACTTGTTGCCATCAAGGGTTCTCTTATTGACGAAAGTTATAGTTGTAGAAGATAATTATTCTGTTTTAATTACAACTTCATTAGAAATGCTTTTCACTTCTGAAAACAATTAAGTTATCAAATGAGTTATGTTTTTCAATGATTTTTTTTTCTGTCTTTAGCATACAAGATTTATTTATTGGTTGCATTTGTATGTCATTCTTCACTTTAAAGTTCCTAAGTGGTTTATATTATAAGCATGTTCCCTCTGTGGGAGATTGTGTCATTCCTGGAAGCTGAAGGTCTTGTCAACTTGCTCATTCACCTTTGCTCTTCTTAGGTGAGGTGGCTTTTCTGATGGCACAAGAGGAGAGGAGGAGCCACTGTTGGGAGTTGACGAAGGGTCTTTCTAGCTTCCACTTTCTTCAGCCAGACTCTTTTGATGGCACTTGAGGGAAAGAAGGATCACTGCTGGGAACTAATAGGGGATCTTCCCAGTTGGCTCTTTCTCTTCTGCTTCCCTTAGGTAATTGACTCTTCTGATGACCAAATACTATATTATATTACCAAGATGTCATGAGTAGTGATGTGTATGAATGGGATTTTTGGCACTCAATTCGTAACAAACTGAATGTTAGAAAATGTGTATTCATTTGAATAGATCCCCTTTGAATGTGGTAGGATTCTATTCAAATTACAAATATCTGATACGAAGGCATATGGATTCTGGATAGAGATCCTGGATACGGATCCTATACGAATGCATACGTATCGATATGTATCCCTAGTTTAACGAATGTACAAACTATTTGTACAAATGTTCCAAAACATTTGTATGCATGTAAATGTTAATGTGTAAATGTCATAACATTTGATTCATGTACAAATGTCTTAATTTGCACTAATAATTAATGTTATGAATATTCGTGCACATCCCTAGTCATGAGAGTTAATTCTTTGAAATTTGATCACACTCTGGTAGCATCGGTAAAGAGAGAATATAGCCCATAAATCTTTATATCTTTGTGGAAATACGTGCACAAAAACAAGGAAATATTGTACGAAACTGCTTCAGTTCAAATTGAACCAAACCATGAGGAGTTTGACTCAAATCCAAGTGGTTCAAATGGGTTCAACCTGATTCAGATTCAAACCTCAAACAGGTACAAATCAGTTTTTATAAAAGCTTTAAAAATGAATGAGCAAAGCTCTTTTAAAGAAAATTTTTGACTGGATGCAAACTGGTTTGAATCAAACCAAGTGATTCAACAGGATTGGATTGACACACACACACACGTGGGCTGGTGCCTTTGAATGGGGCCTGTGTTTTGGATTTGAGTTTGAACTAGTCAGGCCACTAGATTCAGTATGGACTGGTTTGAAAGCAAACTAGTTCTGCACATCTCTACAATGTTGCTAGCTACCTTGAGTTGCTATGAAGTAGGCAGAATACAAGTATACAAACAAATAAATTCCTGAAATTTGCTCTGCTTTCTGTTCTGAACATTGAATTTCTAGTCCTGCAGACATTTCTATGTCTATGTCAATTCAAATGTGCAAGTGGTGGCAATGCATTCTAGTAGCTTTGTCTTGGCTAATGGAAGTGGACAAATTTAAGCATAGAGTACCAAGAGTTCTGTGTTCCACAGCCATAAGACTAATTGCCTTACAAATGGGCTAAGAAGAGAGACTTGAAGAATGACAGTAAGACAAACTGCAGCACGTTTAGCTAGCCATGGTCTATCAAGGAAATATAATTGACAGGGCCACCTTGACCAGACTTTCAGGCCATCTCTGTGCATGAGTAAACAGGTATTTATGCTTCTTCTTACCAAATGGATGTTTGGTGATAAGAGAATTTGATAGTTGATTGCTAATGACACAGGGTATAAATATAGATCTTTTGCATGAAGAACACTCAACACTTTGTGAACATTGCATCAAGTTTGGAAAGCATAAATAGGCAATATTTGCAAATGTTCACTGATGGGGTTTTCCACATACCATTACTGTATCTTCCTCTGGGACAGGGAATACATTTGCATATCTGAACTACATCCTTCTTGTTCATGGACATAAAAGTAGGGCAATGCTGAACTCATGGCAGGCTTACACATAAATCTGAGCAATTGCTCTAAAGTAAAAGGGGGGCACCTGGGAGAGGGTCTTCTCAGTGATGGCCCCTAGGCTATGGAATAGTCTCCTCCTTGAGGTGCATCAAGCACCATCACTGAACACATTTACAAAGGCAGTGAAGACACACCTCTTTGCCCTGGCCTTTGGTTAAATGGGAATGCGCTTTCCTTTCCCACTTGCAGATGCTGTTGTTTTAATATATACTGTTATTGTTTTAATATGTTTGATTTTAAATGTTGTTACCTGCCCTGAGACCTTCAGGTATAGGGTGAGATGATGATGATAGATAGATAGATAGATGGTAGGTAGGTAGGTATGTCAATGATAGCATTGCTCAAGTTACTGAAGGGACTAGAGAGTTTGATGCTTGATAAATGCACAGTATCAAGGGGTGATTTCACACTTTCCTTCCTGTCCACTGGATGTGAAAGGAGCATTATAAACCAACGTTGACTAGTGCTCACACTTGGAGCACTATTCAAAGTTACCCCACCCCCCACCCCATTATTGAATACTTACCTTGATTCCATTGCAGGGCCAACCATTTTGGCTGTGATGCCCTGTGTGATTGCACATGCATCAGCTGTCACAGACACATCAGGAGGGCAGCAAGGCTGACAGCATGTTTGTACGGAAACTCTGTGGACCTCCCCATCCAGCTAAGATGTGAATGCTCCCCAGTTGGACACAACAGACAAGTGATTGGGGAAGGTTGGGGAGGATGTGGAGCATGATTTCATGCTTCACAGGTGGTGCATGATTAGTGAACTTCTGGGAAGGCAGGGGGTGGTTGGAGGCTGTAGCAGCCTCCTCCAAGTGCAGATGCCCTTCCGCAGAAGTTCCCTAATCATGCACTCACACCCAACTGTGAAAAGGCCTCTAGTCACATCTCTCATTTTTCCCTCGCCAGTTTGTGTAGGTCAGCTAGTCACTAACCACACCAATCAGTCCCTCCATGCTTTGGGAGCTGATTTCTATTCCTACCTGTAGATGGAGCATGCAGAGATGAGCAGAAATGCAACACCTGCAATTTTCTTGCTTGAAAGTTGGAAGAGACCCTGGACTTGCTCTGTTGTTTTTCTGTTAATAAAATTAGTGCTGCCAGCAGCTTGGGAAAGTTGTGCCTTCTTCGGTGGTGCTGCTGCTTGGATCTATTATTGTGGGGAAAAACATTGTGATTGACTAGCTGAAATAAAGAGAAAACTCTGGGATTACCTTTTCCAGTTGCAGAAAATCCAGGTCAGCATTCACACCAACAATGCTAACTAGACTGATGAAGGGGGAAAGAAACAAAATGACTCCATGGGGACAAAACCTATTCTGAAGAAAATGTGGATTATGCCAATAACAGGTCATGGTGCAGAAGGTCATAGTTTAATGTGGTCTCTGTGGATGATGCAGTGTTGGCATCAGCTTAGACATATAGAAGATATCTCACACCCTTCTGTTATTATATGAATTACCTCCATGGTTTTTAAAATCCTTATTCAGTTTCTGAATCACTTACAGTATAGCAAATGTTTTTAGAAAGCTAAGGATAAAACCACAAGCCCAAGAAAAATAAAGGAGGAGGAGGACAGTTGACTTTTCTACCCCACTTTTCTCACCCATTCAAGGGGACTCAAAGTAGCTGATAAAGCTTTCTGTTCTTCTTCCCACAGCCCATTTAGTCCAGCATCCTGTCACACACCATGGCCCACCAATTGCCTATGGACATCTCAAGCAGAGACAAGGGCAAACCTTCTCCTGCTCTCAAATCCCAGGAAATGGCCTTAGAAGTGTTCTGCTCCCCACACCCCGATCCTGAAAGATGTACTTAGGCATCCATTCTAGTAGCCATTGATACATCTGTCATCCATAAATCTGTCTAACCCTTCCTTAAAGCCATCTAGGCTGGTAGCTGTTACCACCTTTTCTGGCAACAAATTCCATAGATGGATGACCCTCTGGGTGAAGAAATATTTCTCCTTGTCTGATCCGACTCTCCTACCCATCATAAAATGCCCCCTGGTTCTAGTGTTGTGTGATAGAGAAAATATTTTTTTCTTTGTCCACCTTTTCTCCATCTTTGCAATGCAGAAAGCACTTCACCTCTTATCCCAGAGCAGAGTGAACTAGAATTGGATGTATGGATGTATGAGATGGACTAGAATTATTAGACAGTTCTAAGAACGATGAGTGCAGAAAGATCCTAAATGACATTGAGACCTGAATGACAGTTGTGATGTGGTCATCTGACTAATGCCCTGCCTCCAATATTTAGCAAGACGTCTTAAGCCCCTCTGCCCTAGGCCTTATTCTAGACTATATATCAGAATAGGAACTTGCCATGAACACACTAGTGCAGACTATGGCAGGCGTTGGGGGCCATAATCAGGACGCTCCATTACTGCAATGGAAACTGGCTGACCCAACAATCTGGTTAATGGACAGTAGGATAATGGAGAGAGTGCATAAGACAAGGATGTACCTTCAAGTTCTTTTGTAGTCAGGTGGGGAGGGAACTGTACAAATAAAAATGGACCCCAATGGAAGATTGCCCACTTGGGCTCCATGTGAGGATTACTGCTTAGGAAAGTTGTAGACTTTTTTATATTTTTTTAAGGCCATGCTATCTTTTTGTCTGGATCCTTGGCCTTTACTTACCCACTGAGGTCCCAGCCTGCAGTTTTGTCCAACCAGGTGGACAGTTCTCTCTCTGAATTGCTCTTCACTGGCATCCAGAGGCAAATTTGCACTTGGCCTACTAGTATACAATGGTGTAGCTTCTGGGAAGCACCATCTGCACTTGCAGGAAATGTTTCCACATCAGAAACATTTTCCGTCATCCCAGAAGCTAACCCAGTGACTACTAGCAATGGTGCATAAAACTGTGCACTACATGCGTCCTAACCCTTACATGTTCTGGCCAGAGGAGTGACCATTTACACCTCTGCTGCTACTGGCAAGCATTCTGCACGGCACCTCAGATTAACAAAAAATATGTCACTATTCTTTCTTTGGCTGGGACAAAATAAGTCCTTTGATGAATGTGAGATATTTATAGAGGATTTCCTAAAATTCTAAAATGTTAAGGATTGGCAAGGGAAGATAAGAACTGCTTTAGCCTCAGGCACATTCAGGTGCAACTGAAGTGTTTTCTCAAATAAGAATTACTCTCAGTACAATGACTGCATTGTGAATGAAAGCACTGTAACTTTGTCAGGATCCCCTCACTTCTGGCTAGTTCTGTTTATAGTCACCCCTGGGTATTTGTCATGGTCAATTTGCATTTCTTCTCTTTGGCTCAGGGCAGGGCAGAGTGAGTCAAGAAATATCTAATTTGAAGAAGCAGCTAAGATAAACCAAACAAAAATAGTCAGAATTGCTTGATGTCCAGCTCTTCCTTCTTTTCCTTCCACCAGTCTGTTGTTAGTATAGGACTCTATATTCCTAACTCATGGTCTTACCAAGTTTCCCTTCATGCAATTGGTGCTACCATTAAATGCAGATGGTCCTCTGGCTCAGAGTAATTAGCGTTCTCAAAAAGAATGGAGGAAGGGAAAAGAAGAAGACTGGAGACACACATTGCATCCTGTATTTCATTGGATATTTGTTGGACTGAAGTGTGACTCCATCAATAGATTCACAGCAAATGTTTTAGTATAACTCCTGTTCTCCTGATGCATTGTAAGCAAAAAGAAGATCGGAGAAATACGTACACAGATCTATTTGCATCCACACTTTTATTTTTTGACCTGGTGCATAAACAGCTTATGAATAGTGATATTTTAACTGAGAAGATTGAAAAAATTTGAACATCTCAATTATAAGAATATCTGCTTATCACAATATTCCTTTTTTATGGGACTGTTGCATTTAAAGCATACAAATAGGTGGGCATCTTTCCTAAAGCATAGAAGTACTCCACTCAATACAAGAGCAGGGGTGAGCACAAATGCAATTTTTGGGATTTGATTCAATTTGAATCGAATATCCAAAAATTCAATTTGATTTGAATCTTTAAAGTTCAAATTTAACCAAATTCAATTTGACTAACACAAATTCAAATCTATTCATTTAAATTTTTTATTCGAATTTGCACCTACACATGTTGACAACATTTGCATGTCCCTGTAGGCATATTTACACATCCTGTGCATATCTGTACATATCTCTGTGCATCCCATAGTTATCCCATATGCAACCCGTACAAATGCATACGGATGCGGGAAAGATACCTATCTGCAAGTACACATTGGGTGTTTTTCCACTGTCACTAGAAGTACCCATTAAGTACCAATTAATGGGTACAAAAATGCCATTTTGTACCCATTTATGGGTACTTAATGGATACTTTTAGTGACAGTGGAAAAACATCCATTGTGTACGACCCCACACACATGCAAATGTCTAAATAATTTAACTATATCCAAAATTCAAAATTTGCTCAAATTTTTAAATTCAAATTTATGGATATTCAATTTGAATTTGAATGTCGAAATTTGGACAGATTTGATCCAATTTTGAATACCTTCGAATATTTGTGAACAATCCTATGCAGGAATTCTGCTGGAACAAGGTAAGGTCACAGATTTGGATTATGGGCAATTATACCTGTAAAATAGGAGCAGCACAATCACTGTGAGGTATCTGCTGCTACCATGCAGGGACAGCAGGCATGTTTTTCAGTGGCTGTGGGACTCTCCATTTTGGAGTGGAGGTGGGCCATCCTGTTTGATTATATAATGCATTATTTTATATATCATTTTGTTTCCTTTTTGTTTTAAAGAGCACATTTTCTTGGAAATGTGGCATACAAATATATACTGTTATCACCATCGCCACTGCCACTATCATCATAGCAAGCAGGGCAAGGAGAGGAACGTTGCAAAAGTAGCACCATGAAAATAAATGTGCAATGTTTTTCACAATGAGGAATACTTGATAGGTATGTTTATCAGTGCTCGGGAGCTAGCTGCCTGCAACAGATCTAATCAATAAAACTAATAGCGGTATGTCTTGGTAGTGAATTGCAGCACTTGGACTCAAGGAGATTCCTACAGTCTGAGACACAACATTTATCTCTGCACTGACCTTTTCTGCTGCTTCTCTATGCAGCTTTATGGGCCCCATCGGCTCCAGCGATGCCGTCGTGATCACTTTTGACAGAGTTGTTGTCAAAGGCAATGAGATACTGACAGATTTCTTGGGGATGGCACACTGCATCTCATGAGACTCCAAGCTTTCAAAACCCTGCTCTTATAATGTGCCAGATGTTTTCTGTTTTTAACCTGCTCCTGGATCTTCCTCCCAAGGTGCTGTTGCTACATTTTCAGGAAATGTCCATAAACAGATATGTTAGAATACGACTGTGAGAAGAAAACATTTCAGTTCCAAAAGCAGGAGGTGACGATGAAGAGCAAAACACGCAGAAAAGGTTTGCTCCATTGAGCAACACAAACAAACAAAAATATGCCATGTGTTCTACAGCACAGGGATTTATCTGCTGCCAGAAGGCTACATATATTTATTATTGGCCCCGTAGTACTGTACATTGTGGATAGGAACGCCACCAGACTTATGCCCTTCAGAAATTTTGTAGTGCAGTTGCAATCACTCTGAGTTAGCATGGCTCAATTAGCTGGGGTTGATGGACGGAATAGTACGCAATGTCTGGTAGGCAAAGGTTATGGAATGCTTCAGGATAAAAATCTGTTTTCTCATTATAATTAGGAGAGGCAGCTGGCCTATAAGGGCAAAGTGAGTTGCACCCCAGCCAGCAGCTCAGAACTTTAGTCCATTCTTCCTTCTTCCTCCTGCATGTTTCCATTAAGGATAGGCTAATTTGAGCACGATCAGTCGGGTCAGCTTTCATGTTATTTTGTATAGTGTGTCTCTGATTTCCAGTAGGGACATGCACGACTATTTGTAACATTTGTTATTCATATGAATTCATACAAATTTGGACATTCATATCTGAATCGAATGTTACAATAGTTGTATATTGACATTTGTATTCGTAACAAATGCTTTGGAACATTTGTGAACCTGGGGAGGTGAAAATGTCTATGCCAGGCTGCGTCCCCAAAAGACTTATTTACTTCACTACTGTCCCTCTACTGTCACTCTATTGAAGTGAACTTTAAAAGTGCCATGCAAATCAGGAATAAGCGTCCGCATGAGGCTCAGCAAAATGCGCATTTTTAACGCAACTTCCGTCCCCATGGGAGCCATGTTTTCTTTGCGCACATCTTTTTCTCCCCGCCCCTGTTCTTGTTGATAGGGTGCCAGCGGGAATGCCATCGGTTCTCTGTTCGTCTCCCAGATCTTCCGCCCCCCGAAATGGCTTCTCGTGCCGGCAAACATTCACTCTCACCACTTTCCCTGTTATTGCTGTCAAAATCCACCCTGTCCAGTGCACGATCGCTCATTCACTCACCATTTTCCCTGTTATTCCTGTCAAAATCCACCCCAGTAATAATCCACCCATTCCACACCTCATAGCAATTGCAACAATGTTGCAATTCTGCATGATTCTGGCTCTTTAGTTCTGAGCTTTAGAAAGGGCTGCTTGTGTTACTGCTGTGTGTTCAGGCAGCAATCCCCGCCCCTTTTGCCACGGAGCGTCCCCAAGGTAAATGTTGCCAGGAAAACCCGCAACTTCCCAAAAGAGCTCTGAAAGTCTTATTTAAAGGGCACTTTTTTTGTTGCGGGTTTTCCTCGTTTTGTAGCTCTGGAAGTTCGTTAAAAACCCTGGCATGGGGGCGCTCAGAGGCAAAATAAGAGTTTTAGAAGACTTTAAATTGCTTGGGGACAGGGCCCCAGTCACATTTGCAGGGCATCCAGAGTGCATTTGATATGGCTTCAGAGCACATTCAAAGTGGATTCAGGGCAGATTTGATGTTTCAGAGTGGATATGTTACTGCATACATATCGGTTATTTGTATGAATTTGTACGAATACATTCATATTGAATGGAATCCTACCACATTCAAAGGGAGTCTATTCAAATGAATGCTAATTTTCTTACATTCAGTACAAATTGAATGCAAAAAACCCCATTCATTTGCATCCCTAGTTTCCAATATCACACCCTTTTAGCTGTGTTTTACTCTGTTCAGCCAAACACAGCGGGCACCAAGCATGGTTCAGCCCTCAGGGAAGGGGGGGAAAAATGGGATGGCAATTAACCAATCAGTGTGGGTTAATGTAACATTTTTACAGTACTAGTTTTTGATACATTTTAATGCCTATTAGAAATAAGAGTGTGCACAATTTTTTTTTGCATTCAAATTTGAGATGAATTGAATATCCGAACATTTGATTTAATTTGAATGTTTAAAATCTGAATGTCTGAAAATCTGATTTGGATCTGTAACATTCGAATCTCCTCGTTTGAATGTTAGATTCGTATTTAAAGATTTGAATGTCGACAACATTCGACCCAATGGTGGCAGGCCAGGGAGAAGCATTCTGCCCCTGCCCTGCCCTTTTCAGGCTAGGCCATGGGGACAGATTCCCCTTTCACACCTAGGCAAGAAGGAACGTGCCCTCACGCATTTGTTACTTACCTAGGTGTGAATGGGTAATGTGTTCCCCGTGTGGCCTAGCCTTCGTTCACTACAGCCATTCAGCTGTAGTGCGAAAAGGCCTCAGAATTCTAATTTCACCCATTTTTTTTTTCTAGGATGGGAGGGTTTGTTTCTACAGATGGATGGACTGATAGGTTTTCTTCTTTCACATCCTGGCTGCTTTTCTTCCTCTGTCACTGTGGTTGTAACTTTCATACTCATGAAGTTTTCTGGTAGGCACTGCATATAGGTCTTGCACTAAATGGATTTTAGTTTGATATGGGAAAGTTTAGTGTTCCAAGTGTCTGCAGTTGGAATGAGGAAAAACCAGTGGGTGTTTTCTTTCTTTCTTTTTTTTTTAACAAATGCCAATATTTCCTCATACTAGTGCAAAAGAAGCCCACAGACTGGTACAAGGAGAAAAGCAGAGCATTGTACTTTGTCATTAGACTCATGACAATTTCCAGATGGATTGATTCTAGGGATGTGCATGATTTTTTTCTTTTTGTATTCAATTTGTATTGCAAGAAAATTGGCATTCATTCAAATTCCGAATGTAGTGGCAATTGAATTCAATATGAATGTTCAATCCCATATGAATCCCATACGAATCCCATATGAAGCTTCATATGAATGTCTCAAAACATTCAGTTCAAATTCAAATGTCAATCTTCGAATGTGCCAACATTAAGTTTTAATATGAGTGTCCGCAGTCGACCAAATTTGTATGAATTTTGAATGTTATGGATATTTGTGCCCATCCCTTATGGATCTTGTGCAGTGCTAGGACAGACTGCACCAAATATAGCACAGTGAAGAAAGCAGCAACCTTTTAAAGAAAGAGCCAGAGCTAGTGCACTTTTAATAATCCAGTCTTTTGGGGGAAAGGCTGACAGAGGCCTGATGTAGCTTCAGGCCAGTCTGCCATCTCTGGCAACTATGCAACTGGATGCTGTCTTTTTAACAAGTTGGCAGCTCCCTAAGTTAGAGGCAAAAGAAAATTCCATTCAGTTATCATTTGAAATGGAGGCAGAAAAATGTGTAAATCTTGGGCTTATCGGATTATAAGGCTCCTTCTCCTTACTGTATATGGGGCCTTTTTCCACTAGGGCTCAGAACCTTCTAAGACCCCATTAGGAACCCAATTAGTACCTGATTGGTACCAATCAGGAAGGCTCTATCCTCACCTGGACCCCACTGAAGGCCTTATCTGCAAGGCCCTGTGTCCACGGGGACAGGGGAAATCCATATTTAATGGGTCTTTCATTACCTTAAATCTGGATTTTGTATGGACCTGATTAAAGGTGTCCACAATGGGGTCTCCAGGAGAACCCCATCTCAAAGATCTGGATCTTGAAGATCTTGAAGATCCAGATCTTTGTGCATGGAAAAAGGGACTACGTGTGTTACACCACAGGTGAAATAACTTCTGAACAATTGCCTCTTCGGGCCAAGGCAAAGCAGTGGCAGCAACAGGAGAGGAAGGAGGCAGCAAAAGGAAAGCGGAAAAGGTGAGTGCAAAGTAAAGTGTTTGTATATCTGAGATCTTCACTGTACTTTGCATTAGGGATATGCACGAATATTCATCAGGTTTGCAGTTCATATGAATTCATATGAATCCAAACATTCACATTCAAATCAAATATTGGCTACCTTTGGAGGCTGACATTCAAATGTGAAGTGAACGCTTTTGTGCATTTGTTCAAAGCTTTGTTATATTTGTGAAGGTGGGGAGGCAGCAAAGTGGCTGCACAGTCACATCTGTAGTGGATTCAGAGCAGATTCAAAGTGGATTCAGAGGGGATTTGGAGGTGCAACTGGCAGCATGGATTTGAAGAGCATTTGAAGAGTATTCAGAGCGGTTTCGAATCCTACCATATTCAAAGTGTATTTGCACAAATGGGAATTTCCTTCACATTCACTTCAATGCACAAAAGATACACACACAAAATTAGTGCACACCCTTACTTTGCATAAATAGCCTAACATAGTGTACTCATTGGTCCTGCAGCAGCTTCTCTTGGGGAGTCCTTCACCCTCATGCTGAATTCTGCAACAAGATGAGATGATTCAGTCACTTCCTCTCTTCTCTCAAAGAGTTTGAAACAGTACCTCGGTTTCACCTTTCCAGAACCTGGGAGGGAAGAGGAGAATGACTTCCACTTTCAGTCAGCTGAATGAAGTGGGTTGTGTAAAGTCTGGGTTGGGGTGCTCTAAAGGATTCTTTGGCCCTTTCTGTATTCACTGTTAATCGGGAAGAGGAGTCCCCAAAGTCAGCTTCTTGGCTTCATCTATCCACCCATTAGTGCAAAACTGAGTTCCCACCCCCACAGGTACGCCCCATCCATCCCATGTTCTGCCTAGCAAGAGACACATTTCAGTGCTGCAGAACTTTTGCTCCTTGTCCACAGCGTGGTCAAATCTATGTGGGCTTCAAAGCTGGAGCAAGGACCTGGCTAGTCCAAACCCATTAATACCAACTAGACAGGCATGTGCAGAAAAGACCTCTCCCTCTCTCTTTCTCTTCTTTTCTACCTTTTGGCTTTCTTAATCCTGGTCAGGGGAAAGTATGATGGTTGCTGCGTGCTGATACTTGTGGTGGCCAGTTTGCCAGAGGTGGTCAAGTTTCCTCACCTCAAACCTTTTCAAGCATGCTCACTGGCACTGCAAAGCCTGAAGGGTGGGGGGCTTCTAGAGATATTACTTGCAAAAAACTAGAAAGTTGCAAATGATGTCAAGGGAAAGAAAGGGAGGAATGTTTGCATCCTGTTTGATGGGAATATCAATAGAAATAAATTGCAGTGTGTGTTTTTCTGCCCATGCTGGACTCTAACCCTAAAAGTGAAAAATGTTCTGCTTGCATGCCTCCCCCTAAAATTGATTGTGGAGAATTTTTGTTCCCCAGCAGCGATGTGTTTGCGTAGTCACATGTTTAAAGACACAGGCGGTAGCCCCACGATGCCAGAAACACAGAAAACGGGTGGAGTGCTTCAAGATAAGTCTGCATGTGGCAGTGAATATTTTCTTTCACTTTGTCATAAAAATGATTTTGACAGTGCTTCCCACTCTGTGATTGTTTCTTTTCTTACTGGGATTGGGATTGTGAGATCCTTGCAACCCAGCAAACACCAGCAGTACAAGCCAGCTCCTACTGAAATTAATGCAAAGTCTAAAACTGAATGTGTGAGCATGTGTAATTAAATTAGAAAGAATCCCTTATTGGTTAGGGAGTTGGACTCTTATCTGGGAATACTGGGTTTGATTCTGCTCTCCTCCACGAAGCCAGCTGGGTGGCCTTGGGCTAGTCACAGCTGTCTTCTGAGCTCTCACAGTCCCACCTACCTCACAGGGTGTATTGTTGTGTGGAGAATAATAGAAAGCTTTGTCAGCGACTTTGAGTCCCCTTAAATGGGTGAGAAAAGCAGTGTAGAAAAGCCAACTCTCCTCCTCCTCCTTCTTCACTAGTTTGTATAAAAACAGACTAAGATGAGTCTAGACGTGCTTTAAGTAGCTCTCAGGTCTTGACCATTTCAAAGCTGTCATTAAGTTTTGCTGTTCGTTACTTGAACTGTCTGTATTTAGAAGACAGTTTTAACCAACCTGTTGGAACAGATATTTTAAAATGTTTCATGATGTTAATCATCTCTTTATAAGAGGTACATGTCAAAATACAATTTGAATGGAATTAATCACTTTGTGTTACATGGATTCCTAATTTTTAAACGATTTAATGGCATTACCCCAACTGGATGAGCACTGCTATAAATGAAAACTATCTTACGCTTTTTTTTTCCTCTTATTTTGTCCATGATTTCAGCACAAGACTCATCAAGACAAGATCATTAGGCTGTTAGCTGCTTTGGTCATAAACACAATCTTCCTTTTCTGATGTTGATGGTTACAATATCATCACAGTGACATGACTAGAGTTGTAGAAACAGTTAGAATACAGATCTGTATGTTAATGTTCACTCTGGCAGGCTTCACTTGGATGTTCAGTAGCCTGCACTAGCATATGAGCAGCAGGTTTCTATTCCGGGATATATTCCATAATGAAACCAAATGCGAACAGGCCCAAGTCTGAAATCATATATAGATATGAGACAGGTGATCAAACACGCCATAGGGCTGGCAGACAGACCTGAACACTTGCCACTGCACTATTTCTCTATTGCATCAGCTTAAATTAAGTCCAGGATGAGCAAAAGTGGAAATTTTCCCTTCTGGTCTCTAATTTGACTGTTCCCTCTTAGAATGGAACTACAAAGTTTGACTGCTCCATGGGAGACTGAAAGAGGTGAAAAGAGAATTATAGGTCTTATTGACAAACTAAACTTTTTCTAAAAAAATCATTCACCCAAGGCTTATTAAAGAATCCAGAGTTGAAATTACAATATGCAAATTGTCACTACAGTCAGGCTAGATTTACACTTACCTTATTTTACTGGAGTTGTCTAAGCAGACAAGTTCCAGGCTGATGAAGAACAGGAACAGTTGGGGCCATTTGTAGGTTGCATATTGGAACATAGTTTTCTGTTCTAGCAATGCAACAATTTCAAATGGCCCACTTGGGTCACAGTTGCAGAATTTGTATCTGGTATTCAGAGCAGGTTACCATTTTGAAGGGGCATTTGGGCATTGTGGGTGGCTGTGTAGCTGCAGTTACATAGCTCATGTTTCCTCAACACAGAGCATCCACAAAAGTTACCATTCCTGGACCATTCTCCCAAGATGCCAGAATGGCCCTGGACAGTCTTTAAGCGGTCTACATCAGAAATGGCCTAGGGGTAGCTCAGTGAAATCTGGATTTTGGCAGCAGTATGCAGAGGCCTCTACACACTTAGTGTAGTAGTCAACAATTAGTGAACTTCTGTGGAAGAGCATCTGCACTCAGAGGAGGCTATTACAGCTTCCAAGTGTGCCCAGCCTTCCCAGAAGTTCACTAATTGTTGATTAGGTGTGGAGGGTTGGGTGTGGAGCACACCTTAACCAACCTTAACCCTAAGTTTACCATGAACATCTGGACAGCGGCCATCTGCACCTCTTCTGGTGCTTCAGGGTCATCTGAGGTGCCGCACAAGCATGCTGGCATCCCGGATGACCATAGATGTGACTGCATGTGCACAGAACATCAGCATTGTCATGGCGATGGCAATGGCAATGGCTCTGATACGTGCACAGTTGTGGAGGACACCACAGCCAAAATGGCAGGGCCCTGAAGAGAACCAGCCACACAATTGAATCATCTAAGTATTTTATCATGGGGAAGGGGAACAGCTAAAACTGACTAGTGCTTCAAGTGTGAGTGCTAGTCAATATTGGTTAAGCAAGCTCCTTTCCTGTCCAGCAGGAGGGAAGTGCAAAATCTCCCCAGGTGTGAACACAGCATTTTAGCGATGGGCATGAAACATTCTGTGAGGTAAGTGCAAAAGGGCCCTCATCTTAAAGGGAATGAAGGAGCTTTCCTGAGAGTGAAGGCTGAAGCTTTGGGGGCTTTTTAATCTGAAAACGAGGAAAGCAAGAGGAGACAAGATAGATGTATAAAATGGTGCATGGTGTGAACAAAGTAGAAAGGGACACTGTTTTCTCCTTTCTCTGAGATACTGGAACTGAATCTTGGAGGAATCAGGACAGAAAAAAAGACATAATATTTTTTACACAACGTATAGTTAAACTCAGGAACTTCTAATATGAGGTGGGTTGTCAGTAGAGGTAAGACCAAACTCTTAAACTGTGGTTCAGTTGGACAATTAGGCTGAACCTGAAATCCACTTCAAATCCATTTGAATGAGTACCTGTGACGGTTTCAGGGGTCAGGCTGCAATGGGCAGTAAGGTTCCCATGTCCCTTGCAAGCCTGTTTGCTGAAGGCAGGGCTTTCTGCCCAGGCAAAGCCCTTGCAAGCTGAGTTTGCAAGCCTTGTTGCAAGACCTGGGCAGAGGCTGCAAAAAGGGCGGGAAATCCCGTGTGGGTCCGGGTGCAATGATTGGCTGCAGGTGTGGTTTGGAGGGAAAAGCTGTCCAGGGATCTTAGAGCTGGAGGGGCTAGAGGAGGAGTTTCCACCAATCAGGCGTGTGGGACCGGAACCTCTAGCAAGAGTCTCCAGCAGCATTTTATTTCAGCAGCTTTCCCCAGGAGGTGCCAGCCAATCAGCACCAGAGGGAAAAGAGAATAAAGGGATTCTTAGTGCAGCAGAGGATGTCTTCATGCTAGGACTGAAGCTATAAATGAACACAGAGTACAGCAGAGGGTGTCTTCGTGCTGGGACAAGAGCTGAAGGGAACAGAAGAGAGCTGAACCTGAGAGAGCTGGACCAGTAGCTGACCATTGGTCTTGTGGCTGAGTGATTTCTGAAGGAGACAATCGTGGAGGATTGTTGCTCTGAGGGAGACTTCACAAGCAACTAACCGGGACTGGGTGGTTGGTCAAGCAAGGACAGACGGTGCCTTGTGATCTTCCAGAGCTGCGTTCTAGTACACTGGCTAGGCTTGGGCTGAGGCAGAGCTAGTCGAGAGGCTGGAACGTGGAGAGGTTTGACTTAAAAAGGGGAACTATTTTCCTTTAAAGGAATAGGAGCTAGTAGGCTGGGAAGCTCGTAGCTTTAAGAGACTGATAGACGCTTGCTACCCGTGTTTTGTGTCCACACTGTAGTATTCACTCGGCCGTTGCACGAACTCAGCGTCCTAAAAGCGCCCAGCAACTCTTAGAAGGGCGGGCACTGACTGGATCACTGGGGATCGTGACAGTACCCCTGGCTGAATTCAATTTGAACCAGCTCCTGTTGTTTCAAAGAGGAAGTGATGGTTCAGTTTGATTTGAACCCTGTCAAACCCAAACCAGAGGCCTTTTCGCACTACATCCAGGTGCCTACACCCTGCAGATGGGTCCGATCGGGGTTGGGGGGAAGCCTTCTTAGATGGAACCCACCTGGGTTCCATCTAAGAAGGGGTTCCTCAGCCCCTCGCCCCCAGCCAGCCCGAGATCGGCCTCCTCCCATCCCAGAAAGGGGTGAGAGGAAGCCAATCCTTGTGGCTCCCTGACTCTGGCAGCCACAGTGGAGCTGCCGGGGCCAGGGAAGAGCCACGTCCCCGCGAGCGAGGCCATCGGCAACCTTGCCCGGATGGTGATCGTGTGGGTGCGCCGGCCCTGGTAGATGGCAGATGGAACCCACCGAATCCTGGGTCCCCCCTCCCATCTACCAGCATCAGTGACCCTGGTAGATGGGGCAGGGGACCCACAAATTGGTGGGTTCCCTGTCCCTTCTACCGGCGTCAGCACGCCTGCGCGATCGCCAGCTCGGCAAGGTTGGTGATCAGCGTAGCTCACGTCAGCTGTGAGACCGATTTTCGGCCAGTGCTGGCAGGGGGGGGGAGCATGCCCATGGTTGTCAGGGAGGGAAGTGTGTGCCCATGGTTGTCAGGGAGGGAAGTGTGTCCCCAAACGGCCTGGGATGCTTCGAATGTGCACGGATGGGAACGCTTGGAGGACAGCCTGGAACGGGCTAGGATGCAAACCCAGCCACAGCAATGTGAATGCCACGTTCCGGGCTGCCTTCCAAGCGTTCCAAAACCCCATGTGTGAAAAGGCCTCCGAGCTCTAGTTATGTCACCAGCTTTAATAGTTTTAGAAGAGGTGTTTGGAGCAATTCATGAAAGTCAGGAGGACTTTCTGCACTTGGCCTTATTCTGGAATATATCCCAGAAAGTGGACCTGCTATCTGCATGCTAGGGTGTTTTTCCACTGTCAGTAGAAGTACCCATTAATGGGTACAAAAATGCCATTACAGACCCATTAATGGGTACTTAATGAGTACTTTTAATGACAGTGGAAAAACACCCCTAGTGCTCCCATTCATAGCTTGTGGCCTGCATTAGCTTGTGGCCAGCAGACCACTATCCTGAGATATCTTTCAGAATAAGGCCATGTGCAGAAAGAACCAGGATTATTAATGCTTGCTAGTTCTGATTGCCTCTGGTAAAAGGAGGTGTATGTCAGTAAAAGCCAGCTGCTGGAGGATGCATTCAAGGGGAATCAAAGTGGCTGGCAAAGCTTTCTGATTTTCTCCCTCTCCACAACAGACACCCTATGAGGTAGTTGGGGTTGTGAGAGCTCAGAAGAGAGCTCTGACTAGCCCAAGGTCACCCAGCTGGCTTCATGGGAGAGGGCAGAATCAAACCTGGTATTCCCAGATAAGAGTCCGGCTCCCTAGCCACTAGACCACACTGGCTCACCTGTGTCCTCCTGTCAGATGGTTTTCATGTGCTGTTAGATGGTCATTGCAAGAGCATGATGCTTAATTAGATGGACCACAGGTCCAATCCAAAGGTGTCCTTCATATAATCTTGTATTTTTATTAAGGAAAATCCTGGTTTCTCTAAAGGAGTCAGGATTGCCCCTCATTGCCTGGAGACACCCTAAGATAACTGACACAACTGGAAAATGTTCTGCTATAGTAGAAAGACCAGATAGTGCAAAACATGAATCTCCAAGAAACCTATCTTCCAGTTTATATAACACTAAGTGGCAAGACTGAAAGCTAGCCACAGAAAGGTGTCTACAGCATTCCTAGCAAGGAGATATGGGAGGAAGTAATCCTGTCCATTTTGTTTTTAAGAAGAAATCTTGGTCATTTTTGCCAATCCAGATGTCTTCAAGAAACCCTTGCTTTCCCCCCAGTTTTACATAGATGACAAATGGTGGTGGTCAACTCCTGATTTATTCCCATCAGCCACCAAGATGATGCTGTGCCAATGTAAGGTAGGTTTGAAAACAAATAGCTTTCCTGTTCAAAGGTTTCTGGATTGTCCATGCCATAAACATTCCTTCAGGAATTTGCGATTTTTGTCTTTGACCTTTCCCTTCCACTTCCTTTTGCAAATTGGAAAGGTCAGATTATTCAGTGAGTCTTGAGGAAATGAGATGCAAAGTTTGAGCAATTTACTCTTAGCTGGTAGCAAACCTTTGGAGTCACACATTTGTCCAGCCTGTACAGACCATTATCCAAAGTGCTTGTTCATTCTTGGTGCCTCAACTACATTTGGGCTTATAAAAGTCAAGAATCAGGATTTTGGACCCCAAGAGAAAGAAAGACCCTGTTCTCCCTCTCTCTCTTTGCCCCTCTTGTCTCTCTCACAACAGAGGGAGGTAAAGAGACAGAAAAAAAAGAGTAAGCATATTTTTTAAAAAACATAACTCATTAAGGACAGGTGTATCTTTTCCTCCTATATTTCTACAAATGGAAACAACCCAACTCTGTCCTTTTCTGACCTAATTTTTTTAAAAAACTTCCTTTTTTGCTTTCTTTTCCCTGATCCCCTGAAACCTATGAGTTTGTAAGAATAGCAAGTGAGCCAAGAAGTTTCTCATTATATCAATTGTATTTTGATCAAAAGCTAATTTCTATTGATTTTGATAATGGCCAGGAGGAAATTTAAAATAAAGATACTTCTGTATTTTTAAAAAAATATTTGGTTTAATTGTCAGTACTGTAATCTAATTAAAATATCATCATTATTGTACATTTAATGCATGTCTGTGATTGCTGGGTAAATCTCTGAACATCCCAAGACAAAATTCCTTTCTCTAGCACACAACACTAGAACCAGGGGGGAACTCTATGAAGCTGATGTGTAGGACGGTATGATTAGATGAGGGAAAGTATTTCTGCACCCAGAGAGTCATCGGTCTATGGAATTTGCTTCTGGAAGAGGTAGTATCAGCAGCTAGCCTAGATAACTTTAAGAAAAGTGTTAGACAAATTCATGGATGACAGGTATATCAATGGCTACTAGTATGGATGCCTAAGTACATCTTCCAGGCTGGGAAGCCAGGCAGGATTCCTCTAAAGGCCATTTGTAGGGATTTGAGAGCAGGTGAAAGTTTTGCCTTTGTCTTCTGTTTGAGATGCCCAGAAGCAATTGGTAGCCTACTTCATGGGGCAGGATGCTGGACTAGATGGGCTGCGGTCCAATCCAGCAGGGCTTCTCTTATGTCCTTAAATGTGAAAAGATCCCATTTCTCTGGCCGTGAACAGACTACCAGAGCATATTTCTTGACAGTACCTTTAAAGATCGTGCAAGAGAGGTTAGGGATATCAGTAATGCTGAAGGCATGGCATGGCATGTGATTATGAGAATCCACTAAACAAAGCTCAAGCTCAAGGCTCCGCTGTTTTGTTGAATTTACTTACACTTTAAAAAATAAATTTATGTACAGATTTTCTTTCCTCATATGACTTGTGTTTTATTATTGGCCCCAAATTTGCACAGTTTGTGGGGGAAAGTGTTATGTGCAACAGCCCTTGTTTTTCATTAAGATGAGTTTTATGTATCCACACATCTGTGTGTATATTAGAAACTGCAGCCTTCTGGGCTTCTAATTACTAGATGTATTTGCCCCTGAAGACTGTTGATCACTATAGAATTATTCAGATCATTTTATGAATTCTGCTCTATAACAGCAGGTGACTTTCTGGTTCAAAGAGACCAAATGCTTCATTGGACAGAAAGGTTAATAGTCTTTCTTTCTTTCTTTCTTTCTTTCTTTCTTTCTTTCTTTCTTTCTTTCTTTCTTTCTTTCTTATGTATTTCTGCATTATGTAATTCTTGATAAGTTGGAACAGAGCTTCTATTCTGCTCTGAAGGGGGAGAAAAATCTGTTTTGTTGCCTAATATACTGAGTACTTTCTAATAAATCTTACACACATATACTTACAGCAGTTGCCATGGAATGGTTTTGCAAGCGTACTAACATGTCGTTTATTGGGTGATCTGGTATTTATAGTCCTCTTTATTTCTAATATAGACCTTCTAGAAACCAAAGTCCCTCAAAAGTATTTTGATGCCTGAAACTTTATTAACAAGCATAAGAGAATTACAGGTGAGTTCTAAGAAAATATATTTGAAATCTCATGTGTTATTAATAAAGTTGGCCAGCAGAAAGGAAATAATCTCTTAACCATTTTTCCTCTGTTGGTTGTAGTTGGAGAAGACCATCATTAGGGTCTTAATTCCACTTTCATGGCTCACACTGTTTATAGCTGATGTAGAAGCAAAGCCAGCACTTTACCCTAAAAGTTAACAGTAGAGATTATTCATTGGCGTCTCCTTCAATACACAGAAATTCCTCTTTCCTCTTAACGTGATGCTCACAGGAGGTCTGTAGTTATTCAAACACTCCTTTGAAGATCACAGACTATTATTATTTATAAAACAAATATGTGCACATCATCTGGCCCTGCAGCAAGAGTCCCAGAAAACCTCACGGCTGTGGAATGAAAGTTTCTCTGCTGTGAGGTTTAGGTGAGGTACTTTGATGCCAGAGCAGAGATTGACCAAGAACACAGCTAGTTTTATTCGGACACAAAAATGCATCTCCATAAATTGGGCTTATGAATCCGGTCTGGTCTTTCAGTTAGAGAATTGGGGGCTTGCCGCACAGGCTCTAAAAATGCATTTAGAGCCTGTTCAGGGAAGGATCTGGACGTGGCTTCTGCATTGGAGGCCAGATTGGAGCCCCTTTGAGGATGCCACGTCCACATGTTGGCGCACAAAAACTGGTTTCTTAAACTGGTTTTGCCGCCGAAATCCGACCCAGATGTAAGACCTGAAAAATTAGGTCTTATATCTGGCTTTTCCCCTTAAACCGTTTCAGAAGCAAATGATTCCGAAGTGGCAGGGGAAAAGACAGATTGCAGGCAGCGGGCTACCCTGGGTTCCCCCTTACAAGAGAAGGGGCAGTCATCCCTTCTCTTGTGAGGGGAAGCCGAAGCCTAACCCCCACCCACCCAGGATCATGCGCTCGCGATGGGGGTCTTACTTGGTCGCGGTGCTGTGGCTTCTGGAAGCAGGGACCCGGCTTCCACTGCGTGTGCGTGCGCCGTGGCCAACATTGGCCAGCTGCTGTCACGAGGGTGGCTGGCCAATGGAAAGGGGCCAGCCACCCTTGTGAGGGTGGCTGGGAAATGAAGGCTGCGGCGCACACACGCGCAGTGGAAGACGGGCTTCCCCATGCCAGAAACCACCGCACCGCAACCAGGTAAGCACCAGATCGCGAGTGCGTGACCCTGGGCAGGGTGGGGGGGTGGCGGCTGCGTCTTCCCTCTTGCTTGAGAAGGCACCATTGTGCCTTCTTGGGCGAAGGGGAATCTGAGGAAGCCAGCTGCCAGCCTCGTCATGGCAGCTCCGAAGGAGCCAATGGTGCAGGCCGATGGGTGGCCTCAGCTGTCAAACGGAGAGCATGTGCTCTCCGTCTTTGGCAGCTGGGCAGGGCTTCTGGAGGCCGGATTGGGATGTGTGCGGACGTGCAGGACCTCCAAGAATCTATTCCTCTTTGGGACAGATTCTTTTTTAAAATGTTTTGCTGAAAAATGGATCTTATAGATACATTTTCTGGTGGCACATGCAGAAAGGCCCTTGGGCTCTTACCTGAAGGCCTCCCAGTTCAATTCCACACTCCTCCACAAAATCAGCTGGGTGACCTTGGGCTAGTCACAATTCTCTAAATTCTGAGCTCTCATGGCCCACTCTCATTACTGTTGTGGGCCAAAGAAGATAAAGATTTGTCAGATGCTTTGGCTCCTTTAGATGGGTGAGACAAGCAGGGTATAAAAATCAAATCTTCTTTCTCCTTCTCCTCCCCCTCCTTCTTCTCACCTCTCTCAACAAAGAGGGGGGAAAGAATCTGCAAACAGCAAACTGTCTTGATACGCTGTCTGTTCTGCTGATAAGATGACTCCTGGGCAGGTGGAGCAATCCAAGTTTGAGGACAGGTGCCTGTACTGGCACATCCAATATTTTGATCCCCTATTCCTGTACCATCTGGAAGCTTCCTTGTGGTATCCGTTTGAATGAAGACTGAATTAAACTTGAATTTGGTTTCTCTAACACCTGTAGATTGACCTATCCCGGGTTTGTCTAATTCTTGTCCAGTATTTTCTAATTCCCTGAGCTGCGTTGGGAAGACTGTAAGTAAAAGTTGGAAATATTTTCTCTGACTTAAGGATTCTTCTTCAGAACCCGAAGTCCTCCAATTCCAGTCCTACATAGATTTGCATTAAAGGCAGCACCTTTCTTTCTCCATACTGGTAGATAGAAGAAAGGTAGATAGAAGAAAGGAATCCTGTTCACTATGCAAGAAGTACTGAATCATTTGTATTGTATAAGCTTTTCACATCCTGTATACTCTTTAAGCATATTTATACGCACTGGCATCCAAACTACAATTCTCATCACCTTGTAGTTTAGCATCTCCAATTTATACATTCAAGCAATAGCTCCTTTGAACCTACAACAAACTTTTATCCTCCCCAAATCCATTTGCTGGAGAAAATTATGGTCACTGTAAAAAAAATCAATGGCAGTAATCCATAAGCTATATGCATCTGAATAGTCTCGTCAATACTCTTGGTTGGGCTGAAATAGTTTATAGGCATATGCAATGTATTGTTCTTTGGAAAGTTTGAGATGTTAGTTAGGATAAGTGTAATGAGGCCAACAGGACAGCTTAACCTCTTCAGTAGTCAATGATGAAATGTGCCAGCTGGTTCTGTTAAGGAAATTACAAGTCAGCAGTCTAGCAAAGCTGAGGAAACAGTAGAAATTGCTTTTGAAAACTGATATAAAATGATATAGGGGAAAGTGATCCACTTCTAGCTAAGCAAGAGGGACAAGTCTGGTATGTGCACACTTAAGTTGAAGGTGTGGTTTTAGCCACTACCGGGGACACCTGTCTTCATGTTGCTGTTGCTGTCAGAACTCACTCAGGATGACCTGATCTTCGCTAGTTGTGGACAACTAAAATGGTGTCCATTACTTGACTGGGATTCAATTTGGATCTTTAAAATTCAGATTTACCCAAGTTCGACTCAAATCTATTGATTCGAATTTTCTATTCGAATTTGCATTTACAAATGTTGACAACATTCGTATGTGCCTGTATGCATCGTTACACATCCGTATGCATCCTGTTTTTATCCCACATGCAACCCGTTTTCATCCTAGGCAGAAAAGATGCATACATGCAAGTATGCGTCACGTACGTACCAGTACACATATGAATGTCATAACAATTCAAACAAATAGATCCAAAAATTTGAAATTTGTTTGAATGTTTAAATTTGAATTTATAGACATTTGATTCGAATTTGAATGTTCAAATTCGAATGAATTCAATAGAATTTAGAATGTTATGAGTATTCATGCACACCCCTAGTGTAGACTTCAGCGTATTCATGCATCAGTGAATCACACTGCTTGAGACATTTTGTTTTACCAATGCTGCCACATCAGGCAGGTTATCAGTATGCACCCTCCAGTCCTTACTTTAATCTCCCTTTCTCCCCACCTTGCCTGATTCTTTATTTTTAGGCGGGGGGGGGGGGAATAAGAAGGAAGAGGCATGAATTTGCTGTTTCAGGAGGCAGCCTGCTATTTTTCACTCTCAAAAATTTTGCTAGCATCAAATACCCAATATTACCCTAGTCAAAGGAATTTCTGTAATTTTTACTCAGTCAATAGCTAGCAGAAAGCATGCAAGTGAATAGGAAGTCTGTTTTATGAATGGGGTGCCAAGCCTATCAACGTATATTTTATTTCCTGTTTCAGCCTATTTAATATTCTGTTTTGCTCCTGTTCAAGGAGAGGGACAATTCAGCAGAAATTACACTTACATAACTATAACTCTTAACAGTGTTCCACAAACTCTGTAGAAAATTGCATTGCTATTCCAGAATTTTGAAAAGGTCACTGTTCCAGGAAAGAATGTAACACAACAACATGGGCAGAAGATACTTGAGAAGTCTTAACGGTACTTGCCACAACAGTGCCCTTTCTCCATCCTTTAGATGATTCAACATATCATGGGGCGTGTAAAACGTTTGAGTATCTTTTGTGCAAATTAGATTGCACCTCAATTTGTTATCTATTGATTTTTGCTAAGCAGGGTCAAACGCATCATTGTAGATTTGTATACCTGGAAGCTCAGCTCAATTTTCTTTGGCAAGATCCTCACAGGGACCTAAGGCCTACTGGCTGCACATCTGTGGAGTAGCAGAATGCTCCTAGGGTGAAGGATGCACATGATCCTGTGCCTTAGGAACACACAGTGCACCATTAGTGCTCATCACAGTGCTATAATGGTAGGCAGCTGCAGAGAACGTGTGGACATGCTGCTGTTGGTACCTACCTGGTCTGATGAGGACAGGAAAATAGCTGAGTCTCATGGTCACTTCCTGTTCTCTCTGGGAAGTCCCTAGGTGGAAAAAGTGAACTCTGTTCCCTTTGCCTGGAATGACAGCAGGTGGGCAAATGGTGCACCACTTCTCGAACAACAGACATCACAGCAAGCAAATATCACTTCATAAATGATATTTACTACCACTGCATGACCCTTTCTGCACTTAGCCTTATTCTGGAATATATTTCTGTATAGTGGTTTGCTGGCCAGAAGCTAATGCAGACTATGGCAACCCTCATCTGGGGCCCTCCATAGTCTGCAACTGCTACTATGACTGCTACTACTCTATTTCTTGGCACTACTGGCATTCAGCTATTTCATCTCTCTTGGTGCATCCAGACAGGGCTAAAAAATCTGGGTTTAATGCACAGTAGCATTTGATTTGACACACATGTTTACCAGTTCTCTGTAGTAGCTGTGCATTATATACTCAATACTCTGAGGTGTTTTGTTGAATTGGTTTTACGAACTTTAGTTGTGGAGAATTGCATTTTGTGTTTTTGTGTTTTTTTGTTTGTTTTTGGTCTATGTGATGAGTTGCACAAGAACTAATGAGAACTCACCTTCATTTGAGAATGAGTAGGCCTATCAGAATGTACTTCATGCTGAGCAAGCAAGGAGGGCTGAGCATGTTAACAGAAAAATCTTGCTTCTGCAACATCATAAAAATGCTAAAATGTGGAGTATTGACTGTGAACCGTTTTCGTTCCCAATCCATTTTACTCCAGACTGTTGGTAAAATATGTTTTTTTATAGTGCAGTCTAGGGGCAGGCTCTTTCTCTTCCCTCTCAAGAGCTTCAGATTGTTTCCCTCTGCAAATTTTCTAATAGTTATCAGATCACAATTGTATAAAATGAAATGTGTATACAATGCATATTTTATGATAAAATATACAAAAGAAAAGCTTGCACTTGTCAATAAAATGCTTGAGTATGAACAGAAATCTTACAAATAAACCATCCATCCCTGCTTTTCAGAAGAAATCCTGCCGGACAAAGGTAATTCAATGTGATTGCATGGCAATATTAATTGGTATTCCTGATCACACTTGCGTTATGATTATATTCAGAACTCAGTGCATTTTACCCTATAAACCTGCAGCCTGGAACAAGAGAGTCTGAAAAAAATGGCACAGTAGATAAGAAAAATGTATTCAGAATTATTAAGCATTTGAGTGCTGTATCGATTTTCATAAAGGTTTTTGGTTGGATGTTCTCAGGGCCCAGGAGAGTCCTGGCAAAGAATCTCTGCTCCATGGAGTGATGATGTGTTGTATGTCATTCCCAAGAAATATCCTCCCCTCAGATAGAAATAAAATATTTGATTTTTCAAGGTTCCACATATGTGGTGTATTAGAAAAGGGACAGCACTAGAGAGCTATCTAATGAAAAAGAACTCTCCTCCACACTAATAAACTTCAGTTCCTGACTGTTTTCAAGCGACAGATTCCAGCACTGAACTGCTGAGGTCCACATGGATTCCCCCCCCCTTTTACTAAGTACCCATTAGGGACCCATTAGGCTGAAAGCAGGAAGACCCTGTTTCCAATGCAGACCCCATTAAAGCCACATTTGTTTCCACCTGTTCTAGGGAAATCAGGATTAAATGGGTCCTTCTGGACCTATAATCCGGAATTCCTGTAGACCCCATTAAAAGGGTCTACAATGGGGTCTTCAGGCATCACATCTGAATTATATGGAGTGTGTTTCCACAGTGATCGGGCAATGGGGTCTGGGGGCGGGTTCTGAGGGGGAACTCATGGGGGGTGCCCCAGAACCCGAAGCTCCAAAGCCTGTGCATAATCTCCGAAGACGTCTCTGAGGATGGCTTCAAAGGAAACTCCAGAGAATGGCACAAGCTTCGAAGATGACCGGTCACAGCAATGCCATTTCTACAGAGCTTTGTCCAAAGTCTGGAGAATCACCGGAGTGATTTGCTGCAATCTTTGAAGATTCTCTGGAGTTGCTCTGGTGGACCTTCAAAGAATCTCTGGAGCATCAATGAAGCTTGCCCCCCCCTCCCACCACCACCATGGCAATCCCCAAAAAACATGGGGTGACAGGTGGGCCCCATGTGGGTAGATCTGGATTCACCACATGGGTGCTCCAGCATTTCCACTGTGAGCATGCTAGCACCCATTGCTTTTGGGTGCTACATTGCTCGTGGAGACGCATCGGGTACCTCCTTAGATCCGGATATACTAAATCCGGATTAGTTTAATACAAATTTTCTTGCATTCGATTCAATACGAATCAAATACAAAAAAATAATTCATGGATATCCCTAGAACTGCAGAGAGACAACGAAGAATTGGTAGATCAGTCTGACTGATCAATCAGGAATCCTTACTCTCCCAGGGTTTGGCGCAATTTGCATGGGGACGGCTGAATCCACCCCCAGCCCGCGTTACCAGGAAAGGTACGGAGACAGCCAAGATTCTATCTTGTTCCACACCCAGTCCCATCCCAATTGGTGCCAAATGGCTTGCATGGGGATGTGGCCTATGGTGAATTTTCTTTTCCTCCTCCTGGTAGAACTGTGGAGCAGTGCAAACTGCTTAACGGCTTTGGAGGACTGGGAACACTCTGGGAGATGATGTTGCAATGTGCAGATGGAGCTACCTGGAACATCCCAGACCAGGTCCCAGAGGTAAATGTGGACAGGTCCTATGATGCTGATGCCTTATTTTTTCTTTTCTTGACAGTCATCTTGCAGCAAAACTAGCAAGTGACTTGTACTATCTGATTTGTGAGGGATATTTTCTGGGTTGACTGGAAGGCAGTTACAAAACTCACCTTTCTTTCTAAACCACTAAAGCTGTATCCACCCAGAACAAAATGATGCAGCTCAAAAGTTCCTTAGAGATGGTAGCATGTGGTCCTCATTTTCCCTAATTCACCTTGAGTAAGAGACAGAGATGGGCAAACCAGCCTGTTCCACCTGTGATCCATCTCTAAGCTGTCATAGCGGGCTCCCCCCCACGCTGTGTGTGAATACAGCCGAAGGCAGAATCTGGGTATCACCTTTATTGCATGTGAAAACAGCCTTCAACTTTAGGCTTTAGAGGAGGTAGTATGTGGCAAATGTGTTATCCTATCTCAAATCCACTTTTCCAGCTTCAAATGTTTATGGAGGGAAGGGAAGTCTGGTATGTGAGCTGTCTTAGAATGAACACTACCTAAAGCATCACCCTCCGAGTTCCTTCATGGCAACTTGAATGCACCATGAAAGAACCATCTCCGTGACCCTGCCCTTCATTGCATATTTTTGTTCAGGAAAAATATGGTGTCTGCATGCATGCTGCCCAATCCATCCACGAGTGTTGTTATACCAATTTACTGCAGAGCAGTTTGAAGAGTGCTCAGAGTTCTTCAAACTGCTCTTTCTTTCTGTGAGGACCAAAGACCGATCCTCAGTCCTGACAGTGGGGGAAGGTGGCAATCTGCTAACACCATACCTCCACATTAAGAACAATGCTATGGGCATAGTGCTATTCTTTAATGCAAAAGATGGAAAAGACTGGACCTTTTCACATATTGTGAAATCCAAGGATGCTCTGAGACAAAGCATTCACACTGCGCAGAGATGCTTCCAGCCCAGAAGTGTCTCTGCACATGCTGGAGTGTTCTCTGCCTGGGGTAACACTGGAGCATGACAATACCTTCCACAGCTATACTAGCCACTGGCTAGTAAAACCCAGCACACAACATTTATCTCTTCTGAGTTAACAGTGAAGCACCAGGTAAGTATGGATGCCCAACCCATCCCCCCATCTTCACTTCCCTGGGACAGTTTCCCAATGTGGTTAGAGTGCCAGACTCATATCTCATAGTCACTGGATTTGATTCCGCAATCCTCCACAAAGCCAGCTGGGTGAACTTGGGCTAGTCACAGCTCTCTTTCTGAACTCTCACAGCCCCACCTACCTCACAGGGTGATTGTTGTGGGGAGAAGAACAGAAAGCTTTGGCAGCTGCTTTGAGTCCCTTTAAATGGGTGAGAAAAGCAAGGTATCAAAGCATCCTCCTCTTCTAATGCAGATAGACTGTACCAGCAGTGGGCAGGACCTCTCTGAGATGTGCAAAGATGTG
The DNA here is from genome assembly GCA_023333525.1 of Aspidoscelis tigris stejnegeri. Taxonomy (NCBI): domain Eukaryota; kingdom Metazoa; phylum Chordata; class Lepidosauria; order Squamata; family Teiidae; genus Aspidoscelis; species Aspidoscelis tigris. The sequence continues at coordinate 91,672,032 of JALMGA010000004.1, forward strand.
GACTGATGAGATCCTAAAGCTGACTACAAGGGATTCTGTTCCAGATCTAAAGTAAGTGCAGAAAGGCTTTGTGATATGTTCCTGTCTGCTGTACCCCTGATATATGTCTGACTGACAATGAAGGGCAGATGTGAACATCCATACCTACAGTAAAATACAAAACCAGCTAACAGCCTCTTAAGAGAAAAGCATATGAATTGAAATCAGCCAGTTTATATACCAAAAATTATCCCACTTTCAGTCTATGTGATTTCTCCCACATGTTTGCAAAACAACCTTGCCTGCTCCAGGAGGAGGCCCTTTGAGCTGGAAGGATGTTTCGTTCTTCCCCAAAAGTGGCACATCACAGCAGGGTTTGTGCTGTATCACATCAAAAAGCCAACATAAAATAATGAGTCACAATTAAGCAGATGCTAGTGAGAAGGAGGGAGGAATCAGAGCCTGCCTTTTTCATGAGCAACTTTAGAAGGTAATTTGAAGAATGACATACAATGCAAGAATAGGTCAATTAGTTGTCATTTCTGTCAATCCAAAAATATTTCATAACCTCTATGTTTCAGAAACCATTAGCTGGCACCACACTGTGCACGCTGGTTTCATTTTATTGGAGTGATTCACTTTCTTTCTTTCTTTTTTTTAATATAACTGCCACATATTGGGAGTTATATGAGTTTGGGGTGTGTGTGTATGGATTAGATTGACTGAAAATCATTTGCTCATTTTGTAACTGTTAGGAACTCTTTAGTCTTCCATATTGGAAGTTTTGGGAGTCTTTATGTGTGCTTTAATATGCACCTCTCCTCACAATAAAAAATTTAGGGCCTTTCTGCACTGGCCCTAAAAACGTATATAGAGACACATTAAGGTAAGATTAAGAACACTTACCCTTGAAGCTTCCGCATTGGGGACCTTTTTAGAGACCCTCTGCAGAGGCCTCTTCCACATTTTGGCGTGCAAGACCGGTTTCTAAAACTGGTTTTGCTGCCGAAATCTGGCTCTAATGTAAGACCTGAAAAATTAGGTCTTAATCCAGCCCTTCGCACATGCTTCTGCACATGGAGAGGCAAAGGCTGGATGTCCCAGTGGCCGCCATCTTGAGGAGGGCAGAAGCAGGCTGGCGTGCCTCCTTCTGACCTCCCCAATGTGCCCATGGGGCTTCGATGACAGGCAGGGGTGGAGGTTCTAGCCCCGCCTGTCAACAAAGCCCCTTTGTCCTTTCCAGTGATGGGGCATCCCTGGCAAGTGAAGGTGAAGGCAAAATCCTGCCTTCACCTGCCAGGGATCCCTGATCACTGGAGAGGAGGCCAGGTGGTGGTGGTGGCAGCAGCAAAGCCACATCATTGCTGCTGCCACCACCTCCACCCCCTGGATGAGGAGGGGGCACAGAGAGCAGCTACCTCAGTCCACCCCACCTCCTCCTCCCCAGCAACAGGGCAGCCTCCTCAGGCAAGGGGAAATCTAGCGGTGGCAGAGGCAACTCTGCCGCCACCCGATCCTCTCCCCAGGAGGCTGCTAGCTCTCACAGAGGGAAAGTATTTACATGCTCTCCCTCTCTGACAGCTGGCCCCTCCCCCCAACCCACCCCGGGTTGCACTGCAGGCTGTGCGGTCAATTCTGATTGCAGGTGGCCCAGCATGTTGTGCGCATGCATGTGGCATGGCCCTTCATGTCGCGTGATCCGGGATGGGTTGGCAGGCAGGGGGCAGGATCCCCTGGCTGTAGAAGCCACAATCATGGCTTCTGGGGTGAGCGGGACCCCAGGGAAGCCACCCAACTGCCTCCCACCCTTGGGGAGCCAACAGGGGCACAGCACCCACTCCAATCCGTCTCCACAATCTGCCCTTGCCACTGCCACCCTGTAAGTGTGCAGACACACAGGGCTTCCAAGGACCTGTCCCTATTTGGGACAGATCCTCGGAAAAAATGGTTCACTGAAAACAGATCGTTTTAGATCCATTTTTCAGCAGCCAGAGTGGAAAGGCCCTCAGGCCCAATCATAAGAGCTACACACTGCCTCCTTGAGACACCTCTTTTGTTATGTCTGAACACAGCCTTAGTTTTGTTGCTTAAGCCATAGTTATGCATGCATGTATTTATTTCCTTGAAGTATTTATATACCATTTGATATGTTCATAAACATCTCAAATATTATACTACTTGATTATCTTTCAAAACTTCTCAAAGCATTTTATAACTGTAAAATAAAACAGCAGGCTTTAAAACATTTAACAAGAGTAAAAAGGGAGACAACAAAAACAACAATAGAAACAGGAGAGAGAGGAGATACAATCAGACAAGGAAACCCTAAGGGCACATCTCCATGGTCTCCTTTTGCTTCTCTCTTGTGTTGGATTTTAAAAATGCATTTTGTACTTTGAAATAAAGCGTCCCCATGTGGTTTGGGGCAACACAGATTTAAAACGTACTTTCCTGTCCCCATGCAAGCAGCTTTTTGTGGACCCACATCTCCCCCCCCCACCCGCTGCAGCGATGACCGGCCAAAACCTCAATTGAACCTCTACTTCACAACACAGTTCATCCCTTTACTTGGCTGCAAAGAGTTAAAAGCATAACTGAAAGCAGCTAGCTCTCTCCATAACTAATGCTTGTAACATAGTTACAACATAGTTACAAGCATAACTGAAAGCAGCTCACTCCCTGCAGCTGCCTGTGTGCAGAAGCTGTCCAGCAAACTCTCTCTTTCTTTCACATTATTGGGAGGGGGAGAGAAATTCTGTGCTTGCTATCAGAGGAAAGTGATGCTAATTATCTTAACAATGGATGGGGAAACATCTATTCTTTCTTTCTGAAAGAAGAAAGAGATTGGTGGTCTGCTTGTGTGCATAGTTAGTTATGCTTGTAACTATGTTACAAGCATTGGTTATGCTTTTAACTCTTGGCAGCCAAGGAAAGGAATGTTTTCACACACACAAGTAAAGAGCGAGAAAGATTAATGTAGTCAGAAAGCCACTTTAAAGAAATCCATGTGCGTCTCCATGCTCCCAGAATAATCCGCCATTTCCCCCTAAGTCGGATGTAGTACTGTTTGAAAGGGGTTTTTTTCTGCCGTGGATTTTCCTCCTTTGCGCCTCAGGTAGCCTGGAGTAAAACTGTGCATGGAGACGCTCTGAGGCAAATCAAGTTTACATTTGGATTTTTTTTTTTTTTAAATGGAGACACACCCTAAGAAATCTTAAGTATCTTAAGAGCCTAGCTACACACAACTCTTACCTTGCCTGTCAAAAGTGAATCTGCAGGAATGTCATATGAATGATGTGTCAGGAGAAAACATGTATTTGCTGTCCACATCAAATGTGCAAAGGATTTTCTGTGCCCACATTCCCTGCTGAAATTCATACCCATAACTGTAAAATGATTGGTTTTTCTATTTATGTTTATGCATTGGGGAAAAAAAAATCTCCTTCCCTATCCTATGGACTGCTGATTTCTGTTATTTTTTTACACACAGTATAGGTGATAAGATCTCTATCAGTGCCCCTGCACAAATAATTTGTACTTCTTTATTCTATGCTTTGTTCCAGAATATCCAAATATAGCAAATTAGGTAAGCACCATCTGGATGCAGCCAGAGACTTGGGGCCTTTCTGCACTTGGCCTTATTCTGGAATATATCCCAGATTAGATACCTGCTCTCCACATGCTAGAGCAGACTATGGAAGGCTCCAAGTGAGGCCTGCCATAGTCTGAATTGGCCTGTGGCCAGTAGACCACTATCCTGAGATACATTCCAGAATAAGGTCAAGTGCAGAATGGGCCCTGGTAGATCTCTGGTTGAGTTAGTATGGGCTTATTTCTGTGATATCTGATGTTCACCACCATAGGCTGAAGTTCTTGTCCTGTTACATTGAAGAGCCAACTGTTATGGTGGCCTGGCAATTGACCCCTTGCATGGTATCAGCAGGTCTCTCAAGTCAATCTGAAGGATAGATATGTAAATGGCCTATTTCAAACAGCCATGATGAACCAGCGATGACTCAAGATGAATATTATCTAACGATGGAATCTGTAAACTATCCAGTTCAACATTAGTTCTTATTAGGGGTGTGCACAAATGCAGTTTTTGACATTCGATTCAATTCAGATCAAATATTCAAATGTCTGAATTCATATGAATAGAGAAAAAATGAATGCATTAAAATTCGGACTGATTCAAATATATTTGTATCTGTTTGTACAAATATACAATTCATATTTGATGATACGAATGTTGACAACATTCGTATGTGTCCGTACGCATCCATACACATCCCATTTTATTCCTTATGCATCTCATTTTCATCCCGTGAATGTTTATGGATATGTAATGCATATGTATCCATATACATACGGATGTCTGAATAAGTTGAATGAATGATTTGAAACATTCCAAATTCATTTATATGTTAAAAATGAATGTGTAGATATTTGATTTGAATTTGAATGTCCAAATTTGAATGAATTTGATTGAATTTTGAATGCTTTGGGTATTCTTGAACATCTCTTGCCAGTTTGGTCTTGTGGTCTTATCTGGGAATACTGGGTTTGATTCCACCTTCCTCCATGAAGCCAGCTGCGTGACCTTGGGCAAGTCACAGCTCTCATAGCCCCACCCACCTCACAGGATGTCTGTTGTGGGGAGAAGAATATAAAGCTTTGTCAGCCAGTTTGAGTCCCCTTAAATGGGTGAGAAAAGCAGGGTAGGAAACCGAACTCTTCTTCTTCTTCTTACGGTAGTTTGTCAAACCACAAAAATAAAAAAAGAGCACTCCACCATAAAACATAAACACCCTTTAAATCCAGCATAAGAGGAAATTCAATTATCACTCATTCCATAGCAGTTTATGGAATGTCTGACAATCGGCCAAACTGTGTAGAAATTGTGTTCTAGGAAACGTTCCAAGGCTCCAATCATTATTACTATTATTATTATTTTAAAAAAACCTACATCTCACCTCTTAGCTATGTTTTCTAAGGAAGCTTTAACCTTTTAACTCTTTCTTTTACAAAAGCCTTGCTAGTTCTGAAAGGGGTGCCCACATATGTATAAGGAGAAAGCTCAACCCAACCAATCTATGTGAACATTTGAATATGTGTGTTTACCTAGAGGTTCCATCTGTTTGAAACTGATAGCATGAAATAGACCTATTTTTAAAAAGGAGGAAATGGTAGTTAATGGCATATCTGTGGAAAGCAGGTAATTTTAATTATCTCCGATAGTTAGAAACCATGAATAATTTATTATCAGAAGAAATGTGGTTCTCTCTCTCTCTCTCTCCCCCCACCCCCCGTCTCTCTCTTCCTCACTGTTCTCCAATCTTTGAATCCTGAAGAGAGTTGGCAATTCACTTCATAGACCCCAATACTTCTTGGTCTGAACTTGTAACTCTGGAATTAATGGTGAGAACTAATAAGTTATGCTGAGATCTTGAGCCCTTTCTGCACTTATGTGTGATGTTCCAGGACAAAGTGGACTCGTCTGTTCTGGAACAAGTAACCTTACTGAAGCTCGGATGGGTTACTGGTGTAGCACAGCACTGTTGTCTGCATTCCAATGGCCCGTTCCACTCCAGTTCTCATGGGCCTGCAAAGGCCCACTAAGAAGGTGGGGGATAAAAATCCTAACCTTCTAAGTTTCCAGCCTGGCCCATTTTGCGGTGGACCCTCTTCTGGTGGTGCTTCCTGTAGTGCCACCAAAAATGGTCCCCCATAGTATCCCAGATCATGAAGGCATGTCTTCAAAGACATCTACGGCCACATCCCCATTACAACCTTATTTCGGTTTCAAACCGTTTTCAATCCTCGCAGACCCCACAACAGTTTGGCTTAACACACTTTCTGCATGTTAAATCGCCCCAAAGCGTTGTAAATGTTAATTCTCATTTCAACAGGTCTCACTCCGGTTCATGCGCTTGAAACATTTTACATTTTTTTTACTGTGGGAACCCTTCCGTGTTAAGGGATGAGAGTTTCCCTCCCCCAATAGCTTGCTTCTAAAGCAAGCTGTAAAATCCACCCCTCAAAGCAGCAGCTGCTACGCTACACTTTAGCAATCCAAGCACTTCACACCTGATAACGATCTTGACATTTGGAAAGTTCTGACCTTTAAAAAAGGAAAAGAAAGGAAAGCAGCTGCAGGCTTGGGGAGATGTGTGGTTTAAAGGCTGTGACGGTAACGGATGAAAGGAGTTTGAGTTGCCACTGGTGCTGCATGCCCTGAGCAATGAGGAGAGGAGGGAAAAGAATTGCTGGCTGCCCGCTGCCGTTTTTCTTCCAACCAGGCAAGCAGCAGCCACCCAGCCACCCAGCTAGGCTCCGTGAAGGGGTCCCTTATGGGTGACGCGTTCAGGCCAGGAGGAAGAGGACAGGGCAGCCCTGAAAAGCGGTTTTTAAAAAGTAGCCACTGGAATCCCCCCTTGAGTCACGTACATCCTCAGAATCCGGATTGAACGCGATTCTGGCTGAAAGTAATGGGATCAGGCAAATTCGCGTTTGCATCCAGTTCTGTTATTTCTGTTTAGGGAAACTGGATTAAGCTTATAATGGGGATGCGGCCTACAACTCTACAGACGTCTACAAATCTAGCTAAGGAACTATTTTTAACATCCTAGCCCAGTCCATACTTCATCCAATGCGAATGAGGCATGAGGGGGTGGGGTGTAAGCTAGTCTGCACTAGCATGTGGACTGCTGCCACTTATTCTGAATTTGTTCTGGAATAAGGCCCAGTATGAAAAGAGCTTTCCTCTCAGAAGACTTATTTTCTTGACCCCATAATCCATCTTTCCTGTAAATCAATTGGCTTAACTCCCTACACAAACACGCACAAGGTTTTTGGTTATAGGCTTACATCCCCCCTCGCCCACCATTCATTATGGATAGTTAGTTACTACATCAGCCTCAGATCATCTTCCAAAGACTTGGACACTTGAGGATTCTGTGCCATTTCTTAGCAATTACTAGGGCGGTGATGGCCAACCTATGACACATGTGTCACAGGTGACACGCCAAGCGCTTTTGGGTAACACACCTGGTCACCCTGGCACCTGGGCGTGTAGTGCTTGCTTGCTCTTGATGTGTGCGAAATACCAACTTTCACTTGAAGATTTAGCAAATGAAATTCAGCAACAAAAGTCATTAATGTAACGAATTATTTGTTTTTGCTTTTAAAAAATATATCAAAAATTTAACTTTTTTACTAGAGCTACAAATATCACAAAATTATGACTATTTCTAGATGTGACACAGCACCTGAGTAAAGCTAGGTTTACTTGTGAATTTTGACAGACCAAGTTCATAAGGTTCGCCATCACTGGGTTAGGGTAAGGGTAAGGGTTAGGGTTAGGGTTAGGGTTAGGGTTAGGGTTTCAGTTAGGGTTAGGGTTAGGGTTTCGGTTAGGGTTAGGGTTTTGGTTAGGGTTAGGGTTTCGGTTAGGGTTAGGGTTAGGGTTTCAGTTAGGGTTAGATTAACGGTTAGTTTTAGGGTTAAGGTTTCGGTTAGGGTTTGATTGAGGGTTAGGTTTAGGGCGGTGATGGCCAACCTATGACACGCGTGTCACAGGTGACATGCCAAACCCTTTTGGGTGACACACCTGGTCACCCTGGCACCTGGGCATGTAGTGCCTGCTTGTTGTTGAAGTGTGCGAAATACCGACTTTCAATTGAAGATTTAGCAAATGAAATTCAGCAACAAAAGTCACTAATGTAACAAATTATTTGTTTTTGCTTTTAAAAAGTACATGTATCAAAGATTTCACTTTTTTACTAGAGCTACAAATATCACAAAATTATGGATATTTCTAGATGTGACACAGCACCTGAGTTAAGCTAGGTTTTTTTTTTGCGAATTTTGACACACCAAACTCAAAAGGTTCGCCATCACTGTCCTAGGGTCATGCTTTTCTGAACAGAGATCTCCTTTGTTTCTTCTGGGATCCATTGAGACCATTCCTCCATTCCTCCTATCAGCACTTTTGCCTTTACCTTCTTCATTTTCTTCAGTTCTTCTTTCAGTCCCTGGTATTTTTTCAGTTTTTCATATCCTTTCTTCCTGATCACTTAGGACTAGCATGGAATTTCCCATTTAGACTTTGGGATGTCTAGCCTGTATTCATTGCAAATGTTCAGGCACACAGTTCCTGTGGCTTGGTTCTATCTCTCTATACATGCCTTTCCTGTGAACACCATGGTTGTTTTTCCACTGTCACTAGAAGTACCCATTAAGTACCTATTAATGGGTACAAAAATGCCATTATGTACCCATTTATGGGTACTTAATGGGTACTTTTAGTGACAGTGGAAAAACACCCCGTGAATCCCACTTCTATGTGCTGGACTATCTCAGGGGCCTCTTTTTACACTCTGCACCTGATATTGTCCTGCCTGATAATTGTCCTTGTGCTCAGGGCTTGCTCTTGTGCTGCTAAGATCAGTGCCTCAGTGTTGCCTTTCAATTCTGCTTCTTCATAATGAGGGCTTTTTCATAAATGGACCTCAGGAGGAATGGCTTTGCAGAACCTTTTCCAGCATGTGTGGCCAGTATTTCTCAGAGGCAGCTTGTTGCTGGACTTGATGGACTACTGTTGCAATTCATCAGGTCATTTATGATGTGATTATGGTTCTCTTCCTTTCAGAGGTCTTCAAAAGGTGAGGTGATCAGTTCATGAGCTTTAAATCATCAATGATTGCCAGCCGAAGATGAGGAGCCATATATCTTGGTATAAAACAACCTCCTGAATTTCTGCATATTCATTGCCTTGAAGCAAAATGAAATAAAACCAAAGGGTATAACAGATTGAGGTTGCACGCCCATTATCAATAAGGACACTTTAATCATGCCCGCAGGGCAGCTGGTCCCCATTGGGAATAATGAGAACTATAAAAAGTCTGTGATTTATGTATTTTTGAATGAAATCCCCCTTCTGTTGTTTCGGCTTTCATCCAGTGATGTCTGAATTTTGTTGAGATTTATTTAGCATTTTCACTGCTAATGTGGTAAATTGATACCTCCAGTTTTACTAAATCTTTAGTAATCATTTTTAAAAAGAAGGGCCAATTACCCTTCATATATGACTATTTCAGGAGTTGAAATAAATGGACTTGGTGATGAAACGTATTGGCATTTATAACAATAATTGTGCATATACACATGGATGTATATGCACATATGTGCACAGGCACACCCACCCACAAAGCATTTATATCAAACATATATCAAAAATTAAAATCAATCATCTGTCTACATAGCCATAGAAATGACCTTGCTCTGCATCTTCTTATTAGGTCTCTGGCCCCGCTCTAGCAAGGAAATTATTTTAAAATGAGACACTGGAAGAAATCCCCGAGGCAGTGAATGGCAGGTGGCCTGTTTAGTCAATGCTGAGGCACCTTATGAATAACTCAATTGATTTCCATATGCTTCCACTCACTCTTTCTCAGAGCAACACGACCGGGAGTATTTCAGCAATTCAACATTTGATTGCCAAGAGTCAGTTCACCAGAAAGTGAAGAGCAGGGAAGAAATGATGTAGATGTTGCTTCATCAACCAGTCTGGGTTCTACATGATGCCGAAGGGACAATGGAGAAATAAACCAATTAAAAAAAGAAAGAAAGAAAAAAGGAAAGGAAAGGTTGATAATTTTGCTCTGCGATTAGCAAGTAAATTGAGCTGATCCACACTTTACAGCCCAATAAGAAGAATGGAATACAGTTAAGTATTAGTACTCTCCTAAATTGTGTGCGATCTGGTTTATGAGGAAGAAGGGAATGAACTGACAGTTCACCGTTAGCCTTTGATGTGCAATTTATTAAAGTCTGTTTCCTGTAGTTTCCCTAACATCAAATTCTACAACCAAACTGACAGTTAGCTCCTTCCTTTTACAATCTCATGTCAGCCATTGGTATAACCAAAATGTGTATTCACGTTGAAAGGCTTACAAAAATATCATTGTAGGATACCATGTGCACAGAATTAAATGTTTTGTAAGAAACAGACTGAAAATAATAACATAACCTGTGATTAAAAAAGGGGGGGAGAGTGAATAGATATAAAACTGATACAGAGCAGAGAAAGGCCAAGTTGTCTCTTCTGAGCTGAGCAAACAATTATTCTGAAGATGGAAAAGAACAAACTGGGGGAAGCAGTATCTATTAGATCCTCTCTTGATACTGACTTGGGCTGTCTCCAGACTACTGGAATAAACCTTCATTTAAGTGCAAAAGGGCAGCATACTTACTGCACAGTGACAACCAGCCATCCCAATTCAAAAGCTCTGTAGCTTCCCCACTGGAGTTGCGAAAGCTGAGTCGGCATGCTCCGTCGCGCAGGTTGAGGCGGCAAATCAAATTTGAGTTGCCCTTCCTGTTCTCATCTTTGCTATTCTTGCTGTTCTGTCTGCACTGAGGGATACTTTGAATTTTGTTGATCCAGCATTAAGGCAAGTGCACAGTCCCAATCGGATAATGTGATGCCATGACAATCCATCAATCGTTGTGTGTTATGCCTCAATCGGGACTACGCATTCTGCTGCACAGTATAAACATGTCTGGACACAGCCTTGGGCTAGGTCTCCACTTATATAAATAAGGTGCCCTTCTCACCCTCAATAGGCACCCACTGCCACCCAGTCTCTATTTCTGGCAGCATTGTGCACGTCTGAAGTGATTGTGCATGGCATATAGCTGTGTGATCACTTGCAAAGGTGCCTCTGAAGTGAGGGGGGGCAGTTTTTTTCCTGTCCTGCATGGAGCTACCATGAAAGATGGTTCCTCCTCACACTGAAATGGAGACAAGAGGGTGCCATGGATGGGGGAGTTTCCATCACCCCCCCCAAAAAAAACTGCAAAGGCTTAGCCTGATGTTATTAATATGGCCCTCTCCATCTGTGCATCATTCTTAGTGTCTATTTTATTTAAGAAGAGGGAAGAAGTAGGAAGACTGAAAAAACATATTTATTACCCAACTTTACTCTGCCTTTTTCTTATTAGTACAGGATACTCTTGGTGCAGTTCTATTGGCTTACATTTATATTTAGTTGGGGACAAAAATAGAACAGGGCAGGAAAATGTTTCTTCGACTCAGTTTACTATTTTATGTTTTGGCAACCCAGTTTATAAGACAATGAACAAAATCAGAGAAAGGGACAGATTTTTATAAGAGGAAATTTGCTTGCAATATCTATTTTGGGTTTGACCTTTAGCCATCAAGGAAGAACGTGGAGGGGAAAGAAGTTTTATGATGACAATGGCAACAAGATGCTTTCTGAAAATTACAAGGTGCAAAATTTTCTGTTCCAAATACATAAACATTCAGATACATGAAATTCCATCTCAATAAATTGGGACAGCTGGAGGGTATGTTGCTCATCCTTTGCTACAGGAATGCCTGTTACCAGAAAACTTTTTTCTTTTTCTCTTGGATGCAGTTTCAAAAGTGCTGGAAGAAATTCTCCTCTCCTTATGGATTTGTATGTCCCAGGGTTCCCTGCAAAGAGGCAAAAGCAGCGAAAACAGCTTAGGTATGTAGTGCGATGCTTTCTTATGACAGTAGCCTCTAGAAACCTTGGCAAGAAGTTTTATTCATTACTACTCTAAGACAACAACAGACAACAGCACCATCTAAGCACGTCTGCCTCATCAGTGCATCAGGCCGACGGAGGAAATTTACCATCTGCTACGTGATAGCCAAGCCCATCCTTACAGATATGCCCAATTAGAGTTCCAGCAGCTATGGATAACTTTGTTCAAGAGGGCGGCAAAAGGCAGCAAGTGACAGAGAACATCTCGACAGGCTATCCTCAGGGGAACTGCAATGAAACAGAAGGATAATGGTACAGGCGCAAAGCCGTGCAGACTGTGTGCACAGATGACATCAGCAGGGCATCAGGTTACAAACTGGCAAGCAACCCATAAACTATATTTATGGGGAATAGATAACAGATAGCAGATGCAGTTGAAGTGCTGCCTCTCTCTCTTCCCATGCCAGGGCCTTGGCAGCAGAGTGGCCTATGGCATTTCAAAGAGACATTAACTCCTGTTTCTTCTCGTGTGAGCTTCTTCCTACTTTGGTCTGTGTCTGTTGAGCTCAGTTCAGTTTGTCTACAACGTCATATTACTCCAGTGTTTTCCCAACATTTCTGAAAGTGTTTATATTTTTGCTCTTCCGTCTCTTCACTCTTAAATTTGAAATTGACAAGGAAGAAAACATTTTATTTGAAGCTGCAAGCAGCCACCTGCAGACTAAAAGAAGACAATGTGAGAAGGAGAGGTTTGAGAGTTTGCATCTGCAAGTAGGGCTACAATACAGAGGTTCCCGTATGGCACATGATAGGAAAACTCTGCTGGGAGATCCTGGACAACTACTGCCAATTAGGGTTCACAGTGTGGAGCTAGATGGTTACATGTCCTCCACTATGTACCCTCAAGACTATGAGTTCCTGGTGGCGGGGGAGGGACCAAAGGGGTGGAGGTAACCAAGACATGAGGCCTTTCTATGCTTACTTTCTTAGTGCACCATGCACTAAGGCCAGTATACTCTGGGTCCAGGAGGCCCGTGCACATTTCCGGCTGGTGAGGGATATTCCCAACAACCAGAAATGTGAATGGTTCTCCATGGACTGGCCCATGCTGCCACCATGAAAGCTGGCGTCCCACCTCCTCGCTTTCTCAATTGGCCACTGCCAGCTACATCACACGGCCCATGACATGCCAGCAGACTGATCCCAGTGATGTTTGAGGGGGGCATGCCCCACTGGTCCCTGTGGATCTATCCCCGGCCAGCGTGCTGCTGCTGTGCCAGCCTGTAGGGACCTGTCCCATGGTGGCTGCATTGTGCCTGTGAACAAAGCTGGCCACAGTCAACACTGACAACATGGCCATGCCTGCGCAGGTGCTGGAAACCGATCCTGACCAGCATTGTGGCTGTGCGGGTGCAGACAATGTGCTCCCTGCCCATCACACACAGTTGGACGCTGTCGGACGTTTGTGGTAAGTCTGGGGTATAGGTTGGGATAGGTGTAGAGCACAATTTAGTGCTCCACACCTAATCAGCAATTAGTACACCTCTGGTGAGGGTGGACATGCTTCTAGGCTATAGCAAATGTGTATATGTGTGTGTATGCTCTTCACCAGAGCTGTACTAATTACTGACTAGTAGCCTAAGTGCAAAGAGGCCTCTGGATTATGAGCAAATCTGGAGAGTTTACTACTACAAAAGAGACTCCTCAGAAGCTTGTTATTAAGATGCATCATAAGCAGTCCAGTTAGACTGGGTTACAGTACCATTTTTGCACCATAGCTCAGTCCAACATCCTTTTCCAATGCCAGTGCAGCATTCTACTAGGAGGTATGGTCTGCTGGTGGTCCACTGTGCAGTATAGAGGAGGTATTCCAGGGGGATTGTTGGACGAGTCTGCCACCTCAGGCTTGATAATCCATAGATGCTTTTACAATTAGTATAAATGAAATATTTTCAATAAGCAGTTTATAATTAATAGTTAATGTGGAATAATGCATTTAGAAAGTTATCTTCAAGACAGAAGGCAATTCTACATCCTTTTTCTTTTCTAATTCAGTGTTAGTGTTTGCAGTTTCCTAAGAGGAAAGTTGTGTTTCTTGGGCAGAGTCTTTTGATATCTCTTTCTTTGCCTTTTGTGCAGAGTATGCACAATTCCACAAGCTTCTGTTAACTGCAACATTCATCTTTGACAAATATACTCAGAGTCCTGGTATGTACATTCCAAACTGTAAATAGACAGTTCATCTTCTCCAAATGTAGTCTGTACTTGGCTGGAAATCCTAACAAATATAGCTCTTTATGCCGATACTGGCACAGTCAGAAAAATGTTATCTGTGCATTCTGTCTTTTGAAACCCTGGATGATTTCTTTTCAGTTGAAACTTGCCATGGTTAACCCTCTCCTCGCTTACTTTTCCTAAGTTGTGTTACAAGCAGGGATGTTTCTGCACTTAGCTTCCCATCCGTTAGAAGGGAAAAGTGTATTAGGGTGCTTCTGCACTTACCTCCAAAATCTGGATCTATTTAGATCTGGATTTCGGAGATCTGTGGTAAGTAGTTCCGTATCTAATAGATACGGATCTACTGCCAGCAATTCCGTCCACACATGCAAAGGTGGGATGGAATTAGATCTGGATTTGAGGTGGGTGCTGTGCGGAAGCACAGCACCCACCTCAAACTGGATCCACAAAGGCCCTCCCCCGGCCCACCATGATTGGCTCCTCTGGAGCCAAGCATGGTGAGCTGGGGGACTCTGATTTCGGGGCTCACCCTCACCCCAGAAGTGGCAGATCGCTGCTCCTGGAGTCGGGGGGGGGCTACACCTAACCCCCCCAGCCCACCCTGGGGCGACCAACTGTAAACTCCTCCTTACCTTAACACAGCCAGCCCAAATCTGGCTGCAAAGTCCCAGTTTCCTGCATGCCTGTGTCCTGCGTGCTTCCTGATTGGCCAGGGCAGCGCCTGGCTTCAGGAGGTTCTCTGTGCAGGCGCCAACCCTGGTCAATCTTTATTTTTTGGGCCCTTTCCATGTATGTATGTATGTATGTATGTATGTATGTATGTATGTATGTATGTATGTATGTATGTATGTATGTATGTATGTATGTATGTATGTATGTATGTATGTATGTATGTATGTATGTATGTATGTATGTATGTATGTATGTATGTATGTATGTACGTATGTATGTATGTACGTATGTATGTATGTACGTATGTATGTACGTACATATGTATGTATGTACGTATGTATGTATGTAAAAGGGGTGTGGATATGGAAGGAACCTGAGCCTTGCTTTCAAACACTTTCCTCTGGAAACTATTTTTGACACTTGTCAATTTGTGCAGGAGTACATCTGTGCATCGTCACCCAGATTGTCCAGACTACTGTCACTGTGCTCTTTCTTGATGATATCACCAAGACTGGTAGTCGCCAGCATTTTTTTAATGTTTTTGTTTGTGCAGAAACAGCCTGTTCAGTCACTGTTGCTCCTGCTTTCTCTCCCCTGCCCCCTCCATCTCTCTGCTTTTGGGTAAGAAGCAGATCGTAATCATTGTAAATGTTATTATCTATGACTGTTCTTGTCCCCTTGCCAAACAAGCTTCAGAACACTTGGCTGGGGCATTGGGGCCTTCTGATCATGACAGTGGCATCACCTCCCATCAAAATTCTGCTTCTGCTGAAGGA
This sequence comes from Aspidoscelis tigris stejnegeri, assembly GCA_023333525.1. Lineage (NCBI taxonomy): Eukaryota > Metazoa > Chordata > Lepidosauria > Squamata > Teiidae > Aspidoscelis > Aspidoscelis tigris. The sequence continues at coordinate 91,687,231 of JALMGA010000004.1, forward strand.
GGTGGAATCACAGAGTCTGGCTTCTGATCTCAGGGCAGGATTTCTCACCTGGATCAAAGCTACTGCTGTTCATAGTTCTCTGAGGTTATTTCTGCATATCAGAGCTCCCCCCCTCTTTGGAAGTAGGAGCAGAATTCCTTACCTGGGCAGTGCAAAAGAAGAAAAAGAGTTGGCTTTGCTACCCTGCTTTTCTCACCCATTTAAGGAGACTTAAAGCAGCTGACAAAACTTTCTGTTCTTCTCACAACAGAACACCCTGTGAGGTAGGTGGGGATGTGAGAGCTCAGAAGACAGCTGTGACTAGCCCAAGGTCACCCAGCTTGCTTTGTGGAGGAGTGCGGAATCAAACCTCGCATTTCCAGATAAAAGTCTTGCTCCTCTTTTCTACCTACATATCATGGTTATATTTTCCTGCTATATATTATTGCTGTTCTTGTCATTTTCTCTGTTTTTGGACTAGATGGGCTGTGGCCTGATCCAGCAGGGCTCCTCTTATGTTCGTACATTCTTAATAGTGGTTGGTTCAGGTGAGTGCCACTGGATGTCATTTTCTTCTATTGATAGCCAGATCATAGCAGGATTTGCTGGTGCTTTATGGACTACCAAGGAAGCTCTCTAACCAGCGAGGAAGACTTCCATCAGCCAGCCCCACTGCAGCTTTCATATTGCCTTTCTCATCCTCATCGTATGAGAATCACAAAAACCTCCCCTTCCTTCCTCTTTCACATTCTAAACCAAGTAATTTAAAGGAAGCGAGGGAGGAAGGAGGGAGGGAGGAAAGGAAGGGTGGAAGGAAGGGAGGAAGGAGGGAGGGAGGGAGGGAGGATGTGTAGATCAATCATTCTGTGACATATGTAGGATGCACACAGGAAGTTGGGAAGCATTTCCTGTGTGATTGCTGCCTAATAGCTGTAGCACTATTCTAATTTGAAGGCTGATCTGTGCACACCTCTGCTCTTTCCTGTTAAATTCAGTGATCAGTCAAAACTGACAGCGAAGTGAATGGCTGGGCCCTGAGAGCTCTTTTAACCACCATGCCGCTAAAGTGCCATAATGTCACTTACAACAGCACGGTGGGGGAAGAGTGCAATGCCTGTGCAGACCCTCCCTATCTTCCTCCACATGGACACCTCAATGAGTGAGTAATGTTGTGCAGGAACCGTGCACTCACTGCACATTCAAAATGTCACAAAGACACTGTGTGGGTCCAGTTCAAAACTGACATACAGGCACCCAGGATGAACACCTGGAAGCAGCCTCTTAAAAGTAGCAAAAAGGAAAGGAAAGGAAAAGCTTTGAATGGTGTTTCATAATGACTTGAATACTAATCTTTCTCTGTATTAGGAAGGCTTTGCGCTCTAGCTCAGTCCCAAAGGAATCTTTATACTCATGGAGATGGGGTCTAAGTTCAGTGTCCAGGTAAACTTGGTTCAAGCTTTCCCTGCACCCATACACTGCACATCTGATGCGTGGCCACATTACTGTGGCCATGATTATATTTTTCTTTGTTGCCATTTAATTCTAAGAACTCAGAGACAGATTTGTAGGACAATAACACATTTCCTACTAAGTCACTTTAATTATCTGCATTTTCAAATGGTATCTTTATGGCTTTTTAAAAAATATTGTTTTTTTCTGAGGAGTTTATTCACAGTGGCCAGCTTCATGATCATGTTACCATAACTACATAGTACATCTTGGATTGATTTGTTGATGGATATGAATGATGACAGCTCTGTGAAAGCGAATGTGAAACAATCTAATTGGCTTTTGAATAATGACTCCAGATTTCAAGCTTTATTTTGTTTCAGTTGAGGGAATTATCATTTGTGAACAAAAGAGGCAAAACTAGCAGCACTTACCTCCTCTACTAGCAAGCAACCAAGTTCCAGAACCCATGGGCATCTTATTGGGAACCACCAACATGTCACAACAAAATGAGCATTTTTTAAGCTCTTCTGTTTTCTGTTCAGATGCAGTATTGAGAACAGAGTGAATTGTAGGGATGGATGAGAGGGTGGGAGAGAAGACTTCTGAGGGCAAAAGTGAATTCCAAAGTCCACCTGAAAGTGTAGGAGGCAATGGAAGCCATAAATGAATTTGATTATGCAACGTACCTCAGAGGATGCAGATTGTGCTGTGTGCTGCTGAAGAAAGATTTATAGTCCATAAGTAGAGTAATAAAATCTGTTTCCTGCTTTAAGGGAAATGCATAACCACTTGTGAGTGTGTACAATGTGAGTCTTTATCTTGATATCTTTTATCTATAGTTCTACCTGTATTCTAACGGGCTGTAAACATTTTTATATTTCATTTGGGACATTTCTAAAGGCATGTTTTGTGGTTTCAACCTCAACCAATTTTTACCTCCACGCTCCTACCTCATTTCCCCCCTTAGTATACAGAATTCTGGGGAATGGGAATCTTTTCTTCCTATTTAATGAAGGTCAGGTTAGCCAGACTACAGGATAGCTCAACATGGGGTTAGGGACTTTCCACTCCCTTAATGAAACAACAGAGATTTTGTTTGTTTGGTAAATATTCAGAATATAGCTTGGAAAATACAGAATCAGATGTTTCTGATTTTTTTGATATCTGACTTAAGTGACCATTGCTCTGCTTCAATTGTACTGTTAAGAACATACAAAATGTCTTGCCAGGCAAATCCAAAAATCCTTCTGGCCAAGGAGTATTTTCCCATAGTGACTAGTAGAGCAGAGATCTGACAGCTGCAGTGCTTCTGTCTGTTTACCCATGTATATTCACACAGTCTCTGGAGCTTGGCAAAGATTTTGCCTGTTGTCTGATACCTGCCTGTTTAAAATGTGGAAAAAGCCAGGGACTGAATCTAGCTCAGGTCCATTTGAAGGCAGATCATGTGCACTGAGCAATAGCTCATTCTCTAAAATGTTGGCAGAGAGAAAGGAAAAAGTGGCTGGGAGGGGAGGGAGAGATGAAGGCAGGGGTAACATCGATCACATTTTCCTTAGTCATCAGCTCCCTCCAAGCTACTAAGAAGGGGGAAGAAAGTATTTCCTCCCTCTCCCTGTTGCAGGTTCTCGTATACTATGGCATTAAAAAGATAAATGATCTTGACAGAACTGTTCCCATTTTGCCCAAATAAGTTCAAGCATCAAAAGCTGGCAATCTTTTCAAAGTAATTGCTATGAACAGAGCTGGTCTTTAAAATGATGACAGTTAATCAGAGGATATTCCTACTATGGTAACATTTCTTTGTGAGTTTTTAGCCAGTCTGTAGCAAGAACGTGAGTGAAACAACGGGGACTGGGGGGGTTGGTTGAAGAGAAGGCAGCTTTCCTTTTATTTATTATTCCTTTTAAGTAGTTTACAAAAACATAAAACAGACAGCAAGAAAAGCACTAAAAGTACAAGTCCATGTAAAACAATTAAAACTGTGGATGGGAGAGGAGAAACCATTCATATTGGGAATGCATGGATGAAAACAAACATCTTGATGGATCCTGACTTGCTTCTTCTTTCATCAAGTACAGCTGCCATCTTTATAGAAACCTTAGGAAGGGTCTTTCTGGTGGTGATGCTTTAATTGTAGAACCTTGATGAAATCACGATTCTCTTTTGCACTCAAACAAAAACAAAAAGTCCAGTAGCATAACTGGTGAAAATGAGAGTCGTTTTGGTCTTGTTATTAGAGTGTTGGATACTTACCTGGTAGTCTCCCAGTTTGATTACACACTCCTGCACAAAGCTTAAGCTAATCACAACTCTGACCTTTCACAGCCCCACCTACCTCACAGGGTGTCTGTTGTGGGGAGAAAAACTGGAAGTTGTCAGCCAGGAGAAAAGTGGAGGTTGCCAGGGGGAGAAAAGTGGAGTATCAAAACCTCCTCCTCGTCGTCCTCCAGGTCTAAAGGAAGCCAGCAAGTTCAGTGGTTAGGAATGATGAAAATTGTAAGCAAATAATATCTGGAAATGATCAGTTTCCTATCTCTGACATCTAGGCCTTTTCTTCATTTACTTTAGGTATTCCATACCAGCTGGTACATTTCTGCTGGAATGATTCACCTGCAGAACTGCTCCACAGGTCCCAGAACAAAACTGTATGTTCTGGGACAGTTTCTACACTGGTCCTGAATCTTGCACAATGTTTGGAGCCACAAATGCCATTATCCAGGAATAAAAGTTCCTGGTCTCGGAGTTCCCAGGGGACCCATTTTGGAAGTACACCTTGTTGTACTGCTGGGACATCTGTAGTATTTGCATGCCTCTGGGGTCCAGTTTATGAAGCTTTAGACCGCCCACAGACATGTAAAAATGGCCTACCAGTATATGCTCTGTCCAATGCAGACTAGAAAGAAGCAGGGGCTCCCTTAAACCATTCTATCATGTGGAAGGGAGAGGGTCTTGTCCCCCTTAGTAGATGGATTCTAGTCATTAATGTCTACAGAAATTAAGGGCATGTTCATACTTGGAAATACTCTGGAATAAATCTCAGGATAGGAGTCTGTTGTCCACATTACTAATGCAGACTCTGGTAGGCCTCACCTGAAGCCTACTGTAGCCTGTACTGATATGAGGACAGCAAGCTCCTATGCCAGGATATATTTCATAATAAAGTCAAATGTGAGCAGGCCCTGACTCATTTCTAAGTATGGTAAAATAAATCAATGCATGTAATGAGGACAATAACACAGTTATGAGTTGTGTGCCACTATTGCCTTGACCTTCTTCCACATTTCTCCTTTAGCCATAGTAGACATCCCATAAAATTGTGCCCAATTTCTTCTTCCCAAATAGATTGACATTGCATGGGGCCATAAGAGAGCCTTTGTATCTCTCTATTAGGGATGTACACGAATATTTGTAACATTCAAAATCCGATTGAATTTATTCGAATGTGGACATTCGAACTCAAATCAAATGTTTTCACATTCGAATTTGGACATTTGAACGGATTTTGAATGTTAATAAGCATTTGTTCTAATGATTCAAAACATCCAAATGTACAGTTACGTATGTATTACATATGTATCTGTACAAATATTATACGTATCTGTATGCATTTGTGCTTATAATACGGGATGAAACGGGATGCATACAGCATAAAATGGAATTCATACAGATACGAATAACATATGAATGTTGTCGACAAATCTAACTGTAGTAATGACTTAGGACTCACATGCAGGATGGTTGCCAAGTGAAAAGGGGGTTCTTTACTGAAGATTTAGGGGCTTTTTATGCCCAGTTACAGAATACATTTCTCAATGGAAATTTCCCCCCGGGGTGCCCATATTTGGCATAACCGGATAAGATGTTACTATCCTTGAGTACTGTATGTTGTTTATACATACACAGTGGATGTTATACAAATGATATGTGAATGTTATGCCCAATGTTATGACTTCCTTGAGAGAGATATTAGGAAAGTTACAGTGACCCAGGAATGTATCCTTTGGCCTAGTTGCTTCAGCTTAGCAAGAGCTTCTTTAGCTCTGGGTAAATTGCACCCCCACATCTAACATTCAAACGAATAGATTCAAATGTAACAGATTTGAATATTCTTTTTAGCATCCAGATTTTAAACATTTGAATCAAATCAAATGTTTTGACGTTTGATTCTACTCTAATTTGAATGCAAAAAAATAAAATAAAATAAAAATTGTGTACATCCTTACTCCCCATCAACCATCAAATGCATTTCCTTGAAGGAGTTTCATTTATTCTTTTATGTCATTGCAAAGTCTTCCAACCAAACAGAGATCCCTCCCAACATTTCTCTTGCCCTTCTGCATATACTGTCTTTATCTTTTGCCTCTGTCCTCACAGCTGAAATGGCGGGGGGAGGGATGTTTCATGTTTTTCTACTTCAGATGGCTAGGCTCATTAATGTATAAAAGGTATCCAGATAACATGCTGAAAAGTGGCACGGGGAAAAAAAGAGAGAGCGGGAGCTTATGCATAAGTAAAGAGCTGGTTCCAAATTGTTTTACAGTCTCTTGCACATTTGCCACTGTGACTTGCCACTGTGGCAAATGATGTCCTTATTTTCCTTTTTTGTCATCATCCTTTTCAGGAAGAAAGGGAGAGATACCATCAGCAGGAGGCTCAGAAATGTCAACTGTAATTAAAAATGTAATTTTCAAAGACATTTCACAGTATATTCACAAGGAGAATGGCTTTCTAGCCTATGAACTTTTAAGTTGCTTGAGTGAAGCAGGGAATTAGAAATTTCCCTTACAATTCTCTCTCTTTTTTTTTAACCTAACAGGCATAGGGAGGTTCTTGTCATGTGAACAATAAGGAGTATGCTGATAATTGTATGCAACTTGAAAGTGCAAAGTGGGTTTGCACTTTTATCATTGGAGTTTTTCTTCCTTGTAAAAGTGATGTTCTGTTGACAATAATATTTCAGTATTATTCGGTATTTGTTTTGAGTAGTGAAGGAGGCTCACCAGTCCTCAGGCCTTAATGGCACCCACCCAAGAGTTATTAAAGCTGAAATTGCAGACTTCCTAATGAAAATATTCAATGGGTCCTTATACTTGGCTTCTGCACTTTATTCACAGGTGTCGGACTAACATAACTCCAAATTGTTCAGAGACATAAAACAAAAAAGGGCCTATGAGAAACCTCCAAAGTCACATTGGGGAACTGGGCAACCAAATAACAGATGTTTTTAAAATGTGAATGGATGTTAAACTACATACATTGGAACTAAAAATCCTAACTACGCTAATGGGATTGGAACTTAAAATGACTAAGCAGGGAAGAAATCTTGAAGTAATGGTAGACAATTCAATGAAAGTGTTGACACAGTGTGTATCTGCTATTAAGATAGAAATGAATGGAAATGGAAACAGAGATGCTAATATTATAATGCACTCATACGTATTGATGGTGTGACTGTATCTGGAATACTTTGTAGGGTTTTGGTTACTGCATCACAAAAAGAATTTAGAAAAGTTGGAGAATTTTCAGATGAGGGTGACTAAGTTGATTAAAGGCTAGAAGTGTTTCCCTATAAGGAAATGTTTCAACATAGAGACGTATAAAATTATGCATGGCATAGACAAAGAAAATAGGGGAAGGTTTTTTTCTCCCTTTCTCAAAATACGAGAACCAGTAGGAACTTAGTAAAGCTAAATGCTAGGAGATTGAGGGCAGATAAAAGGACTTATTTATTTTCACACAATAGTCAAGCTTTGGAATTCACTCCCACAATATGTGGAATTGGCTATACCTTGGGTAGATGATTTTTTTTTTTTTTACTAGTTCATGGAAGTCTGGTGTACTCAATCCTATTCGCCCTGATGACTAGTCCATAGACCAGGTGTTGGAAGGCTATGAGCAGAACAACTTTTGAGCTTCTAGTAAGCTTCTTCATGTCGATGGCTGAGTGCTAGGAGAACTGACTGCTAGAGTGGATGGACTTTGGATCTGTTCTAATGGGACATTTCTTATCCTTTTATGTTCTCATGCACAGAATACATGAGAGGAAGAAAGCTTCCAAAAATTAGGTTTTGCCATAGTAATGTGCAAATAATAAGTAAGTAAGTAAGTAAGTAAGTAAGTAAGTAAGTAAGTAAGTAAGTAAGTAAGTAAGTAAGTAAGTAAGTAAGTAAATAAGTAAATAAGTAAATAAGTAAATAAGTAAATAAGTAAATAAATAAATAAATAAATAAATAAATAAATAAATAAATAAATAAATGCCAGTAGTGATCACACTGTGCTGTCCCCTTCAGATCTCATCCTGTTCCCTTAATACTCCCACACTGCACTCATCTTCTCAAAGTCCAGGCAACATCTTAACAAATAATTGTATCAGTATTGTTATTAGTTACTTAGGTCATTATGAAGGGTCTGCACAGAATCATTTTCACATTTTGTTTTGAACTCAGGAGGAAATACAAGAACTTAAAACTTGAAGCATATCAAGTGTTTCAGTAATGAAGAACAGAAAGAATGGCCTCCTTTGGAAAGCACTGATTGAAAAACAGCTGAAGGATAGAAGGCTTCATTTATACAATTCCATTGTTTTTTAAATCTGTGTGCAGATGTTAATTTCCTCATGGTGGCTCGGAGAAGACCATTTAGATGATTGTCCTCCAAATCAGTTCTGAGGCTGCTAGAGTCAGCATGGTAAAACTGAATTTCAGCCTTTCGTACCAGTTGACTATGCAAGACAGGTTGTGTCCCCCCATTTAACTTGACCCACAGTGCCTTAACAGCTGCTGCAGTCTGAAACAACAGACAAGAGGCCTTTTCACACACGGGCTTTTGGAACGCGTGGAAGACAGCCCGGAACGCGGCATTTGCATTGCTGCGGCCGGGTTTGCATCCCAGCCCGTTCTGGGCTGTCTCCTGCACGTTCCAGATGCAGAGCACTTTAAAGTGCTCTGCATCTGTCCGTGCGCGTTTGAAGCATCCCAGGCTGTTCGGGGAGGGAGGCGTTCGCACACGCTTCCCTCCCTCACAGCCGTGGGCACGTTCCCCCCCTCACCAGCACTGGCCGAAAATTGGCCTCACAGCTGGCAAGAGCCGTGCTGATCACCAGCCTTGCCGGGCTGGTGATCACGCAAGCGCGCTGACGCTGGTAGATGGGACAGGGAATCCACCAATTTGTGAGTCCCCTGTCCTGTCTACCAGGGTCACTGTTGCTGGTAGATGGCAGACCAGACCCACGATTCGGTGGGTCCCATCAGCCATCTATCAGGGCCGGCACACCCGCGCGATTGCTGGCCGGGCAAGGTTGCCGACGGCCTCACTCACGGGGACTTGGCTTTTTCCTGGCCCCGGCAGCTCCATTGCAGCTGCCAGAGTCGGGGAGCCACAAGGATCGGCTTCCTCTCACCCCTTTCCGGGGTGGGAGGAGGCCAATCTCGGGCTGGCTGGGGGCGAGGGGCTGAGGGTTCCATCTAAGAAGGCTTCCCCCCGACCGCGATCGCAATCATCTGCAGGGTGTAGGCACCTGGATCATACTTCACCTCCACCCACCTACCCACCGTGGGGTGTAGGTGCCTGGATTTGGATCACGTGAACTGCTCGTCCAATAGGGGGCCATGGGCTCAGTACGAGCTCGGACACTGATCAGATAGGAGCTCTGCCGCACGTGTCACATCCCTGGGCCCTGGGGGAGGGAGGGGGAGAATCATCTGCAGGGTGTAGGCACCTAGATCCAGGTGCCTACTCCACGCAGATGGGCTCAATCGGGGTCAAGGTGAAGCCTTCGGAGACCGGAGCCAGGGGCTCCGATCTCCGAAGGGGTCCTGCCCCATAGGGACCTTGCCCTGGGCCCCACGATGGGTGCCTGGGTGCCCAGGTAGCTTTGTGCCAGAATGATTAAGGGACTGGAACATCTTTATAAAATCAGGCTGTCACATCTAGGTCTCTTCAACCTTGAAGAAAGCTGATGGGCTTCATAGGACTGACAAGGAAAGAACATAAGAACATAAGAGAAGCCATGCAGATCAGCCCATCTAGTTCAGCATCCTGTTGCACACAATGGCCCACCAATGGCCCTTGGGCATCTCAAGCAGAGACAAGAACAAACCTTCTCCTGCTCTCAAACCCTTTAGAAGTATTCTTCTTGTCCCTCCAACCTGAAAGATGTACTTAGGCATCCATTCTAATAGCCATTAATACAACCTCCATCCATGAATTTGCCTAACCCTTCCTTAAAGCCATCTAGGCAGGTAGCTGTTACCACCTCTTCTGGCAGCAGATTCCATAGACTGATGACCCTCTGAATAAAGAAATACTTCCCCTTCCTACTCTCTTACCCAACAGCTTCATAGAGTGCCCCTTGGTTCTAGTGTTGTGCGATAGAGAAAAGAATTTTTCTCTATCCACCTTTTCTAAAGTATTTTTTCACCCAGAGGGCCATCGGTCTACAGTATTTACTACCAGAAGAGGTGGCAATGGCTACCAGCCTGAATAGTTTGTTTTACAAAAGTATTAGACAAATTCATGGATGGTGGGTGTATCAATGGCTACTAGAATGGATGTCTAGCTGCTTCTTCCAGGCTAGAGAGAAAGGCAGGATGCCTCTGAAGGCCATTTTCAGGGAACCAAGAGCAGGTGGAGGTTTTGCTTTTTACTTGAGTGAAGGACATTTAATTGGGTACACATTTTCAGTATTTTAGTGCCTTGAACATAAAAGCAGAACACACAAACACCAATATGCCATGGAAGCAATAATCTTTACCTGGGAAAATGCCTTCTATTAGCCTGACAAGCTCTACTATTCTTCATTCTAGGATGTTCTGGGGGTGGGGGTGGGGGCAGTTGGTTTCCTTTACAATTCAGTACTTTAGTTTGGAAATCTGGACTTTAAATATAAGGTGAAATGTTCTATTTTCCTTTGGTTATCTGAATCCTCAAGTAAATCTTTTGGAACTTAATAATCTTATTACATTTTTATTAAACCTCAGGTAGGAAGAAAGGAGTGTTAAGTGAGCTTTAGATGGTTATGAGCACATCTGTAGAAGGTGTTAGAGATATAAGTACTTACGTCTTCCCTGATCCAAAGTGAGTCAGCACCCATGGCCATGTGCAGGGGTTTGGTGATTCACATGTTAACCCTTGTGAAGCTGTTCAACTAAGCATGATTCATAAGTGTCTGCAGGAAGGCTGGTGAGTGATCCCCCAAAAGTGTCATCCTTATTAAAATATATTAATAAACTCCTGAAGCTTCTCTCTGAAGTAGATATTCTCTCCCCGCACACACAGTGACACAGACATCTGTGTAAAATCACATAACCGACCACAGCAGCTTTCAGCCCAGCGTGTTCACTTCTCAGCAGGAACTCTCTCTTCCCAGAGCAGATTCTGTAATGAGAAAGTAATAGGTTGATTTTTAAACAATATTGATCTTCTAAATCTCATAATTGCTAAGCATTTAGCGGTGTCTGAGCAACGAGATAGCTCAATCAGGCTGGGTATGTGAAAAGAATATAATTTCATAGGCGTCTGGGAGAAAATTCCGTTCCACCCAGTATTATTAATGATAAATCGGTTTGTGGAGGTCAAGAGCACCACCTGCCATGTAAGACAATGATCATTGGCAGTACTGATCAAACAAGACATTGCTTGTTTATAGAATAAGATAAAGGACATTGATTCAAAAGTGAGGTAAGCCTGACAGATATTTGCACCAACCATTAGAAACATGAGATTTCTCACCACGATCACCCACCATGTCCTTTGAAAGATGGTTCTATATGTCCTATGGTCCATAAAAACTTTTGCCAAAAGTGAAGGTAATGATGTGTGCATAATCCAAGCATTTTCAGAGCACTTAAAAATATTATAGAAATGAATGTTAACCAGGATGAGAACCAGATAGGAACAGACAGGCTGTAGACAACACATAGCAAAGTAAGTGCCTAATAAATAGTAACATGTGGACTTTGTGTTTTTATTCCACCTCTAATCCATCTTGGCTGTGTACAGACATGCTTATGCTGTGCAACGGAATGCACAGTCCCTATGAAGACATGACACACAATGATCAATGGATTGTCATGGTATCACATTACCTGATTGGGACTGTGCACTTACCTTAATACTGGGTAGAGGACATTTGCTGCACAGTATAAACAAAATCTGAAGTTTCCCTTAGTGAAGGCAGAATAGGAAGAAGATTAAGACAAGAGCAGGAAGGGCAGCTCAAATTTGATTGGCTGTCTCAACCCGTGTGATGGCATGTGCCTCCTTAATTATCACAGCTCCATTAGGGGAAGCTGGGGAGCTCCCTTTCATGTTAGGATAGCTGGCCATTGCTGCGCAGTAAGCATTTTGCACTTTTATGTCTAATTGCAGATTTATTCCGCTAGTCTGGAGGCAGCCCTTCTCAAACCAATAATTTTAATGGGTGGGATGCATTCTTGAACCCTCCTTATTTAGTTTCTTTCTCAATGACCTGGAGGCCTTACAGGATGGACCTGGATACAGGCTAGAACAGTGGAAGGAACAAACAGTGAATGACTAATAGTGCTGCCAAGGGAATCTGTTCTGATACGGTGGGTGGCAAGGAAATACAAAGGAGTGGAGTTTGATTTTCTCACTCCAATGAAGTCATGATTTGAAGGGTGGAACAGTGCTTAATCATTTGACTGCTTAGGGAAGGGTATTTAGTGAGGGAGGGGGAGAGAAAAAGATACAGTTTTTCCATGCAGAGCATGGGAAAAACAAAAAGTAAGAATGATCAAGTTCATTTTGAGTCAGTGTCATAATGCAGATGTGGGAATCACAGGAGCATGTATTCAATCTCTGTCCCCCCATAATATGGATTTTCCATGCCAGGTTGAACTTGGCCCTTAGCGAAATTTACATGCTGCTCAGCAATTAAGGTTTGGCTCAAGATTTATGTTTTCCAAAATGTAAAGGATCTTCTTTCAGAGTTGCAAATAAATACTTATGTGAATTTCTCCTTATACTATTTTCTCCTTGGATTACATCCTTCGCATAAGCCTCAACTCTGGGTTATCTGCAATAAATCAATAACTCGTTGATATCTTTACCCAGGACAGTATATCAAATGCAAACTCTTCATGTTTTATTGTGTATCCAGCTTATGTGATCCAATTCCAAGGGCTCTGGGAAGCAGGAGGGGAGCAGCCTGGAACCTGCTCCAGTGAGGGCAGTGGCTGAGTGACCCCTGCGATGAGGGCAGCTGCTTAGATCCTGCTGCAATGGGGGCAGTAGCTGAGTGGCCACTACAATGAGGGCAGCTGCTGGGTATTGGCTGCAATGGTGGAATAAAGACGCTGGAAGCTGGATCCAATGGCAAAGACCAGGAGTTTATCCTGGCAGGGCTTTTTATACAGGAATAGGAAGGGGCTTGGGGGAAAATTACATCAATGCAACATCAGGGGAGGTGATTGGAGGAAAGTTGCTGTCTTCTGGGGCAGAGGTCCTTCTGAAGTCACATCCTGTGGTAGAAGGCAGGGAAAATCCTCAAACAGGAAAAGAAGAGTTGCCCTTTTTAAAGCCATGTGCTTTGAAGACGCCATAATGCCCAAAGGCAACCGCATGGAGTGGAAAGAATTCAGCACCCTAGTGGTGCTGAGTGTGTACTGCAATCCTATGGAAACAAGAAACAGACATTTGTGTAAAATCACATAACCAACCACAGCAGCTTTCAGCTCAGCACGTTCACTTCTCAGCAGGAACTCTCTCTTTTAACTCTCAGGGCTTGAGAATTGTAGGGCTGAAGAAAAGTGGGAAAAGCTGTGCAGCTTTTGTGGTTACTACAATATTTTTCATTATAACTTGATTTATTATATCACAATTGTGAGCCAGTTTGGTCTTGTGGTTAGAATATCCACAAGATAAGAAGACTCGTATCTTGTAGTTGATTAGTTTGATTCAACACTTCTCCATGAAGTGGCCTTGGGCTACTCATAGCTGTCTTTCTGAGCTCTCATGGCCCTACCTACTTCACAGGGTGTCTGTTGTGGGGAAAGTTGTCAGCTGCTTTGAGTCTCCTTAAATGGGTAGAAAATGGAAGGGGGGGGTTATAAAAGCCAACTCTTCTTCCTCGTCTTCTTCTTCCTCATCTCCTCTGCCTCCTCCACCTTCTTCTTCAATTCACTTCAAATGGCATCTTATTTAAATATACTAGCAAACAGTAATCATTGGATTGCCTTTACCAAGGCCAGACTGAAGGTGCTACCCACAGAGATGCTATTTGGTAGATATGAAAACTTTCAATCTAACCAAAGAATTTGCCCATGCAATCAGGAACCTGAGTCGGTTGATCATATTCTTCCAAGAGACTCCTTTTACAAAGAACTGTGATGAATTAATTTATCCTCTTAATAAACATCTTCTGGGGAAATCTAGTGGTGACAAAATATTTTTGTTTTAGAAGACCTGAACTTTATTGTAACTTCAGCAACAGCCACATTTCTTTCAGCGGCCATAAAAAAAAAAAAAAAGATACTGACCTCAGTTCCCGTTTATTGTTCTGTTTTAACAGTTGTTTCAATTTTGTATTTTCTGTGGACCCGTGTTGACCACATATAAACTATCTAATTTGATGGATTTATCTTGTTTGTAACAATTCATGGAGTTCCTACTTTTGACTCCTGGACAGAAACCAGGATGAAGTTTATCTCAAGTTACTTCATGCTGCTAAGCAATTAAAACAATCCTCACTTTTGCTAACTGAATAAGGCAGCTGAAGTGAATTGCAAAAATAATTGAGTCTGTTCTTTGCTTGAACTTTGGAGCCCAATCTGGATTAACATTGTTAAGACTGTTGCTTCTCTCCTGCTTGTGTAGCACAGCAGTCAAGTCACAGTTTCTGACTCTTTAAGATTTTGAAACCTTTAATGATCTCATTTCTTCTTGCCAAGATTTGCAGTGTTGTTATGATGCCAGCCAGGCCATTCATGTGAGTAGTTCTGTTGGGAATGCTAGAAATAACTTTCCGTTTCCCAAGACAATACTGGGAGCAACAGTTATTTTATGTGATCATGGAGGATGCATAGCAAGATTCTGAGAAGGTTGGTTTCAAAAAAGAACTCATAGGCCAGTAGAAGGAAAAGGAAAAAGTCATATAATCCGCTTCTCTTCATCTCCTCAAGGCTGCACTTTGCCTAATGCACTTAGGAAAGATGGAAGCTGGTACAAGGAACAATGACAACATCCAAATGCATGATGGGACAATACAGTCTGCATGTAATGGACTGTCATGGAGTGCCATGGAGTGCTTCCAGAAGGCACCTAAATATTCCTCAGTTTAGCGATATTACAGAAGAAACCACTCCTGGAATAATTGCTAGTTGCCCAAATGGCTGGTCAACCATACAGTGTGTGGGATGAACAAAAGGACTTACCCAGTGTAGACAACTTTTGATTTTGTGACATGTATTAAATACCTGGAAGTGTGTGTTTGCCATTTTAGATCTGGTTTGATTCCTCATTGTGGCCATTTCCAAAATGGCAGGCCATGCAAGCAACCATTCAAACAAGAGGCATTTTCGCATTACACGCGTTCCATTTGGAACGCGTGTAGAACGGGAAACCTAAGACGCTTCAGGACGCTTTGACCATTCACACACAGGAGCGCAGGAACGCATGTAAACGTGTTCCGGCGCGCCTGTGTGCGAATGCTCAAAGCGTCGTGAGCTGTCTTAGCCAGCAAACGCCGGCAAGGGGCAGAGAGACAACTGAGGAGGCTCCCGCAGCCAGCGCTGGCTGAAAACAGCTGATTGTAAAAGCTGCGCCGGCGTGGGATGCGAGCCCGCGGCTGTTAGGGAGAGAGAAGCAGGCGCGAATGCTTCTCCTCCCGAATGCCTGCGGGCAGTTTGTCCGCGCCCGAACGCATGTAGAGCACTTTAAAGTGCTCTACATTTGGAACGTGTGCAAGACAGCTCCGGACACGTCAGAGCGCAAGCCCCGCTGAGCCAATGCGTATGCCATGTCCGGAGCTGTCTTGCACGCCTTCCAAAACGGCGTGTGCGAAAACACCTAAGGATAGTGCTTGTCAGTTTTTAGTAAAACCCAGTAAAACCCCTTCCAAAACGGCGTGTGCGAAAACACCTAAGGATAGTGCTTGTCAGTTTTTAGTAAAACCCAGTTTGGGAGTTGATTATTTTACCATAACATTATTGCAGGATATCAGCCCAATATCCCGGGTCTACATTGGGATTTCCTTGGCTATGTATGGAAAACACAACATGGCCCTGGATAGTTTTGGCTTTTACAACCTATCTGGAGGAAGCCATGTCTTTTGTCAAGTGCAGTTACTATAAATATCATCTGCTTCTACATATGAAATCCACACCCAGGAGTACTCTAGCAGGAGATGGCTTCATAGTTCCCCCATGGACTGGGCTGGGCTGGGCTGGGCTGGGGCCTGGTTCCTGCTGCTGTGAATTCCATAGTGTGGTGACCTAGAATTCACCACTGTTGAGCTCTGGGAAATATTCTGCTTCTAGGACCATTGCTGGGGCCACAGTAAAATATTTCTGACCTCCAACATTGAAGTGGGGAAAGTTTTGTTCAAGGCCTCACAGGTAGGCTTGGATGATACAGCTATCAAGAGGAGAGTTGCCAGCTTTCCTGGTGCCATCTACTATTTTCATAGCTCAGAAGACTTTTGTGGGACAACGTGTATTCTCCAAAACTCGTCCCTATGGCACAAATGTAACAGTGACGTATGTCCCCAGAGCTGCCCTTCATATGGGCAGAGAGCAAACTGGATTTGTAGGAATTGGGTTTTCCTTCTGCAGAGAGCTATGGGACTAAGGGTGTTTTTCCATTGTCACCAAAAGTACCCATTAAGTACCCATTAATGGATATGTAATGGCATTTTTGTACCCATTAATGGGTACTTAATGGGTACTTCTAGTGACAGTGGAAAAACACCCAAAGAGTGCATTCCCATGCAGCTTTTTTAGTTCTGGATTAGTCCTGCTTAGACTATTTTTGCAATTATTTTTAAACAAAAAACAGGACTTTTAAATCCCCACCCCCTGCAAACCCTGCCTGCAATAAAGGCAGCAAAACTCTCACTGAAGGCAGTTTTAAAAACATTTTCTACATGATTACTTTCTATTTCACACCTCTCCCTTTTGGCATTACTGGCAAATGTAAGCTCAAGCAGATCAGTGAAGGACCAAGCACAGTACAATAAAATTTATCTTCACAAAGTATTTCAAGTATTTAAAAGCATTGCAAAGCTTCTCAAATGTATCCTTTCTGGTAACAATACAAAAAGATACAAATGTTTCCAGCAAACCTGCTTTAAAAAGCAAGCAGTTCTCACTCCTTTTTGCCTTTTTCGAATGAAGCTCTAGCATTGTGAGCCTGGCAAGGGAGGAAGGGAGCTTTGCATCTGTAAAAACCATCTACATCTGGCTGCCATTGGCCATAAGGCTAGACCTCCACCCCAAATAGCCCGGTATCATCCCCATGTGGGGCAGAATAAGCTGACTTGCCAATGAAAAGGGAACTGAGTCCGGTTTTCATCAGGACTCTTTTTTCTTCGAATTTAGGCAGGATAGTCCTCATAAAATCCAGGAATAATGGGGACGCCTGGATGCCAAGTTTGGATTAGTTACTAAGTCATGGTGGTGATCCCACCTGAATTTGAATTGAATTAGGATTAAATTGCCCATGGGGGGTGCACTCAAAAGTGCTGCCACATAGAGGGAAGCAGACTCAAGGACATCTCCTCCACATTTACCACCTCCACACTGTGTCAGTCTGTCTCAGATAGACCAGGTAACCTGTCCCCCAAATCAGGCAGCATGGGTAAAAAGGGAAATGGCAACTGGTAATGTGTGAGAAGAATGTAGCTGGCTGTGCCTTTCCCATTCCTGTTAAAACAAACTGCAACTCTCCCAACGCCTGCATTTAGCATGGTAAACTGATATGATGGAAGCACATGGAAAAGTGTGCATAACAAAATGTGTCCTGTTCTGAGTGGCAATTTCACTTGATAAACATATCAATATACTGTAGAGTTGCTTTGTGCTATTAAGCAGCTTCATGCGGATCCCCAAAGAAGAGTGAAAATCAATTTGTACTGTATACCAATGAGAACTGTCTTCTCTGTTTCTTATAGTCATATGTTTTAGATTGTATTCTTTATGATGCTCTAGTGTGATGTGCTCCAGAGACCTTGATTAATTGAAAAAGGCATTTTTAGCACTTTGAAACTGTATATCAAAAATGCCTTGTCACCAAATACAGATGTTAATAATCCAGCTATTTTTTGCTCTTATTTTTTTTTTAAAAATTGACGACGAAGAAGAAGAGTTGGCTTTTCTACGTTGCTTTTCTCACCCAATTAAGGGGACTCAAAGCAGCTGACAAAGCTTTCTATTTTCCCCACAACAGAACAAACTGTGAGGTATGTGGGGCTGTGGGAGCTCAGAAGAGAGCTGTGACTAGCCCAAGGTCACCCAGCTGGCTTCATGGGGAAGGGTGGAATCAAACCCAGTATTCCCAGATGAGAGTCCGGCTCCCTAAGCATTTATTTTCCTCAAATAACTATTATCTAGAAAAATATAGTTTTTCCTTAATGTGATTTTTTTTGGGAGCGATCCTATTCACTACAGTTTGATTCCAGTAGCTTTTTTCTTTTTCCTTCCTTCCTTCCTTCCTTCCTTCTTTAATATTTCTATCCGAATATACAGGGTGAGTCACAATAAAATCAGCATTAAAAAATAGATAAAATGGGCTTCTAAAGAAGAAGAAGAGCTGGCTTTTATACTCAACTTTTCTTGCCCTTATTAAGGGGGACCAAAGCCGCTGATAAAGCTTCCTGTTCTCCCCACAACAGAACACCCTGCGAGGTAGGTGGGGCTGTGAGAGCTCAGAAGAGAGCTGTGACTAGCCCAAGGCCACCCAGCTGACTTTGTAGAGGAATGCGGGATCAAACCCTGTGATTATGAAATGTAAGTCAAGATATGAGTTAAGACAGTGACGGTGTCTTCATGGGGAGGAGATGCTTCTCCCTCAGCCAAAGGGCCAGGGACAGGGGCATGTCTTCACTTGTCATCTTAATATATATAAAGAAGGTGCCTGATGTGCTCCATAGGGGCAAGACTGTTCCATAGTTTGGGGGTCTCCCATGCATCTCCATCTCCTTAAATGTTGAAGTGGGTGGTACCACCAAGAGGGCCTCACAGGCAGATATTAAGGCACTGGCAAATGTGTACGGAAGGAGGCATTCCTTAAGATATTTGGGGCACAAGTTGTTTAGGGATTTATGTTAATGTTAATAATGGAAACTGGGCTTTGTAGCAAATAAGTAGCTAGTGCAGTTCTTTTACGACCAGTGTGATGTGGGTCCTGGTAGCCAGG
The DNA here is from genome assembly GCA_023333525.1 of Aspidoscelis tigris stejnegeri. NCBI lineage: Eukaryota > Metazoa > Chordata > Lepidosauria > Squamata > Teiidae > Aspidoscelis > Aspidoscelis tigris. Next base: position 91,706,035 of record JALMGA010000004.1, read on the forward strand.
CCAGTGAGCAGTCTAGGTGATGCATTCTGCAGCAGCTGCAGCTTCTGAACAATCTTCAAGCACACTCCACATAGAGTGCATTACAATCCTCCAATCTAGAATTTACTAGAATATGGATAATTGGGGCAGGTGTGGGTCACTGGCCAATCAGAGCTGGCAGCACACGCAGATGCAGAGCGCCGCTGACCAGACCTCCCCACCCCACCCCAGTTGGGACTCTCGCATCCCAGGGTAGGCCCCAGTCCTGGTTGGGGGGTGGTCCTGGAGGCCATCTGTGGGGCTCAGCCACCTAGTTCTAAGTGGCTGAGCCCTTCTGAGGTTGAAGATCTACCCCCGTGTGCTGGCAGATGTGCTGCTTCATGTGGTAGATGGGGGCCTACACTGTCAGCACATCGGAATGGGGGCACGCATGGTTCAATGTGCTGACATGGGTTTGGTCTACCACATGGAGCAGCACATCACCACCTGCCCAGTCTTACCCTGCCTTTGAAATGAGTGGGGAGAGACTGAACCTGGGGTGTCTCACTGACTACTGCAGTCCCGATTGGACTGTAGCAGCCAGCAGTGAACCCCTGGGTGCCCAGTGGCACCCAGGGGTTCATGCCACCCCCAATGCATGTGATGCCTCCTTACTTTGTCAGGCCCAGAGTCTAGAGTTTGCACCGCCTTGAGATCGATCTGCCATGAACTGTGCAGGCACACACACTCCAGTAGCTTGGCCCCACAATCACCTGAGTGCATGCGCCTGCACAGATTGAGACAGATTGCTCTCGAAGCCATGCGAGGACACTTTGGGCCCAATAAGGTAAGATAATTTTGGCCCAATAGTGGCAGTGGGGGGCGGGGCCCTCAGCTGTCAGAGAAGGAGAATGTAAATGCTCTCCCTCCTGTACAGCTGTGGGATGGCCGGGAACGGGTGTAGAGCATGATTTCATGCTCTACACCCGGAATGCGAGTAGGTCCTATGGCAATATTAGAGATGTGTCAAAATGTTAGAGGCCCAGAATGTTCAAGGATCACGCCTGTCAATTTATATTTAGTTAATCTTACAGTGTTGGTACCCAGCTTGCCACCCAAACTTAAAAACCTCCATATTTTACATTCCTAGAATACAGTATACAATATTTGATCCTGATGGCAGAAGGGGTGGTATTGGATCTTGGATGCTCTGGGTTGCTGTCCACTGTTTGGATGCCTATCAAGAGGTGACAAAAAGTTGAAGAACAGTATCTTATTGGCAAGCCAGTTTAGACTGTCAAAGACTGGGAATAGTGGAGGTATACCCTCCAGATTTCCCTGAGTTTTCTGGCAGGAAATGATAGGCTGTTCCTCCCCTTTTTACATTCTTCTTAGGTAGCAATGGGATGGATAGGATACAGATAGTCTTCTATTAACTGTTTGTCCCCTAATAAACAGCGGTGGCTGCTGTGTGTTTTCTGTCTGTTATGCCACATTACCAGTTCTGTCAAATGATATATTTCATGCAGAGTCACAGCTTTGAATTCTGTCTTTCTATTCTTCTGTTCTTGTATCCTACTTGCTAAAAAAGAATTCATATCTTTATTTCTTCATTCATCTCTGCCTTAAATTTTGAAATTATAAACAAAGAAGTGCCACAGAATACCATATAAGTTTTGTATTCGTGATATTGTTTTTGCTGCATTCTCAGCAACATGTTGGACATGTGAATAAATATATCCTTGACAGCATAAGACCTTCAGATGTTTTTATTTGTGCATTGCAGCTACAATAAGGTTATATACGCTTAAGCCAACTGATTTGAATAGCTTAAAAATTCTAAACTTTGTGGAGAATCTGGAAAGCTACAGACCAGTCATTCTAGCATTGATACTTAGAAATAATATAGAACAGAGGCCTTTTCGCTGTAGTGCATCAAGGCTAGGACACACATCCCTTACTTGCCTAGGTGCGAATGGGGAATCCGTCCCCACGTGTCCTAGCCCCAAAAGGCTGACACATGGGTCAGAGTCCCTGCCCCCCACTGCTGCCATTGGGTCACTGCTGCCAGTGGCAGGCAGCTCAGGTCCAGCTGGCATTCACACTCCATGGAGAGCAGTTGCCTCAGTTGCAGTCACTACACTCTGTGGAGGCATCCCCTGGGCACTCCCCACCCAGGGCCACATGCCTCCCCACGGATGTGCAAGTGTGACTTACCTTGTTGCTGCTCGAGGACTGGCAAGCCCATGGGCGGGGCTTGCTAGTCCAATCAGCGGCATTCTGTGCCTGTGCATGACTTGGCCTAGGATCAGTCAGTGCCGCACACCTGTGCAGAATACCAGGTTTGATCCCAGGAATTCTGCAAAGGTATGTGCCACTGACCAAACACAGGCGGTGGTGGATGCAGGCGCAGAATGCCACAGATTGGGCTTGTTAGTCCTGTCTCTGGCAGTAACAAAGTAAGTCATGCATGCTTGTCTGGGGGGAGGTGTGCAGCCCTGGGGGGCGGCGGCAGGGGGGCTTCCATGGGACAAAGCCACCTCAACTGAGTTGACTACACCCTGTAGAGGCCAGTGACCGGTTGGTTCGGTCTTGTCCCGGTGCACTGGCAGCTGTTGGGGCCTAGATCGGGCTGTGCCAGCTGTCAGGGACCCCACGGGGGTCGTGCACTCCCCCCAGCCACATGATCACTTACCTTTTCAGACTTTCTGGTCCAATTTGGTGGTCACATGGCTGGCCAGGGCAGTGTGCCTCTCAGCCCCATGCTGGCCTGATGCTATGACATTTGGTCTGTGCGGGGCAGTCCACTGTCATGTGCTTGCACACAAAGCAGCAGATTGCCCTGGCCAGCCTCACAAGCACCATATTGAACCAGAGGGTCCAAAAAGGCAAGTGATTGTGTGCGGACCTAGTGGCTAGTGCAGGCCCCTGGGTGTGGGGGGTGCCTAGGGGGTCCTGACCAGCTTGCAGGACCCGAGGTCAGGCTGACCCAATCTTGCCCCTCCCCTAAAAGGGGCTGTTGGCCAGAGGGCCCGAAAGGGCCCAATGACTGTGGGGCAGGGCACACAGCTTCTGGCAGGGAGTGTGAATGCTCTGTCTCATGGCTTGCCTAATTGCATTCCATGGCTCTAGTGCAAATAGGCCTCTGGTCCATTCCACATTGTGACTTGTTCTGGCATCCTGGAATGAGGGCAAAGTGGGTTTGACCTGCAGATGGAAGGCTGGAAACTAGGAAGGTAGGAACATTTGTTATTGGCCTTAAGAGCTGTGGAACTGCTTCTGAGCACTCTTCAGTGGTAGTGTCTGGATCTGAAGCAGAACAAACCTTACAAATGCAGTTGGCCCTCTTCTGCTCCAGCAGCAGGTTGTTTCTCTGGGACAGGACATCTGGTCCTATCCAAGAACAGAAAACATAAGTGCAGAATGGTCCTATGTGGAATGTTACCAATGCACACCTGCCATTGCAGGAATCAATATCAATTTGTTACCAGTAAATCCTACTGAACCAATTATATGTGTGTGTGTGGTGGCATGCATTGGGGCATTTTGGTTATATACCTACCTTTGCCTTTAGCAAGGCATTTTGGTAAAGTACCTCACAATTAAAATATGGGTTGAATGGTGAATCTGCTAGGCAGATCCGCAGCTGGCTGGAAGATTGGACTCAAGAGTACTCTTATCAGCAACTTTTCTTCCAAGGGAATACAGCTGGTGAGATCTCCTCTTGAGCTGACAGGTTGTTCTCTTGGCTCACCTTTTCTCCAGCCCTTCTTTCCAGCTGCTTCCTTATGCTTACCCACACATTGTTTGCTCACCCAGCTGCCTGTGTGCAAACTTGCAAACAAGCAAACTTGTGAGCAGACAGCTGGACAAGCAAACAGGGATGGGGAAGAGAAAGCAGCTGGCAGAAAAGAACCTGCTAAAGGACAGACAAAAAGACAAGAGAGATACTCAGCAGGGCATTGCTGGATTTGCCCTTGGTCTTTATCTTTTACAGCATAGTTATTAATGACTTGAACAAAGGCGTCAGTGAGAATTCTTTTCCAGTTTGCAGATGGAACAGTATTGAGATCAAAATTTAAAATGATTTGGATAAATAACAATATAAAGAAATCCGGTACAGTAAGATTTCAAATATGACGTATAAAACAGATGAGATATAGGTGTTTTGTCAATAGTACCTGCAAAAAGATCTTGGAATATTAGCTTGCCACATGTTCAGGTTGTGGGTAGGAGGCTGGGACTAGAAAGCAGGAGGATCAGGTGAAGAAAAGGCTGGGAGAAAGGCCTTGAAGCAAGACACTGCTGGAAAAGTGAACTGTACAAAAAGTAAAGCCTTTTCTGCACTGGACCTTATTCCAGATTATATCCAGGAATAGCCATTTCCAATCCCCATGCTAATGCAGACTACAGCAGAACCCATGCGAAATAAGGCCCAGTGTGGAAAGGATAAAAATCAGTGTAGAAGAATGCTGGACTTGGTTGCCCAATATGTAATCCTATGATTTTAACTGTAATCCTATGATTCCAACGAGCATCGTAAGCCAGAAACACATCTACAGTTATGTGTGGATCTCAGAAATACTTTCTGGAGCATGATACAGATTCAATCCTCCACTGCAGCCAATAATCACATCTTGCAACTGCTTATCTAAACAAGAGCAGGGATATCTATTGTTAAGAGGAAACCCTTCAGAGCATTCGAGCAATCAAATGAAAAATGTTTTTGAGAACGTACATTTTTTCTGCCTCTCCTGTGCCATGAGTTTTAATTGTTGTCCTGCAAAGTTCTGTATCTCTCTGCTATTTCTGATTAACCCCTATGTTGTCTCTTTTACTTTCTGCATGTAGAACTCATTCAAGTGGTCAATGATTATGCATGTGCCCAACATATGCTTCTTTTGATCACAGACAAGGGACCAGAGGAGGTTAAGCAAAGCAAAATGGTCCTTTAGTTTGAATGACCATAAGCAAGTCACAACTTTTCATCCTGAACTCTGCTGTAGCTGATTCCAAGCCTGGAAGAGAAAGGTGAAGAGTCTCCAGTATCAGGTTGATGTAGCAAGCTGGCTGAAGAGTACAGATATATCTTGGGCACTGGAACTCATTCCAACATGGGCAAAATAAGACACCTAGCAGGAGCTCAGGGAGCATGGCACCCACAAGTGAAGTGAGGGAAAGCTCCTCTTATGTTCTTTCGTTCACTACACAAGCCTGTTGCCCCTTTTCCAATCATGAAGATTCTAGGCTGGAAAAAAGGTGGATTAGAGATGGAATGAGAACACAAGGATCATGTACTACGGTCTCTGTGGTAGTGATGTGCCAAACTCACATTCATTGAATGGGAAGAGGGGCTAAAGGCTAAGAACTGTTGGGTGCTTCCCCCAACAGCCCTGGCTTTTTTTTATGTTTCCTGTTTTACTCAGAAGAAGAAGAAGAAGAAGAAGAAGAAGAAGAAGAAGAAGAAGAAGAAGAAGAAGAAAAGTTGGCTTTTCTACTCTACTTTTCTCACCCATTTAAGGGAACTCAAAGGGGCTGACAAAGCTTTATATTCTTCTTCCCACAATCACAAAGATGGAAACCTACCCACTTTCTCCACTCCTCATCACCACCATTAGAGGCCCTTTCATGGGCAGAGCCTGGAGAGTATGACAGTGCAGGTATGTGATGTCATCATATATATATGAATGCATGTTGAACCCCTCTGCATGCAAATGGCCTACATGAGTTTGGCACATCCTTACTCCGAAGTGCTTTTGAGCAACTTTTTGTTGTAGTTATGTGCAAACATATCCTTATTAAATGTACTCAGGTTTAGGACACGACATGAACTCAGCCTTTGAACTGTTTGCTTTATTGTTCCATTTTTGTACAAAAAAAGGTGAAAGGGATGAAAAAAAGCATAATGAAAGAAATAGTTAATTCTATACTGTTCGGATATGTTCCCAAATGTAATCACATTAATTTGCAAAATCAGGTGGCCATGACAATGTCATCTTTTTTAATCTTTTCCTCTCTCGTTCTTCTTCCTATCCCAACTTATTCTTCAGGATTCTTCACAGTGAAGCCTGAGCAACACATAGTATAACTTGCTTTTGATGGTCCTGTAACCTTCTGTATACTGAAGAATTATTGTTGATGTTGTTCCTTGTTTTTAAGCACATGAGTGGTTGATAACCTAGCATGCTTTTTTGGGGAAAGGGTGTGAAGCTGTTAATATTGAGTAGGGTGGTTATCAGAACAGAAGAAATGTATCACTAAAAAAGAGGACATAAGATTAAACAGATTCACTACAAGGTTGTTATGCAATTTTATCAGTCTAGAGGCACACATACAGTTTAATACTCTAAGTTCAAGTTCCCACTCGACAATTTAATATGGTTTTAAACTGGGTGTTTTTTTAAAAAAATCAGTAGTGAGGTCTGATTCTTTTGCATTCCCACTGTACCTATGAGCCCGTTTGGTCTAGTGGTTAGGGAGCTGGACTCTTATCTGGGAATATCGGGTTTGATTCTGCACTCCCCATGAAGCCAGCTGGGTGACCTTGGGCTAGTCACACCTCTCTCCTGAGCTCTCACAGCCCCCCCCCCCGGGTGTTCTGTTGTGGGGAGAAGAATAGAAAGCTTTGTCAGCTGCTTTGAGTACCATTAAATGGGTGAGAAAAGTGGGGTAAAAAAGCCAACTCTTCTTCTTCTTACCTGATAAGGTGGACTCACTCTCCATTTTTCATTGCCCAGCAGGGGAGAAACCCCTCCCCTCTCCCCTCCCCTCATCAAAACCATCTCACTATGGAGTCAGCTATTGGACACTCTCAAACCCAGACTTCATTAGGGTGGACAATTAAAACCCCACCCTCTATCAGATTGCGGAGTCCTTTGGCACCAGTTTTTTGTTTACCACTTCTTCCCCCCCTCCATCTTGTATCCACTGTAGCACTTTTTTCTCATGTTAACAAGGCAGTAGAACATTAAAGATCACTTTCCCTTTTTATTTATGTATTTATTTATTTATTTATTTATTTATTTATTTATTTATTTATTTATTTATTTATTTATTTACATTTCTATCCCGCCCCATACCCGAAGGTGTCTGGGCAGGTAACAAGAGATTAAAACAAATTAAAACAGGATGCAAATTAAAACAGATACAGATTAAAATGAAATACAGATTAAAACAAGATGCATATTTAAAAACACCTTAAAAATTCAACAAATTTAAAACCGGACACTCCCTAGAGCATTAATAGGAGTGTCATTATAACCGGGGAGGCAGAATAGAGCCTCAGCTAAAGGCCAAGGCAAAGAGGCAAGTCTTTACAGCCCTCCTAAATAAATGCAAGGAAGGGGCATGGCACACCTCAAGGGGGAGGCCATTCCACACTTTCGGGGCCACCGCCGAAAAAGCTCTCTCCCGGGTGCCCACCAACCTCACTACTGAAGGTGGTGGGACAACCAGGAGGGCCTCGTCTTCGGATCTCAAGGTACGGGCTGGTCGGTATGAGAGAAGGCGTTCCTTTAGATATTTGGGGCCCAAGTCATTTAGGGCCTTATAAGTCAGAGTGAACACCTTGAATTGGGCCCGGTAGTGAATTGGGAGCCAGTGCATTTCTTTTAAAACCAGCATAATGTGTATCTGGTTAGCTGTACCAGTCAGCACTTTGCTGCATTTTGCACTAGCTGCAACTTCCAGACCGTCTTCAAAGGCAGCCCCATGTAGAGTGCATTACAATAGTCCAATCTAGAGGTTACCAGAGCATAGATAACAGTGCCCAGGTCATCTCTATCCAAAAAAGGTTTCAGCTGGCACATCAGCCATAGACGGGAGTAGGTGCTTCTGGAGTGCCCCCAAATTGTGCACCTGTCCCTTCCAGGGCATAGCAACCCTGTCAAGGACAGGGTATCTCCCAACTACACATACCGGAGAATCTGTGACGCACAGCACCTCTGTCTTGTCTGGATTCAGCTTCAATTTATTGGCCCTCATCCAGCCCGCTACTGCCTCCAGACACCTGTCAAGCACTTCTACCGCCTCTCCTGATACAGATGGTACAGAGAGATAGGGCTGGGTATCATCTGCATACTGATGACACCTCACTCCAAATCTCCTGATGACCTCTCTCAGCAGCTTCATGTAGGTGTTAAAAAACATGGGAGATAAGATCGACTCCTGAGGACCCCCACAAGTGAGTTCCCAGGGTGTCAAATCCACATCTCCCACAGACACTATCTGGGATCAGCTTTGGAGATAAGAGTAGAACCAATGCCAAGCATTGCCTCCAACTCCTAAACTCCGTAGCCTTTCCAGGAGGATACCATGGTCAATGGTATCAAAAGCTGCTGAGAGGTCCAGGAGAACCAACAGGATAGCATTCCCTTTGTCTCTCTTCCAGATTAGGTCATCAACCAGGGCGACCAAGACAGTTTCTGTGCCATGACCAGGCCTGAAGCCAGATTGAAATGGGTCTAGATAATCAGCTTCTTCTAAACATGCCTGCAGTTGAACAGCGACAGCCCTCTCTAGAAACTTGCCTAGAAAAGGTATGTTAGCCCCTGGGTGATAGTTGTTCAAATCTTCTGGATCCAGGGAGGCCCTCTTCAGGAGGGGGTGCACCACAACCTGTTTCAAAGCTGGTGGAACCACCCTATCCCTCAGAGAAGCATTCATTCTCCCTGGATCCACCCAATCATACCTTGCCGGCTAGTTTTTATCAGCCAGGAGGGGCAAGGATCCAGAGAGCACGTCGTCAGCCGCACCCCCACAAGTAGTTTGTCCACATCCTCAGGCCACAATAATTGAAACTGATCCAAGCAAACTGGACCTCACAGTTCTCTGGATACCTCATTTGGACTCTACTTAATTGTGACATCTAATCCCCTATGAATCTGAGCAACTTTGTCCTCAAAGTGCTTTGCAAATCTGTCATAGCAAATATTACTTGGCCCTGGCTCATGCTTCTTCAAGCTTGGTGTCATAAGGCCATTTACTACTCTAAAGAGCTCTGCTGGACAGCTACTCAAGGACACAAAGGTGGCAGAGAAAAATCTCTTTTTCGCCACTGTCACCACCACGTGGTAGGCATGACAGTGTGCTCTGACCCATGTTTGGTGAGACTCACTGCCGGATTTACACCACCTGCACCTTCCGGTTTCATAGTCCTCAGCTCCATGGAATACCAAGGTGTTTTGTGCTAGATTGGTATAGGAGAGCAGCATGAAATGGCAGGGAGTGAGGCAAAAGGGGTTGGTGGCAGAGGCAACCATGGAAGGAAGGAAGGAAGGAAGGAAGGAAGGAAGGAAGGAAGGAAGGAAGGAAGGAAGGAAGGAAGGAAGGAAGGAGCAGGCAGGCTTTTACACAAAACCAACAAACCTTGCAACCCCACAACAGAAGCTGCTAAAATCTGATCACTGCCAGTGAGTCCCTCTTATTGAAATCAGACACTTTCACTCACTCCTTCCCAAAAAAACCCACTTGCATTTCCATTTTGCTATATAAAACAAAATATTCTGAAATCCAGCAACGAGACCTCCTTCAATCCAAATACAGATCATTCACATTTCAGGACCTTTAATCCTCAGAAACTGTGGATTCTTTAAAAGCTTTGGGAATGGTGAACACTCAAAATGGTCTCAAAGTTCATTATATCATGTTTGGGAATGCACTCTAATTGAACTAAAAGTGCCGTACAGAAAGTAGGAAGGGGAGTTGTTTTTGCCCAAACTGCAACCCACACAGAAACTGCGTGGGACAGGGTCATGGATCCTGTTTTGTTCTGCTAAAACCACACATAACATCTTGTGGATAGGATAACAAAACATTATTATTAGCCTCACTAATTACACCGTAGACTTCCAACATTTTATCTGGTTCTCTTTCTTTCAATACAGTATATGCATATATAATTACCATAACTGTGAACAGACACGACAACAACAGCAACAGCAACAACAACAACAAACAAAAAAATCTGAGAAGGCTTTGAGGTGGGATTGTTCACACCCAAGTCTGCCCCCTTCCCCTCTCATAAATATTCTATGGTAGAAAAGATAGATTAGAGAAGATTTGGGAATACACTATCTCTCTGAAGAACTCGTTTAGCTATGTCTGATCACAACCTCTCCATTGTCTTGCAATTGCTCACAGACATATCTTCTCTGTGGTGGCATCTACCCTCGGAATGCTTTCTGTTCTGCTATTCATCTGGCACTATATAAAATGCACTCCCACATGTCAGGTTCGAATGCTATTGCCTTTTAATTGTGTTTGTCTCTCCTGGAGGAGGTGGGTGGAGGTGTGCCAGACTTCACACACAGAAGAATGAAGCAGTTACTGGAGAAAGGCCTTTTGCTTCTGCAAATGCAGAAAAGCCTGGAGAATGCTGGAAATTTTTGCTATAGTCATGATCTATTGAAGATATTCTTTTTCACCCAGACCTTTATGTTCAGATGTACTATTTAATTATGTACTAGGCTTGGAGATTGTTATGCATCTAGTCAAATAAGCTAGTGTGGCTTTAAAAGCTGTCTTCTCTCCCCTTTTCCTCTATTTGGCACATGAAACAGCTAAAACAGCAGCCTGCAACTGGAATGGGTCACTTTAGTGATCCCTAAATACTTGACCCTAGGTCAAGGTCAAGCTCTTCCCTTGTGTTTTGGCATTATATGTGAGCTTCTGGCCAATTGGGAACTTTCCCTTGTAATCTGACTGTTGATTCAGCAGCTCTTCAACTCCACATGCAGAGCTGCGTTTCTCAAGAAGGCTGTACTCTGCATTCTTAATATGTGGTGTTAGCTCTCTGGCTCCGCTGCTCTGACAGGAATATTTAAATATATCCATCACTGCCAGAACTCACATCAAATCAGATGTTTATCAGACACACCGGCTTTCTCTCCTTTCTTTTAATTTAAAAGAACTGTAACAATAGTAACAAGCCCAGCAGCCATGGGGAGGGACCGCGGGGGTGGGGGTGGGGAGTGAGCGATCAGTCCTGCTGAAAGACAGGTCTGGTGGAATTCACTCAAGATTTGCATTGATTCATTTTTCTCTTTCTCCTTTTCTAATATTTTAAATGCTGCTGATGACAGGGTTCTGGACTTCAATAAAAGAAGCTACAGCTAGGTGTTGACTGAAAGGACATCTTATTTAGATATTCAGTGGAGTTATGAAAAGTTTCTTTTAATAGCTGAGGTATTTCAAAACCTGAATGGTACAACTGGTACAGTATGTTCTTTGGGTTCAGGAATCTCATTTTCTGAAACTGAAGCCCTCACTCAGTCACAATGATTGATTGATAGATGCCCTTTGTATATTATTATCCATTGAGTTTTGGTCGCTTCTGTTTTCTGTTTTGATGGCATCTCTTTGTGAAGTATCATGATCCTGTTTCATTGATCATAATACTTAGTGACTATAATGCTAATTGACCTAATCAAAAGTAATAAAGATTACAACCAGCCTTCTCTGTGGAATTACCTATCATTTGGAACACTCTCCCCTCTGATAGCCATGAGGTACCTGTCTTACAAACTTTTTGGTGTCATTTGGAGACATTGCTCTTCCTTCTTTCAGCCTATTCCCAAATATAGTTTTCATTCTTATTGCCTTTTGCTTAGTTTTGAATCATTTTAAACACTAGTGTTATGGAGTTGATCTGTTGCGTTTCTTCTTTTATTCCTGTAAATCACTTTGGATCTTCAGATAAAAAACAGACCAGTAAAATAAAATAAATATCAAGTGTCAGTGAAACCATTTCTGCACTGCTTCTTATTTTGGAACAAATTCTGAAGTAAGGAGTAGCAAGTTCTGGACTAGGCCAAGCCCTGTCCCCCATCATGCTTTGTTCAAGTTGGACAATGCAAGGGCATAGAAAATGGCTCCCTCACCCAATAGTGCTGTAGACCTCAATGTTGAGGTCTACAACTTGTCCAGAGATAGTATACCAGATCACAGAAGCATGGGAACCCTTTTTGGTAATGTTTCAGGAAGTGCCACTGGAAATAGCTCCACTACAAAATTAGCCAGGTAGGAATCTCTGGAGGCAACTTCAAGGACTGAAGTGAAGCAGGGTGTCCAAATGGGGACACCACTGTTCTGCTCCCCTGGCTTAGAATGGGTTGCTTGTTCTGGTATGGATGGCTACCCTGTATTAAAATACCACATGCATGTGCAGAAAGGACCTAACAGTCTAAGACCTTTGGGACTTACTCTTAGGTAAGTCTGGCAACAAAATGGAAGCCTTTTCAAAGTCAATCAAGGAACTAATAGATTAACAAATAGGAATGTCAAAGTTAACACAAGACATCAATATCAGACAAAATTCATCTTGACAGGATCATTTTGTCCACTGTTCTGACAAGCAATTGGTTAAATATTGATTTACACATGACTTAAATGTCTTTTGGGATTCACAAAGGCATATTCAGAAAGAGCAAAACAATTTGAAAAGTGAAAAATGAATTATTTTTAAATACCCGTTAAAATAATACTAATACCAGTACCAGCACCAGTACCAATGGTAATAAATGATAAATAATAGAGTCTGGATTGAAGGGGGGGGGGAATATGAGCTGATACTAAGTAAAGAGTTCACGTGGACAGTGTCAAACATCTGGGACTTTAAAGTAGAAAAATATGAATAAAATATGGACATAAGTTAAATCTGAAATGTTTATGGAGCTGTGAATACACATTATTCAAAGTTTGACTAGCGGTGCATTGCTTACCTCTGTCTGGCATTTTTTTCTGGTATCGTTCCTCCTGCAAAAGTATCCAAGGGAATAATAATAATAATCCGGGACACAAATAATCATCAAGGGAAACGGATGGACATTTCCTATTTAAGTGGGGGGGTTTGCAAAAGGGCCAATCTCACAAAGAAATGTCAGACATAGCTAGAGCCTGATATTTTTCTGAAAGTGCATTACCTCTTCCTTGTAGCTTTCAGAACTATAACAACCATATTAAAAGATCAGATTGGAAGAGGGAAACACAACCTAGTGAGTAGCCATGGAACTGTAGGAGCCAGTGTGAAAGGAATTCTGGGTATGGTGAAGTACATACTCCTTTTCTTCTTCACTCATGTTGGCTTACATGTACATAGTTCATTAAGCCCATTGATGGCTGTTTTCATGTGAGCTTGAATAAAGACATAACTATAACAGTATCTCACCTACCATTAGCTCTGAGAACCATAGTTATGGGTGACTCTAAAATGTAGATAGTAAACAAATAATATCCCAGGAGACAACATATCAGCAAGGAAACTTTCAGTCACAAGCTTTTGATCTTTCTGTGCTTTCTTCTCCTCAGTTTGAGGCTGGGACAGCACTGTCTGCATGATGACACTTTATCTATCTATCTATCTATCTATCTATCTATCTATCTATCTATCTATCTATCTATCTATCTATCTATCTATCTATCTATCTATCTATCTATCTATCTATCTATCTATCTATCTATCTATCTATCTATCTATCTATCTATCTTTCTTTCTTTCTGTCTCACCCTATACCTGAAGGTCTCAGGGCAGGTAACAGCTTTTAAAATCCAGCATATCAAAAAACAAAAAGCAAAACAAAACCACCCATATTAAAATTTAAAACCAACACAGTATCAATTAAAACACTAGCATGTGCAGTGGGGGGGGGGGGGAGAGAGCAAACATAGCCAACATCTAGCCAAAGGACTCAGTGAAGAGGTGCGTTTTCACCGCCTTTCTGAACCTAATCAGAGAAGGACCCTGACGCACCTCAAGGGGGAGGCTGTTCCCTAGCCTAGGGGCTCTTTCCTGGGTGCCCACCAGCCTCAATTCTGAAGGGAGTGGAACAACCAGGAGGGCCCCACCTCCAGATCTTAAGGCATGGGCAGGTCGTTATGGAAGAAGACATTCCTTTAGATATTTGGGGCCCATGTCATTTAGGCCCTTATAAGTCAAAGTTAACACCTTGAATTGGGCTCGGTAGTGGACTGGCAGCCAGTGCATCTCTTTAAAGATCGGTGTGATGTGCATCCGACTAGCTGTCCCAGTCAGCACCCTAGCAGCTGAAACTTCCAAACCATCTTTAAGGGCAGCCTAATGAAGAGCACATTACGGTAGTCCAATCTAGAGGTTACTAGAGAATGGATAACTGTGGCCAAGTCATCTCTGTCTAGAAAAGGCTTTAGTTGGTGTACCAGCCATAGTTGGGAGTAGGCACTCCTTGCTACTGCATCCACCTGAACTTCAAGTATCAGCGTAGAGTCCAGGAGTACCCCCAGATTACACACCTGTCCTTTCCAGGGCATTGCAACCCCATCAAGGACAAGGTATCACCCAACTACACGGACTGGAGATGCTGTGACACACAGCACCTCTGTCTTGTCTGGCATCAGCTTCAATTTATTGGCCCCCATCCTGCCCATTACCACTGCTGGGCACCTGTCAAGCACTTCAGTCACCTTTCCTGATTCAGATGGCACAGAAAAGACAGAGCTGGGTATCACCTGCATATTGATGACACCTCACTCCAAATCCCCTGATGACCTCTCCCAGTGGCTTCATGTAGATATTAAATAAAATGGGAGATAAAGTTGACCCCTGGGGAACTCCACAAGTAAGTTCCCAGGGTGTCAAATTAATACGTCCCACAACCACTATTTGAGATCAGCTCTGGAGATAGGAGCAGAACCACCAAACACTGCCTCCTACTCCTAAACTTTGTAGCCTCTCCAAAAGAATACCAAGGCCAATGGTAACAAAAGCTGCTGAGAGGTCCAGGAGAACCAACAGGGTTCATTCCCCTTGTTTTTCTCCTGGAGGAGGTCATCAACCAGCGTGACCAAGGTGGTTTCCATGCCATAACTGGACCTGAAACCAGATTGAAATGGGTCTAGATAATCAGCTTCTTCTAAGCATGCCTGCAGTTGAACAATGACTGCTCTCTCTAGTATCTTGCCTGTGAAAGGTATGTTGGCCACCAGGTGATAGTTGTTTATGTTTTCTGGATCCAGGGAGGTCTTCTTCAGGAGGGGGCACACCACAGCCTGTTTAAAGGCCATTGGAACCACCCAATCCCTCAGAGAGGCATTCACCACTTCCTGGATCCATCCGGTCATACCTTGCTGGCTAAGTTTTATCAGCCAAGAAGGGCAAGGATCCAGAGAGCACGTCTTTGGCCACACCCCTGCAAGCAGCTTGTCCACATCCTCAGGCCACAATAATTGAAACTCATCCAAAAGAACTGGACCAGACAGTTCTCTGGACACCTCCCCTGGACTTTGTCTAATTGTGGCATCCAATCCCCTGCGAATCTGAGTGAATTTGTCCTCAAAGTGCTTTGCAAAACTCTCACAGCAGACGTTACCAGGCCCTGGTTTGCACTTCCCCAAGCCCAGTTTTATGAGGCCATTTACTATTCTAAAGAGCTCTGCTGGATGGCTACTTGAGGACGCAATGGTGACTGTCACCGCCATGTGGTAGGCATGATAGTGTGTTCTAACCCATGTTCAGTTGGATTCACAGCCAGATTTATGCCACCTGCCCTCTAGCCATCAACCTTCCTGTTTCATGGCCCATAGCTCTGTGGAATACCAAGGAGCTTTCCAGGCTCTACAGACATGTCAAGGACACTTGGGAGCAATCGTGTCAATAGCCTGCTTAGCTCCTGATTCCAGAGAGAAACCAGAGCTTCAACAGGAGCACCATTCATGCCAACTGGAAAATTCCCCAGGGCATTCAGGAATCACTCAGATTTCATAAGTCTCTGGGGGAGGACCATCACAATAGGTCCAACATCCCCACAAAGGGGAGCAGCCACTGTAAGTCCAAACCTCACCAGTGAATGATCCGTCCATGACAACGGGCTGACAGACAGCCCTTCTATCAATGGATGTTCACCAGTCCACTCTGTGGCAAAAACCAAATCAAGAGTGTGGCCTGCTATATGAGTTGGACCAAATACAAACTGAGACAGCTCTTTTATATGAGTTGTATTTTCTGTGTACATGTGCTTTTTCTCATGACAGAGAAAAACATACGCATGAAAATAAGAGAAAAAAATAATGTATCCAAATAGTTTCTTGTTTCACAAATGCATACTATTCTTCAGTGTTCCTAAGTGTGTCTATAGGAATCAATAGAAAATCCCAATATTTCAGTATTGTCATCAATGAGCAAGAGTTTGTTTGTTCCACCCCACCCAAAACACAGAAAATAGAACAATTCCTATTCAATTCTAATATAATTTGGATTGAAATGGTTGTTTAAAATCCTGCAGATGGAAATTCCAAAGCAAACAGATTGATTTTGCAGTCTTTTTAAGGAAGGTAATCAACAAATACAAACACAATAATAATTGCCAGATTTAAAACAGTTATTATCTGCCTTTCATAAATATATCCTAGGGCAGTTTGCTACAGGAAGAAAAAGAAGAGTTGGCTTTTCTACCCCACTTTTCTCACCCATTTCAGGGGACTCAAAGCGGGTGACAAACCTTCTATTCTTCTCCACACATCAGACACCCTGTGAGGTAGGTAGGGCTGTGAGAGCTCAGAAGACAGCTGTGACTAGCCCAAGGTCACCCAGCTGGCTTCGTGAGGGAGGGTGAAATCGAACTCAGCATTCCCACATAAGAGTCCGGCTCCCTAACCACTAGACCAGGAAAATTTCTGCACAAGAAACAAAAATGCTTCTCTGTCACAAGATACAAGGAGCTGTGCCTGAATGAGAAGAGGTTTCTCATGACAGCAGAAGCAGTTCATAATATAAAACCTAGATCATCTGTAGCCTTGTGCTTCCCAGAATCCCCTGCTCTAAGTGCTGTGCCAAACAAGGCACCGACACCTCTGGACCTAATGTGAAGCTGTATGATTGACAACTTATTAGTATTTAGGCTGGCAATACAGAACAGTGATCATGAAATCATGAGATTTATGTATTAGGCCATATCAAAGATCCAAACATTTTACTTTAAAAAATACAAACCTCCATTCTGGCAGAGAAAATGAGATTGAAAAACAATTGTTTACAGGAAGCAGGATCCTGGTAAAAATCTGCATCTCAAAGAAATGGGCCAGCTAGGAAATAATCTTATTTATTTCTGGATGTACAGCTGCTAATGAATTCTGTTCTAAAAAAAAAGTACTGCTCAAAAACCAACTTTTGTCTACAATAAATATCAGGGAAAGCTTCACTGGGAATGCTGGACATAACTGATAGATTCAGATTGAACCATTGTCTTAGCTTGGGCTCTTTCTGCACTTGGCCTTATTCTGGAATATATCTCAAGATAGTAGAGCAAATGCCCCTCACTTGGGGGCTTTCATAGTCTGCACTAGCATACAGATAGCAGGTCCCTATTCTGGGATACATTCCAGAATAAAGCCAAGTACAGAAAGACACAAGGTTTGGTCACTATCTGAAGTGGATGACAACCACGGTGCCACCTCTGTTCCAGAGTGGCCCACAGTATGCAAGACTGTCATGATCTTCTGTAGCTGTGGAGCAGTAAACTTCCAGATGCAGTGTTCACAGTACTTCCTTGTGTGAATGATGTGTGGGAACAGTGCATCACAGCCGTTTCTGCACATACATGTACCATTTCACAATCACCATAGCAAGGTCCAGCGTGTGGTGGAAGTTGCTGCAGCTGTTGTGTTGTTGTGATGATATGGATGGTTGCGGACAGACCATCTGTACTGCAATTAGGCACAGGTAAGTTGGGGACTGCACTGGTGCTTGCAGTGCAAACACTGGCCACCATCCCTGAACTTAACTTCTGAGAGATACTATCTCATGGAATTTAAAAGCAAAAAGCAAAAAACAAAAAACAAAACAAAACAAAAAAACCCTTAGGTTTCCATTCGCACAAACACACTAAGAACATTGAGGAGCCATGCTGCTCTTACTGTTCCAAGCACAGGGCCATCATTCAAGCTTCAGTGCTGGCCTTCAATCATTTCAAAGAGCTAGGGATGAAAATTCCTAGCTGTGGAGCCACTGGCATTTAGAAAATGTACTTTGGTGCACTTCTGAAATGGGTCCCCCAGTTATCCTGAACATAGAAGTGTGCTTTCTGAGTGCCTCAGTGTTCTGGACCAGACCCTCTAAGTTGCTGGTAGATATGGTTAAGCAAATCTACTGGTGATCCAGATCAAGGAGGCTTCAGTATGGACTACACTTTATCCTTTGCGAATGGAAGGCACGAGTGGTGGGTGGGACCTCACAGAGCAACACTAACACGTGGACTGTAAAAGCCCAGAAGAGGACTTCCGGATGGCCAAAATACAGCATAAAGATGATGCCTTAGTCTTCCAGATATCTAGAATTGCTAGGTAAAAGAGAGGCAGATACTAGCTACTATGTTCTTTATCTACTTTAGTTCATGTGTGTGAGTTAAATATATATGTTGGATCACTCCGTGACACACTTGGATAGACCTTAAGTTTATGCAGAGGAACTAATACTGGCATGGAAAAAAGTCACGGCACAGGACTTTTCCTTGTAGCTTTACTTTTCACAGCACCACAAGAGCTGAACTTGTAGAGGAATGTGGAAAGGAGACTTGTGCAATCTAGTTGTAGAGGCAACTGAATACCTTCAGAGCTTTCAACACATAAGAGCGACAGGGATGAGCACCAGCAAGGATAGCTATTAAAGCCTTTCCACTGTCCTCTTCTCTGCATGCACATCACAACCGCCCAGCCCAGCCTGCTCCGACATGCCACTGGCCAGCAGCCAAGTGGAAACAGTGCTGTTTTTTGTTTTCGTTATGAAATCTTGTTAGCTGCTGAAAGCATCTGGGCAACCCCGTGACCTAAATCAGCTCAACCAGAAATCCATTAAATGATTTAATTTTTGTCCATCCAGCTATTGATTGTACTTTCAGGGTAAGAGGAGTGGCAGTTATAGCTGCTCCTACAGCAGTGCCAAGAGCATGAGGAGAATTATTAAAAGGGAATGTCTACTGCGAAGTGAATAATGGGTGGCTGAGATGAGGGACCTTAAAAACAAGGGTGGTGTGGGCTTTGTTTTTTTCTTTCTTTCTTGACAAGCCCAATTCAGTCTTCATATGTCATGAAACTGACAGCGAAAGAGATAACTGTCCTAGAGGCTTACATATAATTAAGACATGTTACACGTTGGAATAACTTGGGGGGCAAAGTTAACTTTTTTTTTTTTTAAGTCCAAATCAGTTCACTAAGAAAGCTTAGGGCCAATTATTTACTTTGAAGACAAGACA
This sequence comes from Aspidoscelis tigris stejnegeri, assembly GCA_023333525.1. Lineage (NCBI taxonomy): Eukaryota > Metazoa > Chordata > Lepidosauria > Squamata > Teiidae > Aspidoscelis > Aspidoscelis tigris. Next base: position 91,725,210 of record JALMGA010000004.1, read on the forward strand.
GTGATCCTGCCAAGGAGAAGAAACTCAGACTACAAAGGGCAAAGCTACATGGTACAAGCTGACACCTCTTTCCTTCAGAACATGCCAGCTAATGATGTGCGATACTGGGCCAGAGCGAAAGCAAAAACCCAGAAGTAATTAAAGGCTTCCTTTTCCCTGCAGTGAAAAGGAATGAATTGGCTCAGGGGCAATTAGTGGTCCATTCAAGAGGGATAATGGAGGCTAATCCACCTGCTCAGATCAAAAGGAGCCACTGGAATAGTGAAAGGGAAGGATTCTTTTCAGGCAATGGGGACTCACACACCCCTACCCAACAAACCTGGACTGCACCAACTACCCTGAGGGGTTTGATTTTATTGTGATTTTAAATAACTTTTTTTTTGGTAAATTTTTGTACTTTTAACATTTGCTGATTCTGTCTGTGACTGTACAAATAAAATTCATTCATTCACGTACCCTGAGGGGCAGATCTGAATGCCAACAGCTGTGACATGCACACAACTAGTGTGCAATGAAAACTTTTTAAAAATATCCCTAGCCTCACTCCAGATCACGAGCTTGAAATGCATCTTGCTACTGATTTTGTGGGTTGTTGGTAGCAAGAGTGCACTCGTTCAGTTTTTTAGCCTTTTTTTTTGGGGGGGGGGGCTTTTTTAATGAAACTAAGGCACACTAGGGGAGAACAGTAAAAGCCCATCTTCTCTGTCACATACCTTGTCCACACCAGACAAAACTATGGATACAACTGGGGTAGGACACTGAAATGGACTACTTTACTTGCCTTGTTGTTTGTGAAAGAAGGCCCAGACTCTTTCCAGCAGCACACATGGGGATCCTTTCTATTCTGGGTCTTATTCTGGATTATATTCTGAAATAAGAGCCTGGGCAGGACTTGCCATAGTTTGCATAACCATGTGGATGGCAAGTTCACATTCTAGAATATAATCCAGAATAAGGCCCAGAGCAGAAAGGGCCAAGGTAGCACCACCAGATACTTGGTCTAATGTAGAAGCCAGAAACATTAGTAGAAGCCAGAAGAGCCCAGCATTTCAAGAGGTACTTACAGATATTGGGCCTTTTCCCACTAGGGTTTAAAACCCTATTAAGACCCCATTAGGAACCTGATTGGTACCTGATTGGTACCAATTGGGAAGGCCCTGTCACCACCCGGACCCCATTGAAGGCCCCGTCTGCAAGGCCCTGTCCCCACAAGGGCAGGGGAAATCCAGAATCAATGGGTCATTCAAGCCCTTATATCCAGATTTTCTGAGGACCTGATTAAAGGTGTCTTCAAGATCCAGATCTCCAGGAGGACCCCATTTCAAAGATCCGGATCTTTTTCTACACGTGGAAAAAGGGGAATTCTCTCTTTTTTGCCTCATTTATTTCAATATCTGGGTGGGCAAATACCACTGTATACAAATTAGTCTACTAGTGCTACTTCCTACAACATCTAGTCTGATTACCAGTCACGTTCACTTAAAAGATTTACAATATTTGGACAAGGAATTAAAATGCTGTGATGAATTTAGGAAAAAACAGGCACCATTTATATGAGTTATTTTAATAACAATTTACTTAGCAAATGACCAGAAAAAAAACTCACTCTCTTTCTAGTTTTTGCTTGGATGATTCACCGTGAATTTATAAGGCTGGTATTGCATATTTCAAAGCAGTGTCTCAGATTTTATATCACAGAGAAGAACTAGCATCCAAAGCATTTTATGCACTGAGCAGTGAAACAGCAGAATAATCTGACAAAGGGAAGGGATAGTTTACAAAAAAAGTCTTCAGTTTTTTCTGCAAAGATACCTGGGGGTGGATGACACCAATGCTTACACAAAATTATTTTGTTCACATTGTAGAATGGTGATTTCCTGTCTGCATTTTGGTGTGCAACTTCCCCAAGTGCATTATCCAAACAATTCATGTGGGCATCTCAGTGGGTGTGTTACATAGGACAGCAGACATAACCCCTAAAGTTCTGCCCACACAAATGCCATTGCAAATGCTTTCTGAAATATTTGAGTTGGTGAACTCAAGCAAGGACTCACCTTCCTCCTAGAATCAAGTTTCTTATGTGTTTAGAATTTTAAAAATCTATTACCTTTTTAATTATCTTTATAGAGGGTGCGTTCCAATAGGGCATAAAATCCGGGGTGGATTCGGATTTGGTATTGGGGGTTTCCATTAAATCCCCTGAATCCACTCTGGATTTTCCAGCTCCTTCCCCATGCCAGTTTCCTTTCTGGGTTTTTCTGGCTGACTCAGATTAAAGCCAAGTGAAGGGGGACAGCTGGTGGTCAGGTAAGTGAGCAAAGGGTTGAAGCCCAGCCGCAGGCTGTCCTCCTTCGCTTGGCTTTAAACCGAGCCAGCCTTTTCTTTCCTAGGGAGGGAAAATGAAGGAAGGCAGCCGAGGATGTTAGGAGGAGGCAATCAGTGGCTGCCTGCCTTCCTTTAACCTCCCCCCTGCCTGCCACCTGATGCCGCCCCATCTGAGGGGAGGTGTCCCGTCTGTGCACCCCCTCCCTCACTTACCCAGACACCGGCTGCCCTGCTCTCAGATGTGGCAGTGTCAGGCGGCAGGCAGGTGGGGCAGGAAAAGGAAGGCAGACGCTGACAGCCTCCTCCTCTTCCTAATGTCCTCGGCTGACTTCCTTCATTTTCCCTCCCCCTGTTTCAACGGGGGAAAGAAAAGGCTGGCTTGGTTTAAAACCGAGGAAAGGAGGACAGCTGGGAAGTCTGAGAAGAAGGCAGCTGAGGAGGAGGAGGAGGAGGCTGGCAGCTGTTTAGTCAGCCTCCACCCCTAACCCACAGCAGAACCCGGATCACTCCAAATCAGAGTAATCTGGGTTTGCGCCGGGTTGGCCTATGGGTGGGAACACACCCAGAGATCAATGCAGAAATGTTCTTGTTTCAGACAAAGAAAAGGGAGAGAGGGAGAGGAAAAGAGGGGGCCATGAAAAGTTTCATTGTCTGTTCAGATTTTCTTTGTGGGGCTCCTGTTAGCGACTGGACTCTTACATTATGCATAACTCCTGTCTGCTTCTAGGTTGAAGAAACAGCATGATATTTGATTTGCAGATTACTGGAGTTATTTAGGTTAATACAGCTGATTTTGAGCTATAACTCTTCAGTGCATTGTTATGAATAATGATACTTGCATGTAATATTCATATACATCATTAAAATAGAATTAAATACAGGGTGCCTCTGTGGGTTCAGGAAGGCACTTGCTGTTGTCCTGCATACATTTGGGAGCGGGTCAACAGATACCTTGTGGTGATCTCACCAGCCCCTTTTCTGGCACAATTACCAGTGGAGATGCCTAGGGCTGTTTTCCCCATTTTGTACAGAGGAAGTACCATGCTCCAGTGCTTCCCACACTGAAATGAAACAAGGAGGGCTTCTTCTACACAAGAAGCAGACATGCAGTCTTAATCGCTCTAGTAACTTTAGAGCATTTATGTGTTCAGATGAACATATAAATTGGATCATGGCAGCAGAGGTTTTCTATTACGTTTACACATCCAATAATGTACGTGAATTAATACAGGATTTAACTTTTGCTGCAGAAAGCTAGCAGGATAAATGCAGTTTTCATGCAGAAAATAATATGCCTAGGTAAGAAGACTGGGGATTACAGAGATGTAGTAGGTAAATTGTTGGACTAAGAAACCAAAGTTCAAAGCCCTTGTCTTGAGAATGTTTTAATGGAAAGCACTAAAATAATTGCTTAAATAATAAATAAACATGGTTACATGGACATGTTATAAACATCTTCAGTCATTTCCCTAGCAAATAATGCCAAGCAGAAAGGCCAGATTATCTCTTCAGAAATGTCCAGATAGTACTCAAAACTCTCTAGGTGGGATTATTTTTGTTACTCCAAGTGCTGCAATCTACACTGTGATGTGTTGTGTGGACATAATTCCTAAACGAAAACCAAGGGCTTCTTTTGTTCTCTATCTAAAAATAACTGTGACACAGTTGCTTTTTCAATGGCTTTCTGCTTTGCCTAAATAAGGACTTGGTTCTGTGTAACTCCTCCCTTTTATACCTGTTTCTTTTAAAGTGTAACAGTGTCCAATATCCATCTATATCTTTCTGACAGAACAAAGCATTATATTCCATTGTGAGAGATGTAACCAAGATAACTAGGTATGAGGAAGCGCCCTCATGGAAGCTTTGTGGGCCAATTAACAGACTAAGGTTTCCTGTTTCCAACTGCTTAAACATAGAAATTCAGTAAGGCTTTGTGGATAAAAGCTTTCTAAGGTGTTTCCAATCTTCTTGTAGTTTTCTTTTTCTTTTTAGACTATCTGTGACAGAACCCATGGTCATATGGTAGCCCTGAGGAAATAACTCTGGAACACATCCCCTTCTCTAAATTTTTTTTTAAAAAATCGACAAAACCTCAGACTAAAGCATGTACTATAACTCCTAAGCCCTATATGTGAAAAGTAATCATTTAAGCTTCTAATTGCTGCCTACAGGACAACAGCCTTTCCAATTTGCATGCCAATAAAAGTGATGCCTTAAGGAAGGAGGGGAAAAAAAAGAACAATGTGATTAAGACATTGCACAATTCCTAGAGGAGAACAGTTTAATAACTGTTTTTGGTTCCTGGCAGGGATTGCTTTAAGCAATAGGTAAAGATTATATGCTTGATGGTGTGTGTGTGCGCGCGTGTGTTGTAGGAATAATATTGCAACTTTTGGTAAAATGTGCTAACAAGTAGGATAAAAGAGAGAAGCCTATGACTGTAGTAGTATAGGATTTCAAGGTAGAATATATTTTCAGTATTACCCTATCTGCAAATCCTTCTTCAGTAATTTGGAAAGAGGAGAGGGGGACAAAAGCAAAGCAGCATTCCAGTCATTGATATGGATATGAAGATGCATACACACTGCGTGGCACCACTTTTACCATAGGAATTGTTCCAGGTGAGCTGGAGCGTGCCCTGCGTGTATCGCTGTAGAGCACAAAAACATGCCCTATAGCTATCCTAGCCATCAGCAAGGATAGCCTGGCACAGCTCTGTTCACAAGTCCTCTGGGTGAACAGAGCCTGGAGAAATGTGGCCCAGCCGCAGTTACATGTTGCCACAGCAACAGCACTGTATATGTCAGGGGGGTAATGGGGTGTCAAGTACCCCCCGTTGGTAATGCATCATCATTGCATTGCAGAGTTGCTGGAAAGAATCAATCTTCCGTCTGTGCCTTTTGCTGCTCAGGCTGTCAGTATTCCTTCAGCGTAGCTGTCCAAGGTGCTGAAAGCATAGGCTTCTCCCGTCCCGGAAAGGCTTGCTTCTCTCTCTCTCTCGGCTTGGCTGTCAGCCGTGTCGCTGTCCGTTTCAGCACCTCAGCCCCTCCTTTCTCCAGCCCACAGTTTCCAGCAAACAGACGGAGACAGACCTCAGTAGAGTTGTTTATTCGTAGCGGTTACATCTTAGCATCTCTCCAGTCTCCATCAGCTAAGCAAGTGTGACACACAGCCGTGTGTGACTACCTTTATATCTTTCCACTATCAGAGTTGGTGACTCACATCCTGGTATTTCACAATCCTGTGCTTCCCCTGACCACTGTGTTGCACAAGCCTGTGTTGCAATCCTTACTTCATTCAGCCTTCAGCAACTGGTGACAGTCTGGTGATTCTTGACTCTTAGTTACCTGTTCTCCACACATCACTACATTTTTCCTTATATGGGCTTTTTCAGCCTAACAGTATATGCCTGCTGTTGTGGTGAGACGTTCTCGGGCAAGCACACTTACTCGGTGTTTGAGGAAGAACTGGCTCTAGGTTCTGGAACCATTGGGCATCACAAAGTGTGGACACCTGATGTGTCTTACTACTTTGCCAGCCTTCTTACCAGTCAAAGGTACGAGAGAGGCCTCGGTCTGAATGCATCCACCATTTCAGTGTAGAGAAACAGCCAATGACAATATAGGCATTTTTTATTTTTTTTTGCTGAGGGGAGGAAACCATGTCCTATGTATGAAAACACCCCCAGTGATGATTAAAAGCTTCACTGAGTCATCATACTTGTCATGGGGCATCTTTTGCCATGGACATGTGGTACCAGAACATACATACAAGGGTGCCTCTATATGGAATGTAGAGATACAGCCTGAGAGGTTGTACTTTTAAAATATATGTCAGTGCTGCCTGATGCAAAAGACTTATGTCTCCTTTCCCCCTGATCCTCATTAATCTATAAAGTATCATATAGAGAGATGTTTGCTTAACAAATCTTGTATTAGTACAGCATTAAATTCCAGATCCAGCCTTTTCCAATTTACTGCCATTGCTGCATTCACACAAAGTTTTTTTTTTTTTAAAAAAAAGCAAAGCAAAAGGTCTTTCCATCTCTAAAGGCCTTGCTACATTAAGGGCCTCACTACACCCAACCCTTACCTTGTACTTCAATATAGTAGTCATTGTAATGATGGTTGAATTGTGCTTCAGGGGACAGCACACATACTGTAAATGTAACACACTCCTGGTGTGTTTGTCTGACCAACATACATAAATCAAGTTGTGAGTCAAATCAGCAGCTTGTATTTTTTTCCCTCATGCTGCCCCATTCTAAACTCCTCCTTGTGAATGACCGGTCCACATAGCCTTTCAATCTCCTAGCTTTGCTCAAGTGCAGGGGGGGAAAAAATCAAATGCATAAGTTGCCTAAATCTTTAGGTCTTTAGAGTATCCCTGCCCAAAAGTGAAAGGAAACAAACAAAAGTGATAGGAAAGCAACCAGAATTATACACTGCCACGTGTGAATGGTTCATATGATGGGGTGGGGTGGGGTGAAGAGAAATGTCATCCCATCATTCAGTACATACCTCTTCATTGCATATATAAATTTTAGTGGGTTTTCTGCACCTTGAAATGAAAACAACAGGCTCTTCTATGTCAGCAGCACCTTATTCTGAGCACCATATAAGGTGACAAATGTTGTATACGAACCCTGCCCCTCCTAGGACACATTCCAGAATCCTCTACTTCATGCATGTGTTCTACCAAAAGTTGAGTTTCCTTGGAATACATGTCCTGAAAATGGAAACTTTGAAAAGTACAGCATCAGATAATGTAATATCCTTGTCATGCATTGCCTAGTGTTTCATCTGGCACTAAGACTAATGGATTTCTTTCTGCATCTCAGTTGCTGTTAATATGCCTTAGAGGCCTTGCAGGATTTTGTCTTTCTGAAATGCATATATGTAGCATGGATGAACTTTGCTTGTTGGGGAATATAATCAGGAATTGGGGATTTCTGTCTCTATTCCCAGCTCCATTCAGAATTCACTGGGGACATTTTGCAAGACTAGTTATTTAAGCCTGACTGCCACATGGCTTCAACAAGAGAGCTTCATTTCTCCTGAGTAATCTTCATACAGCTCGACTCAGTGGTGTCTTTTTTGAGGGTGAAAATTGAAATGGCAAGAAACAGTTTGATCTGATGTTGCCCAGAAGATGAGAATATTTTTGCAATTTATTAGCTAGATATTATCAATGGGATGCCTTGCGAAGAAATGATTTTTTCCAGGTCCTGTCAAAAAACATTGTACTGAACAAGTACTTGATAGAAAGTATTTCAAATGATAATATAAATGCGCCCGAATGTTACCACATACAGCCCACTTATTTTGGATACCTTTTGTGATCCAGAATTTGATTAAATTAAGAATTCCATGACACATTCTAAGGGTGCCTCAAGTTGAACTGGAAACCTTGGGATTAACCTGGGGCTATATTTGGAATGCCACAGATATTTGTGCTTTGCCCACACTGTGTTGTTGTGCATTCTACTCTTGCCCTTCTTGTCTCACACTTTCCAATTCTACATGCTTCCCTTAGATCTTCTTTGCTCAATATTGTAAAGGTTGTGAGCCAGTTTGGTCTAGTGGTTAGGGAGCCGGACTCTTATCTGGGAATATCGGGTTCGATTCTGCCCTCCCCCATGAAGCCAGGTGGGTGACCTTGGGCTAGTCACAGCTCTCTTCTGAGCTCTCACAGCCACACCTACCTCACAGGGTGTTCTGTTGTGGGGAGAAGAATAGAAAAGCTTTGTCAGCTGCTTTGAGTCCCCTTAAACGGGTGAGAAAAGCAAGGTAGAAAAGCCAACTCTTCTTCTTCTTCTTCTTCTTCTTCTTCTTCTTCTTCTTCTTCTTCTTCTTCTTCTTCTTCTTCTTCTTCTTCTTCTTCTTCTTCTTCTTCTTCTTCTTCTTCTTCTTCTTCTTCTTGTGACCGAGAAGTAGTCTTTTTTTCTCAGAGATTATACTGCTCAGGCATTTGTCTTCTTATGTCCCACTTCAGCAAAGCTCTGGAATGACAGAAAAGTTACCTGGGTAGTTTTCAGATCAATAAAGGAATGCAAGAACATAGGCAATCATCCTTTAGATAAAAGGAAGAGACACATATTTGGAGAGCTCCTAGTGAGTACTTTAGGAAGATGCTAGCAAAAGCATAACAATTACTGCAGCTTTATTTCTGTGCTGCTCTTCCTGCTTTCTAATCTTCCCTAGTGCGGAAAGGCCAGGGGAACATCTCAATGTTGCTTAGACAACCAGAACAAAATGGCAGTGATTACCATGGCTGTGAACAGCATTTAACTGGAAGGCTCTAAGGTTTCTCATATTACTTCAAAAGCTGATTATATGTGATTATGAAGTATCCCTTGTTGTTGCTGTGAGTTGAAATTGCTCTCTTACATTACAGAAAACTTAATAAAATGTTTTGAAAGTGATTACCTGTCTAAACATAGCGAAAGAAGGGGGAAAAAGGCAGTTTCTGGAGCCAGTCTTTAAATATAGTACTAGCTATGTTTTGAACAGCACATCATTGTTATAGTCACAACAGGTATAATTCTGAATTATGTGGTCAGTTCATCCTTTTTAATTTGTCTTCCAGTAATTCCACACCAGCCCATATACCAGAGCAGTAAATATACTAGGAGACATGAATATTCAAAACATTTAAAATTTGATCAAGTTCGTTTGAATTTGGACATTCAAATTCGAATCAAATGTTTATAAATTTGAATTTAAACATTTGAATAAATTTCAAAGTTTTAGATCTACTCATTCAAATTGTTTGGACATTCGTATGTGTACGGATCTGTTCATGAGTCGTACATGCATGTATTCATCTTTCCCGCATCCGTTCACATTTGTATGGATCCATATGGGATGCAAACATGTTGCATATGGGATAAATACGGGATGCATACGAATGCATATGAGATGCATAATGATCCGTATGGGCACATACAAATGTTGTTGACATTCGGAAGTGCAAATTTGAATAGAAAATTCAAATGAATAGATTTGAATTTGCTTAATTTGAATCGAGTTTGGGTAAATTTGAATTTTAAAGATTCAGATGAAATAGAATTTTTGGATATTCAATTTGAATCAAATCAAATCCCAAAAATTGTATTTGTGGATACTCCTAGTTCCTAGCACACTTCCTGGCCCAATAGACTGACCAGTGACACATTGCCCTTGTTTTCTTGTTGTATTTGAATTTGGTTCTTCTTCTATTTGAATTTGGTTTGAAAATTCAGTTGTTACCCAATTCTGTAGATAATTGGAGAGTTTCCGCCTTCAATGTTGTATGGATTCAAGAATAATTTTCTGCTACTAGTAGTGCAGTATTGTCTCAGCAAGCAGAGGGATTCTTCCCGTTGTGATTGCTTACCAGCTGTGTACAAGATCAGACAGGGTAATTTATTTTTCCAGCAGCTTTGCAAGTTACAAACTTGTTTAACAGCACTGATCTTTACCAAGTCACAGCCTAGTTGAAAAGGTGCTTTCTTGGCAAAGCTATAGAATTTGCTTTTGTTTTATAGTTTCAAGCAGTAGGGATGAGGGTACAAATGATCAATAGCATGCTTTCTGTGCAAGTTTTTAAATTATTTTGTTGTTGTTGTTGTTGTGTGAAAACATTTGCATAGGAAGACAGTAGGTGCATTCTGGCACATGAATCAACCAGTTTGTTCACACTGGGAAAAGAAATTGATGCAATGGATGCCTGTGTGCTGAATTTTGCCCACTTACAGACTAATCAGTTTGAACATTACTTCTATTTAAGCTAGTCATATGTCATGGGATCTTAAATGTGCCTTGCATTTGACTGGTTTCCTAGGCAAAAATATCGAGCAATACCTCATTATACAAGTAACTGCTATAAGAGATTTCTATCATAAAAGATTAGGGGTGTGCACAAATGCAGTTTTTGGGATTCAATTTGAATTAAATACCCAGAATATTTGATTTGATTTGAATCTTTCAAATTCAAATTTAACTAATTTGATTTGAATTAAGCAAATTTGAATCTATTCATTCAACCTTTCAATTAGAATTTTCACTTATGAATGTCAACAACATTTATATGTGCCCATAGCCATTGTTCCACATCACGTATGCATCCGTACACATCCGTACATGTTCATATGAATCCCGTAGTTATTCTGTATGCAACCCATTTTCGTCCCGTACAGATCCGTGGAAATGTGCACAGATGCGGGAAAGAGGTGTATCTGGAATTATGCATTGTGTATGAACCCATACACATTTGAATGAATAGATCCAAAATTTGAAATTCGTTCAGATCTTTAAATTCAAATTTATGGACATTCGATTTGAATTCGAATGTCAAAATTCAGGCAGATTCGATCAAATTTCAAATATCTTAGAATATCCGTTCATAACCCTACAAGAGATGTTCAAATTCTGACCTGTTTTTCACTAAATAAGCGGATTTTTACTTACAAGAGACTGAACTTGCTGAACAAGATTTTACTTATTGCATTGCATTTACAGAATAAATTAAGCTTGTAGAATAAGGGGCAACAGTTCTATAGTCAGAACAGTCTGCAGTCTGAAGATCACTATGAGAAAACAACAGAAAGAAGCAAAGAAAATGTAAAACCACTATTTAACATCCAAAGAAAGCCAGCAAAACAGAATATGTAATGTGGTGATGTAGGGATTTTACAACAATTGTAGAGATATGTTTCATTTCTGCGATGGCTCAAAGCCCGGTTCAGTGGAATGAATGAGACTCATCTATGTGATTCCTATTAACTGGTCTGATATTCCACCCTCATGGTTTCTCTGGTTATTCCCGATCAGCAACTGATCAGCATATATGCTTTATCCTTCATTTAGGCTACATTCAGACATCACTTATCTATTCTGCTATATTTTGCTATTATAGAATATCCAAATATAGCAGACTGAGTAGGTCGCGTCTGGATACAGTCCTTCTCTACTAAGAGGACAATCCAGTTCATTGATAAAAATTGCTGTGATAGATAGACACAAAGAAATAGCTATGCCCCTTAGCAAATTTGACCACTTGGCCTTAATACTTTGTGTTTTTATCTTGCTCAATAACCTAAAGCCACGAGGCAAGTAACAGTGTGCTAAACATATGAAGCCTAAGAAATATTTTAATATAAGACAAAGCAGCAGTCACAACATGCTGTAGCTTCTCTTCTACTCCTGATGTATAATGGTTCTGAAACCTGAGTGGCAGTTGGAAAGGAGAGGACACTCGAAGATGATAAAAATACAGTTTACCCAAAATATACAGTGTCTAGCTGTCTCTTGGAAAGTGTCTTTACCTTAGTGGTAAAGCAAACTGCCTGGAAAAGAGGACTGTCAGTTCAAACTCCAGCCTCTCCCTAGAAGTAAGAACGGCAAACCCCTTCTGTATCCCTGCTAAGCAAACTTCATAAAGGTGCCTGTACAATCAACCAGGAGTTGGTCACACCAACAAGTTGCCTTTTTGAACTGTGCCGCTCCCACATTCATATGTATTATCACGTGGCTGAATATCCCCAACTTTATGAAAAGCATCTTCATATTATCCAACTGTCAACCACATCATTCCATAAGTACCACCTCCACAATCTGAAGAGGTACATTTACTAGATTTTGAAGAGCTCTACTACCATGATTTATTAAGTCTTTGACAGATGATATGCAGTAATATCGTTCCAGCCAGGTATCAGAAAGCCTTTGATGAAAGCAATATGTAAGAAACATTGCTCCAACATTAAGCTTGATTGTCTAGTTGAAAACTGCTGGGTAAGTTTTTGTAGTTTTATTTTTTGGTGAGAAAGGGAAGGAACAGACCCTTCAGGTTTCAATGCATAGGGTGATTTTGTGCTTCAAAATGAAACAAAACAAAAATCCTTTAAAATGAAAGGTCTACTTTGAAACTGAAAAGGGAGAGATAGGGAAGAAGCAAGAAGGACAATGGCAAACTTTTCTCACTGTTTTAGCTGTGAATGAGTTCTATCTCTTAGCTGAGAATACCGAAGGGGCACTTTGCGGTTAATCTTTCAGAGCTCCCGTTTCGTGACTGCCTTGATTAGTTCACTTTGTTATTGCACAGGAAGAACTTGAGACTAGATTACAAAAGCACAGTGCAAGAAGAGATAAATAATGCACTGACCAAATCCCATCCCTCCAAACTTTCATAGTAAGTGAGGCCCTTTCCGCACTTGGACTTATTCTGGAATATATCTCAGGATCAGGGTCTCTTATCTGCATGTTATTGCAGACTACAGCAGGTCCTAGTGAGACTTGCCATAGCCTGTATTAGCATGTGGACAAGAGACCCCTATCCTGAGATATATCCCAGAATAAGGCCAAGTGCGGAAGCAGCCTGAGAGTCTGTAAAAGGAAGTGAGAAACATTTACTAAAAACACTTTTCTAATTTTTTCAGGGGGTTGTTTTGGTAGTTTGTAAAGAACACTGCTATTGTAGTGCAAATGTTTTGCTTGTCAAGGCAAATAGTTTTCAAAGCTTTCTATCTTCAGGAAGTGTTTACTATAAATTAAGGAAGAGGGCTACAGGTCATACAGAAGGTCCAGATTTGGTCCTTAGCATTTTCAAGCAGAGTTTGGAAATATTTCTGCCTGGAGGCTCAAGGGGTTTCTTTGTATATCCTGATGCATGCCGGGAAGATAGAAGGAGTAACTATAAATGAGTCACCATGAATGTGACTTATAACAATATAGCCTTCTTCTGCTTTAATGTATGATTGGTATCCCTCTGGCATTCTTGAGCCTGTTTTAGTCATGGAAGGGAAGCCCACTATTACACAGTTTAAGAAATTATTTTTAAAAATAAGATCAACATATTCAGAGTATGTATTTTTGGGAGATATGTATGTGTGTTCTCTGTTTCGTTACATAGGCAGATACTTGGAATATTTAAAAAAGTAACAGTTTATGTATTGTCATTTCTTTCACTTATTTTACACTTCTTATTGAAAATATAATATCTTCACACTAATGAAAGTAATAACAAAACGTGCACTGAAGTGTTTCCATCATGAAGTGAGAAATGGATAGCAACTGCAGAAAATCTGAACCTCCTGTGAAGCAACTAAGGGAATAGATAACCAACTCTGCAATGTTTGTGCCTTCTGGGAGCATTTATACTTGGAGTGGAGCAAATCCATACTATTAAGGTGAGTGAAAAATGCTTTCTCAGCATCTCTGTTGAGGATGGAAAATAAAGGAAGATAAGGAAGGAAGACAAGGAAGACATTTAAACTATAAAAGGTAGATCTGAACTAAATAGCAGTAAGAAACCATTTCTTTCTATAGATCAAGCATCTTAGTGCACATGACAGAAAATCCAAATGATTCTCACAATGACAATAAAAACGTTAAATAGAAACACTTTAATATGCACTGTTCTCTATTGGTGCTCTAAAACTATTGGTTGCTAACATGTGCTGGTTTAAAGAGTATAGATAAATTATGTTGGTCATCTTTGAATTGTGAATGTTTGAAACTTTGCATTCAAATTGAATATCATCTTTGTGCTTTTGTTCCAACCTTTGTTGCATTCAAAGTGGCTGCCCAATCACCTCCAAAATAGATTGGGATTGGATTCGGATTGGATTTGGACTAGAACTGATGAACATTCAAAGAGAATTGGAAGACGAGAACATTTGAACGAGAACAAATGCAAATTTCTGTCCCAATTGTTTGATGCAAAGTAAACAGGAAAAAACAACAACAAACCTCATTATATTCAAGCGTCATCCAATTCTGGATAAATTTCTACAGGCACATCATGTCCGAGAATCTATACTGTATTCTTTTCCCCCCCTGACATTTTCCTCAGGTTGAGTTCTCTTTAACTAAGCAAGCACCTTTAGGTAACACCTGGCCCTGCCGATGCTTCTCATCATTTTGTCTGATATGCTGGATTTTAAAGGTTGCAACCCCCCAAGACCTTTGAGTATAGGGTGGGATAGAAATAGAAATAAATAAATAAAATACAAAATCCAATCAGCCCAGGAAAATGCTCTCTATAACAGGAGCCTGGGATAGGGACGGTGAGATTCTTCAAAGCTATAGACTCCCTGGAGTCTTCAAAGTTCCAAAATGAAATTTCCATGGGTCCAAAGATTTTTTTTGAACTTCTTTAATGACATCATGGAATGGGGAGAAAACAGTAAGAATAACAGATTATTCCAATGACTAAACTGAATATAAATCTGGCATACTCAAGATTCTTATAGACTAATTAACTTGGTGACACAAAATTATAAATACTCACAGGCATACTCAAAACATGGACAAACAAATTCATTGAGGAAACATTATAAAGAGACTAAAATAGCTTCACATCAAACAGATGCATAAATGAATCAATAAAACTAGTCTTGCATGTGGTAGCTAATAGCACAAACAAGAATAAAGGCCTGGCTATCCTCAGTCTTGATATATATAAAGCCTTTAACTTACTCCTACATGACTTATTGATACAACTTCTGGACCACATGAATTGCAGTTTACTGGAATAATGGAAAATATATATGAAATGAACACAACAAAAATTTGTGTTAGGTATTGAATTATTTTCCACTCTGGACCTAGGATTTCTGCTCCCACTTACAAGACACAATAAGGAAATCAAACACAAAATACTAGTTAAGTACTTCTTATGCCCATCCATAATCGCCCAACCCTGGAAATTTGCAAAAACAAAAAACAAAAAAACACCTGTCTGAAATTCTGGTTGGTGAATATATATTTTATTGTATTTATTTTATTTAAGAAATTTATATCCTGCCCTTCATCAAAGAGTCCCAGGGTAGGTTACAATAAGAATAAAAACATATAAAATATTAAAATATAATTAAAAAATATTCAAATCTTAAAAAATCAAATGTATTCATATTCAATTTGAACTGAATAAATTTGAATCCATTTGTTCAAATTTTTGATTTGAATTTGCACATATGAATGTCAACAACATTGGTATGTGCCCATACACATCTGTATGCATCTGTACGCATCCATACACATCCTGTGTTTATCCTGTATGCATCCCATTTTTGTCCTGTACAGATCCGTTCAAATGTGTACTGATGCAGGAAAGATGCGCACGGGCAAGTACTGATCGTGTACGTATCTGTACACATACTGATGTCTGAATAATTCACACGAATAGATTTGAAAATTCAAAATTAATTTGAATGTTTAAATTTGAATTTATAGCTATTCAATTCAAATTCGAATGTCCAAATTCAATTGAATTTGATTGAATTTTGAATATTTCAGATATCCGTGCACATCCCTGTTCAGTACATGCTGCTTGCAAGGTCTCAGTCTGTATGGTGTGAAAAGCCCATCTTCCCTAATTTTCTGGGACCCTCAACTATAGGTCCAGCCAGCGAGTAAGAGAATGCAACTTGCTTTAAAGAAGGCAATTCTCATCTAAATGGGTTTACCAGACCATTTCCTGTTTAAAGCTAAATACTTTTAAGAAAGGAGGTGAAGGTCTTTGAATTCATCATGAATGATTAGCAGTAATTGGGAAAGATTTCCATTTGAAAAGGGAGATGGCTTCTGTGTGGAACCTTGAGGGAAGTGTCATGACTGCTGGCCCAAAGGAGGCCTCACTGTCTTCAGTTTGGATCATGGAGGTGCCATTTGAACCCACAATCTAAGGGGGCTGCAGTGAGGATGTGAAATTGCACCTAGCTAAAATGGCATCTTGAATGCATTGAGATGCCTCTTTCCACTGCATGTAGAGACATGCTGCTTAGACGCTCTTCAGTGGTGCTCTCCCCCCTTTCAAGAAAGTGGAGATTTGGCCTCAATCATAAACTGAGAAAACTTATAGGTAAACTGATCCCATTTCCCCCCCACTGTGTTGTGATATATAGTATTTCAAGACAGCTTATGTTAATGCTTTCTGAACTGTATATACAAATCAATTACTGTATTTTCTGGTGTATAAGACTACTTTTTAACCCAGGAAAATCTTCTCAAAAGTCTGGGGTCGACTTATACGCCCGGTGTCTTCTTCTTATACGGCGAGTATATCCCAAACTCTATATTTTAACTGGAAAGTTCGGGGTCATCTTATATGCCCAGTCATCTTATACGCCAGAAAATATGGTAGTTTTTGCAGATTTATGCAGATTTACCTTCTTATTAGGATAACACTTCTCCTGTTTTGGCTGTCCTATCTTAGCACTTTCCACATAATAATACTATCGGATGACCTTTGACACTGACTCTTCTGTTGCATGCCTGCCTTATCTGGAAACTGCAATGATTTCTGGGTATATTTTTAAAAGTCTTGTCAGTTTATGCATAACACTTTTCAGCCCTGAAATTCTATGTGGGTAGGTAATGAACATTACAGTACCTCCAGTGTGTATCTGCAGTTGCACATATCAATGAAAGATACAAGACACAAGACAAGCTGTCTTTCCAAGAACCCTTTGAATTTCTCATTATATCTCTGATTGAGGGTTCCAAGAAAGCCACAGGATATGGTCCCCTTACATCAGTTCTAAATTGGACAGTCAAATGAATAAAGGGACTGTTTTTTGTCCCATTGATCCAGTCCTTCTTAGTAGCAGATGCCTTTTTTTTTTTTAAAAAAATGCCTTTTGCTCCTCCTGTTCATTGCTTGAAACCATGATTTCAAGAAATGAATGCTCAGTTCTGTTTGCTGAAAGTTTTGCACAGCACAGAAGCATTTTGCGCCAGATTTGGGATTCATGGTGATTTTTCCACTGCCAAGAAAAGGTTGTAAGTGCATATTGAATGCCATTTCTCACTTTATGAAAATGAGGTACAGGGGCAGCAACATCATCACACATTGATTGGAAAGTTAATATAAAACCTTTATTTTTTGGCTTTCATGAAAGACAGGGTAAATTCCTCAAAAGCTCGCCAGATCTAGAAATATAAAGGTCTAGCCTGGAATCTTCCTCCTCCTCCTCTGCCTCTTCTTTTCCTTCTCCTCATCCCCTTCCAACTCCTCTTCTTTCCTTCTCTTTTGCACAAGACGCTTGAGAATCCATAAACTCAGCAGATTGCGTGAGTACACACACACACACACACACACACACACACACAGGCTTGTCGGGAGTGGATTGCTTCGCTCTGCACAGGCTTGCACCATGGCAGACCGCCCCCATGCTGACCTAAATGTCTGATGTCAGTCAGCATGGGGGTGGTCTGCCACGGTGCACACCTGTCTAGAACGCAGAAGACTGCTCCAGCAAGCAGCAGGGACCCATCAGACTGAGCCAGCAGTCTGATCAGGTAAGTGGGGTATGCGGAGCTGGGGGGCGGTGCACACCGCTAGCTTGGTTGGGGTGATGGCAGCCAGCAGGACCCCAAGATGACCCTGGAACCAGCCAGCAGGCCAATAGCAGCCAATGGTGGCAGCCTGTGGTGGGCTGTCCACCCCCACCCACCCCCCGTGACAGGCTGAAGTGCAACAAGTCCTCCAGTGTATGTCAGTTATATAAAAAAGGCTCAGGTACAAGTTTGTTTGGAATACTGGAAAAAGATCAAAGGAGGGTAACTTAAACTGTAAACACTCTAGAGGCACTTTTACAAGAAAAGCCAGAGGTAATTGGGATCTGAGTTTACAAAAGAGGCAAGTGAAAAGGGACATGATAGAGGCATGTGAAAATTATGCATGGTGTTGGCAAACTGGATCACCTCAAAACTAGAGATCACCTCATGGATCTGAGGCAGAGTTTGCACAAGCACTTTTATGACACTTTGAGTTCACCATGAGGCCACAATGTCTCCAAGATACTGCCCCTTCAAGGTACATTCATGGTGCAGCATGTGTATAGATGCCACACACATCTATAGAGCCAGTTTAGTCTAGTGGTTAAGCCAGATTCTTACCTGGGAATACCGGGTTTAATTCTGCACTCAAGCCAGCTGAGTAACCTTGGGCTAGGCACAGCTCTCTTCGGAGCTCTCACAGCCCCACCTACCTCACAGGGTGTCTCTTGTGAGGAGAAGAACAGAAAGCTTTGTCAGATGCCCTGAGTCCCCTTAAATGGGTGCGAAAAGTGGGGTAGAAAAGCCAACTCTTCTTCTTCTTCGTCCCCTGGCATGCTAGCACATATGCTGTTAAAGAACTTCACTGTCAATCACAACAAAACCCAGGGATATTGGGGTGATAATCCACAACAACATTATTGCACAATAATCAACTCCCAACGTAGAAAGTGAGAACACTTACCTGTCTTGGGAATGGCTACCGTACAGGTTTGGGGCAAAATCCAGCTGAAAATGGAAACTGTGCATGTGTGGGTATTTCACCTCATGAAATACTTGAAAGAATGCCTTGCACCATTGTGGGAAGAACACCACTAGACTGGTAAGTGCATCCATTCTCCCTGAATTGTTGCCTTGCCTTCTGGGCAATGAGTGATCATTTCGGGAGCAGAATACTCCAGGACATTTCTATGTATTTTTATGTTCATCTTTTATGTATTTTAAATGATTTATGTACTATGGCTGTTTGTATTATGTTATATATTTAGGCATTTTATATTTTTGTTGAATCTAAAAGTGCAGTATACTTACAGCGCAGCAACGACTGGGCATCCAGACTGGAAAGGCAGCTCTGTAGCTTCCCCTATCGGAGCTGTAAGAGTGGAGATGCCATGCACCATCACGCAGGCTGAGGCAGCCAATCACATTTTGAGTTGCCCTTCCTGCTTAGCCGACATCTCATCTGCTTTTCTCACCCTCTCGCCTGCATTGGCTTGAAG
The DNA here is from genome assembly GCA_023333525.1 of Aspidoscelis tigris stejnegeri. Taxonomy (NCBI): domain Eukaryota; kingdom Metazoa; phylum Chordata; class Lepidosauria; order Squamata; family Teiidae; genus Aspidoscelis; species Aspidoscelis tigris. The sequence goes on from JALMGA010000004.1 coordinate 91,744,294, forward strand.
CTCCGGATTATCTTCACACTGTGCAGTGAGCATCGTTGAACCAGCATTAAAGTAACCTCACAGTCCTGATTGTATAATGTGACACCACGACGACTGATTGATCATCGTGTGTGATGGCTCGATTGGGACTGTGCATTCCAATGCACAGTATAAACATGCCTGGATGCAGCCTTTCTTACATTCTTATGTTGCCCAACTTGAAACAGTCTCAGATTTTTCAGAATTAATTGGGCCTTATTCTACAAATCCAAAAAAAAGCAAAAACACTCTGCCCCAACTATACTGCAAAGGCATCAATGTGTAATTTCTTTTAACATACAACTTTTTTTTTCATTCAGAAGGGTTTTATATATATATACGTTCATAAATGCAAAGTGATATTTCTAATACAAGGTATTTTAATGTGTTGTTCTAGAGCAAGCAGTTATTCTGTTGGAGATCTATGAGTAATTAAGTTGATTGATTTCATTAGCTATTTGAAATAAATTATTAAGTGAATATATTATTCATCCAGCTATGGAACTAAGCGTATAATTTATGAACATATTACTGAAATAATTTGATAGATTTCATGTTATATAATAAATTGTCCAATTTGTTTTTCATTATTCATCAGGCTGGTCTACCAGTAACTCTTGGTAAGGTTTAGCCCTTTATAACTGTTCCTTAATAGTTTATTTTACCTGGAGATAATATATTACTTTTGTTTATTGCAAGGTATACACTGCCTGAATTTTGCAGCTTAAAATTTGCTTGTAGGTAAAGCCACAATGTAATGTAACAAATGCAATTATACCAAAAGCACTAAATCTTCAAAATTTAGAAAATTAATGCAGCTGATAATCTTCCTACTTTGTGATTGGGACAGAGATAGTTATATGCTGCTGAGATTCTAAATTAGACCAAGAGAAATATTCAATAGATGCTTTCACTTCAAGGTGTTTCACACACAAGTACTAATTCTTTGTTTGCTACTTGACTGTGTGCTCATTCAGTTGCTCAGCAGGGAGCTGTATCTATTTTTGGTTTCCCAGCAGATGTTTAAAAATATAAGTTGGCTCCATTTACACTTTGCATTATCAGGTATATTTAAAAAGTTATAGGCATGCTCTTCAATCATTCCTTTATTCATGAAAATGAGTAATTTCCATTAATGTCTCTTTCCATTTGAACCACATTGCATTATCACAGGTTGCTGAACTGTAAGAAAATTTTTTACAGGTGATACTGGAGATGTATAGAGGGAATGAGAAGCAAAACCCTCCCTTACTCCATTCTGTGAACATTGGGTCTGTTTGTACATACTGACTGGTATGGTATAATAATCCCCTGGCAGTCAGGTAAAGACTCAGTGTGGCAGTGGCCATCTCCATTTTGAGGGCCAATTCACACTTGGCTGGACAGGAAAGGAGTGCTGTCCTAACATTAACTCCGCTTGCACCTGTGAGCACTAGGTAATGACAGCATTACATTACATGACCACCACTGGCCCAGGCAGGACATGACTGGCTTTTCTGTATTTGCAGTGCATCCAGTGCCTGCAGCCTGTGTTCTGAGTTCTATTCCCTTATGGAGATTTGAACTCCTGGGCTGGTGCACAGGTGGATGAAACCCTACATGGAAAAAGGGCCTATATAAGGTTTAAAGGTAACGACAGCCTAAACCCAGGGCCGGTCCTCTTCTGGGCACCACCATTTTAGCTGCAGCGGCATCTGCAATGGTGCATGCTTCAGCGCTGTCACTATGATGATGCAGATGCTCTGTGCATTTGCGACAGTCGCATCTATGGTCATTCAAGGTACCATCACACTTGTGTAGCACCTCAGGCAATCCCAGATTACCAGAAGAGTTGTGCATGGCCACTACTCAGACTTTCAAGGTAAGCTTGGGGTTAATGTTGGTAAAGATGTGGAACACAATTTTGTGTTCCACACCTAATCAACAGTTAGTGAACTTCCGGGAAGGCAGGGCATGCTTGGAGGCTGTATCAGCCTCCTCCAAGTGCAGATGCCCGTCCTCAGAAGTTCATTAATCATGCATTACTTGTTGTAGTGTGTATAGGCCTCAGGTCTGGTAGTCAATGCATGACTGACCAGACAGAATGTCTGTATGTGAAGGGGCAGTTTCTTTACCAGAAATGGATTTGCCATCCAGGAGTTCACTGCTCATTGACTACAAGTAGGGCAGGATTGAGTGGACCACATATACACCAACCCTGCACTATGGCCAGAGCTAGTCAAGCTCTGGATGTTGCATCCACATTTCTTGGCATGCATAGGGGCATGTGCCATGCTGTGCAGGTGTGCTGACATGGTGCACCTTGCAGTTGGCCTAGTGACAGCTCTACACACATGCAGTAGTGCTGCCACTAGTGAGCAAAAATTGCAGTACCAGGACACCGATCTGGGTTTGTGGGCCGTGTCCAGGTGGGTTGGGGTAGGGTTAGCATGCACTGAGCATCTGCAAGTGCAGATGCTTAGTGCATACTTGGGTCATTTAAAATGAGCATTGTTAATACAGGAAACCTGGCATCGCTGCTGGATTTCCCATAACAGCGATCTTATAGGCTATTGATCAACTAAGCCAGGACTATATCAGTAGTACCAGGGGAATGCCAAGACAATTGTGAGTTTTACTGTGTGCTTGAAACTTGACTGATATCCTGGGTCAAGAAAATAGGAAAGCCTTTTTTCAGATATTTAACTGATGGGATAAGTTTGCATAACTACTGGATTCCTGAATATGCAGCATTGCTGTGTTAAATCATGTCAACAGAGTATTGCTTGATATAAGATTCATAAAGAAGGTGTGTGTGAGGAGGGGAGCAAAAAGCAATTTATCACACATGTACAGCCGGTGTCTTCTTCTAAGAGGTTGTTTCCTAATCTGATATCAACCTGTTCACAGCCTTGGTATCTTATTGAGCTATAAAATCAATAACAAATAGCAATGTTTGCTCCCCTAAGAGATTAACCATTTATTGCAGCTGTGAAGAACAACAGAAGGTCAAACTGTGGAAGTTTTAATTCCCACTACCTTCATGATATGGTTTAAGTGTGCCTTGAGCACTATCTAGGCTTCTTCATATAATCATTTATTTTAGATGCCTAAGGAAGACATTTTGTCTCCCACCGTCTGTTGTTGTTGTTGTTATTGTTAGTTAATGTAATTTGATTGAAAACTCCTGCATATGATCAAAAGGATCTAGTTCAATTTCCTTCATCTTAGCCATCATGGTTAATTAATATCACACTTAACCTGAAATGCTCAAATAGATTCTAGAATCTATTTCTTCCTCATTCCTCACTATCACCTTTTGGCAACAAATAGTTTTTTGGGATAATCATTAAAATATTCCAAATAAACATGATATTCAGCTGCATGAATGGTCTGCACAAATCTGAAACTTGCTGTCCTACTATATAACACTGAGATAACATGCTAGGAATTCTTTTAGCAAGTATTGTACTGTATTGGCAAATAATTTCAACATTCAAAGTAGTCAGTGCTAGAGATAAGACATAGCAGGAGGTAATGACATTGTGTGGTGGTCCTGTTTCTAGATGACCTATTTGCATTCATAGGGGTGCTGCTGGTGCACCCATTGCCCAGCAGTCTCTCTGTTTGAACTGGCTAAGCTAGTGTTGGGTTTGGAAGCCACAGTCCCATTGGTGTTGAGGATTTCAACATCCTTACTGAAATAACTCTCAGTGACCCAGCCTAGATTTTCACATGCTCCATGACAGCCAAGGGGCCATCTCATTATGCTACTGACCCAAAATATGTAATTGAACATATATCTTAATTTGTTGCACAGCAGTTTGGTGTGACTTCATTGATAGGAAGATTGGGGACAAGTCATTTTTCATGGACAGATCATTCACTGGTAAGATCTGGATTCCTTGTAGCCATGTATTTCCCAGAATCCCCAGTTTTGAACGTTCTCTGCTAGCAAAGGCAAGGCTCTGCCTAGGTACATATACCTCCAGACTGTTTTACTGAACTTGATAATTGGCATCCGATTGGCAAATATGTTAGAAGTACAAAGAATGATGAGGAAACCTAAAAATCTTTGTACCAGACTAAGACCAAGATCCAAAATATATCATTCTAAACAAAACCTCCATTTCAGTAAATGCAAGGAAAAATCTGCATCTGAACAAATGACCAGTCAAGAAATAATCTCCTCAACTCTGAAACTGCAGCTGTATAATAAAACTAATTGGCCTCAGAGACCAACCTTTACTTACAGTAAATATCAAGGAGATTCTTATCAGAAATGCTGGACAGAACTGATGGGTTTAGATTGAACTGTTGTTTTAACTTAATTTGTTATTATCTGAAGGGGATGACTCTCGTTACACATTTCTGCAACCCCTGGCCTGCTGACATAATCCTATCAACCTGAATCTCACCTCTCTATGAGGGGGACCAATCAATTTAAACCCTTGTGTTCAAACAGACCAATAAAAAGTAAGGATTTTAATCTATCTTTTATCCAGTGAAGTAGCTTTGCCCCTTTTTCCACATAAAAAATACTATAAAAAGTCCAGTTAGGTATGAACTATTTTTCCCTTTCATGACTACAACTTACTGAAGAAAGAATACTTCTCACGGCATATTTCTCCTTGGTAGTTGCACCTGAGGTCTTTTTTGTACTACAACCAAACAGCTGTAGTGCATGAAGGCTAGGCCACGTGGGAACGCATTCCCCATTCACACCTAGGTAAGGAACACGTGGGAACACGTTCCTACCTCCCCAGGTGCAGATGTGGAACCTGTCCCTGCATGGCCTAACCTGAAAAGGTTACCCACAGATAGCTGGCCATTCAGAGCCAGCAGTGCACGCAGACACACAATGCTGCTGGCCGGGCCCGCCACTTCAAACCCAGAGGTAAGTGGTGTGCACATGAACACATCCCCAGGTAGGCCCGTGCCCAAGGTGGGGTCCTGTGGGCTCTAGAGGACCCGATCGTATCATCTAGAGCCTGCAGGAACCAGGGTATGGATGAGATCGGCCTGCCCATCCCTGGGTCTAACCTGACCCAATGGCGGTAGGTGGGGGCGAGGTGTGCAGCTGTTCTGGAGGAAGTGTGCAAATGCTCCCCCTCTCAAAAAGCTATGGGACATCCTGGGACGGCCAGGAATGAGTGTAGAGCACGATTTCGGCCCAGCAGAGTGAATGCTTCATCCCAGGACATCCTACATGCATTTCGGAGGCCCTCGTGCGAATAGGCCTCTAGTCTCCTGTTGCTGAATTGAAGAGGGAACTCTGCTTCTCAAAGAACACTACATTTTAAGCTTTTTGAGCTTAGTGGTAAGACTAATAAGCCTTGTTTTTGTTTGGATTTGATTTTACTTTCTTCTATCAGGATTTAGTTTAAAGGGAGCTTTGTCCCAGACACTTATCCACACGCTAGCTGGGTAGCTTTATCTTTTTGAAGTGAAGCTCTTTTGTCTGTTTCTTTTCCTCTCCTCTAGTCCATTATTGGTGATTGTCAATGCATTCTGACTGGTTGCTACCACTTTTCCTTGTTTTTAAGCTTTTTGCTGAGTTTTAGTAAAGCTTTTAATTTTGTATTGAAGAAATTGATTTGGAAAGTATTTTTGTCTTGTTGTCTGCTTGCTTTTACAGAGTGCTTTGCCAAATTTATCATTTTTCAAACCTCAAGCATTAAAGATTCCTTAACTTGTTTGGTGGCTAGGCTGGAATAGATCCCCCCCCCCCCCCTGTTTAGACACATTTCCAGACCACAATCTGTAGCAACTTCTGCAGTGGTAAATAGCCCATTGGGAGGGTCTGTCCATGGAGACTTAGAAAATTAGACTGATACCTGAATATTCTGGTCCTGTTGAGACTCCTGTCTCTCTGTGGACTCATGAGATGAGTAGGATCATCAACATAATTACTCTGATAAACATCTTAATAGACTGAAGTGGAGAGAGGGATAAGCATTTGTCTCAAATGCCAACACAGTTTGACTTAGGGGTGTGCACAAATGTATTTTTTGCATTTGAATTCGAGTCAAATTGAATATCTGAAAATTCAATTCAATTTGAATGGAAAAAATCCAAATTTCTGAAAATCCAATTCGAATCTGGATTATTCGAATCTCCACATTTGAAAATCCGATTTGAATTTGAAAATACAAATGTCGACATTTGTATTTGTATCATTATACAAATTTGCATGATTCCATATGCATCCTGTTTTTATTTTGTTTGCATCCTGTTTTCATCCCATATTATAGGAGCAAATTCGTATAATTTTCGCACAAATTTGTATAGGATATATACGAATCCATCCATTCAAATTATTCAAATATCTGTATCGGATTTTTGAAAATCTGAAATTTACTTGAATATGTAAATTCGAGTGTTTTAAAATCCGATTCCAATTTGAATGTCAATATTCATCAAATTTGAATCAGATTTTTGTATTTTTGAATAGTTGTGCACATCTGCAGTTTGACTTGCTTCTTCATTATGCATCTCAACATTTTGGGGTTGCAAGAAAAAAGTGTCAGTTATGCCACCAAAATGCCTTGGGCCTCATTATGGTTTTATTGCTTCTAAAATAGCAATGGAGAAATACGTTCACTTCTCGAGACACCAAAGATGAACTTGCAGGAAGATGGAAGGAAGACGCTTTTCTTGTATGCCAGCTCACCTTTGCAAACTATCATTAAGTCCTGTTTCTTTGCAAAATCCTTATGACTAATGATTACAATGTTTTTTAAACTGCGCATCTGCCTGAGCATTTTGGCACACTCATCTCAGTAAATAAGATTTCTATTACCGCTATAGCAATGTAATCACATGAAGACAAAAGAGCTAGACTGCGGATCCTAAGTTCATGGCTCCCAGGAGTTCTGAACTAGTTTTAGAGATGATATATTTCCCAATGGGCAGAAAGAGGAAAGATTAAGAATAGCTTTACCCCTGGCCCCTTAATGTTCTCAAGTAGCTAATAACATTGGTGTATATATGGGTGCATGTGTGCATTTGTGTGTATAGCTTCAATTGGCTATATTTTCCTTGAAGAAATTTCAGCTTAGTTAAGACCAAAGCTAATAGCACAGATGCCTTGTGTTGTAAACATTCTGAGAGAATGACTCAGGTGAACAAAGCCTGAAAAGTGCACAGTGTCGGTGATCTATATGTGTCTTGATCTAACATTTGTTTTTACAAGAGGGATAAGTGAGATTTAGTGATGCTGTCTTTGGTGAGAAACAAACACAGTATTGAGTAAGAGATATTGAAGAGGATGGAAAGAACAACAACAACAAAATAACATTTGCTTGCTGCACTTACCTTTCAAAGTCTTGCTGCACTTACCTTTCACAGTCTGAAATAGTAGGGCTGCACCCAGATGTCAATTACTTATTTCACTATATTTGAATATTATTTATTCCAGAAAATCCAAATATAGTGGAATAAATAACCAATCTGTCCCATAGCTGGGATTGCTATTGGCTGGACCAATGTTGTCTGCATGGTTCTAGTTTAGTCCTTGCACCTGTTACAAACTTAATGTGAGCTTCAGAGATGGCCTACATGAGGTCAGATAGCCAGTAATGGAAGATGGTGGTCTCAGAGCCCCTGGGGACCCATTTTGGTGGCACAATAAGACACGCTGCTGAAATAGGTCTCCCTGTAAACAAGAAAATGGAGGTGGATACCATATGCATGGCTTCATGTTCTGAATTAAGCACTGCTAAGACTGGTGAATCTCAACAGCTAGGTCTATTGGCGATCCAGATAAGGGATCTCCTAATCTGGACCACACTTTCTCCTGTGCATACTAGTGGTGAGAGGGGACTCCTGTATTTCTCAATAATGTTCATGCAGAAAGGAAACCATAAAGACTCATTGCCACAACTCCTCCCCCATAATTGGGTTAAGTATGCTAAAGTAAAGCTGCATCTTGACAGTAGTATATTTCTTCAGATTGTTTCTGGGTCTACAAATAAAATACTGCTATTGTATTCATATCCTGCATGTTTGCTTTTACAGCCATCTGGTTGATTTCTATGAGAACCAATTGCTGGGCCAGATGGGCCCTTAGTCTAATTCAGCAGGACACTTCTTATGTTCCCAATACTAATTTGTATTGCATTCTTGTGGTTTCAACATTATAATAGTTCAATCTACAAATACAGAAGCAAGCAACAAAGAGAGCAGAAAATAATGGTAGGGGGATCTCTGCTAATCAAAACGCCGAGTTATTCCAATCCACTATACATTTCTATGATGCTTCATGGGAGAAAAACATTGTAAATACTTGCTGTCAGCCACAAATTACTGTTATTTGAGCACTTTGAGCATTTAGATTGGTCAGACAAACTATAGGCCCTCGATTAAAAGAGCCACTTCTTGTCATGTTGTTAACTTATCGGGCATGCAGTTATAGTTAACATTTTAGTTTTGTTTTGACATGACACAGCTTTTAAAAATAAATAGGCAGTCAATCGGTAACCACCTATGTCATTTCCAATGTCATTCTTCTGTTCGGGGGTAAAACAGAAATGAGTTAGGATTTTTGTTGTGAATAACCTTAATGTGGTCAGAAAAAGAACTATTGTGGTTTGACACTAAACATGTCAGCCTTTATATTTCATAACACTTTGGGATCCTCCCAAGATCCTCAGATGATGTTATGATGTTATGTGAGCAGAACCCAGCAGGATGGCCTTTTGTGATTGACAGATGGTAACCTTGTCAATGTTAAGCTGTTTTAAGTGCCACCCAAAGTCTTTTTTTGGAATGGTATCCAATGTGTTGATCACCACTGGGACCGCCACTGCTGGCTTGTGCCAGGATATTTGAACTTTGACCTTTAAGTCCTTGTATTTCATAATTTTCTTGGTTTGTTTCACATCAGTCCTGCTGTATCCTGGTATAGTGACTTCAACAAGCTACGCCCTCTTCTTTTCAACATTGGTGATGTCAGGGGTGTTATGTTCCAAAACTTTATCAGTTTGTATTCTGAAGTCCCATAATATTTTGACCTGTTCATTTTCAGTCACTTTTTCAGGTTTCTGATCCCACCAGTTCTATGCTGCTGGCAGATGGTAATGGTGACAGTGTTGTGTCACTGTTTATAATCAGTTTGTTGAATCTTTTTGCAGAGGCTGAGTACATGGTTGGTTGTTTCTTCAGCTTTTTGCATAATGAGCACTTTATGTCTACAGTTTGTTCGTTTGTTTACTTTTATTGCATTGGTCCTGATAGCCTATTATTGTGCAGCTAAAATCAAGCCTTCCGTAATTAACAAACTTTTAAAAAAACAGGATGATAGATAAGTATGTAAAAGACTGGAGACCTTTCATCAATTATCTACAAGAAGGAAGAATAATAATGGTTAGATTTGATTGACTTTATACTCAAATGGACAGCTGAAAGAAAGAAAAACTACTGATGAGGAGCACTAAAAAGGAGATACTGAAAAAAAGACTCAGAAGAACAGAGAAAGTGATTTATAGTTAACAACCAAATTATGTAAGATTTCATATCGAGAGTGTGAAGTTTTAAGGCTGTGTTATAAATTTTTTTAAAAAAATTAATCCTTCCATTTCTTTATTCAGTGTTCCGTTTGTAACCCATAACCAGGTCTTTCCTTGGTCTACTTTCCCTTCAATTTTCTCCAAGAATTGACCATGCAATGCTTATTGTGCCAGTTGTCTGTTCAGGCTTGCACTATATTTCTCCAAAACTGAGGATGTCCAGTTTTTAACTCTTTTAACACAGCTTTTCACCATTTCAACTGTTATCACAAGTTCTTGTTTTTTTTCAAAATTTATTTTGAAATCCCTTTATCCACTCAGCAGTCTTGTTATAGTCTTTTCATTTTCCCAGAGTTCTCTCCAGATCTGTGTCATTTCAGTCTTCTCTGGTTTTTCCAGTTTTGTGCCTGCTTGGTTCAGGCTTTGATAGAACCATCTTTGGTCTAACTGAAAAAGTTGATTTTGTTGAAACTGAATGGTTCCAGCTTGGTACGGTTCTATTTTTCTGGCTGTAGCTATTATCTGTTGTTTCACAATTTCTATTGCTTCATCGACTTTTCTTAGTCAGTACTTTTATAATCAGTGTTTTTAATCTTATTTTTCAATTTTTTTCCTTCAAATTCCTCAAGTTGCTAGCGTCTGATCACAATTTTTTGATTTTCAGTTCCAATCTAATTTTCCATTTTGGCTTTGCATCCGGTATCACTTGAGGTTTTTGTTGTTGCATCCCCAATTCTTCTGTTGCAATTACTGCTATGCTGTAGGCCAGTTGATTGGTCTGTTCAACTGATGTTATGTTTATTACTGCAAGTGCTTTGTTCACATCCCTTATAATTGGCACCAGGTGCTTTTCAGTCCCAATCACAATATCTGTGTATGCGTGTGTGCTTTCTGCCATTGAAACAATTACTAACCACTAAACACTTTTATATAGTGGGCCATGTGTCCCCCACCCTCACCTGAAAAATTATCTCTGTTATGGGAACTGCTCTATTTATTTATTTATTTATTTATTTACATTTTTACTCCACACTATATCCAAAGGTCTCCAGGCAGGTAACAACATCTAACATTAAATATCATTAAAACAACAACAGTATGTATTAAAACAGTAGCATCTGCAAATGGGAAGGGAAAATGTATCCCCGTTTAACCAAAGGCCAGGGCAAAGTGGTGTGTCTTCACTGTTCCAGGCACATGTTTTAACAGCAGTCCACAAGGAAGCAGGATTTTAAAAAGACAACAGAGTCCCACAGAGGAGGGGAGATTTGGCTGATCCTAATAGAAAGGCCTGACAGGGGAGGGGAGATTTGGCTGATCCTAATAGAAAGGCCCGACTACAGACAGAGGAAGTTAAACATCAAATGCCAGGGTGTGCAAGAATGTTTTAACCAGGCAACAAAAACAATATGAGAAAGCAAGTTAAATTAAATCCAACTTATTCTCCATTTGCGAGGTCTAGCTTGACAATGAAACATGTTGATCTGAAGGGATTTGGCATGCACCCATCCTGCATACTTCTAGTGAAGGTTGTACATAGCTCCTTTCAGTTCCCTGAGAAAGAACAAGGTAGGGAAACAAGAAACGAACAAGCAAAACTACTTTGCGGGGCATCATAATTTTTACAAGATTTGTTTATGAATGCACCTCCCACATCTATATACAAAATGTTATATTTGCCACTATGAAATAAGCCCTCAAGCAGCTTTCTGCTATCCCTCCCATTATAAAGAGGTCTTTCCATAATGCAGAGATTTCAAGGATGATAAAACAAGATGTCATAAACAAGGTGGTTTTGTTTTATGATTCTAAAACATCATGGGAAATTTATTCTGTACACTGCCCTGAAACTACAATGAAACTACAGTATAGAAGTAATAGAAGATGATAGATAGATAGATAGATAGATAGATAGATAGATAGATAGATAGATAGATAGATAGATAGATAGATAGAGAGAGGGAGAGAGAGGGAGAGAGAGGGAGAGAGAGGGAGAGAGAGAGGAGTCTTTTCACACATTTGGATCCCAGGGAGAACCTCTCTGGGAAGTGAAGATGAGCAGCTTTCCCTAAACTTGACGGTACTTCCCTCAGTGCTGACAAGCTGTGAGATGCCGCCATTACAGTGGTGATTAGAGACCTATCCCAATGGTAGCAACACACCTGTGCAGGGCCATTGACCCAGTGATGGGGTGGCATGGCACTAACTGCTCTTTTGTTGCCAATCCCCAGGCTCCCTTCAAACTGTCCCAACAGGGAGAGGTGCAAAGAGGCTTCACCTGACAGCATGGAGTATAGATGCAACTGCCCTAAGCCTACATGCTCCTGGAGTGCTGCTGGGTGCCTACAGCCACCCCTAGGGCAGTAATTGTCCAGAAAATGCAGATGTTGCATGAAACAGCGCCCCCAGAATTCTCCTAAGCAGTAAATCCAAATATGCTCAGACAGACAGATAGTTAGAATGCTTAAATGCTAAACTATTTCTAAGTTGTTATATTTCTGTCTGACATTATTATTATTATTTCTGTATTATTATTTAAACAAATAAAAAAATATCTTGCCATTAACATTTTCCCACGTTCCTGAAGTAGCTGACCTTTATATCTCTGGGGTATGGAACTACTGCTGATAATGTTATTAATATCTTAGTACAAGTTCATTAATAATTCAAATGAAACACAACCAAAACACTTTATTTTTTCAGAGACCCTGTGGTCTCGGGAAAAGCAGGTAAAGGTGACCTGCTTAAGGAATGCTCCCTGATCCTTTCTTTCAACCCTTAATGCCATAATACAGATGAATGAACATAACTAACTTCCCTGATATAGGGTGGAAGGAAATAGTTCAAACAATATAGACAATTACTTCTACTTTGTATGTAAGACTACTACAAAGTTTCAGATACTAGCTGGGTCTCCACTTGAAAAAGTCAGTGGCCTATTTGTGGGCACATGGGAGAGGTACCCAACTGCCACCCAGAATGATGATCCTCATCTCCATTTTCCAGCACAGGAGCATAAGTTGAAGTGGTGATCTAAAGTGACTCTATTGGGAACAGAAAAGTGCAATCAGTCCTCACACCCCAAAATCGGGTGGCACTCTCATTGCAAGAGGTCTATTGTAACCCCAACTGGAAACTCAATGGCAGAAGGCTCATGATTGAATTTTTCACATCTAACAATGCAGAGTAGCTAATTTGTCACATTTAACTATATTTGCTTTTTCAGAAGGACAAATACTGAAGCTGGAACTCAAATACTTTGGCCAAATAATGAGAAGACAGGACTCATTGGAAAAGATCCTTATGCCATGAAAAATTGAAGGCAAATTGAGAAAAGGACAGCAGAAGATAAGACAGATAGTGGCATGGAGTCAACTGAACAACAACAAACTATATTTGTTCCTTACCAAAGTATTCTTAGGACCTTTTTATATTTAGATGATCAGGATGGCCATAGATGCTCTGGGATGCTCTATTTGCATGCCAGGGCACCACCTCTGGCCCAGAGCAGCCCAGAGCATGCATGACCCTGATCTTATCTCACTGTAGTTAAGTGTGAAAAGGCCCTTAGTTTGGTCCATTCGTGCAGACTTTCCATGATGAGTATACTGTATAAAGAATTATGGCAGGGGTTGGGAGGGGGAGCCCAGGAGCAAGGGGAGTGTCCTACTTGGCAAACTCTGTCCTTGGCCATTTTAATGCTTTGATAAAGACTTCGGAACAGCATTTTGCACACCTCTAAATTTTAGAAGGAAACCTAGAAAGATCTTATTAGAAAGAACTGGTTCTGCTTTCAATATCTCACAAATCTTTTTTTTTCTTTTTATAAAAGGAAGGGTGTTTCATGAGGAGGAAGATTTGTGATTTATTTGTTTGTGTTTTGATTATTTTGTGTTTTGTTGAATATGCCTAATAAAGATTAATTAATTAAATAAATAAATAAATAAATAAATAAATAAATAAATAAATAAATAAATAAATACTGGTATGTATAATGCTTATAATAAATAAATCGATATGTATATAAATAAATAAATAATAGAAAGAAAGAAATACTGCTGCATATAATGCTTTTGGATAAGCAACTGGTATATATCAATTTTCAGTTCTAACGCAATGCCTTCTCTTTGCCCCCCAAAACCCCGTATAATGCCTTAATTTCATAGGAAGGTCCAAAATTAAAAGCAGTGGGAAATGTTAAGAGCAATAACGGTCCATATATGCACTAAGTCGCACTGTAGTCTATTTAGTCCGTTATCCCTTTATGCTTGTTTCATTTCAGCAGTCACTAAAATATGTTCAAGCTTTAACATTCAGTGATGTCAATTTCCATGTGTGTTTAAAGAAGGTTGCAACATTACAGAGTTTCTCTCAATCTTTCTTTTTCTCTCTCTCCATCCCAATCCAAATCTTCTGACTTTCAGTTCCTTTTATTTGTCTTGCCATCCACTGTACTGGACACAAAAGGTCCCAAGCCACAAGGTGGGAGGTGCTCTCTGTAGTTTTGACTGTAGACCATGAGACAATTTTTAAGGAATATACCACAGTGTATTCTGGTATTTTTTACAGAATAGGATGGTTGGATAGTATTGTCCAATATACTTCAATAAAATCAGGTTTAGCTTATCAGTTTATCCAGAGGCTTCAAAGATTGATGTTAAAATAGGGAGATCAGTAATGTAGCCCATAAGTTTGAGGAAATGAAGCCCTCTTTTTATATATATCTCAGATTACTTTCAGCTATCAAAAATACTCTGGTGTGAATCTTTTACCTCACTTCCCTCTTCTCTTTTTTCCCTCCCATGGATTCATTTGAAAAAAAAGTTGTTTTCTGCAAAATTCAAACTCCTTCATCTATTTGCTGACAACACAGTTTCTCTTTTGCAACTTACTACTTTTGCATTTCCAACTCACCTGCCATTTATAGCCTCCAATCTGTTGCTGAATATAAATGCATGTCAAAAAACAACTCATGGGGCACTCTTAAGTGTGCCATCTCTACTTTTTCTTCTTTATCCTTCTTCCTTCACATTACAAACCTGAAGACAAAGCCTGTGTGCCATTTATTGCACCATTCAGACAACACTCAATTATTGCTGGTGCTCTGGAAATAAGCTAATAGAATCAAACAATTTTGGTGCCGCTGCTGTTTGACAGAGCCAAATGAATACAGAAATTAACAGATCAAATAGCACAGAATCAAGCCAAGGAAACTTTAAATAAGAGATCCTTTTGATAAGGGATCACCCAATATACAATACAACTGAAATATGATGTTCTTCATCCACAAAAACATTAAGTTTATGTAGCAGAGCTGACCGGATGAATGGGCTTATTGGTAGCAATGTGCTTTCAAGTTATGGCAGCACTTTATCACAGCTCTACTCTGTTATATCAACATTGCTGCAAAAATCCTACTGAAACTCGAAACGGAAAGCCTTACAAATAGGCCTTTAAAGCCGTTAAGCTCCTGTTACCATAAAACCTCAGTAGAAGTATGCTAATGTGTTTCCTCTTCTGAAACCTGATAAACCACCTTGTGTATATTAGAACACTAAATAACTCTTAAGCCAAACACCATAACCTTTTAATAACCCATAAACAATATCTAAGAGGAAGAGAAAATTAATTCCATAAGAGAAATGGTGAGGCATTGCGTCCCCCCTATGAATTTTATCATTATTATTTATATACTGTAGCACCATTAGCTTTGCAGAGCAAGCCACAAAGCTTGCTCTGGTGATTTTACGCAATGTGAACCTTTTCCTGAAAAGGATCCCAGTGTCCCCATATGGCCCATCGGTGCATATGGAGAAAGATTCTCCCAACACCACCAAGGCTTCTTGATTTGTTCAAGGTTTTCTCCTAACTTCTGAACTTCCATGGACTTAACCAAATTGGGACTTTGTCACAGCCCAGAGGCCAGGACATAACCCTCAAATTTGTTTGGCCCAGAAGAAGAAGAAGAAGTGGAAGAAGAGGAGGAGGGGGGAGTTGGCTTATGTACCCCACTTTTTTCACCCTTAGGAGGACTCAGAGTGGCTGACAAACCTCCTCTTCTTTTCCCCACAACAGACACCCTGTGAGAGCTCAGAAAGATTGCTGTGACTAGCCCAAGGTTACCCAGCTGGCTTTGTGTAGTGGTGTGGAATAGAACCAGGGGCCAAGTCACACTACAGCCTGTAGTGCATGATTAGGAAACTTCTAGGGAAGGGCATCTACACTTGGAGGAGGCTGCTACAGCCTCCAACTACCTCCCGCCTTCCCAGAAGTTCCCTAATCATGCACCACCTGTGGTGCACGAAATCATGCTCCACATCCTCCACCACCTTCCCCAGGTGCAAGCACTAATCAACATTGGTTCATAGTGCTCCTTTCCTGTCCAGCATACAGGAAGAGAAGTGTGAAATTGCCCCAGGAGACTACCAGGTAAGAAGCCATTACTCTAAGCACAATACCAAAGTGGCTCACATAAGCAATAGTGGGCATTGTTTTAGCATATGCAGCAGCTCAGGGATTTATTCTGCTCTCTTTTTCCCCATTTGCACATATATCATTTTAGAGTTTGTTAATTTATATATAATTCATCACATTCATGCAATCTTGAATCCAGCTAAACTGTAACAGTACCTCACCCACTATTATCTCTACCTGATGTGTTCTCAGTATTATTCCCTTTCACTTATTTTGCTTTCCACCCTACCAGCCACAATGGGCACTAACCAGCACTACATCCTCTTGGCTGCCTGCATGCTGTTCACTCATATATATGTTGTCTTGAATGCTTGGAGGATCAGTAGGTCAGAAGCAATGAATAATACCCCACTTCTACCTTCAGGGATTTAATAAAACTCAGAGAGAGAATGAAGAATGAAAGAAGTAGAATGAAAGAAAATTCTACTTTAAAGAATATCAGTGCTCACACAATAGTTTATGACCTAAATATGCACTTGGATAGTTAAAACTAAAATCATGAAAACATGTTTTCTGTTTTTATATAGTGATTTACAGTATACTCTTTAGTATATTCCCTATAAGAGTTCTAGCTGTAGGGGTGAACTAATGGTCTGTTTGCACCCAGCTTATTTGAGCAGCTACAGACACTCTGGGAGAGGCCCATCCACATATTGTGCCATTGCCATTGTTGCAGAGTTTCTGGGGGCTTCCTCCAGCAGCTCCAGTCTTTTGTTGCTGTGGACAAGTAAAACATGTCCCTAGCTCCTGGAGGCAGCATTCATACTCTCTTCTGGGTATGAAAGGCTATGGCTGAGCAGTTGTGGGGCATGAGTCAGACACCATGGTCATGTTTGTCCATGTGCTGGATGTTGCCATGGCTATTCCTATAGTGATTCAGCCAGACCATTTGCACTTCAAGTGCTAAATAATGATGATGATGATGGTGATGGTGATGGTGATTTATAATGCTCCTCCCACCAAGGGACAGTACAGAACTGAAAATAACTAAAATAATATAAGTTGCAAATGGGGAATCTGTCCCCACGTGGCCTGGCCCCAAAAGGTGGTCATGCGGGCCAGCAGTCCCCACCCTTGGCTCCTGCCATTGGGTCAAAATCAACCCAGAGTGGGCAGCCAGGGCCTGGCCTTTAAGGGCCCCAGTCAACTCAATCGAGGCAACTGCACCCCTTTGACATCCCCTTGTACCACCTCCCACCTAGGTCCACGGGCCTCCCAGGAATGCGCATGCAACTTACCTGGTCATCACTGGAGTTTAGACTGGGAAGCCTGGGGTATGGCTTCCTGGTCCAGTTGGCGGCGTTCTGCATCTGCACGCGCTGGGACTCGTGATTGGCCAGTGACCTGTGCCTGCACAGAATGCCTGGTTTTATCCCAGGCGTTCCGTGCAGCCGCTGGCCAATCACAGACTGTGGCATGCCCAGACACAGAATGCTGACATCCGGACCACCAGTCTGGACTCCAGCGGTGAGCAGGTAAGTTGCTCACTCATGCACATCCCTGGGCAGGCCTGTGCACCTGGGTGGGGTGTGGTTCCAGGGGGCATCCACATGACAACTGTGCTGTGTGGAGGCTGAAGATCCACCCCAGCATGCTGGCTGCTGGAGCTGCCCCAATCGAGCTGCACCAGCTGCCAGGGTCCCCCCTGGAAGGGACAGGTGCGTAACTTGGGGGTACTCCTGGACTGCGAGCTAACACTCGAAGCTCAGGTGGAAGCTGTGACCAGGAGTGCATACTCCCAACTACGGTTGGTGCATCAACTGAAACATTTCTGGATAGAATTGACTTAGCCACAGTTATCCATGCTTTGGTAACCTCCAGGTTGGAGTACTGTAATGCACTCTACATGGGGCTTCCCTTGAAGATGGTTCAGAAGTTGCAGTTGATGCAAAATGCAGCTGCCAGAGTGCTGACCGGGACAGCTAGCCGGATGCATATCACGCCAGTCTTGAAAGAATTGCATTGGCTGCCAATTCACTACCGAGCCAAATTCAAGGTGTTAACTCTGAATTACAAGGCCCTAAATGACTTGGGCCCCAAATATCTAAAGGAACACCTTCTCCCATATCAACCTGTCCATATCTTAAGATGTGGAGGGGAGGCCTTCCTGGTTGTCCCACCACCTTCAACAGCTAGGCAGGTGGTAACCCGGGAGGGGGCCTTTTCAGTAGTGGCCCCCAGGCTATGGAATGGTCTCCCCCTGGAGGTACGTCAGACCCCTTCTCTGTTTGTGTTCAGGAAGGCGGGGAAGACGCACCTCTTCACTCAGGCCTTTGGTTGCTTACCTTTTCCCCCACTGCAAACACTACTTTTTAAACTGTTTTTGCATTGTTTTTATCATGTTGGTTTTTAAATGTTGTATTGGATATTATTGTTTTGATATAGTTTTTGATATGTTTGATTTTAAAGGTTTTACCCGCCCGGAGACCCTTGGGTATAGGGCAGGATATAAACAAACAAACAAACAAACAAACAAACAAACAAATAAATAAATAAATAAATAAATAAATAAATAAATAAATAAATAAATAAATAGGTGCCCACCAGCACCCGGGCGTTCATGCTCTCCCCCCCCCTCTAGTTTGATGAGGTGGTCACGTGCCCTGCCGGGGTGGTGTGCCACTCCAGATGATAGACAGGCCCCACGCTTTGACCATAGACAGGCCCATGGTGCTTGTCTACTGGCATGTGTGGCTGTGCACAATGCAGCACATTGCCCCAGCTGAAGGCACCGCCAGCCCGGTCTCACACTGCCCTATTTTTGAAAATGTATTCATCTGTAAAGATTTTAGCAATATCAAAATAAGGTTTATTCCGAACTACAGTTCAAAAACATTGTTGATATCAATAATGTAGCAATTCCATTATTAGTAAAATTCCTGTTCTCTGAGTGAGGTCTTTGGAATTACACAAACGTATACTTTTTATTTTTATTTTAAATTGATTTTTCCTGTTACATTCTATCTTTCTTCAACTATGAACTAATTACATTCTGACAATGCTTCATACATCATCTTTTAATAGTATTACATATTCAGCACACATCACCTCAGATATGCTGTTCTTTAATCCATATTAATGTATTTATAATTATTACCCATTCTTTATTTTTAATTTTATCACAAACATCATTTCCCCATATATCATAAAATTAATTATGTTCTTGCTTCCCTAATGTTTTCATTTTTGTGTATTCTGCATAACTATTCAATATTATTTCTGCTGATTTTTGTACCGTTTCAGTCCAATTTTCAGAAAATTTCCACAGCTGCACAATACTGATTTGAGCTGTAATCATAATTCTAATCATTTCTATTGTAACTGTATAATAAACACAACTCATGATTTATTTCCACTTCTATTTCTCATTTGTCTCTTATTTCTTTATCCAACAATTTTTAAAACTTGCATACTCTATGACATGTCCACCACATACGAACATTGTTTTTTTCGCTTGACATTCTCTCCAACTCTAAGATTTCATTTTATCTATATACGATAGCTTAGCCAGCATCAAAAACCAATTATATTTTATTTTCAGGTGTTTTGCTCTTATTCTACTATTACTAGACCATTTTATTTCTTTTTCCAGTTGTGCATTTCATATCCATGGTCTACAACATGTCTCTATGCTGTTTGTCATGCCCTGTCCTGCCTCTCCACTCTCCTTGGAGGAGGAGGGTGCAGGAGGTGAGACAGCTTGGGCATGCAACCAGGGCACAGCACTGCAGATGCTGAGGGTCTGAGGCCACTTGTGGAGGAGCACACAAACAGCTCTGGGGACAAGAGCTTGGACAGTCAACTCCAAGAGCACCCCTCTCCTATGCTTCTTCGACAACAGAAGCAGGTGATATGCCGTTCACAGCATTTGCTTCAGCTGTGCCGGCAAGAGCATGGTGATGACTCCCCTACTTAATCGAGCAGCACAGTCCGAGCCAGTGTTGCAGACAACTTTGATGCAACTCCTGCCATGCCTGTGTTCTGACTCTTGGACCCCCTTGTGACTTTGCCGTACCTCTGGAACCCCGACCTTGGACTGTCTGACACTTGCTGTGACTTTGCCGTATCTCTGGAATTCTGACCTTGGACTGAATTGACGCTGACTACTTCTGAACTCTCAAAGGACTTCTGTAAGTGTGCGTGTGTGTTTGCCTCTCTGTCCTCGTCTGACTGGGACACAATACTGTTTCATGCCCTGCACTCTATTCATGAGTATCTTTTAGGTATTTTGTATGTTTATTAAACACACTCTCATATTGTATAAGTTCCCTTATTCTTGCTTGAACCATCCTAGGCTGTTTTAGCCATGCTATGGTTGGAGAGGAAGTATTTATTTTTTAATGATTCAACGCTGTTGCTTTCACTTTGTTTATTTATTTATTATGTCTTTAACTGTATATATTAGGGATGTGCAAATTTTGATCTTCATTCACAGATATATGCATTAAAATGAAATTCCAACTTTCACATATCCAAAACTTTGAAATAAACCAGACTCCCACTTGTCAAAATTTGATTAAACATCATCATCATCATCATCATCATCGTCATCATCATCATCATCATCATCATCATCATCATCATCATCATCATCATCATCATCATCATTATTATTATTATTATTATTATTATTATTATTATTATTATTATTATTATTATTATTATTATTATTATTATTATTATTATTATTATTATTATTATTTGTGGTGGATTTGGCTATGAAAAAGGATTTTTTTCAATGGGAAAAACACACTTTGGGGTAAAAAAGTTCAAATTAAGTTCAAAAATTTAATTTAAAAATTAAATGATTCAATAGCTAAGCAAATTAATGGATTTTTGCTTTGACATTTTTTAAAAGGATGTCCCTAGTGTATATCTATTTCTTTCAGCTAATTCCCATAGCTCCCCAGTGTGCCTAAGAGAAACGTCTGTAAGGACATTATTCTGTCATTGCCTGCTAGCTGGAGCCCAGAACAGAGGACCCAAGAAAATATTATGCTGCTTGTCTTAGGGTGTGTCCAGACATATAGAAACTGTAGCAGCAGTGCATTATGCCACTGCTACTTTGAATTTACCTACTGTGGAAAGATGAGCACCTGCTCCACAGTTTCAGGTACATTCAAATGTTCCCTCCAGTCTGGACAGGACAGCAAGAACAACAGATGGGAGCTCATCCTGCAGCTCAGCTCCCATTGGCTGCCCCATCCCACATGACCCATGCCTCACCGCACACGCCATGGAAGTATCACAGCTTTCTCTCAGAAAGCTGCGGGGAGGCTGCTTGAATCTGTTATAACTGCAGATTTAATCCACTAATCTGGATACTACCTTACTTGTTACAGATTTGCGAGCATCTCAAAAAATAAGCTATGTTGCTCTTCTTCCTTTCCTTCCTTCAGCTCTGAATCTGGCAGTTGGAATGGGATAATAAGCATAATTCTTAGCCTGATGCACTATATTTAAAGTATGCTAAGGTCACTGGGACAAACTGTGCTCTCATTAAATCTGAACTAATTCCACTAAGTCAGTGGCGGTTATATTACTTTTTCATAAGAATTAACAGCCACCTGGGGCCTGTTTAAACTTTCCTGGTGTGAAGATAATCCTCTACCTATATTGTACTCTGTGGAAGCACCTTCCATTATATTGATTCTCTCATTTCCTGCCTTTCAAACTGATTCTTTAATATTACCCCCTTTGCAGTACATAAATCTCAGTTGGACGCTAGCAGTTCATTCAGCTCCACTTACAGCTGGCTCTCTGCCTATAGGCGTTAGGCTTTTTCAGCTGGTAGAAGGGAAAATGGGTGAACTCACCACTGACTCCAGGTTCTGAGGAAGAAACCCCGACTAGGTTCACGATCTCTTTATGGTCAGCTGCTCCTAACCAGCTTTCTCCACCTCCATAATCTTTTTTAACTTGTATGAAAGAAAAGAAAAAGATTTAACACTGCTTCTCTGCCTTGCCACCTTTATTGATTGATTTCCCCCCTTTTTGAAGATAGGTGGGTGAATGAACAGGTAGGAAAACTGAGAAAAAATAGAGGCAATTAAATATCACAATATTGGGCTGTCATATAGCAATTCCATATTGTCTGCTTCCTCTCTCCTACCCCCATTCCAAAATGTATAGCTATTTCTGATGACTGGACATCAGTCCACATAATAGAACAAGAAGGAGCTGTTTCCCTAAGACCAGCAATAACAAAAAGATAGAAGGAGGAAAGAAAATGAGGTATTAATATTCACATTTCTTTTCTTGATTGTTTATATCAACAGGTTTTGTTGTTGCAGATGACTATCCTGCTCTGCGTGACTATTGTGACAGTCTAATTTCAGTCACGTTAGCCTTTAAGAATCTTTCAGCAGATTTCTCTTTGTTCTGTAATAGGGTAGGACAACCTGTCCTGAAGCTACCAACCTGTCCCAAGGTGGGCTGGAGCTCTTGGAGGTGGCACTGATGCCCCAAAGGCCGGAAATGAAAGTTCCTGGCCTGTTTAGTTTGGGGACAGGCCCACTTCCTGGAGCCCCACTAAAAGGTGTTCCCTCCATAGTATACTGGATCACTGGGACATGCTGTTCATTCTCTTGTATCAGTGCCCTAGCCTTGCCCACACTGTGTCCTATGAGAATGAACTATTGTGATGTCCAGGCAGGACTGTTTCTATCTCTTCCTGCATTTTCCTTAGTAATTCGTTCAGACCTTAGTATGTTTTAGTATAGGAATTACTTCATTGTATTAATTGTGGGAGGAGTTGAAGGAACCCTCTGCATTTCACCAGATTTGGTGTGTCCCCACTCTGCAAGCTCTGTTTTAGATAGAAACTTCCTAGTTTTTAGTGAGTTTTGGGGGAGCGCTTGCAGAGAGATGTCCTGCTAAAGTTTTGGTGGCAAAAAGGCCCAGACAGCCGGGAAGGGCATTTCTAACCCTTAAGCCAGATTAGTTCCCAGGAATCTGAAGTTACTAAAGGAAAGAAACAGGAGCTTAAAGACCCTGCACCAGCTCCATTGAGTGAGGAGATCAAACCCAGAAAGATGACACCCTGAAGACTGCTGAAACTTTCAAACTGTACAGTATTCTTTATTTCATGGCTAAATCTCTTCCTTTTTGGTCTTTATATTCAGCATTAGAGCTTTCTTTGGGTTGAAAGTGTTTGGTCTCACTAGGGTACTCACATTGCACACCTGAACCTGCTGCCACCTTTAGTCGGGTGTGCCTTCATAACTATCATACAGATTGGTACCCTTTATTCCAGAATTTGTTCTAGAATAAATGGCAGTGCGAAAACCACCTAGTTGTGTTGTCAGCCTCAAAGAAGCAAGCCACATCTGTTGAAAAAAATCACTACTGTTTGTGGAAAGTTATGCAACTCACTGCAATAACTAAAATGTCAAGAACCTTGCTTTGAGCTTTCCTGCAGTTCTGTTTCTAAGGTGTTGACACTTCCAAAAGTAGGACCCAAGGACATAGATTACTTATGTGGCTTCCCCACAGAGACTTATAAAATCAGTCACAACTGAAGGTGCATGTGGAAAGTGTTGTTTCTTGCTGCTGTTTGGGAAAAGTGTACAAGAACGTCTGCAGTCAGGCTGCTGACTGTGACCCATAAAAATTGCCCCTATTAGGGGTGTGCACGACTGCAATTTTTGGGATTTGATTCAAATTAAATACTCAAGAATTCAATTTGATTTGAACTTTTTAAATTTGAATTTAGACAAATTCAATTCGAATTAAGCAAATTCGAATCTATTTGAATTTTTCATTCAAATTTGCACTTATGCATGTTGACAACGTTCGTAGATGCCCACGCGCATCTTCCCCCGGTCCGTACACATTCACACACATCCATACATGTCTGTAGTTATCCTGTATGCAACCCATTTTCATCCCGTATGGATTCGTACAAATGTGTACGGATGCGAGAAAGATGCGGATCATCGTGTTTGAACTTGTACAAAGGCAAATGTCCAAATAATTCAAATGAACAGATCCGAAATTCAAAACTTTAAATTCAAATTTAAGGACATTCTATTCAAATTTGAATGCTGAAATTTTGCCGATTTGATCGAATTTCAAATGCATTAGAATATTCATGCACATCCCTAGCCCCCATTGGATCAGACCCATGGCCCATCTGGTCCAACAGTCTGCTCTCACTGTGGCTAACCAGATGCATTATGAAGCTCACCAGCAGGGCATGGGAACACAGCTGTCCCCCAATTGTTCTCTCAGGTCTTAGACTGCCACAAATGGGCAGAAACCTTTGAACAGCTAGCCTAAAGCCTGGAGAAATTGTCTAGAGGAAGTGGGGTGACTGTCTGAATCACCAGCAACACTCCTGGGACAGTGACCCAGGGACAGGTATTCCCAAATAGTGGGAACTGCTTAGGACATTAGAGTACAAGTGTCTAGGAGAGTGGAGCAATTGTGGCAAATAACTGGAGTTAGATTTTTTAAAATTCAATTTTAGGGGAAGCATATAATACACGAACAAGACATAGGCATGAAAAACATATAAAGATTAGTCAAAACTACAACAAAAATAGAATATAATTCTCTATTAGTAATCATAATCCAATATAACACTGGATAATCATATATTCCTTTTAAGAAGTAAAGGGAGTAAAAAAAAGTTTTAAAACTAAATTTAAAAAGATATATTTCATAAAAATTATTACAGTATACTAAAATAACCAATGATTAAAACAAATGTATAAATCTAATATCATTTCATGTGTCCATCATATAACATCTCAGTATCAAAGATTAATTTCTAAATTAGCCTTCTGTTATTACTAACATAGAAATATATAGAAATATAGTTTGAGTATATTGGTTTTCTGTGCTCCTTTCTGCTGTCCATGGGATGATTTGAATCCTAGGTCTGCTGTTGAATTCTTAGCCAAAATGACCCATTGAAAGGGTACCAATTTTACCCTAAATTGTGTGTCACCTCCAAAGTTCTAACTCTTTTGGGATATACCTCAAACCTCAGCCTCTGTGCAGCATCAACCACTCAGCAAGAAAGTCTTTGAAGAAATTACCTTGAGATGCCTTATGAAATCCTGCCTTAACAGTTTAACAGACACAGAAGAAGAAATAATTGGGTATAGGGTTAAAAAAAAAAGACCTCAGTGACCATAGTTGGGGCCAAATTCATTCCCACCTTGGCCAATTGATCCTAGTGACCAATTTAGGGATGTGCACAAATATTTGTATTACTCATTATTTGTATGAATTAAGCCAAATTTGGACATTTGGATTCGAATCAAAAGTTGGCACATTCAAATTCAAATCAAATGCTTCCGAACATCCATACAAAGCTTCATTACATTCATGATCCTGGGAGGCAGGAAAGTGGCTGCCCCAGTCACATCTGCAATGGATCTGGAGTGGATTCAAAGTGGGTTCAGGACCGATTTGATGGGTTCCAAGTGGATACGTATGGGATACATAGTGGATATGTATGGGGTATGAATGGTGTTTCTATGGGATTCATGGGCTTTGTATGTAACATTCATGTCGAACTCCTATGGAACTTTTGTATAGAATCAAACCCTACCACATTTGAAGGGAATCTATTTGAATAAATACAGATTTTCTTGCATTCAATTCAATATGAAATGAATGCAAACAAAATTTGTGCACATCCCTAGAATGTTTGGATGGGACAGGAAAGAGGTTTTGGACAGTTCATTGGTATAGGAGGTATTAGCCTAGGGATGTGTATGAATTTTTGAGTGTGTTCACTTTGCTTTGCATCAAACACAATTCACATTTGTGCCAACATAGACACCTCAAACGTGCTGACTTCCACATTTGGTTTGTATCCATTGCAAATATTTGCGAATGTTCACTGCAGATGCTTCCAGGTAAGATTCAAATGTTGAATCTGTACATCCAAATCTTATCTGGAAGTGCTGCCACGTGATTGCATGATTTGAATACTTTCTGGCAGCTGGCCACTTTTGCCAGCGGCACCCAGGCAGATCTGAATCCACTGCGGAAGTGACTGGACAGCTGCTTGTTAGCGGTGCTGCTGCAGCAGGGCCTCACATTTGTGAATATAACAAAGCTTCGAATGAATGCCCCAAAGCATTCACTTTGCATTTGAATGTCAGTCTTCAAATGTAGCCAATGTTCGATTTGAATGCAAATATTAAAATTTGTACAAATTTGTATGAATTGTGAAGGTGACAAATATTCATGCACATCCCTAGTATCAGGACAGAGAACTTCATCAGAAAGCAATGAGGTTTTCCAACTGTACCATTGCTGTCCAGCTTCTAAAGATGGTGAGAAGTATACACTGCTGCTCTTGCTTTGGCTAGCTGAAATTCCCAGACCCAGTAGTTTGTTGTTTTTTACTTTGTCTCTCCAACCTCATGTGCCCACCTTTTTGTGTTTTGGATATAACACATTCTCAATAAAAGCCAATAAAGATATTGTTGCCCTATTTAGTTTAGAAAGTAACTTAATTTAAGCCTGTAAAATGATGTTGTCTTGCCATGTTAAGCCAACAGTTCTTGCATCTAAAGGTCTATAGTTATTTCCCCTCATAGATGCTGTTTGTGTTTGCTGTAGCTAATTTCCTTTTTTTAAAGCTTTGTCATTATTTAGTTTAATTGCTTTAACATTTTGCTTAATGAAAAATATTTCTATTAAGCTTTGTTTCATTCAAATCTTCCCTCCCACTCCAATTATGAGTTCATAAATCCAAACTTTGATTTTAAGATATGCCCATACAGTATGTGGAAAACATTAAATATGGAGCAGTGGGCATTCCACCATATCTGAGGACAGTAAGGTCATCTAGAGAGAAGATGTAACAAACCAAATTGTACTGCTGTACATATTGTAATCATTTTTTGCCTGAAGCATCTTAGGTAAGTCTTGCCTTGCTGGCCAGGAATTTGTCAATAATCTTTGGAACTTGTGCAATCATCATAAATTAGCTGTTCACCCAAGAGATGCCTGCTGTCATAGAGTTCCTGGAAAGGACAATGGAGAACTTTGAAGTAACCTCACCAGTGTCCTTCCTCAGAGTGGATTTAACCATACTTTTGTTATTGGCCATGCCCAGTCACTCTCACCTCCACCATGCCCTGCTCAGGGGCTGAGAGAAAGTGTCTCTTTATTTTGGCATGCCTTAGGCTGCCAAGGAGTGGAGGCAGCTTTAGGCTGTAATCAGATGCAGCAAAAACAAAACAAAACAAAAACCTCTGAGGTGGCTTACAGAAGCCTTGAGATGGTATTGTTCACACACCAGTCTGGCCCTCCCCCTCTCCTGACCATTTGGTGCTAGAAAGGGTGGGTTAGAGTAGGTTTGTGAACACAAGGGCCACACACTGTCTCTCTGAGGCACATCTGAGACACACCTTTTGTTATGTCTGGATACAGCCACAGACTTATTCTTGTAGGGAAGAAGACATAGCAAAACCAACATACCTAAAGCATTATGGTGCTAATTTTCTTTTTTTTATTATTAATATGAAAGATATGCAGATATTCTCCATATGGATTCTCTATTTTAATTATCCTAAATACATTCTAGTCCTCAATATTGAGCTAATAAAATTTTGTACTAGCATTTTCTAAAGGTATCAAAAATAGATGAAAACTGTAATTTCTTCAGGATTTGTTAATTTATGTGTCATATGAAAGTAATCATATAATCTCAAAAGTTTTCTTTTAGAATTCTTGTTTCAGACAAGCCTTAATTATGACTGCAATATGTAGCTGATCAATCAGTATAGTCATTCATTTAAAACGATATTGGCCAACTGAAAATTGTTCCTCTGTAACAAGAAACTTTAAAAAAAGAGATTGATTTCTCATATTTCTAGTGTAATTTTACTCATAAAGAATCAGATAGCAAGGGCCTCTCTATAAATGTGATTATTGTTCTTAGCATAGGGGCATACTCCAAAACCATAGGGATCAATAGGCATCTTACATACAATGTCTTATATCACCTGCTGTGTTGGCAAGGGTGTGGGACATCCAGATGGTCTCAACCCCATTCAGCTTCTGTACCTCTGAAGCTCGTAGCAGGAGTTGTATAATATGAATGTAAATGAGACCGTTCCAATGCCAAGGTCAAAGTTTCTCCTTGCTTCATTTGGATTGACCAGGATGAATGAGAAAATGATGTTCCCAGGGCTGCAGGTTTTCATGTCATGCTGTGTCAATACAGCTAGATGAACTGGAGGTGGGGCAGTCAGTGCAGTGATGGCAGAGCACAATTTCCCTTCTTTGGCAGTGCCCATCCTACTTATTTGGTTCATAGCAGCTGTGCAACTACTGCAAACCAAACTGAGAGAGCTCCCCTCAAGTGAACAACACTTCATGCTACTGTGGAGGCTAAAAAAAAAGAGACTTCTTTGGACTTCTTTGTCCAAGTGCTGGCAACTCTCAGGCTGACCTGTCCAGGAACAGTGGGAATGGCTTCACAGGATGGCTGGGTCATGCCTGAGCCAGCTTCATCTTCAGCCAGCTTCCCCTTGCTCAGTAGAGATGAATCCTTAGAATCATGGCTGCAAGAATAAGTCACAGATGTGCTTGATGAACCGATTCATAGGAGGGAAGAAGATGCCAAAAACAATTACTGTCTATTAGGTTCTGGTGCAAGTTGCAGAACAATAACTCAAAAAATTGTGGGGCTTTCATTAGTGAGATTTGGGTTCACATTCCTGGCCAACACGCCTAGATTGCAAACAAAGATACCATATGCCATATCCTCTTCTCCACAATCCTGTATTTCCTCCTCCATTCAATGATGCTGTCACACCATCTGAGTTAAAAACTGTGCCAGAGTTGAAGTTCTCCAGCTTTTTTGATCCATTAATACTATTGTACATGGACCAAGTCAAGACTAGTTATGGGTCAAATTTTCTTCTCCCTTCCCTTCTCCTTCACAGAGAAGCAGGTGCAATCCACATTTCATTAAACGCAGTGACAATATTTATATTGATTTTAAGAATGCTGGATTGCACTCAGTAATTGAACTCTAAGGATGGAGAGCTAGACCATATATAACACATGGCAGGAAGGTGTCATCAAAACACTCTGTGTAACAATGAGTGATCTTCTTTGTCCCTAATGCTTGAAGCTACTTCCCGGGCAGATTGATGCTATATATGTTAAAGGTTTTCACACCTACAGTGGTCTCCAGAATCATTGTTGTGTATACTTTCAGCATAATGGCATCGACTTGACCAGTGAGGTCTGAAGTCCCAAACAGATCATTTAGAAGGACTTGACTGTCATGCCTCATGCCATCAGCCCCTCCTCCTCTGCTGAAGAGCTATCTGTTGCCTAGAACAACCAAGGCAAGCCGAGCTTCCCCAACAGTCAGGGTGAGGGAGGTGTGGCTCAGGGGCTCAATGTGAACGCTGACCCTATAGCCCAAGATGGAGAAAGCTTGGATGAAGATGCTGGGCAATGCCCTTCACCAAGTGTTCTGAGGCAAGAGCTTCAACAGCTGAGATGGTCAGCGCATCTGCAGGCCACACACCTGCACCAAAGGGGGCGTGATTCTCCCTTGCCTACTTAAGCATGATTCTCCCTTGCCTACTTAAGCATTCCCCACACCTGCAGAACTTGCTGCAGACAACGTCTCTTTATCCTGCAACCCTGGTTCATGATATCTGACACCACAGACCCTCTGGCATTTTGGAACTACACTTTACTCTTTGACTATGCTTTACTCTTGCTCCCCAAAGAACTTTGAAACTTTAGCTACTACTCCTAGCTACTACTGTGTGTGTGTGTTTGCTCCATAGACCTGGCTGGCTTAAGACACAATATTGACTCAGCCTCAGGTAAGCTGGCTTGATTTGCTCTATAACTTGACTTGCTAAATATCCAGAGAAGCCCTGCTGGATCAGACCATAACCCCTCTAGTTCAGCATCCTGTCTGACCCAGTGGGCCACAGTTTGCTTTTGAGAATTCTCAAGCAGAAGATCAAGGCAATATCTTCACTTTCTGTTAAACAGGCTTTTGAACCATCCTCTGTTTAGTTTGAACAGGTTTGAAACCAAACCAGTTCAACACATCTTTAAAGTCAATGTTCCTTCCAGGATAGACAAGAGGAAGGACTGAAGTCAGGCTACAAACTATGACCACAACCTTGTATTCTAGCAAAAGATTCTGCATGTGTTACCAGATCAGCTTTGGAGGTGCAAGTATCATCAGAAATGTTAACTACAAAACCTGAATTTGAAATATACAGGGTTTTGACGTATGAATTTGGCTTTATGATTGGCATAATTGAAAAGCTAAAGGCAGACCATGAAATGTGGAAAGGCCTTAAAATAGCAAGACTGAAGCCATATTGGGAAAAAATAAGCCTGGAGTTTAAAAAAGGACACAGTTTTTCTCTCTTAAGTCACAAGCTGGCTGTTTGCAAAAGATTAAAAGTCTACATGCAAGAGACAATGCTTGGGCTTTAATTTTGATTAGGTCAAGAAGGAATGCGGACACCTGGATGACCTTTGTTTTCTTTCTTTTTGGGGTAACAGATTTTTAGAATAATGAAGGGGAAATAGAACCATGGAATCTGGAACAGAGATGGGTTTGTCTAATTTGAATAAAATAATAAAGAATAAAGTGGAATGGATTTTTGGAAAACATTTGGTAAAATAATGTATATAGGAATAGGAATTACTACTTAAATGGAAAAAGTCACCAGTGCTAGGATGTAAGGTTTCATATTGAATGTGGCTTGGTTTACATCTTAACAGAATTGGGTAAGAGTTTGCTAGGAGTTAGGTTAGCCAGGAGAGGTGCTAATTGGAAACCTTAATTTAAGGTATACAAGATAAATAACTTTTGCAATTAGGCAGAGACATGATAGCATAAGCATGATCTTTACATTAAGAAACGTTGAGTTCTTCCTTAGTTTCTGAAGGAGAAACAGAAGTTTAATGGGGTTTCTTTTCAATAAGAAATTATTCAGCCTTATTTTGAAATAAGAGGGT
This sequence comes from Aspidoscelis tigris stejnegeri, assembly GCA_023333525.1. Lineage (NCBI taxonomy): Eukaryota > Metazoa > Chordata > Lepidosauria > Squamata > Teiidae > Aspidoscelis > Aspidoscelis tigris. Next base: position 91,775,256 of record JALMGA010000004.1, read on the forward strand.
TTTTAAATATCCTATTCATTTCTTCTTTTTCTGTGGAACTTCACTGAGGGGCATTTCCATTGTGGAAGAGGGCAATGAGTAACCAGTGTCCCCTAAGAGAATCTCTGTCAATGGCTAGAATAAACAATTAGCCAAGGGGAACAGAGGGAACAGAACTAATCCTTTTACAAGGGAAATAAGATATTTGAGTTTCAGATATTTTTCCTGTTTACCGGTATTGTTTGCTTCATTAGGAAATGTTAAATTTGGGTTAATTTGTATTCTTTTTGGGAGAAGCTATGAGGAGACTGGAGTCACGTACACATTTTTGTTCATTAACAAGGGAAGACCCAATCAGCAGTTTAAGGTTCCAATTTTTGGGCTATAAAAAAGGCAGAAAAGAGATGGTTTTTAAGAGAGAGGTCTCCATCTTCTTCTTCTTCTTCTTGTCATCATGGGAGCCTAAAGAGACCTGGAGAAATTTTCTCCCCCCCCCCCTTTTCTTCTTTCTGCTACATAGAAAGTGGGCGGAGTTTTTCTGCAGGAGCTGCATTTTAAAACTTTTGCATTTTGCATTTGGTTTCTGGTAAAAGCAGTTACAGAGACTATTTTTAAATTATTTATTTTAATTTTTATTCATTTTGGGGATCAGTCTGACTGAGACTGAAGGCCTTCCCAATTTTTAGTCATTTTTGGTTCCTGAAAATGATGCAGTTTGCTGAAATCCTACGCACCTTCGGTTCTGAACTTCTGGGCGTGAAGAAGATGGGATCGTTGGTGAGAACAATGGAAGATTGCTTTCAACTCACTTTTCTCCCATATTTTTATTAAAGGTTTAGGGCCAGGGAACTTTTTCTAGAATTAGGACTAATTTTAATTTTCTTTTTGGGTTTTTATATGTTTCTTCAAGATCTGAAATTGGTTTTATGGGAACCTCATTCTCAGTTTTGGGATTCTTTACACATAGAGGGTAGATTTATGATGTTTTGGGGATTTTTCTTTGCTGCATAGTTTCATTTTGGGTCTCAGGAAAATGGGGTAAGCTTAGTTTAATGCATAGAGATGTGTTAAGGGGATTTAGTCATGTTTGGACTTTTGGGCATGTCTATCTCAGCTCTTCTAATGTCTAATAGGGTTCTGATATGGCTTCACATCTCACTTCAACTTCAACTTCTGTATTTCTAAATAAATTCTTTATGCTGATTTAACAAGAAACACTGGCTTTTGAGTTTAAAATGATTGTTGTCTCTGTTTTCTGGTTATTCCTCGTTATTAAAACCTGTGAAGAACGATCCAGCTACCTATTCCCCTGGGAGGTTTAAATTCGGTGTTCTTTGGGCTTCGAAAATAATCCAAATTATCCAAATTTCACTCCCTCCATATTCGCTTACAGTCTAGACTGGAGCAATATTGGAATCATATAAGACATGGAAGTGATGGACCATCCAAATGGCCTCCTGGGTCAACCCTGCCAAAAGAAGCACCCTTGAAGTAGGTCTCCAAGATTTAAATAATGGAGTTTGCATACTTTGTAACTTATCAAAGCAGGTGATAGCTGTAAACATACATAGAAGTGGTGCCATTGAAGTCTTATCCTCTTTTCCATATGGCTATAATTTGAGATACAATGGGCACATCCCCATGGAAGCTGGTTGCTTCACTTGTGATGTGTGTCATAAAAATCTGCATTGTAAAAATCCCATCTTTCAGGCTGGTGGGGGAAGTGGGACACTTATAAGGCCACTTTCTGGGATTCGAGAGCAGGCAAAGGTTGGTCCTTGTCTGTGCTTGAGATGCCCATGAGCATTTGGTGGGCCACTGTGTGCAACAGGATGCTGGACTAGATGGGCTGTGGCCTGATCCAGCGGGGCTACTCTTATGTTCTTATTTTCTTAACTGACAATAAAGTGTCCCCATGTGGTTTGGGGCAATGCAGATTCAAATTGTATGTGCCTGTCCCCATGGAAGCTGCAGCATGAACCCCACCCACCCTGTCCCCTGATAGGAAGACGGGTTGACGTTGCCATAATCTGTCCTGCTCGTTTCAGCGATGACAGGCAAACAGCTGGAGCAATGACAGGCAAACACCTCAGTTGCACCTCCATGAACACAAAGATCATTCCTTTCCTTGGCCACCATAGTTAAAAGCATAACCAAAAGTTAGTTAAAAGCATAACTAAAAGCAGATCATTCCCTTTCTTGGCCACCACAGATTAGCAGAGGTGCGCACATGGGCATGACAGTGGACACCCCCCACTTGCAACTGGCTCAAAATCTTCTCCTGATTCAGGTCAACTTGTCTCAATCACTTTCAGATCAATCAATCCTGAAGGAGGGAAAAGCCTTTCAATTTCACTGCTATTATGTGGCGTAACAGTCAACAGATTGCCAGGGTCTGATCACAGCACGCATGGCAGGAACATGGCAGAGGTAAAACCATGCCCAATAATACTGCAGCCACCAAGCTCCACCCCAAATAACCCAGGAGCATCTACATGACCCCAGGACAATACATGCTAGCCCCTTATTTCAGATGTAGTACACTTGTTAAGTGGGTTTTTTTAACACATAGGGTGCTTCCGCACAGGAGCTAATTAATCCAGGTCTACTGCACCCGGATTTAGTAAAACCGGATCCCAGGGGAATCGCTTTCACCAAATCCGGATCCCCGGTAGATCCGGATTTAGGAGGTAGATCTGCATGTAATAGATGCAGATCTACCCCTCGCCCCATGCCTCCGCACACACGTGGATCTGGATTGGAGACGGGTGCACCTCGCTGCCGCGGCTCACCCTCGCCCCAGAAGCATGGATGCGTTTTCATGGCGCACGACCACATAATATGTGGTGTGCCAAAAACACCCATTTAACACACTTCAAGCATGGATAGGTGCAGATGCACCTACCAGAAGTGTGCTAAATAGAGCCCGCAAATGCGGATGCACCGCCGAAAACCGCTTTCAAAGCAGTGTTGCTGTGTGGACACACCTCACTGGAAGTGTGCCACACAGCAACGCGTGTGCGGATTAGCCGTGGCGAAAGTGTGCTAAATGGGTGTTCAAGGGCCTGTGCGGAAACACCCATATTGTCTTGCATGTAGCCCGTATTAGGGCTTTGCATGGAGATGCTCCCAAGGCAGCCTCGGAATAATTTTGGAATATTTTCAGCATTGGGACAAACCCAATGAGCACTTTGAATGGTATTGCCATTTTGAACGGTATCTTGGAGCCCAGCTAACAAATTATGTACCTGGGCTATACTTTCAGACTCCCTACCTCTCTGTGTATGTTCATTTGCTGTCCTACATTAAGTTTATGCATTAAACAACCTGAAATAATTTCAAGGATTTACTTGAATAGTGCTCCTCAATATTTGTAACTTTCTCTCTTTTGTCCCTACACCCATAATCCAGACCATGTTTCACCTCGTTGCTACCAATCAACAGAAAAGAAACACCTGCTACCTGCACACACACACACCAGGATTGATCCGCAGTAAGCACAATAACCTATGTACCGTATTGGAGATGCTAAATGACAATGACAAATTTATGGTTAACAGATGTATCAATGGCTACTAGAATGGATGCCTAAGTACATCTTGCAGGCTGGGGAAACAAGCAGGATGCCTCTAAGGCCATTTGCTGGTATTCGAGAGCAGGAGAAGGTTTGCTCTTGCCTGTCCTTGAGATGCCTATAGGCAGTTAGTGGGCCACTGTGTGAGACAGGATGCTTGATTAGATGGGCTGTGGCCTGGTTCAGCAGGACTTGCCTTATGTTCTTAATGAGGACAATTTCGCCTATTTCTGTTTCCACCTCATGCCTTTTTTTAGCTTACTTGTACTGTATTCTGCCACAATGCCCAGCGTTCCAGAAAGTGCCTGCCCTCTCTGAGGAGTAGCTTGGCCCCGTTAGGATGCTGGGTTCGTGCAACGGCCAAGTGAATATTACAGTGTGGACACAAAACACTGGTAGCAAGCGTTTCAACAGTAAACAAAAACAAGTTTATTATTATACACAAGCAATACTAAAAAGCTAATAAGGTTCAGGTAGTTGTTGGTTTAAATTTGCAAGTCTCTTAAAGCTAGGAGCTAACCCTTTCCTCTACAGGAAAATAGTTCGCCTTTTAAAAGACAAGCCTCCACACGTTCCTCTCCCTCTGACTTGCTTTGCCACAGCTCACGCCAAGCCAGTGTACCAGAACGTGGCCCTAGATGATCACAAGGCCCAGTCCGTCCTTGCTTGTCCGATCATCCAGCCTGGTCAGTTGCTAGTGAAGTCTCCCTCAGAGCTACAATCCACCCGATTGCCTCCTCCAGAAATCACTCAGCCCAAAAGACCACTGGTCAGCTACTGGTTCCAGCTCCCTCAGGATCAGCTCCTCTGTTCCCTTCAGCCTCAGTCCCAGCACGAAGACCCCTGGTCAACTACTGGTCTGGCTCCTTCAGGTTCAGCTCTTCTTCTCCTTTCAGCTCTTGTCCCAGCATGAAGACTCCTTCTGCTGTACTCTGTGTTCATTTATACACACACACCTGATCCTGATTGGCTCTAGCCGCAATAAAATGCTGCTGGAGACTCCTAACAGAGGTTGCTGTCCCTCCAGCCTGATTGGTGGGAACTCCTTCTCTAGCCCCTCCAGCACTCAGTTCCCCGGACAGCTTTTCCCTCCAAAACCTTACTCCAGCCAATCACTGCAACAGGGCCCGCACAGGATTTCCCGCTCTTTTTGCAGCCCAAATCCCAGGGTTCGCAACAAACTTTGCAACAAGGCTGGCTATTGCAGCTTAGCAAGAAGCCTGCAAAGCCCAAAAGCAAAACAGCCTGCAGCCTGCACCCAGAAACCGTCACATATTCTTTTTCTTAATTTCTGCCATTTTCCTATTTTCTTTTCCCTTTAAATAACCAACCATCCAACAAATCTGGCAATCTTTTGCAAACACTAGAATGATATTCTGAACCCTTCACTGTGGTTGTTTTCAGGCTTTTTTTTTTTTTTAAGATGTTTCCAAAGTGACTCTTCAGTTTTCCGACTGATTGCCTGCCAATATCATCCTCTGGTGAATTTTAAAAAGATTTGGGGAGAAGGAGTTGTACTCAAAAATTGTTGCAGATAATTAGTAAATTAGATCGTTGTCACAGCAGATATTATCCTACCCACACATCTATATTATTATGCAAAGCCATGATGTAAGTCTGCAGTTAGCTCTTACTGTCTTGGGGTGCAACTGTGTGCTATAGATTCTCCAGTGAAAGTGCTTTCAGATACAACAGAAGCTCCACTGTGGATTAGGTTGCCATACAGTATCCATATCAGAGTTCCTATGCATTTAGTAATTGCGCAAAAGAAGGAATTTAATAAATATTGTTTCTGTTACTCTCAGTGCTGGAATTTCCTTTCCCTCTCAATTGTCAAAGATGTAAGAATTATAGGGTGTTTTTCCACTTTCACCAGAAGTACCCATTAAGTACCCATTAATGGGTACTTAATGGGTACTTCTAGTGACAGTGGAAAAACACCCATAGAATAATCACCCCACAATATAGCATAGCAAAGCAAAAGTCACTGCATATCAGGTAGCACAGATTCAGCACAGGTAACCCAAGGTTCTTTGGTACAGCACTGTTCCAGACAGGACGAGAGAGAAGTGAATGTTGCTGTAATCCAAGGAATCCCCATCTCTTTTACCAGAGTGCCAGTTTGCTATGTGATGGGGCTCATGGCTTATGCTTGCTTTTGGGCCAAGAGATTAGGGATTTGCACAAATGGGATTTTTGACATTCAATTTGTAACAAATTGAATGTTAGAAAATCCATATTCATACAAATAGATCCCCTTCAAATGTAGTAGGATTCTATTTGATAATAATGTATTCGGATGAATATCTGATATGAACAAATACATATCAGATACGTATCCTGTAACAAATCTGCTCTGAAAGCATTAAATTCTATATCAATCTGCTCTTGATCCATGTTGAAAGCAATCTGGATCTGTTGCAGATGTGACTGGTGCAGCCGCTTTCCCACCTCCCCAGTTTAAAGAATGTCCAAACTATTTGTACAAATGTCTGAAACGTTTGCATTTGTATGAATGTTAACATATGAATGCTGTAACATTTGATTTGTGTATGAACGTCCAAATTGTACACATCCCTACAAGAGATTGAATAGGGATGTTGCTGGTATACCACCAGCACTGCTGACCAGCAATCTCCATGTCTGAGCGGGCTGAATGCCCTGCCGTGGTGGTGTTTGGGGATTTTAACATCCATGTGGAGACTATACTCAGTGGACCAGCTCAGCTATTCATGTCCTCCACAACATCCATGGGGCTGCCTCAGTATCTTTACTGGCCCAGCTCACACAGCAAGACATATCCTAGATCTAGTCATTGCCACAGAGTGGAGTGGTGAGAATCCATTGATAGGAGTGCTGGTGATAGGCCTGCTGTCATAAATACAGCACTCACTGGTAATATTTACTTCTTGCAATGGCAACTTCCCTTTGCAGGGGTGGAAGACCTACTGAGATGGTTCACCTCTGGACACTTAATGGATCTGTGCTTCCTGAATGCTATGGGGATTTTCCAGTTGCCGTAAGTGGCACTCCTGCTGAAACTCTGGTCTATCCCTGGAATTGTGAGATGAACAAGGCTATTGACATTATCATTCTCAAGTGCTCTCAGCAAATCTGTGTAGCCTGTAAAGTGAAAAACCTTGGGTACTCCATGGAGCTATAAGCGATGAATTAGGAAGGCCAATGACTAGAGTGCAAGTGGCATAAATCCCACTGTGAATCTTTCCAAACATGGGTTAAAATGCATTCTTGTGCCTACCATGTGGGGGTGGTAGCAAAAATAATTATTTCAACTCCTTGTATCCTGAAGAAGCCATTCGTGGGAGGTTTTCCAAGTAGTAAATGGCCTTTGGACTTAGCCCAAGGGGTCAAGGGTTACATCTGCTGGGCCAAATTTGCTAGGCATTTTGAGGACAAAGTTGTTCAGATTTTCAGGTAATTGGAGTTGAGAATAGGGATGTGCACAAGTGGGTTTTTTGACATTCGATTCATAATAAATCAAATGTTAGAAAATTAGTATTCGTTCAAATAGAGCTCCTTGGAATGTGGTATGATTGTATTCAATACAAATGTATTTGTACAAATTGTACAAATAACCAATACAAATGCATATGGATCCTATACCAATGCATGCGTATTGGATATGGTTCCTATACAAACACGTATGTATTGATATGTATCTGATACGTTCCCCCAGTTTAACAAATGTTTGAACTATTTGTACGAATGTTCCAAAACATTTGTATTCATACAAATTTAAATGTACAAATGTCATAACATTCTATTTGTGTACGAATGTCTGAACTTGTCCAAATTTGTATGGATAATAATGTTACAAATATTTGTGGTCATCCCTAGTTGAGAATAGTTCAAGGGCGGTGTCCAGAGAAGCGTTTGGCCCAGTTACCTAGATAGGTCTCAATTATTGTGACCTGATAATGTGGATAAGCTGCTTGCTGGCTCTGGCTTATCACATGTTCTCTGGATCCTTTCTCTTCTTAGCTGATAAAAGCTACCTGGCAAGGTATGACTGGGTAGATTTGAGGGAGTGTTGAATGCCTCCTTGAGTGATGTAGTGGATCTGATGGCTCTTAAAGAAGCAGTGATGCACAGCCTCCTCAAGAGATTCTCCCTGGAACTGGGGAGAGTTCATTGGGAGATTTGGAGTGAGGCCTCTTCAATACATCCAGCTCTATCACTCTGTGCCATTTGAATCAGGAGAGTGGCTGAAGTGCTTGACAGATGCTTAGGAGCTGCAATAGGCTGGATGGAGCCAATAATTTGAAACTCAATCCAGACTAGACAGAGGTGTTGTGTAGCATAGGGTCTCAGGTTCATGAAGTAGAGAGGAACCTTGATGGGTCGGTACTGCCTGGAAGGAACAAGTGAAAAATTGGGGGGGGGGTTGCCCTTGGACTTTTCAATGCCATTTGAAGTTCAGATGGAGACACTAGCCAAAATTGCCTAAATCTGGTTTGTCAGCTGCAGCACTTTCTGGACATTTATGTAGCCATAGTAATCCATGCTCAGATGATTTCCAGATAGGACTATTGAAATCTTGCTGTATGTGAGGCTACCTTTGGAGACAGAAACTGTAGCTGGTGCAAAATGCAGCAGTGTGGCTGTTAAGTGGCACTCCTGGCTAATGTACATCATACCAGTCTTAAAGAAGCTGCATTGGCTGACAATTCACTACTGGATCCAATTCAAGGTGTTCATTTTAATCTGTAAGGCGGTAAGAACTTGGGCCTCAAACATCAAAAGAAATTCTTTCTTCTGTGGATGAGACCCACCTGGTTGAACCTCCACTTTCAGTAGCTAAAGAGGTAGCTCCTAGACTATGGAATCGTCTTCACCCTGTGGAGTACCAGACATAGACACACCTATTTTCCCTTCCCCAATTTAAAATGCTGTTAATACTTTTAGTGGGTTATTTCAAAAATTGTTTTCATTGTTGTAATCGCCCTGAATCCCTCCCTCAGGCACAGGCGGAATGAATGAATGAATGAATGAATGAATGAATGAATGAATGAATGAATGCTTGACCTCAGGTATTTTTTCAGGCAAATAACCCATATATTTGCCAATTTTGCTCTTTCCAGCCACTCTTGGATTCAGCTGCAGCTATAGTACATGCCTGGTATTGCTTTGCCAAAATATGAATCACAACATCTTTTATTCTGTTAAAATATTAATCTAAAAGATCTTTCTTAATTATATATATATATATTGCACATGAATGTTAAATTAGTCAAATTAACTACATGATATTTGCACTACTAAATACACATACTGAGGAAAAAGATCCATTGAACCTAAAAAGAGTTGCTTCTGTACAACCATTTAAACTATGTTGTAAATGTAATTAAAGGGATTTAAGAAGGAAATGTATCCCAGTGTTTTTTTAAAATGTTGTTAGTTAATTAAAAAATAATAAGTTCCTAGATAACTTATTTTTTAATGAACTAAGAACAATCCATGTGGTAAAGGGTTAAAAATTCATTGAAATAAATAATTAAAAGAGTTATTGTCTTCCTAGATAATAACTCTTTTAATTATTTATTTCAATGATTTAACCCTTTACCACAAGGAGTCAGGATGAAAAACAAAGACAGCCAAAGAATAACAAAAATTATAGTGTTGAATAGCAGTCAAAATTTAATAGCAGTTAAGATCAATTCAGCAGCAATAAAACAGTAAAATAAAATCGACAAGAATGAACTTGAGAGGACAGTCCAACAGCATGGAGCAAACACATTTTAAAGATGAAAAGCCAAGGGGAAAGATGCACCTGGAAAGTATATAATTAGGGTTCTTAACACACCTCAGAAGGACTGTCAATCCACAATGTAAGATTAATAACTGAGAAATCCTTGTCACGCAGCAATCTTCTAGGCCACTCAGGGTAGAGGCAGAAGGGCTATGTTTCCACTATGAGCCCAATATACTTTTGACAAGCATCCAAGGCTGCAATCAGACATACTTAATGAAATACCGTCTGAGCAAATCTGAGGCTGTAAAGGCAGATCCAATATGCCTAAAATATGAGGTGTCCTTTCCTCATAAAGGATAATATGACACTGAGAATGACTCTTTCAGCTGCATTGAATGGGGAGCTCCATAAGCACAGAAGAGGAATATGTAGACAATCACAGCATGGGGACAAGTCTGTCAATGTGTGATTGAACAAGACCATGGAAAGCCTAGCTGGTGAGTAGCAATTGTTGTAAGGAAGGTGGTACCAGACTTCGAGGTGAAAGGAAAGCATTGTGTGGAAACATGAGGTAGGCTTACTTGTTTTACATTTTTGCATTTATAAAGGGGATATACTTTCTTAAAGGAACATTTTTGTTTTTGTTTTTAAGCCATGTCTAATCACAGCCTAAGTTGGGTCATTTTCCATGGTCCCTTTGCTAAAGAGTCTAGAGGGAGCTATGGGGAACCTGAATGCCAATCAATGCCAACTAAATCTTTTTGGAAGGTAAGTGATTCCCAGATCACACCTTCATGCACTGATACAGGCCCTTCCTTTGGTGAAACAGGCTATGTTCACATGATAGACTGCTGTGCCTGCATATAGAAGGGAAGGATGCCCTCCATACACAACACAGGGTGTGTTCAGACTGGGATATACTGCGTGTTCTGATGCACATTCTGATGTGCAGTCGCTGTGTGGGCATCACACATTATGCCACAGTTACTATGGATTTACCTGCTGCAGAACGATCAACACTTGCTCTGCAGTATCAGGTAATTTTGGATGGCGAGAAACATGCAAGGAAAGCTGACCCTGCAGCTCAGCTCCCATTGGCTGCCCAATCCCATGTGACATGTGTAAAGGAAGCATTGCAGCTGCCTAAGAGGAAGCTGTGGATCTCCATTTCAAGTGGGGAACGACATGTTCTGACTTCGCAGCAAGGTAAGCTATGAATTTACTAATGACTACAGATCTTTATCCACTAGTCTGGAAGGGGCCAAGAGGCTTCACTGCAGTCCATCTGACAGTGACAGAGTCACAGAGCCATTTCTCAAGGCATTAAGAAGCTGCTGTGGTGAAGATGACTGGATCATCTCTTTCTTCAGTGGTCTTCCCTACAGTCTTCTCCACAAATCCTAACATTCAGGAATATCTATAAGGGAAGAAAATCTCCTTCGGATATTCTGTGCCCAAGTTGTTTACTTCTAGAAACACATGTTGACAGTCTTGATCCTGTATTGTGCATTAATTGTAGTTTTAAAAATGGCTCCACCCTAGAATGCATTATATTCAGTCTGAAGCTATCAGATAAGGGATTGCTTTGACCAAACTGCCTCTGCTTAGGATAATTGATGAAATTGGTGAATATAGAATTTTATTTTTAACTCCACCAGCACCACTTGTGCCTTGACTGACAGGAATCTGAGGCACCTCAGGCCTGCACACTTGTCTTTTATGAGGAAGTGGAACTCCATCAAGAACAGTACCATTTCATCCATCTATTATTCCTACCTTTCTATTTCTATCCTATCCCATTGCCTTATTGGAATTCAGGCTGGGGGAAATAGGTGAAAATTCAGTGAAGTCACAATGAAAAACAATACATGTTCATTATTCTCAGATAACATTTACACAGTATTTGTATTTATGTGACACATTTCCAACAGGTTGTCTGAGGTGGATCACAGCAAACAAAACAAAAATAGGCCAAGACAAACAAAAAGATCTCCACAAAACCTCATCTCATTTAATAAATACTGGATCAAATACCAGATGTAAAATAATATATGTTGATGATTAATCAACTAATATGTAAGAACAAAATCATTCAACATAGAGGTAGAACATTAAAGGCCAACAAAAGAAAACTAACCAGGAGGTCATGGTAGGAGAAGACCTAGGAACCACCACTTCTTCCAGATCTGGGTAAACTATGATACTGGACATTGCACTGCACATTTCAATTTTCTGATCCAATCTGGCTGATTAACTTTTCTATCCAAAGCTCAGGTTAACTCTTTTCTGAGTTAGATGGAAAGGAAGGACAGAGCTGGGTGTCATCTGCTACTGATGGCACCTTACTCCATATCTTCTAATGCCTCTCCCAGCAGCTTAATATAGATGTGAGGATACAAGGGAGAATGTAGCCTTTTGGGAGATTCTAACATGATAAACAAAAGCCTGGGTTGAAAATTATACTTCACTGCTTTGTTATATAGAATAACTAATTTTCCTCTCTGTGTTTGTGTTTGTGGGTATGTGTGTTTTAAATATATTACTACTGATCCTGAACTTAGTGCAGATACCTGATCAGCACAGCAAGACAATGAGTCTCTAAGGGGGATTGGTACTACCCACATCATCTGAAGTACAAACTATTACTCAATTTACTCCATTAGATCTTACCTTAAAAACTGAAAAGCTAGAAGGGGGAAGGGGAGAGGAGCATGGCTTGATTGGAATTTGGCATGTTGGATTCATAACAACCTTGGGCAGTGGAGGTTAATTTCAAGGCTAGTATTATTTCAACGTCACTGGGAAAAAATCATCATGCTCTTGTATTATGAGAAACAGGTTCATGGTAAGTCCAGTGTTTTTCAGAAGTGATTGTTGTTATTTCACATCTCAGAAATAACATGAATTTGTTAATGTTGACATCACATATAGAAAACCCAGAGTCCTTCATTTAAGAGTTGCTCAAATTCTTCCTTAATCTTTCTGCAAAGGCTTTAAAAATGGATTTAGAGCCTGTTAGGGGAGGGATTAAGATGTGGCTTCCGCAAAGGGAATGAAATTAGGGTCCCTTTGAGGATGTCACGTCCACACATTGGCATGCAAAACCTGTTTCTTAAATCAGTTTTGCCGCCAAAATCCTACCCAAATGTAAGACCTGAAAAATTAGGTCTTACATCTGGCTTTTCCCCTGAAAACACTTCCGCAATGGCAGGTGAAAGAGCCAGATTGCTGGCACATGCCCAGATGTCAAAGAGGGAGAGCGCATGCTCTCTGTTTGACAGCTGACCCTGCCCACGAGCCTCCACCATTTGCTCTTTCGGAGCCCACATGGCAAGGCCAGCAGCCGGCTCCCCCAGGTTCCCCTTCGCCTGAGAAGGCACGAAGGTGGCTGGCTCATTGCAGCCACGTTGCACACATGCAGTGGATGCTGGGCTCCCCGCTGCCAGGAGCCACAGCACAGCGACCAGGTAAGGACTGGATTGTGAGCGTGCAACCCTGGGTGGAGTGGGAGGTGGCAGTGGCAGCTTCCTTCTCGCTTGAGAAGGCGCCATCACACCTTCTCAGGGGAAGGGGAACCTGGGGAAGCCAGCTGCCAGCCTCGCCATGCCAGCTCCGAAAGAGCCAATGGCAGAGGCCTGTGGGCAGGGCCAGCTCTCAAACAGGGAGAGCATGCACTCTCCCTCTTTGACAGGGCAGGGCTTCCGGAGGCCGGATTGGAATGGGTGCTGATGAGTCTGGACCAGCACCCTCTCCAATCCGGCCCTGTCCCCGTGGCCCCACATGTGTGTGCACACTTGCGGGGCCTCCGAGAATCTGTCCCTCTTTCTTTTAAAAAATGTTTTGTTTTTTATAGATCCATGTGCGGAAAGGCCCAAAGATTAAAAGAAAGGGGGAGGGAGGGGTGAAAACCAGATCAGTGTCCTATTTAATATAATCTTGTCATTTAAGGAATTTGCTAATGTATTATGGCTGCAGACTCTTAATTCACATCTAAATAAATTCCACTGAAAAGTAATATTCAAGACATTATCATTCCGGTATACATTTTAATATTAAAAGGGGAAAATACCATGCTATGCATACCATGCTATGTATACCCAATGAGCTTTAGATTCACTTAGGAAAGTAGTTATTGGACGTGTGAATAATAGGTTGCAATCAGACACACTAAAAGAAGTACCCTCTGGGCAAATTTCAGTCTGCATTCCCCTCCCCCCCCCCTTGCATTTGCCTTACTCTGCTTTAAAGCTTCAGAATGTTTGTCTCTTCATTGTTTGAAATTTCATAGCTCTGAATGCATCTCTTTCTTTAAGTGAGGTTGGGCAGGAAACTACATAAGCTAAGAAGTTGGGGGCAATCAGTGGATGACACCCATAGTCAGGGTAGGTGTAGTCAGTGTGAATATGGGCTGTAGTGTGGCAAAATAAGTCATATATTTGGGCAACTGTTTGTAAGACTTTTTTGTGCATCTGGGAATGTGACAGTTTTTCTTAAAAGGATGCCTTAAAAAGCCTTGTCTTACTACACCCATAGGGTTGTTTTTTTATAAAAAAATGTTGCATTCATGGGCAGTTCCATACTGGCAGCTATACTGAAACAGCATATACACTAGAACTCTTCCTTGTGTGTGTGTGTGCATGTGTGAATGCTAGTAAACTTTAGTCCACAATGCACCTTTCCCATCCAACGGACAGGAAAGCAAGTGCAGAAATGCCCATTGTTTCTTATGGTCTTTAATTAATGAAATTGCTTCTCTCTCTCTCTTTTTTTAGCTTTATTTATAGAAATTGCTTTTCTCTTGAGACACATTGAAACACAGTGAGTACTAACTTGAAGATAGTGACTACACAAAGATGTAGTAGAAATGAGGCTCAAATTGTAACCATTATTTTTGAAGTCCCCAGACTGTTTTAATCTGCAGCTCGAATTGCTGTTCCAGGACATCATAGAGGATATTCCAGCTGAAACCTCAACCTTCCCCCACCCTCCTGCAGCCAATAATGTTGTAAAAATGAGTCACTCATTGAGCAAAGAACACTGTGTACCTTTTTTCTTTAAAATAACTAACTAAACTGAACACTTCAAAGAATGTTCCCAGGTTTTCTTTGGCTGTCTCCATACATTGAATGGTTATTCTGCTAGCAAATGACATATCCAGGATATTGCCCCTCCAACATTATCACTTGTGGGTTAGACAGCATGGAAGCCAGCACATTTGCTGTTTGGCCAGAAGTGCACATTGCTGCCACCAAATATGTGGGGCCATCCTCTTCAGGCTCCGCACACACGCAGTGGCCAGAGTGATGATGTTGGCTCTCCGTAAGATAAATGATAGTCCTATTTTGAGAAAACCAACCTCCAGCATCAGGTTTTTCCACAATAACCCATTATGCATTTTAGGGATGATATAGCAGAACTATAGGCATGCAGCCATAATGATGCTATATTTCCCTCATATAGATTGGGTCCTTCTTGTCAGCTGCTCTGGACTCCACCTGATCTCAGCTTCACCAGAGACCATAAAGGACTCTGCTTATGCCATCCCTCCTGGAGGTGGTCTAGTGGTGGCAGCCTAGACCACTCTGCCCTTTGGATGATTCTCCAGCCTGGCTGGGCATGGACATCTTAGAGGATGAGATTTTTGTGGGACTGGGGCCTTTGGTCAGCTGCTCTGGACTCCAATTGGCCTCAGCTGCCCTCAATTTGTATGTGTGTGTTTTGTGATGTTTTCTATAATATGCATTTTTATAATGTATTTTTATTATAATGTTTTGATTATTATTTTGCATTGTATATTTTCTGTTTGTTTTAAATCACCTTGGGCAAATTTTCTTTTGGGAAGACAGTATACAAACAAAGTGGAAATGGAAATGGGGTCTAAGACAGAGCCAGGCCTCATATCTTGTCTCCATTCACACTGACAACAATCACTGTTGGGACAAACAGGAGATGATCCTGACTGAGGGTGTGCAAGAATATTTAAAAAAACCAAAATTCAACCGAATTCATTTAAATTCAGATATTCAAATTTGAATAAAATATCTATACATTCATTTTTTAACATTCGAACAAATTTTGAATCTTTTGAATGATTTGTATGAATTATTCAGACATTCGTATGTGTATGAATACATTCACATTACATACGTAACCGTACACATCTTATTCGTACCCATACACATTTGTACAGATATGTACAGGACAAAAACGGGATGCATGTGAGATAAAAACGGGATACGTACGGACGTGTATGGACACATACGGATGTTGTTGACGTATCTTCAAATACAAGCCAAACATTCATACGAATAGATACGAATGTATTAGAATCGAATCAAATGTGGATATATTCGTATTTTAAACATTCAAATCGATTAGAATTTTCAGATATTCAATTCAAATAGAATTGAATGCTGAAAATTGTATTCTTACACACTGCTAATCCTGACCTTTATACTCACAGATTTCCATAACCATCTGAAGGATCTGCACTATAAATCAACTTTTGGTCTCATCCTGTATTGTGACACGTACTGCATTTGTTTGCCTTTTGAAACGGAGACCTTTAAACTTCTGGTGTCTTTTCTGCACAAGCTTCAATTTTACTTAGCTGAGTGTGCTAGGGATGGGGGGATATGAAAAATGCCTGACATGGTTTGCCTTATAAGCCTGTCTTTCTGCAAGACTTAAAAGCTGCTGTGTTGGGAAATTGCTAAATGCATGAGAAGAGGAAATAAGAAAGGAAATTTGGAAAATGTTGCCAAAACGGCAGTCACTGTTAATGGCCCAATCACAAAAATTGTCCTTCAGACTCAAGCATGCAGTAAATAGTAATGAATTGATGCACTTTGTTGGACAGATTTGATTTGTCTGGAAAATCCAAACCGACATGTACACTCATTTACTCGTAGATAGCCTTTTGAAAATGCCATTCCAGCAACCCATAAAAAAGAGGTTATTTAGATTAGGCGGTACTGCAAGATGAGTAGTACCTCAAGTTCATTGGCTTACATGCACACTCATTTAATTTCTACTGCTCCATTACTCTGAGTGAAATTGTCCTTAGGAACAGACACAAAACAGAAAATAGAGAAAGAAAGCAAAGAAAGGTGAAGGTGAAGGTCTATGCAGTTGTAAAAAAATATGCATTCAAAAGAATATAGGAGACAATGCAATAGAACCTAATATATATAAAGTTTAATTAGAAAAATGGTATAAACCCCATATAACAGAACAATTCAATCCAAAGATTTTCAAATAACAGTGCCTTACTGTTATCACTTGGGATTCAGTACTATTTTTACATAGCAGAAAAGCAAATATTTCCTTCCTGCAGTGCACATTGTATTGCAAACCTTATGCCACAAGTAAATAACAAAATACGAATCTCAAACACATAGAAACTCTGTACAAACCCATCTTTTCTCCCTTCCTGGAGATATTTTTGTATGGTCTTCATAAAATATAATTTCTTCATTGACTTCAATGTATCTTGATTGCATGTGACCTTGTATATATTTTTGTATGCACTAAACAGATAGATGATTTAATGCTTCTGAACACCATTTACTTCAGCTCTGTGTATCCATCTCTGTGTGCTGTGTACATACGTTTTTTTCTGCACTTAGGTCATACTGCAAAATTTAATAAGGGGGGGGGGGGAGAGTTGTATTTTGGTCCACAAACAAGCCCTGAAGGATCAAATCACATTTAGCACAAAAACAAAGCAAATGAATACCTACTGTACAATTGGTAACTTGCTGTTTTTTATCGTGATCTCAACTGGAATTGAGATCCACATTGCTAAGACTTGATATCTAACAGGAATATTCTGGGTTATAAATGTTTAGTAATACCAGTAGACCCTTCCAGTTCTTCCTGTTGCCTGGTGGCCATGTGCTAAAGGAGTTGGCCTTTGCCAAGACACTTAGAGGGAATGTGCCATGATCACTGCTCCATAGATACTTCTGTGGGCACCCAGGACAGGACCTTCTCAGTGATGGCCCCTAGGCTATGGAATAGTCTCCCCCCTGAGGTGTGTCAGGCACTTTCACTGTACATGTTTAGGAAGGCATTGAAGATGCACCTCTTTGCCCTGTTCTGTGGTTAAATGGGAATATGCTTTCTCTTCCCACTTTCAGACACTGTTAGGCCAAGTTTCCACTCAGCAGTTTAATCCAATTTTAATTTGGGTTGTTTTTTAATCAGCAGTGAGAACTGATTTCTGAATGTTCCCACTGTTGTAATACAGATTCAAAAAGGACCTTCCCATTTCCACTCTTCATTCTTCCATGCTCAGCACAGAAAAAAAAAAAAGCTGCCGCCTCTCAGCAGAACCCCCTCTGCATGTAGAGGGAGAGACAATGGAAGCCAGCACACATGTTTGTCTGAAAGATGGGAGAAGACAGAAAGAGAGAGAAAGCAGCACAGAGGGAAAATTCATTCTCTGCAGTTGTCCAGGATCTCTCTCTCTCTCTCACACACACACACACGCACAAGCAAAGAGGAAGCAATTATTTTAAGACAACTCTGGACTTCTGCAGCTTCAGCAGAGAAAGTTATTGCAGCAGTATATATACTGAAGTAGTCGCTCTGTGTTGCTTTGTCTCTCTTCCCCCATCCTTCCTCCCTTCTCTTCAGATAAGGGTGTGTGCAACATGGGGGGGGGGAACACAGAAGATCTGCTGAGGCTAGAGCTTGGCAAATCACCTGTCAAGAAACCCCTCCTTTTACTTTTTAGAATGGAGGTTTTTCACATATGGCAGAGACTGGGGAGAAAAGGATGTGGGAATCAGAGAATGTCAACCCTTATAACTGGATAAGAGGAAATGGGAAACAACCTGAAAAAGTACATTTCCTCCCCCAAAACTCCACTTTGACGTTCCTATTGCAGAAAAATAAAACGATCTGATCCTCAAAACCAGAGCGAGAGTTGATGTAATATGGATACTGGTTATCTCCTTTTGGGAAGCTTTACTCCTCAAAAGGTAGGGATTCTTTAAAAACAGTGGGAACTTTGAAAAGTCAAACTGGTTCCAATGCTCATTATATATTGAATGGGAACAGGCCCTTTATTGTTTTAATATATGCTTGATTTTAAATGCTGTTACCTGCCCTGAGACTTTCAGGTATAGGTGGGATAAAAATGGAAATAATAAATAAATAAATTTTAGAGCATAGAGGTATTGTTTCAAGCAGTGATCTAAGGTGTTTGTATTGGGAGAGGATGAGAAATTACATCTTGCATAACAAGTGACTTGGATGATGATTATGCCTGAAAATGGCACAATATGTTTGCCACTCAGTCTATATTATTGTTCCATGTGGAGTTAATAGTGGCAAAAAATGCTTTTCAAAGGCACCTCTGAAAGCCACTGGTGGCTGTGCAAGATTTGTGCAAGATGGACTGGGGAACAGGAAACAATTACTTTATAGCCTTTTCCTCCAGACACCAGACACCACTTAGGGTGCCTCCAGACATGTGCCTTGCTCCGTCTCAAATGTGAAACTCCTTCTGGTCTTCCAGACTGGGGGATCGGAAGCCTTGCATTTAAGGCAGAGCTGCTTCCAGTCCTTTAGACTAGAGGAATGGAAGCTTTGAAGTTTCCATTGCAGTTGCTGCCTGTTGGCCAAACAGGAATCT
Source organism: Aspidoscelis tigris stejnegeri (assembly GCA_023333525.1). Taxonomy (NCBI): domain Eukaryota; kingdom Metazoa; phylum Chordata; class Lepidosauria; order Squamata; family Teiidae; genus Aspidoscelis; species Aspidoscelis tigris. The sequence continues at coordinate 91,794,165 of JALMGA010000004.1, forward strand.
CTGTCACTGGCAGTAAAAGTGCAGGGAATAATGGTAAGCATGCAGTAAAACAATGCTGGTTATCCAGCATCTTTCTACTTCACAGGTTTGTGCATAGGGAATGCCGTGCTCCTACAGTAGGGGATGGAAGCAATTAATTTGCTTCACTGCTCCTGTCCCAGTCTGGAGGTACCTTAAATTATTCCACTTTATTCGGATAAACTGGAATAAAGAATGGATAATCAGGAATAAAATGTGTCTGGATGTGCTTTATTCTGGATTATCCAAATAATGTGGAATACATAAGTGATGTGTGGATGAAGCTATTATATCTAACTTTATTTATTTATTTATTTATTTATTTATTTATTTATTTATTTATTTATTTATTTATTTATTTAATGTCTATCCCACCCTAAACGCAAAGGTCTCAGGGCAGGTAACAACATTTAAAATCCAATACATTAAAACAATAAACAATCTATATTAAGACAATAATGTCTACAAATAACTACTAATGGCTACAAGTTGGAAGGAAAAGAAGTCTCCATTTAGCCAAAGGCCAGGGCAAAGAGGTCCGTCTTCATTGCCTTCCTGAGTGTATACAGTGAGGGAGGCTGACGCACCTCAACAGGGAGATTATTCCATAGCCTGGGGGCTACCACTAACTCCAGACGTTCATCAACTTTTGTTTCAAGTAGCTCAATAGCCTATAATTTTACTTTTGCCTTTGTGAATTATTTGCAAAAATGACCTGGGCATTATAAAGCCCTTGGAAGAACACAGTCTTGAGTTGGCATGCTCCTGCACCAGATGTGCCTATTTAAGGGTTTGGGATGGGAAATCACTGCCCCTAGAACATGGTCTTTTGACTTTCATCTGGGTGATGAAGGTTAGCTCCTTATCATACATATAAATACAGCCTCAGAATGCCAGAAAGAAGGTTCCAGGAGGAATCATACATCTAAATTAATGTATATAAAATAATAAAGAACAACCAATATGCCAAATATATCAAAGTTTAAAGCAATATATAACTGTACCAAAATGCAAAATGACAAGGAACAAATTGACAATACGTGGAAATAATACCCAACTAGAAAACGTGGAAATGAAAATTCAGTGACCCAGAATAAAATCCTAGCTCATTTTCAGCTGCAACTATTTCCAATCTTCAGTTGGATGGTTGTGTTAGTGTTGCTGTTCCTCTTGAGGGTGGAGGAAGGCCCAGAGTAAACCAGATGAAGGTGTGGAGAGTCTGTAGTCTGTTGGTCTCAGCAAACTTGCAACATTCAGGCCAAATACATTTTGACTTGTAGTTTTCCTCAGGGGCAATGGAAAAAGGTTGCACCATCTAATGCATCACATTTGGATGGACTACATACAGTAAGTCATTCAACAGCTTCAGACACATACTGTTACATGAGCATACAGAATATTGGCATGCCCTCTGTGTTTTGGAGGTTGTGCATGATGTTAATATACAAAAACAGAGAATTAGAGTTCAATCTTTATAACTTTGGATTTTTAAAATTAAATTTGTATTAACTGCTAGTAAAAAAAATTATCAAGGCAGTTTATAAGCATATTAAAATCTATATTAAAACAAAATACATGAATATTGACTGGGAATTAAAGACAAGAAACCCAGATGTTTCTTTCTTGGTCCTGCTGAATGTTTGATAGGTTCCTCTCTGGACAAAAGATTGGGTATGATCCCTCGAATTGATTCAGAAAGGCATGCTTCCTTCTACTCTAGAATTTGATTCTGGGCATAATTTTTCATAGAATACTGTACTTTGATTTAAGTTGCTTTTTGATGGTGTTTTTGTGAGGATCTTCTATTGAATATTGGAATAACAATAGCACATGCCTAATCTAAATGGAGTCTAATTGAAGCAACCAACATTCACAGGACATGCCCTTGCCTTTATATACTAAACTCACTTCATAGGTGTACTTCATTTTAACTGAGAAATATAAAACAAATCAAATTTTCAAGCACTAATTCCTAGCAAATTCTAAAACATTGAATTATTAGGCAGAAGATGGCACCAAAAGTGTCCAGTTTAATATTCTCAATATTAGGCAAAAATTGTTCCTCAACCCTTGGCCTCATTTAATTGGCTTATCCGAAAAAGAAAATCCAATACTTTTTAGACTGCTGGCAGCATAATCCCTTAGGACTTCAGGAAGCATAATTCCCTTTTTAAAATACTCTGCATTTATTAATGACTGGAAAAATAACACTAAAAATTGCTCGGTAGGCCTTTCCTCCTGTCCCTTGCATCTTCATCAGTCTTCACAGCAAACCTCTAACAATTTCTTCCTCGTTTCCACCCAAATGCTATCCTAACTAATCATTAGAAAACCCGGTCTAATACAAATCAACTCTAGGTTAAGGGAGATCTTGCTAATCAGAAAACAGGACAAAAGAAATCAGTAGGGCTTGTGAAATAAATAATAAATGGCACATTTTAAACTTGAACGTGAAGTTGAAAAGGGTGTACAGGTATCTCTACATATTTATGACAGAGGTTTTGTGACACTCCCTCACTATTTGGAGGAATTAAAAACACAACAACAAGAAAAGTCAACATTTGTGCCTGATAATTGTATAGCCCCTTCTCTGACTGGAAGGCCAGAAAATGGCTGCTTTTGTGTCCCACGTTAATTGTGCATTTCGGCATCTACTGCCCTTCTGCACTGGGCCTAATTCTGGATTATATCTCAGAATAAGGATTTGCCATCCACATACTGGAGCAGTTCATAGCAATAGTGAGGTAATTAGGACAATTTTATTGGAGATGGGATCAGTTTCTTTGAACCTTTCTTCAACGTCAGCACTAGAGTTAGGAAACAAAGAAATTACCTCAGGCAATATAGGTGGCGTTCATGCTGAGCAAACTGGCACCCCAGATTTGGTGATTTGCCAAGGAAATGTTGAGAGCTCTGTAATGGTGATTTCAAAACCACAGCATGCAATTTGAAGCAAATTTGAAGAGACAGGGCTAGTTAGGAAATAAATAAAAAAATTGCAGCAAAGAAAATCAATGACCCAAGCAGTCAATGACATTAGATTTCAAATCATAAAGATTCTGATAGTCAATATTTGCTGAGGAACCAATCATGGTAGATCTTCAGCAAAAAATATTTTAGCCCCAGCACTTCTTCTAATGTCCAGTTCTTTATAAAACATACCATTCTAAGCCAGATGTATGCAGTTTAAATAGAAATAGGAATATTGTACACTGTAGTAAAATGTCAAAAAATATATCTGTTGCTAAATTATAATGTGTCCGAACTACACAGTATAGTATATTTTTGGCCTTCAGTGTAACAACATAATACAAAAGACAGGATCTAAAAGCTGGAATTATCTCAGCATTATATTGGGATTGTCATACTCTTGACAATCTCAACATAGTCCTGGGATACAGAGGCAAAATCCCAGTATGTCACTTTGCAGGAAAAAGAACACCAAATCTGATTTTCCCCACATCGTCATATTGCTTACCTTGTCTGGTTCTTGCTCTTAGTATTCTTCATGTTGGAAATACCCACTGTTTGAGCATGGTGGTGATGGGGTGATACTTGGCTAAAAATACCCACTGCCCAAGCACAGTGGCAGATGCTTGCAGATTTCTGGGTGTTTCCATCATCAGATGTATCAGAGCAGCAGGCACTAGATAAGGTAAGGTCCCAGGCTAACCTTGCAATTTCACCCTCTCACTTGTCAGGAATGGTGATTGTCAATTGCTAGGTCTCAACAAGAGGCATTTCCGCACTGCAACGCGTTCCAAACGGAACGCGTTCAGGCGGAAAGCTTAAGACAGCTCCGGGCGCTTTCCCCGTTCACACACAGACGCGCCAGAACGCGTGTAAACGCGTTCCGGAGCGTCTGTGTGCGAATGCTCAAAGCGCCGGGAGCTGTCTTAGCCGGCAAATGCCGGCCAGGGGCGCAGAGACAGCCGCGGAGGCAGATCGACAATCAGCTGATTGTCAAACAGCTGATTGTCGAAGCCGCGCCGGCGTCGGAGGCGAGCCCGCAGCTGTTCGGGAGACAGAAGCAGGCGCGAACGCTTCTCCTCCCGAACACCTGCGGGCGGCTCGTCCGCGTTGGAACGCATGTAGAGCACTTTAAAGTGCTCTACATTTCGAACGCGGAAAAGACAGCTGCGGACACGTCGGAGCGCAAGCCGCGCTCGGGCAATGCGGATGACGTGTCCGCAGCTGTCTTTTTCGCGTTCCGTTCAGCCCCGTGCGAAAACGTCTCTGATCCCACACTTTTCTCTCATCATCTGGAGGCACCTTGGACTTTCTGCATGATAGTGTCAATAATCCTAGCTTTGAATGGAGGAAGTTATTTGCATGGGAGGTGGCCAGGATAGGATTTACAACCTTCTTACAAGTAGTGAGGCTGGTGGGCACCCAGGAGAGAGCTTTTTTGGTAATGGCCCCCAGACTATGGAATAGTCTCCCCCTCGAGGTTTGTCATGCCCCTTCTTTAGATATATTTGGGAATGTGGTGAAGACGCACCTCTTTGCCCTGGCCTTTGGCTGAGGTGATTATATTTTCCCTCCCAGTTACAGATACTATTATTTTAAACACAAAGTGTATTGTTTTATATTTGTTGAATTTTTAAAGTGCTTTTAATGTATATTCTGTATTATGTTTTTAATCTGTTGTTTTAATGGCTGTTACTCACCCAGAGACCTGTTATTTACCCAGAATGGCTATTATTTACCCAGAAACATAAATAATAAATAAATAAAATAAGAGGGTGTGACTTAACCACTATGAAGCTATGTCCTCCACTTCTTTCAGGTAACAGGCACACCCAGAGTAGCACCTGATAAACAAATGTGGGAAATGGTATTTACTAACAACCTTGGATAGCACCAGCAGTCATGGCTGAGCAACGGCATGTGGCTGAATGCCTCATTTTTGCCTAACTGAAAGAAATGCTCAGCAGACAGTCTGAGTGGGTGAAAATGAAGCATGTAGTCATATACCACTCTGTTGCCAAAATCATCTGTGACTGTCACCCAGAATCGATAATGGTTACACACTCTCAAAATACTTGTCTTTTCTGGATTAAGTATTGTGTATGATACTCCCACCCCATGAATTAGTATAGAAAGTTTGTTTCTTCGTTCTAAAACCTGGGAAATTGATTTATATCCATTGCCAGGTTAATATTTTTGTTTTTACTTCTTATGCAATACATAATATCCTAGATTTACTTCTCCCACTGCCTTAGTTGATATTTGACAAACAGGAGGACCAACTAAAGTTCTCTCTTTGTCTCACATATTACTGTGGGGCCCTGTAGGATCCTACTCAGGCTGCAGCATCTGGAAATGTAAGTGTAAATCTTCATGGGATAAATTGGATGGAGATAATGACAGTAACAATGAAACAAAATCCATTATATAAGACATGTTTTGGTCTTGTGTCATTGAGCATTACCTTCACTTTGCAGGTAATGTGTAGGTAACAGCATTCTCTTCCACAAATCAGTAATCTTTAAGAAGTGCATGTGAAACTCAATATTTTCCCCAGCCATCTGGCAGCTGAAATCTCCGTAAACAGAGATGATGGAACCTAAGCTGTGGCAAATCTCCATCTCAAACCTGGTGGGACTAAGACTTCAATTGTGCCTCATAAATGTTGCCACTGCCCATATACATTGCTGTCAGCAAAAGCAGAGCAGCAAATAACCTATTTAGTGCCCATCAGGCAAAAGTCCACCTTAAGTGGGTTGACTCAGGTGTCTGAAATACAACCAAAGTTTATTTCATTAGGATGTATGCTGAACAAAATACATTAAATTAGATGGTCACCTGAGAAGCAAATTGACTTGCATTTAGAAATGTGCTTTTGTTTCGGTATCCAGCATCTTTTGTGGACTGTACAGTGCCGGTTCATAGATCCCAAATTCTGTTCTCAGAAGGACAGCTGAAAACAAAATAAAAACATCTGTGTTGCAGGTAGACAAGACACACGTGCAAAAATTACAGAACTACTGTACTGCTCCCCATACTGACAGTCTCTCCCCAGTCCTTTTCTGTTGTTTTGTTTTAAAACAGGCAAAAAAAAATTCCAGCAAAGCAGCAGGGTTGGTATCATTCCAGGGAAAGAGTGCAAAGTCAACCACACTGCTGTGCTGGAGTTGACAGCCTCCCTATTGAATAGGGATTCCTCACCCATAGCATGACCTAGAGCACAGATCATGGCCTCTTCCCAAGACATGTTGTCTGGAGAAGCATGCTTTGAAAAGGCACCCCCCCACCCCCCACCCCGCAAAGCAGCAATCTCCTTCTTTTTAGAAGCATTTCCTTATCTCCAAGAAGCTTGAAGTGGTTTTACTGCTTGGCTGACTGAGTAGCCAATCAGGAAGCAGGTGAAATCTGGGTCATATGCAAGATGCAAATATTTACTTAGACATATTGTACTGAACTGCACAATTCTTTCTTCTGCAATTCCATTTAATGTCCTTAGTCTAGCCTTTGGATTCCTCCTTACTGGCCCACTTGCTGCATATAAATCTCATGGAATGACCAAGTAAATGATCCTCTCTCCTTTTAACATTCACAAAGATAAGAGAGAAATGAGTCTGTATTCTGACCTAAAGCCCTATTAGTTTAGGTTTATGGAAGATTCAAGAATGATCTCCAGAGAGATGAAGAAACATGACAGCAGGGAGAACTCTCAGCAAAGTTTCATTTACAAATAAATATATCCATCAAGGATTTCTTTGGCAACAATACTGAAATGCTTTACATTCCCTTCATTGAGAGACTTGCCAAAATTTGCACCCAGTACCTTCTCTGGACAAGAGTGGTTGTAGCTCAGTGGTATAGCAAATGTCCTGGAAAGCAGAGGTTTTTCAATTCAATCCCCAGTCTCTCTGTGGAAGTAGGTAATGGCAAACTAACTGCATAGAGGTACCCATGGAAATACACATACAATGAACCAATAGTTGGCCATGATTTGGTGGTACTCAGCAACAACCACCTTCTCCAGAACATGGTGGCAGGATATCTCCACCCACATCTCCAGATCTTCCAGACTGGCAGTCTGCATACGTGTTCTGCTTGTGGATAGTGCTCAGGCAACATTGCTGCCAAGTCAGCATCAGACCCAAGTATATGCACAGACCAAGCTCCTAAACTACGTGTAGAACCTGCAGACGAAAGAGAGCTGCTTATATAGATATCAAAAGGAGAGAAAGATCCTTATACTGTTCTGTATATGGAAGGATCTAGGACCCATTCTCGATAGGCTGGGAGCTCAGTGATTCCCTCATGCTCATTTACTTCATCCAGACTTTGAAAGATCCTAATTCCACTTTTCTTTCTGTTCAATTTCTTCATACTGCTCTTATGCCTAGTTCAGTAAAGGAGAACTAATGGTTTTAAGTATTTTGTTAAAAAAGAAGCCACTTTCAGATCCCTGAACAACAAATGAGATTTTTCTGTTCTGCACAGTATATACTGTCTAAATAGTCAAAATAATGTTTTTCATGGTCACACCTTTCTACATGATTATGATAAAAAAAGGGGGGAGCATGATTCAACATCAGGTGGTACCATTTGGAGACACTGATTTGGGCTATGGTCACACCTTCATGTTCTTACAGTGGTTCTCTTTCTATCTCCAAGATAGATACCCAAGCGTTGCACTTCAGCTACTGTACACTGCTTATGGCAGTGGTTCTCAACCTTCCTAATGCCACGACCCCTTAATGGAGTTCCTCATGTTGTGGAGACCCCCAACCATGGGGGCGGAGCAGCTGGGAGGTGGGAGAATCGTCGCGACCCCTCTGAAAGGGTAGTTCAACCCCCAAAGGGCTCCCGACCCCCAGGTTGAGAACCACTGGCTTATGGGATTTGAGGAAATGGTCTTGTGGTTATAGTGTTGGATTCTTATGTAGAAGTCACCAGGTTTGATTCTGCTCTCCTCCACATAGCCAGCTGGGTGACCTTGGACTAGTCACAGGTCTCTTTCTGAGGTCTCAAAGCCTCACCTACCTCACAGTGTGTATGTGTGTGTGTGTGTGTGTGTGTGTGTGTGTGTGTGTGTAGAAGACTAGAAAGCTTTGTCAGCCACTTTGAGTCCCTTCTTCTTCTTCCTTTCTCCCTTTGTCCACACCACACTAATTTTATAAAACTTTATCATGTACCATATCACTCATATCCTTTTTAAATTAAAAAAAGTTCTATTACAGTTTTTCCTCATATAATAGATCCTCTACCCCCCTGATCTTTTTGTGTGCCATGAGATGGCTTGAGATGTTAAAATGCCACTGCAGGTTCATTGGATTTCACAGGAAGTGAGACTTGTATGCAGAGAAAAGAAACAGTACAACGGAGGGTTGGTTTTCTTAATATTACTGGTGCTCAGGAAGGGCAGATATTCCCAGTGCTCTAGTGCTCCAGGGACCTGTTTATATACTCTATACAGTTCTGGAAGATACTGCTTCCCTTCCCAAAGTCACTCCTTACAGCTTCTCCAGCTCCTAGGTTTGGCTTCCAATGATACCTCCAGCTCAGCCTCAGAAATCCTTCCTTTGTTTGGCCAGCACTAACATACACCATCTCTGGATCCTTCCTTGGTCAGGATTCAGAAGCTGTGTCCTTCCAGACATCTGGATGGCTTCAACCTCCTCCAGTTTTCCGTCTTCTCTCTTTTTAGCACCAACCTCTCCGACTCTCTCAATACACCGTCCTCCTCCCAACCTCTCTGTCTCCCACAATATACTATTTTACCCTTCTGCACACCCAGTGATTCAGCAGTTTCTGTCCTAACCAAGCTCACCTGTACAGTGGTTAAAGGGAAACTATCACATGCCACTTTTTGAAACTTTTCAAACCCTAAAACTTTTTGAGATGTCATAATCAAAATGATATACAGTAGCCTAAGTGAAGTCATGTCAACTATTTTCATAAGTGCATCATAATATTGGCAACTTTATATATTTCTTATTACCCTGAAAAAAAATATTGGTCTTTTTAATGACTGATGCATATTGTATGTTCAGTTTCATTGCACTGTCTAATATTACACAAAAATCTCATTTCTGGCCAATAACAGACAGTTCAAATCCCATTACTCGATATGTGCAGGGGATTTTTTTCCCTCTAGTGTGTATCACTTTACATTTTCTCATGTTGAATGGCACCTGCCACTTTGATGTTCAGTCCCTAAAGTGCAGAGATCGTTTTGGAACTTTCCTCAGTCCTTTTTTGTTTTTACCACTATGAAAAATTTAGAGCTATCAGCAAGTCTGCTCAATCCTGAATATCATTTAAAAAGCACTCATTCCACTACAAAACATTGGCAGACCCCTCTTATTAAACATCTCCATTGTTAGAAATGCCAATTTAGGGCCTTTTTGAACTTTGCAAAAAGGGAACGTTCACAGATGTTCCAAGACAGAGCATTTACACCATCTGGAGGTGCTTCCACCCTGGAAGTCTCTCTGTGCATGCTGGAGTGCCCTCCACTTGTGATAGTGGGGGAAGCATGAAAATGTACTACATAGCTATACTGTCCACTGGCTAGTAAAGGTTGGTATCCACTGTTCAAATTCTTCTGGGTGAATGGTGCACGCAGCAGTGTGGGTGTGCCATTGCTGTGGTGAGGTAATTGTCTCTGTTACAGAGGCAATCATACTTACTCAGCACTTAGTGAAACACTGAGCAAATCTTGGATGAGTCATACATTGCAAGGTGTGGATGCCCAATCCATCCCCCATCTTCACTTCCCTGGGATGATATCCCAGGGAAGTGAAAGTTCAAAGTCACCCTTTCTCTTACCTCCTGCTCTGTAGTCCTTAACCAGTCAGTTATGCACAAGGATACCTGTCGTGGCTGTGTTGTAGACATTCGTATGTGCAGATTCAAATCAAAAGTTCAAACAAATAGATTCAAATTCAGTAAATAGATTCAAATTCAGTAAATACGAATCAAATCTTGTTAAATTTGAATTTAAAAGATTTGAATTGAATCAGATTTTTGCATATTCAATTTGATTCAAATAGAATGTAAAAAATAAACATTTGTGCACATCTCTACTCCATGGTTCAGCTGGAAAAGGGAACACTGCTTAGAGCCACACACATCTGTTTGGGACCACCAAAACTCTAAAAGAGGCATTCACTACTCCCTGGACCCTCTCGGTCATAGTTGAAACTGATCCAAAATCACTGGAGCAGATGATTCTCTGGATATTACATGGCCCTTGCCCACGTTTTCTTGACCTAGATCTTATAAGGCCATTCACTACTCAGAAGAGCTCTGCTGAACAGCTGGTCAAAGACTCAATGGTGGCAAAGAACTGGCAGATACTTATTATCCTGTTGAATAACAACAACAACAGCAATAAAATGCAGCATTGATACCTCTGATTATCCTAGGTCTTTGGGAAGGACCCGATGGTCAGAGCAGCAAGCCAGTCATAAACATATACCGGACTAGATAATGATGATAGTGGTGAATACTTTATCTGCATCTGTGTGCAGATCTTTTGATTAAAGATTTTTTTCCAGAGACACTTCCATTGTTTCCTGCAGCTGCTCTCAATACTGCTTTGCACTCATTGCCATCAATCACTGAAGGGGGAGCCCGCAGCATCTTGTACAAGGCAGTGCCAGAGTCCCAGGGCTCGACACCATGCTAATGCAATAAACAATGAGAAACACAGGAAAGTAAAGTGGACTGAAATTGGTTTCTTCAGCCTGTAATGGGAGCTGACTGGCAAAAAATGAGTTCTCAGTAACGGAGTCAAGTCCATGGCTTAATCCCAAATGTCTTGAAGACCTAATACTGCTTTATTGCACATGATCGGTAACATCCTTTTTCGATTGGCGCTGACAGAATGAAACTGATGGTGGTGAGAGGCAGGTACTATCTTAGCCAAGCAAGGCTTTATGGAAACAGTGCTCACTTTTTTCAGCTTAAAAGGTGTTTGCCATCATATCTGTCTTGACCCAGTATACTGCTTTTGGCTTAAACTATACAAAACACTTAACGCATAAGATGAACATCTGGCTCACTCACCACCAACAACACTTTATTTAATGCAATTGTGGGGAAGAAGAGACACACACTGAAAATTGTGTATCCTTTTCCATCACTAGAAAACTGAGGAAAGATCCAAATGACATCCTAATGATGCTGTATGAGCACTTGACAAGCATGGGGCCCACATGATCCCATATTTCAGCTGTGAAGGCCAGATTGGAGGAAGTGCAACCACACTAGGGATGTGTACAAATGGTTTTTTTTTAAATTCATATAAACATGATAGGATTTGTATTCAATACGAATGTTCAATCCCACATGAATCCCATATGAATGCATATGAAATATGGATCCAATACAAATGCATACAAATAGCATACGGATCCTATATACATATGCATATGAATAGCATACTGAACCCATACAAATGCATACAAATAGCATATGGATCCTATATATGAAGACATAGGAATAGCACACAGATACCTTACAAATGCATATAAATAGCATACAAATCCCATAAACTAATCTCATACGAATCCCATACGAAGCTTCATATGGATGTGTCAAAACATTCAATTTGAATTGAAATATCAATTTTTGAATGTGCCAACATTCTTTCCGAATTCGAATGGCCAAATTCGGCTGAATTTCAAATGATACAAATGTTTGTGTACATCCCTAGTCTAGAGCATTTATTGGATTTAAAAAACAAACAAAGAGAATTTGTCCATTTTTAGCCCCTTTGGATCTTAGCTACTTCTGAATACACCATTCTATGTTACAAGCAAACACAACTTTTTTCTCTTCCCACTGGCAGATGCTGTTATTGTTTTAATGATGTTTGGTTTCAGATGTTGCTACCCGCCTGGAGACCTCCAGGTATAGGGCGGGATAAAAATGTAAACAAACAAACAAACAAATAACACATTGCACGGTTTTCATAAAGAAAATATACTCATGGAGACATTCCTTGAGTGTTATATTTTATAGTCGAAATTCATTTCATTTTTCTTCCCCATACTCCAACACTCCTATCCTTCCCTCCTCCATCCTTCTGTCCCCCCTTCATCTGTCAGAAGCACAAACACACACACAAATATATTACTTTGCCTGTAATTAGAAAGTAAGTTACAAACTGTACCATAAACAACACACCCACCAGCTTCTGCAACCAACCCAAGAGTTGAGACGATAATAGTACAGTGTCAAAACAGTAAGATTCCTTGAACAATTACTTGCAATCTCTTTTAATAGATAGCTACAAATTCTGGTCATATTTTAGTTTCAAAGCAGGCAGAGGAGGCAATTAAAACACACATGTAATGAATTGCAGAGTGTTTCATTCAAACCATATCTTATTCATTCGGAATGCATTTTGTTCTTTTCTGTAGACCCTGCTAAGAAGCTACAGTACAAACTGTCAAAAAGGTAGAATTCAGTATGTCAGATTTCCTTTCTAGATATAGCACTCCTGGTAAATGTTCTGCCTCCCCACAGGGCTTTAAGGGTGTACTTACATCAGACAAGTGTTCAAAGTTATTCTGTCAGGTTATCTGCCACACAATGTATTCCATAGGAGAAACTGCCCTCAAGGGGAAAACCTGTCTCCTAAAGCAGTTTACAAATTGAACTAACAATCTGGTTTAAAATCACATACATAATGCACGATCTCTGTCTCCTGATGTTTCGTCTCTCACTGGACTGGAGACTAATAACATTAGCTGTATTCACTGGTAATAACATAAGCAAAAAGCCTTAAAAGTGTCTTAAGCTATGTTTAGACATAGCACAAGGGGCAGCTTGGAGATGCTTCAGAGGCCCTTTCTGCACTTAACCTTGGTTAATCTGTATTATCTAGATCTGTATTAGGGATGTGCACAAATGTTTTTTCTGCATTTGAATTCGAGTCAAATTGAATGTCAAAACATCCAATTCAATTCAAATGTTTAAGATCCAAATGCAACAAAACCCAATTCAAACCCAATACATTTGAATTGATTCTTTTGAATGTTAGATATGAATTTGAAGATAACAAATGTCAACAACACTTGTATGTGTTATACGTATCTGTACGCATTTCATATGCATCCCATGTTATCCTGTATGCATCCCGTTTTCATTCCATATTATTAGCACAAATGCGTACAGATACATATGCAATACATTCGTATCTGTACATTTGAATGATTTGAATCATTTGAACAAATGTTTTGGAACATTCAAAATTTGTTTGAATGTGTTTACTGAATGTTTAAATTTGAAAGTGAAGACATTGTATTTGAATTTGAATGTCCACATTTGATCAAATTCGATCAAATTTTGGATGTTTAGAACAATCATGCACAACCCTAATCTGTACTAGCTAGACTTGGATCACCACAGGAAGAGGCATTTAGCATGCTAGTATGAAAGGAGACCATATTTATCTGGTCTACCACTAATCAGGGCAAATACACAGTTTGCTTTCCAAAGGGGATGGATGGCAAATGCTACTACAAGTGATACCTCTTCCCATGGATCCAGACACTTATCTGTTTTATGGTCAGGCCACCATCTTGGAGCCTGGATACTGGTGCCAGCATGTGTGTACTGGTGCCATCAATGGAGCAATCATGATGCGCCAAACACAGGCTTGCATGCCATGTCACATGATGCACCAGCATGCTTGTGCAGCTTGTTCTGTTACACATCAGCAACACAGAAGTGTGAATAGGCCTGCCAGAGCCCTACTGGCTCTGGCGCAGGTCAAAGTAAGTATACACATGTTGTACTTAAATGTGCCCCACGCATAGCCATCATGGGATGTTTTTCCACTAGCACTAAGTACCCACTGAAGCACCCATTAAAACTAAGTACCCACTGAAGCACCCATTAAGGACCCATTTGGCTGAGAGCTGGATGACCCCATTTCCACCCTATTAGAGACACATCTGTTTCCACCACAGCTAAGGAAATCTGGATCATATGGTTTCTTCAGGACCTATAATCTGGATTTCCTGTAGACCAGTGGTTCTCAGCCTTCCTAATGCCACAACACCTTAATTCAGTTCTTCATGTTGTGGAGACCCCCAACCATGGGGGTGGAGGAGGGGGGAGGGGGGGAGGGAGGGGAGCAGGAGGGGTGGTGGGAGACTCATCACGACCCCTCTGAAAGGGTACTTTGACCCCCAAAGGGGTCACGACCCACAGGTTGAGAACCACTGCTGTAGACCCCATTAAAAGGGTCAGCCATCAAATCCGGATCATAGGGAGCCTGTTTCCACTACAATAGGGCAATAGGGTCTAGAGGAGGCTTGGGGGGGAGGCACCCATGGGGGGGTGCCCCAAACTTAAGACTTCAAAGTCCCTCCGAAGCTGGCTCCGAAGTTCCTCTGAAGTTGCCTTCGAAGATTAGAGCAGGCTCTGAAGAAAAACTCCTTGTGAGAGCAATGCTGCTGTTAAGCGCTCTGGAGGATCTTTGAAATTAGCGACAGATCACTCCAGAGATTCTACGGAGCGATCTGCTGCTAACTTCAAAGATCCTCCGGAGCCTTTGACAGGTGCATTGCTCTTGCAAGGGGTTTTTCTTCAGAGCCTGCACTAATCTCTGAAGGCAACTTTGGAGGGACTCTGGAGCTGGCTTTCACAAGGGATTCTCTTTGGAGCCTTTGCTAATCTCCAAAGGCAACTTTGGAGATTGCACCCCCTGTCCCCCAAGACACCTGGAGTGACAGGCACACCCCCTAATGGGTAGATCCGGATTTGCAAATGGGTGCCCCAGTGTTTCCACAGCAGGCAGGCTAGCTCCCATTGCTATTGGGTGCTAGACCACCCATGGAAACACACTGGGTACTTCCCTTAATCCGGATCTACTAGATCCAGATTAAAGGAAGTACCCATTCCTTAGATCTGGATCTTCTTAGATCCGGATTAAAGAACCTCAGTGGAAAAACACCCCATGATAGAAGGAGCTACAGTATTTATGTTGAGGAAATGACTCCTTCAAGTGTAGATGATGCAACCAAATACTCACCCCACAGTGTTTAGTGGGCCTAGTGTGAAAAGGTCCATGGATTAGTTAGCCCTTAACACAGTTCTACTCTGTATCTACTCTACACCCAAGCAGACAATGCCTTCTTAGCAGGTCCTTGATCTGAACTGCTGCCCAGACAAGAGACGTTTTCGCACGGGGCTGAACGGTACCCGTGGGAGACAGCTGCGGACACGGCATACGCATTGCCCGAGCGGGGCTTGCGCTCCGACGTGTCCGGAGCTGTCTTCGGCGCGTTCGAAATGTAGAGCACTTTAAAGTGCTCTACATGCATTCGAACGCGGACGAGCCGCCTGCAGGCGTTCGGGAGGAGAAGCATTCGCGCCTGCTTCTCCCTCCCTAACAGCTGCGGGCTTGCCTCCGACGCCGGCGCAGGTTTGGCAATCAGCTGTTTGACAATCAGCTGATTGCCGATCTGCCTCCGCGGCTGTCTCCACGCCCCTGGCCGGCCTTTGCCGGCCAAGACAGCTCCCGGCGCTTTCACCTTTCGCACACAGACGCGCCGGTACGCGTTCCAGCGCGTCTGTGTGTGAACGCTGAAAGCGCCGGGAGCTGTCTTAAGCTTTCCGCCTGAACGCGTTCCGTTTGGAACGCGTTGCAGTGCGGAAAAGTCTTAGATGTCCTTAACAGCTCCTTGATCTGGATTAACAAGTAAGTACAGAAAGGTCCAGTGACAGTAGTGTTCCCAAACCTTCCCTAACCCACCATTTCCAGCATAGAATTTTTATGATAGGTGGGAGGGGCAGACTGTGGTATGAACAGTCCCATCTCCAACATGTCTCTGACTCACCTCAGATTTTTTTTTCTGCTTGTGATCACACCTTATTTGTATTCAGACATAACAAAAAGGGACACTTAGGTTCCTCAGACAGACAATGGGTGGCCCTTGTGTTCCCAAGTCTTATCTAATCCACAATTTCTATCACAGAATGTTTAGGAGAAGGGAGAACAACCTCACATCAAAGGTTTTTTTGAGGTGCCTCAGAGGTGTCCTTGTGTGTGTGTGTGTGATGTCTGTATTCTTATCCTATTTCTAATCCACCTTTTCTAGCCTAGAATGTTTAGGAGAGAAGGGCGGACTAGTGTGTGAAAGATCCTCTCTCTTGGCCATCTCTAAATAGCTATATCAATAGGTTTTTTTTTTAAAAAAATCACTGTATAAACCGAATCATTTCCTCAGAATTCAAGAGAGAAACTGCAGAAATGTCTCCTCTTCTGCCTGCTGTGATTCAGAAAGCTGTCCTTAGGTTTATTTATGGATGATCTGTAGACTCAATGGTTGGATGGCCTTGAAAAAAAATGCACTTGTTCTTACATCAGACCTTCCTGAAGAATAATAAATATCTGCTTTGCTATTGCTTCTCCCCCTTTGTTTCATTAAGATTTCAAGACAGTGATAATTGTGGCAATTTATCTATTTTGTCATAAGTTAAAACAACAATAACAAACTATGTTCCGTTGTTCTCCTCAGGCCTAGGAATATAATTGTTTAACAGTTCTTGTTGATTCTTGCAAATAATTTCTAGTTCAATTTAGCAACCCAACTGATGGCTGATGCACTTCCATATCTTAGTGCAATCAGCCTTCAAGACTTCAAGATTAAATGCCGATAAAGCCATGTTAAAGATTTCATTTACATAAAATAAAGCTGGTTTGCTTTTCCTTTCTGACCATAAGGCCCTTTCTGAACTTAATGTAAATCAAGAACATGAAAGCGTCTTTGTGCCACTCTTTAATATGAAGGTATGGGATAAGGAGCTGACATAGAACAGATTGTCACCATGATGAGTGCGTTCTTCTGTAGGGATGTACATAAATGGTTTTTTGGCAATCAATTTGTAATTAATCGAATGTTAGAAAATTCATATTCTTTCAAATAGATCCTCTTTGAATATGGATTTTATTTGATACGAATATACTCGTACAAATTCAAACAAATATCCAATACAAACACATATGTATCAGATATGTATTCGACAGGAACGCATACGTATCAGATACGTATCTGATACAAACACATACATATCCGATACATATCCAATACAAATGCATACATATCTGATATGTATCCAATACATATCCCTTGTTTAATGAATGTCCAAACTATTTGTATGAATGTCCTGAAACATTTGTATTCATAGGAACATTAGTGTATGAACATCATAACATTAATTCGGGTACTAATGCCCAAATTCATACGAATTTGTATGAATAATCAATGTTATGAATATTCATGCACATCCCTATTCTCAACTTGGGACAAATTGTGTATCTTGGTACAGGGCAGCCCACCCTGTGCTGGGAAAAGCCAGGTAAATGTGGAAATGGGGGAAGTAACCAATAAACACCTTGAATATCATTGTAAATAACCTGGTTTGGATTAATCTATCATATGCAGAGAGAATAATTTCTGGAAACAAGATACCATCTGATGTTGGTTGTCTGCAAAAATCCACTGTGGACACAGAGTTGGGCTCAGTTTCCTACTCCTAAGTATTCTCTCTTTGTATGAAAAACATGTGTGTGTTAAATGGTGTAGGGGGCTCATGCTTATCAGGAATTCACAAAGTAGTTTAGGTTTTTTCCAATGATGTAAAAAACACTGATGTGCCACTGTGAATCTCTTTTCAGGCAAACTTTTCTGTTTTCAGTATGAATCTAATGAAGTCATTTGTCATTTGACAGGTTCGCCTGCTATAGTGCTCTTTCTTTCCTTAAGTTCCCTGAGCCACAAAGTCCAACATCTGATATTTTCTTCATCTATACTATCAAGCTCTCAATCAGAGAGAAAGAGAGTTGATAGAAACACAACAGCAGCAGAAAACCACTGAGCTCATACATCTCTCAAAATGGGTAGAAAGGATAGGGCAATGTAGACACAAAATGTCAGATAATTTTCTTTTTCATTCATCTGGCATAGTTTATGATCTGCAGTTTAGCATGACATGATCTCCAGAGTTTCGGGCATGTGGCATTTCCAGGAATATAAATGTGTAGCTTCAAGGCCTCAGTATCTGCAGCATTATTTTGGGCCACATCCATCAAAAATAAATGTACCCTTCCAGTTTGGCCAACCTCTGGGGGCTCATTAGTGATACAGAGTCCTAATTCAGATCTCATTTGCATCTGACTGCTCACTTCTTGGCAAGGAGACCTATCCAGCAAGAGGTCACATGCTACAAATGGGCAAAAAGTCCTCTTTTAAATTGTCCTAGATTTGGTTCCTATTTAAATACTGCTGGGTAGTAGAAGAGAAAAGAAAAAAACCAGCATTTGATTTTAATGAGTTCCTTATTTTTGTTTTCCTTTTTTCTTGATTGAAACATGTTGCATATAATATGCTGAAATATATATGTGCAGCAGTAAGTGGGCAAGTAGTAGGACCAGGGCTAGTTGGCAAACATACTTGACCAAATATTGTTGAACAGTAACTTCTGTCAGTCCTCGTTTCCAATCCATGCTGGCTGAGACTTGTGAAAGTTGCAATGCAGGAATGGCAAAGGACTTTCCATGAGCGCATGAAATGCAAAGTAACATGTCGCGGAGGGTGCCACACTCAGTCACGGAGGGGACCTGCCCCACAATCAAACAGAGGTAAGTATTTGATTGCGGAGGGGGAAGGCTAACAATTAGCACTCCCAAGTGTGAGCACTAGTCAACATTAGTTCATTGCACTCTTTTCCTGACCAGCAGATGGGAAGGGAAGTTTGAAATTGCCCCAGGTCTCTGAAGAGGGAGTAGAGATGGATCTAATCAAGATCTAAGTTGCCTTGGTGTGGGAGGGACTGAGAACTAGGAAGCAGCTGCAAAACTTCCTTGGTTTTAACAACTTCTATAGGAAACTCATCCCACAGTTGGTATCTATCACCCTGCCTATCATAAATCTGCTAAAAAGCACACAAGGGGAAATGTTCTCAAATGACTGGTCTCCTGAGTGCCAGTTCACTTTGGATTCCCTGAAGAAACTACTTATTGCCAAGTTGCTGGGTGATTGAGTGCATCCTTGAATTTTGGGCATTTAAAATTGTTTTTTTCATTCTTTTCCATGTATTGGAACAAGTGAGAATGTTCCATATAAATTAAGGAAAATCAAGAGCACTGTCCAAATGTCATTCCTCTATATGGGCATCCTTAAGGAATGCTCCCCAGACACCAACACCAATTTGGGGAGTTCCAGGTCAAACTCTGTAGAGCTTTGGTTTTGCTGCCTCACCCCAAAGCTCTCCTGCATGATTCCCTGAGACAAATATTTTGTCAGACTTTTGAACCAAACTTCAAACTGCTTTGAGATGTTTGAAATTTGGTTCAAACCTGTTTGCAGATTGTGTGGTTCATCTTAAATCTAACTGAACCAGAAAAAAAACTCCGTGTGGGCTTATCAGCATCCCACACTCCGTGGTGCTACTTTAGCACCATTTGGATCTTGCTGTGCATAGCCAAAGAACTATGGATTTGAAGAGTATTATAAATAACTAAAATCCTCATTTATTTATCTTTTAAAACATTTCAAATGTTTTCTCTTTCTCTCTCAGAACCTTTCTGTTGAAATAGATTTCAGAACACCATTCTGGTTTTGGCAACTTAGTTCTTTACGATTAAGCTCTCATTTAGCTAAGCATGGTTAAATATTAAAGGACAAGATTTTCATCAGGTTACATGAACATAGACTTTACAGCATATAAACAGGGTTCTGTCAAATATCTACATTTGGTTTAAGGGATTTGAGTAATCATATGATGAAAAGCAGAGCTTCCACTCTGAAATATAAATCTGAGACTCTGAATGAAAGAAGGATAGCTTAAGTATAGCCTCCCGCTTCGTTATATTTTTGTTCTTGGTGTGGCAAAATGTGTATGGAGTTGGTGTATTAAAGTCGTGTCTGGGCTTTTAGCAGAGAAGAAAAATCCTTTTGTATTGAATAAACATTGTTAGAGTGGGAGCAGTTTTCTCCTTAAACACAGGACAATTCTTTGTGTAAAACATATCTTGTTTCATGTGTTATTTATTTTAACTTCTAGTCATTAATTAGGCTTTATAATCCTCCTAACAGTTCTTGTGAAACAAGAGTCTCCTGTGACATAGTAATGGAAAATTCCTTTCAAAACTTTGTTTATACTACTTTGAAATCATAGCCTTATTGGTTCAAATAACTGCATTAGTTAATTTTTACTTCCATCTGCAGACTGCGAGGCTTGGTT
The DNA here is from genome assembly GCA_023333525.1 of Aspidoscelis tigris stejnegeri. Taxonomy (NCBI): domain Eukaryota; kingdom Metazoa; phylum Chordata; class Lepidosauria; order Squamata; family Teiidae; genus Aspidoscelis; species Aspidoscelis tigris. The sequence goes on from JALMGA010000004.1 coordinate 91,814,406, forward strand.
TGCATTTGCTTATATAGAACACAAGGGAGCTTCTCCTTTCTCCATTACTTTCCAATGCACATAGAACATTTTGTATAAAATAAGGTTCACCTTTGTGCATTTCAAGCGTGGGCAGTTCCCGTAGTATTAAGAGGGATGATACACAATTGCACAATTTGTTTTGCTCTTAAATTGGCTGGAAAATGCTGCCTTGTGGTAACCAATATAGATGAATGCCAACAAGCAACTGTGCATTCTGTTACAAGATCAATCATTTTTACGAAAAATAAGGCAAAACATAATTTTGACCACACAATGTCAAATTAAAGGGTTATAAATAGGTGGAATGTATTTGTGCACAAATACACCACATTTTATGAAGACATGGAGGATTTGGCTTTAGTTACTTCCAAAGAACATAAGCAATGTTACTTATAGTTGCAACAATATTCTTAAGAATATCTTAAGAAAGTGAGTCTATGCCTAATCATCTTTCAGAAGCTAGAAGAAAGAGATCTTAAAACTCAACATTTAATGGAAAGAATAAAATGATAATAAATCATGTAGAAATTCATTAGCTACGAAGCATTACACATACACAAACACAAAATCAAGTATCTTTAAAAATATTAGCAGAAAAAAGCAGGACAGAAGAAATGATTGAAAAGTTTGCCTTTCACCTATCTGAACCACAGCTTATTGTACATTTTTTGAAATTAATCTGTCAGTCCATGAACTGGTAATTAAATAGCTATCTATTCTATCTAGATAGAATAGATAAATAGCTCTACAAGCAGACTCAAACGTTTTGGTTTATGGTGCACTCTCAGCACTGAGATCAAAAGAGTATAGGTCCTGCATCCTGCCTGTATGTTTTTCTCTTAGGCTAGACTCAGACATAGCAAGGGCTCTGAGGTGGCTCTGAGGCACCTTACAGAAGGCTTTGAGGTAGAATTGTTCAAAGACCAATTTGCTTCTCTTTCTTCTCATGAACCTCCTAGGCTAGAAAAGGTGGACTAGAGAATGGTTGGGAACACCAGGTTCACACACTGTTTTCTGAGGGGTTTCTGAGGCGCATCTGAGGCACCCCTTTTTTTATGAGGTACCTCTCACACTGCCTCCTCACACAATAATCTGTATAATAGCTTCACACGCTCCTCTTTCTGAAATAAATCAGACTCTGGCTGCATTCACAGGCAGTTTTTTAAAGCACACACACACAAAGAAATGGTTCATCTGAGAGTATCATTTGAAGGTCAGCTTGCTCCTCCCACTCTCATGAATATTCAGGCCAAAAAGCATGGATTAGAAATGGTATGAGAACATGAGGGCCATATACTGCTGACTTCTGAGGTGCCTTTAAGCTACTTGTTCCAAATGTGTTGTTATGTGTGAAGACAGCCATTAGCCCTTTCAGTGGTGGGCTACATTCTGGATTATATTCCAGAATAGTGACCCACCATGTGTATGCTAATGATGACTCTTAGGTTAGATGAAACCCTTCATATCTTCTAAATAGCATTTGTTTTGGGGGCACATGCAATCTTCCCTTGCCAAAGACTATCCTATAATTAAATAAGAGGCCACCTGACAGATTTAAATTAAAGGAAATGTCCTGTTCCTAGTTCAGGTTTTTTGCCACCACTGAGCAGTTGCCAGTACTCCTGTTAATTTGATCAAGGAAAAATATGTAGCATGGAATATATCTAACATTTCAGTAATGGAGAGAATTAAATCATTTGGTCCCTGTGCATGCAAGAGCAGCATATTAACCCTGACCATTTTTCTACAATTGCAATATATTGGATCAAAACCTTGAGGTCCAATCTCTGTCCCTCCCCTCCTCTCTGTGTTTTCACATTCTGTGTTCCAGGTACATTTGTACTGAGATGAGACACTGAACATCTTGCAAAGGTAATCTATTCTTATGACATTTCCCATCACTGTAGTTTTCAGACTCAGTAGGTGGAAACAATTCACACAATGCTTGCATGGAAAATTGTAGCACTGAACGCTCACCAAAATGAACTCAACTTCTAAAACCTTTGAAGTCCATCCATCAGCAACCAAGACCGCTGAACGGATATGCATGTTTACTCCCAACCATAGCAGAAGTATTTGGTTGTGAAAGTACCTGCTTTTCATTATGTAGTACAGAATAGCAAAACACAGCATGATTCAAACCATTGTAATTCTATGGTGGTGATTACGGTAAAACTTCAGTACCTCAAGGAACGCATGTTACTTAGTTTTCACTCACCCCATCCAGCGTTTCTGTATGAAATTCAGGCTAGGGTTCATTTATCATTAATAGCTGGTCAGAAAAGAGAATTTCAGCAGGCATAACTTGTAATGCAGATAAATTCTGTCTTCTTTATGACTTGAACATTTGAAACAACATCACATATTTAAGATCACTATTTATTTAATCTTTAGAAGGCTGGCATGGAAAGGGGCTAGCTTCCAATGGACCCTAAAATATGCATCATAATGCAATGGTATCATTGTTCATTGTGATGCATTGAAACTTGGTCCCCATACCTCTGTATCTGGGACAGGGTGGAGAGGCCAAGAAATACCTTAGAATTGCACCTATCAATTAGGCCTTCTGATTAATTAGCTACCTACCAACAGGTTATCAGATGAGTTATACTGGTATTGGCTGCTAGAGAACTATGTGCCTCCTTCATTGGGTACTATTTTAGAAAGTGTTCATTAAGAAATGTGTGACAGAACAAAAGTAGGATAAAATTAATGCAAGCCAGCAAGCACTTGATTGATAATGCTTCATCAATGCTCCATCAAGTGAAGCTGCCAGATGTCTTACAGTATAATTGTCCTCAAAAGCTCAATGGGATTCACAGTCTGATGTAAATATATAGAGATAAATACAACCATAAGCAATCTCTTGAGTATTTCCACAAAGGGAATGAAAGAGGGGCAAAGTTTTGACTGGTGGCATGTGACAGATTCATTTTGCAGGCTGCAAAAAGAGCGGGAAATATTGCCTGGGCTCTTTGCAAGCATTGGCTGCAAGCTAAAAAGAGCGGGAAAGGTTCCCAGGGACTTTGCAAGCTTCAGTGACAGGAGGGAAGAGTTACCTCACTAAGCACTAAATTTTAGCCAATCAGAGTGCCAGGATCTTGCTGTATTTAAGACAGAGATCCAGGGCTCTCTGTGTCTTTCTCTGGGCAGGTTTTGCAGGGGATTGATCATTGCAGGGAGTTTGCTAAACTCTTCAGCCTTCTAGGCCTTTGGACTCACTGCTCGTGGGTCAGGGGAAAGAAGGGAGGTTGGGTGGTTCCGCACAGGACCTCTATTAGATCCGTATTTCGGAAATCCGTGTTAAGTAGATCTGTACCTAGTAGATGTGGATCTATTTACACCCTATTCCATCCGCACCCACAACAGAAGGACGGGATTTGATCTGGATTTGAGCACCCACCTCAATGCGTGCTCTGAAGGCTCTCCTCCCGGCCGCCATGATTGGTTCCTCTGGAGCCAAGCATGGCAAGCCGGGGGCCTCCTATCTCAGGGCTCCCCCTTGCCACAGAAGCCATGGATTGCGACTTCTTGAGCCAGGAGGGGCTTCACCTACGTCCCCCCTATCCCACCCCAGGGTGAGTGTGCATGATCCCCTCTTTACCTTCAGGCAGCCAGGCCGATCCTGGCTGCCAGGGCCTGGCATGCTTTGTGTGTGCGTGCAGCATGCCTCCCTATTGGTCAGGGCCACACACATGTGCTGAGGGCCTCCTGAAGCCAGGCGCAGCCCTGGCCAATAAGGAGGTGTGCTGTATGCATGTGCAAAGCGCACCAGGCCCCAGCAGCTAGAATCAGCCTAACTGCCTGAAGGTAAGGAGGGGATAGCACGTGCTCACCCCGGGGTGGGTGGATGGGTGGGAGTTGTAGGTGAAGCCCCCCCTGGCTCCAGAAGCCACAATCTGTGGCTTCTGGGGTGAGGGGGAGCCTCGAGATAGGAGGCCCCTGGCTCACCATGCTTGGTGGCAGAGGAGCCAAGCATGGAGGGCAGGGGGAGGGCCCACTTAAGGACACTTGTGTAGTGCAGACACATCATAAATGGTTGTGTCTTTACTGCACAAGTACCCATTAAGTACCTGTTAAGACGACCTCCAAGGTAGTCTTCCCTTAATAGGTTTTAAGGGCCTCTTGACACCCATTAGAGACCCATCACACAAAGGCCAATGTGGACACAAGGGTCTCTAATGGGTGTTGTAGTGAGGACATGGTTTTTAAAATCTGTCCTTAATGAGTCCTTAATGGTTATTTAGGAGCACCCATTGTGCTTATCTTGAGGGTAAATCTCAGGGCGTAACTGGGAAGATACAGGGACACTGAAAGGGGCTTCCTGGCTCTGGTTTGAGCAAGTAGACTCCTGGTTGGCAGTTAGCTTTTCTGCTAGGATTTGATCTTTATTTTAGGAAGGACTTTCAAGCTGAACACCTGAAAGGTTCCTTCAGGAGCTGGAGGCTTTTGCTATTGATTTTACTTTTGTGGGACTAGCTTGGGGAAAGATAAGCCGAATCCTATTTACAATTGCTTGTTCTTTTGGACTACTTAAGTAATAGTGAGCAACCTTATTATTTCACTACTGCTTATTTATTTATTTATCTATCTGCTTGTAAATAATAAACAGTTGGTGTTCTATTACACTAGTGTTTATTTTGCTGATTAAGGGAGAAGGCTTGGCTGAAAGCCTTTGAAGGGGGGCACCTGGGCAAGGCGGTGGGGTCTAGTTCATATACAGACTGTCAGGCTGAAAAAGCCCATATAAGGAAAAATGTTGTGATGTGTGCAGAACAGGTAACTAAGGGTCAAGAATCACCAGACTGTCACCAGTTGCTGAAGGTTGAATGAAGTAAGGATTGAGCAAGAATTTGTGCTCAGGGAAAGTACAAGATTGTGTAACAATTGTGAAATACCAGGATGTGAGTCACCAACTCTGATAGTGGAAAAGTATAAAAGTAGTCACAAACGGCTGTGTGTTGCACTTGCTTAGCTGACGGAGACTGGAGAGGAATGCAACTGCTAACATGTAACCCGATATGAATAAACAACTCTGTGGAGAGATCTGTCTCTGTCCCTTTACTGAGACTGTGGGCTGGAGAAAGGAGGGGCCGAGGTGCTGAAACGGACAGCGACACGGCTGACAGCCAAGCCGAGAGGGAGAGAGAAGCAAGCCTTTCCGGGACGGCAGAAGTTTGTTTTCCAGCACGTACAAGTGCAACTCTGCTATGCATCACCAACGGGGGAAGATGACACCCCATTACCCCCTGACAAGGGTTATGGGCCCAGAGCGTTAACCCCACGCTTGCTGGAAAGATCAACTGACTGTGAGTGCCGAAAGGCTGAGTGGAAAGAAAATCGGACGGCTGTCTGATTGTCTATTTTGTGTGTCTGTTTTTTGTCACGTTTGACAGAAGAAGGAGAGAGGAGTTTACGGCTTGAGGATGGAGGCTGTAAAATTTCCGAAGCTAGATGAGACGAATTATTCTGCATTGGCTGTTTATGCTGAGGCGTTGCTTACCAGAGAACGGGTCTGGGGCGTTGTGGATCAGGGAGTGGCGGCTGGCACGGCCGCGGATGACCAGAAAGCCACAGCAACGATCTTGCTTACTATCACGCCGCCGCAAATCAACCACGTCAGAGACAAGGCAACTTCAAAGGAAGTGTGGGATACCCTGAAGGCGATCCATGAATCTCAAACGGCTTTATCAAAAATGATTTGGTCTAGGAGACTGTATGGCTGCAAGATGCAAAGGGGACAAGACCCTGCTAAACATCTGGAGATTATGGCAGATTTGTTTCACCAAGTTGAGACGAGAGGAATTCAGATCCCCCCAGCGCAAAAAGCATATGTGCTGTTAGGAAGTCTGACTGATGAGTTTGAAAATATCCTGTGGAGTCTACAGGGGGTTGACCAAAGACGGTTGACTGTAGAGATGGTGGCATCACGAGTCTTGGAGGAAAGCCAGCGTAGGGACTACGAGGCAAAACTCCAGAGACAGGAAGCAGGATCGAAACAAGCTCAATCAATCGAGACTTTCAAAGACTGTGAGCCTGAAAAGGCATTTGTGTCCAAAGGGAGAAAATGCTTTCACTGTGGTGGAAAAAAATCATCTCATCAAGGACTGTGAAAAGTTGGCGGAAGAAAGAGCCAGGAAGCAACCCAAGAATGCTGCAAGCAAGAAAGGGGTTGTGGCAGTTGTAAAGAACTGTGATTCTATAGCCTGTGTGGCTGCAAGCCCTAGTTGGGTGTTGGACTCGGGAGCAAGTTCTCACATGGTTAATTGTGAAAAGCTCCTGAAAGATAAGATGCCTTCTAATGTACGTTCAGTTATTTTGGCGGATGGTGCATCGAGGGGGGTATGGGCAACGGGAACTGTGAAAATACCAAGTTTTGGAAAGGATTTTTCAAATGTATTGTGTGTTCCTGAATTGCAAGACTGTTTAGTCAGTGTATCTGAGTTAACAAACAGTGGTTATACTTTATGTTTCAAGGGGAATGATTGTACTATTAGCATAAATGATGATATTTGTGCTAGGGCAGTCAAGGGAAACAAAGTGTATGTTATGACTGACAGGGCAGAATGCGCACTAGCTGATAATGTGCTATTGCACTTGAACTGCGCCCATTATTACCATAGAGTCATGGGACATTTGGGCTTCACAAGTTTGGGGAAACTAGAGGAAGTGTGTCCAGAATTTCAGATGGCAGTTTGTCCAAACCATTTGGACTGTTCAGTTTGTAGCAAGGTAAAGCCTAAGGCTTTTCCTGTAGCCAAATTTAGCAAACGCACAACAGAAAGACAGTTTCAGACTGTGCATGCAGACTTGGCTGGCCCTTTAGCAAAGACTATGGGCAGGAATCAGTACTTCATGGTCATTGTAGATTGTCATACACGCTATTCGTATGTGATCCTTATGACAGAGAAAAGTGAAGCTGCTGAACACTTTAAAGACTGGGTCAACATGGTTGAGAGGCATGAAGGAGTCTTAAAGCAAACAAAAGATTGTATGTTGCTGGATGCAGCAGCACCACAGCAATTGTGGGGGGAGGCAATTTTGACCGCAAATCATGTTGCTAACCGTACTTGGAATTCTTTTGTAAAGAAAATGCCTTATCACATGCTGTATGGTAGACCACCGAACCCTAAATATCTGAGAGTTTTTGGGCAATATGCAAATGTATATGTACCTGCAAATTTCAGGAAAAAGGGTGATCCAAAATGGAAAAGCTTGATGTTTGTGGGGTATTCTGGAAACAGCTATAGATTTTGTTCAGGTCATGGAGGAATCTTACTGTCCAAGAGTGCCAATTTTGAAAACCATTCCGGCTGGGAAAGACTCCATGCTAACAAGGAGGTTTTTCTCAAGCTAGGGCAGAGTGCCACAGATGCTGGAAATGGAGGGGCACTAAAGCAAAAAGGTTCTACAGATAGTGAGACTAGCACTTCTGCAGATGAACAAACACAAACACAGACTAATTCAGATAGTGAAGATGGAAAAGGCAGGACAAAGGTAATTCCACCAAGGAGGACTCAGAGAGTAAGAAAGCCTCCAGATAGGTTTGTAATACAGACTGCAAACGCTTGCACAGTGATAGCAGGAGTAGAACCTGAAAGTTTTGAAGACCTGGTGACTTATCCTAAAGGGGAACAGGCAAAGTGGTTTCAAGCAATGAATCAGGAATACTTATCCTTGCTAGAGAAAGAGGAGTTTGAGGTAGTTCAGAGACCTACAGATCACAAGGTAGTAGGATGCAAATGGGTATTCAAGAGGAAGGAAATGCCAGATGGAACCCAGAAATACGGAGATAGGGACAGCAGAAAGGTGAATGATACTAAGGTACAGGACTGGACCAAGGTAAAACACCTACTAAAGTACTTAAAGAGGACCAAAGAAAGAGAGTTAGTAATCCAGGGCAGTGGGCAAGAGCTGGAGTGCTATGTGGCATAGTTTGAAAGGTATAAAGTGTAAATAGCATCTACACACATCCATACATTTTTTGGAGGGGATTGTCAGGCTGAAAAAGCCCATATAAGGAAAAATGTAGTGATGTGTGCAGAACAGGTAACTAAGGGTCAAGAATCACCAGACTGTCACCAGTTGCTGAAGGTTGAATGAAGTAAGGATTGAGCAAGAATTTGTGCTCAGGGAAAGTACAAGATTGTGTAACAATTGTGAAATACCAGGATGTGAGTCACCAACTCTGATAGTGGAAAAGTATAAAAGTAGTCACAAACGGCTGTGTGTTGCACTTGCTTAGCTGACGGAGACTGGAGAGGAATGCAACTGCTAACATGTAAACCGATATGAATAAACAACTCTGCGGAGAGATCTGTCTGTCCCTTTACTGAGACTGTGGGCTGGAGAAAGGAGGGGCTGAGGGTCTGTACAGCTCGACCGCCGCTTCCTCAACTGTGTTACTCCGTCAATATGAGTTCACGGGGGGGGGGAGTGGGATCAAGTTGTCACAAGGTGTCTCTTTGTTCTTTCTGAACCACATTTTGACCAAATTTGGTTTGGGGAGTTCAAAGTGAAACATCCAGTTGGAACCTTTTCTTTCCACCATGGGAAAGCTCTGACTAAATGAGTGTTACATGTAAGGCAAAATATATTAATATAGCAGGTGACATCATTCCACACATGTAAGCTGTTTCTGCACCCTTATCTAGATAGGGATAAGAACTGTTGTTGCTCTTGGCTAGGATGGAGGAAGAAGACTGCCTGCTACCTCTTCTGTGCTCCCCGCCCCTAGGCTGCTCCTGGATCTTCTCTTTATTTATGTTTCCTTTTGTTATCATTGAATAATCTTTCTTTAATTGGTACTGTCATAGGCCCTGTTCATACAGGGGAAATATAGTGCCATTATATAGGATATTAACTTTAATTTATAATGCCCTAAATGACTTGGGACCCAAATATCTGAAGGAATGTCTACTCCCATATCAACCTGCCCATGCCATTAGATCTGGAGGGGAGGCCCTCCTGGTTGTTCCACACCCTCAACGGCAAAAGGAGCGGGCACCCAGGAGAGGGTTTTCTCAGCATTGGCCCCTAGGCTATGGAATAGTGTCCCTTTGAGGTGCATCTATCACCTTCACTGTACAGTGGTACCTTGACATACGAGTTTAATTCATTCCGTAACCTTGCTCTTAAGTCAAATCGCTCGTATCTCAAAGCAATTTTCCCATAAATCCATTCCAGCTCCCAAAACACCACCTCAGTTGTTTTTGTTATGTACTGTACTGTATTTACATACTCGTATCTCAAATCTTGCTCTCATCTCAAAGCAAAATATCACTCGCTCGGCGGCTTGTATCTCAAAACACTTGTATGTCAGGGCACTTGTATGTCGAGGTGCCACTGTACATGTTTAGGAAGGTAGTGAAGATGTACCTCTTTGTCCTGGCCTTAAGTTAAATGGGGAAACATTTTTCTCTTCTCACTGGCAGATACTGTTATTTTTGTTTGTAAATGTTGTTACCCGCTCAGAGACCTCTGGGTTTAGACCAAGATAAAAACCTAAACAAACAAACAAATAAAATATTGCTGTACTATGGTTGGCAAACCTACCATAGCTCTGCTATATCCCCCCTCCCCTAAAAAGCACAATAGCCTATTGATGGAAAACCTGGTGCTGTTGATGGGTTTTCTAGCAATAACACTATTACTTTATGGAGAAGAGCAACATCATTGCTCTGGCCATCTCACATGTGCAGGGGTAAAAAAGATGGCTGTGCCTAAGGGGTTGTGGCGATGTACACTTCTGGATTTGTTGTCTAGCTAGCAAACAATAACGCTGGAAGGGCAATACTCTGGATTATTTCTTCCTAACGAGACATCCGGCAGGCATCTGGTGGCTGCCATAGTTTTGTTTTCATTTACTCCTTTTTTCTTAATTCACGTATAATTGTGTAATATTTACTTTGTCATCAGTTTTCTTCATACAGTATTGATTTATAATGTTCATCTAATTTTTTCTGTATTGACCTGGATGCATGTGTTTTGCTTATTGTAATTTGTGACTTTGCTCCATTGTGAGCCACCTCACAATGGGAGGGAAAGGTGGTATAAAAATACAAGTACAAATCTCTCACCTCCAGAATCCTCTTCAGCTCACTGTTTTGTATTCTTCTTCAATACCAGTTTACTCTAAGGCCATGGTGGTTATATTTTTATTTAAATATGTCACATTTCCTGAAATTGGCAACATTTCTCTAAACTGTAATCTAAGCTGAAAGATCATCCACTGACTTTGATCCAGCCATTGTATTTTATCTGAACTTTCTTCACAGGGTTATGGTGAGCAAAAAACGGAGCAGAGAAAAATGTGTATTGCCTAGAGCCCTCAGGAAGACAGGTAGAGTATTGAGACCTGTTACCCACTGACATATAAAATTTACCATCTGTATATTTTCTTGTAATTATATTCAAATTAATGTAATCTGTCCTGAGACCTCAGGGGGGAGGAGGTAAAAAAATATTCTGTAAATAAACAGATTTTATTAGGTTTATCTATGAAAATATTTAGCTGAAACCTGAATGAAGTAAGACGTTGGCACTGCCTATCAATTAAATGAAGGTTGTTTGTGCAAAGTAACCTCTCTGAGTCAAGAGTACCCCTGATGTTAATTTCTTTGTATTAGATGAGAGAACCTGCAAATTACACTATAACCCCTGTGTAGCTAGAGTTGTCTGTTACAATAAATTGTCCAGCCCAGAGTGCAGAAGAGTTACTTTTCCCTAACAACATTAGTGATAACACTTCTCTGCCTTTTTTTCAGCATGACTAGTCTTACAACCTATTTGTCAAAGATGGTTCTTTGCAGTTCACTGTACAATAAATCTTTTTTTTTAAAGAAATACAAAACCCTCCATGTTGCAGTGGAGGAGTAGGCAAATGCACTGTCAATAAGAGAGCAATTTACGTGATATTTAGTTTTACCAATATTGTCCTTCACAGCAAGGGGTTAATGCCATTATTCTAACACTCTGTTTTCCTGATATAATGCATATTAGGTTCAATTTCAGGAAACCTTACATTTACAGCACATGCAGGGTAAGCCCACTATATGTACAGGATAGACACTGTGCCTTTCCAAATTCTTATACTGGGCTTTTTAAGAGAATAGTGCAGGAATCTGTGTTAGTAAATGGAATATGGTAAATGATCTGCCCACAAATCCCTTTTGAGGAAAATATGGAAGTTTGTTCCTGATCTTAGTGAAGCCCAAACTAATTGCTCTCGTGAACTAAGGTGCCCTCTATCAACAAAAATTCAGGATCACAATGAAGGTGCCCTAAAATGTTGGGATGTGAACAATTTTTGGTTTTCCCCATTCATTTTGTATTGAACTGAATGGGAATGAAATTCATACATCCGAATAAAGCCCCTTCAAATGTGCTAGGCTTTGGATTTGCTTTGAGTGTTCATCGATCCCTGCTGCCACCAGTAACGCTTTGAAATCCACATTGAATCCACTCTGGAGGTGACTAGGCAGACATTTTGAGTGTCACAAAGCTTTGAATGAAACCACAAAAGCCCATATTTGATTTGAATGTGGAGTTCCAAACATTGTCAATTCATACAAATTGCAAAGGTGACAAACATTTTTTGCCCATCTGTACTAAAATGGTAAATGGAAACACTGTCAATATTTTGCAATTTCTTACCCTTTTAAATCACATTTAAAAAACAAAGGCACTTTAGTTTCTCCTTAGTTAATTATTAATTTAAAACCTGTGTATATCAGTTTTAAGGTTTTCACGAAACTAAGGCACATTCCAATGAGTAAATCACAATACAACAATAAAACGTTCATCACCAGAGTATTTAAAAAAAGTGGGAAGAAACAGAAGTCAACAAGAATAAAATTTTTCTTTTGCTTCTGTTGAAATATACAAGGACTTTAAAAAGAAGAATTGCAAGGAAATGAGTTTGCTGTAAAACAACATTTTCATATTCTGTAGCGCTCGCCAAAGCTCTGCACATAGAAAACACTCAAAGTATTCTCTATGAATTGCTTCAGCATCCCTACTGTCATTTCTAAAGCTAACTAGCAAACAAAAGCCAAAGCTCAAATTTCAATATTATATTATCTGATATGAGTTATAAACAAACACCAGCATTTCAGCTTGCTTATTTGATAAGACCGAAGCTGTCACTGAGAAACCATCAAAACTCAGAGATGTTATAATGCATCCAGCTGGTTGCAACTGTATCCTAGCAATAAACAGAAATGTCATAGCCTTGATTGGCAAGTAGGGTAAAGTAAATATTACAACAGTACCTTTCAGATTTTTTTAAAAATTATTTTTTAAAGCGAGTTGTTTCGATTATGCAGGTATAAACAACATCCAAAATCCTTTAACATCCATACATAGAATGAGAAAGGCTCACTTTCTGTGTAGGGAAAAAAAAAAGTGGCTCAAAAGCATTTTAGAGGCAAGAGAATGTGGCCCTCCTGGTTTCATTCCATCTCATTCCATGCAGGTGCAGTGGAAGCCGGACTTCCCTGTCCTAGAAGTCGATGTGCCACAACCAGGTAAGCAACCGAGCACAAGTGTGCAGCCCTGGGTGTGTGTGTGGGGGGGGTGGCGGCTGCAGCTTCCCTCTCACTCGAGAGGGGCCGATCGGCCATTCTCAGGTGAAGGGGAAGCCAGGGAAGCTGGCTGCTGGCTGCACCATGGCAGCTCCCAAAGGAGCCAATGGTGAAGGCCGGTGGGCGGCCCCAGCTGTCAAATGGAGAGCATGCACTCTCCGTCTTTGGCAGCTGGGCAGGGCCTCTGGAGGCCAGATTGGGATGGGTGCTGTTGCGTCCGCAAACAGCACCCTTTCCAATCTGGCCCTGCTGCCACCACCCCATGTGCGTGCGGATGCGCGGGCCTCTGAGAATCTGACCCTATTTGGGTCAGATTCTTTTTTAAAACGTTCCGCCATAAAACGGATCATATAGATCCATTTTCAGTGGCACGTGCAGAAAGGTCCTAGGTTACCTAAAGTCTTCCTGCACTAGGGATGTGCACAAATATTAATATTCTTTATTCATCTGAATACGTATGAATTCTGACATTCGTACATGAATTGAATGTTATGACAGTCATACATTAACATTCATACAAATACAAATGTTTTGGAACATTCGTATGAATAGAGAGTACATTCGTGAAACTGGGGATACGTATTGGATACATATCGATACATATGCGTTTGTATAGGATGTGTATTTGATTTGTATGTGTTGGTATAGGATACATATACAATAGGTATGTGTTTGTATAGGATCTGTATCCAGGATCTGTATCCAGGATCTATATCCAGGATCCGTATGCATTTGTATCAGATATTTGTATGAATACATTCGTATCGAATCTAATTCTACTGCATTAGAAGGAGATCTATTCAAATGAATATAAATTTCCAACATTCAATTTGTTGCAAATCAAATGCCAAAATCCCCATTTGGGCACCTCCCCAACCTGCACTGTCTTACTCATAAACCCACCTATACTGCTTGCCTCAGCCAGCTATAAAATATGTGGGGTAACCCAAATCCACACACATAAAAAGTAGCTCAGAAGCATTCTATAGCTGGTAGCATGTAGTTGCTAATGTTCTCATCCCACTTTTTACCCACATTAAAATGCAGAGAATGCATTTCAGAATTGCATTTTCTTGACTTTAATATGAATTAAGACACTGGCATGTCTTTTTGGGGCACTTTTCTGTAATCTAACATTGGGGCTGCAATGCTAATTATTCCACTATATTTGGGTATTCTAGAATTTAAAGGATTAATATTCTGAGTATTCAAATATAGTGGAATAAGTAAGTCATGTCTGGACACAACCTGGGGACCTTCACAGTAGGGCTTCTGCTTTATGTTGATAGCCAGTCAATGAAACAACACTATAGGATTCTTGGAGCATAACCACACTTACCCGAGTTATCACAGGCCAAGGTGGGATGCCCTGATTTGGGATAGGCAACCTTTCCCGTCCTGTGATTGGATGGCAGTGGGGAAGAACTATTGTTCCAGATTTTCATCCCAGCAAGCTAAGCCATCAGGGAACTTTTCCTATTTGTGGATTTGGGCAGTTGTCTTTAGTCTCAAATTCAGTCTTTCTGGATGAGACTATTGCTTTGCCTTTTCAAATGACCCAATCAACTGAATAGATACTTGATTAGCTGGATTCTCATACCACACCCATTCAGGAAGTACTTTTAATTTTAGATTTCTCAGGTCAATCATTATTTATGGTTATCAAAATAAACACATAATTAATGATTTTCAGCTTTGTCCATTGGAATTTGTACCAGCATATGGAACAAAATAATTTGTATAAGTCCTGTTGTACTTGTTCTATCCCTCAGCTAAGTGCTTGAGCAGGGTAAAGTTTGAACAATCTGCCATGGTCCAGGTCAGAATTCTTTCCCATATTTGACTTACCCATATTTTCCAGCGTATAAGACGACTGGGTGTATAAGACGACCCCCAACTTTTCAGTTAAAATTTAGAGTTTGGGATATACTCGCCATATAAGAAGACAACATCCGGCGTATAAGACAACCCCTGACTTTTGAGAAGATTTTCCTGGGTTAAAAAGTAGTCTTATACGTCAGAAAATACAGTACATTTTAGCCTTGCTGCTTTCATCAATATATATTTTATATTGGCTTCACATTAGGACTTTCACTGTACTCAGAAAACTGCTTCTCTTTCTGAGGGAATCTGTGGAACTCAGGCCCTTTCCACACTTGTTTTTTATTCCCTAGTTTGCTTTGTCCACACAGAACTGGAGCTATTGGTCCAGAACCTATTCCAGTTTAGCCATTTGGAGAAGTCTACAACTGTCTCAAGCCATTTTGTTATGATCCATTTTTTGTTGTTTTTGCACCTGGTCTAGAACAAGGAAAATGCCACAGACTCATCTTCAAAATGTACATAAGATTCCAAAGATCATTTTCAGAACCCTGTCATGGTGGTAGCTATGCTACCTTCAAAGATTATTCTGTTTACTCTACCATTGTGCACCATACATGACATATGAGCATGGGCCATTTGCTGGAAGGAGTGGATGATCCCTTGGATGCTAAGTCAGTTGCATAGACTGGAACAGCTATTGTTTGTCTGCACTGCTACCAAGGGCCCTTTCCGCACTGAGCCTTATTCTGTGATATGTTGCAGAATAGAAGACTGCTGTCATTATGCACATGCTCACTATGACAGACCCCACCCAGGGCCTACCATAGTCTTTATTAGTATGTGGACAACAGGCCTCTATTTCAAGATATACCCTGGAATGCCTAGTTTGGAAAAGGCCAAGCTTAGTTCAGAACAGATTATATCCCTACCCTCACAATGCAGAAAGCACCACACCTATTATCCCAGAAGAGATTTAACTAGGATAATTATAATACTTCTATAAAGGTGAGTGCAGAACAGACCTCAAGCCATTCCACACCTACAGTATGTGCAGTGTTCCAGGACAGCATGTTCTCCATCTTTGAACAGGCAACCAAAGTAGAGGCCCTGAATGCCCATACACAGAGGCCTTAGAGACTGCAGAGTTTTAAGGCAGACTCAGGGACTACAGAGGCATGCTATTTGCATATCTGTGTACTCTGATATATTGATGGTAAGCTGATAGTAGATCTCTTTAAAGAGGTCTATACCTCAAACAAGTATGGCACCAATTTCAGCACCCTAGCCTTGTCCATTTTCAGGTGCAATCAGACATGCTTCATGATGTGCCCTCCATGTGAATTTGGTCTTGGTTCTCAGACATTTTCTTTCTCCATTTACCTTATCCCATCTCGAAGTCTGGGAATGGCCACCTCTTCCTCATTCGAGGTTTCATAACACAGAAAGCATCTGTTTCTTTTAGTCAGGTTGGGTGGAAAGCTACGTAAGCACAGAAGTGGGAAATGTAACCAATCACATCATGGGAACATTTGCAATCAATCAATCATAATCATGGAAAGATGAACCGAACAGTAGCACCCGTTGCCAGGGACAGTCTAGCCAGACTTGGTGGCAAATGAAAATTCCAGTGTGGAGAAAATTATGCAGTGGTTAGGGAGCCGGACTCTTATCTGGGAATATTGGGTTTGATTCCACACTTTCCCATGAAGCCAGCTGGGTGACCTTGGGCTAGTCACAGCTCTCTTCTGAGCTCTCACAGCCCCACCTACCTCACAGGGTATTCTTTTGTGGGAAGAATAGAAAAGCTTTGTCAGCCGCTTTGAGTCACCTTAATTGGGTGAGAAAAGCAGGGTAGAAAAGCCAACTCTTCTTCATTCAACTGTTTGAATGACATTTTTTGTGCATTTATGGAAGGAACACTTTTTCTAAAAGGAGTTACTGAAAAAAAAGCCCTCTTTGATTGCACCCTTCATCCAATGTGGACAAAGTGTGATGGAAGTGAGACTAATCCACACTAGGGTGTGGACTGCTGTCCCTTATTCTAGAATTCGGTCCTCTGCAGCTGCTTGACTAAGGTCAAAATTATGTATAGGCTTGATACTGAATATAGTGAAAACTGAGGTACACATTTTCTATGAAGTTCCCTGCAATTAAAGTCTTCTTTGCCTATCATATCCTCTAATTCACAACCCTGTATGCTACTTCCAACTAGTATCCTTTATTTTCATTTTAAAAAGATAGTTAAAGCAGCGATAAGGAGAAGGGAAAACACAGAAATCCACCAAATACCTTCTCTTTGACTATAAAAGTCTGTTAATGCTTCTATCTGATTTCAGATGCAGAGGGTTTAGTTCTGCAGCCTATTACCTATCTAAAGATCTTAACATTCCAAAGGCAGTGCCTCATTAAACACTTCATAGTAAGTGATAATGTGAGAGTCTACAAATATGTGTTTATTGTATTTTTGGACTAACCATTCTCAAATGTCAACAGCAATCATTTATTTGGAGAAAAGGACGTTGGGAGAGGGGGGCAGAAAGAATGAAAGAATATAGGTTACATTCCCTTCCCCTTTCTATGCTCATAGTGCATATTTCGCTTTGTTTCTTTTCTTTTTTTAAATATAATCCAGGAGAAAGATTGCTTTAAAAGAAAAAAAGTCCTTTGTCTAAATAGAAAGCATCTTTTTTTTCTTTCTAAGAGAAAATAAAAGTAACTAGAATCTTCCTACCTTGAAAATTCAAAGCCATGCCATATCACATTTTATTCTTAGTATGTTTTTTAAAAAGTCAAATCAGAAAAAAAATGTAGGAAATTTCTGTATATTTTTAGTGCCAAAGAGATTGCTCTCCATAGCCATAGCTCCAGGCACATATTGTAGAGAAGGAACAGTAGCAGAATGTTAGGACAGCTTGGAAGAAGACACCATAAAAACAAATGTGTTGGGTGGAAATGCAAAATGAAATAAATACATGGAACACGCGGCAGCAGTTACATTTTTGTGCCAAACCAGCTCATAGAGGGTGAGCAACATAGAGGGTGATGGAGCAACAATTCCAGAGCGGCAATATGCTGGAAGCATAAGAAACATTTGATGTGCCCCATGGTCATTTGCATCACGCTGGGGGCGATGTTGCTTTATGGATAACAAGAAAAGTAGGGAAATGTTCCTGATCACACAGCTTAATAACAAAATGCATAAAATATAGAATGAATATTCCATTCTTCAAATATCTTGGTCTTCTTTTTATCCTCCCATTTTCCATTATCTGGCTCTACATAAGACTAATGTTGTCACTTAGCTATAACTCCCATAAGTCAGAGCCCAGATGACCCATGGCAAAGAATTATGGAAGCTATAGTTCAGCAACATCTGGAGAGCCATATGTCATCTCACCCTATCACCCTCTAAAGCGCAATATGAGTTCCAATCATCAATTCAAAGTCCCTTTTGAAACACACATGGTTACTTACTCGTTATTGAACTTTGTTTTACTGCTGTTTAAATCTGGCATGCAATTTTCATTGCAGTAAATGCTGAGAGCTGCATGTTGCAAAGTTCAGTGGGAATCAGAGACACAATCATTTTGGAGTCTCTCAAAATGTGTATGTGTGTGTGTGTGTGTGTGTGTGTGAAGCTGAATCTTATCCTCTTGTGTGCTAATTTAATCAATACACTCCAGGGTTGCTGTGGGTTGACTTTAAAAATGGAACAATCCAAGACTTGACTGCATGATGCTGGCATCTCATTGTGCAAAATATATAGATGGATTTATCTTTCAGCAATCCTGGCCTTTTTCATATTAGATAAAGGGTACCAAAAAGATCAAGGTAAGATCTGTATGGCCATATTAGGAAATAGCAAATGCATAATGGAAGATCGTGGAGCCTGTGTCTCACCATGTCAATAGATTAGTGACTGCATGTCACTCTAGAGATCCAGTGCTTGAGAGTTGGATCTACTCCCTCAAGTGTTTCATTTTCAGGGTATTAAAACAACAACAACAACAACACAAAAACACAATCAGCAACATAATGATGAGCCTGGTTTCCTCCTAAGGTTGCAAAGTACATTCACTCCTGATTCCTGGTACCATGATGGGAAGTATCAAAAAATAGCCTAAATTAAAGGGCATTCCACAGCCACAGAGTTTGGACAGGTCAGGACACATGGGCCAGGTAGCATTCTCTCCACTCCTGGGCTAAAACAAGCAGTTTAGATGAGGAGCTTCTTTGCTGTCCTATACCTACCACACTTGTGCAAATTTTGCCCCAAAACTAGGGCTGTGCACAAATGTGTTCTTTTGGGCATTCAGTTTGTAATGAAGTAAATGTTAGGGAATTTGTATTTGTTCAAATAGGTCCCCTTCGAATGTGGTAGGATGCTATTTGATACGAATATGCCAAAGTCTGGGGGCAGAAGTTGAAATCCAGGGGCTCTGGGAAGCAGAAGGGAGCAGCTGTGAGGCTGTTGAATTAGGGGTAGCAGCTTGAGGGCCACTACGATGGTCGATCTGGAATCCCTGCTCTCTGAAGTCCGTCACGTTTTTAATGGCAGACCCAATCACCTGGAGATGGTAAATGTGCAGGAAGAAAGACTCTGCTTTAAATTTCCAGGTATATATACAGTATCAAAAAAGGGTGTGGAGGAAATGATGTCAAGACAAGATTGAGAAGAGGATTGTATGAGCTGGCCATGGATACCCCTGACCTCATTTCCTGTGAAGACTGGAAGAGGGAGAACTACTGGAGTCCACGTGGCTGAGATCATGGTGGTGGCTCAGTTCTGCTGCTGCTGGCTTCCGCTGGGAGCTGGAACTGAAGGCTGGAGTCGAGGGCTGGGGCTGAAGGTGAGGCTAGGGCTGAAGCTGCAGGTAAGGAGGTCCCAGCGAAAACAGTGCTTGGCTGGCCAAGGTGGCATTGCGGAGGGAGCAGCACCGTTTTGGGCCCGCAGCACCTGGCATGGCTGGTGCAGGCACTGGGCTCCTTCTGTAATGAAGCCCTTGAGCTGCCCCAGTGGGCCTGGCTTCAGCTAGGCCACAACTGTGGGGGAACCTGCTGGTGGATAGGATGGCTCCATCACCTATCCGTGCCTCGCCTCACTCTACAGAGCTTGTTTGCTGCTTTGCAAGGCCCTGCTGACATATAGAGCAGGGCAGAGTGAAGTCGGCACCAAGAGTGATGGCGGCAGCAATGGCAAAGCTCACCAGAACATCAAACCTGGCAGTGATGGGAAGAGGAAAAGAAACAGCAGTAGCAGCCCCACAGCCAAGTGAAAAGGTGAGCAAGCGCGCAGGAACAAGGGTGAAAGGGGCAGCCACGGGCAAGGCTATAGATCTGAGGATCGGGCGGGGAGGTGAGCAAAGGTAGGTGGAGGAAGGGGTGGCCTAGTGATCACTACATGAATGTATTTGTATGGATTCATACAAATATATGATATGAATGAATATGTATCCAATACGTATCCGACACAAACACATACTTATACGATTAACATCCAATACGAATGCCTAAACTCCCCATGATCAACCTCTTGCCAAATCCTCAGGACGAGAGATGCTCAGAGCCCCAGACTGCTGGTTTATATACTGAGAGATCTGGCTGCTCTGATTGGTAGATTTTGGTGCTTTTTTGCTGCAACTCCTCCCTTCCTGTCAATCAAAAAATGCCCAGGCTACAGCTTGCTTACTGACACAATCACAATAGGTCCATCAGAGATCCAGATTAAGGGCTTCATAGGGCCTTTTTGCATGAGTGCTGAGACATTTAAGGCCCCATCTGGCAGGCCCTTGTCACCACCAAGGCAGGAGAAATCTGGATTTAACAGGACCTTCAGGCCCTTAAATCCGGAGTTTGTGTGGACCTGTTTAAAGGTGTTCACAGTCTGGTCTTCAAGCAGGAAGAAACGATCTGTGGACACATGTCCGCACAACTCACTCGCGATGGTGTCCAAGGTCCAGGCCAGCAGGAGTGGAGCTGTATGCACAGGTGGTGCTGGCTCTGCCCCACCACTCATAACTACAGAGTCTTTCCCAGGCTCTGTAGCTGCAAGTGGCATCCCTGCCCAGGGGGGGCAGCAATTACAGCTGCCCGGTTCAGCTGGCAGGTAGGATCATCGCCCCAATGCTCTCCCCCACTGCTACCACTTTCTGCCTCCTCCTCCCCAGCACCAAAGCAGCATCCTGCGGAAGGGACTTGCAGCAGCAGAGGCCAAGGTGGTGACAATGGTGCTCGCATTGACAGATGCAGCCGGAATTGCTTCCTCCACCTCCTCTCACGTGCCCCCTGTGCAGCTGGCTCGGGTTGGTGGCGATGCATGATTGCCATCTCCCCCCTGCCTCTGCCACTCCAGATGACAGTGGAGACACAACCATCTCCTCAGGGGCATGGCTAAGGCAGCCACATCACCTTTGCCCCACCCCGATGGGTGGAACCACAGCAGGATTCCCTCCTGGGGATCTGATCTGGTCTGGCCCTCAGGAGGCATCCTGTGGTGCCCACATGGTGCCCTGCTTAGCACCCTAGAGGGTTCATGCAGACACATGGCATCTTCCTGGAGATCCAGATCTTGATCCACATCTCCAGGAGGACCCCATCTCAAAGATTGGTTCTTGAAGATCTGGATCTTTGAGACCTCATGCAAAAATGGGTTTGATGTGGATCTGGTTCTGTCTAGCACAAATGAAGTTGGACCAGCAGTGGTAGGAGTTCTGTGATCTGCATTAATGTGTGGATATGAAGGCCTGAGATCCGGACTAAGGTAGATGCAGATAGGGCCTATGATTAAATGAAGTTGATTCTGCTGTCCTGCCTTGATGGTAACTCATGCTGGACAACTTCATATCTGTTTGGGGTGGTGGTTAAACATTATGATTAGCATGAATTTGTTTTATTAAAATACAAGACTATTAACTGGCAGACCATGGGTAGTTTTTTTTCTTTTACCACATAACAGAGCAACGACAATGGCAAAAATAACCATAACAACATGTTCTAAAACAGGACCAGCAAGTGTTTTCTATGTACAGTTACATTTATGTTGGCTGCCCAGTTACTTTAGTATAAATATTTGGATCTGCATCAGTTTAACATTGCCAGTAAAAACAGATGGCCAAAGATGGCGGGAGTCAGTTTTCTTCATAACCTACAGTGAAATTAAAGCCAAATGTCATTTCAAAGATCACCTGCTGCCACATGGCACGTGGTTTCTTTCATATTAAAGGAATTGAATGGACTATATTTTTCTGGAAGTCTCAATATGTGGTCTCAGAATTATTTTCAGGCCTTGAAGTCTGAAGTTTGGTGGATCGCATCTGACTGCATTATTCCTTCTAAGGCTTGTAGGATACTTCATAAACTTCACATGACATCTAGCTTGGAGGCTTTGTATTGTT
Source organism: Aspidoscelis tigris stejnegeri (assembly GCA_023333525.1). Taxonomy (NCBI): domain Eukaryota; kingdom Metazoa; phylum Chordata; class Lepidosauria; order Squamata; family Teiidae; genus Aspidoscelis; species Aspidoscelis tigris. The sequence goes on from JALMGA010000004.1 coordinate 91,836,229, forward strand.
TTTTAAGTGTTGGAAGGCTGGTCCATTCTTCAGATGGAAAATCTTAAAGCTAAAGGTGACTTGTTCTTCAACTTGCATTAGGAGGGGATAGAGGAGGGAAAATCTAGCCAACTACAGCATGGGAGTAAATGCTGGTGGTCAGTGACCAATCTGGGCACCAGGAAATTGGGACAGTAGCAGCCGATCAGTGGTGAGCATTTGGTGACAAGGAGATGTTGCCAGGTTTTGAGTTGAAGTAATGAGATAGAAGTTTGAGTGCCTGTTTTTGTTGCTGTCTTTATATGCAGTGTAGCTTCTAAAAAGAGTATTTGAAAAGCTTCAGTGTCCCCAGATTTTTGCAGGGCTGGGAGGTGAAATACTTTAAAAACTTCTTTTCATTCATTCACACACATATAAATAGAAAAATGCATTACACGTTATTCACTTTTTATGGAGTTTGTGACAATATTATTAAAATGAATGATCTGAGAATTAGCAGATGAAAATTTGCCTTGGTAAACTGTAGGATAAAAATTACAAATCTGGTGCTTTCAACTACCCTGAAAATACAGATTCAAGGCATGAGGCATGTTGGGGCTTCAGATGTATTTTATATAGAATAACAATAGATCACAAAAGGAATATGTAGGCATATTATAATTTGCTATCTTCTTTAACACATTAAAGTTGCAGTCATACCCTAGCCTGGACACAACTACTGTGCTGTAGCTTCCACTTCCCACTGCAATGGGGGGCATTATGGGAGAGTGAGAGGGCTATTGGGGGTATAGCTTGGCATGCCAGGAGTGCATTGGGGGTGTTGAAGGAGGATAGGGGGTGCAAAGATATTGGTAAAAGGGGTATTGGCATGCTAGGAGGTGGCACAATGGGTTTCAAGCCCATAGCCTGCTGCACATAAATGGGAAGGTGTCATAAATTTGGGGGTGAATGAGAAATGTGTCACATCTGAGCTTGCCTATAAGAGACTGGAGTTAATTACGTTGGTGGATTTAAAAATTTGAGGGAGACTAAAAATGGGGGGCTCCCTCCCCTGCCCCACACCTATGGGCCTTGGGGTTGGTTTTGTCACACAGTGAAGGGGGGTATAGGGGCAAGGGGGCTATAATAGTGGTGACAGGGAGAGACCCTCAACTGTCATGTCGGAGCTTAACTTTTACCAGGAAAAGGGATCAGCTTGGTGTAGCAGTGCTGGTGGCCTAGTAGGCCCTTGCCAGGCCCTGACTCCATTTCTAGCTGAAACAAACTCAATGCTGGGATTATCCAATTACAGGATGGTCCTATGTTGACCAGGGAAGTTCTTGGAAAAACCAGAAATGTACCTTGGTGCCTGAGCTCTAAGGATCAAAGACAGCTTCAGTCCTCATAAAGAACAAAGGTTTGACAATAGCTTAAAGACAGGTAGGGTTGTGGTTGTTATTACAGAGTATTCTATCTAAATCCTGGATCATGTATTTTCTGGACTAGAAGAATTACTGAATACCTCTTTATTTTAAGTGGTTACAGTTAAGAGTTAATAAAACTCCTGCTTACTATTTATTGTTCAAGCATGTTTTAGAGCACTTTACCTAATACACAATAACTACTGCAGTATTGCACTATTTTTCCCTAAGGCTTTGAATTTTCAGTTTTATAACTTACTTGGCAGGGGAATAAACAGGATCACGAAGAACTGATATTTCATGATAAAGTATTTTTAGTCTTCTGTCCTCAGTCGAACTTTGTCCTAAGATAGCCATACATGCTGCTATAACTTTTTTATTTTTCAGCCACAGTAGTATCAAACATAATTTAATACAATTATTCATCTGCTTGAATATTAAAATCTTGTAATAACTGCAGTTCATTGGTTTTCATCATCATCAATTGCTCTGTAATAACAAAATGAACCCCCTTTGAGATATTGTTTTTAAAGACAGTCAGTCCAGTATACTAATAATACTAATACTAATACTAATACTAATACTAATACTAATACTAATACTAATACTAATACTAATACTAATACTAATACTAATACTAATACTAATACTAATACTAATACTAATACTAATACTAATACTAATAATAAAAACATAAGTAACTAATACTTACAATACAAATATTGTGAACTCATATTTCTTTTTTTGGGGGGTGGCTAAAATACATAGCTTTACAGAAGAAGAAGTGAAAGCGGAGTAGCAGTGTACACAAATGCAATTTTCAACATTTGATTTTATTTTAATTGAATATTTGAATGTCCAAATTCATATGAATACAGAAAAAATGAATATATTAAAATTCAAACCGGTTCGAATACACTTGTATCTATTCGTACAAATATTCAATGCAAATTTGATGATGTGAATGTCGACATTTGTTTGTATCTGTATGCATCTGTACACATCCCGTTTTCATCCCGTACATACCTGTATACATACAAATGTCTAAATTATTCAAATGAATGATTAAAATATTCATATTAATTTGAATCTTAAAAAACAAGTGTTTGGACAATTTGGTTCGAATTTGAATGTCCGATTTTGGCTGAATTTGATCGGATAATGAATACGTCTAATATTCTTGCACATCCCTAAAGGGGAGGGGAAGCACTAACTGTCAAACTGTTGCTCTGCATGCTTCAGCTTATCAGAATATCTCTCCATTTCAGCCAGTGCCTTAATCCTTGAAACGCATTTGAAAGCTGCCTCAGGAGGGTTCACTGGCACATTCAGAGCTCTCATGTTCCTATCAGCCCTTTTGTTCCTCCTCCACACACAGCCTCCATGCCAAAGAAAGACCCCCCACCCACCTTCCAGACATCTTTGCCTATGCTTGGTTGGTGTGTCCCCAAAAAAACATGTCCTGTGTTGGGGGTGGGATCTCCCATATCCTACCTTAACATGCGGAGGGGAGACACTTAGTGTATTTACTGGTAAGGAATATTAGAAAGGGTAGAAATGTAAGCCAGTTTGGCCTAGTGATTAGGAAGCCAGACTCTTATCTGGGAATACTGGGTTTGATTATGCACTCCCCCATGAAGCCAGCTGGGTGACCTTGGGCAAGTCACAGCTCTCTTCTGAGCTCTTACAGCCCCACACACTCTTCTTCTTCTTTGTCGGTGTCAAAAGCAAATCTACTGAGAAGCATACTTTGTATGTATATTTTCCTCTGTTTTGACATTACTAATATGACTGTGAAGATGTATACAGCACCTCAAATGCATTAGAAACATGGTATGCCCATGCATAATGAATAATACACATTCCTATATTGTGTATAGAAACATTTTAAACTGAGCCATCTGTATGATTTCTGTTGTTACTGTTTTTCACTTTTATTTGCCTGCTGCTCATGAAATGGATTGCTTCTACTGAGATGGAGTTCAGAATAGCTGGCTTAAAGTACAAACTGTGGTGCTATGGCACAGTATGATCTCACTAATTTAATTAAATTTCATTCCTATAAGTTCTCATTTCCCGCATAAACATATACAAAGCTACGAAAGCTCTGGAGATGGCACAGACATTTTATACCCAAATATGCTTCACTGTCCTAGGTTTCACAGAAAAAAATTAGACCCTCTCTTTTTTCAAAAGCAATTCTTTCCAAATATCTTCATTGAAAGAAAATGACAGGAGAGCAAAGAAAACATTAATAACTCTCATAGATACACATAAATGGATTCTAACCACTCATGGGTTGATGCCCCATTCTTGGATAGCATGCCTGATGTGGTGGCTAGCAGTGGCATTTTTGTCATCAGGACTTTGCAATCCCCTCCCCTCCCACCACCACAGCAAGGTAATTGGGCCCTAAGCGACTTGGGCCCCAAATATCTAAAGGAACGCCTCCTCCCATATCGGCCTGCCCATGCCTTAAGATCTGGAGGGGAGGTGCTCCTGGTTGTCCCACCACCCTCAGCAGCAAAATGGGTGGGCACCCAGGAGAGGACCTTCTCAGTAATGGCCCCCAGGCTATGGAATAGTCTCCCCCTTGAGGTGCATCAGGCTCCGTCACTGTATATGTTTAGGAAGGTGGCGAAGATGCATCTCTTTGCTCTGGCCTTCAGTTAAATGGGGACACACTCTCCCTTCCCACTTGCAGACACTGTTATTTTAATATATTCTTTTATTCTTTTAATATGATTTTAAATGTTGTTACCCACCCTGAGACCTTCGGTTATAGGGCAGGATAGAAATATAAACAATAAAATAAAATAAATCAACATGGCAAAGGTCAAATCCTCTTCCTCCTCTTGAAGAAACAAAATTCCCCTTTTCTGAATCACTAAGCAAAGACGGTGTTGGTCTGAACTTTCAAAAATATCTGATTCTAGGAGGGAATTCACCTTCCTCTTCCCCAAGCAGCAATAGCAGAGTTCAGCAAACAATAATAGCACCTCAATGTAATACTGAGAACCAGGGGCAGTCAGTAAGGCTGCATTTCCATTGCACAATGAAGTCTGGTTTTAAATCTGAATTAACTTAATCCACATTGAGCTCTATTTCTAATGTCCCCATTAATACCTTATTATGCGGAATTAGGAGGGCCCCCTTCCTTCTGTCTTCTGCATCATACCCCAACATTATGGGCAGTAGTTCAGACTCTCCATGCATAAAGCAGCAAGAGGAGGGAGAGAGAAAGCCCAGATCTGCTGTCTCTTTAAAATCTTCCCCATTCATAAAGGAGCAAGGGGAGGGAGAAAGAGATTTCTGATCAGCTGTCTCTTCAAAATCTCGTGTGTTTCCATTCACAAAAAATAAGGATCATTTCTAAATCCCATTGCGAGACTTCTTTTTATCTGAATATAGATAACACACATTTGGGAACCTTTAATCATCAGAAACTGTGGATTCCTTTAATCCTTTGGGAATGCCCAGCTTTGAAAACAGTCTCAGTTCACTTAAAAACGTCAATGGAAATGTACCCTAAGAGTGTATGGAAATCATTTTCGTCCCCTTTACTGCACCATTCATTGGCTTCATTTGAACACCAGGACAGTGCTGGGCAAATTGCCAACACTACATGTGTTTTGATGATATCTGAGAACTGCCATATGATAGAGGTGTATCTTCCATTTGTGCCTGTTTATACTGGCTGCTTCCTCTGAGAACATTAGTAAAAGGATTTTCCAGAAAAAAAAAAACATCAGTTTTTTAAAATATCATATTTTGGGGGAACTTCCAACTCTTCATAGACAGAATTTCCTCTTTTTTCAGCTGCATTCAAACACACAGATGATGGATGAATATAGATTACTTATTCTCAGCACTTTTTAAAATGGATCCAACTGCAATCGTATGCATATATTTATGAATATACATATGCTGAATTTGTACACAGCTGTCATGAATGCATTAGACAAGTGAGACTGAGTTCACAGAAATTCAAATGGAATTTGAAACAGGAAGCTATTGCAAACTGAATTTGAACAACTACCAGTAATTGAAAATTTCAGAAAAATGGAACTGAATTTAAATTTTGGCTCTTCCCTGGAGACACAAGTTAGTTTTCAGTTAGTTCCTCCCCATGGGGTCTACACTTGAGTTAATTTTTAGCTGATATGCCTCTATCTCTTTCTTGTTCTCGTTTTTTAATTAGAGACCTAAATATGTTCTATATCACAGTTTCATTTCCTCTCAGTTATTTCCCTTTGATGCCAACCAGTTGTGAGATTCCTTTGCCTCACATATTTGTAAAATCTTTTTATACATGTCAGTGCCATGCTAATGAGACAACTAGGAAGAAAGAAAGGAGGAGGAGGAGGAGGAAGAGAGGGAAACTTAGATACTTGTGCATTTGGCTACTGTGATAGTGGAGTGGACGCATTGTGCTCTGATTCATCTGTAAAATATCTGAGTGAGTAAGAGTTACTTAATGATGCACATATTTCCCATTGTATCATTAAGGAATTTTCATTTCTTGACATTATGGCTTATGGAAACAACCATTCTGGGTGACAACTAAGATTAGTTTGCTTACCTAAAAATGTGACAAGACAGACTTAGGGTCTTTTCACATTTCCACTTCCCTGGGAAAACATTGGCCAGGGAAGTAAAGATGGGGGATAGATCCAGTGTCTGCACTTTGGAATGCTGAGTGGGGGTGTGCACGAATGCAATTTTCAGGATTCGATTCTAATCAAATATCTGAAAATCCAAATCAATTCAAATCTTTAAAATTTGAATGTATTCACATTTTATTTGAATTTAATACAGTCAAATCTATTTGTGCAAATATAAGTATAGATTTCTAGGAATCTGCAGCAAAGAGAAGATCTAGGGTACAGTTGATAAAATTGTGCAGTCATTAGGGCACAATCATCCTAGTGGATGTCTTTTCAGTCACAGACCACAAGAATGACATGAAGATGTTCCTGATACTATAGAGAATTAGGTGCTATTTTATGTTGCATTTCCTATGATTCCTCTTATATTTAGGTATTTCTTTAAGACATTCAACTATATGGTGCATAAGCCATTTCCACAACTGATGGAGAAAAGAAATTCCAACAAAATGAGTGCCTGAGCTAATAATGGAAATCAACATTAAAATTTTGCAAGTCCGGAAAGGGAGGGATAACAAGTTACAGGTTACCAAGGCTCCAGCATTAGGTTTCTATACAAATTCTTTAATAGGCCCATTATTTTGAAATATGAACAAGGCTGGAGTTCTGAGAAAACCCCCCGCAGACATTTACCCTCTTTTGCTAAAAGTAATTACCCCTTGAAGTTATATGCAGGCTGACACTATTTTTTACAGACTAGAAGGTCACATACATGCTTGAAGTGTGGACCCAGTGATTACTGGCCCTTCTTTTGCATATCTTGGTTTTTGTTTTGTTTTTTGCTAAGAAAATATCATACTTTTCTGCTTGTATCCACACACAATAAAAAGTCAATTCAAAGGTTACTTAAATGTAGAAGCATGTGCCAGGTAGTATTCTCATCCTTCTTTGAATCCGTAATAAAGTCCATAAAATTCACTTTAGGATTGGAACACTAGTATGTGACCTCTATCCATTATACAGCAAAGGTTTTCTCTTTACATGCCCTTACTCCAGAATAAGGCTGCCTCCAGACTTGAGGAATAAATCCGCAGTTAAAGGTAAAAGTGCAATATAACTGCTGCACAGCAACCACTGGCAGCCCCAACTTGAAAAGCAGTTCTGTAGCTTCTCATTGAAAGCTGCAAGAGCTGAGTTGGCATGCACAGTCACTCAGGCTGAGGCAGCCAATAACCTTTGAGCTATCCTCCTGCTCTTATCATACAGCTCTCACAGTTCTCCCCAGAGTGGCGGGAAAATTCAAATTTTCTTTATACTGCGCAGTGAGTGTCCTTGGATCAACATTAAGGTAACTGGACAGCAATGATCGGCTAATGTGACGCCACGATAATACATTGATCTTCGTGTGTGACACCCTAACTGTGACTGCGCATTCCACTGGGCAGTCTAGATGCAGCCTTGATGGTGTTGATCTGAGTCTTACAGATCTGCATATTAGTGTAGATCTGTGGGTCATGCCCCCTGCTGGTCTGATCCATCTGCATTAGACACAATGTGATCCAACTTAGGGGGCCCTGTTTAATTGAGTCTCCCAGTCTGATCCTGGACCCAGGGGGCAACAGGAAGGCCTGCCTCCCATATTTGTGGTTCCTGGAGGACACATTCTAGTAGAGCACCATAGCACACTGCCAAAATGCATCCCTCAGATACTCAAAGGCTAGGAATTTAAGTTCCTAGCACTTCGAGGTGTTGGAGCCCAGCCATGAAGCTTGCATAACTTTGAGACAACAGTGTAGCCTGACTTAGACCAACAGGGCTGTGCAGATGTGCTATTCCAGACCACATCTTTCCATGGTTGGAATCAGTGGTCCTGACTCTGTCAGACCCACTGATTTTGACCATGGAAGGGTAAGGACATAAAAAGGGCACAGAACAATTACTCCTCATTATTCTTAAGGCATCTGGCTGCCCTGAGTGTCTGGTTAAGGCACTTCTGCTGCATAATGGAAACATAGACTGCATTTACACAAAATTAAACAAAAGTGATTTGGAATTAGCTTAGCAGTGGCAGCATCCACATATTAGTGCTTCAAATCCACGTTAAAGTTCAGAAAATGAATCTTGATTGCAGGTGGGATGGGAACATTAGTATCTGCATGTTTCTATTCTATGCTACTTTCAAATCAGTTTTTCATGTGTATAGCTGTAGCCGTAGTCTCAGCTACTTTTGAGACAAGCTGTTTTACGATATGTGGATGCAGCCTCCAATGCCTTTTATCTTAGACCAAAAAGATGGTGACCAATAAATTGAAACTGAATCTAGACAAGATGGAGGTACTGTGTTTCACAGAGCTTGAGTCCTTCCAGTCAAGGAGCTGGTACTTCTGGAGGGAGTTGTTTTGCTCCAGAAGAATGGCTGTGTAATCTAGAAGTCCTTCGGGATTTATTGCTGTGGGTTTGAGGCTCATGTGGTGGTGATAGCCAGAAGTGCTTATCTCCATCTGGTTCACCAGCTTTGTTCCTTCCTGAATAGGGACAACTTGGTCATGGTGATTCATGCTCTGGAAACCTCCGGACTGAACTACTGTAATGTGTACTATATGGGGGTCCCGAAATTGGAACTAGTGCAGAATTCAGCAGATCCACTGCTGGTGAAAGTTTCTATTTGGACAGAGATCCTGAAAGACCAATACTGAGCCAAATTCAAGGCACTGATGTTAACATACAAAGCCCTGGATGGTTTTGATCTTAGATATTTTAAAAAGTGCTTTCTGCCATATAGCCCTCCTCCAGTATTAGGATCACAAGGTGGAGGACTTCTTGTAGCCCTGCTTCTTTCAGATGCACAATGGGATGTGAAACATGAGACTTTAGAATAGCTCCCTATGGAGATAGGCCAGGCACCAACTTCATATGTCTTTTGACACCTCATTAAAATATACCTCTGGCCTTTGATGCTTAGCTTCCTCTCAGTTCAGCCAGGATTATGGTCTATATTTTTGTTTTTGTGACCTGTCCTGCTTCAGGCAGATGATAGATAGATAGATAGATAGATAGATAGATAGATAGATAGATAGATAGATAGATAGATAGATAGATAGATAGATAGATAGATAGATAGATAGATAGATAGATAGATAGATAAGATTGTTGAGAGATGAGAGAGAGAGAGGCAGACAGACCTTGTACTGAGAAGGTCATATACATGGTAAGAGTTTGTTTTCCACTAAAGATTGGTGACAGCCAGTATATGTAACTTTAGGGAAGGCTGGTTGTAGAGAAGCACAGGCATGGCATAGTTGCCCCAGGAGGCCTTTTGTATTTTGTCTCGGTTTGTCTCATTTGTTTTGGGGGGGGATGCTGGTATTTGCACAATATGACTGATTTCTCAGCATCCATTCCAGTGAGCTGCACTTCACAGGTGCAAGAAGCCTATGTCCATTTAGCTCATCTAGGTGGCCTTGCCTCTCATCTCTGGGTTGCAACAGAAGCTTCCAGCCAAAAGACCAAATGGATATGTTTAAAGCTCCTGCTTCGACAGGCAATATGTAGGAATGGCATCAGTTCCCTTGCAAATTCCTCTTATAGTACGGGCCTAGAAACAGAAAAATCCTTGAAATACTGTATTCCATACTTTGTTGGTCTTAACGGCTCATGCAAATCAGAAAACTGTGGGTGGCTTGCTGTTCTTTAACAGTTACTTCCCAAAGGTGTAACCTAATACTGACTCATGCAGCCTCTACTTTTATTCCACACATCCATGGCAGGAACAAATGTAAAGCTATCATGAACCACAGCATGTGCTCAAAAGACCTTTGGCTTTTAACATGTACATGCTAGAAAGAAGGTGATCTTTTCTCACATGCTCAGTGAAAAAAGAAATAGAGGAAGTGTCTACACAGAAGAAGAAGAAGAAGAAGAAGAAGAGTTGGCTTTTCTACCCTGCTTTTCTCACCCATTTAAGGGAACTCAAAGTGGCTGACAAAGCTTTCTATTCTTCTCCTCACAACAGAACACCCTGTGAGGTAGGTTGGGCTGTGATAGCTCAGAAGAGAGCTGTGACTAGCCCAAGGCCACACAGCTGGCTTCATGAGGGAGGGCGGAATCGAACCCAGTATTCCCAGATAAGAGTCCAGCTCCCTAACCACTAGACCAAACTGGATCAACATAATTTACCAAGCTGGGTGACAATATTATGCAAATTAGTTTTTTTTCCCATATTGATGATTTGCTTTTTTATATAAAAATGAAGTACTGAGAAACACTGAAGAATCATATATCATTCCCTATAGGAATCTTCCACTCAAAACTTCTGTGTGGAATTTACCGAGGGAATAGCTAACATTGCATACTTTTCCCATTGCTTTTGCTTGTTGTTATGACAGTGACAAACAGCTTATTGCTGTCAAAACTAACATTTACCTTTTTTACTTGAGTTTTGAATTATTTTGTTGTGCTTTTAATAACACATCTTTTGTTTTCAAGGAAATTTTAATTGAGTGCTATGCCTCTTTGCAATTTATCCTTGGTACTCAGATTAATTCTCTATAAAAAAACTTTTGGCTGTAAAGATACTGTTGGAGGTTTGTGTCCGGACAGAGCTCCCCCCCATTTGAGTATTCATACATATTTTATTCTATTTTTCCTTTCCCCTCTCTTTTTTCAGATGTATACTTAGAATACCTCTTATTTTATAGACCCTAATATAAACCCAATCAAAGTTCAATCAATCAATCTCTCTTATATCATTACATCTTCAGATAAACATATATCTTGAGCTTCTTAGTCTTATTTCAAAAATACATATTAGTCACTTTCATAACCATTACATTGAAAACATTTCAGTTGTGTGTGTGTGTTTAGTCTCTCTCATTTTATTTTTCTAGTATTTTTTTTCTAGGTAGATTTTGACAATACGTTATCAATCTTTTCCATTGCTCTTTTTTCTGCAATGATGTTTCAAACTTCTCCTCCTGCTCTTGGTTTGAGTTTTGTGGCATTTCTCTGCCTTCCATGATTGTGTCTGCAATTCTCTTGGCAACACCTACTGTTAGGGTTTTATAATATTTGCCTTCATGGAATACAATTAATCAGTAAAGAAAATTCCAGGAATAAAAGATAATTTCTAATCTGAGCCTATGTGACACCTTTTGGAACTCCTTTCTCATCTCCAAATTCCCCTCGGGATATTGTGAAATATGGAGATAGGCTGGCTTTCTTTTATGAGTTCCCTTTCTTCAACAGAGCTTGAAAAGAATTAAATGCAACTTTTATATCCCTCAGTGGTGCTGTAAAAAGCAGGTATGGTAGGATAGTTGAAGTATTCTTTTGATCTCAGCCCCTGTAAGTTCTACTTCCAGGATGATCTTCCTCCACCAACGCAGAAGAAATTCTGTTATCATTTTAGGTATCTTCCTTAGTGCCACAGAAATTTATACTGACTCATCTGGCTATTGTTTGCAAATCAAAGATTTGCATCTTTAACTGATCCATATCCTGAGGAACAGGTTTTATTTCTGATTTATTTCATGCAGCTGCTTCTGTTGTTGTGTTTGTTACAGTCAATGTTTCATTTACCTGCAATTTGAGTTTCTGCATTTTCTCATCTTTAGCCTTCAGCTCCACTTAAGTATCAATTTGTATGAGCTTTTGGAGGGCATCCAATTGGGAGTGAGCCCTTTCCAACCTTACCTCCTTGTGTTTGTGTGGCCATTGATGCCCCTCTGAAGGGTCAATCTCTTCTTCCAGCCACAGCAACCACAAAGCACCTAAGGCTAAAAGTTCTCTCCACCCAGCTTCACAAATGAATTAGTTTTATAATTCTCTGGCATTGCCTTCTGTTCTCTTATTTTCAGTCAGTCTAGGAAACCCATTTTATCTGGAGGTATAGTCAGGGGAAGATAGAAATATTACTACATGTGACCTACTTGCTATGGATGTGCAAGAATATTTGAAACATTCAAAATTCAATCACTTTCATTTGAATTCTGTCATGAATTCAGACAATCAAATTTGAATCAAATGTCTATACACTCACTTTTTAACATTCAAATGAATTTCAGATCTTTCCAATAATTCATATGAATTATTTGGACATTTGTATGTGTGTGGATACGTACGCATTACATATCTTATTCATATCTGTGCACATTTGTACAGATACGTACGGGATGAAAACAGGATGAAAACAGGATGCATACAGGATAAAAATGGGATACATACAGGTGCATACGGACATGTATGAATGTTGTCAACATTCATATATTCAAATACGAATAGAAAATTCATACAAATAGATACAAATGTATTTGAATCAGATTTGAATTTGAATACATTCATTTTTTCTCTATTCATTCGAATTTGAACATTCAAATATTCTATTCAATTCCAAAAATTGCATTCATGCACACCCCTACTACCTGTCCTTTGCTCTGTACAGGTTTATTTTGTAAGTCACTGGAAATGGGCTTCTTCTAGGACCATTTACCTCACAACCCAAAATACAGCCATGATGTAACTTTGAAGATGGAAAACTCCCAATCCCTAGCTTTGCTGTTTTTGACAGAGTGAGATGTGCATTCTGAAGCCACTATACACCCTGCCTCCAGGGCTGAATTCACACTTAAGCTTCATGTCTCTGAGGTTAGCAAAGGCTCCAAAGTCCCTCCTAAGACAAGTTTGGAGATTAGCAAAGGCTCTGCAGAGAAACCCCTTGCGCGAGCAATGAGGCTGGGAGCTGCCTGTTACCTTCAGGCATGGAAAGAGGTGCATATTAATGAGGCTGACTCATCTGTGCTCACAAGGAGCTAATTAATATGCACCTCTCTTGCATTGCTCTAGCAAGGGGTTTGTCTCTGGAGCCTCTGCTAAAGTCTGAAGTTGGCTTCGGAGGGACTTTGGAGCCTTTGCTGGCCTCTGAAGGCAACTTTGGGAATTGCACCCCCTGTCCCCCAAAACGCCTGGGGTCAATCCAGATTTGCAAATCCAGATTTGCAAATGGTGCTCCGGTGTTTCCACAGCAGGGAGGCTAGCACCCATTGCTATTGGGTGCTAGACCACCCATGGAAACACATTGGGTACTTCCCTTAATCCAGATCTACTAGATTAAGGGAAGTACCCATTCCTTAGATCCAGATCTTCCTGGATCCAGATTAAAGGAGCCCGGTGGAAAAACACCCCTAATTTTATACCAGAGGCCTAAATGTGAATTCAACCCAGGGCTGGAGCAAGTCTTCTTGTTCACTAGGCTTTGCAGTCCCCGTGATGGGAATGTGGCCTTATCTGTGATGTGTGAATAGTAGCAAGGCTGTTTTATTTAAATAAACAAAAGGATTTGAATAAATCAAGTTTAGTTTCTTCATTGTTTGTAAGTTTTCCTCTGCATCAGCCTCAGAGCTTTTACAGAAAGCTTTAGTTGGCATTGTGATTTTAATATGGCAGAAACTGCTGTCAGCTCAGGTGCTGATATCTGTTTTGTAAATGAATAAGCTCATGCCAATTTAACCAAGGACCATTAAGTGTTGCAAACGCCCCTATTATACAGTTCCCTGATAAAGAACCACATTTGGCAGGTACAAGAGCTTTTTGCTTAAGAGGATGCTTCTGTAATTTCCCCCCATCCGTTACCTCACTCAAAAGATGCAGAGGAAAGAGCAATGTTGGCTGCCACTTTATTGCTTTGTCTCAGGGATACTCCTATTAACTTCCCCTCTTCACTGTCACTGAGAACAGCAGGTGGTAATTTTCTATTGGAAATGAGCAAGTATTAGTGGTTTACTTAGCTGGAAAGCACAGCAGTTCTTGGAGATATTATAAACTGCAGGTCTCCTCTCATTTGTTCTTATTTATCCTGGCATTGTCATTCATGACTGCACAACAACTGTAAGTGATGGCCTAATACCACTTGTATAATTGCTTGGCAGTCTGTAATATACTTGAATCCCTCTGGGTCAATAGATGCTTTTAGACTGACATTCAGTCAAGAAGGCATGTGGTGTTAGCTTTTTCCATATATCTCATTGTTTTTATCCATGTCTTCACATGCACATGTTGAGTCAATAAATCTCATTCTGACTAGGTAGAATGCGAGCAACAGAAGTGCAGATGGTTGGGAAACACCAAAGGTATCAATGGGGCAGCATGGTGATTTATTAAGTGTCTGCTGAAAGCAAAATCCTATTCAGCTGAAATAAATAAAACACTGGAGCTTGGATGGCTTCAGTTGAAAGCCTGGGTCAGCTCTCTGAAGATTGTGACTCTCACTTTCTAAGTAAACGCCAGGACAGGCAGGCCATCTGAAATAGTCGTATAGCACGTCCTTTTCCTGCTTTGGAAGGACATTTTGGAAAGGGTCACATTCAGGGTTAAATGAATAAGGAGTTTTGAAGTACAGTAGTTTGGCAGATTTGTTTGCATATTGTTTAGTTTGGAGATTGGTAGTTTATATGGGAAGTTATTTTCCTTAAGTGTTAACAGTTCAGCATTTTTATTACTTTCGGTTTTTTAAATTTGCTTTATTTTTTAATGTTTCTAAACTCTTTTAACAGATGTTATGGGAAGCCCTCACAAGAAAGATAGGATATTAATTTTAATTAAATAAGTCTAAAAATGAGATCTAGACTAGAACAGTCTAAACTATTATTATTATTAGTAGTAGTAGTAGTAGTAGAAGAAGAAGAAGAAGAAGGAGAAGGAGAAGAAGAAGAAGTGTTGGCTTTTCAAGCCTGCTTTTCTCACACTTAAGGGGACTCAAATCAGCTGACAAAGCTTTTATTCTTCTCCTCACAACAAACACCCAGTAAGGTAGGTGGGGTTGTGAGAGCTCAGAAGAGAGCCATGACTTGCCCAAGGTCAGTAGCCGGCTTCATAGAGGAGTGTAGATTCAAACCCCATGATTCCCAGATAAAAAAACTGGCACTCTAAGCACAAAACCAAACTGGTCCACACTAGAGGTGAAAGAAGTTGGAAAAAATGAAATTGGTCATGAAAGGCATCTTTTCTTTCTTTCTTTCTTTCTTTCTTTCTTTCTTTCTTTTTCTAAAGCCGGTAAAAGAGTTTCCCTTTGGCCTAAGTGAAAAGAAGCCTTATATGATTGAGTCCATCCATGGGAAAAGAGAGCATGGGCCAATGTGGATCAAATTTCATTGCTAGCAACAAAAAACAAGTAGCTATAGACCCAAACTTCAATCAACATTTGTGTGAACCACACAATAGAACTGGTGGAGTGGTAAAGGAGGGTAATGAATTGATGAAAACTCATTTTCTACCTCTATTATTACAACTTGGTCACAAGCAGATCAGAACTGTGGTTCTGAAAGGTCAAAGCTTCCAACTGAATTTTTGCCCATTGCTAACATTGGGAATTTTAAGCATTTTTAGGTCCATCAAAAACAAGGGCAACTAAGGAGATTTGTTTTAAAAAATAGATGGCAAATGTGACACTGGTATACATGTAAATAGTAGGGATGGGCACGAATGTTCTAAACATTCAAAATTCGATTGAATGTCTACACATTTGAATTTAAACATTCAAACGAATTTCAATTCATGGACAGATAAGCCCCTTCAATTAGGGCCCTGTTTGATTCATCCACGAATCTCGGAATTTGGACACATTTGTCCAAATTCCAAATAGCACAAATTATTCATGCACATCCCTAGTCTGCACTAGCATGCAGACAGCAGGCCCCTATTCCAGAATATGTTCCAGAACAAGATGTATCATAGGGTGTTTTTTTTGATATGCCAAAAATGAACCCAGAAGGAGACAATTTTCAGTCCATAAAAAATACCAGCAGGCAGAGCTCAGAGAAAAGTCATTGCGTGCCTCCCTGATCATCTTCACAGAGGTTGTGTAGTGCAGTTAGTGATATTAGAGTCCATATTCTCACTTTTTGAGAAGGATGCCTCTGAAAGTGATTACCAGCCGTCAAATACTTGGAGGAGTACTGTATTCCCCAAGGGACACTGCTGGTATTATGGTACCACTCTTAAGCTTCCACTGGGCATTTTCCATCCCTCTGTGGATGCATCCTAGATCCAAAAAAGATATGATGCCTTTTTCCTAAGGTCCTGTGATATACAGGAAGAGCTGAAGACTGAAGTTATGCATATCCAAAGACTACTGATAAGGTAATGTAATCAATACCATAAGGAGTGCACCTGCCTTTAAAGTTTATATGTAACAAAAACATTTACATTTTTCTCTGTCCTTATAATGAATGCAGAAATATCTCCTGGTTTAGTAAGTAGACCGCTGCTTGCTATCTTGTCAAGAATTCTATTTGCACAATTAGCACCCGAATGTTTCTTGTAAAACTCAACAAGCAAGACATGAGGGCAATAGGTTTGGCTTATTTGTATTCCCCACTAACTGACATTTGGTTGACTTTGATAATGGCGTTAGCACACAGGCATCATTACCAGTGGTAATCACATCTTTATCTCTCATGATTTCCAAACATCGCCATATATGCTGGTACCAAATTTCAGATTTGTTTCTCCTCTTCCCTCCATATTCCTAAGACTTTCCTGAGGTCTTTTCTGTGGTTGATTCTGGACCTCATACTTATGCACATTAAGGCAGATCTGTGAGGCTGTACACACCCATGGGAATGCTAATAGTCACAATTATACTTGGCTACCACAGGACCAGAGGTTTCTGATCCCAAATACAGCATGATTTGCAGATGGTAGGATGTGGGACATAATTTGGTGACACACCAAAGTGCACTGCCAAAAATTAATTCCCTGGTGTCTCTGAGGCTAGCACTTTTGCTCCTAGCCTCTGAAGCTTTGTGGTACAGACTGAAACTCACATGAGCAACAAGTTGCAGTGTAGGTCTAAACATGTGCCATTGTGTAGACACCACTAATCCCATTCATCCCTTCCTGTAGTCAGAATCAACAGACCCAGCTGATCCTGACTCGGTGATAATTATGAAAGGCAGGTAAGGGCAAAAATGCCTGCTCCTGACTCACTGATAATGACTAAAGGCAGGTAAAATGGTCTGTAACACATTATTAATTTAACTAATTAAGGTTTATAACGTAGCATAGAAGCGAAATGGTCTTCATTATTTCATCACATTGATTTAAAATTGAGACTACAGTATTTATTTTCTTTTTTTAGTGAGAGGTAGCAGTGGAAACAGTTTTCATTTTATATCTTTGTCCCTGCCTTAAGGATTAAGACTACTCACTCACTCACTCACTCACTCACTCACTCACTCACTCACTCACTCACTCACTCACTCACTCACTCACTCACTCACTCACTCACTCTTCCTTCCTTCCTTCCTTCCAAGCCCAGTGTTTTTCAGCTTCAAAATTGAAATGTGGTAGACAAGTCATTATTTGCTACTTTTGATCCAGTGAACAAACCTAAGGTAGTTTGGCCCAAGGGCAGAAGGCCACCTAGGAACTTAAACACAGAGTTTCTGAGTACTCCTGTGGTGCAAACTTTTTCTTATTTGCTCACTTGCTTTTCTCTTAGGTCTTCTGAAAGACAAGGGCTATGTTTTTCTTTGCTGAAATACTTGTGGCATAGTGGTTTGGTGCATACATTTTAATACTTTCTGTTTATTTGGAGGGAAGCCAACATACTTCAGCAAAGAAAGCAGAGGTATATGCAGGGAATCGGAGAACAAACAACTTCATGGCTTCATCTCTGCATGATTTAGTAGGATTAAGACAGATTTGTATTTTGTTTGATTTACTATGAAGTACTTTAAAGTAAGTAGCTGTTTACTTTATAGTGAGATTCCCTTCGGATTTCTGGCTAGTGGTTAGAAACCGGTCAGTGATTAAAATGAAATAAAAACCTGCAACAACCATGTCAACAATAACAATAACAACAAAAATCCTCAGAAAGGAAGTTAATTAAGAACACTAATCAGATTTTTATTTCATTTCATTTCAGTGTTTAGTATTTTTTAGCATTTGGACACAGCACAATTAACGAAACATGAACGTGGGATGTTTGCTTGGGATAAATGAAATAATCATGGAATAACAAATTTGGCATATATTTGTGCCAAAATGGAAATGAAATAAGGTAGTTATACTGTCAAATTGTTCTAAGTATTATCAGTAGAATATTATGAATTCAAGTGCAATTATTATAAAAGATAGTTTTGAATCCTAAATTTAAAAAGAGACATGGAAGAAGCAGTTGCTTTAAGTTGAGCAGAAACAGGAAAACTGCTTTATCACTGGTGAACTTGTGACTGGTGGAGGACCACTTTTTTGTTTTATTTGAACATCCAAATTCAATAAATTGGTTTTCTGAGCAAGGTTGACCTGTTTTCTTTCACACTGCCACCGGAAAAATGTTGTGCTTTGATCAGATTATTTCAGCACTGAACCCATTTCAGATCATCAGTCTATTTACATTTGCAAGGAGTGATTGTGTTGGAGGCTGCAGCCGTATTTTTGTGGGAGGCATCCCCTATTGCTCTGACTAATCCTCATTTTGTGGTGTAAGTGGGAAGCAGCACCATCTCCTCTCTTCCACTCCAAGTCCCGTGACATTCACCTCATTGCTTCTTACATTCTCTTTGGGGAGATCTGAGTAAGTAAGTAAATTTCCCCCATTTGATTTGACAACAAAGCTTCATCCAGACAGGACTTACTTAATCCACATTATTTGGCTAATTCAGAATAAATCATTTCTAGACACAATTTACTTTGGATTATTCCATGCTTCATTCCAGTTTATCCAAATAATGCAGATTGATTAAGTGCTTTCTTGATTAAGCCTTAGGCCACCATTTCTAGCACCATTGTTCATAAGAAAATGCTGCCAATATGTCATGAAAGCTAGTACTAGCAACCTTCACATAATGCACTAGTATGTCTGCTCACACAGTTCTGAGCTTAGCTTGTCTTTCTCTGCTTGTGCTTCTAAGGTCCCAACCAGATGGGGGGAACACAGCACCAGTATAGTACCACTATGATGGGATTACCACATATATCTATGGCAACCCACCATAGTCTCACTTTTCCTCCTCTAAAAAGCAGTTAAAAACAAGTTGCTGGAAAACTCAGTGTGTGAAGATTGAAACTGATGGCATTTCATGTGTGGTGATGGTGATATGAGCTTCTGGGTATATGACACTGGCCATATACCTGGATGCACAAGTCACAAAGGCATGCAAGGACACTGCCACCCATGGGGCTGTCTAGCTACAAAGCAATAATGGCTTCTGTTTAGGTATATTAGGTACCTTGATTCCCAGGTTCTTACGTGCCAAGAAGAAAATTTTGAATCTGTCCCGGCAGTATAATTGCTTTAGCACAGGTGTAATGTATGTGAAAGTAAGCACCTCAGCAGATAGGCTTTTGAATTTTTCAGCAGTTTTTACCATTGAAATGACGCTATATTTCCATGCAGGTATTGTTGTCAGAAGTTAACTGAAATTTTGAGATCATAACAGTGACACAAATGTATGAGGGTAATTTTGGATGTGAGGAGATGAGAAAAAAACATACAATTTCATCAATATTAGTGAAATATTCAGCAATCATAGGGATGTGCATGGATATTCATAACCTACAAAATGCATATGAATTTGGCTGAATTTGCACATTTGACTTTGAATCAAATGTTGGCACATTTGAAGATTGACATTCAAATTCAAATGGAATGTTTTGATACATCCATATGAAGTTTCATATGAAGCTTTGTATGGGATTCATATGAGATTGAACATTCATATCGAAAATGAATCCTACCACATTCAAAGGAGGTCTATTCACACAAATACAAATTTTCTTGCATTCAGTTTGATATGAATCAAATACAAAAACCAACAACAACCCATGCACATTCCTAATAAGCAAACCAATACCCCTATATTGCATGTAAATTGAACATTTATTATGCTTGGCCAATATAATTGAATAAAGAATATAGGACCAGATCCAGATATACCCCCTCTGTAATGCTTTAGCCCTATTGAGATTAGTTGTTGAGTGGTAATCAATTTAAATTCCATTGATATCAAAGGAAACAAAACATGACTAAGTTTGGATCTGGCCAATATCCTACCAAAAATAGTAATAAAAATTAAAAACAAAAATGGTTGATTGCATGGAATACTAAAGGAAATGCCAGATAAGCAGACAATAAATAGTGTGCAAAGGTAGTACAGTAAAGGATTTACATAAAATAAAAAGAATGCAGATTTTCCATGCTATCAATGAAGAAAAGATGCCTTGTATTTTTTTCTTCGGCACTTTATTTGAGTTCAGATCTGAACACTGTTGTCAACTGTCATTTCAGCAAAAGTAACAGCTACACTTGCCCTTTGACAGGGTGTTCTGTGGTTCAGTCCCTGAGCAAATAACCACTTCAGGTAAGATAATGTCTTTAACAGTATTCTTTAGGGCTGGTTCTTATCAACTCAAAATGAAAAAAGAAAAGAAAAGAAAATGAAATAGTGTCAGGAGAACTGGAAAGAAAAGAAAAAGAGAAGAGCACTAAGCTATTAGAAGAAAGCTATGAGATTTACTTAAAAGCAACCATGGAAACAAATTAAATGGTTGTGTTACGTATAAGAACAAGATGACAAAGACAAGGCTAAACAAGATTTATTAGAAATAAACTGTGATCACCAATATATGCACTGTCATCACATGCTGAATAAAGGTCTTGCCCCTGTGGATGGCTCCACACCAAATGTTGTGTGCCTTGCCTAGCTTTGATATCTGCATGTTGATACAGGTTTTCCAGAAGTTAGACTAGAACTCCCATCAGTCCCGACTATTAATCAGAAAGGATGGTAGTTGTAGTTTGGCTGTCCCTAGACAGTACACAGTCTCCTGCCTTGTTCTGTGTGATGGAGAATTTTCATTCAAGTCCCTTGGAACTCCCATGTAGGATTCCTTAGGAGATGTCCTTCCCCTCACGTTCTTTAGCATCTATTTGAAACCACTGAGAAAGTTCATCCAGAGTAGGGATGTGCACAAATGGGTTTTTTGGCATTCAATTTGTAAAAAATTAAATGTTAGTAAATTCGTATTTGTTTGAAGAGATCCCCTTCAATTGTAGTAGGATTCCATTTGATACAAATATATTCGTCCAAATATCCAATACGATTGGTACAGTCAAGGGGAGGGATACTCAGCTTTCAACCGTCCCACCTGCTGCAAGACTTACAAAACCTCGGCAACACCCAGGCCCCAACAGCGGCATGGAAAAGGGGAAGGAGGCTCAGTAGCCAGCTGTCCCATTATTATATAATTATTATAATTATTATATAATGTATTATTTGTTATAACATGCAATGTAATTTTGAGTTATGTAAACTGCCTTGGACAAAAAATTGTATTTGATTTAAGTTGTGGATTATATTTATTTGCCGTATTTCTCTGATGTAATCATTGTATTTGCATTGTATTTGTTTTTTATTTATTATAAACTGCCTTGGACAAAATTTTCTTTTAGAAAGGCAGTATACAAATAAAAATGGAATGGAATGGATAGGTATCCTATACCAACACATATGTATTGGTATTATTATATATTATATATTATATATATATAAAAGTATATATACGTATAAATATGTGATACGTATCCAATACATATGTGTTGGTATAGGATACCTATCCATTCCATTCCATTTTTATTTGTATACATTTTATTTGTATATATATATGTATATGTATATACTTATATATACTTTTATATACTTTTATATATATATATACTTATATATACTTTTATATATATATATATATATATATATATATATAAATGAATGAATGAATACATGCGTACATATACACATGTGCAGCCATTCGTTATAAATAAAAAAGTACATTCTTATCTATGAATTTTCAGCAAGCTCCTGCACAGCTATTTTGGTCCAACTAGTGTGTGTTTTTGTTGTAGACTGTTCATTATGAATACTGCACTGGAGAAGAAAAAAGGATTACTGAGCAAAGTCTTTAGGACTGATCGTTTAATAGAAATCTTCCAGTGTTTCATTTATATTGTTTTATCTTGTCTGCTTCACTCATTCATTAGGGAGAATTCTATTGCTAACATTGAGGGGAGAAATATGCAGTGAGGGATGTGAATCGCTGGGTAAAAACCTTATTAACAGCTATTCATTGAATTTAATTATTTCTGGAAGGCTTCCACCAATTACTTTTTGGCATGCTGGCTTAAATTGCATTTTATACCACTAGTTGCTATGCACACATGTAATCAGAACGATAGTAATTGAGTAACCATTGGAGAGTTTCAGCCTGACTTGATCTCAGCATAACACTGATGAAGTGGAGATTTAAAACATGCAATCGTGAGTGACAGATCATGCACTAAAACTGTACTGAGTCTTGCTTAAGATTAAAGGGAGGCTTTGCAGTGCTGAACATCACAACCATTGCTATTAGGTTAGATTTTCAAGAAGACAATTATTTACTATAACTTCTTCAAAAACACACAGTTATTTACAAAGGAAGAGCTGGCCTGTATTACACTGACAAAAATACATTGAGGTCCTGTCTCCAAGCAATTTAAAGTCTGCTAAAAATCTTCTTTTGCCTCTGAGTGCCCCCATGCCAGGCTTTTCAACGAGCTTCCAGTGCTACAAAAGGAGGAAAACCCGTGACAAAAAAAGTGCACTTTAAAGAAGAGTTTCAGCACTCTTTTTTGGAAATCCCGGGTTTTCCTCGCAGCATTTACCTTGGGGATGCTCCATGGCAAAAGGGGTGGGGATTGCCACCTGCACACACAGCAGTAACACATTCACATAACGGTTGATCACGAAGATCTATTAGCATAGATCACTAAGGCAGCATCTACATGTGTTCAAAAGGATGCTGGCTTCACCCTGATTTCCCCAAAGGGTGTCTTCACCTTGAATCTTTATGTAATACTCTGAGGCCACCTCTGTGCACAGTTAGCAGTGGAAGGACATTTGTACCTGCCCCCTGCTGCTAGGCTGGCCCTTTACCTGGAATTCTGGAGCATATTCCAGGTGAGGGCTTCTGTATTGAGTCTCCATCATGGATGGAAAATTGAATCACCTGGATCTGAAACAATATCTCCAGGAGATATTGCTAGCCTATAGCCTTCAACATTTCTAACTGTATCCTCATTTGATAGATGGAAGGCTAACAATATCACAATGATTCTTTGATATACCAATGGTTTTTTGATATAGCTTAATCAAATGCACATTCTACTTTCCCAAGAAAAGGGTTTGGGTGCCTTAATAAATGTTATAAAGAAGTGATCTAGTTCAAGTCAGCTCTGTGAATTGTGCACAAGATATCTATTGTTTCAAAAACACACATTTGGTTTGACATGTAATGAGTACAAAGTAAATCATTTTAAAGTTGCAAATCTTTCCCTTTTATCTTGTCAAAAATCTGTCAGACTGATAAGTGCGAGAATATAGTGGTTTTGAGTGACAGTGGGAGGTAGTTGAAATGTGTGTGTGTGTGTGTGTGTGTGATTTTGGGAAAGGAGCACTTCCCAACTTAATTTGGCAAGTCATTGTTGAGGGAAAGTTCCCCAAACTAATGTAAAAATAATTTATATTTTAGCTTTGCTTAGTACCATGCCACAAGTGAATGACAGATTATGGGAAAAATAGATTTATATGATAGCATCATTCTTTCCTCAGAAGTGTATACTAGGGATGTGCACAAATGGGTTTTTGGGCGTTGAATTCATAACATTGAATGTTAGAAAATTTGCATTTGTTAGAATAGATCCCCTTCGAATGTGGTAGACCACACGAATATCTGATACAAATGCATACGGATACTGCATATGTATCCTATCCAAATGCACACATATTGTATACGTAACCTATATGAACTCATACGTATCAATACGTATCCGATACCTATCTCCAGTTTAACAAATGTATAAACTATTAGTATTTTGTATGAATGTTCTGAAACATCTGTATTCATATGAATGTTAATGTACAAATGTCATAATATTTGATTCATGTACAAATGTCTGAATTGATATGAATTCATACGAATAACAAATGTTACAAATATTCGTGTCCATCCTTAGTGTATACTGAATGTATGCCATCATCAATGTGACACTGAAATCACAGTGTATGTTACATTATAGACCATTATTGGAGATTCCATTTAAATGTTACCCTGATTGGAGGTGGGTAGACTTGGCCACAAGCAACTCTTAGCATGGGATTGGAAAAAAAAAATCTCAGGTTCCATTCCTTCCCTCCTCTAGAACAGTGCACACTGAGCTGGGTTTCCTGATTCAGGAGCCTGTTCACCTGGTCATTAGTAAGCAGTCTGGAACTCTAGGTTTAGATCTGGCACAGGAACAAACACAAACATTGTTCCAATGCTGAAATTCCCAAAAGGAACAACCGCAGAATCATCGTCCCTTTGATGATGGGCGTTTTTCCACCGCAGCCCTTAGATCCGGATCTAAGAAGATCCGGATCTAAGGAATGGGTACATTCCTTAATCTGGGTCTAGTAGATCTGGATTAAGGGAAGCACTCAATGTGTTTCCACAGGAGGTGTAGCACCCATTAGCAATGGGTGCTAACCCCCCTCTCATGGAAACACCTTTGCACCCATGTGGGGAATCTGGATTGACCCACAAGGAGTCTGCCTGTCACCCCAGGTGATTTGGGGAACAGGGGGTGCAATCTCCAAAGTCCCTCCAAAGTCCCTCCAAAATCCCTCCGAAGTTGCCTTCGAAGGTTAGCAAAGGCTCCGAAGTCCCTCCGAAGGCAACTTCGGAGAATTGAAAAGGCTTCGAAGACAAACCCCTTGCAAGAGCCTGCATATGAATTAGCTCTTTGTGAGCAGCCTCATTAAATATGCACCTCTTTCCATGCCTGAAGGTAACAGTCCGCTTTGATCTCCCTTTGTTATCTGAGGTTTGTCTTCTGAGCCTGTGCTAATATTCAAAGTTGCCTTCAGAGAGACTTTGGAGCCTTTGCTAATCTCCGAAGGCAACTTCGAAGTAACTTCGAAACGGCTTTGAAATGATTTCAAAACCTAGGTTTTGGGGCTCTCCCCCAAGGGTGCCCCATCCCCCTAGCCTCCTCTAGACCCCATTGCCAAACTAATGTGGAAACAGGCTCCCTTTAATCCAGATTTTCTGGCTGAAGACCCATTGTAGACCCCATTAATGGGCTCTACAGAAAAACGGGATTAAAGGCTGAGATGTACTCATATGATCTGGATTTCCCCAGTGGCGGTGGAAACAAATGTTTCCCAAATGGGTGCCGTGGTGGAAATGGGGTCATCTGGCTCACACCCAAATGGGTGCTTAATGGGTGCAAAAATGGGTACTTTTTGACAGTGGAAAAACACCTGATGTGTTGCTGTCTGGCATGGGTCTGTGTAAATGCCTCCCACTGGAATATTAGGGTGATCATTTTCTTATCTTACAGCAGGATCCAAAGAGTAGATTCAAATGTAGCCAAAATGGCCCTACCAATATAGAGAAAAGGATAAATCAGTAGTTGGGGAAACAAAGACACAATGAAGAACAAAAGGGGGCAGAAACTAAAGTATGGGTATGAAACATGTTGGGCGATAATAAAACAGAATAAGGGAGGCAGACATGGAATGTGTTTCTATATTGAATTGATTTTTTAAAAGAAACTATAGGTTTTATTTAATTTTACTGTGTGATTCAGTATATAACAGTACATCATAATTAAAGATATATACAATAAAATAGGCAGAAAATCAGTTTGTTTTCCATTTCCATTTCAATTTTTTATTTCTGCAAATTAAAATCTAAGATTGGGTTATAATGATTTTAAAATGTATATAAAAGCTGTGATTTGAAAACAAAACAAAAAACCCCTAAAATTTTCTGGCTGGCTGGGATTCTAAAAGCAATTATAGAGAGAAAATTGTTGCAAAAGGGACAGGAACAGAATTGCTTCATACTTCTTGTTTCCATAAGAAGGGATGGATGACCCCGAGCAGTAAAGGAAAAAGGAACCTCTGAGGTATTTCATAGATGGCTTCCATGGACAATCTCCCTGTCCTCCTTCTCATGAATATTCTAGACTAGAAAAAGTGGGTTAGAGATAGAGTAAGAATACAGTGACCTCAATTACTAAGGATTTTTCCACATCAAGTTGTGGTCAAGATGGTCCACTGTGGGCCTCTTTCATCTGTACCTTAGAGTGGATCAGAGAACCCTTGTCCTTTCAGAGTATGATGTATCCACATAGGATTAAATGTAAACTGGAATAGAGTGCCCAAAGTCATGTCATGGTCAGGGCTGCCAGCATAGGGAGTGCTTTATCAGACCATGGAAGTGTGTGTATGGTGTACCTCCATATTCCAGTGTAGCATGGGGGCCTGTTTTGGTCATGCAACAAAGTTTACCATTTAAATGAGCTTCAGAGAGCTCTAAAGACCAGGAACCTCCATTCCTGGGATTTTGAACCCCCTCTCCCTCTGTTGGCTCTGCAGCTTCAAAGCCAGTGCAGGGACAGGTATGGAGCAGTCTGTCCCAATGCAGATGGTTTTGTTCCAGGCCAAGAGCAACCTATCCCAGCTTGGGACAGAGTGTACTGCTCTTGTCCAGTATACTGGGGGTGTGGGAGTGCTGATGAGGTGTAGGAACAGGGGCCTTTCTGCACTTAGCTGTTTAGGCTGCTGTGAACTAGGGCTGGTAAACTTCTGGTAAAAGTGGACCATTTGCACTTGTCATGAGGAAAGTTTCCCCATTATGGGCCAGAGGTGTGAATGGTCCTCTCATTTACCAGCTTATGCCACTGCATCTAAAGCTGGAAATTCTGCCTCCTCGCTGTCTTGATTGGCTGTTCTGTGACATGCTCGGGTGCCATTGCAGAGGGGCTTGTTCGAGCAGAGGGAAGTATTGCGGCCAATCACATCAGGACTCATGATTGAATGCCCTTCTCATGACTTTATGACTGGACCCCACTCCTGAGGATTTGTAGTCTGGTCGCATCAGAGGTCAGCGATGGATCACGACCACCACAGACACTGTGCCTGCGTGGACGCTGCCTCTGCTGCCCACTGACCACAAGCAAGCAGCAGAAGAGTGAATGGTTGCACTGCTGAACACTTCAGGTAAGCTTCTGGTCAGTGTTGGTAATCAACAATTAGTGAACTTCTGAGAAGGGCCAGCATGCTTGGAGGCCTTTACCAGAAGTTCACTGATTGTTGACTACTGGCCTAAGTGTGAATAGGCCTCTGGTTCCAATCTTCTATTATTTTTTAAAAAATCTTGAAGCTGTGCAGAACCTCTTTCAAACAATAGAATCTCTTGCTTTTCAATTTAAAAACAAAAGTAAGAAGAAAACCTAGTTTGCAGTGTACAGGTACAGAGCTAGTGTTAAAATATCCTCTGACTTACCAGGAATAATAAAAAAACATTTTGTTTTGTTTTGTGGAATAGTCAAGATCCCTGGGTTTACCTAGATTCCCATCTACATTAATTTTTATTACATTTTATTCATATGTAAGCCATCTAATAGCTAATATATACACTTCATGGTGACTGATGTGATTTGTGGCACATACTTTTCCATTCAGTGTTTATCTTTGTATAAGAAAAGATTAGAGATGTGCAGAAACTAAGGTTGTGTGTACGGTTTGCCACTGAACAAAACATCCATTTGTTCAGTTCAACGGCAAACAGGTTACTTGAGGGAATGATTGTTTGTGTTCAATTTTGAACTCATTTGAAAAACAGAGAGACCAGAAACTTCTGACGGATACAAATATCCTAACAGAAAATGCCAGTTCCTGTTGCTTTTCTTACAGGAAAGAGTTCCATCTATTCCTGGCACTGAAACAGTACTACTAAAATAGCAACACTGACATTAAGATGACCATTCCAAGAAGGGGATTACAACCTTGTAGCCCTTTGAAAAAGAGAATGCATAATGCATAAACAAGGCCTGTAATCAGTCACAGCAATTGGCAAGGACTTTGTGACACTGATTCAAAGCTTCATGCTTCACAGGACTCTTATCTGGGAATTTTAACTCATTTCCTATCATTCCAGCCATAAACTCACCCGGTCATCCACCCATCCACCCACCCACCCACTCATCCACCTACCTCCAGAAGCACTCTAGGTTTATGTTCATATATGATAAAAAGAATGAATGGACCTATGAAGCAGCTTAAAAACAACTTACAGAGTTCCCACACGTACAACAGCAGGTGGCCTGAATAGGCCCAAGGGCATCGTGGGCAAATGTCTGGGGTGCCTGAGTGCCCTACAGAGCACTAACAAGGGTAATGGAGGACCTGTAAGTGCCCTCTATGGTGTCTTTGCTGCAAAAAAAAGAGGGTACCCACAAGCATCAGAAATATGACTTAGCTTGGCCTCTGCACATGTATATCACCAATAAAGGCCCACTTCTGAGTAGGGATGTGCACAAATGTATTTTTGATATTAGAATCTGAGTAGATTCAAATTTCATACAATCTGATTCGATTTGGATGTTTAAGATTCAGATATCATAAAATCCAATTTGAATCTGTAACATTCGAATCCGTATGTTTGAATGTTAGATCCGTATTTAAAGACCCGAATGTTGACAACATTTGTATCTTATACGTATCTATATGGATTCCATAAAAATCCATATGCATCCCGTATTATCCTGTATGCATCCCGTTTTAATCTCGTATTTTAAGGGCAAGATACGTATAATTTTCACACAGATTTGTGTACGACAGATATGAATCTACACATTCAAATTATTTTTAAAATCCTTATCGAGTTCAAATGTTGACATCTGGATTTTTGAAAATCTGATTTGAGTTTGAATGTCCATTGACTTTGAAAAGAATACTTGAAATTTTGAATATTAGTGTAGATCCCTACTTCTGAGGACATTTTTGGCAAGTAGGGGATTTTCTCAGATTTGAAGAGAGTGGGGCAAGTTGTGGGAATGTGGATGTTTGGAAATGCTTCTATTTAGGGTGTCTACAGTGGAGCAAATTCAGTTCTTCTGTCTCACACAATAGGAGCATGGCATTCCCTCCAACCCCACAAAATAAAAAGGTACTGCATCTTTTTACTGTGTACTTACTGCCTTTCCAGCATTTCTGCTGCTGGTGATGCAGCTTCTGATCTGGCCAAGCCAGAAATTCAAAGCTTCTGGTCCTCCAGTTTGGAAGACTGGAAGCAGCTCCACTTTAAATGCAAAGCTTTCACTTCTCCAGTTTGGAAGACCAGAATAAGCTTTGCATTTAAGGCAGAGCAAGGGGCACATTTGGAGGCACCCTTAGAGGTGCTTTCTGCCCCGGCACGTTTGCAGATGAGACTGCAGGGCATACAGGTTGCTCCTTGTTCTCCTCTACACATAGGAATGGTGAATGTTTTGATGAAAGTAGAAATGTGCACGATTTTTTTTTTATTCGATTCATATTGAATTGAATGTAAGAACATTCATATTCATTCAAATAGATCCCCTTTGAATGTGGTAGGATTCTATTCAATACCGATGTATTTGTGAAAATTCATATGAATATCCAATATGAATGCAGACATATTCTATGCATATCCTATACGTATCTGTAACATATCCGCTCTGAAAGTGTTAAATCCACCCTGTATCCATTTTAAATCCACTCTCTATCCATGCTGAATGCACTCTAGATCCATTGCAGACGGGAGTGGTGCAGCCACTTTTCCACCTCCCCATTTCACAAACGCTCCGAAACCTTCATACGAATAGGAATGTCAATGGACAAATGTCGTAACCTTTGATTCATGTACAAATTACCAAATTCGTACAAATTCATATGAATATTGAATGTTACGAATACTCATGCACATCCCTAGATGAAAGTTGAGGAAGGGAATGTAGGATCTTCCTAGCTTGCTATTTCTCCACTACTCTTGTGAGACAAAGTGGCTCATCTGGTGTCAGTTCTTGGTGATAATGAGGAAGGGAATGAAGAAGTGAAAGAGAAAGATCTTGGCAGTAGGAGTGGAGAGAGATGTCAGCGTCATCCACATCTACTCTCAATCCCAATGTAGGACTGTTGGTATCTTTAACGAAAAATCTTTTCAATTTACCTTAATAACTTTAAGAACATAACAAAACTACTGCTTCATATCTTACAGTAACATAAGTGTGGTGTATTCAAGATAAGCTCCTTCACCTACTTAATCTGAATTGGTATAATAAAAAAAGACCCATGTAAATTTATGATGCACCAAGCCATGAACTCTGGTTTGACAGCTGCACAATAATCCTTCCTCCCCTCCCCTTGCATTTCCATACAGGCAGAGAAGGAGACGGGGGAAAGAAGGAAAAGGGAAGGATAGACTTCATATATGACCAGTACATAAGAGTAAGCTAGCAGACAAGAAATTTCATACAAAATAACAAAATCTCACAGAGAACATTACCCTCACGCTATCTGACTCCTCTTCTTGTCCCATAAGGTGCTTTAGATAAAATTTGCCTTTGGGGGCCTGGTTCTTTGCCATCTGGTCAAGAGATGGTAGAAGAACTTCTATGGTTCACTTAATCCAGAATCAGCCTGTAGTTTAAATTTTATCTCTGCAACCTACTATAGTTTCCATCATGTCTGGAGGAAACAGATGGTCTTCTGTCCAAATCCTTTAAAGGGAAACCGTTTGTGGCAATGGCCATAAAAATGAATATCAGAACTGCACAACCATCATCCTAAATACCTGATTCACCACCCTCCAACAAGCATGCATACACATCTGTCACTAATAATTTTAGGCAAGTCCCTCCTAGGCAGCTAGACGTATGCTGTTGGTCCCCTCGAGCTGTTTGTTTTAGATGTGAGTAAGATTATCCATCTGGGTGAAGCTACAAATGTATTCAGAGCTCTGCAAAGGAAAGAAAGCTGCTCAGCGCTGGCATCTTTAATCTGGTGGACTCAAATCACAACCATGACAAGCATTAGGCAATCAGTTCCACAATCTTGACTTATCAGAGCAGGAGAATACCTAAATGGAAATGTACACCATGAGCAACTAAACAATCACTGCACAGCCATTTGCTCTGAATTTGCTTTAAGAAAGGAGGGGGAGCAGCATAAATTAGCGTTTATCATTTTTGTGATAGCTGAGACATACTGTAGTTCTGAATTAAAACTGAAGGCATCAGAAGAAAAAGAAGAAAGAAGAGTCCATTTTAATGCCCTGCTCTTATCACCCTTAAGAGGACTCAAGTGGCTGACAAACCTCTATTTTTCTGCCCACAACAGTCACCCTTGAATAGAATGTCCCAAAATTTAAATGCAAGCATTCAAATCGAATTTTGAATTTTGGATCTATTCATTTGAATTATCTGGACATTCGTATGTGGATCCATACGGGATGAAACCGGGTTGCATATGGGACAACTACGGGATGCATACGGACATGTACAGATGCGTACAGATGAGTATGGATGTGGGGAAAATGCGTACATGCACATATGAATGTTGTTGCAGAATTAAAAAAAATCTGAATCAAATTGGATTTTTGAGTATTCTATTCAATTTGATATGAATAGAATTTAAAATAAATAAATAAATAAATAAATAAATAAATAAATAAATAAATAAATGAATAAATAAATAAATAAATAAATAAATAAATAAATAAATAAATAAATAAATAAATAAATAAATAAATAAATAAATTGTGCACATCTCCAGACTGGGCATATGTGTAATGGAGCAAGTGATCAGGATGCATGCATGGGAAATGACTTGACACTTTTCTTTCTTCCTCCTCTCCCTCTGCAGAGTTTTTCTAATTTTCCAAAGAGGAGTTGCCCACACATGGCAATCCAGGTGGACCACATATACAGTATTAAGCACATTAAAAGCCCCCCAGAGTTTGACATTTGCAAGGGTGGCTGGCTGTTTGGAAAGGGCTAGGCCACCCAGGGAGGCAGAGATTGCATGGAATGAAGGCTTTGGTTTTGGTTTTGATGGGAGGAAGACTGTGGTTTGTGCCTCTTGGGAAGCAGCCTCTCACTGGCCCTGTACAACCAGTGATCAGGAAGCAACAGAGTTAGCATTGGTAAAGATCTCCTCTTTCATCCCAGGACTTAAGGCAAGCCAGCAAAGTAGTGCTTAGTCCAAAAGCGTGTATTTCTTTAAGATATATTCCTGATAACATTTAATTGTGAAGTTTAAGAGTCTACAGCATTGGACAAATAGCATCACTGTTGCAGGCAGGGATCCACCCAGCCATCCCAAGCAGCAGAAGATGCCGATCTTCATAACTGCACACTCGTGGCTTTAAAAAATAATAATAATAAACAAGGAAAGATTGCAGCTTTTTTTTTCTTTTCTCATGACGCTAGTTCACCTCCCCCAATAGACTGTATCTCCCCAAACTTCATACATAAGGCTAACCCTGTAACCAAAAGAACAGGTAATATGAAGAAGTGAGGAAGTGATGGAGCCATCCTTTTATAATGTCCACCAGATCAGACACTGGATGAGGAGAAACCAAAAACGCTTCCTCAGTAAATACAGTGCAGCACCCTAAAGTCCCACTGTGCAATCACATCTTACAAATGTAAATAGATCAATGAGAAGAAATTCTCTTGGTGCTGGGAAAATCCAATCACAGAATAGTTCCACTCATCCTGTGCACTGAATTCATCATGAAGAAGTAGGCCTGTGTGGATCATGTCCTCTTATGGCACAATCATGGCACCATAAAGTGTTCCTGCTATAGAAGTGGAGGAAGGACGGAGAAAGCATCAGGAAATAGGGAATTTAGGAAACAGATAAGCATAGCTGGTTTATGGTATTTTTCTGCTCAAAGCAAATAACAGGTTGCTATCCTCTCCATTTCAAATACACAAGTTTATCACAAAAAATTGGGGAGGGGGGGCAACAAGTTTAACTTGTACTGCTAGGCAGACTTGTATTCTTTTTCATCCTTTCTCTGTCCCACAGCACCTGCCATCATCTGCGGACAGAACAATGAGTCATGCCTTTGGAGACTTAATTATAGAGTGACCATATATCATAGTGCCTGCTTTTAAAATTACTAGCACAGCTAATTTCCCCTCTATTATCTCTCTAACACTGGCCTTTCTTTCCAGCTTTGTGTGTGTGTGTGTTGGATCATTTTAACAAAAAAGTGATAAAAGATCGGTGTATGCATAATAGCTGTGTGCACAAATGCAATTTTTGGCACTCAATTTGATTCGAATAGAATATCTGAATCTATCCAAATCTATTTGAATGCTTAAAATTTGAATGTATTCACATTTGATTCAAATAGAATACATTTGTATCTATTCATGTGAATATTCAATTTGTATTTGAAGATACAAATGTTGAAAACATTCGTATGTGTCCATATGAATCGATACACATCCATACGCATTCATACACATCCTGGTTTTATCCTGTATGCATCCCGTTTTCATCCCATATGTATCCGTACAAATGCGTAAGGATATGGATAAGATGCGTAGGTATCTGTATGCATACCTATGTCCGAATAATTCATACAAATGATTCAAAAGATTTGAAATTTCATTCAAATGTTTAAATACAAATGAAGAGGCATTAGCTTTGAATTCGAAAGTCCAATATGCATTAATTCTATTGAATTTTGAATGTTTCAAATATTCATACATATCCTTAATGCATAACAATCATAAGAAAATGCAAAATAAAACTATGCACAAAATAAAACAATTAGAAGAATGATAAGATATTGTTTATTTGGCTTTCCTTTATTTTTTTTCATTCTTATTTAACCTCTCCTCCTTTCCTTAGGAAGAGTGCCGTCCCACAAAAAGCTAAGTGAACTATACAAAAGCTCATACTATGCTTATTTAACCTTATATCTGCCTTTCTGGTATAAGTACATTATATAAAGTACATCACACATAAGCTCAAAAAAAATAGTAGTTCAGTCTATGTATAAAAATCTGTTCAGTGTCATTCTCTTGGTTGCTTGCCTCATTTCTGCATTACCCAATAAAACACTAGTAAAAGCACATTATCCTAAAATAAAGATTTGGAAAGTAAAAGTTTAAGAAAAAGACAAAACTAAAATAAAACACAAAAGCAGTGTTCAAGAAGCAAAGATTTAACAAAGAGTAAAATTGCATTAAAATGAAAATAAAGTATCTGACATAAAATGAATAATATCAAAGAAGACATTCAAAACTTGGAGCATCAAAAACTAGCATGATGAAAAAACAAAGCACAGCTATTATCTCTGAAATCTTAGCTTAGAAAAGATGTAGGGATGAGAAAGAAATGTGACTCTTTTGAGTTTAAGCTTCATAAACTTCAAATAACAACTTTGAATAGATTTCTGTTTATATGATTTTTAGCAAACAAGAACAATTCAGGGTGAAATGTTGCAATCATTCTTATGATATTATGAATTTAACCATGCTACAGAAGATTATTCTGTTTTTAAAAAGCACATAAATGTCATGTGTTGCATATCTCTCCTTAATCAATGACAATCATCATCATCTGGAAATCTCAGCCCAGAAACCCATAGGTACTTATAAGAAAATCCTTAACCCTTATTTCAGATTATACATAACAAAAGGGGCACCTCAGAAGTGCCTCAGAGAGATAGTATGTGGCCCTTGTGTTCACAACTCTTCTCTAATCCACCCTTTCTAACCTAGACTCATAATGTGTGAACAATCCCACCATGAAACCTTGGACTGATCATAGCTATATCCTTGAATAGGGATCTACCATTCCCTGTGTTTGACCAGCACTGTCAAATTCAAAGTCAGGAACCACTTTGATTCTGAGGGCAGAAGAAGTTCTTCTCTCTACATGCCACAGTCACAGCAAGGGAATCCCCAGCCATGACTGATTTTAAAAGGATCTCTTTCCCACATTGCATTAGAATCAGCTATATTTTTTTTAATGGAAGACTCTCCCTCTCTTCTACAAGTCACATAATTTTTTATTTGTGGATAGAAAGGTAGTCTCACTCTTCAGTCTCAAAATAACAAGGAATCCGGCCCTGAGGGCAGGAGCATTGTGTGCCTGTCAAAATCTCTGCTGGGGATACTCTCACTGTAATTTTGAAAGGGGGGCATTGGGCACCATGCAGACCTGGTTTTGAGTAATTGTTTTTCAAAATGTGGAAGAATGCTGCATTTGCAGCACCTTTTTCCTTCCTATGCAGAAGGTAAATGGTTCTGTTACTGCTTCTGCAAATAGTGTGGATTATTATTATTATTATTATTATTATTATTATTATTATTATTATTATTATTATTATTATTATTATTATTATTATTATTATTATTATTATTATTATTGTTATTGTTGTTGTTGTTGTTGTTGTTGTTGTTGTTGTTGTTGTTGTTGTTGTTGTTGTTGTTTCTACTCCCAAGCTTCTATGCAATAGCCCATACAAAGCATATAATTTTTTCATGCTGTCTCACACGCATCACCTGAAACTGACTTTGAATACAACTGAGATGAAAAGGTACATTGGTTTCAATTTTGTGTGGCATTTGACTATGCTGTGACATAAATTCATTTCTGGCCCATTTTCTACAATTATACAAAGAAAGGCAAGAAAATAAACTGTCTTATATGTTACAGATCTAGACTTGGACACTACTGCAAAATGCTTAGTACTAGGAATTTAGAGGTTTAGATCAGATAAGGAATTCGTCCAGACAACACTTACTTAATTCACAATATTTGAATAATCTGCAGTAAAGTACATCCAGACACATTTTATTCCAAATTATCCAAATAATGTGAATTAAGTAAATGCTGTCTTGTTGAAGCTTAAGTGTCTATTCCTTAAAAATGTTGAACAAACAAAAATAATAAACACATGTATTTTGTGAATGATATTGAGTGGTATGTGAATTAATCTGTAGCTTTGTTATTTATTTCATTTTGAGGGCACAGTATCACTCTAAGAACTAAGAAATGGAATCCAAATTATCTCTTTATCCCACAAAATCTAATAAAGTTTGAGCATGATCTCTTTCTAATTGAAGAAAGGGTTGCATGATTGCTAGCTGCAAGGAAAGTGATATTTTATATTAAGTATAATTGTTTTTCTTGTTAAATATAATTTAGTTCTGCAAATAAAGCTAATATAATTGCTTTTCAAAGAGATCAAATCCCTATAATACACATAAGAGCATTTCTCCAACTCAGCATCCTACAAATAGAAATAAGGGAGCCCACACTAGCAACAGAAGCGGACAAAGAACAAGCGGACAAGTGTATTTTAATTGCGCTGGCACTTTAATTCTTCCATAATTGTTCTTTAATTGCCTAGATTTTCATATATTTAAAAAGCAGTTAAAACCACATTGTGTTTCATGAGACAATTTGAAACATTTACGGGAGACATTTTAAAGAGATCATGTAAAGAACAATTTCATGGTTCTATTATACCACAGCATTCAAAAATTACAATTGATTAATTCCAAGTAAAAAATGCATAGAAATCATTGTAGATGGTTTTGGCCTCCCCACCCACTTGCTCCAAGCGATAGGCCACAAGGCTGGAACACTGAAAACTCTTTTGTTGAAAAAAAAAAAAAGCTTCTGTGGAGATCACAATGTGGACCTCAATACTCAGGTTTTCCTGAAGAAGCCATCTGAGCCTATTTGGCATGTTTGAATAGACCCAGAATGAAAGCTGTGAACAGGGATGGATGGATCAGTCCATTTTGATCTATGGTACTTTCCTGCTTCTTCATCCATAAGTTCCTCCTGGTTCTGCAATAATATATTTTCCCATTTTGTTGTTAGGTATTCTCATATTGAGTTCATTTGTGACTCTGTAGATAAATAGTGCTGTGCGGAAAGGTATTTTATACGATCTTATATTTCCTCTGAAAATAATCCATTCATTTCTTTAATCCCACTATCTTACAGTATCCATTGTCTTTCCTTTGTCTTCCCTGAAGTTTGCAGGCATAATCATTTTTTCCACTCAGCAGTCCACTTGCATAACCTGCCAACATCACATAAGTCATTGTTTGCTGGGTCTTGATTCAAGGGAGTATTCTGGATTTATGTACGCAGGAATGACTCATAAATCTTTTTGCATTTTATGGCATTTGTTAGTAACCTTCAGATTCATTTATTTGAAAGCATTTGTCTTCTTTCTTCATTCCTTCTCAGTGTCCACTTTTCATATACATATTACAGCATGAAAAACTGTTGCTTTAATTGCTTTGGTTTTCGTTGCAAATGGGATATTATTTTTTCTTCTTCACGAACTTGTCTAAACTTGTCATTGCCTTCTTTTGTAGGATTAAATCTCTAATTCTCATGCCTACTTGCAACATCTGCACAGTCTCAGTGGCCATGCCAGGGGTATGTCCAAACAACATGATCAACATTTCAGTACATACTGTGGGAAGTCATGGCTTCCCATGGAATGTGTGAGACAAATGGCCCCTGTGACTAACCCATTCCTATTTTTTACACCCAGGAGCACTCTACGAGGAAAGCATTTTAAATTAGTCTCCTATGCAGGGCAGGATATGTCCACATTCTTGCTACTGCTTTGAAGACAGGTAGGGCAGCAGAACCACACTTCACTGCTGCTACAGACTATAGTTATTTCAGTGATCATAGCATCTTCGGTACCATGTTTTCTAGCTTCAGATTCCACTAAAGCATCTAGTGTCAATAAGTCCAGCTGGACTTTTATTAATTTAAAGAAGAAAGTAATATTAATTTGATATACCTGTTATAAGCTATATTTTAATAACTGGACATGTGAGTCAAGTGTACACAAAACTGAATCAGAAGAGGCCAACGGCCAATGAAATTATGGAAATTGCACTCAGCTTATCTACTAGTTCAAACTTTATTGGTCATTCTTATCTTATTGGAATTGTTTTATTTTTATTTTTATTGATTAGAATGCTATTGTTTTTAACTTTGTTTATCCTTTGTCCTGTGGAATGCAATGCTTTTGACACAAAATAAATAAAACTAGCTGTTAGCAGCAAAGTCCTCTCGCCACTTTGGATCACTCACTCTGCTCTTTGATGTTGCCAGCTTCCTGCCAAAAATTCTGTTTTCTTCAGTTCTTTGTGCCACAAGAGCAGCTTAATCCCATTAACCTGCAGTAGGAAGATGCCAATTGAACTAGTGATGTTCCTTACCTTGGACAAGAGAGCAGGTAGATTAATATGCTAATGTGAGTACCCAAACCAAATACTTAATCTAATCATTGAAGCAATTCAGTCTCTTTGGTCATTTGTCCACGATACATTGGTTCACCTTCCTCTAGTGTTACTGTTCCATGTTTCTCTTTCTACTCCAGATATTATCTGGGATAAGACCAGTGTGGAAAGAACCCTTGTGTCCTTTGAACACATAGGTCCAAGCAAACTCAGTCTCTCTTATTTTAAAAAATACGTTTGTATTTTCAGGATGCCTCCTTATGCTAGAATTCCATAACATCCCCTTCTCCACACTTCATACTTTTCTATTTCCTTTCTCCCTCACTGTACCTGTACCATTCCATAGAAAGTATCACTATTAGTTATGCGGCAAAATACCATGAAATCAATACAAATGGCTAATTACAACACTTACTTCCATCTAGGACTTCCTCTGAAAAATTCATTTTTTGATCTTTTGGGGATTTTTATTTTTATTGGAAAGCAGCTGTCCAATAAACCAAAAATAGTTATTCAAATTCACTGTTTGCTTTTTGTTCACTTCTCTCATATTGCAGCAGTATTCCTGCATCTGCTGGGATCGCTTTTAAGAGTGTTCAGTTGATCTTTGTTTTGAAATACCACAAGACAGGCAGCAGACTAGTTGCCTGTGCTTTTTTGATCTCACAGAATTTAATTAGGAAGACCAATGAGGCTTCACATGCTTGAGACCTGCAGTTGTGAAGCGGGAAAGGACAGGGTGAAATCTGTGTTTCATACGAAGTCTGGCAAATTGTCTTTTTTGTTTCAATGGTGGGCCAGGTGGGCACTTTGTTGTCTTTCCACTGTC
The DNA here is from genome assembly GCA_023333525.1 of Aspidoscelis tigris stejnegeri. NCBI lineage: Eukaryota > Metazoa > Chordata > Lepidosauria > Squamata > Teiidae > Aspidoscelis > Aspidoscelis tigris. The sequence goes on from JALMGA010000004.1 coordinate 91,875,175, forward strand.
AGTTTCTGCCTCAAATATTGTCAAGGAAGTAAGATGAATGTGAAAAAGTGCTTTCTGAAAGCAAATATTTCGATGTTTGTTTTGGAAAGAAGTCAATATGGGTCTTTTCCGTTGGCAGTATATTCCTAAAGGCTTAAAGCTAGGACCAAATAAAAGGAGCAACCTATCACAAGATTTAAGAAGATAATATAAATGAGCTTCTGCAGGCATTACCACAGCCAATTAAGTTCCACAAATCAATGCTGGAGTGAATGTTGGATGTGCTATTAGGAGTAGAACATGAAAGAAGGAACTCAAGAGAGAGAGAGAATCCCTCCTGTTTCATTCCCTCATCTGAACAGGAACCAGAAGAGTAACCCAGCTGGTGCAATACCTGTATCAACACATATATGCTTAATTGTTAGATAGAAGAGGGTATTTTATTAGGTGTTGCCTGCATTACAAGCTAAACTCGGTAAAATTCCTTCCTCTACAGGACTTTTGAAGACTAAAGTCTTTTAGAGAAAAGATACTTTTCAGCAGTTTAGCTTGAAATGTAGATTTCATCTACTGACATATCTTCTTCTACAGAACTATTTCAGGAGAGAGGAGTGGTAGAAGAAACTGCCTCAAAAGCAGAGGGTTGCCAGTTCAGTCCCCAGTCTCTTCCAGAAAGTAGGCAATGGTAAACTGCTTCTGTTATCTCTGCAAATAATACTTCATGGACAACCAGCTGGTATAAAACAACAACAACCCTGAGTTTCTTTGGTAGCTCCATCTAAGACTGGGTGATGGGACAGACAATCGTTTCTACTCCATTTAGCCCTAGACACTCCTGGAACATAAGCAGCTGCTCTCAGACCACCCTCGTCACTTTGACTGTTCCTTTGGCACTTTTTGAATTCATGCAGCAACCAGAAGATGAGTTCATAGCCAAGCATGCTGCTGCAATCACTGCCAGAGATTTAAAAAATGCAGCAGACTTCTACCCACATTTCCACTCCCTGACAGTGATTCTAGGCATATTTTCAGCCTCTCTAATTAGTGTTCCTCCCTTGAACACCTGGACTTCAAAAAGCACAAAGAGTAAGCCATGGACCCATGTGTGCTAGGGCTGACGTTCCATTCCTGTCCTGGATCCGACCCTTATTTGGATGCAGCTTCAGGCAGTTTCCACCTTCTATACTTACAATCCTGAATCAAGTGATTTGGGTGATGAAGGGATGGGCAGCAGGGACCAGGGTGGTAGTCATCCTCATGATGGCCACCAGTCCCAGGGCAACTCCAAAGTTGAAAGCCGTGCAGATTTTTGCAATGTGGCTCCTGGCTCAGGACACCATGTAGGTCAATACAGACATTTGCTTAGCAAATGATTGGACTGGGACATTCAGATAAGGGACTTTTGGAAAATGTACTTCAAAGTGCTCCCATAAGACCACTCTCAGGTGTGATTTTCAAACTGGGAATGGCTGAACATCCCCATGGCTATAACATTCCCATGAGCCATGTCATCCAAGAGTCCACTCTGCAGAAATGGATGACCTGTTCTCTGACAGCAGCTAGCCTGGTCCTCAAGCAACAAGTAAAAGTTGCCTAGCTGCCTCAATATCTCAGAAATCACATATTTTAGGCTTTAAAAAATGTTGCTGTTCCAGGAGAATAAGGAAAGTCCAAGTAGGGGCCATAATGTTTTCACATGTAACACTTAACCCACCTTCTCTCTCCATTTTTCTAGATGTTGCTGTTCTTGCTGCTATTAGGTACCTTTAAGTGACACTTGACTTCTGGTGACTACATAAAAACCTTCATGCAATTTTCTTGGGAAGGATACAGAAGTTGTTTTAGAGCAGTGATGGCCAACCTATGACATGCATGTCACAGGTGACACTCCGAGCCCTTTTGGGTGACACACCAAGCCCTGGCACCTGGGCACGTAGTGCTTGCTTGTTCTTGAAGTGTACAAAATACCAACTTTCAATTGAAGATTTAGCAAACAAAATTCAGCAACAAAAGTCACTAATGTAAATTGTTTTTGCTTTTAATAGAATACATATATCAAAAATATAACTTTTTTACTAGAGCTACAAATATCACAAAATTATGGATATTTCTAGATGTGACACAGCACCCGAGTTAAACTAGGTTTTCTTGTGAATTTTGACACACCAAGCTCAAAAGGTTCGCTATCACTGTTTTAGAGGATGGAAGCAAGACTAGAATCACTAAGCCTTTTTTTGCACTTAAATTCAGTGGGATACCATCCCACTGAAGTTAATGGATGGTCAGTGACATTTGCCCTGTGAGCACTAGGGATGTGCATGAATATTTGTAGGCATTCAAAATCTGATTGAATGTGCCAAATTTTGACATTTGAGCTTGCAGAATGTTCTAAAATTTGAATGTAAATGTTCAAATTGAATTTCAAACCTTGGATCTATTTGTTTGAATTATCTGGACATTGATATGTGTACGGGTTCGTACACAAAGTGTACTTGAAGATCCGCATATTTCCCACATCCGTATGCATTTGTATGGATCTGTATAGAACAAAATGGGTTGCATACGGCATGCATATGGATGTGGGGAAGATATGTATGTGCACATATGAATGTACAGATTCAAATAAAAAATTCAAACAATAGATAAATATGAATCAAATCTTGTTTGAATGTAAAAGATTTGAATAGAATTGGAGTTCCGGGTATTTGATTTGATTTGAATAGAATGTCAACAAAACAAAACAAAACACATTTGTGCACATCCCTAGTGAGTGCTGGCACAGTCCCCAACTTCTGTCCTTCCTGGACCATCTGAATCGCTGCAGGTACAGCTTCAGCAACTCCAGCTGTGCACTCGGCCATTTCTATGGCAATTGTGACACTGTGCAGCTGTAGCTGTATCCCACCCACCCCCACCTTGCTCCCAGAAGTGCCCCTCCCTCCTCCAAATACCATCACAAGGCTGCAAACCATCTTGCCTGAGAGGAGCAGAAGAGAGAAAGCAGGTTGAAGAGGTCTGTCACCTTGCTCACAAAAGTGCCTCCTCCCTCTTCCAACTGCTCCCATCACAAGTTGGCAGCAGGCGATCCACCAGTTGAGAAATCATCTGGCCATGAGGCCGAGTAGGGCAGGGCTGAGTAGATGCTACTTGACCATCTCTACCATCATCCAGTTTGTCATCAATGAAGAGAAAATTCAAAGTAAAGAGAACAGGAAAATTCCAACAGTAAGAAATGAACAGAAGAATTGGAACTGAAGAGCTCAAGTGCTTGCTTTTTGCTGTTCCGTGTTCCCTCCCACACCATTTTCCTTTTGTTTCTTGTCTCTTTAGATTGTAAGCCTGAGGGCAGGGACCTGTCTAAGATTAATACAATATTGTAACCCACCCTGAGACCTTCGGGTATAGGGGAGGAGAGAAATACAAACAAACAAATAAATAAATGCTGCATACAGGAGCCAACCGGGAACATACTAGATGGTCCAGGATAAGTAGTGGAGCAGCTATAGAGGACTGGGATGGCATCACATGCCCTGGGCCATTTTGGAATGGAGATGATGCCACAGTATGTGCATAGAGTGTCCCAGAGCATATGAGTGTGAGAAGGTCCACATTTAAGGGGGGCTGTCTTACCTCTGAACCCTGGCCTCTATCAATAATCAGTGAACAGTGAAACACCTATGCCAAGAAATGGAGGCTGCTCATGAGTAAAAAGTCAGGTTGGTTTAAGCCACTATAAAAGTTAGCAAACTGGCAATATAAACTGGTACCCTTTTTTGACCATTAAAAATATTGTTCTTATGTGTATGCATTTCATAGTTCAATTTCTATTTTAGTAATTTACTTTAGTCTTTTTGTAATGCCTCGGACATTTTGGGGGGAAGATAGAAATAGTATAAATAAAATAAATAAACTATAACCATATTTATTTAGAAAACTTACTGTGCTCAGTAGGTTGTACACATTCAGGGATATGGCATGAGGTTAGCATTGCATCCTGGGTCACTGAACTGAATTTTAATTAGCATAGATTTGTAAGGGTTGAATTACTGAATGTTCCTTGTGATTCTCTGGAAGGTTATTGGGCCTTTCTCACAGAGATAATCAAGAATTACAATGCTGTTGCCCTACAATATAGTTCCTCTATCACAGTCACACCAAAGAAGAAAAAATAGTTTCCATTTTATTCTGAGAAGCTTATACTGAGAGAACTGACTATATTAGGTATTCCAAAACTATTGGCACAAAAGAAATTGTTAGTGTCCTTTCTAGGGATGTGCATGGATATTCAAAAATCTGAAAATCCAATTCGTATTCAACAAATATCAACATTTGATATTCAAATTGGATTTTTGGAAATCGAATTTCTGAATTCAATTGCTTTTTGAAATTTTGAAAATTAAATATGGATTTTTGAATAATTCGACTGAATTCGATGTTGTATATCACATCCGAATATCAGGTCTGTTTGTGCTTAGAAGACAGGATGACAACGGGGTGCAAACGGGATGCAAATGGGACAAAAACTGGATGTGTGTGAGTTCGAAAATCAGATACGAATGTTCCCAACAATTGTATCATTTCATTTGAATCGGGTTTTCAAAAATACAGATTCGGATAATCCGGATTTGAACCGGGTTTTCAAAATCTCAGATATTTGAATCAAATTGAATCTTCAAATATTTGAATTGACTCACATTCGAATGCAAAAAATGCATTCGTGCACATCCCTAATCCTTTCATAAGATGCATAAGCCTGTATTTTATTTTAGTTTTTATTACACCCAGGGGCCATTCCCATTAGAAAGATACAGCACTTTAGAACCGTTTTCGATTCTCAGCGTCTGCACTCGCCATTTGTTTCCAGAGTATTTTGTGGAGTATTTGGCAAATAAACAGAATAAATAAACACCTGTTTCTTCAGGTGTTTCCCCAGTTTGGGGTTTTAAAATGTTTCTTCCTTACTACAGTGGGAATGCTAGAGCAGTATTTGGGGAAGAATGCATCTTTAGATTCCCTCCCCCAATAACATCCTCCCCAATGCCTGTCTGCTTCTGAGCATTTCATTAAATGGGTGTGGGTACACCCCCGGGAGGGGAAGCCCCTTGTCATTCCCTGTGGCTTGGCTCGAACTCCCGCCCTCGGCCACGTCAATAATGTTCCATCAGGAGAAAGCCCAGTCAAAGAGAGGGGGAGGGCACAATGACTCACAGTGGGAGGGGAGGAAAATACACACTTTCCTTAATGCAGTTTTGAAAGAAGCTCAGAAATCGGGATTTTCCATGCTTAAGTGGGAACAGCCATATTTGGGGTTTTTTCCAGGTCTTTTAGCATTGTAAATAGCGTTTTTTAATTGAATGGGAACGGGGCCCCAGTTATCAATTTGCTACTCTTTCCTGCAAGCACATGTTAGCCATGCACTTTGAAAAGCTATTCACATTTCAGCAAACAACCCCTTCTTCAATGATTTCTCATAAAATGAGTGTCTGGAAACAATCATCAAGAAGACCTCCACCATAGACTGGAGATTGATACTGATTTGGAAAACACACACGCACAGACAGCTAGATTGCAGTTTCTATGAAAAAAAATATATTTTCCAGGTAAATCTGGACTTGTATGTTTTTGGTTGTATGCTTAAAACAAATAGCTGAGGTTGGAAGGTGCCACTCAGAACAAATAAATTTATTTTAAATAAAGACCCCTTCCGGGGCATTTCTGCTCTTTGTTGCTCTCTGTGATGGCTTCATTCTTTATTTTTGCATAACAGCAGGCTGTTCCTTCCAGCACAAATCTTCTATAGAAGGACTTTACTATTTCTCAGTGTTTGAAGATGAATAAAAAATCCCCACCACGTACAACAAGTGTTTGAAAATAAAATAAAATAAAATAAAAAAGCAGGGGGTTTCTTTTTAAAAGAAGAAAATATGCAGAGAACAAAAAAATAGAGTCTATGCCATTTTACCAGTTTCAGGAAAGCTCAACAACTTTTAGGAGAAAAAGAACAAGGAGAAGAAGGAGGTTGGATTCAAAGGAACCTCTGGGTTGTCCTTGGAAGGACTATAAAACTTTACTCAAAACAAATCAAAATGACAAACATTTCCCCATGCAAACACGAGATGTCTAACCTGAAGCAACAGGAGCAACAGCAGCTACATCTTTAAAATCTATGGAGAGGAACCGAAAACAAGCAATGCTTTCTTGTTCTGTGCAAGTGTCACTTCACTCAGAAAGTGATTGACTGATCGACTTGCATTTCTATCTCATCTTATGCCCTAAGGTCTCGGGGTGGATTACAATGAAACCAGGAGTGAATGGAAAATAATATACAATTAAAATTTGATTCATTAAAGTCAAATTAGGGGGAAAAAAAAGAAAGGAAAGGTATGTTTTTAGTCTATGACCCTTTCTGCACTTGGCTTGATTCTGTATTATATCTCAGAATAGGGACCTACTACCATCTACATGTTAGTGTAGACTATGGAAGCATACCCTTCACAGGGTCTGAACCAACAGGACCATGGGGGGTCCCTAGACCAGAGTAACACCCAGTAAAGAAAAGGCATAAAGCTAAGAATAAACAGCTGTGTACAGAGATGTGATGTTGCAAGACATTAACTCAGGCAAGATCATTCAACAATCTGGGAGGCCACCACAAAAAAGGCCTTCTCACATACCTCCACACCTTTGACCTCTTCTGCACATCTGAACTGATGCAAAGGTAGTTCATAAAGTTTTTTTTTTAAAGACCAAGTTGTCTGAACTTCAGATTGAGCTCAGTAACAGCTTGACAATTATTGCTGTTCCCTTAAGACTGGTTGATCAATTTTCAGCTACTACCTGAAAATTTCAGCTTCTGTACCATCTTCAAAGATAGCCTCACACAGAGTGCATTGCAGGAGTCCTGTCTTGATGTTACCGAAACATCAGAAAGGGCTGCAGTTAGTGAAGGAGCTTGTGGGTCAATTACACTTGGTCCATAGTATATGTATGGTAAGCTCCCACACGGAGTGTCCACATGTGAAGGAGCCTTTTCTTTACCAGAAACAGCTACCACCATGCAGGAGCTTATCACAAATGCATTTCATGCAGTGCAGATTTAACTGCATCACAGATACACTAGCAGTGGAACCAGTAAGGCTCCAAACACTCCATCCACATGTCTTCTGGTTTGGAATTCCTGTCACACAGTCCTCTATTTCATCTCAAATTAAGCTTCAATTTATTGGTCCACATCAAACCCACTACCACACCCAGACAACCTCAATTGATTTTATATGGGGTGCTGGTTCTGTTGTGAAACACAGACATGAGATCACTGCCAAATGCTTCTGCAGTCTGTTGTTCACAATGCATCCACCCTTGACATGGGTGAGGCCTAGTGATGATGACTTATGGCTGCCATTTTGGCAACCATCCCTCCTTTGGTCAGCAGAGTGTGAAAACCTTTAAAAGAAGGTTCACATTGTGCCAAAGGGTGGTTCTGCACTGGCTCTCCAAAATAGATCCGTATTTCGGAAACCCATGTCTAGTAGATCCGTATCTAGTAGACATGGATTTCCAAAATACGGTTCTAATACGGATCTACTAAGACCCCTTCTGTCCACACCCAGAAGCACAGCACCCACCTCAATCCATCCTCCCAAGGCCCTCCCCCCATCTCCCTGATTGGCTTCTCTGGAGCCAAGCATGGCGAGATGCGGGCCACCTATCTCAGGGCTCCCTCACACCCCAGAAGCTGTGGATCGCAGCTTCTGGAGCTGGGGGGGGGCTTCACCTACACCCCCACTACCCACCCCGGGGCTAGTGCGCATGATCCCCTCATTATCTTCAGGCAGCCAGGCCGATTCTGGGTGCCGGGGCCCGGCGTGCTTTGCGTGTGCATGCAGCACACCTCCCTATTGGCCAGGGCCGTGCGCATGCACAGAGGGTCTCCTGAAGCCAGGTGCTGTCCTGGCCAATAGGGAGGTGTGCTGCATGCACACGCAAAGGTGCCATGCCCCAGCGGCCAGAATCAGCCTGGCTGCCTGAAGGTAAGGAGGGGATGACGCATGCTAGCCCCAGGATGGGTAGGGGGCTGTGGGTGAAGCCCCCCCTGGCCTGAGCAGCTGTGATCCATGGCTTCTGAGGCAAGGGGGGGCCCCAAGATAGGAGGCTCCCAGTTCACCATGCTTGGCTCCGGAAGTAGGCCTACTTAAGGACACTTGTGCATGTGCAGATGGATGTGTCTTAACTGCACAAGTACCCATTAAGTACCTATTAAGACTACCTCCAAGGTAGTCTTCCCTTAATCAGGATTAAGGGGCTCTTAACACCCATTAGAGACACATTGCGCAAGACCCAATGCGGACGCATATGTCTCTAATGGGTGTTTAATGGGTTTAATGGGTGCTTAATGGGTGTTAAGTGGCCAATGCAGAAGCACCCATAGTGATCAGTCATTAAACCATCCTAGTAGTGAATGTAGTTGATAACTGCAACCAATTCTAGGGCTGTTAAGACTTTGAGGTTGACATCACAACCCCACACCAGCACAGCATAAGTAAACATATAGTTGAACTTTTGTTTTTAGACCACAGACAAACAAGAAAAAAAGGAGAAATATAGTTTGGAAATATACCAAATTGGAAATATAATACATTGGAAAGTTTTGTTTTAATTCCCACTTTTCCTCCATCCTCCTACAGCTAGTAATAATGACCGAATGTTATACAATTTTGACTGTTGCCAGAGGCTGTAGCCATGATAACATTTTCTGTAGCCTAAACAACTTGAAAGACTGAGAAAGGAAAGGTGTGTTAGGGTATTTTATCATAAACTTTGGCAGAAAGACAAACCTCACATTAATCTAGGGACAGCTAGAGGAAGAAAGATAATAATTTAAATTTGAGAAGAAAATACAATTAAATATTATTGGACTTTAAAATAGCTCTTTTATCCCACAGCCAGCATAGCTGGGCAAGGATAACTGAAGGGATTTTAGTTCCCAAATATCCAGAAGACACTGCATGAAAAATGTAAGTAAAATTCATTTTAAAAAAACATTGTGAGCTCCTCAGTAGTTTATATTTCATATGTACAGGTTCTGTGCACATTTTCATTTCATGAACACATGAAATGTGTTGTCAAGCAACAGGCACAGTTGTGCACATGAGCAGTTGTGCACTTATATAACAATTATGTGCATGAAAACACAAAGATGTGAAGTGTGCATACATTTGCATCAGATACAAACAGTATTGCTCAGCCCCTCTGAGCACAATGGAAAAGCTGAATAGTGATTTCTCGGCCGCCTTTGATCTTCTGTCCTCTGTAAGCACTTTCACATCATACAAAAGGTTGGTTCTCCAAAGACTCAAACCAAAATGCAAGCTGCCACTTTAACCCGTCCATAAGCATTTATGTCTGCTGTCTTCAAAGCAGCAAAAATGTGCATAGAAAATGTGCATGCAAGTGTATGGAGGCCTCACCCTATTTTATTTTATTATTTATTTATTTCTATTTCTATCCCGCCCCATACCCGAAGGTCTCTGGGCAGGTAACAACAAATCAATAGCAGTTAAAACCATATTAAAAACAAGACACAGGTAAACATATTAAAACTGAATAATTAAAACAAAGTATTAAAAACAGGGCACAGATTGAGCTATGGTATATAATTAAAAGTTCTGATATAAGCCCTACATCTAGGGATCTATTACTAAAACTGTGACCAAGGGAGGAATGAGTCTACCTTTGTGCAAGAGTTGCTTGCCAGCCAGCTGCCTCTGGTCAACACACTGTAGGCTCCACAGGATATTTTCAAACTCATCAGTCAAACTTTCTAACAGGACAAATGTCTTTTGCACTGGGGGGCTTTCGACTCCCCATGTTGCAACTTGCAAATCTGCCACAACCTTGGCCAAAGGCTAAGGCAAAAAGATATGCCTTTACAGCCCTCCTAAATGACAACAGGGAAGGGGCATGGCGCACCCAGGAGGGAAGACTATTCCACAATCTAGGGGCTGCCACAGAAAATGCTCTCCCCCGGGTGCCCACCAACCTCACTATCGGAGGTGGTGGAACAACCAGGAGGGCATCTTCTTCAGATCTTAAGGCACGGGCAGGACGGTATGGGCGAAGGCGTTCCTTTAGATATCTGGGGCCCAAGTCATTTAGGGCCTTATAAGTCAGAATTAACACCTTGAATTGGGCCCGGTAGCGAATTGGGCAATGAAAGGCAGTTTCCACAGCACATGGTCAAGACTAGAGTGGGAAATGGCAGCATGCACAAAAGTCCCAGCCCCTCTGCCGAAGTCCTGTCACAGCCTTATTTGGAGATCAGGGAACAAATGTTCTTTGACCTCTGAAAATATGGGCTGTAGTGATTTTCACAGTGCATTGGGCGGCTGTTCCCAGAGCCCAGCAAAATGGCTCCAAGGTTCCACACCATTTGGGCCACTCTATCCATCCACAGGTTATTTCTTCCTACTGCGTTCAGATTTAACAATCAATTATATTTGGTATAATTATTCACTGCTAATTTTCTTTCTCATTATTTTAGTGTCTGTTTTCTTACTCAAAAGCATACCTCGGAACATACCTCATTAGTTTCCATGTTAGCAATTTTATAATCTCATTCTTCATCAGGCGTAGTTATTTCCCTTTTTAATATATTTGTTCGTCTGTACTTATCAAGTCCCAATGTTATCCTTATGTCTGCTGTAAAATCTCCAGTTAGTTTTAATATTTTATCACGGTGCTCCTTCTCGGTCATTACAAGATTTTTTACAAGATTTTAACAAACTTTTATTGATTAGTCCATTTGACCATATCAAAATACAGAGGCATAATAAGGTCATGAAGGTCTTCAAATTGTGTATAAAGAAAAGGTAGTTGATTTGGTATAAAATGTTACCAAATGTTGAACCAATATTCAAAACAATGCTTAAAGAGATTCAGCATTCTACAAAAACATAAAACACTAAAACAGATGCCTTAGAAAATACCATTTTTAATACAATTTTGTTGGTGATTGTGAATGTGCTTCTTATTTTCATTACAATACAAATTAAGTGTCCAGAATTTCATAATGTGAGTTAGGCAATTTAGAATTTTCAAACTGAAATATGCCAAATTAACATCTTAAACCTCTTAAATAAATGGTACCATAATGGTATGCAGTATACAGATTTCTTCTTCTTCTTCTTCTTCTTCTTCTTCTTCTTCTTCTTCTTCTTCTTCTTCTTCTTCTTCTTCTTCTTCTTCTTCTTCTTCTTCTTCTTCTTCTTCTTCTTCTTCTTCTTTCATGGCCTAAGATTACCAAGTCTCTCTTTTTACATTCAGGTTATATTTTTTTTTATGCCCATTTTGTTTTTGACAGAAAATGCAATTTCCATTTACAGGCTACAGACTATTTATGCAAGCTATTAATGAAGCACATAATGAACCACCCCAACACAGTACCATCACTACAATTATGAATATTATTGTTAAATTACCCCCTAAGAAAGGAAGTGAAATCTAGTAATGGAGCCTATTCACACTTGGCTTTATTCTGGAATATATCCTGGAATAGGGGCTTGCTGTCCATATGCTAGTGCAGGCTTCAGTAGGCCCAAAGTGAGGTCTGCCAGAGTCTGCATTGGCATGTGGACCACAGAAACCTATCCTGAGATATACTCCAGAAAAAGGCCAAGTGCAAATAGGCCCATGATCTATGTTCCTCCTTCCATCACGTTTCTTACTTCCCCATACATCACCTAGTGCAGCCAGTAGATTGACAAATGGTGTACTTGTGCTGCTCCTCCATGAAACAGTAGAATTTATGCTGGCTTCAGATTCATGTGCTGAGTTTTGGATGAAGAGGCCACAGGGGTTGGAGGTTTTCCTTTCTTAGCAGAAATAACCATAAAAGTCTATGCTCATCCCTACAGAGCAAAACACTTAATGATAACCCTCTTCATCAGGTTACTGACTATTTATGATTACTATTTCTGCTTTTCTTTTGGTTGCTCAGTGCCCACTTACTTTGTGCTATTGGAATTTTACTAGATCTTCACTTAGTGAGGCAAGATGGCTTCTTTGGAGGGGCATAGGCAGGATGTTTCTTTTTCTCTATTTTGGAGCATCACTCCACTGAAGGCACAAAATCTGGGGGAGGGAGGCAATTCAAGTGGCAATCACCCCCCAGAAATGGGGGGGTGAGGTGCTATCAATGCCTGCTGCCACCTCAGATGAAGATGTTATGGCGATGTCATCTTTTATTGGGGGCCTCTGAAGGTAAGTGGAGACATAGCCTTTAGGAGGTTATATGTTATTAATAATATCAATCCTCTTTAAAAGAATTATGTTTTTGTGTGGATTTTATTTTAAGAACAAGTCTGATCTGTAGGTCTTTTTTTGGAAAGAGAAAATATGAGATATAATTGTTTATGATAAATAGAAGAGATGACTCTCTAGATCATCAGTCACTCCATCATTTTATTAGCTGACCATTGATGTCTGTCTACTGTTGTGAAACCCTCCTTTAAATCACCACTTTAGCTTTTTGGTTGCTCATTCACCCAGAACAAGCTTTTGGTTCTTTATTTCAAAGTCTCCAATGGCATTTTGCTGGTGTCTTTCTGTGCTTTTATTCCAATGCATGACTGTGATCTGTGTTACTTCAAATTCAGCAATATTTTTGGTTCCTCCCATATAATTGTACTCTTTCCCACCTCCTGACATTTCTACCTTCAAATACTATTATAAGCCCCAACATTTCTAGAAGATATTTGTATCAATGTCCTTTTGTCATGTACTGCTGCAACTGAAGCTGCTAACAAAGGAAAAGTGCATGTATCTCTTTACTGTTTCCTTTTCGTTCTTCTCCCTTTGACAAATCCAATACTACAAATATTTTGCTACAGGGATATCTTTTCTCAGACTTTGAAAAGCATCATGTCAAGTAGTTTTCATGAGTAAAGAAAAATAGCAAAATTTACACTTATAAAAATGCCTTACTGTTCTAGCTAACCAATGTTTGACAGGCTATCTTGAATCCAACTCACTTAGGGTTTAAAGAAGAGAACTTTCCATATTAACTTTGTTCAGACCTGAAGACCAACTTACATGGATGATGCCTTGAAATCTGAAATTATGAGATCCACCACTAACCTAACTTGTTCCTTGCATTTATGTGAGAGAAAGAGTTGGGTATTACTCAGTTATACAAAGCGTATGAGGTCAAATGTAGCAATGACTAACTCTGCCAGTCTGTATCCATATTATATATAGTTTCTATGTTTATGGTTCCCAGAAGCATCATTTCTTTGCTGCACATGTGACCCAGAAAGTATTGCTCATTGTGCACATGTGTGAGAGAGAAGGGGAAGGGCTACCTTTTTCACAAGTTGCACACAATATATTTTGAAGTTGCTTTGAGAAAGGTGATAAGCCAAGGGGAAAAATGTAGGTTTATCAAGTTGGTACTCGTCTGATAAATATTAATATTTACATTCACAAAGAACTACTTTTATGATACATCCATAAAAAGATGAGATTTCATCAGCAGACCATCTCCTTTCCAGTACAGATATATGAAAATAGCAGGAGTATTTTTGCTGAGCTTGGTCCAGGCGTAATGCCAGTTTGATTTAGAAGGAATTCCTGCTTTGTCCATTAGCCCCTGGGCAGGGCCTTTTCCCCATATAACACATCTATTTTATTCCTTGATAGTTTTTGCATATTTCTATGGCTCTTTTATTTTCATAAATAGACGCTGTTGTTCTTTTTGGTCATCCATTTAGCATTTTCTTTCTTCCAGTCATGCTATATCATGCATCAGAGTCATTAAATAGTTGACCTTCTTCACCCAAAGTACATTTGATGCTTTGTTTGGGATTTACACCCAATATGTTCTCACAGACTGTAAAGCCTTTTATTTTCATTAGTATTTTTGGATTTAAAGATCTGTATGTTCATTTTCAGCCCTTTTCTGTTATTTCTTTAAAAACTGATTGATGAAGTTTGCTTCCTGAGCTCTTTATTGCCTTTGAGAAAGAAGCTTCTATCTGTGAAGGGCAAGGTGAGGTTAGATCCAAGATACATTTACAACAAATTACAGACCAGAAATACCAAGTGCTTCTAACCAAACGCCCTTGATTAATTGACCATCAGCAAGTGTGACCACCTCTATAAAAGCAGAAATTCTGGCAGTTTACTGTTCTGGAGCATCCTGTTGCATGTTAACACAATGCCAAAGAGGAAAGACAGCACCAATGATCTTTGAGAAGCAATATTTGCTGCCCATCAATCTGGGAAGGATTATAACTCCATTTCCAAATCATTTGAGTCCATCATTCAACAGTGAGAAAGATTATTCACAAGTGGAAAATAACTCAGTTGACAATCTTTCCATGAATGGGTGTCCCAACAAATTCACCCTAAGCAGAGACTGTACAATAGAGAAATTTCAAAAGATCCAAGCAAGACTCTATAGGCCTCAATTAGCATGTTAAATGTTCATGTTCATGGCAGCACAGTTAGAAAAAAGACCAAACAAGGGTTGCTAGGAGAAAGCCTTTCCTTTCAAAAAATGGCATGACCTCATGGCTTATGTTTACAGAAATGATTACTCCTAAAGGTGGTTCTACAAGCTATTTATACATGGGGTGCACTTAGTATTTCACACATGGTGTTTCCATTTTGGCTTCATTTTTGTTCAATAAATAATGAAACAGTGGAATCTGTTGTGTGTTGTTGTTCTTCTGAGGTTGTAGTTTCCTAATTTTAAGACCTTCTAAGGACCAGGTTTTTCATTGTATCCTGATACATAAAAGCACAACATTCAAAGAGGGTGTACTTTGTTTTTCCAAGACATAAAGTATGTGCTATGATAAATTAGTTAATCTGTAGATGCCCCAAGGTTCCCACCACCTCTGCTGGCCCCACTTTTGCCTTTGAAAAGTGATTTTAAAGGAAGGCAAATGGACTAGAAAGCAGTATTAATGAACAGAACCTCTTTCTGGTCTTCAGAAGTCCCAGTAACATTTGCAATACTTACAAAAAATCCCTTTATTTTTTTTCTTTGTCCCTTGTGCATGTGTGTGAAAGTGAGGCTGAGAGAACAAGATAATCAAGTGATTACAATGTTAATTCTACATACTTTTATGTTTCAAGAAGACCGAAAGCAAAGAAAACAGCACTCATTTACACATGCACATTAGGAACACATTTAATATTTACTTACAGATAAATAGAATCTAAATGTAGCTCATTCAGAACTGTGAATATACATGGAGAGTTAAAAGCAACACTTCATAATTCATAAAGACTCCCAGACAAGATGGTGTGGGTATGGAAACTGTCATTAAACTGCTGGTTAAGAATGCCTTAGTAAAGAAACTTTAGGTCTGTTTAGCTGATAAGATCTTTTGGAATGTCCAGGTATTATTTCTTTATCCAAAAGCAATCTACAGAATTCCTTTTATCTGGTTGAGCATGTGCAGATGCCCTAACACTGAAGTAGTTTATGCAAACATGGAATGGCTAAATATTTTATCTTGTAATCTTTGATTACATTAGCTTCAGTGATGGCAAAGTCTCTTCTAAGAATGAACTATGGATGAAGATGATATCAAAGATGCTCTTTTGGTGTGCAACGTCTATATTAGTTTAGTCTGAGTTTGATAGTTGAGCTACCCCTACTTCAGTTTGCAGTTTTTAAAGTAGTTTGCCTAGCAAAGAATACAGGATCTTACAGATATTTTGAAAGTTAATGCCAAAGATAATTTATTTTAAATTTTAAGTTCACACTCACTAAACAGAGTTCTCATCAAACAGTAATGATTGAGGCACAAACTTAGCAACAGGTTGGCTTTGGTTGATGCAACATGTAATTTCACAGACTACTTTACAACGACTTGTTCTGTGATAAGTTAGCATGCCCTCGCATGGAAGAACGAACTTTTCCCACTCCTGTCATGCTTCAGCCTCCACCACTGCTTCCAAAAAAACCTTGGCAGCACTGGGAGACTGTGAATGTTGGGAATGAAAGTTCCCAGTCTTTTCAGTTTCTGGGATGGCCCTTTTCAGCAGCACACAAGGTGTCTGTTCGCACTTGGCCGTATTCTAGAATATATCTCAGGATAGGGGTGTATAGTCCAGCAGGCCTCAACAGGACCCTACTGTAGCTTGCACTAGCATGTGGATAGCAGGGCCCATTCCTGAGATATATTCCAGAATAAAGCTAAGTGGAAACAGACTCTCTCTCTCTCTCTCTCTCTCAGACACAGAATTGCAAATTCATTTTGCTGTTAAAGAGAAAATCTGATAATCTGTTTCACTGTCAAATCATATAATCACAAGAACAGGTTTTTTTCACACTCATTTTTTCAACTTTATTTGGGAAGAAAAAGTTTTCCCATTTTATTCCTGTTGAAAAAACCCTATTCTTAGCCAAAAATACAGCAAAACACAAAATTTTGATTGATTTGTTTATTTTTGCATGTGAGACTGGTTCATTTTGACTGAAGTTCTGGATATTTGTAAAAAAAACAAAAACAAAACACCCCTGCCTAGATTTTCACTTCAATGTGAATTTCTGCAAAAACAAAATATTTGATTGAATTTGTGAATGTGAATCACATTTTGCACATCCCTATTCTACAGCCCTTACAGGATTGTTGGCGAAGCCGGGGAGCCACCAGCGTCGGCTTCCTGCAGCCCCATTCCGGGGTGGCAGGAGGCCGATGTTGGGCTGGCTGGGGCCGAGGAACCCCTTGGTCGACCGGAGCGCATCGCTCCGGTCCCCCAAGGGTCCCCCCCGCCCCCATCGTGGCCGTCTGCGGGGCGCGAGTGCCCCGCAGATCAGCTGCCCACCTCCCCAGTCCCCAAGGAAATTGAAAGGGAAAGTCAAAAGAGTTAAATCACTTCAAAATGCATGGAGACTACTTAAAAACACAATAATGGAAGTGCAACTAGAATGCATTCCTAAAAGAAGAAACGGGACTTCTAGGTCCAAGAAGAAACCAATGTGGCTCACAAATGCAGTAGATGAAGTCATTAAAAACAAGAAGAGTTCATTTAGGAAATGGAAGGCTTGTCCAAATGAGGAGAACAGGAGAAAACATAGACACTGGCAACACAAATGCAAGACAGCCATTAGGAAAGCTAAGAAAGATTTTGAGGAGCACATTGCTAAAAACATCAAAAGAAATATCAAGAACTTCTATAAGTATATCAGAAGTAGGAATCCAATCAGAAGAGCAGTTGGACCACTAGATGGTAAAGGACAGAAAGGGATAATTAAAGAAGACACGGAGATTGCAGACTAAACAATTTTTTTGCTTCCGTATTCACGGAGGAAGACAGAAGACACATGCCAGTAGCTGAGCCTGTATTTTCTGAAGAGTTAAACTGTACAGAAATAACCAAGGAAGAGGTCCTTGCATGTCTTAATAAACTAAATATTAACAAGTCACCGGGACCAGATTGTCATGGTCAGCCAGGTAGAGGACTCAGAGGAAGAGGAGGACTCACTTCCTCAGGTACCGGAGGAACCTGAGGTAATGCCAGGACCCAGCTGACCCCCCAGCCCCATTGGAGCCTGGAGTTCAACAGCCCAGCCTGGCCGCAGCAGAAGCACAGGATGGGGGAGACATGGAACAACAGAGCCTAGAGATCCCCAGCTTTAAGCAAAGGAGAGCAGAGAAGCAAGGGTTAAGAAGATCCAAAAGGCTCGCCCAGAGACAGGCTGATCACCTACACCTGTGAGCTGAATCTGCAAAGTTAAAACACAGGGCAGACGCCCAAGCCCTTTGTCAGAAGCTATTGGTTCTTCTTTTGGAAAGCTGCTCTATCTGACCTGGAATACCTGGCTATTGTGACTCCGGACTGGACCATAGCGTTGCCCTCTGAAACCCTAGACTCGGACCGCTTATTGACCTTGGCTCTCTGGACTGCGTTGCTCTGCTGCTGAATAAACGGCCTTGACAAGTGAGTCGTTCTTATCAGCTCTGTGTCTGTAGGAGCGTGCCGGCAGCTTTCCCGGACACAGATGGTATTCATCCAAGAGTCCTTAAGGAACTCAAATGTGAAATTGCCAAACTTCTAGCAAAAATATATAATCTTTCCCTAACATCAGGCTCCATACCTGAGGACTGGAGGGTAGCAAATGTAACACCAATCTTCAAAAAAGGATCCAGGGGTGATCCAGGCAATTACAGACCAGTTAGCTTAACGTCAGTTCCATGTAAGGTGATGGAAACCATTATTAAAGACAAAATTAGTGTGCATATGGAGGACCAAGCATTGCTGAACAAAAGCCAGCATGGCTTCTGCAAAGGTAAATCATGCCTCACAAATTTGTTGGAATTCTTTGAGAGTGTCAGTAAACACGTGGATAAAGGTGAACGAGTAGACATTGTCTATCTGGACTTTCAGAAGGCTTTTGACAAAGTCCCACATCAAAGGCTATTGAGTAAGCTCATCAGCCATGGAATAAAAGGACAGGTTCTGTCCTGGATTTGTGACTGGCTTAAGGGCAGAAAGCAGAGAGTAGTAATAAACAGCATATTCTCAGGGTGGAAAGAAGTAAAAAATGGGGTCCCTCAAGGCTCAGTACTCGGCCAATGCTTTTTAATTTATTCATCAATGATCTAGAAGAAGGGGTACATCGTAAAATAGCAAAGTTTGCTGATGATACTAAATTATTTAGGGTAGTAAGATCCGAAAGAGATTGCCAAGAGCTCCAGAGGGATCTCTTAGCATTGGGTGAGAGGGCAACCAAGTGGCAAATGTGCTTTAATCTTAACAAGTGCAAAGTAATGCACATCGGAGCGAAGAATCCAAATTACGTCTATAAACTGATGGGGTCTGAGCTTTCTGCAACACCCCAGGAAAGGGATCTCGGGGTTTTGGTGGACAGTTCAATGAAGGTGTCAACCTAATGTGCGGCAGCAGCAAAAATAGCTAATTCAATGCTGGGAATAATTAGGAAGGGAATAGAAAATAAGACAGCAAGTGTCATTTTGCCCCTTTATAAATCCATAGTGAGGCCACATTTGGAATACTGTGTACAATTCTGGTCACCACACCTCAAAAAGGATATTGTGGAACTAGAGAAGGTGCAGAGAAGGGCAACAAGAATGATTAAGGGTCTGGAACACCTCCCTTACGAAACCAGGCTGCAACGTCTAGGCCTCTTCAGTCTGGAGAGACGGCGTTTAAGAGGGGACCTGATTGAAGTATATAAAATTATGCATGGTATAGAAAAGGTGGATAGAGAAATTTTCTTTTCTCTATCGCACAATACTAGAACCAGGGGGCACTCTATGAAGCTGATGGGTAGGAGAATAAGGTCTGACAGGGGGAAGTATTTATTCACCCAGAGGGTCATCAGCTTATGGAATGTGCTGCTGGAAGAGGTGGTGACAGCTACCAGTCTAGATGGCTTTAAGGTAGGGTTAGACAAATTTATGGATGACAGATGTATCAATGGCTACTAGAACGAATGCCTAGGTGCATCTTTCAGGCTGAGGGAGGGAAGGAACTGGGGCGCTTCTAAGACCATCTGCTGGGACTCGAGAGCAGGAGAAGGTTTGTCCTTGTCTCTGCTTGAGATGCCCATGAGCATTTGGTGGGCCACTGTGTGCGACAGGATGCTGGACTAGATGGGCTGTGGCCTGATCCAGCAAGGCTTCTCTTATGTTCTTATGTTCTAGTTAGTCAACATCTGGGCAGGCAGGGCATGCTTGTAGGCTGTAAGCATCTTCTGTAAGTGCAGATGCACCTGCCCAGATGTTGACTAATTGTAAATTATGGGGCCGAAGTGAGAATTGGCCCCTGGACAAGCTGCAGACCTTGCTGGTCCAAACCCAATGATCCTGATCTTGATCACAGCCCAATATGAAAAGGGCCAATATCACTGAACCTGGAAAAGAGACCAGGAATATCAAATATTTTGTCATCAAAATTCTGTATACACTTTTTATGAGGAAACTAGTAAGGCTCCAGTTCAGCCACCCCAGAACCACTTCTTGGACACTGAATCTTTTGAGCCTTGGAGGAGTACTCAAAGCATTTCAATCACCCTCATGCCCTTCCAGCAGAAGATGCTGTGGAGTTGGCGTGACTTCGACGCCTTCTCTTCCCCATAGAAACACAGTTTCCATCCTGTGATGAAACTCTGTTCTGCTATTCATGAAAGTTTTCCCGATCCCTGGGATCCATGACCTGTTACCCATGTCCTGCTCTTTCACTGCCACTGAATGTGTCCGTCTTTTCTTCCTCAGACCTGCCTAATATGCTATGAGGAGTACAATTTTCCACAACAGGATTGATCTTGTGACAGATTATGAGATCCACCCCCTCCCAAATGCACACTTAACAGCTAAATGCTTCTACAAAGCTGCTCTTTAGACTTTTTTGAACAATCAGTTGTTCAAGCAGAAAGCAAAATATAAATTTGTCAATCTGGGGAAATTACACAATAATTCTCTGTGATGGATGGATGGATGGATGAACTCTGCCAAGCATGCAGCTTACAAAGCCATCATGCAGACTACTTGATGTCATCTGGATATATATTTTTCTCAGACTTGGATACAAGCAAATAGGCTCGTGATAGTTTGATTGTCCCAACACCCGTTCAAGAAAAAAATAAACAAATGTTAAGAATTCATTCACACTGGTATCAAACATATAGGAACTATTTGTGTGTAGAAAGATTTGGGAATAAAAAATTCATGCTATATGATAAAGTGTGTGAAATTGTTGAAAGTGCAACAATTTCAGTAGTGACAATCAGAGCAGAGATAGAAGGGAAGGCAGAGTTTACATTCCTATTGAATGTTCTGATTACTTTTGATAGATTACTGGAGTGGATCTTCCTAAATCAAAGTGCTTATTTTTCTATGACCCTTTCCGCACTTACCTATCCGTATTTGGCATCAGTGGGTCCAGAATAGCCCAGGCCACTTAACCAGATCATGAGAAGATATGGGCTGGATCAGTGCCATCCACGCTGGTGACACTGATTGAGATCAGCTCAAACTATGGCCTCAAAGTTTGCATGAGCTTTATGGCCACACACCAATGCCTCTGAGGATTAGGAACAAAAGCTCCTAGTCCTTTGGGCCTTTGAAGGATGCTTTTTGGCATAGTGCTACGGTGTGTCCATTAAAGGCATCCCCTGGTAGTTCTGAACATGAGAGGTGTGCCTTTTATGTGCCTTCCATGTTCCAGATCATGACCATGCTGTCTGCTGGTAGACAAGATTAAACAAATTTACCCCTTTTTTCCATGCACAGTCAAAAGTGAGAAAATGCCCTTACTGGGGATCTGGATCAAGGCCTCCCTTAATCCAGATTGTGCTCTCTCTAACGCAGACAAAGCAGGCCAATGGAGGGCATGGCTTCATAAAGCCACATTAATGTGCAGATCTATGAGGATTTGAAAAAATCCCTATTAGGGGTCTGTGCAGAAGCCCCAATGACTCTTTTAATACATCCTTCTAGTAGTCTACAAACTTATTACCCTGCTCTTCCTCACTTTTTTCTTTGCTTGTGCCACAGAAAGAGTTGTGCAAAATCACTGCAGATTTCTAATGTTAGGTTCAGCCGAACAGAAGCCATAGAGAAGAAAGGAAGAGACGTAATACTGAAATTGGTCATTTGAGGCCGCTAAATTATGGCTACAACTGTAGCCAATATTATTTAAGTACTCCTTAGTTTTTGATGATAAAGCACTAGCTTATCACCATGCTGACAACTCCAAACCTCTGTGGCCTCAGCTTACAGACTGTCCATTTGTTACCTGGTCAGCCAAGCTACACTGAATTTAGCACCACTAATGTGGGCCATCGACATGAATAGGTAAAAATATTCCCTGGGTTTTCAAATGGCAGGTCAGAGGCTGGGGCTAGCAACAGAGTGATATATGAATATAGAAGTCAGTTCTTCTGTTTATCAACTGTTAGTAAAAGTGAGGAGGGAAAAACAGAGACTGCATGGATAGGTTTTTGTTTGTTTTCAGAAAGTATCCAGAAATGCCAGCCTTTTAAAAATTACTTCTTAAAAAAGGATGCATGATGTGTCATCCACTATCCGACAAGGTAACTGTGATTTACTCTCAGGGTGTTTCCACACAGGCCCTCAAGACCCCATTAAGCACTCAATAAGGACCCATATGGCACACATCCGCAAGGTACCTTCCACACAGCAGGACAGAATAGGGCCCCTTCAAGGATGCCACTTCCACATTGCCTCGCGCGAGATCCATCTCTAATGGAGTCTAGAGGCCGCCCAATCTGGTTTTTGGGAAGATCTGAAAAATTAGGTCTTCAAACCATTCCTGCTTGCACATTCTGGATCAAAGGAGGACACTTCCACCCAGGCACAGGATAGGGAACGGATGTGGGCGGGACCGGAAGTTGCCATGTTGAGCGAGGCGGCAGCACCACATTCCGGGTACATAGTCCATCCTACAGTAGCTTCACATTGGACATGTGCCAAGTTCCGTCTGATCCTTCTGGATATTGGTACTGTGGCATCCGCACAGTAGCCACATGATAGGTTCCTCAGTAACCATTCTCCCAATGTATGTGCAGATGTGTTAGGCCTCATATGGATCCATCCCTATTTCAGATGGATTTTCCCAGGGATGGATTTCAGAAATCAGGATTTCCTTAATCCAGATTTTAACCAGTAAGTCCAGAAACACCCTCAGATATCATAACTATGGTTGCAACAAGATAACTATAATAGGGGCATAAGGATCTCCCACACAGATGGGAAATTCACCAGTAACACGACAGTACCTCCTGGCCTCCCAAAACCTCACAGCTGTATAAAAAAAGTTTCACACCTGTGAGATGTCTGCCTGTCATGGTTTAGCATTGAACCAGAAATGGGACCACTGGCCATATCCCAGATTATGGGCCTTTTTGCACTTGAAAGATTGGTTAAGGTGGGGGAGCTCTGAGACAGTTCATCCACACCTCACATAGCCATTTCCTCACTGGAAATGGCTCTGTGCAACCTGGTGTTCCCTGCAGGCTGGATAGGCCTGAAGTACACTAACATGCTCCACACCTATACTAGTGCCAGAGCCAGTAAGGTCCGGACATGTCATCCACTTCTTCCTGTTTAGAAGTGCAAGGGGGGCACATGATGGGTGGTGCACACACAATGATGCACCACCTGGTTGCCCTGGTGAAGGTACCACATTCAAAGATGGCTGACATCTGGGAGGCTTTCCGCCTTTGTTACATTTTGGGAAGGTTTGTAGGGGGTTGAGTATGCTCTAAGCACCTGCAAGTGTGGATGCTTAGATCATAATAGTGCTATGTCTCATAACTGACTGAGGCACAGTGCAAAAACTTTCTGTATCTCAGAATAGGGACCTGTCATATGCAAGCTGGTGCACACTACCCAAGCTTTGCTGTAATCGGCACTATCATGTGGATATTAGGCCCTTATTCCAAGATATAATCCAGAATAAGGCTTAGTGCACAAAATGCCTTGGTCTTGTCCTGATCAGATCATGTGGAAATTGTCTTTGCAAACTGACCTCTTTTCACCTCTGCACAATTATGAATTCCTAGTTTTTTTCTTGTGCTTTACCCTGAGGACAGATTTTGTGTCTTGATGATGGCCTATAGGCCCAAGAATACCCAGTTTTGATTGTTTGGGTATAATCTGTGCCTCTACTTCCACTCTTACTGATATTTGACCCAGAGTTTGGAAAAATTCATTTGACCATTTGTTACAGCTTCAATGATTTGTCCTGCTTTGGCTTTACAGAACTTAGGAAGCTGCTTTACGTTATACAGTATTAGTATTTTCCCCACTAAGTCCAACATATTTACAGCCTGGTCAACACTTTCATATAAAGGCTTTTATGCTTTTCCTGTTGCCTGTATTAAATCCTGTGAGACACAGGGTGCTTCCACACAGCACCTCCAAAATCTATTAGATCCAGATTTCGGAGATCCATGTTAAGGTAGATCTGTATCTGGTAGATACAGATCTACTAACACCCCTTCCATCCACACACACAGTGGAAGGATGGATTTAGATCCGGATTTGAGGCAGAAGCACAGCACTCACCTCAGTCTGGATCTCTGGAGGCCCTCCCCCGGGCTGCCATGATTGGCTCCTCCAGAGCCGAGCATGGTGAGCCAGGAGACTCCGATTTTGTGGCTCCCCCTTGCCCCAGAAGTGGCGGATCACCACTTCTGGAGCCAGGGGGGCTTCATCTAACCCCCCCAGCCCACCCTGGGGTGACTGAGAGGGATCCCCTCCTTACCTTAATGCAGCCAGCCTGATCCTGGCTGCAGGGTCCCGGTTGCCTTCGAGCCTGCGTCCTGCATGCGTCCTGATTGGTCAGGGCTGTGCCTGGCTTCAGGAGGCTCTTATGCACAGGCACACAGCCCTGGCCAAAGTGTGCCTCCCAATTGGCCAGGGTCAGCCAATCCTTCCCACATCTGGCTCTATTTCCATTTTTAGGGCATGTGCAGAAAAAACCATAGGTACCTCTGCACAAAGGGCACAATTTCCTGCCTTCAACAAAAGGACCAATCACTGTGTCACTGGATGCCTCCACCTTCCAAAATGGAAACATGGAGGCATCCACTGATGACATAGCCAAGATTTCTCACCAAGGTGCCATTCTCAGACCCTCTTTCTTATCATATGGAGACTGAACCTGAATGTTCCTTGAAAACTCATTTCTTTTAATCAAATTATCTGCTACAAATCTTATAAGGAAAATATATTAGAACTTTTTTCTTTCTTTTTTGGTCCCAACTATCCCACCCTGTGGATCTCACTGCTTAGGGAGAACAATTTGCCAATTTCGTTATAACTTTTCAAAAGCTCGGTGAAGAAGAGAATTATTCCCAATCCCTCCAGTTGGGACTGCTAATGATTTCACTTGATAATCGATAATCCACACAGACTCACAGAATTCTGCTGGGTATATGTGAGTTTTCAAATGAAATCCAAACACAATATTTGTAACATTTGAAATTCAGCCAAATTCAGCCAAATTCCTGCATTCAAATTCAAATGGAATGTTGGCACATTTGAATTAGAAGCAAATGTTTCGATACATTCGTATGGTTTCATATGGGATTTGTATGGGAATTGTATGGAATTTGTATGCTATCTGTACGCATTCATATGGGATTTGTATGGGATTGAACATTTGTATCAAATACTAATCCTACCACATTTGAAGGGGATCCATTCAAACAAATACAAATTTTCTCGCATTCAATTCTATATAAATTGAATACAAAAAAACCCCAAAAAACATTCTTGCACATCCCTAAAGGAGAGTGCTGTCAATTCATAAGTGAGAGCCAACCACATCCTTTGTGCTCAAAGTCATCCCTAGACAATGGATTTTACAGAAGCTTTTTTGGTATAGTTTTGATTTTAATTTAGCCAGTGAGAGAATATAAGATATAAACTAACTAGAAGGTCACTCCACCCTTCCAAGCAAGTGATTTCATAGAAATTAACAAGTGAACTAAATGATCATTTATACCCAGCCAATATACATTCATGCCTCTTGCTTTGTAAAATCCTTGATAGACATTCAGTATATCTTTCTGGAAGCAGGGAAGTCCCTTCATATCTGTCAAACAGCTGGAGATCATCTAGAGGACTTAAGTAGGATTACAGCACTATTTTAATGTTTATACGTCTAGATAAAAGCTATCATCTATACAAGAAGGAAGATAAGATGGCTGACAGCTCTAAGCTCCCTTCACTAAGCAATGCTGAAGGCTGCCTTTTGTC
This sequence comes from Aspidoscelis tigris stejnegeri, assembly GCA_023333525.1. Classification (NCBI taxonomy): domain Eukaryota; kingdom Metazoa; phylum Chordata; class Lepidosauria; order Squamata; family Teiidae; genus Aspidoscelis; species Aspidoscelis tigris. The sequence continues at coordinate 91,900,920 of JALMGA010000004.1, forward strand.
AGCCTGAGGCTTTCCCTGTGATAAGAGAGAGAGAGAGAGAGAGAAAGAAAGAAAGAAAGAAAGAAAGAAAGAAAGAAAGAAAGAAAGAAAGAAAGAAAGAAAAAGAGAGGGAGAGAGAAAGGAACAAAATACTATTACTGTTGTGTTTTATATTCTTAAAGGAAATGTATCCAGGGTATTATTAAGGCCCTTTCTATACCGGGCTTTATTCCAGATTGTATTCCAGAATAGAAGCCTACCATCCACGTGCTGGTGTAGACTACAGCATCTGGAATAAAATCCCAAGTGAGGGGCCCAGTACTGATAAACTGTAAATCTTTACTAAGTCCTTTTTGGTTTAGTACAGCAGTTCCCAACCTTCCTAATGCCGCAACCCCTTAATGGAGTTCCTCATGTTGTGGAGACCCCCAACCACAGGGGCAGAGCAGTTTGGAGGTGGGAGGGAAGGGCAGCGGGAGACTCATCGCGACCCCTCTGAAAGGGTAATTCGACCCCCAAAGGGGTCCCAGCCCCCAGGTTGAGAACCACTGGTTTAGTGCTTAACAGTATTGAATATCTGTGGCCCTCTCTGCACTGTGAAGCAGTAAATCCAGAGCACTAGATCCAGATTTACTAGATCTAATGATCTGGGTCATGAGGTGGTGAGGGCCTGATCAGCACTTGCACAAATCTGGTTCAAGACTCCCAGAGGCTGGCAAAGCTTGCATGAGCTTTGCAGCCACCACTTCACCCCATGATGGCTAGGAGTAAAAGTTTATAATCTCGAAGCATTTGGTGTGTGTGTGGTTTTTTTGGCAGTGTGCTATATCATAGCACTGAAAGACAGCTCCTGATAAATGCGTAGATCAGGTGGCTCAGGATCCGTATCAGAGGCCCTTTGTTCCAGGTCTATGTAAAGACAGGATCCGTATCAGAGACCCTTTGATCCTGATCTTTGTAAGATAGCGAAGTTTGTTTTCTTGATACTGATGCATGTTGTGCTTTGATTCTATGTAAACCATTCTTTTGGGGAAGCAAATAAGAAGCTGCAAGAAGCATTCAGTTGCAGCTGAAGAAATGCAGAGTCAATGGTGCAATGAAAAAAAATTATCACACTCTGGGCTCCCACAGAGCTCCCTCAGAGCCCACCCACCTATAAACCCTTCTCAGAAGCTTCCTTTAGTTATCTATCTCTTCCAAGGCTTTAGATCATGCACCACATCTTTACACCTCTTTTGAAAATAGTGCAAACCAAACCCTTAACTCCCTTAGCTCCCTTAGCTGAATACTGTTCCTATAGGAAGAAGAAGAGTTGGCTTTTCTACCCCACTTTTTTCACCCATTTAAGGGGACTCAAAGCAACTAACAAAGCTTTTCTATTTTTTTCCCCACAACAGACACCCTGTAAGGTAGGTGGGGCTGTGAGAACTCAGAAGCCCAGCTGGCTTTGTGGGGGAGGTCAGAATCGAACCCGGTATTCCCAGATAAGAGTCTGGCTCTCTAACCACTAGACCAAACTGGCTCACAGGAATGGACTAGCTGGAACAGTTTACTCTCATCAAGTTTAGAAACACCCATTTAAAATTTGTCTCTATTAGTCCTCAGCTACACTACTGTTGTAATCCAAAAAAAAATCCAAATCAGAAGGGATTTGTGGTGACAATCAACACAAAGAAGTTATAGTGGATGCACACCTAACACTTGTTATTTTCTATGTAATATGTTCTCAAGGACGTACCCTTGGAACTGTGAACTGTAAAAGTTTGTAGCTGGTCTGAACCACAGTTAAAACACAACCACAAGTGCAATGAACCACCACACAACAGTCACAGTGAAATGGGTTGAGGATTTACTGAACTAGCTATTAAGCTTATACTTCTAACTTCTTCCATACAGCTGCTAATAATATCCTGACTCCGAATGTGAATATGCCATTTGAATTAAATTTACTTAAGTGTGACTGCTTGGTAAAGCAGAGCCTGACTTTGTTTTTCTTTCCCCTACACAAATGTGAAGACGTCTAAAGGCACACCTCACTGCAAAGTGCATTTTGTGTGACTATTGCTTAACCACCACTGAAAATAGCATGACAGAAAATTTCAGAAATTGCCTTTCATTTCTGAAGTATGTTTGTTTGTATATTTCAATTTCTTCCAGTTTAGCAGTAGGTGCATTTAGTGCCAAGAATGAGACAGTTTGGCAGTGATACCTCACATCACACCTGTACTGCCTAAACTGCTGGTTCCTAACTTGAGTGCAATAGATAAATATCTCACATCCCTGAGGTAAAAAGCACTGAAAGCTGCCTATAAATAGGTAAATCCAGGAGGGATTTTCCTCAGGAGAATACAAGAAAGACTTATTTTTTTTTATAAATGGCATGGCTGTCTACTATGTGCCCTTTCTGTTGAACCAAAAAACACAAAATTTAAAGAGACCGTCCTGCCAGAAAGGTTATATTTCTTAGGACTGCATTCTGGGTTGCTTGCGTTATTTTGTTTTGATAAAGTTTTCAGTCAAAAGCTCAATATAAAGTTTAGATAAAATAATTCAAAAATAGGTATGCCATGTTTTAAATAGATTTATATTATAAAAATTGAGGTCTAGGTTTAATCAAAACAAACAAGAATTTTGTATTTTTGCAAGTTGATTTAGTTTTCTTTTTAAGACAATTAAATTGTCTTCTTTAATTGAAAATATTTCACCTGTGAAGTATCAAGAAGTAGGCCTAGCAGTTAGCTGTCCGTGGGTCACTGTGGACACAGGCTGCCTCCATTCAGTGAGAAGAAAATGGGGGATCTTGGTCAAATCCACAACTGCCTTTTGCTGTCCCTGTCAAATGAAGTTTGCATTGTAAATAAAACAAGAGGTATCTTAAGATTCAGAGATATATTAAAAATAGGGACATGCATGACTATTCATGACATTCATTATTCATACAAATTCACGCGAATTTGAACATTCATACACAAATGGAATGTTGTAACATTCATACAGTAACATTTGTATGAATACGAATGTTTCAGAAATTCATACAGATAGCTTGAATATTTGTATGAATTGTTCAGACATTTATGAAAGCAGGACACCAGTCACATCTGCATAAGTTTTAAAAGCAGGGCTTCTTCTCCATTCAAATTATTTGGATACACCGTGTCATGCTGTGGTTTCTTTCAAGTTTCTTTCTTTCCATCTCACTAAACATTTGCTGTATATCTTAGAAACCCCAGTTACTTTGCCTCAAAGGCTACTAAAATGAAGTTATTCGGCCAAGCTGGTTGCAATTTTGTGCTGATTCCCTATGGCATATATAAAGCTGTTTTAAATCAAATTTTGAATTGTTCAAATTTCATTCATAATAAATGAAATGGTTTAAAAATCTGGTTGGTTATGTTTCTCCTCAGGGTGTGCATGAATGCAGTTTTTAAAATTCGATTTGATTCAAATCTAGTATTTGAATGTTCAAATTCAAATGAATAGAGTAAAACAAATGTATTCAAATTTGAATCCGATTCAAATACATTAACATCTATTTGTACAAATATTCAATTTGTATTTGAAGATATTAATGTCAACAACATTTGCATGTTTCTGAACACATCCATACACACCAGTATGCATCCATACGCATCCCTTTTTATACCGTATGCATCCTGTTTTTGTTCTGTACGTATCCATACTAATGAGTACAGAAACGAATAAGATGCATGCAGACATGTATGTAATGCCTATGTATCCATACAGATACAAATGTTTGAATGTCTGAATGTTAAAAAATGAATGTATAGACATTCTATTTGAATTTGACTGTCCAAATTTGAACAAATTTGATTGAATTTTGAATGTTTCAAATATTCTTGCATGTCCCTCCATCTGCCTGTTCGTCAAACCAAGCTCATTGTCTTAAAAAGACCCCCAAATCTTTGCATTTGTACAGAGCAATCCCTCATTCCTATGTTCTCTGCATGTGCACGTGTGTGTAGTACCAGGATTTCTCCATTTGCCCTCCCTTTGTTCTCCTGCTTCTCAAGAGCAACTCAATGTCTGTTCCTCACAATAAAGGTAATATTGCTTTTTTCATGTTGTTTTTGGGCTGTGCTACTTGCTTTCTATTTGGTACAAATGTAAAAAAAAAAAAGATTCTTATTGTAGCATATTTGGCCTGTGTGTACTTGTGATTACTGGGTCAAAACTTTCAGATTGTTCCAAGACCATTGTGAAAAGATCCCACTTATCTATGCCTTTCAGATGCCAGCTAAAACCCAAATTCTCTTAAAACTATATTGAGAATACCACAGGCATAATTGTGGTATTCTCAATATTATCCCAAATTAGGCTGCATCCAGACACCAGTTACTTATGAATACTCCAAAATGGATATTCTGGAATATCCAAATATAGCAGTATAGATAACTAACTTCTAGATGCAGCCTTAGTCAGGTGGTAGCCCTCCTCAGTACCACTACCCTCAGTAGCGAAAGGGGTGGACACCTGGGATAGGGCCATTTTAGTGGTGGCTCCAAGATTGTGGAATAGTCTCTCTCTCTCGAGGTGTGTGAGGCACTTTCACTTTACGCATGCTGGAGATCAGCAAAGATGCATCTCTTTGCCCTGGCCTTTGGCTAAACAAGGAAATAGCTTCCCTCACACACACATTCAGGCATTGTTGTGGTTTTAATGCTCATTTTATATGTTTACTGGTTTTTTATGTTGAAACCTGCCTGCCAGACAAAAGGGCTGTATCCAGCTGTTGCCTATTTATTCTGCTACATTTGGATATTCTGGAATAAAGCATGGATAAGTAAGCAACATCTGGAGGCAGCTAAAGGTAAAGACACAATTGCCTCCCCCATTAGGTGGGGGCCTGAAAGATGTAATTGCTGGATCATCTTTAGATCCTGCATTGCCTTCTGTTGTTGGAAGACAGCCAGACTGTATTTAGCTTTCATGATGTTTTCTAAGCCTTACCTGTCATATGCCTGTAATGCTATTCATCAGAACAATTGTGAGGATATTAACCTTTACATACCACACTGCAGATAAATGGCAGCAATTGCTAGATTTTTATTTTATTTTTAAAAAGCTTTTCTCCTTTTCTCTGCTGTGATATAAGCTCCCATTTTACTGAAACATGCTCTACTGTTTTGGCAGCAGTGTGCTGCATTCAAATGTGGTTTTGATCCAATTTGGCCTGAAATCCACAACTATTTCAACTTCTTTTGTATTCTTTTCAAGTTGAAGCACCTAAATTTGTACCTGCATATTGTATTACATACATTTTCTCCCCTCTGGGGTTTTTTCCTCTCGATGCTGGCAAGCTGCTAGGAACAGACTTTTTATGGAGTATTTGATTATACACTGAGAGAGAAACAGCTTAGCAGCATGTTGTGTAATTAGAACTTCTCAATAAAAGCAACTTTGTTTTAGAATATCATGTGTTCTGAATGTACAATTTGCCCTTTCCATTAGACAAGACATAATATGAAGGTTATAGTATGTTTATATTATTACAATATTAGCAGTGTTGAATTTTATATATCACATTTGTCTCCCATACTTCCAGACAAATTTGGTTTTGCATACCCCTACTTGCTACCATTTGAAGGACTTTATGGTTAAATGGACTTTTAACCTGGGATCAAAGTTCAGCGATTTACGGTTTCAGAGTGCATCAGATTTTGAAGGAATGCCCCCAAAGCAGGTTATTTCAGAACTGAATTCTTCATAAGCAATTCTACTATTGCCCTTGTCTTAGGACTTTGGGCAATTTTGCACTTACCTCTACTGGATTAGATCCTGCTATGATCCTGTTTAAGAAACTGTCTCAGGAGCAGATGGTTCTATCCTAGATCGGAACAAGCCACTCCCATTGAGATGGTCTGTTCTGGCCCAGCTCTTATACCTGCTCTGAAACTCCTGCCAGCTTCAGAGCAAGTATGGGTGGCTTCCAAAATCTCTGAAGCCCAAGCCTACTGTGCCTACGGGGACCCATTTTGGTGATATACATTATTGGACTACTTAACTTATCAGAACATAGATCATGTCTGTCCAGAGGGGGCTGTAGCTGGTGAACAAGTCAGAGCTGGACGTTGGACCTACTGGCTACCACTCCTGGGCTTCAATTGTCAAGGTAAAGTCCAAGAGCAAACCCAGATTCCACACCTGCCCTTGCCAGGGCATTACAAACAGGATACACCCCACAATCCATGCAGCACCTCCATCTTGTCTGGATTCACTTTCAATTCATCAGTTCTCATCTATTCCAGTACTTCCTGTTAAGCACTTCAGCCACTTCTCTGGATTCAGACGGCACAGAGAAAAAGAGCTGGGTGTCATCTGCATATTGATGCAGACATTCTTCCTTAGCTGAAAGGCATTATCTCACTTCTTTCTTATAGAATAATCTGGGACAGTTCACTGCATTTCTCAGGGCTCTGCATCTCTTACTGCCTCATCTCTTACTGTTTGGTGAGCCAGTTTGGTCTAGTAGTTAGGAAAAGCAAGCAACACAAAAGATCTATCAAGAAGAGAACTAAGGTCCTTCTAATATGAAATAACCGATAAAAGCCCTGATTCCAAAAAAGGAATATGAAACCTTATTATAAAGAATAATTGTAAATTTACTAATAGAAATAGTATATCTTATAAAAGCTGGTAACAACATACAAAAGAAATAACAATATACAAAAGAAAAAATAAGGGAGGATGGTGTATAACAAATGTCCAGCAATGAAGGAGCACCAATCTGAGAGTCCTCAGAAAAGATAAACAAGGAGTTGTGTCCAAGGTATATACGTATAGCAAAAAAGGGGGGATCTTAAGCTAGACGCCTTACGACTGATAGTCTTCTGCAGTTGCTCTTCTGATCTTCCCAAATGAAGATAACTCTTTTCAAATATGCCAAAAGGGGGGCTCTAACACATACACCAAATGTAAAACTTTTATAAAAGGCAAATAAAACACGTCTTTCACTCTAAGACAATGTAAAACTATCTCTCTTGGAACTATGATCATATTAGAAGGACCTTAGTTCTCTTCTTGGTAGATCTTTTGTGTTGCTTGTGTTGAGTTGATCTATCTTATTTTGATTGTTTGGGTTGTTCTCTAGTAGTTAGGAAGCCAGACTCTTATTTGGGAGTACCAGGTTTGATTCTGCACTGCCCCACGAAACCAGCTGGGTAGCCTTGGGTGAATCACAGCTCTCTTCTGCACTCTCACAGCCCCACCTACCTCACAGGGTGTTCTGTTGTGGGGAGAAGAATAGAAAGCTTTGCCAGCCGCTTTGAGTCCCTTTAAATGGATGAAAAAAGCCGGGTAGAAAAGCCAAATCTTCTTCTTCTTCACAGGGCCTACAGAACTGCCAAACTGGTCCTGTTAAGATCTTTGGTCAGTTCAGACTTTGGTCAGTTGTGGGACCAATTCATTCTTTGGCCCATAGCTGATAATCAGGCATCATCTGGGCAAGTAAATCTGCACTTGCAGGAGGTGCTTACAGCATAGAAACACCCCCTGTCTGTCCAGAACTAGCTGTGGAGCATGAAATCATGCTCAACAAGCTTATCAACCTTTACTGAAAACTTACTTGATGGGTCCAGTGGTGCCCATCCACACCTCTGCTGGACTGCGAGGTCAGTTGAGATGCCACACAAGCATGCTGGCATCTTTGCTAACCACTTGAGTGTCAGTGTTATAGCAATGGTGCTAACGCACGTGCAGTTGTGAAGGATGCCTCACTTAAGATGGAGGTGCCCAGGAGAGGACTAGCCCCCAGAATGATCACAGGTGAGTGATCAATCCCACAGAGCATGAGCTGTTAGTGACTAGTGCTAGTCAATGTTGGATGATTGTCCTTTCTTGTCCAGCAGATGGGAAGGAAGGGAAGTACAAAAGTGCCCCAGAATTCTTAGTATCCCTCAGGCTTCCAAGTTGCAGGACTTCAGCATTAAGTCATCCACTTCTTCCTGATCATTCTGAATGCAAATCTGAATGAAAACAATAAATAAATAAACAAGACTGTTCTAAAGATTATCTCAGTTCTAGTAACCTCCGTCCCTCCGTCCCTCTGTCCTTCCGTCCCTCCCTCCCTCCCTCCTTCCTAACTTGGTGGTATTAAACCATTTCCTCAGACACAGGATTAATCCCCCTTCACAGATTTGTCCCTTTGTGGTTTGGTTTTGTTCAAAAAAGCAATTGCCTCTACTTTAATAGTCTTTCAGGTCCTTATGTAGCCTGAGGTACCCCAACATTTGACATTTGTTCTTGCTTCTCAATACACACTTGCACATCAAATTTTCCTGGGGCAAATGAACAGCAAAGGGATTCTTGCTTCCTTTGGAACAGTTGCATTTTTATCTTTTGTCTTATAAACTTTCTTAAATTCCCACAGTGTTTAGAAACCTGTTTACTCCTGTTTAACCTGTTTACAACACAAATGATTCATTTATCCATAGCAAATTCTGGCAGATAAACTTTTTGAAGAGGGGGCTACATTCTGGAAATCATAAAGAAATCATGAACAATCATAAACATTTGATGAAATTTTCCTTCTCATAGAGAATTGATCATTCATAAAATCTCTCAAACATGTCTTCTGGGAAGAAACTAAAGCTACGCTTTGATACATGCATACCTGGAAGGATCTTATTACATACAAAAGAGGAAGAAATAATTAGGAATACCAGAGACGTTTTCGCACGGGGCTGAACGGAACGCGGAAAAGACAGCTGTGGACACGTCATCCGCATTGCCCGCGCGCGGCTTGCGTTCCGACGTGTCCGCAGCTGTCTTTTCCGCGTTCGAAATGTAGAGCACTTTAAAGTGCTCTACACGCGTTCCAACGCGGACGAGCCGCCCGCAGCCGTTCGGGAGGAGAAGCGTTCGCGCCTGCTTCTGTCTCCCGAACGGCTGCGGGCGCGCCTCCGACGCCGCGCGGCTTTGACAATCAGCTGTTTGTCAAACAGCTGATTGTCGATCTGCCTCCGCGGCTGTCTGCGCGCCCCTTGCCGGCGTTTGCCGGCTAAGGCAGCTCCCGGCGCTTTGAGCCTTCACACACAGACGCTCCGGAACGCGTTTACACGTGTTCTGGCGCATCTGTGTGTGAAAGGGGAAAGCGCCCGGAGCTGTCTTAAGCTTTCCGCCTGAACGCGTTCCGTTTCGAACGCGATGCAGTGCGGAAATGCCTCAGGTTGTTTAATTAATTGAACAGAGAAACTTATTGTGAGTGTGTGCCTTCAGGAGAATGCTCTTTTCACCTCAAAGCGTGGGAGATGTTGTTGCAGTTTGGCTCATATGAAGAAAGTATTATAGGAAGAATGTGGGGAAAATGCATATCATTGTTCTTCATAATACTTTTGCATTTAACTTCGGCTATGAAAAAAAGCATCTCTGAGGTGGACCAGAGACAGCTCCACCTGGGATTGATCACACACCAGTTTGCTGCTTGCCCTTCTCATGAACATTCTGTGCAAGAAAAGGTGGATTAGAGAAGGGTTGGGAACACAAGGACCAGATCCTGCTATCTCTGAGGTGCCTCCCACCTATCTTTTTTGTTATGCCTGAATACAGGCTTATGATTAGATATAAGTTTGTGATTTTACCACGTGATCTTTCCAGACTTTTCCTGTTTTCTATCCTGTGTTTTGCGATGTAATAATGTTTTACAATGCGAATTTGCCATTGAATAAATGAAAACAGCCTTATAACACTTCAGTGGTCTTCATAAAGAACAGAAAATCAAGGAAGATTTATAATATATAACTATATAAAATAACATACTATAACTATATATTTTATAGCATAATATGCAATATATTATAGAATATATAATATTATTATATAATATTTATAATATAATGTATAATTTATATACACACACATTTTATTTTTTGCAGTTCAGCACTGGTTGTTTGATAACAAAGACTCTTTAACCTTAGGAGGAAAAAGAATCTATTCAGATTGGGCCATGATTCAGAACTATGGTTCAGCTTTCTCACACTAGATGGGAAGCTGCACAAGGAAGCCGATTAACAGGATATGACTGTGTGTGCATTAGCGTTGTCACCATGATGATGTCAATGCTCTGTACATGCACAGTAGTGTCCATGGTGATTCAGACGAACCTGTAGAACCAGAAGAGGTGCAAATAGCTGCTGCCTGGAGGCACCAGGTAAGCTTTTGGTCAATGACACGTTGTGGAGCATGATTTCATGCTCCATACCTAATCAACAATTAGGGAACTTCTGAGAAGGCAGGGGGCACTTGGAGGCTATAGCAGCCTCTTCCAAGTGCGGATGCCTTTCCCCGGAAGTTCCCTAATTGTTGACTATCAGCTGTAGTGCGAATAGGTCTCTGGTTATCATGATTACCAAGAACTTGGGGAAGAGCTGGGTAAGTACTGATCCTACTACTTTGCCAGCCTCTGTGCCAGGCAAAGGTGCAAAAAGGCCCTATGACCATTACATCCACATAATCATCTTTAAGGAATCCTTGCTTCATCTGAAATCCACCTTTCCTTTTTTTCAGACTATGACTATCACATCCACATAATTGATCCTACACCATTAATAATTAATCTCATTTCCACGAGGGACAAAAATACTGTGAGGAAACTGTAGTCCTCCAAATGTCATTAGACTCCAATTCCCATTAACCCTAGAAAGCATAGCTTGCGGTCAGGAATAATGTGAATTATCAGTCAATTACAACTAGGAGGTCAAAGATTTCCCACAGACTGGAGAAACTTAGAGGATTATTTTAAAGCCCTAAAGATTTTGTATAGATAAAACCATCACACCAAGCATATAGGATTTTAAGTTTACATCTTGTTTTGATTTGAAGTAAACCCCCAAAGTGAAGATTTCATATGTGCCTTCATTTCTATTCAGTACATATATTTTGGACTTCTTAAATAGAAAAGAAGGGATATATGCTCTTCTCATTTTTTGGGCCTTGGATAATCCTCCCAACATTCATTTTATTGGTTTTTCTTTTTGAGCTTCAAAACTTCCAGGGCCTCTTGGAAGCACTCTGCAAAGTGATGACTGACTGATGTGTTTATTAGTTGCAAAATATAGTGGATAATAGTGAATAAGAGACCTCAGATGGTTTGGCTACTTGCTGTGACTGCAGATTGCATTTCTGTTCCCTTTGATTGCCAGAATAATGGCTGCTAGCTTATGCAGCAGCTTTTGGCCACGTTCCACACATTTTTCTGTAAAGGAAAATTATCAATGTCAGTCTTGTTGACGTACTAAGGGGAGCCTGCATATTACTACATGTTATGTCCTTTGAGCAGCAACTTGGTCTGTATTTTTTAAAAAGAAAGCTATGCAAGATATTCTGTGGTTGTACTCAAAAGACCAATATATTCTTAAAAACCACTACTACAAAGATCAGATTCAGTGTGTTAAGGGCCCAATATGGCATCGTCATATATTTTTGAAAGCATGCTGATTTTATCACCCACAGGAGGCTGACCAGAGATGGGTGAAGATTTGTAGGGTGTTTTTCCACTGACCTCCTTTAATCTGGATCTAAGATGATCCAGATTTAAGGAATGGGATCCAGATTAAGGGAAGTACCCAATGTGTTTCCACAGGTGGTCTAGCACCCATTAGCAATGAGTGCTAGCCTGCCTGATGTGGAAACACCTGCGTACCCATGTGGTGAATCTGGATCTACCCACATGGGGCCTACCTGTCACCCCAGGTGTTTTGGGGGACAGGGGGTGCTATCTCCATAGATGCTCTGCAGATTCATCGAAGATCTCTGGAGCAGCTCCGAAGAACCTCCGGAGTGATCTGCCTCAAACTTTGAAGATTCTTCGGAACCTTTGAGAAAGGCATTCTCTCACATGGGGTCCTCTCTTCAGAGGGACTTTGGAAGGACTTTGGAGAATGTGCACAGGCTTCAGGTTTTGAGTCTTGGGGTACCCCCCAATGGGTGCCTCCCCCCCGAGCCTCCCCTACACCCCATTGCCCAATAGTGGTGGAAACAGGCTTCCTATAATCTGTATTTGATGGCTTGTAGATTCCTTTAATGGGGTCTACAGGAAATCAAGATTACATTTCCCAGCATCCCTGGGCTGCTGGGGCTGTCAGAGCAATGGCGCGTGCATGCGCGATTGCCGCCATCCCTCCAAGACTCACGATTGAAATGGAGGGGAAATGGAGGCAATCAGGTACATAGAAAGGGGCTGTTTGTGGGGTTGGGGTGACAGAAGGAGTGGGGGTGCCTTGCCCTCACCAGAGAATGGAGGATTCTCTGTTCTCTGGCCAAGGGGAAGGCAGGGAAGCTGGCTGGCAGGCTCACCCAGCTGTTAGAATGGCAGAGCATGCGCTCTGCCTCTCGGACAGCCAGGCAGGCACCGGCAGGGTCAGTTTGGGATGGGTGCTGGTGCACTCGCACAGCACCCATCCCAAACCATTTCCCAATCCGGCCTTGCTGCCGCGGCCCCGCAAGTGTGTTTACGCGCGGGGTCTGGGAGAAACCGTTTCTGCTCGAAACGGATCTCCCTTTGAAAACGTTTTGGCCGAAAACGGATCTTATAGATCCGTTTTCGGTGGCAAATGCGGAAAGGCCCCATGGATGGGAAAGGAGTACAACTAACTAATGTTGGCTAACACTCATACTTACAATCGCTAGTCAAGGTTAACCTACACCCTCCACAACTGAACACTTGCCCTGGTTCGAATCACTGGACTGTCCTCTTCCATGCCCTACCAACTTATGTGCGGTGCCTTCCATGACTGTGTGTGCATCAGTGCCATCGCTGTGGTGATCCTGACACTCTATGTAGTCACAGTCACATCAGAAGTCCAGTGGAGCTGCCAGTGCTGCAGCTCCAATGAGCTTCCCTGACCAGCAGAGGTGTGAATGGTCACTGGCTGGATGCTATCAGATAAGCTGAAGAAGATGAGAGTGAGGCTATTGGAATGTTCCTCACCATCTTCCTCACCCTGTGGTCTGGATCTGTAAAGCCCCCTTGTCTTTTCTATGATTAATTCCAAAAGATTTACTCTGAATAGGACTTAGGTACTTTATCAGCATAAAAACAGAGTCACACCAATTTGGATAATTCTTTTTTTTTTTCAGATATTTTTTATTTACTTTTTGATACTACAATATATTAAAACTTCAGGGTTTCGTCATCACCCCTTTTTCCCAATTAACATATAATTGTCCATTTTCTGCAACTGGTGACTTCCTCCGTTTTTCCAGGATCTTATCCTGTTGTTCTATTGTCGTCCAATTCGGCCGTTCCTTGAAAAGAAGAAGAGTTAATCGAAACCCGCTGCTGTTAATCCTTCTTCTTGTAGAAATTCGATGTAGGGTTTCCAGTCTTTTAAATATTTTTCTGTTGTTCTTTCTTTTAGGAGATTTGTCAATTTATCCATTTCAGCGTATTCAGACAGTTTAATTAACCAATTGTCTACCGAGGGTATTTCTGGTGTTTTCCATTTTTTTGCATAGATTATTCTTGCAGCAGTAATCATGTACATAATCAAAGTATTCAAGGGGTCTAAATTACTGTCTATTATTCTTAGTAGAAAAAAATCTGGTTTAAATGGAATCGTAGTTTTTAATACATTTCCCATTGCTAGATGAATTTTCTTCCAGTATTTTATTACTACTCCACATGTCCACCACATGTGGTAAAATGTTCCCACATTGGTCCCACATTTCCAACACCTATCGGGCATGGCATGATAAATCTTAGACAGTTTATAAGGGGTTAGGTACCATCTGTACATCATCTTAAATATGTTTTCTTTTAACACAGTCCACATAGTGAATTTCATATCCTTTCTCCATAATTTCTCCCACTGATCCATATTAATATTGTACCCAAAATTTCTTGCCCACGTAATCATACATTCTTTGACCTGTTCTTGTTCTAGGTCCATCTGTAACAATAGTTTATAGATCACCCCAATTATTCCTTTTTCAGCTGATTTTAATTGTAGTTCCCACTTTTGTTTGTCCCATTCAAAATTCATTCTGTTTTTGTCTTCTCCATAAATGTTTTTAAGTTGCGTATACATAAACCATTGTATATTTTTTTCCCTCTTGGTTTAGTTGCTCTCTTGTTTTTATGGTCAATTCCCTTGTAAGTTCATTTTTCTTTAGCAGATCTTCATATTTGACCCAGTTATCTCTTCCCCCAAATTCCCTTAATATTCCTTCATGTGGTGAGACCCACAGTGGAATTTTCCTATACAAGTTACTTTTCTACTTTTGCCAAATCCTATACAGAGCATTTCTTACAAAGTGGTTTTTGAAATCAACCAATTTGGATAATTCTTAGAAGCAGATGATGGTTTTGAAAAACAAAGAAAGAAAAAGTTTGGGAAAGCTGAAGGAAGCAGGACCAGGATAAATCAAAGTAGGGTTGTGCATGGATATTTGAAAATTCAAATATCCAATTCAAATCCATCAAATGTTGACATTCAAACTCAAATCGGATTTCCGAAAATCTGATATGGATTTTCAGATAATTCAAATGTGTAATTTGTATCTGTTGTATACGAATCTGCACGAAAATTATACATATCTTGCGCTTAAGATACAGGATTAAAATGGGATGCATATGGATTTTTATGGAATGTGTACAGATTCCGTAAACATTGTCAACATTCGTATCTTTAAACACAAATCTAACATTTGATTGTACGGATTCGAATGTTACGGAATCAAATTGGATTGTATGACATTTGGATCTTAAATATCCAAATCAAATCAGATTTTTTGATTTTCTGGATCCGATCAGGTAGGTTGGGATAAGGGTTGGGAAAGATGTGAAGCACTATTTCATGCTCCACACTTACTTATGAATTAAGCAACATCTGGGAAGGCAGGAAAGATTGTCTTCCCCAGATCTTGCCTAATTCTTGACTATGGGATGAAGTACAGAAAGGCCCCTGGTGATATTTCATGCAACTGTGGCTATGCGGACCCAACCTATAGAACCTTCACCCAGAAGAGGTGCTAAAGAGTGCCTACTGGAGCTGGGGGGTGGCGGCCGGCACATGTGGAGCTCCTTCTGGGATGGAAGCAGCTCTGTGGAGTATGTGTGCCAAGTGCTGAATACCTGGATTTTCCTTAAAGAGTTTCTTGAAATGTCTTTGGAAAAGCTGTGGAGCCTTACCAAAGAACATATGAAGATGATAAACAATAGTTCTGCTGCACTATCACCAGAAGTCAAACCCACTCTGATGACTAGGTATGTGCACACATTTCTTTTTTGCATCTGAATTCGAGTCAAATTGAATGTCAGAACATTCTATTCAGTTCAAATGTTTAAAATCTGAATGCAACAAAAACTAATTAGAATCTGATACATTTGAATCTATTCATTCGAATGTTAGATATGCATTTGAAGATATGAATTTCGACATTTGTATGTGTTATACGTATCTGTTTGCATTTCATGTGCATCCCGTTTTATCCCATATGCATCCTATTTTCATTCCATATTATAAGATACATATGATATTCATACAGATACGTACCTCATACATATGTATCCGTACATTCGAATGATTCAAATCATTCAAACAAATGTTTTGGAACATTCAATATTCATTCAAACATTTAAATTCAAATTTGAAGACATTGTATTTGAATTTGAATGTCCACATTCAATTGAATTAGATTGAATTTTGAATGTTTAAAAAATTCTTGCATATCCCTACTGTTGTTATCTATTAATTTTCAACTAATTTTACTACTTTATATATTCTCTTACCATATATGCAGCAATTCCATACATCTAATACCAAGTAGGAGATTAGTCGCTCAGTTTGCTTTAATATGACATAAAAGAATATAATTAATCTCCATTATTAGAGTGCTGAGTCTAATATTCTAGTTAACTTTTAAGAGAAGCAACACATTATCTGACAATGTTTCTTTATGACTTCTCAGCACTCTTCCATATGTTGGGTGTTTATTTGATTTCCCAACAGTGTTAATCCTCTTAAGACAAAAACATGTTATTTACAAGATGTTTGCACATAAGGGTAAAAAGGCACTCATACTTTGAAGGGCTCATCTAATTTTAAATAAACTGGCAAGCATACAAACAATTCCATCTGATGTTCTACAATATTGCATATGTTGCAAACAATCTAAACAGGAATGTAATAACAGGATAAGGGCTGTGATAAACACAAAACAAAACAGGGAATCAGAAGTGGGTCCTACCTGATATAAATTTGTTCCCATACATCCTTCCTCCCTCTCTATTTTTTAAAGAATGAACTATACAATACAGAAGAATAGAAATTTTCTGCTGAATTAAAGATAAGATCATTTTCCAATACTTTTGTTTTTCCATCACTTCCCATTTTCACCATACATGAAAGACGGTACCTATATCCCCTTTCGGTTTCTAAAAAACAATTCTACTTAATTTTAATCCTTCTGATGCCAGAATACATCAGTTTAAGATTTCACATAGGCTGCATCCAGATATCAGTTACTTATTCAACTATATTTGGATATTCCAGAATAAAGCATGGATTTTATCTGGAAATATGCAAACATAGTGGAATAAGTTTTAGGGAGTTTTAGTGATATTTGTTTATTTATAAAAGTATTTATGACTGTGTTAGAGCTGGAGGTTCTCCAGAATTTGTGATTTTTATGAATTTTCACCTTTTGATTTTGATACTGAAATTCATTACTCAAATTTTAGAATCAAAAATTGGATTCAACAGTATGCATGATTTGAATTATATATATGACTTTAATTTTAATCAACTACCATACATAATCAAATCTTTGGAATGTTACTGTATGTCAGCTGACAGTTGCTGTCAGATTTTGAGTGGTCTATATCTGATATTGACAAATGGCTATTGCATGGCAGCTGTTATACACTGTGAAACATTCCCTACTACTACCAACAAAAATGTAAATGCCATGGGCAGAAACAGACACCAAATGTTCAGTGGTTATTTACTAGCTTCTAAAATCAAAATATACTGACCATACTGGAGGTAGCAGTTAATTCATTTGAACCTTATATATTACAGTTAATTGTGCTCATTTTAGCTGGTGGGGTGAAAGAGAAGGCAACTGAAAATAAGTGTTACCAGGGATCAGAATAAGAATAAGAAAAGTTGTGACAGGTGATGCACTAAAAAAGCACATGAAACTTATGCTCATATTAACCAATCCTATACTGAAACATGTGTGGACCAAGATCTGGAAAGTGGATTTACTGGGCATGATGGAGTACATTTGTAGGGAATCTGAACACATCATGCTCATTTCCCCCTTATGTTTACAAATATATGCTAATACTTTCCTCAGTTTTAGGATTTTCTGTGATATTTTATCATCATCATCACCACCACCATCACCTTGTAGAAAGAACTGAAACTGCCTTCACACAGCTTAACAGCAACATAAGATGCCACCAGACTCAGTTTAACCCCCCCCCCCCATTTTCCTGGTGCTATATTGGGATTGTCATGAGGTTGTGCAACAGAAAAGCACAACATAGTCATGATGGAAAATCCAGTTCTGAAGCCAGATTTTTTCCCATGCTGTTTGCCATTTGTTCACAGAATTATTGCTCTTGCAAAGGTACCTGTATAAGAGTTCTGGACTACTTGGGGATGCAATGTGGTGACACATCAAAGTGCACAGCTGAAGTGTGTTCCCCTAGAGACTCAACTACTAGGAACTTTTCTTCCTAGCCCTTGGAGTGCTTGGAGCCTGGGCTCAAAGTCCACACATGGACCAGTGCCATTGTGCAAACAGCATTGTTCCAGACCATACCAGCAGGCCTGGCTCTTCCAGACCCCCTGATTTCTACCAGGGCTGGATATGGACATGAAAGTTCTTTGGTATGAGATCAATGGAAACATGTCACTCCGGGAGGAAGAAGTACATTTAGAACAGCGTCAAGGACAAGTGGTTTGATTGTGCCATAAAATTAAGACCTTTTAAAAAAAGAATAAGAAAAAGGACATTACATGCCTGTGTTCAAACTAACTGACTGAAGCTATACTGCTTCTTCCTTGTCTCACAGTCAAAAAAGGTATATGGTGACACTTCTTGAACTGAATAAGTTTGAGTCATGGCAGCTTTATATGGGAAAAACAAACAAACAAAACCCCTGCATCGCTTTATATAGTAACCACTTAAGAGCATCACATTTGGCAGCAGCAGGTATGTGTTAAAAACAGTGTGGGATTGCATAACAGTGATTAGAGCTGATGGAAAACAGAAACAATTGGTAGGCAATGGAAAGATAACACAGCATGCTGAAACACAAGACAAACTGATCTGAACTCTACCACCATCTAATATACCAGGAAAACTGGAGAGGAAGAGGTTGTTGAGATCTCATCTGTTGAATTTATAGATGATATTATAGATTCATCCTCATGTACACTATTTATTGCATTTGTGTATTTTAATTGTGATATAACAATTATTTTGCATTTACCGTGTCCACTTCTTTCTTTCTTCTTTTCCTTTCTTCAGTTGTTCATAATAGTATAGCACTAAATTTTGTCTCAATTAGGGATGGGTGAAAAATGTTCATCACCTTCACAATTCACACAAATTGTGAAGGTTCAAAACTTCATGTTCAAACTGAATATGGGCTATATTTGAAGACTGACCTTTGCGTGAGAAGGATTTTGTGCTTCTTTTGAAGCTTCAGAGCAAATTCAGAAAAGATTTGGAGGTGTGACTTGTGGAGGGAGGAATAAAGTGAATTTGAAGCCTAGCACATTTGAACTGGCTCCATTCACAATAAGGTGAAGTTCTTTCCCATTCAGTTAAATGGGGGGGAATGGGGGGGATTCAAGCACATCCCTAGTCTCAGTCAGAAACTTATTTCCTAGCCCAAGACTATACTCTTGCCATCTACATGTGGAATTTATTAGTCTTCTCTCTGATTCCCTCCCTGAAGAACATTGCAGGGTGCATTAAAAGTGACCCCATTCATGTGTATATGTGTGATACTCAGAGGAGGTCATTTCCCCCTTTCAATTGAGTTTCATGCCCTAATGATGTCATGGTTTGAAGGATGGACTGGTGTCCAATTGCTGAGTGCTTGGGGAAGGGTTTGGGGGAGGGGAGGGAAGGGAAGGGGAGAATGATTGGGCCCAGCATGGGAAGAATGAAAAGTGGGAACAAGCAAGTCATTTTGAGTCTGCGTTATAATGCTACTGTGGGGACACTCAGAAATTGTGTTCATTGTTGAATGCCAAAAAAAATCTGGAGCACTTCTGCACTTGCTTTCCCATCCATTGGGCAGGAAAGGTAAGTGATTGGAGACTTACCTGTGTTCGGTCACGCATCCAATCCTCTGCTGGGCACCACTGTCTTGTTCTCTGTGCCCAGCGCCATAACTACAGCAACACTGGCACTCTGCACAAGTGCAGTTGCGTCATGGGGTCATCTGAGCTGCCAGCATGTTTGTGCAGCAGCTCAGATGGCCCCCAACCAGAAACAGTGCAGATGCTCATTGCTGGAAGCTTCCAGATATGTTCCCAGTTTAAGGTTAGGGTTCTTGTGACACAATTTTGTTCACCACAGCAGACAGGGACATTTGTAGCTTGTAAATACCTTCTGGAAGTGCGGATATACCTGCCTATGTGTTGCCTAATTGCATACTATGTGTCAAAGTATGAATTTGCCCCTGGATTAAAAATGCTGTGTTGGGACATGGTCCTATTGGTAAATTTTAATCCAGCTTCAGTCCACCTTCAAGGTGAGAGAACACATCAGCAAAAGTGTCAAGTTGTTTTCTTTCCACATTATCTAGCCTCAAAGTGGATTTTTTAAAAGTCAGTTAATGTTGAAAGAAAACAATTTGTCATTTTACTGATATGTTCTCTCAATCTGAAAGTAAGCAGAAGCTGGATTAAAAAAATAGGTATAGATGGGCCCTAGCTGATCAAGAATAGAATGCCTGGTTTTTTTGGATCTTGTTAAACCTTCACCACCACCTTTATTCAATGTTAATAGATTTTTAATAGAGATTCTTGCAACTGACGTATGCTTTATTGAAGCATATTTCACACTTGCCTGCTCATGTGAGCAAACTATTAGCATCTATTCAGAAAGCCATGGGATAGACATATAATCTCCCACTTAGCCGTTCTGTTATCAGGAATGTAGGAAACTGTTGGAATTCTCCTGTGAGTCAAATTTGGGTCCCTGGTACATGGAATGATTTGGCTACTTCCTCTTTAAGAAATCTCTGGAGAAATATTTGCAAAGGACACTGGTATGGTACCAACTGTGCTTGAAGGGCAGGAGTCCTCAGGGATGTGAATTAGTATGCAAAATGGATGTATTTTAATTACAAAATTCCAGAAAGGGACAAACAGATATGATAGTGTACACATCCTCACACTCACAGCAGCTGTTGTTCCAAGGTCACTTGTTATTTTTCCTCATGCATTTATGTCCATGCATGATGTGTTATAAGCAAAATCAACAGAAAGTATGAGGAGTAAGGAGAAGTAAGAAAAACTCAGATTCTGTCTTTTTGTGACACATTCTTTAAATTGTTCTACTGACTAGTTCACATTTACTACCAAAAGTGTGAGGCTGTGTGATGTCATTCCCAATTGGAAGATTGGAACACACAAAAAAAATGTCACCTCCAATCTGCTGGGGTGGGTGAGACCTGAGGCCTATTTGCACTTAGACCTCTGGCATGCAATTAGGACAGCTCTGGTACAGGCCATATGCATATGCAAGAGGCCATTTCCACTCAGAAGCATCCCGGCCAGTACCAGAGCTGTCCTAACTGCATTCAAGGTGTGGAGCACAAAATCATTCTCCACACCATTTCCAACCTTATCCCTGGGCTTACCTGAACCATCTGTCAGGGAGAGCATTCACATTCTCCCAGGCTGCTCAGGACTCCTGGCTTCTTGCTGCCACTATTGGCTGCTGCCGACCACATCACATGCTCTGTGATGTGCAGGCTAGCAGTCCAATGTTGGGGTGGGATCGAACCAGGCTGTTGTTGTGTTGGGGCGCCATGGATCCCCACCACCTAGGTTGGTCCCAATCCAGGTGGTGGTGGTGGGCGGCACCCCAACACACCACCGGGCAAATCCAATCTCACTCCTAGCATTGGACTGCTAGCCAGCACAACCAGTAGCAGCAAATGGTGGCAGCCCAGGTGTGTGACCCAGCTCCTGCAGTGATGGCACAGGCTAGTACACATGAGGGATGGGCTGACCATTCATACCTTGGCCAGCAAGAGATGCTTTCAGAATGCTTCCCTCACTGGCCAATGCGAATGGTTGACCTTGTTAGGCTGGAAAGCCCATATAAGGAAAATGTAGAGATGTGTGCAGAAAGGTAACTAAGTGTCACAAGTATCACCAGACTGCTCAAGGCTGAATGAAGTAAGTTTGTGCAACACGTGCAACACAGGCTTGTGCAATACAAGGGAAGTGAGTCACCATCGTGTGATAACAAAGTGTATAAAAGTCTGTGTGTTGCTGTTGAGTTCTGTTCGAGGCTGGAGAGGGAGAGAGATGCAACCACTAAGATGTAACCGCTAAGAATAAACAACCTCTACGGAGAAATCTGCCTCAGTCTGTTTGCTTAAGCTGTGGGCAGAGAAAGGGGGGTGAACCTCCTGAAATATTGGACAGCGCAGCAGAAGCTTGCTAGCCTTTACCGGGACGGCAGAAGTTATTCTTTCAGCACGGAAGCGCAACTCTGCGATGATGTATTTACCAACGGGGGTACCTGACACTCCACTACCCCCTAACAAGGGTTATGGCTGCCCAGAACGTTAACTCTGCGCGTGCTGGAGAGATGAACTGACTGTCAGTGCTGGAAGGCTGAAGGGTAAGAGAATCGGACGGCTGTCTGATTGTCTGTTTCGTGTGTCTGTTTCTTGTCATGTTTGACAAAAGAAGGAGGGAGGACTATACTGTTTGAGAATGGAGACAGTAAGATTTCCCAAACTAGATGAGACGAATTATTCTGCTTGGTGTGCTTACACTGAAGCGTTGCTCATTAGAGAAAGAGTCTGGGACGTTGTTGATAGGGGCGTGGCAGCTGGTACGGCCGCGGATGACCAAAAGGCAAGAGCTACGATTTTGCTTACAATCACGCCACCGCAAATCAACCATGTCCGGGAGAAAACAACTTCAAAGGAAGTGTGGGATGCCTTAAAGGAGATCCACGAATCAACAACAGCTTTGTCAAAAATGATTTGGTGTAGGAGGCTGTATGCCTGCAAGATGCAGAGAGGACAAGCCCCTGCGAAACACCTGGAAATCATGAATGGATTGTTTCACGAGGTAGAAGCAAGGGGGGTTCAAATAGCCCCGGCACAAAGAGCATATGTGTTGCTAGGAAGTTTGGCTGATGAGTTTGAAAATATTCTGTGGAGTCTACAGTGTGTTGACGAAACACAGCTGACTGCAGAGATGGTGGCTGCACGAGTCTTGGAGGAAGCCCAACGTAGGGAGTACGAGGCAAAGCTCCAGAGCCAAGGTGCAGGATCGAGGCAAACTCACGCAACTGAGACTTTCAAGGAATTGCTACCGGAGAAGGCAGCTGTGTCCAGAGAGAGAAAGTGTTTCCACTGTGGCGGAAAAAATCATCTCATCAAGGACTGTAAAAAGTTGGCTGCAGAAAGGGCCAGAAAACAACCCAAAAGTGCTGCAAGCAAGAAAGGTGTTGTGGCTGTTGTAAAGAACAGTGACTATATAGCCTATCAGGCTGGGAGCCCTATTTGGGTGTTGGACTCAGGAGCATCTACTTACATGATTAATTGTGAAAAGTTCCTGAAAGAGAAGATGCCTTCTAATGTACATTCAGTTGTTTTGGCTGATGGTGCATCGAGAGAGGTAAAATCAATGGGAACTGTGGACATTCCAAGTTTTGGAAAGGATTTTTCAAATGTGTTATGTGTTCCTAAATTGCAGAACTGTTTGGTTAGTGTGTCTGAATTAACAAACAGTGGGTATGCTTTATGTTTCAAGGGGAATGATTGTACAATTAGCATGAATGACGAAGTCTGTGCCAAGGCAATCAAAAGAAACAAGGTGTATTACATGATTGACAAGGCAGAATGTGCGCTAGTTAATAATGTGCCATTGCACTTAAACTGCGCTCATTACTACCACAGGGTCATGGGGCATACAAGTTTCACAAGTTTGGGGAAACTGGGAGAAGTGTGTCCAGAATTTAAGATGGCTGCATGCTCAAACCATTTGGATTGTTCAGTTTGCAGCAAGGTAAAGCTTAAGGCTATTCCTGTGGCCAAGTTTAGCAAACGCACGACAGAAAGACCGTTTCAGGTTGTGCACGCTGACTTAGCTGGCCCTCTACCCAAAACCATGGGCGGGAATCAGTACTTCATGGTCATTGTGGACCGTCACACACGGTATTCGTATGTGATGCTTATGACAGAGAAAAGTGAAGCTGCTGAGCACATCAAAAATTGGGTGAATATGATTGAGAGGCAGTTTGATTACAAAGTGGGATCTTTGGTTACAGACAGAGGTGGATAATTCTTGTCCAATAACCTGAAAGATTGGTTAAGGAAGAAAGGTATTCGTCACGAAACAACCAACCCATCGACCCCGCGGGAAAATGGCTTGGCCGAGAGGCACGTAGGAGTCTTAAAGCAAATCAAAGATTGTATGATGCTGGATGCAGGAGCACCACAGCAGCTGTGGGGGGAGGCAATTTTGACCGCAAATCATGTTGCTAACCGTACTTGGAATTCTTTTGTAAAGAAAACACCTTATCATATGTTGTATGGGAGACCACCGAACCTCAAATATCTGAGAGTGTTTGGGCAGTATGCAAATGTGTATGTACCTGCAAATTTCAGGAAAAAGGGGGATCCTAAATGGAAAAGGTTGATGTTTGTGGGGTATTCTGGTAACAGCTATAGATTTTATTCAGGTCATGGAGAAATCTTACTGTCCAGGAGTGCCAACTTTGAAAACCATTCCGGCTGGGAAAGGCTCCATGCTAACAAGGAGGTTTTTCTCAAGCTAGGGCAGAGTGCCACAGATACTGGGAATGGAGGGGCACTAAAGCAAGAAGAATCTACAGACAGTGAGACTAGCACTTCTGCAGATGAACAAACACAATCACACTCACCAGTCACTACACGAAAGTTTTAAAAGGTGTCCAAGCAGAACACACAGGTACAAACTAGTTCGGATAGTGAAGATGAAAAAGGCAGGACAAAGGTAATTCTGCCAAGGAGGACTCAGAGAGTGAGAAAGCCTCCAGACAGGTTTGTGATAAAAGGTGCAAGAGCTTGCACAGTGATAGCAGAGGAACCTGAAAGTTTCGAGGACCTACTGACTTATCCTAAAGAGGAACAGGAGAAGTGGTTTTATGCAATGAATCAGGAATACTTGTCTTTGCTAAAGAAAGAGGTGTTTGAAGTAGTTCAGAGACCTAAAGACCACAAGGTCGTAGGGTGCAAATGGGTGTTCAAAAGGAAGGAAATGCCAGATGGAACCCAGAAATACAAAGCTAGATTAGGAGCAAAAGGCTTTTCACAGCAGAGGTTTGAGGATTTTGATAAAACGTTCTCACCCACAGCAAAACCAGAGAGTTTAAGGCTGGTGTTAGCTTTAGCAGCTAGGAAGAATCACGTGGTGAGACATTTTGATTTTGAGACTGCTTATCTAAATGCTCACCTTGATGAGGAGAACTTTATGGAACAGCCTCAAGGCTTTGATGAGGATAGAGATAGGAAAGTATACAGGTTACGCAAAGCTTTATATGGACTAAAACAAAGTGCGCGTTGCTGGAATCTATGCATTTATGAGGAACTGGTCAAACTGGGATACAAACGCAGCATTGCGGATGCGTGCGTGTATAGAAAAGGTGATGTCACGGTAGTCATCTACGTGGACGACCTGTGCGTCACAGCGGAGTCAGAGGAAGAGATTGTATCAGTTCAGAAAGAGTTGTCCAAGAAGTTCAAGCTCAAGGACTTAGGGAATCTCAGAACCTATTTAGGGATTGAAGTCGAATGGACTGGAGATGGTAAATGTTTGCTGAGCCAACAGAAGAAGATTGAGAGATTGATTGAAAAATGTGGCTTGCAAAATGCAAAGGTTATAAAAGGCCCAATGACGCCTGGAACTACTGATGGGGAATCATCACAGGAGTTTGAGAATCCAAAATTGTTCAGGAGTATTGTTGGTAGTTTAATGTTTATCTCCAACAACACTCGGCCAGACATTGCTTTCACGGTTGGGGTACTTAGCAGAAAGGTGAATGATCCAAAGGTGCAGGATTGGACCAAGGTGAAACACCTGCTAAGGTACTTAAAGGGAACCAAAGAAAGAAAATTAGTAATACAAGGCAGTGAGCAACAGCTGGAGTGCTATGTGGATAGTTCATTTGCTTCAGAGCTACATGACAGAAAGTCAGTGTCAGGTTTACTAATTAGGTATGCTGGAAGCCCTATAGTGTGGCGCAGCAGAAAGCAAAGCTGTGTAGCCCTAAGCAGCACAGAATCTGAATTTGCGGCATTATCTGAAATTACAGGAGAGATCCAGTGGATCAGGCAATTGCTTGTAGATTTAGGAGAAAAGTGTGAAGGACCCACAACTGTGTTTGAGGATTCACAATCCTGCATTGTCATCTCGGAGGCAGAAAACCTCAAGTGTAGAACTAAGTATATTGGTGTTAGGTATCAAAACGTAAGGGAAATGATCCAGAACGGAGTCATAAAACTGCAATACTTTGACAACAGACACAATCTTGCTGATGTTCTCACCAAGGCTTTGCCAAGTGAAAGGCACACAGAACTATCTTGCTTAATTGGCATGGCATAGTTCGAAAGGTATAAAATGTAAATAGCAAACACACATCCATACATTTTGGAGGGGGATTGTTAGGCTGGAAAGCCCATATAAGGAAGTTATTCTTTCAGCACGGAAGCACAACTCTGCGATGATGTATTTACCAACGGGGGTACCTGACACTCCACTACCCCCTAACAGACCTGCCCCGTGATGCTTAAATGACCTGCACTTCTCTATTGACTTGCAGTGGTAATTAAGACAATGAAAGATGAATGGAGAGGGATACTAGCAACTGGGTAGCATAGAGGTCCCAAAAAAACTGGCCTCTAGTGCAGGTACCAGGCTGTCTCAAGGCAATTAGGGTAGTGGTATGGGACCAGCTACACTTTAGCCACATCCTCCTCCAATCACCTCTCACCTGTCACCACAGAGCCACAGATTAGAGATGTGCATGAATATTTGAAACATTCAACATTTGATTGAATTCATTTGAATTTGTACATTCAAATTTGAATCAGATGTCTATACATTTGAATTTAAACATTCAAATTAATTTTGAATCTTTTGAATCATTTGTATGAATTATTTGGACATTCATATGTATACAAATACATATGCTTTACATATGAATCTGTATGTATTTGTACAGATACATATGGGATGAAAACAGGATGCATATGGGATAAAAACAGGATGTTTAAAAATGCATACAGGTGTGTATGGATGTGTATTGACACACAGAAATGTTGACATTCGTATCTTCAGATACAAATCTGACATTCGTATGAATAGATTCAAATGTATTCAAATCGAATAAAATGTGAATACATTCGTATTTTAAACATTCAAAATGATTCAAATCTTTGCATATTCAATGAAAATCAAACTGAATGCTGAAAATTGCATTCATGCACATCACTAGCAAAGACTGAGCAAGAAAGTAAGCTATCCAAAACCAAGATTGGAAATCAGGGACTTCATGGGTTCATGAGAAAGACAAGGTTCAACTCTGACTATTTTACGTTCTACCATACATACTGTTTAAAGAGTCTTTAGTTTCCATGTTTTCCATTCTGTAGATAAGATACTTCAATCATCAGAATAAAAATATGCAAACTTGTATAATTTCATTTTACACATGGGGCTGAAATGAACATTCTGAAGAGTTTAATTCCGTATTAGAAAGCACTTTTTTAGTATGTGTCAGAGTTAATGTACAATGATACCATTTATGAACAGTTAAGCTCTTCTATTGGAATGTATTCAGGGATAGCTAATGTTCTAGCCAAGTGATTCAATGTGCCGCATAGATGAAAATGTGGTTTGCTTATTTGCTGCACTCTGCAGATAGCATACAATGTTTATGTAGCTCTGACTGCAAAATATACCTGGAAGAAACCATTTCCTTTAGTTAATCTCTCTTTCCCCTGAAAGGAATCACAGTAGAGACACTTTCTAATGTTACAAATTTAGATCTACTTCGTTAGCCAGAAGAAAGGGGAAACAATCATTTACCCTGTCTGTTTCTGCTTCAATAACATTATCAGTTTGCTATGTCCAAAGGTTAGCAAAATTCAAAGGAATATTTGCAATGTAAGTATCCAGTTGATATTATTCTCCTTGGACCACTACTACCACCATTCTTGTTCCAGACCCTTAAAAACTGCTGCCTTACCTATGTTGGAATTCAATTGACTCCCTAATATTAGTCTAGAATTCAACAGTTTTCACCGAAAAGTTTCAATGTATAAAAGCATACAGTGACTTCAAAGTCCAAGTTAGCACAATATCCAGACATTAATATGTGTATGGGTTTGTACACGATGCATACTTGAATATCTACATCTTTCCCACATCCGTATGTGTATGGGATTCGAGAGTAAGAGAAGATTTGCCCTTGTCTTTGGTTGAGTTGCCCATGGGTGAGCCACTGTATGAAACAGGATGCTGGACTAGATGGGCTATGGCTTGATCCAGCAGAGCTCCTCTTATGCTCTTATGTTCTTAAATAAGCATATAGATGGAGGTACCTCAGTGACATAATGACAGCACTATGGCTGTGTGACCATAGACTGCAAAATAAGGTCCCAGCTACACCTAAATTTTAATTCAGAAGGTTCCAGCTACACCTAAATTTTAATTCAGATGTAATCCATTTTTAGAATGGGAAAATACATCAAGAAAGTTACAGTTCTCTTTTCTCATTCCCCCTTGTGTTACACAATGCAGGAAGAAATGGTGAGTAATTTTGCTGAGAGGTTTGAAAAGGATTAAATGTGGATTAAAACATAGGTGCAGCTAGGTCCAGAGGTGTTTCAGAAACAGCTTAAAGATGGTTCTGAGCCAGGATCGGTCAGATGTCAGTTTGCCCCTCTCCTCTGTCCTGGGCAGCATCTAGATGTCTGCTATATTTGCATATTCAATGTTTTATTCCAGAATATCCAAGTTTAGCAGAATAAGTAACTGATATCTGGTTACAGCCTTCAACAAGAGGGCTACACAAGACTGATCTATTCTTTTCATTTGTTGTCACTTGTGATCACTGAAATATGTCTTTCCATAAAAATCTTACCAGGAAACACTTGGTAAGTGTTTACCAAGTATTTACAAACCAATAGAATGCCATAGTTAAAAGCATATGGACAGCAACTATTGATTCCCAACCTAATGAATTACAGTTGCCCAATCAATGCTACCTCACTTGGTTACTTTAACAAATTGTAATCAGCTTGGTTCCAAGCTTACTGCTTATAATCAATTCAAACATGAGTTGAGTTCAGAAATGAATTACCAATAGGCCTATGTAGAGTAGTTTGTTCACTCAATTTTCAAATTGATTTTGGGTGACCAGACATCTCTAGAACTGTTATTCCTTTTTGACCAAAGCTAGTCCCATTCTGCACTGGGCCTTAGTTTGTATTATAGCCCAAAATAGGAGCCTGCCATCCATTGCTAGTGCAGATATTTAAAAAGAAGTGGGTTGAAAGATATTGAAAGAATAGAGTTGAGGGAGCAAAGGAACTTGGACCAGCAAAGTGGTGACTCAGAAATGGGAAATGTCCATGGTACCAAAAAGGACCTCTATCAAGATCCAACTCAGGCATATAATCTACAATCTTTACTAGTACCAATGTCTCTGAATCAAACCTAAAAACATGTCCACATTAGGTATTTTCCCCAAATGTAGAACCCAGGCCATCAGCATACACTCACAGCAGATCATTCTGAATTCTGGCTAGTAATACAAATATATATACTGTATATTCTGGCGTATAAGACTACTTTTTAACCCAGGAAAATTTTCTCAAAAGTCAGGTGTCATCTTATACGCCAGATGTCATCTTCTTATGCGGCAAGTATATCCCAAATTCTATACTTTAACTGGAAGGTTGGGGGTCGACTTATATGCCCAGTTGTCTTATACGCCAGAATATATGGTACACGGCTACACCATGTTTTCCCTGTGATGTTTTCCTCACTCTTCTTAAACACATCAGTATACAAAACATGATTATCTCGGCTCAGCTCATTTATCCTGTTCCACAGTATGAGGACATGTGGAGCCACTGAAGGTCATGAGATCCCAATGAGCTCCACAAAGTCAAGGGCCTCATTCTTAATTAGATCATATTTGGTGTTAACTTTATTAGCTAATGGCTCTGCCTTTACCACAGACAGAAGTGTGGGGTCTCCATCTGCCATTACCCTGTTCTTCTGAGAAAGAAAGAACAAAAAGAAAAAAGAAAACAGATGGCAAAGTTGATGGAACTGAAATTAAACATCTCAAGCTATACTTAGCACCTACTAAATTATTGCCCTCCGCTGCTCCCCCTTGTTTCTACTTCCAAGATTGAGAAGTGCCAGAATACAATGTGGATGGGACCCATAAATTACAATTTGGATATCTGCATTTCACATGACAGAAGATGTGGGTAGGATAACAATTTGTACATAAAAACAGTAACTCTCTTTATCTTCTGCTTATCAGTATTGAATGTCAGTTATTAATTTAGCTAAAATATACACACATAAGCTCACAGGGGCCCCCATCTTGAAAATGTTCTGAAAAAGTTTGTTGCAGTCATGCTGTTCTTTAAAAACCATCCTCTTGTACCTGAAAGTGACTCCATTAGGTTTGTAGCTTTCCTTTTATGCTGATGTCCAATGGTGGAATGTGGGTGAGGGCTGCTAGCAGAGTTCTAACAAGATATCTGTCACACAATGTCTTTAGAAGAG
The DNA here is from genome assembly GCA_023333525.1 of Aspidoscelis tigris stejnegeri. NCBI lineage: Eukaryota > Metazoa > Chordata > Lepidosauria > Squamata > Teiidae > Aspidoscelis > Aspidoscelis tigris. The sequence continues at coordinate 91,930,925 of JALMGA010000004.1, forward strand.
TGTTTTGTAGCACTCTACTTAAAGCAGTATTGTGCTAGTTACACTTCTGCCACTTCTCCCAGCCATGCAAACATTCCAGTCAGGGAACTTTTATTCCCCAGCTGTGATTTTTCTGACTGAATCTGTTTCCTCAAAGGGCGCATCCGCATGCAAGCCAGCTGATGTGATTTGGACACGTGTGATAAAAATTTGTGTTGTAATGTGGAATAAAGCATCCCCATAGGGTTTGGGGCAACACTGATCCAAACCGTAACTGTCTGGCACCAGGGCAATATGTGTTAGCCCTTTATTTCGCATGCAAAACACTTGTGAATTATGTGTGTGTGTGGGGGGGGGTTTAACATGTATTGACTCCCGTGTGCCACGTATTAGGGCTTTGTATGTGAACATTCCCGAGGTGGACACGGAATCCTTTTGGATTATTTTTAGCATGTGGATGGGCCCAAAGACAAGAAATGGCTTCAAAAATGGAGCATTTCCTGTGTTTTAAGCAGCAGGGCCATCTCATCTGCAACTAAGGGTGTGATCAGACACACTTAAAGAAGCTCTCTCTAGGTGACTTTGAGTCTGTAATAACATACATGCTTGCTCAGACTACAGGAGGCCCAGGTGAGGCCTGCCATAGTATGGACAACAGACTTCTATCCTGAGATATATTCTAGAATAAGGCCCAGTGTGAAAAGGGCCCCAGTGACTACCAGATATGAGTCCAGCACTCTAGCCACAAACCAAACTAGCTCACCAAAGAGGTAATACTTTCCCACTGAATAGCCAATCAGTGGTTAACACCCGTAGTCAGTGTAGAAGTTGCCTGACTTGAGTATGCAGGAACACACAACTTCTGTCTACTGATAGCTCTGTGCCATCATTGCCTATGTGGGTCTGTTGATTGTAAATAAATCTGAACTGAACTAAAATTGGCCTGTGTCAGTTTGCAGATGAGGTCCAGAAAAGTTTCATATGGAAAACTAACTTTGATCCTATCAAACTGCACTTTGAAGCACAGCAGGTAGACATGTAATTAATTCAGGTCAAAGTTATATTTCCACCTGGAACCTAACACCTATCTTACAACATCAAGTAATGGTCCAGTAGTCACCATGACAACTAAGGACAGACCAGGTCTACAAATCTAAGAATTTTTGAAGTGCAGGCTATTTCAGTTTTGCAAAATATATCTGAATCTAAACGTGTACTAAAATTTGGTGTCCATATGTACTCACAATCTAAGGCTCCTTCTATACACTGAACAATATGGCAATTATACACTAGATATGCAATTCCAAAGCCATAAAAGGAAAGGTGCTTCTGCACTGGCTGCCAAGAAATGGATTAAAGAAATTCTGTTTCCTGGTGATCTGTCCTTGGGAGGATCCGTCCAAAATAGGGACGGATCTGAAGAGGCCTTTATTATCTGCACAAATGCAGGGAGGGTGGATCCTGCAGATCTTCTGAGTGTTGTGCAGAGGCCACAGCACCCATTCCCAAAGGCAGGCAGCCTCCCGCACTGCCGACACCACCCCAGGAGCCATGGGACTGGAGCACGCAGCTGTCAGTCACTGCGCACTTCCACCGGCGTGTGGCGCGGGGGTGAGGAGCTCCGGAGTCACACTGGCCTGCTTCAGCCCACCCCTAGATGGCGGCCACTGGCACATCCGTCCCCTCAGGTCTCCATGTGTGGAAGGTGAGGGGACAGATTGAAGACCTAATTTTTCAGGTCTTCCCAGAGGACAGAATTTTCAGTGGTGAGACCCCATTAAGGACTGATCTCACGTGCCGCTGTGCAGAAGCGGCTGCCTGGAAGGATCCCTGATCTGTCCTCCAGTGCAGAAGGTAAGTTTTAAGTGTCTTATATGTGTTTCTAATGTGTCTTTAATGTGGTTTCTGCTGCCAATGCAAAAACACCCAAAGATTCTATCACCTCTGCCGATTCTACAACTGTTTGACTTCTGTTTCAGTCTATTTTTGTTTCCCTTACAAATTCAACACCTCTTTTTAATTTGTATTGTTTACCAACATAGAAATAAACACAGGGACTATACCTTCCCATATGTATTTTTTTCCTTATATAATACAATTATTGTTTCTGCCTTTGGTTTGTCCCTTGTTTAGAAGTTAGAAGTTAAATATGATTGAGCATAGTTAATTCTCAGTCATATCTGAGATCACCCCAGGAAGCAAAAAGGAAAAAAAGGAAAAAAGAAAAGATTTGGGAAAAAAACCAAGCCATTACTGATCAGGAAAAACAAAATGAAAAAACAAAGAAACCCTGTAAGGGATTGTCCATTCAGTCACTATGAACTAGGATCAAACTCAATGGGCACATTCTGACACAAGACATAATCAGACTTGAAGTCAGCTCAAGTTCTCCCCATTCCAACAGTTTGCAACAAATCTGCTGTTTCTGTGGATTAAAGGTCCCCAAACGAGAAGTATTCTTATTAGAATAAAAAAGGCTTCTCAATGCTGGATATAGAAATATTCCACACTATTTAGCAAAATGGGAATACAAGCTTTTTGGGAGGGCATGCTTTAGGGGCATTCTCTTCAGTTTCCTCTGATCCAATGATAAGTCATGATTTATTCTGCCCTAGTCCCCTCTTCCATGGGCTCTCCACCAATACATGATAAGAAGATTGGGCAGGCTGAAAGGCAGATGGGGAAGGAGGTGAAGAATGAACAGAGCCTTCAGTAGCTAACAATGTAAGAGGAGATCAGTGTAATAAACTTTGGCAGCTTCCATCCTGGGGTTTCAAAATGTGTCAAGTCTTGTTTAAAAGCCTGCCTGCTTCCTCCCTCCTTTCTTCCAGGATCACCTCTGCAATCCACACCTTTTGCCTCAATCCCTGCCATTTCAAGCTGATCTGCTGTAATGATCCAGTGCAAAGCTCCATTGTGTCAGGTCTTGTGTAAAAGCCTGCCTGCTTCATCCCTCCTTCCTTCCAGGATCGCCTCTGTCATCTACTTCTTTTTCCTCACTCCCTACTATTATAAGAAAAATGGGAAAGTGATATTTAATGTTCTACTACCTTGTTAACAGGGGAAAGAAGTTGTGCTATGGTGAATACAGGATGGGAGGGACAAGTGGTGAACAAAAGCTGCTGCCAAAGGACTCCATGATCTGATGATCTGACAGGTTTATATAGAGCGTAGGACTTGAATTGCTCACCCCAATGAAGTCGGGGTATGGTGGTGTACAATTTGCTGACTGCATAGGGAGGGGGTTTTGCTGAGGGGAGGAGAGAGGAGAGGAGGTTTCTTCCCTGCAGGGGAATTAAGAATGGAGAGCGAGTCCACATTATAAGCTAACAGTGGGAACGCAAAAAACCTCCTCACTGTTGATTTAAAAAAAAAACTGGTTTAAAACCAGATTAAATTGCCAAGTGGGAACCTGACCAATGAGACTTTTAGGCCCGTTCTGCACTCGGCCTTATTCTGGAATATATTTCAGGATAGGGATCTGTCATCTGCTTGCTAATGCAGGGTATGGTAGGTCTTGCCTGGGGCCTGCCATAGTCTACACTAGCAGGCAGACGGCAAGGTCCTATTCCAGGTTATATTCCAGAATAAGGCCTAGTGCGGAAAGGCCCTTACTTTCAACTTAGTACTGTTTTGAGCTGCTGCTGTCATCATAACTATTTCAGGTGCTCTAATCCTCAAGTGCAAAGGAAAGATAGAGAGAGGAGGAAGCACACATTTACAAATAAATGAATACATTTCATAGCTAGAAACCTTAAAGGCCTGTACATCTTATCGCCATTGCACTTTCAGCTGTTGGGCTGGTGATATAAATGTTGATTATGACTTTTGCAAAGCCAGCAGCTGTAGAAGGAAACAAAGAAGCATAAAGTTGGATTTTATAGGATTATAACAGAATTCTGAGACCTCTGAGAATGTATTGCCATTTGTATAAAAGACACTGCAAATAATAAGCTATTGATTAATGATTGGGAAACATTCACCCATCAAATATTTCATCCAACAGTGTACACCAGGCTAATACATAACAGCTGTTTTCTTTCTATGTAAGTGTGATGCTAATATTGTATGGATTTTCAGCACCAGATTCTCCTTTATGGATAAGTATTTGGTTTCTTTCATGTGCGCCTTGCAGACTGGGATATCAACATACAATTTAATCTCAAGCCTTTTCCACACTTACTATCTCTATACCAGGACCATATAATAGGATATAGTTGTCTGGACTTGGAACGCACTTCATGCCATGAGCTCCAGCACTGGCAAGAAAGATTGCATCCAGAAAAGGCTTTAAAAGCCCGGAGGACCTCTTTTGTTGGTACACCAACTTCTGACACTACTTCCAGCAGTGCTTTTTGGTGTGCCCCTGAGTGGGTCTCCTTTGGACACTCTAGCACAATGGTAGATCTCATTATTGAGGTCTACTGGAAGAGTGGTAGATCATTCCATCTGTGTGGATGAAACCTTCAAGAGTAAGCTATGCTGTTCAAGAGAGCATGGAGACAGAAAGGTCCTTAAACTCCTTCCTGGAACAGACTTAGGTCCAAATGAGAAAGGTAGGGTTAGAGTCAGGGCCAGGGCCAGGGTTAGGGTTAGGGTCAGGGTTCGGGTTAAGGTGACAGTGAGGGTTAGGGTTATGTTTGGCTTGGGTTAGGGTTAGGGATACAGTTAGTGTTATGGTGAGGGTGAGGATGAGGATGAGGGATAGGATTGGTTGGGTTAGGGTTAGGGTTATTGACAGGGTCAGCATTAGTTTTAGTTTTAGTTTTAGTTTTAGTTTTAGTTTTAGGATTAGGATTAGGATTAGGATTAGGATTAGGATTAGGATTAGGATTAGGATTAGGATTAGGATTAGGATTAGGATTAGGGTTAGGGTTAGGGTTAGGGTTAGGGTTAGGATAGGGTTAGGGTTACAGTTAGCGTTTTTGGGGTTGGTTAGGGTTAGGGTTGGTTTCAGGTTAGCGCTAGTATTATTGTTAGTTTTAGTGTTTGGTTAGGGTTAGGGTATGTTTATGGTTGGGTTTCGTTAGCTTTGCGCTAGGCTTAGGCTTAGGGCTAGGCTTAGGCTTAGGGTTGTTTAGGGTTAGAGTTCGGGTTTCCTTATGGTTATGGTTATAGCTATGGTTACGGTTAGGCATAGGCTTAGAGTTGGTTTAGACTTAGGATTAGGGTGAGGGTGAGAGTTGGTTATGGTTATGGCTATGGTTATGGTTGTGGTTATGGTTATGGTTTTATGGCTATGGTTATGGTTACAGTTTGGATTAGGGTTAAGATTAGGGTTAGGGTTTGGATTAGTGTTAGGTTTGGGGTAGTGTTAGAGTTCGGGTTCGGGTTGCTTAGGTTTAGGGTTATGGTTCGGGTTATTGTTGGGTTAGGTTTAGTGTTGGTTTAGTGTTATGGTTGTTTAGGGTTAGGGTGGGGGTAGGGTAGGTTATGGTCATGTTTAATGTTGTGTTATGGTTAGGGTTAGGGTTAGTGTTGTTAGGGTTTGTTAGGGTTAGGTTAGCCTTAGGGTTTGTGTTGGTTAGGGTTAGGGTTAGGATTAGCATTAGTGTCAGGGTTAGGGTTATGTTTAGTTAGGGGGAGGGTTAGGGTTAGGGTTAAAGTTTGGGTTAGAGTTAGAGTTTTGGTTGGGATTGATCAGTGTTTTGTTTAGGGTTGGGTTAGGATGAGGTTTAGGGTGACAGTGAGGGTTAGAGTTGGGTTTCGGGTTCAGGCTTAGGTTCAGGCTAGGTTTGGTTAGTGTTAGTGTTAGTATTTTTTAGTGTTTGTTAGTGTTAGTGTTAAGGTTAGGGTTAGGGTTAGGGTTAAGGTTAAGGTTTGGTTTAGGGTAGGGTTAGGGTTACAGTTAGGGTTAGTGTTTTAGTGTTGGGTTAGTTTTAGCTTTAGGGTGTGGTTAGGGTTAGCGTTGGGTTAGCATTAGGTTTCGGGTTCAGGTTCGGGTTCTGTTAGGCTTAGGCTTAGGCTTAGAGTTTGGGTTAGGATTGGGTTAGGGTTAGCATTGGGTCAGCCTTAGGTTTAGGTTTAGGGTTAGGTTTATGGTTGGGTTAGTGTTAGTGTTAGCATTACGGTTCATTGGTTTTAGGGTTATGGTTGGGTCAGGTTTAAGTTTAGGTTTAGGGTTTGGGTTAGGGTTAGGGTTAGCTATAGGTTAGGGTTAGGGTTAGCATTACGGTTCATTGGTTTTAGGGTTATGGTTGGGTCAGGTTTAGGTTTAGGTTTTGGGTTAGAGTTAGGGTTAGGGTTAGGGTTAGGGTTAGGGTTAGGGTTAGGGTTAGGGCTAGGGCTAGGGTTAGGGTTAGCATTACGGTTCACTGGTTTTAGGGTTATGGTTGGGTCAGGTTTAGGTTTAGGTTTTGGGTTAGAGTTAGGGTTAGGGTTAGGGTTAGGGCTAGGGTTAGGGTTGTTTAGGGTTAGCATTCGAGTTTGGTTATGGTTATGGTTAGCTTTCGGGTTCGGATTAGCATTGACTTAGGCTTAGGCTTAGGGTTTGGTTAGGCTTATGGTTAGATTTAGGGTTTGGGTAGGGGTAAGGGTTGGGGTAGGGTAAGTGTTTGTGTTTGTGTTTGTTTTTGTGTTTGTGTTTGTTTAAGGTTTGTGTTATGTTTATGGTTGGAGTTGGGGTAGCGTTAGGGTTAGGCTTAGGGTTAGGTTCAGGTTCGGGTTCAGGTATGCTTAGGGTTGAGTTAGGGTTAGATTTGTTAAGGTTCGGTTTATGGTTAGTTTTGGGGTAGGGGTAGGGTTGGGTTAGGGTGAGTTGTTTGGATTAGAGTTAGAGTTAGGGTTAGAATTGTTAGTGTTAGTGCTGGGTTCGTTTTAAGTTGAGGGTTAGGGTTAGAGGTGTTTGGGTTAGGGTTGTGTTAGGGTTAGGGTTAGAGTTGTTAGGGTTAGGGTTAGGGTTCTGCCCACCACAAGCATTAAAAGAATAAGGCACACATAAAGGTGGATATGGTTAGGGTTTGTGTTGGGTTCGGGTTCGGTTAGGGTTAGGGATAGCATTAAGGTTAGGGTTGCATTAGGGTTAGCCTTAGGGTTAGGGTTCTGCCCACCACAAACAGTAACAGAGTAATGCGCCCAGAAATGTGAGCTGGATTGGTGGAAAGAAGGCATTCATTTGTACCATCACACTACCTTCATGAGCCTGATTTGTGAGTTTTTTTCCCTCTCTCTATCTCTATCCTACAACGCAGCAAAAGAACATTTTTACAATGGCGCTATGGCTGCATATGCTTTTGTTGCCTCTGTTAAGGCTGTTGCTATATTACAGATATGGAAACAAGAAGTTTATGAAACACCGTATTGCTATCTGTATTGAGGGGACCTTTAGAGGTATTTTGATATCAGGCACAAGAGAGGTCCTTAAAACATTCATGTTTTACCCTAAGATTTTAATTAAGATTCAGAGGTTTTTAAAAGCTAGTAGATTTGTTAACTGAAATTTGAATAATGTTTCATTTCCCCTTTTCACTGCCTCCTTATCTCCCTGATTTTGCAATTAATTTAATGGCTGTCTGGAACATGAGCCGTGCGCTCGCCAGTGACAGTGATAGAATCAAAGTAAGCAATAAATTTTAAGCCGCAGTTCAAAATGTATCTGGTGTTTGCATGCTTTCCAATTGCCTGTGCTTAATCCGGATTTTTAAATTGTTCTGAAAATAAATTTAGGCAAGGTCCAATTCTCCTGCCAGCATGATCCTGGTATTGTCTGCAGCAACACATGGAAACAAGCTGCTATGCTGGCATGAGGGTGAATATCTACATGGTCAGGACATCAGGGCATAAGATCTATTTAGATGATTTTTACGCAAAGCTCAATAGGCTTAGATGCTGCAGCTTGATCTCATAGAGAGGTGTTCTGACTCCTTTATAATGTTGGTTGCCCTCTTTTCTTTTCTTTTCTTTTGCAATTCCTGATATTCTATGACTGATTAATTTATTCAGAAGCTTTTAATCAGGGACTTTGTCCTCCTGCTTACTGACACTCCCAAAGGTTGCCTCCAAACAGCAGCTGGATACAGCAATAGGAAGCAATGATCTGGGTTTCCTCCCCTGCTATCATTGTTTCCTAATGAGACAGTGGTGGACAAAGTGGTATCTCTGCACATTTAGATGATCTGCAATCCAAGCAAAATCAGCTACCATCGAATTCCCATGGGGATGCATGCGTGGTTGGCTGTTTCAACCTCTATGCATGTGGCCTGGATGGAGCTACGATTACTGCTTTATCCCAAAAAGTAAGCAGTAGGGATGTGCATGAATGTTTTATACATGAGGACATTCACATTCATTCGAATAGAGCCCTTTCAGATGTGATAGGATTTGAATTCAATGCAACTGTTCTTTGAATGATATTCAAATCTGATTCAGATCTGTGCTGCCAATGAATCCCCTATGGTTCCACCATGAATATGTTAAATCCATTCTGAATCCACTTTGAATCCACTGCAGATGTGACTGGGCAGCGGCTTTCCCACCTCTCCATGTTCACAACAACAAAGCTTTGAATGAAGCTTCAGTCTTTGAAGTATCCAATATTTGATTCTAATGTACAAATTTGAATAAATTCAATCAAATTTTGAATGTGGTGAATATTTGTGCACATCAATAGTAAACAAGTTTCTAAAAAAATACTAGCAATGTGCATGAATTTATTTTTTCCATTCACTTTGCAACAAAGTAAATGGGGCTGGTATTTGCATTCATGAATGTGTATCCCCCATGAATGTGGAAGGATTTGACTTCACTTAGAACCTTTGTTGAATACAGACCATTTCTTGGCTGGGTTGCTTTCCCTGCCAGTCGCCTCCGGGAAAAGGAGCCACTTAGGAGATGGGCAACCATCCACTTTCCTGGGCAGTGGAACTGGCAAAAACTGGCAGCTGGCTGGCTCCCAAGTTGCTCCAGAGGTGCAGCTGGTGGCAGTGGCTGCACCCCACTATTATTATTTCCAATTTAGCCACCACCAGGGAGAGGACAACCACTAATCTCCCAAGTGGCTACAGAGGTGGCTACCCACTCGCTGCCACTGCTACTTCCAGCCACGCCTCTAAAGCCATGTTTATTAACTGCAAAAATGACTAATCTTTTTAGGACACACCTAGTAGACATGTGTACAAATGCATAATGAATTGAATGTTAGAAAATCTGTATTCATTTGAATAGATCCCCTTTGAACGTGGTAGGATTCTATTCCATACGAAAATATGCATACGAATTTGTACAAATTTCCAATACAAATGCATACAGATCCTGGATATGGATCCTATACAAATGCATACATGTCAAATACATATCCTAAACCAATACATACGGATCCTATATGAATGCATACGTATCGATACGTATCTGATACATATCCCCAGTTTAACGAACGTACTATTTGTAAAAATGTTCCAAACATTTTTAATCATATGAATGTTAATGTACAAATGTCGTAACATTCAATTTGTGTACAAATGTCGGGATTTATATGAATTCATACAAATAATGAATGTTATGAATGTTTATGCTCATCCCTAATGCTGGAAAATGAGGGACCAGAACTTGGTTTTCCAGCAACAGGTAAGAGTACTTTTTAGAGGTACAAAAGCAGAAAACTATGGTTAGGTTGCCTCCTATATGTGACACAACCCCAGCATACCACTATTGTAATGTATTCATCCCAAATAATTTAAGGGTGTTTTTCAACTGGCAGAAAGTACCCATATTTGCACCCATTAAGGACCCATTTGGGTGTGAGCTGGATGACCACATTTCCACCAGGGCACCCATTTGGGACCCAATTGTTTCCTCTGCTGGTCAGGAAATCCGGATCAAATGGGTACTTTTCTGCCTTTAATCCGGATTTTCTGTAGACCCCATTAATGGGGTCTACAATGGGGTCTTCAGCCAGAAAATCTGGATTAAAGGGAGCCTGTTTCCATGAGAAACAGGCAATGGGGTCCAGAGCAGGCTAGGGGGAGGGGATGCACCCATGTGGGGGGAACCCTGAAATCCCAGCTTTGAAGTGATTTCGAAATCATTCCAAAATGACTCTGAAGTCACTCCAAAGAGACCCGGAAAGACTTTGGAGAGGCTCCAGAGCTGTCGGCATGGTCTGTTCGTTATTAGCGCACACCGCACGGACTTCCTTCTGAAGTTCCTCTGAAGCGATTGGCAGAAACTTCGGAGTCTCACCACCGGTCTCTCTGAAGAGATCAGCGGGGACTTCAGAGTCTCACTGCTGGTGTGAAGGGACTCCAGAGCAGCTCTGAAGCCTGCACTGATCTCTTCAAAGGGACTTTGGAGAGTGCACCCCCCCCCATCCCCAGAGACACTTGGGGTGATGAACAGACCTATTGGGGGTCAATCTGGATTCCCCAGATGGGTTCAAAGGTGTTTCCATGGCAGGGAGGTTAGCACCCATTGCTAATGGGTGCTACACCTCCAGTGGAAACACATTCCTTAGATCCGGATCTTCTTAGATCCAGATCTAAGGAACACGGTGGAAAAACACCCTAAGTTAGTAAGACCAGAGACCTTTTCGCATCTACATCTTGAACACATACAGAACACACCAGGATGGGCTGGGACGGATCCGCCACCCCAGCAGTGTGTATGCTGCATCCCCACATGTTCTCTGCGCGTTCGAAAACCCCTCGTGCGAAAAGGCCTCTGGTTTACCTTTGTCAAAGTGAAGAGGCACAATGATACCTGCAGATATATTTTCTATTCTCTTCCTAATTATTCTTAGCATTAAATTTGCTTCCCCCACACGCTGCTGCTGCACACTGTGTCGATGCTTTTCACTTCCTATGGATACAAGAGCTGCAGTAATTAAGTGAGATACTAATTCAATTAATAACACCATTCTTAGAATTTGTAACCCTGAATTTAGTGGTGCTATTTTTGTTCCGTAAACTTCCTAGTTATTTTAATGTTCTGGCTAGATATGATTAGTTAGCACTTTATATATTTTAAGGAGATACTAGATGTATCTATATGAGTGCCAAGGATATATGGTGGTGGGCTGAAACTGTAGGCCTGCAAACAAGCAGCCTCCTCCTGGTTGAGGTGAACAGTAGAATGCTCTGTCCCAGAGCTGTCCTACTTCCATCCACAGACCATCACTGTGTTAGGAAAACTACAGGGATGTCTAGTAATCCCAACACAATGTTGGTAGGCTCTAACTCAAGGAACTGTGAATAATTTACTGAAATACAGCCAGAAGGGCCTCACTTGCATAAATTAGTGCACAGACAGGTATATATGGGAAGAGACATTCCTTTAGATATTTGGGGACCAAGCAAACCTCAAAGTGAATTTTGGAATGCCCCTCATGAGAAACTCCAAGAAATGTCAAGGGAACATAAAGCAGAACAAAACTCCAGATGGTTCTGCACATTTTCACTTGATGGTAAAAATATTTTCACAGCCATATTCAACTACTGAATTCATGGGTTCTTTTGCATGCATATTCTGCATCAGAAAAAAATAACACATGAAGGAAGCCTTGAGGAAAAGTGCTTCAGGATCTGTCCAATGAATAATTCACACATTTGCTCAACAATTTTCTTAAAGGAAACCTAATTTATGTGTCACCTTTCTTGGGTGAACTTTTGAACACTGTTTCTTTAGTTTTTTTCAGGGAAAGTTGGCTTGCAAAGTTGATAGCTGAGTTTTTGAAGATGCTGTGTAAAGTAGCAACTAAACTAATACAATAATACGCTCTCAATTTAACCCTTAAGGGTATAATTCATTTCTTATGGGAAAAAATGTGTTAAGAGATGGTTTTGAAGGACATGTTGACAGAAGATAAAATGATTTATGCTTCTGAACCTTCATGATTTGCAGACTTTGGATTAATGTCACTGTTTGTCAAACTGCTAAGTCAGGCAGAGCAAAGTATCAGTAATTCCTCTTTTTCTTTCACAATACTATATTCTTGATACTATGCCTGGAAATAAACAGACATAAACAAACACTAAATTGGGTCCTAAGGGGCCATCGATGTGTCCAAAATAATTTGTTTGGGACCAGGGTGTGGTTTGTGCAATCAGATAGCACACCTAGGGATAAGAACTCATTCTATGCCAAAGGGTTGTCTAATCTGCTTCTTCTCAGGCTGGTTTACTCTCAAAATGCCCCTCTCAGAAAGGAGTGTTAAGTGTAGCTCATGTGCTCCTTTCAAGAGCATAAGATCTCAAATTATCTGTGCCAATGTGAAGACACTGCAATATACCTACTCGAGCCATTTTAAAATTATTATTAATTATTAATTTATTAGAGTCTACCCGTAACACACACACACACACCTTAGTGGTGGTTAGTTGGTATGTCTATCTCAGGTCTTCTGCCAAAGACGTGAATTTGATGCACCTGTGCAGGATCTTGAGGGGGTGGGGAGCACAAAGTTGCTCTGGAACAAGCCTTTAGTTCACCTTTTTTTTTTTTTTTTGGTCTATTTGTTGGTTGCACAGGGGTTCTTGTCCCAGACAATGAATTGCCAAGTATTTTGGACATCAGAAGAACTGAACTGCTGCAGAAAATTATGAATGTATGTAAAATATGTTCAAACATTAGACTATTTTATATATATTCTTAACTGGTCAAAGTAAGGAGTGATACTATATTTCACAGCCAGGATACAATGAATCCTCAATGCTAGAGTCTAACTTTAAATGGCAATCCTCCCAGAACATGCTCTGATCTTTATTCATTTGTTCATCTGTATTTGTTCCTCATGCTATCATTTGATAGTGCTCAGGGTGGTTTATGGCCCTAGGGACAAACAAACCTTACCTTACACTTCAAAATGAATGTTGTATTAAGCTTAACGAGTTTCAGATTAAAGAGAGAACATCTAGTGTGCTTCTTCTCAGACCAAGAACTCTGGCCTCAACACACTCTGTCTAAAATTCCTCCTTTCATTGTAACTGGCTGGTCATCATAACCTCTCTATCACCACAAGCTTTCTTTCACAATTTCAGTGCCCAGGGGCCAACTCACACTTTGGCCTGTAGTCTGCAATTAGACAACACCTGGGCAGGTGCATCTGCACTTGCAGGAGGCGTTTACACGCTAGAAAGACCCCCTGTCTGCCCAGAGGTTGCCTAATTGCATGCTAGCTGTGGTGCACAGAATCATGCACCACAAGCAAATTAACTGTAACCTAAACCTTACCTTTAGCATCCAGCTGGTGACCATCTGCACTTCTTCCAGCTGGTGAGGTCATCTGAGGTGCTGCACAAGTGGGCTGGGACCTCAGATGATCCCCTGACAACACAAAGCATCAGCATTGCCATAGCAACAGTTTTGGTGCATGTGCAGTCATGCATGGCACGACGCTCATGATTCTGGCACCCAGGAGTCGATCAGTTGCCTGATTGATCTCAGGTGAGTGATCAATAATGCAGGAGCTGGGCTGTCATCAATTAGTACTCAGAGGTGCAAGTGCTAGTCAACGTTAGTTCATCATGCACCTTTCCCTTCCAGAGGAAGGGAAGGGAAGTGCAAAATCACTTCAGGTATGTTTCTGGATGAAACTGTAAACTGATAAGGCTAAGATGAATGCAGGACTCCCGCTTCTAAAGAGAGATCTCCAGTGTTTGCTCTGGCATCTGCTGAAGCCATTCTTTCAACCTGCTCCAAATGGTCCTGTCACTGATGGAAGCACTTTTCCATTTCTTATGCCAGTTTCTCATATTCTTTCTTCCCTATGTTACCGTCACTTGGAATTGCTACTTCTATTATCACTATTTCTATCTTTTCTCTCCTGCTGCATATCAGGTTGATTGGTCAGTACTTGTTTGGTCAGTCTGGATACAGAACACGTGCAGGATCTTTTAGAGATGTGCACAGATTTAAATGCAGTTGTTTTCCAGTGCTGCCTTTCAGTCCTACTTTTTCCAGCCTCGTATAGGATTTTCCAGTGTCAACCATTCTATAGAGGGGTTGTTATGCCATGGTACCTCTACTGCTTGTTCCTCATTCATGCTGTTTACCTGCAGTTGCCCGAGGCATTGTTTTAACAGTTCATCTCCATAGGATACATTTTACTGACGTATTTGTTCCTCTCTTCATTTAAGATAGTAGCACTGACGCTTATTAATCCTCACCCTACTTCTTTTTGGCTTATGTACAGTGTGTTGACACATGACCTGTGGTGAAATTCTCCATGTGTTGTGAGGACTTTCTGAAACTTAACTACACCAGCTTCTATGTCTTCCTTTTGCCAGTACACATACTTGGTGTAGGAAAAGCAATTGGATGGCAGTGAACTGCACTTACCTATAAGCTGTTTCCTTTCTTTTGATACTCCATTGTTGTCCCCAAAGGTGGCTTTTTTCTGATTTAAAATCTATTCCCCACCCCCAAAGAAGACAACAAATTTGTTTTGTAGGCTATCTAGAGAAGAGGAAGAGGAAGAGGAAGAAGAAGAGTTGGTTTTTCTACCCCGTTTTTCTCACCCATTTAAGGGGACTCAAAATGGCTGACAAAGCTTTCTATACTTCCCCCCACAACAGAATCCTCTGTGACATAGGTGGGGCTGTGAGAGCTCAGAAAGAGAGCTGTGCCTAGCTGAAGGTCACCCAGCTGGGTTAATGGAGGAGAGGGGAATCAAACATGGTCTTCCCAGATAAGAGTCCAGCTCCTTAACCACTAGACCAAATTGTGTCTGGTCTTTGGAACATCTGAAGGCACCCGGCTCCAGTTTTAAAGTTAAAGTCTAAAGAACTTCAGAGCTGGTGAAGAGTCTGGAATGGAACAGACTGTTCCAGATGATTGTTTGTTCCAGGTCATAGGGTGACCCACCATGTATCAGACTAAAAAAAGTAAGTGTGAATACAGCCCTACCTGCTGCATACAATACTAGCGGTGGACTGTACCCCCAGACCATGGCTGCAAAACAATAAAATATTTATCATTGTCTTCATTATCATCATCATCGTTATCATCATCATTATTATTGATAATAATATTTGCTAATATAAAATATGTCATGTAGTTTCTGTCTAACACAGGGACCAAAATGTCTTGATCTATGTCTATTCAGAAGGATGTGTTAAAGGATGGGAAGAGAGAAGGGGAAAGAATATTAAGGGCATCAGTTTGTCAGCAGTAATGCACAAAGCACTTTCTTGAGGCCAGTGAGGAAAGTATGATGACTGCATGCCTTCATCTGATCTTGCTGTAGATAAAAATGTAGATTAGGAAGATCAAAGGGAAGCTTAGAATCAAAACCTTTTCTTTCCAGCCATATATCTCATGGCCTTCAGGCCACTCCTGAGTTAGAGACAAAAATATCCTTATATAAATAGTTCCTCAAGTACTGATCGACTGATTAAAGAGTTTATGATAGGGATGTTCAAGAATATATGAAATATTCATTATTTGATCAAATTTGGACATTCAAATTCAAATCAAATGTCCAGAGATTCATTTTTTAATATTCGCATGAATACAAATATTTTGAATCACTTATATGAATAATTCGGACATTTATATGTGTACAGATATGCATTACATACGTATCCATACACATTTTATTTGTATCCATATCCATCTGTACGGATACATATGGGATGAAAACGTGATGCGTAAGGAATAAAAATGGGATGGGTATAGATGCCTAAAGATGTGTATGGATACATACAAATGTTGACATTCATATCATCAAATCAGTTCAAATTTTAATACATTCATTTTTTCTCTATTCATACAAATTCAGACATTAGAATATTCAATTTGAATCAAGTCAAATGGTAACAATTGCATTCACGCAAACCCCTAGTTTACAAGTGTACCATCCATTGCTTTTCTAGAAAACAGAGGCAAAAATCTTCATTATTGAAATAAAATTGAGCTGAATTTCTGCTGAAAAGTCTAGACAACACACCAGGGGCAGAAATTTAGTCTCCCAAATAATGGGAAGGTCAAAACTAAAGGAAATCAATTGCTCACTGGAAGGACTAATACTGAAGCAGAAAGTTCTTTTGGCTACATGAGAAGATGGGATTCATAAAAAGAGCCTGATTCTGGGAAAGACTGAGTTAGGCCAAAGGACAGGGGGATGGTGCAGGATGAGATGATTAAGTTGTGGAGGCAACAAATATGAGCTTGGACAACCTCCAGGAGACAATGGAGGACTGAAGGGCCTGGCATACTATGGTCCAAGTGGACATGAAGAGCTAGATACAACAAGATGACTAACTAACAATACACAGAGAGGAAACTCTGCAGAGTTGCCTCCTGTGCCTTACTCTGCAAAATGATAAGGCATCTGCCATTAGTCTACAAACAATTGGTGCTACTGGGCGTTTGAATAGAGTTGGTATTAGACGCCTCTTTTGCACACTCTTAGGCTGCGTCTAGATGTGGGAATACTGTGCATTCCAATGTGCAGTCGGGATGTGGGTGTCACACCTGATGCCTGATACTTCATATGCCGCTGCTACCGCAGATTTACCTACTGTGGAATGATCAGCACTCGCTCCACAGTATCAGGTAAATTTGAAGTTTTCCACCATCCTGACAGGACAGCGAGAAACAGCCAAAGAGAGCCAAGCCTGCAGCTTGGCTCCTATTGGCTGCCCCATCCCATGTGATGTGCGCCTCATCACACATGCCACAGAATTATCACAGCTTTCTGTGAGAAAGGTATGAGGAAGGTGCTGGAGTCCAGATGGCTCGTCATGGCTTCACAGCAGGTGAGCTGTGTATTTTGTTATAACTGCAGATTTAATCCACTAATCTGGACCCAGCCTTAGTATCTGCACTCTTAGCCAGTATGGTGAGAAGATCTCACCGTTACTGCCATTCCCAGTAGAATGAATAATCTGTACCTTCCAGATGCTATCCCTTATTACTCTCCAGTTTATGGGACAACAACTCAAACGAGCCATGATACATGAGCACAGAATATTGTCCTTGGGCTCTGAGGTTAAAGCTGAAGCCCCTCTCATCCTCTCTTACATACAAACAAGTGTTACCTTCTTCCCCGAAGTGCACATTTCAGGTTTCCATGGAAAGTTTTGCAGCAGTTAGGCCTGGGATGACACCTGATCATTATGTCAGAGCAAATGCGTTTTCAGCTCTACAAAAGGAAATAAAAGCAAAGTTTCAAAAAAAACTATATTGGAATACTTTTTCTTCACTGACCTCCCTCACATCTCCAACTTAAAAAAAAATGCTTTCAAGGCTGCTACACTTTAGAAGGCTTTTTTATTTCATTTTTTAAAAACTTATTGGTGTCTGCAAAAGTGAAAGACATATTGGTTTATATGAATCCTTCCTTCCTTCTTTTTTCCCCCCCTTTCCAAGGCAAAAGTGACATTTCATGTGTGAAGGCAATCTCTTTTGCCACAAAATTGTGACATTTCTCTGAAATGCAGGGGGCAAGCAAAGCTGCAGAGGGAAGCGTTATTATTTGTAGCATTTCTGATCGTTTTGGTAATGGAACAGGCAGACCCAGTTCTAACTGGCCTGTTGGATGAAACGACTTCAGAGATCGCCAGGCAAAATGCAACCACCATCCAGAGCAGTAGGTGAGGACGAAGAAAGCGCTGAGAATTCTCAGAACTACTTTACAGGGTCGTGATCTTTGGATTTCTAAGTAATATTTGGTAGGGATTTGCATGAATATTCATAACATTCAAAATTCATACGAATTCGACTGAATTCAGACATTTGAATTCAAATTGAATGTTGGCAGATTCGAACACTGACATTAAAATTGGAACCAAATGTTTTGATACATTCATATGAAGCATCTCATGAAGCTTCATATGGGAGTCATATGGGATTCACATGAGTTTTGTATGAGATTTGTATGGTACTGAACATTTATATTGAATTCAAATCCTACTACATTCGAAGGGGATCTAATTGAACGAATACAAATTTCCATGCATTCAATTCAATACAAACTGAATAAAAAAAAAATCCCACATCCATGCACATGCCTAATTGGGTGTCTTTTAAATAAAGAGTTGTAGGAGTTGTGGACCATCAGTAGAGTACTAAGAGCCTCTTTGCACTCCCCTCACTGGTAAAGACTGGGGATCTCCCATATGGTTCATCCACATGTCACTGAGCTGTTTCCTCACTGCAAATGGCTCTGCACGCGCTGGACCATTCCCAGAGCTGTATAGTTATGGAGCACTCAAAAGTATTCCACACCTATTCTAGTAGAAAGGCTAGGACAGCCTTATGCACTGCCTGTGCACCTCTTCTGAGCATGTGACTGCATTGTGAGGTTGTTCAGGCACGACAGCATGCAAGCATGACAGTGCTGTTGCTGCTGCCCCCATGTGCACTTAGCTCAGGCTTAGTAAAGCACCAGGTGTGTTAAACATGCATTAGGTATCTTCAAGTGCAGACACCTAAAGCATTTTAGCACTTTGCCTCCCAGTAATGGGAGAAAAGTGCAAATTCACCCTAAGTTGCCACATTACTGTCAGCAGCTAATTTGAGGATTCTGTCTTCTTTCTGAGGTTGCATCCATGCAGAGTTAAAACCTCATAAATATTTCATAATTTTGCCAGATTTCTGGACATTATTATGGTGCTCCTGGTTTAAGATCTTAGAATATAAACTCAATTTACTGGGTTTTTGTGAGTCCAGGAAAATTAACTATCATAGTGCAATTTCCTGTTATACGGAAATTGCACCTCTGTACCCATAACTGCATCTCTTTCTGGACTGCTACATGAGAAGTACAGTGAGAGTTCAGCATGAAATGTCTTAACCATAGGCATTTCCGCACTGAATCGCGTTCGAAACGGAACGCGTTCAGGCGGAAAGCTTAAGCCAGCTTCGGGCGCTTTCCCCGTTCACACACAGACGCGCCAGAACGCGTGTAAACGCGTTCCGGAGCGTCTGGGTGCGAATGCTCAAAGCGCCCGAAGCTGGCTTAGCCGGCAAACGCCGGCAAGGGGCGCGATGACAGCCGCGGAGGCAGATCGACAATCAGCTGTTTGACAAACAGCTGATTGTCAAAGCCGCGCGGCGTCGGAGGCGCGCCGGCAGCCGTTCGGGAGACAGAAGAAGCGCGAACGCTTCTTCTCCCGAACGGCTGCGGGCGGCTCGTCCGCGTTGGAACGCGTGTAGAGCACTTCGAAGTGCTCTACATTTCGAACGCGGAAAAGACAGCTGCGGACACGTCGGAACGCAAGCCGCGCGCGGCCAATGCGGATGACGTGTCCTCAGCTGTCTTTTCCGCGTTCCGTTCAGCCCCGTGCGAAAACGTCTCATGTTATACTATTGGGATGGTTAGATCACGTGGAGTTGCTGATTTCACAGAATATGGCTGAAGACATCTGTATCTGAAGTGGGGATCTTGCAGATTCCCCACTCTCAGCAGACCACCTCTAATGTAATATATTAATTTTATTAATATTAATTACATATTATTTATTATTTATGTATTTAATAAATTTATATACCACCGTTCACCAAATGTTTCCAGGGTGAGTTACAATAAGAATAAAGCATATCAAACAATAAAACATAATTAAAAATATCACCCCTCCCTCCCTCCCACACCCACCCTCCCTCCCTAACAGGAAAGCACCCTGAGGAAACTATTTAAATGGCAAAAGCTTCAATATGTTACTAGCATTTCTACCACCTATAAATAAAGTGCTTTTAGGTCACTTATATGGTGGAAATGCAGCCTAAGTGTCCAGGACTTTAGTGCAGAATACAGATTAAAGCATTCTCTATTTGAATTAATTGCTAGGTGAGTCTTGGCTCTTATCTTGATCATCTTCTTGCCAACACTATTTTGTAAGACTGTTGAGAGAAAACTATGGGGCAACAAGCCATAGATAGTGTGCTCTTCTGGGAACTACTGGAAGAATTATGGGCTGCAAACTGTAAATACTTTATAAAATTGCTTGCATTTATGGAATGCAAGATATGGTAGAAAGAAGACTTTTAAGGAATCTTTATTTATAACTCATTAAAAATGTTTATTTTGCAGAAAGAACATCCTTAAAACAAGGATGCCAGACACTGACATTATTGACTTATCTTTCTTTTCACTAACTGGACCAGTTATGTTCGTGACCATCCAAGCAACACTTAATCTGTTTTTGGAGAAAGAGTAAGGGCAAAGGCCACACTCCTTGGCTGAAGGCCCTGACACATAAAAACAATTATTGTCTCCTGCTTCTTGCTATGTAAGCTCCCTCATGCTTTAAACATTAGTTTGAAGCATAGTTCCAGACATTCCTTTGCCCTTGTTAACCAAAGTGTCAGGAGATTGTTATTAAGAATATTGTGTTCCAACAAAGTAAAACACACATAGCCTTTCTCACCCCCAATCAAAAACAAGACTGGGGTCATGTGTCTCTTATTTGCCTTTTATTCATTGCAGTGAGGATCCAAACTTCTCAGGGGTGGGGAAATGTTGAATGGATAACTTACTGAAACTCAGGGAAAGACTATGATAACAGAATATAGGCTTGAAGAAGGAGTGAAAAAACTATAACTAGACTGCGTCCAGACTTGTTTATACTGTGCAGATGAATGTGCAGTCATGATCAGGGCATCACACCTGACAGTCCATGGACCGTCATGGTGCTGCATTATCTGTTTGCTACTGCACACTTACTTTAATGCTGGTTTAAGAACACTCACTGCACAATATAAAGAAGATTCAGAAAGAACATCAATAAGACATGAACGAGAGCAGGAAGGGCAGCTCAATTCTGATTGGCTGCCTCATGGCACATGACTGCCCGTGCCAACTCAGCTCTTGCAGTTTCTGAGGAGGAAGGTATGGAGCTGATTTTCAGTCAGAATGGCCAATCGTGTTTTCCTTTAATTATGGATTTATTCCACAAGTCTGGAGGCAGCCCTAAACTTATAAAACCTGGTGCCTCAATGATTTGCTTCTGGGATGCTCATAGCTTAAATCTATCTCGTGTGTGTGTTTGTGTGTACACACACTTTAATTTTCGATGATACATACATTATTTACTCTAGCCATCTTATGATGCTTGTGTAGGTCTGCAATAACCTTAGGTTCCTAAGGCTTGTGAGATAACTCTGCCAACAATTATCCCTAATAGTTTGTTACTCAGGTAAAGGTCACAGTGATGCTCTCCTTCCATGTACAGAATCAAACTCAGCCTCCTCCATCACACCCAGGGGCATCACAGGTCATACTATACAAACTGCTCAGGTCTCCTATATCTTGCCACCCCTCACACTCCTTCTGTGAACAGCAGCCACTGCCTTAGGCAGCAACTGTGCTATATTTAATGGTAGGACCAGTCTCCCATGTTTTGTTTTTTTGACAGATATGACATTAAAGACAGATAAAGGCCTAGCTTCCAAAGCAGGACAGGCACAAGACATGTTACTGCCTGAGGCAAAGCAAGCAAATGAATCCCTCCTTTGCCTGCTAAGTCAGTGTGCACAATACCAAAGACAGACAACTTGTTACAGTATCTGAGGCAGAAAATTCAGCAAGCACTTCTACCTTTCCCCTGAAAGGACCAGCAATAAACAACTAACCATTTATCCTTCTGTGATGGCCTTTCTGATCTGATGACTGAGGCAGCAATCACACCTTGCTTAATGCTAGGACCAGCCTAGATGAAAATATTTAATTCCACTGATTCTGCATGCTCCCGTTACCACTGCAAACGGTCTCTATTAAGGATTTCAAATGTTTGCTTCTTTTCCTTCTAAACATTCAGATAGTCTGGCTCTTCTTTATGGGGGTCGGATTTGCTTAGGTGAACACCTACAAACATAGGCTGTGATCAGACATAACAGCAATGAAAAAAGCAGCTCTGAAGCAGCTTAGAGATGACTTTGAGGTGGAATTATTCATAAACCAGTCTGCCCCTCCCCTGTCTCCTGAGTGTTCTGTGCTAGAAAAGGTGGATTAGAGAAGGGCTGGGAACATGAGGGCCACACACTACTGTCTTTGAGCTGCCTCTGAGGCGACCTTTAACACAGCCTCGGTATTTGGAGTATCTACCATAGCTTACCCTGCTCCTGTGCTACCAGTCCCAGCCGTCTCAGACACTGGAAGTGCCCATTGTCATCTGATTCTGAATGACAGGCCTATTCGCAGTAGGGCCTCTAGTGAACAATTAGTGAACTTGTGGTGAAGAACATCTGCACTTCAAGGAGTCTGCTATAGCCTTCAAGCATGTCCTGTCTCTGGTTGGGAAGTAATTTTCAAGTGTTTCTGTTTATGTGCCTTTGATAGATTATAATGCTGCTTTAGGATGAAAGAATGTATGGATTTCAGAAGTTTCCCTCCTGCCCAAATCCCCAAACCTAACATTACAGAAAGATAAAGATGATATTCACCAGAGAGAAGAGTCAAACAAATGGTTGTGTGCATTCTGTCAAATGTCAGATACACAGATTGTGGAAGGTTTCTGTGGAAATACAAGCTAGTCTTCAGGGCAGTGTCCTCTAGAGGTTATCGGTTTGCACATCACATGATCAATGGTCAGGGTTAAGTGGAGCTCTGTTTCAGTAACACTGGTTATCAGTGTGTATGAGGTGACCTGGGACTTAGGCCTCTGGTATGCAATTAGATGCCTATTTGCACTTAGGCCCTGGGATACAAACAGGCCAGCCCTGGGGCAGGCCATTCGATCAGCATGGGGGTGGTCTGCCACTGCACACACCTGCACAGAGAGCAGCAGATCGATCTTGGCAAGCCATGGGACCTATACAGACTAAACCAGGGGTCTGGAATGGTAAGTTGGGCATGGGGGAGAGTGAGTTGGTGCACACCCCTGGGTGAGGGTGGGCACCCAGAAGGCCCCCACTGGCTGCTGCCAGCCTAATCAGGGTGGCAGCAGCCCATGGAACCCCAGGATAGCCCTGGGCTGGTCTTGTCCCACTCCTGAAAGCAGCTGCCAGGCTGTGAGCCAATATGGCTCAGTGGTGGCAGCCCAGGGCAGGGTATCCACCCCCTGTGGTAGCCTTTTCAGGCTGGTATACATGGGGGACAGATCCACCATTCACACATTGGCTGGTAAGGGACACGAATGATGGATCTGTCCCCCACGCATACTAGCGTTAGGGCCTTATAAGTTAAAGTTAACACCTTGAATTGGGCTTAGTAGCAAATCACCAGCCAATGCAAACATGGTATAAAAATGTAATAGTATAATACAGATTTGATTTTTAAGAGAACAATGTTTGATATTTTTAAGATCTCAAACAAAACTTAAAATGGAAGAACACTGGACAGACTTGTTACTGTTCATTAACAACCTGGGTGCAAGTGAGAACTTAAAAGAAGAATGAGCAAGAACAAATCTGACTGCATCCAGACAGAGTCAAAAACACAATTATTTCATAATTATATCTGATTTGCCAGACATGATCGCAGTGCTGATGATACATCCTCAGAATATAGACCCAATTTGCTGGGTTGTCATTATTCTGGTAAAATTAACTATCATAATGCAATATCCTGTTATTCTGTAATTGCATCTCGGTCTGGATTACAGTGTCAGAAGTACAGTGAGAGTTGCAGTGTGGGCTGTTGCTACCTGAAAATACTTTTAGTCACCTGTAAAACATGACTGGAGGGTCTGATCATGTGGAAAGAAAATCTCACAGTCGTAACCCCACTCTGCTGCTATGGCAAATGCTGAAACACAGAGTACTGATCTATTTTATAGACAATGTATGATAATTCTGGTAAATCGATAAACTGCAGAACAATAAGTGTGTCTGGATTGGAGGTGCCCTCAGTTGTTGGTGAAAGGATGGGAATACTTGGGAATACTATGCATTCTGATGTGCACAACTGACACCTGATACTTTGAGGTAGCAGTACACTATGCTACCGCTACTTCGAATTTACCTACTGAGGAACGATGAGCACTTGCTCCGCAGTATCAGATAAATTTTAAGTTTCCTGGCAGTCCAGGCAGGATGGCGAGAAAAGGGAATGAAAGTTGAGCCTGCAGCTCAGCTCCCATTGGCTGCTCTATCCCACATGACACACACCTCACCATGTGCGCCACTGAAGTCTCGCAGCTCCTGAGGAAGAAGCTGCAGACCTGCATTTCAGGTGGGGACAACGAGTCATCACTTTGCAGCCAGGTAAGCTGTGATCTTTCTACTAACTGTGGATTTTTCCCCGCTAGTCTGAAAGGGACCTTACAAACTCCCCTGTCAAGGAATGAATGGAAGGGGGAGGGAAGGATGCTGAATATTCAGTGTATATGTAACCATGTATGTGGTATAAATGTAGAAGAAATGTGAACTTTAAATTTTAATTCATTTGAAAGCAGTTAAAATGTAAAAAGAAAAGAATAATAAAGTTAAAAATAGGAGGAGGAGAGAAAAAAATGTTATTCAGTTTTCATTAATTTCTACCTGTAGCAGCAAGATAATAAGAGTGTACAATATTAGCTAAGTATTATACGAAAATCTTCAAAGCCAGGCCTAAGGCATCAGTTTATGATGTCATCTATGTTACCTTTGTTCCACAGTGCTGCTGAATGGCAGCCATTTTATATTAGTCACAACCTTTGCATAGAATGGGCAGAAGAACTGAATAAGCTGGAAAGTGGCAAACAAACAGTAGCCTAGTAGCCCTAAAAGAGCTGCCACTTCCACACTTTGGGCTCCTTTACTTTGAAGAGGACCAGATTCTTTTCCTGTTTATGCATTTTGAATGAAGATGTGCCAAATTGGTTTGGTTGTTTCATGGTTCATAGCAAACTACCTAGTTATTTGTATATTCAAAACATTGATTCAGACGAGCCAGTTTCCCAATTGCTAACATGAATTATTTCATTCAACAGTTCATGTTTGCTGTGTTTTTGACTTTTATCCCCTAATGGAAAACACGGTGTTACTTGTTTTATGATCAACTTGAAATCGAATGTGAACAACTGTTCATTTGATTAACTGCCCTGCCATCGAATCAAAGGAAGTGTGTTCAATGGTGAACCAAACATGTGATTTTAGTTTGCACACATGTCTGTTTTTGAATATTGTTTGAGGTGGTGGATTTCATTTTAATCAATCACCTGTAGTTTAGACATAATTGGAAAGGTGGCAAGGTTAGTTTCTGCCAACAATCACTTTGCTTTTGCCTCACCTCGCTTTGGCCTACTTTGATTTTAGGGATGTGCATGTATATTCAAAGACATTCAAAATTCCACTGAATTTTGACATTCTAATTCAAATTGAATATCCATAAATTCAAATTTAAACATTTGAATTTTGAATTTTTGGATCTATTCATGCAAATTATCCAGACATTCGTATGTGTACAAGTACGTATACGATGCGTACTTGGCATGTACACGTTTCCTTCCCCATCCATGCGCATATGTGGAGATCCGTACAGGACAGAAATGGGTTGCATACGGGATAACTACAGAATGCATACGGATGTATACAAATGCGTATGGATGTGTACGGGATGTGTATTGATGCATACGGTCGCATACAAATGTTGTCAACATTCATAAATGCAAATTCAAATTGAAAATTCAAACAGATTCGAATTTGCTTAGTTTGAATCAAATTTGAGTAAATTCAAATTTTAAAGGTTTAATTGAATTGAACTTTCAAGAGATTTGAATTGAATTGAATCCCCAAAATTACATTTGTGCACACCCCTACTTGATTTTCTTTCCTACCATGATCTGATTTACATCCTAAGGATCTGCTGCCCACTTTTCTACAAAGGAAGCAGCATTTCCCTACTCAAAAAAATGCCATAATTGAATTGCTTTAGTAAGCATGGAGGAAAGTTCTTTAGCTATCCCTATAGCCACACTAGGTGGTTCTATGATCCCCTCCACTTTTAATCTAAAGCAGCATTTATTAGTTAAGGTCTGCTGCTGCGAGTCTGGGTAGGGAGCCATCATTCTGAAACTCTATCCTTCTTTGATGTGCACACGGTCCTCATTAGTGCCAATTAATGGGCAGTGAAGGGAACAGAGAATCCCAGAGTGTTTATAGTTTTCATTTCTCACGCCAATGCATTGAAAGAAAGTCTCAGTATGTTTCCACAAAGGTTATTGCAAAGTTTCGTTCAGGAGTACATCATCAATGCAAGCTAGAATCCAAGAATTGTTATCATTGGCAGAATCTGCACAGGACAGGGGAATTTACTACAAGTATAACACCTCCTGCCCTTTGATTATTTTTAAGGTGGCACTATTCTTATTGCAGGGCATGCTGTTTAAACACCGCTCTTCCTGTGGAGGGGAGCAGTCTTCATTCCTGATAGGGGTGAGTGATCTTGTTGTTGTTCAGCACCACAGAATGATGGGCAACTTCTAGAGCACTTGTGGTGCTTTTTACATCCCTCCCTTTCTTTTTTGGTATACTTACCTTTCCAGCAGAGATCATACCTCCATCCAGTATGTATGAGTTGAGGATGAAACAGCCTATCGTGGATGTACTTTGATGGTGAGATGTCCATTCAGGAATTCAGTGGTGGACAAACTGCCCAGATCACGTGTCATCAAAATGTGCAAAGACAGGACTGGGAAGCAGTCATAGCAGGGAAGCTATATGCCATTATTATTTCTTCCTGCTACATCCAGTTGCCATCTGGAGGCAGCCCAAGGGTCCAAACATGTTAGTACAGCAGACAGATCTTCAGGAACTGATATAACACAGAAACATGGCGTCTCTTGGTTGGGTGCATGATGGAATCCACCATGATTCACCCTAGAATAAATTACGAAGCAAAGCAGAGTGGCTGCCGGAGGAAGGTGGATAGGAGATGAGGAGGCACAGGGTTTTTCATCACCTGCCTTGACTCCAGGGGGTGAAACTTCACCTAAAAGGCCAGTTCCTTCATTTTGCATGTGAAGGCTGGACTACAAAAGTAGACCCCTTTGCCTTCATGGAAATCATTCCAATTGCAAAGGTGACAAATGTTTATGGCACTTTCTATCCAGGAGAGATGTTGAAGATGAAGATGAAGTCTTTTCTGTCCCTGTTTTCTCACCCATTTAAGGGGACTCAATGTGGCTGCAAAGCTTTCTGTTCTTCTCCTCACAACAGGAACCCTGTGAGGTGGGTGGAGCTGTGAGAGCTCAGAAGAGAGCTGTGACTAGTCCAAGGGCACCCAGCTAGCTCCATAGAGGAGTGCAGAATCAAACCCCATGACTACAAGATACGAGTCCGGCACTCTAACCACAAAGACAAACTGGCTTTCCCACCCTCACAATACAAACAATACCTCACTTCTTCTCCTCAAACAGAACAAACTGGAATAGTTAGACTGCTCCAAGACAAGGGAGCACAGAAAGTGCCCCAGAAGGCAATAGTGGCCTAGACTGAATGTAGAATCAGCTAAGCAAACCCACCTATAGTCTTTTTACCTCATTACCTATTTATAAAAACCATCCTGAGTTATCCTCTGCATTATACACTGTCTCTAGACAGATTTCCTGGTGTGAGATCGCCTGATCTTTCCAGATTTGGGCAAATTTTTTTGTCTCTTATTCTAGCTGACATGATTGCTTACTACAGCTGAACTTTTGTTGGTTTACTTGGTTTTTCAGGGTTGTAAATGAAAATTTATCTTATCATAACAATTGTATAAGGACTAATTTACTTGCAAAACACAGAGGAAGGTGCTAAGAAAGACTAATTTACCAAAGCATGGCACAGTGATGGGTAGATGGGAAAAATGGAAATCTACATGAAGTAATTTAGTGAAACTGAGTAGCATCTTTATTTTCCATGTTGCAAACATTATGTTGTTTATCTTGTTTCTCTGTATCTATAAAGAGGTGCTCCCCCCCCCATGTGATTGTGTATCCAGGCAAATGATTATGTGGCAAAAATAAGGATTATTCATTATTAGGTATACTTTTGAATACACACATGAGATTTAACTTTCATTGGCCAAGGTGAAATATGTGCAGGTATGAATATTATACCTTCCCTTGTCAGTTTCGTCTAGTGGCTAGGGAGTCGGACTCTTATCTGGGAATTCCTGGTTCGATTGCACCCTCCCCCACAAAGCCAGCTGGGTGACCTTGGGCTAGTCACAGCTCTCTTCTGAGCTCTCACAGCCCCACCTACCTCACAGAGTGTTCTGTTTTGGGGAGAAGAATAGAAGCTTTGTCAGCCACTTTGAGTCCCTTTAAATGGGTGAGAAAAGCAGGGTAGAAAAACCAACTCTTCTTCTTCTTCTCCTCCTCCTCCTCCTCCTCCTCCTCCTCCTCCTCCTCCTCCTCCTCCTCCTCCTCCTCCGCACTACCTCTGCTATCCCAGAACAGGGCAGACTGCCCCATTCCAGGATTAGCAACCCACCCCAAACTGGAATGGGTGGTTTCTGGTATGGGACAAGGCCATCCCCACTGGGATTCCTGTAATCCTGTACTATTGTGGAATACAGGAACCCTGCCCCTTCTTAGCATGATCTATCTACACAGGACACAGTGTAGACCAGGCCAAGCATCCAAAATGGTGCTAATAATCCAATTTGCCAGTAGACCTTAACATCAATATATTAGATGTGACGTATTGGCCATGGAAGCATGAGAACACCTCTATGTGTAGTCTGATATATGATGGGGGGGGACCTATCTTTGTGGTTCAATGGGGCTTTCTGCTGAACTGTAATCCACACTAGTATGCATGCAGGAATATCACATGCAGAAAGACCCATGGTTTCATATAATCTAGTTCCTTTATGATAAACAGACATTTTCACTCATACATATTGCAAAAGGATTTTTGAAGTTTATGTATTTACCCATAAACATGTCCAAGTATAGATACAGTATATATATGTATATACATTCAAATGTAATATAAATTCATATAGAAATACATGAAAACTGGATGGATGGGATTTTAAAAGTTAGCAAACTGTGATATAAAATGTTGTCTCGTGGACTCAAGTTGACTAAGCCCACACTAATGCAAAATGTTTTTCATGTCTTTTATCACAGCAGAAGCTGAAAATGTAGAATGACACCTCAATTTTAACTTAATAGCTTCAGAAAATAAATAAACAAATCACCTGCCATTGCTAGAATGCAAGCCTTGGTTTTCCATCTTTACTACATATACCCTGGCTTTTATTTTTATGCACTTTTTATAATCGATGTACTTAGAAGATTTTTTTAAAAGAAAAATAGAGACAATAAAATGTAAATTCTTCCTCAGAAACACTACAGTTGGCTGTTTAAGTTGAAAATTGTAGCCTTTAAGGCTCATTATTTATTGTACTATAACCATTTATAGCAAGCATATGGTTAAGTTATTATTGTCTTATTAAAAAAAATAGATCCTTTAACTAACAGCTTAAACCCTATTCTTTATTTTTCTAAGCACTGTAGTTTATTGATTCATGCACAAATTCTATAATAATTACTTCTTTCACAAAGATATATCCTTTATCAAATAAATGTTTGAGATGGCAAACCTACGCATACTTATACATTGAACTGTAGTTACAACGAATCAAATAAGGCCTTATTTATTGAATCATTGAGACACTGGCTTTGTGTTTTTTGGACTGCAATAACCCACACCTCCTAGACTATTGTATGGATTGACGTGTAAATGTTCTGAGTAGAGATGTGAAACAATTTTTTTCTGGTTTGGTACAATTTGAACCAAATAACAGCAACAACAAAGGCAATAATTCTGCGCAGAATGATTTTGACAATATTACAAGACGATAGGGTATTTGGGTCCCTTCATTAATCTGATGCATCTACATTTTTTAGAAGGTGCCTTAAGTAACCATGTGCCTGTTTGACATACACCGAGACTATCCTGAGATCAGGGCTGTGGTCACCTTTAAAGTTTAATCCAGCTTCAGTCCAGTTTCATGGTGAGAAAATATATCAGCAAAGTGTCAAGCTGTTTTCTTTCAGTGTTAAATTCACCTTTGGGATAGATAATGTAGAAAGAAAACGGCTGGTCATTTTGCTGATGTGTTCTCTAACTCTGAAAGTAAACTGAAGCTGGATTAAACCTTAGGTGTGACCACAGTCCAGGAAGCATGCCCTTATGGAGCAAGATAACTGGTTATATGTGTCACTCTTCTTCTACCACAAAAACACTTCCTCTGTCACTAACCTGACTATGGGTATGGGAAATAAAACTAGTGCTTTCCCTAATCCTGAAATAAGGGCAGAAGAGGGAAGGTGGCAGAACATCTACTTCTCCTACCTCGTTCCTGCTTGTTCCCACATTTTATTTCCACTCAACGGAGTATCCAGGGTCCAGTTGCAAAGGAGTTATGAAACAGGAGTCAAAGATCGGTCAATGACAGCATCATTTCAGGCATTTGGTCTGCATTTATATCAGACACAAAATGCACCTGTTGAGCACCTGAGGGGTTCAATGTTCATGCACCCATGGGACCTTCAGCCTTGTGGCCCACCCCGAAGGACCAGCAAACACTCCCAGAGGAGTCGTTCCAGCTCTCTACCCTCTGATGCTCACTTCTGCCATGATGATGGATAAAACTAGCACAAGCAACTAACCTTCTCTACTCCACACAACCATACTTTCTGAGATGATACAATCCCTTGGTGTATATGTGACTTAGGAAGGGGAGCATCCAATCATTCTCAATATCTTAAGATTCTCTCTGGATTTTTTTTTTTAAACAGCATTTCTGTAGTTTCTGATAAGAGTGGGAATCTCACTTACAATGTTTTTTATTTGCCATAGTTATAGCAATACAGATGGGTGACAAAAACCATCCATTTAAGACAGCATATAAGATTCTTTGTTCACTGTTACTTAATATAGATTCTGGATCAACTGTGGTTATCTTGCTTGCTTTCTTCCAATAATTTTGAAGGCAAAGTGCAGAGAAGAAGTAATTTTATCCTTCTATCTGGTAACCTTGACTATTACTGAAATTGTGCTTAAGCAAACATAGAACACTTCTGAAGCATTTGGAGAGGACTGCTCACATGAAGCGTCTTTAGAAACAGAGTTGAATAATTTATAAGATTAGCAAAATGTTAAAAGATTCTGCCCTTTATCTTCACTAGTAATGTGGAGTGGTTTCTATTTTAAACCCCTTCATTGCAGTGAACCAATAGTTAATGAAACATCGCAATATTCCCAGCTAGGGATGTGCATGAATGTTCTAAACATTCGAAACTCAGTCGAATGTGGACATTCAGACTCGAATAGAATGTCTACACATTTGAATTTGAATAATTCGAACAAATGTTTTGGAACATCTGATGCATCCACACAGCTGTAAAAGAACATAAGTGTTCCTAAAGTGTATCCAGTGCATATTGCTGTTACCTCCCTTCTAGGACACCATTCCAGGAACAATAAAACCATGTTAGGATGTACACTGCTGATGGAGGGAGCGTAAATGACCTACCTTTGCTCATTTCTCAGGGCATTTCCTGTCCATTGCTTAATTATACTAGATGGAACCTTGAAAGCTGAGGAGATTTGTTCCATGTCCATGAATCCAGGAAGGTCAAGAGGTAGTGGCTATGTACTAGCAACACTTCCTGTCCCATCAACTGGACCCCTGGATCCTACAACTCAGGTAACCTGTTTTTCAGCTCAGGATGGTGTCTTAAAACTTACAGACTCTGTGTGCAGTTCATAAACAGTCATAACAAAAGTGAGAGATTCTCCCTGTCATTTCAGTTTTTGCATGCTTTTGCTGTTTTTGAAAACTGAGTGTTCATTCTGTTGTCAAACTGAACATCCATCTAATAAAACCATTTAATAAAAAGATAGTTAGCATTTGATTTTATATTGTTTCAAAGGAAAAAAAATACATTTGTCTCCACTGAAAAAAGCCCTTTTCATGGGCAACCCCACACCCCAGCAAAACATGAATGTTTGATCAAATTGTTTGCATTCACAACCGGGAGACTAGTTTGATTTGATCAAATGTTTGTTTTGAGGTGAGTATCCACACAAACATGAACTATTTGATTGAATTTTTGAACACAAATGGAATTTTGCATATCTCTAGTTCTTACTTTAGCAATGATCAAGGCACTTCCCTGGCTTCATGGCAGTTATGTTCTGATGTTTTCCCCTGTATTAAACTTTGCATTCTGCATTTCACACAAAAAAGGTACCTTCCTCTGTAGCAATATTAATCAGCATGATACATTTTCCCTTATCCATATGACAGCTAGGACCAAATCATGGCATGCAGAGTGATATTACATCTCTTCTCTTTACATTATGGAATGCAATATAAGAAAAAATACGTGAACCAATGCACTTGGATGCTCATCATAACATTCTAACTCTTAACAAGATAATATAGAAATGTATTATGCAGCACTAGATATGTAATTAAACTGTTTGAAAGGGGGGTAATATTAGGGATGTGCATGAATATTTGTAGGCATTCAAAATCCAATTGAATGTGCTGAATTTTGCCATTCGAACTCAAACAGAATATCCCCAAAATTTGAATGTAAACATTTGAATTGAATTTCACATTTCGAATCTATTCGTTCGAATTATCCAGACATTCGTATGTGTACAGGCTTGTACACAATGAGTACTTGAAGATCCACATCTTTCCTGCATCCATACCAATACAAAATGCTAAAAATCTTTTTATTAAATGGTTTTATTAGATGGATGTTCAGTTTGACAATGAATGAACACTCAGTTTTCAAAAACAGCAAGAACGTGCAAAAACTGATATAATAGGGAGAATCTCTGACTTTTGTTACGACTGTTTATGAACTGTGCACAGTCTGTAAGTTTTAGGACACCATCATGTGACATTTTCAAGCTTCTGCAGCTGCATCACATAGAAAATAGTTGTCAAATATATAAAAATGAAGTTGACCTGTGCATACTCTCTCACTGTGATCACTAATACTATAATCCATACACATGTTGGCCTATGCTGTACCTGCCCCGGCCACTGACTCTGAAGTCTGGGCCCAGCTCCCTTTATTATTTCTTATTAGATTTTAGAGCTATATTATGGGAACGATTCATGTTGACAAACTAATCAGGCTACACAATAACAATGTTTGAACTGACCCTTTATGATGCCAAAGGATGGTATAGAACAGTGGTTCTCAACCTTCCGAATGCTGTGACCCCGCAATGCAGCTCCCCATGCTGCAGGGACCCCCAAGCCACAGAGGCAGGGCCACTGGGCAGGGCCATGGGTCAGGGGGTGGGGCCACTGGGTGGGGCTACGGGGCAGGGGGTGGAACCATTGAGGAATCCACAGTGAAAGCACTACATACAGGAGGATTCACAAAGTTCCTGCAAATGTGACAGGACTTCTCAATTTGTTTGCACCTCATGAGATTTACAAGCAGGGGTACAGAAGAAGCTCTTTCCAGACTCCTAACATTAAAATAGGGTACTGGTGACCAGGTAGAAGGGGACACTTATTTGTACGTTCTCTATGATTTGTGTGGTTTTTATTTTGCTTTGTGAATTTCTTTGTTGTTTAATATTTGCTTATATACTTATAGAAAATAATAAAACATATTTTAAAAAAGAATTCATAGAATCATAAAGTGGGAAGGGACCTCTGGGGTCATCAAATCCATCTACATAAGAACATAAGAGAAGCCCTGCTGGATCAGGCCACAGCCCATGTAGTCCAGCATCCTGTCACACACAGTGGCCCGCCAAATGCTCAGGAGCACCTCAAACAGAGACAAGGACAAACCCCTTCCTGCTCTTGAATCCCAGCAAATGGCCTTAGAAGTGCCCCGGTCCCCCCACCCCAGCCTGAAAGACGCACCTTAATAACAGCAATAGTAATAACAACACTACTAATAAAAGTGAAAATAACGGAATGACAGCAGCAATAACAGTAGTAATAACAAGAAGAACGGGACTATGATGGTGGTGGCAGCCTGTGACTGGGCAAGGAGCCTGCTTCCTCTTTCCTTCCTTCCTTCCTCCCTCTCTCCCTCTCTCCCTCCTTTCCTCCTTTCTTCCTCCTTCCCTTCCTCCTTCCCCCTTTCTAGCCCATTCTCGCCCTTCCTTTCCATGGGGACATTTTCCGTCTTTTCCCTCCCGCCCTCAGACTCCGCATTTAGGGTGTGTGAGGGCCCAAGGAAATAACCGAAATAATAATAATAACGATGGCGATGGCGATGGTTGAGGCGGTGTCCAGGCCCACCCAGCGCACCCTCCTCCCTCCCTCAGTACCTGTCGGGTGCTGCCTCCTCCTTCCCCACCACCGCTGCTGCTGCTCCTCCTCTGGGTGGTGGGGCAGTGGGGATTGGGTGCATCTCGGCCACAGGCGGCAAGGCTGAAGAGGAGGAGGCACCGGTGGTGCCCCACAGGCCCAGCGCCTGCAGCACCATCTTCTCACCGGCACTCACATGGCTGACAGACACACGCCCCTCGCCCACGCTGGCTCCGTCCCTTCCCTCTGATAGGAGGTCTTCGGCTGAGGCGGCGTCCAGACCCACCCAGCACACCCTCCTCCCTCCCTTGGTACCTGCCGGGTGCCGCCGCCGCCTTCCCCACCACCACCACCGCTGCTCCTCCTCTGGGCGGCGGGGCAGCGGGGGTTGGGGGCGTCACAGCCATAGGCAACAAGGCTGAGGAGGAGGAGGAGGCGCCGGTGGTGCCCCCCAGGCCCGGTGCCCGCAGCACCATCTTCTCGCCGGCACTCACATGGCCGACAGACACACACCTCTCCCCCACGCTGGCTACGCCCCCTTCCTCTGATAGGAGGTCTTCGGCCTTCCTTGCCCCTCACCCAGGGCGCTGGCACCCTAGGGGGCAGTGCACGGCACTAGGGGGCAGCAGATGGCACTGGGAGGCGCCAAGTTGCGGCAGTGGGAGCCGTGGGGGATGGCGACAGCAGCGGGGGTGTGCGGGGGGGGCAGAGGGAGATGCCGCAACCCCACAAAAATTGTTAATCGACCCCACGCGGGGTCACGACCCATAGGTTGAGAACCGCTGGTATAGAACATGGAGGAAAATATATCAAATCTTCTTTAAGTGAAAAGAAAGTAAAGACAAGAGACATAAATTACAGTCAAACCCTCATATCTGCTGGGGATATGTTTCAGCTCCTACTGTGGTTACCTGAAACTGTAGTAGGGTTTAGGAAAAACAGCTGGAAAAAGTCACCTGATATGAAGATCTGAAACTGAAATTGAGCTTCCATGAAAGGAAAGATGATAGTCATGTCAATAGGTCATTGGTGTCCCTTGGTGAAGTTTCAAAAGAACTAGAGTTCTTTACACCTTGAGCATTGGATGTAGGCTTTCACGACTGGATTCAATCTCATTTGTAGCAATTCTTGGGCTGTTATGCTATGTTCCAGGTTTCTCCTTCTGAGAACCTAAGCTTTCAAATATAGCTGTGATGTCCATCTTCAGAGAATGGTCTTTGCTCTTTGCCAAGTCAAGGGTGTCTGGTGTCTTACTAGATCTTACTAGGTAGATACTGAGTGAACTATATAATATATTAAATTCAGTCATTCCCAATGTCCCAATATATGCAGAAGTATGTAGCTTTGGAGCAAGGGCACAAGTGGTGTTTTTTTTTAAAAAAAATCTTTGGAAAATCTTTGATTAAAAAAAATATATCAGAAGGAACACTAATTCCTTCAAAGCTTTGATGTTCTCAGAGCTAACAGAGTAACAGTAAATCTGTCAAAAAGTTCTTTATGTTTTGGAGCAAGGGCACAAGTCTTGTGTGCATTGGTATTTGTAAAGAAGGCTTGTAGGTGAATTTAAAGAAACAAACAATGGAATTTCTAATTTTGAAATTTTATTCCATCCAATTGTTAGCTAATATTTGTGTTAAAAAAGGAAAATGACCTTTTTTAATTTAATGATTATTTGAACAGAATAGACATACTTTTGGCAGCACCCTTATTAATTAGTTAATTGAATGATTTGGAGGGAGAAGGAGAGGGGAGAAGGAAAAGAAGGAGGAGGAGAAGAAGGAGAAGAATGTCAGATTCAGTTCTTTTTATTGGAAATGGTCTTAAATGTATTCAGTGCAATTTGCCCAGTGCATAGCTGAAAATGTATGACATTTTCAACATTCTGCAGCTGCACCACATAGAAAACAGTAGTCAAATATATAAAAAAGAAGTTGAACTACACATACTCTCTCACTGTTATCACTAATACTATAATCCATACACAAGCCTTTTGCTTTTCAAAACTTGTAGTAATCTCATTCAATGCCATGTTAACATTTCTAATGCCAGGGTAGCATATCTATTCAGGATTATCTTGCTACTCAACAGCAAATTACATAAATCTGTTTAAAAGCATTCTTTATGGGTATGGTCCTTGACCCAAGAATCTTTTAAGTAATAAGATGAATATATTTTAATTTGTTTTTAAAACACACATAATAAAAGCAGACTGCTATTATTTTCGCTCTAGCTGTTTTGGGCCAAGGTGATGGCAGAACGCCATCTTCCACTGATTGATTTTTGTTGTAACTTCCAAATATTTACACAGTGATAATTTGAAAGGAAGATGGAATTGAAGGACTCCACTGAAGTTTATCCTTACTCTGTATTTCTCTATTCTCTTATTTAAAGCATATTCTTTTCCAAAGATGTTATGGTCAACAATCCCCAATCACTGGGTATGTTTCATTCCAGTTTCTTCCTTACTATCTGTCCAGCTGAGTACATGAGATCCACATGATACTTTATTTTCAAGGAACTTTTCCAGGGGCCAGAAACGGAGAGCAAAATAAAAAATGACTCCATGAGTAGGGATGTGCACAAATGTTCTAAACATTTGAAATTCATTCAAATTCGATTAAATGTGGACATTCAAATTTG
The DNA here is from genome assembly GCA_023333525.1 of Aspidoscelis tigris stejnegeri. Taxonomy (NCBI): domain Eukaryota; kingdom Metazoa; phylum Chordata; class Lepidosauria; order Squamata; family Teiidae; genus Aspidoscelis; species Aspidoscelis tigris. The sequence continues at coordinate 91,967,637 of JALMGA010000004.1, forward strand.
AATGTCTTCAAATTCGAATTTAAGCATTCAAATGAATTTTGAATGTTCCAAAACATTTATTCGAATGACTCAAATCATTTGAATGTACAGATACGTATCAAATGTATCTGTATGCATTTGTGTTTATAATACAGAATGAAAATGGGATGCATACAGGATAAAATGGAGTGCGTACGAACAACACGTATCAATGTTATCAACATTCGTATCTTTAAATATGAATGTTGTCGACATTCATGTCTTCAAATTCGTATCTAACATTCAAATCAGTTTTTGTTGCAGTCGGATTTTAAACATTCAAATCAAATAAAACGTTCTGACATTTGTGCACATCACTAACCATGAGGTACTCAGGCCTTTTCTACCTTAGATCCCTTTTACAATGAGCCTTATTCTGGACCATATCCCAAAATAGAGACCTGTCATCTATACGTTAGTGCAGACTATGGCAGTTCCCTGGCGGGGCCTACCATAGTCTGTACCAGCACGTGGACGGATGGTCCCTCTTCTGACATGTAATCCAGAATAAAGCCCAGTGCAGAAAAGGCCTTAATCTCCACTAAGACTCCATGTCGTACACATTTTGAGCTCCCATGTACACATGTTAGTGAGAATGATGGAAGTCCCATCTCCTGCTGGTCTGGCTCTGGTTCCATTTCACTGTGTCTGATCCAGATTAAGAAGGCCCTTACTGGATCTTTGTTAGCATCATTCAGTTGGTACCTCCAGAGGAGCCAGTACACTGATTCAGAATATGAGAGGTAATCAGAAGGTCCACTTTCATGATCTGGAGCTACTGGGGGACATTATTCAGTGGGACACCAAAATCACCATGCCAATGGCCCCAGGGCCAGTAACTTTCATTCTTAGCTCTCCGAGGCTTGGGGGTACAGTTTCAAAGCTTGCATGAGGCTGGTAGTGTAGGTGATGTCAATGGGACAGGCTATTCTGGACCCTCTGATCCAGGGTTAAAAGCATGTAAGTGCTGAAAGGCCTTCAGTGGCCTTCTCATGCAGTTTCTGTGACTCAGTTTATTCACTGAAAATCAGCTAAGTGAATGCCAGACAGATTTTTGGAACAGAAGTGTAATTGAACACATTCCTTGAAAGCCTAGGTCATATTCACAATGGCTATACCAGCCTCCAGAGCAGATTTGGATCAGATGAGAATCATATTCAGATTCGATTTGATCAGATTCAGAGATTCAATTGGCTTCAGATCAGATTCTATCAGATTCAGATTGGAGGTGGAGGTGTGACTGGTAGTGGCAGGGCTTTGATGAGAATTCAAAGTGAATTCGAATCCTAGCACATTTGAAGTGGCTCCATAAATGTGAATGTGAATTACTGTTCCATTCCCTTGGATGCAAAGCAAATGGGGGGGGGGAATTGTGCGTATTCCTACCACACCCATCTGTGATCTGGTACAGGATATCACTCCTAGTATGCTGGTAAACTTCAAATTTGGGGTCTCCTTGTAAATCAAACTAGCCCAGTCAGTACTCCATCCTATGTGGATGGGGCATGCTAGGAGGGTGGGACTGATGTGGGTACAAACTTACCATATAAATACAACATTGCTTTTTTGGAGAAATACAAAGTTACCCATTGTTATAAAAGGAGATATTTATTCTTGAACCCTGAAGCCACTCTGATTGGGCTTGCATTTGACTGGGTGCAGGACTGAGATTGAATGTTGCCCATCCCCATGCCATTCCTGGTAACGCGGGCTGGATGCAGGCTGGGTGCAAATATAGCCATCCACATGCAAACTGCGCCAAGCCCCGGCATGGGGGAGCAGCGTCATCTCCTCTCTGCCCCCTTGTGCTGCCTGTGACAAATGTTGCATCTCTCCCCTTAGTAGCACAGAGAATCCAGGACCGAACAGCAAAAAAAAAAAAAAAAAAAAAAAAAAACACTTTAGAAACCCATCTATTTGAGCAAAGCCGCTCAGAGGTTTGGTGGTAGTTGAACAGTTTTGTGCACCTCCACTCCATCCAGGGACCGCGAGAACACCCGGCAAGTGGAAAGGAGAAAAAATCAAGCCATTATCCTGCCTGCTTTGGTGATCTGGGAAGGGGGGTGGAATACTTATATAAAAGAGTCTCGTGGGGCAGCAAAGACCATTCAAACCCCCCAAAATCTCAGCAGTTGCGATCTCCAATGCACAGGGCAGGAACAGCGAGCACAGGACATGAAACCATATCTCCCAATCATGTGCGTGCCAATTTCCTCCCCAAATAGCCCAGGACCATCCCCATGTCCAGGTTTGACTTGCAAAGCAATGCATGCTGAGACACCAAATCATGCCAAGAACAGTTTTTTTCCAGTAAAAGATTTGGTCCTGGTTTGGTCCTGGTTTGGGCGATTTGGTGGAAATCTGGCCAAATCTAAAATGCATGGGGATGCCCCTTCCTGCACCTGCTTTTGGTTGGGACCAAAATGGGCATAGGGATGCACCTTGGGGCTTTTTTATTTGCCATTTTTCTTGTTTAAGCCTTTTTACTATATTCTTTGTTTATAGTCTTATTTTCTAATTGCTACATTAATCTATCCGTTTTTCTACCTTCATTGTTTTGTATTTGGCTACATCCGGAATTCGTAATTCAGGGGCTAAGTCTTTAATTTACTTAGTAGCTCAATGGACAAAGAATTAAAATAAAAATAAATAAATAGTATTCTCTAATTTCAGAAGAAAGAGTTCAATGTCCTAGCAGTTATATACGGCAAAATAGCCCATTATTCTGTTCAAAAGATTGAGTTGAGTGCATTAGAAAAGCTACACACTGAAATAATTCTATTCTCTAATTAAAACAGAAAAGAAGCCTTCAGGAAGCTTGACCCAAGCTGCAATCCTGTTTAAATAAATCTATACTACATTTAATTTGATGTAAGAGAAGCAGGTATATTAAGAGTGAAATTATTATTTCATTTGGTTCTATCATTAGCCTCTCTGTTCTGCATTTCCCATTTGGTTTAGTGAAAGTGGAAAAGGGGCTGGGAGCAGACAGAAATAATAATAACAATAATAATAACAATAATAATAACAATTATTATTATTATTATTATTATTATTATTATTATTATTATTATTATTATTATTATTAATAATAATAATAATAATAATAATAATAATAATAATAATAATAATAATAATAATAATAATAATAAGAAGAAGAAGAAGAAGAAGAAGAAGAAGAAGAAGAAGAAGAAGAAGAAGAAGAAGAAGAAGAAGAAATAATCCATACCCTATTGTAATTTCAGCTCCTTCCATGAGAAATAAGATCAAATGTTACATTTTGGAGGGATTGAGTGCTGTGTTTCCAAACAAGATATACAATTCAGTAAATGACCCCTTCCTCTCCTTACAGATTTCAGGCATATTTGTGATGACACTTTCTGGACAGCTAATGCAGCAACCATAAAGGATTTCTACTTTGAAAATGACATTATCACAGTAGGTCTGCTTGAGAGCATTTCTCCCCTCCAAGTTTCCAGGAAGAAAAGGAGGGTTTCACTTTCACCCTGAACTTGCATGCATTCATGTACCTTTGTGAACATCACCATGTCCACAGCTTGCTGGATGAAATATACAGAGGCAATATCTTCACAACACCAACTCCACTTATTTTTAGGTGGGAGGCATGCTGATCACACCACCACTATCACCACCACCACCACCTTCACTTGCATGACTGTTTTCAAAAACACCCAAAGTTGTCCTGCAGGTTGGACATTTTCTACATTTCTCTAAAGAAAGCTGATCACAGTGTCAGCAATTGCCACAAAGTAAGATAACATGGAGGCAGCAGCAGCAAAGTGGTAGAAAGCACCTTGTTTTCTTCCATGCTGTGGAAAAAGTGCTTATGATGGTGTTTTCCACACCTCTGTGTTGAAATCATACGGCCCTCACATCCTTTGGACCATCTCATCAAGACATTAACCACAACATTATCAACTTAGCTTGCCTATCCTATACCTCCTGCTTCCTAATAACTGAGCATTCACTCCTCTTTTTCCCTTGCCTTCTAGGATGGTGATATTAAAATTGTTAGGAGCTGTGCTCTGGGGGAAATTAATTTGGGGAAAATTAGCTCAAACTCAAGCACAAGGACTCCAGTGCATTTGCATTTGGCCAAATTAAGTTTTAAGGATAATTAGCTGGAGTGGCACGGCTGCAAGAAAGCCATGAGACGAAGATTATTTGAAAAAATGAAAATAAAATTTCATTGAATATAAAGCAAGGCAGCAATGGACTGGCTGCTGACCATTGTAGCAAAGAAGAAAAGGCAAATCACAAGAAAAGGACAATAAAAGCATAAAACCCCAAGCTGCTCTCTCTCTCTCGCTTGCTCGCTCTCTGTGTTGGGATGAGGAAGGTTAGCCGAAAATCTTTGCAAGAGGAAACCTACACCACATGGATCTCACTCTCTGGTCATGAAGCAGAACTTGAGATTGTAGGTTCAGCACAGCAGTTCATTCTGGTGACAGTGGAGAATTGGAATTGTGCAAAACCTGAGCTGAGCTACCTTGTTGCTCAATTGGAGCAGAATGTTTTTAAGCTGTTTTAGGCAATGGAAGCAAGCTGGCCAAAATAAAGGTTAAAAAAAAAAAGAGTAGCTCCAAGCTCAGCAGCTCACAGCAAAAGCAAAGAACAAGTTTCTTGACAGCAGGAATGAAGCAGAGGTGTCTTGATAGCAGGAACAAAAGCAAACGGAATGAAGAAACTGGATCTGGTGATGATGAAGACAAGAACTGTGGAGTGAAGAAGTCAAGCCAGGATTTTAACAGGAGGGGAAAACTGTGCCATGGGCTGTTTTATTGCCTGTTCTGAGTGGGGACAATGGTCCAACCTCTGGGACTGCCTGGAGACTGGCCTCTGCAGTGGGACAAGTTGTTTTCCCCCTATGGAAAAGGAAAGGGGGAAGATTAAAAGTATTAAGAATTGGTGAGTGCAGATGTAGGACTTTTGCACTCCTTTTGCACTGGGATGGCTGATTCAAGTTGTTTACTGGTAAAGTTGTCCTCCTGGGGCTATACAGATGCATCCTGATGGCTGTGCAGTGATAAAACAATAATACAATCAGTAACCCAAATACTACCCTTCCTCTGATTCCTGTAGGAAGCATTCCAGAGATTTACACTTTACCACTCTATCCAATAAAGCTGGTCTAAGTGACAAAGGTCTCTTGATTACATTTACTGATATTTTGGGGGGTGCCATCAGGATATTTCAAAACCCAAGATTAACTATAGAGTTAACCTCCAGTTCAAGTCATTACAATTGATTGAATCTGAAAAGCTTAATGCTCTGGCTCACAGGTGTAAAGGAAAGGAGAAGCAGCAGCAGAGAAGCAAACCTGTTGACGCTTGTCTTTTTGACTCTGAAAGAGTCTTCTTGACCAAAGTCCCAAGATTCCTCTGGTCTTCTTTGGCCTTGCCAGATTAATTCCAGTTGTTCCCAGTCATAACCATAGCAAGCATGTCTCCTTGCAAGATAGTATTAGGCTTTCGCATACAGAGATAGCCAATTGATTATTTATATATATATAAAATTAGGGTTTTCATTAAAATCTATCCTCCTTTCCTTTACACTACATTCCTACCATATGGTATAGGAATGTGATAATTGTTGTGAAGAGTGATAGATTGTAGATCTGTTTGCTTTCTTTGCATGCCACACATTTCCATGTAAATTTCAAACCCAAACTTTAAAGGGTTTATTCACATGCTGGGGGGGGGGGGGAATCAATAAAAACTGTTAAAAGGTGGTGGTAACTGGGTAGATTTACCACACAGGCATGTCCCATGCTGTCTCTAATTCATTTCAAATGCCAGAAAAAAAACAGTTTTAAGTGTTCAAACACCACTTTGTCATTGCTTTTTGAAACAATGTTATATTTCCCCCCTTCTTTTCACTATATACAACGAATTGGTCCAAATTGTATTAATTTTTCTATTAAGTCACCTTGTTTATACGACATTAATTGCTGAATTGATTGCTAATTTATTGTTAAATTATCCAGCCAAATTGCTTTATTGGTTGTATTCCTCCAATCCTCCTAATTCTTAGTGCAAAGGTTATCAGCTGGGGAACGAAATGTGATTCTACCATTCCTCGCCTTTCCTTGGTCTCAATTTGCTAGTTCACCAACCACCTGAAAAGCTCTGGGCCTTTTCACATGTACCAGTCAGATAAAATAGTATCTTGGCATCAGCCTCCCATGCTTCAAGTGCTGGTAAAGCCCTGTACCTCACTAGCAGCATTTGAAGTGCAGATGGCCAAGGCAGGGCAGCCTGAATTGCTATGGCAACATCCATAGCAAAAGCTGACCCATGTTTGGATGTTGCCATAGTGATTTGGATGCTGCGTGTGACTGCACAGCCACAACCATACCACTATGCCCGCTCACTGTGCCACACCTAGAAGAAGCTGTGGATACAGTGGCTTTGGGGAGCCTGTGGCAATTTCTGGGGAGTTGCAACAGGTCCCCAATGCAGATGGATCTTCTAGTGAGAAGACACAGCCACTCACTAAAGTGTCAATGTGAACAGGACCTCTGTTTTAAAGATCTTTATAAAAACTGTGGTGCCCTTAGAAAAAGTGTACAGTGCTAGAGGAATTATAACAACACTGTCCTTCATGATGGGCAAGGAGAGAGATTCCAATTTCATCCTGCCAGTGACCAATTTTGTCAGCTTCACTCTTTAGCTACCATTTAAGTAACCATTCAGTTAGCAGGAAAGTGGGACAGAGAATGTAGGTTTATAATTCTACACTGCTGAAATGTCCTTGTTTCCATGAAATCACTGTATTTCATCCAACCAGTACAACAGCCCTAGAACTAAGTGATAAGGTCTGACTTATTTTCCCCTCTTCTCTCCAAATCTCTCTTACTCTTGTGTTATGTATTTTAGATTATAAGCCTAAGGGTAGTGATGTTATCTTGTATCACTGAAATTTTCTAAGGAGCTCTGGGAGCCTATAATAATGATCCAAATGGTACTATCTTATTTATATCCCACCCTTCCTGTAAAGGTTTTATATACTTAAAAGCAGTCAATCAATCTTGCATCCCACCTAGGGATTCTTGAGGTCACATTTCTAAATCTCTGTGTTCCACTTGCAGATGTAACTGAGGATTTTTTATTTGCCTGCTGTAGATATGCTCTCTGTGCATGGGGAAAATACATTTAAATTTCAAAGGATGCCTTTGGACTACATTTTAAAACTCAAAGACAGCAGCAGAAAATTTCAGAGAAGTGTGGGGTAAACCCTAAAGTTGTCTTTGGATTCATAAAGTGATCCTGGAGGTGCACACAGGAGGATCCGTTTCCTTCAATAAGCAAAGCAGATTCCACCAGCACCCCTAATATGTTAGAGCTATATTTTCTTCCTACAGGCATTTCACTATGAAACCAAGTGGCATCTTGTGTACAAATGTTCGTTCTTGATTGCTGATGGTTTTGTAACAGCTAATATGCTATATAACTGTAGTAATCTCTAGGCTGCACAGTTTTTCCCCTAGCTTCCTTTTCCTGCAGTCCTCCATTTTACAAGCCTTAGAATAAAAAGCACCAGGAATTTTCCTCCTGCCCCTGTATGACCTCAGGCCATCTGCTGATCTATGCTGAATGGGCTCCTGAGAAACTGTGAGTGGAGGTGATCCAGAAAGACAGAAGGAGTAATCTGAGCTGCTTTGTATGGAGCTGTCCTTAGGCAATAATGGAGTTTCTCAGCCATATGGAGAGAAAAAGAGCCCTTCTCTTCCTGCTGACCAGAGGATGTGACATCACCAGGACCTTTGACCTACAAAGCACCAGCTTTCATCCAATCATCTTCCTTGATGTTGCATATATGTCATTTCCCCCAAGCCCCTTTCCTTTCCTGTATAAAAATTCCTGAACCATTAAACTCAGAATTCTTTTTCCTACTATCTCTGATGCCTCCAGCCTCTTATTTCCCCTCCCCATTTTTCTTACCTAATCAGGACTACCAGCCACATGGTTGGCTCCTGGGACCTGAGCCAGTCAAGATCCCAGATCAATCTATCAGAACACCCTGCAAAGAGCAGCAGCATACAACTGCTGCACCCTTGCCTCCCAGAGCCAATTCAGGTTGCGTGATATGGACCGTGACATATAACAGCCAGTTTGGTCTTGTGATTAGAGTGCTGGGCTCATATCTTGTACTCAGTGACTTTGAGTCCCATTTCCTCCACAAAGCCAGCTGGGTGACCTTGGGCTAGTCACAGCTGTCTTCTGAGATCTCACAGCCCCACCTACCACTGGGTGTTTGTTGTGAGGAGAATAATAGGAAGCTTTGTCAGCCACTTTGAGTGCCCTTAAGGGTGAGAAAAATGGGTTAGAAAAGCCAACCTCCTCCTCCTCCTCCCCCCCTCCTTCTCCTTCATGTTCCTTGCATGTGACTAGCAGATAAGTGTTCTTTGTCTTTATTTTCCATAGTAGTTACTTCCTGGTGAGCTGATGTGTCCATCCTTCCCTGATACTCTTCCTTAGTAATGATAGGTCTGTTCTTTGTTGAACTGATGTACTACTCTTTCCTGGAAGTTGTGATACTGATTGGCTTCTTCTTCTGTCAGAATGCAATAGTAGGCTTGCCCTCTCCATCACCACTTGGGTAGAAAATTTACTCAACAGATTTTACTCTGCAGGTCAACACCCAGCTACAAATATTCAATACTGTGTTATACAATATTTAATTGTGTAATAAATGCAAGATGCTTGGCCTGCAGACAAGATTTAAGAAAGCTAAGTCTGCCTGTAGATGGTAAGGAACAATGCCAGTTCTTAATGGGAAGCCAACATTGCTGAGCTTGTGTTTGACAAACATGAATGGGGGTTAGGGGCTCCACTCAGTTATATGTGAGGAAGGGTGTTTCCGCACTGGCTGTGGAAACCACATTAAAGACACATTAGACAAACATGCAAGACACTTAGAAACTTACCTTCCACACTGGAGGACAGATGAGGGACTGTTCCAGGCAGCCGCTTTCGCACAGCGGTGCAAGAGATCCGTCCTTAATGGGGTCTCACTGCCGAAAAATCTGTCCTCCACAAAGACCTGAAAAATTAGGTCTTCAATCCATCCCCTCACCTCGATCCATGCGGAAGCAGGACGCTTCCGCACATGGAGAGGTGAGGGGACGGATGTGCCGGCGGCCGCCATCTTGGGAGGGGTGGAAGCAGTCTAGTCTGCCTCCGGAGCCCCTTCCCCATGCACCGCATGCCAGCAGAAACACATCGTGACTGGCAGCTGCCTTTGGGAATTGTTGCTGCAGCCTCCGCACAGCACCCAGAAGATCCATCCTGCAGGATCCGTCCTCCACGGGTGTGTGTGGACACACAAAGCCTCTTCAGATTGCTGGGAAATGGATTTTCTTTAATCTGTTTTTTGGCGGCCAGTGCCGAACCACCCAAAATGTGCAAAGTGGTGAATTTATCTTCTTTCTCCTCACATCAGTGTTTCCTCAGCAGAGCCATACGTGGATGGCCTTTGGTGCATGTATTCAACGAATATGAACATTCAATGAATATTCAGCACATCTGTAACTTTTACCATGGCCCAGAATTAAGCCAACATATTTGCCATCTTTCAACATTGCTTTTATAGCAACATCCTACCTTTCCTCTCTCCCTCTCTCTTTCTTTCTTTTGCACGTCAGATATACTACTGGAACTTGCTATTGTACCAGTTTTGCAGACGTTTCACTGAACACCTGGTGAATAAACACTGTGAATGACTGGCTAATAGACCACCAGAGCCTCAGTATGGTGTCAAGGCTGTCTGCTGGTCTGGCCCTGGTCTGAGCAAACTGTCGATATTTTTACAATGCCTGGCAGGTTCCTACATTTCTCATTGTCCTAAATACACCTTCAATTCAGCTTTGCTGTTTGTTGATAACACAGAAACTTATGAGATTCCTTGTTTTTGTATCAGCTTTGCATCTCAACACTTCTGACAGTACTGTGTAGTCCCTCTGGTATCCACTACATTACTCTAAGTAAACCAAATTATTTCTTTCCTTTCCTTATGGCTGCAAAGACTGGATCATCTACTGTGCAGCATACGTCACCACAGCATTTCTAAAATGTACATTTTAATGCTACCTAAATATCTCCCGTTTGTGCTTAGGCACCTTAAGAGACTTGAGAAAGAACCTTTTTAGCCTCAGAGGAAAACTGATCTTCTAGCAGGAGTTAATGAGAAGGGGCTCTGCCCTTGGTGTTACTTTGTGTGTGTTGCATGTGGAAAATGCTTTTGAAACAGCTGGGAGAAAAACATTAGCATTCCAAAGAGACACGTTATAGTGTCACATTTCAGGATCTTCTGGAGCATCTGAAACCAGAGGCAGCAAATATCTAGACAGTGAAATATATTTAGAGGGATGCTGTCAAGTGCGAAACTAGTCAATCTATTAAAGACGGAGAGAGGGAGGGAAGGAGAGAGTTCTCTTTGACACATAATTCTCGATACTACATCTTTCCTCTTAGCTCTGACTAGTTTATAACTATCTTTTGGTAGCTGAAGTGTTGCAGGAACCGAGGAAAGGTTGATTAGCGCTATATTAGTTATTGCAAATTGTTTAAAAAATAGAGATATGGAGCAGCTGAATATCAGCAATGAGGCTGAAAAAGTCATTATGTGCCTAAGGTTCCAATAAATTCCCTATTTATATATTTGATTGATTGAACTCATGGTCTTTAGATCAGATACTACTGTATATACTGACACAATTTATATGGTCTTGAGAGAACACAAATCGTTTATTTTTTAAAATGATTTTCTTTTCATGTTTCTAGTATCTTTAAAAAAAAGTGCTTATCACATTTATCACTTATCACATAGTGACCACTATGTTTTACATCTCTCTAAATTCTCTTTAAAATAATATAAATTGGAATCATTTATTTATTTATTTATTTATTTATTTATTTATTTATTTATTTATTTATTTATTTATTTATTTCTATCCCACCTATACTTGAAGGTCTCAGGGCAGGTTGCAACATTATATTAATCTTAGACAGGTCCCTGCCTTCAGGCTTACAATCTAAAGAGACAAGATACAAGAGGAAAATGGTGTGGGAGTGAACAGGGACACTCTGGCAGCAACAGTGTCCTTGCAATGCTAAAATACTTTTATTTTATTTCCCTCCCCCCATTCCCCACAGGCAAGATGGCTCCTTCATAGCCTGTGTGGTGACAGCTGGGAGGGAGGGGTCAATGCTGGGAGCTTGATGGAAAGTGCTCACCCTGTTTCCTTCTCTCTTCCTTATTTTAGAAACATAATACTTAGTACTTCAGATTATCCCTTTCACTTCCCTATACATTCTATGCCCAAGACGATTGCTTGCTTTTCACTTTCTCACTTCATTGATGCTTTCTTTGAATTGATATGCCATTTCAATAATTAAATTTTGATGCCAGCAAATGAGTTTCAAAGCACTGATGAACCACTGTTAAAGACAAATTGATGAGTCAATCTTGCTGCATCCAAATTGTTTTTCTAGTGTTCTAGCAATGCACAGGAGGGAACAAGGACATAATAATTTGAGCTTGATTTTGGTGCAGACTATGCAGGTAGCAATAGGATTATGCACTCCCTTGAATGGTTTCTGACCAAAAATAATAAAGAAGGTCTAAGTATCTAATGCAAAGAGATGACCCATGTCTGCAAAACATGTGATGAAGGCTGCATCCACACAGTGAAATTTTAGGGGTGTCCGGACAAACCCTTCCACCCCCTTTTCATCTCCTGCGTTACTGGAGGAGCAACTAGGGTGACCTTTCAATAAGCCTGATTAAACTACTCTTTCGGTTGTGGTCATACTTAAGGTTTAATCCAGCTTCAGTCCGCTTTCAGAGTGAGAGAATAAACATCAGCAAAGTGACCATCTATCTTCTTTTAGTGTTAAAAACTCAGAAAATTCACCTTTGAGATAGATAACGTGGAAATAAAACTACTGGTTATTTTGCTGTTGTGTTCTCTCACTCTGAAAGTAGACTGAAGCTGGATTAAACCTTAGATGTGACCAGAGAGACTGCATATAGCAGCCAAGGGATAGTCATTGCATAGATACTATGGAGAACCCTTTCTGGATGGACTCCAGGAAAGCAAAGAGGGTCCAACCCACTCTTTGGAAGCAGTGCTGAAGGCTGAAGCAAGCAGGCATGCCTGAATGTGAACAGCCCTTTCCCACTTCAGGCAGAAATCTGTCCCAGTTTGGGATGGGTTGCTTGTTACAAGACAGGGTGGGCCACACTATCCCATACCAATGCATATAAGGGCCACAGTGTGTATGGAAAACTCTGAGCAAAGCATACACATAGTCCTTCTGTTTACTCATAGGCTGCATTCCCTTAGACACTAAAATCTGAAGTGAATTTGAACTTGGCATCCAGCATTCCCATTCAAGTTCTTATTTCCAGATTTTGTGAGGACTATCATGCTAAAATCCTGAGAGAAAAAGCCCCAGGAAAAACTAGACTTTCCCCCCTTTTCAGGGCTAAGCCCATTGCCCCCCCCTCCCAGGTGAGAACACTCCGGGACTTTTTGAGGCAGCTATGTTTAGCCTTTGGCCAATGACAGCCAGATGCGAGTGGGACTTCCCCTCCCTTTGCCACAAGAGCAACTTTAGAGTCCCACAAAAGGGAAAACCAATTTCCTCTCTTCTCTTCCCTCAGGTCCTGCAATGGCAAAATGCTTGCAGGAGAAGCCCAGAAAAGGCAGCTGCGGGGAGGACAACAAAGGGGGGGGGAGGACTAGTGAGAACACCCAGAGAGGATCGTGCTGCCACAGGAATGCTTGGGGGGCTGGAAGGCTTGGGAAACAGGGTGCCTGTGAGTGCCCGGAGAGCCACTAGCTGTCCTCAGCTCAGGTGCTCCGGTCAACTCTTATGGAAGGCAAGGGGTGCCAGATGAGGCCCCTTGATGCTACAGGGTGGGGAGGAGGAGGAGAAGCGGATGGTTCCTGGAGGTGCCCACGAGGAAGGTATCTCTCCTCTGGGCGGCAACCTCCACGCACCCCACAAAAAGAGGAGCAGTGGCTGTGGCAAGGAATGGCAGCCTTTCTCCATAAACAGTTTTGGGATGCCACCTTAGCAGATGGCCAGAAACAGTTGACCTGCCGGGTTCAGCAAGGCAAAGGAGGTGCCTTCAGAAGGGCACTTATCTGTGTGCTCCCACCAGTCCTGCCACTCCTCCTCCTTCCTCCCCTTCACCAGTAGCACCCTCCCACCACCACCAGCACCCCAGGAACCTCTGCTGGGCTTCTCACAGGCCCCCTGCTCCCCATGCCTTCTAGTCCTCTCAGCTGGTAGATCTTGGTGTGTGTGGGCTCATGAGGCAACCAACTGGTATACACACTCACATACACACATATACCGTAAACCCATGCCACTAATAAAATATCCACCTCCCCATGAACAAAAGACAGAAAGCAGAGTTATTCTCTCACTCCTTGCACAAGCTGCTGATCTACTTGTGTGCATATACACTCCTCTGAATAGCATAGACTGAGGTGTGTGCGGACTCATGAAGCAGGTGAGGAGGAGGAGGAAGAGATGCACTGCTGCTGCTGAGACTTGATGGGGAGAGGGAGGGAGGGAAGTGGATCGAGAAACAGCCCCCTGAGCTTCTTCCACCAATATTTCCTGAAGGAGCAGAGATTAAAAGATCCTGTTTCTCCATGCCAGGCATTTGAGCAGTGAGTGGGAATGGCACTATTCACATTCAGTTCAGTTTATCAGGAAACAGGTGGGAACGGCCCAAGCTGTGCACTCGGCCCTATATTCGGATCAAAGTAGCCTGGCAGGGTCAGAAGTAGTCCAACCCACACTAGTCATGTGGGAATGCACCCATAGTCTTCTAGCATCTGGCCATTAGAGGCACATGTCCTTCAAAAGCAACCTTTGGGGATATCTGATATGGACCTTCCTATGTTAGATGTGCTGAGATGGTGGTTTGGGTAGATTTAAGTAACTGCAAAAGATGAAATAGACCAATGATTGTTTTAAAATCACTCCTTTATTATATTTATTGATTAGTCAAGAGACGGTGTCAAAAGATATATGGAGTGAGATAATAAAAGAGCAAAATAAAACTGAAATGTACAATAGAAATGTGAAATAAAAAGGAAATTCTAAAATAATAAAAAACACACAGTATATCTATTAAACATTATTATAGCTTGTCCCAAGCACATGCTGTCAATTTGATGAATAAAAGCTGTGCTTATCATGAAGACCTTCAGTAAAAATAAAGCCACTCTTCTGATTGTGAATTTGTCTGCACCTTGGAGAAGGAGTGCCATTTTAGCACTGACATCAAGGAAATTAGGTTTCATTAATAAAGGGGATATGCAGAATTCTATAATACCTGAATACAGATGATATCACAAAGAGAATTAATTCTATCTTCCACCTCGAGCATACCATGGAGTGAGGTATGCCCTGAAAGCAACTCATTAAAGCCTAGACCACTTTTGGCCACCTCTGTTCCACACCTGGAGTGAAAAAGAGAGGTCATCTCCCCTGCTAGCACACTGTGTTCTGCACTGGACACAGGCAGCTGAAATGGCCACCTAGACTGGGATACTGGGAGACATGTTATAACAGATTTACAAGTGGGCTGAGGGAGGGAGAGAGCTGGAATGAAAGAAGGAGTTATGTGGAAGAGTACTAGTTCCCTGTTCCATTTTGACAGGGGGATCCATTTTGGAGGCACACTGAATTATGCTATCAAAATGTGTCCCCCAGGAGCTTTGAGGCCATTAATTTTTATTTCTGGTCACTGGTGCTCTCGCAGCAGGCTCTGAAATTTCCATGAGCTGTGGGGCAGTTGATGGGTGGATGGCCTTTTTTTTTTTTTTTTTTTTTGAAACAGCTGGACTGCTCCAACATGGAACCAGTCAAAGCAGCTCCAGTTGGAGCAGTCCAGCCCAGTTGTCAGTATGGAAATGGCCATAGATACTTTTCAAATTTTACTTGTTGTTTGGAGCTAGCCAACCAGTTTCATGGATTTGGAGCTAGAAATCATAGCTATATCATTTTGGATACCTAAATCCAAAGCTCTTTGTTTTAAAATTTCCTTGGATTCATTTCTCATGCAAACAAGGAATTATGAAGAAAGGGCATAATGCATGATGCTTGGAGGCAGATTTGCTAGTCATATTTAATGTCTTTTGGTTTTGTAGGCACAAGCAACTAAACCTGTCCAATTCTATGGTAGTAACCCTAAATCAATAATTACATTGCCTGGTAAGAACATGGGTTTTTAGAAAAATCATTCCCTGCTCAGTTCTAACAGCCTGAGATTGAGAAGGTTTAACATATTACTATGTGCTTAATAGGTTTTTGAAACCAAATATTTTCTGTAGCTCTCTCCATCTCCTTCTCAAAATCCTCTACTCAAGTTTTATCCTCACTTACCATATGATGTGCCTGGTGATGTGTCTTCTGCCACTGTATTTCTGCCTATGGTGGCAGAAAATGCACTGTGGCAATTGCACATCATTAATGGGCACAATGACACTCGGAGGTGTTTTTTTTTTTTTTAGAGCATGATATTGCTACCAACAGTAGAGGTGCATTGGAGAGCCAGTTTGCTTTGAATGACACTGAGAAGGTATTCTGCTGAGCGGTGGTTGAGGTGCCTTCCTCATGTACCCTGGAGGCCGTTGCCTCCATTTATGAATGGAGACACAGGGCATGTCCCCATGCACAATACCCGATCTGAAATCGGGTTTGGCAAGGAGAGCCCCCATGCATTTTAGATTTGGTCCGATTTCCATGGACCAAATCGCACAAACCTGTGCCAGACTAGGACCAAATTTGCTACCAGAAAAATGAAGTCTGGGCATGGTTTGGGGTCTTGGCACACATTGCTTAGCATGCTGAGACCTCACATGGGGAGGGGAGAGGCTTGCTTACTCCCTTTCCCTGGGAAAGAGAGTAAGCAAGACTGTCAGCCGGGATCATAAACACAGGGTTCACAATCCCGAAAGAGGCTTGCTTACTCCCTGTCCCTGGGAAAAGGAGTAAGCAAGCCTGTCAGCTGGGATCGTAGGCTTTGCTTTTACTTCCATTTCCAGGTAAGCAAGCAGCTTGCCTGGAAATTGGAGTAGGGTCAGGGCTGACAGGCTTTGCTTTTATTCCCATTTCCAGGCAAGCAAGCAGTAATCAGATTAAAGCAAGCCTGTCAGCTGGGACCTCCCAGATGACAGGCTTTGTTTTACTCCTGTTTCTAGACAAGCAAGCAGCTTGCCTGGAAATCGGAGTAAAACACACCTCTCCCAGGGTTTGGCACAGTTTGCATGGGGATGCCTGAATCTGCCCCCCCCCAGTCCGCATTACCAGGAAAGGCATGGGGATGGGCGAGGGTTTTTTTCCACCACGCTCCTTTAATCTGGATCTAAGAAGATCCAGATCTAGGGAATGGGTACTTCCCTTAATCCAGATCTAGTAGATCTGGATTAAGGGAAGTACCCAATGTGTTTACTAGCACCCAATAGCAATGGGTGCTAGTCACCCATTTGGAAATCTGTATCTACCCTCTAGGGGGTTGCCTGTCCCCCTGGTGTTTGGGGGGACAGGGGGTGCAATCTCCAAAGCAGCTACAAACTGACTTCGAAGTCTGTGCAAAATAGTTCTGGAGTGCCTTTGAAGTCTGTGCTGATCTTCAGAGTAAACTTTGAAGTGACTTTGAAGTGACTTCGGAGTCACTTCGAAGTTTACTCTGCGAAGATCAGGACAGACTTCAAAGACGCTCCGGAGCTATTTTGCACAGACTTCAAAGTGACTTCAAAATGACTTCGAAGCTTAGGTTTTGGGGCTCCCCACCAAGGGTCCCCCTCCCCCTAGCCTCCTCTAGACTCCACTGCCAAACTAACGTGGAAATAGGCTCCCTTTAATATGGATTTTCTGGCTGAAGACCCCATTGTAGACCCCATTAATGGGGTCTACAGAAAATCCGGATTAAAGGCCAAAAAGTACTCATATGATCTGGATTTCCCGAGCCACGGAGGAAAAAAATGTGTCCCTAATGAGTGCCGTGGTGGAAATGGGGTCATCCGGCTCTCACCCAAAAGCATCCTTAATGGGTGCTAAAATGGGTACTAAGTGACCGTGAAAAAACACTCCGAGATTCGATCTCAGCCTGCACCCGGTCCCATGAGAGCCAAATCAGTACCCAATTGGCACCCAATGGCTTCCATGGAGACATGGCCCCAGTCTCTTTGTCAAATAGGGATGTGCATGAATGTGTTATTTTTTCGATTCATATTGAATCAAATGTAAGAAAATTCATATTTGTTCAAATAGATCTCCTTTGAATGTGGTATGATTGTATTCAATACGAATGTATTCATATGAATTTGTACAAATATCCAGCACGAATGCATAGATTCCATACAGATCCAATACATATCTGATACATGTGCGATACATATTTATGTATCTGATATGTAACCTGTAACATATCTGCTCTGAAAACGTCAAGTCCACCCTGAATTCAAGATGTGACATGCACAGCCGCTTTCCCACCTCCCTAGTTCACAAATGTTCCAAAGCATTTCCAAGGATGTTCAAAACATTCGTACGAATGCAAATATCAATGTACAAATGTGGTAACATTCAATTCGTATATGACTGTCTGAATTTGTACAAATTTGTAAAAGCATCAAATGTTATAAATATCTGTGCACATCCCTATTGTCAAGTTATGGATTTTTCTTTCAGTCATTTGACTAGATCCTATTTGTTTAACCACTTGAAAATTCAACTGAAGGCACCAAGGGCCTATTCGCACTTGGCCTTTTTCTGGAGTATATCTCAGGATAGGGGTCTGTGGTCCACATGCTAATGCAGACTCTAGCAGACCTCACTTTGGGCCTGCTGAAGCCGGCACTAGCATATGGGCAGCAAGTCCCTATTCCAGGATATATTCCAGAATAAAGCCAAGTGCGAATAGGCTCCAAAGCTCTTGCTTGCCAAAATGAACAAATACTGCAATCACACATTTGCATTTTGCTAGGGCTTGGGTAATTAAAAAGGGCTTTTTTATTGGAGAAAAAGTCTTGAAAGGTGTGTAAAAATGTTTAAATGTGAAGGAGAAAGTCCAGGCTTTTTTATTTCACATTGTTCAATAGCAAAACAAATTTGAATTTTATTTTTGTGTGTGTCCCTAGTTGTGGTAGAGTTATTTTCAGTTAATTGGAGAGTTACCAAACTGCCATCTTAGGCCTTTTTTTCTTGAACGGCTTCAATAACTTGGGGATGGACTGGAGTCTGAGGCAGGAACTCATGAGGTAGTATGCTGGAAAACATATGTATGGTGGAACACCACTAACCACAGCCAGAATCATTGCACAGGGAGGACATCTAGGCCCTTTCCACACTTGGCCTTATTCTGGAATATATCTCAGGATCAGGGTATCTTATCTGCATGTTATTGCAGACTACAGCAGGTCCTAGTGAGACTTTCCATAGTCTGTATTAGCATGTGGACAAGAGACCCCTATCCTGAGATATATCCCAGAATAAGGCCAAGTACGGAAGCAGCCCTACTATATTTTTTTGCCCTGGGCATGGAAAAAGGTCATCCAGACAAGGACAGCTTGTCCTTTGTTTCTCCTCACACCAAAGTCTATGCCAGCATTGGCATCCACAGTGTGGCCTCTAAACGCTGTGAAAGCCAGGAATGAAAGTTCATGGCCTTCAGAACTTCCAAGGGGCTCATTTCAGCTGTATGCTCAATTGCACCACCCCGTAGTATAACGTGTGCCTATATCTTCAGGGCGGCTGTTTTGCAATAGGGCCCGATTCTGCCCCAGATCCCACCAATTTATGGATGACGTTTATAGCTCAAGTTAGCCTAATTGTTTAGTTGCAATAAGATTATAACGGAAAGAGCTTATATTTTATGGAACGCTGACTGAATAAAAAAGTTATAAATACATGGCGTGCCTACCATGAAGGTTATTACAAATGCTTTAAAGTTATAAGCTGGACACAATATTTCACAAAAGTATTGCTTCCAGAAAACGAGGGAAAGCCTCGATGTCACGTTAACAGGCATTAAGATAAAAGAGCAAAGTATCCCTAGTTAAGAAATAATCTATCCCATGACAGTGAATAATGGAGGTACAAAAATGAATATATTCATATAGTATTTTGTCTTGTTTTTAATCTCCAGATGTGTATGTGTTTCTTGAAAGTCCGATGTTTTTCAAATCCATAGATTTTCATTAAAATGCCATTCAAAACAATGTATCTCAATTCAGAACTTTTTTTTCAAAAAAGTATCTTGAGGAGATGTTCTATCAGAACAGTGAATAACTCAGATTAAGCTATTTGGAAGAAAAGGTGGAGGGAATGCTTAATATTCCTCAATATAAATGTTAATGGAGCTGGGAGTTAAGATGAAAATGTTAATCCTCACATTGAATGCTACCTTCCTTTTTCTTTGTTGAAAGAGTATCAGGTGCTTTCTAAGACAACAACAAAAACATACTAATATTCCCCCATGTATATCAAAGAGGTAATATTAACACGTATTGACAAATTATATTAGCATTTGTAAGAAGTATTTTGATGTTTCTAAAAGCCCCTCAGATATTTATTTTGGAAGAGAGAGTCTAAAGTTTGTTTCAGTTGAAGGATGAAAACCCAATAGCTCAAAAGAGCATCCTTAGTCACATGGATTCTGGAGTGAGAAAATCCGGCTTTCAATATGAAATCGACCAGGAGATATTTCAACGCTTCTCTCTAGGGTTTTTATGTGTGTG
The DNA here is from genome assembly GCA_023333525.1 of Aspidoscelis tigris stejnegeri. Taxonomy (NCBI): domain Eukaryota; kingdom Metazoa; phylum Chordata; class Lepidosauria; order Squamata; family Teiidae; genus Aspidoscelis; species Aspidoscelis tigris. The sequence goes on from JALMGA010000004.1 coordinate 91,987,444, forward strand.
TGTGTGTGTGTGTGTGTGTGTGTGTGTGTGTGTGTGTGTGCGCACATTTTTTTCACTGTTCACTTTGAATTGAAGCAAAATGGGACAGAATTTCGAACGTGTGTGAATAGAGCCACTTTGAATGTGCTAATTTGAAGTGCAAATGCGTACAGATACATATGATATTTGAACAGATACGTATGTAATACATATCTGTACATTCAAATGATTTGAATAATTCAAATGAATGTTTTGGAACGTTCAAAATTCATTCGAATGCTTAAATTCAAATGTGAAGACATTCAAGGTGTTTTTCCACTGTCACTAAAAGTACCCATTAAGTACTCATTAATGGGTATGAAATGGCATTTTTTTTACCCATTAATGGGTACTTAATGGGTACTTCTACTGACAGTGGAAAAACACCCCTATTCAAATTCTGATCATGGCCTCTGATTGATCCTTTAAGCAAAGTAAAACTAACAAAAATGTATCATATTTCAAGCCTTCAAATGGATTCAGATGTAGCAAGATCCAAATGGCCATAATCAAGCCATTGCAATGCATCTCTAGTGAGATAATTTCAAATTTGGACTAATTGAAGGGAAATTACATGTTAGGCGTCATGTAATTTCCAATTTGCAAGAGTAAAGTAAGGTATATGCTGGTAAAAGTTCAGCAAATCATTTGTCATCTCGTGGCATTTCTCTTTTGTTTAAGTTTTCATATAAAAATTTGCCTTTAATCCTGAATCACAATGAGATTTATGTTATAAATATAGCTTTAAAAAGTTAAAATGCTAAAATGGATTTTTGTCCCTTGAAGGACAATTATCTAGAACCATACTTTCTTTCTCTCTCTTTCTTTCTGTTTACAGGGGCAAGAATTCATGCAGGTCTGCTAAAAAGAGGTCATATATGGGTGTTTTTCCACTGTCACTAGAAGTACCCATTAAGTACCCATTGATGGGTACAAAAATGCCATAGACAATCACCCTTTCTGCAATAAGTCTTATCCTGGGTAACATACCACAATAGGGATCTGCCATCCACATACCAGAGTAGACTATATAGCAAGCTCTGGGGAAGACGTATAATCCAGAATAAGGCCTAGTACAGAAAGGGCCAATGGCTGCATTCACATGGGAGAATCTGGGTCCTCCTCAAGAATTCCACAAGTGAAAGAGAAATGATCCCAGAGGTGTAGAATCTGCCCTTGGAGATGCTACAGTTTTAGGATGAGAGAAATGACTCTGAGGACAGAATTTGGCCCATTTGCCTCTTCCTTCATCTTGCTGAATGGCAGTGGGAGGAGGGGCTGGATGAAGGTTCTAAGCAAAGTCAAGACTTCCTGCATTCACAGGGGCTCCCTTCAAATGAATGTGATGTATGCTAGTGGGGAAAATATCTAAACCATTTATGCACATGCATAATCCCTGTTACCTTCTATCTTATTTAGTTATTTTGAATTTAAAAACTTTTAGATAAAAACTTGTGAAGCTAATTCCTCCCACATTCTGCTTGGAAATAGGGCCAGCTAAAATGGATTTAGCAGTATGGTGCTGATGCTGATCATCTTGGTCCAGTTTGGTCTAGTGATTACGGAGCTGGACTCTAATCTGGGAATGCCAGGTTTGAGTCTGCCTTCCCCCATAAAGCCAGCTGAGTGACCTTGGGCTAGTCTCTTCTGACTTCTCACAGCCCCACCTACTTCATAGGTGCTTTGTTGTGGGGTGAATAGAAAGTTTTGTCAGCCACTTTGAGTCCCCTTAACTCTTCTTCTTCTTCTTCTTCTTCTTCTTCTTCTTCTTCTTCTTCTTCTTCTTCTTCTTCTTCTTCTTCTTCTTCTTCTTCTTCTTCTTCTTCTTCTTCTTCTTCTTCTTCTTCTTCTTCTTCTTCTTCTTCTTCTTCTTCTTCTTCTTCTTCACCACACTTTTTTTCCCAAGCAATACTCAGTCCATCCTCCAGGCTGGGGAGAGGGGAACAGGCAGGATTCCTCCAAAGCTCATTTTCAGGGATTTGAGAGCAGGTGAAGATTTTGCCTTTGTCTTCTGCTTGAGATGGCCATAAACAAATGATCAGCCACTGTGTGGGACAGGATGCTGAACTAGATGGGCTGTGGCCTGATCTAGTAGCACTCCTCTTATGTTCTTATGCCCAGCTTAGATAAGGAAAATGAAGCCCTGAACTTGACCATTAGTTTTAAAGTCTATTCTTTTCCTTTTTCCTCCCCTTCCCTTCCTTCCTTACCTTTTTTTCAAAATCATCTTTCTCCAACAGCTATATTAATAGTAGTTATCTGGCAGAACAAGGTATTCCCTACAGACTAGTGAGGTTCAGGATTCAAAAGGGTTCAAGGAATGTAGTAATGATTAACAAAAAGCTGTAGGAATTGTATGTATGCAAAGAAGAATTCATTGTTATTTAATGAAAACTTAAATTGACTACTCAACCCAAAAGGGATTAATTTAAAATTTTAATCTCTGTGTGTCCTCATGGAGATATTTAACTCAACAGTTCCACTCAAAAAATTATGGCCAGTGGGGAAAAGAGGGAGAGACCATTGGAAATCATCATTATTATTTTCAAAGATGTCAACGGTGGATATTTTTAGAGCTACAGCTGATGTATACACAGTATACCTGAATTTCATTATTGTTTTCATTCATAGACTAATGAGGGGAAGTGAAATAGCTAGTATGTGTCTTTGCAATATATTTATAAAGCATAGCTAATTTACAGTGGAAATTTGTAGAGTCTTCTCAGAAATAAGCCCTGTTAAATGCAGCAAGATTTGTAGGATTACAGCCTTAGTTATAATTCTAGTTGGTTCTATGCTGTCACAACACTGCAAATAAATAAATCCCAAATGGCCACATAGCCTGGCAGGATGGGCCCTCTAAAAGGACTCAGAGCTGTATCCATTAATCATAAGCATCCAATTCTGCTGCAGGTATTTTTTTTTGGCACGTGCGTGTCAGCTCTGTAAAGGCACTTAGCTCATAAATGGCATTTTCCTTGAGACTGATCACAATTACACAGCCTAGGATTTTCTTTTTCTTTTAGAGTTTTAAATTAATTAGTCAAGCAAGCCAATTCTTGTTATCAGATTAACCTATCGGGACCAAAGTCACCCCACCTCGCTTCTCCTACCTGCGAGATTTTGTAATTGCACAGCCATAAGCAAAGACAGGCCGTGAGCATATGTGCAAGATCAGTTCAGAATGGATCGAGGTTGTTCCCTCCATTATGAAGATTTAGGAACCTCCATCGAGCAGCTGATTTGGAGTTTCATAAAAGCCAGCAAATTGCTAGTTACTCCTATTATCAAAACGATGCCATGTTTTTACTGCCAGGAGGAGAAGAGTGATGCTTGTATTATTTTCTGCCTCAAGTGTGGAAATAACTTGTCAGAGTAGAGTTCTGGGTACATTCCTCCCCCCCCCTTTATTGTTGAGGGGATGTTTTATAGTTTTTCTTCATGTTGCATGAAATCTCATGGAATAATTCTGATGGAAGAACTATTAGCTGGATGACATCAGTTCCTGTCCATATGTAATAAGACATGACTTCTGTTTTGTTCAGAAATATGTTTCCCCTTGGTCATTTTCATCATTTCTCTCTTGCTTTAGAGCAGGGATGGCCAATTTATATCCTTTCACATGTTAAAAAAAACCTACATTTTCATGATGTAAACATATTGAACACTTATTCAGTGGAGGTGTCCACTGTGAAGACTGTAGTCCAACATCTAGTGGATCTTGAGGTCCTTTCTGCACTAGGCCTTGGATCAGAATATTCTGCACTGGGCCTTGGATCCAACATTCCACATCTGGGGTTTGGTCAGATATAGTGGGAATAATCCATATTGGGAGGGAATGAAGATTTAGCGCACATTCAAATTATTCCCACATTTGTAACAAGGACTCGAAACAAACTTTCTTATTCTCACTCACTTTTCCCATTTTAGCATGGGGGAAATTATACCCTTCCCTCTCTACATCTCACCAAATGTGATGTCAGCTATTGAATTCAGTCCCAGCATTCTGTAGAAATGAACAAAAAACCATATGTTTCTTTTCCACATTCATAAATACAAACATATGACAAAGACCTCAATCATAAACAATAAACTAAATCATATTTGAAACAATAAAATGTAGGGATGTGCATGAAGCCAATTTCCCACATTCAATGCATATCAAAATGAATATGGGAATATTCCATTTTGGCCAATTTTCCCCTCCCTCCCCCCCCCATGAATGTGTGGGGGGGGGGGGTTGGCTCAGTGCACAAATATTTGAGTGAATATTCAGATTCTGGTTCTCTTCAGATTCTGATTCTTCAGGTCTTAAGCAGTGTCTCTAAAAGCATCAACTGCTTGCATTCAACAGCTGATCAAACACGCAATTGTGCAAGTATACTAGGATGTTTCCAAGCAGATTGTCAGTGAGTATAATTTGCCAGGTGTGATTGATCTAGGTAACCTGAGAGCTCTCACTTTGCTGTAAGCACTCATTATAGCACTACAAAGGCAGAGTGACAGAAAAAGATCTGACTGTGTTTCCCATAGCTTCCCCTTCCCCCGCTATCCAGAGTTATTTTTAACAGTGTTCCTCATTTTATAGAGCACAAGAACTTCCATGGTCATTTCCTGTGCTCTATTAACAAAACACCACCAACAAAAAACCCCACACAGGTAGATAGTAGGGATGTGCAAAAATATTCCTAACATTCAAAATTCAGTCGAATTCAGTTGAATGTGGACATTTGAACTTGAATTGACTGTTACAATATTTGTATGCTATCATTCTAATGAATATGAATGTTTCTGGACATTCGTACAAATAGTTTGGACATTCATTAAGCTGGGGAAATGTATAGGATACGTACATGGCAGATACATATCTGTCCATGTGCAGCATAAGAGATACGTCTCTGTACATAGCAGATAACTATCTGTTCATACTCAGCATAGCAGATATGTATCTTTTCATAGCACTGGACCAAGAAAACCCAGCTCAGACTGAGTTGCAGTGTGAGATTCCCTCAGGGAAGCAAACATATAAATTTGGAGAGTGTGGAAGGAGTTTCCAGCAGAAAAGACAAAGTCCCATCAAAGAATCCATACAGGAGAGAAATCATTCAAATGCCTGGAATGCGGAAAGAGTTTTCCTCAGCGGTCAGGCCTTATGAAACATTAAGTGATCCACCAAGCAGTGAAACAGTACAGGGCCCTGTTCCCATTACAAGCTTAAAACGGTTTTCCTAAACTGAAATAAAAGAACCGGATGTAAACACGAATTTGCCTGATACCATTACTTTCAACTTTAATCGCGTTCAATTCCGATTCTGAAAGCGCTTGAAAACTTTGGGAAAGCATATCTTTTTCTCCCCGCCCATTGCCAGTCATGGTGCCCACCCCCTCTCTCTGACTGGGGTTCCTCCTGCTGCAAAATTTTTGATGTGACAAGGGTGGAGAGTTCCTAGAGTGCTATTGGGGGAGGGAAAACCTAAACACGCATTCTCATCCCACTAAAATGGTACTGTTCCCACAGTAAGAAATGTAAACCATTTAAAATGCAAGAACAGGAGCGAGACCTGTTGAAATGAGTGTTTTATTTACAATGCTTTGGGGCGATTTAACACATGGAAAGCGTGTTAAGCCAACCTGACGTGGAGACTGAGGATCGAAACCATTTCCAAACAGTTTTACGTTTGTAATGGGAACAGGCTGCAGGTGTCTAGAGTGCGGAAAGGGCTTTTGTCATAAAGGGCACCTGGTTTCACATCAACTGATTCACAGGAAGGAAAAGACATATGGCTGCCTGCGGTGTGGGAAAATATTCCGGCAGCTCAAAACTCTGACTTTGTATGAGAAAATCCACACAGGAGAGCAAGCCTATAAATGCACGGCGTGTGGAAAGACCTTCAGGCACAATACAGGCCTTGCTGTACATCAGAGAATCCACACAGGGGTGGGAAAGGGAGAAGCCCTATAAATGTCTCAAGCGTGGAATGGCCTTCATGTACAGTCATTACCTTCCTTTGCACAGGAGAGTTCACACAGGGGAGAAGCCGTACTCTTGTCCCGAGTGTGGAAAGAGCTTCCAGCAGAACTCACATCTCATCTCACAGAAGGGCCCACACAGGCCTGGAGTATGGAAAGGGCTTTACGCAAAGTTCATACCTAAAAGTGTATCAATAATCCCACACAGGGGAGAAGCTGTACAAGTGCACGGAGTGTGGGCAGAGATTTGGTTATATGATGTATCTGAAATTCCATCAGATAATCAACACAGGGGAGAGGCCCTATAAATGCTTGAAGTGTGGAAAGGGTTTCACTCAGAATTCAGCCCTCCATGTCCATCAAAGGATCCACAGATAGGAGAAGTCATACTCTTGCTTTAACTGTGGAAAGACCTTCCGGTGTGGTCCTGAGCTCACCTCTCATCAGAAAACCCACACATGGGAGAGGGTCTATAAATCCATGGAGGGTAGAAAGGCCTTTACTCAGAACTCACTGTACATCAAAGGCTCCACAGGCAGGAGAAGCCATACACCTGCTTAGATTCTGGAAAGAGCTTCAGGTGTAGTAGTAGCCTTACCTCTCATCAAAAAGCCCATGCTGGGGAGAAACCATAGAAAAGGCTGGAATGTGGATGCAATTTTGCTAGTAGCTAATACCTGAGATGCCATCAAAAAATCCATGCAAGAAAGTGGACTTATCCCAAACTGCGATTCCTTCTTAGCAACCAAATATTCTGGGCTTGTGTAGAAACTCACAATGTGGACAAACTGATCATGTTTTTTCCGAATTCCACGGTCTTGGAGTCAGGGATTAGGCCAGCAAGAGCGCTGAGAATGTCAATGTGGTTACCCACAGCGAGGCCTTTTTTGTGATGTTACCAACTCTTTGGAATGTTCTTCTTTCCAACGTATCTTTTTACCCAAGCTTTTACTGTTTGAATAGCTTCCTTGTATTGCTGTCCTGTTCGGGAGGGAAGGTTGGAGTGGGAGTGAGAGGAAGGGAGTTATATTTTTAAATATCTTTCACCATTTGATATGTTTTAATCTTGTTGTAACCTGCCCTGGGACCATTTGGTGAAGTGTAGGATATAACTTTTCATATGCAGCATAGCAGATACGTATCTGTTGATATGCAGATACGTATCAAATGTTTATATGAATACATACAAATAGATTCATATCAAATAGAATTTTAACACATTCAAACGAGTTCTATTCATACAAATATGGATTTTTAAACATTCAAATCATTTTGAATTGAATGCCCAGAAAAATTGTGCACATCCCTAATGGATAGTTCCCCAGTTCCAGTGTTTTCACCATTGGAAGCAACAGCAGGCAGGTAGACAAAACAATGCCATTGTTGTAGCCCTTGACAGTACAGAGAATGAAGATTGGTCCAGGAGCAACCTTTGCTTACAGATCTTATCAACTTGTCATGCAGGTGGTACCCCTGTCCCATTTCCTATGTTAAAAGAGAAGGAAGAGAGACAACATCAGCAACAGATGGTGCAAGAAACTCAGGGAAGGGAACTTAAATAATAGGCAGTCTCTGCAGGGATGACAGGTGGAGCAGATGGAAACTCTTGTCCACCAGGAGACTCTTGGAATGAGTTGTTCTAGGGTTACCTTTGTGGCTTCTAAGAGAAGGAGACAAGGAGAAGGTTACATCTGCTAATTCAGGGATGGAAAGCTAGGTTCCTGTATTCAGTTTAAAAAAAGATAGAGAGAAAGAGAATTACATTCAGCACATAAAACTAATTCCTCCTTCTGCCTAGAAAACCAGCTCATCCAATATGGGCCTATTCACACTTCGCCTTCTAGAATGCAATTAGGAAAGTATCTGTCCTTATTGCATACCAGAGGCCCAAGTGCAAATGAAGATGGCCTCCCTCAATTTTGAGATGACTTCCTTCTCTCTCAAAGGAAGCCATTTTTTTTAGGTTTCTGATGTAGCACCCTCAGATGTCCCAAGATTGCTCCCAGGTTCATAAAGGAACAGATTTTAGTAGCAGACACTTTTGTTCCATTTTCCAGTCTACTGCAACCAGAAACAAAGAGTTTTCTGTTCCTTAAAGTTAATGATTTAAAAGACATATGTTCTAGCATGTTCAGACTCAAAAGCGGTGAGGGTTGCTCCCACTACATTTGTGATGAAAAATTAATGCAATTGGAACTTCTTATGTTCTGGAGGTGTGAAATTCTGCAGAGATTTTGAAATGTTCTTTTTGATGTAGTAAGATTTATTGTAAAATTAAATTAAGCCTTAAATCCAAAGTGAATATTATTATCAAGACTTTTGAGGGGGTGGAACCTAATTGGAAGGAAAACTGCTTGAATGGAAAACAGACATGCAAAAATCTCACAATCTCACATACAAGAAATTATGGGGAAAGAAAATACTATTTTATTGCATGCACTCAAAAACTTATTTGCTTGTGTTATTTTTGCACAAAATAAGGACAACAGGTTCAAGGAGAATGTGGCCACACCTTAGATTTTAGGAAGATGTACACTGTCTTGAGTCCACAGAGACCAAATGTCAACATGAGTTTCTGTTTTTTTCCAAGGACTTTCCTGGCTGAAATGACACCATCCTGTAAATAGATCATCCCAGTCCTGAGTCTTGCTGAAACAGACACAAAGCTAGGCAAAAGCCCACCATGCAGCCACAACCATGCTGAACCAATCCTGTTGCTGCAGTGTGTGTGTTTTCCCCCTCTCCCACCATTGTCCCCTCTCAGCTCCCCTTTCCATATCCCCCATGCCCTCATGCTGCTGCATCCCCCTGCCATGCTCTGACACCCATCCACTGACCCCCTAATCCCCCTGGCCCTAAAACTCTATGAAGCCATGCCCCCACTGCCCCCACTGCCCAGCAATGTCCCCACTGTGCCACCCCACCATCATACTGCACCCCCCCTTGGCATACTTGACCATCTTGTCCCCCAACACACACACACCAGTGCTACTCCTTTGCTGCATGGAGCCACCCCACCCCACCCCACCCCCTACTGTCCCTGCCCCCACCTATCTCTGCTATGCTGAACCTATTCTGAGACAGATTCCAGATTAAGGCCAAGCCCAAAAAGGCCTGATGATACTGATATGCAAAGCTGAACTTTTGGCTGTGTAACTTAGGAGGGCACTCAGTGTGTTGATGCTGAAGACATCTTCAAAGTGGTGGGGAAAGACCATGTTATCCCCCCCACACACACACTGGGAAATATACGTATTTAAAAATCTATTTTGCAGCTTGTCCGTCAGTTCTGTTTTCCACTTGCCACTTGATGTGAAGAACTGAGTAATGTCTCATTTGCTACTTTCAAGTGGCCGTATTCCACAGTACACTCATTTTTTACTGCAAGACACATGCAGTGATGGATTTTCCTCCACCTGTCTTATTTTTACATGTCTCTGTGGCAGCATTTTCATTATTTCATTGCAAGTGTCATTTCATTATGTTAGCTGTCAGCATTTTCATGATGAACCCTGTTTTCCACAGGATTATAATTATAACTCATCTGAAAGTACATTGAACGGGAATATAACATATGGTATTTCACCCTGGAAGGCACTTTTTGAACAAGTTTTCAAATTTTCTTTTTTCCTTGTTGCACACTGCATATCATCTTCTACCATGCCATAAAATATGCATGTGAATGAAAATTATTGTTGTTGCATGTTTTCTAAAAACAGGCATTGAATCAATCACCCTGTCTAGTCTCAAATCCAATACAGCTGAGCAGATGAGACAAACACAAAAGAATCTGGAAGTTTTCACATTTCAAAAATAGGCTATGTTTAAAAAGTTTGAATTACTTAATTCTGTAAAAAATAACAATTTAAGTACTTCACCCACACATTCCTATTTTAAAGGAAGAAATATACAGTATTTTGAGGCTTTAAAAATCAATTTGCTTAGAAGCTTTGGACCTTTACTCTGCCCACTAGACAGGCATGGGCAGAGTGGTATAATTCCTCCCCTGAGCAATTCAGTAATATGGACAGCAGGACTGAAATAGAGTCAGTTTAGCCTGCTTTGTCCCTTCTTGAGGATTTTCTGTACTTGTCTCTGTAGTATGCAATTAGTCAACATCTGGGCAGGTGCATCTGCACTTGCAGAATGCATTTACAGCAGTGGTTCTCAACCTGGGGGTCGGGACCCCTTTGGGGGTCGAACTACCCTTTCAGAAGGGTCATGACGAGTCTTCCGCCTCTCTTCCCTCCCACCTCCCAGCTGCTCTGCCCCGATGGTCAGGGGTCTCCACAACATGAGTAACTCCATTAAGGGGTTGTGGCATTAGGAAGGCTGAGAACCACTGATTTACAGCCTACAAACTCTTCCTGCCTGCCTAGATGTTAACTAATTGCAAACTAGCTGTGGTGCACAAAATGGTGCACTGCAAGCAACCCAACCCTCCCCAATCCCGATGGTCCAGGAGGGGACCATCTGCACTTTTTCAGGCGCAAGGGGTCTTCTGAGGTACCGTGCAAGCACACTGGTACCTCAGATGACCCCTGCAATGACTGCACATGCACAGAGCATTGTCGTTGCCATAGAACTGGCACTGGCAAATACACAGTTGCGCACGGCCCCACAACCAAAATGGTGGCACTCTGCAGAGGATCGGTTGCATGATCGGATGGAGTAGTCCAGTGCTGTGGTGGCAAGGATCAAGAAACATTCTCACTCAGCTAAAGTCACTGTCCAGATGGCAATCTTTTAAGCATCTAGTGGGCTCAGTATGGACTCTAGGAACTCTGATGTGAGTGACCTGTAGGTAAGCCTCTTTGGCCATGGGCATACAAGTCCCAATCAGCTCAGCCTATTAATGAATTCGAATTGAATTTGTACTAGTGCTGGTCAGACTTGGATTAATAGAGGCCATCCCCTCCTTGTGCTGTGTTGTCACACATTTCTGCAGAGTTCGGCCTGCTGTGCCTCCACAAACCCCTTGACTCCCCACCCCTTTTGCTACATCACATCTATCTCATTCCCTATTGGATGCTGTTCTTGTCACTGAAGGGAGGTGAGGGTGTATATTTGCAGTTCTTTTTAAAGCCTGCTGCCCTACCTTCACATACCCTTTCCTTTTTTATGTACTTCTCTTCTTGTCGCAATTAAATTTTTAAATAATAAAAATAAATTTGTGTAAAAATGCTAGAGAGAGGAATCATACCCCTAAACTGAGGAGAGGGGGAGGTGCTGCACGAACTCCACACATGCTGATTGGCCAAAGGGGAGGTGCCTCACAAACTCTGAGCATGCCAATTGGCCAAAGGAAATACTGGGCACCACCCACCACAGCACAGTTCTGCTTCCTTTAGACCAACCCACCACTCATACATGAGGAAGTGAAAGATGGATGGGAATTCCAGGCTGGCCTCAGTCCGTGTCAGTGGTACTTAAAGAGGACTGCATAAAAAGGACTGCATTTTACAATAGTCTAACGGCTGTTGGCTTGCTCGCAATCTGGATTATCTTAAAATAGTCTGAATCACACATCCTGCCGGATGACTCAGGTTGTCCTAAAACTCATGTGTGACCAGGCCCCTTGAGGCTAGGGGTATGCACAAATGCAATTTTTGGGATTCACATTTGATTTGTATCAAATACATTTGTATCTATTTGTACAAATATTCAATTCGTATTTGAAGATATGAATGTTGACAACATTCATATGTGTCTGTATGCATCTATACACATCCTGTATGCATCCCTCTTGTACCGTTACATATCTGTACAAATGTATACGGATACAAATAAAATGCGTATGGATACGTATCTGTACACATATAAATGTCCGAATAATTCGTATAAATGATCTGAAAGAGTCAAAAATAAATTCAAATGTTAAATTTAAATTTATTAACATTCGATTCTAATTCAAATGTCTGAATTCAAGCAAATTTTGAACGTTTCAAATATTTGTTCACATCCCTAGTCCTGTCTGCTGTCAAAATGCACATGGTGACCAGATGGTGGACTTTCTGGATGAAAATGCACCAGAATCACTGCTGAGTCCAGAAAACTACAATGCCTAGCTCTGGGGCCAATTCACACTTTGCCCTGTAGTTGATAATTAGCCAACATCTGGGCAAGTCCATCTGCACTTGCAGGAGGCATTTAAAGAATAGAAACGCCTCCTGTCTGCCCAGAAATTGCCCAATGGTCAACTAGCTGTGAGCACAAAATTGCGATCCACAAGCTTACCAACCTTTACCAAAAACTTAGCTGAAGCGTCCAGCAATGACCATTGGGAGGTCAATGGAGCTGCCGCGCAAGAGTGCTGGCCGCTCTGCTGACCTGACGCAACTGTGACTGTGACTGTGCAGAGCATCAGCATCATCATAGCAACAGTGGTGATGCACATGCAGTTGCAGATGGTGCCACACTCAAGATGGTGCCACACAGAGGAGGACCAGGATCCGGATCAAGCACAGGTGAGTGATCGATCACACAGGTGTGGCCAGTTAGTGACTAGCATTAGCAAGTGCAAGCACTAGCCAATGTTAGGTGATCGTGCTCCTTTCCTGTCCACGGAATGGGAAGGAAAGTGCAAAATTGCCCCTGGTCTGCAGCACAATTTGGATTGCTAAATTCATCATTCTGCCACATTGACATTCCCTCAGGGCTCCAGAGTAAAGTGTGTTTTTGACAATACACCCACACCACTGAAGCAGACACTCTGTACTGTGGCCTGAAAATCTCTCCTTTTGGGGGTTCATTTGCAGACAGTCACAGAGTAATGAAGATGTTCCAAAGACTTAAAATTCGCAGGACCCATACCCTGCACAGACTCTAGTGCATAGCTAGATCATATTCAGAAGCTCACTGCTTATTACCTGAACTATAGGCCATTTCCTATCACCCAAGATAAGAAAGCCTTCATTTCAGTTCTTAAAAATACTTGAACCTTTGCTGTAGCTTAACTGAGAAAGCAACGAGCATTATTTTAATTTGTCGCTATGATGAGTGCTTCAAGAGCGGCTGCAGACTCTACTGGCAAGCTGTAATGTGGGCTTATTGGTAATTCAGCGGCAAGGAAATTGAGAGTGATCAGAATTTCAGCTGTTGTTTACCCTGTGGATGTCCTCGGTTGGAGGAAATGAGGATTTTGACCTTACTGTTTGACTGACTTCCTATAAGCAGCTCGTAATTACAGCCTATTTACCATTTCTCCCTGAATAAAAAATACAAGGTGGGAACTTCAGTACACTAATGAGAATTTCACTCCAGATGCTGACTTTTCGAAGTTCATATAGCCCTATGAATCCATTCTCAGACTTTCCCTTCTGGTCAAAAACTTTTCAGCCAAGAAAAACCTTGGAGCAAGGCTACCTGTGATGAGCACATTTCTTGCAACAAGCTAGTCTGCCTGATGGTTTCCGTGTGTGGGATAACTACTGTAGTTTTGGGTTTCGCTACCATGCTCGACTACATTAATGGAAGCTGTGCACTTTGGTGCCGCATTCACACACAGTAAAAGAAAAGAAACACTCTAAAGTAGCTTTGAGGTGGGAACACCCTTATTCTAGTGTCTTGATCCAAATTAAAGACCAGAAAATTCCCTTGCAAAATATATTCTCTGCCTTTGAGCTTTTTCTTCTTTTAGTTTTGTATGTGTGGGCTGATTTAAAAAACTGGCCATTTTTCTGTGCTCTTCAGAGAAGACTTGGCCAGACCAAGTAGTCCTGGGGCCGATTTGCACCACAGCCTGTAATGCATAATTAGGCAATTTCTGGGGAAGAACATCCACACCTAGAGGAGGCTGTTACAGTCTCCAGGTGCCTTCCCCGTCTTCCCAGAAGTTGCCTAATTATGCACTGGGTGTGGAGTTTACTAACTTTACCAAAAAACTTACCTGGCATGTCCAGCAGCAAGCATCCACACTTTTTCTGGTGCAAGCATGCTGGCATCTCAGATGACTATAGATGTGACTGCATATGTGCAAAGCATCAGCGTTGTCATAGCAATAGCACTGACACACATGTGGTCTTGCAGGGAACCACAAACAAAATGGTGCTGCTGAGAAGAGAACCAGCCCTGGGATCGGTGGAACTTAGGCTGTAAGTGCAAGCACTAGCCAACACTGGGTGACTATGCTCCTTTCCCATCCAGTGGGCGGGAAAGGAAGTGCAAAATCACCCCTGGGTAGTGCAGCACAGGTAATCTGCTGCTGCAGAGTCTTCTCAGAACTTTCTTCAGTGTTTTGCTGTGTTGAGTGCTAAGGACACAGTAAGTGCTCCCAAGACTCAGGATAGTGCATATCCATTGCCCTAAGTGTGATACAGATGTGCAGCCAGTGAACGTTCACTGTGATTCCACAGAGCCTTCTCTGTGGGGTTAGAAAGCAAGAAATGAACCGGAACAAAGCATTTAATTCACCTCTTCTGTCAGGTTGCAGCAAGGAAGCATCCAAACAAAGTTTTTCTTTCCAAGAAGCTGGAAGGCCTTTTCTTTAATCAGTAGCATAGGTTGTAGGGGACAGAGAGAATAAAACATAGAGGAGGATATTTACAGAGTGCAGTTCTAATGGTATACAGATGTAGTCGATCAGAATACAGATTACATCATCAAGAAGCTTTACACTCATATCAAGCTTGCACCTGGAAAGTTAGTATCTTAAGAGTACATTCCAAAGAAAAGAAAAGTTTCTGCCCATTGTGAGTTTTAGTTCCTGACTCTGCTTGAATACTTAACATCTTAAGGGCTCCTGTGTCCCAATTTAGAACTTTATGATAGAGTGGCACTAGCATTCTTGAAATGCAAGGTTTCAGGCTTGATTTTCCAGTAGTCACCAGTTATGAACAAATAGGAATGGTTAATGTATACAGAGAGAAGATGAAAAAAGAGTTAATGATATTAAGGAAAACCCTGGAGGTGTACAGGTATTCTTTTTTGTGGATGAAGAGAATAAGAATGATCTGAACTTCAGATCTGAAAACTCTAATTTAGCTACCTATTGGCACTACGCAGGTTCAATGGAGTTGGAAAATAATGTTTCCTTTGCAATCCCAGCGAATGAGGGACCAATTGAACAGCTTAACATTTATTGGCCTGCTCATATCAGCCTCACAGAACATCAGAATAAAGGGCCTCTGCCTTCGGTCTAATGAAGATTTCTATGAAATGCCTGCCTTTAGCTCAGCCCTTGTTCCTGTTCAAATTAATTAGTCAAGATGATAACATATTGGAAATCAGTATGCTGTACTCAAAGTGAATTGTTCACACAATAGGCGAGCTCAGGCAAATGGCCCACTTAAAAATGGCTAACCAAACTGAGCAAGACAAATTATAATTGATCCTGTGTACTCTGACAGAACCGATTGTTCCATTTTCTTACCCACCCATCCCCCCCTTTAACTTCAATACTCACTAAGCACCGTCACTTGTAGATATAAGAATAGCAGGCTGTACTCCACGGCTTTAGCTTCCATTTAAAGGGTAAGTATTCAGTTAAAAGTACCTTTATTTTTCCCAACTTCATTTTATAAATAATAAATGAATACATAAACACATACGTATGTACGTACATAATTAAAGCAGAGTATTTTCAGCTGCAATCACATCTCCACTTACCACTAGAGACACCAACCTGCTGCCTGAGAGCAGCTTGCTGCTACTGCATCTCCATCTGTAATAGCAGCAGGCATCCCATTACAGCCGCATTACATGATTGCAGATGGGGGCACCATTGTTTCAGCGTACAATTTTGCACTGTGAACAGAGGTACTTCCACTTGCCCCTGAAGAGACACTTCTTCAGTCAGAAGTGGAGACAGAGGAAAGGCCTTGTCACACTTACCTTGGTAGTGCATTTGCCAGGGACAGGAGGACCCTTTTTATTTGCCAGGAGAAAAGCTTCCCCAAAGTGTCCGTTACTGGCCTAAATGTGAATGGTCTTCCCATTTACCACCCCATGCTGATGCATCCAGAGCCGGAAGTTCCACCTCCTGTTGCCACGATTGGCTGCTTGGATGCCATTCCAAGGGGGGCATGTTCGATCACAGGCTAACCCATATTTGAACACCTCTCTTGCAATTCTGGCATGGGTGTGTGATTGATCACAGTGTGGGTGTGTGATCAATCACAGCATGGTGTGCAATCTATCAGCACCGGCAACGCCACTGCACCTCAGCAGATGCCACATTCCCCTCCCACCAAATGCAGCAAACCGGAAATAAGAGCAAATGGTCATGCCGCTGGACACTTGTGGTAAGCCTGGGGTATCCACAATTAGTATAGCTCTGGTGCGAGCGGAGAAGCTTCTAGGCTGTAGTAGCCTAGTGAGAATGTGTATGCTCTTCAGCAGAGCTGTCCTAATTGCACACCAGAGGCGTAAGTGCGAATTGGCCTGAGGTTTCTTTTCTTTTGTTGGCAGCAGTCTTTGGTGCCTCTCCTGTGTGTCTCTTCAGAAGTGGCTTCATCGGCTAAATGAGGACCAAATTTCTCAGAGACAAAGAGGAAGTTTCCAGAAACATTCTTTTGAAAAAGATGTCTCCCTGCACTTGGGAAAAAAATGTGTGGCCATGTGTTATATTTACTTTCAGTTCGCTCAAGTTTATCCTCAGTGTTGTACCTACAAAGAAGAGGAAATATGGCTTAATTGAATCCCGCATTAATAATCCACACAGAGACAATGGAGCTAGTTTTAGCTGCAAAATCATATGCATGCATTGTTATTTTTATCTACTTTCTTTATTAGTCAAACTCATAACTAGTGTTGAAAAATAAATTTTCCAGGAAATTGTCACAAAATAAATAAATAAATAAATATCTAAGATTCATTCACTTACCACACTTTGGACACTCCAGCTCATGATTTTTTCATCCACACCCACTCGTGATTTTTTTCACCCACTCCCATTCATAATTATTTCATCATATTCTTGACACTCACTTATCACACTTTCTTCACTCACTTGTCACACTTGGGACACATGTTAAAACCTCTTTCATTCTGTTTTCAAAGCACTTCTGGGCCTCTTTCAAACTGCTTTCATTCCACTCTTATTGCCCTTTCAATTCACTTTCAAGGTACTATCAAACCACTCTCATCCCGCTTTTGTTCCACCTTCAGTGTGCTTTCAATGCCATTTTCATCCCATATTCCTTGTTCTACCTGCTTTCATTCCACTATCACTCTGCTTTCTGCCTGCTTACATTACATTTTCAGTTTACATATATTTAACTTGCCACGCTTTCCCCATTCACTTACAGCACTTTGGTCCATGACATATTATAGTTTCTCCAGTCATTTACTACCTTTTCCTACTCAGTTACTGCCCTTTCCATACTCACTTATCCCACTATCCAGACTCACTTTCCACACTTTGGAAACTCACTTATCATGCTTTGGAAATTAACTTAGCATACTTTGGACACTCAATTACCATGCTTTGAAGACTCACCACACCTTTCCCACTCACGACACTTTGGAAACTCACCACACTCTGAACACTCAGTGACCACAATTTGGACACTCACTTACCACACCTCATCACATTCACTTACCACACTCACAATTTGCACACTGAACATTCACTTACCATGCTTTTGGTGCTTGTTTATCACAATTTAGGTACTTGCTTACTAGATTTTTTTCTACTCACTCACCACGCTTGCCCTACCTACTAACTATACTTTCCACAGTCACCACACATTCCAAACTCACTTACCACACTTTTTCACTCACTTACTGTACTTTGTACAATCACTTACCACACTTTGGGAACTGTCTTACCATGCCTTCCCCACTCACTTACCTGAGTTTGGAAACTAACCACACTTTGAACCATCACTGACCACACTTTCCCCTCTTGCTCACCACACTTTCTACACTTGTTTAGCAAACTTTGGACACTCACTTTCCACACTTCCCCTGTTCATGCACCATAGTTTTCACACTTACTCACCACACTTTGGATTCTCACTAACCTCAAATTCCTCACTTACTTCACTTTCCACACTGACTTACCATTCTTTGTTCATTCACCCAACACACATTCCAAACTCACTTGTTACCAGATCAATTTTGGATGTGCAAGTATCATAAGAAATGTTAACTGCAAAACCTGAATTTGAAATATACCGGGTTTTGACATATGAATTTGGCTTTATAATTGGCATAATTAAAAGCTAAAGGCAGACCATGGAACGTGGAAAGGCCTTAAAATAGCAAGATGGACTCCATCTTAGCTGAAAAAGACAAGCCTAAGGTTTTAAGATGACATAGTTTTTCTCTCTCAAGTCACAGGCTGGCTGTATGCAAAAGATAAAAGTCTGTATGCAAGAGAGCTTGAGATTTAATCTTGATTGAGTCAAAACAGAGTCCTAGCACCTGAAAAGTCATTGTTTTCTTTCCTTTTGGGGTGACATTTTTTTAAATAATGAAGGAGAAATAAAACCATGGAATCTGGGACAGAGATTGTTGTCTAATTTTAATAAAATAATAAAGAATAAAATGGAATGGATTTTTGGAAGAGATCTGGGTAAAATAAGTATACCAGAATTTGGAATTACTATCTAAATTGGAAATGGCCCATTCACCAGTATTAGAATGTCAGGATGTTGGAGGTCACTCACTGTTTACACCTTTGTTTACATCTTAACAGAATTGGGTAAGAGTTTGCTGGTATCTGCATACACTGAGTGAGTCTAGTTGAAGGGATTAAGTGAGCCAGTAGAAGTGCTAATTAGAAATGTTAATTTAAGGTATACAAGAACTTTTGCAATCAGACGGGAACAATATAATACAAGCATGGTTTCATATCAATAAAAGTTGAGTTCTCCCTTATTTTCTGAAGGAGAAACAGAAGTTTAATGGGGTTTCTTTTTAAATAAGAAATTATTTAGCCTTATTTTGAAATAAGAGGGTTTTAAAATATCCTATTCATTTCTTCTTTTTCTGTGGAACTTCACTGAGGAGCATTCCCATTGTGAAAGGGGGCAATGATTAACCCAGTGTCCTCCAAGACTTGATTAGATCTCTGTTAGCCAAGGGGAAGAGAAATAATCCTTTTAGACTCAGGACTAGGAAATAAGATATTTGAGTTTCAGATATTTTTTTCCTGTTTACCAGTATTGTTTGCTTCATTAGGAAATGTTAAGTTTGGGTTAATTTGTATTTTTTTGGGGGGGAGAAGCTATGAGGAGACTGGAGTCACGTACACATTTTTATTCATTAACAAGGGAAGAACCAATCAGCAGTTTAAGGTTCCAATTTTTGGGTTATAAAAAAGGCAGAGAAGAGATGGTTTTTAGTTCTCCATCTTCTTCCTCTTCTTGTCATCATGGGAGGCTAGAGAGAGAGACCTGGAGAAATTTCTCCATTCTTCTCCCCCTCCCCTTTTTCTTCTTTCTTCTACACAGAAAGTGGACGGAGTTTTGCTGCAAGAACTGCATTTTGAACTTTGGCAGTTTGAATTTGGCTGGTTTTGTAAAAGCAGTTATAAAGTATTTATAATACAGTTAAAGTATTTCTTTTGGATTTTTGGAGATCAGTCTGGCTAAGACTGAAGAACATTTTTCTAATTTTGAAAACATTTTTGTTCTGGAACTAGATATAGTTTGCTGAAATCCTACACATCTACAACTTTGGACTTCTTGGGCATGAAGAATACAACATGGTGGTGAGGCAAAAGATAGCTTTCCATTCACTTTCCCCTATTTTTCTTTAGAACTTTTGGGTTAGCAGATCTTTCTAGTATTAGGAGTTTTCCATTCCTTTACGGGCTGTCATATGTATATGTTTTAGAATTTGCAATTGTTTTTTTATGAAGAATTTTATTCTCATTTCTTAATTCGTACTTATGAGAAGCAATTTGTTTTTGGGTTTTGGGGTGCTTTTGCTGCATAACTATAAATTGATCGTTTTAATAAAAGAGGGATAAATTCAGTTAAATGCACAAAGATTTCTCAATGGGAAATGTTCATTTCTGTAGTCGTTTTGCAGTTGTTGCATGCTTGTTTCTGTTCTAAAAATGTTTCTGATCTGGCTTTATATTTTATTTTAACTTCTCTTCTGTATTTCTAATAAATTCTTTGCAATAATTTAACAAGAAATACTGGCTTTTGAGTCTAAAATTATTGTTGTCTCTGTTTTCTGATATTCCTCGTTATTAAAACCAATGTAAACGATCCAGCTACCTTTCCCCTGGAGAAATTTAGATTTGGTCTCTCTGGGTTTCAAAATAATCCAAATTATTCAGAGTTTAATTCCCCCCCACATTTGCTTACAGCTTATTACTGGAGCAGTGCATTTGGTATCATAAAACACTTACCTTACTCACTTTGGACACTCCCACTCATGATTTTTTCACCATTTACACTCACAAACTTTACACCCACTCCCACCCATGATCCTACCCTACTTTGAGCACTTTGAGTGCCTTTGGACACTCACAACACTTTGGAAACTCACTTGCCACAATTTCTGTGCTCCCTTACCACACTTTGGACACTCACTTACCATACTTTTCCCACTCACTATACTTTCCCCACTCACAAATTCACTTACAGCATTTTGGACATTCATTTAACCCACTTTCCCCACTTACTTAAAAACCATTCCTGTGCTCACTTACAGCACTTGGTACACTCAATTACCATACATTCCAAACTCACCATGTTTTGGACACTCACTTACCCTGCTTTTTCCTCTCACACTTTTCCAACGTTCTATCTATTTCATCATTCTGTCTCACACCGTGGCCCACCAGTTGCTTCTGATTGACTTCCTTTGGCCTTACTTGCGGGTATATTAATAATATTTCATTAATATTTCCTAGTGTACATCGCTGAACTCTGAACATTTATCTTCCTTTTTAAGATGCTGGTTATCAGTCTTGGTGAGTGCAGAAATCAATCTGGATATGGGAAGAGAGTGGTTTAGTATCAGTGATCACCAAATCATTGTGAGCACCAGGCAATTTAAGCTGTTCCACAAGTTGGGTCTTAAATAAATAATGGCCTTCCTCAGCAGAGAAAACAAATAATGAATTTTAATGATTATTCCAATAAAGCTATGTACAGCAAATTGACTTCATCTGTCTGAATTTCAAACCAATTATAAAGCTTATGGGAACTGATCCTCCTACAGACGATGGTGAGGGAGAATGGCAAAAGCAGTGCATAATCCCACAGAACAAGCAATTGTCCAAAGTATCTTTAGTTCTAGCTTTGTGTAATACCAGCCATTCAGAGCTGCCGTTGTTAGCTTCCTGACATTAGAACCTTGCTAACAAGTGCCTTGGGACTTGGATAATATTCTGTGACATGTACCCATGCTTGCATTATTAGGGTTTTGCAAAACCTTTGAATGCTTTCAGAGTCATTGGAAAGTGTTGAATAAATTGGATGCCAACTGAGGCAGAGAATTCTGTGTGTCTGCTGCTGACATGGTGACTTACACCCAAAAGTTTTCCCCAATCTTCAAATTTGTAGTGGCAAAATTTTAAAAAGAAAAGACACACACACACACACACACACTACAATATGGTCCTTCTCCTCTGGCATATTCAAATTCTTATATGTTTGCCAACTCAAGTCCAAAGGCAATGCTGGAAATTCCTTGCATTTGTCTCTTGTAAAATCAAAATATTTCTCTGTGCCTGCATCCTGCACACTCTTATTGGCTTTGGTTTGTCCCAGAGTTACCCTGTTCACACAGATGCATTGTTTCACCTTGCAGCTTGTATTAACCCTTTTTGGCTGCATTCCCATTATAAGCTTATGTCGATTTCAAAATGGTTTCAATCCTTGCAGTTCCCACATCAGGTTGGCTTAACATGCTTTCCGCATGTTAAATTCCCCCAAAGCTTTGTAAACGTTTCAACAGGTCTCACTCCGGTTTGTGCGCTTGAAACGTTTTACATTTTTTACTGTGGGAACCCTTCCGTGTTAAGGGATGAGAATGCGTGCTTAGGGTTTCTCTCCCCCAATAGCTTGCTTCCGATGATAGTGATTTTACTGTAAAAATCCACCCCTTAAAGCAGCTGCTACATTGTAGCAATCTACCCACTTCACACCTGATAACAATGTTGTAATTTTGCAAAAGTTCTGACCTTTAAGAAAGGGAAAGGAAAGAAGCTGCAGGTTCTGTTTTTAAGGCTGTGACTGTGGAGTGAGCAGGCGAAGGGGGCTTAAGATGCCACTGCTGCTGTGTGCCCTGGGCAATGGGGAGAGGAGGGGAAAGAATCGCTGGCTGCCCGGTGCTGTTTTAACTCCATCCAGGCAAGTGGCAGTCACCCAGCCACCAAGCTAGGTTCCCTGAAGGGGTCCCTTATGGTTGGTGCGTTCATGCCAGTAGGAAGAGGACAGGGCAGCCCCAAACAGCAGCTTTTAAAAAGTAGCCACTTGAGTCCCCCCTTGAGTCACATATGCCATGTATGATCCTCAGAATCCAGATCGAACGTGATTAAGTTAAAAGTAATGGGATCAGGCAAATTCGCGTTTGCATCTGGTTCTATTATTTTGGTTTAGGGAAACCGAATTAAGCTTATAATGGGAATGTGGCCTTTGTGTGTGCTGCTGGTGCTGCTGAGGGCAGCAAACTTGCCAGTCTCTGTTGGATTACTTCTCTCTTTGGTACAGCCGAGTGGAGTCGCTTTGGGACATTTGCACTTCTCGCTGCCTGCAGTGCCCCATAATGTTTGGGTGCTGCTCAGATCCTCCAAACCCATGGAGGAGTTTTGAACTGTAGAAGCTCACTGGGTGTCTTATGCAAGTAATCATATGCAGGAAAAGAGCCTCTGGTTGTCAGCTGCACTGCTATGGAATAAAGCTGTGTGATGTCGATGGCTGGTTGAGTGGGAGGCATTCAAAAACAGCATGCCACCACTCTAGCGTGAGTGCTCTTGTGCAGCACCCTTCTTAATACCCAGAGGGGATAGCATTGCATTAGCAGCAATCCAGCTCCACCATTCCCGTTCTTGTGACTCTTACCTTTGTTTCCTTCTACTTGTTAGATAACTTAAGCTGTCTTGTAAAAAGAAAACAGGAAAATGCAATCTATTTATGTTTGCCATTGATAAATCTCCCAAGCATAATAGATTATTCAATTACTAATGGGCCTGCTTTAGACATCTAAGTGAGATAATTAAAGCAGTGTGACACCTAATCAATTCATTGATTGATCATCACACCCCTTTTTTCTGAAGGTAATAATTTAATTTACATCCGTCTGCAGTTTCGTCAGTGCAATTTTTTCTCCCCTCCTCTCCCCCTCTACTTTTGGCTTTGTTTTCTTGCTTCCCCCCTCCCCCAACAGCCAGAATGAAGACAGAAAAAAAATGTTTTTCAACTGTAGTTGGCTAAGTTTGCAGGATATAGAAGGCAGAAAGGGGCTGGAAGGAAATCCAGAATGGATATTCCAACTAAAGCATTTGCTGCTGTAAATGTGACTCTTTGTGGTCAGGTTTAAACTAAATAATAATAATCTGGGGGTGTTTTTCCACTAGCACTAGAGTACCCATTAAGGACCCTTAATAGGAAAAACACCCTGGATTGGTCTGTTCACCCACCTTCCTCTTCTTCCTTGTCAACCTATGCAAGTCTTTGCAAACACATACTAACTATCCCTGCCCCTTTCTCTGACCCAGTGCACATTTGCTTCAGGGGATATGCCTTCCTTTTTTCCTGTGACTGCAAAAGGGAAGGAAATGCACAACTATTCACAACCCCCTCAAATATCACAGAGATTGGGGCTCTTTCTGCACTTCCTAGTGATCTGATTAAGAAGCCCCTTAATCCAGATCACAGATCTCATCATCTGCACATTAATGTCGACCAAGGAGGACATGCCCCTTCTGTTCTGGCTTTGTCTGCACTGAACAGAACCAGATCCGGATTAAGGCCTGACATGGCCTGCCTTGGTCTGCACCAGCATCCAGATCGCTCGTCCCTATCTCAAAATATTATCCAGAATAAGGAAGGAAAGGGCCAAAGTGGTATCATCTGTCTCAATTGTTAATTCTTTGACCACCAATGAGAAGTTCACCTTTCATACTTTTCAATTCCAGGACTTGGAAGGAATTTGAAACCACAGACCCCTAAGCATTCTAGCGAATATGCTTCTGGCTTTGGACCAAGATGGGTGAGTGAAGCCATAACTACATGGAAAATTCTAAACAATAAGGATTCACATATGTTACATGAGAATGTATCAGTCAAGTATGTCTTCAAAGAAGTACAGGTAATACAGTTCCCAAATACAGATTTTATTAATACCGGATTATCAGATTTTATACACTGGTTGTGCAGTTATTGGAAATGACTTATGTTTCTAGTTGTACAAAGAAGAATTTTGACACTATAGAATTTGATTAAGATGTGAAATTAGACTTACTCCATTGATGCTTCAAATCCAATATGGAAAAGAAATTACAATGAATACACAGAACATATCAAAGTAAGGATCACATTTTTGTAAGAATGATGTTTCCCCAGGAACAATAATTCTTTTCCTTTTTAATTTGTTACCTGCTGTTGGACCTTTGAGTGAAAGGTAGCTTCTAGATATACAATATGCTATGACATAGCACGAATGAAGTAAAAGATCTTGTTCTCTGAATGACAGATTTAACATCCGGTGCTTTTACAGACAGACACTCAACCAAAAGCATTTAATTTTGCTGACCATTTGGCAAGATGATCACAGATAACAAAGTTACTTGGAGGGAAAAACTTTCACCAAAGAACAGAATAATCACAAATTTTGGCTATTGAATAGAGAGAGGGTGTAAGTGCTGTCTAATATACAGTAAATACATGTTGAGTTTGGTAAGATTTATAAAATGTAATTACAGAATAAGTTTGTCAACATCAAGAATCATGGCTACATTATGTTTCCTTTATGGATGGTTGTACATAAGTATTTTGTTTAAAGAGTCCAAAGGGGGGGAGAACATGGTACAGTAGATTAACATAAAGAGTCACAGGTGCATAGCATGGGGATGTCACCATTTATGCTCTGGATTGTGCCTTACTAATGACAAGAATTATTTCACAAGATGAGGGATATTTCTCAGTGAATAACCACCATATGGTGAGAACTTCAAGTGACCCTGCTTGTAATAACTGATACTCAAGGGAGTAATGTTTGAACATATGCTATTTTTGAAATATTACTGTGACTAAACATGTGAGATATTTAACCATCTGCTTGTTAATTCCATATTTTTGTACTACAGTAGTGTCTGGTTAAAAACGTACTATTGGTCCTGTAGCTTTGGGGAATTAAGTATAAGCTGCACCTCCATTTATGATCTGAGGTGGCTTTGTTTTGGGCAGATGTGGGATCTTGCACCATGATCTGATACAGAAAAAAGTCACTTTCTACATCTTCATTCTGGAGTGTGGAGGTGCCATTCCCAGCTGCACCTGCGTGCAGGAAATGACATCACTTCCTGCAAACAAGGTGCCTCTGACAGCAATCATGCTAGTAAAAGAGGTAGAATGATCACAGCAAGGTGCCTCTTGCCACTATGAATGGAGAAGCAACCATAGTCAGATGTGGCAATGCTAACATATTGTTGTTCAGTTGTGACCAACTCTTCTTGACCCTAAGGACCATAGCATGCCAGGTTTTTCAGAAGCAGATGTTAACATGCACATTAAGCCAAAATGACCTGCTATATCTTCTATGTCTATGCTTTATCTACCAGTATAATTATATCTATATGATCGTTTTCATATTTGTCTAAATGAACTGTATTGTCCAGAAATTGTGCCATGAAGATCAATAACTGTTAAATCTCAAGATACGCTGACACGCAAGCTGTTAAGCCAGAAGACAGCATCTTGCTACAATGCAGGGAGTGATCACATCAGACCTTCTAGGTACAACTGGGAAGAGAAAGGAACACCAATCTGAGCAGAGAAAATATACCTAGAAAAATGACTTGATTAAACAGAGTGGCGAATATATACAGTACATTAGCCAACACATGCATGGAAGAAAGTTGGAAAATGAACTCAAGCTTTGAACTTCTAGGTATGGTGGGACACTGTCCCCTTTGTCCTCACGGACCACCTAAAATGTGTTCAATCTGTCATCTGCAGTGGAAAAATAAGAGAATCATTTGAGAAGAAGCTAACAATAGAGAAAGAAATCTGATTCAATTCATTTTTATACAGGATTGATAAGAATTGTGTAGTGAAAACTTGTGGGATGAATATATTGCAAACTAGGACTTGTCCTAATTCCTTGTGTTTGTCATGATACTGTTAGGGTGTTTTTCCACTTAGCACGAGAGTACCCATTAAGGACCGATTAAGAACCCTTAATTTCCTTAATGGGTACTCTAGTGATAGGGGTTTTTTTTCTACAAGCCCTAGAGTACCCATTAAGGACCCATTAAGGACCTGTAATGGGTCCTTTAGTGCTAAATGGAAAAACACCCTTAGGAAGGTTTCAGGTGAGGGAAAATTGTGTCTCCTTTCTGCTTTCTTAATCTTTACTGATAAAAAGATTTATTTGGTTTTGCCAACACTTGTGCATACATTCACTTTATTGAGAGCAAAACAAGCAAAATCGTCAGAAATGTGATTAAGCAAACCAACTAAGAATTTATTAAATCTTTAGATAGTATTTACGGATGTATTGTGAGTGAATAGTTATTAATTGAAAATAAAATGAATTATTTCTAAATAAAATAATTAACTTCTAAAACAAAGAAACAATTCCAAAAGCAGACCATTTGCTTTGATTTACCTCCCTAATAAACCCCAAATTAATCACTCATCTATCTGCTATTTTATAATATTCACTATAAATCCAGATGAAACATCTTCAAGGGAGTGTAGGTGACTTTAAATGGCTTTGTAATATATGCATATATGCTGCCAGGATCATTTATGTCAGTTGAATGCAATCACTGAGAACACACACTTAGGTAAGTAATCTTGCAGACTCATTGTAGTTGCAAATGTAATTAACATGAAATGGGCACTCTGGGTGTTGAAACACGGTTGTTCTTTAATGTAATTACCCTCCCCCTGCACTTCTGTGGTCCAGCTGAGTTCAGTCTGCAGTATTCTTTTTTTAAAAAGTAAACATATTAGCATTTTGAAATTATTTCTCTTTTTGCTCTAAGAACTTGCTTACTTGATAAGGGACATATGGTATCCTGGATACCACTATTTATAAATCAGTTAAGGATACACACATAAACACACACACACACACATACACACTTGTAGATAATTCACAAATATTCTTTAAGTACACATTCATAAAACAATGGAACCTCCACAACTTTGACAAGTGACATTGCAGAAACAAAATTTTTGAACCAAATACTGTCTCGTTTTGTTTGATATACAGTACGTGTCAACTTAGCCAGTGTTAAATCTACTCAGTCCTTTTATAACAAGAAATGTGCAAATGTTCTAATTCTATAAACGAATGACTTTGAACTTCTGGATTCTAAGATGTGGGAAGAAACACCCCTTCAAATGGACCTCATACTGAATTGGAACAAAATATCTCTGTCTGTGATCAGACATACTAAAAAGTGTGAGCCTGGGGCAAATTTAAAACCCAAGAGACAGATTTTTTTTTAACTACTTGCAACCTCCCAAAACTTCAAATTATTTGCCCCTTCCACAGATGGAAAATAATAACTCTTGGGATGACTTATGTGTGGGCAGATGGGGCAAAAGCTGCAGAAAGGAATGGCCAATCAATCGGGCCCCCTGAAAGAGAAGGGTCAGCAGCACGACACATCCCTGTTTGAAGGCTTGCTTTTTTGGTTGGGTGTGAAAGGAGCACATTTTGTAAAAGAGTTCTTTGAAAAAAGCTCTGTGTTGCCCTCTATCTCAATTTAAGAAAATGAAGAAGAAGATTTGGCTTTTCTACCCCACTTTTCTCACCCATTTAAGGGGATTCAAAGTGGCTGACAAAGCTTTCTGTTTTTCTCCCCACAACAGAAATCTTGTAAGTTTGGCTGGGGCTGTGAGAGCTCAGAAGAGAGCTGTGACTAGCCCAAGGTCACCCAGTTGGTTTCATGGGGGAGGGCAGAATCAAGCCCAGTACTCCCAGATAAAAGTCCGGCTCCCTAACCACTAGACCAAACAATTTCCAAATGCCATTCTAGCAATTAGCGTTCATCTCTCTTTTTAATTTTTTAGGTGGGCCACTGAAGAAGAATTTTAAAGAAATCCTGATTAGACAGTTGTTTCAAGGGTTGATTGGTATAGTGCATTTATTATATCAATCATCTAACCCACTAGGGATTTGCTGGGATGTTCCCCCATTAGGAACAGCTGAAACAGGCCTTCAGTATATGTGCATGCAGCTTCCCAATTCTGTCGTCACAGTCCTCAAATGGGGAGCTGCCTATGAATGCCTTTGGAACAGCATGAAAATGACAGTGGATGCCCCACCATGGCCTCTGTAGATGTAAGGGTGTGTGGCAGATTGGAGCAAGGTGGTGCTGTGGCATTGTCCATCATTATTTCCATGGTCCTCTGAAGCTGACACAGGCCTCCTGCATGCAGCTTCCCTTCCAGGGATCATGATGATCCCCAGATGACGTTGCATGTGCAAGCCTGGAAATCCTATTGGGTATTTCAAGCTCAGAGCTGTACATGGCTATGAGTGGTGACAGTATTGGTGGCAGGTGAGTGGAGGGTCAGGAAGGTAGGGGTGGGAGGGCTTCTCTTCATTCATGAATATTCATGAGATATTCACACACAAAGCTGAACTCCCCCACATTCGCGAGGCACTATTCAACTGAAGCCAAATATTCTCAAATTCAGTTTGCATTACTATTCTTCATCCATGTCCATCTTTACCCTTTTTTAATGCTACCATGACCTCTGATTGATTCTCTGTTCCTGCCAATATTCTCTACATCATTTCTGTTTCATTAGCTTTCTTTCTGTCAATATGTCCTTGGATGAATATGCCAGTAGTGATGGGCGGGGGTGGGGAGGTTTGTGGAGGGAAGAAGTCTGTTTTTCTTATTTGTTTCTCTGTCTTTGGAAAGTCCATTTCTTGGCCATGCTTTTCATTTCAAAAATGTCATAAATGTCAAGGATGAGAACACAGAAGTAAACAAACAAACAACAAACAAAAACAAACCTACCCCAAACAACAAAATTTTGACAAAGCAGGAGCTTATTTGTAGCAGCGCCATAGGGGAAAATTCATGTGTGTATTCCTGAAAAGAGCTAAATAATGAATACATTTGTTTCAGCAGGTTTACCAAGCAACAAAAGAAAGAAAAGTTAATAAGGCTGTGGCCATAACCTAACCTGTTAGTCCATCTCAGGGACAGACAAGAAAGCCAGCCATAGTTTGTTCTTGCTGCTACTGCTGCTGCTGTTGCTACCACCCTCCACTGAACTTTTATAGTAAAAAGTAAGCTTCAGCCACGGAATAATGTGGAAGGGCAAGAGGGGCAGCATCAGCCTTTGTGGAGGGAGATCCCTGGCTGCCATGCTGAAGTTTATCTTTTACCTGATGAGGGGAATGGCTTAGAGAGGCGGTGGCAGAATGTTGGATATTCACTTGTGAGGTATCTTGAGTAGGGTTGTGCACAGATATTCGTGACATCCAGAATTCATACGAACATGTACAAATTCATAGATTCATGGCTGAATCCAATAGGCTAGGTTCTATTTGTCCACTAATTGGATTATCCAGCATTCATGGAAGCTTTGGTTGACACTTCAGTGGATACCAAATGCCCCATGGCCTCACCCCAGGCCTCCCATCCTGCCCTGTGGCTTTTCACATGCCCCCTTACTTTGGGGGATGTCCTCTGGTGGCATCCTGGGCCTCTTTCCAGGCTCTCTGGAGTCCAAAATAGACCTTCCAGAGCCCAGAAAATGCACTTCTAGTTTGCACGGGCAGACTTAGAAGTGCCTTAAAAGGGGGTATGGTGGTGGTGGCGCTGCAGACATATAAGTTTTGGGGCAGGAACAGAGAAGTGGGGGGAGACTGTATTCATTTCATGCACAAATACAAAGCCACATTCATGGGGGTGGGATTTGGTCCAAGGTGAATTTTCCCACATTTGATTCACACCATGCACACCCCTCATCTTGAAGTGAAGGCCACTACCTTGCATCCTTTGGAAAAGGGCCAAATAGGGCTAAATAGGTAACGTGGAAATGTATGTCAACAGAGTGAATGACTCATTTTTGCCAAGGAACCTTCCCCCAGGCCCTCCTACAATTTCCATAGGGAGACATCCTGAATATCTTAAGACTAAAATTACATGTTTTCTGTTTCTTTCCAAAAACTCGACTGCACAAAGATCTCTTGCAGTTCATAACAGGCAAGGATGGGAAAGCAGCTTCTGCACAGTCCATTTGTATCACTCGGCTACCTTGTTGAGCTGCAAGATCCTTATGAACTGACCACTCAGCCCAGTGGCTGGAACAGTCCTGAGCAATAAAAATATGCCTGAGAGTGCTCCCAAGAGGAAACACTTTAAAGTGAGCTCCCATCACATTCCTGGGCTAGGATTTGCTTCAGGTGTCCATGTAGTATGTGAAACCCAGCACAATTTTTCTGGGCTTTGGAAATTGTCCACTTCTGAGCTCTTTTTGAGTGGACCACAGAATTTCCAACAGTCTGCAACTTCAGCTATTGCGCAGATGGCTGGTGACACTTTTTCTGTTGCTTTATCACATTCTTGGTTCCTTAGTCTGAAATCAGCTCTGCATTGTAAGCCATGATGTGCGGTGAGGAAACTGCCTATTCTTCCAGTTGTTTCCCTATATTTCCTGAGAGTTCTTAGAGATTCTATAAGAAGGTTCTATACGTGTGTAAGTACATATGTGTGTGTGTAAGTACAATTCTCTCTAAATTTATTAGCATGTTAATTCTGCAAGAGTGCTGTATTCCAATATGTCAAATTCAACCACACATTACGGAGTCAATATCATCAAAGAGATAATTGAAGGAAAGAAGGTTGCATTTGGGAGGTATCACGGGGTGTTTTTCCACTGTCAGAAAGTACCCATTTTTGCACCCATTAAGGACCCATTTGGGTGTGAGCTGGATGATCCCATTTCCATCACAGCACCCATTTGGGACCTAATTGTTTTGACTGCCGCTGAAGAAATCTGGATCAAATGGGTACTTTAATCCAGATTTTCTGTAGACCCCATTAATGGGGTCTACAATGGGGTCTTCAGGCAGAAAATCTGGATTAAAGGGAGCCTGTTTCCACGCTTGTGTGGCAATGGGGTCTAGAGGAGGCTAGGCGGAAGGCGCACCCATGGGGGGAGAGACCCAAAACCTAAGCTGCGAAGTCATTTCGAAGTCACTTCAAAGTCTGTGCAAAATAGCTCCAAAGCGTCTTTGAAGTCTGTGCTGATCTTCAGAGTGAACTTCGAAGTGACTCTGATGTCACTCCGACGTCACTTTGAAGTTCACTCCAAAGATCAGCACAGTCTTCAATGGAGCTGTTTTGCACAGACTTCAAAGTGACTTTGAAGTGACTTCAAAATGACTTTGAAGCCACTTGGGAGATGGCACTCCCTGTCCCCCCAACACCTGGGGTGATAAGCAGACCCTTCATGAGTAGATCCGGATTTCCAAATGGGTGCTCCGGTGTTTCCATGGCAGGGAGGCTAGCACCCATTGCTATTGGGTGCTAGACCACCCATGGAAACACATTGGGTACTTCCCTTAATCCAGATATACCCATTCCTTATATCTGGATCTTCTTAGATCCGGATTAAAGGAGCATGGTGGAAAAACACCCATGGACTCCATCAGGTCATATGCTTTAGGGAAAGTAACAGGTATATGTTTGCGATCTGTCTATTTTGCCTGTCCAGAACTTTGAAGAAATAACAACTTAGATGTATCTTCCTAGGTACAGATTGATATAATCTTGGGTCCAGGACACCTACGTTGCAATCCACTTTCAGAATGAAGATAACATACTAGAAAAGTGACAAGTCATTTTTCTTCTACCTTATTTAACCCAAAGGTGGGTTTCCTAGGTTAAAAAAATGTGGAAGAAAGATGGCTTGTCCCTTTGATGATGTGTTCTCTCAACGTTCAAGGTTCAGTGAAGGTTAATTAAAACTTTGGTGTAGCTGGGCTCTTAGTTTTGTGGCAAGGAGGCAACAACATTAATGATATTTGAAGTATTCTGAGTCTTGATAAGGATTAGCTGCACAGATAATGATTTCTAGTTTCAAATAAAATCCACCAGAATTGTAGGAAGAGATAGTAACAAATAATTCATTGCAAACCTTGTTAGTTTAATAAAGGTGCGACCTTTGGATAATTAAAGAAATTGCCTTTATTTTTATTTCATACATGAGTAAAGTCAATGCATTTGGACACTGCCGTCTTTGTTCTGTTTAACAGAAATTGGAAGCATATGTATCCTTGGCTTATTGAAAAATGTGGATGTGGATAATGATTATTTTGAAGCATCATGGATCACTTTGATAGGTGACCTTCTGTTCCAGACAAGCCATTAATTAAATGATAAGTGCTACTTTTCATTACTTCTCTTAAAAACAGAAGAATGTTGTTAAATCAAAAATAAACAAGCAAACAGAATCCATTCACCCACAAAACTGATTCCCTATGAAAATATCATTAAGGAGAAAATCTGTCAGCTACAAATGAATAAGAGAAATCTCAAAGGTAAAAATATCATTGAGATTTGTAGTCTGATCTTCTGAAGGAAGAGGGAACATTTTTCATGCCAGGTGACTCTGCTCGGTGTCATTACCATGAGCTTTGGTATTTATATTTATCCATCTATGATGCAAATATCTTCAGACACATATTCAGTCAATACAGCTGAGGCCATGGTGACACCTTTACTTTAATGCTTCTTCAGCCTTTTTTTATTTTATCTTTTTGTGGACTTTCCTCCCTCTCTTCAAGTTTCCCTTCATTTGGGCCAACATAGCATTAAAGTTTTAATCAGTTTCCAGGAGGCCACTGTTCTGGGTCCCTGCTGCCCAGAAAATGATGAATCTTGTCCCTCCCCTCCCCTCCTTGACCTCTTCCCCCTGACAGCCCTTTCCCTGCCCTGTTGTCCTAATCTCCCTCCCTCTTGCAGGGATTCCTTTTCCCTGTCACTACTGCAGTCACAATCAATGATCTCCCTCCACTCCCTCTTGCCCTGACTTTCCCCAACCCTTCACCGCTGCCCCATCTCCCTCTTCCCACCCCCACCTGTCACCTTGCCCCCCTTTATCCTCCCAGAACAACTCCCCATCAAGCACAGCATTTCTCCGAACCCTCCCCAGCTGAGGATTACAAGCTACAGCAGCAGGGAGGTGTAACCAAGCCATTCCAGGCTGAAAATGGCTTGGATACAGTTGCCTTCCTGATGTGGATTTAAATGGTAAGATGTAACCATGGCCTGAATGACACCTACAGTCTCAAGTTTAACGCACGTGCAAAATTGGTTCCAGACTAGCAGCATTGGGGAAGTATAAAAACTTTTTCAGCTGGGCAGCAACAGCATGGGAAAGTCATTTTATGAGGCGTGATAGCCTGTAACCCTTGAATGATTAGAAACATTCAAAATTCATTTGAATGTCAAAAAAGAACGTATAGACATTTGATTTGAATTTGAACGTCCAAATCTGATCAAATTTTGAATGCTTTGAACATTCTTGCACACCCCTATTGCAGACTGTAGCAGGCACCAATATGTGCATGACAGGGTCCTTTCCCAAAATATAATCTAGAATAAGGCCCAGTGTATTTCTTATGCGGTCCTAAATGGAGCCCCTCATTATTCCTGTTTCCTTGTACGGTTGTTAGTATTTCTGACTGCTGGCTTGGCTGTGCTATTGAGTTCCTGTCACATTGATACATCTGGCCTTCATTTAATACAATATATAATTATTCAAATGTTGTGGTTTCTGTACAGTCTATCTTACAGGATCGAGGGCTGCTTATCTGAGAGATTATTCCTTCCCCTTTGATAGCTGACATCTGGGGTAGCTGATGGGAAGAAGTAGCTGCCACAAGCGATCAGATTAAATCAGAGCAAAGGAACTTCTGTCAGTGATGTGTGGACATCAAACACAGCCCACAAACTGGTATTCAGCAACAGGAAGAAATTCTACCCGCATTCATGTTGGTCACCATTGCTGATGGAATGAATATGTCATCCTTCTGAACATTTGGAATGAAGGATTTGGACCTTTCCCACTTGGGAATTCACCCACTGGTGTGCCATCACTTTCCTTTCTTTCCTCCACTGTTTTCACAACTGCTGACTGAAAGCATTTTCAGGTTTTTTTATCTTTGCACATCTTCACTTCAGTTTATTTCATGTTCACTTGTCTGTGGACTTAGTTTTCTTATGCTTCTTGTGCATTAATTGCATCCAAACTCACTCATCCAACTGAAAAATCAGTTAAAGTCTTGACTGATGTGTAATTATAAGTCTGTCTTAGTCTCTGTTTTGCCTACAGTTCAACTTGTGGGTTATTTCATTGGAACAAGTAGAAATATATGCACCATTCTGGGCTTTAGCCAGAATTCTTTTACCCATCTTGGTGGGTTTTCCAGCATTCTCATTGCTCTGTGGATAAACAGAGAAAGATGTCTGATCAAATTCCAATGAGCACAAATTGTTCTGGACTCTCCTGGAACAAATTGGGAAACGTTAACTGAGAACAAGGTAAGTGCTAGTCTGTAGTGAATAAAGGGCATTTAAGCTTCTTTATTATTGCCTAAGATCTGGCCAAATAAGGAGAAGATGGGACTCATTGGAAATGACCCTCCCACTGGAAGGAGAAGGGGATGACAGAGGATGAGAGATAGTAGTGGACAGAAGGGCCTGGCACACTGTGGTCCATGGGGTCACAAAAAGTTGGACACAACAACAACTCAACAAGAGCAATAGCAAAGATCCTGAGTTAGAAGAATGTCTTTCTTTTCTTATGAAAGCAAATCTACTTTTTACCAGGATCACTTTTGTGTTTAATGTGACTGTAATCTCTCTGTATACTTGTCTGTCTGCAAATAAGCAAGATATCTCATCCTGTTGCATGTGAACTTTCAACATGAGATTCATTTCAGGCCTCTGGACACACCCCTAGCTCTTTGGTTGCAGCTATCAATACCATACACAAGGAACACATCTTTTCATTATTCCTATAGGCAGCTCTGCAGGAATGATAGGTTGGTTAGCCTGAAAAAGAGTGCTAATCTGCATACTGAGAGCTTCCTTCATTTCAAAGCAGGGAGATACTTACACCATTGGCTCACTTTTTGAATCTAACCAATCCTCAGAACATATCAACTTTGGCTATCTGAGCTGTACCTTCTTGCATTGCCTGCAAGTGGCTACAAGAAATCAAGAGGTACTGCAAGATATTAAGTGATTCTATATCCTCCTCTGCTGGACCCATCATGCAGAGATTTGAAAAGAATCCTCAGCTTAATATGTCCAGCAATCCAAGAACTTTGTCTGAGCAGGGTAATGAATGGCACATCACAGTTCTCAGGTCACATTAGCCTTATCTAAAGCCTCTGTGGAGCACTCAAAAATGGTTTCCATATTATAGTTTCCAGTGGTTTATGGTCTGATTACACCTGCCCAGTCTCCCATCTGTGAGTTGAGAAAGATGTTCCATTCCAGATAACACAGACGGTAATTCCTTTTCAATCTGTGCTCAACCAATTTCAGTTTCTGACAATAGCCTGTTGGCATATGCAATTGGCTGCTGGTTTTCTAACAGGGCTGCTCCTAGCCCAGATTCAGATATATCTCACTGCAACACAAGCTGTTCATCTGGCTGCTGGTTTTTCAGTACAGAGTTCCTAGATACTGTAGCTTTTCTCAAATGCTTATCAATTATATTCTGATCGTTCCTATTCCAGGTCTCTATGTGTCGGCTGGTCGGCTGATTTTGTTTTGTTTTGTTTTGATTTTGCAGAACTTTGCCTGTGGTCAGCTAAACTTTTGGAAAACTTGAGGCATTGTGGTGAAGGCCAAGGTAGGTTGTTCTTTTTGGATACCACCAAGTCATGACTGACTCCTGATTGACTGCATGAACATCTCCATAGGCACTTCTATGCAGTTTTCTTGACAGAGATGCAGAAGTGGTTTACCATTACCTGATTCCGGAGAGATGACAGGGATCAAACTGCTGACCCTCTATTTTCCAGGCAGTTTTTTCTACCACTGAGATACAGCCACTCACAAAGGGGTGGAATATAAATTAGGGATGTGCAAGAATTTTTTTTTTACATTCTATTCGAGTTTATTCAAATAGTAAAAAATTCAATTCGATTTGAATTTTTCACATTCAGATTTAACACGAGTTAATTAAAATTAAGCATGAATCCATACACATCCATATGCATCCCGTAGTTATCCCCTACGCAACCCATTTTCATCCCGTATGGATGCGAGAAAGTTGTGGGTCTTCAAGTACACATTGTGTACAAGCCCATATATATACAAATGTCTGGATAATTCAAATGAATAGATCCAAAATTCAAAATTCAATTTGAATGTTTAAATTTGAATTTTGGGGCATTCTGCTTGGATTTGAATGTTGAAATTTGGCACCTTTGATCAAATTTTGAATGCCTACGAATATTCGTGCACATCCCTAATATAAATAAATCATTCATTCATTCATACACACATACATATATACATATATACGTACATACATGCATACATAGATTACATACATACATACATATATTACATACATACATATATTACATGCATGCATGCATGCATGCATACATACATAGATAACATACATACATACATATATACTGTATGTACATACATACATACATACATTGCATTACATACATTACATGCATGCATGCATGCATGCATGCACGCACTCACGCACGCACGCACGCACGCACGCACACACATACATACATACATACATACATACATACATACATACATACATACATACATACATACATACATACATACATACATACATACATACATACATACATGTGTCTACCAGGGCAATTAGTATCAAAGTTTGTAGATACTGGATTCGGGCCGGAACCAGCACATTAGTCAATTCCCGGTAAGCCTCTGGCATGCTATAAAGTCGGAGAAAACGTTTTCATTCCACAAGGAGAAGGCTTTAGCATTATTTAATAGATACAGTTGTGGCACAGATAACACAAAACTGAATTGGCAGAGTTTATGAAGCAGTTTGCAACCTTGGTCTACGCATGTAGCCCATCAGAATACAAAGCCCAACTTCGGAATTGCACCATTAGCCTTTTTGCCAGTTGTGTATTTGTATCAAAACACCAAACATGAAATCTACATGTTATGATTATCTGCCTACATGTCCTCGACCTCTAAAGTGGACTTAGCTGGGAAATGACATTGGTACAAACAGCAATAACCTTGAAGCCTAGTACACTGTAATTTTAGTTTCTGACCACATTTAACCATTAAATGCTTAATAATTAGGACTCTAATTTGGAGGATCGTCACTGGTTCTATAATAGGATCTACTTTGAGTTTCACCTTTCCTGCCAGTTTGGTCTTGTGGTTAAAGCATCAGATTCAAATGGGTTTCCCCATTTGACTCTGCACTCCTTTAATAAAACATTTTCCCCCTTTAATTATCACTACGTGCATGCATTTTATCTTTATAAGGGAGCATTTCTTGCTTGCATAAATATGTGCACATCAAGCTGATAAGTCTCGGAAATTTAGAACTAGCTGTCCATTTTCAGTGGTGGTTGAAAATGAAACTAGAACGTGCAAATTACTTGCATGTTGCTTAGAGTCAGTTGCATGTAATGCCTTGTAGAAAATCATGTGCAAAGAGCAACGGTGGAACTGACTACCTTTTCCCTTTTCTCTGCTTGCGGATTAGAAAACATTTTCCATTACACATCCCTAACGATTGTGATACTGACATGAAGAGATTTCTTATAAATTAATTCTAGATGAGCTTGTGACACCAACAGCAGAAGGTTTTAACTACTGTATATGTTTAGTTGAAGAGTCTCCAGTTCATAAATAGAATGTCAATTTTGGACATA
This sequence comes from Aspidoscelis tigris stejnegeri, assembly GCA_023333525.1. Lineage (NCBI taxonomy): Eukaryota > Metazoa > Chordata > Lepidosauria > Squamata > Teiidae > Aspidoscelis > Aspidoscelis tigris. The sequence continues at coordinate 92,025,463 of JALMGA010000004.1, forward strand.
GTACATTGATATTTTCTTCATGGATACTTACTTCAGGTTAAGGGCCCATGTAATAAATATCTATGTAGATTTACACATCAATACAGATATATGATGCCATGCCTCCCATTGGTCCAATCTTTCTGCATTAGATTGAGTATTTTTATTTATTTATTAGGTCTCAGAGCCGGTTACAACATTAAAAACCAGTAAACATATACAATGAGCATTAAAACCATAACAAAGCCTGAATGTCAGGAGAGAAGCCATTTTCTTGTTTAGCCAAAGGCCAGGGCAAAGAGGTACATCTTCATTCCTTCTTGTGTAGATTCAGCTTCAAATTATTACCTCTCATCCAGCCCATTACTGCTTTCAGGCTCCTGTCAAGAACTTCAACTGCCTCTTCTTATTCAGATGGTACAGAGACATAGAGCTGGGTGTCTTCTGCATATTGATGGCACCTCACTCCAAATCTCCTGATGACCTCTCCTAGTGGCTTCATATAGATGTTAAAGAGCATGGAAGATAAGATGAATGCCTGAGGAGCCCCACAAGTGAGTTCCCAGGGTGTCATGCAAGAATCTCCCATTACCACTGTCTGGAGCCGGGCTTGGACATATGAGCAGAACCAATGCAACACACTGCCTCCAACTCCCAGGCAGCTTAGCCTTTCCATAAGAATACCATCTTCAATGGTATCAAAAGCTTCTGAGAGATCTAGGAGAACCAACAGGGTTGCATTCCCCCTGTCATCAACCAGGGTGACTAAGGCGGTTTTTGTGCCATAACTGGGCCTGAAGCCAGATTGAAATGGATCTGTATGGTGCTGTACAGGAAGGTCTTATTCAGTACTGCTGGTAGATCCATTTAATCAGATCTACCAGATGGACCAGTGGCCCTGATCCAGAGCACACAAGATACACACGAGACATGCCTCCTGTGCTTAGACATGCCTCCTGTGGGGGGACGACAACACATTTCCGGTTGTGAAAATTGAATGAGCAAATGACACTGACCCCATCCATTCTTCTGTCCCATCTGGAAGCATCCATAGATACCCAAAGCAGTAGATATCTTTTTCATTTCCTACCTAATGTGTCATTATGAGTACACAAGTAAAATTTTAAAATATAAGGTACCACACATGGAAAAGAAGAAGTGTTTTGGGCTTGTATGTATCTGCATCATTATAATCCAAATATACATTGAGAATATGGCTGTGGACTGGTGAAAAGGGAAAGTGATCCACAATATTTATTTAAAACCCCCTTCTGGAGCTTTCCTATATAGTTGATTATTAATCCTTGGCCTATAACCCCACAGTAATTTTGATGTAGGACATCCTAAGATACACCCCAGGGACAGATCTTGCCAATCTAAACTCACTGTCTAAAACAGTTTGGCTTCTGGAGAACAAAATATCTGAGATGCTAAAATACCCTAAATTAATTACTGGTAGAACCCATCATTATACCCTCATTGTCACATTAAATAGCTTAGAACTCATTGTTCTGCTTTGTTTGTAAGCTGGGGAAGTTCAAAGATCAACGTACTGTTGAGTTGCATTGACACTGAAAAGCATGTGCTATGGATGAAACATTGATTCCATATAGGCTGGCTTTGAAGCAGTGCAAACTAGCAAAGTCACTGTTGGAAGTCATCTTGATACAATGGTAGAATTCTTCACAAATGGAGTAGCCATCTATCTCTCAGCTACAATAGCATGCATTAGCTTCTCTGGGATATAATAGTACCTGGTGGCTTCAATTAGTGTTGAATTTACATGAGAGCTAATGGAGCTTAAAATATCTATTAGACATCTAAGGGATTTGTCCAAACCAATGCATATAGAATAATGCAAGAATAAGGTGTACACACATTCTTATATTTAAGAATATAACAGTCGGGAGCAGCAGGTCAGACTTAATATTACAGATAGTATCACTTATAAAATTAAATATAAAAACTGCATTTCAAGCAATATTGAATGGAAACATTATGCTAGATCTGAAGGTATAAAAATGTCACACAGTCACAGTAAGTGGGTGACTAACTAAAATTCATCCAACAGAATATGCACTCAATCTATTAACAGTGCTTCTGTATATGTCTGAAATTCACATTATAGCCAGTAGCAGACAGATTTCTGTATTTGTACCAATGAGCTGGAGTATTTGAGAAAGTATATATTCTCCTTGCTGCAAGGCACAATTTTATGATCAATAGAAAATGCCATTTCCCCCCTTTAACTATCACTACATATTGTCTATATATTTGAACAATGCTTCCAGAATTTAAAAATTCAGTTTATAGATAGTACTATATTCTGAGCTTTTAGGATGGATGGTTATTTTTCTTTCCAAAGGAATGATGTGATTTAATACTTTAACCCTGTTTATTGATGAGAACATAACTCCTACTGAGCATGTATGTGTATATGTGTTCATGCAAGAAATAAATAAAATAAAATGTGCATCTAAAATATATGCAAAAGCATTAGCAATAAAATGTATCAAAAAGTGCTGGAAAATGTATATAGCTTGCATAAATATGTACAAAAATGTGTATAGATTAAATGTGGTCTAATATATGGTTTCTAAAAAAAAATCAGATGAAATGAAGGGTGTTTTTCCACTGTCACTAGAAATACTCATTAAGTACCCATTAATGGGTGCTTCTAGTGACAGTGGAAAAACACCCGAAATGGAACAAAACTTACAACTGAGTATTAATAAAACATAAATGGCTTAGGAAGGAAATAGGGTAGCTCCATCCACCTGAAGATGGAGTCTTCATATCAAAGTCTTTAAAATTCTCCTTTAAAAAAGAACACAATCACCACAACCACCACCACATGGGATAGTTTCATGTCCTTATGGTCAAGTTTCCCAAAATACATTCTAATTCATGTATTAATCTGACATGAATCGCAGCTTCCTTGATATATACTGTGCCATCCTTGTATTATTAGAAAATGAACAGAATCCTTTAACCTGAACATGTAAACGTAATTACTCAGTCACTGGAAATATTATTAGTATACCGACATAGAAAACTGTTATACATACAGGAAAACCATTTGATAAATTACTATAATCCATTTATTAGTTCTACAAGCTTGCTTCCAATTTTCAGCCTTTACTTCCATGTTAAGAAAGCTAGCATTCAAAATGCATTTTAAGAGGACAATTCATGTTGATTTATTTAGGCTCATCCGGCTGCTGAGATGTAAAATATACATTGGCAACCTGTTCCAGACAAAGGCTGAAACCACATAGACTGTTTAAAAAGACCATTCAAAAGCTGCTTTGAGCTAGTAGCATCGCCACCTGTAATCCACATTAAAGGCTGGACAGTGCATTTTGGAAGCACATTATCTGGCTTGCAATGTGAATTATGTCTGCTTAAGCTGCTTCTGAACCACTCCCCCCCCATGTATGAATGCAGCCAAAAAGCTTGCTATGTGAGTTGATATTGGGATTCTACTTCATTCCAAGACATTCCACTTGGGCAATGCATACATGCCATTGAGGGACACATAAACCTTCTCAGATCTATTCCTTTATGCACACTTATATGAGAAATCTGGGTAACACAAGAACATAAAAGAGAAGCCCTGCTGGATTGGACCATCAATTGCTTCTGGACATTCTCAAACAGAAGACAAAGGCCAAACCTTCACCTTCCAGCCTACAGTTGGATCCCAGTGTTAGCCACTAGTCTCAATTCACATTCACAACTCCCTAGCTACAGAGATAATAGGAGCTCCATGGCTATACATTCCCTTAAACTGACCCTCCCAACTTAAAACCTCACAGTGCATGGTGGTAACATTATAATGGTCAGAACTCCAATGGACAATTGAAATATGGGGTAGTCTATATATGCACAAAGAAGGGAGTCTTTCAAAGATTTCTCTTCCAGCACTGACAGTTGTAGCATTCGGTTTTGTGGCTGTGGTATCTTATCATTGTTTCTGGTCAGCTGCCACTGCACTGCAGATTAGCTTGAGTGAAGAACTGTTGGAATTTCTCACCCGGCAAAGAAATAATCTCAGCTGGTAGAGCCATGATCTACCAGCCACCACCACTGGTTTCAACCTATATATACTGGCAGGGAATATGTGGTACTAAACCACACTGGGACTCCAGTTACAAAGTGAAATAGCTCCATTGGGGGTGGGCAAGGGAAGCACCCCAGTATACTGCTGAAAAAGAAGTCACCATGTCTCCATTTGGGAGCATGGAGGAATCATGCAGCAGCAGAAGAAGTGGAGGAGTAGTAGTTGGCTTTTCTACGCCACTTTTCTCACACATTTTCTCACCCATTAAAGCAGCTGACAAAGCTTTCTATTCTCCCCACAACAGAACACCCTGTGAGGTAGGTGGGGCTGTGGTTACTGAGAAGAGAGCTGTGACTAGCCCAAGGTCACCCAGCTGGCTTCATGGGGGAAGGTGGAATCGAACCCAGTATCCCAGATAAGAGTCTGGCTCCTTAACAACTAGACCAAACTGGCTTACTAGACCAAACTGTACAGTGATCACTTTAGTGCCTTTCTTCATGGCACAAAATCATACCATGTATACACGGCATCTCTGATAGCAATTGTTCTCGCAAAAGAGAATGGTGTGAATGCCATGAAGCACCTGCTGCCACCAGAAATGGGTACAGACCAACTGTGGGCACTTTCTTGAGTGACCATGGACACCTCTCTTTGGAAGTGAAGATGCAGACAGAGAATACCAGTGCATGATTAGTGAACCTCTGGTGAAGAGCCTACACAAGCGGAGTAGATTGTTACAGCCTTCATGTGTGCCTACCCTCACCAGAAGTTCACTAATCATTGATTAGGTGTGAAGCATGAAATCATGCTCCACATGTTAACCAGCATTTGCTAGACACTTATCTCAAGCGTCCGGGGATCCGGGGTCATCTGAGATGCCATGCAAGCATGCTGACCCCTCAGACAAATATTGACTGGACTGCGCATGCATAGAGCATCAGCATCATCAGGGTGACAGCACTGACACATGTGCAGTTGTGGAGGGTGCTGCAGCCAAAATGGCAGCATCCAGAGGAGGACCAGGCCCTGGGTCAAATAAGGTAAGTATTTGATCGCAGGGGGAGGATATGGCTAAAGTTGAGCACTAGTCAACATTGGTTCATCACACTCCTTTCCCATCCAGGAGACAGGAAGAGAAATGCAAAAAGTGCCTCTGGTGATGCTGCTAGGACCTGCTACCGGCACAAAACTGCCAACCTTTTTTTTGCCATCCTGCTGCCTATCCCTATCTAAAAACCAGCTACAAAGATTTTAAGGAAAACTTTTAAGCTCAGTCTTGGGGTTTTGCACAAGACTCTCATTTCTTTCCTTATGACTATGTTTTATGCTAGCGGTATGATTGATAGAAGTGTGATATGGCATGTAGAAAAATATACATGAACTTTCAGTCAATGCCAATGGTACGGTTGATGAGTCTTTTTGGGTTATAGTTCTGGGCCAGCAGGTTTTTGGCGGGGGAAGAGGGAAGAGTGATTATTTTTAATAATGTCATTGCCTTTATGCATTGTTCTAAACCAATCTTTCTTCACTCATTTTTAAAAACTGTTATTACAGTTCCATTGTCAATGAAATATAAATTCCAAAACTTGTACAATTTTTACTGGTGAAAAGGCTCAAACTATTGCGCTGAAAACTAGGGATTTGGAACCAATGTGCCAGCAGATTTTTGTTTGCTTGTTGTTTCTTTTTTGGAACATAAGAATCTTGAAATACTCTAAAACAATATAAAAAGCCATTTTTGAAGATGATTTTGCACTGGCCTGTCTTAACTCATCATTATGTTCTCCTGAGTAATTTAGCTACAGTCTATGGTGCATGGCTCTCCAAAGGTGCATAAGCATCACTATGGGATGATGCAACAGAAAATGTATTTTCTTGACTGAAGATCCCAGTGGGGAGGAATTGCCTCAAAGCTGTGACATTTCCAAACAGACACACTTTGAAAGTTCAGAAATAGACCCTGAAGGTAGCCATTTTTGGTTCTTCTGTAAATTGTCCTGGCAGAAGGTAAGTTGACCACCAAGGGGAAGAAAAATAGCTGCTGCCATCTACTGGGAGAGTCACTCAGGATTACGGATAACTCAACTACATGCATGGTTCAGACAGCCCAGATGCCAGTTAGAGATAAGTGGTGGCCAGAGATTTCAGGGGGATGAAATGTTAATTTTTAAACTGATTTTCTCATGGTGTGTGAGTTATGTGCATTAGAAATGTACTTAAGGGCAGGAACACTGAGGAAGAGGATGTTGGTGCCCCCATTCTAATCACCACTGGTCAGGTATGACATGGGCCTAGAAAGAAGAAAAGGCACAATTTTACTAAGGAATGCTATCACCTCTCTCTTTTGGTGCCTCCTTTTTTCACACGTTTTTGGTACTGCAGTTTCTGAGTCCACTTTCCTGGCAGCTCTGCAGCTGAGTGCCAGCTCAATTTATGATGAAACTTCACATTAGAGATGAGCAAATTCAGTTCAAAGAGGACTGGTTCAAAGCAAACCTTTTGATTTGAGCCATTCATTTTAAACCTGAGCAGTCTTTATTCAAAAAAGGATACAGTAGTTCAAGTCAAACTGAACCAGTGTTGCTAGTTTGAACAAAATAGTTGACTTCAAACTCTTTGAGTTTGACCTCATCTTGTTCTTTAAATAGGACTTTTTCAATGTATTTCTAATGGCTTTTTAATTTTAACTTCAGACTGTGAACTTTCAATGAACTGTTTGACCTTGGTTCTTAATTGAAGCTCAGTTCATGAGTTCATGGCCATGCCTACTTCACTTATTTATGACCTGATTGTGGATGAAGGAGCTGACTTGGCATCCATAAGGCTATTCAGTGCAGCATTAGCCCAGGCTAGAGGACCAGTGGGAGATGTGGGAGTAGTCGTGTCCATGATTTACCAGAAAATTCCATCTCATCAGAAAATCCTTCAGGGTATGGCAGGTTACACAGGACTGTGTCTTGTGTATTGGAACAATGAGACAAATTGTTGATGTTGTTGACATTCATTCTACCCATCATACTACCCAACAATCTCCTTGACTGAATTTGCATCAATGAATAACATCCCTACCCAAGGGCCATTTTACCAAACTCCTGGAAATGACTCCAGAAATGGCCCATTTTCAGCATGCTGCATCAAAAGCCCTGGCTAGCAACTTCTGAGTTTAGGCAATATTTGCTTCTGGCCTCCAGAGTTAGGCCAAGAAAATAGAGCAGATAGCTCCTGTTACATGCCACAATTCACCACTCTGGTCTTCACCCAAACTAAGCAATAATACAGGCCAGGATCAATCTCCGTATTACAGCCAAAACAGAGGAAACAACCTTTGATTGCAAAAGTAAAGGAGTTGAGTTTTCCCTCTTGATAGTTCACTTTAAAACCTGATTACTGATTGTCTAAGAGAATTATGGATTCTGTACCTATTTTAAGTGAAGCTTCCTTTAAAACAAAACTTTTTGCAATCATTTTTAAAACAAAAGAAACAAATAGTAAACAAATCACAACTATTTTTAAATAAAACTTTATTAAGTTCAATGAATCAATAACGAAGAACGAGTTTTAATCATTCATAATTTTTATTCCTTCCTTCCTTCCTTTCCCTTTTGACACAGAACTTTTTTTTTTTGCCACAACATGCAATGGATTCAAACCAAATCCCCATTGGAAATACAGCATTGTGTGTGTGTGTGTGTGTGTGTGTGTGTGTGAGAGAGAGAGAGAGAGAGAGAGAGAGAGAGAAGTCAGCCTAACCTGCTAAAGGGGGGAGGCGGAGCTTGGACGTCAGTTAGTTTGTTTAGTTCTTCCTATTAAGATGGCTGAGAACAGATCAGTCTGTACCATGTTGTTCCTGTTGTGTTTTAAGTAAAGTTAACTTTTATTTCACTAGTCTTTTGAGTGGTGCATTTTTTAGGGGGGAGGGATCACTGCAGAGTCTTACACTGCAAACTTTGGGAAAATCACACAAGCCTGATTTTCCAGCAATCCCAGTATTGTTAAACTGAGGACATTAATATATGTTCCCTCAGTCTATCCGAACTATAACAAATCTTCTTACTAACAGTATATGAGGAAAAACAAAACCTTATAGCACTTTAGAGATGCTACTGTACATTCCCAAAACATTGATTTTGTTTTGATATACAGCATTAGTAGACTAGGAGTGTATGTGTATATATTCCCAATCAGGCTTTAGCTGCTATGGTAAAGAAGATTAGTACAAAGTCTTTAAGTCAGCTATGTTTCAAATAAGCAAAATAAAAATCCACATGATAGAGAGATACCAGAGAGCAACCTTTTGTTTAACTCTGTGCCTAGCTGCATTTGGATTTTGTATAATCATGATGTTACATAAATTGCAAGACAAAGGCATTTTAGTGAATCAAAACAGAAACAAGCAAGCAAATAACACACAGTGAATGAAGGCTCCCCCTGCTTCTTTTTGAAGTCTTCTGCCACATTTTAGGACAAAATCCACATTATGCTGAAGAGACCTTTTAGGACGTGCCAGAACATTCATTCCCATCACTTCACTCGGCAAAATCCCAGCCATCCATGAAATCAAAGCACAGTCACGTTCCTCCTACAAGGCCACATTGGTAATTACACTGTTTGGGAGTAATGTTTTATCTGTTTATCCTCCTCTTGAGATATCTCTTATGATCTTTCATCCAATTTCATTATTACAGGGAGACTGTAGGAAGATGAGAACTTAACATTCCCTAAATGTGACTGTTAGCTGCTTTAAAAAGGGAATACCCCCATCCCCATATTTTAGGCTGGACAATATGCAAATAAGCAAGGCAAGAGATCTTTGGGTATGGGGTGGTTTAAAAATGCAAAATTGAATGAATGAATGAATGAATGAATGAATGAATGAATGAATGAATGAATGAATGAATGAATGAATGAGGCAGATCATCAGTAGGGATGGGTAACACATTTTAGTGGCATTTTGGTTTCCATTTAGTTTGACTTAAAGTGTGTTCCACTACAATTTTGGGTGTTTTTCCACTGTCACTAGAAGTACTTAATGGGTACTTCTGGTGAAAGTGGAAAAGCACCCTTTGTGTCAGTTTTTAAAAGAATTGTTATAGGTGAGGCAATTAGTCCGTATGAAAGGAAAGAGTCATGCACTGCAACAATCCATTTTTAAAATATAAAATATACTTTTTTGGGGGTGGTGGTGGAATCCTGCATATTTCGTGTAAAGTCTTGGTGAAATACTATATGCAACAATACACAACTTGCCTATTGCTTTGGTATCTCTGACTATTTGTTAAAGCATACAAATATCCTTAGATAGTGCCTGATTTGCTGTGATATCAGCTTCAGTACCATTTCTCTCAAATGCCATCCACCAGCGTAGCCGACATTGCCATTAGGCTCTGGGGTAAGTAGTCTCAGTAGCTGCTTTTGTAGGCTAGTAAAAAGGATCAAAAGGACATTTAGAAAACAAACACACACTGAAATATGAATCTGAAACATTTCTGTCAATAAATAAATAATACTGTATTTGGAATTTTTTGCCCCAGGCACTAAAATCTCTTGATCTGTGTCTACCTACCAGCAGTCTAGTGGGATTTGATAACCCTCTTGATTTTTGGTAAAGTAAGGAACTACAGAAAAATAGGATTGCTGTCAAGCTTCCGGAATGCTATAATACGTGTCTAGCATGATACCTTTAGCCCTGCTTGCCAGTGGCTGAAGATCCCAAGTTCTAAAGACTTTCTTATTTTGCTTATTATAAACTCCTTTGTAGGAGAATACATTAGGGATGTGCACAAATATTTGTAACATTCAGAATTCGGCTGAATTTGGCTAAATTCAAACATTTGAACTTGGATAGAATGTTACAATATTTGTAACATAAAATGTTTCCAAACATTCATACAAACACTTCGGACATTTGTTAAGATATGCAGATATGTATCTGTTCATAACACGCAGATGTGTATCTGTTCATATGCAGATATGTATCTATTTGTATCAGATACGTATCTGTTCGTAGCAGATATGTATCAAATGTTCGTATGAATACATACAAATAGATTTGTATCAAATAGAATTTTAACACATTTGAATGTGTTTTGAATCAAATGCCAAAATAATATCTGCGCACATCCCCAGAATACATAGATACTAGTCTGTCTCCAGGTGATGAAATGAAAATGTAGGATCTTGTTTAGATTCTGGGAAAGCAGATAATTTGTAAGGTAAGCACAGGGCCCTTACCTGTCTGGGCATTTGCTCCTGGAATGGTGTGGCACATAACTTCTGGGTATTTCAATGGAGCAACATACCCAGAAATGACCAAATGCTGACCTTCGTGCTTGTGCAATCATGGATCCCAGGAGCAAGCATCCGGATAGGTACACCTGCATCACTGTTCTGTGAAAATCCAGATTGGGAGTCAATTCTCCTGGAATAATGTTGATGCAGGATTTCACTCCTGTATCCTAGGTGGGGCTATGTTGAAATTTATTTATTTTTATTTATTTATTTACATTTTTTTATCCCACCCTATCCCTGATGGTCTCCAGGTGGGTAATAACAAAATCAAACATTATTAAAACAATAACAGTATGTATTAAAACAATAGTGTCTGCAAGTGGGAAGGGAAAATGTATACCCATTTAATCAATGGCCAGGGCAAAGAGGTGTGTCTTCACTGCCTTCCTAAACATGTACAGTAAAGGTGATAGACACACCTCAATGGGAAGACTATTCCATAGCCTAAGGGCCATCACTGAGAAGGCTCTCTCCCAGGTACCCACTCCTTTTGCTGCTGAGGGTGGTGGGACAACTAGGAGGGGCTCCCCTCCAGATCTTAGGACACGGTCACGTCGATATGGGAGTAGATGTTCCTTCAGATATTTGGGGCCCAAGTCTTTTAGGGCCTTATAAGTTAAAGTTAGCAGTGATACATATGGCAATCTCAGCATAGATTCAGGATAATCCCTCTGTTTTAGGTACTGTCTAGATGAAGCATTTTAAAAAAATCATACTGGTACTACAAAATATTATAAGAGACAACAAATCATAATGGATTGGGCTATCCTTTGTCCACTTGTTTTCTTGCAGACTTTGTTCCAGAAAAGAATTTTGCCACCTTGAAAGTAATATCTGGGTCAGCATGGCATAGCAGAAAATTGACATGAAAGTCATTTGATCTGCGTAGCAGGCTTTCCAAGAGAGGACTAATTAATGAATGGTAGGCATCTCTGTAAAAAAGACAGTGAAGTAAACCATGTGTCACTGAAGTGAGAGTCTCAGAGTGACAAGGACATCACAACCCCCGTAGATGCCTTGAGGATGGAAGCATATTAAGACAGGTCAATGAAAAGGAGAAGCTTGAATGGAAATCATTATACAAATGGAAAGCTGGGGCTGATGAACTGGAGACAATCTCAACTAGTGTTTTTATTGAGGTCATCATTTTTCCTACCAATGTCTTGCAGCATTTTTGTTTTTTTAGTAACTCAAGGAGATCATGACTGAAGAAGAAGAATCTGTTTAACTTTGTTCCCATGGTCCACTTGGGGAGTTTTTCCATTAGCACTAAGTACCCATTAAGTACCCATTAGGGACCCATTAGGCTCAGAGCAGGAAGATCCCATTTACACTACAGACCTCATTAGAACCTAATTTGTTCACACCTATACTAGGGAAATCTGGATTAAATGGGTCCTATAAGACATATAATCTGGATTTCCTGTGGAATCCATTAAAGGGGTCTACAATCCAGTCTTCAGGCATCAAATCCAGATTAGACACATCGCGCCCCCCCCCAAAAAAGTGATGTGATGGATGTCTCCCACTTGGGTACAGATGGATGCTCCACACGGGTGCTTCGGTGTTCCCATTGTGAGCTTGCCTAGCACCCATTGCTATCAGGTGCTAACTGCCCATGGAGATGCATCGGGTACTTCCTTAGATCCAGATCTTCTAAATCCGGATTAGTTGAAGGACCCATTTCTTAGATCCAGATTAAGGGAGGTAAGTGGAAAAAAAACCCTGGGGTAACGCTGATCATGCAGTACCAATAAGGCATAACTGACTGTATGGTATGTCGTCTATAGCCAGCATACGGCTCTCTGTGTGTAAAGCAACATTTTGTATGGTATGAGACATTCCAATGATCGGCCTCAGAAATTTCAATTGGATTTTTCAATTATCTAGATCTTGGGGATATTTTTTTAAAAAATTGTATTTGAAACAAACAAAATACAATAACTGATACAGGGAGGGAATTGATTCCCTCCTCAAATGGTGGTGAAGAAAGCCTTCATGAATATTGACGGTCATGGAGACTTCTCCCATCCTCCATATCAAAGCAGGGTTACCTACTTCAAAATGAAATGGATTTATTCCTTGTCTTTAAAAACGGAAAACAGCAGTGGTGAAACCCCGGGCGTTTCTGCACTTGCTTTTTCATCCCTTGGTTGGGAAAGGTGCAGAAGAGACTAACATTGACTAGTGCTCACACTTGAGCACTTGCGAGCACTAGTCAACAATAGCCTAGTCCACACACAATCCATCACTTACCTTGGTCCAGTCGCTGGTCAACTCTTCCACAGGGCACCACCATCTTGGATCTGGTATCCTGTGTGATTACACATGTGTCTGTGCCATTGCTACAGCACCAATGACGCTTTGGCCAAGTACTGTCATGTCAGGAGTCATTTGAGCTGCCAGTCACTTGTGCGGCAGCTCAGATGGTGTTGCACCGGAAAAGGTGCAAGGTGCAGATGGTCACCGCTTGGCACTCCAGGTAAACCTTTGGATAAGGTGCATGATTTTATGCACCACCTGCAGTTTATAATTAGTTAACAACTCGGCAAGCAGGGGGTGCTTGTAGGCTGTAAGTGCCTCCTGCAAGTGCAGATGCACTTGCCCAGATGTTGACTAATTATAAACTATGAGGCCAAGTGCAAACTGGCCTCAGGTGAGTTGAAGGACTCTCTGCTGCCCTCTGTTGCTACATTGTCTTAATGGCACTTATAGTGGCATAAGGGAGGAAGAGTCTGGCATCTGAATGGACACATCACTTTTCCTCCACTTTGAGGTCACAATGAAGGTGCAGCGTCAAGCAGACACTGTACCTTCAGTGCATCGTCAATGTCCCAAAACAGAGCCATATGAGCCTTAGATACCTTTAATCCATCTATCAGACCACCTTTATTCCTTTCGTTTTGCTAACTGCCCTTGCTTTCTTGAGGTCTCTCTCGCTCCCGCTCAAGTTTCACTTAAATATGAGAGTTGAAAGGTGCTTTTTTAATACCTTAAAAAAGAAGCCTGCCCAGACTGTCACAAAATATGGAGTAAGTCCAGAAGTCGTACTTCCCACCTGTTGCCAGTGCAATTCAGTGCTAAGCACTCAGCCACGTAGAGCTTCTTCTACCCAAATATGTCTATTTTATTTTTATGGTCAGATTGAAGCTGGAGATGTGATTGCTCTCAGGGCCACTATAAGTGTCCGGGGAATGCTAGATGCCATTGGAACACTTGGGAATCATGGGAGAGATGGATGAACATTCAAGGATGTGGATGCATGTGGACACACCAGTAGCCTTCAAGGAATGTGGCATTTACATTATGGCCCACACCACCAGGAGGTATGGGATGTTTTTTCCACTTAGCACTAGAGTACCCATTAAGGACTCATTAAGGACCCATTAAGGATGGGTCCTTAATGGGTACTCTGAGGTTTTTCCACTAGCATTAGAGTACCCTTAATGGGTCCTTAATGGGTCCTTAATGGGTACTCTAGTGCTAAGTGGAAAAACACCCTTTGTCTCCCTGTAGAATGCTGTGTTTGCATGGACCTAATGTTGGGCCAGGCTATGGTGTGAAAATGGTGATGTAGTCCACTCCGACAAGAGACAGCTTGAAAACATTTTGCTGGGTTCCTGGTAGTGCGTACACAAATCTCTTTTCCACAAATGTGGATTAGGCATTAGATGAGAACACTAGTGTCGACATGCTACCACTTCTAAGCCACTTATGAGCTGCTTTCATTTAAATTTGTCCAGATGCAGCTTTACAGTCTACAACATCTGGTGATCACATAGGAGACTCTGCTTGTATAAGTCTTATGCCAAGACAGACTTTTGCTTCATATATATCAGATTATCTTCAGTGAGCTCTCCAGGGTTTCAGAGGTGTCCCCCATAGTCAGTGAATCATGAGCCATCTACATTCAGATCAGATCCTTTGCCACCAAGGCTCCATTCTGACTGGTCAATAAAGCCTGAATTTTTTGACCGGTGCCGAGGGCTCCTTGCAGCCGTCCTGACTGCATTGGGGTGCCATTTCCACACTAGCACCCTGTTCTTCCATCCTTCATTGTCATCCCACTGCTCGCTTTCCCCACTGTTCTCCAACAGACGGAGGAAAGGGGCGGGGGGGAGGCAAACAGCAGGAGATGATGAAAGATGGAGGAACTGGGGAGTGGGGGAAGGGGAAGGAGTTGACAAATGGGCAGGGTGGGGTAAGCAAACAGCAGGAGGCAATGGCAGAACAGGGTGGGGAGAGGTAAATGGTGGGTGGTGGTGGAGGAGATCGACAAGGCAGTGTTCCCGTTAATAAATATTCAGATTTTAACAGGATTCCACAGTGAGTCCTGTTAAATCAAAACAGGAATTCCCTGGATTTTTTGACATTTAGTCCACAGAAATGAGGAATCTCATCCAAATTGAGCCAAATTCAGGGTGGACCAAATGGCCAGTGGAAATGTGGTCCTAGATGTGTCCCTCCTTATAAACTCACTTTGTGAGAGAATTCAGATAAAGTTTTTCTTCAAACATTCTCAACTGTACACATGGAACCAGTTCGTACTGTTCCATTAAAAAAAAAATCACAACTATACTTCTGTGTCTGGGACATTTACTAGTCAGTACTTTCAGAGTCAAGCTTATGATGAAGAAGAAGTTTGTGTAGCTTTCATGCTTTCATTAACTGGGTTTTGATGGGAATTGCTTTTTTGAAACAGGTTGTGGGATATTCCCATTCCTTTTTCTGGTCTTTGGGTTGGTAGAGCAGCAGTGTGTTTCTTGCACATTTCTGGGAGCTGTCAAATTACCAATTGCAAAGGTGAACTACTTAACATATCACTGTCTAATGACCTGTAATAATGAGAAAACCTAACAGTATTACAGTATGCCTGTTCTTATAGCTATTTATATCAATTATGCACAGTTTTACTTCCATTCCCACTGCTGCTTAATGTAATTTAACCCATTAAACAATCAACCAGGCTGAAACCTGGAAGTTGCCAGGATGATTACAGGATTATATCACAGCGGTATGCATTGCGGTAAAGGTTATGTTTTTTTAAGCACAACCCTTCACTCACAGCTGTGACACCTCAGGAAAGAAGCAGAGAGTGAAGAGAGCTAACTGCCCATGGAGAGCAGGACTGAGAGAAAGCTGTACTGAGCTACTGAACTCTCATGTACACCATGATAGGAAACCAGATGTTACAGAAGATTTAGGGAAACCTCAGCTTTGGAAAACAGTAGCTTTAGGCAAGCCATGATTCTCTCACTTGTTAGGAGCCTACGAAAGGCATATATAAAATATGGAGGAAGCTGAATAAGTGCTTCTGCAGAGAAGCAAGAATGAGAGAAGGCTCTGTTGGAAGCCTCACTCTGACAGTATTGGAATGTGTGGTTTAGTATGTTCAAGGGCCTATCTGCATGTACTCTTAATCTGGATTAAGGGTCTGTGTAGAACACTTCCAGGCTACATAGATCAGCATTTTCATGCAGATCCATGACTCCACACCCTTAGTTCTGCTCTACCTGTAGAAGATGAAGCTGGATTTGGATTAAGGAATTCTTCAATCAAGATCTCTTGTGGACCCATTTAACTGGGTCCACAAGAGGACCAGAGGGTCTTCTTCCAGATCACAGGAACAACAAGTGGATTGAAAAGCACTTGCTGAAAAACACCCTCCCAAGCCCAGAGGCTTGAAACTTTTGTTCCTAGCTGCTGAGGGATGGGGGGGGGGGCAGTGGCTATGAAGTTTGTATGAGCATCCCAGCTGTGAGGGAGGCATGGGCTGGGTCAGTCCCCTCAGTGCAGATCTGGCCTACACCTTAACACAATCAGGATCAATGGGTCTGCTTAATCCAGATCCATTGATCTGGATCAAAACAGGTAAGTGCAGAAAAGGCCCAAGTCATCCAAATGAGCCTTGGCTTAGCCTTCTCCATTCATCTGGCCCTGGTCTGACCACATTTGCTGATATTTAGTTCATTATCTACTATTTGCTGGTAGATGCCAAGAGGTCAGAGCTGGCCAAAATGGAAGCACCCTTCTCCTGTAATGTGCTGTTGTGTTTGGGCCACTATATGGCAAAGTACCTATTGAACAAAGTGTTACACTGCAGAATGATCCTTTTAAGGTTCTGGCCAGCTAAACATTGGGCAATTCACACTTTAGCCTGTAGTTTACAATAAGGCAACACCTGGACAGGTGCATCTACACTTACAGAAGGTTCGTACAGCCTACAAGTGCCCCCTGCCTGCTCAGATATTGCCTAATTGTAAATTAGCTGTGGTGCATGACATCATGCACCACAAGCAACCCAACTCAGTCACAACTGGGAACTTACCTTACACATCCAGCCAGTGACTATCTTCACTCTGGCTGGCTGAGGAGGTCATCTGAGCTGCCACTGAAGCACATTGGGAGCTCACATAAACTCCTGACATGACTGTGACTGCGCAGAGTCAGCGTCATGGTAGTGATGGTGCTGATGCATGGGCAGTCATGCTCAAGATGGCAGCATCCTGTGAATGATCAGCCCAGCAATTGAACACAGGTAAGTGATCAATTGGACAGGAGCCAGACAACCATTGACTAGCACTCACAAGTCAATGTTAGTCTTTTCCACATCTTTCCTATCCATAGGACAGTATTATTAGGATACTCTGACCCTTTCTGTACTAACTTAGGTTTGGCCCATACCCTCCCACTGTTGTGAAGCTCACATGAGTTTCACAGCTGTCACACACATCTCTGAAGGACATCTGCACCCTTCTCATGCTCCAGATCAAGGCCCTTTTGGACCCAATTAAATGAACCCACAAGAGATCTGGGTTAGGGCCCTCCTTAATTTGCATCTGATTCTATCCAGTGCAGACAGATCTAGTGGAGGCAGGACCTCCTTGACCAGCATTAACATACTGAGCCTGCAGCTCAGCTCCCGCTTGCTGCCCCGTCTCACATGACTCATGCTTCAGCGCATGCACCATGGAAGTCTCACAGCTGCCAAGGAGGAAGCTGCAGACCTACGTTTGGAGTCCGGACAACACGTCGCTTCCTAGACAGGTAATCTGCACATTTTTTTATACCTGCAGATTTTTATCCGCTAGACCGGAAGGGTCCTGAGAGGGAAAGGGAGGGAGGGACAGATAGAGCACTGAGGCAGTCACAAACATGTAAATATACTAGCAATTTGTCAATATTAAAATGAGATCAACAGACTGCCCCACTGATTATCACCTAAAAGATCAAAGGAAAGATGATGTGGGGAATCCTGTGCTATCTTTAAAGATCAGGCATGTTCTTGAGCACCTAGATGTCTGGCAGGGCTTCTCGAAAATAGCACCAAATTAAACTTCCAAGAGTTCACCATGTCGAAGAAGAGAGGAGAGAGAAAAAGAAAAGAGGAGAGAAGAGAAAGACATCCTTCACTCCCAAAACTTTGATCTAGTGAAGGAACATTTGGAAAATGATGGCATTCTGTGAAGAGTTAGCATTCCTCTGTGCTGCCCAGGGTATGTGTGACTGATATTGCTTTTAATATATGTGGTACTTTTTCAACTTTAATATTCTTTGGAGTTCTCAAAACAAAATATTCATGAATATGTCTGCTTCAGCCACTATGATCTTTACAGGAAATTAAATTTCCGAGGTCCGTTTGAGTGGGCTAACCTAAGAATGTTTTGGCTACTGAAATGTTCTTTCTCTTACTACGAAACAGCAGCTCTCTCTCTCTCTCTCTCAGAAGTAAAGAAAAACAGCTTGACATTTGCTTTTACTTGAAATTGTGTGTTGTGTTTAAATATCTAGCAAAGCCTTTGAGTTTTCTCTGGGGCTCAAAGGGAACAGTTTTCTTCCGTTGTGCTTAAGAATACTTGTTCTCTAGAAACTTTTTAAAAATGAAATTAAATGGAGGAAGAGGGGAAGGAAGACACAGAGATCGTCAAGAAACTGAAAACCCTGTACACCTCTGGAAAACAAACTGTCAGAATTTCTAGGAGAATTATTCACTTCATCCTCTAAGTGTTCCACTGAATAAGGACAACATAAAATGTAAAATTGCAGGCAATTAAACTCTGTCCTTCATAGTCTTGTTCTGCACTGGACTGTAGCAGCAAGCCCAAGCAGGTTCACAAGCTTGTTAGAGAACAAGAAAGCTTCAACTAAAATTCAAATGTTTTATTTCCCAGTTTGCTGATTTTAAACTTGGCTACAGATTGTTGGCCCTTGATGCTGAAGTTCTTAATCTCTCCTAAGCATGTGCCAATGGAACAGAATGTCCATTAACCTAAAGTATGATCTCTTAGGTAGCACAGCCATATCTGGCACATGAAGATAAATTAATCTACCACTAAATTTCCATCTAGGAAGGAAAAGCATTAACTTAATTCTTTTGTTTCTTAGAAGGAAAAAAAGGAAGTGACATGAAAGAGAAGGGGACCTGTTTGCATATAGTCTTTTTTCCCCCCTTCCTTAATTTTCAGAATTTCAGATTGTTACGCTTAGCTTTGAAGGCATAAAAAAGACTGGCAAAAAAGGACATGCTTGATAAGTTGTTCATATGTGCAACAAAAAGCATTCTAGAGCTTACAAACAGCCAGAACTGCACCTGATGCTATTTGAAGGCCTCCTTTTTCAATGCAAAGTGCCTGCCAGTGAGGTGGCCAGTATTCTGCTTTTCAAAGGACCATCCTCTAATGGAAGGCATTCTTGATTTCCAGTCCAAATTCAGCTTAAATCCAGCATATTACTACAAAACGTCTAACAGCTGGGTAGCATATCAGCAAAAAGCAGTTGCACATAAGGCTGGGGGAAAAGAAAAGAAAGAAAAAGCACTAAAGATGATGACGTCTGAAAAAAATCAAAGAGAGGTAACCTGTATGGGGGATCAGGGCAAACTGTAGCAGGTGACAAATGAAATGTATTAGTTCTGGAAAGGTGCCAAAGAAGGAAGGAAGGAAGGAAGGAAGGAAGGAAGGAAGGAAGGAAGGAAGGAAGGAAGGAAGGAAGGAAGGAAGGAAGGAAGGAAGGAAGGAAGGACCTTACAGATGAACACTGTATAAACAAACAATTTAAAGAGCATGGATGACAGCAAGTGTAGATTGTATGTTGAAGGGGGGGGGAGATGATGCAGTAGATCATTCAATGAACATAAGATGAAAGTGACAATAGTTGTGTTCACACCTATGTTTTAATCCAGTTTCAGTTCACCTTCAAAATGGAAGAACACATCACCAAAGTGAACAGTCATTTTCTTTCTTCATTCTCTAACTCAAAGCTGGATATTCTAAGTTAGATAACACTGAAAGAGATCAGCTTGTCACTTTGCTGATGCGTTCGCCCATTCTGAAAATGGACTGAAACTGGATTAAAACTTAGGTGTGAACACAACCAATTTACCAGCTTTTTTTTTGACAGGGAGGAGGTACCATTAATAACTTAAGACAGGAAAATTGGCAGACACACTGGGCAGGTTCCCAATCCACCACTGCAAAAGACATGTCCATTTGAGTAGCTGATCATGGTGCCTCCCTTCAGTGAATGAAATATGGAACAAGGCTTGAAACCACTTACTTAAATCTTTATTTTAATTCCATGCTGTTCTTGAAGGAGGAGCTTTGTGGCATGACTTTTAAAAAAGTGTATTATGTACATTTGAGAACAGTAGCTTTATGATCTAGGCATTGGGGTCATCCAAAGTCATTTATAGGAATGATCATTCAGACTAGAAAGCTCTAAAGAGCGTACAACAGTGAGTAAGGTTAATGCAAAATATTGCCTCCAGGAGTCCAAAGCTGGTTCTGTTCTGAAATAATTAAAATAATCATAAGCAATAGAAACTCTTTAACCTTTGCAGAATACATTCTACCCATTACCCTTGGAATCATATATTAATATGTCACTGGACTGGATCTCTGTGGACTAATAACATATGGTTAGCATATCACCTATCTACTTTTTGGCTGATAGTTTCATCTTTGGAAAACACACCCTTCCCATTTTAAGTTCTAAATCTTCCAAATTAACATATAGAAAAGGACTAAGAATTTTGACTGGAAGGTGGGTAGCACATTAACCACACATTAACCAATGTTAATCAGAGACTCAAGCATCTGAGTGAGGAGCATTTGCCCTTCTGCTGCTGCTCCAGGGTCGTTTGCAATGCCACACAAGCACACTGGCACCTCAAATGACCATAGATGCGACTGTGACTGTGCCGGGCATCAGCATCATCAGGGCAACAGTTCTGATGCATGTGCAGTAGCGGAGGGCACCACAGCCAAAATGGCAGCACCCAGAGGAGGACCAGGCCCTGGACTAGAATAAGGTAAGTACTTGATTAGGGGTAGGGAATGGCCAAAGTTAACTAGTGCTCCAGGTGTGAGTACTAAGGCCTTTTTTGCACTACAGCTGAATAGCTGTAGCGCCGTAAGGCTAGGCCACTAGGGGACGCTTTCCCCATTCACACCTAGGCAGGTAAGGAATGCATGGTAATGCGTTCCTACCTACCTACCTACATGCAAAAGGGAATCTGTCCCCATGTGGCCTACCCTGAAAAGGCTAGCGTGGGGGTGGGACGCCCCTCCCAGGTCTGCCCCCCATTGGGTTGAATTCAACCCATGGGCAGGCAGGCTTGTCCAGTCCCTTCCCCATCTTCCCACAGGTTCTAGGGGACTGGATTTGGTCCCCTAGGGCCCACAGGAACCTCCCTGAGCAACCCCGCATCCTGCATGGGCCTACATGAGAACTTGCATGCGTGAGAGGTACTTACCTCATGCTCGCCGGGTTCCAAAGTGGTGAGCCAGGCCAGCGATGCTGTGCACCTGTGCTCACTGACCACTCTGACTGGCTAGCTACACATTCTACACACGTTCCTCCGGCCCTCGTGCGAATAGGCCTCATGTCAATGCCGGTTAATCATGCTCCTTTCCTATCCAGCAGGTTTCTATTGCACCGTGAGTGTCCCAGAGAAGAAGCTGAGTCATTTGCTAGGGCTAGGCATTTGAATCAAAGGTTACTTTAAAAAGTATGCATGGGTTGAAATTTATTTGTTTTCATTTTCTAGTTGAAGAGTGTGCAAACTTAAGTAAAGTGGGAAGATAAATATAGGTAATGGATGAGGAAGAGCTTCTTCATTAAAATAGGTGTCAACTCCCCACATCTTGCTAGTGCCCTGGGAGCCTATCAAAAATATTTCACACACTGACAGGGCCCCTTGCCAAGATTCAGTTGATTTAAGGTGCTACCATGCATGTTCAGGGACCTCATGCACTAAAACAATGCCCTATACTAATTTAGTAGTAGACAGCAATGCCAAAGGCATACAAAAATGCTGGAGTTCTTGCTAACATCCTAAGTGTGGGACATGCAATATTGACAGTTCACTTGCTTGGTTCTTTCTCTCTCTCTGATCCTACCATAGTGGGGAGCAAGCTTCCCACACCACTCAGATAGTGGCTGGGGATTCCCCTGGAATGCATAGATGCACTGTGCATTAAAGGTAAGCAATTGCTCCTCTTACAAAGGTGGAGAGGCACCTTGCTTGAAACACCCTTCCCTTCTTGTGTGTATTCCACCAAGGAACAAAATAAAAATAATTTGGGGAAAAATACAAATCTTCCCTCTCCCCAAGGACAATAAACTTATTGAGGAAAGGGGAAAGACACACTAGATGCATTCAGACTAGGGATGTACATGAAATTC
This sequence comes from Aspidoscelis tigris stejnegeri, assembly GCA_023333525.1. Classification (NCBI taxonomy): domain Eukaryota; kingdom Metazoa; phylum Chordata; class Lepidosauria; order Squamata; family Teiidae; genus Aspidoscelis; species Aspidoscelis tigris. Next base: position 92,047,478 of record JALMGA010000004.1, read on the forward strand.
AATCAAATTCGTTTGAATTTTAAACATTTAAACAAATTTCAAATTTTTGAATCTATTCATTTGAATTATTTGGACATTTGTATGTGTATGGACATGTACATGATGTGTATTTGCCTGTACATATCTTTCCTTCATCTGTATGCACTTGTACAGACCTGTACAGGATGAGAATGGGATGCATACAGTATAAATATGGGTTGCATCCGGATATGTGTAAATGCTTACAGGCACATACAAATGTTGTCGACATTTGTATGTGCAAATACGAATTGAAAATTCGAATGAATAGATTTTGAATGTACTCAATTCAAATTGAATGTGGGTAAATTCAAATATTAAAAATTCAAATCAAATTGAATTTTCAGACATTTGAATTGAATCAAAACCTGAAAATTGCATTCGTGCACACCCCTAAGCCAGACACCCTCAATACTTTGTAGTCCCTGCACAGTCTCTTCCTGTCATCCAGGTGGGATGAATGGAAACTTTGTAAGGGAGCAGAGCCACAGCACAACTGCTTCCAAGTATCTAGATGGGACAAACAATACTCTGCAGTATCTGCTCAGTCGTGAGAGGGAAACTGTGAAGTAAAAAGCTGCTGATTAATCAGTAACTTTTTACTGCACAGTTTCCCTTCCGCACAGCACCAAGATCATCCATCCTGCTGGATCCATCCTCCCTGTGTGTGTGCGGATGTGCGAGGGGCCAACGGATCCGTCCCTATTTGGGATGGATCCTCGGAAGGTCAGATTACCAAAACCAGATCTTCTTTGATCCACTTTCTGGCAGCAAGTGCGGAAACACCCTAAGTTTTAATCCAGTTTCAGTCCACTTTCAGAATGAAGGAAGGCATCCAGACTAGTTTAAAATTGCCTGCAATTTTATTTTCAGCATTATCTAACTCGGAAAATCCACCTTTCAGTTAGATAAAGTGGAAAGAAAATGGGTAGTCACTCTGCTGATGTGTTCTCTCACTCTGAATGTGGACTGACACTGAATTAAAATGTAGGCGTGAATGCAGCCTTTGTTTTCAAATAGATATTTCAGAAGACAAAAAAAAAAAAAATTGCAGTTTTAGCTAAGGGGATTAACCCAGGATTCCACATGCTCTTACAATCCAAGGTCTCAGTGCAAACTGCTGAAACTGTAATGATTGTCTTATTTCAACTAAATATCCCCATTTCACAATATCATTCCCCTTAGTTCATTAAACAAGAGACTGGCCTTGTCAAAATCGGCATTATAGGAAAACTTTCAACAGCTACATTAAAGGACTTGTCTAAAACTTGGGAAGTGTATCCTTGAACTTCTGACTTCTGAAGACAGATTACACCAGTTAATGTTTGAGACTACATATTGTGTTCTTTCCATATCCTTGAAGTTTCAGATCTCATCAGATAGAAAATACTTTATCACAGCTCAGCAGAAACCAATTCAATGCATTCCACCTTGATTTAGTCATTTTCACCTATAAAACCCACGTTTGTGGTATTTTAGTTCTCTTGTCTAGACTATTGCCATCCCCTCACTGCTAGCTGGAATATTGATCTGTTTCAATCCGCTCAAAGGTTTTTCAACTGAAATAATATTCCCTTCATTGTTTGTAGTAATTGCATATCTCTTGATAATTGCAAATTTTGAGCCAGTTTGGTCTAGTGGTTAAGGAGCCAGGCTCTTATCTGGGAATACCAGTTCGATTCCGCCCTCCCCCATGAAGCCAGCTGGGTGACCTTGGTCTAGTCACCACTCTCTTCTGAGCTCTCACAGCCCCACCTACCTCATATACCCAACCTTCTAATGAGTATTATACATATATCCAACCTTCTAATGAGTATTATATAATAGCCTATATAACAGAATTCTGGCCCAAGTCATTTTTCCAGTGGTCCAACAATGGGGGCATATCTGGTTCATCATGAAAGTGGCACAGATAGAAACCTCAGAGCAGTAACAATTTAAGAATTCATTATCTGTTTTGAGATGCACCTATAGCTAGATAAGTGAATGTGAGACATTAAGCTAATCCAGGCACAGGCACAATTACTGTTTTTGGTAGGGATGTACATGAATATTCAAAAACATTCAAAACTTGATCAAATTCATTCAAGATTGGACATTCAAATTCAAATCGAATGTCTCTACATTTGAATGCAAACATTTGGGTGAATTTTTCATACAAATTATTTGGACATTTGTATGTGTACAGATACATACACATTACATACATATCTGTACATATATTATTTGCATCCGTACACATTTGTACAGATACGTATAAGATGAAAGTGGGTTGCATATGGGATAAAACAGGATGCGGACAGATGTGTATGGATGTGTACAGATGTGCATGGACACCTACGAATGTTGTCAACATTTGTATATTCAAATACAAATTGAATATTCATACAAATGTATTCAATTTGAATCAAATGTAAATACATATGAATTTTAAACACTCAAATAGATTCAAAACTTCTGATATTCAGTTTTGAATCGAATTGTATACCAAAAAATTGCATTTGTGCACACACCTAGTTTTGGGTCCTTGAAGGACCATATAATGGAACTTTAACCATTCATTTGCTTTGTTTGCTCTTAGAATTTTATCCATAGATCAAAGAGGAACTTGCCTGTATATCCTATCAGTGTAAACAATATCATAAAGTATCATTGAGAAAACTACAACATCTGTATCAGAAGAGTGAGAGATGCCCATCAATTGGAATGCTGCTGAAAGGGTATTAGACAAGTTCATATGGGACAGGACTTTCAACAGGACTGGAGTAATATACCTGTGAAGACCAGCTACTGAGGGTAAGGAAAATGCTATTCATTTCTATACTTGCCTTCCTGTCCGTTAGATGGGAAAGGTGCAGAAGAGACTAACATGTACTAGCATTCAGACTAGGGAACGCTAGAATATGGTAGCCTAGTTCCTGTGCATCCGAAAACCTACCTGGTTCCGGGCATGTGTCCAATTGCTCACATTTTGATCATGGCACATTTTGCAGCCACACATCTTGGGTCATCTTAGGTGCCAGCACACTTGGGTGGTACCGCAGGTGACCCCTTGCAAATGGTTGTCATCTGGACAGAAAAGGCAAACTTTCAGCTGGGACAGGTAAGGGTTAGGTTGCTTGTGGTGCATGATTTTGTGCACCACAGCTAGTTTGCAATAGGTTAACATCTGGACAGGCAGGGGGCATTTCTAAGTTGTAAATGCCTCCCGCAAGTGCAGATGCACCTGCCCAGAAGTTAACCAATTGCAAACTATGAGGTCAAGTGCAATTTGCCAGTTTTCCTACTTACTTTCTTCTTCAGAGGTGTTTTCACATTATCCTCCCCATCCACTGGAAAGGAAAGGAGCGTGATGACCCAACATTGACTACTGCTTACACTTGAGCACTAGTCAACTTTGGCCATTCCCTCCCTGGGATCAGATACTCACCTTATTCAATCTGTGGTCCAGTCCTCTCTGGATGCTACCATTTTGGCTGTGGTGTCCTCTGCGACCGGGCTTGCATCACACACTACCATCTCTATGTGTGATTCCTGCTTTAGTTTGAAACACAAGAACTGTATCAGATGTATTAAGAATCAGTTTAGGCTGTCCCTCTGTTTACCAGTGTAGGTGCTCACATCTACCCAAGAAAGTACCTTCTGCTTCGACCTCTCCATGCACAGCAGCAGTAGCTGCCTCATGGGAAACACACTGCCCTATTCCCAGGTGTGATCACTGTTGGAAGTGCCATTCTTGTAGGGTGTAATTTTGTACCCTGAATAGAGGTGCTCCCATCTGCCACTGAAGAGTTGCTTCATTGCCAGAAGTAAAGATAGACAAGACATCTTGTTTGAGTGACAATCATGAGATCCTCTCCTGTGCACCTTCTTAGAAGCCACCTAGGGTTCTGAAAATATTAATTTGACATGACTGTAGCCCCCAAGGTGACTCACCCACGTTTTGTGTGAGCTTCCTCCTCTGAGCTGTATTCCTGGAATAATGCATCACCCTATATTCCTTTCTCTGATTTTCATTGCATCCAGACATTACTTACTTATTCCTCTATATTTGGATATTCTGGAAAGAAGCACGGATGTTTTGGAAAAGTAAGCAATGTCTGGATGCTGGCTTTACAGACATACAAAATTACACCCACATGCAAATGCTGTGTTAGGTAAGACAAGGTAACTGGAAGGTAAAGCCAGGTTCCACATGGAATCAGTGTTTTTGCAACCTTTCTGTCCTACCCAAAATGTTCCCCTACATTTCGGATCTATCAGCCTTGCTATAAAAAGGTTGCATGTCAATTCTGATAAAATATTGCACTGTGGTTTTCAAAAAACCCTAACATCTCCTGGCGGTATAGGAGACAAGAGCCTCTCTTTCTATCTTGGTCCGAGTCAAGGTCATACTATACAGACCTTTTGCCGCCTCCCTAATGTCACTTTAGTTCTAATATCATGAATAAGGGCAATTATCTTCCTCCTCCCCATCCCATTCTCTTCTCCCATATACCCCCCCTGCCTCAGCCTCCACTACCACTTACAGCTGTCTGCCTCACTACTCAAAGCACTCACAAATGACCTAATAATGTCTAATCTCCAGACACTGACCTGTCTTTTAGAAGGCAACAAAGCAGCTTCAACGTAGTGAAGGTCGCATTTTGCTTTGTGGCAGCGGTCTTGCATTATTTTTTCATACTGTGGGAACAAAAGTGGAGTCACTCCTTTTCTAAATGATATTTGTACACCAGCATGGAAGGAAATTATTTCAGTTCTTATGCCTTTTATAGAGCTGGCAACACCTGTTGGTACAGTTTTCATTCCAAACATACCAGGAATTTGACTACCCAAAAATCTTTGACCAAGAGGAACATTAAATATCTAAATAAGATAAAGAGTAGGAAAAGAAACAAATACAATAATGATATTTTGGTGAAACAAGGGGGAATTTTTATGTGTGTGAATATTCATAGGCATTCAAAATCTTATCGAATGCTGAATGTTGACATTAGAACTCAAATAGAATGGCTCAAAATTCAAATGTAAACATTTGAATCAAATTTTGAACTTTGGATCTATTCCTTTGAATTATCTGGACATTTGTATATGTACAGGTTCATACATGACACATCTGCATCTTTCCTGCATCCATGCACTTTTGTATTGATCCGTACGGGACGAAAACAGGTTGCATACAGAATAACTACAGGATGCATATGGATGTGTACAGATGTTGGGAAGATGCGTACGAGAACATACTAATGTTGTTGACATTTGTATGTGCAGATTCTAATAAAAAATTCAAACGAATAGATTTGAATTTGGTAAATACGAAATGAACCTTGTTAAAATTGTGTTTAAAAGATTCAAATCGAACTGGATTTTTGAATATTCGATTCGAACAGAATGTAAAAAAAATCATGCACATCCCTATTCAGGTTACTTCTTAGAAAGGTTTTTATTATTCATTAACTCATGCATAGCAGGCCTAAGCCTGATATTCAAAGTACCTGCAAATTTGGAAAGTTAGCAGTGTTTATAAGCATGAGGTTTGCTTATGTAGGTTTCACTGAATTATTTTTCTCTTACACATGGAGAAATAAAACAAGTTGCTTTTAAATGCACCAGATGCACCAGTGTGTTTTAAGTGACCATCTGGTGGCCATTTGGTCTAAATCCGATTAGCAGTATGAATGTCTTTTTCTTTCTTTTTTCTTTTTGTTTGAAAACTTACAATGGATACTTCTGGGAATTCTTATTCATATCCACTTAAGTGAATGGATCTACCTAACTTAATTGGGGATAAAGATCAATAAGGGTTGCTTTTTGCCTGACAGTTCTGTCTGGTTCCTTGAACTGAATGTTGCTTGCTTAGACTATCAACAATTTTAGTTGAAATATCTATGTAGGGCATCCAGCTTGTTTTCTTTCTTCCCTGGTCAGAGCCATTGAGTCTAATAAATAACCAAAGCCACAGATGAAGATGAAGATTGCAGTAGAATAAAAGTACAGGGAAAACATATTTTGTATTTTTCAAAATCCAGGGATGCTTTTACACCTGGCTTCCCATCCACTGGACAGAAAGAGTTGTTAGTGACTAATGTGTACTAGCATTCGCACTTGGGATTGCCAGTACATGTTAGACTAACCCCACACTCCCAGAGACTTACCTGTGTCCTACCTAGCATGTGTCTGCTCCCCAGAAGGGCACCATAATCTTGATCACAGTGCTCAGCACAAGTAAGTCTACTTGTACATCAGCGCTGTCGTCACAGTGATGGTGATGCTCTGTGCATGTGCAGCCACATTTGGAGTCATTTGAGCTGCCTACATGCTTGTGCAGAACCTCAGATGACTCCTCACACCAGAAATGGTGTGAATAGTCACCAGTTGGCCAGGAAAGGTAAGGTTTTAGTTAAGGTTATTTTGTGTGTAGTATACAATTTTGCGCACCATCACTAGTTTGTTATAGGTTAACATCTGGGTAGGCAAGGGTTATTTTTTATTGTAAGGAAAGATGCAAGTGCAGTTGCTTATTTATGGATAGTAGATAGACAGATGAATAGATTTTAATATCACATCTATATCAAGGGATCAGAGAGCTCCTTCGAAATGCATCCAAATGCATCTATTCACCTGTTCGCTTAAAATATGAAAGACACTTCTGTGTTGGACTCATGCCTCATTTGGTCCAGAAACCTGCAGCCATAGTATCTTGTGCAAACTTTTTGCTAAGGAAGAGAACAGAATTCCTGGAATTACTCTTTGCACTTAACTTTTGGTGATACGTATCTCATACATAACCAATACGAACGCATATGTATCCAATATGTATCTGATATAAACACATACATATCGGATATGTATCTGATACATATCCAGTACATATACCCAGTTTAACAAATGCCCGAATGTTATGAACATTCATGCACATCCCTAATGCCAATCCATTCCCCACACATCTGGAAACTTACCATAAGTGCAGACATGCATCCTGGTGCTGTCATCTTGGGTCTAGATGCTGGCACGACTGTGTGTACATCAGCACCATCATTGGGATGATGGTGAGGTACTGCACTGAACATGCACGGTCATGTTTTTGTCATCTGAGGTGCCAGTGCACCATAGAGGTGTGAATGGGCCACACCAGAGATGGGATAGCCCAGCTCTGGTGGAGGAAGTTTACTTGTGGAGCATGAAATCATGTTCTACACATTGTCAACATGCAGTACGCTCTTGCACGGAAGGAGCCATTTCTGGATTGAAAAAAGCTCCTTACAGCACAGATGCTCTGTCTGGGAATGCACTGCATGTTTATTATGGGACAAAGTGCAGAAAGACCCCTGTTCTAAGAGTAGGTTGAACAAGAATCTGCTACTGTTGTTTCAACCATTCAGATCTATCAGTGGAAGGTGGGATCGCCTGCTCAAGCAGAAAGATTTGGGTGATGTAGACACAGTGTAAATAAGCTCGATAACATTTTGTTTATTTAGTTGACTAATCTGACTAATTACCTCCTCCAGCTGTTGAAACAATTCTTTGTTATGCAGTAATGCCGATACTATGTATCAAAAGCAGACACCACTACAGGAAATTTGTGGCATGGCTTGTTTTATTTTATTTTTTTAGTGGGCGGGGGTTGCTTAGAGTTACTTGTTCATACCATCTGCATAATGAATTGTCCTCTTGGAGATGATAAATTATTTATTAGAATAATGAACAGATCAATCAGACCAGCCATGTAACTGCAGCAGAGAGCTTTTGGCAAAAGTGTGGTCTAGATGTTTGCATTTATCACCGGAAAGCCTTGACTTTGATATAGACCTTTGAGCGGCATTTATTAATCATGATCTCATTACAGTTTGGGGTAGACTAATAGCTTTTTATTTGTCAGAATAGTGTCTGATGATTTAGCACTGTTGTCCAAAACTACCAGCCTGGTTCTGCTATTTAACCTTCGATACAAGTTCTGAAGATTGTCTTGTATCCATTGGGAGAAGAGAATGGGTCCCCTGTTTTGCGTCTGCCAATGCCTGACAGAGGTATCCATTCAACAGAAATGCATGCATGGACATGCATAACTGCAGAGTACATCTGGGGTAATTGTGTTAAATAAAAATAAAAATAAAAATCTATCTCCTTAATTTTCAATCAGTTCAAATGTGTTTTTTGGTGCAAATGAAGGGGAAGGGGGAAAAGAATATGCAGATTGAAGTGACTTCGTTGGCAAAGACAACACAGAAAAGATCGGAAAGCAGAAAAATATCTATTTCTTTTGCATTTGGCTGCCTTCCCCATTAGAGTAACCTGATGCAAAAGAGGTCATGACTTTCACACACATAATTTGACTACATTGTCAAGCCCATGTGCCAATAGAAACTCAGGCCCACACTTACCAGTTGTGGACCATTCCAGTGGGATTGGATCAGCTGGACCAATCAACAAGCTGGATCTGTCCTGAAAAAAGCCTGTCACCTTGGAGTCCTAGAATGAATAACAGATGTTACGAATATCCATGCACATCCCTACTCAGGAAATAGTTTTAATTTCCTTGATCTACCTCTGAAAGGAAGGTCTAGAGCAATGGCTGCTAAACCAGATCATGGAAGCCAGTGAAAATGGCAGGCTTCTCCAGTCCAGTTTTCTGAGGGGGAATCATTTCAGCAGTGTGTCTTGCTACATTGCCAAATGAGTTCCTTCTGAGCAACACGGGAGATTGTCAGTGTTACCGGTGCATACTTGGTCATCATGCTAATGACTCCTTGCATCTACAAACTCATGGACAGCACGCATGCAAAAGGCCTCAGCACCATTTCTGACTTTACTACTTAAAAAAAGAAGAAGAAAAAAAAGTAATGAGAAAGAGATGCGAAAGAATCAGGGAAAATCTGGAGGGAAGTTTCCATCCACAATAGATAATATTGAAGACAAAGAGCAAAGAGTGAATAGCATGGTCTCATGTAAATGTGGTTTTTTGTCCTTAAATTATTGTGATTGAGGGATTGAAAGTGTCTCTGAGGTCAGCAGGCAGCAGGATACCCTGAAGCTTGAAAGAGTGCAGGGTGGCACCTAGTGGAGGAGGACAGTATCTCTGCATGGATGTGAAAACTCTCAAGCTGGAATAAAGCCTTTCTCTCTCTCTCCCTTTTTTTTTTTTTTGTGTGTGTGTTTTAATTCACCGGCCCTGGGGTACAGGGTTTTGCTGTTGTTGTTATAAGAAAGAGGCTAAATGCTAACAGTTCAAAGTCAGACCTTGTGATCTGACAACCCTGAGATACAATTGCTTTGCAGTGAACTTTGTTTCCAAGGTTATGCACTAATGAATCCAGCGTTAATTACTTTCCCAAACCCAAATTGCATAAAGCAAGCCAGGGATGTAGAAACCCACGTTCATTTCAGGTCCTGGCATCAGATATTATGAATCCCAGGTGCAGCTTTTGAAAACACCTGGCAAAGGTGTTGCTTCACAGTCTGACTCTTCTCAGTGCTGTGTGCAGTGCTCTGGGAACAGAACCAAGCCTTTTAGAATATGGCACAGAGCCCTCAAGTTTAGGAAGATACATATTAGGCACATTAAACATCTTTTAGAGCTTAATAGGAGAAGAGGGGGAGCTGGGAATGTGTGGTTAGAAACTCATTTAAATACACCTCTGCCTGAAAGGTGAATCAAGTATATGCTATATCTCTCGAAAGCAATGAGAGGGAATTAGTAGCTGTGCCACAGGCCTACAGATTATTCAGATCAGAATTGGCAGTGTGCTCATTAGAAGAGGGTGATACTGAAAAAGAAAGAAGAGAAATCAGTGAAGAAATTCCATTAAGCCAGCCAAATATCATTAAGTTCAGCCACTGTCACAAGGTTATGTGCTGGAAGCGACACAAGAACTGAGCTCAGAATAGCTCAAACCCATTATATCAAGCCAGTGGGTATGAACTGATTTTGAAAAGCACGTCAACTGCCTGAGATGATATGGACTGCACTGATGAAAGTCCATTACCTACATTTTAAAATTGTATTATATTTCCAGTGTTAAGCTTCTCAGGGCAAGAGTGTGTTACAATGTGTATGACAGGAATGGAGAAACTTTGGATTAAGAGGCCAGAGATGGATTTCTAGGCTTGCTTCCAGCCTTTAGAAATCTGTCCATACCGCCAGGTACAACTTCTTCTTCTTCATGGCTTTCGATGAATATATTTCTCTCAATGATATATCGTCTTTTGCCTGGGTGGCAGATGAAGAATTGTATGTGGAGAAGTAATGCAAAAAAAAGTTGGGCTTTTGTCTGGCTGAACTGCAGCCTATCAAGAATCAAAGACTGTTCCATGATTCCTCCCATTTTAAAAGCAATTAATCTAATGTTTTAATTCACATAATTTTGTTTTTAACATGCTGGATTTTTAAATGTTGTTGTGGTTCTTATTTTTTAAAATATATATCGTTTTGTTTGACATGTTGGATTTTACTGAGACCTTCGAGTATAGGGCAGGAAAGAAATATAAATAAATAAATAAATAAATAAATTTGTTCCACACAATGTCTTCTTCCATCCCACGGCCCAGGCCAAGACTACCTTTGTGTCTGGCCGTACCTGCTATTGGTATTCATCAACCTGGAAAGTAGGTTATGAGGCATTTGGCCCTTGACCCTAAAATTGTATTCAGTTTGAGAGAGAGAGAGAGAGAGAGAGATTTGGGCTAAAGTTAAAATATAGCTCCGTGTAATCATAGGCTGTTTCTGCCCTGAGTCTTACTCCAGATTATGGGTTTCCTCTTTACGTTTAGCCATATTCTGAAATATATCTCAGGATAGGGTGTGTGCTCCAAATGCTAATGTGGACTCTGGCAGATGTTACTCAGGGCCTGCTGTAGCCTGCACTAGCATGTGGACAGCAGACCCCTATTCTGGGATATATGCCAGGATAAAGCCATGTGTGACCAGGCCCTATATCACAGAACAGGGGGTGGCCATTTGCATGCAAATGAAGAAATGGCAGGACCCTTGTAGGACCTGCCTATAGAGTAATTCAGAGTAAAGCATATCCAGAAACATTTCATTCTGGATTATCAATCGCGGTGTTCCATTTTTATTTTTGGAAATAAGAAAAGTCAGGTATTCTAATGTAGAAATAGGAACAGGCTATGTTTACTGATATCATCTGGTATGTGAAACTTCTGCCTGTTGATTACGCAGTTTTCGTGCCAAACAGGAGCTCAGTGAAGCTTGAAAAAAGAGGTGACTCCAGTGCTAATAAACCACTTCCATCACTGAGCTCGTCTTTACAAGGTTTCAAGACCCAAGAAGGTTGATGTCTGCTAGGTGAGAATCAAAAGGCCTTTCTGCACTCACTTTAATCTGGATTATAAACCCTCATAGTCTCATCAATCCACACATTAGTGCAAATCTGTGAGACTCTGACCCACCAGTGGTGCACTTTGTCTGCTTAAGATGGAAACTTAATCCAGATCTAGAGGCGTATCAGCTCAGGGTGGTCTAAACTATAGATGTACATGTAGAAGGGATGTCTTCATCTTTCAGGCCGCATCCCCATTACAAGCTTATATCGGTTTCAAACCGTTTTCAATCCTCGCAGACCCCACGTCAGTTTGGCTTAACACACTTCCCACGTGTTAAATCGCCCCAAACAGGTGTAAATGTTAACCCTCATTTCAACACATCTCACTTCGGATCATGAGCTTGATATTTGTTACATTTTTTACTGTGGGGATCCTACTGTTTTAAGGGATGAGAATCCATGTTTAGGGTTTCCCTCTCCCAATAGTTTGCTTCCAAAGACAGTGATTTCAGTGTAAAATCCAACCTTCACAGCAGCTGCTACACTGTAGCAATCCAGGAACTTCACACCTGATAACAATGTTGCAATTTTGCACAATTCTAGCTCTTTGGAGGTCTGACCTTTAAAGGGGAAAGGAAAGCAGGACAGGTTTTGGGAGATGTGTGAATCTTTAAAGCTCTCTTGCTTGAGTTGCCGCTGCTGCTGTGTGCCCTGGGCAATGGGGAGAATCGCTGGCTACCCGCTGCCGGTTTTCCTCTATCCAGGCAAGTGGCAGCCACCCAGCCAGGCTTGGTGAAGGGGTCCATTACGGGTGGCGCATTCACGCCAGGAGGAACACAGCAGGGCAGCCCCAAAAAGCAGCTTTTAGAAAGTAGCCACTTGAGTCCCCCCTTGAGTCACATACGCCACATAGGATCCTCAGAATCCGAATCGAATGCGATTAAGCTGAAAGTAATGGGAACAGGCAAATCCGCGTTTGCATCCGGTTCTACTATTTCGGTTTAGGGAAACTGGATTAGGCTTTCAGCCTCAGACTACCAGGGAAATTGACGCACACTGCTAAAATAGGTTCCCTGGAAACCTTTGTCCTAGCCTCCAGAGCCATCAGAGGCTGGGTCCAAATCTGGTGTGAGTTTCAGAGCTGATTGGGGTGGGGGGCTGATCTGGACCAATTCTGTCACGTATATGGTGCTGTTCTAGATCACGTCTTGCTATGCTCTGAACCAGTGGACATTGCTGGTTCAGACCCACTGGCTGTTGGAAATACAGCATTTCATGTGTGTGTGTGTGAGAGAGAGACAAGTCAGCCTCACCTGCTAAAGGAGGGGGGGATGCAGAGCTTGGCCTTCAGTTAGTTTGTTTAGTTCTTCCTATTAAGATGGCTGAGAACAGATCCAGTCTGGCTACTAGAATGAATGCCTAGGTACATCTTTCAGGCTGGTGTGTGTGTGAGGAAGCAGGATACTTCTAATGCCATTTGCTGGGATTCAAGAGCAGAAAAAGGTTTGTCCTTGTCTCTGTTTGAGATGCCATGAGCATTTGGCGGGCCACTGTGTGTGACAGGATGCTGGACTAGATGGGTTGTGGCCTGATCCAGCAGGGCCTCTCTTATGTTCTTATGCTCTTATGTTGTTCCTGTTGTGTTTTAAGTAAAGTTAACTTTTATTTCACTAGTCTTTTGAGTGGTGCATTTTTGGGATCACTGCAGAGTCTTACACTGCAAACTCTGGGAAAATCACACAAGCCTGATTTTCCAACACTGGCCAGAAACAAAGCAAGGCGAGTGTAGAAAGGTTCATAATCTCCTAAAACAGCAGTTCTCAACCTGTGAGTCGTGACCCCTTTGGGGGTCAAACTACCCTTTCAGAGGGGTCGCAATGAGTCTCCCACCTTCCCACCCGATCCTCACCCCAGCTGCCCCGCCCCGGTGGTTGGGGGTCTCCACAGCATTAAGGGGTCGCAGCATTAGGAAGGTTGAGGTGACTCTTTAACAGGGTCTGATTGCACCCTATCATTGGAAAAGCCTTTTAGTGTGCTTGGTGTGTTTCTCAGAAGCTCCTTTGGGGAAGAAAACCTATTCATTAGTAGATTAATATTTTCAGTACTCTCTCTTTCTTTTGGCCAGAACCCTAGCTCCAACACAATGAAACATAGATGTCTCATCCTGTGCATTCCTATTAGAAGGAACATACTGATCTGCACATGAAAATGGTTTAAACACACCTCAGAGTCAGTTTCTTTAAGTTAATAATTTTGATTACAACATCACATAAAGAGCTAAGCATATTAGCATTGAGATAAAATGTAAAGGCTTTATTTTGAAGAATTTCTAGCAACATGCCTTTATATGTATATACACACACACACACTTCCCCTTTCATGTTTTGATCCTGTTTTCAAACCCATGAGGCATGTCACATTTTTCAGAATTAACTGAAACAGCACTCTGGGTATTAAACTGAGGAATACAGGCATCACTGATTCTGTTGTGCTCCTTTGAGATATATGCTGATTAGAATTTGGCTCCAATACTGGAAAGGTGTGGGATTTCACACTCTTGTTTCTTTCTTTATGCCCCACCCCCACCTCAGACCTGCAAAAGGTTTTCAATGAAAATGTGGGTACAATTTGATTAGGAGACAAACTTAAGGAACCAAGCTGGCTAACAGAGATAAAAATAAAATCTATGTCTATCATTCATAGCCACAACTTTCCCCAATCTTTGAAATGTAAAACAACCAGAAAATTAGTAGGAATCAGCACGTTTTCTATGAGGATTGATCATTTCAATGTACTAGACTAGGCTGAAACAAAAAAGAAAAAGAAAAAAAACTATCAAATCGAAGAAGAAGAAGAGTTGGCTTTTCTACCCTGCTTTTCTCACCCATTTAAGGCAACTTAAAGTGGCTGACAAAGCTTTCTATTCTTCTCCCCACAACATAACACCCTGTGAGGTAGGTTGGGGCTGTGAGAGCTGTGGCTAGCCCAAGGTCACCCAGCTGGCTTCATGGGGGAGGGCGGAATCAAACCCAGTATTCCCAGATAAGAGTTTGGCTCCCTAACCACTAGACCAAACTGGCTCACCAGTTTGGTCTAGTGCTTAGGGAGCCTGACTCTTATGAAGAAGAAGAAGAAACTGGCTCACCAGAAAAGAAGAACATGTAGCAATTACGAAACAAATGTTACTGAGTTTGAAAGTAAAACTATATCCGCATACTTCTTCATCATCATCATCGTCATCATTTTTAAAGCATCTCAAAAACAGATGGCTGCCACACACTTGTGTTCCCATCTCACCTCGAATCGTTAGAGGCCAGAAAATGCACTCTGGACTGCATTTCTAAGCCACTTTTGTGCCACATTATTGTTGTTATTGTTGTTGTTGCTACTGCTGCTGTTATCATATCATCACGATCATCATCATTATCATCATATCATCATCATCGCACAGTCTGGTATTTTTTATTGCTGTCATTATATATGGAACATGATATCACATCTGCCAATTCTTCAGTTAGTGTTGGCCTTGATTTCTCATTGAGTTCTTCCTGAGAACACAGGATGACAAATGTGTCAGCTTGCAAATCTAAGCAGTGTGGATACAGTTTAATATTCTTTAGGTTCAGTTCTTAAACCAGTGGTAGCAACTGCAACACTTCCAGACATAAGAGTTGAATCTATTCCTAACTGAATCAGTCCTTTGGAAGGGGCTATTGCCAGGAATAGCAAGCAAAAAGTGCCATATTTGAGCTCCTTTCAAAAGTTTACTGGTCATGTTTACTGTTAACCGCCCGGATTGGTTTGCCATAGGGCGGTATACAAATAATTATTATTATTAATAATTATTAATTATTATGTCTTTCCATTTCCACTTGTCTTAGCTTAGCATTCTACACTGCTGGGACTTCAGAGTTGTTCTTCTGTTAGGGCAGGTAGGCTAGAGTTTGCAAGTTTCCAAGGTTGTGGTCATGCCTTCCCTTTAAACCTTCTTCAGTGGATCTTCAGAGGCAATTTCACACTTCCCATTCTGTTGACAGGAAAAATGTGCAATGAACTAATGTTAACTTGCACTCACACTTGTGATTGCTAGTCAATGATAGCCTATCCCTCGCGCAATCTATCATTTACCTGTGATTGATCCCTCAGCCTATCTTCTTCTGGGCACCACCATCTTGAGTGTGGTGCCCTCTGGAACTGCACATGTGTCAGTGCCTTCTCTATGGTGATGCCTTGTGCACTTCCATCAGGGGGTCATTGGAGCTGCCAGCATGATTGCACGGCAGCTCCGATGATCTCCCCAGCCAGCAGAGGTGTGAATGGTTGCTGGCTGGATGTTGTCAGGTAAGTTCTGGTCGTGTGAGGGGTAAGGGTTGATGAGTTTCTGGTGCACAGTGTTGTGCATTACAACTAGTTCATGATAGGTGAACATTTTGGAGAGGCAGGGGGCACTTGTAGGCTGTAAGTGCTTCCTGCAAGGGCAGATGCACTTGCCCAAATGTTCACCTATTGTGAACTATGGGCAGAATAGCGAATTGGGCTTAGGTCTGATTGCTCACTGTCACAACCAGGGCTCTTACTGTCTCTTGCTGGACACCTTGTGCACTCACTATTTTATCCATAAACTGTTTAAAACACCATTTCTCCATGTCAGCAAGCAGCCCCTGCCATAATATCACCCTCACCAGTTCGCTTATTTAATAAAGCGGAAAGACTTTCCCTAGCCAGACAATCGTGGTGCTGTAAAGGCTTTACTCTTGCTTCTTAAAGCCACAGCACATTTTAACGACTCATTTGACTTTTGTCACTTCCTTGACAGACTTCAGCCAGACTCTTTTTAAAGGAATGAACAAACTTATACTTATTGTTACAGCTTCCCTTAAGTTACAGTCTTCACACTTATGTTACTTCAGGTTATGGAACTTCAACTTATTACTCTCTTCAATTAAATGTCAGGACCCTTTCCTATCTGTTCCCATAGGCTCTTAAAGAACCCGGTTCTTTCCCATCCAACACCCCTGTGAGCTTCTCAGTCCAAGAATAAAGAGCAAAGAACATTTTAACTCTGCTGTCCTGACCTGTCACCAGTGTTGCCCTTGGATCCTTATGGGTTGAACTGCTGGGCCTGCTCACCCCTTCCCTTCAGGATCTTACAAACAACACCCGTTCAATTCAAAACAGTACCTTACCTATATCAATAACTTCCCTTATCCTACTTACCTGCCCAGGGAGTCATTACACACACCCCATTTCATTTCTATCCATTTTATTTGTGGGCTTTCCATTCAGGAAGATCCAAATGGAGGGCTTAGCTTCCAGGTTTTGGATCTTTGTTCAGTGAGTGTTCCAGGCCAAGTGAGACCATGGCTGCGGTCACACCTAAGGTTTAATCCAGCTTTAGTCACCTTCAGAGCAAGAGAACACATCAGCAAAGTGAACAGTAATTTTATTTCCACAATATCTAACCCAAAGGTTAATTATCTGAGTTACTTATCACTGAAAGAAAACAGCTTGTCACTTTGCTGACACTCTGAAAGTGGACTGAAGTCACTTTGCAGTCACTCTAAAAGTGGAGTGAAGCTCAATTAAAGCTTGTCACCACAGTCCATGAGAATCCCCATGGTCAAAATATCTCCAAATATTGTCTCCCTAAAGTTCTGCTACCAACTTGTGGATTCCTTGCACAGGAATTGTGAGAGACCTTGTGGGTTTTCCCACTTGTGCTAGAGTACCCATTAAGGACCCATTAAGGAAAAAAAAAACCTTGTTCTGTAATGGAGTCAAGAGACATGGTTCTTTCTCAGGTTTTTTGCATTCTTTCCTTTGACAGTGTAGTGTCAGAGGTCTCCCCCTGGTCGCTTCTGAAGATGAGGGATTTGGTGTCATATTTCTCCAATCTTCTCTGGAAATAGGATAGACAAAACACTTCCTCAAAACATTTCTGGTTTTTTTCCTTGGAAAAGTGAGGCTGACACAAACCTTCAACCAGTTTGCCTAAATCTTTATTTGGAAATGGGAGGTTGACCTAGATTTTCCTCAGTTTGGGTGGGTGGGTCATGATTTAAGTAAGCCATAGTGTTCTCAAGGCATAGCCAGGGATAGGCACAGTGCAGGCCTTCCTGCAGGCCTAGCTGGATAACCTCATGGAAGGAATTATAGGCTAGTGAAGCCATTGAATTAACATTTTTTTAAAAAAAAGTATTCTGCAAGCAAATGCACTAGTAAAGCCACTGGAGAATGATGTGTGTGTCTCAAATTTAGTCTCGCCTTCCATATGTTGCCCCAGAATTGTGCTATTAGACCAATATTTTACAATCAAATGAGTTCCCATCCATTTGATGATGAGTTACCACTAGAGTTAAACCCATGTAGAGTCTCTCCTCTGACAGAATCAGTTAGTTACAGCAAGTTAACTTTGACAAAGGTTTGTCAAAGTTCAATATGGCCCTGGAGCCTGTGATCAATAGAATATCATCCACTTTTTCAAAAGCCAAGTTATTCAGACCTCAGGGGGAAATTTCACTCTGTCAAAATTGCATGCATTATAGAACACTGGTTTTAAGAGACCTAGTTAGGATTGTGTCAAAGTGCCTAAAGAAAACGATATTTTAAAGAAGTCCCCTCAGTGCTAAACTCTGTTCATTGCCATGTGAGCAAATGACAAGAAATGAAATTGCATGGACACAGAAAGTAAATGGAGACACATTTTGTTGTCTCACTACTTTCTGTATGTGCCTTTGGATTGCCCTAACACACATCCCCGGTATAAAGTGTCTTCATGCTGCTTCTCTGCCTTCTGCTTTTGCACCCTGTCCTTGTTCCTCAGGCAATGTCATCTTCCCTTATCCAAACATGGGGCTCCAGCTTTATTCTTATGCTTAATGCTTCAGATGCCAGATATTCAAATTCTCTAAAGTTTTTTTTATTTTTTAAAAACCAGATATTAAAATACAATAAGGCTTCGTTTTAAATAAATTCAGTTTGCAGTTTCAATATGATGCCATTTACTAACTGGGACCTTCTTTCGATATTAAGCAGTGCATGTATTAAGCATTCTTGTTTTAGTTTAGTGCATTCCCTTAACATTAAAGGTCTATTATTTGCTTAACACAGGTTTTAAGTGATTACTTGTTGGAGCTCTCACCTTTATGCTTTTTTTCAGAGCTTTTTATTCAGACACTTGTATTTGTGATTTCTCTACTGCACTCAACAGGTCATTCTGCCTGTGAAAGAGGCATTAGCACTCCCATCATGGCCCATGCAATAGATGCCCCATGAGATATCATCTCATACTTTTAATAGGGTGCTTTGTCAAATGCCCAAGAGACTCTGTGGCATGAATTCTTGCCAGTTATTCCAGGAGTGTGAAGTTCCCAGAGCCCACTCATGTGTTGATTTAGGGTGGATGGAAGGAAAGAAATTTAGGGTAGTTTGCTAGTTCTTTTCCTTGATGGGTACTGGTGGTAAACTAATCCCAAATATTCATTCATGAGGAATGAAGGGTGACATTTCCCCCCTATACAAACAAAAATATAAAAATTGACAGTGAGGTTGCATGCCAATGACATGGGATTGTAGTGCTGGCTGGACTAGAGTGGTGGGTAGTTCTAGCTCCCAGGAGTGTGCCATGGAGTGTGTCTTCACATATGCCTCCCCTCTTCACAAATGTAGGCTGTTCTGACAGGATGGTGTACTGTTCAGGGGCCTGCCTTCTGCATGTCCAAAAGGCCATTGTGGCACAAATTTGCCTTCACAATTTGAAAACAGCCTTAGATTCTGGGGGTCAAAAGTGGCACAGGTGACCAAGCACGGTGAATACCTTCAAATTTGCTCTTCCCACTCATCACAAAGGACACCAGCCAAAGAGCCTTACCAATGTGCAGACACCCCACCTCACAGGCCCTTACTGAGCATTTTATTTGCCTGCTGTGGATGCAGCCTGAGTCCAGCATCCCCCCTCCTCCTCCCCCACCCCGGCCGCAGATGTGAAGCAGCATGAAAATCTGAAACAAAGTTTTTGATAACTGGTGACCTTTCCAGGGTAGGTTTGCTCATTCTCATTTTCCTACCATATTTAATCTTCCTTGAACTTTCCAGGATATAGAGACCCCTTTTCAAGTAAATCAGAAGGAATTCTGACTGAAACAAATTGCCTATAGTAACATTTTGGTGGGAGTATGGAACTTCCTTACAACTGAGATATTTCAAGAGAAAATTCAAATATGTTATTATTCAGGTAACTGTTGGAAGAAATCATATTAATTTACAACCCTATGCTTTGCTTACAAAATGTTGTATGTATAATTAATGGTGGTGCTCTAATTAGAGGCAAGCATGCTGACCTTTATATTTAATAATGGGCATCTCTGCCAAGTCCCTGTTTGTTTTTACTCAATGAAATATTTGGGGCGCCTGGATATTGTGTACAATATGTGTCCTTTTTCTCATTGTGCTTATCTAGAAAATGTGAAAAAAGTATTTGCTTACCCACTTTCAGTGTACTGTTACATTCTTTATTGGAGCACTGCAATTTTTTATGAGTAATGAGTTCATTCATTTTTCTCAGATAGTGATATCTGTCTGATCTTCACATCTGTTAAATCACATTATTAAAAATGCTGTGCATGGAAGTACTAATATATTGTTTTCCTTTTTTACCAGAGCACATTGAAGGGCTTTATATGTTGCTTGGTCCAGAAAATATCCAAAAATTGAAAAATCATATATGTGAAACTAGAATTTGACCAGTAACTTAATGTCCCACAGGACAAACTTAAGCAGACATGAAGCATGCATGAGTGTGGATGCCCTTATTCCAGGGTAGGTGGACCACACCATCCTAGAACCATGCCAGTCAAAGTAGTTCCCCCTGGGCCACTGCCCCCATTCCCCTGTGCAAGTGTATAAATGGCCATCGGTCCTGTAAAGTGAATTAAGGTGGCATTGTCTCATGAGGGTGAGAAAATCTCAGTCTTCCCTCAGTGTACCCTGTCCCACTGCTCTGTATGGCTTTGAAGGTTCAGGGTAGACTTTCATTCCTGACTAGCCCTGAATGTGACCTTCCTGGAAGTCTGGACACGCATTGAGGGACTTTGCCCCCAACTTCAGCCTCTTAGCTTGACTTATCTCATGGAGTTCTTATGAGGATAAATGGAGGGAAGGAGAACATAGTGAGTCACATTGAACTCTTTGGGGGAAAGGTTGGTATATAAATGCCACTTTTTTAAAAAAAAGAAGCTAAAATAACTCTACGACAAAGAATTAAACAAAAGCTTAATCACCACAGATCTGGAGTATTATGCTGTATTTGTGACTGGGCAATTTGTCATACCTTTTTCCAGGCAGTAAACCGTTTAATAGTTTTAAAAGCTTCACTGAGGGGGAGGAGGTGGTGGTTATTTTTTTTTTCAAATTTCCACTCTGATGACCACTGAGGGAACACTTTATATTTACAACAGGTCACTTATCACTTTAGCCTTGTGTTTGCATGTCTATTGTTTTCTCACAACTGCCAAAATCAGACAACTGGAGTGGGAGGGGAGTCCTTGGAATTTTAGTAACCCACCTGAATCCATTCAAGGGAGACAAAGACCACCAACAGATGATGCCTGTCTCCACTCCTCCCCTGCCCTCACTTCTTTTCAACTAAACATCTACAGGACAAAAAAGCAGCCCACACTTGGCAGTGGTGAGGAAAATGTGAGGTTCTCCAGTCTTATCTCAGAATTTGAGGTTTAGCCGATAGGAGCCATGCTTAATGGTGGAAAAAACTTATTTTCTAAAGAGGACAGAGGTTAGTCTGAAATAGAGCACAGGAACCAGCTGTAGTGCAAGGGTTCCTCCAGCAAGGTAGTATTGTTTACTTTGAGTGGTGTGGACAAAGAGCAGTTAAAAAGCTGTTTTCCTCCCATTTTGTCCTTCCACTTTTTTGGTATTTCAGTGAGATAGCAAGGCAAAGCACCAAAAAAAAAAGTGGGGGGAGAGAAATGGGAAGGGTGACTTGCAGAAAGTAGTGAAAAGAACTATTTTCTTTTTAGGATCACCAGGCTTTAGTATTTTCCAAAAAGAAGAGGGAAGAACAGAGATCTGATTCCTTACTAACTAGGAGGATTCTGACTAAGCAGAGGAGTAGAGGAAGATTAAAGAACGTGGGGATGGTGATTAGGAATGTGCAGGGATGTCCTAAACATTCAAAATTTGATAGCATTCAATCAAATGTGGACATTCAAATTCAAATGGAATGTCTTCACGTTTGAATTTAAACACTGAATGAATTTTGAATGTTCTGAAACATTCATTCGAATGTACAGATACGTATGTATTACATATGTATCTATACAAATATCATACTTATCTGTACGCATTTGCACTTATAGTACAGAATGAAAACGGGATGCATACAGGATAAAACAAGATGCATACAAAATGCGTACAGATAGGAATAACACGTACGAATGTTGTTGACATTTGTATCTTCAAATCCGTACATAACATTCAAACAAATAAAATTGAATGTATCACATTCAAATCGGTTTTTGTTGCATTCAGACTTAAAACATTTGAATCAAATTAAATGTTTTGACATTAGATTTGACTCAAATTCAAAAAAAAAAATCATGCACATCCCAGAGCTGTCTGTCCATGGATGCTGGTCTTGACCAGCCCATAAACTGATCCTGAAGCATGGATCATGAGCTTCACAACTGGCCTCCAAGGGCTCTGAAGGGTTAGGAGCAAAGGTTGAGGGATTGGTTCATGTTCAAACTTGTTCAACATAAACATGTTTGAAAGGTTTAGCTTTGGACTGAAACCCATGTCTGTTCAAAAAATATAATTTTAATGAACCATACAAGTCAGTGTTCAAATATGACTAGAAAAAACACCTTCTTCATTCTGAGGTTCAAAGGAGTTCAAATGGTTCATGTCTGAATAGAACAAGTTCAAATTGAAACTGAACAGTAACTTTTAAGTTCATGCACATCATTATCTCAGATACTTCTACCTTGCAGGAGGAACTGAAAATGTTCACTAGAGAGTTCCTCACCACCCAGAACATATATTCCAATGGCATCATTGATGGCATAAGTGTTTGGAACATTTGTTCTGGGAAGGGGGCTGCTGGACCCAAACTTCAGTAGTATCTTTTTGCTACAGTTGGCACACACATTCTGCAACCCAAAATGCTGCATTCCACCCATCTGCTTTCTTCAGTCTGATTTTGTTTTGGTCCACTTTGCTTGACATTTGAAGGAACAGAAGACATCTCACTCAGTCACAAAAAGATAATAGCAGTGCTACTTTATGTTAATGTGGACTGTTTTCAGAACCTTTGAAGAGCAGGGGCAGTTTCTCATGCCTGTGCTTTGAGAATAAGTACTTAGTAAAGAGATGAAATATCTTCAACCTTCACTGTGCATTTCATTAATAGGAGAAGATACTCAGGTCAAATAGCTTTTCATTTCAAAGCAGCAGGTCATGCCAAACATAAAACCCACACTGAGGTAAGGACACATTTTATGGAGGAGCTATTTCCTTTGATGTACTGTTTGAAAGTCATTCTTGATTCTCAGATTTATTTTTTTTTAACTCATACATATACAGTATATTCTTGCGTATAAGACTACTTTTTAACCCAGGAAAATCTTCTCAAAAGTTGGGGGTCATCTTATATGCCGGGTGTCTTATACGGCGAGTATATCCCAAACTCTATATTTTAACTGGAAAAGTTGGGGGTTGTCTTATATGCCCAGTTGTCTTATACACCAGAATATACGGGTATATATATAAAGAACAGTCCTTCCTTTTTCCTTCAGAAGAAAAAAGATGGATACGGCTCTAGATTTTTTTTGTGTTTTATCCCATTTATTTCATTTCTGTTCATCACTATAACTGTGTTTCTTGAATCTAGAATTTTGATAACGTCTAGAGCAGCGGTTCTCAACCTGTGGGTCGTGACCCCTTTGAGGGTCAAATACCCTTTCAGAGGGTTTGTGATGAGTCTTCCACTGCCCCTACCTCCCCCCTCCCAGCTTCCCCACCCCCATGGTTGGGGGTCTCCACAACATGAGCAACTGCATTAAGGGGTTGTGGCATTAGGAAGGTTGAGAACCACTTGGTCTGGAGTATGTAATACCATATTATATTAGGATTCCCACAACAGTTCTATAAGATACGTCAACATAATTGTGCTTAAACAGCAAGTATACAAACCAATATTCAGACAGTTGATATGCAAGTTTAATATATGAAGGAGTAAAAGGAAGGCCCACGCCCCATTGTTGTGCTTTTCACATGCGGTGGCTCATAGCTTTAAGAGTGAGTGATCACAGGTGTCAATCAGAGGCCCATTTGCATTTAGGCCTCTGGCTAACAATTAGGCCAGCCCTGGGGCAGAGAATTTGCTCTGTGGGCTGGGCAGTTCCATTCAAAACCATCCCATCCCATCCCATCCTAGGGCTGGCCTAATTGTGACTAGAGTGTGGAGCATGAAATCATGCTCCACACCTGGCCAAGCTGTCCCCAGCCATCCCAGACCTGTCTGGCAAGGAGAGCATTCACATATAGAATGTGCATATAGAACATCCCAGAGCATGCTAGCCTGTCTTGATCAAGTAAGTGCCAAAAGGGTCCCAAGGTAAACAAAGAAGCCAGGTGAAAACCAGGCTCTGATCTCCTTGAATTAGAAATTATGCAACTGCACAGCGTGAATTCTCTCAATGTATCTCAATTAAAGAAACACATTTAGTCACTTTTGAAATGATTTGCTACAAAGATATATGCATGATTTAGTTCTTAGAAAGTCACTGCCAACAAGCCACAGCTGTGCATCACACAATCACAAGTGCAAACATAACTGGGAAGAACGTGACAATTGTTTTCAGTCAATAACATCCCTATTACAGAATTCACCCATGGATCTCTTGTCATTGCTGGACTTATACTGCAGTGATGAAAATTGCTTTGTGTGTTTGGGAGGAGGCGGGGCATTCATTGCAAACTTTTGAAACTTGTAAAAGCCAGTTTAGAAAAAGATGAAGGAAGGAAGGAAGGAAGGACATTGCAGCATCTGTTGTTAACAGAAGCAAAAGTAGCAGTTTCAAACAGAAAGAAAGAAAGAAAGAAAGAAAGAAAGAAAGAAAGAAAGAAAGAAAGAAAGAAAGAAAGAAAATGAAACTGGTGATTGGTAGATCAAGGTTAGTGGATAGTGGGTGGATGATGGTGAATGCAGAATGAGAATGATTGTCCTCTACCACAGGTTGATGGACATCACATTAATCTCAAGCAACATGAATGGTTTATTTATTTATTGCATGGCAGTAACACATGGACTAACAACAAATTTGGAAGCTGGAGTTCACAAGTTAACAGGACCTTATGTAATGGTATTGAGGCCATTAATCCATTGAAGGGACTGCATCTGTCATTTCAAAAAAGTCTGACACTGATCCTGAATGAGCCCTCAATTCACAGCTTGTCACGATATGGTCGACAAGAGAAAGACATTATATTAAGGGCTGTAGATGCAGTGTGCATATTGTGACTGATGCATCCACCGAATTCCAGTACTAGCATTAGGTGTCACATTTTATATTGTATCACAATGTCTGCTGTTTACACTAAATTGCATGGTCCCACCAGGGCCAAATCATTGCTTCTTGAGACAAAGCCTATCAGGTTGAAAAAAAGCCATGCAGCAATCAATGTTACATGCAGCAGATATGTTACCGGTTATGTTAAATATGTAAGTAATATTACAGCTTTTAGATGTGTATATGTGCGTTCTTGGAAACAGTCAATTCTACAAGGCTGAAAATTCATGTATCATAGGTTGTAGTTACACCTTGCCATTTAAATCCACTTCAAGAAGGCAGTTGTATCCAAGTCATTTTCAGCCTGGAACAGCTTGGATACACCTTCCTGCTGTTTTCACTAGAAATCCTCAGCTGGTCAGGGAATGAGGGAAATGCTGTGCTTGATGGGCAGGCATTCTGGGATGGTAAAGGGGGGTTCAAGCTGACAGGTGTGGCAGGAGGAGGGAGATCTCAGGCAAGGCAGCAGCAATGGGGTGGGGAGAGACAGTCAGGGCAAGAGGGAGAAGGTGGGGGGAGAATGGGTTGAGGGAGAAGATCATTGATTGCAACAGCAGGGGCAACAGGGAAAGGAAATTAAGGCAATGTGAGATGGGGAGGGAGATCCAGCATGAGGGAAAGGAAATCCCAGCAAGAGAGAGGGAGTAAGGAAGGATGTGCAAGAATATTAAAAATATTCATTGAATTTGACCAAATTTAGACATTCGAATTTGAATCAAATGTTCAAACATTCATTTTTTTTAATATTCAAACAAATACAAATATTTTGAAACATTCATGCACACCCCTAGGATAGAGATTGTGATGACAGGGCAGAGGAAGGGCTGACAGAGGAATGGAGGGGAGGGGGCAAGACTAGCTTAGGTATCATTTTCTGGGCAGGTGGAATGGTGGCTTCCTGGAAGGGGTTTAAAATGTTAATGCTGCGTTGGCCTGAATGAGGGAAAACCCAGACAGAGGGAGGAAAATCCACACACACAAAAAAACCTCCTTGGCATTTAAAGATGTAACCAAATGGGTTGGAATTTGGGCTGAAGAAGAATTAAAATAAAGGTGTAACTGTGGCCATAGTAGTTCTGTTTGGGCAATGTGCCTGCAATCTCTAGTCTTGCAATGATTGCATATTTTAAAATGAATTCTCTGATACCCCTTCCTGATGTGCTATAGCTGCTCCATCCCTAATTTAAAGAATATTTAGATGCATTAGAAAATCACACTAGAGCTCTTTCTGCACTTGTCAGTAAACCATACCAAGCAGTCTCCTAGTATGCTAAATCTGCACTGGCCTAGCACTATCTTATCTCAGAATTGTCCCAAAGGATCCCTTTTCCAGTTTATCTAGGAGATCTGACTGAAGCGGTCTACAACTATTCCACAACTATTCCACACTTCCTGTGTTATTCTATTCTTCAAGGATCATTGAAGCCTAAGCATCTTCTCGAAAGATCATTATCAGATCCCAGCATGGAAACAGGCAGGCTGCCTTTGAGGACACTTTTTTTCAGCTATAATCTTGTACACTGAACATGACATGGAAGTGGTAGCGGCCTCAGCTAGTTGCTGCCAGGACTGTGGGGTGCCTGAGATGGAGATACAGGATGTTTTCCCACTGTCACTAGAAGTACCCATTAAGTACCCATTAATGGGTACGTAATGGCATTTTTGTACCCATTAATGGGTACTTAATGGGTACTTCTAGTGACAGTGGAAAAACACCCACAGTTAGTTGTATCCATATTGCTGTTGGAACTGGGCCATGACAGACAGCATCCCAACCCTTCCAATGTGGATAGTTTCTCACAGAATAAACCTGGATGGCAAGGTACGTTTCTTAAAAAATCATGTTGCTGTTTCTGTACAGGATACTGTCCCATGATAGGAAAGGGTCTAGAGGTCTCTTTCCACATGCTAGTGTGGTTTATGGGAGCTCCCATGCCTTCCTAGCATGTTCTGTCTGTATAGACCATACTAAGGCCTCCCAAATAATGTCCCAGTCTAGTTTCCTAGTAGACCTCGGAATTGAGGTCTACAGGTATATTAGGAATGGTATACTGGACCACAGGAGCATTATACCAGCCATGGGAGCACATTTCAGCAGCACAATAGGGAGGCGAGTCATATGAGTGCCCTGGGAGCCCCCCCTCACAACTCCAAAACTGGCATGCAGATGAAACTGGCATGGGAGATGGTACATGATAAGCCATTCTAATGAAGTGGGCCTTGTCCTTTATCTGATGCAACCAGGCCCATCTTGAGATGGATTGATAATCGCAGGATGAGGTGGTCCACCTTGCACCAGGAGTATGGCCCAAAGTGTGAATACGGCTTAACTTACAGAAAGCCTTTGACATTTTCTTGCAGAAATCTGTGACTCTACAAGAAATAGACTGTGTTGAACAGATGAGTCAGATATGCTATTCCTGCAGGAACTGCCCAAAGGTCCATTGCATAAGACAAAGCATACAAGATAGGGAGAAAGAAGGACAGAGCTCTGAATGAAAAAGGAGGAGGCCTCCATCACAGCTTTTTTGGCTCCACTGGGAAAAAAAACTACAACTATCAATGGATTTTAGTCAGGTGGCTGTGTTTCTTTCAGAATTAAGGATCTCTGAGAGTAATTGAGCCAGTTTGGTCTTGTGGTTAGAGTCACTGGGTTTGATTCCACATTCCTTCATGATGCCTGCTAGGTGCCCTTGGGCTGGTCAAAGCTCTATTTCTGAGCTCTTACAGCCCCACCTGCCTCATAGGGTGTCTGTTGTGGGGAGAAAAAAGGTTTGTGGAAAAGGACTGCAGCATACAACGTGCGTATTGTAAGAATAATCATAGAACTCATGTGCCTATGTATTACTTTAACAAATTAAATTTAACCTTCAATGCATAAACATTCATCTATCACTATTATATAAAGTTAGGAGTTTAATAGGAAATATTGATAGATGAGTGTTGATAATACCTGCTCTTGGCACTCCAGATGACTTCAAACAACAGCTTTATGCTTAAGATGACACCTGCCATTTGTTGCCAATTCATGGCTCAGTCATGATTTATTACAGCAGGAAATAGATTTTTAGGACAGGCAAAATGCAATTGCATAAATAAGCTGCAGATATTGTGTCCACAATGCACTACATCCTGAAACCAGCCTTTAGCTGTCACATAGCCATATTATTTGACATAAAACAGTCCATTGACATTTGTTGGGCTATGAAAAGGATATTGACAAAGATTTATTTAATACCAAAACCTTTGGTTTACTTATTGACATTAATATTTAACAGTGAATCTGAGGCCAGGGAAAAGTGCAGCAGGAAAAGTGTGGTGAGTGTCCAAAGTGTGGTGGTGGTGGTGGTGGGAAATCATGGGTGAAAGTAGGTGAAAAAAATTGTGAATAGGAATGGGGGAAAATCATCAGTATGGGTGAAGGACAATCCTGAGTGGAAGTTGGTAAAAATTATGGGTATGCCACAACTATACCAACCACAATGGCAGCCTGCCAGTAAAGCCTGGCACAGTTCCATTTATACTTCTTCTGAGTGAATGGAGGCTGGGCTAGGGTACCACAGGTGCAGTTGCACATTGCATTACCGAGTTGCTCAGTCACTATGACAATGACATTGCACATGGCTGTTGGGACCATTAGCACAGTTGGTATGGCACCAGGCACCAGTTAAAGTTGGAATGGTTTGGGCATCGCAAGGTACAGATGCCTGAACCATTCAAAACCTAGCTGGCTATTGCACCTCCTTATGGTACGAATTGGCACTTAGTCACTCCTCGTAACATGGACCTCTTCACACTTGGCCATAACTGGAAATATATCTCAGGATTAGGGATATGCACAAATATTTGACACATTCAAAATTAGATTGAATTCAATTGAATTCGGACATTCAAATTTGAATCAAATGTCTATAATTCAAATTTAACATTTGAACAAATTTTGAATCTTTTGAATCATTTGTATGAATTATTCAGATATTCGTACATGTATGGATACGTACACATTACATATATATCTGTACGCCTCTTATTTGTATCATATGCTTTTGTACAGATATGCACGGGATGAAAATGGGATGCATACGGATGTGTACGGATGTGTTTGGACACATATGAATGTTGTCAACATTCAAATCTTCAAATACGAATCTAATATTCATACAAATACATACAAATGTATACAATTCAAATCAAATATTAATGTATTCAAATTTTAAACATTTGAATTGATTTGAATCTTTGGATCTTCGATTCAAACCAAGTCAAATCTTGAAAATTGCATTCATACACACCCCTACTCAGGATCGAGGTCTGTTATCTGCAGGTCCCTTAATCTGGGATATATTCCAAAATGAAGCCAAGTGTGAACAGGTCCCATGTGTCTTGCTTTTAGTAGTCTACTGTTAGATTGCTTCAGGGAGACATGGCTTCCACTGCAGATGTGCTGGTCAAATGAGCAGACCACTAAGAGGTAAATGTAAAAAGCCTTGAGATCAGCCTATGTTTGAAATCAAACAGCAACTGAAATGGAGCCCTGAAAATGCCTCTGTTATTAGCATGTATGCAGCTAAAGCTTAAATATCCTTTGTTTGCTTAATATCTATGAATGAATAATTGTTTGTTTAATTTAGCAGATTCTATATTTCTTCCTATGTGAAGACTAGCTTCCATTTTGTATAGATATTTCATGTATAGCATGCTGTCTCCAAAGCGAGTAACCTTTCTGATCTCTTCCCCCATACCACTGGACAAGTCTGTGGGTTTTATGTTTTGTTTCATTTTTTGTTTGTTTTGCATGAAGAAGTGCAACCAGCATGTAATCTATACTCAGTGAGAGAGATAATGCAATTTTTATGCTGCCCTTGTAATGAGATGTTTTTTGATGTCTTGCTGCTTCCTGTAGAAGCAAATGGATTGCGGGCTGGAGTATTCACATTGTTAATGGGACTGTATGTTATCCGCTGACCACAGAAAAGGGGTTAATGCAAGACCATTTTAATAGCATGCATAAAAAGCTGATTTTATGACCCTCATAAACACTGCTAATTACTGTGAAGCGATCAGTGAATTTAGGCTCATTTTGATCTCTTCAGTGTGCAAGGCAAATTATTCTGAAATACACAGAAGTCTTCCATCTCCTGTCCAAATAAATGGATGGTTGTGGTAGTTTCTAAGCATTCTGTGAAGTGCTAAAAATTCATACACATCAAGTAAGAATTAGTATACTATACACCTTCTTTTAGACTAATCTCAGCTTTGCATACTGAAACATAAATCCTTCTCTAACCCCTTTTTCCACACACAGTCAAAGTTCTGGATCTTCAAGATCCAGATCTTTGAGATGGGGTCCTCCTGTAGATCCAGGTCTTGAAGACGCCTGAAAACCCCATTGTGGACACCTTTAATCAGGCTCACATGAATCCAGATTTAAGGGACTGAAGAACCCATTAAACCAGATTTCTCCTGCCCTTGTGGGGACAGGACCTTGCAGATGGGGCCTTCAATGGGGTCCATGTGGGGACAGGGCTTTCCTGATTGGTACCGATCAGGTACTAATCAGGTTCCTAATGGAGTCTTAGGCCTTTTCCACACTTGGTCTTATTCTGGAATACATTTCAGGATAGGGGTCTATCGTCTGCTTGCTAATGCAGGGTATGGCAGGTCTTGCCTGGAGCCTGCCATAGTCTACGCTAGCAGGGTGATAGCAAGGTTCTATTCCAGGATACATTCCAGAATAAGGCCTAGTGGGGAAAGGCCCTTAGAAGGGTTCTAAGCCCTAGTGGGAAAAGGCCCTACAGCCAGTAGTTGACTTAGAAATATTGTCAGGTATGCCAGCTAGGCATGTGCACAAATGCATTTTTCCCATTCACTTCACATCAAAGTGAATGGGGAAAATAATTGACATTTGTGCAAAGGGAGTCTCTGCAAATGTGGGAGGCTTTGACTTTGCTTAAAACTTTTGTTGAAGGTTCTAAGTGAAGGGAAGACAGGTTCTTTTCTTGGGAGCGACTGCCTTTAGGTGACTTCCTGAGGAGGCCTTGCCTCCTGACATCCACTTCTAGAGGGAGGTGCTGGTCAGGGCTTTCCATGGTTTGCCTACCTGCAAATCTCTGCAATCCTCCAACAGTGACTCTGGAAGAGGGAGGAAGTCAATGAGGGACTTTCTGCAGTGGAGGGAGGGAGGCAGCCAGCCAGCCAGCTGGGGCTTTCTCTGATGGTCTTGCTGCCACCATATATAACAGTGATGGCGAACCTTTTGAGCTCGGTGTGTCAAAATTCGCAAGAAAACCTAGCTTAACTCGGGTGCTGTGTCACTTCTAGAAATATCCATAATTTTGTGATATTTGTGGCTCGAGTAAAAAAGTTATATTTTTGATATATGTATTTTATTAAAAGCAAAAACAAATAATTCTTTACATTAGTGACTTTTGTTGCTAAATCTTCAATTGAAAGTTGGTATTTTGTACACCTCAAGAACAAGCAAGCACTACACGCCCAGGTGCCAGGGCGGCCATGTGTGTCACCTAAAAGGGCTTGGCGTGTCACTTGTGACACGCGTGTCATAGGTTGGCCATCACCGATATATAACGAAGCTTCGGCCAAAAGGCTGATAACGAATTGCATACAAATTGCAAAGGTGCCAAAGCTTTTCGCAGCATCCCTAACGAAAGCACAAGACTGGCATCTATGCAATATGTGCCATATGGTAATTCTGTGAGCATGAGAAAACTGCCTCTGGCAACTTTGTGCCTTCTAGTACTTGCCAAGTACAACATCCATCAGCGCCATTCAGCACAGGATCTGAAACCTGAAATGTCTAGGGAGTACCATATGGACATTTGTGGTCTTGGATTTTATTTTAAATTATAAATACGGATGTTCGATGTATTTGGTAAATAATGTGAGGAAGATAAAAACAGCCCAGAGTCCAACTTATCCTATCACTTTGCTTTCCCACCACCTGTTTGCCCCAGTCTATAAATAATCAGCAGCAGTCTTTATGTCAGGACTGCCAAGGTAATAGGAGCTTTGATTGAAAGCCTTTACTTCATCTCCCTGAATCATATTCTGATGGAGGCGGTCAAATGGGGGATCCTAGTTAAAGTCTTTCCTCTCTGCCATCTTTACAGAATAGTTCAGTGTACTACCATAGACAGTTAAGTAAGGCAAGTGAAAATAGAAGTAAATCATGAATTTGGTCCTGAATGGTCTGCTAGAAGTCGTGACAGTCCTTAATGGGTACTCTAATGCTAAGTGGAGAAACACCCTATGTTGGGATCTATCCTCCTGAGAGAACTAGACAGTTTAACCTGCCTTCCTCCCAGAACCCCAGAGCATAGAGCACTTCTTTCCAGTGCATAACCTTCTCCTTTTTAGTGCATAGACTTTTCCCCCTTCCAGAGTATAGGCTTCTCCCCCCACTCTTTTCTGGCAGGTGGGGTTTATACCCCCTCAGCCAGACATAACTCGACACCTGATTGGTTGAGTGCTCTCTGAACATTCTCTTCCCCCTCCCTTTATGCTAATAAGGGAGGTTTTGCCCCCTTCTTACCTGCTCAGGCTGTTTGGCGGAACTACCATACTTTTTCCCCATTGAATGCATGTTCATTACAGTTTTAAATTACATCACCCAACACTGTATAAAGGGATTTCAATATTTGTGTGTTCTTTTATGCCAATAAAGGTTTTTGAATTGAATTGAATTGAAATTTCTTTATTTCCATTTCTATCCCACACCATACCCAAAGTTCTCTGGGCGGGTAACAATGGATCAAACAACATATTAAAAACAAGATACAAATTAAAATAAGGTACACAGTTAAAAACTCCTTAAAAATTCAACAGATTTAAGTCGGGCACTCAATAGTGCATTAGTAATAACTGTAACTGAAGGGAGAATGGATCACCTTAGCCAAAGGCCAAGACAAAAAGGTATGTCTTTACAACCTTCCTAAATGACTAAATGGCACACATCGATGGGGAGACCATTCCACAGCCTGGAGGCCACCACAGAAAATGCTCTCTCCCGGGTGCCCACCAGCCTTACCACTGAAAGTGGTGGGACAACCAGGAGGGGCTCTTCCTTGGATCTCAAGGGATGGGCAGGTCGGTATGGGAGAAGGTGTTCCTTTAGATCAGTGATGGCCAACCTATGACACGCATGTCAGAGGTGACACACCAAGCCCTGGCACCTGGATGTGTAGTGCTTGCTTGTTCTTGAATTGTACGAAATACCAACTTTCAATTGAAGATTTAGGAAACGAAATTCAGCAACAAAAGTCACTAATGTAAAGAATTGTTTTTGCTTTTAATAAAATACATATATCAAAAATATAACTTTTTTACTAGAGCTACAAATATCACAAAATTATAGATATTTCTAGATGTGACACAGCACCCTAGTTAAGCTAGGTTTTCATGAGAATTTTGACACACTGAGCTCAAAGGGTCCACCATCACTGCTTTAGATATTCAGGGCCCAAGTCATTTAGGGCCTTATAAGTCAGAGTTAACACCTTGAATGGCCTGGTAGTGAATTTGGAGTGGGCACCACACCCCTACTATACCATTACAGTATTTTTAACAGCCCTTATACTGGGTTACTTGCTTGATGGATGCTGGTGCAGGTGGACCCAACACCATTTGAGTACACACATGGGACTATGATGATGCCACGCAAATCCTGCTTATATTGGTCATTTTTTAGTCTGTGGGTCAGATTAGGGGAAGGTTCTGATAAATAATTCACAGAATAAATCCTAGATTATTACAGGATTTTGAGAAAAATACTCTATCTGGAATGTCAGCCTGGCCCTGTATAGTTGATTATAATGACCTATTTCATGTTCCATTAATCCACACTTTTCTCCTTCAGATCCTGTTCTGTCATTTCCAGCACGTCCTTCATTTTACTTGACAGCAAATCTTTATTACTCTCTGATGACTTACCTGTCAGCCATCATTTTGTTTTCTTTGGTTTTCAAAAAGAGCTATGAGAACTAGAATCTTTGGCCGGGGGAAAAAAAAAGCTGTAAAGATTTCATGATGGAGTGACCTGATTGGATCATTAGTATTGGATCTGAACATGCTGTTGCACTCTAAGGGAGCCTTCAAGTGGACACTCCCTTTGACCACACCAGAGTGTGAAAGGGAAGCTCCTAGTACACCTGCTGGTCTGGTATACTGACGAGTGAGGTATCTCCACTCGAAACCATAGTTTGCATGCAGTACATTTCCAGATGGAGCATCTGCACTTCCATTCAGGAGCATACTGATGCGAACTACATGTGGAGCACGATTTTGTGTTCCTCACATAGACTTCCCATGTCAGCCCCTTTGAATTCCCTTAAATGGGTGAGAAAAGCAGGGTGGAAAAGCAACTCTTTTTCTTTTTCTAGCAGTGCCCTCATCCACACCTCTCTGGTGCACAGAGAGACACGGAAGGGCACAAATGTGCTGGCACATCATGTGACATGCTGAGGTCACTGTCCAGCACATTGTATCACTGTTGTCTCAGTGACAACACCAGTGCACACAGTGACACCAACATTGGGACCTAAGATGCATTTCCGCTGCAAGCACAGTTTGGCCAAAAAAAAAAAAAAAAAAAGGTTAGAACTCTGTGATATTCCACACATTTTTTGAATGATAGCTCCTGTTGGAATATGTCAACGACTGTTAGCACACAGCTAGCCTCCAGTTTATATTCTTGATTTTTGTAGTTGATGTTCAACTCAATGTGTAGAGAAATATATCCAACTGTAGTTTCCTGGTAGTTAATATCACTCAGATTGCTATAACATCCCAAAAATCAAATGAAGAAACATAATTTTAGAGATTTGTCCATCCTTGTTTCTAGCAGAATCTCCAATATGTTCTTGAAGACAACCAACAACAAAAGCCCAGCAGCTACACTTACAGGTTTTGACCCCTTCCCTTCCTTTTCATTCTGTAAACTGGTATTACCAGTTTAGGGGGCAACTTTGCTTTCATCCTAATTCCCCCTCTGTGAGTGGCCTCCAGTTGGCACCAAGAGAGGAAGCATCATCAAACTCTCGCATGAAGCTTCTCACATGCCCTTCTGTCCAAACTAATTATAATGAAAATAAGGATGTGCCAGTTAAATTGAGGAAAAATTAGCAGAACAGAAACCCAGTGCTTTTTACAGAATGAGTGAACTGGTATTGGAATAATTAAAGAAGACAAAGCCACTAAGCAAACCCTTGGAGGAAACTAGCAAGACTTCTGACTCAGCTGCCCTAACTCTGTCAAGGAGGTTGTGCATGAAGTGAGTTTCACTTTGTTGACTTCATTTCGTCGCTGGGGAGATAATCGTTATCTTTCATCTCACATTTCTAACTGTCTCTTTAGGAGTGATCAGACAAGCCTAAAAATGTAAGGCAGGTTTGCAAAGCTTCAGATCTGCCAGCTGAATACAGCCCATCATGTCCATCTTGTGCTGTGACTTCCAAGTTTCTTGACAAATCCAATGTTGATATCATAGTAGTCAACAAAACAGAAAGACCACCAGATCCCAATGGTTGCTTTGGCTAAATATATTGGCCCAACAGACCTTTTCTGCACTGAGTTTTATTTTGGCATATATCCCAGAATAAGGCCTTGCTGTCTGCATGCTAGTGCAGACTACAGCAGGCACTGGACAGGGCATGTTGTAGTATGCATTAGCATGCAGACAGCACACCCTGTTTCAAAATATGTCCTGGAATAAGGTCCAGTACAGAAAGGATCTTATAATTTGCCTTGTTTTCTCTTTTCCTTTGATAAGTTTGAGTTAATCCTCATTTTTGTCACTTTGACTGTTTCTGTCTTCAGTTAGTAATTCCAACTAAGCAGCTTCTCAGCACATTTTTTTCTGCGTGGGACTAGTGCTATTTTGGTCTAGAACTTTCCCAAGAAGTCCCTATTCTGAATTAGCTTTAGAGCTATAACCATACTAATGTAATCTTGTTTGGTCCAGGACTTATCAGAAAAGATCCTGATACTGGGAAAGGCTGAAGGAAAAAGGAGAAGGAGATAGAGGATGAGAAGAATAGATATTATCATGGAAGCAATGAACATGAGCTTTGAAGGATAGATGCTATCCTTCATGGAACCATGAAGAGTTGGACACCACTGAACAACTGTGATAACAACAACCTAGTACTTAAGAGGCAAAATTCTTGCTTTATCCAATAGTGGTTTAATAGTTACAGCTTTTTATTTTCTTCTACCGCAAGCAATTAGGGTGAATAATGGTCACTTAAAAAAAAACAAAAACAAAAGAGCAAACTTACTAACAACTTATTTAGTCTTTTTGTGTCAAGCGGGCCATTTTCATTTGCAACCTAATTACTTGTACCAGCAATATTTCCAATGCATGTATATAAGCAACATTGTTTAATGAAAAAAATGAAATATAATTTGCAGAATCCAATATTATTTCTCCCTTGCCTTTGCATACATGCAAATCACATTATTAACAAGGGGAATATTGCTGAGAAGTTACTGGATATAAAAGACAGTCTTGGTTCAATTTGGGGTATAAAATTAGTTCCCTTGCTTATTGGCCATATGTTTATATCATATCCATAAATGTATCAGAGATGCTCTTGACTGACCAGAGTGATTGTACTCTGAGTTCTCATAATTGTCAGCCACAGCCTATGCTAGTCTAAGCAATATCTAAGAGTGTGATCCATCACCCCTTTAAGAAAATGCTTTCCTTTCATAGTGACACATAAAAAGCTTAGCAAACAATTGAAGGAATAAGCGAACTTCATTTTTCATCACTTCAGTGTTCTTTGCCTTTAAGACTGGAAAGCCTTTCTTAAAAATAAAAGCTTGCTTCTAATTGGCTACTCGTGTGCCCAACTTTGTGTGACCCTGATTGGACACTCACTGGCAGCATTTGTTCTCATCCTGTGATTAGCTAATAGGGATGTGCACGAATATAATTTTCAGGATTCAGTTCACTTCAAATCGAATATCCAAAGATCCAAATTGTTTCAAATGTTTAAAATTCAAATGTAGTCACATTTGATTCAAATTGAATACATTCAAATCTACTCATATGAATTTTTAATTCATATTTGAAGATACAAATGTTGACAACATTTGAGTGTGTCAGTGCGCATTTGTATGCATTTGTACGCATCTTGTGTTTATCCCATATGCATCCTGTCTTCGTACCACATTTACCCGCACAAATGCATATGGATACAAATAAGATGTGTATGAATATGTATGCAATGGATGTCCAAATAATTCATAAGAATGAGTCCAAAAATTTGAAAATTCATTCAAATGTTAAATTCGAATTTAGACATTCAATTCGAATTTGACTGTCCAAATTTGATCAAATTCGATTTAATTTTGAATTTTTTGAATATTTGTGCAATCCCTATCAGCTATAATTTCCCTTCTCTGTGCTTATGTTGCTTCCATCTCAGTGACCTAAAGAAAGTGTCACCCTGGGTGTTATTATCTTCCAAAGAGCCCAAAATTGTGCCCTTCCTGCAAGGCCATCTCCAATAGCAATCAGAACACTTCTTACAGAACACCTTCTGCCACCACAAGTGGAAACACAACAGCTAAGTCCCTTAAGGATGTCACAGCCAAGAGCTAGTAGAGCCTTCATTCTTGCATGAGTCATGAACTTCTGTTCACACATTTAAAGTCTTACATTTATTACAAAGATAGAACCTTTCCATTAACATCTAATGTTTATAACTGCCTAAGAAATTAACTAATGGCATTTTTAAAATTCCATCCTCAGTCATCATCATTTAATAAGTTTCTTTCTTAAAGCATTTTTATGATGCATCAAACTACTGCTGCAATTACTATTCCCACATTTTCCATTTGTTAGGATTCTCTTTAAAGCTGATAGTAATGAAATAAAGGTAATAAACCTTATGAAAGAAGATTAAAGTTGTTCTATTTAACTTGCTTATTGATTTTTCTTTCAGTCTGAATACCCAAAAGCGTCAAAGACTGCAATAAACAACTTGCACTGTGCACAATAAAGCATCATTTATCTGGGCTTCTGTAATCTAGACTGTTCATTCATTTCCGTGTACCAAGTTACTGATGGCAATAGACAAGGGGTATTATTTCCATATTGAGTGTAAGGGATTTTGAGAGAATATACAGTGTAAGAATTCTATAGTGCTGTATTTTGGGGTTCTAAATATTTGGAGCTTTGTAATTGTGCAAGGGTGAGGGATAGAAAGGAAGAGATTCTTTAAAAACTAGGACCAATTATATCCTACCATTCTTTATTGTTGTTCAGTCTGAGTCTTCATGATCCCATGGAGCATGGCATGTCAGGCCTTTCTGGTTTCCAGTGCCTCCTGAATTCTGCCCCAATTCAATTGTGTTGCTTCCATGACACTATCTATCCATCTCATTCTCTGTCACCTCCTCTTTTCCAATGAGAAAGAAGAAGAAGAATGCTTTTCTCACCCATTTAAGGGGACCGAAAGCAGCTAACAAAGCTTCCTATCCTTTTCCTCACAACAGAACACCCTGTGATGTAGGTGGGACTGTGAGAGCTCAGAAGAGAGCTGGGA
Organism: Aspidoscelis tigris stejnegeri; assembly: GCA_023333525.1. Classification (NCBI taxonomy): domain Eukaryota; kingdom Metazoa; phylum Chordata; class Lepidosauria; order Squamata; family Teiidae; genus Aspidoscelis; species Aspidoscelis tigris. Next base: position 92,085,932 of record JALMGA010000004.1, read on the forward strand.
CTAGTCCAAGGTTGCCCAGCTGGCTTCATGGAGGAAGGCAGAATCAAACCCAGTATTCCCAAATAAGAGTCTGGCTCCCTAACCACTAGACCAAAATGGCTTATGTCTTCTCATTATGTGGCCCAAGTATTTGAGTTTCAACTGCAGTATTTGGCTGTGTTCAGATATAGCAAAAGAGGTCCTCAAGCTAGATGTATTGAAGTCTTATCCAGGAAGAGGGGAGGGGAGTGATTCTAGAGATTTCTTAGCTTTTTGGATCTAAAACCTCATCCTTGTATAATTGTGTATCTGCCTTCAGCCCAACTTCAGATCAATCATTAAGTGTCTGCTTCATTTACTTCAGGTTAATTGAATAAATGATATTAATTAAAGTGAGAAAATGTGCCTCAAAGGTGCATTAAAAAGGCAATGTGTAGCCTTCATGTTCTTAAACCTTCTCTAATCCACCTTTTCTAACCTGGAACGTTCATGACAGAGGGAGAGATAGACTGGTGTGCGAACAGTCCTACCTCAAAACCTTCTTTAAAATTGCATCAGAGATGCCACATAGATTTCACCCCTCTCTTGTGTCTGATCACAGTCTCAGTCTTTTCAATAAACTGTCAGAGTAGGTTTCTTTTAACATTGTCTAGTTTAGTCACCTTGCTGTCTAAGGGTGTTTCCGCACTGGCCCTTAAAACCCCATTAAGCACACAATAAGGACACATATGGCACACATGTGCAAGGTACCTTCCACACAGCAGAACAGATTAGGGCCTCTTCAAGGATGTCCACAGCCTCAGACAAGATCTGTCTCTAATTGGGTCTAGAGACTGCCAAAAGTGGTTTTTGGGAAGACCTGAAAAATTAGGTCTTCAAACTGTTCCTGCTCGCAAAATCTGCATCAAAGGAAGATGCTTCCACACAGGGACAGGAGAGGGAATGCATGTGGGTGGGACAGGAAGTCGCCATGTTAAGTGAGGCAGAAGGAAGTTGTCACGTTGAGTAACACAACAGCACCACGGCAGCCATGGGATCTCAGGCATGCCACTGACTGCCTGGGAAATGAGAGGTGACTGACAGCTGAGTGCTCCAATCACACCACTCCTTGGGCTGCAGAGAAGCCTGATTCTTCTGGATATCAGTGCTGCAGCATCTGTACAGCAACACATGATGTATTCCTCACTACCTGTGCTTCCCACGTGAGTGCAGAGGTGTTAGACCTCATTTGGATCCACCCCTTTTTCAGATGGATCTTCCCAGGGGTGGATTTCAGAAATCTGAATTCCTTTAATCCAGATTTCAAGTGGTAAGTGCAAAAACACCCCTAATCACCTTGCCAATCACCTTGCCCTCTCAAAAGTCTTCTCCAAAACCACAGTTTCAAAATGCTGATCCTTCGCTGTTCAGCATTTCTTATGGTCCAACTCTCACAGCCATGCATCTTATCTTTCTACTAGTAGAACATACAAGATTGCAGATATAATATTAATTACAGCAGTGAGGGATAATAGAGAAATCCAGTCTACATTTCTGCATAGCATGGGCTTAAAATTAGCTCAGTACTTCCTTCACTTACTTGGAAAACTTGACATTCAAAGATTGGGCCATTGTCTGCCTGCCCATAGTGGTGCAGCACTGAATATTTTCAGCATAGAGGGGACTTTAACCTGAAACAGGGGAAACCATTAGCTTCTCTGAAAGAATTGCCATTTCCTCTTGTCAGCTGCATGCCTCAAAATGAGTTGCTTGGCAGCTTCAGCAGATGCTCACATTGTGTCTCAAGGCATCGTGGTATTATATCACAACAAATTCATATTATTCTCTTTTCTTCCCTTGTTTCATCACTTGGTCTCCAGGAATGTCATCCTACAAGACTTGAAACCTTTAATTATTCCTAGATAGGGATGTGCATGAATATTCATAACATTTGTTATTCGTCCAAATTCATCCGAATTTGGACATTCATGCATGAATTGAATGTTACAACATTCGTACATTAACATTCATATGAATAGAAATGTTTTGGACATTCGTAGAAATAGTTCAGACATTTGTTAAATAGGGGAGGTGGGAAAGAATTGCACCAGTCACATCTGCAATGGATCCAGAGTGGATTCATTTCAAAGTGGATTGAGAGCAGAAAGGGCCCAGGAGAGAGGACCCCCCTTTCCCCCCTAGTGTGCTCTGTCACCCTAGTCTGGTTTACTGATAGACTTTGTCATCAAGGTCCACCAGATTTCTAGGGGTCTGGCCTGGAACAGGAAGCCTCATGCAGAAGGTACATACCCCTCCTGTTCTGATTGCTATTACAATCTCTCCTGGAACTCCAGAGACCAGAAACTTTCATTCCTGGCCTTTGAAGGCTTCAGCAACAGCTCCAAAGCTAGTGTGGTCTTCAGAGCCAGTGGCAGGGGCTGTTGCAGGATGGGTTGTACTAGTGCAGACAGACTTGTCCTGAATGAGCAACAACCTGTCCCAGCCTGGGGCCTTTTCCCACTTTCTTTCCATGGGGCAGCTAGTTTTCCCATCCTTAGTTTAGCTGTAAGTGGAGGTTTTCTGATGTTTCCTCCTTTCCTGAAGAATCTAAGCAAGACTAGATGGGCTGAATCTAGTTAGAAGAGAATAAGCTGTGTGAATAGAACTTACTGTGAATAGGATACTAAAATGATTCTGCTTCTCCTCCCCTATTTCCCTAGCAAGTTGAAGGTCAAGTCCAGTTTCTTTCAGGAACAGTTCACATATCGTTCCAGTATCTTGTTGCCAATTCTCATTGCAAACCTATCCTGTGTGGCCAGCAACCTGAACAAGGATAAAAGAATAACATTTAACACCGAGAGGGAAAGAGAATGAAAAGGGGTCATGAATGAAGGGAAAGCAGCTGGGAAACAAATGATTCAGTATTATTCTTATTGTGGGATGAATGAAGTTTAAGGTCAGCACCATGAATAAAATGCTACAAAAGATGTTCTTGTAATTCAAGGATGCTTATAAATAACTGTAGTGTTGTTCTAGCAGCAACATCATTTGTGAGATTTTTTGCCTTTTTGAAAAAGTGAAACGTAGAGCAAATTGATCACATTGCAAACAAAAATACACAGTGGGTGTCATAGGATGAGACCACACAACTTTATGGAAAATTTCCTCCATGTATAGACAGATCTTTCTTTTCTCCTGAAACCATTTATTAGCCCAATTTCTAATACCTGTGCATTAAATGTGGACACCTAATAAGTAGAAGCTTGTGTCTGCACAAAGATCTTTGAGGATACTCCCGCGCAGTTCTGCTATGACTTTTTATAGCAGCTTCCTACACTATGTAAACATTCATGCCAACATCCCACCATGAGCAAATGCTGATGGAGACAGTCATATTGATGACAAGAATGCAAATAAACTGGATGTGTCAGCAGGAGGCAATTATCCCACTTTTGTAACTCATTCTAATCTGACATCACCCATACAGTTTATGGCAACAATCAAACCTATAAAAGGCGCCAGAAAAACTAGTTTTGTCTCCAGTTCAGAACAATCTTTATTTCCATGTATTTGCAAAATTATTCACTGGAGCATGGAGCACAAATGTTCTAAGGAGAGTTGTTACTATTTTCAGTCACCCAGAAGTGGTTCCTTCCAGCTGCCACTTGCGGCAGGCTCAGTAGCATTTTGCCTGCCTTAGGGGAGTGGAGAAGAAAAGACATTGAAGCTTGATAGGTGTCAACTAGATAGGTGTCAACTGAAGATCCATTAACCATGGTGAAAAGACAAGAGAGAGTATCCCATACTGGATTGATTACTTCATAGGTCAACAGGGATTACATTGGATGCAAGAATTCCAGGACATTTGTCAACAAGTGGTCTACAGGATTTAGGCAACCAGGATTTAGCACTGTAGGACTACTGGGAAAAATGATTAAATTTAAAAATATGCACCGTGCCTGAAAATCATGCCATTGTGACTTATTAACATAATTCTGAATCAACAAAGCATGGCTACATGAAAAGAATATTCAAAATATGGAGAGAAAAACATCCATAATAAAAAATCAGTGAACAGCATCTAGCAGATTAGAGATTATTTATTAGCCAAAATAAAATATTTAGCAGCATAGTGCTAAACGAAATTTGTATATGGATGGTATGGATATGTACGAGATGTGTATGTACCCATATGGATACAAATGTCTGAATTATTTGCACGAATATATAAAAATGCATCCATATCAAATCAAATGTCCGGATATTGTTTTTTATTTCTTAAATAGATTTGGATTTTCAAATATTTGAGTAGTTATGTATTGAATTTGAAAATTGCATTTGTGTACACACACACACACACACACAATACAGGACAAATTTTCAGTACTACTGTAGCAACAAAGAAGGGTAAAATCACAGACAACACAGAAGACAATGATGTTGAAATGCCAGATTGCCAAACCATCAATGGTCATCAGGATGAAGCCTATAAATATCTGGGCATCCTACAGTTGACAGACATCAAGCATGGATAAATCAAGAATGTGATTAATGATGAATATGTTCAAGGAGTACAAAACATACTGAGGATCAAACTTAATGGAAAGAATACCATCAAGAGCATTAACATTTGAAACACACCAATCTTATGATGAATATGATTGAAAAACAAGAAAAGTGATGACTATTCGCTAAACACTACATCCTCATAGTGACACTGACAGATTATATACATCCCCTGTAGAAGTGATGGCAGAGGTTTATTGCAAGTCAAAGAGTAAAAGAAGAAAATGTGCACCAGCATTAAATGAAACTGAAATAAAAAATAACTTATTGAAAACAAGAATAACTGAGAAAAAATTTCTCAGATGTAAATATAAAAAGAATAACACTAAGTTATCTGTTCCATCTTGATTCATGTCCAACCTGTCCCTCTTATACAGGTGTGGCTTGTCCCAAAATGTTCCTAAATCCTTCCTCTTGACATGAGCTCCCATGAGGTAGACAGCATTTGCTCAGTTCTCCAGTTGCCCCTTTGAAAGATCCTTATTCAGATTTTAGCTCTTCCAGCTTGCATGGATATAGACTTTACCAACAAATGAATGGTTGTATTGTTAATGACTGATTCCCAATGATTTCCAGATGTTACTGCCATCCATGCAACCTAATGCACTTGTTTCACCAGCTCATTAGGAACTTAGAAGGTGATAGGATGTAATGAAAGAGATCATTTTAGGTTCTCGCATCAGTACTGTTTCCATGTCTTATATAACAGGATCATCTGTTCTGTTTAGAAATGATTTTAGTTTCCTTCCAAACTATTTTAGTTGTGCAACAAAATTTATCTTCACAGGTTTTATTTTCAGAGCTATGAGTGTAAGATCTAGATGTTAGCTTGCACACAACAGCATAAGGCTCATACAATCAAACAACATTTTAGTCAGCAATGGGAGAAACAGAGATCTGTTCCATCACATTTCTGTATGTGGCACAATGCTTTCACTTTTCCTAAGGCTATGAGCACAATGACAGGTTTTAGCCCATCTGGCTCTGTTTGCCTGGGTCCATTATCATTATTACCACCAACAACAGAAACTATCATCACAAGCTGTTATTCCATGATGAGAAAGACTGTGATATCTTGAAGAATGAAGAATTCCATCCAAGTTGAAGGCTATGAGTTAGATTAAAACAAGATAACACAACAGGCTAAGGGAGCTGACATCTTTCCAAAGGGCTACTTTCAGGATACACTTTGCCCTTGATAGTGCCAGAACAGATGTTACTAATTTCACAACTGTTTAAAGCAATGTGATTATCAGTGATGTGCAAAGTCAGTTCAAATTTGAATGAATATGAACAGTTCAAATCAACCTTAGTTCAAGTCAGTTTGATTCAAAGTGAACCAGCCTGGATTAAAAGGAGCTGGTTCAATTAAAACTAAGTGTTGGTTAATCAAAACAGAATGGTTTGATTTAAACCATTTGAGTTTGGCCACATCTTTCTCTTTAAATAGTGCTTTTAACAATGTATTTCCAAAGGTTCTAGGTCAAACCGAACCCTGGCTACATCTAGACATTGCTTCCTATTCCTCTATATGTGGAGATTCTGGAATAAAGCATGGATATTCTGTATGGATATTCCAGAATATCCAAACATAATGGAATGTTATGTTGGTGCAGCCCCTGGAAGTTTTGATCTAGAACTTAGGTTGTGCATCTCTTAAAAGTACCCATTCAGGGGTGTTTTTCCACTGTGCTCCTTTAATCTGGCTCCAAGAAGATCCGGATCTAGGGAATGGGTACTTCCCTTAATCTGGATCTAGTAGATCCAGATTAAGGGAAGCACCCAATGTGTTTCCATGGGTGGTCTAGCACCCAATAGCAATGGGTGTTAGCCTCCCTTCTGTGGGGACACCGGAGCACCCATTTGGAAATCCGGATCTACCCACGAGGGGTCTGCCTGTCCCCGCAGGTGTTTGGGGAGACAGAGGGTGCAATCTCCGAAGCGGCTCTGAAGTCACTTTGAAGTCTGTGCAAAATAGCTCTGGAGTGTCTTTGAAGTCTGTGCTGATCTTTGGAGTAAACTTCGAAGTGACTTTGGAGTGACTTCGAAGTGACTTCGGATACACTTTGGAGTCACTTTGAAGTTCACTCCAAAGATCAGCACAGACTTCAAAGACGTTCCAGAGCTATTTTGCACAGACTTCAAAGTGACTTTGAAATGACTTCAAAATGACTTCGAAGCTTAGGTTTTGGAGCTCCCCCCCAAGGGTGCCCCTCCCCCAGCCTCCTCTAGACCCCATTGCCAAACTAACATGGAAACAGGCTCCCTTTAAGCTGGATTTTCTGGCTGAAGACCCCATTGTAGACCCCATTAATGGGGTGTACAGAAAATCCAGATTAAAGGCCAAAAAGTACCCATATGATCCGGATTTCCTGATGCACGGTGGAAACAAATGTGTCCCTAATGGGTGCTGTGGTGGAAATGGGGTCATCCAGCTCTTAACAATATATTGTGTGACAGTTACATTCTTGTGTTTTATACTTAGCTAAGGTTAGAGATCTATATTTAAAGCATATAAATCTTAAACTTCATCACTATAGTTAAGACAAAGTATCTCAGCCAAAATAATATATTTTTTCTATACAGTACAAATTTACAAATATATGCAGAAATCAAGCCAATATTGTATATAATTTTGGTACAGAGATTAAAAATACATGGATATAAATAACTTCACTGTCAACAAATCACTTTTTTTTTCTCACAAGTACTGATAAGTGTTAAACCAAAATGTCTTCATGGCAACACACAGTACAATTTGTGTGTTTTTTCCCAATGGCCAGCTAGAATGGAACCAGTTTAAGGATAGGAGGAATCCAACTAACATGCAATTTAGCAAAGCTAATGGAATCTAAAGCTTCTGGGATGGATAACTACAGCACTTCCTTAATCCAGATTATTTGGATAATTGGAGTAAAGCAAACCTAGGCAAATCTGGATCCAGATGAACTTTCAAGCTGTTCTATGAATATTCCCTTCTGCTCCTTCTCTTTTCTTTTGCATGTTTCTTTTCCACCTGCAGCTATCTTTCCTATAATTGTGTGCCTTGAAGAGATTTTTAAAAAATATTTTAAGCCACCATTTTCTTCAAAATATACAAATTAATGGCCTTTCTATACTTCCTTGACTTGATTTAAATTAGTGGGTCTGGAACAGTGAGCCTCACTGGTTCAGGCCATGGCAATGCTCATGGAAGACAACACTTGGGAGTTTTCTCAGTTTTCCAGAGGCAAACCTCTAGGTTCTAGTGCAGGGGTTCTTAACCTTTTTTGTTCTACGGACTCCTTTCCCATCGGGTAAAAACCACAAACTTCTCGTCAGAATGTAGCCACAGATGGAGCCCTTGGCAGAATGTAGCAGTAGATAGTTTTGTGCCAGTCAACATTGGCAGTTCAAGCTCATGGAACTCCCTGAAATCTTTCCACAAATGTCCATGGACTCCTGGTTAAGAATCCCCTTTCTATTGGCAATGTGGTCATCTGCTGTAGTGGGGATTCTAGATGGTATCACCCCTGAAAAACCTCTCTACAACTTCCTGGTTTTCCAAGGAATTTTGATTGATGAAATGGAAAGGAGTTGGAGGAAATTGCATTATGAAGGTGACCAAACCCAATTACTAGCCTTTTTATTTCAGTATTTGGGGCAACAAAAGGAAGCAAAGCAGGCATATTTCTCCACCTTCATTGCATCTGCTAACTCATATGTATCCAGAAGCTATTTTTAGCTTTGCTCAGTTCCTCTATTGAGTGGGTAGGCTAGTTGATTTTCCATCAATATTTTTGCAGTGGTTTTTTCCAAATAAAACTGCTCACTTCCAGATAGATCTCAACTCTTTATTAGCAGGGACCATTGGTACTTTATCTGCCCCTTGATTAGTATTTGGAACAAGGACCAGGAAGAGAGGTTTTTTGTTTGTTTTTTGTTTGCTGTATCCATTTTCTGGAATTCTCTGCTAATCACGATAATAGTGACTTTTCCGCTGAAGTCTTTTTTTAAAAAAGCAACCTGTTTTAAAATACATTTTTTAATCCCTGTCTTTGATGTTGTTTAATAAGGTGAACATTAGGTTCTAAGATTAGAATCTGTTTCAATCTCCTTTTTTACTGTACAGGATCTTTATAAGACTATCATATATAAATCCAATGAACAAACAAATGAATGAATGAATGATTTTTTGGGGCTTTTAATGGACCAAGGACAGAACTCCAAGGACAGAAAATGAAAGGTCCATGACATTGAAATTAGCACAGGGTGGGATACTTGGGTCATCTTGGACCATATGAACAACTTTTCACCCTACTTCTGGGCCACAGGAAAGCACTCTGGCCCATTAACAGGCCATCCAGCTATATATACATTTCTTAAAGCCAATAAACTGACTGACTGACTAACTGACTGACTGACTGACTGACTGACTCACTCACTCACTATTTACTTACTTACTTACTTACTTATTTACTCATTTACTTATTTTCAGTTCTGATTTTGAAATTAGAAGTGCCACTGAACTTAAGTTATACAGAATAAGTCTGAAAGTAAAATATTTACTTTTTCAGTTTCTTCCTTTGTTTTAAATAAAGTCTTACTTTGTTACACAGATGTTCAGATGTAACAAACTGAACTAACACAGATGTGAGATAATTTTGGAGAACCTTGCTGAATCAAAACATGTGTAAAGCGGAGAAGTACATTCTAATTGTGAGAGTACTTTGGAGGGATATTAAAGCATTTTAATGAATTCAGTTAAGTCTGTGGGAGATCATACATTTGGTAATCAGTTAAATTATTTATAAAGTTCAAATACAGAAGTCTATGGAAATAAGCTATTTAAGGCAGTTTTCTTCAGAATTTCATTTCAGCAAAGATGAGGGCCTGAGATTTAACATATATAAGCAAGTGAATAGAAGACATGAAACTACTTTAGAATTTGAACTTTAACATTGTATTTCGAAGCTGCTTAGTCTCAAAAGCTTCTGTCAACCATTTTAAAGAAAGAAGTCAGACACTCCAACCCTGAATCTTACTTAGAGAGAGAGGCCATCTACTATAAAATTCTAGTATATCTTGAGGACATGCTAATGTTATTCTAGGTTCACTCGAACACAGTCCTGAAAATGTCTTTTTCTTCCCATGGAACTGAAGACTCTTTAGTGCAATCTGAGCAATATAATCATAAGAATAAATAGCATAAACCAAATTCATTAGATAAATTTTAAGCAATTAACTGTTCTTCTGTGGCTCCATCCATTGCTCTGGTCCTTTCCAGACAATGAAGAAACCATATTTATCAAAAATTTTGTACATCATTTGATCAGATTTACGTTCCTTCATTAATATGTGGAACTGGAAAAGGTGCAGAAAAGGGCAACCAGAATGATGAAGGGGCTGGAACACCTCCTTTATGAAATCAGACTACGTCATCTAGGCCCCTTCAGCCTGGAAAGATGGCATATAAGGGGGGACCTGATTGAATTATATAAAATCATGCACGGTATAGAAAAGATGGGTCTCTACCACACAATACTAGAATGAGGGGGCATTCTGTGAAGAGTTGGATCAGATAAGGGGAAGTATTTCTTCATCCAGAGGGTCATGGGTCTATGGAATTTGCTGTCAGAAGAGGTGGTAACAGCTACCAGCCTAGATGGCTTTAAGAAAGGGTTAAACAAATTTATGGATGACAGATGTATCAATGGCTACTAGAATGGATGCCTAAGTAAATCTTTCAGGCTGTGGGGACAAGCAGGATGCTTCTAAGGCCATTTGCTGGCATTTGAGAGCAGGAGAAGGTTTGCCCTTATGTCAGCTTGAGATGGTCATGGGCAATTGCTGGACCACTATGTGCAACAGGATGCTAGACTAGATGGGCTGTGGTCTGATCCAGCAGAGCTCCTCTTAAGTTCCTATTTTCTTACGTGTACATGCAGCATCTCATTTCCTGTCAGATTGCAGATCTTGCAATTTAATTTTAAATCCTATTCCATATGTCTTTTCATCTCTGTGCCAATCATAATTACCCTTGTAGCAACAGAAAACTGGAAGACAGTGCTTGTCTCTTCCTTTGTCCTCACCTCTTCTAGAATGACATGTAATCAATGCAGCTGATGAAAAATCAGTTGGATGATTTCCTAGCATAGCAGCTATTGGCTGTGTTTATGAGGCTGCCCATCTTTTAACTGTTGCTGCTTACCATAGCCACTGCAGAGGTCCTTAACAGCACACAGTACAACTCACTGGTTGGTTGGTTGGTTGGTTGGTTGGTTGGTTGGTTGGTTGGTTGGTTGGTTGGTTGGTTGGTTGGTTGGTTGGTCGGTTGGTCGGTTGGTCGGTCGGTCGGTCTTCTCTATCTTTGAAAAATCACTAAAGAAGTTGGAAAGCATAAACAGTGGACTAAACAGAGGATGATGTGAAGAAGGCTCACTAAGGCCTGATTATCTTCCTTTCCTAAGAAATTCCATTCAATACTCCACATAATTTCCTAGAATTTAATTGGTTTGAATAACGAACAATATGATGCATCATTTATTTATTTATTTACTTACCTTCATAGGCAACTGAGATGCATTACTGCTACAAGAAACCTGGTTCCCAAGAAACATCAAAATGAATGAATATATCATGTATAATCTTAATACCTTTAGACCCTCAAATAAATGTCTATTAATAAAAATGTCTATTAATAAAAGTGGACTTGGCTTGTTTGGTCTCATCCCAGTCAAAAGCTGAAACAATTATGATGTGTCACAGAGGAGTGGCAATGGTTGCACACAGAAGTCAATTTCCCAGCCTCCTTTCAAGACATTTGTGCCGCACAGGCACCAGTGCCCTTCCTTACAGTACCTCCACTTGCACTGCAGTAAAGGTACCATCAGAACAGGAAAATTGACTCTGGCATCAATATGCCCTGTTATATACCTCAGGGTGGCAACACAGTCCCCCAGTTAGATTCATGGAAATTGTAGAAACATGACACCTGGGGATGATGCAAGGGTCTCTCCATGGTGGCAAGGGGATGTGACCATAGTTAATTTTCCTACTTTGCTTCCATGTCTTTTTTTATTCTCTTCCATTCACTATTATTATTAAAACCTTAATGCCCCTCCATTGTCATTATTCAAACCTCCACAACAGCAACCTCTCCCTCTGCGTGTAAATGTCTTCAACAGGTATTCCCAAACAGAATTTTTTTTGCATTGTTGGAATGGCAGCAACAGAAATTTTATGAAATAACTTTCAAAACCCTTTCTGTGTGCAGCTTTTCACCCTATTTCTAAATTACCAGCCTCGATAGACCTAAAGTTTAGTATTCTGTTCTTCCCTTTTCAATGTCATTTGTCATAAAGAACTCTCTTTTTTTCACATGCCATATTATCTTCCATATGATTACTTATATTACTGCAGCCCCTACTGAATGAAAGATCTTCTAAGGCTACTGGCATTATTTGGGCCCTGGGCTTTGTCTTCATAAGGAAAGAAAAGCAGCGATCAGTGGGAAAGCTCTACACCAAAGTGCAGGCAAAGCAGACGTGACATGAGAAATATACTTCCCTAGAAAGAACTCTTATTGATTTTTATAGCGATTGTTCTGCAAGGATTTTATCCAGTCCTGGCAGCCACTCAACATCTACATTTAAACAGAATTTTTTAGAGTGATGATACCGATCCATTTTCCCCATGTCAGGAAATAAGAGTGTATTCTTAATGAAAAAGGCACTCTAAGTATAAAATATTTACAGATTACATGCTGGGATACTTACTGGGTGTTTTTTTTTTCCAGCTGACGAACTCTCATGTTTGTTTCTTCTTCTCTATATAAATACCAGTGAGTAGATTGCCCAGCCCAACATAAAGAGAGAGGAAAAGAAATGGTGTGGCACATCTCTTTTATTGAGAAAGACATTTGAAAGTTATTGATGAGCCAAGATAGGTAAGTTGTTAGAAGTTTACAGATTCCATTTCATATGATGGAAGTGAAATTATGGCATTGCCTTGCCAATGCTTAAATATATTTCCCAATATAAATATATTTGTACGGAGAAATAATACCCATTAAAAAGCTTAGCTCATATTTCTTAGATCCTTTCTGCACTGGGACTTATTCTGGATTATATCCTGGAATTTGGATCTACCATCCACATGCTAGTGAATACTATTCATGTCCCACAGTCTCCACCAGCATGAAGATAGCAGGTCCCTATTCTGGGATATAATTTGGATTAAGGCCAAGTGCATAAAGGGCTTTGGACTTTCAGCTACAACAAGTACCTAAACAAATATCCCAACATATTGCCAATTTATTTTTCAGAAAGATCCTTTCTCTTACCTTTCAGCACTAGTCCGTCACATGCTTCACAACAACCATTTTATTATTGGGACTCATGTTCACTGGTTCAATGTATTAGGAATCCCATATAATTTGTAAAAAGTGAGGCTGCATCAAACATCAGTTATTTATTCTGCTATATTTGAATATTCTGTAATATCCATGGTTTATTCTGGAAGATTCAAATATAGCAGAATAAGTTGATATAAAGGGAGGTGAATTTGGATTAACTTGGATTAATTTGGAATCCAAAGGTACCCCAAATTCTGAATCTCAGGCGAGGTAGTGAGATCATTTACACATAGGCTTTAAAAACAGAAAAGACCTTTAAATTGGACACATAGAAACACAAAAATATCAAAAGTCATTTTCTCCCTTAAAATATCCAATTTCTTTATTCCAATACAAGAATGAACAGAAACTACCAAATTCAATACTTTGTATGCAAGAATGCCAAACAATATTTTTAAGTATACATTTTCAACAAATACCAAGGAAAAGTTGACATTTACAAAACATCTCCCTCCAAAATGCCACTATTTCCCCTCAAAATTACACAATTTTCCCTATTTTGCTGGAAAATATGCATTGCTGTTTTTTGGGTTTTTTTGTGAACGATATGGAAAAATGAAATACATAATAGCACTTCAGGAGTCTCACATATTGGGCCTTGAGATGTTATTGAACTACATGTACCATCAGCCCCTGAATTGAGTGTGGATAATGACAAGGAATGATGGAAACAGCGGTCCAGCAGCCCCTGGAAAGCTGCAATTGAGTTTTTCAGGTTTGAGATAAGGGTAAATATACAATAGCAAATATCTAAATACAGTTGTGCTTTTAAATTGGTTGTGTAGAAATGTTGAAAAAAAAATATAGCAGAAAATCATTCTCAGGCAACAGACACCTACTTCCCCCTCCTCTTTTTCTTTCTCTTTTTGATAAAGTTCAGTACTTAACTATCAACTATCAAATCTATCAACTCTTTCTTAACCCAAAACCCTTAATTTAGAGGCAAATATATTTAACTTTGTGGGGGGATTTTTTTTCAAGTGTCAGAATAATTACCTTGTGGAGTCTGGAAATCTGAAAAAAAATAGCACATGTAACAAAATCATTTTTTAAAGCAATCAATAAAGCTAAATAGATGCATGCTCTCTGGAAAGTTAAAGATCAGCAAAATAAAGGAGAAGCTTGCAAGAACGCCTTATACAGCATTAAGCAAACAAACTAAAACTTGATTAAAAAGTGTCCTCAGAAAGTTAGATTATTTTCCCCAGGAGGACAGAGCTTGCTCCTATGAGGCTTCTGTTCTAGATTTGCATGACTGTAGGCTTAAAAAGCTCAGAAACAGCTTTCCAGATGTGAGTGTATATCACTTCAGCATAAAAAGAGTTAATATTCTGTGTGTGTTAGTGTCGCAGTGTGGGAAATACAGATTAGTTAACTGCTGTAATAGTATGTAATAGGTCACACGTATATACTCTCTACTCTCTCCAAGTAGAAAAGACAGATTCTAGACACCTCTAGACATGTATAACAAGTGTAAATAAGTTGTAAACCTCACAGGTTTAGACAAGTAAGGTTGAACACAACAAGAAGGAAATGCATCTATTCTGTTTCTTCATCTGAAACTATGCTAAAAGTATAGTTTTCAAAGTGTAAAAGAAGACAACACCACGGTGGAAATATACATCCAATATAAATAAAGGTTGAAGCCACACAAGATAATGCCCAGCACTACACCTTGTGATAGTGAATTCTAAAGTTTAAGACTCCTGAAGGGCCTGTTCACACTTACTTCTTAGTGAGTGGTTGGCAATCTACACTCCATCACCACTATAAACCCAGAACGGCTAACCACTCCCAGAGCATCTTTCCCCCCCGCCCCCTCTCTTGTTAAAAGGAAAAATAGCCAGATCTCCGTCTCCTGAAACGGCTTCCGCCCCTAGCAAAGGCAGATGATCGCTCATTCATTCACTTTCAGCACTTACTTTCACTCAGTTCTCTGTTAGAAAAGGCTTTCTGCCCCAGGAAAGTCAGCGGCTGCAGGCATCGGCAGCGCGATCCTTCGCTCATTCTCTTTTAAGGCTTTCACAGATCACTTGATAACAATGTTGCAATTCTGAGCAATTCTGGCTCTTTTTACAAAGGAAAGGAAGCGAACCTACTGCATTTCTCAGAGGTGTGAATGCTTTTTGGCTGTGTGTGCAGGCAAGCAATCCCTGCCCCTTTTGCCACGGAGCGTCCTCAAGGCAGATATAGTGAGCAAAACCCGCGAATCTCCGAAAGAGCGCTGGAACTCTTCTTTAAAGTGCATGTATTTTATCGCGGGTGTCTCACTTTCCTAAGCTCCCTAAGCGCCTTGTAAAGCCTGGAATGGGGCCGCTCAGAGGCAAAAGAAGAGTTCCAGCAGACTTTCAATTGCATGGGGACAGGGCCTATGACAGACAGACAGACAGAGATGATAGATAGATAGATAGATAGATAGATAGATAGATAGATAGATAGATAGATAGATAGATAGATAGATAGATAGATAGATAGATAGATAGATAGATAGATAGATAGATAGATAGATAGATAGATAGATAGATAGGAAATTGGGCAGATACCTCACCTTCCACTGCTGTGTGCATTTTAGAAGCAGATCTCAGCCCCAAGGTAGCTCAAGATCCAGCAGAGTATCCTACTAAAAAAAGGACAGGCAAGAGTTGCAGAATTGAGCCAGAGTACAATTCTGTAACAACACAAAAGTTATTTCAAAGTTTCAGAGTGCAGTTCATAGCATCCTCAGCCACAGCCGAGGCTTTGGGGTGGGCTTGCTGTGAAAAAAATGAAGGCCACACCAATGGGAGGCCACCACAAAATGACCTCCCAAATACTCCCACAGCTAGATCAAACTGCCTCTGGTTTATGTACTGTAAATGTACAGAGTGTCCATTCCACCCAGTGCATGAGGCCAGCACCATTTTGCTGGGTTCCTGGAAAGAACCCCAGAAATTGCCCCATTTCTGGACATCAGAGGCCTTTTCACATGAGTGCTTTTTGAACGCACGGAGAACACGTTGGGATGGAGCACACACTCTTCAGGGGCGGCTGGATTTGTTCCGAGCTGCCCCAGCCATCCCAAAGCATCTACACATGTTTGAGTTTCAGAGCACAAAAAAGTGCTCTGAAACCGTCCCAGTGTGTTCGGCCTGTCCCCAGCCATTCCCAGCTGTACTGGAGGGAAAGCATTTGTATGCTCTCCCTCCATGACAGATGGGCCCCTTCCCCGGGCTGCCCCAATTGTGTCCCTTCGAGGTAGAGGTGGGCAGCCCAGGCGCCTCCCTTCCCTGCACTCCTGTTCACTCCTGGGGCCCAGATTGTGCTCCTAGGGCCAGTGGGACCCACACCCCACCCCAGGGGCATGCGTGAACGGAGCTTACCTGTTCAGCACAGGGCAGTAAGTGGGGCAAGGAGGCTGGCCGCATTCTGTGCCTACGCATGGGGGGGTCCCTGATTCTCCAGGGACCCGTGCCTGCAGAGATGGCCAGTTGAAGCCAGTCAGGTCCTTGACCAATCAGGGAGTGCATGGCACGCTGGCACAAAACGCGGCTGGTCTCCTTGCCCTAGTTAGTGCCCAGCGCTGAACAGGTAAGCCCAGTTCATGTGCACACCTGTGGGGTGGAGAGGGGGGGTGGGGGGTCCTGCTGGCCCTAGAAGCCTGATCTGGGCCCCAGAAGCAAGCGGGAGTGCAGGAAAGGCACCCAACAAGCCTCCCCATCCCTGCCTCCATGGGAGCCAATGGGGGGAGGCTGGAGAAGGAGCACCCCACCCACATCCCGGCCTTTCCTGGCTAGGACAGGTGGGAACGCTTTCTCCATTTGCACGGAGGGAGGCAAGGAATGCATGTAAATGCATTCCTGCCTCCCCCCATGTGAATGGAGCAAGAGTTCCCGTGTGTCTTAGCCTTCTTTGCTACAACCATTCCAGCTGTAGTGCGAAGAGGCCTCAGGTGGAAACTTACAGTGAGGACACATATAGGTGTAGAACACTAGAAAACATCTAGAAACCTATTTTTAAAGAACTATAGGGAAATTCTCCATACAGCTAGCATTTGGAACATTCTGGTTTTATTCAGTACTCCCAGATGTTTAGTAAGTTGCTCTTGGGCTTTTATCTATAATCTCATCACTATTGTAATTCATTAGGGGCCATGAACTATTTACAACAGAAGAATATAAACTGAAAATGTATTAGTTTTCTCATTTTTTCTTTGACCCTTTCTTCACTGGAATTTTTTATGGATTATATCCCAGAACAGGGACCTGCCATCCACATGCTAGTGCAGACTACTACAGGCCTTGGCATGAGCCTTCCATAGTTGATACCAGTATGTAGATGACAGGTCCTTATTCCAGAATAAAATTCAGAATAAGGCCCAATGCAGAAAGTTTTTTCTTTCTTAAATAATGTCCTAGGAAATGAATCTTTATGCCTTTTAATCAATTGATCTTAGAGAAACATTCCATTTGAAATATAAACAAAGTATACTTCCCTTCACTAAAGAGCTGTGATCACTGTTCTTGACTAAAATCTTGATGTTTAACATATCCTGGGCTTTTAGATCATATCGTATATCCATTCTCTTCACTGTGGAGTGTTGTATGTGTTAAAGAGAAAGAACAAGTTGATAAAACAAACAAGGCAATTGGGAAGAGATACTTCTTCCCCTGTTGGTCAAGCAGAATCATGAGAGGCAGAAAAGTGATGGAGTATAAATCCCCTCGGGTGCCTATTCTATTAGATAAAGCAGGCTAATACAGAAAAGTGAAAAACAGGATGAACTTCTCACAAGTTTGATAAACTGACATCATTACAGGCAATTTGAAGTAATACAATCTTGATGTCTGAACAGAGTAATTACTAGATATGTTGCCTACCTTGTGCAAACCTCTGTATCAATCACAAGGAATCATGTCAGATAGATCAAACATCAGTTTGCTGCAGGTAAAAGAAAGAAGGCAACAAAGAAAAAAAGGTGCTTCGAAGAGGATTTAAAATGTCTTTCCTTTATTAAACTACTGGAACAATTAAATTATTTTTATCTCGGTTAAAAATACAGAATCAACAGAGTCACTGGAAAATAATATGTTTCAATTTATTGTACACAATTGAACATTCTTCTGAGAGAATTACTGTTATTATAAATGCTTTAAAAACACATTTAAGATGATTCATATCCTTGAGTTTGGTCTTTCCTGTGATGTTAGGAATATTGAAAGATATTAGAAAAAATTGATATCTATTAGTAAATTCCAAGAAATAAGGGCTGCTTTAGTAAACAATCCAACTCCTGCCCTTACTTCCATCCTCTAATGATAACAAATAACTTGTGTTCTGGTTATAAAGTCCAACCTAATCCACATGAAACTGTAGAAGGGGTGTGATGAGTTAATAGCTTAGGAAGGAAAAAAAAAGCAGGAAAAGACTGTCACATAGTGTAGCGGATTTGGACTGGAGTCAGATCACTTGTCAGTCTCAGATAATAGCTGGGCAGTCATACAGCCAAATAAATCCAGAGACAAAATATTTCTTTCTTCACTGGAAGGTTCAGCAGTTTATTTCAGAATCCTTTCTCATACAAACTTTTTTTCAAACAGCAGAAACTAAGGACAAAAACTTGTTCAACACAGAGCTACTTTTATAGCCCACAATCTGCAAGTCATCATGAAGTTTCAGAATGATGTCATCTAATTACTGCAACAGCATGAGACTGAATCACAAGACTCTGAGTCATGTTGGGCTGCCAGACCTATCTTAAACTTCACCAGCATGCCCCTGAGTGCTGGTGAGGTGTGAATTGCAGCAATCGCCTCTATGCTAGAGGCAATCGGGGAGCTTCAGCAATGGCACCAATGAGCACATGTGGTGTCATTGCTGCAATGACCGGGTGAATGTGGCATGAACGTGTGCCATTTGTTTTACACTGTTCTATCTCTATACAGACAGTGGCGCTCCCACATGTGAGAGCAGCTTCTAGTATATATTAGAAGCTGCTCCATAGGATCTGGTTGCACCATCTGGTCATACCTCCTTCCTTCACCTTTTTGCTTAGTGTGAAAAAGCCCTATGATTTTGTTTCACAAGAATACAGACACAGATCCCATCAGTTTCAGCCAGCATAATCACTAGGATCTGGAGTGCAGGCAAATCAAATTGGTTTCCCCCCTCTTCTTTATCACATAGTACTATTCTTGGTACAACATTTTAAAATGTTACAAGTATTCCTAGGAAGCAAGATGGTTGCCCTCATGCTTCATTTGCACAGATGGTTCCCCAAAGCTTAGATTGGTTTCCTAAAGCTCAGAAACAAAAGTGTGTTCATTAAGCTGTATTTGTTTTCCTATGTTTCAAAATGGTTCAAACTGTCTTTTCCTTTGACCACAACAAATGTCAAGTAAATCTTACATTCACATGACATTCTTTGGTATATATTTGTACTATGAAAACACGGTGCCTTCATAAAGCCAGATGATATATTTTTATCAGACAAGTAGTCTGCCACAAATTTAGACTGGAAGTTGGGGTAGGGGCGGGGGAAGTGTTGCTCTTTTCATGAGGTTATATTGAATGTTTAATTTTTCATGTCTTGCTGATGTTGTGAGATTATTCTGAATAATGTTTGCCTCATGTAACGGTCTTTGTGCAGGCAATTTTATGGTGTTTATTCATTCAATTCATTCATTCGTTTGATTCAGTGAGTATGTGGGTAGCTGTAGTGAAGAACAGAAGAACTTGTGCCAACGTAATTATACTTGTTCTTCTTCCTTAACATTTGCAGGGATTACTGTCAGATATGAGCAGCAGAGGTGTGCAACAATCTCCCCCTCAAACATCCAAAATAATTCCACATCATTTTCAGGAATCTAGATTTTTGTGTATTAGTTTGCATTTACCAGTGCTGTGGGAGATCAAAGGAGTTCACAGGGATCATCTATGGCTTCATAGCTTGTGGGGGAACACCAAGGAAACTCTTATATTTGTTGATGTTTAATAACCCCTCTGAACTGCGTACGGGATGCGTACAGGTACATATGAGATGTGCATGGATCCATAGAGATACGAATGTTCAAATTATTTGTACAAATACGTACAAATGTACTTGTATCAAACTGAATGTTCAGACATTCATTTTTTTCATTATTCGGATACATTCACATTTTTGAATATTTGATTTGTTACACAACGATTTCAAAAATTGCATTTGTGCACACCCCTAGTTTTCAGCCCACGATATGCATTTCTAAAGCTGAGTCAAAGGACCGTTTTACCATTTCATAGAGTTCACTATGCAAATATAGAAAAATGTTCACCTTTTGCACTCACGTGCATAAAAAGAGGGGAGCTTATAAGTTGCTTAGAGGTGGTAGCATGTGGCACTAGCATCCTCATCTTATTTTCAGTTTATTTCTACTACACTTTGAAAGTGCATTTCTGGCATTTAATGTGCATTTTAATGGTTTTAATGGGCTTGAAGATGTTTGACCAAGAAAATCACAGCTAATTAAAATCAGTGCTTGTTGACAGGTTGTTCCCTAATTCCCTTCACTCCCTATTTATAAATGAAGCTCAGCTGCTGGAATTTCAATTACAATTGGTATTCACTGTTTACAAGCATTGGTTTCCTAGAAAATGTTCTGAATTTCAGATTCCTACATTAAGTCATGGCAACTATGAGGAAACTGGGATTTGAATGAGTTGTGTTTGGAAACTCGGTGGAAATAGTATCTTGTTCCTAACTCATCCCAAAGTGATAAGAATGATCTCCAAGGAATTACAACTGATACAGTCCCACTGCATTACTGGAAGATCCCCCATCTCATTTTCAACATGAGCAGAGACTTTTCCGCACTGCAACGCGTTCCAAACGGAACGCGTTCAGGCGGAAAGCTTAAGACAGCTCCCGGCGCTTTCAGCGTTCACACACAGACGCGCCGGAACGCGTACCGGCGCGTCTGTGTGCGAAAGGTGAAAGCGCCGGGAGCTGTCTTGGCCGGCAAAGGCCGGCCAGGGGCGTGGAGACAGCCGCGGAGGTAGATCGGCAATCAGCTGATTGTCAAACAGCTGATTGCCAAACCTGCGCCGGCGTCGGAGGCAAGCCCGCAGCTGTTAGGGAGGGAGAAGCAGGCGCGAATGCTTCTCCTCCCGAACGCCTGCGGGCGGCTCGTCCGCGTTCGAATGCATGTAGAGCACTTTAAAGTGCTCTACATTTCGAACGCGCCGAAGACAGCTCCGGACACGTCGGAGCGCAAGCCCCGCTCGGGCAATGCGTATGCCGTGTCCGCAGCTGTCTCCCACGCGTACCGTTCAGCCCCGTGCGAAAACGTCTCAGGTTTCTGATGAAGAAGGGATGGAGTGCTGATTAGAGACCAATTTTGTGCTTGGCACCACAGGACCCTCAGACAGGTGGCACACTTCTTAGCGGACATGTGATGCCTCTCAGAAGTGAAGACAGGACACCCAAAGCTGCCTCCATGGGTTCAAGGATGGATGCCTGGACACTTTCTAAATGCTCAGAGCCATACATCTACCATGGGGTCTGTCCACATTAGTTCTGGCACATTTTGAAAGTTTTGATCCAAGAATTACTCTCAGAATGGTATAATATGAGGACTAGCCCACTTCTAAACCTCTCTCTTCTGCACTCTGGTGCAGACAAGAGAGGCACTGCCCCCTGTTAACATGCTGTGTACACACTTGACACAGCATAGCCTTGTCTAATGCCTAGGCCAAGATACTGATAAAAGTATCTCAACAATTCCACTAGTGACCAAGGGACTGACAACTAGACTGGCCCAGGGAGGCATGTGGAAGAGTGTGTGTCTTTTGGAAGTGCACCAAATTGGTTATTAGAGCCTTTGCAGCCTGCACAGACTCTGGAGCTGTGTGAAGCAGCAATGGGAGTGCCCTGGAACAGGCCGTCCAATTGTGGATGACCTTTTTTGGGGCTAGTGGGACTGCTCCAGCCAGGAATGGTTCCTGTACAGCCCCTAGAAATTGCTGAGGTTTGGAGGTCTTGTTGAGTGACAAGAAAGTGAATGAACTCAACAAGATCTTCAAAATTTATCTTAACCTGAATGTTATTCTAAGCCACGTTGGCTGAATCTATGTACAGTGTTTTGAGCAAACATAGATTGCTTCCAGGTTAAAGTCTGAATATTTCCATCATCTCATAATGGTTACTTCCTACCCCAAAAGTTTGATGTCTGTCCTGAGGCAGTGGGCAGAATGCCCTGACCCAGTAAGTGAGACATCACATTCTTAGGCAATCCTGACCCATGAAAGCTACTGCAAAGAGTCATACCACCTTAACCGGCTTCTGCAGCCACAGAAGTCTACAAAACATCAATAAATTTGTGGTGGTAGTTGTAGTGATAGCTACCCCATCTAGGTATGGCAAGGCTGGCTGTTCTGCAGTCAGCCTAGGTCTGGGGCATGCATTCATTATGGGATTACTACATGAGTTTGTCCCCCAATAGTTGAGAAAAACTCAGAGCTTATCTATGCAGAGGTATTACTGGCCACACTATATTTCATGATATTCACATTCCTCTTAATGGATTGAAATTTAGAATTATTGTTGTGTAAAAAATGACCAATGGCAGAATTCTTGTGATTCTCCTACCAAGTCATCAGGTCTTTAATTTTCTCCTCCAAACATATTGCTAATTTTGACCATTTTGTGAGAAAATTCAAGCAGCACTTAAATACTAATTAATTATTACAGGAACAAAATATGAACCAGGATTCATGCATGCACAATTATGATAGAGAGGCAAAACACAGATACCACAAAGAATTACTCAAATAAATTCAAAACACATGAGCTATTCCAACGAGTCACCCATACACTCACAAACTTTATACAGAGTGTATGATTGTGTCTAAAATGTAGTCTCTTTCTCAAAAAAGATCTATTTATGATATGTGGACATGTTTGAAAGCTGTTTTTCTATAATATCTGATTGATAAAAGACAATTGGAGCAATGTAACACATTGGTAGGGATATGGATGAATGTTTGCCATATTCACAATTCATATGAACTTGTATGAATTTGAATATTCTCATTTGAATCAAATGTTGGCTACATCTGAAGATTGACATTTGAATATTCACAAACAAATATGAGGACCTGCTGCAGCAGCACTGCTAGCAAGTGGATGCCCAGTCGCTTTCATAGCAGACTTGGATCTGGCTGGGTGCTGCTGGCAAAAGTGGACAGCTGCCAGAGAGCATTCAAATCATGTAAAGTGGTGGCAGAGCTTCCAGAGAAGATTCAAATGTACAGATTCGGTATTCACATATGTACATTCAAATCTTATAATATTTAAATGTACAGATTCTGCGTTCAGATCTCTACATTTGCATCTTATAAGATTTGAATGTACAGATTTGACATTCGAATCTGTACATTCAGATCTTATCTGGAAGTGCTGCCCCCAGATTGCATGATGTGATTCCTGGCTACTGGCTGCTTTCACCAGCTGTAACACTAGTAGCACCAGATGCAGCTATCCAGTCGCTTTCTCAGTAGATTTGGATCTGGTTGGGTACTGCTGGCAAAAGCAGTCAGCCGCCAGAGAACATTCAAATCATGCAATCAGTTGGCAGCACTTCCATAAGGTTCAAATCTGTACATTAGAATCTCATAAGATTAACTAGAAGCATCCATAACAAATATTCACTGAATACTCACATTGAATATGAATCAAATGTGATGCCACCACATGCACATGAATGTGAATTTCCTTCACATTCACTTTGATGCAAAGTGAACCTGGAAAAACAATTGTGCACATACCTAGACTGAAGCAAGTCTTTTATTTGCTCAGCTATGGAAATTGAGAAAAATACTATCAAGGAAAGGATTATAAAAATGATAGAGTTGGCAGAGATGGATAAACTAACCTGCTTGTTAAAAGATAAGAAGGTGACAAACTTTTCAAAGAATCAGTAACCCTCTATTGATTTTCTACAGAATATCAAAAAGGATTTTGTAATTACAGGTTTTGAAGATTAAGTGAGAAAAGTCTTTCACAGGGGGGAAAGTTTAAAAAAAATGCAGGAGGAGCTAAACATCAAAATTACCATTAATCTCTATGTAGGAGATAGGAATTCAACTTTTTATTTAAAAGTTATCTTTTTCCTGTGTGATTCATTATCCCATTCGCAAATTCTGAATACAGTCTGAAGTTTTATACTTTTGAAATAATTTTTTTTAAAAATGTGGTCCTCTTTCTGACTGTTCTAGAGTTTACTTGGTCCTTCATGTATCAGGAAGTGGACTACACCACAGTTTCCCTCCAGAGGCCTTTTCGCACTACACTCGTTCCATTTGGAACGGGTGTAGGACGGGTGGCCCAAGACACTTCAGGACGCTTTCACCATTCACACACAGGAACGCCGGAATGCGTGTAAATGCGTTCCGGCGTGTCTGTGTGTGAATGGTAAAAGCGTTCCGAAGTGTCTTAGCTGGCAAAGGCCGGCCAGGGGCGGGGATACGGCTGGCAACACTGCCTCCCATTGGGTGAGAGCACCCAAGGGGCGGGCAGTGCTGTCATGCCACCTGCTCCACTTCGTGCGGGCTGCACGGGCCGGATCGGGCCCGTGCAGCTGGCACGAACGTGCCCGGGCTTCCGGGCACCCACACTGGAGCAGCTGCCTATGGGGCAGGAGCCCTTCAGAGATCGGAACCCCTGGCTCCGATCTCCGAAGGCTTCCCCGCCACCCCGATCGCTGCCGTCTACAGGGTGTAGGCACATGGATCTATGCGCCTACACCTCGGAGATGATTCCGACCCCCCCCCACCGCATCTAACCCCCACCTGCCACTCACCCCACATCCACCCTGGGATGGGTCAGGGGAGAGGGAGGGGGAGGGGAGGGGGAGGGGCCCACCTCCACCCAATTGCCCCCCCACCCCAGGCATTGGGACTCTGCGCACAAAGGGGACCTACCTTCCCGGAGTCCTGGCTTGCAATGAGCGAGGACGCCGGGAAGGTAGGTCCCCTGTGCATGCGCACTGTCCCCAATGCCCAGGGGGGGTGATAGGGAGGGGGGCCTGATCGGGTGGGGGTGGGGGGCCCTCCCCTTCACTCTCCCTCTCTCCCTCCTCCTCGCCATCCCCATCCCGGCATCAGAAACCTTTACTCCAGCTTCCAACGTGGAAGCAGGAGTGAAAGTTTTCCTCTCCCTGGCAGATCGCAGGCTTGGAGGGATGGGGTGGGGCGCCCCCCCTGCTGCAGGTGGGCACCCTCAGGCCTCTCAGCAGCAGGTGGGAGGGAGCCCCACACCCCTCCTCCCCGGCGATCTGGCCGGGTAAAACTTTGCTTCAAAGTGAAGTAAAGCCTTACCCGGCGAGATCGCCACGGGGGAGGGGCGTGGGGCTCCCTCCCACCTGCTGCTGATAGGCCCCAAGGGTGCCCACCTGCAGCAGGGGGGGCGCCCCACCCCACCCCTCCAAGCCTGCGATCTGCCAGGGAGAAGGAAAACTTTCACTCCTGCTTCCACGTTGGAAGCGGAGTAAAAGCACCTCCTGCCTGGATCTCGTGGCGGGAGGGGTGGGGGGGCTCTGCAGGACTTCGGCACCCCAATCGGGTGCCTAAGCCCCGCAGAGCCCCCTCCCTGGAACCTGCACCCCCCGCCCCTGGCTCCGGTCTCCAAAGGCTTCGCCCTGACCCTGTTCCTGCCCATCTGTGGGGCGCGGGCGCCTGAATCTAGGTGCCTATGTGCCGCAGATAAGCCCCCACCCACCCACCCCCCGAAGGCGATCTCGCCCATGTATGGGGTGCAGGCGGCTAGATGCAGCCGCCTGCACCCCGGAGATAATCCCCCCCACCGGCCCCGCAAGCAACCCGCGCATGCACCTACCTCTTCGGTGCCTGGGCTTGGAATGGCCCGAGCATGCCGGGAGCGCGCTGTACGTGCGGAGGGAGATCACCTTCCTTGCTGGGCTGCAGGAGTGATCGTGCAGCGGCGGCGAGGCTGGCAGACGGCAAGGGGTCCTACGATTCGAATCATGGCCCCCCTCACTGTCAACCAGCCTCGCTGAGGCTGCGCGATCGCTTCCACAGCCCAGCAAGGAAGGTGATAAGCCCGACCGCCATCAGCTGCTGGGCCGATTTTTGGCCCATGCTGACGGGGGAGGCGTGCCCGTGGCTGTCAGGGAGAGAAGCATGTGCGAACGCTTCTCTCCCCGAACGCGCCGGGATGCTTCGTACGCGCGGGAATGGATGCAGAGCACTTTAAAGTGCTCTGCATCTGGAACGCGTGGAAGACAGCTTGGGACGTGGTGGGACACAAACCCGGTCGCGGCAATGCGAATGCCGCGTCCTGGGCTGTCTTCCGCGCGTTCGAAAACCGCGTGTGCGAAAAGGCCTCAGGTTGGGTCAGACCTTGCAAGGAACCATTGATATAGAGCATGGCAGGTAAGTACAGAAAGCTCCATAGACTGTGCAAAAGTTATCCTCGGTCTAAAGTTGTTAGAACTGGAAAAAGATGATGGTTTCCACAGCTGGTTTTCTTCTTATTCCCCACACTTTTCAATGCCATATTCCATAGTTCTGTTTTGAACCTTAGCTTTCAGGTATGGCTACAAAACTTATATTCAAAGGATATGACTGCTAGAAGAGTCAAATACAAATGCTAGTCATATTCTCTAAAACTGGATATTATAACCAGATCTGAAAACTTCGGTTCAAAGCAGAACTGTAGAACACAGCACCATAAGCCGAAAACTGTGTCAAGTGAACCTTGGTAATGATCAGAGTTTCATGTGATAGTATCACATGTGGCCTGGTATAGTAAACTTTCTCATATATATTCCCCAAACTGCTCAACTACAGTTGTTTTGTAGAAGCTTTGGATGGTAGAGGGACAATGCTGATTTGCCTTCTTTGAGCCACATTTCATTAAAAGCAAAAAGGGAAAATTGTGATGCTGCCATAGCCTCTACTATTGCCTCTGATGTTGAGTCTTCTTCATCCTATGAATCCCTGAAGCAAGAGATAGACCCCCCAAGCAATCCACTGAGTTGTAGAAAACACCCTGAAGATTTATCCGAACAACATTTGCACTGTGATCAAAAGAACATCATACCTAAGGTCCAATTAAAATATATAGCGATTAACTGGAAGCCTTCAGAAATAAAACTTCAAAAATAAATCATCGAAGGGTAAAATGTTGTTGCTGGGGGAGGAAACATGCCATCATTCAGCCAAACAGCTTCTAAAACCCCTTTGTAACTAACCTTTAGCACTGAGAGTTTGTCAAGATGGCAATGAGATATTGCTGATTTACAACACACTGTTAATAAACATGTAAAGATTTTATTTTTCCTGGAAGTGGACCTTATACAGAATTTACAAGCATGCAATCTGCAAAGTAGTAGGATTTTCTTTTCTTTTTCTTTTTTTTTTTTGAGAAATATAATTAAAATGATTTACTAGGTTCCAGCCTTCCCCTATATTGCATAGATTGACTTGGTTGCATAAGTGATCTACATTTTTTAATCAGGTTTTTAATTAAGCAAGTCAAATAGAAGAGGGCTTTTTGATTCCCATACTCTGGCTTGTGTCCACCATGATCTGAATGAACAACAGAACAAGAACCATGTTTATCTATAGCTGCAAAATGATGCTAATGATTTTTCTCCTACTAATAATAGTAGCAATAGGTGAATTTATATCAAGACAGTAGGAATAAAAATGGAAATAATAGAGAAAAAATAACTTTAAGAACTGTTTTCCTTTTTGATTGGGATCATGTGATGGCCTAAAGGGACATGACTGAGCAGATAAAGTCATTGATCCAATGGTTTGTATATACTGTACATTTCTTAGGCTGCTTCTGTACCATACACCAGAGCAATTGATGGAGGTTCATGTTATGGGTTGTCCAGGCCAAGAACAATTATTGGCCATCGCCTGAAGTTGTAGGCTGTGAAGATTATTACAGGATCTAGAAAACAGCACATTTCCAGGACCATTTCCAAGAGCCTAATGAAACAGCACCAGGCTCCACGCATCACTCAGATTGGTCCAGTTGTTCACATGGCAGACAACTGGACTGGTTGACGGTGGAGTCTTGACGTTCTTAAAGTCTTTGATTGGCATGCTCCCCAAGAGCCATTTTAGTGTTTGGATATAGGGTAGCTGCCTGTGTCTCCCAAGGTTTCTCTAGTAAGCAAATTTCACAGTCTACAAAGGCAGTTAGTGTAAACCCTATGGACTGTACAGAATATGCTTTAGAGTCCAAATCTAAGGTTGACCCCCGGTCTTACTCTGTGTCTAAGAGCAGAGGCCTTTTTGCAGTACAGATGAATGGCTGTAGTGCAAGAAGGCTAGGCCATGTGGGTACAGATTCCTCATTCACACCCAGGCAGGTAAGGGATGTGTGGGGACACATCCCTACCTGTCTATGTGCAAATGGGGAATCCAGCCCCATTTGGTCTAGCCCAAAAAGGCTGGCGCGGGGGCGGGACACCCCTCCCAGTCCTGTCGCCATTGGGTCAAATTCAACTCAGGGGTGGGCAGGCCAACCCTGTCCCATCCCCAGGTTCCTGCAGGCTGTAACTGACCAGATACAGTCAGCTACAGCTAGCAAGACCCCCACCCACCTAGGGCCATGCGCCTCCTTGGCCGTGTGCGAGCAAGCAACTTACCTGCTCGCTGCTGTAGTCTGGACTGGGAAGCCCAGCGGTGTGGCTTCCTGGCCCAATCAATGATGTTCTGCATATATGCGTGCCATGGCCTCTGATTGGCCAGTGACCCGCACCTGTGCAGAATGCCCAGTTTGATCCTGGGCATTCTGCACAGGAATGGGCCACTGGACAATCAGAGGCTGTGGTGCACATAGATGCAGAACACTGCCGACTGGGCCACCAGTCTGGACTACGGCAGTGAGCAGGTAAGGTGCTAGCACATGCATGTCCCCAGGGAGGCCCGAGGCCCTGAGTGGGAGGTGGTCCGAGGGGGCATCCAAAGGTCATAGCCACCTAAATCTAGGTGGCTGTGCCCTGCTGAGGCTGAAGATCCACCCCAGTGCACTGGTAGATGTACCACTCAAGATGGTAGATGGGACCCATGCTGTCAGTGTATCAGAACGGAGGTGCATGTGCCAGTAGATGGGCCCCATGAACAGCGTGGGGCCTGTCTACCAGCACGTGTGCCTCCATTCCAGTGCGCTGATAGCGTGGGTTTGGTCTACTGTCCCATGCACCTGTGCACAGAGTGGCACATTGCCCAGGCCAAAGACACCACCAGCCTGGTCTCTCCTCACCTTCAAAAGGAGTGGGGGGAGACCAAACCGGGAGTGTCCTGCCAAGTGCTGCAGTCCCAATTAGACAGCAGTGGCCATCAGTGAACTCCTGGGTGCCCACCAGCACCCAGGAGTTCACACGACCACCCTCAATGCATGGGATCCCTTGCCTTGTTGGGCCTCGGGTCCAAACTTTGCATGGCCTGCAAAACAATGCATTGCTATCTGTGCAGGTGCGCACACTCCAGTAGACAGGTCCCACGCTGATGTGATGTATTAGCATGGGGTTGGTCTACCACCGTGCACGTCTGTGCAGAGAGTGGCAGATCACTCTCCAGGAGGCACAAGGATTTCAAGCTCAGGCAACACGAGCCTGCTAAGACGTTGTCTACAGCAACTTGAGGCAAGGTGAGCTTGCTCTTAAATAGAGGAGTCAGAGCCATGCCCATGGTGCAGCTGGGCTAATCACTCTGATCTCCATCTCATCTGCTTCTGCTGCCTAAGCAAGCGATGAGAGAGCCTTTGATTAGGCTCACAGCTGGTGGATTCATCACCAGAGCTGTCTGGCTGCTCACCTGGACCCAGCCTTAGCTCTTCCATGCCTGCAATGCCCTGCTGTGGCTGCTCCTCAGCCTGTGGTCACATTGCAGACATATCCTCCTCTTCTGATGAGGCTGAACAGGGCATGACACCCCGGGCCCGGCAAGGTAAGTTGATTGTGCTGTCCTACTTTCATTCGAGAGGCCTAGTGCAAACAGGCCTTAGGTCTTCAATATTAACTTTCATCATAGATCCAGCATTTAATTGAAACCAACAATTAAAAAATAATGGTTAATCTTAATTAGGTTTCCTCTACAGCTCAAGGCCAAACTAGTGAAAAGAGATGAGAGTTTTTAGGAATGTTTATGCAATGGTCTGTGTGTTTCAAATATGTATGGATTAGCTTATATTTTCTCATACGTGGTTTCTAATCAGTTAGGGGCCTTTCCACACTTGACTTGATAGTTAAGGCAGGGGGACCTCCTGGATGGTGCACTGGCAGCTCACAGAGCTGCTTCTTAACCAGAAATGGCTCTACACATCCAGAAGCTTCCCTCATGCAGTAAAAGTGAGGATCATTTAAAAGTGTTCCATGCTTATTCTATTGACACAGCTAGTAAAGCTCTGCACATTTCATTCCCATGCCTTTCTGTTGGAAGGCATGCAGGAGGAGCACATGACTGGTGGTGCACATGTGATGATACATTGCCTTGCAAGGTTGTCCCGGTAACACTGCCATACAGATGCTCTGGTGCTGTTACCAGGATTCCACAAGGGCCACCATCCAGTGGCCATTTGCCTATAAGTGAGCTTTAAAAGCTCTATGTATCCAAAGTGTAGGTGCTTAGAGCATTCTAGTGCTTTGTCTTCCAATTATGGGAAGCAAAGTGGAAATTTCCCGCAAGTTTTATCTGTGATCAGTAACAATGGTAGGACATGGATCATCTACATTTTGAGGATCAATCAGATTTCATTCTGGCAGGTCCAAATCACTCAATTTGATAATAAGCAGACAGGTGCTAGAACTCCACAAAAATGGGACAAAGTTAAATTTGCATATAGTGCCCATCTGTTTCCACTTCTTATATGAGAATAATAAGTTCAGGTCTAGCATGGTTGCTTCTTGACTGAACACACCAGTATGGTCTATCCCCCCTTATTTGCATTTTAATTGCCCATCTTAATGAATAGCATGCAAGTTTTAATTACAGTACTGGATTTTAATTTAGAATGCTTTAAATAATAAATGTTACATTTTCCACCACTGCTTTATTATTGGAACATGAAGCTATTAGCTTCAAAGTAGTGCTCTGGTAGGAGTGTTGTTGTTGGACTGCTCCAGCTGGTCTGTTCTTACTTGGAACAGTCCACCAGCTGGAATGGTTTAACTGTCCTGGAAGAAGGGGCCTTTCTGCACTTCACTCCCCATCCATGGGACGGGAATAGTGTATCTCCACTGGCATGCACTAGCATTCACATTTGTGCTTGGGAAGCTGCCGCCACCCCACTCACACATGCCCGGACTCTTACTTGAGTCCAGATGTGTGGTCTGGGCACTGCCATCTTGCTGGGACCATCACTGGGCTGATGGTGATGTGACAGGCATGCACACTTGTGTTTTGGGTTATCTGACATTCCAGTCCACTATGTGGCACTTAAGATGACTCGCCCAGCACCATGGAGGAGTGAATATGCTGTACGAGAGATGGGAAAGGCTCTCTCTGGTAAAGGTAAGTTTATGTGTGAAGCACAACATCGTGCTTCACATGTGGTCAACCTACAGTGTGCTCTTGCACAGAAGGAGCTGTTTCTGGGCTGCAAACCGCTGATCTGGAGCATGACAAATAAGTACAGAAAGACCCAGATCCTCCATCTGGGAGCACACTTCACGTTGACTACAGGGCCAAGTGGAAAAAGGCTTCAATTAGATCACAACTGCTTTCACTCATAAACAATCTCTATGTTGACTGAAGGCACTTTCAAACTAAAATACTGTTATTCTCTTTCTAATACAGTCGTCAACCCTGGCACTTTCTCCATACTCACTTCCCTGCAGAACATCACCAGCACCAATGTCATCATAGTGTGCTGAAGCTGTCACCTCAGCTGGGCTGACAGTAGGCACAGAACTTCCTCCAGATGACATTTGAACGCTGTGCTTCTAAGAAAAGGAGTATAAGGTGGTTTCCTTTTTCATATAAATCATCAGTCTGGTATCTGGTATCCTCACAATGTTGTTGCTTGTATTGCATTGTAGCTTGTTTACTGATGTCCTATAGTCTTTGATCATTAATCATAGTGACAGGATCTAATGACGTTAGAACCCAAATACCTTTATGGGACATAGGTCATCGGTCTATGGAATTTGCTGCCAGAACAGATGGTAACAGCAACCAGCCTAGATGCCTTTAAGGAAAGGTTATACAAGTTTAGGAATGACAGATGTATCAGTGACCACTAGAATGGATGCCTAAGTACATCTTTCAGGTTGGGGGGGGCAAGCAGGATGGTTCTAAGGCCATTTGCTGGGATTCAAGAGTAGGAGAAGGTTTGCCCTTGTCTCTGCTTGAGATGCCAGCTGATGACTCCCCTCGTGCCCAAGGCCGGCCCAGACACAGCGCCGCTCCCGCCAAGCTTGGCCACAGATTAGACCTGCCTGCTCATTGGGTGCCCTTTCCATCACTCCCCCGCCTGGAGACTTCCCCAGGGTGGACGTTGTGCGCAGGAGAGGGAGAGGGAACGGGTGAGGGCACCCCTTTATGTGACAGAATGCTGGACTAGGTGGGCTGTGCCCTGATCCAGCAGGGCTCCTCTTATGTTATGTTGTTGCTGCGGTGCAGAAGAAGTACATTGTGTCCCAGAAGTTGTCTGAGAGAGGTCAGTGTGCAGATGCGCTCGCTGTCTGGAAGCTCAGTAGATTTCCTCAGAAGGAAGGTAATATCAGAATCATCATGCTGCCACTCCAGCTTCTGCTGCTCAAAGTTTTGGTGTCTCTGGCTTGGTTGTGAAGCCAGCCTTGAATAAGAAGAATCTCATTGTGGGAGCTAAAAGGCATGGTGGTCTCACCTCAGTGTGTATCTCCTGTGCCTCTGGAGCTAATCCAAAGAAACTGGCAAGTCCTGTGTGGCTGGATATGCAGAATCAAAAAAGTATAGTTCAGGAATTCAAGAAGTTTATTGTTGTTCCTTGCAGGAGAAGATGCCCAGATGGTTCTGAGCTAGCACACTCCTTATTCCTACAGGAACTCAATCCACTGTGTTAGGATCGTGCTATTAGTTAACCTTGACTGAGTAAATACCAGAAATAATTGTGACATAAGAACTCTTTGGGACATTTACCATATGCCTCATTAGCAATGGCAGTGAGGCTGAACAGCAATTTGCCATTCACCTTTGATGTTTTTGAGGCACAAAACAGAAGGATTGGATCTGATCTTGGCTTGTCATTTCCGCATCAAAGCCTCATTTACTATGATTCAAATGCACCAAAGACAAACATTAATTCACTGCTGCAACCTGCATACCAGTTACAGGAGCTGAACATGTTATTTTAAAAATAAAGCAAAACTCAGAGGGCAAAAACCTCTAACCCCCTGGGTAATCTTAGGTGGAGTAGAATTTTTCCAGGGTTTTTCGTGGAGAGATTTTGGCTTTTAGAGAGGGACAACAACAATAGCAGATCTTGCAAATTGGAGCTGCAAGGCAGAAAGAGAAATTATGGGTAGCAGGTAGGGATGTGCAAAAGTATTCATATATTTGTTATTCGTACAAATTCAGACATTCATACACAAACCAAATGTTACACTCATACTTTAACATTCATATGAATATGAATGTTTCAGAATTCGTACAAATAGTTCAGACATTTCTTAAGCCAGCAGGACATGGGAAAGTGCATGCACCAGTCACATCTGCAAGGGATCCAGAGTGAATTCGACATGGATTTAGAGCTGATTAAAAGTGGATTTGGGATGGTTTTGACACTTTCAGACAGATATGTTATGGGATACGTATGGGATACGTACTCGTTCATATCAAATATGTATGGATATTTGTACGAATTTGTATGAATACATTCATATCAAATAGAATCCAATCCCATTCGAAGGGGGGTCTACTCAAACAAATACAAATTTTCTAACATTTAATTTGTTACAAATCGAATGCCCCAAAACCCATTTGTACTGAAAGTGCCTTCAGGTGCATGGCTTGAAGTCCGTCTCACTTCTTAAGGCATCAAAAGAACATTAGACCTGATGCTTATGTACGTCTCTTTGGAATAAAAGAATATGAAATACAGTGAAATGTTGTTTAATGAGAGGAGGAAAGGGAGGCAGTAAGCAAGAGAGAGAGAGGAATCCTCTTTTGTCAGTGCAAGGTGAATAGAACTTGGATAAGGCAATTTTCCCCATCTCCCTTCCTTCCACTTGAGAAAGCCACAGCTATTTGGATTTCTCCACAGTGCATTGAGTCAAGTCTTTTAAAATACAATAAAAGCACTTTGAGATATAACAGTTGAAATGCTATAATTCCTAGGGGGGGGGGGGAAGAGAACCATAACTGATGGTAGGGGAGCCCTTTTAGGGGCACCTACTTCCATCTCCCAAACATGCTGAGCTAGGAGGAGATGAGAATGAGGACAAGATAAAGATGTGCCACGCTGCTCAGCCCAAGGAAAGGAGAGCCTGTTTGCACTTCCCTTCCTGGAGTGGTTCCAGTTGCTCCAGAGGAGGCCCATCTGAATGCCATACTACTGCTGCCATCTCAGAGCATCTTGGAGCATCCAGAAAGCCATGCAGCCCACCCCCAATTGTCAGTAAGAGCAGGGAGTGGCTCCCAATCATCACTGGGAGCGTGGGCCATGGGCAAGGTCCTGGTGCAAGTTGGATTTTGCCACAGCTGGCCTATCTGGGCTGGGCTGTCCACACTTTAAGTGCTGGTGGTCCAGGTGTGGAGTACAGCAGCACTTCGAGTGTGGATGCTTCCCTATGTGCCCAATCTTTGCTGTGGAACTTTAATTTCCATACTAATACAAAACTCCCTTGCCCCTGTTCTTCCACATGTAGAGAGATGAAGCAACTCAGCCTGTACAATAATCTCAAAAGTACTTATAAAGTAATTGAGGTGGGTGAATTTGGATACCACAATACCAGAGATCCCCCTGCATTTCTGCACAAGCTGATGGGGACTCTCTGGGGGTAGCTGAGGACTTACAGTTGTCATTTATGACCATAGACCTCTACTGACATGTTCTTGGTCCACTTATGTGTGTGGACTTAGCTTAGGTAGACCTCTATTATTTCCTAATCCTAGAATAAGGGACAGCCATATGCATGCTGGAAGAGTAATGTAGGCCCCAACACCTTTGATCTGACTTCATTTGCATTGGACAAAACAATGGGCCAGGATATAGTGCCAAAACGCTGGATCTTTTTAAAAAGTTCCACAAATGGCCACACTACAAATGAAGTGTGGATAGCACATACTTATAGTTAAATGCAAACAGACCCAGAGCCCACTTTGCCCACCTCCTCCTCCTCCTCCTCCTCGCCTTTTGCAGAAGTTAACCAGCATAACCAATGGCCAAAAAATGTTGGGCTGTATGGAGCTTATCCAAATACTGTCAACGTGGTCACACAAGTGGAATACAATTTTCTACATTTCAGATCCACCTGAGACAAACAGAGCAGGCCAGTGTAGTAAACACAAAAAGCTGCACAGCTTTTCCCCTGGCTTCCTTTTCCTCAGCCCTCCATTTCTCAAGCCTCAGAGTAAAAGGAACAACTATTTTCCTGTTCCATAAGCTGGTGGTACACACTCAGCACGACCAGAGTGCTGAATTCTTTCCACTCCATGTGGTGGTCTTTGAGCATTATGGTGTCTGCAAAGCACATGGCTTTAAAAGGACAACTCTCCTTTTCCTGTTTGAGGATTTTCCCCACCTCTGGCCACAGGATGTGACATCAAAAGCATCTCTGATCCAGAAGACAGCAGCTTTTCCTCCAATCACCTCCCCTGATGTAGCATTGATGTCACTTCCTCCACGTCCCCTTTTGGAAGGGATATTTAAACAGCTGCAGAGAAATAAAGAAATGCTTTTCTACACCTCCTGTCTCCATATCTCTTCTTTTACCCCTACCCCATTTTCTAGCCTGCTCAGGGTCGGCCATTACATGTGCTTGATCCTCGATCATCTGGGCCGCTCAGATCAGCTGTGTAAACCAGATACGCAGCAGGCCAAAATATTGATTTTTTGGGGGGGGGGGGTGATAAGCCCATCTAGACTTTGTAAATTTCATAGATGCCTTCTGTCTATTCCTCATCCTTAGCCCCAGTTGACTTAACTTTCTCTAATCCCTTCCATACATTTCCTATGCAAGGCAGACCTGTAGCAAGTAGGGATTTGCACAAATATTCATCACATTTGAAATTCATATGAATGTGTCCAAATTCAGACATTTGAAGAATGACTTGCAAATTCAAATCAAATGTTTTGATACATTCATACAATGCTTTGTTACATTTGTGAACCTGGAGAGGTGGTAAAGCGGCTGCCCCAGTCACCTCTGCAATGGATCCAGAGTAGATTCAAAACAGATTCAGAGTGTGCTCAAAGTGGATTGAGAGTGGATACATAGGGGATTCATGTGGAATATGTAGGGGATTTGTAGCAGGGATTTGAATAAGATTTGTATCAAACACTCATATCAAATTCAAATCCTACCACATTTGAAGGGGATTTATTCGAACGAATATGATTTGTTTGCATTTGATTCAATATGGATCGAACATGAAAAAAAATTGTGCACATCCCTAGTAGCAACCATGTTCACTCTATCTATAACCCAGTCATAGGTTAATTCTTTTACTACAGTCCCCATCCTCACCCTTGCTAACTCCCCAGTCTAGGCTAAGAGCTACATATCTCAAATAGTGAAACTACCTACATTAATCTTAACATGTGGGCATATATTAGATCCCATGCTGTAAGATGCCATTTTAGACAGGAACATATGGGAAGCAAATACATCCCTTTTCTGAAAATGAAGGAAAGCAAAACAGTGCATTGTAGTGTTCCACATACCATATCCAATATCCTCTTATTATCTTCAATCTGTACTCTTTGCTCTCAGAAGATGCAGTTGCAGCTAATGATGCCAATCAATCTGTTCTCTTACGACTGGTTTCATTTCCGCTCAGTGGTGTCGTTAATGTCCCAAGGAGCATTAAGGCACTAATTCATCAGGTAAGTATTTACCTTTCTCTCTCTTTGGAGAATATAAATGCCCAAAATCTCTCTGTGTGTGTGCGTGTATGTGCATGTGAATGATTATCTGTGCCCATAGCTGTTTGTTTCCTGCAGAAGTATGAGATCCAGGATATGTACTGTTATTAAAGGATAAGCTAAAGATTACTACTTGTGCCAAGGCTAGCTGAGAGAGCTCTGCTAAATCTTAGCAGGGTTCCACTCAACTAGAGACATAAATAGTGTTTCTGCATGAAATCAGCCCAATGCAAGGTCATTTCTCCTCCAGCAAAAAGACAAATAGGACGCTGAGCAATATGGCAGGACCTGTGTGTTCTGATGATAATGCTGTAATAAAACTGAAGGATTATTCATAGACCAGCGCTAACCATACCTATTTAGAAGTACCATTGTGTTCAGTGGAGGTTACTTCTGAGTAAATGAGGTTAGGATTGCAGCTATCCTTATTAAGGGTGATTATATTTGATGCAAACTGAGGTGTATGTTTTTTTGGTTTCGTGTCACCTTTCTGTTAGACATAGAGGCAAGATCTGCACAAGGCCTTTATGATGCCATCATCTTGAACTTAAACCCTGCACATCTGTGTACCATCAGTGACTGAGGACATGCACTTTCCTGTGCACTTGGAGCACCAACTCTTCCTTAAGCACTGATGGTACTTCCTATTGTTCTCACTCCCAGTGCTGTGTAGATGCACCTGAGAACACTTGGGCCCCCTCTGGACTTGTGGAATAAATCCACAGTTAAGGAGGAAATTGCAGCATACCAGCTGCAAAACGACGACACATCATTCCGACCCAAAATGCAGCCAGTTGGATTTGAGCTGCCCTCCCTGGTCTCGTCGGCTCTTCTCGCCATCTTGCCTGGACTTGCAGGAAGCTTCAAATTTAGTTAATAGTCTACAGAGAGTGTTCCTCAACCCATACTATGGTAAATTCACAGTAGCGATGGGATAATGTGCCACACCACTACAAGCTATCAATAGTGGTGTGTGATGCCCTACCATGATTGTGCATCCGCTGTGCAGTATTAACAAGTCTGGACACATCCTTTCTGTTTTTCAGAGCACAGGAAAATGACTTGCTCTCATGGTTGCTTCTTGTGCTCAGTGAAACAATCCTAGGCAGAAATTTTGAGCCGGGGAGTAGTATATATGACATTTGTGAACACTAGCTGTTACGGGAAAGGGCTTTGACTGGTATTACCCTCTTTGAGAGTCCACAGGTTGATCCTTCTTGACCCTCTAATTTAAGATATATAACTTTGTTTCCCTGGAAGTCAGCTTCAAAAAAAAAGTTTCTATCATATCATGCATTTTCACAGCATATTCTTTATGACTGCTATTAATATGATAGACTAACAGATGGCAAAACAATATTTTCATTACTGTATTGATCTTAGGATACTGAAAGACCAATGTGGGGACTGATAGACCTCAAAATAACCTAAGAGAAAGCATGGCGGCTTCATCCACGTTATCTATGAAGGTACTTTGAAGCAGGAAGTAGTATAGGACCAAGCCTAGAAAGGACAGAAGAAATTCAGCCCAAATTAACCCTTTATTACAGCCCTGGAGTAGTACACACTAATAAGGATAAACCAGAAAAGAATACATGTAAGTGCATTAATTAGGAATGGAACTGAATAGGCAAAAGTGTGTTTGAAACAGAGATGGGAAAAATGCCACTTTACATGAACAAAATTCCTTCAAATGGAATAGATGTGTGTGCATGTGTGCTGTTTCTATTATTATTTTTTACATAGTGCTATGACTCACCCTGGGACCTCTGAGTGAAGGGCAGGTTACAAATGTAAAGAAATAATTTTTATTTCCTTTTTATTATCCCATTCCAACCAGGAATGTGATACTTTTAAGACAAGAAGACTCTCTACCTAGAGGTGTCCAAATCATCATCATCATCATCATCAACATCATGGTGAACTGAATAAATTGGGGAAGATAAAGATAATTAAACTGAGGATGCAAGATGTCAAGGAGAAATAAAACATAATAAGATATTAGAAATAGAGTTGTGTGATTCAGACTTATAGAATAGCTTACAAAATATGCAGATATGTTTAGTCTGCTGTAGAAAGACTATATTACATCTAGTAGTACAAACTACTTCTTAGCAGTAGTAGAAATACTACAACTCTGGTATTGGATAGAGCACTGAAGAAGCTATACAAGAAGGCCATTGAAATAGCTCAAGAAACAGGAAATACCATGGTTAAATTATTATTCACAAGAGGTGGCTAATTCATTCCTGCTGCAATTAAAACTTTTGTTATATGGTTCACAGGTGTGTACCTTCAAGAACTTCGCAGCTTTAGAAAGAGTACAAATTTATTTTTTATTTTATAAACAGTACTTGGGGTTCTGTATCCAAAGTACAGCTTTACAACTGGAGACTAACTTCATCTCCATAGAGTCTATAATTTGACTTATTAAAATCAAGTATTTATTTAAACTGATTTTTTCAGCCAGTGGGGTTGGACTCTCTTGTTTTATATGATACTTACCAATCAGATTGGTTAAGCTTTGTATGGATTTGAACATTTGCGTTCAAATAGAATATTGGCTATATTTGAAGACTGACATTTGAATGTGGAGTGCTTTTGTGTATTTGTTCAATGCTTTGTTGTATTTGTGAAGATGCGGAGGTGGCAAAGTGGCTACCCAGTCACGTCGCAGTAGATTCTGAGCAGATTCAAAGAGGATTTGGAACAGATTTGGAGGGGCTTTGGAGGCACGACTGGTGGCAGAGATTTGAAGTGGATTCGAATAGCATTTAAAGAACATTTCAGTCACTTTGAATTCTACCATATTCGACATAGCTCTATTCATACAAATTCAAATTTCCTCCTCATTCCCATTTGCTTTGATGAAAAGCAAAGCGAACACACACAAAAAGGTTCATGGACAACTTTAGGCAGAATACCTGTGCATGCACAAATGTTCATTCTATCATGAACTTCATGGCAATGAGCATGTGTGCAGCAGAAGTTAACATGGCCATTACCATGGCAATTCAGATGGTCTAAGATGGACCATTTGCATCACTTGCACCGGTAGTACAGCTGGAGACAGCATTGGTGCTTGCAGTATGAATGTTACCCACCCAGAGACCTTCAGGTATGGGGCGGAATAGAAATGTAAATAATGAACAAATAATGTAAGTTGCTCATCCTAGGCAGTTAAGTGAGAACAAGCCCAATATTTCCAAACCATCCAAATTATCTTCATGTCCCTGCACAGCGTAAGGCATTTTCACTAGTACAGTTAAATAGTTTCCATTCTGCAGTTTTGGACAGAAGGTATAGAAAAACAGTTCTGTCTCATTGTTTAGGTCCCTGTCGAGAAAATGAAATAGAAACAACAGGACATGTATTGTTATGTTGCCCATTGTACAGGGACGTGAGATTTCAGTATATTACCCCAATATTGAACCAATTCCTGGGTAAACCAGATTAGTTTTTCTAGATATGAACTGCTATCTGGCACAAATATCTCAACAAGGAAAAGGAACAAAGCAAAATCTTGTGCCAGAGTCATCAAAAGTAGAAAGCAAGTCTGATATTTAGTCTGAATAACATTTTTTGAAGACTTGGTAGTAGATAAGGGTTTTTATTTTATTCTATTCTTATTTTATTATTTTTATAGATAAAATCTTTTAAATGTAAGTGCTTTTATTTATTTATTTGATAAATTTATATCCTGC
Source organism: Aspidoscelis tigris stejnegeri (assembly GCA_023333525.1). NCBI lineage: Eukaryota > Metazoa > Chordata > Lepidosauria > Squamata > Teiidae > Aspidoscelis > Aspidoscelis tigris. The sequence continues at coordinate 92,126,613 of JALMGA010000004.1, forward strand.
CCTTCACCAAATGGTCCCAGGGTCAGTTACAATAAGAATAAAACATATCAAAAGAAAATAAAACCTATAATTAAAAATATCACCCCCTCCCTAACAGCACACCACCCTGAGGAAACTATTTAAATGGCAAAAGTCTGGTTGAAAAGTTATGTTTTCACCAGGCGCTGAAAAGTATACAATGTAGGCACCTAGTGAACCTCAAGAGGGAGGCTGTTCCAAAGTCTAGGGGCTACCACAGAGAAGGTCCTCTTCTATGCCCCTATGCCTCATACCTCTGTAAGAGAAGGAACTACAATAAGGCCATCTCCTTGAGAGCTCAGTGTACGGGCTGGTGTATATAGTCTTTCATTGATATTGTGTTGTTGTTGTTGTTGTTTTGGTAATACTGAAATATTCTCTTCTGATCAACGACATAATTTAATTTAATTAACTACAAGTAGGAGAAACAGACAAGGCTTCATGAGCTATAGAAAAGCACCTAAGTGGTTCACTCTGGACCAAAGATTTTGTTTGAGCCCTAAGAGGGGAAAGCTTTGTCCCCTCAAGTTGCATGTGTCAGACTATAAAAATGTTGAGACTAAGGATGTACACAAATGCAATTTTGGGGATTCAATTCAAATTGAATATCCAAAACTTTGATTCGATTTGAATTGAATTAGACTTGAATTAAGCAAATTCAAATCTATTTGTTTGAATTTTTTATTCAAATTTGCACTTATGAGTGTTGACATTTGTATGCATCATTACGCATCCCATATGCATCCGTACATGTCTGCATGCATCCTGTACTTATCCTGTATGCAACCCGTTTCATCCCGGATGGATCCATACAAATATGTGCGGATGTGGGAAAGATGCATATCTGGAAATATGCATTATGAACACACCTGTACAGATGTGAATGTCTGGATAATGTGAATGAATAAATCCAAAATTCAAAATTAGTTCGAATCTTTACATTTGAATTCATGGACATTTGATTTGAATTTGAATGTCAAAATTCAGATGAATTCAAATTTTGAATACCTTCTAATATTTGTGTACAGCCCTACTTGAGACCAGGGTGGGTGGGTAAAACTTTATCAGCTTCAAAGTTTCCGACCAGGACCAAGAATTAAGCCATTTGGGCCATTTCACATCATGAGCCCAGGCCGCACGAGTGGACACAGGTCACTCCACAGGAAAGTAACATGCACACTTTCTTTCTATTGCTCTTCAGAAGAAGAATTCCCAGGAGAGAGTTCCCCTCACCCTTGAGGAGTTGGTCATGTGTCAAATCAATGTAGCAAATCACTGAACCTTTGGGGTACAGTAACAAATATTCACCATAGCCCTGAAGTCTTTAGGTGTTGCCTAGTCTGACCATGTGGCTCCTGGCAAAGTGGATGCAACTATATTATATTTTAAGACAAAATGCCTGAAAACTATGGAATAGAAATAAGGAAGAACAACATAACTGAATTCTATGCTGGTATATTTTTCTAGTATTCACTTTTATGCCTGCTTTATTCCAGCTTTCTTCCAATTTGTTTAAAGAAACTACTTTATAAATATCTGTTAATCTCAGTTAAAGAAAATTCTGTATATTAAAGTTCACATAAATGGCATGTTTTAGTATATAACACACAGCACATGGGTTACTTAAGAAAATGTGTGTTATTCATAGCATATAAATTTATATGCACTCCCAATCTGAACTGGAAAATTAAAAATGCTATCTCACATCTCCAGATTATACATGATTTACTACAGCAGACTTCTTTGACAAATCTTAGATAAATTGGATTTTCTAGTTGAAGCAGATTCCCAAATATACTCTATTTACTAATTCAAAAGAACATATGAGGAGCTATCCTGAATCAGGCCACAGTACAGAATTTATCCACCCCTTCCATACCATGCATGATCTTATATACTTCAATCAGGTCCCTTTCTGCACTTGGTCTTATTCTGAAATATATCTTGGCATAGGGATCTGTTGTCCATATGCTAATGCAGGCTATTAGAAATGTGTGAAAATATTCATAACATTCAAAAATTGTATGAGTTTCGTCGAATTCAGACATTCATATTCGAATTGAATGCTGGCGCCTTTGAAGATTGACATTCAAATTTGAATCAAATATTTTGATACACTCATATGAAATTTTGATACATTCATGTGAAGCTTCATATGGGATTTGTACAGGATTCATATGCGACTGAACATTTGTATCGGATTTGAATCCCACTACATTTGAAGGGGATCTATTCGAACAAATAGGAATTTTCTTGCATTCGATTCAGTATGAATCAGATTTTTAAAAATTCATGCGCAATCCTACAGGCTATGGCAGGCCTTGCTTGGTGCCTGCCATAGCCTGCGTGATCATGTGGACAGCAGGCCCCTATTCTGGGACATAATCCATAATAAGGCTAAGTAAAGACAGACCCCAGGTCACCTCTTCAATGCTGTCATCTAGGCCTGATGATCATTCTGCTTGTCCTTTTCTGCACTTCTTTCCAATTCCACAATATTATTTCTGAGGTGTTATGACTGGAACTGCATACAATATTCCAAACATGGCCTCTTTATTGATTTATAACGAGGCACAATGATACTTGCTTATTTTTAATTTTCCCCCTAATTACCCTTAGCATTTGTTTTGCTTTTTTCACTGGTGCTGTACACTCCATGTTTTGGATTGGAGGCTTCTGGTATTTGCATTTACACATTTGTATGCACTCCTTTGGTGCAGGTTCAGACCTGTAAGGCCATGTGAATTCCTCAACTGCCTCTTACAGCTTTGTGCTGTACTATTATTTACTAGCTCCCAGTTAACCCAGTACTATGTGTGTCATCCCAACCCTTCATACCTAAACATACGCATTCCTGAAATAAATAAATCAGCAGCAACTACAAACCTTTTCTTCTCCAAAGCAAGTGATCAGGCTAGCCTAGAAATCATGCCTCTCTAGCAGGCCACACACCAAGTGCCTCAAGACTCTCAGAAACCCAGAGGACCTACTCAACAATCTTATCAGAGCACCAACAGGTATTCCTCCATTTTCCCCCCTGCCAAATCTTGTTTCGCTCAAACTGACCAGAAGAGTAATGTATCTCCTTCAATTTAGCTACTCTAAAAGCAAGCTCCTCCTCCCTGAGACAATGTTCTCAAGACCTTCCACCCTTTGACCTTGTCCCCAGGCTAGTTTAGAAATCAGCCACCCTAGAGCAGCTAAATCAGCCCCACATGAAGTGCTCAACAACCTCTCCAAAACTCAGAAGATCAACCCTACAAGCTTAGAGCATCAGCAATTCTTCCTTTTAGAGTATACACTAAAGCCTCATCAAACATTGCTTTCAATACCTAAAATAAATAATAAAAAAAATATAGTTCTTTGTCATAGATCTGATCTTTTGTTCAACAGCTTTTAGCTCAAAAGAAACACATTAACAACACAATTGAATACTGTTTGGTGCAGAAGAGACAGCAGCAGTGGTCATCATTATACAGTTCTTTCTCACAGATGTTCATTAATTCAAGCTGAAACTTGCTTGAAACCAACCATTTCCCCTTTAGATTCCTATCTCCTTGTTGCTATTCTCAGTTACACATGCTTTTAAGCCACTGAATAATATAATCAGATAAGAAATCAAGAGGCCAGAAAAGAGACATTATATTTGCATTTTCACCCAGAAGCAATTTTGCACAGATGCTGTTGCTTCAGTAGTAGGGAGTGTGGGGGAAAATGCTTTGTGTTTTGGAGAGTTTTGATACTGTTCCTTGGTTCCAGGTTTTTTGTTTTTGCAATTTATTTTGATGACTGTCTTTCCTGTTGTTTCAACCTTTATGGATATTATGTTTGATTATTAAGTTTTCTATACCATACGTCTCAGGGCAATATAAGAAAGAAAAACAGAACAAAACAAAGCATAAATTGTATTTTAAAACCAATGAAAAACATCAGGAGCCCCCTGATCCTATTTACAGGTACTACTTGCTGTCATGAACCAGAGGTGATCCAAAACATGGAGGTGCACAGAAGTCATGCATCAGGTCCTGAACTACCATGGGACAGTTTGGTGAGAGCAATGCTGTTGTAAAGATGGGCTATGATATTACGAGTTACCTACTTCTGTCACACTTTATGTAACCCTATTTTAGGATGCAAAGAAAACAGGTGGCCTCTTGGGCCAATTCTGTGTGACCTAAAACTGAGTCATATTGTTGTAACTTTTAAAACTGGTGAATTTCTGTCTCCCAGCTTCAAAACTTGTGGGATGGTGAGACGTGCAACATGAAGACACTGTTTGACTTGCTTTGGAAACACCCAAGGTAGTACCCTGTAAAATCCCCCTGTTGTGGCAATAGAGCCTAAGAATCTATTAGGTGTTTTTAGCTAAACATTAACAGTTAGCAAGCATATGTCATGAAGTATCCTACCACTCCCAACTTTTTGTCTATCTGTGGAAGAGTACTATTAAAAACCAATTGCGGGGTTCAACAATAGGTTCAGTGTTCTATGTATGTGAAGCCTTTATCCCATACTTGTTTTCTTGTATTATGTTGTCAGAAACAGTTGCTTTTCATGCAGCTTTTGATTTCTCTTCAAGGAAAAACAAGTCAGCAATAAATAAAACCGTAATTGTAGTCTCTTCCGATTGTTAATATTTCTCACACAAATAGATTATACCACAAAGCTTTGGTTTTTAAAGAAAATGTCTGATATAATTCATAGGATATGGCCTCTGAATCTGGCAGCCTGGGGCGGGACTCTTGAGCTGCCCGGTGGGGAGCAATGCAAATGCTCTCCATGCTGTACAGCTCTGGGATGCCTGGGGTTAACATTCAGCCAAGTGTGGAGCACAATTTCATGCTCCACACCTCAACCATAATTAGCACAGCTCTGGGACTGGTCGGGACGCTTCTGGGTGGAACTGGCCTTCGCGGAATGCATATGGTCTGTCCCAGACCTGTGCTAATTCTTGACCAGAGGCCTAAGTGCGAATAGGCCTTGGGATTCTAGCCACAAGACCAAACTGACTGTCGCTGCCATGTCTTCATTTGCAGTGGCAGCAGGAGCTTCATCGTGATTGTGCTGCCCCATTTCTGGTTACAATTGCCACTGTTGCACCTTGACCAGAGAGTTGGCACTGAAAATATACCTTCTTCCTTAGAAATAGAGATGGAGGACATGTCTGCTTTTCAGCAGCAATCACAGGTGTGTCTCCTGTGCACCTCATAACAAGTCAGCCTGTTGGGAAAGTGGAGACCCAGCCTGAGAGTATTATAATTTGTCCTGTAGCACTATTGCCATGAAGATTTTGCTTAACTATATTCAAAGCAAAATAATTTTTTAAAAAATTAGAGTCCTTAAGAAAGAAAGCAAAGTAGGCAACTTGTCAGTGGCATCCCTCAGCTTCCTAAGTACGATAATTAGGATTATCTTTTTTGTGTACCTGTTTTATTAGGCTTTCAGTTTGATAACAGACATTTTGCAGATGGGAATATTATTTATTTATATTTCTAAACTTTACACTCCATGTTTTGTCATAACTTAGCCTCAAGGCAGCTTACATAGATAACATTCCAAAAAAGCAACTGACAATTAAAAATAATCAGCAGAAACAGGATATATGAACATAAAATTTTAAAAAAGGGGAAACATTGTTTTAAAGAAATCAGACAGTTGAAAAATGAGATTTCCTATCTCCTAAATACTGTCAAGCATTTCAGAGTGTGCCTTGAAGCCACATGAAGCCCAGAAGTAGACCATTTCCAGAACCAAACAAAATGGTGTCAGGTTCTATGCACCATGCAGTCTGCTCCAGGTACTGCCACCTTTCTGCACTAAGCAGGCTAGAAAGAACCAAAGGTCAACAACGCAAGGGAGGCCACTGTATAGTGATTTCCCTGGATAACTCCTTGACACAGTTTTCATAATCTAAAGCATTCCACCTGCCAGGATCACATGGCTAGACTTCTATGGAAGCTCCAGTGCGCAGACCTAATAGTCCTTTGAAGGCAGCTGGAACAGTCTCATGGGATCACGTGGAAGCAGCCTGTGAAACCAACCTCCTATAACAATTAAGTTGTACTTTAATTCTTATCACAAGTTCTGAAGTATATTCAAGATAATTTAAAAGATGTGTCTGAGGCCCTTTCTGCATTATCGCTTGTTCCAGGAAAAATCCTGGAACAAGAGCACCTTCATTGGATGAAGTTTGGCCAGGCTAGCACATCCTAAATGGTATAGCTGCAACATTCAGGATATTACCTCAACATTCAGGTTTGCACCTGGTCCATGGCCAGTATAAATGATCACAAAGATGTGGAGATGGCACACTCCCTCAGACTGGAATATCACAGGGGCCCCATTTTGGCAGTGTTCCAGAAAGTGCTACCAAAAGTAGGTTGGGCTCAAAAATGGCTAGGCCAGAAAGTGAGAAGCCAATACCTTTTGTTCTCAGATTTTTTGATCCTTGGTGCTACCTCTGAGAGCTCTCCAGAGGCAGCAGCTGGAACTGGAAAAGAATGAGTCATCTAAATGTGGATGGCCCCGTTCCAGTCCAGCCACAAGCCACCCCAGCATTGGACAAGTTATTTGTTCTGGGGTAGGACATCCGAACCCTATCCTGGAACAGTACAGGGGAATACACAAATACCTTTAAGATCAGAAGTGCTATGTATGTTGTCACTGTTACATTCATAGTCCTGAGTTCTACCTGAATTAATTTTGAATAATATTTTAGCCAGCAGCACATACCATAGTGAAAATAGTTGTGTACTGCTCCCTTCTGTTCTGGAAGTGTCATTTATTTAGTAAAATTCAATAGGCTCTGAAACTACAAACAGTTAAGAAAATACCATCTAGATGAGTAATTTGGTAGTGGTGTTTAATGGGTATATCTGAACCAATTGATACAATTGGGCTTCCTCCAGATAACAGGTAAAGATTGCATAGTATAGCAACATTCCAAAAGAAACCACTATTTGCCCAGAGAGATGGGCAACCACACAGGGCAAGCAAAAGGACTTACATAGTCTGAACCCTTGCGTCCATGATGTTGTGAGCATGATCACCACTCCATGGGCAAGTGTGGCTGCCATTTGGGCTTTGATTTGTTTCTGCACATGTGCAGTGGCCATTCCCGATATGGGAAATTCAGGGAACTGTCGACTAGATTAGGTAAACCCTTTCACTTTTTTTTTTTAAAGGTTAGTAGTTGAGTACCCCCCACAATAACGTGATCGTGGGATATACCTCAATACTCCAGGGCCATGGACACATGGATCTATCCAAACATAACCCCAGGATAATCCTGGGTTTTATACCTCAGGCCTTTCTGCACTTAGCCTTGTTCTGGAATATATCTCAGGTTAGGGGCCTGCTGCCCCCATGCTGATTCAGGGTATGACAGGCACCATGTGAGGTCTCCCATAGTCTGCAATAGCATGTGTACAACAGAACCCTATCACAAGATATATTCCAGAATAAGTAAAAGTGCAGAAAGGGCCCTTGTCTGGAAGCAACCTGAGTCAATGACTTCTGGAGTCTGCAGAGGCACATCCATGCCATTTTCTAGCAGATACCGAGATGGCTTTCAATTATCTTCTTGTAGAAAATGCTTGAGGATACCAAGATGGCTTTCAATGACCTTCTTGTACAAAACTATCAAGCTCTGTTTTTTGGGATGTTTCTGTAGCGCTGAGGTACAGCCACCTCTGCCTGTTAATTAGTATTTTTAAAATTGCAAAGACTTTTTGCCCTAGTATGAAACTACTCACACAAAAAGCCATGTAACACTGTGTAATGTTGAACATTTACTGTTGCTACTATAACAGAAGAAAAACAAAGTCAATTTTTAAAGGCATGGACGATTGGAAACTTCCTTTTTAGTACACTTCCTACAATTTAAGGCTATTCTAGAGTTTTCTAATTTTATTTTATTCTGTTCTATTTTGTTGTATTTGGTAGTTCTTGATGTACTGGGATTTTTTTAAAATTTAAGATGGGCTGCCTCTGAAAACTATGTTGCTATTGGTGTCTTATAGATTTATATTCATAATGTTCTGAAGAGCAGTCGCCTCTTTCACTCTCAGAGGACAAACTCTAGATTTTCTGTGGCTTTTCTGACCTCCTCTGTCCATTCATTTTGTGCTATCAATTTATCTTTTCACATACAGCAGACAAGTGGGTCTCCATTGCACCAGTTGACTTGTGCCAAGGATTTCCCTAGCTGGCTACCCCTTTGCTCACTCCTTGGTGCTGTCACAGCAGAGAAATGGCTACATGGCAGAGGGGAGCTGATATTTCACAATGAAGGTTACAAATTGACTGGAGAAAAGGAAAGAAGAAAAGAACATTGCCTGATAGTTGGAAAATTTAAGCTATTTGAAGTGTAGAGCATACCAAAATGGGCTCTTACTTTTATCCTATGCAATTTAAGGTTTCACTGTGAAGATAAATAAAATTAGACCAAGGCCATGGATTAGAATTTTCAAAGTAATATAATGGCCTTTGCAGATCCTGGCAGGTTTAATAAGAATATAAAGTATTTTTTTTCTTCTTTTTAAAGAAAGATTAGATTACTCACTTGCTAGATAGCACTTTTCAGCTTTTGGTGAAATATGCAACATATATCAACTATTACTGGGAATAGCAATCCTTTGGAGAAAGTACATCAGTTATATTTGAAGTACAACTCAAAGCAAATAGACTCAGAGGAGAAAAGGCTAAAATTGTCCTGTGTCAGTAAAGAATTATTGAGGCTGTTTTCTAGAAAGTGAAGTCAGGAACATCCATTCTGTGTTATGCAGCCTTAATTTTATGAAGTCTACCTAGCTGTTCATTTCTAAAAGTTCCAAGGGTTGCAAAATGTGGATGCCAGGAAATTATAAAATGGGACCTTCAGTTTCCTGGGTACTGATAACTTTTAGATCCACTACCCTTGACTATTGTCCATTCATTCCAAAACTGATCATTGACCACGTAAGCTGGAATTGACAATTGGCCATGGAAGCTAGAACTAGAACTATGGACAATTTCTTGCTATTGTATTAGGCACCTTCCCCACGGTGGAGGAATTTCACCATCTTAAGGGTCAGAATGCTTGCTTCTCTCCAGAATTCAAGATGTGTAGCATCTTCATGCTGTACATCTTATTTTCCTTGATGTTGAGGAACAAAACTTCCCAAGCTTTGCAGAGACAGCACAGATATATTTTCCAGTACACCAAACACAGCCCCAGAAAGTCACCTGTTTTCCATTTGTTGAAGAGTACATCTGTGGAGAGTGCAGCAAATATAATTTTCTCACTTGGCCACCATATATTTTCACACTGGAAGAACAAGCATGTGAGGGAAGCCAGGATGATCAGAGTCCTTATGGAAAATAAGAGTAGGAAATACTGCACAGGAAGGTTGCCTCCAAGGGCAATGACCAGTCCTCAAGTACCCTCAGAGGCACCCTGCAGAGCATTGTGTGCCTGGGCATGCTGCAGGAATGTTGAAGTCATACTCGTTGAATCTGACCAGCCATGCCAGAATTATGGCATAGAGGCTGTCCTAGTCTTGGATGGTCAGTTTTTGTGTTGTCAAGACTCCAGCAGTGTATTACAGAAACAGATATTATAAGGGTGGTGCAAGTCTTTTGTTGATGTCTCAGAACTACATTTTGATTGGCTTGCTCCCCTCTTACTGTGTTTATAGAAGTTATGCAAGCCTCTTCAGGATGAAATATTTTCTGTTTTATGGGAGTTTTCCATCTCTCCATCAGAGGCAGTAATACTTGTGTGTGAGAGTGTGTGTGTGTCTTCCATGAATTTTAATGGCCATGCAAAGGCTTTACTTGTATCAGATAGTCAAATTTTTATGTTTTGCTTTACTTTTTAAATACTGATTTTTGTACTTTCTGTACCATGACAATACTTCACAGAGAGGAAGTTCTTTCTTTTCTATCAGTCCAGAGAAGAGGGGGAAAAGTAGATCTCTGTTGCACTGTAGACTGTAACTGAGGGTGGTGAAAGCAAGGCTTTCAACAGTAGCACCGCCTGGCCTCTGCCAAATAATAATAATTTCAGTAAGTGGTTATAGTAGTAGTAATAATAAAAGGGACTGAAATGATAGTACATCCTTAGATCTCAGAGTGACAGCAAAACTAGGGGCATTTCTGTGCTTGCTTTCCCATCTGTTGGATGGGAAAGATGCATGATAGGCTAACATTTACTAGTGCTGATGCAGCCGCATCAGGGGGCAGGGTGATGGCCCCTCACACCAGAAAAGGTGCAGATGGTCACTGCTGGACACTCCCACGTAAGTTCCCAGTCATGTTAGATTAAGATTAGTATGCTTTATACAATCAGTCAACTTCTGGGCAGGCAGGGGGTGTTTGTAGGTTGCAAGTGCCTCCTGCAAGTGCAGATGCACCTGCCCAGGGGTTAAATAATTGTATACTATGCGATGAAGTGCAGAAATGTCTCAGATGATAGTGTTGAGTCAAAGAGGTTCATTGATCTCATGTGACACTTTTTTTTTCTGCTGAGAATCTCAGATATTCTGTCCTTCTCAGTACCTGCCTGTACATCTTGACTCCAAAAGGTCATTTTGTCCTAGAAGAAAAAAAAAATACCATAGTGTAAAAATATAGAACAAGATAATATTTGGAAGCAGAAGCTAGTAAAAGAGACTGCAGATGAAAATCTCTCTCCTGATCCTTGCTGGTTGATGAAACTTTTTTTTTTTTTTACTTCAAAGGAAATTCCCTTCGATGGTGTTCTGGGAATTTTAAAAAACAACTCATCATGAATTAGCACAGGATGGCTGAGGGGTTTCCATTTGTTTTCCTGTTTGCCTACCACTGCTGATCTTTAGTGTGTTCTTTGGAAGTGGCTTCTGTTTTGCCATTGAGGAAAGAAGTCTGCAAATGCCAGAAAAAATGTTGATTTCTCTCTGCGTACAACGAGATCCAATCAAGTCACTTAGGTCAGACACATTAATTAACATTCCACAATTAACTTCCTGTTTGTTTTCAGAATTTGTCCTTTAAAATTCTAAGAAGTTTAGAAGGTAATAAAGTCCCCACCACCACCATTTACCCATCCATAATAAAAAATCTTCTACAGATGCACTGCACTGAACACTGGCATCTGGTGTGTATGTGTGGTTGGGCACAATTAATGGGACATGGAGTGAATACCCACAAAAGAACACTTGGCACCATTTAGATACCATAGGACAACCTTTTTATTCACTTATACTTTTTAACTAAAAAAAGTTAGAGGCTTTAACATGGTTAAACTGTATTTTGCACTTCAATTAGCACAAAGCAAAATAACAACACCGATAATACTTAATAAACTTGCATCTTTTTGCACTGTCTGGAGACAGTTCCAGGCAGAGTGGAGAAATGCATCGTCTGCACCCCAGTCTGCCCAGAACAAATCCTGTGGTCTCCTACCTGCTCCCCATAATTACCTCCTGTGGACAGCTTTTAAGGTGTCCACAGGTTGTCCCATGCCATGCGGAATGGCCCAGTAGAAGTGGTAATAGGATGCTTCCAAGCCTTCTGTCTTAACTGAGCTTGCTCGCTCCATCTTTACAACAATTGTGGCAAAGACTGAGTGGGCATCCAAGGTCAGGATGCAAGGTTTGGAACATGGCCATTCTTATGCCTGCCCCTGCTGGGCCAGGAACAGGGATGTTTCTACACTCTGCATCTGAATGGACCCAGCTGGGTTGATCATCCACCAGTCTGGAACGATTTTCTTAAATCATTCCATTCAGGTGAATGTGAATCAGGCTTAAAAATAACTTAGAAATGCTAGCATCTGCATGCTAAAACCGTGGTGCATGTTAAAGACCAGAAAGTGTACTTCCAAAGTGCATTATTTGGCCTTTAATGTAGATTAGAGGTGGGATGGGTACATTAGAATGTTTCAGAGCTGAATTTCTTCAAAGTACACTAGTATATATAAGGCTCTTTCTGTATTCCTTGGTATACTGGACCAAGGCACAGCCTGGAACATACTGGGATCTGCTATTGGCATGCTAGTGTGGAACATCACAGTTCCTTGTTCCTCTTGGTATGTCCTGTGCACTTTGGACTAGGCTATGGGCCATGATAGAGTGCTAAAATGGTGTCTTGTCTCAGTTCACCAGTAGATCCTTTCAAAGAAGTGTACAAGTGAACTTCTCCAGTGTACCAGACCACAAATAGCATACAAACAGCATATCCCTATGGTCCGATATACAGTACAATAGGTGATCTTTTCAGCGGGAATCCATTTAGCATTGCACGACATGATATGAAAAGGGCTCTTCCTGAAACTGCAGATGTCGGGAATGAAAGTTCCCAGCCTTTGGACGTTTAGCACTAGGGATGTGCACAAATATTCATAATATTTGTTATTTGTATGAATTCTTATGAATTTCGACATTCAGACACGGATCAAACGTTATGACTTTCAAGCCATGTTCCCATTACCACTTAAAACTTTTAAAAAAACTGTTTAAAAATGGTTTGGATCCTCGTCGTCCCCATTCACAATTAGTTTTAGGGGTATTTTGAGGATTATTTGGCTTTAAAATGGAATAAATAAACACCTGATTTTTCAGGGTTTTTTCCCCCAGTTTTGGCTTTTAACATGCTTCTTCCTTACTGTAGTAGGAACGCTAGAGCAATATTTGGGCAAATACATCATGAAATGGATGGGGTTTCACTCTGCAGGTCAGCCCCTTTCAGTTAAAATGTATAGCATTGTAACAATCCACCCAGTACAGCAGCTGGTTTCATTGTAGCAATCCACCCACTACACGGCTGATAAAAATGTTGCAATTTGGCACAATTCTGGCTGTTAAAAAGGGGAAGGGAGGAAACTGCTGCAGGATCTGGGAGATGTGTGTATGCTTAAGTGTGTGTGTAGGCAGCAGCGGCAGCAGAGCCAGGGTGCTTTTTCAGAGGGAACCCCTATTGGGGATGGTGGCTGTGGACGTGATCAGGCAAATGGGGCTTGAATTGCTGCTGCTGCCATGTGCCCTGGACAATGGGGAGAGGAGGGAAAAGAACTGCTTTCCCCAATCTGTTTTTGGAAGCGTTTTAAGTGTTTATAGAGTGGGGACAGAAAATCGGGGTTGAATCCAATTGCCAGATGCTGTTTGCTTCCTTTTAATGCACTTTATATATTGATGTAAATAGCATTGTATATAGTGCTTTATTTCTTGAGTGGGAACTCACCTTCATACATTAACATTCCTACAAATGTTTCTTGAACATTTGTACAAATAGTTTGTACATTTGTTACAAATCAAATGCCAAAAAACACATTCATGCACATCCCTATTTAGCAGATGGCCAGATCTAGAGCAGGATCAACTGTCTCAATTCAGATGCATGTTTCCCATTCCAGTAGTAATCAGTCCTGGTATGCAGCAGGTTGCTTTTTTTGGGGGGGGTAGGAACTGGGGCACTTCTAAGGCCATCTGCTGGGACTCGAGAGCAGGAGAAGGTTTGTCCTTGTCTCTGCTTGAGATGCTCGTGAGCATTTGGTGGGCCACTGTGTGCGACAGGATGCTGGACTAGATGGGCTGTGGCCTGATCCAGCAAGGCTTCTCTTATGTTCTTATGTTCTTATGAAAGCATGGAAAGGTCTTAAAAAATACTATCAATATTAACAATCTTTCCGGTAAACATGACAAAAGTAAGGGAAAAAACCAGAGGGAACTTAATGTTTTGGCTTCCCAGCAATATCACTGGAAGTACCATGGGCTTTAAAAAAAGCTTCTGATCTCTCCTCTTTATTCAGGGTGAGACTTTTTCTCTTAATAGGTGTTCAAAAAACAATTGAAAAAGATTTGTCAGCATAGCCCTCCTGCTGATCACTCCCAAACTGCTAAGCTGGCAACTTAGTCTGTTTGGTTTGTGTTTGCTTAAAAGAATGAGGAAGTACTATTAACGATATCTGTCCTTAGTGATCGTGTAGCTTCCAAAGTGGAATAAATGAGAGACTGTCATCTGAAGTGACAGTGCTTAAAGGCACTGTCAGGCCTCTATGGTTGATGTATCAGTAAAGAACCATTGTCCCCATTCAAGTGTCAGGGTGAACTATTATTACCTCTGTGTGTTGTACAATAAAGCAGGGCTTTCATTTCCACACTAAAAAGAAAGCATTGCATTTGCTCACAGATAAATTATACAGTGAAAAAATAAGTAGAAAAGAAAAGAAAAGCATAATCACTTATTCTAAGTGCAGCATGTGAATTACCCACATTTTTAGGTCTAATATTTGGCCTAATATATTTAAAAGGTTGCAGTAATTGCAGTGAAGGAGTAGCAAATATTACATAGATTGGAATATATGTAAACAATGGACTGATGGACCAATGTTTTTCATCTTGGCTCACTCAACACTTCATCCCTAACTCCCTTATCAGATTCTAACTTAAAAGGACCCACTTTCCTTGCCAAAAAAGTTTAACTAGTCATGGATACATTGTAACAGTTCTGTTGAGGTTTGGGACAGGCTCAGTCCCACCATCTTCCAAGATGATCCCATGAAGTATCTGATTGCTATCAAATCTCCATGCTTTTGCCATTTTGTTTTATTAGTTTTTAAATAAAATGAGCAAGGCAGAAGGTCCTGCGGACACAAGGGACATTTCTGCATGAACCTTTAATCTAGATTTAGGATCTGTGTAGAACACCTTTAGGCCACATAGATCCTCACATTAATGTGGATCTATGATGTCATTCCTCCTACTGATCCACTCTGCAGGAGATAGAGGTACCTTCCAGACTAGCGGAATAAATCTGCAGTTGTAGGAAAAAATCGCAGCTTACCTGCTGTGAAGCCACGTAGTAGTAGTAGTAGTAGTAGTAGTAGTAGAGGTAGTAATAGTAGTAGCAGCAGCAGCAGCAGTAGTAGTAGTCACCACAATGACAGTTCAGTCCTCCTAGCCCTTTTGCAGAGTGCTAAGACATGGTGCCACAGATTCATGTTGCTGTCAAGCTCAACAATAGGTATACTTACATGTGACACTGTATTGTATCATACAGGAATAATTATTAAAGCATTGCTTTGCAAATGTTACACACCAAAATAGATGATCTTGTAAGCTTCAAACACCTGCTGATCTTGTTTACTCAGCTGCATGTAAGCTACAGTCACTGTTTAATCTCCTGAAGAAAACAGAGATGGCATATCAAAAGTCAGAAGCATCATGGATAATGAATGTTCTACTGTATTAGTTAAAAATAACATTTGATCAAGGATTTTTCTTTCTGTGCAGTATGCTGGAAATTCTTTGGTGTATTTTGCTTAGGAAGCCTTCTGTCACTAAGATGTATTTTC
Source organism: Aspidoscelis tigris stejnegeri (assembly GCA_023333525.1). NCBI lineage: Eukaryota > Metazoa > Chordata > Lepidosauria > Squamata > Teiidae > Aspidoscelis > Aspidoscelis tigris. Next base: position 92,141,944 of record JALMGA010000004.1, read on the forward strand.
ATATCTCTTCTCTGAAAAGTGAAGCTGCCTATCTTTTCGTAAATGTTAGACATCTATGTCTCCTAGAGCTACTTCGACAATTTAAGGGGAAAAATCGGAGATATATTAGTGATGATAAAAGGAAGCTGAGCTGCAAATATGTTTTAGTACAGATATGAAAACAGATTTAAATGCCAATCAAAGGGTAAGAGGCTAATTTACAATTAATTAGAAAGACGACAGAGAGGACCAGACTGCAGATTAGACACAAAAAAGAGATTAGTGTTAGATGAATATCCTGCAATATTTTTTAAACTATCCTATTTTCTTTAACATAGCCTTATTGCCACAATGTAATGAATAAATGAATTTTAATGTATCTAATATACATTTTTGCACTGACAGATGCTGTATCCTGTGGACTTACAATTAGGAAAATCTGTATAAGATTGACAATTGAGATTTATTTATTTATTTACATTTGAGCACCAAATATCTCACTGGACGCCTAGGACTGAGCTGCAGTGATATAAGGGTGTTTAAATATCGTAGTAGGATATGCTCACTAATTTCTTATGAAATCTGCCGGGAGGGTTGGCTAAGGCTAATTTGAACCCATTTATGTCCCCCAAATACAGGAAAAGTTCAAGAAATAAAGTCAAACTCAAACCAGTTCAGCTTGAACTAGGGGTTCATGGAACTTTGACAAAATCCCATTGACTATTATATGAACTGAACTGACAGAACTGTTTGGGGGGGCGCGCGCTCTGGTGTAAATTTGAACTGTCAAACACCCTTGGTTCATGTTGAACCAATTTGAATTCAATCTGGCTCAGTACATCTCTATTATGGATTTATTAATTTGCATTTCTGCTAGAAATTCTGTGTGGAGTGTGTGTGTCTTTCTCTGTGTGTCTGTGATTAAATATGTTTGATTTTGAACGTCAATTGATAAACTCAATAGCAGACTTCCGTTATCCACCCAGTTCCACTTGTCCACACTTTATGGCTATGAATAGATGGCAGAGACGCAGCAGAAAAAGAGAAGAACACCTGTAAAGTCTATACATCACAAAATCGATGTAAATAAAATTCAATAGGTTTACAGCAATTGCATGATAGGGAAGAAAGCCATTTGATCTTAAGCCAGGGTTTGATCCCAGGTGTTCTACACAGGTGCATGCTGCTGACCAATGTCAGGCTGCGGCATGTGCAGGCACACACCACCGCAGATCAAACTAGCAAGCCACATCTACAAGCTTGCCAGTCCAGTCTCCGGCAGTGACAAGGTAAGTCGTGTGCCCGCATCCAGGGGGAGGCACATGACCCTGTGGGGTGGGTGGGCCAAGGGGGGCTTCCACAGGGGGCAGATGCCTCAATCTAGTCAGGCCTCATGCCTCACCTGAAATGGGCTGTTGGTGAGAGGGCCTGAAAGGGCTCAATGACCGTGGGGTGGGGTGGGGCCTACAGCTGTCCTACAGGGAAACTGCATATGTTCTTCCTGCCAGACAGTTGTAGGCCAGCCTGGGCCGGCCTGGGACAGGTTTATTGCATGATTTCGTGCTCTACACATGGAACACAATTAGGCTTGCCTAATTGCATTCAGAGGCCATAGTGTGAATAAGCCTCAGTTTTCCTCAGCTAGAAGTCATCCTGTTGCTTGTTTCAAAGACAACATTTATTTATTTAGTGACTGTTCCATGCTTCACTTTCTTCAATGAGCTCAACTGAGCAGACAGTCCTGCTCCAGCTCTTATAACTTTGTGAGTGAATATACTCTAGATAAGGTAGGATATAGATCTTTCTCTTTTGTTCTTTCATGCTTGATAGGAAACAGACTACAGACTACAGTTCCATCCAGTTTCTGACACTCAGAAGACTTTTAATCTCAGTTAATGACCATTCCTGAGTTCCCATCTTGACTTCTCTCTCTAGGAGTTGTTATGAATGCATCATCAATATTTTATTTTCTTGTAATCACCTGTGGGTTTTTTGGTTTGGAAAGATGATGCTAATAAATGAAATAAAGCAAAAGGATGCTATTTTGTGTATATATGTTATCTATATGTCTGTTCAATTTGTTGTCCACATACTTTTATCCATTAGAGATGTGCACAAATATTTGTAGGCATTCAAAATTTGATTGAATGTGCCGAATTTCGACATTCAAACTCAAATAGAATGTCCCAAAATTTGAATGTAAACATTAGAATTGAATGTCTAATTTTGGATCTATTCATTTGCCTTTGTCTTCTGCTTGAGAATGTCCATAAGCAATTGGTGGTCCACTGTGTGAGAAAGACAGCTGGACTAGATGGGCTGTGGTCTGATCCATCAGGACTCCTCTTATGTTATGTTCCTATATCATTTCAGTCTTCCAAGATTTTATATTTCTATCAGCTCGAATTTGCAGGCATTCTTCCACAAAAGGCTTGACTCTGCTTAAAGCCGGTATTTAGATAAATTTAACATAGGACATTGTTATTTGCTTCCTATATTCACATGTTACCCAGGATTGAAATGGACAAAGTAGCTCTGAACAAAAAATTAGGCAGGGATCCTTCTCCTATGCTAACATTTGTTTATGTACCAGGAGGCTTTTCATATACTTCTTTGTTTCTTAATCATTGGGTTTCTATGATATGCTAGAATTTCATAAAATACTGAAGTAAGCAAGATAAATAAATAAATAAAAGATGCTAGGCATTTACCATCAGAGAGAGTTAATGTCAAAAAACAAAATCCTTTTTTGTGACAATGATAGTAAGCACTATACCAAAAGCTTTGCATGCCCACTGTCTTCTTGTCATCTTAGATAGGCACTCAAATAAAGATTGCTTTTTCATATGTGACATCTGATAAAAGTTTTTCTAAAAAACAAAATAAAGTACAATAGAAACTCCTATTGTTCCCTAACTACTACTGATCATTTTATGCAAAAGCATGCAATGTCAAGCATTTAAAACCATATTAAGCTGCCTTGAGTCCATCGGCATTTCCAGCTTTTGCATTAAGGGTGGAGGGGCAGAAAGCTTGTAAGGATTCATATAATTATTCATGGCGGAGAGAAAGTAGGCATGATTTTTCCCTTCCTCTTGAAATATACTAGGCCTGGGGAAGGGTCATCCAATGAAGCTGAATATTAATTTTAAAAAATCAGAATAGGAATAATAAACAATTCCTTCATGTAGCTGAATGATGGAATGTACTATGACAATATGAAGTGCTGCCCACCAACTGGAATGAGTAGATATATTCATGGGGCTTCAAACGATGAAAGGGTTGCTTGCCTGCCTGCCGGCCTCTCTCTCTCTCTTTATATATATATTCTTTTTTAAAAAACAAAACTCTTCAGCTAGGCACCAGGGCTTTGTTCAGGACAAAATCACCATGAAACTTAACAACAAAAAGAGACACATAGAGAAAGTGATTAAACTGAGGGGCAAGGGAGGAATTTAGATCTACTATAAGATACAGAGATTTAAAAGTAATGACAGTGATTTCTAGTCATGATAACCTACAGCATTGGGAGGTTGTCTCTTTTCTCTGGCATTAACTTATAAGAATCATTTTGGTTACAGTGGCAGCTTCTGCATGGTCTATTGAATCAAGCTAGCTGGGGCTGAAGAACAGTGACTTTGCATAGCAGACAATTCCCCAGGAGGCATGGCCTCCTAGGGAATCCACTGGCCACAAGGGCCTTATGTGTGGACAGATCAAATGTGGGAAAATTCAACTTTGGCCAAATCCCACCCCTACAAATGTGGGGGCTTTGTATTTGTGCACAAATATTCATCTTCACATTCTTGCATGAAATGAAGCAAACCTTTTCCCCTTCCAGCCACCCTCCATTCCCACACCCCACTCACCTGTCCTCAGCACCACCATCACCACCACTGCCATACACCATTGTCTTAGGCACTTCCTGGTCTGTGTGTGCAGTGGCAGTTGCATGTGCAGAACCTGAAGGCCTAGGACAAAGGAGCGGTAGCAGGAGGCCATGTGGGGAGGGGCAGGAGACCTCGGGAGCATCTGTTATTTCCCAAAGCTTTGACTGAAGCTTCAATGAATACCAGATAATCCAATTCATGGATGGATAGGTAGGCCCTATTCGATTTGGCCATGAATCCAGGAATTCGTACACATTTGTATGAATTCCGGATGTGACAAATATTTGTGCACACCACTAAACCCTTGTATGAAAGCCATGCTGGGGAATACACTAATAGAAGAAGACTTGACTTAAGTCTCCAGAATATTCCTGGGCCATAGACCATCCGAGCCACCAGTGTGTTGATGCTGGACTGGGAGACACAGCTCCATTTTTTCTGAACTTTGGAAATGGTCCACTTACAGGGATGTTTCCAGCCATGTCAACAAATCACCCAGGTTTTGCCCACAAGTTTTTTTCTAACAATTTTTTGATAGTCGCACACTGCAATTAATGACGTTAATGGTAAGAGATAATTTACCATAGATGAGAAATTGGATGATTTTGCTGAAGCAAATGCATTGAAAATATGGATTCAAAATTGTATGAGGTGATAGCTTGTGGATGGTGCCAAAATTACCCAGATAAGCAGAACTAAGAATGAATAATATCATTTATCTCTGGACATGGTTAAACTCACCTTTCTGATAAGTCTCTGGTTATAGATGGCTGCTTGTAAAAATTGTCTCCATAGGTGTGCTCTCCTGGGGTACCATCCAACATGTTTTAGTTGGCAGGTGAAGAGCTTTCTCTTCTTTCAAGCTTATGTATTTAAATATCAATATTTAGGCTCTTCTTCCTGATTCTGTACGAATGATGGGCCGCATCCCCATTACAAGCATAATCCAGTTTCCCTAAACCGAAATAATAGAACTGGATGCAAACACGAATTTGCCTGTTCCCATTACTTTCAGCTTAATCGCGTTTGATCCGGGTTCTGAGGATCGTAGGTGGCGTATGTGACTCAAGGGGGGACTCAAGTGGCTACTTTCTAAAAGCTGATTTTCGGGGCTGCCCTGTCCTCTTTCTCCTGGCGTGAATGTGCCACCCATAATGGACCCCTTCACGGAGCCTGGCTGGGTGGCTGCCACTTGCCTGGATGGAGGAAAAATGGCAGCGGGCAGCCAGTGATTCTCCCCATTGCCCAGGGCACACAGCAGCAGCGGCAACTCAAGCAAGGAGGCTTTAAACATTCACCCATCTCCCCAAACCTGTCCTGCTTTACTTTCCCCTCTAAAGGTCAGAACTCCAAAGAGCTAGAATTGTGCAAAATTGCAACATTGTTATCAGGTGTGAAGTGCCTGGATTGCTACAGTGTAGTGGCTGCTGTGAAGGTTGGATTTTTACACTGAAATCATTGTCTTTAGAAGCAAGCTATTGGGAGAGGGAAAGCCTAAACATGGATTCTCATCCCTTAAAATGGTAGGGTCCCCACAGTAAAAAATGTAACATGTATCAAGCAAATGATCTAGAGTGAGACCTGTTGAAATGAGGGTTAACATTTACAATGCTTTGGGGCGATTTAACACACAGAAAGCATGTTAAGCCAAACTGACATGGGGTCTGCAAAGATTGAAAATGGTTTGAAACCAATATAAGCTTGTTATGGGGATGCGGCCATGGTGTTTTGCCCCTGGATTTTCAAGAACATTCACAAGAGTGGCATATTTGTTTTGTCTTGTGAAATTGTTCTGTGATTTTAACTATACACTGCTCTGACCTCTCTCTTTTCTTATTCCCCTTCCCACAAAAAGGCACCAATAACAGTGCTTTTGGATTCCAAAGGAAACTCAAATTTCTAGTTTCCTTTTTTTTTCTGTAGGGATTTTTTTCTGTAGATTGTTTCTTCCATCAGAACCTGCAGCTTAGAGAAGTCATCCCCATCTGCTAGAAACAGTTGGTTTCAAGTAGATAACAATTAGAGTTTCCTCCCCCCACCTCCTTTTGATGATACAGTGTTTTTAATTTTATTCTGCGGAATTGAATCATTAATGCTTCATTGTGTGGGATTAATTTATTATGGTGTGATGCGTCCACACATTAAATAATCATTTTTAAGCGTTGCTTGTTTTAGCATTTGCTGGCTGAAAATCTGGACATTGTATAGGCATTTGGTTTTGGAGAATATTAAATTGAATTTGTTAGATAATTAGTTCATGTTACTCATCCCTTTGATGATGTGCAAGGCTGCTGGGCATGTTTCTGTCTCTTCTCTTTCTTCTCATCCTTATCCTTATCCTTATCATCATCAATCATCGTCATCGTCATCATCATCAGGTTTTCAATAAGCAATAGCAGGAATATACACTACCCGGCATGCTCCTGAAATTGTGGGCCATTACTTTAAACACAGAACCTGGATAGGACCTCTCATAGGATGCACTAGTATGCTGGTGGCAGGATCCTATTCTAAGATATGTCCTGGAATAAGGCCCAGTGGGGAAAGGGCCACAGTCTTTTAAATTAAATGAGGAAGGTGCACATAATAAATGTTAAATAGGAAATTAATCCTGAAGCTTCCGAGGCTGTAGTCTAGACTAGTTCTTCTTTTCTCCCCACACCCACCCCTCTTCCCCCATCTCTCTCACACACCCAGAATAACTGAAATAGATATTATTTCATACATGCTCAAAACAAATTCCTTATGTCACCCTCAGATACTTCAATTACAAGGGAAGAAAGTGCACTTATCTGACAGTGTGCTTAACTAGGGTTGTGCATGAATGTTCTAAACATTCCAAATTCAATCAAATTTTATCAGATGTAGACATTTGAATTAGAATAGAATGTCTACACATTCAAATGTTCCAAAACATTTGTTCGAATGATTCAAAACATTTGAATGTACAGATATGTATGTATTACAAATGTATCAGTATGAATCTCATATGTATCTGTATGCATTTGACCTGATCTTACGGGACAAAAATGGGATAAACACGGGATAAAATGGGATGCGTACAAAATGCATACAGATACATATTACACATACAAATGTTGCCGACATTCGTATCTTCTGATTCGAATGTTGTTTATTTGAACTGGATTTTGTTACATTTGGATTCTAAATCTTTGAATCGACTAGAATGTTTGGATATCATTCTCTCTGTTGCTGCTCCCAATTGGCAGTATTGTTTTTCCTTCCTTAATGGTCTAAAGACAATCTAGTGACAAGTTTATAGAGTACAATCCAGAATTGCCTTTACACAAATGGAAGGGCTTTGATACTTTCCTGTGTCAAACTTCATGCTGTTTGGGTTGGGGGAGGGGGTTGGTTAGATAGAAATACAAAGTATATAACTTTTTTAATGGAGTTGCGCTCACATCAGTTCTAGATCCACATCAATGCATTTTCTGAACAAAAGTGGTACAGTGTATGACCAAAAGAGTATGGTTTAAAACCTGCTGAAGTCTGCAACACATTTGTCTTCTCCTTCCCACTCCAACAGGATTAGATACCTTGAATTGATTTTATGCTGTCTGTAGAACCCATGGTATCAGCATGCTGAAGAAGAAGAGGAGGAGGAGGAGGAGGAGGAGGAGGAAGAAAACTGCTTTCCCGCTTGGCTAAAAATACTTGGAGTAATCATTCCATATAATGAGTACCCATTTTTCTTGCTGGCTTTCTCTCTTTTTCTCACTGGTTTAAGGATCTTCCTTAAAAACCCCTAGCATGGTATGGAAACAATTGTTTTTGATTTTTCAGATTCATCGAGCCAGTGGTGTCCTAGATTTATGCGTACAACATTTCTAATTTTTTCTTTCCTCCATCCCACAGTCTTCTATCACTTCCCCTTAATTTTGCCCCCATTATTTTTCTCTGGTTTCCTTGCCCATTTCTTTTCATCTATAGTTACTGTTAAAGATCAGTCAGCTGTATCCATATGACAAAAATCTGCATACAGAAGTCTGCATACAAAGTTGGACTTCTGGATTGTGTTATGGAAAACTCACCTGGTGCTCAGCACGTGTCCAGATGTGCCCAGATGTTGGTTGAAGCCTTGAAACTCAAGCTTTAAACTGGTTGTGGAACTGAGGAAATGAGGTCAAGGAAAGGTGAATGGCAAAAGCACATTTCTTCTTCTAAGCAATTATAAAAAAGTAGGAAGGCAATAAACTTTAAACCGATTAGCATTAAATAGGATTATTCACTATATACATTTGATAGAATGTGTCTTAAACTAAATATTCCCTATTCTAACTATAAAAGTGGATGGGTGGGTGGGTGAACAGCAAAGTGCCATAATCTGTCACTCTACATATCTTGCCATAATCATAAAGGCATTGATTGGATTTCCCTCTTTCTGTATCCTACACATTATTTTGTCAAATCGACAATTTTATTCTTTAGTCGTATAACCATAACAAAAGGTAAAGGCTAAGATCGAGTATACTATCTTATCAACTGCTGATCTTTGAAGTTCCTGGGCTTCAAAGTCTGTGACCTGGGCTATATGAGGAAGAACAGGAATTGGCCTTGGAAATCAACTATTTTCTGTGCAGACAGCAACAAATACCTGCTATAGGGTCACTATAACTGCTGCTGCCTACCAACATTGTACAAAGTTTCGGTTTCAATTTGAATAAAATATTTGAATGCTCTAATCCAAATGAATAGAGAAAAAAGCTAATGTACAGTATTCAAATTCAAATCCAATTCAAATAAGTTCGTATCTATTTGTATGAATATTTGATTTGTATGTGTATGTGTCTGTACATATCTGTATGCACGCATTTGTATCCCATATCATTTCCTTTTTGTCTTGTACATATCTGTACAAATGCATATCGGATATGAATAAGATATGTATGTATGTAATGCATATAGACATGTGCACAAACAAATGTCTGAATAATTCATACAAATGATTCATAAGATTCAAAATTTGTTTAAATGTTAAAAAAGAACGTATAGACATTTGATTCAAATTTGAATGTCCGAATTTGAACAAATTTGATCAAATTTCAAGTGTTTCAATTTTTCATTTTCACAAGACAGAGACTCATTTGCCTTAGTCTAATTTTTGGATATTAAAAACACTGGATTTTCAATTCAATGCAAATTAGAGATGTGTGTCAATGTGACTTTTTTTTTTACACTATTCAAATTGAATTGAATATCCAAAAATCCAACTTGATTCAAATCTTTTAAATTCAAATTTAACAAAATTCGATTCATATTTACAAATTTGAATCTATTCATTTGAATTTTTGATTTGAATCCGTACTCATCCATACACATCCGTATGCATTCCATAGCTATCCCATATGTGATCCATTTTCTTCCCGTACAAATATATACAAATGTGGGAAAGATGCGGATCTTCAAGTACACATCATATACAAACCTGTACACATATGAAAGTCCAGATAATTCAAACAAATAGATCCAAAATTCAAAATTTAATTCAAATGTTTATATTTGAATTTCAGGACTTTCTGTTTGAGTTCAGTTGTTTAAATTCAGCACAGGGAGATGAAGAGATTCTTCTTAAAGCACTACTTAATTGCATCTCTCCAATGGCAAGAAGTTATTTCCTTGTTGAAGGCAGGAGAACAATTCCATCGACTTGAAGCAGGAGAAGGTCTAATTAAGTCTGTCCATTCCTCTTTTTAAGATTTTTAATGAATTATGGTAACGGAGTGAAGTTTGGATAACATCTGAAGATAAGAAGATTCTCCTCGGAACACTGGGAGTCAGCCAAAAATTTATTGCAACAAACCAGAGCCATAAAGAGAAAAAGGAGGTAAGGAACACTTGAAATTTATCTTTAAAGCTGTTAAATGAGCAGGCGAGATGATGATAAATGCAATAAATCTTATCTCTGGAAAGGAAGTGACATCAGATCATTGACTTGGCTGGTAGGGAAAAAATATCTGAACATTTATTAAAAGAAAGACACAAAATTGGTCATTAGGTGGTGGTAAAATTGGATAGAAGAATCTTTTGCCTAAGTACTAGCAAGATGCCAATCAAGCAGGAAGTTCAAAATCTTCTAGCCAGAATGGAAGCTAAATTGGACAAAATGTTGGAGCAGTTGGCCAGATTTTGCAATGATATAACTAATCTGGAGAAAACTAGAAAGGAAGAAAGGCAGACAGAGAATACTCTGCATAAAAAGAGGTTGAACCCTATGGACAGAGAGAGCCAACATAGAAGAAAAAAAATATTTCAGTGACTTTGAAGAAGCCAGCTAAAGAAATGAGGCGCTCAGCTAGGACAAGAGGGGGGGAGTAAACAAACAGGGAATGTGTTTGTCAGTTGAGGGGGCAAAGCAAAAAAAATTCCAAAGATTCCAGCTGAAGAAATGAGATTTGCAGCTAAGACAAGTGAAACATGTCATCCAGAAGAGTGAACTGTGAAAAGTTGGAGATTTAAATCATCATGTAAAGACAAGCTTTCAGTTTGGAGAAAGGGAAGCAAGATTATCCAAGAATGAAATATTGAACCCCAGGAAACGAAATTGTAAGGACAATTGTATAACTGGCATTACCTAAATAATTATAAGGAGTTTTGAAGCAAGGGTGGGGGGGTCCATGTTCAGAAAAAGTAAATACAACAACAGATTAAAAATAAACTGAAAAAATCAAACAAGGATAGATATAAGATGGGAACAAGATAATTAGTGAATATAGGATTAGTTTTTGTTATTAGTAGAAATATAATGAAGATATGACTTTATTAATAGCAATAAGGCTAATAATAGAAATATTATTATGTGAATAGAATAGCTTACAGTTTACGTAAATGCTAATACAATAGCGATTTAGGATTAGATTTTGTTTTTTGCAGAAAAGTAGAAAAGATGGGAGTATAAGGCAATAATAGAACTACATAAATAGTATAGGATATAGTTTAAGAAAATAGGGGGTTAAAAGAATTATGTTTTTGTAATAATTAAGTATGAAGAAGGTGATTAATTAAGATTGGTTCTGTGAAGTCTATAAGGTCAGCTGAAAAACAGAAAGAAGCATATAGAGTGAGATGATGAAGAAAATGGAAGAGAAGGTGTTTGAAAAAAAAAAGGAAGTCAACCAAAATATTAAGAAGATGGACATTATTAGATATCAGTGACTTGTGTTTGGATTTTTTAAGTTGTTCATGAAAATGTTTTAATAATAATAAAAAAAGAAATTCAGCTCATTTGATCAGATTTTGAATGCCTACTAATATTTGTGCATATCCCTAATACAAATGTCCCCAGCCTCTGAAAGTTTGTGGCTCTGACTTTTTTAGCTAGACATCTAGCAGAAGTGCACTTCTGGGGCTATTTTTAAATCCCCGAAGAAATGGTGCTGGTTTTTAAGTGTCCAGTATTCAAGACAAGCTACCCACAAGTGCCAGAGATGGTGTACTCTCAAGAAATGCCTGAGAGGAAATGCCAAAGCAGTTTCCTCTTGGACCAGGCTCATAAGAAAACATTTGCAGAGACCCACTAAGCTTCAGTGTACTTAAACTCCAGCACTCATGGGTAAAGGCTGCATAACAGATCACATATTGATCAGCTCTGAACTTTAATTGAAGCTGTTAACATTTCCATTTTAAGATGCTGCTGCCTGTAGGATAGTTTAAAATGAATTCTATAGGCAAACCTCTGTTTTTCTTTTGCATTCAACTTAGCTAGCTAGCAATAAAAAGATCAATTTTGGAAGGTCAGAATAATCACCCATACTATATTTATTTATTGAATGCATCCCTCACATCTAATTTCTACAGATCAATAACTAATCCAAACATGAAAGTAAAAACAACAGCAGCAAAATCAGCCTCCATATCTGCAATATACAGATGATGGTATTTGTATGGATGGCTTCTGATTTTATGATGATAGGGGCATAGGCTGATTAAAAATAAAATGATATTAATAGACTAACAGAAAAATGCAATTTTCTTCACAAAACAATCTCTCCTCCTAACTGGTGTGATTTGTGCTATAAACATGTTAAGGAACATACCTTGTTTGAATGAAAAAGGCAAATTGAGTATAATTTTTTGATGTCTGGCTAGAATGGGCAAGCCATCCTATTTCCAGTACACATTACTTGTTCATCCTTATAATTCCATTTTCTTCGGTTATATTGTTCAGTGTTACCCTAAACCTGTTGACTTTCATCCCAATAAAGTGTTAAAACCTATCCACTTGTACGGGGTTGCACAAATGCAATCTTTAGGATTCGATTCGATTCAAACAGAATATTGGAAGATTTGAATCAATTTGAATGTTTAAAATTTGAATGTATTCACGTAAAACTGAATACATTCAAATCTATTCATATGAATTTTCAATCCATATTGGAAGATACGAATTTCGACAACATTTGAATGTGTCTGTATGCATCTGTATACATCTGTACACATCCAGTTTTTATCTCATATGCGTCCCATACGTATCCATACAAATGCATACAAATACTAAAAAGATGTGTAAGGATACATATGTAATGTGTACATATTCATGCACATACAAATGTCTGAATAATTTGTACGAATGATTCAAAAGATTCAAAAATAAGTTTGAACGTTAAATTCGAATTTAGAGACATTCAATTCGAATGTCTGAATTTTATTGAATTCAATCAAATTTTGAATGTTTTGAATACTCCCTATCTACTTGGAGCTTCTTAGTCACCAAAAACAATGTATGCTTGGTATAAAACTGAAATATTCCTTTAAGGTTGTGTGGTTAATACAAGTAGAAGCATTGCATACAACTGAACCAATACACTTTCATTGTTTTCATTATATATAATCTCAGTACCCTGAGGGTCAGTATAAGCAACTTTGGTAGTATCCACATTGCAGGCTGGTCTACCAATAGATCACACTTCCTGTGGAAATGCTGCACCAGCAGGGAATGTAGACACAACTGTATCATTAAATCTGGGAGCAGGATGACAACAATTTGGCACTGTTATCCTATCAATAGATTTTGGTACAACTGTCTACTTTGCTGTCCAGACAGTTACTCTTCATAACTGGTACAACATCTGGCACTGCTATACAGGTAGTTAGGTTCAATGATAGTTTTCCTGTGTCCAGGAAAGCTGCCAGCTCACATACAAACACGCAGCTGGTAAGAGACAGCTTACTTGCAAAGGCAGTTCATTCAGCAGCAGAGCAACATAGTCCAGAGAGCAAAAGGCAAAGAGTCCGAGTCCAGGGTTTCAGAGAGCAACGCCACAGTCCGGTCCAAAGTCAAGGTGGCCAAGTATTCAAGGTTGAGGGGGTCAGATACAGCAGCTTTCTCTAAAGGAAAACCAATAGTTTCTGACAAAAGGCCTGGGCGTCTGCCCAGTGTTTTATCTACAGTCCTAGCTGCAGGCTATCAGCATGTTTCTCTGCAAGTCTCTTCGATCTTCTTAACCCTTCCTTCTCCACTCTCCTCTGCTTAAAGCTAAGGATCTCTGTGCCCTGCTGTTCCAAGACTCCCTCATCTTGCACTTCTGCTGAGGTAAGGCTGGGCTGCTGAACCCCAGGTTCCACTGGGGCTGGGAGGTCATAACTGGGCCCTGACACCACCTCAGTTTCCTTCTGCACCTGAGGAAGTGAGTCCTCCTCATCTTCTGAGTCCTCCTCATGGCTGACCATGACATCCTGCAAAGTTCACAGCTATATAGCATTAGAGAGAGAAAGGGAGAAGGTCAGATCACAGCTAGAGACTCACTGATATTCAAATGGTAACAAGGAAAGTAGGGATCATCTTCACCATAAACAGATACCAAGATGCTGTTTCTGTCTATGCAGAACAACAAGAAGAGAAAAAACCCTGCAGGAAAAAAAAATCTGTAGACCTCATTCCTGCTTGGTAGATCAAAATTTCCTATGTGGGAAATGAATACATTGGGATGTCAATTGCCACCTTAAGACTTACTGCAAAACCATCAAGCCTACCCTATGGGGCTATCTGAAGAAAGCAATTGAGCATGTATTCCCATTGGAGGCTATTCAAAGCCTTGGAATGTTTTCAGTTATCCTTTCTGCCTTTGACAAAAGATTTTGCAGTGACATATTTGAAAATACTTTTTGACCACAAACGACCTTCTGTCACCTGCCAGATGAAGTGCTGGCCTTTTATTAGCACTTCCTTATGCCTTAGTCAAAGCTACCAAAGTACCAACACTAAATTGAAAGGAATCTCCTTCAGAAATATATACTTCTTCATTTTTTGATGATGATATGATGATGATGATGATTTCTGGGGAAGGGGGCATTAGGGGATACAAGAGATTGTTCTTTAGCTAACTATGTAGTGCTGCAAATCTGATTTTGACTGGCTAACATCCCCCATCTGTACCTGCTTGCATTCTTCCTTTCGACCATCACAAGTCACAAGTTCTGCAGAGTTGGAAGGTCACACACTTCAGTCAACACTAAAGAGGATTGTGGCTTCAACCTCAAAATGTTAAGACTGCTAGAGGCACATGTACAAATGCTTTGTTTGTCATCCCTCTTTGCTGATTTGGTGAGATCAGAAATTGTTTGTTACCTGGCTGCTGCAATGGCAAAGATTGGGCACAGACCACTCTATTTTGCAAGTCTTCAGAGGCTACAGTGTAGGTGAAGGCAACAGCCTACTGACTAGGGGTGTGCATGAATGCAATTTTCAGAATTCAAATCAATTTGAATTGAATACTTGAAAATTTGATTCCATTGGAATCTTTAAAATTCAAATTTACCCAAATTCGATTCAAATTCAGCAAATTTAAATCCATTTGCTCAAATTTTTTATTCAGATTTGCTCTTACGAATGTCAACAACATTTGTATGTGCCCGTACGCATCTGTACACATCTGTACACAACCGTATGCATCCTGTAGTTATCCGATATGCAACTTGTTTTCGTCCCATATGGATCCATACAAATGTGTACAGATTTGGGAAAGATACTGTCTGCAAGTACGGATCATGTATGAATCCATACACATGCAAATGTCTGGATAATTCAAACAAATAGATCTAAAATTTGAAATTTAAATTTGAATTTATGGACATTCAAATTCGAATGTTGAAATTTGGGCTGATTTGATTGAATTTTGAATACCTTTGAATATTTGTGCACACGCCTACTAATGACCATTTCATCTTCATAGATAATCTGGAGGCTGAGGGATAAATCATCTTTCCATGAGACAAGAATGGATATCATTTTGCATAATGAAGAACGGCCTGTAGCATGGGAAAGTTAGAAGGCCTGCATTGGCTGCCAATTTACCACCGAGCCCAATTCAAGGTGGTAACTTTGACTTATAAGGCCCTAAATGATTTGGGTCCCAAATATCTAAAGGAACACTCTCTCCCATATTGACCTGCCATTGCCTTAAGATCTGGAGGTGAGGCCCTCCTGGTTGTTCCACCTTCTCAGAAAGGGCCCCCATGCTATGGAATACTCTCCCCCTTGAGGTGTGTCAGGGTCCTTCTCTGATTAGGTTCAGGAAGGCAGTGAAGACACACCTCTTCACTCAGGCCTTCAGCTAAATGTTGGTTATGTTTGCCCCCCACAGCAAACACTACTGTTTTAACTGATATTGTGCTGTTTTTTAATGTGCTGGATTTAAATGCTGTTGATGGTTATTATTGTTTTAATATAGATTTCTTTTGATATGCTGGATTTTAAAGGTTGTTACCTTCCCTGAGACCTTTGGGTAGAGGCAGGGATAGAAATATAAATAAATAAATAAGTACACCAACAAAGCCACTTCCTTGTCATCTCAGTTAAAGGAAGGGGCTAATTTAACCCTTTAGGACACTAATGGGCCAATGTACTGATGTTGAGCAAAGCAAGAGTATTCTCAGCTAGAACATGTTGCAGGATAAGGAAACCTAGCCTTTCTCCTATTGATTAGATGGCCACTAGGAATGTACACAAAGGAAAATCACATGTTCAGTTTGCTATCAGACCAAACACCCATTTATTCAATAGGTTATTTTATTTATTTATTGCATTTTTATCTCACCCTATTCCTGAAGGTCTCAAGGCAGGTTCCAACTAGGGATGTGCACAAATGTCATAAAATCCTATTCGATTCGGATATTTAAGATCCAAATGTCATAAAATTCTATTTGAATCCATAATATTCAAATCTGTACATTCAAATGTTAGATTTGTATTTAAAGATACAAATGTCAACTACATTCCTCTCTGTTATATGTATCTGTACACATTCCATAAAAATCTGTATGCATCCCATATTATCCTGTATGCATCCTGTTTTAATCCCGTATTTTAAGCACAAATAATTTTCACACAGATTCGTATACAACAGATACAAATCTACACATTTGAATTATTCAAAAATCTGTATTGGATTCTCAAAAATCCAATTCGAGTTTGAATGTTCAAATTCGGATTTGTGAAAATCCGATTTGAGGTCGAATGTCAACATTTGTTGGCATCCCTAGTTACAACATTAAAAATACTATATAAAAAAACGAACATACTAAAACAATAGTCAATTGAATGTTCTATGCTGAAATTGTTTTTAAAAAATATATAAATTTTTCCATTTGAAAAGCCCTTTTCAAGACCAAAACTACACTAAGAAGGAACTATTTGCTCATGATCACAATTGGAAGACTGGTTTGGTTCAGTTGAATTTCTGGATATTGAATTTATAGTTGGTTCAATGTGAAGATTCATGAAAATGAACTGTTTCATCAGATTTTTGAATGTGACCTGAACTTTGCACATCCCTAATGGTAGCATCTTGCTCGATTTTTTTTCCCCAAAATATTTTGTACTGGGGTCATTTTTGTTGGTGGGAAATATGTTATCAAATGCTCTACATTGCTAACACTGAAAACAAAGTTCATCCGTCAATCTAGTCAGTTATGTATGAAAAATAAGTCTTCCTCTCTATTCCTCCCCTGCCCCCCAGTCTCAGAAATGTTGTGCCTGAGCCCCACTCTGGGATGTTCAGGGTTTGTATTATATATGAAATGCCTGGAATGCCCACTTCCAACCAGCATTCTTACAAGAATACATCACTTATGATTTTGGTGATTCCATACAGTAATGTCAACTAATGATGACATGTAAATGAAACACATCTTAATACAACACAACAGAAAATGGAGCTGGGTCATAAATTAAAATGCACAGGCACATAAAAATAATGGACCCCAGGGTGATATTATGTAACTGTTAAACATTTCACTCCCATATTGTTGCATATGTTCTGTGAATAACAAAGGGAACCCAGTTTCCTTGGACTCTTTCATATTGAGGGGGTGAAACAAAAAGCGACACCTTATTAGGTAATTTGCTAAAGGTCATATATTAACTTGGTGGAGGTCAGTGGATTGAATGCTCAATTCACTTTCAGTTGTGTGACAGATTTTTCATTTCAGTGCCCTGAGCTACCAAAATAACTATCCTTCCCCTGTTCACTAACCTCCTTTTTCTGCTGTGATCTCATCAACTATCAAATCTCACAGTAGGGACTCATCAGTTTGAGATGAAAAACTTCTCCGTAACATGCCTGTGCAGCAGGAGGTCAATGCCAACAATTCAGCAGGTAGCTTTCTTCCCATTCTGACCTTGCTCAAATTCCAGCTTGAACAAGTTTCAAGCGCTAAGCTTAATACCTGTGTACAGGTAACACACTGATATACTGATGCCTTCTTTATCTTGCAAGCTGCTCCATGTAGCAATTCCAGGTGGTAATAAACTACTGCCAGAAATTACTACAGCACTGCCTGAATATAAGTCATTAAGAAAAAAGGACATATCCATTTATTATTCAGAAGCCTATGGTGCTCTTCAAATACAATATAATGCTTTTGGCTACATATCACTTGGGACTGCAAAGAAACATATCAAACAAGCTTCTTTCATTTACCCCGACAAAATTCTTCTACAATCTTTTTTTTTTTTGGGGGGGGGGTCCAGCATATGGCTTTAAAACTTTTTTTAAAACCTCTGTGCTATGAAATGAAGCTGCATCATTCCAGCTCCCGTTATTTCTAGAGATGTGCATTTTTTTCATTTTACTGGTTCAGCTCAAACACACATAATATGAACAAGTTTAATCAAATTTAGAACAGCTAAAAGAAGTTTGAAGTTCAGTTTGGTTGCTCAACACACCACGGAGGAGAGGAAGGGAGAAGTAGCAGAGATTGAGTTGGAGACCCCAAAATTGATATATGGATCTGGGGCCCCTTCAGAAATACCCCAGTCAAACCTTGGGCCCCACAGAGATGGATCCTCGAGAGGCCGGATCACCAGGAAACGGATTTTATTAAATCCATTTCCCAGCGGCACATGCGGAAGCACCATTAGCCAACTCTCTCACACACATCCTCTACTCCACACACCTGACTTATTGCTTTTGTTCCTTTAATGGTCAAAGTAGTGAATAGTCACATTCCTTATTTTTTTCCTTATAATTTTATTGTTTTTTAGGTACACATGAAACATTTAGCAGGGCCCCACAGCAGGGCTCTTACATAAGTAACCAACAGATTGATGACTTCTCATTTTCTTTAGAAGTTTATCTTGAATTTCTTGATTTTTGCCCCCTTTGTTCTCCCCCTCTTCTTTCCAGCTGCCTTCTTTAGTCCTCAAACCCAGCAGTTATAAGCTCATTTTTTAAAGTTTATATGGAAAGTCAATAAAGGTTTCCAGTTTTTAACAAACTTATCCACAATTCTACTGTTCATTAAGATTATTAATTTGTCCATCTCAGAAAAATAAATCATTTTAATCAACCAATTATCAACTGTAGGTATTTTTTCATCTTTCCATTTTTGAGCATAATTCTAGCTGCAGTTGCGATATACTGAATTAAAACATTAACATTATTTAAATTATCACCAATTATGACTAATAAATACAATTCTGTTTTATAAGGAATATTCTTTTATTCTCTTCTGCATAATTTTATGTAATTGCACCCAAAACAATTGTGCATTGCGCAAGGTCCACCACATATGATAAAAATCCTTATTTTGTTCTACATTTTGAACATTTATTTGATATCTCTTGATACATTTTAAGCCCTGTCCCCATGGAATTGAAAGTCTGCTGGAACTCTTCTTTTGCCTCTGAGCGGCCCCATTCCAGGCTTTACAAGGCACTTAGGGAGCTTAGGAAAGTGAGACACCCGCGATAAAATACGTGCACTTTAAAGAAGAGTTCCAGTGCTCTTTCGGCGATTCGCGGGTTTTGCTCGCTATATCTGTCTTGAGGACGCTCCGTGGCAAAAGGGGCGGGGATTGCTTGCCTGCACACACAGCCAAAAAGCATTCACACATCTGAGAAATGCAGCAGGTTCGCTTCCTTTCCTTTGTAAAAAGAGCCAGAATTGCTCAGAATTGCAACATTGTTATCAAGTGATCTGTGAAAGCCTTAAAAGAGAATGAGCGAAGGATCGCGCTGCCGATGCCTGCAGCCACTGACTTTGCCGGGGCAGAAAGCCTTTTCTAACAGAGAACTGAGTGAAAATAAGTGCTGAAAGTGAATGAATGAGCGATCATCTGCCTTTGCTAGGGGCGGGAAGCCGTTTCAGGAGACGGGATCTGGCTATTTTTCCTTTTAACAAGAGAGGGGGCGGGGGAAAAAAGATGCCCGGGAAGAGAAGATGGCTACCATGGGGACGGAAAGTCTGTTTAGATCGCGGCTACCATGGGGGCGCTTATTGCGGAAGTGGAGGGGACTTTTAAAGTCAGCTATAACAGAGTGATGGCAGAGGAAGCCGAGAGGGGCTAATAAGTCTTTTGGGGACAGGGCCTTAGATAATGTGTACAGTGTTAAATACCATCTCTATGTCATCTTATATATATATTTAAATCATTGCAGTCAGTAAACTTCATTATCTTTATTTCAGAGTTTCTCCCATTTTTCCATCAAAATTTTATAGCCAAAGTTTCTAACCCTTGTTATCATACATTCTTGCTCTTGCTCTAAATCCAGCTGCAGAAGTGATTAATATATTGTACCAAACCAATAGTTATTTTGTCAATTTTTTTGAGTTCTACTTCACTCTTCTGTTTTTTGTTTTGAAGTCCAGTCTTCTTTTACTTTTTCTAAACATATATGTAGAAACATCACATGCATAAATCATTACACAGCCAAACCTTCCTGATTTAACTGATTTCTCATTTTGTTAATAGTCTTATTTCTGAACTGAAGAGTTCTGGAAATCATGCAGCATCTAATTAGATAGTCATTGTAGCTCTTTATCCTTTTTAAGACTATAGCCTTAAACCATCACTGATCTCATTTCCAGAATGGAAGAGAGTAAAGAATGAAAACAGGGCACTCACAATCCAATACTCCCAGTTACATGCAGCATGCAAAGTGAAAGCACCCAGTACTGGTGATGGGGGAATAACTAGCACAACAGGAGAAACAATAGATAGTCACAAGGGAAAAGCAAGTGACAACTTTATCATAGCCATTTGAAATTGTTCCCCAGAAGGTTTTGCTTTTGTTTGTTTCTTCTCCTTGCTATAAAATCTCATCACGCAAAATATCACAGTGGGGAAAAATGTCCCTTAGTCCTTTTGTATACAATGGAACAAGAAAGAATTAGAATGGCTTTTACAGAAAGAGAGAGAGAACTTCTGGAATTGATGAGGATGCCTGGATAAGTAGGTGATCATCCCACCTTTATGGAGCAGCAGCATCCGACATGCTGAGTTTATGATTTTTCTAAAAAGATATATTGACTGAGAACCTCCCCTGATATTTCAGCTAGAAACCACCTGAAGCTTCTGAAGATATCTCAATACCTACTAAAGATGAACTGAAGAGAGAATAAGGCTATAAAGATTAGGAGACTTTGCTTAGATGTATACACTATAATGTTCAAGGGCAAGAGTGGACTTGAATATTTGATATCAACTAATATGGGCATCCTGCATGGCTTTTCTCCTTAAAAATAGTGATTCCCAAAAGTCAGTTGATACCTACTGTGTGGCCCCACACCAGCAAGTCACTGCATATCACTTTAGATTTAAAAAACAAAACAAAACCCACAGGCAGAAGGAAATACGTGCTGAATTGGCATGCCTTTGGCTCTCACCAGTCCCTTTCGATTATGCCTTTCCATGCTTACCTGTAAACTGGTGGAGTGGAAACCTACATTCATTCTGGGCTTTTCTCTGTCACACTCTGCTTGTACAGCCCAGCCTAAGTGGCCCCAAAAAGGACTGCCAGAGAGATATGCAGAAGTCTGCACATCTTCGTGCACTGGCTTATCAGGGTGGCCCATTTCAACAGCATACCAAATTGTCCCACCAAAATGAGAATCCTGAGGCCCTTGGAGCCTTTGTAACAACCTCCAAAGTTCACACAACTACAGAGCACCGTGCACTGGCACAGTGGGCTGTCCTGGAACATCTGTCTGAAGTTTAAATAAACATCCTTGTTCTGGGAGAGCTGGACCACAGTTCTGGCAGGAATGGTTCCAGCCAGAGAGGTCGAGGCTATGTAAGTTGATGCAGAAGTCTGTTCAGTCTAAAACTTGTATGAAATCTGGGTGTGCATGTATAGAAAGTTTTATATAAATAGATAATCTTGGGAGTTATGGTATTTTACACCCTTCCTCTGCATCTGTATTGCTCAGAGCTGCTTCTGGCTCTAAGCATGTTGGACACTCACCTGGATGGATAGCGGTGGAACACTAAAAAGAGCTCCACAGCTTTACTGTCCACATTTAGGACGTGGAGGCTGTTTCCGCACAGGGGCAAAAAAAAAAAAAAAAAAACTGGATCTCCGGCACCCGGGTGCACGGCAGATCCAGATTAATGGGGTAGATCCGGATCTAAGAGATCTGGATCTACCCCGCACCCCTGCCACCGCACACGTGGCGCTGATCCGGATTGGAGGCAGGTGCTGCGTTGAGGCACGGCACCCAGCTCCAATCCAGGATGGAGGGCCCACCCCCAGCCCGCCATGATTGGCTCGCCAGAGCCAAGCATGGTGAGCCGGGGGACCTCGCTGCCGCAGCTTGCCCTGACCCCAGAAGTGGCGGATTGCCACTTCTGGAGCCAGGGTGAGCTTACCTAAAGCCCACCCTAACCCACCCAGCTGGGAGGGTGGCGCAACCCCTCCTTACCTGTTCAGGGTCCATGTCATTGTGAGGGTCTTAACCCAGGATGCAGCGCTCCTGCGTCCTGCGCATTTCCTGGGTGGCTGGGGCTGCTACTGGCAGCCCTTGCCCTCAGGAGGCATTCTGAGCAGGCGCTCTGCCTACTAAGGGCAACATGCCTGCTCAGAACACTCCTGAGGGCAAGGGCTGCCAGTAGCAGCCCCAGCCACCCAGGAGACGAGCAGGACGCAGGTGCACTTCATCCTGGGCGAAGACCCTCACAACGACACAGACCCTGAACAGGTAAGGAGGGGATCGGCCGCGTTCCCAGCGGGATGAGCTAGGGTGAGCTTTAGGGAAGCTCACCCTGGCTCCAGAAGTGGTGATCTGCCACTTCTGGGGCCAGGGCGAGACAATAGGTAGGAGCCAATCATGGTGGGCTGGGGGAGGGCCGTGGGTAGTTACACTTGCGCCGTGCAGATGCATCCTAAGTGGATGTGTTTTCACGACGCAAAACCACTTGAAATGTGGTGTGTAACTAACACCCATTAGTCATGGATTAAGCACGGGTAGGTGCGGACACACCTACCGGAAGTGTGCTTAATTGCCCCCTCTAATGCAGACGCGGCGGCACCAAACCAGTTTTGCTGCCGAAATCCGCATTAAAAAGGGATGTGCAGTGCGGACACGTGTGGTCGGAAGTGTGCTAAAAAGGCACATAAATGTGGATGCGTGTGTCCCAATCCGTGCTTAATGGGTGTTACAGGGCCTGTGCGGAGACACCCGGATAGTCTACTCTGGTACACACCTCACTTCTGGGTGAAGGGTGCATGGGGGCAGGGTGGCACAGCCACAGCCACAGCCGCAGACCACATCACCCAGTCACTGCAGCAATGGCTGGAATACATGACAGTTTCCATGGTGAGGCAATCACGGCTAGTGGAGCACCTAGTAATGTGCCAGGTAAGTTTGGGACAGGTCAGGTGTTCAAAATGCAAAAGCCCTATCCATACCTGATCTTTCCCAATTTCTGCACCTTAAGAAGGTGTGAAACATATCACAATGTTGTGAAGATGTTCTACATGAACACCTCTTAAAATGTTATCAGTTAGATACATAATTCAGCAGCTCTGCTGATTTATCCATGGCTATTTCAAGAAAAATGATTGAATTTTATTCATATCTATTTATTTACTTATTTAAGAGTCAGCAAACATCTTTCTTACAGGGTAAGAAAGGCTGGGTCATCATGAGCAGCTATTATTTCAACCTTGTTTGAATTTCTAGTGGCCATCAATTATAGTTAGCATGTCAAACAGAAGGCATTGTATGATTTCCCTCATAGAAAAAAAAAAGCAGTATATGCATATTAGCCTGTTCCCTCCCACCTATCCCACATTTTGTGTTAAGATCATAGTTTTTGCCATGTCAGAAAAAACTGTTGGTCTCTTTGAAGTCTGAAGTCTGGTTTTGTTAGTGAGCAGCACACAGCAAGACACCCGTACAGCATTAAAAAAAAATCAAACATCTTAGGCTCTTTTATACCTCTGTTTTGAGTAGCAGCTGCCAGTGTTCATCTATATATCAAACATTAAAGACTTACTCAATGTTTTCTTTTCCCCTACTTTCATTTTTCATCATGTACAGGATGGCAAATGTGCAGTATTTTATACACCAACCCAGAGCAATGGGGAGCTCTAATGTA
Organism: Aspidoscelis tigris stejnegeri; assembly: GCA_023333525.1. NCBI lineage: Eukaryota > Metazoa > Chordata > Lepidosauria > Squamata > Teiidae > Aspidoscelis > Aspidoscelis tigris. The sequence goes on from JALMGA010000004.1 coordinate 92,165,652, forward strand.
TTAGATTTAAACTGGCAGGACAGCACTGATACAGAACTAAGGTACATCATAACAGAGGCAATGCCAGGATTTTTTTTCTCTTTTGGGAAAGTTTTTTTTTTATTTTTGGAGGAAGGAAGGAAGGAAGGAAGGAAGGAAGGAAGGAAGGAAGGAAGGAAGGCGCTGTATGTTCATAATTTGTGCACTAGCCAAATACAGAGTCTGCGCAAACCCACACACAACCAGCCACCATCCTGTTGCAAATGTTTGGAGGATCAAGGTGAAGAGAAAGCAGAGATAAGCGCTTGGAAAAATGTTTACTTCTGCTTTTCCATTAGGCATACTGCCACCATACCATTGACGCTCAAATAGACCTACATTGGTCTGCTTTCTTCAGTGCTGGTGGTTTGTGTTTTCAAAACAGGAAATGGTAACAAACAAAGAAATGAACAGGAAATTGTCTACAAGCTGGGAAATGAAAATTCTCTGGCCATGATATTCACCTGGCTGTAACAGACATGCCTCCACTTTAAAGAAAGCTACAAGTGTAGGCTCTTCTTAGTGTGATCCCTGGCAGTGCTTTAGTGGATTTTGCCCAAAAGAATATAACTAGATACAAAGAAGAATACATATTTAAGTGGACTGGAATTGTATTTATTGTTTAATATATTAATCACCATAAACAAAAACCTAATGTGGTTTCTCTCTCTTTCTCTTCCCCTCTCTCTGGCCTTCTCTTTTGACACCTTTTTAGAACTTCTGCCATGGGCCATTTAAAAGCCCAACTTAAAAGATGACTTTTGATCTACATGTACTTGTATTGAAGGATACATTCTGACATATACAGTATTGGGTTGTTAGGTATAACTTTACCAGAAAGGATTTGACAAACAGAAATTGTACTATACGTCCAGACAATTTAATAACTGAGCATCCAATTTTATGTTTGTTCCTAAACCATTTCGAAATGCAGTCCCATAAAAAAAATCCTCTACAGTGACCTAAACATAACTTGACCTGAGCATAGACAGCTCTGAATTACCAAGTAAAGATTCTAGTATCGATTCCATGCCACAAAAGTATTCTTCAGTGAAAGCAACAGTATTAAAAAGGTACTTAGGATTGTATATTTGAGGGTCCCTTGGGATGTCATCAGGGTGATCAGAGAGTGGAACATCCAAATTCTTTTTAGCCTTATCCACCCACCCACCCCAGAGAAACCTACCTGTTGACCAGTGGAAAGTAATCTGAAATTGCTCCCACAAGTATTGTCGCCTTGCTAGATGGATACATACAGTGCCTGACAAAAGTTCTGTTGCTTATCCATGTTGTTGAAACCAAAGCCTATAACGTGACTTAAAATTCATCCATTGGTTTTAAAAATGACTCATATGAAAGCTGAAACCCTCCCAAATGAGGTTTTTAAAAAGAAAATAAATTTGCTTCACTGCTGAAATATTGATCATTTAATGAACACAGAAAGGTCAGATTTTGGCTAGACAAAAGTTTTGTCGCCCACAAAAAGTTATGTGAAAATCAAACAGATAATTCACTTCAAATACAAAGATATGTTTCATAACATTGGTGAATGAAGTTGTGGTGCTATTAGAGCCATATTTAATATTTTGTGTGACTTCCATGAGCCTGAAGGACTGCATCCATGCGTTTCGGCAATGATTCATACAATTTATTGATGAAGTCATCAGGAATAGTAAAGAATGCAGTTTTACATGCCTCCCAGAGTTCATCAAGATTCTTTGGTTTTGTGTTCCAAGCTTCCTCTTTCATCCTACCCCAAACATGCTCAATGATGTTCATATCTGGTGACTGGGCTGGCCAGTCCTGGAGCACTTTGATCTTCTTTGCCTTGAGAAACTTTGATGTAGAGATGGATGTATGAGATGGAGTGCCATCCTGCTGCAAAATTTGACCCCTTTTATGATTGGGAATGTAAGAGGTAGCTAATACTTCTTGATATTTTAGGCTATTGATATTGCCTTCCACCTTGCAAATGTTTCGCACACCCCTATACTGAATGTAACCCCAGACCATGATCTTTCCACCACCAAACTTAACTGTTTTCTGAGTATATCTTGGATCCATACGGGCTCCAGTAGGTCTCCTGCAGTATTTGCGGCAGCTGTGGTGTAATTCAACTGAAGATTCATCTGAGAAATCCACCTTCTGCCACTTTTCCAGCGTCCATCCGTTTAGTAGGCTGTGGGCCTTGGCAAATACCACACGGTTTTTTAATTGCCTTTTGTTTAGTGCTGGCTCCTGGGCACTGATTCGACCATGGAGGCCATTTTGAGACAGAATCCTACAAACTGTTCTAGTTGACACAGGGACTTGAGGTGACCAGGCCTGTTGGAGCTCTGCTGCAGTGGAAGAAGGGCTGGCTTTTGATTTTCAAACCAACAAATGTTCCTCCTGAGCAGTCGTCTTGCGGGGTCTGCCAGACCTGGGCTTGTCAAAAACATCTCCAGTCTCTTCAAATCTTTTTGTAAAATTCTTTGTACTTGACGCTGAGACACATTAAAGGTGCCAGCCACCTCTGCAGAGGATCTGGTCTTCAGCCTCCTGATAATCAAGGCTTTGGTCGCAGGGTGGATATTTGGCATGTTGTCAGAGGTCAAGTTGCAGTTCAAGTGAAGGTCTGGAGTGCTGGAGTTCTTTTTATACACACCCACTAATTATCTGATCAATTAGTGAGCACAGGTGAGGCTGTAAACTAGGATTAGGTGCATTATATGACAAGGTGACAAAACTTTTGTCTAGCCAAAATCTGACCTTTCTGTGTTCATTAAATGATCAATATTTCAGCAGTGAAGCAAATTTATTTTCTTTTTAAAAACCTCATTTGGGAGGGTTTCAGCTTTCATATGAGTCATTTCTAAAACCAATGGATGAATTTTAAGTCAGGTTATAGGCTTTGGTTTCAACAACATGGATAAGCGACAGAACTTTTGTCAGGCACTGTAGAGGGGGAGGAGGTAATACTAATAGACGGGCATTGGAATAGGCCAAACAGCTGTATTCTTAGTGGAGTTGTTTTGTCTGCATGATGGATTGAACTACTGGAAGGCCATGCTTCCAGTAGACTGATTTATGCAGTGTAAAAATGGTGCCATAGCTCACTCCAAGCATTGACTGCTTGCAAATAATCCACACAGCAGCGTATGTGCAAACAGCATCGCTAAACCACCCCAGTAAGGTGGACAGCTTTTTTGCATGGCATGGAGTGAGCAAGTGTGGTGTTAAATAGCCCACACCATGAAAATAAGCCCCAAATGGCTGACTTTCAGCAATATTTCTGATTCTCATTGATGCAAAGAGGATGCCATGTGGATAAAGCCTAAGATCCAGATCCTTCAGAGAGAATGTGAACCCTTCCAGAACTAGGTAAAGAAAAATTTCCCAGAAATAGCAATCTACTAACAGTATTTATATTGACTATACTGAGTTTCAATAAACTGGATGTGACAGATTCAGGCTGCAGGCTGCAGAGAGCAGTAATATTGCTCTGGCCCTTTTGCATACTGCGTTCCTGACTTCCTAGCAAGCTTTTGCTACAAGCTGCAGAAAGGGCAGGAAACATTGCCCGGACCCTTTAGCAATGATTAGCTGCTGACAAAATTGGAGGGAAAACCTGCCCAGGGACCTGGAGGTTTGATGGACAGGTGGGAGGAGTTTCCTAGATCTGACTAGGGCTGGGATACACAGCCAGGCAAGAAAGGACTGAACCTTGCAATTACTAGGAGATAGTTGCTGTTCTTTGGTGAGGCTTGAGCTTAGCAACCAGAGGGGAAGGTGGATAGGACTATCTACTGGGGGGGCGGGGTGAGGGGGCAACTATTTTCCTTAGGGGAAGGAAAGCTATTATTATAGAAAGCCTGCACTGGCTGGACTGTTGGGAAATCGTGACACTGGATCTCCTAAAATTAATTATCAGGTCATTAGTTCAATACATGATAACCATTATAGACATCTTTTAGGGATGTGAATGAAGCCCATTTCCACCCTTTGATTCAATGCAAAAGGAGAAGGGGATGACAGAGGATGAGATGGATAGTTTCATGGAAGCAATGACCATGAGCTTGGGCAAACTTTGGGAGAGAATGGAGCCCAGAGAGGCTTGGTTTGCAGCCATTTATGGGTTTGGACATAGAGAAGAGGAAGATGATGCCCATGTGTGCAGCATGTAGCATACATATTTTGTCTGCTTGTTTTACATCTATAACATAGAACATTTTATTTTCTCTCCCACCCCACTTAATTCCTACTGAGGTGTACAGGATTACCTGAAGGCTTCCAGGAGCTCAGGTTAGGCTTGCTGTTGATCTGTTGAAAAATGTCTATTTATAATGTTGACAAATGTCTGTTTTTATTTCCAGAATTTTGAAGCAAAACTTAGTTTTTTGCAATTAAAAGACAGGGCGGAGCAAAAGTATGTGTATGGGAGTATTCCTATGGCTTCTTTTTAAAATAAACTGTGAACTTCTCAGATATCTATAAATATAAAATGTGAAGCAAATGATCAAATATGTCGCCACTGGAATAAAACTAAAATAGACCTCTGCTGTTTTTTGGGACACAGAATTTGACAATATGTTCCATGCCTCATTTGGCACAAAAGTTATTAGACCTCAGTCACAGCTCAATGAGTAAATCCACACATTTTATGGTTAGTGATCAATATAATTTGTCATAACTCCAGCCCTGCTGGTGGTTTGGCTTTACCTGCCTAAATTATTGACTCAGCTAGCAAAGTGTCTTCTGTTATTTCAGCAAAACAGATCATCTCCCCCACCCCTTTTCACCTAGGTAAATGCTAGTTCTGAAAAATGTTGAATTACATACAGTACAAGAAAAACCTTTTTGATGCGCATGTTCTGTGGTATTACATTGTTTGCATCCTTCTAACAAGGCATATTAGTTTCATTCAAGTTGCTTATTATATGGACTGCTATGTTTTCCCTTTAACCATGTTACAACACAAACAAAGGCAACTTCTAAACATTTGTTTGAGCCCAAGAATGTAATGGAGCATGTCCCACATGCCCCATGTGTCCTGGCCCTTGGTTTCCACCCAAGCATATATCATGAAGCATGCAAGGGGCCCAAGAAGAAGAAGAGTTGGTTTTATACCCTGCTGTATTATCCATTCAAGAAGACTCAAAGTGCCCGACAAAGCTTTCTAGGGTGTTTCCGCACAGGCCCTTTAACACCCATTAAGCACGGATTGGGACACGCGCGTCCGCATTTATGTGCCTTTTTTGCACACTTCCGGCCACGTGTGTCCGCATTGCACGTCCCTCTTTAATGCGGATTTCGGTGGCTATTAAGCACACTTCCGATAGGTGCGTCCGCACCTACCCGTGCTAAATCCATGCTTAATGGGTGTTAGTTACACACCACATCTCAAGTGGTTTTGCCCCGTGAAAACGCATCCATTTAGGATGCGTCTGCACGACACAGGTGTAACTAACGAGGGCCCTCCCCCCGCCCACCATGTTTGGCTCACGGGAGCCAAGCATGGCAAGCCGGGGGCCCTCGCTGCCGTGGCTCACCCTTGCCCCAGAAGCGGCAGATCGCCGCTTCTGGGGCCAGGGCGAGCTTCCCAAAAGCCCACCCTAGGCCACCCCGCTGGGCCCACGGCGAAACCCCTCCTTACCTCTCCGTGGTCGTCTTCATTGTGAGGGTCTTCACCCAGGATGCAGTGCGCCTGCGTCCTGCGCGTCTCCTGGGTGGCTGGGGCTGCCAGTAGCAGCCCTTGCCCTCAGGAGCGATCTGAGCAGGTGCTCAGCACCTGCCTCCAATCCGGATTGGTGCCGCGTGTGTGGCGGCAGGGGTGCGGGGTAGATCCAGATCTCTTAGATCCGGATCTACCCCGTTAATCTGGATCTGCCATGTACCCGGAGCTATTAAAACCGGTTCCCCAGGGAACCGGTTTTAATAAATCCAGGTGCCGTAGATCCGGGGTTTTTTGTTTTTTGTTTTTTGCCCCTGTGCGGAAACAGCCCTATTCTTCTCCCTACAGCAGAACAGTCCGTGAAGGATTAGGGGCTGTGAGAACTCAGAAGAGAGCTGTGACTTGCCTATGGTCACCTAGCTGGCCTTATGGAGGAATGCAGAATCAAGCCTGGTATTCCCAGATGAGAGTCTGGCACCCTAACCAATAGGCCAAACTGGCTCACTTTTGGAAGACTGAGTCACGGGACTGCTCAGACAAAACATTTCCATGTCCGTTTGGAGGCTGGTGGAGTGAACCAGGCCCACACTATCTTTTGCAGAGTAGATTTTAGCACTCTGCAGAAGGTACAGAACCTATCCGTGAGAGCAAGTAAACTCTGGAGATATGCAGTTCAAAAGAACATCTGACCCTCTTTTGGCAGCTTCCTTCAGGAATGATTCAAAGATAATGTGGATCCTTCCAAAGTCACCTGAGCTCTTTTTGGCTGCCTTATATGCTTAGAACTATCTCCCAGAAGCCATCTCTTCATTTAATTACTTCCTCAAGTACTATCTTTTTCATATGCCATGTCCTCTTTCTATGCCCTGTTATAGCTAGGTCCAAGCATGTACTGGTACACATGAAAGGCAAAATGGTATAGGAGTTTCCTATCTATTTCTCCATCCACTTTCCTCTTCCTCTCTAAAGATTCAAATGTCATTTTTTGAACCATGAGATTCTCAAAGCACTGAGCTCTTGAGCTCTTGCCATGTTCTCTACAAAGTGTCAGCCACATAGCTAATGAATTAAATTAACAAATTGGATGCCTGATACCCCATAGCTAACTGATAACTGGCTAAAGGTCAGGAAATAGAGAGTAGTAATAAACGGACAGTTCTCAGAGTGAAGAGAGGTGAGAACTGGAGTCCCCCAAGGCTCAGTTTTGAAACCTGTGCATTTTAATTTATTCATAAATGATATAGAAGTAGGGGTAAGTTGTGAAACAGCAAAGTCTGCTGATGATACTCAATTGTCCAGAGTAGTAAAAATTAAAAGAGAACTCCTGAGGGATCTCCTGATATTTGATGAATGGGCAAAAAAGTGGGAAATGCATTTCAGTTTTAACAAGTGAAAAGAATCCCAATTACACCTATACACTGATGGAAGCTGAGATTTCTGTGACAGACTAGGAGAGGAATCTTGGGGTTCTGGTGGAGTCCACAATGAAGGTGTTAACACAGTGTGCAATAGTGGCAAAAAAATAATAATGCTAAGAGTAATTAGGAAGGGGATAGAAAATAAGTCATAATTGTGCCTATTTCTAGATCTATGGTGAACTCATATTTAGAATATTGTGTACAATTCTGATCACCACAATTCAGAAAGGATATCTTGGAAATGAAAAAAAAAGTGCGGAAACATTTGAATGTATAGAGACATATGTGTTACATAGTCATACATATCTGCACACATTTGCACTGATAGTGCAGGATGAAAACGGGGTGCATATGGGATAAAACAGGATGCATATGAAATGCATAAAGATACGTATAATGCATACAAATGTTGTTGACATTCATATCTTCAAATACAAATGTCGACATTCGTATCTTCAGATTCAAAACATTTGAATGAATAGAATGTTTGGACATTCAATTCAACTCGAATTTGAATGCAAAAAAAAATTGTGCACATCCCTACTTAGTAGATTACTTGATTTTCCTTGAAAGCAAAGTGAAATATTGTGTTATTTTGACCCATGTGGCTGATAAAGTAGAATGATAAAAGAACAAGAAGTTTAAAGGATGAATCATTCAATGGTTTTTCCACTATTAATTCCATGAATGTCTTAAAACCACCCAGACTATCACTGCCTCCTCTGTGATAAATGCCATAAACCGATGAAAAGAAGGAAGGAAGAAAGAAATAATATTTTCCTTTATCAACCCTATCCTTCCTGCTTAGCAGTTTCATAGTGTGACCACTGGTTCCAGTGTCATATGATCGAAAATATATTTTTCTCTATTCATTTTCTCCACACATACATGATTTTATAAACTTCAATCACATTTCCTCTTAAATGCCACCTTTTCAGGGTTGAACAGGGCTAGACACTACAGCCTGATCTTATAGGAAGATATTCTAGGCCTCTGACCATTCTTTTTCATCAGGTGACCATCTTGGCTCCCCCATGAAGCCAGCTGGGTGACCTTGGGCTAGTCACAACTCTCTTCTGAGATCTCACAGCCCCACCTACCTCACAGGGTGTCTGATGTGAGGAGAAGAATAGAAAGCTTTGTCAGTTACTTTGAGTCTCCTTAAATGGGTGAGAAAAGAGGAGTAGAAAAGCCAACTCTTCTTCTTTTTCTTCTTTTTCTTCTTCTTCTTGGTGTACCAATTATCAAAAGTTCATCGATGAAGAGGCCTGGCATATATCTGAAGGAAGACTGCTCCACAGCTTGGGGTCTACCACAGAAAAGGCCCTCTCTCTTGGTCTCCTCTGAAGATCTTAGTCAGTGAGCAGGACTATGCAGGGAAATGCGCTTCCTCACATATCTGGATATCAAGCTGCTCAGGGCCTTAAAAAGATTTGTATATTGTATTTGGCAGTTTTTCTTGCAGCATTAATTGACTTACTGATGGCTTTCTCCAAGCTTTACTGCTAAACAATTTTCAAGAAACCAGACTCTTTGAAGACACTTACTTTGATCCAGCACAGACTAAGCTTTATTTTATTGCCAACTGTTCTTGCTACATGAAAGGTTTCTGTATGAAATGAAATTTGCTTCACCCTTCACCTCAGTATGTCTGTACTGCCTGAACACATCCTATTCACCATCTGACTACCATTTTTATGATATTTCTGACTTGTTTGTTACCAATACTGCAACATAATGCAAAAAGGATAGCAATGCACTTAAAATCAATAGCATATCATAAATCAATATGAAATTCACAAATGAAATCTTCTGAGAATTTCAAAACTAGAATGACAAACCAAACCCAAGGGAAATCCAACATCATAACTGCAAATTAGAATGGAATATGGATCCCTTCCAAAACCTAGAAAAAGTAGTAAGTTTTACCTTGTGTTAGTAAATTGTTGAAATCAACAATGGAGCAAGGGAGAATCCCAGTTATCTGGTTGTAAACTTTTTGTTGTGGGGAGTCATCCACCTGTGAACTTGTCTTTATCTGTCTGTCAGGACTGTGTGAGAATTGGATATTAGATTTAGTCAACAATCTCTTTTCCTGTATCTGCACATACTTAAAAAGCAGCTGAAAAGTCTTGGAGGTGGCAGTGCGTGGATATTAGTGTCTCCATCACACTTCTTATCCACATTAAATACTAGAAAATACATTTTCTGGCTTTTAATGTGAATGAAGGCACTAGCATGACAAAGCTATCACCTCCAAGCAGCTTTTGAGCTGCATTTTATCTTATTGTGTGCAAATCTGGGCTGAGAAGAAAGACATCCATTCTTGGGGGTGGGGGTTTCCACTAGCACTAAGTACCCATTAGGCTCAGAGCAGGAAGACCCTGTTTCCACAGCAGGCCCCATTAGAACCCAATTTTTTCACACCTGTACTAGAAAAATCTATAATCTGGATTTCCTGTGTTCCCCATAAAAGTGGTCTACAACTGGGCTTCAGGCATCAAATCCAGAATAGACAGTCCATGTTTGCACCATGATCGGGTCACTGGTGTCCAGGGGTGGGCTCCGGGGGAGGGCACCTTTTGGAGGAATGGGTGCCCCCAAACCCAAAGCTTTGAAGCCAGTGCCTATTTTCTGAAGGCGGCTCAGGAGACAGCTCCAGAGACAACTCCAGAGAATGGCACAGGCTTCAAAGCTGCCCACCAGAGAACTCCGAAGAAAAAGAGGGAGAACAAGAAAAGAGCTGGCTGTTCAGTGCTGCTCTCCTCACGCACGCAAAGGGACTCACGTCAAGGCTGTGCTCCAAAACTGCTCCATAGCTTTACTTCAGAGCTTTAGCCCTGTTTATGGAGCTGTTCTACGGAGCTTTGGCCAGGATCCGGAGAATATCTGGAGTGGCTCCAGAGTTTTCTCCCAGCCGGATGTGTTGTCACCACCCTAAAATGTGGTGTGATGGATGTGTTTTACTTGTGTACAGACGAACGCCCCACATGGGTACTCCGGCGTTCCCACTGCAAACTTGCCTAGCACCCATTGCTAATGGGTGCTACACTACCCATGGAGATGCATCAGGTACTTCCTTAGATCTGGATTTTCTAAATCCAGATTAGTTGAAGGACCCATGGCTGCGTCCCCAAAAGACTTATTTGCCTCTCTACTGTCCCTCTACTGTCACTCTATTCAAGCGGACTTTAAAAGTGCCATGCAAATCAGGAATAGGCATCCGCTTGAGGCTCAGCAAAATGCACATTTTTAATGAACCTTCAGTCCCCATGGGAGCCGTGTTTTCTTTGCGCGCATCTTTTTCTCCCTCCCCGTGCTCTTGTTGATAGGTTGCCAGTGGGAACGGGGAGGGACTGCACTCGGCACAGCCACAACCAGGAAGACAACCCCTGACAAGTCCAAAGGAAAAATAGCCATTGGTTCTTTGTTCATCTCCCAGATCTTCCGCCCCCCCGAAATGGCTTCTCATGCCAGCAAAGGCAGTGGCCACCTCTCAGATATGACATGAAGACAAAGCCCCTGTTTAATTGAGGCTGTCAGGCTGCCGAGCCCACAATGAAGGCAGAGGGAGGAAGAAGAAGATGAGAACTCCGCCACCACTGCCGCTACAGCTGGGGAACCTGAGCTGCCACTAAGGCGCCGCTCCATGCAACCTTCCCATAGGAGGCGCAGTGCCCACCTCGCCTCGCCTGGCAATCTGCAGCAAGCACCCTCCTCCTCCTCCTCCTCCTTCAGTGGCGGCGGCCAGCAGATCCTCATCCTTCTCCCTCCTCCTGCAAGTGGTAGGGAACAAGAGGATGGGAGGAGGCGCCGGATCTGGTCGTGAAGCTTCCGGATCATGCCCGCCTTTCTTCTGCCGCATGGACAGATGGATGGAGGGTTGCCTGTTTCCCTCCCCAAAGCCCTGACGGCAGAGGAGGTGCACGGGGAAAACGGGGGCACGATTCTCTGGTCTCCCCTCCGAGGGACAGCTCGCTTCCCGCACGTGTGCGCAGCTCGATTTTGGCCGCACTCTCCCTCTCTCTCTCCCTCTCTCTTCCCCGTCCTCGTGCTCTTTCTGCAGAAGCTGTGCGACGATGGCTGCAAGACGTTTTACCTGTACAGTGCACAATCGCTCATTCACTCTCACCAATTTACCCTGTTATTGCTGTCAAAATCCACCCCATACAGTAGCAATAACCCACCCTCTTCACTCCTGATAGTGATTGCAACAATGTTGTAATTCTGCGCGATTCTGGCTCTTTAGTTCTGAGCTTTAGAAAGGGAAGCTGCTTGTGTTATTGCTGTGTGTGTAGGCAGCAATCCCCGCCCCTTTTGCCATGGAGCATCCCCAAGGTAAATGTTTTGAGGAAAACCTGCAACTTCCAAAAAGAGTGCTGAAAGTCTTATTTAAAGGGCACTTTTTTGTTGCGGGTTTTCCTCATTTTGTAGTGCCAGAAGCTCATTAAAAACCCTGCCATGGGGGCGCTCAGAGGCAAAAGAAGATTTTTAGCAGACTTTAAATTGCTTGGGAACAGGGCCCCATTTCTTAGATCTGGATCATCTTAGATCCAGATTAAGGGATGCAAGTGGAACCCCCCCCCCCCAGATAGCATAATATTGCAAAGAAGTCACTGAAAGACATGAATATGGGAATATGAAACAGTAGGATATGGATAGGAAGAATAATATTGAATAGGAAAAACCTGATTCAATATTAATTCCAGAGCAGTCCTTTAAACAGATTGGAAGTAGAGATCTGCACAATCTGTAGATCTGGATTAATTGGATGTACTAATCCTGATTGTACAGAGGAGGGCTGGATTAACACTATCTACAATGACAATGCTGATCCAGCCCACAAATCTTCCTGGCTGCAAAGCTCTTACACAGTTGTCAGAGATGAGTATGAGGTTGCTAATAATCTGTGTGCAATAGGAATGTGCAGAAATGCATCTTTTGCATTCAAATTCAAGTCAATTCAAACATTTGAATATTTGATTCAATTCAAAATTCAAAAATCTGATTTTTTTTGAAATCTTATTTGAATCTGGACTATCCGAACCTGTATTTTTGAAAATCTGATCTGAATCCAATGATACGAATGTCGGGAACATTCATATCTGATTTTCAAATTCACATGCATCCTGTTTTTGTCCTGTTTGCATCCCATTTGCATCCCATTGTCATCCTGTGTTATATGCGCAAATAGACCCAATAGTCGTATTCAATATAAATGGATCTATTCAGTTGAATTATTCAAAAATCCACATTGGATTTCTGAAAATTGAAAATTTGATCGAATTTGGAAATTCGGATTTTCAAAAATCCGATTTGAATTCAAATGCCAATATTTGTTGAATTCAGATTGGATTTTTCCATTTTTGAATATCTGTGCACATCCCTAGTGTACCATAGTGTGCCAAAGACCTCCCCAAACCCCCAAGGTTAAGAACTTTTGCTGCTAGCTGTGGGGAGGTGTGGGGGGTGCTTGCACTGCCAGATATCAGTCCCCAGTAGTTCCAGATCATAGAGGGGTGCTATCTGCAGACCTCTGTGGTCTGGTTGTAGACTCAATAGATCTTGATTAAGAATATCTTAAATCAGACCTGCTCCATCTTGTGCAGATAGAACTGAATTAGCAGGGGTGGGCCTCCTTGACCTGCATTCATGTGCAGATGAGGAGGCTTAGAATCTGGACTAGAAGCCCTTTGCCTCAGATCTATAGGTAAAGTGCACCCCTCATTTGTTACAAGTAACAAGAAATACTGGACTAATTTGTCCCATTTTGAAAGTATTTTGCTACAAGTTACTATTTGACTAGTTCACCCAGTATTGAAAACGTTTTGTCATTGCCACTTGCTCTTTAGCATAGTTACTTATTTTTCCTATTGCCGCCTGCTCTCTAGTTTGCTGCATGTTTGGTAATAAAGTTATTTCCTTTGTGCCGCCTCAAATTTAAGTATAGAAATTTGTATGAAGGCCTTACTCACTTGGGATTAGCTCTGATCCATTTTCAGACAAACCTAACCAGTAGTCCTTAAAAACCCTGTGTGAAGGGAATGCTACTAAAACATGTTTCCATAGCAGTTTTCAATGATGAGATAGGATCAGCCCCCTCTTAACTGCTTTAATTACAGGGTTATTAAAAAAAGTAACTTTCAAAGCTTCAAGGCTGCTACAAGGTTTCTCTTAGTTCGGGGATCCAAGAAGGCCAAGAAACTGGACTGTATTTAAATGGACAATGTCCAGTTGATTAATGATTCCTGAAAGCAATGCATTTTGAATCTTGCTTTCTCTACCTTCCCCGAAAAATAGCTCAGCTTTGTTCTTATATTCAAAAGGGAAGTGTTATTTGCAGAGGACAAAGAAACATACAGGCAGAAGATTTTTGCCTTTATGGAATGCACGAAAAAAGATACACCCTAATGCTTAAAGAAGACAATGCATTTGAACATTCACTAAATGTTATATATGTATTGTGCTTCCTTTGAATAATTAACAGTTTTAAAGAATTCTTTTTACGTTTTCTAAAATAGCCACTCTGTTCATTCTACTGATCTGATTTGTCATACCAGCCCAGTTTAAGTTATGCAAATTACTCAGCTAAAGCAATTATTGTATCCTATTGTCATCACATCATTAATTTTTTACAGGTTAAACAAATCTGGCATCATACTTGCATATTTCATACTGTATCAGCAACTTTCCCAGCAGTTCATTTTAACGCAAAGTAATTGAATCAACCAACCTCTTTTGCTAAAGGAGTTAGGCAGGAACAACATATATGAGCAGAAAAGTGATCCTTTGAGATTTGCATTCATGTCCCTCTTCTCCTGAAAACTTGCAAATAAAGAAACTGTTTCAGGGAGTTATGCCATTAATGTTGAAGACTAGCAACCTCCATGACTAAGAACTGCTTTGTCCATGTCCTCTTTATGTGAGGGATCCTATGTAATGGATCAGGCTTCCACCAATTTGGTCTAGTGGTTAGGGAGTCAGACCCTTATCTGGGAATACCGGATTTGATTCTGCACTCCCCCACAAAGCCATCTGGGTAACCTTGGGCTAGTCACAGCTCTCTTCTGAGCTCTCACAGCCCCACCTACCTCACAGGGTGTCTGTTGTGGGGAGAAGAATAGAAAGTTTGGTCTGCTGCTTTGAGTCTCCTTAAATGGGTGAGAAAAGTAGGGTAGAAAAGGCAACCTCTTCTTCTTTCCCCCTCCAGGGCTGTCTCTGTACTTACTACCTTCTCATCCAGATAAGCACCTCTATATTAACTGGAGCTACTGATCTGGATCATGGGGAGGCAAGGGATGGATCAGCATCATCTGCACTGATGGAGCTAATCTGGGTCAAGACTCCTGATGCTGCAAAGTTCCTGAACGCTTCTCAGTCATTACCCCATCCCCAATGACTAAGAATGAAAGTTCTTAACCTCAGGGCTTGGTGGGAGCACACCATTGACAACATTGACAACATTGAATGACAGTTCTCAGTACTTCCAGATCATGGAGCATGCCATCTTCACACCTTCCAGCAGCCCTTAGTCTAGTTATAGACCTAAATTACCACATTTACATCAGATCTGGATTAAGGACCTCATATTCTGTATCTATATCTCGTGCACATGGAACTGGACTGAGAGGGAGCAGGACCTCCTTGATTCACATCAGTGTGTGGATCAGGAGGCCCAGGATATGAACCAAATCCATTTCTAGAGGTAAGTGCAGAAAGGGCCCAGCTCTCCTTAGGATACATCAGGCTAGGGATGTGCACAAATGCAATTTTCAACATTTGATTTGATTTGAATCAAATATTCAAATGTCTGAATTTGTATGAGTAGAGAAAAAAATGACTGTATTCAAATTCTAACCAATTTGAATACATTTGTACATATTCTTAATTCAATTCATATTTGATGATATGAATGTTGACAACATTTGTATGTATTGTACACATCTGTACACATCCCATTTTTATCTCGTATGGATCCCTGTATGGATCCATATGTATCTGTACAAATGTGTACCGATACGAATAAGATGCGTACAGATACGAATGTACAGCATACATATCCGTACACATACAATGTCTGAACAAATGATTTGAAACATTCACATTTGTTCAAATGTTAAAAACAAATGTATAGACATTCAATTCAAATTTGAATGTCCGAATTCGAACAAATTCGATCAAATTTTGAATGTTTTGAATATTATTGCCTATCCCTACATCAGGGCCAGAAAGAAATTCGATCACTTCCTGTCAACCCGGAGATTGCTGTTCTGAAATCTATTCACCTATGCTTGGCTCTTAAAATAAATAATCATCAAAAGATGGGAATGAATTTGGACA
Organism: Aspidoscelis tigris stejnegeri; assembly: GCA_023333525.1. NCBI lineage: Eukaryota > Metazoa > Chordata > Lepidosauria > Squamata > Teiidae > Aspidoscelis > Aspidoscelis tigris. Next base: position 92,181,081 of record JALMGA010000004.1, read on the forward strand.
ATATCACTGTTTAATGTCGCACTTAGCACTGTAATAAGGTTGATGTTATGAAGAGCAAAAAGTTTAATGGGTTGCAAAGGAGTAGAAAAAGAGAAGGTAAAAAACATATGAACAGATGCTTCCTGAGGGATGTAATTTAACCTGTCTATAAAGAACAACAACAACATAGTATCCAAACACTTATGTACTTCATTGGATGCAAACCACATGCAGAACTTGTTCATTGCTCTGAATAACTAAAATATTAACAACTGACTCTATGGAAATACAAATGAGGATAGGAGTGGGCAACAGATCAGCAGCAGGGTGATGGAGAAAGGAAGGACCCCCATTGAAACCTGCTTTAGGTCTTTCTGTCTTACATTTTGATCTATGTTGATCAAAACCCTGATGAAGAAGATAAAAGCAAAATTCCTACAAGGTCATACTTCACAAAAGGCCACTGGAACTTGGCCTTTTTGCCTTTTGCTGTTTCACTTTCGGACCTAAACCTGCTTGATGGGACATCAGCTTCTCTAAAGATAATGTTGTTCAGGAATGCTTCCAGAATAAGTGTCAAGAAATTTAGAAAATCAGAAGGAACAAAGGCACAGCCTGCAAAGGAAAAGAGAAAATACAATTAAATGATTAGGGGAAAGAAAGGCGAGATAATATTTCACTTGAGTTTGCATGCATGCATACCTGGTTTAACCGTGAACTATTTTTTGCCCTTCCAAAAAGAAGCTGACTGCACCATCTCACTACTGACTTAACAGATTCACATTGTAAGGAATGAGATCATATTTTCCCAAGTCCTTTTCGCTGAGAGATGCTCCATCTGTCTGCATATTTTGAAGCCTAGTCTCAATGGGTCATTTTAAAATTTGCAAGCTGTTATGTAAGTTACAGCATACGAATCACTTCAATGACTTCTTCCATCTGGGGGTCACACTACAAAAATCCCTCTGGATTGTGCTGCCTTAAAGAGAAAGTTAATGCTGGTTTTGAAGTCTTTTATTTCCATTCTTTCTCTCTCTTTTAAGAATAATTTTATTGATAAAATTGAATGCATTCTCTAAGGCTGTAGCCATACACGATTAATAGAGTGGCTTGAACTTGTATTATAGGTGGTAGAACGTCAAACTAGTGTTTTCATCACACTTCTAGTCCACATCCAGTGTACTTATGTATGAAGATTCATTTTTTAATTAAAATGCATTAGAGGTAGGATGGACACATGGAGATATAATAGTACCATCTCTGAATGATCTATGAGTCTGAATTGTACCTCTGAGACATCCTTAAGATGGTTTAGAGATGGTACACAGATGGAATTGTTCCCACACCAGTTTGGTTCTCCCTCATGTACATCCTAGCATTCTAGGTTAGAAAAGATTGAGTGAGAACACATGAGCCACATGCTGCCATCTCTAAAATGCTTTTGAGACACTCTTTTTATTGTTCGAATGTGCATGGATGACTTTTTTGACATCCAATTTCTAATGAATCAAATGTTAGAAAATCCATATTCATTCAAATAGCTCTCCTTTGAATGTGGTAAGATTGTCTTTGATACGAACATATTTGTACAAATTCATATGTATATCTCATATGTATCTGAAACGAATGAATACGTATCTGATATGAACAAATATGTATCCAATATGAATACTTATCCAATACGCATCCCATTATATATCTGTGCTCTGAAAGCATCAAATCCAACATGAATCCACTTTTAATCTGCTCTCGATCCATGACGAATGCAATCTGGATCTGTTGCAGATGTGACTGGCACAGCCTCTTTCCCATGTCCCCAGTTTAACAAATGTCCAAACAATTTGTACAAATGTCCAAAACATTAGTATTCATACGAATGTTAAAGTACAAATGTCATAATATTTGATTTGTGTACGAATGTCTGAATTTGTATGAATAACAAATGTTACAAATATTACTGCACATCCCTAACTGCTAGTCATGTGTGTATGTGTGTGTGCATCCTCCCATATAAAAGAACAGGTGATAGAGGATAAGGAAGAGTTTTCTCCTTAAATTTTGTTTTGGACCTAGTAAGAAAGAAGCACAACTATAGTAGAGAGAAATTCAAGGGAGCACATGTTCATAGAAAATATACATGAACACCACCTCCTTTTCCTCTTCCTCCTCCTCATTTTCCATTGTTGCTTAAAATCCAAGAGCTTTGTTATCTTTTCCATCTTCCCCCTTTATAAAGGCCACTTCCAGACAGCAGCTAGATAACCCACTAAGAAGAAAACATAACCCAAGCTGGGATCTCCAGCAATAGTTTTTAGAACTTTTTAGGCAGGATATAGCAGCATTATGGTGGCATTGCCACAAATACATGTGGTGACCCCACTATAACAGCACCACAATGAAATTACATTCTCCCCATTTGGGTGGGGTCAAAGAAGACTACGTTTCTCTGCTTGCAATAGTAATGGACTTTATCTCTTATAAATTGTTAATTAACTTCTCTTGGAGAAATTTTGTGATTTCCTTTAACTCCACTACCATTCTTCTTTCTTTCTTCTTCTACACCAATGGGTCCATAATTTTGAAGGAAGTTTTGTGACAATCTTTCACTTCCTGTGAGAGAACTTTCACTACACACACACACACACACACACACACTGTGTGTGTACTGTTTATTATGAACCAATTCAAATAATAGCAATATGTTTTGGCTGTATCTTCACAAAAATCAATCTGACAGCTAGATAAAAGTGGAAAAGGGCTCCCTTCTACCCACTTGCATAATTTGTGTTCCTCAACATGTTCATATTCGATCTATGTCATACCTGATTTAGAAGTTTGATGGTGGAGCACCCTGGATACCTTAGCTGGGTGTTCTATAGGCATTTTTGTAGACCCATATGTTCTATGCTGGTGCATGTGAGCGTGGGGTGAATTTTCCATCATGCCGCATGTGGGCTGCAAGCTTGGTTTCAGGATTTGTCCTTTTAAAAAGAAAAAAAACCTAAGGATATATTTAAATGTTAAACAAGAAGAAAAAAATGTAGATGAGTTTCAGATGACTTTCTTGTATCACTATAAACTCATTACTGCAAATTGCAGTGTTGTAGTTTTTTTTTCCTCAAAGAGTATCTTAATGATGCAAATAAGTGCAGCCTTTTCTCTTTATTTAATATAGTCCCGAAGAGAGAGGAAATGTTCTACATTTATTTTATATGGGAAGCTAATGTCAAAAGTGCAATCAAATTAAAAGCTGAATGCAGGTGGAACGTAAGAACACTCTTCAACCACCTACTGATCAAATAATTATTAGGTGAGTGTTGCTATTATAGATTTTTTTTTCCTTAAAATTAATGCCAGATTTTGGGTTCTCACACACAAAAAAGATATTTTCACAGTTCCTGTAATTAGTGGAAGCATGCACCTGTTCTTTTCAGTGTAAAGTTAACACTAGAGTTAGATTATAATGGGCTATTTCTCTCTGTCTTAATGCAGCAATAAGATAAATGTCCAAATACTCTATTAAAAAATAGCTTTATTATAAATGTAGATCAGGCAGCGGCAAGATTTTTCTTGAAATCTGCTGGCACAAGAAGTAATTAAGGCTGTGAGGACATATTTTTACTTATTTCCAATTAAATATCTAGACTGTCCCCTTGTCTTCAATTACTTTCATGAGGACCTGCAGCAATGTGTTAGGACATTGCATCTCTATTTCAAGTGATCAAAGTGTGTGATGTCCACCAAAGAACCCAGTGTGTGAAATTCTCCTGAGAAGCACCCACACACTTTTTTATTAGGTTGTTGTGTTGCTGTACATGGATAAAAGGAAATGCCTAGTGATGTGGTGGGAGCACTTTTGTTGAGGTGCTATGCATGAAGACATAGTCTCGGCAAACAAGGGATCAGTCAAGCCTATGGATAAAACAGTAAAATAGTATGGAATTTAGTACATGATCTGAAACCTCCTGTGTTATGTTTATAGATTAATTTAAATCCTGTTGATCAGAAACAAGGCTGGAAATACAAAGCTTTTACTTGGCTAAGGATACCCTTTATCTTATTCCACAATGGAAAAAAGATAAAGAGCTGCAAGATGCAATTCTAATTGTGCCATTTTATACTAATATCATCATTACCAACTGACTAAGCTAGGCTGAGGGACAATGCCCCTTTCTGCACTGGGCCTTATTCCAGATTATATCCTGGAATAGGGAGCTGGCATCTGCATGCTAATGCAGCCCACGGTGGCCTCACCCAGTACCTGCTTTAGTCTGCACTAGAATGTGGATGGCAGATCCTTCTTCTTATGCTGCGATATAATTCAAAATAAAGTCCAGTGCAGAAAGGGCAAATACCTGGCTCAAAGTCATCTAAATTTTAATTGTTCTTCAGTTCATATCAGCAAAGTGAGATGCTAGTTTTATCAGCACCATCTAACTCAGAAAATTCATCTTTGGGTTATATATTTTAAAAAATATATAAAAAATATATAAAAATTATTTAAAATCACAATATACAGATAAAATCAAATGAAAAGTAAAAAAAAACCCAGTCTATATACTCAAAAGATAATACATAAAAACAGATAGATGGTTTACAATGAGAAGCAATAAAACAATAAAAATTTAAAATACATATTTTGGGTTAGATAATGAGGACTGCACCTGGATTAAAATTTAGGGGTGAATGGAGCTTCTGTGAGTTTTCATGGCTGAACAGGAATTCGAACCCAAAGACTGATTGTGGCTTGATAAATCTAATCAATTCAAAGAGAACAACGAGGGACAAAAATCGGGAATAAGTGTGAGTAGAAGGTGACTTTGATTATAAGCTTTTAGGATCAAAAACCATAACATAAACTACCAAAGTTAGAATGGAATTTATTTATTTATTTATTTACATTTCTATCCTGCCCCATACCCGTAGGTCTCTGGGTGGGTAACAATGAATTAAGCAACAGATTAAAAAGAGGATTCAAATTAAAACAAGTTACAGATTAAAACAAGATGTACATTTAAAAACACCTTAAAAATTCAACAAATTTTAAACCGTGCACTCCCTAGTGCATTAATAGTACTGTAACTATAACTGTGCTACTGGTGCTACCTCTCCTTATTGTTATATGTTACCGGTTATCCATGGACCATTTTCCAAATGTGAAGTGCACATTCTCAACATATTCTTCCCTTGAAATACCCATTCTAAGACAAACTATGTAATATTGCAAATGTTTTTTTCCTCTCCCCCAATATGAAAATATTGCAAAATCTGTAAAAGTATGCACTGGAGCAGGTTTTATCTTAGCTGTTTCTAACACAGATGTGCAAATTTGGTTCAGATTTACCTAATTTGAATTGACACAGAATTGAACTCCCCTCCCCCTCCCCATGTTCAGAAAGTACTGGATCACTTTGAACCAAGCCAAGGATGTTCATTTAAACTGGGTCAACCTTAATAGTGTGACTTGAACACTTCAAAAATCAAACTCATCTGGTCCTTTAAACAGAGCTTTTAAATGTATTTTAATGTGTTTATTCTTGCTTTTCTATAAATCAGTTTGCAGGCTGTCTGAGCTTTGATACAGTCTGGTGTGAGTCCATTCAACCTAGATTACTTCTGAAAGGTAGCAACATTTTCAGTGTAGATGTGATCATTTTTTTTTCTTTAAGGAGTGAATGTGGCACTAATAAAAGCATATAATTAAGCTTTTTCATAACAATGAATATAAAAAAGAATAACATCCAAAATCTCAAATTCTACGCAGATCAAGTGTTCGTTACATGAAGTATTAGATTAGGTTGTGAATTACCTTGCAGGAACTGATTATTATTGATTCACAGTTGGCTATAAAAGGTGACTGAACCTTATACCTTGTGCCAAATCATTAAATAGGTGTATTTCAAGCTTATTCTAGTGCTGTCTGAATAAATGTGATTAAAAAGTCAACACATTTTGTTTCAAACCACTAGGCTAACTGTAGAAACCTCTGGGCCTCCCCCCCCAAGTTGTTGCCTTGCTTCGCTCGGGTGTGCAGCCCTCTGCTCTGTCCTGGCAGCAGCAGCAGCAGCAGAGGTAGAGCAGCAACAGGACCCTCCAAGGCATCCCACTGCCAGGAGGGAGGCCAGAGCCAGCTGTGACGGGAGGGGGAGGAAGAAGGACGGAGCAGCAGCAGCCCTGTATCTCCACATTTGAAACTGCCACCATGGCTGGCACAGAGCAAAGGGCTGCACACCTGAGTGAAGCAAGTTGACACCTGGGGGGCAGCCCAGAAGTTGCTACAGCTAACAAGCAGACACCTCATCCTTGGTATGGTCTTCAGGATTGGACTCGGTATGGACTGGAGATCAGATAAGGCCCATACATAGATTTATGGGGGGAAACAAAGGACATCCATCTAAGAACATATATATAGGTATAGAAGTGGGACAGTTCTCCACTTTTTCAAAATTTGTACTTTCACATTTTGCAAATTTCTGCAAAATTGTGGAGCTCTCCATAAAAATAAAGAAGAAAAAATAAATATTTATATAGAAAAGATCACTGGCCCTCCTACAGCACCTCTTTCCTGTGAACTGGCCTGGAGAGAAACCAAAAAATGGGAAGCCACATACTAAGTCATGTCAAAAAGCTATACTTCTACTAGATGTTTTCTGGCCAAATATTATAAACCTCATGACCACAGAATTTTGAAGCCAAGTGCTTAACTCAAACCAGAAAAGAATTATAGAAGGCTAATGAGAACAGATTACAGTGGATAAAAACTGTCAGAGACATAAACCCATAAGCTTCAGGGCATAAGTCATCTGTAAATTGACAAGAACAAAAAGTAATCAGGCTGTATTAGCCGATGAGATGAGTTCATGCTTTTCCAGATGAATAAAATTGAGATACTTACTCAGTAGTATACTTCTATACTTCAAATATTATAAAAACTGGATGGATTAGATGATCCTTAGTCTTCTTATAAAGCATGACTTTTCATATGTTCTCAATGGATTTTAATACCTTGTCCGTAAGGAATGGATGAAAGCTATTTTTACCCTTTTTAATTATAGTTCTCTTTCTGTTTCTATATCAGTCTGCCAACTTAGGGAAAAAAAAGTCTGCTCGTATGTGGACATATTTATACATTTTCTTTCAAAATCTATATTGTAATACATATATTTGCATGATGAGAAAGTTGTCACAACATTTGGAGAGCTATATATGCATTTGTAATGTTTCATCAATCTTGATTAGGTTGTTATTATGCTTCAAGATTATTCATGTGAATTTTTGTGCCTTCATTGCACACACACCAGTAACACTAGCACACAGTACATACAGTATGTAATATGATGTGAATTCATTTACTTGGCCTATGAATGAAAATTTGCAAAGTTAATACTATGATTCAAATTGCTAAATGAAATGCTCAGAAACAATAGTCATCAAATCCACAAACAAAGGACTATTACAACCATAACACTAGTAGTATCCAGAGGTGATGTGTAACACAGGGGTCTCCAACCACCTGTCCGCAGACTGGCACTGGGCCATAGGGTGGTGTTTTTTTTTGCTGGTCTGTGGTGCTGCTGCAACAAGCTACCATGCCATGCCCATGCCACACCCCCGCCATGCCATGCCACTCCACGCTCATGCCACACCACACCATGCTATGGAAAAGGAAGACGGTTCCTGATACAAAAAAGGTTGGGGACTCCTGGTGTAACACTTATACGAATGAATTTTTCATTTTTAAGGCTATAGCATAACAGCATTAATGCAAACATTGTTGACTCATATGTACAGATACGAATAAGATGTGTACAGATATGTATGTAATTCATAGATATCCGCACACATAAAAATGTCTGAATTATTCAAATAAATGATTCAAAATATTCATATTCATTTGAAAATTAAAAAAAAAAGAATGTCTGGACTTTCTATTCAAATTTGAATGTCCAAATTTGCCCAAATTTGATTGAATAACAAATATTTTGAATATTCTTGCAATCCCTAATTGCCCTATAGTACAGGCAATTATGGATGTGCTAGAGTATCCACTGAATCCATTCAAATGTATCTGTTTGACCAGGCCTCTGCAGTTCATTTGGACTGAGGCTGGGGTGATCTTCAAACCAATTATATCTAACATTCATGGTTCAAAATGTTTGTGTGTGCACACACACTTACATTTCTCTTCTAAAAGCATCTAGGATAGGATGACTGTGGAGAAGAACAGGACACTGACATAATTTCTTTGAAGTAATCCTATCCGTGTGATCATTTCAATTTTAAAACAGTTGCTTTTCACAGCCAGGATATGAGATACAGAAGGATGATCAAGGCCAGACTAGAAGCATGGATCTGACACATCTGGACACAGGAGCAAGGATAGAGCTGGGAGCTAAGAGCAGGACACAAGTGTTCATGAGGCAAGTCCAAGATTTAAATCAACTACAGAGTAGGGATGTGCATGAATGGGTTTTTGACATTCGATTCATAAGAAATTGACTGTCACAAAATCTGTACTCTGGATAGATCAGCTTCGAATATCATAGGATTCTATTTGATACAAATGTATTTGTATGAATTCATACGAATATCCAGTATGTGTCCGATATGAAAACGTATCCAATGAATGCATACATATCTAATATGTATCCCATAACATATCCAATCTGAAAGTGTCAAATCCAAACTGAATCCACTATTAATTCACTCTTGATCTGTGTCAAATGCAATCTGGATGCATTGCAAATGTGACAGGTGCAGCCACTTTCCCACCGCCCCAGTTTCATGTATGTCCAAACTCTTCGTACGAATGTCTGAAACATTCGTATTCATACACATGTTAATATACAAATATTGTAACATTTGATTAGTGTACAAATGTCCAAATTTGGACAAATTTGGAGGAATAACAAATGTTACAAGTATTTGGGCACATCCGTACTGTAGAGCCAGAAAATGAAAATAAAACCAATAGTTAAAGTTGCCATATTAAAAAAGACAGACACAGCTCCTAAGACCTGCTTAAATCACGTCTTTTGTGTGGCTATCAAGGGTTCAAGAATTCTGTCCTTTTTTCATACACATTCTAATTCAAAACCAAGAGTCAGGTGGGAGTGCAAAGTCATGTCAAAGGCTTAATTCATGATACTAGGAACAACTAGCAAGATTGTAGCTTGCCACACTTTAAGGCACTAGGGAATCAAAAAGTATTTAACAACCTGAGCAAACAGCCTATTACAGCTCTGAGGGCCTTTAAGCACTGGCCACTTAATACCCATTAAGCACACATTTAAAACACTTGCGAAATTCCCGTCCGCACTGCAGCACCCATTAGAGACACTTTGGGGAGTATGCTTCCACATTGACTCCCGCGAGATGTGTCTCTAATGTGTGCTAAGCGGCCCTTAAACCGGCTTACTTAAAGACCTGATTGGAGGTAGTCTTAAAGGGTACTTAATCCGTCCTTGTGCAGTAAATCTGCATCCACGTAGGATGCTTCCGCACAAGGATGGGGGAACTAAATGGGCCCTCCTCCTCTGGAGCCAGACATGGAGAACTGGCAGCCTCCATTCTCCGGTCAACCCCTCACTCCAGAAGCCATAATTGCGGCTTCTTGAGCCAGGGGGGGTGTCTTCACCCTACACCCCCACTACCCACCCTGGGTTGGCCACGTGCTATTCCCTCCTGGCTGCCAGGGCCTGGCGTGCTTCGCACCTCCCCATTAGCCAGCCACACGCATGGCTTCAGCAGGCTCTCTGCGCAGAAGCACATGGCTGGCTAATGGGGAGGCGTGCTGCGCACAAATAGAAGTGGCTTGAAAGCAGCTTAGAAGCAGAAGTGTTTACTCCATTAATCTACATTGAAGACCATAAAATGCATTTCCAAAATGCATTGTGTGACTTTTGATGTAGATTAAACATGGATGGGACCACTAATGTCCACATGCCACCACATCTAAGCTGTTTTTTAATGGTTGTATTTTACCTTTCTTGGCAGGTGCTCTGAGGAAAACCCAGAGGCAAAGGGGTCAAACATTAGAGGCACACCCACAAAATAGGGCACCTTGAATCATTCTCTGCTGTGTCCTTCCTCTGAGAATCCCGTCAAAGTATGGTATCAGAAATACAGGAACATGCTGTGCTGGGCCTTTTTCTTTAGCAATTTTTACACACTCTGAAAGTTCTCAGATGTCTGATTCAATCCTGTGCTGAGGAAGTGTACTCTGGATGCCAGACCTTAAAGATAGTGTAGGAACTCCCTCATTGCCTTTAATTTAGATTTTTGAGGCAATAAGCTGGCAACATTCCAGCATGGCATTTGAGATGTTTGCCAGTACCGTCAGGATGCTTTTACCACATATAGTAAGTCCTCATGTGTGATGCTTACATGAATGTTTTGTAGTAAGCATCACCCATGGCTGGTTTGTGAGACACTTCCAAGGAAACTGGGAGGGACTCAATGTAAAAACTTTCATTTTAATACTCTAAACTGTATTTTGGTCTATCATAGACCAATAAGTAAATAACAGAGCAATTTATCTCTTGATTAATGCCCTTAATTGTGGATCAAAGACATTCTTCCAATGAAAGTCCTGCCCTACTCCTTTATGAATTTCCTTGTACACAGACCATCTCTGGATATACTTTTCTCACTTACATATACTGAAGACACAGCTAAATATTGAAGAAATATGAACATGCTGAACTGAAACTCCATCCTTGCATTTTGGCTTGGGGAAGGAAACATGGTGCTGTCACTCATGAGATACCGTCTGAAACTGCAGTTACCATTCATCCCTTATTAAAAAAAAAAATGTGGATGCATTGACTGCTATTATTGCCTGCCAGTTTAAGTCACAAAGTATGACTTCACTTGAAGCTTAAATAAACTTGTAGGTCAAACATGAAGTGTTTTGCATTTTTGCATAGCTTGATTTTTCACTCTATACTCTGAAAGCATTTTGCAGAAGTGGGCAAGTATTATTATGCCTGAGGCACAAAGGGGTTAAGAGATTTGCCTAAGGTCATTTGTCAAGGCAGGCATAAAGAAGGAAATAGAATTTGCTCCCTGATGCCCTCTCTGCTATGCTAAGTTTTGGACCAAAAACAAATTTAACTCTAAAAGCTTGCTTCTTCTATCTATCAAACTGAACAGTCAGCCAAAGACACACCAGAGATTTTTGCCCAAGGACACTTTCTATCTACCAACATCAAATATTCTCTTGATTGACTGATTTAACTTAGGCACCCAACATATTGAAGTTGGGTTTTTTAAAGATCTACTGAATGCTTGGTATGACCTCCATTCTTAGCAGTTAGAAGTTATTTGGAACTCTCTTTCTTACCTGTACCACAACAGAAATTTAGGCTGTGATTAAACACAAGGGGTTTTAGGCGTTCAGTTCCTGAGACAACCCCATCTGTGGATCTGGGGGGTGGGAGTCACACAGGGGGGTTCCCTGAAACCTTCAGCTTAAATACAGGGAGTAAGTTCTTAAAGTCTAACACAGAGACCTTCAATTTTCATAAGGGAAACTTCCCCAAAATGAGGAAATTAGTAAAAATGAAATTGAAAGGGGAAGTTAGAAGAGTTCAAACACTTCAAAATGCATGGAGACTACTTAAAAACACAATAATGGAAGTGCAACTAGAATGCATACCTAAAAGAAAAAAGGGGACTTCTAGATCCAAGAAGAAACCAATGTGGCTCACAAGTGCAGTAGATGAAGTCATTAAAAACAAGAAGAATTCATTTAGAAAATGGAAGGCTTGTCCGAATAAGGAGAACAGGAGGGAACATAGACATTGGCAACACAAATGCAAGATGACCATTAGGAAAGCTAAGAAAGATTTTGAGGAGCACATTTCTAAAAACATCAAAAGAAATAACAAGAACTTCTATAAGTATATCAGAAGTATGAATTCAACCAAGAAAGCAGTTGGACGATTAGATGGCAAAGGACAGAAAGGGATAATTAAAGAAGACACGGAGATTGCAGAGAGACTAAGCAAATTCTTTGCCTCTGTATTCATGAAGGAAGACAGAGGATACATGCCAGTAGCTGAGCCTGTATTTTCTGACTCAGAATTAAACTGGACAAAGATAACCAAGGAAGTGATCCTTGCATGCCAGATGGTATTCATTCAAGAGTCCTTAAGGAACTCAAATGCAAAATTGCCAGTCTTCTAGCAAAAATATATAATCTTTCCCTAACATCGGGCTCTGTACCTGAGGACTGGAGGGTAGCAAATGTAACACCAATCTTTAAAAAAAGGATCCAGGGGTGATCCAGGCAATTACAGACCAGTTAGCTTAACGTTGGTTCCACGTAACATGATGGAAACCATCATTAAAGACAAAATTAGTGTGCACATTGCTGAACAAAGGCCAGCCTGGCTTCTGAAAGGTAAATCATGCTTTACAAACCTGTAGGAATTATTTGATAACTTTTTAGGTCTTACATCTGGGTAGGATTTCGGTGGCAAAACCAGTTAAAGAAACTGGTCTTGCTTGCTGAAATGCGAACGTGGCATCCTCAAAGAGGCTCCAATGTGGCCTCCGCTGTGGAAGCCATGTCTTAATCCCTCCCCGAACACGCTCTAATTTCGTTTTTACAGCCTGTGTGGGACGGCCCTCACACATGCAGGATGAGCATCTGCAAGAAGGAAGCCATGAAGAACCTGACTTGGATGTGAAAATGTGAAGACAGGCCTAATGACTATATCTTTAGCCAGTTTTGCACCAGAGCAGAAATAATGCATCTTTGTTAACTATGCTGTCAATCACTGCAGCAGCAACCTGATATCTACACATCTACCCTGTTCCCAGTAATGACACTGTCAAAGCCAGGGAAATTTGATTTCCAGTTTGATGCTTCCCTGGGGGCTGTTTTGCTGAGAATGGGAAATGGCCCCTGGCATTATAGTGCTTTAATGAGCCTTTAACAGTAGTGAGTGTTCCCAGCCCGCGTGAACATGTATATTTTGTGTCCTGTGTGCAACAGGAGCACACAGAGATGCATCCCCTGCACAATTAGGTCATTCTCCCAGAACCACAAAGGCTCCATGTCAAACTTGTGGTTGCACTTGTGTTGTTTTTTCACATAGATGCAACACACATGACCACTAGGAATGTGCATGAATATTCGTAACATTTGTTCTATCAAATTTGTATGAATTTGGACATTCGTATACAAAATGAATGTTATGACATTCATACACTAGCACTTGTACAAATACGAACGTTTTGGAATATTTGTACAAAGTTCCGGAACATTCGTGAAATGAGGAGGTGGGAAAGCGACAGTGCCAGTCACATCTGCAATGGGTCCAGAGTGAATAAAACATGGTTTGAGAACAGATTTAAAGTGAATTCAGGGTGGATGTGATCCTTTCAGAGTGGATATGTTACAGGATACGTATCAAATACTTATCCAACCTGTATCAGATACATATGGATATATATTGGATATGTATCATATATATGTGCATTCGTATAGGATATTTGTATGAATTTGTACAAATACATTCATATTGAATAGAATATGAATTTTTGTTCATTCGATGTGAAATGAATCAAATGCAATCCCCCCCCCATTTTTGCACATGCCTAATGACCACTTCATATGGCTAAGACTCATATGGACAGCAATCCAGTTAATATGATTTCATGCCTAAGACTATGATGATCTAGAGGAATTAAACAAGCATAAGTAATTCTGTACTGCACTGTAGTCACTGCCAGGAAGACATCTTGTGGTGAAATGGCAGCATGCATTTACCTGGGAATATCCACTCTCTTTATCAGGAGAACAAAAACCTGTTAAAAAAGAATGCATAATTAAGGTACTTTAGCTAATCAGACATCAAAGGACGTGGACACAGTATGGGATTGCCTATACTTTGAAAGAACCAGACAGCTGAGATGTAGAAAGAAGGAAACTAGCATTGAATGTTAAGTGGGATTTCCAGCAACTTAACAAAAGCAGCAATCTTTCACAAGGGAAAGTTTCATGACAGTCCAGGGCCTCTTCATTCTCTCCTTCAGAGGAAGAGATGGCATTGCTTAGCAGGAGTCCTGCAGGTTATCTGGCCACTGCCAACAGAGATGTGATGAAGGGACAATGACAGGCAGGCAAAAACTTCTGGTGGAAGTGGGGAAGTAACTCTGTTCACTTGCAAAAAATAAGTCTACAAATGTACACTTTCCAAATCAATAAGTGAATTGAAATTCAAATTCTGTAAATGTTGAAAGTCATTTGAATGCTGTAGCTGTGCAAAATAAACTTTCAGAAGGCATATCGGAAGGTTTGCATTTCTGGGACAGGAGTAACAATTATGAAATGCGGGGGGGGGGGGGGGAATTGCTTGCAAAAATGTATATTCCACAAAGCTGGATATAAAACTGCTTTTATATCCAGCTTTGTGGAATAGGAAAAGTTTTTATCAGTTCTCTATCATACCATGATTTTCCTTTATTTAGACTGATGAGCCTGACTTTAAGGGCAGTTATGGAGACAGCTGTGAGAAACAACAGTTAATACTGTATATCAGCCTAGTTCAGGGCTGAAATAACCAGATTTTAGGCAAAGGACGATTTCTTTGTTGCCCCTGGAGAAACAGCAGTGGAGATGTGATATTTGTTGGATTCTCAGCATTTTTCAGGCTCTCATGATGACCAAGAGATAATATGGCCAAACTCTCCTACTTCACTCGATCCCTGAAACCACACAGGCTACAATGGGTAGGGTGAATTAATGTAATAGTGCTTCCAGCAGGGAAGTTACCAGGAAAAGAGACAGTTCCCATCCCTCCCATGGGGGAGGGGTTCATCGCTGGTTCAGGCTGCGGCAGAGTTCTCCATAGTGCCACATGGCCTCAGACATGTATCAGTTGTCCCTCCTTGGCAACTTTTGCTCTTCTCATACCAAGGTGTTAGATGTTGTGGATAAAGCCTCAATTATCACGTTTTTGTTAAGGGTTGATGGAAACATGACCTTATGTCCAAACCTGGCTGTCATCCAGTTGACGCCTTAACTTCTCAGCTGCAACAGCTAAAATCTATTCAGCTATAGTTTCAAAGAATCAAAACCAGAAAGTCACTGAATTGTGAGCAATTCCCAGAATGTCTTAAAAAGCTACAATGATCAATCTGAGGAAGCTGAATGAAACATACTGCTTTCTGTTACCAGCAACTGATATACTAGGCACCTGAACAACTCTGCTATCTCTTGCAGAATACTCTGAAGCAAAGCACATCAGTCCTCCTCAGATCATTAGCTAAGAACCAAATAAAACAATGAATCTCTCAAACTGTTGTATTCCTCTAGAAGTTCCTGAACAACTCCCAGCATTCTGTGTTATCTCAGTGGGATGCTGGGGGTGAAATGTTGGAAGCTGTTCAATTGGAAAACATTGTTTGAGAACCCCTGTACTAAAGTAACATATGGTGATAAAATAAATCCTTTTTTTTCATCATTCTGTATGAATAAAAGAAATATCCATAGTTTCATAATTTATCCAACAAAAGAGAAAAATTAAGATAAGTAGACATGGATGAGAAAAGGCCTTTATTAAGGTTGCCAAAGGTTGCATATGGACTATCCATTCCATATTGGGGTAATTAATCAGGTCCAGTTATTGCAGTGGGATCTAAAAGGCTACTAACTGGTAAGGATGTGCACAAATGTTTTCTTTAACCTGATTCGTATTGAATTGAAAGCAGGAAAATTCATATTTGTTCAGATAGATCCCCTTCAAAGGTAGTGGAATTCAAATTCAATACAGATTTCAGTCTGATACAAATCCCATACAAATGCATACGTATCCCATATATATCCTATACATGTTCCATATGAATCTCATACGGAGCTTCATATGAATGTATCAAAACATATTGAATGTCAATCTTCAAATGTGCCAACATTCAGTTTGAATATGAATGTCCAAATTCGGCCAAATTCATATGAATTTTGAATGTTATGAATATTAGTGCACACCGCTACTAGCTAGATTTAACCATTTTTTAAAAGGATGTATTCTGATTGACTGGGGTGCATTCCCAGGGAAAGGGGTAAACGAAGGAATTTTGAGGTAGAGACAAATGTAGAACACTGATAATCTTTATTAAGAACAAAATAAAAACAAGAACAATTTTATTCCAAGGCTGCAATAGCCTGCAATATTAAGCAATAGGCTATGGTTTTCAATACAGTGATGCAGGTGAGAACACAACGTATCAAGAACAAGAAACTGTATTGGGGGTATAGATGAAGAGCAAGCTTGCATTAAAGCGAGGGCAGCAGAGTCTCCCACTATGAGATTAGACTTCACATCTAGACATCACTTACTTATTCTGCATTATTTGGATAATATGGAATAAACCATGGCTAATCTGAAGTAAAATCTGTCTGGATGTGATTTATTCAGTATTGTCCCCCCAAAAATGCAGAATAAATAAGTGATGTCTAGATGTGAAGTCTAATCTAAGGTTCCCTATGGTTTTAAATAGCTGTCTCCTGATTCCTGGCTATGCTGAATAAATAACTCCTCTCATTCTCTGGTTACCTCACATCAGATCCCAAGTAAAGTTGTCCATCACCCAGTTTAATCCTATAGTCCACCTGGAACATACTTATTCTAGCTAAGAAAAAAAAAACCTAAAGGGGAGGATCAACAGAAAGAACTGTCACCCTCAAAGTTTATCCCAGGAAAAGTTTTTGTTCAGTTCAATGGTGAACTAAATACACAATAGGCCTGTTGACATTTGGCCTATCTGGATAGTCTGGCAGACTCTGGGATGGATCCTATGCACTCCATGGTGCCACCTCTGTTCCAGAGCAACCAAGAACAACCCTGATCACCACTAGATGTGGAGCTGACACACGTGCAGTCCAGAGGGCACTGTACTCAAGATGGCAGTGCCCAGAAGAGGACAGGCCCAGGGGATCCATCACAGGTGAGTGATAGATCATGCAGGGGATAGGGTAATGTTGGCTAGCAATCACAGTTGCGAATGCTAGTCAACGTTGGTTGATTGCACACCTTTCCCATCCACAAGATGGGGAGGGAAGTGCAACAATGCCCCAGGTGAGGAATCTAGAGGCCTTTTCGCATTCGCCTTTTCCGAACGCGTGGAGGACAGCTTCGGACGAGGCATTCGCATTGCCCGAGCGGGGCTTGCGCCGCCTCGTGTCCGGAGCTGTCCTCCACGCGTTCCGGATGCAGAGCACTTTAAAGTGCTCTGCATGCGTTCGAACGCGGACGAGCCGCCCCGGCGCGTTCCGGGAGAGAAGCGTTCGCACGCTTCTCTCCCTGACAGCCGTCGGCACGCCCCCAGGCCCCGACTTGCCGGGCCGGCGATTGCGCCGGCGCGGTGAAGCCGGTAGACGGGACCCACCGAATCGGGGTTCCCGTTTCCCGTCTGCCAGGGTCAGACGGGAAGGACCCACCAGCATCGGCGAAGATGGGCCCGATCTGGGCCGGAGGGTGGTTGGGGGTGGGGGTTTTGGGGACTGGGGGGGTGGCTGATCTGCGGGCTGCAGGCGCCTAGATCCAGGCGCCTGCAGCCCGTAGATGGGCAAGATCGGGGTGCGGGGCGAGCCCTTGGAGATCAGAGCCAGGGGCTCTGATCTTCAAAGGGGTCCTGCCCCATAGGGGCCTTGCCCCGGGCCCCATGATGGGTGCCCGGGTGCCCTGGCATCTTCGTGCCAGGTCTCACGGGCCCGATCCGGGCCCCTAGAGCTGGCACGAAGCATGGGGCAGGTGGCTTGACAGCGCTGCCCGCCCCTTGGGTGCTCTCACCCAATGGGCGGCAGCGCTGCGGCCGAATCCCCGCCCCTGGCCGGCCTTTGCCGGGCCAAGACACTTCCGGGCGCTTTTACCATTCACACAGAGACGCGCCGGAACGCGTTCCGGCGCGTCTCTGTGTGAACGGTAAAAGCGCCCGGAAGTGTCTTAAGCTGCCCGCCTGCACGCGTTCCGTTTGGAACGCGTTGCAGTGCGAAAATCCCTTAGATTTGATCATAGGTACCCATCTCTCATTGAGTCCCAAGTGATGGCAGTGACTATGAATGCTTCCTCTTGTTTGAGGATTGTTAAATGGTTGATGTCTTTCATTGATAGGAAGCACTTGATTACATGTGCTATGCGTTCCATGTAGTTCAGTGCTGGAGGAAAACTTAAAGCTAGAATTAGCGTAATGTACAACAAATAGAGGAGGAGAGCATTCTCGGTCATAGGTCTCAAGCTATGGAATAGTCTCCCTAAGAGGACACACCAGGCAACCACGGTAACTACATTTGATCCTTATTACAATTATTTTCCAGTGAATGAGCCCGCTTTAATTTGTGATTGTTAGTTTTATTCATTTTTTTCTGGTATATTTTAGAATTTCCACCTTTTTTATTTTGTTGTTTATTCTTTTTATTCTTATTATTGTGAAGTGCCCCGAGACTATGCATAGAGATATATAAAATAAATAAAAAGATAAGATAAATTACACATAGAGTGGCTGAAATTCAAAGAAATAGAAAACAGAAAACTGGAGGAAAGATTCCAGTATGATAATAGATGTGCCATGCTGCCAGCGAAGAAAGCTGTCTGAGCCTTATGCTGCTCCTCTTAGGAACCTAGTTTGGTAGGAGAAATCTATTAAATATAGCTTATATTTCCAATCAACCTCAATCAAGCCCATTTTTAATGCAGCCTTGACACTTGTCAAATATTAGACTCAACGGCAAATAATTACTATATATTATTGACTGTATATGTAAACATTTTTTACCCAGTATGCATTAGCTGTCACTCTGATGTTCTGCCCTTTCAACTGAAAGCCCATGCAGGATACTCATGTTACAACGATATAAGAAGCATGCATTTGTTCCACACTCTGTTACGTGTGGGACAAAGATAAGGAGTCCTTGATAACTCTTCTTCTTATCAGCTTCCTGAAAAGTGTTGAGGACTAGCTCTCCCATGAGTTAAGGGTTTTTGTTTTTTGATCTACTACCATTGTCAATAGAGCCTTAATTGAATGGCGGTTGAATTAAACTCAGTGGAATTTGATGTAGAAGGTCCTGGGTTCAAATAACCTGAAGAACATAAAGTTGACAGAGTTCCTTATAAGCAAGAAGGACCCAAAGCTTAGTGGTAGAATGCATGTGTTGGATGTAAAAGATCTCAGATTCAGTGCAGGTAGAACATTGAAGAGGAATCACCATGATTGTTCTGTACTGGCAACTGTAGCAAAGATGGCAGTCATCTCTGATGCATTGGAAGGACTGAGGGTGGGAGGCAGGTATACCTTACTGCAGCTCCCAAAATGCTGCTTCAAGTTAAGCACCCATTTGCAGTAATGAGGAACCTGCTGGGACTCCCTTTGATATCAGAAACCAGCCATTTTTGGTCCAAAGAAAGAGGTCTAGACGGAATTCTCAGGCCAGAGGAGGAAGGGACATTCCTTGATCAAAACTTCATAAACTTCTTTGTATTTCATTGCCAGTAGTTGCTTTCTTGAACTTCAGTGTGCAGAACTATGCTCATAGATTTGTGCATATACCTAAATGGTATAAATCCATAGTTTAGTGTCTTGAGGCAGCTAGGGATATGGATGCGGAAACAGATATGGGTGCTAATGTGGATGGTGTGACAGTGCTCAAACAAATAAGGCTTAGAAACTTTCATTCCACAGCTCCTAGGTTGAGATTAGAAATTTCTCAGAAGGCTCACCAATTCTGATCTGACACAAAAATATCCATTTTCAGAAACTGGGCCTGCTGCATGGTTTTGGGGACCAGAAGGTGCAGCTCAATCAATACGTGGATAAAGATTACTTTGTTCATTTTTTGACAATCAAAGATCATTACAAGACATGCAACACATTTCTTCACTGCGCAGCTCACTGCTGGATTTACTTAAGCATGTGTTGTATGAGTTGCTCTATTGCTAAGCTATTTTCCACCCACAGGTGGGATCTGAGCAGATAATGGGTGACATATTCTACAGTGCAATGTAATCTCCTGAATATGGTCCTCAGGCTAAAGACATTTAGCCATTGTTTCATAGGCATTTTATAAGTGAAAACAAAACACAAGAGAACAGAAATGCCAGCACGTGACTGTAGAAAATAAAGGCTCAATGTAAATTTGTGCATAGAGTTCTGCTATTATACCACACTGCTCACACACAAAACTAAGGACTAGATCATGCTATAATGGGCAATTGGAATATGGGATTATGGTACAAGCAAAACTCTTTTTCAGAATGTTTTGGAAGGATTACTTTCATTTCCTGCATCCCCAAATGGTGAACAGAAGGAGTTGATTGGGCATGCTACTTCTGCCAAGAATGAAATCCATGAAGTAGAAAGCTTAGGTTACAGACTGTCTTAGCCTGTCCTTGTTAACTTTTAGAGGTGCCATTTCTCTAACCTGTAAAGTCCACAGAAGTTAACCTTTTTTATTTAAAAGACTCACGGATTTCCCATCTTCTCAGAAATCAATAATGGCTTTTTCTCCTCCTACTTCCATAAAAAAATAGTTAATATAGCCTGAGGACATAAAAAAGAGAGAAATATATGTTGAAAAGTGAAAGTATACTTCCTGAACACAGATTTAGTTCTAAAGATTAAGGAAGAAAAATATTCAGAATGGCCTGGCTTAGCCATTCCAAAGCCAAACTGTTAATACAATGGTAATTTAGAATTTCTGTTATTTCTGCATGCAAAGATCAAGTATGTTTTCCAAATTTAAGAAAGACCTTGTATTGATTTTGTTCTTCTCTCCATGACTTCCACTTAGGGGTTTCTATATTGGGTGCCAATAAAGGCATCAATAATTTGAAAGTGCAAAAGGACAATATAATATTTATCTTTCAACAAGGTTTAAGATTAATATACACAACATTAAATGTTCTTGAAGTCCACTTATTTTTAGCAATTTTGTGAACAGTTCCTCCTGTATTCTCTCTCTTTGGCATGCTTATTAGTACACAGTAGAGATAGACACAAAGGAAAATTGGGTTCCAGTCAAATTCAATGAGATATTCTCAGTCAGATTGAAAGAATCCCTTTGAATGATCAGGCACTGCTTGGGTAGAATGCATATTGGGTGTGATCTGAGAAACAGGTGGACTGCAGGAATAATGAATAGGACTGGCAATCTAAAATAAAAATAAAATGACTGCTGCTGTTATCTGTTTTCATCCCAAAACAAAGGAATCACAATCTCTCAGAACAGTTTCCCAATAAGCTTGTCATTGCTCATTCTGCAGAAGTCTTCTATGTGACCCCAGCAAAGTAGCCAAAAAGTGACCAAACACAGTTTGCAAATTAAAAATGCCCTTGCCAGTCTGAAGAATAGCTCCATGTGAATCTAACAAATGATCCAACAGCGTCTAAACACAGCTTGCAAACTAAGTACACTGTTGGTCATTCGGCAGAATGCCATAAGGGGAACTGAATACATTTGTTTATAGTTGAAAACATATGGTATGAATTTCTTTGCATTTCCTGCATAACTCTGTTTCACCATGGAAAAAAAAACCTATGTTCGATCCTAAGACAAAGATACAGTGCACTGAGCTTAGTTTGGCACACAAAACAATCAGGATTTGTTGATTTATTTTTGGGAGAGGTTTAGTAAAATGTGTTCTTGAGGTGTGTACAATAGCCCATAGAATATGATCAGGAAATTGAATCATCTGGTTGTAGTTCAAGAATGACAGAAGACTCTGTTTGGTACACTAAGGGCCTATCCGTGCAGGCTCTAAAAACGCATTTAGAGCCAGATGTGGGAAGGATTAGGACGTGGAATTAGGGTCCCTTTGAGGGCGCCACGTCTGCATGTCGGCACACAAAACCAGTTGCTTAAAGGGGTTTTGCTGCTGAAATCTGACCCAGATGTAAGACCGGAAAAATCAGGTCTTACATCTGGCTTTTCCCCTTAAACCATTTCGGAAGTGAATGCTTCCACAGCGGCAGGGGAAAAACCAGATTGCTGGTTCATGCCCAGCTGTCACAGAGGCAGAGCGCATGCTCTGCCTCTCTGACAGGTGGGCGGGCCCACTGACCTGCACCATAGCGAGACCGGCAACTGGCTTCCCTGGCTTCCCACTAGCAAGAGAAGGACCAATCAGCCCTTCTCTTGCCAGGGGAAGCGGCAGTCTCCACCCCCCAGCCCAGCCGCCCTCCAGACTGCACCATTGGCTCCTTCAGGAGCTGCCATGTCATGGCCGGCAGACGGCTTCCCTGCCTTCCCCTTTGCCCGAGAAGGGCCAATCAGCCCTTCTCAATGAGAGGGAAGCTGCAGCCACCCCCACCCCCACCCTGGGCCATGCGCTCATGCGAGCGTGCTTACCTGATCCTGGCAGCCCAATTCTGGGAGTACCAGGGTCGGTGTCGATTGCACATGTGCGCACAGTGGCCTACATTTCCCAGCAGCCATCCTGAGGGTGGCTGGCCAATAGGAAGGGGCCAGCCACCCTCGTGACGGCATCTGGCCAATGCCGGCAATGCTGCACACAGGCGCAGTGGAAGACGGACTTCCCCATACCAGGAGCCAACACGCCATGACCAGGTAAGCATCCAAACACAAGCGCGCGCCCCCAGATGGGGGGGGGGTGGAGGCTGCAGCTTCCCTCTCACTTGAGAAGGGCCAATCAGCCTTCTTGGATGAAGGGGAAGCCAGGGAAGCTGGCTGCCGGCCGCGCTATGGGAGCCAACGGCACAGGCTGGTGGGTGGGCCAGCTGTCAAACGGAGAGCATGCACTCTCCCTGTTTGACAGTTGGGCATGCGCCAGCAGGGCCGTTTTGGGATGGGTGCTGGTGCGTCTGCACAACACCCACTACATTCTGTTTCCCCATCCAGCCCTGCCGCCGCCGCCCTTGAAGGTGATCACACTGTGTTAATTTCACAGGTCTTGATCTTAATTTCCACCAGTTAATCTGTCCAATTAAAAGCTCATCAGCTATCAATTCCCCAAAATTTTTCAAGTTAAAATGTGTGCCTGTTTTCAATTCTGTGCTATAAGCAGCTAGGCTGCTGTTTTCATAGGCTTAACTAATAACATTTATTTTCATACCTCTTGTTTTCAGGGGTGGCGGCGGGGATCAGTAGCCCAAGATCTTGATGTCATTGTTACCCTCAGTCCAAATATGGTGATTATTAACTTTCCCAGAATGATTGTGCAACATCACATTTCCACCACATAGGTTTCAATTTGGTATATATATAATCCATTTTACATGTTGATTGGTTGTTTTTAACCAAGTATCCTTGGAGATATGAAAACTGAGCTCTTATCTAACTTCCTTTTAATTGTGATACATCCGTTTCGTATCTAGTTATAAGATCCTATATCTTTGATGTTAAACTCTATGGTTGATCTTTGCTTTGTATCATTATCTCTTCAAATTGTGTTAAATCTTTTTCTATAATATTCTTCCTCTGCTTTTTTAGATATGCCTTTTTGTTGTGTTCCAAAAATCCAGTATCCCCTCTATTGATTTTGTAATTCCCTTATTATGGGGTTTTTAGGAGTTTTATTAGCCTCAAAGCAATATTAACAATTTCTTTTTTCTTTTAACTGGTCCAGAAGCACTCAGCTCATTTCATGTTTCTGAATGCACTCTTACCATCATCAGCTCTTACCCAAGGATATTTGGAAATGGTAAAATTGTGTCACATGATTAAATTTTATAAGAATGGTATCGAAAAATTGCAAAGCTGCATCACCTTTTTTAATACAGAAAATTTTCATTTAAAAAAGAAATGTAAATGCTTATTTGGTCAAGGCAACTTGAACTGATGAAGGTTAAAAAGTCATACCAACAGTTCTTGGGCCGATTATCTGATGAAACATGTCAGATATGTAGTGGCACATACCAGTTCAGCTGTTAGGATTGTAGGGAGGCTTTCTTGACATGCCAGAGCCAGGCGAGGTCTGAGGCCCAAGCAAGGGTCTTCTTAATTGTGACACCTACTCAAATGTGACACCTAGTCAAATATTTATTTAAAAAGAACTATAGTAACAAATATCAGTAGGAGTGAATAACTTTGGGGGATTTCACACTGAATGGTATACTGAACTAGCCAAGATACTACAGGGTCTCCATAGGCAGCACCAGCGTGCAGAGGAGAAGCTTCTAGCATGCTTGTACATCACTTTTTCATTTCCTAGCTGTGAAGGGAGAAATAGGGTGAGATATGCGATGGACGCGCACTGTATATCTCAGCTTTGGGGCAGAAACAAGTGCTCCTGACGCTGTTACCCGCCCTGAGACCTTATGGTATAGGGCAGGATAGAAATGTAAATATAAAATATAAATAAATAAAATAAAGAGGTTGCAATCTACTACCATAGATATGCAGGCCTCTGATTGAGGCACAATGTGTAGACCATTCAAAAGGAATCTCAAAATTTAGTACAGGGACCCATTTGAAAGTGGACAAAGATGAAATTATCTAGAAACTCAACAAAGACTGTACTATCAACTAAGGAAGAATATTTGTAGTGGTGATGCTACCCAGGTGGGTAACAAAACATGTTCAGAGAGAAAATTCAACCCAGAGAACTCTGGCATGGGGTATTTTGATTTCCTCAGCTTTTGGGCCTTCCTGAAGTATTCTGCGATCAGTTCAATGTTTTACCACTTTACTGCTAGTTTTGATTTGTTTGATTCCTTAATGGCCTTACAGGTTACCTTAGGATCTCAGAACAAAGGCAGATCTTCTTCAAGCCTCTTATATTGGTGCATAATGGAATGTTTACTGAGGAGATGCCACAGTTTTGGGGAGAGAGGAGACACGGTCCTTAATATTTTGTCAGTACTGTTTAAACTGCAGTACCCCGATGCGCCATCTTCCAAACAAGCCTTCCCTCACACTCCCTCACACTTAACTTTTCCTTTAAGAATTCAAAGTACAAATTTGCTGGCTATGAATAAAATCTATTGGGGAGGGGCATTTTTGTAACTAATGGGCAGAGAAGGATCTCCACTGCTTTCTTTCCCCTAATTCCCCTTTTCCAGAATTGCTTTCCCCTTTTAAAACTAGAATTTGCATGTGCATCATTTGCCCCATATTCTCAGTAATGATGACTGCTTAGAAATGCCTGGTGGATTTTATCCATCATTGTTAGCAATAAATTTCCTATTCATTCATTTGCACTTTTAAACATTACATTCTATCCCACTGATCATTACTACAATCCCCCTTGTAAAGCTTTCGTTAAAAAAGAAAAAAATGTGAAGAGAAGAGAAAGGAGTTTGCCCTTTCATGTCTCAACTGTATGCTTGTCACAGCACACACTTGGAAGATCTAAGTGAATGGTTTCCTTTGATATCTTGCTCACAGAATATTGTACTATATCTGGAGCGTAAAGAATAAATAAGAGAACCACGTTTGGGAGAAGCAAAAAGAGAGAGGGAGAGAAAAAGACCCAACTGTCTTCTAAAAGAAGCTAAGCAGATTGATTTATGTAGCCATCTGACAATTAAATGGTTGAAGTTTTTTTCATCAAGAATGGCTTACAAATCAAAACATCTTGCATCATATGTTATTTTAGTCTTTATGGAGCAATTAACCTTAAATGGGGTCAGGATTTTCTCTCTTTCTGTGAATATTTAAAGACACATGGAATTACTGGACTGCACCAAAGAATAGCACGTTCAAGTTACAGGAAATGAAACCTTGCTGTCCATATCTCTCTAATCGTTAAGGGTGTGATCACACATGCCTAATGAGGTGCCCTCTGGGTGAATTTGAGTCTTTAATGATAAACATTTTTATTTCCCCCTGCATTCACCTTGTCCTATATCAACGTTTGGAATGGGTACTTCTTCATCATTTGTGGTTTCATAACACAGGAAGTGTCTCATTCTTTTAGCCAGATGGGGCAAGAAACTATGTAAGTACAGAGGCAAGAAATATAGACAATTAGAGCTTTGGAACAGTTGCTATGGGGCCATGGAAAGTTGGGCAGATGAGAGGCCAACCAGTGAGTAGACCTTTTGTCAAGAAGAAGAGGAAGAGTTGGCTTTTCTACCTTGCTTTTCTCACCCATTTAAGGGGATTCTGTTCTTCTCCCCACAACAGAACACCCTGTGAGGTAGGTGGGGCTGTGAGAGCTAAGAAGAGAGCTGTGACTCGCCAAAGCTCACCTAGCTGTAGGAGTGCAGAATCAAACTTAGTATCCCCAAGGAAGACACTGACAGACTTGGATGTGAACAAACACTGCAGTGTGACAAAAATAGGCAGGCTTTTAGGCACTCAGGCAAGGTGCTGGAGCTCTGTCTGGTACTTTCTGGCTACAAATTGTAAGCATGCTTGGAGGAAGCTGATTATCTAGACACATTTCAATCTGGCTTCAGGCCTGGTAATGGCATAGAAGCTACATTGGTTGCCCTAGTGGATGACTATCTTTGGTTATCCTGGACCTCTCACCAGCTTTTGATACCACAAACCATGGAATCTTTCTGAATAGGCTACATAACTTGGGAGCTGGAAGTACTAGATTGCAATGGTCCTGTTCTCCAAGGGCCAGAAAGTGGTTGTGAGAGAGTTTTGCTCTAGAAACTTGCTTGTGGGGTTCTTGAATCAGTTATATCTCTCAAGCTCTGCAACATCTGTGTGAAGGGAAGGGTCATCAATATGCAGATGACAACCAGATCTTTCTCTCCATGTTGTCTGATTCAGGAGAGGTGCTTGACAGGTGTTTGGAGGCAGTTCTTGGCTGGATTAGGGCCAATAAATTGAAACTGAATCCAAACAAGATGGAGGTGCTGTTGTTACAAGATCTCATGTCCATGAAGAATGGAGCCATCCTGTTCTGATGGAGTTTCTTTGCCTTATAAGGGAGGCATATAATTTGGTGGTGTTCCTAGATTCTGTGCTGGAACTTGAAGCTCAGGTGTAGGAAGTGGCCAGGAGAGCCTATTCCCAACTAAGGCTCATTTGTCAGCTCTGGTCATTTTTAGGCAGACAATCCAGCCACAATAATCCATGTTCTAGTAACTTCTATATTGGACTACTGTAATATTCTGCATATGGGATTTCCCCTCGAAGACACATTGGAAGCTTAAGCTGATGCAGAATGCAGCAGAGTGCCAACTGGTACAGCTGTCTGGACACCCATCATGCTAGCCCTAAAAGAACTGAGCCCAGTTCAAGGTACTAACATTACCTTATAAGGCCCTAAATAGTTTGGGCTCCAAATATCTAAGAAATGCTTCCTCCCATATAGACCTGCCCATAACTTAATATCTACTACTGACACCTTCTCACTGATCCCACCATCTTTTGATGTTGAGGGTGGGTGGGAAAGCCTGGAAGAACATTCTTGGTCATAGCCTCCAGATTAGGGAATAATTCCTTCTGCATTCATCAGAAAATATCATTGTATGTATTCAGATGACTGGTGAAGATGAACCTCTTTACCCTGGCCTTTGGCTGAGGGAACAACATCCCTTCCCATTTAGGCTGACACTGCTTTAGACATGCTTTTATCTTTTGTTGTTATTTTATTAACACACATCCTGATACCTTTGGGTACAGGGCAGGGTAGAAATATAAACAAATAAGTAGACTGATGAGGATTAATTGTCTAATATTTTGGGGTAGGGTTTGGTTAGCTGTGTGTTGCCCTGAGTTTTTGAAAATGCAGCTTTTTTTATTTTTTAACAAACTTGGAAGATACAGTAGATGACTAACAAACCATTTAAGATTTAAAACAGCTACTCCAGAAAGGATGCGGCAGTAGCTCAAAGAGAAGACACCTGTTTTTCATGCAATAGGTTCCACTTAATCCTAAGCCTGTCCCTGGAAAAAGAAAATGAGAGTTAAAAGTGCACCGATGTGTAGGCATGTAGCCTGAGCCTAGAGCATTTTCATTTTATTTATCAGTCTATGCATGTTTTATGATAGAAACACTTCATTTGACCAGCAGAGTTGCAAACAGGATAGTTTGTATGTGGGAGGGCCTGACAGATAAACCAAAAACTATTGTTCCTGCGAAAGTTAGCACACTCAAAGAAAGACTTCTATTGACCTTAGTAAGATTTACGTCCAAGTTAATGCATTCAGTATTGGTACACCAGCCCCTGCCTTTGAGATCAAATGATTACCTGTTTTCACACTTGTAGCAGCAGTTTATAGCAAGTGTGTTTGGATATACTGGATAGCACTTCATTCTTTTCAGGTTAAGTTTAATTTCACTGCCACAAAGATATACTACATGTCTGTCCTGCTCTGTCAAAGAAAAACAGTCCTAATAAAATGCTTCTGCTTAAAAGTAAAGCAAATAAAATTAACCTCACAAAAAAATCATGCCACAGTGCAATCAGAAACTTTTCAAGACAGCAATATGCAGAAAGCTTCTTAAAGCCAAACATGTATAATTATTATATGAAATATCTTCCTGGCCTCTCATTGATAAATACATACATTTACAAAGGAAATCCAGGGCAGATTTGGAGAGATGGTTCTTCTTTTTAGGTCAAAGTCACAGCAAGAGCAGCAAATGGATGACTGAGCAATCCCTTTACCCTCTTCCCTCTTGTTCTTTCATCACAGCAAAAGAGGTGACTTAGGGTCTTTCTGCACTGGCCACTTAAACCACATTAAAGACAGATTAAGAACAGATATAAAACACTTGCCAAGTTGCCTTCCGCATCGAAGCACACATTAGTGACACTACGAGGACTCCGTTTCCACATTGGCTCGCACGAAATCCATCTCTAATGGCGTCTAGGAGATGCTAAAACCAGTTTCTGGGAAGACCTGAAAGAAGGTAGTCTTAATCTGTTCTTAATCAGTCTTTGCGTTGTAAATCCGCATCAACGGAGGATGCTTCCACACACGGGTGGAAGAGAGAACACATGTGGGTGGGACAGGAAGTTGCCATGTTGAGAGAGGCGGCAGCAGCAAGGCGCCATGTTGAGAGAGGTGGCGACAGCAAGCCACCATGTTGAGAAAGGTGGGAGAAGCACAGTCTAGCCGCAAAGTCCCTCTCACATGGGCTTCTCATCAGGCAGGCGCCCAGCTATGGAGGCAGAGGGACAGCAAGTCTGAATGTAGTGAGTCCATGCACAAAAAGCAGGCTTTGGCACCAGGCGGCGCCAGGCAGACCAATCAAACACGCCACTGATTGGTCTGTGCACGGCAGGAAAGGAGCAGTGATTGATGGCTGAATGCTCCAATCACGTGGCTCCTGGGGCGGCTGTCTGGAAATCTGTGCTACTGCATCTGCCCTGCGAAGGCATAATGTGTTCCTTGCAATCCATCCTTCCCAAGCGAGTGCGGAAGCATGGGGCCTTATTAGATCCGTATCTATTTGAGATGGATCTTGCTAGAGACACATTTCATAAAAACAGATTTACTTAATCCAAATTTCAAGCGGTAAGTGCGGAAACACCCTTAGACAGTATGTGGCTTTTGTGTTCCCAACCCTTCTCTGAGCCACAGTTCCTATCACAGATTATTTAAGAGAGGGGTGAGAGACAATGTTCTCTAAACAATTCCACAATAAACTCTTCTTTAGGCCATCTCAGATATGTTCCTTCCTTCCTTCCTTCCTTCCTTCCTTCCTTCCTTCCTTCCTTCCTTCCTTCCTTCCTTCCTTCCTTCCTTTTTTATTTCTTGCTTGCTGTGTCTGATCATGTGTCTGCACTGGGTCAGGGAACCACCTGGAACACTTTGTGTGGGATAGCCAGATCTTCCAAAAGGCCAGTTCATTAGCACTGGACTAAACATAAAAATTGTACCGTACCCTACTCCAAGTGTGAATTGCTTGTAAGTGGTCCAAAAAGATATCTAGCTGGTACATCAGACCAGCAGCTCTCCTGTTGACAGTACTACTTTGTCATGCACCCAAAACTGGTACTGGATGTGCACTGTTTCTGGGTGTATGGCAAGAACAATCCAGCCAATAAATGGTGGCAAGGAATTTGCAGTGGGCCAGTGGCTGGCTTACATGGATAAAGACAGTGCAGTGCAGAATAAGCCATGTTGTGTAGAAAGCCACAAAGAAGTGACGTTGGGTGTTTTTCCACTGTCACTAGAAGTACCCTTTAAGTACCCATTAATGGGTACGAAATGACATTTTTGTACCCATTAATGGTAACTAAATGGGTACTTCTAGTGACAGTGGAAAAACACCCTTACTGTATATAGTTCAGCTAGTCCAAATATAGACTATACAAACATTGGTTCTTCAGAATGTCATGTCAATATCTTTCTCAGGCCTACCTGGAGATTTTGGGGGTTGAATCCACATCCATTTCTGTGTAAAACATATGATCTTTGGCTCTGTTAAAGACTTTTCCAAAAGGCTACCAGAAAGGAACAAAATACCTATTATTTCTGATACAAACCAAGGGGTAAACACTAAAACACTCCCTCAAGTTTTTTTGTGCTGAGAAGTAGTTTCCAAACTACGTGTCATGAGAGCATTACTAGTCAGAAATAAATTAATTTTAAAATGCAAGTCCCTTGTGAGGCCAAAGTGCTTACCTACAGAGAAGACTGTCTGATGTAGTTTTGAATGATTAGCTGCTTTATTCTTATTTCCATATAATCTTGCTCCATTGGGGCAGGTTATTACTCTATCACTGTGCCTCAGAAGCAATCAGATTATAGTGTTAAAGCCTTCTGGTTAGAGATACTGGAGAATGTTTTCTAGAAGTACCTTTAGGCCCTTTCTGAACTTTTCTGCACTAGGTCAGAATCAGTGAATCTGGAAAAGGCCAGCCTACTGATCTCAACCACAGGAAGGTGTGGTTGGGATCAACACCATCTGCACAGACAGCAATACTGATTCCGATCAGCCCATGCCATGTTACCATGACCTCAAAGCACAAAGACCTCTAAAGGCTAAGAACAGAAATTGCTCCCCCATAGAACTGAAGATGGACCTTGAAAGTTTGGGCCTTCTTGCACTATTCCCAATAGTGCACATGGGGGACGCTCTGGAACAAAGTGTCTGCATTTTACAGGGCCATTTCTTTATATCCTCCATACAGTATAAGTGTGGTGCAGTCAAAACAGCACTAGGGATATACTAGTTGCAGAGTCTGTAAGGCTCTCCATGCTCCTTCCACACATCTTTCAGGAGGAAGACCTGCAGGAGAAGCACATGATGGCGGTGCAAGTGTGAAGATATGCTTTGTCACCATATTGCCCCAGTGACCGTGCTGCACAGCTATGCTAGCAACTAGGGATGTGCACAATTTTTTTTTTTTTTGCATTAAATTTGCATTGAATCAAATGCAAGAAAATTTGTATTCATTCAAATACATCCCCTTCAAATGTGGTAGGATTCAATTTGATACTAATGTTCCATAAGAATTCGATATGAATGTTAGATACAAATCCCATGTGAATCCCATACATATCCTATACATCAGAACACATCAAATCTGCCCTGAATCCACTTTGAATATGCTCTAAATCCACTTCAAATCCACTCTGTATACATTGCAGATACAACTGGACCAGCTGCTTTTCCACCTCCCAGGTTCACAAATGTGACAAAGTTCGTATGAATGTTCCGAAGCGTTTGATTCACATCCAAATGTCAGCCTTTGAATGTGCCTACATTCAATTTGAATATGATGTCTGAATTCGTACAAATTTGTACTACTAATGAATAATATGAATATTAATGCAAATCCCTACTGGCGACATCAGCAGAGCTCTGTGATGCCCACTGTCAAAGTGACCATTCTCACTATGGGTAAGATTCTGATGCTCTAGCCATCCAC
This sequence comes from Aspidoscelis tigris stejnegeri, assembly GCA_023333525.1. Classification (NCBI taxonomy): domain Eukaryota; kingdom Metazoa; phylum Chordata; class Lepidosauria; order Squamata; family Teiidae; genus Aspidoscelis; species Aspidoscelis tigris. Next base: position 92,212,815 of record JALMGA010000004.1, read on the forward strand.
AAGCGTAGATTCCTAGAGCATTTTAGCACTGTGCCTCCTAGTGAATGGACACAAAGTGTAAATTTCCCCAATATCAACTATGGTATCCAAGAAACTAAGCACACACATGGTGGAACAAAGAATAGTCTGTTATTCCAACTGTATTCTAAATCTCCCAGTGCTAATTAACATGCACATGTTAATCAATGGGATTTATATATGTGATTGCAATTTTCACTGAAGGATAATGTTGTATACAAGAGTGCCATAGTGCATGAACACTTATATGGTGATGGAATACATTTAAAAACAAAAGTTTAATTACTCATTTACTCACTCATTTGAAAGCTATAAACCTAGCATATGAGGATAAACAAGTTAAAACACAACTTTATTTTTAGCAGATGATCCTAAAATGTCAGATATGCAAAATGCTGAGATATGTTAAGTTGTGAGAAGGAAAGAGAAAAAGAATGAATCAAGCTTTTTTTTTCAAGCAATATTCCTAATAAATGTAAAGGGAATATAAAGGTGAGGAGGAGGGAAGTCAGAGAACTTGGCTACGATCTCCCAGTCATTCACTCACGCTTACTCTTTTGCATATCCACACTCGCAGATTCACAGTTCTCTATCACACCAGGAGCCTGAAAGATTAAAGGAGGATTCAGGTAAACAAGACAAAGAAGAAACTATGACAAATGCGTCATGCTGAACTCTTCACTGTTGCCTCTCGTCTTTAAAAAAAAAAAAAATTCAAGAATATTTTACAAGAGTTCCAGATATGAGAGAAGGGAGAAGCTTATGAATTATGTATTGGAGTTCCCAAAAGCTCTTAAGTGTTTTTTTGTTTTTTGTTTTGGTTTTTTCCAAAAGGACCCAAGAGGCCACAGGAGTGTGTAGACCGGTTGATGGTGCTCGATCGTTTCAACAAAAAATGGGCATGCTTGGACCAAGTAGATTGTTTGTACTGTTGTGTGCACATGGCCTGACTATATGTTCACTGCCTCTCAGGGGCTTTCAAAGAAGAGATTTGAACTGACGGGGATACTGACTTCTCAAGACAGACGTAAATGACATAAAGGTCAAGGTGTTCAACTGAAATAAGGCTCACTGCAGGGATTACAAGAATGAGCTGTCCTGAATTTGAACAGAAAATGTAATCCATCTATAACAATAGAGCAGTAGTACCTTTACTCCCAGAATCCCTGTACTGGGATTATATTCCTGCACCAAATTGCTGGAACACTGAGATCTGGCCAAGATGTATTGTTTACTGAGCTTACCAGGGGTCTGGATGTATGTGGTTTTTTTAGGTGTGGCTACTAAACAGGTGCTAAATGTGATCAGTTTGGAGGAATGAAACATCCTCTGCCTGCCTGCCTGCCCTTCTGTCTGTCTCTCTTGTGAGTAGTTGTCTTATGGATATTTTTTCCTTTTTTCCTCCACCATTTCTCTCCTCTCCACGTTGTTTTCTCTCTCCCCCTTTTCCAAATCACCCCCCTTTCCCCCTCAGCATTTGAAAATATCTAGAGCTTTTACTTTCTCCTTATCAATTCTCCTTTCCCCATTTTATTGTTTTTAACCATCTGGATACATTTTTTTAATGAGTGAATGTCCACTTAAACACTTCAGCTGAGAGTTCTTAGTACCTATACCAAATCTAATTTCCAGGTTATCTAACCACTGAAGTATAAAACATGCCTATTCTTTTGGTATAATCTATTGTACATACACGACTAATGCAATAAAATGTCTGGGAGAAAATTTGAGGGTCCGTCTCAAATTGGAATTATTTTAACCAGAGACAGGTGAGAATTGGGACTGTATGCCAATGAAATTTTTGTGAATTATAGAATGGGTTGCTTTTTCCCATCCTATCAGAAAACTGTGGAGGGTGAGTGTGGAAAGGGCCTGAGTGTGTGTGTCCAAACTAATTTTGAGTAATTTATATCTACAATAAAAATTGAAATTTTATACCCTGGTTGATCCTTATCTGCAATCAGAGTAACCAATTATTCCTTTTTTCCTTCTATTTGTAAAGAGCAAACGGGACAATGAATTTGCTTCCTGTACAAATTTTGACCCCTAAGTAAATCTGAGTGGGAAATAGGTTAGTATAAATGTCAATGCACTTACATGGACTAAAAATACTATATAATTCAGTGTGGCATAGCTACAGCTGTGCAGTTGTGCGATGCATCATGATTGCCATGGCAACATCCAAACATGACAGACATTGCCACAAATGTTGTGACAATTTGGATGTTCTCTCCACCTTTGGACTTAAAAGAAATACCATCCCACTGAAGTTAAGTGTGAAATTAAAAGTCATAATAGCCATGTTCCCGTTACCACTTAAAACTGTTTAAAAACTGTTCCCATTGCTATTGGGTGCTACATTGCCTGTAGAGCCACATTGAGCACTTGCCAGGATCTGGATCTTTTAAATCCAGATTTGTTGAAGGACCCATTTCTTAGATCTGGTTCATCCTAGATCCAGATTAAGGGAAGTAAGTGAAAAACCCATCTATTGTACTTAAGCAATGTTTTGAGCAATTCTTGATTAAGCTTATTTATTTCTGACTTTGAGAATTGTAGATATTTATTAAGGCATGATATCTGGCTGAATGACATATAATGTAAGTAATATTTTCCAGACTAACTCAGCTCCTGTTTATCTATTAAGAAGACATCATGCGTCTTAACTGAAATATTAGCAAAGACACTGAAATTAGGTAGCCCTCAATTCTCTCTTGTTTGCTGTAAGTACTGTAAACTTTTTATTCAATGATATTTTGGGGCCAAAAAATAACACCACCTCAATTTTATGTTGCCACTTTAACTGATCATGTAAATTAAAAAAGATAGTTTGAAATAAGAATAACATGTTTGGGAAGATGGACATTTTAATAGCTAAAATTGTTCCTAAAATAGATAAATTAATTTGTTGCCATCTGGTCATATTTTAGGCAATCATTTTCTAAACAAGATTACAATTGGTTCTGCTGTTCTTTCAAAGAGTTTCTATATGCCTGGAGAGATATGAAGCAACATGGAAGTCCTAGAAACTTCAGTTCTCAGGTCACTAACATGAGCTGCTTCTGGTCACAGCAACTACCAATATCTTCCCAGTATGCACCAGGCTATGCAAATAAGAGCCAAGGTACTTCCTTGAGCTGCTCTGGCCAACTTCCAACACCTCTTCAATTATGACAAGAACATATAAACATAAGAACATAAAAGGAGCCTTGCCCATCTTGTCCAGGATCCTGACTCACATGGTGGCCAAACAATTGTTTCTGGGCATTCTAAAGCAGAAGACAAAGACAAAACCTTCACCTGCTCTCAACCCCCTGGAAACATCTTGCCCGTCTCTTCAGCCTAGAGGCAATACCTAGACATCCATCCTAGTAGCCGTTAAGAACTCTCATAGCATCCATTTGGATGTTCATATGAGTTCGCAGAAGATCCACTTAATTATTATAAAGGATTTATGGCCAACCATCATTTAATTCATAGAATAGGAAAGTTGGGGGATGAGAAGTAGAAGTAATGACGCACGATTCTGACGAAAAATTAAGGGGCCAGCTGAAAAGCAGCAAGAGACATGAAAGGGAAGCAAAGAAATAAGTGACATCAAGAAAAGAAGCCAGAAAAATGAAGAAAGCCGTATAGAGTATTAAAGCAATGTAATAATGTGATATGAGAAAAATGTAAGAAGTTTTTTTTTTTATTAACAACAACAAAAAAGGAAAGTTGGGGGAGAGACAAGGCATTAGGGAATAGTAAAAAAAAATCAAGTATAGAGGTCTTTTTGCACTACCCTTCCCATCTGCTGGATGGGAAAGGAGTGGAATAATACCACAGGATTGAATGCTCACCATAATTGATCCTGGGACCTGGTCCTCCTCTGGGTGCCACCATTTTGGCAGTGACATCTCTGCAACTGTGTGTGCATCAGCACTGTCACATTGACAACGCATCTAAGGTCCTCTGAGTTCCCAGCATGCTTGCGTAGGACATCAAATGACTTCAGAGTGTACTTCTGTGGAGGGTGGGGACGCTTGTAGGCTGTAGCAGCCTACTCAGCTTGCCTATGCTCTTCCCCAGAGGTGTATTAATCATTAACTAGAGGCCATAGTGCAAACAGGCCTCAAGTCTTTAAAGGTGAATGATTGTCTTGAGTACTTCATCAATTAACAGTAATTTGGTTACAGTGGCTATGTCTGTTTCTCATTTTCAGTAGTGGGAGGGCAGGCACCTGCTTAAGTCATAGTTCACTCTATATTCTTCATTTCGTTTTCTCTTTTCCTGGATATGCTAGATCTTTATAGAAAGGGGTGGAAAAAGGGAAACAACTGACACAAATATTGCTTGTTTTGTTTTTAGGTGGGGGCAAGCAGCACTTTTTGAAAAATCTCTTAATGTTTTCCAGTATGATTTACTGATATTGTTCATGGTTAATAGCTTCTATGTTTTCTGCATTTTAAGTGAATTCTAGTTACAGGCAAGGGGTTGTTCAGATCTAACTTCAGAAACTAAGGGTGAGTTCCCATTTCAGGAATAAAAAAAATGGAATATACATTGAGATTTACATAAGGATTTGCATTGATATGTAAAGTGCATTAAAAGGAAGCAAAGAGCATCTGGCACTCAGATTCAACCCTGATTTTTTGTCCCCACTCTAAACAATTAAAAAGCTTCCAAAAATGGATTGGGGAAAGCAAATTCTTTCCCCTCCTCTTCCCATTGCCCAGTGCACATGGAAGCAGCGGCAACTCAAGCCCCGTTCGCCCACTCACCTCCATAGCCATCATCCCCAGCAGGGGTTCCCTCTGAAAAAAGCACCCTGGCTCTGCTGCCATTCCCGCTTGCATGCACACACACTTAAACATACACACATCTCCCAGATCCTGCAGCAGTTTCCTTCCTTTCCCTTTTTACAGGTCAAAATTTTTAAACAGCCAGAATTGCACAAAATTGCAACATTGTTATCAGTGGGTGGATTGCTACATTGAAACCACTGATGTACAGGGTGGATTTTTACAGTGAGACCAGCTGCTGTACCTTTTAACTGAAAGGGCTGACCTGCAGGGTGAAACCCCAATCCATTTCATGATATATTTGCCAAAATACTGCTCTAGTGTTCCCACTACAATAAGGAAGAAGTGTTTTAAAAGCCAAATAATCCTCAAAATACCCCTGAAACTGATTGCCAATGGGGATGATAAGGATCCAAACCATTTTTCTTGATTGGGGGTGGGAACGGCAAGGATCCAAACCATTTTTAAACAGTTTTAAGTGATAATGGGAATGCAGCTTAAATGATCAAGACCCTGACATAAATAATGAAAAGTTGCATTGTTAAACTATATAATTGTTGTTACTGTTGTTGTTATCATCATTGTCATCATCATTTTATTAGGCAAGCAAGTAGAGAGACATGCATATAATCAGCTTGGATGAAAAGATCAGGAAACGTTAAGGCTTAGTAAATAGAGTTTTTTGGATGGCAGATGAAGGACTGGAGATTCTGGAAAGTAGCAACACGCACATATATCAAGGAAGCAAAGGTGATACATAAGGTGGATTCTGTAAGGGAATGACTTGAAGCTTGATCAGGAGCTTTCCTTTGACATATTCAAATTGCAGAGTTCATAGACATTAAAAAAGTAAGGTTTTTAATCACACATTGACCTGTCTTCACTGCCTTGCTGGTTCTGGTCCACAGGCCACAGCTGATTGGAAGACAAAAGAGCCTTCATGTCATTGACCCATCTCTGAGCTAGTTTGGTCTTGTGGTTAGCATGCTGGACTCTTATCTGGAAATCATTGGGTTTGATTCTGCAATCCTCCATGAAGCTAGCTAGATGACCTTGGGCTAGTTGCAGCTCTCTTTCTGAGCTCTCACCTACCCCCAAGTGTCTGTTGTGAGGAGAAGAATAGGAAGCTTTGTCAGCTGCTTTGAGTACCCTTAAGGTGAGAAAAGCCAACTCCTCCTCCTCCTCCTTTTCTTCTTGCAGCTAATCTGGTGCCTAGGTAAAGCCAACAAACAAAATAAGGTAACTCTTTACAAAATACTGAAGAGTGACCTTGAATTTAAACCAGATTATTTGTTTCAGACTCAACACCAAAAGACAAGGGAAGAGGTGGGAAGGTATTGTATAGTAAACAAAACCAGAAGTACACAAGGCTGTTAGAGTTTTGTTTTTTTAATTAAATTACACAGACTATATTAAAATGATAACTCACAATAAGCATAACAAATTGATAATGGCAAAGAAAGAATATAAAACAGTAGGGGATGAGGAATTATGCAAGAATAATGTTATGTAAATCTCTCTATGCATCTCAACTTTATTTGTAGTTGGTACTACTTATATGTAGCAAAATAGATTAATTTCCATTAGAAGGGCATTTTATTCTTATGCATTTTAAACCCCAGGCCATGATTCATTCTCTAAGTAAATGTTTACATTGGACTTTCAATTTTTTATTAACTACAATGACTATGAGAATTACACTGTTCATATACTGAATAGTTATAGTCTAGTAATAGAATCTTAAATAAGAATCCATTTTTGTTGTATTACAGCCAACTCCCAGTCCATATTTTAATTTTTGTTTTGTTTTATTTGTAAGGGAAGTATGCTGCTGATTTATTTTAAAGTTAAATCTCTGAAATTGTAATTAGGGAAAGAGTTATGAATTATCAATGGCCCAAAGGCCCCCGGTTGAAAATTCAGGCTGGTTTAATTATCCAGCCCATTGCATCCCATCTCACAGCACCAAAGCCTTTAAAACTAAGGTTTCATAAAGCATAGATAGGGAGTAAATATTTTGTATTGACAACATATTTTGTACAAAACTGTCATAAAATATTCTGATTTCAAGTTTGATCCTTTTAAAAAAAAGTTAGATAATGAAGTCAGGTGTGTGTCCACGTGTAGCAATACCAAGGGGAAATATTTAAATTGTCTTGCTCTGTGTAATTTCTGGCTATGTCACACATTCCAGTTCCTTTGGAAAGTACACAAACCACACCACTTGAAAATAAAGCAAGGGAAAAAAATAATCTCAAATCCAAGTCTTCAAAACATACCTATGGCTGCTTCCGCACAGCGCACCTGCTCAGAACGCCTCCTGAGGGCAAGGGCTGCCAGTAGCAGCCCCAGCCGCTCAGGAGCCGCGCAGGACGCAGACGCGCTGCATCCTGGGTAAAAACTCTCAGAAAGACGACCACGCTGACGCGGTAAGGAGGGAATCATCCGTGCTCCCAGCGGGGTGGCAAGCTTGCCCTGGTCCCAGAAGCGGCGATCCACCACTTCTGGAGCCAGGGCGAGGCGATAGGTAGGAGCCCCCAGCTCACCATGCTTGGCTCCAGCGAGCTAATCATGGCGGGCGGGGGGAGGGCCCCTATTAGTTACACTTGCGCCGTGCGGACACATCCTAAATGGATGCGTTTTCACGGCGCAAAACCACTTGAACTGTGGTGTGTAACTAACACCCTTTAGTCACATATTAAGCACAGATAGGTGCAGACGCACTTACCGGAAGTGTGCTTAATTGCCCCCTATAATGCGGACGTGGCGGCGCCAAAGTGGTTTTGCCACCGAAATCCGTATTAGAAAGGGATGCACAATGCGGACACGCGTGGCCGGAAGTGTGCCAAATAGGCACATAAATGCGGACGCGCATTTCCCAATCCGTGCTTAATGTGTGTTAAAGGGCCTGTGCGGAAGCACCCTATAACAGTTATCAGCTACAAGTATTACTAGGTCTAGGGATTCTTGCATGTTATGAGAAATGTGGATTACTGAAGAAATGTACTAAAGTAATAATAACATTTGGGTTTGAGATCCTGGACTTGGGGGTCTAATCCAAATGTATGGTACAGAAGTTGCTTCTTAGGCTGAGAGCACAAAGATGAAAAGAGATGCCACCTTACAATGCTGTATCAAAAGATGTGACATCTTTGTCTTCCATGCATTATTATTTGTTGTTTCAGTCAGTTCATTTTGTCTTTCATATGGGTTTTATTGTGACCTGTCAGGCAACCTCTGGACATAGGTTGGGATAGATATATAAACAAAGTCATAAAAAACACTTACATGGATACCTATTGTATCCTATCAGTGTTATCTTTCTTGCATCTGGAGACATTTAGACAAAATGGGTAAAACATAAAGTAACAAAATCAGTTCCTCATCTTGCCAGTTACCTTTGTAACTTCATTCTGGAAAAGAGCAAAGGGTTATGGCAATAAATAATACATTTTTAAAGTAAATTGATGCAAACAGTTTATGTCGCTGGTGATTTAGATACTTTGGGCAATATTTCTCCTTTCCATTTTAAATGAAACAATTTAACTACTGTTCTCAGTCCAGTTATTTCCTGCTCCTAATTAGGCTTTATAAACACCTTTAAGTGCAAATGTATTAACTTCATAATAAAAACGTCCAAGAAGCACCAATAGATTTCTGATTATTTCCTGGCGATAATCTATTTTTTCCATGTAGTCATCCTAAGTATCTTGACTGCACTCAAGCACCATCTGAGATATCCGTAGGTGGTTGAATTCCCTACACTTTTTTTTTTTTTTTACAAGGAGAGCCATAAATCTTACACAGTGAAGTTTTGGGCTCATTTAAAAGAGAAAATCAGTTCTTTTCTCCATCTGCATTTGCACCCACCCACATAACCCCTTCCTGGCAAATTGTTGCTGCTTGAAGCCAAAGAGTGAACTGGCAGATTCAGCCCTGAATTTTTACCTGAACTTGCTTATTATTTTATTATTTTGGATGTGACCAGTTTTGTACTCTGTCAATTCCTTCCTGAAGACCTACAATTATCAGATATATCATTGCTGTATTTATTAGCATTAGTATTAGCATTTATTAGTATTCCAAGTAGGCCCTGCTGTTGCTTTTAGTGTATTCATCTTACACTTTGTTTTTATCACTGTAATCCACCCTGAGGCCTTTAGGTATAGGATGTAATTAAAGAAGAAGCAAACTGATTGTGCTGATTATTTGTGTTCCATAACTAGGGTCTCTCTTTTCACACAATGAAAAATAAACTGTAGATGAAAATATTGAAAGTGCATTCCCCCCCTGCCTGAATTTTTAGACTTTGCTTCTCACTGAACTATCAATGCAGTTTGTATAAGCCACCAAAACATGTACAACATGATGCTGCAGAGCATGCCTCATTCATATTTTAAACCACTCCCCCAAACATATGGTGGGAAACAAGAAAAATCTGTTCCTTCAGCAAAATCAAGGCATATTTGTTTATAGATCCCATCCTATAGCACTAGGTCTCAGGGAGGAGAATTACAGTAAAAACACAATTTAAAATGAAAGTCAGCTAAAATAAGGTATGAGGCATGGACACATACATGTGTTGGCCCTTAGACTTTGGAACAGTCTCCCTCTCAAAGTTCTCCAGGTGCCTACACTGTATAGTTGTCGGCGCCTGGTGAAAATGTATATTTTCAACCAAGCTTTTGCCAATTAAATATTTGATATGTTTCATTCTTTTTGTAACTTTTCCTGGGTCCACTTTGTAAAGGGTGAGTTATAAATTTATTAAATATATAAACAAATAAACAAATAAAACAGTGCAAGAGTCAAATGGGGACAAATAATAGAGTCAACTATTGCAAGCAACTTGAACATAAGAACATAAGAGGAGCCCTGCTGGATCAGACCACAGCTGACCTAGTACAGCATCCTGTCCCACACAGTGGTCCCCAATGGTTTATGGGCATCTCAAGCACATAACTGTCCTTGTTCACATAATTTGCCTGCAATGATCCAAGAGGACTGGGTAGTGCTCTCAAAACCCTCAATCATAACCAATAACAGTGTCCAATTCCAAATGAATTTGAATGATTTTATCCTCAAAGTGCCTTGAAAACTTGTCACGATTGTACTAACATATACTGTTGTTTCTCATGTCAGTAGTGATAAGCCCCTTCAGCACTCAAAAGAGCTCATCTGGATAACAATTAGAGGATGCAGTGGTGGCAGAAAAGTGTGAATTGCATCCAGGTCAGCCCTTTCATCCATAGTCAAGCCATGGATGAGAGGTAATTTGTTTTGAACTGACCCAGCACCACCAAGCTAGTGTGGAGGGTTACAGGCATCCCTATGTTCTGAAGGCCAAAAGACAGTGTAGAAGGATTGATAGACACAGTGTATTTAACATTCCTTCTCTGGGCCCTTTTTCTCTTCCTCTCATCACCATATCTACACCTACCCCTTAGTACAGGATGCTACATCCACAACTTCCCTCCCTTCCTTCATCCAGGGACCTGCTGTCTGCATGCTGGTGTAGACTATGACAGGCCCCACACAGGGCATGTTTAATCTGCACAAGCATGTGAATGGCAGGTCTCTATTCAGAGATATAATGTGGAATAAGGCCCGGTACAAAAAGGCCATGGTGTGCTGCTCCATTACTGTGCCAAGGAATGCCAACCTATGAGCAAACTGGCACATCTGGAGAAATGCTTTACAAGTGCTGGGAAATTATGTTGTGTTATGCTCCACTCTCTTTTGCTTGTTCTATTTGATGGAGTATGGACAGCAAGCATTTGTTATTCTATTATCCACATGCCATGGAATGGGCATTTACCACATTTTAAAGAACATCTAAGGCTGTGTGTATGTTTTTCACACACACAAAAAAAATTTTAAAACATCTTAAGAGCTGATAGTGTGTGACACTACTGTCATCATCCCATTTGTACCCATTATTTAGGATCTGTACACATTTTTTTTGCATTAGAATTCAAGCTGAATTGCATGTCAAAATATTCAATTTGATTTGCATGTTTAAAGTCCTAATGCAACAAACACTGTTTCAAATCTGATACATTCTAATATATTTATTCGCATGTTCAATATGAATTCAAGATATGATTGTCAATAACATTTGTATTTAAAGATATACATTATACGTATCTGTACTCAATTCATATGCATCCCGTTTTATCCCATATGCATCTCATTTTCATCCCATATTATAAGCACAAATGCATACAGATCCGTATTATATTCATACAGCTATGTACAGTATGTAATACATACATATCTGTACATTTGAACATTCAAATCACTTGAACAAATGTTTTGGAATATTCAAAATTCGTTCGGATGTTTAAATTTGAATGTGAAGACATTCTATTCAAATGCGAATGTCCAAATTCAATTGAATTCGATCAAATTTCAAATGTTTAGAACATTTGTGCACATCCCTATCCAATATACCTATAATGTGCTTCAGAAATGTTCCCTCCCCTCACCACCCTTTAATGTGTACTAGATAGGGCACAAACATTTGATACCATTACTTCCAAATTGTCTTTGAGTTGCCTTTGAGTTCTTCTTCTTCTTCAATTGCATGTGAATACAGCTCAACACATGTGATTTTGTGCTGGATTTAGGGTAACAAGAAGATATCACTCCCCCTCTACTTTTCACACCAACTGTCTAAATCCTCCTGGCCCTGGAAGAGCATTTTCAGAGTGACTACTTTTTCTAGTCTTATTTCACTAGTTATTATTTGAAGCACATGGTTAGCGGGAAACTGAGGCACAACCATACATGCTCCTGACTTATAGGCAACCAGTATGTGCCCTTTAGTCATACTATAAAAAATCCTTCGTGTAAACTAACCTTCTGTTTTATGACCCAATCCATTAAGCCTGTTTTGTACTTAAGAAGATGGCCACAGCTTTCTTAATTTCATAACAGGAACGAATTCCCATTGTCATAAATTTAATCCATAAATCCTGGATTTTTCCACTGTCATATTATTTGAATATTGTACTCAAGGCACCACTGGAGACAATGAGTGTTTTTCCACTGTCACTAGAAGTACCCATTAAGTACCCATTAATGGGTACAAAAATGCCATTATGTACCCATTAATGGGTACTTAATGTGTACTTTTAATGACAGTGGAAAAACACCCAATAATCACAACTCAGATTCCTGCACACAGCAGTTTCATTATTCAGGTGAAATAAGGCACCAGGTTTAGGTATAAATGCTAGCTACACAACTAGAGTTTTGGTTCATGCAATCACACAGTTCCCTTTATGAACCTTGACCTAAAATCAGGAACTTGCTCCATCTTAAAAATGTCAGTTATAAATATGATTTCCCCATGTATAAGTTATCAGGAGGAGGAGGAGGAGGAGGAGGAGGAGAAACCTTATCAAATACCTAGGCAAAGATTCCTTGAGGAAAAATGTATTTCTAGACATTCTTCTTCCTAATATCCTTAGCATAAGATGTGAATCAAAATGTCATTTCTTATGTATTTCTCATGCATAATAAAATTTATTTTAAGAAGAAAAAAGTTTTAAAAATGTGATAGTTACCAGGAATCTTTTAAAAAACCCCGCCCAACCTCTTAAATTCTCAGTACAACCAACACCTTTGTGAATTTAACTGCATCTGTTTACAGGAATCCCTTCTAGCCCTTAAATATTATTTCCTCCTTTCCCCTTTCTTTCTTGATTTTCTTATTGTAAAGAGAAAAGAGAAAAAAGATCAATAATGGGTAGGTTACCATAGTGAGATATAGAAAGATGCATATGTTTTCTGAGGGAAAGAAATAGTTAAACCTTTGGTTAAGACCAAAGGAGGCAAAACATCAGGACAGAAATGAGACTGTTAGAACCAAATAGATATTCTGGGAACATTGGGAGTTGGGAAAAAGACTGTATGTCTTATATTAAAGAAATTTATAGGTGAAATAAATAATGTATGAACCTTAAATGCCAGCTTTCGCACAACCAGACAAAATAAATAGCAAGAGCAGGTGTAATTTATTGATTAACTTTGCAGAGTATAAAACAAGATATTGGCTATACTCATTTTAGCAGTTTTTTTAGTAATAAAACACTAACTTTTTTCAGTCTAAACCATCTTTCAGCATTAGCATATGTCTGCTTAATTTACCACCCTATTGAAAATTAATTTGGGGGAAAATGTGGAAGAAAGGTTGGATAAACAACTTTGTTTCATTTCAAAAATAAAAATCAGTCTTTCAGAACTTTCTAGAATGTAAAAATAAATATATTTACATCAGGAGTTTTCCCTCATGGAAAGAACATTGCTTTTTTAGATTCTGCAGAACAGCTATTGCTATCTGATTTGCTTCTTCTAAAAGAGTAACACAGCACTCTTTCTCACATGATTTTAATTTTTCTCAGATAGTAGTTGCAAAAATAATTATGTACAGAAATACAGATGATGTCTTGGGGACATTGTCTGGACATGTAATTCTCATCCACATTACAATGTCAATAAATATGCATGTCATCTATATTCAGAAATAGAAACAAGGGGCCTTTCTGCACAGGCTCTAAAAATGGAATTAGAGGTCTCCCTGTTTGACACCTGGGCTTGTCCACCAGCCTCCACCATTAGCTCCTTCGGAGCTGGCATGGCGAGGCCAGCAGCTGGCTTTGCCGGTTTCCCCTTCGCCCAGGAAGGTGCAATGGGGCCTTTTTTGAGTGAGAGGGAAGCCGCAGCCGCCACCACCACCCACCTTGCCCGGGGGTGCCAGTGCATGATCTGCTCCTTACCTGGTTGCTGCTGGGCGGCTTCTGGCAGTGAGAAGCCCAGCATCCACTGAGTGTGCGTGTGCCGTGGCCTCCATTGGTCAGCTGCCCTCACGAGGGTGGCTGGCAAACGGGAAGGGGCTAGCCACCCTTGTGAGGGTGGCTGGCCAATGGGAGGCTCTGGCGCATGCACGCGCAATGGGCGCAGGGCCTCCAGCTGCCAGAAGCCACCCAGCAGTGACCAGGTAAGGACCGGATCGTGAGTGCACAACCCCGGGTGGGATGGGAGGATAGGCTACAGATGCGCGGAGCCTCCAAGAATCTGTCCCTGTTTGGGGCAGATTCTTTTTAAGATTATGTCCACGCCATGTGCAGAAAGGCCCAAGGACTATAATGTATAACTCAGAAACAAAAGGTCAGATACATGACTGTTTCATGGTTGCTTTTGCAGCCTCATCAGCTCGTTCAGCCATTTTATGGCAATTTACAATCATGACAACCTTTTACAAATGTGGCCTGCCCTTTCAATATGGATGAGTTGAGACCAAGCTGGCTAGTAACCTCAACAAAGGCACCCTCAGCCAGCTTATACAAAAATAGAAACATACACACATAAAGTAGATCATTCACATCTCTTATGATTGACTTCAATGCTGCAATGCTTCATCCTGCCATCATAAATGATTAAGAGTTAAGCAACAGCTTCAGATCAGAGTAAGGGTGTGATCAGACAGAGCTTTTTCAACTGTACATTATAGAAAATATTTCCCTTCTAAAGACAAAAACATAAACAAGTATTCAAATCTCTACCACATTCCTTCACGTCAAAATCTGGCAACATCTCCCTACCAACAAATGCTCACTACTGATTGGCTGTCTCCTGATTGGTCACTGACTGTAATTGACCAGATTTGCTCTCCTAATGTGACTGAAAGGAAGAGTCATTCCTGGCCTCATGATTTCCAATCTGAGGAAGGGATGGAATTTCCAAGGCTTAGATATGTGATAAGGTACACAAAGGGGTGAACAATATGGTTTTCCTGAATCCACTTCTCTCTGGGGGGCAGTTCTTCATGCTAGTCTGAACACAGCCTCAATTCAGAATTTCTTTGGATTTATAACTTCCCTAAGATATATGCAAAAATACATTCACTTGTAAACAATTTTCTCAAGATACTCAATAGTCATAGCACAACCCCACAATATGATCATAGTTCATTCATGGAATAGATTTCCCCTTCCAAATAAGCTATGTAGTGAAGTGAATAGGAAAGAATAGGTGTATACCTTTTCCCCCTTGATTATTACAAGGGTAGTTCAAGAAAATAGCCTGAAATAGTCAATTATTTAAACAACTACAATATGTTTAACTCTGTGGAGTAAACCTTTGGGTGTCAGAAATGATTTAACTTGTTATAAAAAGTTAACAAGACGTGAAGCTTTTTAAAACAAGTTTGATTTCAAGAAGCTTCAAAAGATGATCCTTCTGGGATAATTTCCCAATGGAACCACTGAATCTGAAATGAAGAAGAACCTTCCTCAAAATTGATTCTTTTCCCCCCAGCATTAAATCAAGTTGATGAAATTCTGACCTTTGGATGAACCCAGACCTATAAAATCAAAGTAGGTAGCTCCAGTAAGAACCAAATAAACATTAAAAACCAGAAGAAAATATGTGCTATCAAAAAAACCCCATAAAATAATATTCCCTAAACACAACAAAATTGATTTTTTAAAAAAAGTTTTTAGTCAAGCTAATGAGTTGCCTGATCTTTGGATGAAGCGATATTTGCAAAATAATGAATAAGTAGTTTGCAAGAAGGTCTCAAATAAGCCTTAAGGCATAGCTTGCCCTCTCACACTAAATTTTGTATTCTAAAAAACTGATTTTTGCAAGATTTTCTACTTGAAGGGGGCTGACAATATCCTAAGAGCAGATCTATAGAATTATACATCACACAATAACAACCTTGCCTGGAAATCTATCCCACATCTGGGGTGAAGGAAGGAAGGAATGATCACATGTAAATCTGATTTAAAAAAACTCTTTGCTGCTCATTCTGGACCCGCGTTGTTCTGTGTTTGATTTAAAAAAAACATATTGTGAATTAATTTCATAGTCTAACAGGCAAAGATGCCACCAAAAATCCCTTGAGAAATGAGTATTACAACTGAGGCCCCTTCAAGATAGCAATGTGAATCTCTGTAAAACAGTGACACAACAAAATAATTAAGAGCTGCCCCAAAGATGACATGAACCCATTCCTTCCCAGAGACTATGGCACAATGAGTTTCCTATATCACAGGAATTCCAAGTTTGGGACTTCCATGAAGAATAGGATTTCTTTAGTTTTTCTCATTCTTCTCTTTAACCAAGAAACCTGGTGCACTGCGTCCTTTTTTATTCTGACTACATTCGAAATTTGGTCCCCTCCTTCCCCCTTCCCCTTCCCTTACATAGAAAAGATTCCTCTGCAGCCAAGATAATCATGTAGCCCATTCACACACTCATCATTGGCCTGAGATAAGAAGAGGTCCAGAGATTTTCACATTAGTATGCTTTATCTGCAATGGACAAAGCTAGGGACTAGGGATGTGCATGAATATCTTTTTGACATTTGATTCATAAAAAGAGACCATGTGTGCTTCCCAGCAAGAAACAAAATGAGGTTTAGCTTTGACTACTCTATCAACTGGTATTGCTAATTCTCTAATGTCTAAAGCCAGTTATAAGGTAGGCAACCATCAGTAAGCTTCAGTGCATTCAAGTGATAACATTAATACTGTGATCTTGAAAAATATGCAAGTTGGAAATGATTGGGATATTCCCTATGTCTTTAAAATGTAATTATGGGGGGGGGCGGCAGGGGAGGGATCTATGTCCCAATTTGAAAACTGATACATATGAAAAATACACAGGTAAATTCAGACTAAAAATTAGACATTTGTAGTATTATGCTTCCAAAGTCTGGGTCGATGAATAGGGATGTGCACAAATATTCATAACATTCATTATTTGTACAAATTTGGACATTTGTACACAAATTGAATGTTATGATATCTGTGAATTTGTATGAATATGAATGTTTTGGAACATTCATACGAATAGTTCATACATTTGTTAAACTGGGGATACGTATCCGATACGTATGCATTGGTATAGATACGTATCTGATATGTATGCAGTAGTATAGGATCCGTATGGAGGATCCATATGCAAGATCTGTATCCAGGATCCGAATGCATTCATATCAGATATTTGTGTGAATTCATATAAAATACACTTGTATCAAATAGAATCCTACCACATTTGAAGGGAATCTTTCAAGCAATACAAATTTTCTAACATTAGATTTGTTATGAATCAAATGCCAAAATCCCATTTGTGTACATCCTTAATCTTGAATTTTGGAGGCTTAAATTTGCCTGGCCACCATTGTGCTTTGTATGGACATATATTTGTATCCAGGTCAGTTTAGAGTCATGCAGATTTTAGTGATTTTGTTTCAGTGAACACGCTATTTTACAAGTCTCTCTTATGTAGAATTTTAGTTAGGGTACCCCCAGCCCAATACAGTGGAATAGGAACAAACTGGGAAATACAAAGAGCTTTTTAGAAAATAAGATGGAGAATCTCTCTCTGTTTCTGTTTCTCGCTCTTATACAAAACATACATAGATAGACTTTATTGAAGATATATAAACAAAAAATAAATCTAATTTATTATTATTAATTATAATAATTTATTATAAATAAATTAATGACAATAATAAGCAACACTTAATTGGGGAAATCAGTTATAGGACAATGAGACTAATGTAGGCATTAAACATTTAGCAATGTTTCTATATTTTAAAGAGAGAAATTGCAGCAAAATAATAAGGATAAGAAGAAGAATTCAAAAATAACCAAGTGCTGAGCAGAAAATGAGATGAGATCTGGAGCTTTACAGTCATTTCGGCATCGTGATATCCCATTCTAGGTAATCAGATCCACTTTGAGTCAGATTTTTAGCCCTAGTGCAGGCTAAGAGAATTTGGGTGGACACCCAGGTCTAGCCATCAACTTTGAAATCTTGGCCCTTGAAGCTGGCATTCATTCACAGACTTTGGCATTTTCATCAGCTCTCTTTAACACATTTATTTCCAAATCTCATTAACAAATTTATTGTTACATTTTCTAACCTACTAACAAAATCTTTGCAGCTTTCAACAATGAAATACACACAAAAATATACTCCATCTACAAATATAATTGTCTACAAGCAGGTAAATAAATAAATAAAATAATGCTCAAGGATATTCATGAAATGGATACCAGTATTTTATTTGCTCTTTCACTGCACAACAGAGCAACTGTACACTTCAGGAATGGATCAGGTGTCTGTACTTTGCGATGCTCGAGCCATTTCAAACTTAGCTGGCACTTTTCTAAGTGCTGCTTAATTGCCATTTATACGAGGTGATCGCCTTGCTGTGGCAATTGGTTTGTGTGACACCACTGTCGTGATGACTGGGTGACCTTTTGTGCAACCTGCCTCAGGTGTGCAACCTGGAAGTAAGGATGTGCATGAATATTCGTAACATTTGAAATCCGATCAAATTTGTTCAAATGTGGACTTTCGAACTTGAGCAGAATGTCTTCACATTTGAATTTAGACATTTGAATGGATTTTGAATGTAACTAAACATTTGTTTGAATGATCTGAAACATTTGAATATTACATACGTATCTGTACAAATATTATACACATCTGTACACATTTGCACTAATAATACGGAATGAAAAACGGGATGCATATGGGATAAAATGGGATGCGTACGAAATGGGTACAGATACATATAACATATATGAATGTTGTCAACATTCGTATCTTTAAATATGAATAACATTCAAATGAATGGTTTTGAATGTAACAGATTCAAATTGAGTTTTTTTAGCATTCGGATTTTAAATATTTGAATTGAATCAAATATTTGGACATTCTATTTGACTTGAATTTAAATGCAAAAAGAAAGAAAGAAAGAAAGAAAGAAAGAAAGAAAGAAAGAAAGAAAGAAAGAAAGAAAGAAAGAGAAAGAAAATTGTGCACATCCCTACCTGGAAGCAGTGTAGATGGAGCCTTGCCTGACTGTAGAGCCCATTTTTGCTCTTTATGCACAGAGCTGCTTCCAGAATTGAACAGGATCCATAATGTGTGAGGCTCCATGTGAGAGCAGCCTCCGACTGTTCCACCAGAGCCATTGTGAAAACACCGCTTGAACTGCTACAAACAGCGTCCACCAACAAATGGCTTCGTTCTTGTGTTTAAAGGTCTAACCTCAAACATAACCGTAATTCTATCTGATACATTTA
Organism: Aspidoscelis tigris stejnegeri; assembly: GCA_023333525.1. Lineage (NCBI taxonomy): Eukaryota > Metazoa > Chordata > Lepidosauria > Squamata > Teiidae > Aspidoscelis > Aspidoscelis tigris. Next base: position 92,231,731 of record JALMGA010000004.1, read on the forward strand.
GTACAGTCTTTACCAAACTAATGCCTTCCAGTAGAGAGGCACAAAGTGCAGTTTGTGTTTGAAAATCCAGTCAAACAGTTCACGTTCATGAACATTCACATCAAACCAAGCATGCAGTTGTTTGGCTATCTGGATAATGAAGGGGTCTGCCACTCATGACCCTGAACAAATTGATCAAACAGTTCACGTTCACTGTGTTTTCACCATTGTAAAGGGTTTTTTTTAATGAAAAAAAAAACACATTTCCTGTTTTCAAGCAAGTTTGGAAACAAATGTGATCATTTGTGCAATTAACCAATTCACTGTCAAACTGACCAAACTAGAGATGTGCATGAGTATTTGAAGACATTCAAACTTTGATAGAATTCATCTGAATTTCGACATTCAAATTTGAATCAAATGTCCATAAATTTGAATTTAAACTTTCGAACAAATTTTGAATTTTTGAACCTATTCATTTGAATTATTCAGACATTCATATGTGTATGGGTTTATACAAGGTATGTACTTGCATGTACGCTTCTTTCCCACATTCATACACATTTGTACATATCCGTACAGGACAAAAACGAGTTGCATATGGGATGAATATGGGATGCGTATGGATATGCACAGATGTGTACGGCACATATGAATATTGTCAACCTTTGTAAGCACAAATTCAAATTGAAAAGTCAAATGAATAGATTCAAATTTGCTTAATTCAATTGAATTTGGGTAAATTTGAATTTTAAAGATTTGATTTGAATAAAATTGAATCCCAAAAATTGCATTCATGTGCCCCTCTAGACCAAACATATGTTTGGCGAATCAAACACCTTATTTGTACTCATGCAGATCCCTACCACCCAGCTGCTAAATTTGGACTCCGGCTCCCTTTACCCATAACAGCACAATCATTTGGGCCAAGGCAAACTTTTAACAGCAGGCATGGTTTATAGGGAAAGTGAGTAATCATATACAACAGCAGGTTTGGGGAGTTAGACATATCATTACAGATACACCAACACACACTGTCACACTGGACATTTTGCAGACAACATGTCTGAATGGCCTGTTTGGAGGATACCAAGTTGATAAAAACAAATGCAAAAAAAAAAAAGAAAAGAAAAGAAAAGAAAAAGAAAAAAAAGAACAGACATCCCTTGAGTTACCTTTGACTCTAAGTATCACTAACAAACTAATAATAATGACGAGCTATAAGTCACGTAATTTTTGTTCAAATGTAATGCTTTTTGTTTTATTTCCATCAGTTCAGTACAATATGCATACACATGAAACAATCTTGATATAATTAATATATTAATATAATAATAATGTACAGAAATGAATGAAGCCAAGCAATATGATTGTTTACCTTAGACAGCACTGGTTACAAAATATTTTTAAAAAAAAGAAAAGAAAAGAAACAATCAGGGCACAGATGTTGTTATGAGTTTGGCTATTTTGGGAAGACACGGTCACAAAGAAGTGGGAAAGAAATAGCTCCGTGGTGGGCGGGGGCTGTCAGTGGGGGACCCTGTGCCCAGCACTCCCCTCCCTCTATGGGCATCAAACTGGGCAGGCTGGGTTCAGGCAATAGCCCCCCACTGGGCCCCTCCCACCATTCACACCTAGACAAGTAAGGGATACCTTGGGAATACATCCTTTACCTGCCAATCCATAAGGGAAGCTGTCCTCCATGTGTTCTGGCCAAAGTGCTCTACAGCTGTCTTAGCTGTAGTGCATAAAGGCCTAAAGATACCAGAGTGATCCTGCAATAATGAGTTACAAGTTTTTAATGGAGCTTTGCCAAAGCTTCTCTAAACTTTCAGATTTAGCCCAAACATAATTTCTCATGCAGTAAGCCAAGGTTAAAATCTGGCAGAGATCAGAAGGAAAGAGAATTTCAATGACTCAATTTTTAAGTCAGTTATCACAAACTGCCATTTGATTAGGCCTTGTCTCAACTCTGGGAGGTTGGCAGTAGGATGAAACATTTTCACAAATTGGAATGAGTTATGAGTATGACTCTGTTCCCCCCCCCCCAAATGTTTCAAGCAGTATTAGACTGTCAATCATTTTCACAGAATGGATATCAAAAATGCCATAAAATTCAAAATGCAAGAGTACTTCAAGGATTTTACTAGCTACTAATTACTTGATGTATTGCCCCATTTGCTGCATCAGTAGTAGCAGTATAATGTTCCTAACTGAATCTAAGAAGAGACTCAGATAGATTCAACAGGCTGTTAAAGGTCACAAACCTATTTACATTTTACCCTTTGTTCCCTTCTCTATTTTAGATGGAAGCCAAAATTGAATTTGTGATGCAGTTAAGAAGATTTCAGGCTTTACCTGAAATACTAGACATAACTTGATAGGTCCATAGAATTGGCACTCTGGAGACACACCATGATCCTGTACAATTCTTCACAGGATGTATAGGTCCTAGAGGCATTTATAGTTCTGCAATAGTAAGATACAGAAATCTTGAAGGTCAAGATATGGTACTATGTGAGTAATTGATCTTCAAAAGCCATTTATACCACTGCAGTTAAGAAAATAAGTTGTGAGTCAAGATGGCAAAGTCATCCCATAGATGACAGTGAACTCCTTCAAGGACTCCTTACCTTGGAAGACATATCCAAGAACAGTTTTAATAATTCAATAATTTAGCAGAAGCTATTTCAAAGTTCCTTTTCTTCAGGGAAAGCCCCCAATACTCAGAGTCTTTCAGAGTAAACGATATGCAAGTTTTGTCCTGGGTAGAAATTTGTGGGTGGAATGAGGAAGTGATCATCTAGCTGGAGATTAGACAGAATGACTTCCCTGGGAGAATTCTGCCCCAACCCAAGAAACTCAAAGATGGATAGCAGTCCTTGAACTCTGTAAAAGTCAATGTAAATTTAAAAATATATTTTTAGAAACTTTTCAGAAGAAATTTCCCGAGAGTGTCCCCATGACTCAAGATAATATGTGCTTGCCTCCTAATTTGGAGTGAGAACAGTGGGAAAGGGATTTTTTTTTTGCCACTGATTTGTGCCATTTGTCCCAAATGTAGCCCGGATTAGAGGCAGTTCATGGGGATGCTCCGAGGTGAACTCAGGTTCACCTCAGAGTATTTTGATCACGGGGATGCACCCTTTGAATATTATTTGAATTTGCTTCACATCCGTGCCACCAATTGCACCTCTGAATCCCCTCTGCATCTGTTCCAAGTCTGCTTTGAACCCACTCTGAACCCACTGCAGATGTGACCAGGCACCTGCTTTGCCGTCTTCCAACCTTCACGAACATAACAAAGCTTCAAATGAATGCACAAAAGCATTTGCTGTTTGTATTCAAATGCCAGTCTTTGAATAAAGACAATATTCAATTCAAATGTGAATGTTTGCATTTGTCCGAATTCATACGAATTGCAAACCTTAGGAATATTTATGCACTTCCCTAACAAACAATCTATGCAGCAACAACCCCAACACTCATATTGTTTTTCACTGAATGTTCTGCATGTTAAAAATGTAAGACTCCTGCTGAGTCAAACTGAAGATGCATCTATTCCAAAGGCCTGTCACACTATGGTCTCTAGTGCACAATTAGTACAGTACACCTCTGGGGAGGAGCATATATACATGGATTAGGCTGTTGCAGCCTCCAAGCATGCTTGCCCTTCCCAGAAGAGCACTATTCATTGATTAGGTGTGGAGCATGAAATCATGCTCCACACATTTTATTTATTTATTTATTTATAAAACAACATTAAAAACTTCTTACATTTTTCATATTACATTGCCTTAACATTCTATATGACGTCTTCCATTTTTCAAGCTTCTCTTCTTGATATCACAGAGAGCGCTGCAGCCAAAATGGATGCACCTAGCAGAGGACTGGGCTCTGTATCAAATATAGTAAGTATCCAATCTCGGGGGAGGGAACAAGTAAAGTTGACTAACGCTCAGTGTTGGGTCATCGTGCTCCTTTCTAATCAGGAAACAGTAGTGCGGAAACACCCCAACACTCTCTGCTTCATAGCCACCAGCCAGATTCTTCTGGGGTTCTCTCAAGCAGACTTAGTAAATCTTATTATCCTTGATATTAAGGCAAGGCATTAAAAAAAAATACTTAAAAATTATAAAAAAGAGTAACAACCAAGCTAACGTCATCTCAGACAGACTGGCTTCCATCTGCTCAGGTCTACCAAGCTTCTTTTACTTTTACCTGACTGCTAATGTGCCAAGCATAATTCGTCACATGCAAAAGCTAATTGTCTTTGTGTTTATTTTAGAACTCATTATAAAAACTACATAAATGACACTGAGTGAGGCGTTGACTCAGCATGAACTTTTACAGAAAAATAACACAACACTGTGCGGAATTGCCTTTTCTATGGCAGGCAGGGATGAGTAATGAGTTCTTCTAATGAAGTATAGCAAGGAATCATTAAAACGGGAGGGGGGGGAGAGAAAATGCCTGCTAATTATTTTGCTTTATTTATTTCATATGAATGACAGTTTCCCTTCAAGCAGAAAACACAGATCTAAGGGAGGGAAAAAAGACTTTCAATGAAAAAAAATGTTTTGTTTTAATCTTGTTCTGCAAATTGCTCCCAGTCCTTTTCACATACTTCTAGACATTTGTGTTTTGTTTTGTTTTTATGAAATTATGGTGAGACATGTAGGCTGGGTGTCAAATGCAGCTGTTGCCCGTTCTAGATATCACTCTGCTTTCATTACTCTGTCTGTGACTAGCAAGCCGATCTGGCGAGGATGCAAGACACAAATCGCTTAACTGTAGATAAGAAAATACTGTTATAGGGTAGAGATGAGCTGGACGTTTAAGGGACACCTGGCTTCAAAAAGACTGGAAAAATCATCCATTAAAATTTGTGTACCAGCTTGTCTGAACTCCCATTCAGACTCTGCTGAAACTGGTATATGCTGTGTTCCAGAGAGGCACCTTAATTGCCATTAGTACCTAAGGCCCAGCATTCAAAAGAAATATAGAAAATAGAGGTTTTATTGGGGGTTTTTCCCCCACTGACCTCCCTTAATCAGTTCTGATCCAGATCTAAGGAATGGGTCCTTCAACTAATCCAGATCTAGTAGATCTGGATTACGGGAGATACCCGATATATCCCCATGGGCAGTGCAGCACCCAATAGCACTGGGTGCTAGCCTGACTGTAGTGGAAACGCTGGAGCACCCATGTGGCAAATCCAGATTGACCAACGTGGGGCCTGCCGGCCACCCCAGGTTTTTTGAGGGACAGGGGGTGCAAACTCCATAGATGCTCCAGAGATTCTTAGAAGATTCTCCAGAGCAATCTGCCGCAAACTTCAAAGATTCTCCAGAGCCTTTGAAAAAGGTCTGTAGGACTGGCATTGCTCTTGCATGGGGTCCTCTTTGAAGCCTGTGCTATTCTTCAGAGCCAACTTCAGAGCCAGCTTTGGAGCCAGCTTAGGAGTCTGTGCACAAGCTGTGGAGCTTTGGGTTTCAGGGCATCCCCCCCGGGTGTGCCTCCCCGAAGGCCCCCCATAGACTCCTTTTAATCTGGATTTGATGCCTGAGGACCCCATCATAGACCCCTTTAATGGATCCGTAACAGGTCCCGTAACAGGTCCCTAATGGGTACTTAAAAGGTACTTAGTGCTAGTGGAAAAACCCCATTAAAAAGAATGTCATAGGATGCTGTGAAGAAGACAAAGAAGAGGAGGAGGAGGAAGAGTTGGCTTTTCTACCCCTCTTTTCTCACCCATTTAAGGAGACTCAAAGTGGCTTACAAAGCTTTTCTGTTCTCACAACAGACACTCTGTGAGGTAGGTGGGGCTGTGGGAGCTCAGAAGAGAGCTGTGACTAGGCCAAGGTCACCCAGCTGGCTTCATGGAGGAGGGTGGAATCAAACCAGGTATTCCCCGATAAAAGTCCAGGTCCCTAACCACTAGACCAAGCTGGCTCATCCCAATAGTTGCAGTGTGTTGATTTGTAGTCAGAAGCTACTTACTGCATTTGAGTGCCATTCCAATCAGCTTGCTATATTTGCCTGAAACGGCTTGCTTCCTAGCCCTTAGTCATGGTCAAGCCAAATGGCGAGGTGGTGCATTTCAGGTTTTGTTCACTACTCCACCTCTATGGTCCCAGTGAAGAGGTCTATCAGCTTCAATATCTATCTTAGCCACCTAAACTATGCTCTCCAGTCCTCTCCATGCCTTGAGGGTGAGAAACTGGCTGCCCACAGTTAGGTTAAAGCATCTGGGTAGTTTAGAGCATTTTCACATTAGATATTTTGCTTCATTCTTCTTCCCATATTTCTGTCTGCCAAAGTTCACCTCCAACAGCCTCTCTACTCATAAAATCCACTCCTTATTTGGGCTGCTTCCATGTGCCTTGTGCCTGATTAAATACATTATTCTTTGGGAATCCCTATTGACTGTATTTTTTACCTGTTGCTACTGCCTGCTTAATAAAATTTCTTTTTTCTGATAAAACTTGGCTTTTAAAGTTTTATCTTGCTAATTGTTGGTTTAACATAGTACTTTACAATTTATTGTTAGTAAATCTGTTAAGTGTTATGATCAATTTTTCGGGTCATGTCAGACCAAGCTAATTCCCCCGCATAAATATACATGTGCAGACCATGATCTGTAACAGCACATGTTTTGCTTGCTCCCCATTTCTCCTAACAACCATCCTGTGTGGTAAGTGAGTCTGAAAGGGACTCACTGGCCCAAAGTAATCAAATTAATCGGTGTGGCTGAGCTGGGATACAGAGTTAGTGACCCTGGCCCTTTTCACATTGTGCATTGTTCTAGGATAAATCTTGGAACCCACGCTTCCTGTCTGCCCTCTAGCCTGAACAATGACAGGTCCCCATAATCATACTTTATCCATATTGGATGAAGTGTGCAGTGGGCTAGGAGTCCCCAAATGGCACCTGAGATAAATTAGATGGTAGACCACAATTCTGAGGTCTTCACCCAGCTCAAGACCAGAATACTGTACCACAGAGGCATATCATGTGGGATCATTTATGGTGGTGCTCCAGGAAGCAGGTTTACCCAGAAGTGGGTCCAGTCCAACAATGACCCAGCTGAAAGTTCCCAGCCTTTGGAACCTTAGTGTTTGGCTCAGATGTGAAGCTGAATGGGCTGTCCAAATGTGATTTCCCTTGTCCTGCTCAAGGAGGAACCTGTCACGGCATGGGACAGGTTACTTGTATTATGACAGGGTGTCCACATTTGGTGCAGAAAAGATAACTTGATTCAAATCTGATGGAATAATTAAGAAATATCTCTGGCTCACAAAGTTTATATCCTATAATTCTTAAATGAGAAGAAACAATTGTTTCTTACATTTCTATCAAATCACTGCCCTGAAATTTCTCCATTCTAAACTGTCTTTTGCATAAAATATATTTTAAATATGAGATTTCTAGCAGGGTTGGCTTTTTAAACAAATGCATAACAACAACAAAAATAATCTGTTTTTTCATTCTACTACACAACATGTAGAAGAATCCTAGAATGCAGGCAGACAAACAATTAATGTTGCTGTAGCTTGCATAGCAGGGATTAATTAGAAGAGGAAGAAAAAATAACAGCAGGTATGGGACATACAATCACTGTCTGTGTCTTAAACTAGAGGAATTTGAGTTGACAAAGAAAAAAATCAGCTTCCCACATGGGCTTCCTATTGGTTTCCTATTGTTGCCTAGTTAACTTTAATAACAGCCAGCCAATAGGAAAATAAAGCAGCAGGAGCCGACATTGCTGCCAGTCAAGGCAATCTTCAAGGAGGCCTTCAGCCACCTCCTGCTGGCTTCTTCCTGGCACAAGCAAAGTGAAGGACTGAAAATTAGACACAAACAATGTTAAAGAACACGTCAGATGGTAGGGGGTTCCCAAAAGGTTGGTCACACCTGAGAACTCATCTTTCTAGAGTCTGTTATCAAAGTCACTTTCACAAACACATGAATTTTAATTAGACAGTTTCTTGTCCTTTTTGCTCTTGTTTTCTTAAGGACTTTCATGAGAAAAATGGCCAGGAAATCATGACACTTCTTCCAAAATATCTGAAGCACATTTTGCAAATTCCTTCAGACAACTGTGTCAGAGAATGCCCTTTGCAACTTAATCAGCGTACTTAAAAAGTTTGGAACTAGAACAAAAGCTTCCCATGATTACTTTCTTTATGATATTGAAAACAACAGGGAGGGGGAAAAGACATGATAAGAATCCCAGACTGATTGTGGTAGTTCTGAGTGAAGTGTTGATTAAGAAATCATACTTTTTAGAACATGCCTTATAAAAGTGGTTTCTCTTGCAACTTCTTTATTAGAAGGAACACTGATGATTCTCAGAGGGAAGTATCTGAGCTCAAGAAGAGTAGTTGAAAATACTATGTATTTTACATGCTTCACTGATATAATTGCTGGTGGAATTATTAGGGCTTTTGCAGTGCAATGGCTACTTAATTTATAGTAAAAAGAAATAATCCTGGATATGTATAGTTTCATTTACCTAAACATTTTGCAATGTCCATGCATCACTGCATCACTGGAAACTTCTTGGATGGGATAAGGTGAGGTCATAAAAGTTCTCAGTGAAGTATACTGGGGGAGCCCCATGGAAGAAGGAGGAGGAGGAGGAGAAAAATTGGCTTTTCTACCCTGCTTTCCTCACTCATTCAAGGGGACCTAAAGGGGCTGACAAAGTTTTCTGTTCTTCTCCCCACAACAGAACTCCCTATGAGGTAGGTGGGGCAGTGAGAACTCAGAAGAGAGCTGTGACTAGCCCAAGGTCATCCAGTTGGCTTTGTTAGGAAAATCCCAAAGCACAATGAAAACAAGTTGCCACTCTATCAGCCAATGCTATTCATATTAGTTTCTTAATAAGCAGACAGGGTCAGAGAGAAAAGGTTTTCCTTTACTTTGAATATGTTGCAGCATAGGAAGCTTGCTTTCCAAAACCCCATCAAGACAAACTTCGAACCTCCCACATTCCAGCGCAATCTATTATACCTAAACCCAGTCGGTAATTACAATATTCACGGTAACGCCTTCTAAGTAGGAAAAGAAATACATATCAGATTTCCCTGACATGTGCAGTAGAGACAAGTCCATGGATGGCTGGCTCAGACCAGTTACTTCTTGGAGCTGCCGAATCTAAAGACTTCTTATCATGTCTCTTGGCAAACACACTGTCCTTGAGAATTCCTCACAGCTTTGTGGAGGAGAGCAGAATCAAACCTGGTATTCCCAGATAAGAATCTGGTTCCTTAACCACTAGACCAAACTGGAAAGGCCATAGCCGATTGCTGTTTACTACAGGGCATTTCCTCCTGTTCTCTGAAAGCAGTCTATGATTCTGCTGACTATGATTCCAACAGGAAACTGAGCCTTTCCAATTCACCTAACCCTAGCTTGCCATAGGTGGCAATTTCTTGGAAAGTGTAGTTTGGGACTAAGAATGGTTTGCAGGGATCAAACCACTACATAAAGTGAGGGATGGCAGTAGACTGCTTATAGAAGCTTAAGAGACAGAGGTATCAGAAATCCTGTTGTGCATATAATTTGAATTGATTATTTTGGGATGTGTGTGTGTAATATAATTAAATAACAAACATTTGAAGAAAGAGCTAAAATACCTCTTTCTGTTCTTGTTTATAACATACTCACAGAAGAAACATATGAAATGCTGTATTTGTAGACAGATCAACAATTACAGTTGCAAATCAGAAGCAATATTTTCTTCCTATCTCTGAGTAATAACTCTTTGGTGACCCTCTAGTAGCTCTGATCTGTAGCTCTTGAGATATATTCCAGCCTTTAGGAATATAGCAAGTACATCTTTACTGACCACGATTATATTGCAATATACAGGTTTCCAACTAAAATGGTGGCCAGTAAAGCAAGTCATAAGGGTAAAGTTTTCACTCCCAAATCTCATCCCCAAAGGATCTGTATTTATTTTGAAAATTTTAAATTTATTTGAAATGAACTTTATTGATTAGTTGTTTGACCATATCAAGTTTCAAATGTACAAAGATAAAATCATGTGAAACACAGAGATAAAACATACAAAAATAAATCAAAATATATGCATATATGTCATCATATTTGTCCTTTATCAGATGTTTGATTTACGAAGCATCTATGCATTCTCAAAACTTATTTCTTTTCTTTTTTGCACTAAAACACAAAACCATAATTACATCTCAAGAAACACGTCTATCACCAAAGATGATTAAATGAAAGGGCTTTAAAAGAGCAAAGAGAGCAAAACAGGTGTGCCAAAGCACTGCTAATGAGCAGCTCATGTTTTGAGTTAAAACACTCAAGTTGAAGCTTTTACACTCCCACCAGAGAAATCTTGGGATAACAGGTGATTAGTGACCCTGCTAGCACAGTAGTCTAAGATTTGGTTCTATTCTCTTGCCAATTAACTGCCAGGAAGGTCGTTTCTTTAGATATTTAGATGTGATGCCAGAATAGATTCTCCATGTTGTTATAATCACATTACTCACACAAACTCAATGTTAAGGATTCAAGCCATACAGTATATTGTAGTACAGCGTACCCCACAGAATCTTATTAATACTGAAAATGAAGAAACACAGAGACATATTTCTAACCACCAATGGTAGAAAAAACCACTAATCACAAAAAAACAAAGAAAAACAAAATAGGCAGATAGGGTAGCAGTGTCTAGCATTGTGCACACATGCAATTTTTGGATCTGATTCGATTCAAATTGAATGTTTGAATTTGAATGGATAGAGAAAAAAGTAATCAAATTCAAACCTATTTGAATATATCTATTCGTACTAATATTTGATTCGCATTTGAAGATCCAAATGTCAACAACATGTGTCCGTATGCATCCATATACATCCCATTTTTGTCCCGTACATATCCGTACAAATACATAAGGATACGAATAAGATGAATACGGATACATATGTAATGCATACATATCCATACACTTCTGAATGTCCAAATAATTAATACAAATGATCTGAAACATTCAAATTCATTCCAATGTAAAAAACACACATGAATGTATAGACATTTGATTCAAACTCAAATGTCCGAATTTGAACGCATTTTGAATGTTTGAATATTCTTGCACATCCTTAGCAGTGTCTCTCTATATACATAAAATGTCTATCCCATCCAATAGGAACAGTCAGATCAATACTTTTGTACATTTCACTCTGGAAACGGCAAGCATATGGTAGATGGATACATTATATTCTGTAAGCCAGACTTACATGACAAAAGGAACTGAACCATAGATATTGGAGCAATATGTACAAGATCTTACTGTCAGAGTTCTGCAGATATATTTCACACGCCACAGATGAAGGTCGTTAACAGGTCAAAACCTGTTTTGCATTATAACTGTTGAACCAGAGAAGAACAACGTATAAAAGACTGTGAGATCTTTGTATGCATTCTGCAAATCTTAAGTATACTGTATATATGTCACTTTACTATGCACTTTGGGAAATTCACAGAAAATTGTATTTGGTTATGATGTCAGTCATAGAAAACCTATTTAAGAAAGCAGTGAAAGGAGCTTTATAGCTGTTGCTATACCCCAAAGCTGTTCTCCACTACGCAAATTAGGGTGATTTTCCACTTAGCACTAAATGACCCATTAAGGCACCCTAATACTTCATAGGCCCTGTGCAGCTGGTTCCTGTTGTCCAGGTGGGACAAACAGAAGCTGCACAGGGAGAAAAGAGCCACTGCAAAGCCACTTCACATCATCCAGGCAGGGCGACTAATAGTCTGAAATATCCACAAAGCAGGCAAGGGAAAATGCAAAGGGAAAAGCTGCTGATTAACCAGCATCTTTTTACCTCACAGTTTCTCTGCTGTTGTGTGCTGCCAAGGATGATCAATCATCCCATTTCTAGTCACATCACTGGTGGCAGTGTAGCAAGTGAAAAGTATTAAGAGTGTATGTGGGCACCCTAAGTGACACTGTGGACTCTCAGTAAATAAGGGCCTGTTTGCACCAAGGGGATCAGAACTAAGGTGATAAGAACCTATTTGCACTAGCACTGCAGATCCCATTCACAACCAATTAGGAACCCGATCGGTACTGATCTGCACACCCTGTTTGCACACAGAATCCCATTAGGACCCCCCATTTGTTTGCATTAGCAAAAGTGAAATCCAGATTTAATGGAGTCTTCGGGTCCTTAAATTCAGATTTACGGCAGACCCCTTTAATGGTGTCTTCAATCTAGTCTTCAGCCATGAGGACTGGATCAGAGGACGTGCGTTCACACATCTGGGGCAATGGGGTCCTGGGGCAGGCTTAGCAGCCTCCATTTGCAGCAGGGTGGCTCTGGCTCTTCCCCACCACTCACAGCTATGTAGGTCTGCACATCCTTTGTAGCTGGGCTAAGCATATTAGCTACACAGTCTGAGGCTTCATAGATGCTGCATAGGCAGCTATGAAGCCATGCCACTCCACCATACCCACTGGTGACTGAAGTGCGCCTTGACTGACATCTGCACTGACCAGCTGCACCATGCTGCTGGCAACCCTTCCACTTCAGCCCAAACTGAACCTCCGGATGGGTGCTCTGGCGTTTGCACTGTGACCGCGTTTAGCACCCATTGCAATCAGGTGCTAGTCAGCCAGTGTGAACACATGGGTTCCTCACCAAGATCCAGATCTTCAAGGACCAGATTCAGTAAGGGCCCCATTTCAAAGATCCGAATCTTTTAAATCTGGATTAAGGGAGGTAAGTGCTGAAACACCCTTAGTGACCTCTGGGGCTGAGCATATGTACTCTGGGGCACTGTCTCTATTACATAGTGGCTGAGAGTCACCCTAATTGCCACTAGCAGTGGAGCAGTAAAAATTGTTCCACAGATTTACTGGGAATGCCTACAGTTCTCCTAGTTTAGTCCCAGACAAACCATTTGCAAACTTCCCTATGCAAAGGGTGGGTAGGAGTTTGGCAGAGTGACTACAGCTGTGCAGTCACATGCCACATCACTGCTGGCTTTAGCAACAGTCTGGTATGCATGGCTTTGCTACAGCCAGATGGACAGTCCCGGACAGCACCATTTGCACTTCACCCAGACCCAAGCAGACCTGGATGACGTTTGGGCTGGGACAGTGCTCAGAATGCAAACACCAGCCACAGTCTACTGAGATATACTTGAAATTTAAGTAAAAAAATAACACTGGATTTTTACAGAACTCTGGTGTTTCCTTGAAAATGTAGGCCATTGGACCCATGTGATGCTCCTTGAGCATCATGTTAGAAGCAATTTCAGGGACCTTGCCGCAGCCAGACAGTTTCTTCCTCCTGTGCATTATGAGTTTCTGGTGCCTCAGAAGAAGATCAATAATCTGACAACATGCCAGAACAGTAAAGTACAGGATTTCTTGTACTGTCTTTACTTCAAATTATAGGGATGTTAAAGGCACAAAAGCAAGACATCTTTGCTGGTCTTGCCATGATGCCGGCTATGTGCCAGCATCTTTGACACGTTTGGAAGCTCCAAGAGACTCATGTTAGATGTCTTTCTTTCTTTCCTTCTTTCCTTCTCCCCCCCTCCTAAATATCCATAACGCTATAGGATGGAGAAAAAATCCAACTAGAGGAGAAACTAGGAAAGGAAAAAAGGGAAGACAAAGTTCGCAAAAGCTTTGCAGACAATAGGTTTCTTATTTTTATAGAATTTATTTGGTTATGGCTTCTGGAACTTTAACATCAGGGTTGCCAACAGAAATAGCAAATCTGACACTTGCTTGTCCCTGAGTCTACCAGTCAAAAAGCTTCTGGGTTTATATGTCTGCTATTAAAAGATGAGCGGAAGGGAGTCAAGTATACACACTGTGGCAAGCATACTATTATTCTATTTATGACTGTTGCCATACTTACATCAAGCTTCATTGCTTCTTGTTCCTTAGCCATCCACAGGATACAATGACTGTTAAAAGCACAAAAGCAAGGCATTCCTGTTGTTAGAAAACACTTCAGCTGGATAACGTACATGAAACTATGCTGTGAGAAATAGCGTGTGAGATCATATGCAGGTTTATCCTTGGTGTTTCAGGTACAGTTGACATCCATACCCACAGACAAGCCCCACAAACAAACAGCAACTGAAAATCACTGCAGTAAAGGCTTGGCAGAGGATTTAAAAGGAGAAAACACAGCATCTGGTGATGCCCATGAGTTCAAGGCAGTCATTGCCAACAAAGGGTTTTCAACCATGTGTTAAAAATTAACATTTTATTTACAATCATTAAATTTGTCCAATTACTTTTGAGCCCCTGAAATGAAGGGATTGAGTTTAAAAAATGCTTTAGTTCCTCAGATTTTATGCAATCATCTTGTTCAACCCAATGAATTAAAGCTGGAAGTCAGAACTTCAACTGCATCTGAATTCTTTTGCTCAAAATCCATTGTGGTAATATACAGAACAAAAAATTTAAAAAGGTCATCTCTGTCCAAATATTTATGGACCCAACTGTAAATCCATCCATCCATTTACATTTTTATCCCACCCAATAACTGAAGGTCTCAGGGCAGGTTACAGCAATATATGCAAACAAATTAAGCTAATTTTCCCTTTCATCCTGACACCTGTCTGGGGATTTTGTTTCAGTTTGTAGATAAGATCAAGAACTTTTGCAGTTTGCTGTAAAAAGTAGTCCATACCATTTCCTCTGCCTAGCAGCAGATATGCCCTACATTTTAAATAAATGAATTAGGGGCTTTTCTGCACTTACCTTAGTAACTAAAAATTCAACTGGATCTTGCACTTTATTCCACAGCTGGGATGGAACAACTTCACCTGCATGGCAACAGCTATAGCTGTCTAGCCTTCACACTGGCCTCAAAGCCTGTGCAAGATTCAGAGCAGGTTGCCACAATTTGGTGTGCTGCCAAAATGGTTTTCTCAGTAATCCAGAACATGGAGGTGTGTGTGTTTTGCACACCTTGTGATCTGGATTGCCCTCTCAAGTACACTGGTGGACCTGTTTAATATGATCAGGCTCCATTAATCAAATCACTTTTCATTGGGTCCACAAGATGACTAAGGACCCTGTTTCGGATCACAGAAGGCATGAAGATCGCACATTTCCAAGATCTAGAACAATGGGAGGAGGTGGTTTTCTGTGCTACTGAAACTCCACTCCTCAAAGCATGAGGTGCTACCAGGGTGACTGCAAAGTGCACATGAGGTCCACAGATGCTGGGGAACATGGGTCAGATCAGCACTGTCAGTGCAGACAGCGCTGATCTGGCCCACGTGTCTATATGAACCAGATCAGTGGGTCCACTTAATCTTGATGCACCGATCCAAATCAATACAGAGATGAGTACAGAAAAGGTTTAGTTTTTCCATTATAACCAAATGGGAGATATTTTTCAGAAGATGAAGATGTTATGAAATGTTAATGGAATCATTTCAAAGCAACTCAGCGCCTAATGCCAGCAGTGAAACCATATCTAATGTGATCAGGAAGGATGGCCATCCGGGACCCATGCACAAGATCCAACTTCCCGTTGTCAAAGTTCAAGAATATGAATTTCATAAGATTTTGCCAAATCAAGATTATTTTGATTGTGGGCTTCTCCACAAATTCCCCAGACCCACAGATGCAATATAGTTTAGCTTGTGTACACTAGGCTTAGTGACGAGGCAGAGAAAATGTACTTCAATACATTCATTGGAATCTGTTGTGTTACATAGATATTGATTGTATTAATGCTGACCAGTAGCAATGGCTTCATTTGCTTTAGGGGAAGAGGAGCAAGCTGCAAAACACAGATTCTAATGTATTTTATTCTTTTGGCTTCAGTTTTTCATAAACATCCCTATCCTTCTCCTACCCAAAAAAAGATGAATTGCTTGTTATGTGATAGCTTTAAAATATATTAAACACAATAAATCTTTGCTTGTGGCGATAGCATAGAATGTGGGTCTTAAATGAGGGGAGCAGTGGTAGTATATTCTTTTGCTTTGTCTTAAAAATGCAGAAATTTAGTCTAGTCATGATTTAAACAAGCAAACAAAGCATTTGTTTTAGCCATCATGCAGATTCCCTTTTCTCTCTCTTATTTCCTGAAATCCACACCATTCTGTGATATAGATAATGTAGCTTACCTACAATCCAAGTAAAGCCATGATAAAATTCAGGGGGGAGAAATCTGCAACATAAATAAGCATTATTAACAACTAAAAAACCAGAGAATTTTCTTTTCTGATCTAAATTTAAATGTTTCAGGGTATAATATATAGAAGTACATAAAACTCTCCTAGCATTAAAGATTTATCAGTCTGAGTGTGAGATTCTACGCTCCTCAGCAGACCATTTATCACATTTCAGCATAAATGTTACTCCAGATAAATAAATGAGCAATGAACAGAGTTGGTAATACCCCTATAAAGACTGATGTTTTTACAAATCAGTTCAAGTGCAGCAGACAGAAAAAGGTTAGGGAGAGATCATAGGTGAGAAACACAAGTAAACCATGACCAAAGCTATCCAAGATGGAAGCACTTGTGTTTCAGTCACATTAGTTTATTGCATTATCACAACTGCAAGGGGCCTGTGAATAATCAAACCCGGGGCTGACTCACACTTTGGCCTGTAGTTGATAATTAGGCAACACCTGGGCAAGTGCATCTGCACTTGCAGGAGGCGTTTACATGCTAGAAATTCCCCCTGCCTGTCCAGAAGCTTCCCAATTATCAACCAGCTGTGGAGCACAAAATCACACTCCACAAGCTACCTAACCTTCCCTAATCACTTACCTGAAGTGCCAGCTGGGGAGCATTTGAACCTCTGCTAGATGGGGAGGTCAACAGAGCTGCCGTGCAAGCATGCTGTCAGCTCTGCTGACCTCCTGACACAACTGCACAGAGCACCAGGCTCATCATGGCGACAGTGCTGAAGCACACACAGTCACAGAGCTGCCACACTCAAGATGGCAGCACCCTGAAGAGGACCAGCCCAGCAATCAAATGGAGGTAAGTATTCAATCAGGTGTGGAGGGAGTCTAATGTTGCTTAGTGCTCCCAAATGCAAGCACTAGTCAATGTTAGTTGATTGCACACCTTTCCAGTCCAGCCGATGGGAAGAGAAGTGCAAAATCACCCCTGGCTTCTAGCCTTTCATGCACTTTTAGAACCAAGATGACCCTGTGTGCTAAAAGGCAGAAGAAAGACAGCAAGCTTGTTTGTTTCAGGTGTCCATCAAGTACCTTTCCAATTATCCCGCTCAAGTGAATGTACACTTGGATGCACACAATTAAATTACATGGCTAAAGAATCATCACTGGCCACAATACTACAATGAATATATGAGATGGTTGTATTTGCATAAAGGGTCACAACCTGATTTGAATTTAAAGGACTTGGAGAGTAGAACATTCCTTTCTAGCCCTTATTCCAAGGGTGGGGAAGGTGGTATTTTAGGTTGTGGTTCCATGGAAGAATGGGAAGCTCTCTCCTCTCATCTCAGCAGGTGCTTTGCAATATCCGTGCCAAGCAACATAACCACACAGTAAAGCAGCAGGATGACATTTGGCTAAAGGCATGATTTCATATCAGTGCCCACTGATTGCCTCAGACAAGTGTGATGTTCCTCAGCAGGTGCTCTATCCCACTAGGCATGAAGGCACAATGCTTGAGACCTCTCCCCCAGGAGCCCATGCATGGCCGTGGAGACGTGGAGAGTATCTTCTGATCCAGGTACACCTTAATGGAAAGGCATGCCATTATCCAAATGCCTAACGGCAGTTCAAAGAAAAAACACTTAGACTGCAACCAGATATTGTCAAGTTATTCTGCTATTTTTGAATATTCTGGATTAAATGACTCCCAAGAGTGTTTTATGCTGGAATATCCATCCTTTATCCTGGAATATCCAAAAATAGTGGAGTTTAAGTAAGCAACATCTGGCTACAGCCCCAATTTACTCAGAAACTCAAGAAGAGAAATAGAAGTTTTACAGAGTAAGCCAGCCTTACAAGCCATCTTGGAAGGGGAGAGAGGTTGTACAAGAATCTCTCCCAAAAGATTCTGCATAAATTGATGTCAAACTCAGCCCTTTTGAGTTATTCCTGTCTGCATTTGTGAAGCAAAGGCACATTAAAAGAGTGTGAAATGTGGATGTTCTAGTGGTGCCTCAGCCAGATAGGTTTCCTGTTCTGAAATTGCATGTAATTCAGCATTCGCTGCAGAGATATGTTTGGCTGATGATGCCCTGCCCAGAGCTGTTATCATTGGGTGATGACCTTTGACAAATGTCATGGTTCTCCATTTCCCACCAATCAGCATGCTCAATCGCTCTCCAATACACATGCAGGAAATTCTCTTCTCACAGAAAATTCAGACCCAGATCCTTAGTTACAAGAATTTCATGGTAGAATTTCATTTATTTGAATTTCTTTCCTTCCTATTTCTCTTCTAATGTATGCACATATGAAAAAGAAACCCCTTTTAGCCTTTGATGAAGGGGAGGTGCTGCCTGAAAACATTATTTCCATTCCTACTGAAGGAAGCAACACAAATCTCTCTTCAATGTGATTTAAAATAGGATGGAAACATCAAGGAGAGCACGAGGGAGATCAGCTATGCTTCCCTCCCCCATTTTTGAGGGGGGGACCAAGTAGGAGGGGGGAAAGTACTTTTCTCTGTGTTTGAGACAAGCATTGCTCTGAGAACACGAGCATCTGGATTTATGAGTTCCTTTTTAAAAACTGCCATGTATGAGTGACCTATGGGAGGATAATCTGCCTCCTCCAGACATAGAAAGTATTCAGTAGGAATGTGCACAAATATCTTTTCATGTTCAATTTGTATTGAATCGAATGGGGAAAAAATGTATTCAAATAAGTCCTCTTTGAATGTGGTAGGATTCAAATTTGATACAAATGTTTGATACAAATCTGCTTTGAATCTCCACTACAGATTGCCTACTACTATGGCTTGGGTCCACACTATCTCAGGGACCGCCTTCTCCCGTACAATCCTCCCCGCGCTCTCCGCTCCTCTGGGTGGAACTTACTTCAGCCTTTAAAATCTAGGCTTGTGGCGACCTCCCAGAGGGCGTTCTCTGTTGTCGCCCCCAAACTCTGGAACGACCTGCCGGATGAGATCCGTCAGTTGACATCATTAGACAGCTTTAAAAAAGCTGTCAAGACGGACCTCTTCCGGCAGGCCTTTCCAGATTAACTTTTCCAGATTACTCATCCCAGCTCGGCCTCTCTGACCCTCTCATTCCTCTCGTGGCCCCATCTTTAGTGATGGTTGAGGTGCTCGAGAGGGTCACTAGGACTATTAGTCCATTTAATTAAGTTTATTTTTTTGATACTGTATTTTAATTTGCCATATTGTTTAATACTTTTTAAGGGGGGGAGGGACTATAATGTTTTATTCTTATGTTTTTATTATATTTATTGTTGTTAACCGCCCGGATTGGTTCACCACAGGGCGGTATACAAATAAATATTATTATTATTATTATTATTATTATTATTATTATTATTATTATTATTATTATTATTATTATTATTATTATTATTATTATTATTATTATTATTATTATTATTATTATTATTATTATTATTATTATTATTATTATTATTATTATTATTAATAATAATAATAATAATATTACACATCCCCTACACTTCCTACATGCATCCCCTATGTATCCCATACATATCCTGTCTGAATGAATCAAATCCACTCTCAAACACACTTTGAATCCACCCTGGATTTGTTGCAGATGTGCCTGGGGCAGCCACTTTCCCACGTCTCCAGGTTCATGGATATAATGAAGCTTCGTACAAATGTGTTGAAACATCCAATTCAAATTCAAATATCAGTCTTCAAATGTCCCAACACTGGATTCGAATTTTAAATGTAAAACATTTTATTGATTAGTCCATGTGACCATATCAAAAACAGAAATATAATACAATAGATAAAAAGAAAAACTTAAAATCTGATAAAATCAGCACGAATCTTCATTGCCCTCAGGGTAAAAAGTGCAACCTTTATACCTTTTCACATCTCAGAATATCTCCAAGAACAGATAGCGACCACCAACCACTTGTGGCAGGTACCTTGCTATTTTCAGATCTACGAGAAACATCTGCAGTGGACGCTAAATCTATCCATTCCTCAGAGATATACCAAAATAAAAGACTGAGATGGAACTCAGTGGATTTACAGCAAATTGAGGGGTTACTCTGTTCCATAGATGTGGATTCGAATTTGGATGAATTTGTACAAATTTTGAATGTGACGAATATTAGTGCACATCCCTGGTATTCTCAGATAGCAGTCCAAATGCTACACCTAATGCAAGCCACCAAACAAGCATGTTTTGGGAGTGTTCCAAACCTCTCTTTTTTTGTGGCACGCATTGTCCTGCCTAAAACTTGGGACAGTTGTGAATTTCATGCAAGAACATAAACATCAAAAATCCATGTCCTTACCACATTCACAAAAGATTAACTTGTATTAGTCTCACCATTCTCTCTGTCCATCCATCTAAAACCAAATACACTTTTTGTCTGGTTTAGTGGGGGGAGCCATTTTGACAGCTCTGATGCTCCCATGAGCTTAGGAATGGTGTGAGGCAGCTCTTGGATAGAACCAGCCTCCAAGTGCAGATGGCTTTGTTCTGGGCCAACTGGACTGCTCCAGAAGTTCAACCCCCCTTTTTAATGTGTGCAAATATAACTGTAGAGAGTAGGGATGTGCATGAATATTCAAAACTTTTGAAATTTGATTAAATTTGTTCAAATTTAGACATTTGAATTAGAATTGAATGTCTATACATTCAAATTTAAACATTCAACCAAATTTTGAATTTTTGAATCTATTCGTTTGAATTATTTGGACATTCGTATGTGTATGGATACGTACATGATGCGTACTTGCCCGTATGCATCTTTCCTGCATCTGTACGCATTTGTACGAATCTGTACGGGATGAAAACGGGATGCATACCAGATATATACAGGATGTCTATGGGATGTGTATGGTTGCATATGGTCACATACA
Organism: Aspidoscelis tigris stejnegeri; assembly: GCA_023333525.1. Taxonomy (NCBI): domain Eukaryota; kingdom Metazoa; phylum Chordata; class Lepidosauria; order Squamata; family Teiidae; genus Aspidoscelis; species Aspidoscelis tigris. The sequence goes on from JALMGA010000004.1 coordinate 92,252,776, forward strand.
AATGTTGTTGACATTCGTATGTGCTAATTTGAATAAAAAATTTGAACAAATAGATTCAAATTTACTCAATTCGAACCACATGTGGATAAATTTGAATTTAAAAGATTTGAATTGGATCAAAATTTTGGATATTCAATTCAAATTGAATCAAATCCCAAAAATTGTATTTGTGCACACCCGTAGTAGAGAACATCCACATCTATTTATTTCTGTACACTCAATAAGAAAAATAATGATCTATGTACCTCCTGTTGTATTTCTACTATAGTCCACATTTTTGCAGAGTGAATTTTATTCACATTTTTATTAGGGAATTTCTATTTCCCAAGCTTTTTGGAGCTTTTGTGGTCAAAATTTGGACATTTATTTAAGTATATGAAATTCAGCACTTCACAGAGGAAAGTCTTGCACAAACAAACAAAACAGTAATGTTGATGCCTCTATGTATATATCCTTTGATGTGATCTGTGTAAGCAGGAGTTGTATCTATTTCTTCCTGACATGGTCAGTTACTAGAAGAAGAAGAAGAAGAAGAAGAAGACTACTTCTACTCTGCCTTCCTTTCCCTTTTTAAGGGGACTCAATGCAGATACTAAAGCTTTCTGTTCTTCTCCCCACAACAGACACCCTATGAGGTAGGTGAGACGGTGAGAGTTCAGAAAGACGGCTGTGACTAGCCCAAGGTCACCCAGCTGGCTTTGTGGAGAAGTGCAGAATCTAATTGGGAAACTACCAGATAAAAGTCCATCATTCTAAGTCTCTTGCACCAAACATGAAGGAATCTGCTCCTGGGGGACTGACTAATGCCAAAAAAAAAGTGTATCTGAATGGTGCAGTGAGATATTACTGTGTCAATAGTAGCAAAAATGGGCAATGCTGCAGATAGGAGAAAGTAGGAAGAGGGCACAACTAATTTTTCCCTTGCTATGTGCAATCCTGACCATTAACACTGAAGCCTTCCCTTAGTTCATGTGGTTACCATAAAGAGGGCAGGAGAGCAAAACCGTTAATTGTATAGAATAGGCAATTTCTGCATTACAAACATGCCTCTTTTTTAAAAAACAACACGCCTCTTTTATACAACCACTAAAGATGTTACCCTACCCTCTTTTTCATTTGGTAATCCTATTTCTTTTATATATGAACGTATAGATAAATAATATATAAACTATATAAAGTGGCCGTCTTTCTAAACTAAACTAGCTAGAATGGGGAGGAATACCTAATCAGAAGATACCTAAACAGAGAATTAAGCCATTTTTATACACTTTTATCCTATTATTTACTCCCATATAAACACAGGGTTGCCAGGAAATGTGGTTCTAGTTTTGAGATATGTGACCCAGTAACATGCATTCATCTCAACAGTACTGTCACTTTTGTGCCTAGAATTTGCAAGGCAGCTTTCTCACCAAAACTGCATAGCATCCACCGTGTAGCTATTGGAGATTACCTAAATAATCCAATTTGTAGAAAAGCAGCTAAAGGAAACTGCACAAATCCTATATTCATTTCAGGAATAGAGTGACAGTAGAATGAAAATCTATTAATTTCCTTGTAAAGGTGAAACAGCACAGATAAGAATAGCTGGGACACACAGCACATTGGTTCCATCCAGACTATAGCTATGTACAATCCATTGCCTCAGGCTAGTCCAAATTGAGCAAACATGTCCTGAAGTAACACTGTATTTTCTCAAAGAACATGCTTTGTCAAGCTGCTGGCCCCTTGCCCTTCTTTCCCCCCTCACTCATTTGTATTTGGACGCAGCCAAACAGTAAGAATTTGCAGCATTTTTTTTTTAACCTGGAAGCAAAGATTATGCTAGGACAGGTCTTCCATCTTGCTGACAAGCCCCTCACAGTCAGAAGGAGTGTCAACTCAGCTCTGGCTGCCAAGTTCCAACCCTTAAGGCAATTTTGACACCGAAAGTGAATTACAAAGAGCTGTGATTTGTTTTTCCATGTGTTACCACTGAAAGACAAGGATGACTTTCAAATCTGCAGGCCTGGCAGAGGGGGCTGAGAATAGGGAACTGAAGGAAGCACACCTAATGTGCTAAAGCAAGTGAAAATTGCTAGTAACTATCAACTTATGGTTCTTTCTTATGCACTTCTCACATACCATCTGCAAAGAAGAAGAAGATTGGTGAACACCTTCACTGGTAGTTCATAATACCAGAGCACAGAAAAAAACAAGCAAAACCTTCCAAAACAAGCATAATCAGAAGGTAAATGCAAAAGTATATTGAGCTTAACTCAGGATGTGCATAAATGGGTTTTTTGGCATTCAATTTGTAACAAAACAAATGTTAGAAAATTCATATTCATTTAAATAGATCCCCTTTTAACCTGGTAGGATTTTATTTTATATTAATGTATTTGTACAAATTTGTATAAATGTTCTATACGAATGCATAAATATTCTGGATACATATCTTATACAAACACATACATCGAATACATATCCTATACCAACAAATGCATACGTATCAATATGTATCCCCAGTTTAATGGATGTACGAACTATTCATATGAATGTTAATGTACAAATGTTATAACATTCAATTTGTGTATGAATGCCTGATGGAGAACGTGATTAATAACCTGTGCATCTATAAAGTGAGACCAATCTGTAAAATGGGGACCTCAGCTTGGACTGTCTGGAAGATGTTGCAAATTATGACTAAGTATTGTGCTTGCCTTCATTTTTGAGGACCTTAACCAACAGAAGAGGTAAAGGATATTAAAAGCTGCTTCTTTTAGTCAACTGAAGCTATCCCTTTCTTACTAGCTATTTCTTACTAGCTATTTATTTATCACCATCATGTTCATCATCAGCTTATTATTAATTTTTCCAGTCAAAGCTATCTTGTAAGTTATATTTTGGCACAAATAAAATTACTATCTGACTTTGTCTCCACGTTGCCTCAAATCCAAATGAACCACCAAGTAGTGGCTGGCAGGAGAATCCCTTCCTGAGTTTCAACAGTCCCATCCAGTAACAAGGTCTTGAAGTGGGTCCGTTCAATAGTCACCATGAAAAGTGGGACTAAATGCTTTGTTGAAAACTTACAATCACATGTCATGTGGATCCAAACTCTGGGTGCTTCCACACAGCACCTCTGAAATCTAGATCTACTAGATCTGGATTTCAGAGATCTGTGTTAATATTAGATCCATATCTATTAATCCGTGTTAAAGTAGATACAGATCTAATAGATACGGACTTACTGCCAGTCCTTCCATCCACACACACGGCAGAAGGATGGATTTAGATCCGGATGTGAGGATGGCACAGCACCGACCTCAATCTGGATCTATGAAGTATGGCAAGCCAGAGAACTCTGATTTCGTGTCTCCCCTTCTCCCCAGAAGTGGCGGATCACCGCTTCTGGAGCCAGGGGGCGCTTCACCTAAGCCCCCTCTAACCCACCCTGGGGAGACCACCCAAAACGCCCTTCTTACTTCAACACAGCCAGCCCAATCCTGGCTGGGAGGTTCCAGTTTCCTTTGTGCTTGGGTCCTGCGTGCCTCCTGAATGGCCAGGGCAGTGCCTAGCTTCAGGATGCTCTCTGCACAGGTGCCTATCCTGGCCAATTGGAAGGCACACTTTGGCCAGGGCCGCGCGCCTGCGCAGAGAGCCTTCTGAAGCCAGGCATTGCCCTGGCCATTCAGGAGGCGTGCAGGATGCAGGCACGAAGGAAACTGGGTGCTCGCAGCCAGGATCGGACTGCCTGCGTTAAGGTAAGGAGGGGTTTTCAGTCGGTCTCCCCAGGGTGGGTTAGAGGGGGCTTAGGTGAAGCTCCGCCTGGCTCCAGAAGTGGCAATCTGCCACTTCCGGGTGAGGGGGAGCCACAAAATCAGAGTTCCCCAGAGGAGCCAAGCATGGTGGGCTGGGGGAGGGCCAAGTTATGGAGCCTTTTCGCTGTGTGGACATGTCTGTTTCGGATGTGTCCTAACAGCAAAAACACCCATTAAACAGGGAAACTGGTTTAAAGGCCAGTTATCACCCATTAGAGGCAGATAAATGCAGAAGCAGCTTTCCCGATCTGTCTCCAATGGGTGCTGCTGTGCAGATGCAGTTTCCCCAAAGTGCTGTTCGTGGGTGCCGCTGTGTGCATGGAGTTTTCCCAATGTGGTCTTGATGGGTGTTAAAGGGTCAAGGCGGAAGCACCCTCTGTCAGCACACTAAGTCCACTGTGAGGGCATAGAGCCAAGCAAATACATTCCTCTCCTGTTGATATTCCCATCAAATAACTTTGTTAAAGTGCAAAATAAGACCTACGTTACCACACACATACTTTTCTTCCTAGGAATGTGAATACAAATGTACATTGTGTTCTTTAGCATGTATCAACTGCTGCTTTTCCAAGAAATCTTCCAATTACATTGCTTTACCTCCCTTGAGTTAATATTATTTATTTTCTCTGTGTGTGTGAATGCAGAAGACATACTTCCCCCTGCCTTGCATTATGTAAAGTGGGTAACAGTCCTCCTCTTGCTACTTCAGATATATGCCTAGTGTGAGGGAAAGGTCATTTGTAGATGTTTCCACTTCACAAAGAATAGATATTTCCTGCCTTGATTGTGTCCTGTGAAGTAAACAGTCCTCCTCCTTTAACGTTCTCAGTAAAGCTAAGGAAGTTTTTATTCTTTCTCCCCTCATCCTTCCATCTTAAATCCCTTCATTACGCAATCACTTATGTACTGCAAACAGCTTTCACTCATTACATACAACAGAAGAATCATTTATGAATTGCTTGCCACTATTAGAGGCTTACCTCAGGACTGGCATTTTCCGTAAAAGTCAATTGTTCATAATATATATATTTTTAAAGGATTAACATTATTTTCTTCCCACATTTCACTCCCACCACCAGCCCCACTTCTGAAATGAATGTAGCAATTGGCCATAATTTTAGAAGGGGTGGGGACACTATTGCTTTTATTTTCCTTTTTTTTTCTTTGCACTATTTTTCTGTTCTAGTTTTTAATCACATGGGAGAATAGGGATGGTATCGTTTCCTCTCCCAATTTACATTGCAAGAAAAGGAAGGAACCTGAAGGTATGAGTAGGTGCCAGTGACCGCTAGCAAACTGGAAATGGCGTGAGGAAGGATGTGGTGTGAATAGGTGCAGGACATTGATGGTGCTCAGCCTGTTTCATGGATGCAGAGTGGATCAGAAACAGAAAAAGAGTTTTAAAATTCCAAACTGATCAATATTCTGAGATCGGTTTGCACTTGGCCTTTTAGTATTAAATTAGTTAACATCTGGGCAGGTGCTTCTGCACTTGCAGGAGGTTTCTACAGCCTAGAAATGCTCCTCCCCCCCCCGCCTGCCTAGATGTTAAGTACCTTTTCAATCCACGTGGCGACTATCTGCACTATTTTTTGTGCAAGGGGTCATCTGAGGCGCCAGTGCACTTGCACATGTGCAGAGCATCACTGTCACTGTCACTGTTGTCACAGTAACAGCACACACTCAGTTGTGCAAGGTGCCACAACCAAAATGGCAACGCCCTACAGAGGATTGGATGTGTGACCAGACCTAGGTGAGTGTCCAATCGTGCAGGGCTTAGGCTAATGTGTACTAGCATTCCCTAGTGCAAACTTCCTGTCCAGTGGATAGAAGGCAAGTGCAGAAATGCCCTGCTCAAGGCCCATTCGCTGTCACTAATAGCCATATGCACTGAGAGTGCCAAAAAGAGAGGAATGCAGCTAACTAGTCTGGGGGAGTTGAAAAATGCCTCTTGACTGCAGATATTCCAAGAACTGCCAGATTAGTTCATAAAGCTTCCATGTAATTTGAATACACTGACAGGCAGCAGTGATAATTGGCCTCTTCCAAATGGGAGGCCAAGGGTGCTTCTAGGGTGCAGGATATGCACTTTACTCCACCAATTTATCACTTGCTCTTTTACTCGTAAAAGAAGATCCAGATCTCTAGGAGGACTCCACCTCCAAGATCCAGATCTTACCGCTTGTGGAAAAAGGGGGTTAGAAAGGAAAAATATAACATTTTATTTGTTTACAATCTTAGGTACTGTTGAAGAACATTTACTTTTGCCAGGCATTTCTAGGTTTTTGTTTTGTTTTGCTTTGTTTTCATTCTGAGTAGGATTCTAAGGGAATTTAGGATTTAACAGGGGGCTGGCTAAACAGGATTACTAATGTTAGTAAGCCTTTTGTGTTAGGTTAATCCTCAGACTTTGATGACAATACACTATTTCTTCATTATTCTCAGCACTATTGATACCAAAAACTTTTCACCACGTGTAATAATTTACTACTTTTATATTAATGGGTTCCCTCAGTTACTCTCAGAGCTATTGATATCAACGTATCTTTACTATGTGTAACAATTGCTCTTTGCATTTTCTTGATTATTTTCAGTGTTATTGATGCCAACATGTTTATCAGGAATGTGCATGGATATTTGTAACATTCGAAATTTGTCCAAATTTGTCCAAATTTGGACATTTGTATTAGAATCAAATGTTAGCACATTTGAAGATTGACATTCAAATTCAAATTGTTTTGATACATTCATATGAAGCTTCATATGGGATTTGTATGGGATTCATATGGGATTGAACATTCATAATTTGAAACCCACTACATTCAAAGGGGACCTATTTGAACAAATACAAATTTTCTTGGATTTGATTAAATATGAATCAAATTTAAAGAAAAAAATCATGCACATCAATGCTTATACTACATGTAATATTTTCCTGCTCTATACCTATATGTTTCATTAGTTACTCTCTGCCTTACTGATACCATCATGTTTTTACTATATGTTACAACTGCTCTTCATGAGTTTCCTTCATTATACTGCATGTAATAATTTCTTGCTTTATACTCTTAGGTTTTCTTACTCTTGTGCTACTGATGCAAGTATCAACAAACCAAATGTAGTGGGAGCCAATTTGGTCTTGTGATTAGAGTGTCAAGTTCTGCACTCCTACACAAAGCCAGCTGGGTGACCTTGGGCTAGTCACAGCTCTCTTTCTAAGCCCTCACAGCTCCACGTACTAAATGTCCATTGAGGGGAGAAGGACACTTTGAGTCTCCTTAAAGTTGAGAAAAGGGTATAAAAACCAACTCCTACTCCTCCTGCCCCTATCATTACCCCTTGTTTCTCTGAAAGTTACCGATATCAGTACAAAGATACCAATATGTTTGATTTACACACAGTAATAGGCCTTTACCTAAAGTTTTTACCAAAAGTTTTACAATATTTTTTGGCCAATTAATGAACGATGGTATGCTTATATGGCTTTACTTTTCTTTAAACCTTATTTGTTAACATATATCGTCATTAAACAGTGATCTTCTGTAACGTTAACTCTGTTATAGATTCGTTTACTATGTATGGGGAAGTTTGATGAGTTCACAGAACATCTTCTGTATTTCTGTCTGTTGTACTTTGGATATTTTTGTCCTGCCATAATGCTCAGTAGATATTAGAGGCACATGAGTAATTCTCCTAACTATCTGCTTGAGAGAACAACAAATATTTATAAGCAGAAATAATTGTGCAGCAGATGTTATGCTAATTTTAATCAATTAGAGCAACCAACTTTTTGTGAGTCAGACTTAACAATACTAAAAATGGGCACCTTCCCACAGGGCTTTAAATGAACTAAGATTTGTATTGGACAATTTAGTGATTTCAATATCAGAATTTTTTTTGTTTGTTTGTTTTCACCTGTTTTCCCTCCCCTTCGATAAATGACATGAGGCAGTCCTATGACATTCGAAGGGGATCTGTTCAAACAAATATGAATTTTCTAACTTTCGCTTCATTACAGATTGAATGCCAAAACCCATTTGTCCACATCCCTAGCAGTCTCTGTTTAGCACAACTCTTTACACCAGCAAAAATCTTGACAAAAATATGAACAAAACATTTGAGCAAAGTTTCTTACCACTCTCGCCCTCTGCTGGTCAGTAATAGTCCATGCCATGGAAATCAATGGATACTCATTTCCAGGGAGAAAAGGGGAAGCAAACTCCACAATTGTAATACTGGGCATATTATTGCTTCTTTAAATGACACTCACCCACTCTGAATCTGGGCATGTATGAATACGCTTTGTGATGATCTTGCTGCATCATAGAAAAATGCAAATATTTGTTCAAAAAAAAAACTGTTTTCACATGCAGGCACTTTTGTTCACTTTGATTGATTTTTTTGGATGTTCAAAGAACCTGGATTTTCAATTGAATGTGAATGTTTGCAAATTTTTTAAAAAAGAAGATTGAATTGGTGAATTTGAATGTCATTTTGCACATCTCTATTACATGTCAGCTTCCTTCTCTCATTCACATAGACGTTTTAGTCTATGAAACATGAAGAACCCTAACCCTGTTGGAGGAAACATTATTAAGCTTGATCATGATCATGATTGTGATTATCATTATGATGACTTAGGCATTACCATTGGTGTTGATACTGTTTTCCAGAACCTACAATATAAAATATGACAAAGAGAACTTTTCAAAATCAGAACCATCCAACCCCATCCACCCGTGACTTCACATACCATGAAGTCATTGAGAACAAGACAGCAAGCCAAAACAGATTCTCTTCAAAAGACATCTGTGACAACACAAAATGGTGGTCTATTTTAGGATGGACTGGAAACGTTTTTTGCTCATTCACACTTACCCAAGGCAGGGTGTGGCAGTTCTGGGGTCAAATTATGGGGTGGGTGAGAGTGTGATGAGCAGGCCATCTCAGCTCATCTTCATGACTCTGCTACCAGAGCCTGCAGGCTGTCCTCCACATTGCATCGGGCAGAAACCAGCAGCCCTCCTTCTGAACTGGGCAATACAATCTGACGCCGACTTGCACCTTGTGCATTGTAATATATACCTTGTTCCAAAATTGCCTTCCTGCAGCTGAAACAGACTCAGTGCTGGGATAATTCAACTGTAAGATAATTTGAATTGGAGAGAGGCATTCCAGAGAAGAAACAGAAAGCCATTTTGACATGTTTCCTGAGGACAGCGGACAGCCCGAATATGGATTAAATATTTATTTCTTTCCATTTCTATCCCGCCCCATACCAAAAGGTCTCTGGGTGGGTAGCAACAGATCAAACAACTAAGAACAACATATTAAAAACAAAATTAAAATAAGATACACAGTTGAAAACTCCTTAAAAATTCAACAGGTTTAAGCTGTGCACTCAATAGTGCATTAATGATAACTTCAACTGAGGGGAGAATGGATCACCTTAGCCAAAGGCCAAGGCAAAAAGGTATGTCTTTACAGGCTTCCTAAATGATAACAAGGAAGGGGCACGGCATACCTCGAGGGGGAGACCATTCCACAGTCTGGGGGCCACCACTGACAATGTTCTCTCCTGGGTGCCCACTAACCTCAATACCGAAGGTGGTGGGACAACCAGGGGGCCCTCTTCCTCAGATCTCAAGGGGCAGGCAGAGAAGGCATTCCTTTAGATATTTGGGACCCAAGTCATTTAGGGCCTTATAAATCAGAGTTAACACCTTGAATTGGGCTCGGTAGTGAATTGGCAGCCAATGCAATTTTTTTAGTACCGGCGTGATATGTGTCTGGCTAGCTGTTCCAGTCAGCACTCTGGCGGCTGCATTTTGGATTTGTTGCAACTTCCAGACTGTCTTCAAGGGCAGCCCCATGTAGAGTGCATTGCAGTAGTCCAATCTAGAGCATGGACAACTGTGGCCAGATCGTCTCTATCCAGAAAAGGCTTAAGTTGATGTACCAGCTGTAGATGGGAGTAGGTGCTCCTGGCCACGGCCTCCAACTGAGCTTCAAGTGTTAGCACATAGTCCAGGAGTACCCCCAAATTATGCACCTGTCCCTTCCGGGGCATAGCCACCCCATCGAGGACAGGGTAACTTCCAACTACATGGACCCAAAACCCTGTGACACACAGCACCTCTGTCTTGTCTGAATTCAGCTTCAATTTATTGGCCCTCATCCAGCCCATTACTGCCTCCAGACACCTGTCAAGCACTTCCACTGCCTCTCCTGATGCAGATGGTACAGAGATAGAGTTGGGTATCATGTGCATACTGATGACACCTCAATCCAAATCACCTGATGGCCTCTCCCAGTGGCTTCATATATTTGTTAAAGAGCATGGGAGATAAGATCGACCCCTGAGGAACCCCACAAGTATCTCTCACAGCCACTATCTGGGATCGGCTTTGGAGATAAGAGCAGAACCAATGCCAAACATTGTCTCCAACTCCTAAGCTATGCAGCCTTTCCAGAAGGATACCATGGTCAATGGTATCAAAAGCTGCTGAGAAGTCCAGAATAACCAACAGGCTGCCATTCCCTTTGTCTCTCTCCCAGAGGAGTTCATCAACCAGGGTGACCAAGACAGTTTCTGTGCCATGACCAGGTCTGAAGCCAGGTTGAAATGGGTCTAGATAATCAGCTTCATCCAAACATGCCTGTAGTTGAGCGGTGACAGCCCTCTCCAGAACCTTGCCTAAAAATGGTATGTTTGTCACCAGGCGATAGTTGTTCAAATCTTCTGGATCCAGGAAGGCCCTCTTCAGGAGGGGACACTCTACAGCTTGTTTCAGAGCTGGTGGAACCACCCCATCCCTCAGAGAGGCATTCATTACTCCCTGGATCCATCCAGTCATACCTTGTTGGCTAGTTTTTATCAGCCAGCAAGGGCAAGGGTCTAGAGATCACATTGTCGGCCGCACCCCCACAAGTAGTTTGTCTGCATCCTCAGGCTGCAGTCATTGAAACTGAACCAAGCAAACTGGACCAGACAGTTTTCTGGACTCCTCATTAGAACTATGCCCAATTGTGACATCTAATCCCCTACGAATCTGAGTGACTTTGTCCTCAAAGTGTCCTCAAAGGTGTGGCCACAGCCCTAAGGATCCTAAGGACATACATGACTTCTAAATGTATTTTTCCCATCTTCTGTCTGCATCATAAATTGACATGACAAGTCAAGCTAGAATACTATGCAGATTTTTTTTTCTTAAAAAAAGAAACAAAACACGGTGGGTAATTAATTATGTGTGCTGCATGTACCATCTTCCAGAGCAGACCAAGTTTAAAATGACAGTCAAAAGCCTGTTTAGTATTGAAGCTTGCTGGCAGATGATTACACATATTTTGCACAGTATGTGATCAGTACATTCCTATTATGCTTCTTTATATAAGCAAACAAACAGCAGGAATTTCCTACCAATTGGACATAGAATAAACAGGTAGATTAAACGCTTGTGCTTCATTTGTCAAACTTCTGAGCATTTTGTGAAGTGCTATGAAACACCAGAAGAAAATAAGTTAAACATTTATTGGGATCTATGTCTGAGCAAGTCATTTAAAAGTTTCAGAATTTTTATTTGGTTCAATGGAAGTAAAACATTGCTGTGTAATGTGAGCAAGGAATATACTGGGCTCTTCTTCATGTGCACTGATTTGAACCCGATAACTTGGCTCACATTCTTGTCACATTTCCTGATTTCCAAATGTTCAATGTAATATTTGTAGGCAGGATGTGGAAGCAATATTTAAGCTGCATCCATTTCTTATTCCACTGTTTTTGAATATTCCAGAATAAAGCATGGGTATTCCCTAGTCCTGGGAGTGCTTCATTCCTGATTATCCAAAAATAGTGAAATAAGTTAGCAATGTCTGAATACAGTCTTAGGGAGATTTCACACCTTTGCTTCCCTGGGAAAACCTCCTGAGGAAGCAAAGACGGGGGAAAGTTCTGGCATCTGCACTTTGGAATGCCAAATATATCTCCTTGCCAGTGGTTCACATTTTTAAATAAATAAATATCAGAAAATGAACAAGACCTTGGAAGGAAAAATATGAGAGACAGAAAAGAATTAGCACTTCAGTTACAATATTAAGAGCAAAAAGTAAAAAGATTTTAGGAACTATATGCATACAAAAATCTTTTAACTATCTGTAAACAATAAAGAATAAAATAGAAACCTTAAAATACATAATTACCAGACAGGATACCTTCTCAGATGTTAAAGAATGAGGGTGATGGATGCAGAGAGAGAGAGAAAGAGAGAGAGAGAAGCATTAATAATGACATAAACATCAAAACATCTCCTTGTTGCATTAAAAAAATTAATTCAATGCACAAATAAAAAAGTATTTTTGGCACCGTACTAACTATAAGCTGTCAGCAGGGTTCAGGAGGGTATAGACAGAATGCGGGCAAAAAAAAAAGATAGAGAAAAGAAAAAGAAATAAGGAGTAATTTCATCATTGAAACCTGAATAGTAGTAGTAATAGTAATAGTAATAATAACAAATAATTCCATGTGATGATTTTTGATTCCTTCTTCTTTAAATGTGCGTTATGACCATTATCTTTCTTTTTTAAAAAAATATGTTTTGTGAAGAGACCTTGACACCATTGCTGAAACTTCCAGCTGCTATTTAGGTCATAGCCTAGCCAGATGCAAGCAACAGAACTAATGAGCTCCAGCCAAAACACGAGGAAGGTGGTGCAGGGGTGTATCATGAGAAGGCTGTCATTTTTTTTGAAGAAGTGTCAAGAAAAAAACAACTGCTCTCCCACATCAGTTTCTAAACCGGTGGGCAGAGTTCAGCCATTGTCAAAGAGAGAAGGTGGATATAGCAGCATTTGGCATTAAGTGACCGTGTGGTGCTCTTCCTTCCTCTATTTTAGTAAACTGAAAATAATTCAAGACATAGCTTAAGAAACTGAAGTTGCTGCCTTTATTTCAATGTGGTTTTTTTCCTGTCAGAGGATGGGAGAATTAGACCACTTGCTGTTATCATGTATCTATTAAATAAATCTTAAAAAAAGAGAGAGAGAGAAAACTGGGAAGAAAATTATTATCATATTGAAAACCGAGAGCATTTTATGAGACTAATTAATGCATTATTTATATTCAACAAGTAATTGAAAGGGCCTGCTCCATCACATAGCTGGTCAGATAATTAAAAACCAAAGTCAGAAAACATTTGAATTAGTAAAACCTGAATGCTCATCTCTGCTGCAGCTAACAACAGATCTCTAATTCAAGGGCCTCGGGAAATATTTGTCTAAAGTGACGCATACTCTGGGGTAAATTCAGTTTTTACCTTTCTGTGAAATAAGAGTCTCTAAAGGAGAAAAAAAAATCTAACTTTGAAAAAGTAAACTCTCAAGCCATGAAATCATAGCTGGATATACGTCAAGAATAATGCAGGTATGACTTCACCCTTAAGGAACCATCAACACTTAGCTAACCACTTAAATTTTCTCTTTAATGTTTCTTGCTATGCAAGAAAATGTTGCTCAGTAAAACCTTTTACCATAATGTAAAAACAAGAAGTTTGTCATGTTCTTTCATACTGTATATAGGAACAAGGAGATTTATCAAAGGCAGCTAAGGAAACTCTCAAAATACAGTTCTGGTTTGGATAGTGTGGTTTAGTGCTGTGGTTAGCAGCATATAAGGCAGTGATGGCAAACCTTTTGAGCTCTGTGTGTCAAAATTTGCAAGAAAACCTAGCTTAACTCGGGTGCTATGTCACATCTAGAAATATCCATAATTTTGTGATATTTGTAGCTCTAATAAAAAAGTTATATTTTTGATATATGTATTTTATTAAAAGCAAAAACAAATAATTCTTTACATTAGTGACTTTTGTGGCTGAATTTTGTTTGCTAAATCTTCAGTTGAAAGTTGGTATTTCATACACTTCAAGAACAAGCAAGCACTACACGCCCAGGGGCCAGGGTGACCATGTGTGTCACCCAAAAGGGCTTGGCGTGTCACCTGTGACACGTGTGTCATAGGTTTGCCATCACTGATATAAGAGATGGCTTCTTCCACAACACTTATTGAAGTGCTATCATATTGTGCTTTGATTATTTGACCCTTTTAGCACTCATCTCTCCATGGTTTGAATGTTGGCCCAGACCAACTTTTCCCCAAAGCTCCCATGAGCTTCAGATTTGGGCTTAGAGCAATCTAGGCCTAGAAACAAAAGATGCTAGCCTCAGAGCCTGTGGGAAATCCATTTTGGTGCAACACTGAAAATGGTCCCTCAATAGTCCCTGTTCTGGTACAAGATCAGGGGCCCTCCTGTAGATCTTGAGGACTACAGTGGTACCTTGACATACGAGTTTAATTCGTTCCGTAACCTTGCTCTTATGTCAAATTGCTCGTATCTCAAAGCAATTTTCCCATTAATCCATTCCAGCTCCCCAAACACCACCTCAGTTGTTTTTGTTATGTACTGTACTGTATTTACATACTCATATTTCAAATCTTGCTCTCATCTCAAAGCAAAATATCACTTGCTCGGCGGCTTGTATCTCAAAACACTTGTATGTCAGGGCACTTGTATGTCGAGGTACCACTGTACTAGTAATTCAATCAGGGCCTCCCTGAGCAGGGGCCTATTTGCACTTCAGCCAGCAGTCAACAATTAGTGAACTTCTGGTAAGAGCATCTGCATTCTGAGTAGGCTGTTACAGCCTCCAAGTGTGCCCTGCTTTCCCAGAAGTTCACTAATTGTTGATGGCACAACCATTTGCTCTCTTCTGGCTCTCTGTGGCCATTGGGTGAGGGAGGCTGCATCCACACAAGTGTGGTCATGGTGGCGGGCATGATTGCTCACTGACCTCTGTTGTGACTAGACCTCTGGTCTCCGGGTGTTGTGTCCGGTCATAGGTTTGTGAGAGGGGTGTTCAATCACGGGTGCTGCCATGATTGGCCACAATACATCCCTGTGCTCAAATATGTCCCTTTGCAATGGCATCCAAGCATGTCATATAACAGACAATCATATCAGTGAGGAGATAGAACTTCTGACATCAGATGCAGTGATTTGGACTAGTAAATGGGAGGACCATTCACACTTCTGGCCAGAGGAAGCTTTCCTCATGACAAGTGGTCCACCTTTACCAGAAGTTTGCCAGCCTTAGTTCATGGCAATCTAATCATGTACAGTAAATGTGAATATTCCCCAGGATCACTCTCTATCCTTTGCAGAAGTAGTGTACTAACGGGGGTGGAGACTTCCATGTTCCACAATAATGTGTGGAAGGGAGGCCCATAGTCCCCTTTCTGATACCGCTTAAGCCGCAGTACAGAAAAGCTCTTTGTGTTGTATTTATGTGTACTGTATTAACAACCTGCATTCTGCTCCTGTGTAAATCATATAGTATATATGTGTCTCATAACTTAAACACAACCAAAAAGAGTTGCAGAACCCAGGATGCATTACTACAAAGGATCAATGCTTTATAGCTCATGTTAAGACATGTGGCAGGAGATGGTGAATGCTGACCAGTTATGAAGATGCACATTATGTTGTTTGCAGCATAAAAGTCCAACAAATAGGGTCAAGCTTGCAAGCCCAGTCCTCTACCGAGGTGAGGGAAAGGTCAGTTTTCCATATCCTTCTGATATAGAGCATGGGAAAGGCCCAGGAATCACAGGATTGCTATGGACTGCAGTATAACATCATCACAAGATCATGCGGGGCCTTGTTCCTCCCCAGGTAAACAGCCTGCTGAGAATGGAAGCAGAGAACCTGGATAAAACATCAGAGACTGGTGAGTTTCATCTTTCATCTCTCTAAGTGTTCACCTGTCCCTTGCCTTATCCTTGCCTCTGTAAAGAATTGGGCAGATCTTACAAACTTGTTCCTTTTTGGTGGTTTGTATATCAAGCAAGTCTCCAGTCAGAATTGTTACTGAAGCCAGAAATGAGACGTTTTCGCACGGGGGTGAACGGGACGCGTGGGAGACAGCTGCGGACACGGCATCCGCATTGCCCGAGCGCGGCTTGCGCTCCGACGTGTCCGCAGCTGTCTTTCTCGCGTTCGAAATGTAGAGCACTTTAAAGTGCTCTACATGCGTTCGAACGCGGACGAGCCGCCCGCAGGCGTTCGGGAGGAGAAGCATTCGCGCCTGCTTCTGTCTCCCAAACAGCTGCGGCCGCCTCCGACGCCGGCGCGGCTTCAACAATCAGCTGTTTGACAATCAGCTGATTGTCGATCTGCCTCCGCGGCTGTCTCCGCGCCCCTGGCCGGCCTTTGCCGGCTAAGACAGCTCCTGGCGCTTTGAGCATTCGCACACAGACGCTCCGGAACGCGTTTACACGCGTTCTGGTGCGTCTGTGTGTGAAAGGGGAAAGCGCCGGGAGCTGTCTTAAGCTTCCCGTCCTACTCCCGTTCCAAATGGAACGGGAGTAATGCGAAAACGTCTATGATGTGGGAATAGTAGCAATTTGGCCTTGGAAAATATTCTGCTCCTTTCCCATAATCCTGTTTTAGAGGTGAGAAAATATAAATAAATAAATAATAAATACATAATAAAAGCAGATGTTGCAGGATCCGTTAGCCACCACCAAGTAGAAGACAGATAGAAATAAAAGTGTCACTGACCTTTCCAATGTAATTATGTCAGAGAGAAGAACATTGTTATAACAATATCCAGGAGATACAGTCTTTATTTTATTTTTATTTTTTTACATGAAAATGGCTCTGGTGAGTGACATGTATCTGAGAATGTATATGGTTGTAGCAAAAACTCTCATTAGAACAAAATGCAAACTACAGGAGACCATCTGTGTCTATCTGTCAGGCTATTTTTATTCCTACAGAAGTATAGTAGGATAAAGGAGTAAATTCATATAAAAGAATGGATTTCAACACTGTTTAATGGAATTTAGGTTACTTTTGCATGCTGTCCAAAAAGTGGTTAGGGTGGATTTTCACAGTTGAGAAACCTCAAACTGCTGGCCTGGTTCTACAAATAAGACTGAAAGTTTGTGAGCTAGTTTGCCAACATCCCACGGCATTTTAAGTCTTCCTTTATTGTTTTCTTGAACCCATGACCTCCATCAATTGGATCTGTGGCTTCCCTGATAATGTGTCCACACTTCCTGAATCTGCCCATGCCCCGGATATGGCTTACTCCCAGACTGGGCTACTGGGCTGGTGAGATGATTGACCAGAAGGCAAATTCCTGGTCTTCTAGGCTTTTGAGTCTAGAAGATCATGAGGTCCTCCCAGCAGGTCAAGTCAGGAAATGACAAATACCTAATCGCATCTGAGCCACACTTTATCTCTGCTTTTTCTTTTTCTTCCTTTTTGTGAATCAGCCTTGGTCTCACTGGTAAAATGTTTGGGCCAATAGCATGAATAAGAACAGCTGTTTTTATTTATTTGTTTATTTATTTTTATTGTGTCTGCCATAGCTCAAACTGTGATCTGAACTGTGAAAGTCCTCAACTGAAGAATAGGAGTGTGCACAAATGCAATTTTTGGATTCAATTCGATTAGAATCAAATATTTGAATGTTCAAATTTGAGTGAATAAAGAAATGTTTTCAAACACATTTTGAATGCTAACAAAAAGAATGTATAGACATTTGATTCAATTTAATGAATTTGATCAAATTTTGAATGTTTCAAATATCCTTGCACAACTCTACTGAAGAAGATATAGAATGCTCTTAACCATGCTGTTGACAATTACAGCTGAAGACCCATGAGCTTTAACTAGAGGCATTTCCGCACTGCAACGCGTTCCAAACGGAACGCGTTCAGGCGGAAAGCTTAAGACAGCTCCGGGCGCTTTCCCCGTTCACACACAGACGCGCCAGAACGCGTGTAAACGCGTTCCGGAGCGTCTGTGTGCGAATGCTCAAAGCGCCGGGAGCTGTCTTAGCCGGCAAATGCCGGCCAGGGGCGCGGAGACAGCCGCGGAGGCAGATCGACAATCAGCTGATTGTCAAACAGCTGATTGTTGAAGCCGCGCCGGCGTCGGAGGCGAGCCCGCAGCTGTTCGGGAGACAGAAGCAGGCGCGAACGCTTCTCCTCCTGAACGCCTGCGGGCGGCTCGTCCGCGTTGGAACGCATGTAGAGCAGTTTAAAGTGCTCTACATTTCGAACGCGGAAAAGACAGCTGCGGACACGTCGGAGCGCAAGCCGCGCTCGGGCAATGCGGATGACGTGTCCGCAGCTGTCTTTTTCGCGTTCCGTTCAGCCCCGTGCGAAAACGTCTTAGGACCGTTAGCCTGAGGTGTTTGGGGAAAGCTTCAAATGAAGAGCTTCAGCCTATTTCTCCTCATCATATAAGGCTATTAAAGATCATGGACATTTTTCCCTAGCAATTTAAGCAGCAACAAAGGGAGTATGACTGTGAGTGAGGTCAGTTGTAAACTGCGCATACGCTGTCAGGGTCTAAGATAAATAGTGGCCTGAGCTGTTGGCTCTTTGCTTAGAGACAACTCTTTACTATCAGCTACCAATTATCAAGCAACTCTTTTGGACTTGGCCTGTGCATTCCTGACCTCTCTATTGGATTCTTCAGCTAAATTGCAGTATTTGCTGTTGAGTGTTTATTTTGCTACTTGAAGAGACTCCTCAGCCAGCAAGTATCTGCTTCTAGTAATTTACTGATAACCATCTAAGCTGGACTCCTGCTACTGTCTTGGCTCTCCTTCACTGAAATATCCTAGAACAGAAGAGAGAGAGAGAGAGAGTAGTGAGTAGGATAAAGTAGTGAGTAATGAAATGGATGGTGACCACAGTAGTATTTCTAAAAACCCAGAGTAGACCTAGTACATATAAGATTTAAGACAATTTTAAGAATGTTTTTCAAAAAATCAATCAACAGAGAGATCTCTGGCATGCGATGGTATGCACTGTACTTTAATTGTAGTTTGAAGTCAGCTATTTTTCCACAACATGGCCCATATAAAAAGTTGTCTGTTCCATCCGTTTGATATGAATTTGTGAACTACATAAATGCATTTGAAGGAAGTCAAGCATGTTTCCTATTATTTCGTATAGAATGTCAGAGGTATTTTCCCCAACCCTTATTTCCCAGAGGAGATTGGACCCCCTTATCTACAAACCGGAGTTGTAAAGAATCTAACCCTTCTGAATAAAGAGCCATAATTGATATATGTAAATACGCATATTCAGCAACTATACATGTGAAAATGGCCTCATTTAAGGAGGTATTCTCACTTACCTTAGCTATTCTGAATCATAGCAGGATGCTCTGGTCGAATAAACAATCTGTTCCAAGCTGGGACAGATTTGTTTTCTCACCAGGGACAAGGCCATCTTCATGGGGACAGCCTGCACCTTCCCCTATGCCAGCTCTTCTACATGACTTCAAAGGTTTCTAGTGTCCAGAGTTTCAGGGGTTGTTGTTGGAGGTCATTTTGGCAGTACAGTGGATCATAGGGGTGTGCTATCCACATTTGAAATGGGTGAAAATTGTCTATCACCTTTGGAATTCTTTAGGAACGAAGGCGTTCAAATTTGGACATTCTAATTTGAATCAAATGTCTATACATTTTTTAAGTATTCAAATGAATTTGATTGTTTTGAATCATTTGAATGAATTATTTGGACACTTATATGTGTATGAATACTTAAGCATTACGTACGTATTTGTATACATCTTATTTGAATCCGTACACATTTGTATGGATATGTATGGGACAAAAATGGGATGAATACGGGATAAAAATGGGATGTGTACGGGTGTGTATGGATGCTCACAGATGCATACGAATGTTGTTGACATTTGTATCTTCAAATACAAATCAAATATTTGTACGGATAGATGAATGTGTTGAAATTGGATTCAAATTTGATTACATTTGTGTGTTTTTTCTATTTGTTTGAAAACAAGCATTTCAATATACTATTTGAATTGAAAATCTGAAAATTGCATTTGTGCACACCCCTACAATTCATATGAACTGTAAATGTTCAAAATTTTGCATTCAGATTGAATATTGGCTATATTCAAAGACTAACGTTCACAAGCAAAGCTTTGCAACATTCAAAGCGGTTGCCCAGTTGCCTCCAGTGTGAATTCGTATTGGATTCACATCAGATTTGTGTGTGCAACTGGTGGCAGCAGGGATTCAAAGAGGATTCAAACCAAATTCAATTCCTAGCACATTCCAAGTTACTCCATTCACACAAATTCAAATTTCCATCCCATTTTCTTCAATGCGAACTGAACAGGAAAACAAAAACATGCACATTCCTTATCTCCATGCCTCTGTAGTCTGGTACACCACTCTGTATCAACGGGTTCCCTATGTTGAAAGACTGTGTGTTTGTGGTGCAAAAATGGTTGAAGATCTTTTTCATATCATGTTTAGCTGTCCCTTGTATTCCTCAATAAGAACAACTTGTTTGGGCCCTCTTTTACAAAACATGTCCCATTGGAATGCAGATCACAAAGTTGACTTAACTTTTGCAGGGAGAAAACATTCAGGTGACATATAGGGTAGCTTCATTTTTTGCTAAGGCTGCCAGATATAGGAAACTATTCATTGAGTTGAATGAGGTGTCTTGTAAGGGTGATGGGGACAAATAATGATGTTATTTTTATTTTATCCTTGTTTTTATCCTTGTATGATTTTTGTCTTTTGTAAACTTGATATGGTCAAAATGACTAATTAACAAAAAAATTCCCTAGTATGCTGGTAAACCTCAAACAACCGGTGTACCAGTAGACTGGATGAGGATATCATTTTGGGTGTCTACCTTTTGTCCTGTGAGGATGGAGCATACTAAAGAGGTGGAGCCTCTGTTACTCTATACTAGAGTGTGGATGGAGGCTAGACCTGACTATGACTTAGTTTAACACCCAATACAGAAAGGCCCTTCTGCTTTCAGAGCTCATTGTGTTGCAGATTTCATATCTGATATAGAAATCAAATTGTGATGAGGCTGAAAAAGTTGTGTATCAGAAGGAAGTTGCATACAGTAAATGCTGGTATTATTCTAACCTGCAATTGGGCTGCTAGAAAATATCCCACTAAAAATATTCATCTTTTTTCTTCTACTCTAATTAAAAGTGAAACAGGAAGTACACATTTGCATTAACAGGCACTCACAGACTTCTAATTTGATGGCAACTTAACCTTGCTGTTGTTCTCTGGAGAACTGTAATAGCTGGCAAATGTTAGGAATCAATTAGAATGAGTAGCATATGACTTTTGGTTGAGGCATACAACTTTGCTGTTTATTTGTGGCTGCATCCATACCAAGTACTCAAGTACATGATAGCCCACATGGGGCATTTCTGTACTTGCATTCCCTTCCTCTAGACAGGAAAGGTGCAAAACAAACCAGTGTGTACTAGCATCCGCACTAGGGAATGCTAATACACAATAGCTTAGCCCCTGCGTGTCCAGACACTTATCTTCATCCAGTCATGCTTCCAATCCTCTGGGGGAGCTGCCATATTGGTTGTGGCACCCTGCACAACTGTGCATGTGCCATCACTGTCACTATGACTGTAGGCTGTAAACACCTCCTGCAAGTGCAAATGCACCTGCCCAGATGTTGACTACAGTAATTGCAAACTAAGAGGCCGTGTGAATTGGCCTATGGGCTGCCTGTAAATGTTTCACACATCATTCTAGCTGGTATATGGGACCAGAAAGCCTTGTGCGGTCAGCACACAAACTGTGTTCTCGTATACCACAACTTGTGTCACTTCACCGGGCACCTAGAAGCGATGCTGGAAGTGTACCATTTCACTCACCTGTAATAGCCCTGCCTGGCAACTTTAGAGGCCTGGGAATTCTGTTTCCATCCTCTGAACCTAGGCTATGATGGGTCATTTGCAAAGGGATAGACCTTGGAGTGTGCTAGCTTGCTGCACCATGTGCATATGACTGATGTGTCCATGCAGTCACATTGGAAAGCCTCAGCTGGAACACATCAATTCAGTCACTATTAAATAAGCAACAGACTGAAGTATAAACTGCTGAATAAAACACTCTGTGGTATATATGAATACCATATACATACCATGATTTCTCATTTCCCATATTAGCATACAGTTCCTTTTAATCATTGGCATCCTTTATATCTTTAGATAGAATGTGTCATGCAAAAGTGTTTAGACTTTGTGTTCCAAATGCCCTTTATTTAATTAGCCACCCAATCGAATCCTATATGCTCCTGGAATCCCAGCCATTTCTTAAAGCATAAAGCCTTTACGCCATTTCTTCTCTCCCTTCTCATATATCACATATTTTTATGTTGCTGTTTATGGTATCTTTTTACAGCTGAAGCAGCTACTGCACTGTATATAAAATCTTGTGGTGTATGTAATGGTAGAATAAACAGAGATATGATATAGCTTATGTGTTATACATAAAAACAGAGAAAAAGCAGGCAGAATGGAACTGTGACACAGAGCAAAAGAAATTCAACCTGTTAGTAAAGCACGGAGGCATCATCTGCACAGCATCAGTGTGGTGCCATGAGTATCACCTAAGAACAAAGGGTTTCCACTTTTGTGTTGTCATGGGTGTGTTGGAAAAGTGTGGGGTCTGCACAATCAAGCAGCAATTTTGCACTTCCCTTCCTGTCTGCTGGATGGGAAAGGAACACGATTAACCAACATTGACTAACACTTGCAATTGAATCAAATGTTTACCTGATTCAATTGTGGGGCCTGTCCTCTTCATGATGCTGCCATTTTGGCTGCGGCACCCTCCACAACTGTGTGTGCATCAGTGCCATCACCATAATGATACTGGCACTCTGCACACACACAATCATATCTATGGCCATACGAGGTGGCAGCATGCTTGCACGGCACCCCAAATGACCCTGGAGCAACAGAAGAAATGCAAATGGCCACTGTTCAGATGCTTCAGATAAGCTTAGGGTTAAGGTTGGTTAAGGTGTGGATCACAATTTCATGCTCCACGCCTTATCAACAATTAGTGAAGTTCTGGGAAGGCAGGGCACACTTGGAGGCTGTAACAGTCTCCTCTGAGTGTGGATGCTCTTCCCCAGATGTTCACTAATTGTTGACTACCAGCTGTAGTGTGAAAAGACCTCTACACTTGTCCAGCAGGCATCTTGTCCTAATTGCTCATTATATTGCTTTAGCAGCAGACTCATTGCAAGACTACTACTGACAGTGCTTCCTACTGTTTTATTGCTACCTCAGTGAAAGTTCCCCGGCTGTGAGATCTGTGTGGCCACCACTTTCCAAAGAGCGCTGCTAATGTGCTGCTGTTCTCAGAATGCTGTCCTGCAATTGTATTGTGGATTCTTCTAAAGTTCCTTTCATTTTCATAGTGTTTTGGTTTTTATTGTGGCTTCCAACTAGTACCAAGGTGTTTTCACCAACACAACTTACTGACAAAAGTTTTTTTAAAAATCAGCAACTGACACAAAGAAAATTTAAGCATTAATTTTTAATTAATTGCAGAACCCTTGATCTGTGATCACAAACAGTAAAAACAACAGCTCTAGAATGTTTCAGGGACAAATGATTGTGAGGTCAGATCGCTGACATACCAGTTTCCTTCCTTTCTACCCAGGATTAACACAGAGACAACAAAGGATATGGTCACACCTAAGGTTTAATCCAGCTTCCACAACATATAGGCAGTAGCACAGGAGTTCAGAGGGAGGGGGGAGAAATAATATGCTAAAAGTTCCATAGCTTTTTAACAAATAATAAGTAAAATTCTGTATACATGCATGATAGATTAACACTTAATATGCATCCTTATTTTATACCTAATAAAGTCTTCCTTTACTGTGTTGTAATTAGGGATGTGCATGAATACTCATAAGCATTTGAAATCCGATTGAATGTGCTGAATTTTGACATTTGAACTCAAATAGAATGTCCCACAATTCAACTGTAAACATTTGAATCAAATTTTGAATTTTGGATCTATTCATTCGAATTATCCAGACATTCCTATGTGTATGGGTCTGTACACAATGCGTACTTGAAAATCCACATCTTTCCTGCATCCATACGCATTTGTATAGATCTGTACTGCATGACAACGGGTTGCATATGGGATAACTATGGGATGCTTACGGATGTGTACAGATGTGGGAAAGATGCGTACGTGCACATACAAATGTTGCCAGTATTTGTATGTGCAGATTCAAATAAAAATTTTGCACAAATAAATTTGAATTTCATAAATTTGAATTGAATCTTGTTAATTCAAATTTAAAAGATTTGAATCAAATTGGATTTTGGGGTATTCAATTTGATTTGAGTAGAATGTCAGAAAAAACATACGTGCACATAATTTCATTTGAGTGGTTTTCCCATCATGCTATTTCTGTACACACAAAGATAATCCCAATGGGAACTGACCTCAGTTCTCAGTGTTATTAGGGAAGAACTTTTCTTTTCCAGGAAAGTCAAGCATGAATATGACAGTTCCTCTAAAATGGTGATAAACTTATGAAAACATACGCCAATGAAAATAATAAAAAAGTAAAATGCTTTTCAGTATGATTGAAATAAAAATTAACTCCAGAGCAGAAAGGGAGACATTCTTCTGTCCTCCAGATATTAAATCCCATACTTCTAAAACAGCACATGCAATTTTCATATTTTATAATGTGTAATGAGTAATACATGAAAAAGTAATGAAGACTCTTAAATATTGATATATTTGCTAAATTAAATCTGCGTCCAGTGAGTCAGAGGGAACATGACTGAATACAGGAGAAAATTCAGATATAAAGTGACATGTACACACACACACGTTACACACACACACTTTGGAAGATGCTTAGAATTGTAACAACTTGTTCTCATTAGGGTTTTTGGCTGGCTTCTTTTTGGACTTCAGTGATACTTTCTTAAATGTGAGTAGTATTCCAAGCACCACCTGGCACTTTGTAGAGGAGCAAACTTGTAACTCAGTTGTTAACCTAAGCAAAGGGAAGAAGAAATGTGCAATGCTGCACCCTAAAGTCATTATTACCTAGATGTAGGCTGTGTCCAGACTTGCTTAAAGAGACACCCCTGAGAGAATTGAGGTCAGGGACACCAGATGGTTTGCCCCTGTGTGCACCTTACCATGGGGAAATATTGTCCCATCCTCAGATGGGAATTCAATAGACTGATGTGATTCTTCCTTCCGGTTTGCTTTGGGAGGGGATAGTCTAATACAGCTGGTCGGTGACCAATCAGAGGCGTCAAAAATTGAGCAGCAAGCAGCCAGTCATTGCTGCTGAGACTTTATTGCAACAGAAGCATTGCTAGACTTCAAGACAAGGAATAAAGTAAAAGAGTTTAAATGCCTGATTTTGTATTTGGCTTCAGCAAGTGCGCATTTTCCAAAAGAGGCAGATGAAAAATGCCCTGTTTGATTGGACCCACAGTCTGGCTTTCTTAGCTTCCATGCAGACTGTGTATGAAGCTACATTTAACCTTTCATTTGGACAAAACTGTACAACAGAAGAACAGAAATAGGGATTGGCAGAAAACATTGATCATGTTCAAATTTGTATGAATTTGTATGAATTTGAATATCTGAGGGCAAATTGAAAGGGACCTACATTCATAGCCCCCCTCCCACTTTGCTTGTGGATTGAATGTATTCAGCTTTTGTCAAAACTTCTACAATGGTTGGATCTGTTCATCCCCAGCCTCCTGTACCCTACCTAGAAATCCAGCTGCTGTAGCAGCAGCCTCTGCTGCCATTGTGCTCTCCTCTGAGGCTCAACTAGGTCTTCTGGCAGTCATAGCATTTCCCACAATTCCCAGATGGGGGAGGCTTGTAAACCTGCATGTGGACCTCTGGAAGGCCTAGCTGAGCCCTGGAGGAGGGCGCTGCAGTGGTAAAAGGTGAGTGAGGGTGAGGTGGGGACAAGGATGGTGGTCCTCTTCATGCACAAAGATTTGATGGATGTTTACACATGAAGGTGCCCCCCACACACACATTCACGGAGGGAGGTTTCACACAAAGCCAAATATCCCCCCTTTTTTATTTGTTTTGGCTTCTGTCAAGGCAAGGTGGGGTGGGATGCTGAAGCTTCAATGAAGTTTCAAGGAATGCCAGAGAAATCCAATTCATGGATGAATAAGCCTTTCAATTCATCTACAAATGTCAGAATTCATATGAATTTGTATGGATTCTGAATGGCACTATTTGTGCACATCCCTAGTCCCCTGTTAAATCAGACCAGAGGGGTATAGGCCTTCTGCATCACTCTATGGTTCAGAGGAAGTGAAGAAGAAGAAGAAAAGTTGGCTTTTCTACCCCGCTTTTCTCACCCATTTAAGGGGACTCAAAGCGGCTGACAAAGCTTCTATTCTTCTCCCCACAACAGAACATCCTGTGAGATAGGTGGGGCTGTGAGAGCTCAGAAGAGAGCAGTGACTAGCCCAAGGTCACCCAACTGGCTTTGTGCAGGAGGGCAGAATTGAACCCGGCATTGTCAGATAAGAGTCCAGCTCCCTAATCACTAGACCAAACTGGCTCACAGGGGGATAGTTACAGTGTCTGCATTTTGGGATGCTGGATCTATCCCTAACCTCACCAGGGCTTCCCTAAATGTCGGCAAGGTGTAAATCATCACCATTATGGCAGCCTTCACAGAACTGTGGCAATGGTGCCTGAGTGCCTGCATGGTGATAGTGTGAAGCAGCTCTAAATGCACTTGTGCCACCATTCCCTAGGCTCCGATCTAGCCTCTCCCAGTAGGCAGAGGTGTTAATGGAGCCGCAACTGGCTGCTGGGGATCATAGATGTAGGGCAGTTAGAACTGCTTGATGTCTTCATACTCGAGGGGATTCCTGTATGCATGGAGCCGCATCTGGGGAAGAAGCAGTTCCATACAATGTGAATGGTTCATGCAAGAGTTTCTCCAGAGTTCCCCCAGCAGGTAAAAGTGGAAAGGCTCTGCTATACTTGCCATCTTCCTTTGACTGGATGGCTTTCTCAAATACATCACATGGAAGGAAGGAAGGAAGGAAGGAAGGAAGGAAGGAAGGAAGGAAGGAAGGAAGGAAGGAAGGAAGGAAGGAAGGAAGGAGATTCATAATTCACTAATAGAACATGATCTGTAACCAGTGTGTGCTCCTTCAGAACTTCGAAAATGCAATTACCGAACACCTGAATGTTAATAATTTAATAATATACATATTGATACTACATCAATATTCTACAAATATGAGGCTCATTTAAAAATTAATTTGAATGGGTTTAAACCATACATACTTTGTTAAAAGTGACCCTTTTGTTCATCAGAGTAGAGAAGAAAGCAATAACAATTACAAGAATCATTTATATGCATTATCTCATTCAATGAATCTTACCTGGTAATTTTCATTTTATTGAAATGCAATAATGATCTAAAATAGCGGCCTATTTCAGGCTGTGATCTTTCAGATTTAACAATGCATTACAAAAACAATACTTTGAATTGCTTGATTCCTCATATCTTCAAGCAACATGAATCCTGTTCATTGTGATGCCTTTACAAAAAAACAATATAAATTTCCAATGATGCCTTATCCCTCAAATAGGCCAACTTTTTATATTCCCTCACTCACCTCTGAACTTTAAATGCAGATGACCAGGTCAAGGCAGGCCATATCACCGTGGCAATGTCTATCACAACATCTTGCACATGTCTGATCATTCCCAAAGTAATCTGAGTGATGCACATGGCTGCACAGTAGCGGTTGTGCCACCAGGGCCCAATTTGCACTTGGGCTTGTAGTTCATGATTGATGAACATCTTGGCAGGTGCATTCGCACCTGCAGGAGGCTCTTACAACCTACAAGTGTCCCCTGCCTCCCCAGAAGTTCACTAATCATGAACTAGTGGTGGAACACAAAATTGTGCTCCACGTGCAACACCACGTGATTCCAACCTTACTTGCTGCATCCAGCAGTGACCATTTGCACCTTTTCCAGTGCAGGAGGGATCATTTGAGGTGCCACACAAGCATGCTGGCACCTCATACAACCTTAGATACAACTGTGCATATGCAGAGCATCAGCGTCACCCTAGGGACAGCACTGGTGCACATACAGTCATGGAGCGCCCTTGGAAGAAGATGGTGTTTCCCAAGAGCTGATTGGAAACACAATCGATCACTGGTGAGTGAGTGATTGTGTGGGAGCTAGGCTGTAGTTGACCACTGTAGCATGGGATGAGAAAGGAAATGCAAATTCACTCCAGCCTGCTTGCCACTCTATACTTGAAAGAGTGTGTGAATGCTCCTGTCTGAGAGACAGTTAGCCTTGCCTGGCCAAGCTGTAGACATTTTTAGCAGTTCTCAGCTGGATTGCTCTTGGGAGGTTTTTTAGTCAACTCTAGGGCAGTGACAGCAGAGTGCTGTTGGGCCAGACTAGGTAGCTGACTGGTGCTAACTGGTAAATGCAAAGAGGCCCTTGGGGCAATTTTTCTCACCCAAGCGTGAAGGTGAATATAGGGCTTTAGGACCAGCTTAGGAGGTCCCTGTGGGTGAGCACATCTAGATGGTCCACAACAAAACAGCCAGGGAAGCTCTTGTTATGCCTGTATGGGTTCAGCCTGGGTCTGGCTTATCCTCTCAGATAACCTAATTCACAGAAGTTTTATAAGAGTGAAATGGAAGGGGGGGGGGAAAGAAGAAAATAGAACATAAATGTTATAAATGAATACATAAATAATAAAAATTGTGGTCCAAATTCATTTGGAATACCACAGGTTAGAAAGGCTGCTCTAGATCAACAAGCTGTTAAATTAATTCCTAAAGGATGAAGCTTATTGCCATGGAAAGAAAATCATTCTCTTCCTGTTTTTTTATGTTTCTTAGTCTGCCTACAGCAAAGGTAAATAAAAGAATCCATCAATAATTTTATTGTTTTAGCATAAGCCATTGCAAGAAAACAGAAGAAAGGCAATGAACAATAACAATATTTCTCAAGGTTAGATGTTGTGTGGTCCATCAGATGTAGTTACAGCTCTCACCATCCCTGACCACTGGTCATGCTGGCTAAAGATAATGAGACTGGAGGTGCAGTGACACATGGAGAGCTACATACAGCTCAACTGCTCAGTTCCAGGTGATACTAACTGTGGGACTCCTGGCTGATAGCTCTTTGAAGAATCCATGTGCATCCGTTCCTGCAATGAAAATCAATTTCATTAAAGGAAATATACAAGAAAACAACTAGTGCCACTGAGCTACAGGAAACCATATCTGTGCATGTTTAATACCAAACTCTGGAATTTAAAATTGCTAATTAAAGACATTAGCAAATGTCAATACAGCAATATTTTAATGACTTGAAGATAATCCCACAGCAATCAATTTAAATCAAAATGAGTTTATTGTAAAGTGCCAAAGGTGGGGAAAAATGCTTCCTTTGCACTACAAAGTACGGATTTCTCAAATGAATAATGCCTGTTCAGAATTTAACTAGATAATTACTTCATTTGCATTTGGTAAAGTGATAAGAGGAATGGAAAAAGACAGCTCAGTGGGAAATAATGTTAAGCATTAATAGGTGACATGCAAGAGACAGCAGTATTCAAACTTTTGTCATTTTCAACAGGGCTCAATTTAAAAGCAACACATTTATTAACCTCATTACCCTCGTGAGGCAGGAACAATGCAAAACAAATGTATAACAGAAAAATGAACAGATCATATCATGCCAGATCCAACATACTGTTCAGATCTTGAGGAAACATGACATACACTCTCTTGGGAATATATCACTAATAATCAAATTCATATTTGTTTTTGGTAACCCACCATCTGACTTGAAAGAGTAAATGCACATTTGTCCTTGGCACATAACCTTTTGCATAGTTACCTTCTTATTTCTTCATTTATGTATCACCTTGTTGCATCCTACACAGTAGTTTCATACTCTTATTTACCATGCATTCTTTTTGACATCCCCATTAACGGGAAAAATAAGTAACTGATTGTCTGGATGGAGACTGTGGGTTGCTTTGGAAGTGCCAGGCCATCTTCAAGTAAAGTCTTCAAGGTGGTATGTAGTGGAAGAGGAACTTCCACTTGAACCTGCCCATGCCACTCAATTCTGTTAACATGGCCTTTTCCATAAATGACTGGCCATAAGGATAGAGTCAGTAACAATTTGTTTGGCAAAAAACTGAAGAATTTTAGGCAACATCTACAGTGATGGCGAACCTTTTGAGCTCAGTGTGTCAAAATTTGCAAGAAAACCTAGCTTAACTTGGGTGCTGTGTCACTTCTAGAAATATCCATAATTTTGTGAATTTTGTAGCTCTAGTAATATTTTATTAAAAGCAAAAACAAATAATTCTTTACATTAGTGACTTTTGTTGCTGAATTTCGTTTGCTAATATTCAGTTGAAAGTTGATATTTCGTACACTTCAAGAACAAGCAAGCACTACACACCCAGGTGCCAGGGTGACCATGTGTGTCACCCAAAAGGGCTTGGTGTGTCACCTGTGACACACGTGTCATAGGTTGGCCATCACCGGAATAGACCAATCGGACTGTATCAAATGTGTGCCCAGAATGCTAGTTCCACATGCCTGGCCACATGGCCCTCTTGTCTGAACCACTCTCTGGCATGAAAACTGCAAGCTGGAGCATTCCAAACAGATACCACTTTGAAATGGCCTCTCACATATTTTCATTCCAGCCACCACACAGACAACTTAAGTGGGCTTTGCAGCACTTCAAGTCTGGCAACATTTTGCTGGTCTTCGGAGCTGACCCACATTTGGGTCTATTCCTGGGTACACAACTCTCTCCAGTCTGCAACTTTAGGCTGATGTTTGTTTTTTCCATTCTCTCACTCTGAAAGTAGATCAGGATAAGGCAAGTCATGCAAATATTACTGACTTACTCTGCATGCCCGTCACATCAGGCATGGACTCCACATAGCATACAGTGTGGAAGTAGCCTTCATGTCTTACCTGCTAATGTTTCTATCTCTTTTAGTCTCAAATCTACTCTCTTATGGATTTAGAGATATACAATGAGAACCAGCAATCATTCACTAATAATGTTGTTATGTTGCTATCCTGTGCTTTTAAAAGCATTACCCTGGAGTTTTGTGGTAGATCTAGTAGGGGTGTGATTACTGCAAAGCTCATTCATCCCTTTGATTTGAGTCAAATTGAAGGGGGTGGGGAATGTATGACTTCGTGCAAAACCCCTCCCCCTGAATGTAGGGGACTTTGATTTGTGTTTAATCATCCAGAGGATGTTGGCACAAATTGAACCCCTATCCCGTCTCTCATCCCCCATTCACCTTCTGCTGCCACCATCACCATGCTGTGCTATTTTGCACCATGCCCACTATGCCATGCTGTTGAGCTCCAAGCCCTGCTGGAGGAACATGTGTAGCCCAATCACCCAGGAATCTTGGGAGGCCATGCACAGTTATCCAGGGATCATGGAGAATCTTGCATGATCTAGGGGATCACACGAGAGTCCCTGTGATTCCCAGGAGATTTCAGCTGCATACTCCTTCAGCAGGGTTTGGAGGTCTGAGGCATGGTGATGATATGTGTGTGGTGGGATAGACAATGGCCTGCAGCAGTGGTGGCAGAAGAAGCTGAGTGGGAGTGGAAATGGCGGTGGCTATGGGAGATGTGAGGTGTGGGTGGGGAAAGGTTCCCCTGGCCCTCTGGTCAGAATGTCCAAAAAACTTCAACCAAGGATAAAAATATTCAGTTCACATGCAAAGGGAGGGGGGGCTACAAATGTAGCACCCCTTTGATCCTCACATGAATTGTTGAAGGTTTGAATTTGCATGTGAATTCAAAGGTGGTGAATATATTTGGCACAACCCTAAGATGTACTAGTTTTCTTCAAAACCAGAACAGCACAGTCTCTATGGAACTGGCCTGCTTTCAGTAGTATATGCACTAATAATCTCGTGATTGAAATCGTTCAGTACACGCGATAGGTGGCTGTTCTTGAAGATGACATAGAGGCTACAGCTGTGGACAGAGTACTGTACAAGTCTACATCATTCCTGTACCTGTACAACAAGTATTGCATTGGCTGCCAATAGTTCAAGAGCAAGGATGTGCACTAATATTCATATTTTATTTATTTATTTATTTATTTATTTATTTATTTATTTATTTATTTATTTATTTATTTATTTATTTATTTATATCTAAATTTATATGCCGCCCCATACCCGAGGGTCTCTGGGCGGCTCACAACATTTAAAAACAGATGTATACAAACAATATCAAAAACAAAACAAATTTTAAAAATGCAATTTTAAAAATACAAGAAAAATTAAAAACATCAGTGGTTTTCAGTGAGGGGAAGTGTGGGGGGAAGTGTGGGGGACATTTAACCAAAGGCCTGTGTAAAGAGGAATGTTTTCACTGCCTTCCTAAAAATGAACAAAGAAGGGGCCTGACGCACCTCGAGGGGGAGACCATTCCGCAGCCTGGGGGCCACCACCGAGAAAGCCCTCTCCCGGGTACCCACCCGCCTAACTAATGAAGGCGGAGGGATCACCAGAAGGGCCTCCCCTCCAGATCTTAAAACATGGGCTGGTCGATACGGGAGAAGGCGCTCCTTTAGGTATCTGGGGCCCAAGTCATTTAGGGCTTTATAAGTTAAAGTTAGCACCTTGAATTGGGTTCAGTAGTGAATTGGCAGCCAGTGCAGTTCTTTTAAAACCGGCGTAATAATGATCCGGTTAGATGTTCCTGTCAGCACTCTGGCCACTGCATTTTGCACCAGTTGCAACTTCCGAACCGTCTTCAAGGGAAGCCCCATGTAGAGCGCATTACAGTAGTCCAATCTGGACGTTACCAGAGCGTGGATAACTGTGGCCAGGTCCTCTCTGCCCAAAAAAGGTTTCAATTGGCGCACTAGCCGTAGTTGGGAGTAGGCACTCCTGGCCACGGCTTCCACCTGAGCTTCAAGTGTTAGCGCAGAGTCCAGGAGTAGCCCCAAATTTCGCACCTGTCCCTTCCTGGATATTGTAACCCCATCAAGGACAGGGTATCTCCCAACTACTTGGACCCGAGAGCCTGTGACACACAGCACCTCTGTCTTGTCTGGATTCAGTTTCAATTTATTGGCCCTCATCCAGCCCATTATCGCCTCCAAGCACCTGTCAAGCACTTCAACCACCTCTCCTGATTCAGATGGCACAGAGAGATAGAGCTGGGTATCATCTGCATATTGATGACACCTCACTCCAAAACTCCTGATGATCTCTCCCAGTGGCTTCATATAGATATTAAACAATATTAAATATTGTTAATTGTCCATATGAATTTGGCCAAATTTGGACATTCAGATTCAAACTGAATGTTGGCACATTCTAGGGCTGACATTAAAATTTGAATCTAATGCTTCAGAACATTCATACGAAGCTTCTTTACATCTGTGAACCTGGGAGGTGGGAAAGCCACATCTGGCCCAGCCACATCTGCAATGGATCCAGAGTGGATCCAAAGTGGATTGAGAGTGGATTCAAAGTGGATTCAGGGTGGATTTGACACATTCCAAGTGGATACATATGGGATACGTATGGGATTCATATGAGATTCATATGGGATTAGTATCTAACATTTGTATAGAATTCATATGGAACATTCATATCAAATCGAATCCTACCCCATTTGAAGATGATCTATTTGAAGAATATGAATTGTCTTGCTGTCGATTCAATACAAAGAGAATGCAAAAAAACCGCATTAATGCACATCCCTATTCAAGAATCTCAGTTCAAGGTCTTGCTTCTAACAAACAAAGCCCAAAGCAAGTCTCAAAAGGTAAGATTTTACCCCTGCATCCATTCCCATGGTTTCACGGGAAGACTCATCTAAAGTTGTTCTGCCCAAAAGATTGTCATAACAACTAGTTTTTATATAATCTGGATATCAAACAGGTGTGGCAAGTATAAAATATACATATGAAGTACAATATTTTCCATGGAAAAAAGAAAAAAGTAAAGAAAAAGTAAAGCAGCCTTGCATAACCTTCCTGTATTGAAAACCTTGAAGAGAATGCAGAACTGGAATTGAAGAAGTTTATGTGCCCATAAACTACTGATCAATAAACATAGTCAAATAGATTTTTGTTTATTAGTAGCATTAGTCAAATTTCCAACTTATAACCTACAGACCTGCTCTGTTCTATGGCCTATTCCATTCAATAAGATCCTCCAATCTTTTGATGGGAGTTTTGGGAATATTGCTATGTGGTGAAAGGAAGGAGTTGATCAACTTCCACGGGCTCCTTCTTTTGATAAAATCTCATTTTTTTCCCAATATGCATAATACAAATTTTCTATGAACAAAAGAAGCATATAGAGAAATGTCCATGATTATCAAAGATACAATATGGAGTCTACACGGAACAGTTCCTTTGACTGCCCCTGTGTTGCTACTGATTATCTTTCCATTTATAAGTGGGAGAGGGCTGGACTGGTGTGTTTATGAACCCATTAAATTGGTTTGATTGGGAGGGATACATAATAAATGAGGATGAAGATGATGCCAACAAAATTATCCACAGCTGACTGATAAATAATTAGAAAGAGTGTCAGAGCAGAGTATGACTGACCCTCATGATGCATTTTAATTATCATCTTTAATTGCCTTT
This sequence comes from Aspidoscelis tigris stejnegeri, assembly GCA_023333525.1. Lineage (NCBI taxonomy): Eukaryota > Metazoa > Chordata > Lepidosauria > Squamata > Teiidae > Aspidoscelis > Aspidoscelis tigris. The sequence goes on from JALMGA010000004.1 coordinate 92,287,170, forward strand.
TGAATCCTATAAAAATCAGTGGCCCACATCTCTTTACCAGCCACACCAAGTGAGCCAGTGTTTATTACCTGTAAAAGTGTAGAGGTCACTCTGTCTTTTATCAAAAGTGCTCAGAATATATCTTAACTCGTCTTATTAGCTATAACCACAAAGTCCCCAATGTGTTCTTTTGGAAGAAGCTTATCTGGTTGACAATATTTTTTTTGGGGGGGGAGGTTTTTTTTACCTGTTTTAACAGTGTGAAGAGAAGTACAAGCTGTTTATGAAGAAAATATGTTTATTTTTTCTTGAGCTCTTGTGCTGTAAATTTAATAGTGGTGAAAGGCCATAATTAAAAGAAGACTCCTGTTGCTTTCAAAACCTCTCATAACCACCGGTTTAATAGCTCCTGAAATCTCTTCCAGATTTTTGTTATTGCAGATGCTCAAAGGAAATAATTCTATGATGCTAAAGATGCAGGCTGGATTGTGACAATTTTCAAAGCCCCCCTGGGGTACTACATGTCCATAAAGGAGCTAATCTGGCATTCATTAGGTGAGAAAGACAATAATTACTTCCTTTTTCAAAAAGGAAAGGAACAAAAAAAAGGGAAAGGAATTCAGTGTATCCATATGACTTAGATTGCCTCTAGTGAAAAGTAAGAGAGAATGTTGCTTTATTCCCTAGTAATGTAATTGGAATCTGATTTGCTAATTTGGTCTAAAATCAGAAACCTGGCCAGTCAGCCTTTATAAGGTTTGCCATTAAGTCTGATTTCCAGCTCCTGCCCTGAAACATTTCTTTTTCCTGTGAAGTTATCAAATTAGTCCATAGCTATCAGCAGTATCCTATCCCACTGCCCTGAAAAGGTAGAGTTCATTATTTCTACAGGGGTTGCTATGTTAGCTCCCTATAGCAAACCTACCAAAGTGTCTTGTGGCGTCTGAAATGCTAACAAGTTTATTATAGTATGACCCCATATGAATATCTTCAGAAATAAGTTCTGAACATTTTTTTGGGGGGGGGGCGGGGGATAAACCAATCAGAGACAAACATATTAGGAAAAGCAAACAAACAAGTGAGTCATTCAGTTAATACTGGGGGGAAAGACATTTCACAAAACAGAACAGTCATGCAAATAACTCTATTAACAAAAATGGAAGGCAAGCCAGAAATCCTGTGTCAAGCCTGGTATGCCTTGATGTAAGAGATCAAAACTTGCTTCAGTATGATAAACAATGAATATGAGCCACTGATTGGTGCAGGCCCACTAGATCAGTCTTGTTGGCAATTGTTTTCTGTTTTTGTAGACCTGTTTAATCTGCCAGGACAAGCCAGAGTACAGATTCCAAGATTCATGGACGGATTGAACAGGACCCTATCCACATATCAGATAATCCAGTATCTGTAGAAGCTTCTAAGGATACTGGATGCCCTGGGGCATCCCTACCCTGGCCACCCTCTGTCCAAATCTCTCCCCCCCCGGGCCTCCCTGGGGCCCTCATACTTGTTCCAGTGGTGGTCCGGGCCTTTTCTAGGGCCCTCTGCAAAAGGGTTCCAAGGGCTAAATACAAGCCATTTGGTAGGTCTGTATTTACCCTCAGAACCCTTTCACGGTTCCAGAGGACCCTAGAAAAAGCCTATGCCACAACTGGAGTGTGTGCACCCACCTCCCCAGGGCCCACTTACCTGGGAGGTGTGCTCTGGTGGTGGTGCGGGCCTCTTCTAGGGCCACTGGAAGGCCTGTATTTACCTCCCACAAGCCGTTTATGATTCCAGAGGGTCCTGGAAGAGGCCTGGGACAGCGGCTCATAGAAGGCACCACAGATAGTGATGTCGAGGAGGTAAGGTGAGAGGGGGTGGAAAAGGATGGAGGTGGAAAAGAGGAGGAAGAGTTGGCTTTTCTACCTCACTTTTCTCACCCATTTAAGGGGCTGACAAAGCTTTCAAGTCTTCTCACTACAACAGAACACCCTGTGAGGTAGGTGGAACTGTGAGAGTTCAGAAGAGAACTGTGAATAGCCCAAGGTCACCCAGCTGGCTTCATGAGGGAGGGGAGAATCAAAACCGGTATTCCCAGATAAGAGTCTGGCTCCCTAACCACTAGTCCACACTGGTGGGATGGGTGGGGAAGGAGGGGGATGGGAGGGGGAAGAAGTGGTGGGGGGATTTGTTCTAGACCTGGATTTGGGGGGACAGATGTGGGGGCATACCAAGATTTGATATGAATACCCCCACATCTGTGGGGGCAGTATTCAGCCAGAGGCGAATTTTTCCACATTCTATTCAACTCAAACAGAATGTGGAAAAATGGCTCTGTGCACACCCCTAATCCAGAGCCTGGATACAGAGCTTGGATACACATGGGTGCTACAGGTGTCTTCTGGCGAGCACTGGTTGAAAACGACTCAAGTGTAGATGAGGCAAATAAATTCACTGTCACTCGCTTTGAGGAAATGGGAGGGGAGGGAAGCTATACCTTACCTGTCTTTGTGCCTGTGTCAGTTTTCTAATGGTCTGAAAACATGGCCAGAAATCATTGTTTGTTTGTTTTTACATTCTATTTAAATCAAATTGAATACCTGAAAATCCAATCCATTTCAAATCTTTTTGTTCAAATTTCTTATTCAAATCTGCACATATGTCAATATTTGTATGTACCCATAAACATCTTCCTCACGTACATACACATCGGTATGCATCAGTGTGCATCCCGTAGTTATCCCGTATGCAACCTGTTTTTATCCTGTAAGGATACGTACAAATGTGTATGTATGTGGGAAGGATGCAGATCTTCAGGTACGCATTGTGTACGAACCCATATACTTATGAATGTCCGAATAATTTGAACAAATAGATTTGAAATTTGAAATCCATTTTGAATGTTTACATTTGAATTTTGAGAGATTCTATTTGAGTTTGAATGTCAAAATTCAGCACATTTGATCGGATTTCAAATGCCTATGAATATTTGTGCACATCCCTAGAAATCATCCAGTTTTGGCCAATTGGAGGACTGGCAGGCAAGGAAACAAGCACAGCGGTGGGGAAGGTTCTTTCTCACAACTATGTTCCATCTCTGAGATGCAGTCATAATGAGGTGATAACTGTGGGCCTGCTGAAGTGCATATCCTATGATGTCTCCTGGAGTGGTCATTGTGGAAGATGCCTGAGAGCTACCTGATGCTTCAGGCTTACCTTAGGCCTATTTTCACCACCCCCAGTAATGCACAATTAGTGAACTTCTGGTGAGGAGAATCCACATGTGAATCCACAAGCATGCCTACCCTCATCAGAAGTTCACACTGATTGTTGATTAGGTGTTTACATTTGAATTTATAGACATTTGATTCAAATTTGAATGTCCAGTTCAAATAAATTCAATTTAATTTTGGATGTTTTGAATATTTGTGCACATCCCTAGATCAAACTGGTCCTTTTTTAAGTGTCTCTTCCATAGATGCACCAAAAAAAAAAAAAAAGAAGAAGAAGAAGAAAGAAAAAGAAAGAAAAAAGAAAAAAGTCTTAATAATGAATTTAAGGAATAATCTTACTTCATTTTTTTCTAACTTCAGTGTTCTTTGCTTTCAAGCCTAGCAATGTCTTTCCTCCTTCCCAGACAATGAATGCTCATCATTGATTGGCAATTTGTCTGCCTGGCTTTATGTGACCCTGATTGTAGCTGAAATTGGCTACATTTCCCACCTTTGTGCTTATGTAGCTTCCCACCTTATCCAGCTTAAAGAAAGAATCACCCTGAGTGTCACTAAACCCCAAATGAGGAAGTGTCAACCATCTATAGGCTTCTACGCAGGGTAAGGCAAATTTAAGGAGAAAATACCTGCCCTTAGGGCCTTCAATTTGCCCATAGGGTATCACTTATAGACATGTCTGATCACACCCTCAAAGTGTTCTGGGATTGTTAACGAAGAACTTCTAAAATGCATCAAGTCTTGCAAGGTGAATGAAATAACGTGAGGCAGTGCCTAGATGATTCAATTCAGTTGCTTTCCAATGGTCAATGGCCTGAAAAGAGATTTAGTCAAATGAAATTGAGGCTTCCAACCAATGTTTCATTCTTTTCCCCCAGACCTGCAAGACTGATTGTGAAGGTCACCCTTAATTTAATGTTAACCTTGATTTTTAGCAAATCCCTTTGACTGACTGAGGTAACAAAGAATAACCTCTTGTAACCAAGAATGAACAACTTCCTAAAATAAATACTTTCTATTAACCAAAATGAAAGAACATATTTTTTTCTACACCAGAGCAAATCAAAGCTGAATATAACTGCAAATTTAATACAAACACCTTGAACTCACTGTTTGCATTTTGTATATTTTGCTTAATAAGAATTAAGGCTGTTACTAGTACACAGCGAATAAAGGTTACCAAAAGCTGTAAAAGAAGAGAGGGAAAAATTATAGAGTGAAAAAAATAATTATTGCATACTTTCTCACATGTACCTTTTAATTGCTTGTTGCACAAAGATGCTAAACAATTGTTTAAGAAATCAGGGTGGGTGGGTGGATAAAATCTACTTAAAGGTCAGGTTTGCATCCTCTGATAATCCTGGTATCACAGCATTATCACAGTGTTGTGACAACTGATTACGCATGGACAGCCAGGCTTGAGCACCCCTTATGCCACTATGGAGTGAAACTTCAGGTGACCTGCAAGTGGAGCACTGGCATTATAACAATGATAAAACGTTCATTCTGTCCCAGTCGCCAACAGTTCAGTGGTACAAAAATACTTTGTAAGAGGAAGTGCACACAAATGAACTCTGCACAATTTGTGAGCATATTTGCAGTGGGAGGGTCTTCTTTTATGTTAATCTGAAAGCTAGGAGGTCAAGGTTTCTGCTCTCATAAGCAGCCTCTTGTGACACTTCTCAATTCTGATTCAATGGAATGATTCATCAACCAACAGTTCAATGGAATGATTCATCAACCAACAAACCAAGCAGTAGAATGGCAAGGAGGCTTCCTTCTGCTATAGCTTCTATGTCTTGTGCAATTCTTTAAGAGGAAAGAGTCAATCTGGTCAATATCAATGTAATATTTTGGTCCCTTTTCCCACCCTATCAAGATAGGCTGCATCCAGACAGGAGGTATGCCTCATAGGTTCTGTAGAGATGCTGTCTAAGTGCCATACAGGCTTCCACAGCCTCTGCAAAGGTAAAGCAAAACAAATGATGCTGCAAAGTAAAGTAAAGTAAAGTAAAGTAAAGTAAAGTAAAGTAAAGTAAAGTAAAGTAAAGTAAGTAAAAAGTAAAGTAAAGTAAAGTAAAGTAAGTAAAAAGTAAAGTAAAGTAAAGTAAAATAAAGTAAAAAGTAAAGTAAAGTAAAGTATATATATATATATATATATAGTTTGCAAAATTTTCCTTCCCTCTGTATTCCCACCCATGAAATAGCAGGCATCTTAGAGAGCCAGTAAGTCTCTCAGATAGAGGGGGGGGGGGCTGACCACATGATTGGAAGAGCTCTGCTAGTTGCTTTGGAGAATCTGGAGAACATATCTGGAGGTACCCATCGTTTTCCTCCTCTGCCTTGGTGGCTGCTCCATCTTTTCTTGCTTGTGTCACTGACCTTGGGTTCCTACGACCTGAAGAGATATGATAAGTTGTGTGACTGAAGCGGGAAGAGGGCCTCAAGTCTGTGGCTGGGGGAGGGGGAAGGGTACAGAAATGTTTGGGGAGCTTGTCTCATTGCTGACTATGGATGAAAAGGAGGCCTTGAGAGAATATATAACCTCGCAACTGCAGTTCTACAGTGTGGTTTCTTATCAATAAACCAACATGTTATTCCTGAACAACAACAAAAATGTCTTTTTGTCATGTCCTTTTCCAGTACGACATCTCTTTTGGGTCATAAGCCTTCCACAAGTTTATCTGAGGCATAGATGAGATTAGTTATTCTCCCACACCAGTGAGACACGTAGCTGAATCCAGAGGAGGGACTGAAGAGTCAACCAGCCAATCACTGCATGCTGACAGTCACTAAGGAGAGAAATGTGTAAAGGGTGTGAAACTATTCCAAAGATGCTTGGCTTTTAGGGACCACAATAAATCACAAAAGATTGGTTTACTGAAACCTGGATAGAAAATGTATTCTGTATACAGCCAAAAATATATATGATAATATTCTCTGAGTTCTTCATCTCTCCCCCCCCCACACACACACACATATATTGGAGAGGAAAAACAAAGCGTAAGAGCAAAGGATTTAAAAGAGTGAGGACATTGTTTTAAATGTTATGACAAGAATCCCTGCAACACATTTTCAGACATTTAATAATGCTTAGTGTATGTGACATTTGGTGCTTTTTGTGTTTTGACATATCTGTAAGGCATGTTATTTATTATCATCACAGTAATCTGTAGTTTTTCCAGATAGATAAATAAAATTAACGATTACTACGAGTCCGGAGCTATACTTAAACTGACACTACGAGACACAAAAGTTGTAAGAGATGATGTGATAGAAAAAGTTCAGTAGTTATACAGTTAGAAAACAATATTGTTAACTCTGAAAAGAAAATAATGTTCAGTGTAAACTGTAATAGACACCATACACACATACAGACTGTCTCCAGATGGTAAAGGGGAATGTGAGAGCTTGCTTGCATCTCGCTCTATCCTTCACCATCCTTTCCAGACAGAGGGGCAACACTGTGGACTAGGAATGTGCATGAATATTTGAAATACCCATTATTTGTATGAGTTAGGATGAATTAGGACATTCTTATACTGTACAAATTGAATGTCCAGACACTCAAATTTCCAAATTTGAACATACATGACTATTTTGAGTTATTCGTATGAATAATTCAGACATTCATATGTGTGTGGGTATATACGCATCCTGTACGTATCCATATGCATCTCGTACTCATCTGTATGCATCCGTATGGGATAAAAACAGGATGAAAACAGGATATGTATGGGATGCATATGGATGCACACGAGATGTGTATGTACCCATAAGAGATATGAATGTCTGAATTATTCAGATGAATACATATGAATGTATTCGTCTAGATTGGAATGTCCACACATTCATTTTTCCTTATTCATACGAATTCAGATTTTTGAATATTCAATTTGTCATGAATTGAATGTCAAAAATTGCATTTGTGCACACCCTTTTGTGGACCAAGCACAGGGACTTACCCATCTTCCCACTTGCTCATGTGACGGCAAGGCAACTATTTCTGAGTATTTCCATGGCACAGAAGTGAGCCCGCTGACCCCCACATATGCGCAGGATCCGGATGTGCACAAACAAAATTGCATCTGAAAGTTCAATCAAATTTGCAAATTTTTACAATGAAACAAAAATACAAACATTAAAAAATCTGGACTTTTGAATGAAATAAACAATGCTCTCAGCTCACAAATATGAAACTTTGGATTTTTTTGTGCTTCCACAGTATTTTACTCATGAACATGGATTTTTTTAAAGAAGAAAAAAAACTGTGAAAATGTTTGCCCACAAATGCAAAAATCTAAACATTCAAATGGGCAAATAGTTGACAAAATGAATTTTCATATGTTCATTTCAAGTGTGAAACAAACATGATTTTTTCATTCATGCACATCCCTAGTGCAAGATCTTTTCTTTCTGGAAAGAAACCCACAAAGCAAGCTTCCAGTCAAATAAGTTATATCACTATTCTGGAGAAATCTGCATAGAGTTTAGTATTCTCAGAATAGGATATAACGGTAAGGCCCTATGGTGAGGTTACCACACACAATCTCAACATAGCCACAAAATAATCCCACATTGTAACTAATGTCTGGATGCAGCCACTGTCTCCAACTTCAGTTGTAAAAAGAGTAGAAAAAGTGCTACCTGTTCAAAGTTATCTGCTTACTCAGATAAATTACAATTTACTAAGGATGCACATGAATATCCATGTTCTAGTCACCTCCAGATTAGACTACTGCAATGCACTCTACATGGGGCTACCCTTGCATTAGTTACCTATTTGCTACCAAGTCCAATTCACGGTCTTGACACTAATATATAAAGCCCTAAACAGCTTTGTCCATGGGCATCTGAAGGAGTTCCTTTTCCCATATAGACCTGCACACACACTGAGATCTCAAGGAGAGGACCTTCTTGTAGTTCCCTCTCTTACAGAGGTACAAGGCACAGGAACATGCAGAGGGTCTTTTCTGCGGTGGCCCCAAGACTCTGGAACAACCTCCCTCTTGAGGTTTGCCAGGCTGTATAGTTTTCAGCACCTGGTGAAAACATATCTTTTCACCCAGGCCTTTGTCCTTTAAATAGCTTCTTCATGGTGTTGTCTTGTTAGGGAAGGTGGATGGGGCTGGGAAGGAGGGAGTTATATTTTTTAATTATGTTCTAATATTTGCTCTGTTTTATCCTCATTACAACCTGCCCTGGGACTATTTGGTGAAGGGTGGGATATAACTTTTTGAAACAAACAAACAATAAATAAAGAAATGGCCAGGTTGTATTCATGCAAATAGATGCACAGACAATGGCCCTGTCTCTGCATACTTCTTCATGTCATGTTTGCTGGTTGAAGAAAGTACCCACTGTTATAATCCTGTTGGCCCCTTTGACAGCAGAATTGCCAGACATGGTGTCTCTTGTTGAGAATGCTTTCTCATGCCCAACATGACTGTCACTGGCAGTCTTTGATCTGGCAATGAATGGAAGGAGCTATTGCCTTGTGTAAAGGGGGTGAAGGCGAAGAATAGGGTTAAATAGTGTTTCCAGCTGATGAGATATTTCCTTTCCACCCCTCTCAAGTTTGCATGCCATTTCCCACACTCCCCTTAAAAGTATTGTTGGTGAAGCTTTTTGTAGCTGCAAATACACTGATAACAGCACATCTCTAATAGGTAGCCATGTTTTTCCTGTGATATCTCCATTTTACAGAACTTGGAATCAAAAATGCAAATGACAGTACAATGACAGAGAATCAACATTCATTTCGCCAACCAGCAAACCCTTCCATTGATCCCAATTTTTTATGTATATAAAAGGGACATTTCTCCCATTATGACTCCATCTTCCAACCTTCTCCTTTAAAACATTCTTGATTTTACTTCCACTTATGGTAGTCTGAAAATTGTGGAATTGCATATGAAAGTTGGTGTCTCATAGACCCATCTCTTTATGCAACAGTATCACCAAGGCAAATTTTGCATATTCAAAGGCACCATCCTGTCTGCAAACAAGCTAATATTTTAACAGCTGCTCTGGGCTGACGGAGTTAATTGTCCTGTTGGATGCATTCCACTCTTATGCTTTGGCAATCACTGTTTCTGGCTGTTCTGACTGAGGGTCATACAACTATTAACTCGTTTTCTGTGATAAGGAGGAAAAAGGGAATGCATCACTTTAATATTTTCACTATTTCCTCTTTGCCACTAAGCTTCCTCAACTCCTGGAGATCTAATATTGTAGATTGGAGTCAAAGTATAAAATGCATTTTTTCCTCTCAGCTTCCTACTTTTGTCCCTTTCCACTTATAACTTGAGCAAAGCACCCCAAGTGCTTCTAGAGTCAAAGCAATAACCGGAGAATCATATATTTGGAATAGGACTGCTTTAAAACCCGAAGTAGGTTAGTTTTTTGTATATTTTTCTTGCATTCAATCGCCCAAGCTATATGCAATTCAAGTTTTCAACTTGAAGCCAGCCTTTTTCTTCCCTTGGGGGTGAGGGTGGGGAGTCAGAAAAGAGAAATTAACAGAACAAAGAGTTGGGGATACTGCTTGTGGTAACAACTTGCAGATCAGTGTGATATGTTTATGAATCTCATCCTGGCACTAGGATTTAGTGGCGTGCAAAGGTTATTTGTTTGGGTTTTGCCAGCTGAATGTAGTATGATTTTGATACCTCTGTCTTGCTTGGCATGTAAGGGGCTTTCAGTCAAATTGATAATTTTAAAGCTGTCCTTTAGTGTAAAATAAATGCAAGGGGACATATCTTTCAGTGCAAAAAGAAAAGGGGATTCTTCACCGAAGAAGCTCAGAAATGAACAAACACAAACATGCAGAGAAGCACAGATACAATTAGTAATGTGCATGATGTTTTTTTTCCTGTTTTCTTTTGCATCAAAGCAGATGGGACAGAACTTTACATTTGTGCAAAGGGAGCCACTTCAAATGTGTTTTTTCAAGTTGCACCTCCAAGTCTATTCCAAATCCATTCCAAACCTGTTCTGGGTCTGCGCTGAAGTTTCTAATGAAGGCATAAAAGCTTTCACTTTGTATGTGAATGTCTTCAAATATAGCCAATATACAATTTGAATGTGAAGTGTTGAACTTTTGCAATTCATATGAATTGCAAAGGTAACAAACATTTTTTGTCCATCCCTAGATTTGGTGATATTAAGCAATAAGAGTAGTAAAACATTGTGGAACGATGCTCTAAAGAATATGGTGCTGTTTAAATCAGACTCTAGAGAAAATAAAGTAGTGAATTGCTAGTTAGCCAAGCATATCTATGGACAGAATGTGGCAAGAACAGAAGAGTGGAAGGGTCAAAAGTCTCTCACCTAGGTCTTTGAAGAAGTTATTTTACAAAGTCTGGAGGGGACATTTCTTAATAATCCTAATAAAAATCAGGGGACAGGATAATAAGATTAAGAAGAGACAGATGAAGAGGTGTCTGTGGAATAAAGTGTGGTCCTCCTTCCTCACCTAATTTATAGCTTCTCATGAGAAACCCATGAGGGAAATCAGTGCTAGAGTGCAAATTGTACTTATTCTGCTGCTCAGGAAAAGGTTCAGACCTCCAATTGAAATAGAATATGTCTCATCTGAACATTTTGTTTTACAGTGTTTTGGTTTCAGATTTCACACATCTTGCCTCACACATGGACGCTTCCATGTAATTTCCATTTCAATGTATGCCTGCTCTTATTAATGTAAATGTATTATGCAGGTTATTATTTGTAGAATATTCATCTACAGTAGACAAGTAAGGTCATAGGGATTTTTTCAGACACTTTATAAAAGGTGGTATTGTGCCAGTCTTGGCCTGGGAATTCCAGACTCCATGTCCTCGTCCAGGTGGTAGGAAAATGTAGCATTTTGATTCGTTTGACACAAAGGTAAGTCTAAAGTAACAAGGCGAGAAAGCACCTGATCCCCTGTGAATGGGTTTTCAACAACACAAAGAAACAATTAATTAACTAATCAATTAATTGCAAGGCCAATAGCAAATGTTATTGCTAGATACATAGACTCCTCTACTGACATTAAAGCTCTTTATGATGTGAAAAGTGGGCAACCAGATAAACAGAGGCTGTAGAAGCTGCACCTGGGATGATCCAGCTGATTTTCCATCAGCTCTTCTGTCACCCGCCATTCACAGGGAAGTGATGCCTTGAGAGTAGGGATGTGCATGAATATTCAAAATATTCATTATTTGAATCAATTTGGACATTAGTATACAAATCAAATTTCCAGACATTCATTTTTAATATTTGTATGATACAAATATTTTGAATTATTCATATGAATAATTCAGACATTCATATATAGATACATATCCGTACACATCTTATGCATATCCATACACATCTGTAGAGATGTGTATGGGATAAAAACAGGATATACATGGATGTATATGAATGCAGATGAGATTCATATCATTGGATATGTACTGAATATTTGAACAAATAGATACGAATGTATTTGTATTGGTTTGAATGTCCAGACATTCGTTTATCTTTATTTGTATGAATTTGGATATTCAAATATTCAATTTGAATCAAATCAAACGTCAAAAATTGCATTCATGCACACCTCTACAAGAGAGGGATGAATGTCTTCCTAGTTACTGTCATTATGGTGTATACGTTATTATAAACATGGAAATGGAACAAATTATGAGACAGGAATCAACACTATTATTTATGCTTTTTCACATCCAGAATGGTATAGGTTCCTGTAAATTTGCTTTCATTTGTACTGTCTGGCCACATGAATGTAAATTTGATAGACCGATGTGATAACTTTGTGATAAAATATATCTACTCTTCCACCGTGTCTGGGACAACCGACATTCAGGTTGCTTTCTAGGGTGTTTTTCCACTGGCAGAAAGTACCCATTAAGGACCCATTTGGGTGTGAGCCGGATGACCCCATTTCCACCACGGCAACCATTTGGGACACATTTGTTTCCACCGTTGCTGGGGAAATCTGGATCATATGGGTACATCTCAGCCTTTAATCTGGATTTTCTGTAGACCCCATTAATGGAGTCTACAATGGGGTCTTCAGCCAGAAAATCAGGATTAAAGGGAGCCTGTTTCCACATTAGTTTGGCAATGGGGTCTAGAGGAGGCTAGGGGGAGGGGGCACCCTTGGGAGGGAGCTCCAAAACCTAGGCTTCAAAATCATTTTGAAGCCATTTCAAAGTTACTTCGAAGTTGCCTTCAGCTTCGGAGCCTTTAGCAAAGGCTCCAAAGTCTCTCCGAAGGCAACTTCAAAGATTAACACAGGCTCCAAAGACAAACCTCTGATAAAAAAAGGGAGATCAAACTGGACTGTTACCTTCAGGCATGGAAAGAGGTGCATATTTAATGAGGCTGATTCATCCCTGCTCACAAAGAGCTAATTCATATGCAGGCTCTCACAAGGGGTTTGTCTTCATAGGCTTTGATAATCTCTGAAGTTGCCTTCAGAGGGACTTCGAAGCCTTTGCTAACCTTCGAGGGCAACTTCGGAGGGATTTCAGAGGGACTTCGGAGATTGAACCCCCTGTTCCCCAAAACACCTGAGGTGACAGGCGGACCCCTTGTGGGTCAATCCAGATTCCCCACATGGGTGCAAAGGTGTTTCCACGGCAGGGGGTTAGCACCCATTGCTAATGGGTGCTACACCTCCTGTGGAAACACATTGGGTGCTTCTCTTCATCCGGATCTAAGGGCTGCGGTGGAAAAACACCCCTAGTCTGCATGTGAGTAAATTTCTAAGACAAAAATATGAGGGCCTGAGATTTTAAAGTGGAAAAATTGTAGAATAAATTTACTCAAAGAACTAGCACTATAATGTCTTAGTAGATTTCAGTATAAAGTTTTCTTCCATGTCCATGGTGTGATATCTGCTAGAAAGATGGTTCTTTGTGAGTGATGAATACATCTATTTCATTCAAGTTCTCAGATCTGTTCTGTGGTCAATATTTATTTGTTAGGTACTCAAGGTGTCCAGACATGCAGGATGCTGTCAATAAAGTTTTAGCCTTCACAGTTTGCTTAAAAGTCTGGCATTAGCTCAACAACCTACAGTACAACTGCATATGCTTGCATAAACATTTTCAGCATGCAAGGGCCCCCAAGGTGCTATGACTAGGGTGTGCACACATGCGTGCGTGCACATGCACACGCACACAATATTATTTTTTGTGCTCTAGCCTCCAGGCACTTCAGATGGGTGTCAGACACCACTAAGACACACACCAAAAGTGGAGATAAGATTAGGGATGAGCACGAATGTTCTATCTGTTCAAAATTTGAATTCAATTGAATGTGGACATTTGCATTAAAATAGAATGTCTTCACATTCGAATTCAAACATTCTGATGAATTTTGAATGTTCCAAAACATTAATTCAAATTATTCGAATCTTTCAAATGTACAGATATATATGTATTGCATATGTATCTGTACGAATATCAAATGTATTTGTATGCATTTGCGCTTATAATACAGAACAAAAATGGGATGCATACAGGATAAAACGGGATGTGTACGAAATGTGTATGGATACGTATAACACATACGAATGTTGTTGACATTTGTATCTTCAAATTTGTTTCTAACATTCAAATGAATAGATTTGAATGTATCAGATTCAAATCAGTTTTTGTTGCATTTGGATTTTAAACATTCAAATTGAGTTGAATGTTTTGACATTCGATTTGACTTGAATTGGAATGCAGAAGCAAAAACATTTGTGCACACCCCTATATAGGATGCCTTGGTCATCCACTGAAACATCTGACAACAGTTGTGAAGATGTGACCTCTGAAGTAAATGCAGCCAATTAAATCAGAGATGGGCAGGAGAAAAATTCACAGAGATATATCCTAATCAGATGCTTTAAATGTTATACTTGGTTCTAAAGGAACCTACATGCTTGCAACTTCCATGACCTCCATTATGTGGAGAGGTGAAAAAGTGCATGGAAGGAGACAAATCTGTAATCATAGCCAGAAACCTTATGTTTATTCATAAATGACAGCACTTGGTGAATTCTCATTAACCACACTCATTACTCATTAGGTGATGATCCCTGGGTCTTTAGGTTGAAAAGCACATTGAACTGCTTTCCTCTCTGTTTTTAATTAATCTTTTGGTGAAGTCAGTAATTTTTCTCTTATACTTTTATGGTTGTGGATCTGATAAGTCTGCAAATGTAACAGCTGCAAGGAAAACAAACAAAAATCATAACGTCTACACTCATGGAGCAGATTGATACTCCTTACAAAAGGAGTAAAGAGAATAAAAATGGAAGGATGAAAATAGTGAGGAGGATGCAAAACTGGAAACAGCAATCAATGGGTGTTTTTCCACTGTCACTAAAAGTACCCATTAAGTACCCATTAATGGGTACGTAATGGCATTTTTGTACCCATTAATGGGTACTTCTAGTGACAGTGGAAAAACACCCAATAAGGACATTCTAAGACCATCCCTTTCAGGAGCAATTGGTTCCATACTCAAATTCAGGCTGTGGGGGGACAGACCGGTGGTGTCAAATTTGGGCCCAACCATTCAAGGATATTGGCTAAACTTTCTTCATGTGCATGTTTGCTTGTACATCTCTCTCTACGTGTTTCTTTCTCTCTGTGTGTGTATGAGAGAGAGTAGAGTGTGTGTACACAAGTATTATGTCCATATCATTTCATAGTGAGTCTTCAAGCACCAGCAAGTTTAATAAGCAAACACAACTTTATAACAAAAGATGTTAATACTTGCCTTTTATGCACATATGGGCCTGTAAGGTTGTTATTTGTACATTCATGTCACTATTAATCAAGGATGATTCATGGATTTGTACTTATGCAGTGAAGAGGGCAAGGCAAGAAAGATGGAAACATCTATTCCACTTTTCCTAAGTGATGACCCAATCCAATCTTTTGTGCACTAGAAGATTGTTCAGGACGTTTCCACCTTCAATCTAGCCCAGCCTACCCATCGTGTTCTGGGTCAATGAGCCATCTCTACTACGGTTACCTAACACACAGTGTTTTTTTCTTTTCTTTTTTTAATTGTTATATGTTCATACTTCGGAGCAATGTTTTATATTCCTTGGATTGTTTGAATATGTCTGTTAATAAAAAATGTAAAAATGGGTGTTTTTCCACCACACTCCTTTAATCCGGATCTAAGAAGATCCAGATCTAAGGAATGGGTACATTGCCAAACTAATGTGGAAACAGGCTCCCTTTAATCCAGATTTTCTGGCTGAAGACCCCATTGTAGACCCCATTAATGGGGTCTACAGAAAATCCGGATTAAAGGCCAAGATGTACCCATGTGATTTGGATTTCCTGAGCTGCGGTGGAAACAAATGTGTCCCTAATGGGTGCCTTGGTGGAAATGGGGTCATCCGGCTCTCACCCAAATGGATCCTTAATGGGTGCTAAAATGGGTACTAAGTGACCGTGGAAAACACCCTCTGAAAAATCTCCCCTCTATGCAAATGTATTTTTAAAAAATCTTGTTTATAATGACTATTTTGCATTTTATTTCAAAAACTAAGCTATGTCAGCAGACAGACCTTGACCCACAGGCTGGCAGCATAAGGCAAAGCCCAGTCAAGAGCTTTACTTTTTTTACCTCTAGGAAGTTCAAAGAAATCAAAGTAAAGCCTAAAACTGCACACACTTGCAATATGGCTCCCAGTCATTTTTTAAATACTAATTTTACATCCAAATGAAGGGGAAGGGCAACACAGAGAGGATCAGATAGTTGTTCCACCACACACAATAACACATGTGTAGTAGGGATGTGCACAAATATTCATAACTATCAAAATTTGGGCATTCGAACTTGAATCGAATGTTACGATATTTGTATGCTAACATTCAAACAAACACGAATGTTTCCGGACATTTGTATGAATAGTTTGGACATTTGTTAAACTGGGGAAATGTATCCGACACGGATTTACTTGTATCAGATACCTATCTATTAGTATCAGATACATATCCGTTCAAATCAGATATGTATCTATTTGTACCAGATACATATTTGTTCATATCAGATACGTATCTATTTGTATGTATCTATTCATAGATACATATTCATTCGTATCCAAAACTTATTGAATATTCATAGGAATACATATGAGTAGGTTTGTATCAAATAGAATTTTACTGCATTCCAATGTTATCTACTTGTACAAATACAGATTTTTGAACATTCAATTAGTTTTGAATCGAATGTCAAAAGAGCATTCGTGCACATCCCTATTGTGTAGTGTGTCTTAGGCTCTTTATGCACTAGACTAGTAGACCCAGTACCCTGGGACCCACTGAAAGTATTCAGAGGACCTGCTTTGTTTCATGCCTAGTTGCTTCATCCAAAGAGCCTTCAGAGGCAGAGCTAAGGCTCTGAAGGTCAGGAACACTGCTTTCAAGATTGACTTGCTCCCACTGGTGCTTCTTGGAATGACAGTGGAAGAATTCCCTGTGGTACACCAGACCATGGAGGTGTGCCATCCACATGCCTCTATGATTTGATATACTGGCTCTGGGCTATCTGTAGACCTCATTGTTGAAGTCTATAGTTACATTAGAATAAGATACCATTTGGAGAGCCCAGGCCCAGTCTGCACACTTCATTCAATGTGAACAAAGCATGGTTGAGGGTGGGGTCTGACATAGTTCACACTAGAGTGCAAAAGCAGGCCCTTGTTCTAGAATATATTCCACAATACAGGCAATTATAGAAAAGGCCATGAGAACAAACTTCTGGACTAGGGATGTGCATAGATATTTGTAACATTTAAAATTTTCCAAATTCATCCAAATTCATACTTTTGAATTCAAATTGAATGTCAGTCTTGGAATGTGCAAAATTGAATGCTTTGGAACATTCATATGAAGCTTCTTGACATTCGTGAACCTGGGGAGGTGGGAAAGTGGCTGCACCGGTCATATCTGCAACAGATCCAGAGTGAATTCAAAGTACATTGAGAGTGGATTCAAAGTGGATTCAGGGCAGATTTGAACATTCAGAGTGGATACATAAGGGATACATATCAGATACATGGGGATTTGTAGGGATACGTAGGGATTCATATTGAACCTTCATGTTGAATTTGTATTGAACATTTGTATTGAATTTGAATCCTACCACATTTGAAGGGAATAGATTTGAACAAATATGAACCCAAAAAGACAAACGTGCACCACATCCCTATGCTGGACTACATGAGCCATAGATCTGATCCAGTGGGGGATTTTTTACGTTCTTATATTCTCATGTATTATTGTTCTGAGACCTGTTCGTTGTATTATTAAATTGATTACAGTAATCAAGAGACTTCCAGCTGCTAACCATCAAATTTAAAGTAATCAAGGATACACTTCTGGAGAACATAGATATAAAGCAGCCCTTAACTATGGGAGCTGACTATTTTAATTCTCAGATTTCAAAGACATCTGGTATGTGGGAATTAGAATATGGTTTTCACTTCCAAAGCCATGGTAGAGAGATAGTATATAAACTGCTGAGGAGCAAAATTCCAAGCACAGAGCTGATTTCAGCTTGGAGCTGATTTCAAAGTAACTTAACAATTTTTGTGTGTGCTAGTCTCCTGTATGCACCACTTTAAAATGTTTATATCTCATCAGCTTTATTCCTGTGAGCAAAACGAATAACATCAACAAGAAAATTACATATATTATGTAAAGAAATGTAGATAATAACCACAGCCAATAAGCCATGATTTTGCCCTATTGTCATCTCCAGGGAACTGACTTTTAAAGAACAATATATATATTCATTCAAAGAAGGGAAAAAATGCTTATTCAAATTGCAGTCCCTCTCCACCTTTTTTGGAATATATAATGTCAGAAGCTGAAGAGTGGCTCTGAGCTGAAATAAAATGGTTTTAATTAAACTAAAGGCAAGAATGGGAAAGGCAATTGTCTGTTCTGCAGGGAAATGGGAAGATTTCCATCATCTAAGACAGCAAACACAAGTGAATCACAAGCTAAATAAGGATGAAGCTTCCCGCTTTGCAAAGCCAAAGCAGAAAGCAATTCTTTCCTCCAAATTAGGCTATAATGTGTTTTTTTCCTCCAGCTTTTTCCTTGTGATCAGGGTGTCTTCAGCTGCTTTAAAGAAATGCTACATGTTTGCTAATGAAAATTCTTGTGTTTTTTTAAAAGCAATTTTGTCTCCTTTGAGCTATGGTTGTCATTAGCCATCTTAGAAAACAAAACCAAATACATGTTTATAGAAGAAGCTTGGATTTTTAATTGCAGGCTTAGAGTCTAGGCTAACCCAATAGGGTGGTAAAATTCTGATGTTAGAATGCTTGGAAATTTGGTTACAAAACAGATGCCCAGAAACCCATAGCTGAATTCCGATTTGAGTAGCACAGAATCTATCCCTGACCCAATCCTTAGGCAGGACTAGCCATTCATCCAAAGCAATGAGGGTGTTTCCGAGCTGGACCTCTTTAATAGGGATCTATTAAATCCATATTTTGGAAATCTAGTAGATACGGATATACTAACACCCCTTCCATCATCACCCATAAGGGAAGGATGGAATTAGATCCATGTTCCGAAGGCCCTCCCCCCGCCCTCCATGATTGGCTCCTCTAGAGCCAGGCATGGAACACCAGGGGCCTCCTATCTCGGGACTCCCCCTCACCCCAGAAGCCACATATTACAGCTTCTCGAGCCGGGGGGGGCTTCACCTACACCTCCCCTATCCCACCCCGGGGCGAGCGTGCACGATCCCCTCCTTACCTTCAGGCAGCCAGGCTGATTCTGGCTGCAGGGGCCCAGCGCGCTTTGCGCATGCATGCAGCACGCTTACCTATTGGCCGGGCCATGCACCTGCACAGAGGGCCTCCTGAAGCCAGGCGCTGCACTGGCCAATAGGGAGGCATGCTGCATGCGTGTGCAAAGCGTGCTGGGCCCTGGCAACCAGAATCAGCCTGGCTGAAGGCAAGGAGGGGATCTTGTGCACTCACCCTGGGGTGGGATGGGGGATGTAGGTGAAGCCCCTCCTGGCTTGAGAAGTTGCAATCCACAGCTTCTGGGGTGAGAGGGAGCCCTGACGTAGAAGGCTCCCAGCTCGCCATGCTTGGCTTCAGAGGAGCCAATCATGCAGGGCTGGGGAAGGCCCACTTAAGGGCACTTCTGCAGTGTGGACACATCCTAAATGGATGTGTCCACACTGCAGAAATACCCATTGAGTGCCCATTAAGACTACCTCCAAGGTAGTCTTCCCTTAATAGGTATTAAGGGCCTCTTAACACCCATTAGAGACCCATCGCGCAAGAACCAGTGCAGATGCTTGGGTCTCAAATGGGTGTTGTGGTGCGGAGGTGGTTTTTAAAATCCATCCTTAATGGGTACTTAATGGGTATTTAGTGTCCAGTGCAGAAGCACCCTGAGTCTCTTGTGACCTAGCTTTACCTGACCTAAGGTAACAAAATGTTCTCAGAAATATGGATTTTAATGACAAGCCTGATCAAAGGACAGGCAAAGGCCTGTGTATGAATGGACTAGATTTAGTAAATCTTAAATAGAGAAAAAGACTATTTAAAACTTGGAATTTCTGTTGAAGACTTCTACCATTTTGTATAACAAAACCAAACAACAACAGAACCTCTTCATTGTTAAACCTTCCCTTCTCCCTGTTATTTGAAAAGTCTGGGGAAATGCAAAGTGCAAAGAAAAGCAGAGTAAAGGGCTGTGTCCAAAGCTGCACAGCTTTTTTCAGTCCACACCAGTGGCACAGCATTCATCAAAGTATAAAGATGCTGATGAATCAGCATCTTTTTTCTTTGTGCTTTTAGGGACACGCTGAGACACTACTGCAGGCAATGGTGCATCCCGTCTGGCAGACAGGAAGCCCTGTTAAAGGGATGGTACAGCTTCCAATCAGGTGGACCAGAAGTGGCTGCACCCTACCTGCACAGCTTCTGACCATACCGTCTGTCAGGTGGGAATTGGCAGCAGTAGGACAGTGCAGTTTTTGGAAAGTCTGAAGGTAAGATCAAATAATTAAAGTAGAGAAATCTTTTCCCCCCCCCTCCCCACCCACTCCCACCCCTAAATAATGAATATTCAATAACATTTATGAGCTAAGGGTTACATTTGGAATACAATTCTTAACTGTAATTTAACTAATTCACTTCTGACACTCGCTTCCAGGTAATTCTTAACCTCCATCCATTTGTTTTTACCCCTAAATGGGCAAATTTGGCTTCTGGTTACAATGGGGATGTTTCTCTATCAAAAGTTGACAGATTTCAAAAAGGATCTCCGCTGACCTTTGGAATAGGATAGGGATGTGCCAAATACATTTGCCAGCTTTGATTTTGCATGAAAATTTCAAACCTTCAACACTTTGCATTAGGGATGTGTCCATTTGATTTGCAACCAATCAAGTGTTAGAAAATCTGTGTTCGTATGAACAGATCCTCTTTGAATGTAATAGGATTCTATTCGATACAAATGTATTTGTACATATTTATATGAATATCCGAAATGAACACATATATACTGTATTCAATATATATCCAATACGAACGCACATGTATCTGTCAAATTTGAAAGCGTCAAATTTGACCTGAATCCATTTTTAATCTACTTTCGATCCATGTCAAAAGCAATCTAGATCTGTTGCAGATGGGACCGGTGCAGCCACTTTCCCACCTCCCCAGTTTAACAAATGTCCAGAAACAATTGTATTTGTACGAATGTCAATGTATGAATACTATTAACATTCAAATGTGTACAAATATCCAAGTTTGTATGAATTCATATAAATAATGAATGCTACGAATATTCATGCACATCCCTACTTTGCATGTAAATTGAAGGGGCAGCTACATTTGAAGATCCCTTTTGCACACAAAGCAAATGTATTCAGACTTCGTGAATGGGTGGGTGAGGCGTGCTGTGATGTTTCCCTTCATGCAAGCATTCATTGGATGTTCATGTGGAGAGGTAGAGGCCCCTATTTTCACAGGGGGGGACAGCTTCACATGAATCAGAACATTTCTCCCTTTGATTTGAATCAAATCAAAAGGAAAAAAATGTGCTTTTTCCACATGCCTGCAATAGGAGGATTGGTAAAAGTTGTTTTATGTAAACAGATGTGCTCTTTTTGAATCTAGCCGTTAAGAACGGTGTGCAACTCAGTGGGATGAAATTATAGTTAATGAGTACCATATGAAATCCTCTTCCTACCATGCAATAACATTATCAATATTAATTAAACGCTATTAGTAAGCATGAAACTTTTATACCAGGTTATTTACATGTTGAATGGCAGAAGGTAAACTTAATTCAAAAGACATTCAGGATCGAAAGATGTTTCTTCTGCTTGTTCTGGTTTTCCCTTTTTTTCGTCTGTAAGCAAGCAGAACAAAGAGGTTAAGTTTGGGGAGAATATAGATTTGGGTGTAAGGTTAAATTTATATGTCTTTTTATGAACAGATGGAAATATCTCTGATCCTTAAAAAAAAATCCCTTTATTTATTTTTGGAACAATATCCAGGATGTGGGGATTCGATGGAATAAACTCAGGAGCTAATATACAATTTATGGAGTGAACTCTGTCCTTTTACACTGTTTGAGTTGGTCAACATTCACTAACTAGAATTAGTTACATGTGTTCTGTTTTGGGATACTGTAAGAAAATTAGTAGATCTCTTAGGAGGAATCAAGACTGCAGGATCAACACTTTCATTGTCTAGATTTGCATAAAAAGGGCCCTGAGGTATCATGCAGGCATGGTCCTTCTGCCAACACCCAGGCAGATTAAAGAACATGTTATCTCAATCCCCTGCTTTGCTGCTAGAGTTCTGTAATTTTCCATAAGGAGAGAGATGCTTGTCTTTGAATAGTCTCTCTTCAAGCTGAAACGTCTTTCTGCTGGAACTCTGCAGTTTTAAAACTTCAGCCATTTCTGCACTTATGTTTAGATCCAGGCTAAAGGACTTCTGTGTCCAGGTCTGTTGTAGACTTGCTAAATCAGGTCTACAAATAGACTAAGGCTGGTAATCTTAATCATGGAGGCTTGCAGTCTCCACGATCCAGAGCTAGTGGGGGTTGCTGTTTGGTGTCATCACATACCACACCACTCAATAGTACTTCCACATTCTCCCATAGCTAGGAATGAATGAGCTTGGGGGGGGGGCATATTTCTGTGGTGTGATATGGTAAAATTCCTAGCCCTTGGGCTTGTGGGGGGCTGCAGCAAAATGTATTCCCAAGCCCAAGCCTAGGAAATTGGAGACACTTTGGAGACGTAGGATGAAGGTAGTTGCAAAGATCACACAAGCTTTGCAGCCTCAAGGAGGCTTGGACTGGATCAGTGCCATTAGTGCAGCCCTAATCTTCCTATTACCTGGATGAACAGGTCCAGTGAATCTAGATCTTCTGATCTAGAACTAAATAAAGCAAGTGCAGAAACAGCCTTTGTTTCTGTGTTTGCTGGAGGTATGTGCATCTTAGGACAGATATTTCATCTTTTGTACCCTTGGAAGGGTCAGAAAAACTTTAGGGTTGTCCTTTAGTGGCTAAAATTAGATTTTATTCTTTTTCTTTCTTTGTTATTTAGCTGTTCATATTGTCCTTCCTTGACTTTTTATTCATAAGATAAATCCTCCTAGAGCTCTGCAACACCGGTAAAATTTTAATTCATGCATAGATAATTTAAGCAGAAAAACATTCATTGTGAAGTTTTATGTGACAGCTTCTTATGTTGTTGTATTTTTGGAAATTGCCACGATTAGCTGTTTTGATAAGATGATTTTACTCCGTTTTAAAACCTTTTCCCCTGTGTTCTTAATAAACTTTTAAAACTTGTTTTAAAACAATCTTTTGCCCTTTTTATATTGTTTGATCACTGTTCAATTTTCAGGGTGACATTATATTATATTTTTAAACCCCGGGACAAAAGATCCTTCCCACTCAATGTTTTGTGCATGGGAACTGTTTTTCTCTAAGATTAATTCATCTCAGGACATTGCTCATTTAGCACTAACACCTTGAAAGCAAAATTTCCAGAAGTCAAGGAATTAATCTTTTTTCCCACCTCCTGTCCACTTTTTTGGAAGAGAAGATTTGCCATCTCCTCCACCACTTCCCACTGTGTGAAGAAAGGGAGACAAGTGGGCAGCTTAACAGGTCACTTTGGGAAAGTCATCTATGGACGCAGAGATGGTATTGAGGAACCTGTCCATGTACCTGTCACTTCACTTGGTATGTTTTTCTGCAACAGGACTGGTAGAATTAGTAGACCTAAAATTGGATGCCTTACATCAGTGGTTCTCAACCTGGGGATCAGGACCCCTTTGGGGGTCGAATTACCCTTTCAGAGGGGTTGTGACAAATCTCCCGTTGCCCTTCCCTCCCACTTCCCAGCTCCTCTGCCCCTGTGGTTGGGGGTCTCCACAAAATGAGGAACTCCATTAAGGGGTCACGGCATTAGGAAGGTTGAGAACCGCTGCTTTACATGATATTTTAGAAACTGAAAAGACAGCCATATGTGTAGTGTCCAAGCCATTGTCTATCATGAGAAGGAGGAAGAGGAGGAAAGCAGACCATTTATTGAACATAAGCATCTACTCTTTCATCTCATTGTGGAGGGAGAGTTGCTTAAAGTTACTTAATACTTTTTGCTATAGAGACAATTCAACAGCATCAGTTGTAATAGAAAAAGAAGCAAAAGGAGTAGAGGAGGTACAAGATTCATTAAGGGAAAAAATCACACTAAGGGACTAGTCAAAACTTGCCTTTAGGTTATTCATTAGGATACTTATATGATGAGATCTCAACATTTTCACTACATGCATAAATATATTTGTTAAGTTATTTTTGATAGCCGAAGAGAAGTATACAATATTCACAGCAGGGAAAAAATTAACATACAAATGCATCTAACTTCTTTTTTATTTCTAACGCAGAGAATACTCTCCATTGATACACTAACAAACTACAGCACATATACTGTACTAATGCCCAACTGTAAGTTGTAGATGTTCAGGACAAAGCCAGTAGGTGAAAATTATCTGACTTTACCTTTTCAATAATTTCCAAGATTAAGGTTGCTTGCTCCCCAGAAAAGAAAGTTAAAAAGGACTCAACTATACCTACGTTTAATCTTTGTAAACCATGTGCGTTATTCCAGCCCATCTGGCACAGAAATGTGGTCATCGGTGCTCAGCATATTCCATTCTATGAGGGTACGTTACCTGCAACTCCAGAGTAGTTCAGTATAAGGGTGCTGGCCTGGGTCTGCAACCCTTCAAAGAGGCACCAGCTCCTCCTTTTCCTGTTACTAGTAAAATCTGGGTATTTGCAAAACCTACTTGGACCACATTTCAGATAAGTGCTGGGGAACCTCATAGTTGTTACTATTTCCAGAAGAAGGACAGGCTGAATATAGAAACAGTACAGAATTGAAAGAGGGACAGGGTGCCAACTGTTAAACTGGATTTACATTTTATGTAATTTTTCATGTCAATGACCATAGACACCCCCTCCCATCCATGTCAATATTAATTCAGTGGTGGACTCACTGTTTGATGGACTGCTTCCAGTAGGACCAGATTACCTGAAGCAATACAGTAGCTTGGCAGGTTCATGTGTCCAGGAACAATGCATCTACATTTGGACAGCTGTTCTGGAACAGCTACTGCACCAGCTCCAAAGCTCAAATGAGCTTCAGAGTCAGCCTCTGAAGGTCTGATGCCCAGGCACTGTCAAAATGGTTTACCTGCTAAACCAGAACATGGAAGTGGAAGTGTGTATCTCTTTTGCATGCTCCATAGCTTCCATTATCAGCTGGTAGGTATCAGTAGATTTTTTAAAAGGTCTCCTGGTCTCCAGGACTAGGTAGACATTTCAGGATGCTCATTCCAATCCATATTCCATCCAATGCAAAAGGAGGGTATCTCTAGTCCAAAGCAGTATGTAGAAGAGACCTTGAAAAGGATTATGGGGTGCACTCCACCAGTGATAAATGCAGGGGAAAAAATAGAGAAATGCATATTTCTTTCCAAGACTGATGTCAGAATACAAAGGTGACCAAGGAGAAGGGGACACTTGGATTAGGTTACTTTTTTCTTTTATTTTGTTTGTATGTTCTCTATGATTTGTATTTTGCTTTGTGTATTTGGTTGTTGTTTAATATTTGTTTACATACTTATAGAAAATAATAAAATATATTTTCAAAAAATACAAAGGTTCTTTCTGCTTTTGGTCTTATTCTGGATTATGTCCTGGAATAGGGACCTGCCATCAGTATGCTAGTGCAGACTACACCAGGATCTTGATGGGGCCTGCAATGGTTTGTACAAAAATGGCAGGTTCCTATTCTGGAATCTAACCTGAAGTAGAAAGATATACTGAATAATAATGATGATGATGATATTAATACTAAAACTAGTACTACTAATGATGATGATGATTTATTGCACGGGCAAACAGAAACAGCTTCTTTCTTTGTTTCTTTCTTTACCTCCTTCCTTTTTGTAGGCTTTTCAACCCATCATTGTTTGTCTTGCTTTAATCTCTTGTAACTTGAGAGTTTTGATACAGAGTGGAATATGAATGCCAATAAAATAATAAAATCATTGTCACTGCTGTGTACATGTTTTTAGGTTGTTTAAATATATATAGGAAAATTACAGAAATATTCATGTTTGATGTCTTATCGTCTTATCATAATGTTTGATCAGCTTCCAAAACCAATTTCTGGTTGCCAGACCAAATTTTTGTCTATAAAATCCCGCTTTATATTGAAGTACATTGGAACTGAGACACATCATCAACAATTCATCAGTTCCTGGCGTCCATGATTCCTTTATTAGCAATGAGATGTATGCATGCCATTGAAAAGAAATGTATAGATCAAAATACTCTGTTATGCATTGATGACACTTTGGTTGCATCTCAAAAATTGACTAGTGAAGGAACAATAAGATTAATTAGTGATAAAAATAGATATAAAGAAAGAAAGGAGATTTTGAAACTAGTTGGTTTAGGAAGGCAGCCTGAAGGACTTAATGGGTGTTTTTCCACTGTCACTAGAAGTACCCATTAAGTATCCATTAATGGGTACAAAAATGCCATTACGTACCCATTTATGGGTACTTAATGGGTACTTTTAGTGACAGTGGAAAAACACCCAATATTAAATAGCACAACAGTACATAGCCAGAGATTGGAGAGATTAACTCCTGGAAATACAATTCAGCAGCACTCCAAAATCCAAGAACAGAAGACCAAGTGCCCACTGCCAAGCCCACCCTCCAGTAGCACATTGATAGACCTCATCATCAAGGTCTACCATTTTTGGTTCCCTGACCCACTTTTATACTTAGGAGTTTGGAGCATGCTAAGACGTGACAGGTTCTACCTTTTCTCATGCTAGCATGCAGAAAGGAGGTCCTTGGACCTTTCCCAGCATGGAACAATGCCCCATGCAGGAAAGGCCTATGTCTGCTTTATCAATAAGAAACAGCCCATACCGCACATTGTTAAAGCTAGGCAATATTTTACATAGTTGGACCTCATTAAAGAATCCATATTAAAAATTGCTAGATTTTGCAAAGGTCTTCAAGTAAGTTCAAATTGCCATTGCCTGGGGATAAGCAGAAATCTTTACAAATACTTATTTGGACTTTGAATGAAATGCATGTTCAAGAGAGCTGTGAAGACATACCTCTTTGCCAAAGCCTTTGGTTAAACAAGGAACAGTTTTCCCTTCCCACTTTCAGGCATTCTTACTGTTTAACGTAAGAACACAAGAGAAGCCTTGCTGAATTGGGTCACAGCCCATCTAGTCCAGCATCCTGTCTCTCGCAGTGGCCCACCAAGTGCTTATGGACATCTCAAGCAGAAGACAAAGGCGAAACCTTCACCTGCTCTCAAATCCCTGCAAATGTACATTTAGAATGTCCATTTTATATTTGGTTTTTAATGTTCTGTCCTGTCCCGTCCCGAGCCCATTGGTTATACTTGAAATGCAAACATCAGAATTAGCCTAAATCAAACATTGCTGTTAATAAAGGTGTGATTGCAGTCTTCAAATTAGATTGTCCTAACAAATAGCCAAGAAGAAGTTGATTACACTCTTCTCCATCAGCCTTTCTAAAGCTTTTAGGTTCAAAACCCAGACTTTAAGATCAGTCAGAGACCTTTTGCTTTCCTAGTTGGACTGCAGCCATATGTTCAAAGTAAGGAAGGTGTGGACTTTTAAACTGATCCCTATCTTTCCCCATGCTCTGGATACTTTTACCCAATTCTCCTCAATCCTCCTTGCGCTGGCATTTCAGAATGCCCTAACTTCATTCTGTGGATGCGTTACGTAGAACAGAGGTAAACCATATTATATCTTCATTAGCTTTATTCAGGCAAGAAGCACCAAGTTAGTCTGTTTTTGCACTAGCAACAAAGACCCCATTAGGAACTTGATAGATACTCAATTGGCTTGGATTTCTTACATACCATCCACACACAAGACCCCTTAAGGAACCCATTAGGAAACCATTCTGGACATGTTGTACCCATGAGCATTGGCAAAATCTGGATTTAATGGGGTCTTTGGGCCCTTAAATCTGGATTAATGCTAGACCCCTTTAATGGTATCTTCCATGTGGACATATGGTGTCCTCATCATGGGCCTTTTTTCACATACCTCCTTTAATCCGAATCTAGAAGATCTGGATCTTTGGTATCTGGTCCTTGTGGAATCTGGTCCTTGAAGTTCTGCATCATGATGAGGGCCCCATGCATCTGCATGGACTATCGAGCACCCAATGGCAATAGATGCTAAACAGAGCCACTGTGCAGATGCCATAGCACCCATCCCGAGGCTCTGGATTGAAAACACCTTTAAAGGGGTCTAGCATTAATCCAGATTTAAGGGCTGAAAACCCCATTAAATCCAGATTTTGCTGGTGCTTGTGGGTACAGAACATTCAGAATGGGATCCTTAGTGGATCATATGTGCAGAAGGTAGGTAGCTGATCCATACCAATTGTATACCTATCGGGTTCCTAATGGATTCCTAATGGAGTCTTTGTTTCAAGGACTGGATTCCAACGAAAACCACATCTCAAAGATCCAGATCTTCTAAATCCGGATTAAAAGAGGTCAGTGCAAAAATAGCCTTAAACTAAGTACAGTTTTCTGGTATGGTGCTGCAAATAAATTCTGCCTCTTTAGGTGATTTACACCACCTGTATCCCAAGGTTTTCTTCTTGGGGTTCCTTTTTTTTTCTTTCCAAACAAATCTCTATATTTTCCTTTCCTCCATTCTCTGCCACAGATTCTTATCATTATTTTTAAGGCTAACCTGGGCTAAACTATCTTTCCATTATTTTTTATCATTAAACTAACCTGAGTACCTTCATTTCCATATGAATCTGCATTATTGGTTTAAGGCTATTTCAGCTATTTCCGATTTTTAATTATTATCATTATTAGTCAGACTTTGATGCATTCAACTTCATGTCTGCTTATCTCTGTGAATGCTGCAGACACCTTCTATGTACACACTTTGCTTTTTTTATCTTGTTCTAAGGGAGTTATCTACTTCTCAGGGTTTTTTTGAAAATCAAGTCGCTTTGCCACCTTCCTAATACAATGCATACCTAATTATCCAATAATTGGCATGTTTCAGTTAATTAATTAGTGTGTGTGATACAATAAAATTTCCTTTCCACATAAGCACGTATTACAAATATGAAATTATACATCAATGCCAGTGGTTAAAAGATTTCCTTCTCCATCTACTTCCAAGCACACACAATGTTCCTGAGTTTGTGCACAACAAATGATCCACTGTTATTTAACATTGACTTTTTATGCTGATTTGTAACAATGGGATCACAAAGTGCATTTGTTACTATAAAGAATATAGCCTTGTATTATCCTCTGTTTTCACCGACTATCCAGCAAATCCAGACTGGAAATGAAGAATTGTTTGGATTGTGCAGTAGAAGGGGCATAATTGGAAATATTTTGTTAGATTTTGAAGTTCTCCATTGCAGATTTTTATTAACACTTTTTATGAGCTGAACACTTAGAATGTGCTACAAATTATATCATAAACATAAAGATAGGCAGATAATGTTTACACTGAAACATTTCAGTGCAACAGCATATATATACATACAGGACACAAGCCAGTTTTCTTGAATTATATGTATTATATTTCAATATATATATAATTCAAGAAAACTGGCTTGTGTTTCTCTAATGAAATTTTACACAGACTGAATTTTAGTGTTTTGAAACACATAAGTTCCAGACTGAGAGCACAGAGAAGAAAGTAGCTACAATATATGAAGTGAGAAGGACATAAATAGTTGTAATGGTTTCTTGATTGCAAAAATAGAATAGTTCTTTATACCATGGAAGGATCCGTGGATTCATGAAAGGTAAGAACTCAATTTCTTTCTTCTTTCCATGTTTAAATGCTACTGAAAATGTTATGGAAACTTTCACTTACTGCTGGCTAATAAGTGCCATTACACAAAGCAGTTTCCAGCAATGATACAGCATCTTCTATATAAGATATTAAATCCCTAGGTGAATTGATGTGATAATTTGAGGCCTTTCTGCATTTACCTTTAGGATTATATAAGCCTTTTTGGAGCCTCTCAGCATGTCTCCATGGTCTCTTTTTGCTTCCCCCTTGTGTTGGATTTTAAAAATGCAGGTTGTAATTCGAAATAAAGCATCCCCATGTGGTTTGGGGCAACATGGATTGGGTACTGACCATGGAAAAACACCCTATATTCCAGACTATGGGGACCACAACAGGTTCAGAACAGGACACCATTTAAGTACCCTATCCTGGTTTGCAACTTCATGCAAAGTGGACAAAGTGTACTAGGAAGAAGCAGGGTTTTCCTCAGCTATACTATAGAGTGTGGAAGGCTGGCGTGAGGGCAGGACGCTTCTCCCAGGCCTGCCGCCATTTTGTCAAATTCAATCCAGGTGTGGGCGGGCCAGTCCTGTCCCTTCCCTGGTTCCTGCAGGCACCCCACCCAGGTGTGGGCCTACCCAGGGACATGTGACTTACCTCATCATGCCAGGTTTGAAGTGGTGAGCCTGGCCGGCATCATTAGTGCAAGCAGATGCACAATAATGCCTGCTGGGCCTGATACTTCAAACCCAGCAGCAACAAGGTAAGTCACGTGCACACAGTTGCGTCCCTGCTAGGACCCAGCCCAGGAGGTACCTGGGGGTTCACCTAGAGCCCACGGAGGCCAAAGATCTGTCCCCCACTGGCACCCGGGGGATGGCACCCTCCCCTCAGCTGCGCAACCACTTATCTTGTTGTGGTGGTCACATGGCCAGCTGGGGTGATGTGCCACTCCTTTTGGCACACCAGGCCCACATGCTGTCAGTGCCTCCATTCCAAAGCACTGACAGCTCGGGCCCAGTCTACCAATAGTGGCAGCTGGGGGTGGGGCCTGCAGCTGTTCCAAAGGGAAAGAGCAAATGCTGTCTCTCCTGAAGAGCTGTGGGATGGCCCAGGATGGCTGGGAATGCCCTGGGCCAGGTGCAGAGCACAATTTCGTGCTCTGCACCTGGAACATGAGTGGGTGCCCTGGAATGGCCTGGGGCAGTTCTGAACCAAATTGATAGTCCAGCTGTGCATATGCTCTGTCCAAGAGCATCTTACTTGTGTTCCTCATGTGAATAGGCCTCTGCCCTCCCACTGTGGCTTAGAATTACTTAGATAAGTTTGGGATTGGCCTTAGAATGCTCAAAACTTAAACATATCCCATTTTAACATTGTGCTTCTAAGAAATGGAGGAGTATAAGGTGATTTTGTTTTTCATATAAATCATCAGTCTGGTATCTGGTATCCTCAGAATATTGTTGCTTGTATTGCCTTGTAGCTTGTTTGCTGATGTCCTATAGTCCTTGATCATTAATCACATTGACAAAATCTGATGGGGTTAGAGTCCAAATACCCTTATGGGACATAGGTCATCGGTCTATGGAATTTGCTGCCAGAAGAGGAGGTAACAGCGATCAGCCTAGATGGCTTTAAGGAAGGTTAGACAAATTTATGAATGACAGATGTATCAATGGCTACTAGAATGCATGCCTAAGTGCATATATTAGACTAGGGGTCAATCGGAATGCCTCTAAGGGCATTTGCTGAGATTCAAGAGCAGGAGAAGGCTTGAGGTGCCCATGGACAATTGGTGGGCTGCTGTGTGAGAGAGGATGCTGGACTGGAAGGGCTATGGCCTGATCCAGCAGGGCTCCTCTTATGTTCTTATTGTGGTTTTCTACCTTGGCTTAGACAATTAAGTTCATCATTTTATTCTGGGACCGGAGCAGCCAGAGGAACTGCAAGGCCAGAATTGATCCCATTCTGTAGTATAGTAGCCTGTACTATATAATGTAGACTGTCCTTCAAATCAGCAAAGAATAGAATAACCGATAAACACCAAGCTCAGCACCTAGTCAAACTGAATGCATCCAAGTCAGCAGTTCCTTTCCTTTCCTTTTTCCTTTTCTTGTTACTGTTTCCCTGCCAACAAGTTAACCTGCCCTAATATGAGCTATTCCTATCACCAGCAAATGCCTTCAATGAAACCCAACAAAAGCCATTTGATTAACTGATTGATTGATTGCACCAAACCTCCTCCCTTTGAATTCCGGATTTATTTATTTATTAAATGTGTGCAGGTGTGTCAACCATTGGGGGGGATGCAAGAGAAATCATTGTATTAAATTCTGAAATGAAGGAAAAGTCACAGCAGCAGTTGTTTACTCTAATTGCCATAACTGTTTTACTTTCTAAAGCAAGGGGATACAACTGTAAACAAAAAGCTTCAGTTACCTAATTAGTAGGCAACAAATGCATGCAATAAAGTCTTAATTAGTAGTTATGATATAATTTACTTTTGATGAATAATCTAACAACTTAATCAGCCTTCTGTATGTCATATTAAATCCCCTCCATCCTCTTTCAGATCTCTACATTACGCTTTGGGGACTTTAAAGCTGAGAATCTCTCCCATGATTTCTTCTCGTAATATTAATTTCTTGGATAGCTTTTTGTTGCTGTTGCTGTTGTTGATGTTGACAGCTTCTTATCTGGGAAATCAATGGAAACATAAGGCCCAGAACAGGAAAGCAAAATTTCATCTATTCACTGTTGATAGTTGTTTTTGTTTTACTTGATAACTTGAGTTTCCGTTTCGTTTATAATTTTGTTTTCGGTTTAATTGAGGGTATCTCCTGGCGACTGGGAAGAGAAAAATCTGATCAATGCTCTCTCTTGAGAAAGTGAGGTAGAAGAGTATGGGTTACAACAATGCAGAAGGGCCTAGGATAATTATTGCTTCCTTCCCCCCAACAGAAAATTAGTTCACTAGATACTAAACCATGTTTTAATATAACTGCAGCAATTATCTACAGATCATTCTGGTTTAGCAGCAAATCTGAGATACCCTTGGGGGGCAACTTTTTGCTACTTAATCTGTACTTTCCTTCTTCAAAGTGTATTGAATATGCTCTGCCATTGCATCAGAGAGGTATTCACATTTTCAGTTGTGTGCATTTGGGGGGGGGGAAGTATTTTGCACTTAGTCCTGCGAAATAGTGATTTATGGGGAAAAGAGCAGATTTTCAGCTGTTAAAACTTTTTTTGATAGGAAGTTTGTACAAATATTGTTGTATGAGGATTGACAAGGAAAGAAGGGATGAATGACTTTGTATTTTTTTTAAGAAAAAGAACTAAAGGATGCTTTGAATACTAATCAGAAGTTTTGAAGCATTTATTGTTTGCATGTTTAAAATTTGAATGATAAGAGACTTCTTTCCAGAGTGCTTGCATTATGCACAACATACTCTCTACTGATTAGTCTGAATAGTGGTTCAGCTTTTGAAACATCCAAGAATCTCTGTGTATTCTAATTATGGAGGGAAAAACAGTGTTGTCATTGAAATTCAGAAGACCTGTTTCCTGACTCCAAGCAATTTAGGTATTAGGATTTCACATCCTTTATTTCAGCAGTCGTTCAAACAACCCACTGAATGTAAGACCATGCTTCCACTTCTGATGGAAGCAGCTTCATTTGGAGCAGATGGAGGGAGGAGGCCCATCGACAATGCCTTCTTCATCTCTATTTCAGAATAAGGAGGTGCCACTTTCCATGGTGCCTGTATGCACGGTTGGAAGAAACTGCCCTGCAAAGGGGACACTTTCCAGAATCACGAAATTGTGCTCTACACCTGGCCCAGGCTATCCCTGGCTGTCCCAGAGCTGTCCAGCATGGAGAGCATTTTCACCCTTCCTGCTGAACAGCTCTGGGCCCTGCCCCACCCTACCATTGGCCATTGGGCCCTCTGGCCAACAGCCCCTTTCGGGGGAGTGGTGAGACCAGGCCTGCCTGCCCTGGGGTCCTGCAGGCTGTAGCTGACCTGATTGGGTTGGCTGCAGCCCACAGGGACTCCCTGGGCACCCTCCCACCCAGGGGCCTGTGCCACCTCCCAAACGTGTGTACGCAACTTACGTGGTCGCCACCTGGGACCCAACCAGCAAGCCCTGTGGCTGGGGCTTACTGGGTCTGATCTGAGGTGTTCTGCACATGTGCACACTGTGGCCTGCAATTACCCTTCCTGGCCACCAGAGAGAGCATTCAGACCTCTTTCAGAGCTGGGGGTCAACTGACATGTCACAGAAGCATGTTGGCATGTGACCAGAAATGCAATTGCACATATGTGGCACGTCACCATCATTGACGTGCCAGTTGTGCCAGCCTCCAAGGAGAAGATGGTGCTGCCCAGACACACTGATGGTACCTGGACACGCACACAGGCCCAGGTGAGTCTCTGAGCACATGGGAGGTTGTCTTGGCAGGCACTAGCATTCGCACCAGTGGAGATGCACTATTCCTGGCCCATGGACATGAAGTGAAGTGCAAAAGGCCCCATATCAGGCCAGTAAGGGGCTAGTGCTGGTGTGACCATTCACACTACAAGTGCTAAACAAGCCTTCCACCTAGCCAGCAGAGCTTGTAGTGCAACAGCCAGCCTGGGGCTGCCCAGATTGCCAAAGTAATATCTGAAGCAACATTCAGTGAGAGGCCAGACACCACTCTGATGATCTGGTAGCTATGCTCAATTGCATAGCTGTAGTCATGCAGTCATGCCCACTCACTGTGCTGCACCCAGAAGAGTACGTGAACCATCTCTTTAGGAGTGATCCAGACACTTCAGGGTAGGGTGTGGACTGCTTTTCAGCAGTCCTCAGGTGGATCACTCTGGCAAGGGGTTATCCAAATTTGGGGCAGCTGCAGTGGTGAATAAATGCAAACATCTGACCAATGAGCAGATAGGCTTAGAAAGGCCCCAATCTGCATGTTTCAACTGATGGGTCCTTGCACACATATGGTTAGTAAGTATGAAAAGAGCACATAAGTAACTCTTTATGGAACAATGTAGATCTTCTTGATCGTTGTTTGACAAACTCCAACTAGAGCATAAGGAGGCTAGTAGACTGAAAATTATCTGGCTGCTATGACACTAAATCTCTGGTGGCTTATGCTAATTGCAGAAGCACAATCCTTACAAGTGCTGATCTGAAAAATATGGAAATAAATAGAAGTTTTCTTTGGGATTTGCTTCTCTTCTTCAGAATATATTAGATCACTTGATAATACTAAGGCCACAATGACATACAGGAAGAAAGGTACCGGGTGAGATCCCTTGGAGCCTTGAGACTACATACCGTCACTTCCATCCAGAGATTACCAGTGCCAGGGTCACAGTGTTCAACGTAGCCATCAGTCTACAGCCTGAAAATGGTTGCTTTTCCTGTACAACAGTAGAAAGCTCTTTGTATTCAGGGATTCTGAAAAACCTGAGAAATCTTTTGTCGTTTTGATTGCAAAGTATCTTGTGCCTTCCTGAGTTATTCTGTGTCCCCACTTCTGCAGGTAATAATAGCTCATCCTATAATAACTCCCTAATTAAGACTTTGGATAAAGCATAGTCTTAGGATTCTTAAGGCTCTTAGGCTGGGACTTGCAAACTGCAACAAGAGTCCTTGATAAATATCCAGAATGGCAGGAACAAGTGTGTTTGTATGTGTTCTGAGTACTCAGCTGCACACCTCCAGGTGTTCTTGAACAACTCTTAGTGTTCTATGCCTGCCTGATGGAATAGCACATATATGGTAGAAGTTCAGATACACCTAGAGGGGCCATCATTGAATACAAACTAACTAATGAAATAACAATCACCAGTAGGTCAGGAGTTGAGTTCTCAGAGCCTGGGTTTACATTTTAGCATGAAACCTTTATGCAGGCAATTCCCAACTCTGATCTAACACCCAAACGAGAATACCATTTTCACACTCACAACATGCACTGTGGGATATATGAACATTATGAAGGTATTAATTCACAAATAATCACATCTCTCTGAATTATTTTCAAAAATAAAGACAAACAGAAATAATTGGATGTGTTGTGAATTATTCTCAAGCTGTCCTACTCTAACTATCTGCCAAATGTTGCCCCCATATTACTAATTTGTTGTTATCTAAGGATCAAGAGTGCAATCCACATGTAGCAGTATATTTTCCCATAGATACTGAATTAAATCCATCAGATTCAATTATGTAACTGACAGGAGGCATTTCAAAAGATGCTTAAATGCATCACAGTAGTCAATAAACCTATACTTAGAATACAAAAGGTGCAAAATGCTTTTCTGGGCATCTTTTGTTTCCAAAACAATGCCATTATTGTGTAATTCAGCTAAAGGGCTTGAGGGAATTTGAGTGTAATCAAATATGACAGAACAAATAGAACAACAAATGCACTGGCAAAGGTCCACATTGCTGAAGGTGTTCGTGCCTTGATATTTAAAAATATCACTCTCTTTCTCACATTCCAGTTACTGAAGCATCACACACACAAATGCATAGACCAATGCTATTTTTGAATAACCCCTCAGGTCAACAAACTGGGGATTCAAAATCAGTAGCAGTTCTATTCCTGCTTTTAAGCAGGATGCAGCGGTTGACTCAAATGAATCTACAGATTTGGGGAGCCATCAAGAGGCAGCAAATTGTCTATTAGTCAAGTTATTTGATGTGCAGGTTTATCTGTGCTTGCATCTGCTTTTTGGAATTCCTTCCTAAAGTGTCAAAATGTCTTGGAATGTGTCTAATAATCAATTCTGAAAAAAATTTCTAGAGAGCCATTATATTTTCATTATAGAATTATTCTACTTCAAAGGACAATATAATGTGCCTAAGCCTGGTGCCATCAATGGAGTGTTGCTTAAAAGTGTCACAGAATTCTCCCAAAGGCTATCATTGTACTTGCCAAGCTTTTCATCCTCTTTGCCGGACAAAAGCTTTTTAAAAGAAATATACATAAAGTTAAAAACGTTCATTGTTTGCTACCCATCTGGCTTATTGTAGTTCATTCCCAGCCTTAGATGAAAATAGCCATTTCTATCCTGACTGACAGACGGAGCTGCTATCTCTGTCAATCTTCATCAGTTCTTGGAGAACAGGTAGAGGGCAGCAAATATTTTCTCCAAAAAAGATCTTACAGAAACTACAGACCAAGTGGCCTCATTAATACTTGTGGAGCAACTAATCCCTATTAGGGATGTTCACAAATATCCGTAACATTCGTTATTTGTACATGAATCGAATATTACAGCATTCATACATTAATATTTGTAGTAATACAAATGTTTCAGAACATTTGTACAAATAATTTGTTCATTCGTTAAACTGGGGGTATGTATTGGATACATATCAATATGTACGCTATTGTATAGAATACTTATCCAATAAATATGTGCTTGTACAGGATCTGTACCTGATATGTATGCATTTGTATAGGATACATATCCAGGATCCATATCTGGGATCTGTATGAAGGATCCGTATTTAGGATACATTTCCAGGATCTGTAGGAAGGATCTGTATCAAGGATATGTATGCATTCGTGTCGGATATTTGTACAAATTCATATGAATGCATTAACATAGAATAGAATCCTACCACATTTGAAGGGGATCTATTTGAACGAATAAGGATTTGAACAAATATGGATTCATTACAAATCAAATGCCCCAAAACCCATTCGTGCCCATCCCTAATCTCTATACATTTCAACAGTAATAGAATGACTGCTGGAAGTTGGCCTAGATTTCTCAAAAGCAAGTTTTATGATTGCAGTTCTCTCTGTGTCTCTATCTTGATAAGGTATCTTGCCTAACAATGGGCATTAGGGATATGCACAAATGTGGGTTTTTTGCATTTGAATTTGAGTTGAATCAAACATCAAAACATTCAATTTGATTTGAATGCTAAAAATCCAAATGCAATAAAAACCAATTCGAATATGATACATTAGAATTTATTTGTTTGAATGTTAGATATGAATTTGAAGATACAAATGTTGACAACATTTGCATGTATTATATGTATCTATACACATTTTGTAAGCATCCTATTTTATCCCATATGCATCCCGTTTTCATTCCGTATTATAAATGCAAATGCGTACAGATACATATGATATTGGTACGGATGCATATGTAATACATACGTATCTGTACATTCAAATAATTTGAATGAATGTTTCGGAACATTAAAAATTTGTTCAAGTGTCTAAATTCAAATGTGAAGATCAAATCCAAATGTCAATATTCAATCAAATTTGATTGAATTTTGAATGTTTAGAACATTCGTGCATATCCCTAGTGGGCATTAGAGAGCTTTGAAAGAGTGTTTGTTCCTTTTGCTAATTTCTTCAGTTTTTACATATTTGTCACTCTTGTTTCAAATCTAAAAACAAAATGCATCTTTCAAATTATCATTTCATTTAATGAATTTTGCCTCTTTCACAATTGCTCAAAGCTCACGATTGTGAAAAACAGAAATGTTGAGCAACTCAGGTTCCACACACTACCCCAGACATGTTTAAGAGCTCTGGTTACTGTGGCCTAGGGCTGAGAGAAAAACAAAATGTGCTCTATTACTGTTATTAGTCTTAAATGTTATTTATTTATTTACATTTTTATCCCAGCCTTTACCCGGAGGTCACCAGCTGGGTAACAACATTTAAAGACAAACATCATTAAAACAATAGGACTTTCAGGATCCTTCAGTATATTCTTCATCAGGGCATTAAAAAATCACTTTGGTGTACTGTGCTCTCT
This sequence comes from Aspidoscelis tigris stejnegeri, assembly GCA_023333525.1. NCBI lineage: Eukaryota > Metazoa > Chordata > Lepidosauria > Squamata > Teiidae > Aspidoscelis > Aspidoscelis tigris. Next base: position 92,325,586 of record JALMGA010000004.1, read on the forward strand.
GCAACCATTTGGACAAACCACAGCAGGGAGTATGCTCTACGGACCTTGCACAGTGCAAGGGTCATGCCAGCAAAAGCCTACTTCTGGGCCCTTTCTCATGCACTAGGTGACCTTTGCACCTTCAGAAGTGGCAACTTTGCTTTGAGGCCGAGGTGTCAACTAGAAAGACAGAGATGGGTAAAGCATAGGCTGTTTGTCTGGAAAACACCTCCCATCTAAGAGCTGCCTTTGCCACCAAAGTGTGGATATAGCAATTAGGTTTTACTCTATACATATTATATTGTACAATGCAAGTTTCCTATAACTAGCGGCGTGCACGAATGCAATTTTCAACATTCAATTCAACTCAAATCATATATTAGAATGTCCAAATTTGTACGAATAGGGGAAAAAATATTAAAATCTGAACTGATTCAAATATATTTGCATCTATTCGTATGAATATTCAGATACATATTTGATAATACAAATGTCATACACATTCATATGTATCCATACGCATCCCATTTTTATCCCATGCAAATCCTGTTTCCGTCCTGTACGTATGCATACAGATATGTACAAATATGGATAATGTGCATACAGATACGTATGTAATGTTTACATATCCATACACATACAAATGTCCAAATTATTCATATAAATAGTTCAAAATGTTTGTATCCATTCAAATTATTTTTTAAAAAAACAAATGTATGGACATTCAATTCAAATTTGAATGTCCAAATTCACCCGAATTTGATCGAATAATGAATATTTCAAGTATTCTTGCACATTCCTACCTAAAATTTGTATAAGATCCTCTGCTTGTAAAGGTAAGCTCTTACCATAATTTATTACATAGTGGCTGTACGAATTTCATTTGCCTATGTGAAATCGATGCCTCATAAGTCATGTCTCTGTGTTAAAGAATTGCATTGCTGGAATGCATTTTGCACAAAATGTACCTATGCAAGAAAGCCACCAAACTCTAAGCTTTTATGCATGTTGTTTAATATTTTGCTATACAACAAAATATAAGGAAAAACTGGAACCATATAAAATCAATTACCATGTAGGTTAAATGTAATATGGCACTTGACAAAAATTGTTCCTCTACGACAATATTTTATTTCCAATCAACAGTAGCATTTCATATATTTTGAAACAAACAAACAAACAAAAATACAACATGCAATCATGCGAATGAGTATTCTCGTGGAAACTGAAGGACAGGAGAGTTGTACAGAATGGCGATGAAACTCTGCAAAGATATAAAGAATATATTTTTTTAAAAAAATCTTAATCAGAAGTGGAGAAATAAGGTTTTCCAGATGATGTTGGATTCCTGTGAGCAGCAGGTAGTTGTCTAAGGGTGGGATGATGGGAAATGCAGTCCATTTTTATCTGCAAATCTTCAAGTGAATACCTCAGTGATTCCATTGTTCTTCTCTACCTCCCACAAAATAACAAAATAAAGTATGAAAAATGTCACCTGCCCCACTTTTTTAAAAAATGGGACAATACCTCATGGAAAGAATAGAATTATCCACTTTATTTGAAGAGATAGAGTGCTATATCTGTCAATTTTCACTCTTTTTGCAAGACCTTAAAGGCAAAATTCTGTTGGGAGTTGTAACCTAACATTTGCCTACTTTGCCCCCTTGTGAAAGAGAACACAGATAGTCCATTTCCATCTGTCAAATTTCTCATCATGCTTGGTGGATAGAAATTTACGCTACTAAAAATTCAAACAACTTAATGCTTTCTCTTCTTTCTTTATTTGTAGGTATCATTTCGTAGTCTTTGACTTGGGTGCTATCAGAATGTCCTTACTCATATGGTTAAGAATAAATGAAAAGTGTTACCTCGCAGAAATCCACAATTATTGATATCTTTGTGATCTCTTATAGGAACTGCTTCTGTACATGTGTTAAGCATTGTTCCCAAGTATGTGTAGGATCTTCAGGACTGTGAGTTTGTTTGTTTTTACAGATAATGGTGTGGTGTTGATGCCAAGCGAAGGGGTTGTGGCTGATCTTGCAGGCATCACTCCAATTCTCAAAGATCTGCAGCTGCTAAACGCTTATTTATGGGACCAATTCAGAGTTTTAAAGCTAAATGTCATAAATGATTTGGATTCCAAATATCTGACGGATATTTGAAGGATTGAATCCTTCCATAAAATCCAGTCCACTATTTAAGATCAGTTGTGGAACCCATCCTAACACTTTCATCCATGAAACCCATGTAACTGCCACTAGAACTGCTCTTAAATAGTGGGCATTAGAGTCCTTTGAAAGAGCACTTTGAAGTGGTGATCCCCAAGTTTTAGAACAATTTTCTTCCAGAATTGCACAGATAGATAAATAAATGAATAGGTTGTGTGGCCAGCATCCCAATGCAGAGCTTTATTCCTGGCCTTTGCGCAAGGTTGCACAGCTGGCATGCCAATGCAGAGGCTTCTGGGGCTTGTAGTTCTAAGAACTGAGCATTCTAAAATGGCTGACAAGTGCCTCTGGCATTGATTGCTGGGAAATTGAGTCTCTGTAAGTGACAGTTGAGTCTCTGAACATTCTAATGATTGCTATATATGGTTAAAATGGTTAAAAACTCCCAAAGTAAATAGAGACACCAACAACATCCATCTCCCCATAGCAAACTACTGCAAGACCAAAAGACCCTTAAATAAGGATCTTTAAAAAAATTTCTTAAGGAAGTTTTTTTTCTTAAGGAAGCTATTTCCACTTCAAATGCTGGTGTAGTCCCCAACCAGAGATGAACTAGGGAGAAAACTGACATAGAAAAACTAAGGACAGCCCTAGAGGCATAAAATGACCGTACAAAGCTGTCTCGCCCTGCACTGGAGCTTCAGATAACCCAGCTGACACAGGAATTAATCTTCTAGACATCCCTTAATGCTCTCTCTTAATTAAGGTGTGGCTAAGTCAGCGACCGAGAAATGACTGATAGAAGGGCATTATGGTACTGGTATTTATCGATTTGGTCGAGCACCCTCTATCGGTCATTGGTGGCTATGCAGCCAGGAGGTTAACCCACTGTATTCTGTCTGGAGCCATCTGGGAACCCCAAGTTTTAGAACAATTTTCTTTCAGAATTATGCAGATAGATAGATAGATAGATGGATGGATGGATGGATGGATGGATGGATGGATGGATGGATGGATGGATGGATGGATGGATGGATGGATGGATGGATGGATAGATAGATAGATAGATAGATAGATAGATAGATAGATAGATAGATAGATAGATAATAACTTTAAAAATAAAAGTGTGGCTGATTGATTGATTGGTTGATTGGTTGGTTGGTTGATTGATTGATTGATTGATTGATTGATTGATTGATTGATTGATTGATTGATTGATTGATTGATTGATTGATTGATTGATATTTTCATCCCACCCTATACCCGGAAGTCTTGGGGCAGGTAACAACACCTAAAATCAAACATCACTAACATCAGTAAAACAATAACAGCATCTGCCAGTGGAGGGAAAAGTCCCCATTTAGTCAAAGGCCAGGGCAAAGAGGTGCATTTTCACTGCCTTCCTAAACGTGTACAATGAAGGTGATAGATGCACCCCAAGGGGGAGACTATTGCATAGCGTAGGGGCCATCACTGTTTGATTTTTGATATTTAGTAACATTATATTAGTGTGTATGTGTTTTAAAAATGTTTTATCTGCTTCTTTTTGTTATCATGTACACTGCCTTGAGACTCTTGAAATGGACTGGTATGAAAATTCTAATATATCAAATTGAATCAACAGTGTTGTCCAGTTTATTAGATATTTTACACATAGGGCCTGTTTGCACATTCCTCAGTAGAATAGTATAACAATGCCATTCCTCTGAGGCTGATGCATGGAGGAAGTTATTTCCACTTCAAATGCTGGTGTAGTCCCCAACCAGAGACCAATTCATACTTGACTCTTTAGTAAACATTGGAGTAAAAAATTGCATACATAGCATTTGCGTGTTTAGAAAGATCCCAGCTAGTGCTGCTGCATTTCAGTATATTTGGTTATTTACTTAATTTATGAATGCATGCCTTATTGTAGGCTCTGGGCTAAATTGGAGTAGCTTCTGGTAAAAAGCATCTGCACTTGCAGGATATATTTTCAACTCAGAAATGTCCCCTGCCTTCCCAGAAGTTTACTTAGCATCTACTAGTGGTAGTGCATGAAACTTGACCACACACGTCCCAAAGCTGGCCAGCTGATGGACCATCTTTACCTCTTCTGGGTGCTGGGGTCAGCTGACATACTACACAAGCATGCTGGCACTCTGGAGACCCCGAACACAACTGCACATACACCGGCATATGTACAGTCACAGTGACTGGTGTGAAGAATATAGCAGCACCTGGACATGCAACCAGATGCAGGTGAATGTCCAGGCATGTGGGGGGGGGATGGTTGGTTTTCCATGTACTATCAAAATGCAGAAAAGCCCCATATCACCAGCCTTTGAGTGTGGATAGTGCAGCATGGGCAAGCCAAATCACTATGGCAACTACTGTTCCTACATCTGGCTTGTACCAGGGGGTTGCCATGGTGATCAGCCTGTGTCATGTGACAGCAACGCCACAACTGCCCTGCCTCACCAACTTGCAGCTTCACACCCAGAAAAGGATGCAAATGCTGCTGACTAGCTGTCCCTGGTCAAGGTTCTACGTGTCCACAGCTAGTGAATGCAAGCTCTGCAGTGAACTGCAGAGTGCTCTGGGATGATGGTGGGAGCAGCACAACACGTGGGCAGGCCTCCCCAGCAGAGGGTGGAAACATTCCTACAAGGAAAATATGAACAGGCACAAGTTTGCTTATTCTTTTCTTGACTAGGAATATGCCAGTTCTAAATGCATTCTGAAAAGATGTTTTAATTTCTTTTTCCATCCAAATCCCCACTTCATTGGAACATTGAAACATTTTTTAAAAAAATTGTATCTACTTCTCAACCACTTAAAGTGTGTGTGAAGAACATGTCAGGTAGTGGGAAATGAATACTGTAATACAAAACCAGATATTTCAAAAGTGTTCCTTTCTGGGGGGTTTCTTCTTCTTCTTCTTCTTTTTTTGCAATTCTGAAAAAAAAGTTTTACAAAACAACAACAACAACAACAACATCCAGAAAGTCTTGCAGATTTCAAAGGTTTGTTTTGGGGGGGAGGACTTTGCTTTCTTTTGTTTTTCTGTTTGGACATGATGTGATAAGAATCAAGTTTCCCAATCTTGGAGAGGATCTACAATAAGGTTAACCTAGTATTTTCTCACATGTCCTAGCCACTACAAACAAGAGTAGGAGGAAAGGGAGGGGGGAAAATAACTGGAGTGTGTTCTAAGTACACCACACAAGCAGGTTGGGGCAGCTCTGGAAGGGATAGGTTAGAGGATGGAGCGGATCTTAGGCCCGTTCGCCACGGATGCAGCAGGCCAGCTGTATGTCTTTTGGCATGATGGTGACTCACTTGGCGTGGATGGCACAGAGATTGGTGTCTTCAAACAGACCTATGGGATAAGCCTCACTGGCTTCCTGAAGCGCTCCAATGGCGACACTCTGGAACTGCAGATCTGTTTTGAAGTCCTGCGCAATCTCACGCCCCAAGCGCTGGAATGGCAGTTTGCGAATCAGTAACTCTGTGGACTTCTGGTATCGCCGAATCTCTCGCAGGGTCACCGTGCCAGGCCTGTAGCGGTGAGGTTTCTTAACTCCACCTGTTGATGGGGCACTTTTCCGGGCAGCTTTAGTTGCCAGCTGCTTTCAGGGCGCTTTCCCACCAGTAGATTTACGGGCAGTCTGTTTGGTATGAGCCATCCTGGGAGATCCTTAGAATTCCAGAAACCTGAGGGTCCGCCGCCTCGCCTCTTCGCGACCGTTGGAGCTGTTGGTCGTCCCGCTGCGGCGCTCGCGCTGCTCTTCTTTCCCTCCCTTCCCACCTTCCCCACCAGCCCCAACAGAAACGTAATACAATACAGCCATTTACCTATGAATTTGGCCTATGTATGGTACTGTGTGGTCAGTTATAAGAAGTGGTCTGACACATTTTTGTTTTCTTGCTCCTGGGTTATGACAATTTCAATCAAGATATTTCGACACAATCAGTCAACCACTTGTATGCTTCACTCTTGCCCTTCTTGTTAAGTATGAGGTGTTGCAATCCGGCTTTGCAACCTGAATCCTTGGCTCTGGGAAACCTGAGGAGGAGGCAGCTTATGGCTACCTCGATCGTCCTGAGAAACACAGCGATGCTTGGTTACAACCCAAGGGCTGCAACGATACTTGGTACCAGTAGTTACTGGTTTTATCACTGGGTGTTGCAAGACTAAATTCCTTATAAGCCACCGGCATGCTTATAAGTGATCACCATGTGCTCCTATGGTGAGTTAAAGGGAGAGAGCACTGGGGAAAGAAGTTAGGTGGGAGACAAGATGAGCTGGAAAGAGAGAGTTTATTTCTCTGCAGAGCTTTTTATAGCCCCCACAAGAAGGCAGGGAAGGAAGTGACCTCATGAGAAAATCCTGGGAGGTGATAGGTGGAGTGCATCAGCTGGGCAGGTCAGAAGTCCTTCTGATGTCACATCCTGTGGTAGGCAGGAAGAGGACGGTTGTTCTCTACGCAGGCCATGCAGCTGGGCAGCCATTCTGCCCCCAGGCTAAGAGCCCAGACGCTGCTGGTGTCGAGTGTGCACTGCAAGCTTATGGAAGCAGGGAGATTCCTTTTACCCTGAGAAGCTGGTGGAAAAACCTGGGCAAACTTGCAATTGCTACAATGAGGGGGAGTGTTTGAATAATTCCTTCCTGTTCAGGAGAAGGAATGCTAGTATATATAGGTTTATATAAAGTAAGGGTGGCTATGTTAACCTAATTTTGGTCTTTAACCATCACTGGTCTGATGGACATTCAAATTTAGCCATTCAAACAAATTTCAAATGTTCCAAAACATTTGTTCGAATGATTCAAATCATTCGAATATATAGATACGTATGTATTACATACATATCTGTACGAATATCTGTATTCATTTGCGCTTATAATACAGAACGAAAATGGGATGCATACAGGATAAAACGGTATGCACACCAAATGGGTACACATACATGTAACATATACAAATGTTGTCAACATTCACACCTTCAAATCCCTAACATTCAAACAAATAGATTTGAATGTATAGGATTTGAATAGTTTTTTGTAGCATTTGGATTACAGACATTTGAATCAAATTGAATGTTTTGACATTTGATTCGACTCAAATTCAAATGCAAATGCAAAAAAAAAAAATCATGCACACCCGTATCCAACATAGAGCTGCATGCACTTGATGTTACTCTCTGCTGGACTGTGGCCACAATTTCTGATTGTTCTACTTTGTGCTCTCTAAATTGAAAGAGCAAAGGCCTGGTTTTGCTCATGTTATATATGTAATAGTAATTATTCAGAAGTGCAGGAGATAAAATGGAGTCCTTTCTAAATTCACAGGGAATGAAAGATGTCTTCCGAGATTGATCTTGCTACCTGTGGCAAAAGACCTATTGAATGAATGGAGGCCATGACATGTTTCTCCGTAGCCTTCCCTGCAGCTTCCTGACTTTATTGGGCAATGTGAAATAATTCAGTAGGTAACAAGGGAAAACAACAGAGAAAAGGTGAAATCCCTTTTTACCTATTAAATATATGTTAGTCTGCTGCTGACCTTGTCTCATAATATTCTAAAGAAGTGACAGGGGCTTATTTAGCAATATGAAACCAAACTGTGAGCTAGACTAAGAGGAAGAGCTGTCCACTCTAGAGATCACAACCTTGCTAATGGAAAAAGGGTGCATTACTCACAGTCAAACTACCTGTTTCCCAGCAGCAAGAATATGATTAAACCTTTGAAGGCATCTGAAGGAGGTAGCTTTATCTTTCTGGCCTAGCTGACGTGGCAGGCTAATCCAGCTGTCACCAACCAAATTATGTTCATGAGTAGGAATGGCACATAGAGGCCTCTTTGTGGGTCAGTCTCTCTCTGCTGACATGGGAAGCTGCTTCAGTTTCTCATTGTGTACCAACACAATGTGGCAAAATGACTGAAGGGATCATTCCATCTGTACCCATCCTGTGCCCTGCAGGTGTGAGCATGGGCCCACTAGGTGCTCTGGAACAGGAAGTACACCCAGGAACATGAGAAGACATTTCTGACTGGGTAAAAGAGTGAGAGAGCTTCCAGACTTATCCAAAGCTGTGCTGTCCTGCTGTTGCTGCTTCCAGCTTGACAGACAGGATGGTCAGAAACCATGCAGGGATGGTGTTCCCACTTCTGGTCCACTTGACAGGCCAATTGGAAGCTGCGCTGTCCCTTCAACATGTCTTCTGGTCAGATGCCTGCAGTAGGGGTACAGCATGTCCCAGAAAACATGAAATTAAAAGATGCTTATAGTTTTCTGGTTTGATTCCACATTCCTCCATGAAGCCAGATGGGTGACCTTGGGCTAGTCACAGCTCTCTTTTGAGCTCTCATAGCCCCACCTACCTCACAGGGGGCCTCTTGTGGGGAGAGTAATGGGAAGCTTTGTCAGGCACTTTGTGTCCCCTTAAATGGGTGAGAAATGTGATGTAAAAAACTCCTCCCCTTCTTCTGGGTGCCTATTGAATGCATATATTTTTATCCAGGTACTTATACTGCATATTATGTATTAAATTGTATTTTGTTTTTAACACTGAGGAAGGATCCACAGTGGAAAGTGGTAGAACACTTTAAGCATTCCAGCTCCCTCCTGCCACATTTAGATAAGTGCTATTTGCAAAGAGTTGTTTATAATCAACGGAGTGCATGTTGTCTGCATGCCACTGCTGTCCTGTCTGTTGAGATCAAAGCCAGGAACAGCCAAGCTTGGATCATAACAATTGGAGGAGCTGCCTACCACCTCATCCCATTGTGATCATACACAGCCAAGGTTTGATTATAACCGGGGGAGAGGGCAACTCTCACCCCAACCGTCAGAGTAAAAGTAAGTAAAGCTTTATATTTAATTGTGACAGCAGGATTTTTTGTTTTTGTTTTTGAACAAATGCAATGCCCCCAAGGCTACTGGAATGCAAGGAATGCCGGTGAAGGAGCAGTAAGTACCTTTGAGCAGCAGTGGTGTGTAGAACTCTAAGAACTTTTCAATGTACTTTACAGTTAAAATATTGTAGGAACACTTGATTCAGCATGTTATAGGGATGTGCATGAATATTTGTTTGGAATTTGCCTGAGTTCGGCCAAATTTGGACAAATGAATTCAAATTGAGTGTTGCCACATTTGAAGACTGACATTCAAATTCTAATCGAATGCTTTGATACGTTCATATGAAGCTTCGTATGGGATTCCTATATGAGATTTGTATGCTATTTGTATGCATTTCTATGGGATCTGTATGCTGTTCATATGCAATTGTATAGGATTGAACATTCTTGTCGAATACGAATCCTACCACATTTGAAGGGGATCTATTCAAAAGAATGCCAATTTTCTTGCATTCAATTCAGTACAAACCAAATACAAAACCCCCCAAACATGTACATCCCTAGCATGTTGGCAAAACAGTGTGATGCCTGTGTGGATGCCATGCTCTTTCAGCGCATTACAGGTGTGGCAAAGGGGCAGTGTCATACATCTTCATGGTGCATTCAAAGCTCAATGGAATCACTGTGTGGATCCTACATCTGATTGTTTTAAACATAAAAGAGGACAAAGCAACACCTACCCTGTCTTGTTCTGTCTAAATGTTTTAATATTATCAAACGTTATTCACAACCCAAGGAAAGGGTTTCCCGTTAATTCCTTTGTCAAATTGATTAGTTTTAGAAATAACGAATCCTGTTGAGAATACTTCTGTGAAAGTACAGCCAAGGGGCACATACTGAAGTTCTTAACACAAAGTCATAGCACTATACAACAAATCATGGTTCCTGCAAAAACAGAGAGACTGACCAGCAATCTCACATGATAGAATATATCAAAAGAGTGAAATGTTCAGTAATACCTTGCTTGATGTTGGTCTTTTTCCCCCTTCTTTTATACTATATTACTATCACATTTTGCTTTTTAGATTGAATATTATTTTCCCCATTGTTTGCGGTGTGGTTACTCTCATTATCTTGATCCCTTCTGTTTTCTTCACTGTCCTTAACTTCCTTTTTGAACTCAAACAATTTATCTTCAGTTTCAAGTGTGGAACTTGAAATAAAGCATTTCTTAAATATGTGCATTATATGTTCTGGATTTATTGGACATTAACTTGCTCACATCCAATGAAAATGCAATACTACACGATACTTCATTTTTTTCTGTAAGATTTCAATCTTGATTCTTTGCTTAAAAGCCATTCTGAGTGTAAAGGACCTACATCAAACTCCAGCAGTTGTGAAGCCATTTCTCTAAATATTTCCACAAGGTATGAATTTATTTCTTTGATGATTTTCTTCACTTTGGAAGCTGATGTCCTCTGAATATATCTAAGAAAATCCTCCTCCTTCAGGACATTTGTTAAGGTAACGAAACAAGAGGTCAAGGTAAAATTGGAAACATAAACAACTTCATCATGTTTCTTGACTTTTTTTATTCTTCTTGGGGGAAAAAAAAGTTGTGGGCTAGTATTGTGATCAATGGTCCACCCCTTGCCAAAATAGATGTTTGATAATGTAGATTGTGAAATTAAGCAGGAACAATGAGGCTTTGAAGCCCCACAAGATCCACAGTTTTGGACAAACTGTGCTTGATAAAATATGAGCATTGTAGGATAAATATGAATAGTGTATGAAGTTCAAGTTAAGTACAAACTTTTTCCCCGATCCCTATTTTTATCATATTCTTTCTCTCTAGCCTTTTCACACCTACCTTAGGTTGACTGCTGCAGTAAGACCAGATCAATTATAATGGTACAAGCTAGAGTTGCCCACATATCCTGGCTAACAGATGAGTCAGTTGTATGCAGAGTTAACGTAGAGCATCTCACAACACCATAACTACTAATCAATGAGCAACTTGTCAGGGGGGTAATGGGGTGTCAGGTACCCCCCGTTGGTAATGCATCATCATTGCATTGCAGAGTTGCTGGAAAGAATCAATCTTCCGTCTGTGCCTTTTGCTGCTCAGGCTGTCAGTATTCCTTCAGTGTAGCTGTCCAAGGTGCTGAAAGCATAGGCTTCTCCTGTCCCGGGAAGGCTTGCTTCTCTCTCTCTCTCGGCTTGGCTGTCAGCCATGTCGCTGTCCGTTTCAGCACCTCAGCCCCTCCTTTCTCCAGCCCACAGTTTCCAGCAAACAGACGGAGACAGACCTCAGTAGAGTTGTTTATTTTCGTAGCGGTTACATCTTAGCATCTCTTCAGTCTCCATCAGCTAAGCAAGTGTGACACACAGCCGTGTGTGACTACCTTTATATCTTTCCACTATCTGAGTTGGTGACTCACATCCTGGTATTTCACAATTGTTACACAGTCTTACTCAATTCTTGCACAATCCCTGTGTTGTAATCCTTACTTCATTCAGCCTCCAGCAACTGGTGACAGTCTGGTGATTCTTGACCCTTAGTTACCTGTTCTGCACAATCACTACATTTTTCCTTATATGGGCTTTTTCAGCCTAACAACTTTGTATGAAATACTCACCTCCAGTGGTGAAGAAATGGGTCCCTCTTTATGTCTGAAGCATCCTCCACTACACTTTCTGTGAGTGATTTGGTATCTTAGCTGGTAAGTCTCTATTCCTGGTTCAACATCCTAACTATCCAAATCCAGGTGACATAGCTACAAGTACTTCCCCAGCAGCTGCAACTATACCCCAGAATATGTATGTGTTCCTAATGCAACTAAGGAAATACATGAGAGCCAGGCAACAGGCTATCTTTGATGACGATACAAAAATTGCATTATGCATCCCTCTGCTCATTGCCCAAGCTGCTCAGTAAAAACAGGGCAAGCAAACTACTCTTCTGACATGCACATCAGAGTTCTAAATGCTGACTGCCGATCTTGAAGATCTAGGTTTAGATTTTAGCTTGAACAACCTTCCACTAAAGGTCCTTAAAATACATTGACTAACTATCTACCTACATGCACCTATCTTACCTCAACTATGAGCAAGATAAATAGATTAATACCAACTCAGACCTCACCTGAGGCATTTCCGCACTGAATCGCGTTCCAGACGGAACGCGTTCAGGCGGAAAGCTTAAGCCAGCTTCGGGCGCTTTCCCCGTTCACACACAGACGTGCCAGAACGCGTGTAAACGCGTTCCGGAGCGTCTGGGTGCGAATGCTCAAAGCGCCCGAAGCTGCCTTAGCCGGCAAATGCCGGCAAGGGGCGCGCCGGCAGCCGCGGAGGCAGATCGACAATCAGCTGTTTGAGAAACAGCTGATTGTCAAAGCCGCGCGGCGTCGGAGGCGCGCCGGCAGCCGTTCGGGAGACAGAAGCGGCGCGAACGCTTCTTCTCCCGAACGGCTGCGGGCGGCTCGTCCGCGTTGGAACGCGTGTAGAGCACTTCGAAGTGCTCTACATTTCGAACGCGGAAAAGACAGCTGCGGACACGTCGGAACGCAAGCCCCGCGCGGCCAATGCGTATGACGTGTCCTCAGCTGTCTTTTCCGCGTTCCGTTCAGCCCCGTGCGAAAACATCTTAGGATTAACAAGGTTCATGTTGTGACGCCCCCGGCCAGTGGCCAGCAATTACTAAGCCCCAGCCAGGCGTCTAGCTCACTTCAGTCCAGCCACTAAGGCCACAGACTTCGAGTTCTCTTTTAAATAGTAGGTTTCTAAGCCTTTTTCTTCTTCTGAGCAGAGCTCCAACACTTACGTTACACTGTTGCCATTACATTTCTATGACACTTCCCCCTCCCTTGAGCGTCTGTGCCAGAAATCAGGCCTCAAGCAGAGTTTCTTTGAAACAAAAGTAACTTTATTGGTTTACAACTCTTATGTTAGTTCAAGTTCAACACCAGTCGTTTGTATTAACTTATTTTCTTAACTTAGGACCCTGATCAATCTCTATTCTAGATTCTCCTCAGGACCCGGATCTGCACTGTCTAACTCCTTTCTAAGTCAAGCCAGTTAATGTGGGGTCAAAGTGTTGTAAACTGAGCGGTACAGAGGTAAGTGGAGAGAGGTTTCTCCCCAGCAACAGCGGGAGGGGGGATGGAACTCTTGGGAGGAGCCGACCAATCAGGTGGAGGCTAGCGGAGACAGAGCATATTTAAACAAGAGCAGAAAAACCATTGGTTGTTCTGTATAAACCAATGGTTTTTCTGCTCTTGTTTAAATACGCTCTGTCTCCACTAGCCTCCACCTGATTGGTCGGCTCCTCCCAAGAGTTGCATCCCCCCTCCCGCTGTTGCTGGGGAGAAACCTCTCTCCACTTACCTCTGTACCGCTCAGTTTACAACACTTTGACCCCACATTAACTGGTGTAGACAGTTTTGTGTTCACTACACATTCATTAATTCTAAACATCTCACTCCCGCTAAGTCCCACCAAACCCGTGGGCATCACACATGTCAAATGAGGTGAAACAACACTTTAACAAATAGACTAATGGAGCAAGCTTCTCATGGATGAGGCAAGAGAATATGTAACTTCTACATCCCTCATGGGGGATTAATTGGTATGTCTACCTCAATCATGAATCTTCCACTAAAGATCTGGAAGTTTGAAGGCCCCTTACAGTATCTTAGCTGTTCCTACGCTCTTCAGACCATTGATCTCCAGTTTTGTAGCTCCAATATGGGAGTTACTGCCTCAAATATTTCTATCTGTGATGAACATATGTATATAAAGACATATGTATATATATTTAAGCATATACCTATAATAGGGATGTGCATGAAACCAATTTCCCACATTCGATTCAATGTGAGTCAAATCTGGAAATATTCCGTTTCACCTTAACCTCCCCCCACTTGAATGTGGGGAAGGTTCAGTCCCACACACAAATACTCGAGCAAATATTCATGAAAAAAATGAAGTGAACCCCCACACACTCCTCCCTTCCCACCCACCCCCACTCACCTGCTGCTCCTGCCACTGCTGCACAGTGCTTTGACCCTGCCTGAAATAGTTCTTCCAGTTCTGTACAAGAGCAATGATATGACGGTGGACAATGAAACCATGCCCCCCATTCCACTCCAGCGCACTCCCTTGCCTTAACAGAGTCCACAGTGGCAATTCTTGGCCCATTTGGTACTGTTCAGATGCTGAAAAAGCACTTCCAGGTCTGCACATGCTCCTCTCCATCTGGGCATCAACATCCCTGGATGGAGAGCTGCATGGGCAGAACCAGAAGGCCTGTTTTGGCTTCCAAACACCACTGAAAAGCTCCAGGAAATGTCACCAGAGTGGAACAGGGGCCTGCAATCACATTGCCCACCATCATTTTGGTCCTCTTCAAAAGCCAAAAGGGCACTTCTGGGTTTGGACACATAACAGATTATGTAATTGTAGATTGTGTAATGGGATAGGAGCTGCAAATGCAGAACTGGAAGGCCTATTTGGGCTCATGAGGAGAACACGTGGCTACAGTGGCATGACCAAAGGTAAGGGGTGATGAGAGATCTTGGGGAGAGGGAGGCCTTGGGGGAGAAGTGGCCTTGGCTGAAGCTTCAAAGCTTTGACAAATGCCGGATGGATCCAATTCACAGATGAATAGGATAAATGTCTAATATATGAAATATGTTGGGAATTAGTAATAATAATTGTTTCAATCTATGCTCGCAATTAGAAATCACACTGATTTTTGGGACAACCAACCGTTAAACAATAGAACAAATATTTACAAAACCCTGTAATCTGTACAAACACAGGAAGCCAAACAATGAGTAGTATCCTTCCTAATTTTGTTCCTATGTAAGCAGAACATGATGAAGAAAACTTTTATTTTAGAATGTTAATATGTTGTTAAATGGGGGAAAGGATGAAGTGCAATTTATGCCCAATTACTTGTTCAACATCTCTTACTGCAACAATATATCATACTCTTCTTGAGCATTTTCTATGTTCTATAAAACTTCCCAAAGCCCTTATCTTCTGTCCTGACCATAATGTCCATGATATGGGTAGATATGGGAGGAAGGAACAGAAAAAGGAGGTCCTGCACTTGGACTTCATTTCTTTCTATGCTCAGAAACTCAGCCAACTCCCAGTGCTGAGCAGAGACAAAATATTTTACCCTATAGTCCTTTATGCTCTAGGCCTTATCCAGATTATTTCACAGAATGGGGGACTGCTGTCAGGATGCTACAGTAGGTCTCAGGTGTGAGTTCCTATTATGGGATATAATATGAAATAAGGCCCAGTGAAGAAAGGGTCCTTCTTTCACACATACATATGCCAGTACCCTAAGTTCTGTAGAAGGAGACTCTATCCGTTGGCAATTTTTATCATCCTGGCCTTTAGAGAATGTTGCCAAACTAGCATTTAGTTAAACACAGTCTTTGATATACAGATGTGTGGAATTCTCAGAAATGTGCAGAATGTTTCAAATTTGCAAATTCTATTGAATTTTTCAAATTTGCAGAATCAGATATTTGCATCAAATTGAAAATCTGGCTGTTCAATCATCCAAAAATTTGATAAATACAAACAAAAGGTCCTGCTAGTGAAAACAAACATTTTGATAGAATATTTGTATTTCACTATATTTTTGGTAATAAAAAAGACTTTTTAAATGGGGCAAAATTCACAGGTTTGTGAAAATGTTCATATGTGAATGTAGAAATCTTATCTTTTTATTTCATGATCTGATGACAAACCATATTTTTGGATGTTTGATTCAATAGTGAAATAAATTTGATTTTTAAAATGTATTAATTTTTGTGCACATCCCTACTCCGGAAGTTATCTATAGGAATAAAAAATTTCTATAGATTTAACTCTTCAGAACACTAAGCCCTATCTTTTACTAATATTACCCAGATACCTTTGTTTGCCCTTTGTTTTCAGTCAAACACAATTAATATTCAGATTCTGTAACTGGAAAAACATAAGCAAATGTATATTGTAACTGGCTTAACAAAACAGCAATACCATCTTAAACCTCCTTTCAATGAACAAAAACTTTTATTATTGGAGAAGTTACAATAAATGACTAAATACAACACATTACAGGTGGGCATGGATGGACTCATCTGAAAATATCAATTTTGAAGTATTTTATGGGTGTCTTTTATTTTCTCTCTTTTTTTAAAAAAAAGTTGCTGTAAAAGGTAATGCATAGTTGACAGGGTGAGAGTGTTTATGTATACACAAATATATACGAACTACTTGTTAGAGAAAAGCCTTCATTCCAGTGACAAATGAAATTATGAGAAATAAATAAAACAAAATGTAGAAACTGACATTTTGGAGAAACCTTAGAAGCCAAAGGAAGGAAGCCAAATGCATTATGCAGCAGCTGAATGCCTGACATTTTCATGGGGTTAATAGGTCAGGAAGAAACAGGTTAGCATAATGGCTATAAACTCTGCAGTATATGGCTATGTATTCACCTATCCACAATAGAAGTATTTTCATGAGGTTAAGAGGTCAGGAAGTAACAGGTTAGCAAAATGGCTATGAACTCTGAAATATATGGTTATGTATTCACCTGCCCACAATAGAACTATTTGGGGGGTTTGACAGATCTGTGTGTATTCACCTTAGGAAATGGCCTTTAGTAAACCTGGATTTTTTCCAGGGGTGCAGGAATGAAGGGGAGGGATGCCTTTGCAGGCTTTGGTTGGCTGCTGAGCTCAGTGTCTATTTATTATTTGTTCTTTGCACTTTTGTGGCCTTGTGTATTGCAAGAGGGACCTATCCTGCTTTCTCTGCTAAGTGCCCATTCTCTCCTAGCTATCCCTTAATTTCCTTTATAGTGAAAAAGAAGATCAAATTCTGTGTACTTAAACAAGACATTTTGTGCATTCCAAAGACAATCCAAAGACATATCAACATAATTTCCAATAAGACAAGTGAAATTTGCTCCTTATTGAATTTAGAATTCCATCTTTAGGTCATGCTCAGAGTCATTCCAATAGATTATAGGGATGTGCATGAATATTCAAAACATTCAAAATTTGTATGACTTTGAAGAATTCGGACATTCGTATCTAATGTTGGCACATTTGAAGATTGACATTTGAATAGAATGTTTTGATACATTTGCATGGTTTCATATGGGATTCACATGGGATTCACATGCATTTGTATAGGATTCAAATGGGATTGAACATTCATGTTGAATCCAAATCCTACCACATTTAAAGGGAATCTATTCAAACGAATATGAATTTTCTTGCATTTGATTTGATACAAATCAAATACAAAAAATAAATTGTGAACATCTCGATCAAATTATATGACTATATTTTTAATATTGCCCAACTGATGTCATGAAAAGTCATTTGCTTGAAGTACAAAACAGCCCCATGCATAGCAGTGTGATTGGTGCCTCATGTGCAAATTATTCAAGATTTATACAAGCAGTCCACAACATGCCACACACGTGAAAATTGTATGTGATGATGTGTGATTGCCAAATTCTGCTTTTGCGCTAATAAACCTTTGTCTTGACTTTCATTATGTAATGATGAGGTTAGTTTCTGAGGTCTAAAGTAGGCTTTTTCATCAGCCACCCACCCAGTAACCACCTACACAGTGGGAGTCAGTAATGCTGGACTGAAAGGCTTAGCACGCACACATCTGGTGCCTCTCTTCCTTTCAGACTTCAAGGCTGTAGAACAAAAGTTCCACCAAATCATTATTTCTTTCTAGGGTAATTAAGTGCTGGAATAGGAAGTGGCTGCAGAAGTTGGCTATTTCCTGTCCAGCATTGAATTGTGTTGGGCAGGAAGCCATAGGGTCCCTGCTGCTGCCGTCTCTCCATAGAGCACCCTCAGAATTGTTTGCTGTAGTTACTGGTAGGGTATATCTGAAGACTGTTTAACCGTTCCTGGGCTGGCTGCAGCTCTGATGGGTACAGCAATATTTTGTCACCACCCCTCTGGAGTTCCTGACACATGCTTTTTTAATTATTATTGCCACCATATTTCCAAGTTGACATGCACAATATTGGTTCCATGGCCTATTTATATTCGTTGAATAGTTAAATACCCATTTTAATCACACTTTTTTCTGCACTGAAATTGGATGATGAAGTTTGGAGAGGTCCATGATCTAACTTAAAGATATATTTCAATCATGGCCCTTTCCACACTTGGCCTTATTCTAGAATATTTCTCATGATAGGGGTCAGACGAGGCCTGCCATTGTCTGCATTAGCATGTGGATAGCAGGCCTCTGTTCTGACATATGAATAAGTCAAAGTGCAGAAAGGCCCCATTAAATCAGAATACAAGCTAAATACATTCCTCTATGCTTAATCAATTCACGTTCAGTAGAACATCCTAGATTAGCATAAGTCTATTATTTGTAGTATCAAAACAGCACATAAGGTATAAATTCTTCAAAAAGATGCATCCATATTGAAGCTTTGTCTCCCCATGGGTCAGACTTGCTTAAGTAAAAAATTTAAAAAAAAAGTGAAATACTGTAGGATACTGTATCTGCACTTGCCAAGTACTGAATTCTAGCCAATGGCTTTAACCAAATATTTTTTGCTAATTGGAATCCAGGATTTATGATAATATATTAAATTATGACAACGGTGCTTTGCTTGGTGCCTTTGCTTAACCTTCTAGCCTCCCAAGTTGATCTTTGTGATCAACAGTTGTTCTGTGGCCCAGTTTTCTTAGTGAATGTATTGACAGAAAATGTGCAATTAATACAAAACCAAATAAAGTAGAAAGAAAAATGTTATCCACTCTGCTGCTTAGGAAAAAAAAAAGCTTTAATAAATTAATTCCTTGTTGATCCAATTTGTATTGCTGGTGAACTGTTGAGGTTCTACACAAAGGTTAATTTCCACATCAGTTCTCTGTGAAGTTCTCTTTCTTTTTTTACAGACTGTTCTCATTCCTCCCCCCCCCCCCGCAGTATTCTAAATGTCATGACTTTGTATATTTTCTGTGTTCAGCTCTGGCATTACTTCCCAAAACAAATGATATTAAAAGTCAGTGATGCCATGCATTTTTTAATTAAAATGAAATAATAATCTAGTTAAAAATTGGGTATGCAGCTGGACTTGATCATATGAAATGAAAACAACTGTGGTGGTTATGAATAGCAGATTAAGAACTATAATATGGTTAAAACGAAGCACAGCCTGAAAGCAATAAATAATTGAGGAAGGAAGAAAGGAAGAATCAGGGGCAACACAGAAACACATACATGCCAGAAAAGACAAGCTAAAGGTCTTTCTGCACTCACCTCTCTATAGTCTGAACCAGTGTGTCTGGACTAATAAGGCCTGCTGGTTCTAACCATGGAAAGGTGTGGTCTGGAACAGCATCATCTGCACAACAACACTGGACTGGACCAACCCAGCACCTTCCTCATCCCCAAAATGTTGCACAAGCCTTAGGACTAGGCTCTGAGAGCCACCAGTGCACCCATTTCAGTGGCACACACTTTGGTGCACTGCCAAAATGGATCCCCCAGTAGTCTGGAAGATGGAGACCTCCCTTCTGCGTGCCTCTGAGTTCTGGACTAGTCTGCATTCCAGGCAGCTCAGTGCTAGATCTTTATGTCAAGGTCAACCAATGATCAAAGGAGGGTCTCCTTGCCAGGATTACACTCCATCCAGTGTGGACAGAACTTACAAGCAGCTGGGAAGGCCTCACAGATCCACACACACTAATCTGTGGACAGATAAGGCCTTCAAGTGGGCTTCCCAGCCCCTTGTTCCAGTTCTAAGGAGAGTGCTGAAAGGCCCCAGGTGTGTGTTCTTTGCAATTAATTGTTATTTATTTTAAATACTACAATAATACAGCTTCAGGGTTCATTGTCATCCATTGTTTACAATTGTCATACAAGAGTCCATTTCTCACAACTGATGACTTCCTCTGTTTTTTCAGGATCTTATCTTATTGTACTAGTATCTTCCATTTCCACCAGTCCTTTAAAAAAGAAAAAGAGTCAGTCAAATCCAGCTGTTGTTAATCCTTCCTGTAGAAATTCTACATAGGGTCTCCAGTCTTTTAGATACTTCTCTATTGTTCTTTCTTTTAAGAAATTCATCAGTTCCTCCATCTCTGCAAATTCGGACAGTTATTTAATCAGTTTCCCACCTGCAGTCTTGAGAGCTGAAGGAAGTCAGTGGCTTGTGAACAGAATGCTGCTCCTTTAAGAATTGTACCATAAATGTTGTGTTATTGTCAATAGGGATGTGCATGAATATTTGTAGGCATTCAAAATCCAATCAAATGTTCCAAATTTTGACATTCGAACTTGAATTAAATGTCTCAGAGTTTGAATGTAAACATTCAAATTGAATTTTGGATCTATTTGTTTGAATTATCTGGACATTTGTATGTGTACGGGTTCATATACGATGCATACTTGAAGATCCGCATCTTTCCTGCATCCGTATGGATGTGTACGGGGTGAAAACAGGCTGTATAGGGGATAACTAGGGGATATATATGATATGTACGGATTCATAAGGATGTGTACAGATGTGGGGAAGATGCATACGTGCACCTACAAATGACGTCAACATTCATATGTGCAGATTTGAATCAAAATTCAAACAAATAGATTTGAATTTGGTAAATTAGAATCGAATCTTGTTAAATTTGAATTTAAAAGATTCAACTCAAATCGGATCAGATTTTCAGGTATTCAATTTGTGCACATCTCTTAATTGTTAATGCATAGGGGAATGTGCAATTTGCTTCTAATGCTTCACTCTCTTCTGTGAGAATTCTATTTCTCAAGATACCAAGGACGTACACAAAGTCTTTAATTTGTAAACAAACATGCCAGGATACTTGAGTCAAATGGGTTTTCCTCAGGAGGAATTAAATATAATTTCTTATTTTCTGACACACACAAAAACCCTTTTCTAAGATACTATTCATTGGCTTTGCCAGGCTCACAACTGACTTTCTATGAAGCCTTAAGCATGCTGTATGAACCCAGGCACATGTATGCATGTGTGTGCATGTGTACACACACACATTAAGTTTCTGACTATGATTTTATTTATTTATTTATTTATTTATTTATTTATTTACATTTCTATCCCACACCATACCCGAAGGTCTCTGGGCAGGTAACAACCATTAAAACAACAGATTAAAAACAGAATATAAATATATTAATATATTAAAAGCACTTTAAAAAGTGCAAGAAAAGATCCAGGATCTTGAACCTCAAAAGGTGCAAGAAATGATCCAAGATATTGACCGTTTTCTGTTCCTTTAATAATAGTGCTGAGTACACATGGTCAAAAGTGGGAGAGTGGTGGAAAGTGCCACCTGAATACGTTTTCAAACCCAATGGGTGCAGGTTGACTCAGATCTTGTACATATCCAGTGCCCTTCACACTATACAAAGGCAACGTTACCACTCCATGATGATCCTGCCTTCAGATTTCCCTAATATCTTCAGTGCATGTTCCTTATCTTTTTGAACTTTTCACTACTTTATCTCAGCTGCCTACAAGATATCATGGATGAGTGCAACAGTTTTATGTAATGGAAGAAGATAGAAAGAGCTTCTCTCTGGAGATTACAGTGTGAATGTTAACAACAGAGGAGAAAACATAGAGTGAGAAGAAAAGCTAGGGAAATCCAGGTCAGAGCCAACTAGTGCCAATAATGCATACACTTGAAAATATGTGCTCTCATACTATTATTGATTGTTTCCATTTTTATCACTCAGATCTCAGGGTGGGTTAAGGAATTTAAGCATATGGATAATATACTTACCAGTTACACCAGCTGTTTACATAAATGGGCTGGATGAGGGCCAATAAATTGAAGCTGAATCCAGACAAGACAGAGGTGCTGTGTGTTATAGGCTCTTGGGTCCATGTAGTTGGGTGATACCCTGTTCTTGATGGGGTTGCAATGCCATGGAAGGGATAGGTGCAAAATTTGGGGGTACTCCTGGACTCCGCGCTAATGCTTGAAGCTCAGGTGGAGGCCATGGCTCAGAGTGCCTACTTCCAACTATGGATGGTGTGTCAACTGAAGCCTTTTTTGGACAGAGACGACTTGGCCAAAGTTACCCATGCTCTGGTAACCTCTAGACTGGACTATGGCAATGCACTCTACATGGTGCTGCCCTTGAAGATGGTCCACAAGTTGCAGCTAGTGCAAAATGCAGCTGCCAGGGTGCTGACCAGAACAACTAGCTGGATGCACATCACATCAGTCTTAAAAGAGTTGCACTGGCTGCCAATTTACTACTGAGCCCAATTTAAGGTGTTATGCCCCTAACCCTACTATGATTAAAATAAAGCACTTCTCTGTTCTCAGGGAAGGCCTTTCACACTTAACTTCAGTGGGCACTGGCACCATCTCCAGCTTTCCTGCCCATACAGTATGGTCTTGTGGTTAGAGTGTTGGATTCTTACCTGGTAATCTTCTGGTTCAAGTCCACATTCCTACATGAAGCCAGAAGGGTGAACTTGGGCTTGTACAGATCTCTTTCTGAGCCCTCACAGCCTCACCTACTCCCACCCACCTTTGTCAGCCACTTTTAGTCCCCTTAAAGGGTAAGAAAAGCAGGGTATAAAAGCAAACTATCTTCTCCCAGCCCTCAGATATTACATCCCAGACCTTATACATCACCATAGCAACTGCCACAGCAACATCCAGTGACTGTTGGGCTGTTGCTATAGAAATTGTAACCAAATGGGGGGAGGATATTCATCTTTGATAAAATCCTGCCCCCTAAATGTGGGAAGGTTTGGCTTCATGCACAAATACCATCCAAATGTTCATGAATATTCACAAATGAAGGGAACACCACCCACCCCTCCCTGCTCCGTGCCTGAAGTAGTCCTTTCAGATTTGAAGGTGCAGCTCCCCCTCCAGGGATTGTCACAATCCCCAGATGGGAAGCTGTACACACTAGAATGAATGCCTAGGTGCATCTTTCAGGCTGGGGGGGTGGGACTGGGGCGCTTCTAAGGCCATTTGCTGGGATTCTTGAGCAGGAATAGGTTTGTCCTTGTCTCTGCTTGAGATGCCCATGAGCATTTGGTGGGCCACTGTGTGCAACAGGATGCTGGACTAGATGGGCTGTGGCCTGATCCAGCAAGGCTTCTCTTGTGTTCTTATGTTCACATACCAAGAAGGCCTGTTTTGGCTTCAGAGCAGCAACAAAATGAGCCCAAAGACACCACCACAGCCTCCATGGTATTAAGAGAGCATGGCACAGTGGAATGAGAACACACTGTGGTATCTCTGAGCCCATTTCACTGCTGCTCCAAAACCAAAATAGGTTTTCCAGGTATTTGTGCACAGCTTCCCACTTGGGGGCTTGTGACAATGGGGATGGGAGCTGTGCGTACAGACCCAGAAGACCTACTTGGGCCTATGAGGAGCACTTAGTGGCAGTGGCAGGGGGGAGGATGGGAGGCCATGGGAGGATCCAGCCTTAATTGAAGCTTCAATGAATGCTGGATCCATCTAATTCACAGATGAAATGTAAGCCCCTTTTGATTTGTCTGTGAATGTTAAAATTCATACAAATTCATATGAATTTTGAATGTGCTGAATATTCGTCCACATCTCTAGTGGTGACGTGTTATTACTGCACCCCTTCAACATTTTCCAGGTACATTTTGCATGCTGTGCTAATCTTCAGCACGTGATTTGGGTGTTTGGCTAAATGTTTTGTGGGTGTGGGTAGGTTGATAGGTAGGTGTACAAAAGATAGTTTGATTTTAGTATAATAGCAGCCTCTAGGCTGCACAGTTTTCCCTCTAGCTTCCTTTTCTTGCAGTCCATTTTACAAGCCTTGGAATAAAAAGCACAAGGAATTTTCCTTCTGCCCTTGCATGACCTCAAGCCAACTGTTGAACTGTGCTGAATGGACTGCTGAGAAGCTTTGAGTGGAGGTGATCCAGACAGACAGGAGGAGTAATCTGTGCTGCTTTGTATGCAGCTGCCCTTAGGTAATAATGGAGTTTCTCAGCCATGTGGAGAGAAAAAGAACAACAGCCCTTTTCTTCCTGCTGACCAGAGGATGTGACATCACCAGGACCTCTGACTGGAAAAAACTCCCAGTTCTGCTCTAATCACCTTCCTTGATGTTGCATCTATATCATTCCCTCCATATCCCTTGGGATTATTGTATTTAAAGGGCTGCAAGAATAAACTCACGCTTTTTCCTGCTGTATCTATACCTCCAGCCTCTCATTTCCCCTTCCCCATGTTTCTAGCTTAATTAAGTCAGCCATTAACACTTGGTTCATCTCTGGAACTCGAGCCGGTCGGGGACCCAGGATTATCTATCGTAACACCTGGCAATTGTAGCAGCTTCCCGGCTGTTGCCCCAATCAGACCACCCACCCTGCTGCTCCTCCCTGCTTCCCAGAGCCCTTGGATTCAGGTCATGAAGCTGGATGCTGACAGAAACCTAATTTACCTTTATTATAACAATAGAGGATTTGTAATGCTTTCTTTTTCTTTTCATCATGTGCTAGTCTCTTATATAACATAACATAAGAACATAAGAGAAGCCTTGCTGGATCAGGCCACAGCCCATCTAGTCCAGCATCCTGTCGCACACAGTGGCCCACCAAATGCTCATGGGCATCTCAAGCAGAGACAAGGACAAACCTTCTCCTGCTCTCGAGTCCCAGCAGATGGCCTTTGAAGCGCCCCAGTTCCTCCCCCCCCCCAGCATGGAAGATGCATCTAGGCATTCGTTCTAGTAGCCATTGATACATCTGTCATCCATAAATTTGTCTAACCCTACCTTAAAGCCATCCAGACTGGTAGCTGTCACCACATCTTCCGGCAGCACATTCCATAAGCCAATGACCCTCTGGGTGAATAAATACTTCCCCCTGTCAGACCTTATTCTCCTACCCATCAGCTTCATAGAGTGCCCCCTGGTTCTAGTGTTGTGCGATAGAGAAAAGAAATTTTCTCTATCCACCCTTTCTATACCGTGCATAATTTTATATACTTCAATCAGGTCCCCTCTCAAACGCCGTCTCTCCAGACTGAAGAGGCCTAGACGTTGCAGCCTGGTTTCGTAAGGGAGGTGTTCCAGACCCTTAATCATTCTGGTTGCCCTTCTCTGCACCTTCTCTACTTCCACAATATCCTTTTTGAGGTGTGGTGACCAGAATTGTACACAATACTCCAAATGTGGCCTCACCATAGATTTATAAAGGGGCAAAATGACACTTGCTGTCTTATTTTCTATTCCCTTCCTAATTATTCCCAGCATTGAATTTGCTTTTTTCGCTGCTGCCGCGCACTGGGTTGACACCTTCATGGAACTGTCCACCAAAACCCCGAGATCCCTTTCCTGATGTGTTGCAGAAAGTTCAGACCCCATCAGTTTATAGACGTAATTTGGATTCTTGGCCTCAATGTGCATTACTTTGCACTTGTTAAGGTTAAAGCACATTTGCCACTTGGTTGCCCATTCACCCAATGCTAAGAGATCCCTCTGGAGCTCTTGGCAATCTCTTTCAGATTTTACTACCCTAAATAATTTAGTATCATCAGCAAACTTTGCTATTTTACTATGTGCCCCTTCTTCTAGATCATTGATGAATAAATTGAAAAGCATTGGTCCCAGTACTGAGCCTTGAGGGACCCCACTTTTTACTTCTTTTCACCCTGAGAATTTGCCGTTTATTACTACTCTCTGCTTTCTGCCCGTAAGCCAGTCACAAATCCAGGACAGAACTTGTCCTTTTATTCCATGGCTGATGAGTTTACTCAGTAGCCTTTGATGTGGGACTTTGTCAAAAGCCTTCTGAAAGTCCAGATAGACAATGTCTACTGGTTCACCTTTATCCACGTGTTTATTGACACTCTCAAAGAATTCCAATAAATTTGTGAGGCATGATTTACCTTTGCAGAAGCCATGCTGGCTTTTGTTCAGCAATGCTTGCTCCTCCATGTGCACACTAATTTTGTCTTTAATAATGGTTTCCATCACCTTACATGGAACTGACGTTAAGCTAACTGGTCTGTAATTGCCTGGATCACCCCTGGATCCTTTTTTGAAGATTGGTGTTACATTTGCTACCCTCCAGTCCTCAGGTACAGAGCCTGATGTTAGGGATAGATTATATATTTTTGCTTGAAGTTTGGCAATTTCGCATTTGAGTTCCTTAAGGACTCTTGGATGAATACCATCTGGTCCCGGTGACTTGTTCACATTTAGTTTATTAAGACATGCCAGGACCACTTCCTTGGTTATTTCTGTACAGTTTAACTCTTCAGAAAATACAGGCTCAGCTACTGGCATGTGTCTTCTGTCTTCCTCCGTGAATACGGAAGCAAAAAATTCATTTAGTCTCTCTGCAATCTCCGTGTCTTCTTTAATTACCCCTTTCTCTCCTTTACCATCTAGTGGTCCAACTGCTCTCCTGGTTGGATTCCTACTTCTGATATTCTTATAGAAGTTCTTGTTATTTCTTTTGATGTTTTTAGCAATGTGCTCCTCAAAATCTTTCTTAGCTTTCCTAATGGCCGTCTTGCATTTGTGTTGCCAGTGTCTATGTTCCCTCCTGTTCTCCTCATTTAGACAAGCCTTCCATTTCCTAAATGAACTCTTCTTGTTTTTAATGACTTCATCTACTGCATTTGTGAGCCACATTGGTTTCTTCTTGGACCTAGAAGTCCCCTTTCTTCTTTTAGGAATGCATTCTAGTTGCACTTCCATTATTGTGTTTTTAAGTAGTCTCCATGCATTTTGAAGTGATTTAACTCTTTTGACTTTCCCTTTCAATTTCCTTTTCACTAATTTCCTCATTTTGGGGAAGTTTCCCTTATGAAAGTTTAAGGTCTCTGTGTTAGACTTTATTAAGAACTTACTCCCTGTATTTAAGTTGAAGGTTATTGCATTGTGGTCACTGTTCCCAATTGGATCAGCTACAGTGACGTCCTTTACCAGGTCCTGAGCATTACTTAGGATCAAGTCCAGGACTGCATTTCCCCTGGTTGGTTCCATGACCATTTGTTCCATGGAACAGTCATTTAGCAGGTCTAGGAATTTTCTCTCTCTTTCCTGAGTTGAACAAGAGTTCACCCAGTCTATGTGAGGATAATTGAAGTCCCCCATTATAACTACCCTATCTTTATGGGCTACCTCCTTTACCTCCTTCTCCAATTGTTCATCTCCTTTGGACGTATGGTTGGGAGGACGGTAGCATGTCCCTATTGTTAGACTTCCTTTTTGGCTTGGTATTTTTACCCACACTGCTTCTGTGGAAGAGTCAGACTCACCTGGACATTCCAGTTCATAAGATTCTATCTCTTCTTTAATATACAAGGCTACACCACCTCCATGTCGCCCTTCCCTGTCTTTCCTGTACAGTTTGTAACCTGGGATGACTGTATCCCATTGGTTTTCACTGGTCCACCAGGTTTCAGTTATGCCAATAATATCAATCCTATTTTCCATAACTAAGCTTTCTAGCTCCCCTATTTTGGCTCGAAGGCTCCTGGTATTTGCATATATACATTTATATTCACTCTTCTTGTCCAAATTCTGCCATTGAGGAACATGTGAAACTAATCCCGCACTAAGCTCTGCATTTTCTGCATATTTCCAGCACTCCTCACTTGAGGGTGCGCTCTCCCGAACCGGATGCTGCCCAGCTCCTGTCGGCTTTCCCCCAGGGATCAGTTTAAAAGCTGCTCTGCAAACTTTTTAATGTTAATCGTCTGGTTCCCTCTTGGTTCAAGTGTAACCCGTCCCTCTTGTACAGGTTTGGCTTGTCCCAAAAAGTTCCCCAGTTCCTTACAAATCTAAACCCCTCCTCCTGACACCACTGCCTCATCCACGCATTGAGGCTCCTGAGCTCTGCCTGTCTAGCTGGTCCTGCGCGTGGAACAGGTAGCATTTCTGAGAATGCGACCCTAGAGGTCCTGGACTTTAGTCTTCTACCTAACAACCTAAATTTGGCTTCCAGGACACTCCGTCTTGCCTTCCCAACATCATTGGTACCGACATGTACCATGACCACTGGCTCCTCCCCAGCACTGTCCACTAATCTATCCAGATGTCGCGTGATGTCTGCAACCTTCGCACCAGGCAGGCAAGTCACCATGCGGTCAACACGCCCATCACAAACCCGGCTCTCTATATTCCTGATAATTGAATCACCCACTACAAGAAGCCCCCCTCCCACTACCCGTGGATGACTATCCTCGGTGCAAGAGGATACCGGCACATCCACTGAGGAAGGGGTCCCAACTAAGGGAGCCTGCCCCTCTTCCTCGGCTTGATGTCCTCCCTGCCTGAGGCTTCGACTCTCCGAGGCAGCTGGAGAGCTGCTTGTCATGGAGTGGGATGCTCCTACTGCATCCCTGAAGACCTCACCCTCAGCCCTGTTACTCCCTAGCTCCTTCTCCAGGTCTGCTACCTTGGCTTCGAGGGAAGAAACATGTTCCCTGAGAGCCCGGAGCTCATTGCACCGAACACATACCCAAGACTGCTGCCCCATGGGCAGGTAGTCATACATATGACACTCAGTGCAAAACACTGGGAAGACCCCTTCCCCTGCTGGCATTCTACCTTCATTTTATTTAATGGATTTATGTTACTTTTGAAAAATTACCTAAAAAACTCTAAAATACTTTCTTTAATATAAACTTTTCTGAATTAATATTTTATTTTCTGATATAGTATGTTTCGTGCACCGTTAGGCGCGCGGTCCCCCAAAACTGTCTAAAAACCAGAGGACTTACCTCCCAAACTTACCACAGCACAGCAGCAGTTTTCCCAGGTTATTTTATCCAAATCCCAGTTATTTTCTGGTTAGTTATAGCAGAGAGCTGTTGCTTCCACAGCGATTTCTCTCAACTAGGCACAAGATAATTCATCTGTACTTAAAATTTGACCAGTTATATATATGACATATATGATAACATATATGATATGTTGCTGATATAATTGGATAGACTTCTGAATCTAACTAGAAATCTTGAATGAATAAGCTTGCAATGAATTAATTGGTGCTTTCTGCTTAAAAATTACTTTTGGGAAGGGGGAGAGGAAGAGAGAGAAGGTAATATCAATATTGTGCCTTGAAGGAAGACCTAAGCTGTAAACTTTAACTGCAGCCTGAGTTGGCAATCATTTCACAGGGACAAGACACTGCAGTGGAAATTGCTCTATAAATAAGATCCCTTACAGAAGAATTAAAATGGAATTCATATTATTGATGTTCACTAGCAGCCATAAAAAACACAAAAGACAGCCAGAAAAAGGCACTTGTTTCAAATCACCATCTAATGCACCTGAAGGACACCCTCAAAGTCAGGTTTTGATCAATGGTGATGAATCTCTTCATTAGGCTCTTTGGGGAAACCTAATGCTTTTTGGAAACAGAGCAAGGGCTTTTTCTCACTTAGGTGCAGTGGGATAATATCCCATGGCAGTGAAGTTCAGGGACAGTGCCCAGCGTTCACACTGAGAACGTCAGTCACTGTCCCAAAGTTTACTAGCAGCCCTCAATAGCAATCTGTTACTATGGTGATTGTGGCATGACACACATTTGCAATGCAAACACTGCATCTGGGACCATAATGATCCACAGTTAGAGATAGTCAGGATGTCTGCAAATGCTCTGGGCCACTCTGGAATGGAGGCAGCACCACAGTGTGAATGCACCATCACAGAGAATGTGAAAAGGCCCCAAGTCAGAAGAAAACAGTATAGATACTCGTTTCGCCTACTTAAAGTTGGATATGACTGTACGTCCCCCTATTGATGTGCCTCCCCCCCCCTGATGAAATAATATCAAGTGCTCCTTTTTTGGATTTTTAAAATGTTTCCCTTTATAGGACCAGCATATCAGGTACTTAGCTTCCAAAACTTGAAGAAAGTGCACTGGAGTTAACATCACCAATGTTGATTCTTTCTTTCTTTTTTCTTTCTTTTTAAAGAGTGGAATTGAAGTCATATTTCTTTCTCCTTTTGTTTCCCATTTGGTTTTCACAAATCAAGGACAGATGAGAAATAGGACTTTTGCTCAATGTTGAACACTTTTATGTTTGTACTGGTTTTCATATGAGCCAGTTTCAGTGAGCCAATTTGGTCTAGTGGTTAGGGAGCCAGACTCTTACCTGGGAATACCAGGTTCGATTCCGCCCTCCCCCGTGAAGCCAGCTGGGTGACCTTGGCCTAGTCACAGCTCTCTTCTGAGCTCTCACAGCCCCACCTACCTCACAAGGTGTTCTGTTGTGGGGAGAAGAACAGAAGGTTTGTCAGCCGCTTTGAGTCCCCTTAAATGGGTGAGAAAAATGGGGTAGAAAAAACAACTCTTTTTCTTCATATATTCACTTTTTCATACATGTTGATTTTTACTTTACAGTCCTGAATGCCAATTTAATATGCATATAAATATATTTTCACTAATCTGTACACAATTCATCCACACAGTTTGCCCATTTGAACTGATTCTGTGGTGTGCATCCTATACTGTGTATTAGGGATGTGCACAAATATTTGTAACATGTGTTATTCATACACATTCAACTGAATTCGGACATTTGTACACAAATTGAATGTTACAACATTTGTATATTAACATTCGTATGAATACAAATGTTTCTGGACATTCATACAAATAGTCTGGAAATTTGTGAAATTGGGGAGGTGGGAAAGCGGCTGGACCAATCCCATCTGCAGCGGATCCAAAGTGCATTTGACATGGATTGAAAGCAGATTAAAAGTGTATTCAGACTGGATTTGGCACTTTCAGAGATGATATGTTATGGGATATGTATTGAATACATATCGGATATGTATGCGTCCATTTTGAATACATATGGATGTGTATTCATTTGTATTGGATATTCATAACAATTCATATGAATA
The DNA here is from genome assembly GCA_023333525.1 of Aspidoscelis tigris stejnegeri. Taxonomy (NCBI): domain Eukaryota; kingdom Metazoa; phylum Chordata; class Lepidosauria; order Squamata; family Teiidae; genus Aspidoscelis; species Aspidoscelis tigris. Next base: position 92,356,508 of record JALMGA010000004.1, read on the forward strand.
CATTTGTATCAAACAGAATCCTGCCACATTTGAAGGGATCTATTTGAATGAATTTTCTAACATTCCAATTCATTATTAATCAAATGCCCAAAAAACCCATTTGTGCACTTCCTTATTGCGTTTGTGTGCATTACAAGCATATACACTTTTATGGTTGCATAATTTGTACATATGCAGAATGTGTAACTAAAAAAATTACCTGTCTGGATTGCACAGTAGTGGGAAAAAATAGTTATACAGAACTAGAAAATGATAATACATGTTAACAAAAATGTCCAAATGTAGGGTGGGAAGTCCACAAATAAAATGGATAGAAATGAAAAGGCATGAGCAGTCAGACCTGAAGATGGACTGAAGAAGGTTTAAAGTGAAGATGTGACCACAGTCATTGGGTGTTTTTCCACTGTCAAAAAGTACCCATTTTTGAACCCATTAAGGACCCATTTGGGTGTGAGTCGGATGATCCCATTTCCACCATGGCACCCATTTGGGACCCGATTGTTTCCACTGCCGTGGGGGAAATCTGGATCAAATGGATACTTTCTGCCCTTTAATCTGGATTTTCTGTAGTCCCCACTAATGGGGTCTACAATGGGGTCTTCTGCCAAAAAATCCGGATTAAAGGGAGCCTGTTTCCACAGGAAACAGGCAATGGGGTCTAGAGGAGGCTAGGGGGAGGGGATGCACCCATGGGGGGGGGAGTCCCAAAGTCCTAGCTTTGGAGTGATTTCGGCGTCATTTCTAAATCATTCCGAAGTGACTCCGAAGTCCCTCTGAAGAGATCAGCAGAGACTTCGAAGCCACTCCAGAGTCCCTTTGGAGCACCTCCGAAGTCTGCACTGATCTCTTTGGAGAGACCAGCGGCGAGACTCCGAAGTCCCTCTGAAGCGATCGGCAGAGACTTCAGAGTCTCACCGCCGGTCTCTCCAAAGAGATCAGCACATACTTCAGAGGCACTCTGAAGGGTCTCTGGAGTGGCTTCAAAGTCTCTGCCGATCTCTTCGGAGAGACTTCGGAGGGGAGTCCATGCGTTCTACGCTAATAGCACACGGACTGTGCTGACAGCTCCAAAGCCTCTCCGAAGTCCTTGGTGATTTGTTCGCAGGGACTTCGGAGTCACTTCAGAATGATTTTGAAATCACTCCGAAATCACTCCGAAGCTGGGAATTTGGAGATCGCCCCCGTCCTCTGTCCCCAGAGACACCTGGGGTGATGAACTGACCCCTTGGGGGTTGATCCAGATTCCCCACATGTGTGCAAAGCTGTTTCCATGGCAGGGGGAGTACCACCCATTACAGCGAGGTTCTCCCGGCTCGCCAGGCTTGGCTCTGGTGAGCCAATCATGGTGGGCCGGGAGAGGGCCCAGGGGCACGGATCTATGCTGCGTGTGCGGAGGCATGGGGCGAGGGGTAGATCCGCATCTGTTAGATGCAGATCTACCCCCTAAATCCGGATCTACCGGGGATCCGGATTTGGTGAAACCAGTTCCCCTGGAAGCCAGTTTTACTAAATACGGGTAGAGGAGATCCGGATTTCTTTGCCCCTGTGTGGAAGCAGCCATTGGATGCTTCCCTTAATCTGGATCTACTAGATCCGGATTAAGAAATGTACCCATTCCTTAGATCCAGATCTTTTTAGATCCAGATCTAAGGGCTGTGGTGGAAAAACACCCAATGATAACTTCTTTCTTCCACACCCCTTGCTAGCAGCTCCTCTGGAAATCTGAAACAAATCACACAACTGGCTATCAGTATACAATATCATTCAAAGAGTTAAGGTTTTCCAAACCTGAAAAGTAGTTCTGAAGTAGAAAGAAACTAATGGCATGACATCATTTGCCAAAGCTGGATTTGATTAGTGAAGCTCTCAACTAAGAGACACGGAATTTCATTGTTCTTATAATTCAGGCGAAACGGAAGCCAAGCATGACAGGCCACGTCCATTACACCAAGCAGTATTTCAAGTGGAGTGTGATTGATGCTCAGTTGTTAGCAGTGACATTGATGGGCTGCACATCAAACAGGTGCTGCAAATGTTTCAATTTTGTTTAAACTAGCACTTATTTTTATTTGCTACTCAGGAAAATTATTTTGAGTGAACCTGGTGCTTGTGAAAATGGATAGATTTACAACCTTGGAGTCTTAAACATTGTATTAAATTCTCTCTCATACACCACACATGCACTCACAGAAGACACATCATGATCTTATGGAACAGAGCTTTCCAACACAGTTCTGGCAGCATATATCTAAAAGGAAATTCAGCATTTAGAGTATTATCAGGCACACTTAAAGCCTCAGAAAGGTTGCTGCTGCTTCATTCAGGAATTCACAGCACCAGAGACATCTCTTTATTTCAGCAGGGTTGGGTGGGAAAATACATAAGCAAAAAAGGTGAGAGGTTCCCACTGAGGGGTCATCAGTGGATAGCTCCCATAGTCAGGGTAGGTGTTGCTTGGCTTGGAGGTGAATGTAGGCTGCAGTGTGCTAAAATAAAGTAGGTTCTCAGCCACATATTCAGAGAACTGTTTGTAAGACTATTGGTGGTGGTGGTGGGGGGGGAGAGGTCTTAAAAGGTCTGCTTTTAAAAGCCCAGTCTGAAAGCACCCTAAGTTGAGTGTCTTCTCATTTTTCATCACTGTGTGAAGACTTTTGAGTCTCCCCCCCCCAAAAAAAAATGACACTGAGATGGAAGGAAATTCATATTCTCCAAAGGACAGTCCAGTGAACGTGTTCTAGTTGATACCCCTAGAGATTCCCTAAGAATACCAGTAATGGCAGCAGAAATTCTCCAAGAGCTTCCCAGTGCACTGACATCCCAACAGTTCAGCTGATCTGTCTCTCATAAACCAGGCCTAGAAAAAATTGGAAATGCTAGTTTCTCATATAAAACATAGGCCTTGTTAGGGATGCTTACCATGGATCCAAGACTAACAGCAAAGCTGAGGAATTTGTTCAGCAAGCAGTTTCTCTCACTCTAGACGCTAACCATCTTGGGCAAGTGTTGAGCTTTCTTTCAGGCATCTAATTCTGATGAAAATGGAGATGTACCACCCCCACATGGTTCATGGAGGCATCTGGAATGTTAAGTGGAAACATATTCACAATAAAGAATCCAAAAACCTCAAAATGTGATTATTTTTTTTAAATCTAATTTGAGGCTGTATCCAATATTTGAAAGAAAGGATGTTTTTGGTCAGTGCTAGTTATACCTTCAAATTAAATGATTCACCCACAATGGGCCAGCTGGCTGGTGGACCACACCAAGGACCCTCCACACTGTGGCCTGACACATCCCAGCCCAACTAGGGAGGTTGGGAATGAAAGTTCCTGAATTCTATAGTTACCTGACTGGATGTCCAGAAGTAGCTCATTTCTGGCATACGTTCCAGGTGCCAGACTCCTTGGTCACATTAGTAATTTAGAACGACCTCAGGCTGTCTTCAGATCATGTTACTTACATTACTTTTATTTATTTTGTTTTCCAAGCTGACCTATCCCCGTTAGATCATTCTAACTGGAGTCCTGGGCAGTGCTGGAATTATCATTTACACAATATCTTTGATTCTTTATTTTTCTTATTGATGTCAATGAGCCTGCAATCAGTAAATCATTGTCATGCCCTGTTCAGCCTCATCAGAAGAGGAGGATATGTCTGCAATGTGACCACAGGCTGAGGAGCAGCCACAGCAGGGCACTGCAGTCATGGAAGAGCTAAGGCTGGGTCCAGGTGAGCAGCCAGACAGCTCTGGTGATGAATCCACTAGCAGTGAGCCTAATCAAAGGCTTTCTCATCACCTGCTTAGGCAGCAGAAGCAGGTGAGACGGAGATCAGAGCGATTAGCCCAGCTGCACCATGGGCGTGACTCTGACTCCTCTATTTAAGAACAAGCTCAACTTGCCTCAAGTTGCTGCAGACAACGTTTTAGCAGCCTCGTGTTACCTGAGCTTGAAATCCTGGACTCCTTGTGACCTGCTGACCTTTGGACTGCCTGACCCTTCCTGACTTCTGGACTCCTAGACCCCAGACCGGAACTGACCACGAGTACACCTGGAACCCTTGGGACTGAGTAGCTGCGCAAGTGTTTGCCTGTTGCCTGACTGGCCTGCGACGTGACAATCATAACATGGGGATATTCAAGCTAATAGACATGTTGTCGACATCCGTATCTTTGAATATGAATGTTGTTGCCATTCATATCTCCAGATTTGAATCTATTTTTTTTCCAATTTCGATCAAATTTGAATGCAAAGAAAACATTCATGCACATCCCTCCTATGTAGTATTGGACATCAGGTGTGACACCCATGCCCCAACTGCGCATCATAATGTGCAGTATCTGTAAGTCTGGATACATCCATAGAGTTAAAATTTATTTTTTTTTTAAAAAAAACAGCATTAATCCAGTTCTTTTCTTGACAACAGAAAGTTTAATTCCATGTGTGTACATGAAAAAGGAAAAACAGAAACATCACTTAAAGTAACTTGATTGTAGCAGAATATAGGCAGCACTCCAACATTTTTCCTCGTTTCAACCTGAGGTTTTGTAGAAGACTCATAAACAGCTCAAAAGATGAGTGTTAACCTACAGTCAAGTGCAAGGAAATATGAAGTGTATTAGTTTGTTTAAATCTAGCAATATTTTATGAGAAAGTCAAGAGTTCTACATGTTCAGTGCATTGTTAAAGATCACTTCAGTTATTAGAAAGGGAAAAAAATAGACATGAGTGAGTGACAGATTATTTAGAGAGAAGCAGAGCACTCATAATCATGCTTCATTACTTTAAGAATGGCAAGTAACTATGTGTAGCTACCAGAGTTGGTTTATTTTGTCCATTAGTCATATCTACGATCTCTTAGGTAGAGCAATTAAATAGATCATTAGTCATTATATGGAGTGTCCATGTAGAAGTTGGGGGAAATTGTTCTTCTCCTCCATAAGGAGCTATAAAACTCTGTACTCATAAAAATTGGAATCCCTCCTACTCAATATATTATTCGTCACCGGATTCCTGCTTAATAAAAGGAAAATTGTCCCCCAGAATCAGTATTCTTATGTATGGGCAACCATAAATATTTTATTATGACTCACCGTGGCTGTGTTCAGATATGACAAAAGGGTAACCTCAGAGATGTCTCTAAGACAGTAGTGTGTGGCCTTCATGTTCTTATGTCTTCTTTAATCCTTCCTTTCTAGCACGAAATGTTTTGGAAAGGGGGACAGGAAGTCTGGTGTGTGAACAATCCCACCCCAAGGCCTTTTCTAAGCTGACTTAGAAGCACCTCAGAGGGTTTTAAAAAATGTTATCTTTGCAGCCCCAATATGCATGAACAGTGCTATTGCTGTGGCGACTCGGTAATGCAGTGCACAACTGTACCTGCACCCACCTGGTCACATGTTCCATTTGAACTTCTTCCACCTGGAGGAAGTATGAGTGGATCATGCAGGTGTATCCCTGTTCATTGCTAGATAAATTGTGGAACACAAAAATGTGTTTCACACCTTTCCTGGCCATTGGACTCTCTGGCACACACATAGATCTTTTAGTATAGAAAATAGTGTACAAGGACTCTAGTGTACAGGATGGAATAAATCTAGTTTTTTAGTTCCCTTAAGATCTAGAGGTGAGGACTTCCTGGTTATCCCACCACCTTCAGTAGTGAGGCTGGTGGGCACCTGGGAGAGAGCCTTTTAGGTGATGGCTTCCAGACCAGACTACGGAATAGTCTCTCCCTCAAGGTGTGTCATGACCCTTCCTTATATATATTTAGGAAGGCGGTGAAAATGCATCTCTTTGCCCTGGTCTTTGGCTGAGATTATTATATTTCCCCTCCCAGTACATGTACTATTATTTTAAATACGGAGTGTATTGTTTTAGATTTGTTGAATTTTTAAAGTGCTTTTAATGTATATTCCGCATTCTGTTTTTAATTTGTTGTTTTAATGATTGTTACCTGCCCAGAGACCTTTGGGTATGGGATGGGATAAAAATGTAAATAATAAATAAAGTGTTCCAAAGTGAATCCCCTGCTCTTACAGTTGTGCCAACCTTAATAGGGCTTTGCCAGGCATCGGTCATTTTGTAACTAATTGGCATGTACTAATTGGCATAAGGTTGGACATGAATAGTTATGTGCATACAATACCATATTTCCAAGCCAGCCTATTAAAAGATATAAAAGTATAAGAATATGAAGAATATAACATGTGAATTTTCTAGAAGGCTTGGGACAGGACTTCTCAGTCCCACTTAGAAATGTAAAACAGACAAGGAATCCCTCCCTGAATCTGCATGTATAAAGCAGATCTGATCACTTCATGTCATCTACATAATCTGATCCTGCACGACAATTTGGTACCATTAGCATCCAGATGTCTCATTGGAATGTTAATCCAGCAATGCATATCTTACATATTCCCTTTTGTGGCAGCAGATCTGATTCAATCATGCAGTGTGCCAGGTCAGGAGTTCAGCGGTTTTAGCACCTTGAAGTTACCCCTGATCATCCTTGCCCTACCTCTCCATTTTCCCAGACTAAACACAAATTTTCCACCTCAAAGGTGGTTGGTTTTCCCCTTCCTCCCCTGAGAGGGGAGATCTATCTCTCAAGACTTTGGAGTAGGATAAACGATCCCCCAAAATCTCAGAACTTCATGTCCTTTTCCTCCAAGAGATCCCTCACTCCTATTCTTCTCTGCTGCTGCTGAAACCACCTGAAGACTGGATCCATCACTCCATTGCTCCAATTGGAATTGCTCCAACCCTGCTGAAACCACTAAGCAGTTCTGTTCCGCTATGATCAAGACCTGCCATTCCTTTGCTGAATTTGCTTCATCAAAGCCATGGCAGAGCTATTTGCTCCTGCTGGCCACCCATCACTGCTGGATGGTCAGCCTCAACTTTGTGCACCACCATTTTCTCACAAAATCCTCTTTCTGCCTTTGGGAAGTCACTCCAGCCTCTTTGTTCTGATCTGCTGCACAGCCCAATCTTTCCTACTGTCCTAACAACACTCTCAAAATCACTTCCATATCCAGGGTCTAGCCTGGAATTAGGAGGATATGTTGGAGACCCATCAGTTTCTCTTTCCCTTGCCCTGTTTCCCAGCTTGATACACTGTGACTCATAATTATCCACTTAGCGGTTTGAACTCCTGCTACACCATATCCTATAATGATCATCTTACTCCTTATAATTATCCAGTTAGCAGTTCCTTCCTAAAGCCTTGTGCCTGGGTTCTTTGTATTTTGTGCCCTGATTGGCTGTACGTGGTGCTAGCCATTCTTGTCAGTTTTTTGCTGCCTTTTATTGGTTACTGTGTATGTCAGCTGAGAGTTCCTTCCTGGTGAATTATGATTGATTGTGCTCTGCAAACTACTTCCTTTATATTTTTATTTACTTGCCTTTTCCATTGTTTATTAAATAAAATTACTGTTTAATTGAAGAAATTTGACGCTGAGTCTTTTTTTCCCTGCTTCTCTGCTAATTTTACAATCCAAATGTTCTTATTAAATTAATTAACATTGATTGGTCCCATGGCAAGTTACATCCTGAGAAGCTAATATTATGATTTCTAGACACACGTCAGAACATCTCATAACAGTTCAGCCTATTTATTCTGGGAGAACTCAGTAGGAGTAATTTGAAAATCACCCTTTTGTGAACTTATAACTTATGTAAACAATTAAACTTCAAATGAAAGTAAATATACATTGATGTTTCATTCATTCATTCATTCATTCAGCCTTGTACCCAGAAAGTTAGGTTAGGTCACAATAAAATAACTATTAAACAGATAACATGCATTATCTAAAACAACTGTGCCTGCAGCTGAAGGCCAGGGTAAAGAGGCATATTTTGTTTTTTCTATCATAGTTTCTTAGTTTAGTTATCAGTGCCCTTGCAAAAGAGAAATAATAAAGCAGAACATGCCATATGCTAATGTAAAACCATATGCAGCACAAGGAATAAACTCTATTAAGGAAAACAAAATGAAAGGACAGTGTCTGTTATACAAGCACTAAAAAATGAGTCTGGATTATTGAAACAAATTGGAGCAGGTAGAGAAACTTTGCAAAAGCACCACCCTCTGAAATGAAGATTTTGGAAAGAAATCAGTTCTGAGAACTTTTCTTACATTTTGGTTGTACTCACAAGGACACACAAAAATTACACATGAACGCTTGTGTGCATGTTTAGTGAAGGAAATTCACACATAATCTCTCTTAAAAATATGGGAACTTAGCTTGCAAAAATGATGCTCCACTCCAGGGGGAAAGTATATTCCATTAAGTGTTAATAGAGAATTAATCTTGCTCTACTTTCTTGACCTACTGATAGCATATAAATAGCTCTCCTTACCACCGTCATCACTTGCTGGCATTCTACTGACATTTTCCAATTCAGCTCATGCTGCTCCCTCTTGTGCCCTGTGCATTCTCAACGCCTCTCTTTTAGTTATTAATGCTACCAAAGAGCTGGTAGAATAAAAATAGCACCTGGGCATTATGATCCTTAAGTTCATAGCCCAAGACAGTTCTCTTTGGCTATAACCTAAGCTATGAAATACTGAATGTGAAGTTTCATCTTTCCTATAGCTAAATGTGTATTTTGTAGCTTGAAGGCAACATTGAAGCAGCTTTAGTGATAGCCAAAAATTTAAAACAATTAACTGGACAAACAATTTTGAGAGTGAAAAGAAATAAGGGAAATGATATAAGAAATTACAATGAGCATGGTGAAGGTTGGATGTACTTTCCTCCCTCCCTCCCTCCTTCCTTCCTCTTCCTCTGTCAACAATCTCATTAAAAAAATTCTTGTTCATTCACTGATGCAGGTAAACAGCCCACATAAGGAAGTACCAATGGACTAGAAGCCAATAAAAAGAACCTACCTGAGTCTAGTTAACCATGTATCACCATTAGCAACCAATGTATTCATGGTGTTCTCCAGCAAAGAGTAAAAGAAGCAAGGTGAAAGAAAATAAAGAAATGTGATGGAGAGATAATGGAATATTATTTATTTGTTTGCTTCCTCTTCACAGGGAATGAAGACTTGAAAAAAAAGGAGTTTAGCCTGGTATTGGACATCTCACAATCTGAAGTCAACCAACCAATCAGCCCTATCTCAATATTTATTTATTATTTATATTTATATCCCGCCCCATACCCGAAGGTCTCTGGGCAGGTTACAACCTTCAAACAACATATTAAAACAGAATGTACTTTAAAAGACTTTAATATGTCTGAATATCACATAGATATTGTTTTCATTACAGTGGTACAGATAGTTGAACATTGATTGAACTCTTAGATTTAATTATGTGCATGTCAGGTAGTGAAAATAAGACTGTGCTCCTAGATAGGACCTGTGAGTCATCTAGGCCATTTCTGCATGGTATAAGTAATGCTACAGTGTATTAGTAATTTTGCAGCATGAGTTAAGCTCATGAGGGACTTGCCTGCCACCAGCTCATGTAAAGGGTCATCTGCGCTGTGGACAACCCTTCCTGGCACAATTATGGCATCTAGGAATGATAGTTCTGAGACTCCATAGCTGCTATCTGGGACTGGTTTGGCTGGATGTCCAGAAGCAACATTCCTTGCATGCTACTTCCAGGAGCCCAGTGAAACGGTGCTGGGTTTCTCAGTCCTGAGATGCTTTTGCACTTCCTTTCCTGTCCCGTGAATGGGAAAGGTTGCATTAGAAACTAAGCTGACTAGCGTTCTGTCTCATTTTAAAGATCATTACATATGGAGAACTTTTGTGCCTCCAGTACACTAAAATATCAATGAACAATTTTATTTTCTCAGTGCCAGAGAGAGTTTCATTTATTACATTTCTGCAATTTTAGACTACTCCATATTGTGCAAAATGTAGATGAGAAACAACAATCTTTCTCTCTCTCTTTTTTTTTGTAACTGTAAATAGGTAACGGGAAAAGTCAAATTAAACCAGGGAAAAATATATACTGGCTGCCAATTTAATAAAGAAAATATCATGTGAACAGCAGTTGTGGGGCTATTTCTGGAGCCTGACAAAATGTTCTCTGAAGTTAGGTCAATCTGGGATGTGCCATCCAAGCTACTGGGATGAAGAAAATGCTCCAGTTTGAAAATGCTTAACACATTTTGCACTTGGCAAAAAGGCAAAGATGTGAGGAACTTCTAGATCATCCATCTGCACATCACAGAGATGCTTTGTTACCAGAAGTGGTCCTGTGTGTGCATACGGACACATTCAAATGTTGTTGATATTCGTGTCTTCAAATGCGAATTGAAAATTTGTACGAATAGATTTGAATACATGCAATTTGAATAAAATGTGAATACATTCAAATTTTAAACATTCAAATCAATCTGAATCTTCAGATATTTGATTTGAATCAAATCGAATCCCAAAAATTGCATTCATGAACATCCCTAGACAATTAAGTCTCTTTGCAGAAGCTCTGCAGCAGCAGTATGGCTGATGCAAGTAGAGTATAGACAATTTTGTGCTCTACACCCGAAATGTGATTAGGCCACCCTGGGATGAGACAGGATGGTTCTGCCCACCCAGCAGAGTAAATGCTCTGTCCCAGAGCTTGTCTAATTGCATCTGATGTCCCTAGTGTGAATAGGCTTCAGGAGTAGGATGCACCTCTCTTAAAATGCACCAGAGTGTGGAAGAGAGGCTCATAAACCTCATTTGTGTTTGAGCCAGTTTGGTCCTGTGGTTAGAGCATAGGATTCATCCTGTAGTCACCAGGTTCCATTCTGCATTCCTCCACAAAGCCACTGGGGGACCTTGGGCTAGTCACAGCTCTTTCGCACCTCTCACAGTCCCACCTACCTCTCAAGGTGTTGAGGGGAGAAGAATGGACAGCTTTGTCAATCACTTTGAATCCCCTTAAAGTGGGGCACAAAAGCCAAGTTTTATCCTCCTCCTCCTCCTTAGTCTTCTGGACTAAGTTGCAAGTACAGAAAAGGCCCTAGTTGACTGATTCAAACTGATAACCATCAAAATATTCAGACTGATACTTTTAGCCCCCTATTGTCACTTTGATTTTTGTTTCATTTCCTCAAACCAAGTTTTTTATGCAAGATTTGAAGATTGGATTTCATATTATGCCTTTCTAATACACCTTGCTGATATGTGCCATGAGTAACAAGCTCAGCAGGCTGGAGACAAAATCAAAATACTTCCACTGCAGTGATCGTGATCATTTAAGTACAGGTTAGCTTCGTTTGCAAAATTTGTTTCTCCATGTTGACTTGGAATGCGTACCTCAGATAGATCAAGTGTGAAGAAAATGCCTTTCCAGAATAGTAAAATATCTTTGTACAATCTCAGTTTCAATAAACAAGAGTTTTTCAACAACTTGCTCTGTGGTAGCAATAGATAGCCTCATTTAGGCATCCCAAACTTCAGAGTAAATGTGCTCAGAATCCTTCAATTTAATATACCTAATTGATTTGGAAAGGAAATTAATATACCTGATGAACACTGCTATCCATTATCCAAGATCTGTTTGGGAAACCTGTAGATGAGTTGGATCATCTGCTGCCTTCTTCTGCCAGAATAGCTGTTACCTGCTTCTGTTTCTTTTGCCCACTCCACTGGAGGAACATCTGCCTGGTTGAAGCTGCTGATGGCTGAAGTTGCAGTTAATCCAGAGCTTCTATACATGAGGTATTTTTCCACCACAGCACTTAGATCTGGATCTAAGAAGGTTCGGATCTAAGGAATGGGTACATTCCTTAATCTGGATCTTGTAGATCCAGATTAAGGGAAGCACCCAATGTGTTTCCACAGGAGGTGTAGCACCCATTAGCAATGGGTGCTAACCCCCCTGCCATGGAAACACCTTTGCACGCATGTGGGTAATCCGGATTGACCCACAAGGGGTCTGCCTGTCACCCCAGGTGTTTTGGGGAACAGGGGGTACAATCTCCAAAATCCCTCCAAAGTTGCCTCTGAAGGCAACTTCAGAGGTTAGCAAAAACTCTGAAGACAAACCCCTTGCGAGAGCCGGCATATGAATTAGTTCTTTGTGAGCAGGGATGAGTCAGCCTCATTAAATATATACCTCTTTCTATGCCTGAAGGTAACAGTCTGCTTTGATCTCCCTTTGCTACCGGAGGTTTGTCTTCGGAGCCTGTGCTAATCTTCAAAGTTGCCTTTGGAGGGACTTGGGAGCCTTTGCTAATCTCCAAAGGCAACTTCAAAGTAAATTCAAAATTGCTTCAAAATGATTTCAAAATGATTTCAAAGCCTAGGTTTTGGGGCTCCCCCCAAGGGTGCCCCTCCCCTTAGCCTCCTCTAGACGCCATTGCCAAACTAATGTGGAAACAGGCTCCCTTTAATCCAGATTTTCTGGCTGAAGACCCCATTGTAGACCCCATTAATAGGGTCTACAGAAAATCTGGATTAAAGGCTGAGATGTACCCATATGATCTGGATTTCCCCAGTGGTGGTGGAAACAAATGTGTCCCAAATGGGTGCCATGGTGGAAATGGGGTCATCCGGCTCACACTCAAATGGGTCCTTAATGGGTGCAAAAATGGATACTTTCTACCAGTGGAAAAACACCCATGAAGTTTTGGGGTTGGACCAGGCAGCTTTTGAACAGGAGAAGGCCAAGGCAGCAGCTGAAGACTGGTAGTCTAGGGGCACTGTTTTTTGAGTGGTTACAGCTTGGAGGGGTGTGAGGTAGGGGTGTGCATGAATATTGGTAGACATTCAAAATTCGATTGACTGTGCCGAATTTCAACATTTGAACTTGAATAGAATGTCCCAAAATTTGAAAGTAAACATTTCCCTCATTTTCCATTGTTCTTCCCAGCCCCACAGGATTTCCTCCAGCAGGCACCATATGGGGAAAGGTCTGTGCTTCTATTTTCATTTCCCAAGATCAGCCGTTATGTATTTTTGGGTTTCTCACCACAAGAGCTTTCAACTGACTGAACTACAGTACATCTTTAAGAATGGTCCATGATCAGGAATGAGTTGGAGTTGTGGCCAAAGAAACATCTGCAGGCAGGCACTACATCAACTACCCTCGTGGCAACCCATATCTTTCTTTATGTATATTTAGGGAAATATTGCCATGGAAAGATGACAAAAAAGGCCATCTGTTTTTCCATTTGCTTATTATGAGCTCCATCGAGAAGAAAGAAAGAAATGTGCATTGTTAAGTCTCTCTAGATTCAAGCTTAATCAAAAATGCAGTTTGTTTGATCTAGTTTGGTAGATATGTCTTTGGGGATTGATTAAAGTCAGAGGTACATGGTGCTACATTTCTTGTGTGTATTTCATCATCAAAGGATTCTAATTTAGCTCTTTGAATAAAATATGAAGATAACAGATAAAGCTCCTGTGTCACTGCTTAAATCCTTCAAACCAATATTTATTAAAATTGAAAGTAGAAGGAGCAAATGAAGACACCTTTGAATTAACATGTGCAAATATATTTGATAGTGTAGATTTCTTCTTTGGAAGAGTCATTTCAGACTTAAACGGAATTTTTTTTATTTTGATTTTTTAAAAATCCCTTTATAATGCTGGGGGGGGGTAATGAGTGTTACAAAGAGACATGAGGTTATTGGCAGGATCTAAAAGTGACTTAAGGTCAGAGGGGCAGCCACCTGCCTGTGGCAAAAGCTGTTTGCATTACAGGTAGTCCAGAATGAGAGTTTCTGGCCTCCAAAGTTGTCGGTCAGAGCATTTTGTTATAAATGTGCCCAGAAGCAGCACATTTCTAGAACCAATTCTGGAACCTAGCAAAATGATGCTGGGTTTCTCATACCTGATACACAAGCCAGGTGCTTGCTCTCATCCACATGTGAGTCCTGGCAGGAAATTTCTATCAGTAGGAAATGATCTGGAGACCACTTTCAAGAAGTCTTCTGTTGGAATAGGCTACGATACCATTTCTACTCAGACATAGCATTCTTTCAGGGGATGCCATGCCTCCAGTAGACTGATTCACAATAAAGATGTGCATGGCTTGCGTTGGTTTAAATCGTGTGTTCAGTTCAAACTAGAACAAGGTTGAACAGGGTCAAATAGGGTCCATTCAAACCTTGAACAGATAGCAGTCATGTCAGGAGGCCAGTGAAGATGCCAGCATGCTTGTGAGACAGCTCTGATTACCTCACTGTTCAGCAGAGGTGTGAATGCTCACCATCTGGATCCAACAGGTAAATTTCTGGGGAAAGTTAGGTAGCTTATGGAGCACAATTTTGTGTTCCACACAGTTAGTTCATGATAGGTGAATATCTGAGAAGGCAGGGGTCACTTGGAGGCTGTGACAGCCTCCTCTGTGTGCAGATGCACCTGCCCAGATGTTCACCTACCACAAACTACGGCCCAAAGTGGGAATTGGACCTATATTGAGCTAGCTCTTATGCAGATGTATTTTGTTCTTCTCTAAGCCCTTGCTTTGGTCACAAACAGAATATTTCACAATATTCCTTTGACTTTTTCAAACCAAGTCTGGATTTTACTGATCTGAATGTTGGTGAACAAAGATTATTCTTGTTTGAGGGGTCCAGGCTATTGCTAGTCTGTCTCCCTTTATGTACTGCCTGTATGCCAAGTATAAAAGCCAATTATTTTCATTATAAGTGTCTCTGTCTTAGCAAAGCCCTATCTTTAGTGGAACAGTGCTCTCAAACCCCACATTTCTGGGTAATAACGGCTTACAAAGTACCTTGACCATTAGCATTTAATTCCAGTTAATGCCATATTTTTTTTCAGCTTCAATTTAGCATTCCAAATATCTAAAGGAATGCCTTCTCCCATACTGTCCTGCCTGTGCTTTAAGATCAGGAGGTGAAGCCTCCTGGTTGTCTCACCACCTCTGTGTTGAGTGGGGTGGGCACCCAGGAAAGGGGCTTTTCGGTAATGGCCCCCAGGTTATGGAATTGTTTCCCCCTCAAGATGCATCATGCCACTTCCCTGTTTATATTCAGGAAGGTTGTGAAGACACAACTTTTTGCTCTGGCCTCTGGCTAAAGTGACTGTACTTTTCCCTCCACTGTGGATACTTTAATTTTAATATTTGGGATATTCTTTTAAACATGTTGAATCTTTTTAAAGTGTTTTAATGTATTTTATTGTTTTAATATATACTGATTTGTAAATTGCTATTTTAAAAGTTGTCACACACACACAAACACACACACCCCGAGACCTTCAGGTATAGGGTGGGAAAGGAATATAAATAACAAATAAAAAGTTTTTTTTTCAGTCCAAAGACTTGAAAATCAATACATAAATAGTTATCCAGAATTCAAAATACAAATACTGTATATTCTGGCATTTAAGACTACTTTTTAACCGAGGAAAATCTTCTCAAAAGTCGGGGGTCGTCTTATACGCTGGGTGTCATCTTCTTATACAGTGAGTATATCCCAAAATCTGTATTTTAACTGGAAAGTTGGGGGGTCGTCTTGTATGCCCAGTCATCTTATACACCGGAATATACAGTACAAGTTATATGAACCAAAAATAGTAATTTTTTTAAAGTATATTCTCCAGAATGCCAGAAGATACCAATTATTGCTTTTGCAAGAAAAAAAATCTGAAACAGGAGAAGGGAATGGATGAAAGAGGTTCATTCTACCCTTTATATTTTGCCAAGGACTTTGCTACCTCTGGGACACAATCCTTGTGGATGGTATAGTTATTTTAAATTCACCAGTAAAATTATTAATTTCTCCAGCGTCACAGACAAAATTCAAATCTAAAATACAGCTTATGTCACATGCTTCATAGAATGCCCTTGTTAAAAAAGACTCTTTATGAACTTCAAAGCATTCCTGTGTTGATTTTAAATATGGAGCAATAGAGAAAATCTGATTTGAAAACACTAACAAACAGTCCAGAAGAGGGGGAAAAAACCTGGATATTAAAATTAAATATTCTAGTTTCATTTGGATTTAAATATTGATTTATTATTACATTCAACTATTTTTTATTTGGTACCTCTTTAAGATTTCTTCGATAATTGGCTGTCACTTTACACAGCTGCTTTATATTCTCTGTAATCCTTTTGTTTGTTTTTATTTAGAGAGTTGACTGAATAACTCATACTGCCTCGGAAACTGTGCTGTAAATGTTATATTTTTTTTTAAGATATGTGTATGTCTGATTTATTAATTCTCCTCATAATAATTGCCTATATTGCATTTTATAGAATTCTGGAAAAAGCCTGTCCCAAAACACTTATGATTCCATAAGTCCCAGAGGGCAGACATCTCAAAGCAACCCTCCCCTCATCAGAAGGGACCAGCCATTGCAAAACCAAAACTTACTAGTAGGGATGTGCAAGAATATTCAAAATATTCATTATTCAATCTAATTCGGCCAAATTCAGACATTCAAATTCAAATTGAAAGTCCAGACATTTGTGGGGGGTTTTAATATTTGAACAAATATGAATATTTTTAATCATCTGTACAAATAATTTGGACATTCGTATGGGTATGTATCCATACCCATTACATACGTATCTGTACACACTTTATTTGTATCCATACACATCTGTATGGATAAGTACAGGATGAAAATGGGATGTGTAAGGGATAAAAAAAGGATGAGTACAGATGTGTACAGATACATATGAATGTTGTTGACATTCGTATAATCAAATACATATTGAATATTCGTACAAATAGATACGAATCGGTTCAAATTTTACTGCATTCATTTTTTTCCTTCTATTCGTATTAATTCGATTGAATTCGGACATTTGAATATTTGATTCAAATCGAATCAAATGTTGAAAATTGCATTCATGCAAACCCCTACAATTTATCCAAGACTACGACTTACCAAAATCTATGAGCAGATTTTCACCAATCTGTTCCATGATAAGGAGCAAATCAAAACTATGTCCCACTATCTGTAACATTGTATTGTGATAGCCTCATGGTTGTCCTGGGAGTCATGAAGTCAACCCAGTATGAGTATGTCATGAAGAGCTGAGTATGTTTGAAACCCTCCACCACCACCGTGGCAGATCCAAGACCACCTCAGGGACACTGCTGAACAGTATAGAGGTGTATGCTAGCAACATCCTAGTCCAACAGGAAGAACAAGCCCTGAAGCCCAGGGCACACTGTGACAGGGCTGATAATAGGTTTAGAGGTAATCTTCAGTGTCATTCATACAGGCAATAAAAAGAGTTTATGTACCTTTTGTGGACCATTAATTGCTTTCTCAGTACACTTTAGAAAATTAGCATGATTTATTTCAGGAAGTGGGAATGAGGAACTAATTTGGGGGATGGAGCCATACATTCAGGGCATATTTCCCAGTTCCTCCTGCCCAATGACAGACTTCATTGTGGGTGTTGTACTCAGGAGGGAGAGATCATCATCTTTGGTGTGAGAAAAGACTTTCAAAATTCATACAAATTTGGCCAAATTCATACGTTCAAATTCGAATTGAATGTTGGCACATTCAAAGACTGACATTCAAAGGGGATCTATTCAATGGATACAAATTTTATTGCATTTGATTTGATACCAATCAAATATAGGACAAAAAATTGTGAACATCCTTAGAGGACAATATATCCTCTATTTTCTTTCTCTCCCATTCCTGCAAGCAGAAGGACAATGTGTAAAGCAAGCAATGTTTCCTTTCATTAAAAAGGGAATCTTTAGGGAAAATCAGACCTCTGCTTCATTTGCTCCAGGGCAAACAGCAATGGCTAGGGACTGGGTTGCATGGTTAGTATTTGCCATCAGTACCATACAACTTCAAAGTGGAACACAGGCCTCCATTGTGACGGTTTCAGGGTACAGGCTGCAAACTGTTTTGCTTTTGGGCTTTGCAGGCTTCTTGCAAGCTGCAAAAGCCAGCTTGTTGCAAACCCAGGATTTGGGCTGCAAAAAGAGCGGGAAATCCTGTGCGGGCCCTGTTGCAGTGATTGGCTGGAGTAAGGTTTTGGAGGGAAAAGCTGTCCGGGGATCTGAGTGCTGGAGGGGCTAGAGAAGGAGTTCCCACCAATCAGGCTGGAGGGACAGCAACCTCTGTTAGGAGTCTCCAGCAGCATTTTATTGCGGTTAGAGCCAATCAGGGTCAGGGGGATGAGTATAAAGGAACTCAGAGTACAGCAGAGGATGTCTTCATGCTGGGACCAGAGCTGAAATCAGAAGAAGAGCTGAAATCCTGAGGGAGCTGGAACCAGTAGCTGACCATTGGGCTGTTGGCTGAGCGAATTCTGAAGGGGACAATCGAGGAAGATTGGGGCACCGAGGGAGACTTCGCTAGCAACTATCCAAGGCTGGATGATCGGACAAGCAAGGACAGACTGGGCCTTGTGATCATCTAGGGCCACGTTTGGGTACACTGGCTTGGCTTGAGCTGAGGCAGAAGCAAGCCAGAGGGAGAGGAACGTGGAGAGGTTTGTCTTTTAAAAGGGGAACTATTTTCCTTTAGAGAAAGGGGTAGCTCCTAGCCTTAAGAGACTTACTGAGTTAAACCTGAGTTAATCCAACAAATACCTGAACCTTATTTTTCATTTATAGTATTGCTTGTGTATAATAATAAACTTGTTTTTGTTTACTGTTGAAACGCTTGCTACCAGTGTTTTGTGTCCACACTGTAGTATTCACTTGGCCGTTGCACGAACCCAGCATCCTAACAGGGCCAAGCTACTCCCAGAGAGGGCAGGCACTAACTGGATCGCTGGGCATCGTGGCAATTTGGTGGCAGCTCGGGACGAATCTTGATTCAGTCCGCTTTGGCCAGAATACTACAGTAGCAAGCAATACTGTGTGTGATTGAGAAGGGCAGCCAGAGTTTGGCTCCTTTGTGATTGAGTCTGGTGTCTGGACACAGAGCCCTACGGTAGTGCCTGTGGGTCAGAACTCCTCCATCCCTGAAGTGTGAGTGTGCTATACATCAGGGAGGGCTAGTAGGTGCGGGCAAGCAGGCACAGGTCCTGAGGTAAAGGCTTTGGGTACTTTGTAAGGACCTGGTGTGCTGTGAGCCCTAGTATTTGGGTGAGCATAGCCACAATATAGTGGGGTCAGTAGGTTTGGTGGCCGGAGGTAATTGCTGAAGGTAATAAAGTACGGTCACCAGCCGGACGCTGAACCACGTGGCTACACCCAAGTAAGCCTGGTTCCGGAGGTAATCCGCCTGGGTAAAGTACGGAACCAGGGAGGGAATTACGTTCCCTGTGTGTGGGCTACAAATATCAGCAGCCAGCACGGTAGATCAAGTGGTGGGGAGTCCCACACTTGATGCTAACTAGGAGAGGGGCTAAAGCTGTTCCAAAGGGTCTAGGGGGTCTGCCAGCTAAGCGTGTTAGCAGCAAGCGGTCCAGAACCAGACCAGGGAAAGCTGTTATGGAGTCTGTGGTGGAACAGGAGGTTTCAACCCCAGAGCCAAGTGTGGGAGCAGGCCCAGGGACTCCTGAAGCTGTGCCAGGAGTGGCACAGGACAAGGGGCTCGCTGAGCTCAAACTGAGGCTCGAGTATGAGCGGGAGATGAAAAAAATGGAACTGGAACTCCAACTAGCCAGAGAGAAAGCTGCCATGGCAGAGCGTGAAAAGGAAATGGATATGGCTAGGGAGAGGGAGGCCAGGGCTCATGAGCTGGCTGTCCTACAGTTAAAAGCTAGCCAAGGGCAGGGTGCCCAAGGGGCAGTTCCGGGACAGGGTGAGGGTGGAGCCCCTAACCCCATGAAAATAGACATCAAAAGGTTTCCTTTATATACAAAAGGGGATGATGTCGAGTCCTTTCTTCGGGCTTTTGATCGGGCGTGCATGGAATTTGAGGTTCCACAAGAGCACAAAATGATGTACTTGAGATCACGAATTAGCGGTGATCTGCTGGAACTTTATGCCGCCCTTTCAGACGAGGAAGCCCGGGACTATAAAGTGTTTCAGGAGAGGGTGAAACGTCGTTTTAACCTCACTCCTGAACACTATAGAAAAACCTTCAGGAATGTGGTGAAGGCTGAAGGAGAGACTTTCATGCAGGTTGCAGCCCGCATGACAAGACACTTGTGGGATTGGGTGAAAGAATCCCGGGTCAATACCATTGACCAGTTTGCTGAATTGGTTTTAAAGGAGCAATTCATGCAGCTGTTGCCCAACCACATCCGTTGGATAGTGGTGGACAAAGCATGTGCTACTCTGGATGAGGCAGCCCGATGTGCTGACAGCTTGCTAACGGCTAGGGAAGACTGTTTTGGGAAGCAGGCAGAGGGGACAGGGAGGTCTTCATCTGCTAAGAACAGTCCCTCAGGCCATTACAACTCATGTAATGGGGAAAGGGCACAGACCAGAGTGCCCGACAAGGCCAGAACCTGCTTCCTATGCGGCAGTTTGACGCACCTGAAGGCCGGATGCCCAAAGGCGCGCCCCGCTGGGCAGGAGAAAGCAGAGGCACATCATTCCTACTGTGTGCAAGCCCCAAAACAGCAGCACGGGAGTGAGAATGATGGGGCTAGGCAAAGCCAAGTGGGACATTCCCTGCCAGAGCCTGAGAGCTATGTAATGGTGAACGCTGAGCACCCCCCAGATGCGGAATACATCTGGAAGGTTCAGGTTCATGGTCAGTCAGTGGATGCCATAAGGGACTCAGGCTCCGCAGTCAGTGTAATTAAGCCACAGTTGGTGCAGGAGAGTGATTATGTACTGGGAAAGAAGATCAAACTGAAGGGGATTGGTGGCAGTTCCTTCAGGGCTCGCGTAGCAAGGGTTCCTGTACAGATTGGGGCAAGGTACATGGAACACGACTTTGCTGTAACTGGCGGGATCCCAGTTCCACTGCTAGTTGGCAACGATTTGGCCAGGCGTGCGATACCAAGGATGGGAGGCAGACCCACAACCCCAGCCTGTGCAAGTGTAAAAGCTTTGCAGGAGGCAGTAGAGGAGTTGAGGGTGGGGCAAACATCCTTGCAGACAGAGATCGCACTGTTGAAGCAAAGTAATGTAAACAAACAGCTCGCTGAGCCCAAGATTGAACCGGCTGGGTCAGGGGAAGTGACCAAGGCAGAGGGCCAGGAGCTGTCACAAGGTTTGAGTGGGCTGGACAACACAAGCAGCACCTCCCCAGTAAAGAAGATGCCAAGGGAAGCTGAGAGAAAACCGCTTCCACCAGCAGGCAGGCTAAAAAGACTGAGAATCCTGATAGCTGCCAGTGTGTGTGCATTGAAAGGGGTCCTTAAGAACCTAGGACTCCAAGTTCTCCTGTGGGTGAGCCATGTGATGGGAGACTTGCTGGTATCACTGGAAGAGATCCAGGGAGCTGATGTCGTGCCGGATGGGTCAAGGGCCACAGCATCCAGTGCCAAGACCAGGGAGAATGACAGGACAGCGTCTCCAGGCAACAAGGTCAGCCAGAAGCCAGATCCCACAGCAGGGCCACCACCAGATGGGATCAGCACCACGAGTGACCAGTGCGGGAGTGGAGCAAGCAGGCGACCTAGCGCCAAGGACCCAGCTGACCAGTGTTGCGGAAGGAAGACCAGCAAAGAGCCAGATAGTGATCTTGGACTCGGGGCACTATTTGAGTGACTTTGGGACACTGTTTAGTTGTATATAGTTAGTTAAGGAAAATCTTTGATAGAGACTTTGGACTTTTATAGAGGTGTTTATTAGATAGTTAGTATGTTAAGTTATGCTCCTCCTTGGGAGACAAATGTCCATGGGACAGTTGTGCCCCAGGTACATTTGTCTTTTTTGGGGAAGGGAGGGGTTGTGACGGTTTCAGGGTACAGGCTGCAAACTGTTTTGCTTTTGGGCTTTGCAGGCTTCTTGCAAGCTGCAAAAGCCAGCTTGTTGCAAACCCAGGATTTGGGCTGCAAAAAGAGCGGGAAATCCTGTGCGGGCCCTGTTGCAGTGATTGGCTGGAGTAAGGTTTTGGAGGGAAAAGCTGTCCGGGGATCTGAGTGCTGGAGGGGCTAGAGAAGGAGTTCCCACCAATCAGGCTGGAGGGACAGCAATCTCTGTTAGGAGTCTCCAGCAGCATTTTATTGCGGTTAGAGCCAATCAGGGTCAGGGGGATGAGTATAAAGGAACTCAGAGTACAGCAGAGGATGTCTTCATGCTGGGACCAGAGCTGAAATCAGAAGAAGAGCTGAAATCCTGAGGGAGCTGGAACCAGTAGCTGACCATTGGGCTGTTGGCTGAGCGAATTCTGAAGGGGACAATCGAGGAAGATTGGGGCACCGAGGGAGACTTCGCTAGCAACTATCCAAGGCTGGATGATCGGACAAGCAAGGACAGACTGGGCCTTGTGATCATCTAGGGCCACGTTTGGGTACACTGGCTTGGCTTGAGCTGAGGCAGAAGCAAGCCAGAGGGAGAGGAACGTGGAGAGGTTTGTCTTTTAAAAGGGGAACTATTTTCCTTTAGAGAAAGGGGTAGCTCCTAGCCTTAAGAGACTTACTGAGTTAAACCTGAGTTAATCCAACAAATACCTGAACCTTATTTTTCATTTATAGTATTGCTTGTGTATAATAATAAACTTGTTTTTGTTTACTGTTGAAACGCTTGCTACCAGTGTTTTGTGTCCACACTGTAGTATTCACTTGGCCGTTGCACGAACCCAGCATCCTAACAGGGCCAAGCTACTCCCAGAGAGGGCAGGCACTAACTGGATCGCTGGGCATCGTGGCATCCATGAACTTCTTGGTGGACGCAGGTGGCATGGAGGTGATTTGCTGACCACAAGCTTCACCACCATGAATATTGATACCCTCATACATTTCCCCCTTTTCACTGAACTCTGCCCCCATTGCACAGAACTCTGAACTTTCTGTAATCTGCAATTACAGAGGGGGGGGAATGAGATTCCAAAGTAGCGCAAAACCACTATTAGAAAGGAAAATAAAATGAGACTGGGTTTTAGAGAAGCTCTACTGTGTTGTCAATATGGAACTGAAGTAGAAACAGGATGAATGAGGAGAAATGAATGGTGATGCCAAGGGGATCTATGTTCTGGTGCTTTGGCAGGGAAATACGTAGGGTGAAGTTTGACTTTCCCACCCCAATGAAATGATTTGAGTAGTGGAGCATCATCCAATCACTGTCTGTACTGGGAGGGGTATTTGGTGAGGGGAGGAGAGAAAAAGGTATGGTTTTTCCATCCAAGCATGGGAAAAATGAAGGAGAATGAACAGGTTTATTTTGAGTCCATGTTATAACGCAGACGTGGGGATGACAGGGATACATACTTGATCTTTATTCTCACACAATATGGATTTGCCATGCCATGTCAGAACATTCCCAAGTCACAGAGTGCTTTTGTCAGTTGGAAGGCAGACCAGAAGGAGTGACAGCTTTAATACATCTCACACTTCTCCTAATCTAATTCTTCTGCCTCTCAGCATCTCATCAGAGCAATGGTAGCCCTCTATGACAGTGCTTTCACCTTCCCAGCCTTGGCACATCACTCCCTTTCCTGAAACAGAACACTGCACAAATAAATAAGAAGCAAGTTAAAAACAATTTTTTAAAACACTGAACCTCATCTAACAAAATCCAAAAGTCCTTGGCCAAGGGGAATGCCCCTTTCCCTTGTTCTGCCCCAAAGTGGCTCCTCCAAAAGGCCAACCCCATTAGGTGTCTGCCACCACAAGCAGCCTTTGTATATAACCACAACAGCTGAATTACTGGGGTGAAGAGATGTTGCTGTTTTTCAAAGAGCTGCCTTTGCAGGGCCCAGTCCTGCCATGAAGCATCAGACTCTCATAGCCAGCTCTGCCAACCACTCTGCAATCCAGAGATCGAGGCCAAAGGACAAATCAGCCCCATAATCTAGCAGGCCACAATTTTCATTTGAATTTATCTAAATTTGATTCAAATTAAGCAAATTCAAATCTATGTGTTTAAATTTTCAATTCGAATTTGCACTTACAAATGTCAACAACATTTGCATGTGCCCATATGCATCCATACAGTTCCATATGCATCCCGTATTTATCCTGTATGCAACCCATTTTCATCCCATAGGGATCTGTACAAATGTGTACAGATGCAGGAAAGATGCATATGTGCGAGTACACATCATGTATGTACCTGTACACATATGAATGTCTGAATAAGTCAAAAGAATAGATCCAAAAATTCAAAATTCATTCAAATGTTTAAATTCAAATTTATAGAGATTCAATTAAAATTAAAATGTCCAGATTCAAACAAATTCAATCAAATTTTGAATGTTTCAAATATGTGTGCACATCCCTATGCTACACTATTATATATGTAGATGATACAGTTTATGGCTATTTCCACACTTAGAGCTGAGATGAGGTACGATTGTCCATACTCAGATCTAAACTTCAGTGACAGCCTTGAAGACTTTGCCCAGACATTGAAGCCAGCGTGAGCCTGCAAAGATCAGGAGTGAAAGTGCTTAGCCTTCACTGATGCTCATAGGATCTGTTTTGACAGTACACTAACTTCCAGTGGCATTTACACTTCTTGGAGCACTGGTGAAATGGCTCCTCTGTTGACCTACTACTATGCCAGTAGACCTTGTCAGCAAGGTTCAACAGTGGAGTGGGATGGGGTGCCATTTTAGGCCTATTCTGCTCTATTGCTCTATCCACACAGATAGAGCGTTCCTGGAGTGGGGCCTACATTGCACTGGAATAGCATGCAAATAATGGATCCCTTAGATGCCTTTCTGGAATGGACTTAGGTACAGCGTGGAAGGGGCCTATGTTATATTCACACATAGAGCCTAAATTTTATGGTACGTAAATGCACAATGCAACCAAGCATTCAGTGTATTTTTAAATAGCCTGAGTACAGACTTAGCAAAGTTTTCTCGTGACAACAAGAAGTTTTCTTCTTCATCTCAGTCAGCATTTTTCAACTTTGCAACCCATCAGCCATAGAAATCACATTCTTCTTTCATAATAATTGGTGTGAATTCATTGCAGACTGTGATCTCCATAGCTGGGCCCTTCTAGAAATGACTGATCAAATCACTGACATCTGTCCCTGCAGCAATTTCTTTCTTCTAAATTTGCCTCAGTTTTTCATTACTTCCATATGAGTCTCTGGGCATATCTAGATTGGTCCATTACATATAATAGCTTTTTAGATACCTAAAATAATAAATATTAAATGTGGATCGTCCAACTCACTGGAGAAGTGACAGTATTGGATCTATAATTATTTAATAATATGCTCTATCTTGGCTAAAATATTTTTACAGGAAATTTCTCTCACACTAAACCTGCCTGAAGGGTAGTATATTACCTCCTAGAGATGACTGACATTTCAATGATGAAACCCATGACTTATCGTTACCTTATCTACTTTCTCCAGCTGAGCACTTCCATAAACATTCAGCAAAGTTCAATTCCATTTATACCTTGTTATGACCGAAACAATGGCTCATCCACCCTACTTTAATTTTTATCTGTAGGGATCCACTCCCAACGCATTAAGTAAGATTAGATACTTTTCTAACCTTTTTTTTTTAAGAAAAGTTAGCAACAGAAACATCTCACATTCTCATTTGACTTCTCTCTCTGTGTGTATACTTCTGAAACCAAAATACCTACAACTGCAAATCACATTATTATTGCTATTGGATTACTTCTGTTTTAAGTGACTCAAAAAGTACTCTTAAGCCTTGGTCACACAAGTGTAAGACAGTACACCTTTTTCATTAATTCTAACTGAAGTTGTATCAGTTCTCTTCACACCTAGATCATTATGAGTCATCCTCAGACCATCCTCGCTCTGGGCTGCAACACTCACACCTTCTTCTGTGATTGGCCTGAGCCTCATCCACAGAACTCTTGGCTCTCCACTAGGCATGTGCACAAAGCCATTTTTCACAATTGAATAATAATGAATCTAATGTAGGAAAACTCAGCTTCAGCCAAATCCCACTCCCATGAATGTAGGGGTATTCGTATTCATGGATCGATATTCTAATGAATATTTGTGCACAAAATGAATACAACCTCCCCCTCCCCTTACCTGTCCTTACCGCTGCTGCCTCCACCACCACCACACCTTCTTCTAAGGCACTTCTGGGTCTGCACATGCAGAACTGGAAGTGCCTGTTTTGCTTCAGGAAGGCCTATTTTGGGCACCGGATCACACGAAAAAAGGCCCATGGATGCCAGATGAACCACAAGAGAAGGTAAGGGGGCATGCGGGAGGTTGGCGGGAGGTTGGCGGGATGCCTCCTCTGGTGTCCACAGGTCAGCATTATCCAGTGCCTGAACTAGAGGGATTTTCGCACTGCAATGCGTTCCGTTTGGAACGTGTGCAGGCGGGCAGCTTAAGACAGTTCTGGGTGCTTTCACCATTCACACACAGGCGCGCCGGAACACGTGTAAACGTGTTCTGGCGCACCTGTGTGCGAATCCTAAAAGCGCCCGGAACTGTCTTGGCCGGCAAAGGCCGGCCACGGGCAGGGATTCGGCCGGCAGCGCTGCCGCCCATTGGGTGAGAGCACCCAAGGGGTGGGCAGCGCTGTCAAGCCAGTCGCCGCGCTTCGTGCCAGCTCTACGGGGCCAGATCGGGCCCTGTGGAGCTGGCCCAAACATGCCCGGGCACCCGGGTGCCCATCGGAAGGCCCGGGGCAAGGCCCCTATGGGGCAGGACGCCTTTGGAGATCAGAGCCCCTGGCTCTGATCTGCAAAGGCTTCGCCCCGCGCCCTGATCTCGCCCATCTGCAGGGCGCGAGCACCTGGATCTAGGTGTGGGCACTCCGCAGATCAGCTGCCCACCCCCCCAGTCCCCAAAAACCCCACCCCAGCCACCCTCCAAGCCGGATCGGGCCCATCTTCGCTGTGTGGGTGCCTACAGCGAGGCACCCACACCGTGAAGATGATTCCCCCCATCCCCCAGGGCCCCAGGAGGACGAGCGTGCGACGGAGGACTTACCTCGTCGCCGCCCGGCCGCCGAATGAGGGGGGGCATGCTTGTCCAATAGGGGGCTTAGGTGGGCTGCGTGCTGCGCGCTCCCAGCATGGCCCCCCTCATTCAGCGGCTGGGCAGCGACGAGGTAAGTCCTCCGTCGCGCACGCGTCCTCCCGGAGCCCTGGGGGGAATAATCTTCGCGGTGTGGGTGCCTCGCTGTAGGCACCCACACAGCAAAGATGGGCCCGATCCGGCTCGGAGGGTGGTTGCGGGTGGGGGTTTTGGGGACTGGGGGGGTGGGGGGTGGGGGACTGATCTGCGGGGTGCCCGCGCCCCGCAGACGGCCACGATGGGGGTGGGGAGGACCCTTGGAGGGCCGGAGCGATGCGTTCCGGCTGCCCAAGGGGTTCCTTGGCCCCAGCCAGCCCGGGATCGGCCTCCTGCCACCCCAGAAAGGGGTACAGGGAGCCGAAGCTGGTGGCTCCCCGGCTTTGGCAGCCCCATTGGGGCTGCCGGACCCGTGAAGGAGCCACGTCCCGGTGGCCGTCGGGATGACAGACAAGACCCACCGAATCAGGGTTCCCCTGTCCCATCTGCCAGGGTCACTGACCCTGGCAGATTGGAAAGGGGAACCCGAATTCGGTGAGTCCCGTCTACCGGCTTCGCCGCACCGGCGCGATCGCTGGCCCGGCAAGTCGGGCCCTGGGGGCGTGCCGACGGCTGTCAGGGAGAGAAGCGTGCGCGAACGCTTCTCTCCCGGAACGCGCCGGGGCGGCTCGTACGCGTCGGAACGGATGCAGAGCACTTTAAAGTGCTCTGCATCTGGAACTCGTGGAAGACAGCTCCGGACACGAGGCGGCGCAAGCCCCGCTGGGGCAATGCGAATGCCTCG
The DNA here is from genome assembly GCA_023333525.1 of Aspidoscelis tigris stejnegeri. Lineage (NCBI taxonomy): Eukaryota > Metazoa > Chordata > Lepidosauria > Squamata > Teiidae > Aspidoscelis > Aspidoscelis tigris. Next base: position 92,384,248 of record JALMGA010000004.1, read on the forward strand.
TCCGAAGCTGTCTTCCACGCGTTCTGAAAAGGCCTGTGCGAAAAGGCCTTAGGTCTTCCAGAGGTTGTAGAAGGCACTTCCAGTTCCTGGGAGGGCCAAGGCTACAACCAGAAGGCCTCGTTTGCCCCCCAGAAAGCCTATTTTGGCCCCTGATTGTTCTGAAAAAAAGCCTGCGGACACCAGAGAAAGGCATCCTGCCCACCTCCTATGCACCCACTTACCTTCTCTTGTGGCTTTTCTAGCGTCCAAGATCGAGGGACCTTCCTGAGGTCAGGGAAGGCACTCCTGGTTTCTAGGAGGACCAAGGCCAGAATCGGAACACCTGGAAAGCCTATTTCAGCCCCTGGATCAAGCTTAAAATGTCCATGGATGCCAGCTTGTGTGAGTTTTGGAGCCAGCACAGGAGCTCTTTCAGAACAGCTGCCCAAATGCAGGTACTTACCTGGCTTGATGCTTCTATTTGTGAAGGTGAGGTAACTTACTTATGAGTATTTTGATGGTGCAAAATATACAGAAATATGCAAACACTGTGCCTGTGCATGTGCGGTAGTTTTGGCCCTGCACATGTAGGGTGGCCATGATAAAACAAGCATCAAGCCAAGGTAAGCCAATTCAGTATTCTGGAAAAATCTAAATGACGAGTTGATTTTTACAGAATGGTGGTACCATGCAATATCACCCCAATATTGGGGCTACACTTGGATTGTCACAGATATGTTATGACAATGCTAACATAGCCCCAGGATAATCCCACATTTTAGGATCTTTCTGAATGGGACGTACTCTGCCTCAGAGGGCCCTTTATTCACTGCATGTGAACATAGCTGCAGTTTACCATAACAACAATTGCAAATGATATAGAATGGAACACAGACGACAGACGGAGGATCCCGAGTATGCCATTTCAAGAGCAGGCCTAACAAATGAACACCCTGAAACAAGGATAGGCTATGTATAGGAAGTGGGGTGGGAGAATGAATGGATGAAATGAAATGGTCGACGAACTCTTTAACTCATGCAATAAGACCTTACAGATTGAATAAAAGACGTTCTACAGTGGAACTCAGTAAAAATTTCACTTGATGAGGTAGAATAAATTAGTGGGAACGTATGTCTGGAAAAACTGTAGAAAATACTGAGTTAAAATATTATAGGATTTTAAAATTCGGAGGAAAAAAATGGATCATAATGTGCCTGACATTAATGTGGCCGAGAAAAAGAAGACTGCAATAATAGCTGAAGTTATCCCAGGGGCAGTAGAATCGAGGAGATGGAACTGGAGGAGATTCTGTGGTATTAAGATCTGCAAATTGAAATTCAGTGCCTCTGGGATACAAAGACAATATGAGTTCCAGTAGTCCTTGGAATGTTAGGGACAGTACCAAAGAAAGTAAAGGAGTTTTTGGCAAACTGTGGAATACCTAAATGAACAATTCCACAAGTGCATAAAACAGAACTATTTAAAGCTAGATGCATTTCCATCGCTGGCTGAATCTTTACTTGAGATTTAAATTAACAAAGAGACAAAACTCCTAAACTTTGGGGTTGGGCAACAAATACGTAATAAACTGCTGGCCTGTGGCATCAGAAAATAAAAAAATAAACAGTAGCTCTTGTTGCTCAATTTGGTTCAAATGAATTTTGAGTATGATTCTCCATTTAGATGCCACAATAGCACAGACACCTTCCTAGATAATTTTGTTTCTTGGTTCAGTGCAGGGACAAGGTGAAAATACATGAGGTGTGATTAACAACATTATTGATGCTTTGTCATTGGTTTCCTGATAAACATACTAGCTGCTATTTCTGCAGTTAAGAGACTTGAGAAGAATATTTTTTACACATGGCAAAGTTTAATCACACTTGAAGTATAGCAAATGACAATACCATAAATGCAGCTGAAAACACTACTACTGGGATGATCCTCCAAATAATTCCTGTTGAGGTATTATTATGTTTTCAACCTTGACTTACCTTTCAATGTGTTTTTTTTTCTTCCATTCTTTTCCCCAGAGGGCTTTTCTGCACTGAAAGGCCCACGATTGGAATTGGTGGGTCTGGAACAGTCCAGGACTACTGATTTCAACCACAGAGAGACATGGGCTGGATCAGCATTATCTGCATGATTCTGGTCCAGAGCAACCAGTGCCATGACCTCAAATTTCATGTGAGAGTCCCTTCCTGTACAGGGCTTTAGGGATGTGCATGGATATTCATAATATTTGTTACTCGTATGAATTTGGATATTTGGGCATGAATTGAGTGTTATGACTTCATACGCTGACATTCATACAAATAGTTCGGACTTTTGTACAAATAGTTCAGACATTAGTTAAACTGGGAAGGTGGGGAAGCAGCCAGCACCACATATCTGCAACGGATCCAGATTGCACTCGACATGGATCGAGAGCGGATTAAATGTGGATTCAGGTTGGATTTGATGCAAGATGTAATGCCCACACATATGCCCTGATCCTAAAAAGTACGTTTTAATATTTAAATACAAAGTGTTGTCAGAATGGATTGTCTCAACAGTAAAAGTGTTGTCAAACCGTGTTAAATGAAAAGGGTAAGTTAAGCAAAGGAGGGGCTATTCTAGCTCTCCAGGAGAAAGGGGGGTGGAACCTTGGTGAAAGAGTAGCCAATCAGATTGAAGTTAGTGTGGCAGGCTGGTATTTAAGGCAGACTGAGTTGACAGTTGGCATTCTCTGCCTGGGGTAAACTGACCAGAGGGTGGTTAACAGGAGGGAAACAGGCTCTCTAGGCTCTCCTGAGGGAAGCTGGGGAAAAGAGTCCTGAGTCATTAGTGAATGTATGGTGTTTAGAAAGTAAAGGAATTGAAATGGTTATGCGTTACTTGTGTTGCTGGCATTAATCTGAATAGGATTGGAGTCCTTGGGCTGAGTGAGGAAGCTGGGGGCAGTTCAGTCAGGAGACTGAATTGACCTGTGATTGACATAGTGAACTTACTTGTTTGTTATTAAGAAAACTGTAACCAATAAACTTATTTCTTGTTTGATAAAGAAGAACAGTCTGGCTGTCTCTGACTTAAAGCAATCAAAGTCAAGCCTGAGAGTTGAAAGGCAACTGTATCTTTAAGACACACACGCTGGGAGCTAGCCAGTGGGGGAAGGTGCTGTCTGCTGCAGCACCAAGAAGGAGACAACATTATTATCAAGCATAATAGCGGGGGAAAGGAAATGAGAGGTGTGTCTCTTGGAAGGGAATAACATTCAGAGTTTTAATCCAGAAAGTAAAACCAACGCTACCACACTACCAAAAATATATAAAATCACTACCCAACTGAGAAGCTTCCTCGCACAAGATATGCATTGGATACATATTTATTCGTATCAGATACATAGTGGATATGTATCAGATATTCGTACAAATTTGTACGAATACATTTGTATCAACATCCTACCACATTCAAAGGATTTAAATAGAATCCTAACACAATACAAATCAAATGGGCTTTGTTCTGGATTACATCCCAGAATGGGACCCTGCCATCCACATGCTAGTGCAGACTAGACCAGGCCTCACCTGTGGCCTGCTTTAGTCTGTACTACTGTGCAGATGGCACATCCCTATTGTGGGATATAAGGCAGAATAAGGCACAGTGTTGAAAAATCCTGAGATTCAAAACTGGAGACACCTTCAAGGACTAGGAGCAAAGGTTTCTAGGCTTGGAGCCTCTGGGAAATGCATTTCATCCATGCTCAATAGTGAACTACTGAAAGGCATCCCCCAGTAGGCCCAAACATGGGGGTCATACCTCCTGTAAAAGTCATCTGTATTCTACAACAGGTCCTCTGGTATGCCAGTAGAAAGGATTAAATGTGTTTACAAACAGGGCCTCCCTGTTTGACATCATGATCCATCTGCTGCAGACAGACTGTACCCACAGGGTGTATGACCTCATAGATTCACAATAACATTCAGATCTATGAGGTCCAGAGGATTACTAGAGAAGCCCTTATTCCACGAGCCTCTTTCAGCATGCTCAGGACCAAAATAGGCCTTCCAGGGGGCAGAGAAGGCAGTTGGGTCACACAACCCCACAACTGGAGGGCCTATTTTGGCCCTGGAAGGCCTATTTCGAGCACCAGAGCATGCCAAAATGGACCCGTGGATGCCAGTGTAGGCATCCTGCCTACCTCCCATGTGTCCCTTTACCTTCTAGTACAGCTCCGCTGGTGTCCATGGGCCTCTTTTGGCATACTCAGGACCTAAAATACACCTCCCAAGGGCTGGAGAAGGCACTTCCAGTTCCTGGGTCATGCAACCCAACCCAAGGTGCTAACTGTAAGCTATTGGGCCCTAAGTGACTTGGGCCCCAAATATCTAAAGGGACACCTTCTTCCATATCGACCTGCCCATGCCCTAAGAACTGCAGGAGAGGCCTTCCTAGTTGTACTACCATCCTCAGTGGCAAAAGGGGTGGGCACTCAGAATAGGGCCTTTTCTCTGATGGCTCCCAGACTCTATGTGTCCAGAAGAGCTGTGAAAACACACCTCTTTACCCTAGCCTTTGGCTAAGTAAAGGAACAGCTTTTGCTCTTCACATCCAGGCACTGTTATGGTTTTAAAAGATCTTTAAGCCATAAATTTAAAGGTAGAAACCAAACTTGCAAACACAAAAGGGTATGATATGACCTGACTCCAAAAATAACAAGAAAAAATGCTGAATGTTCTATGATTCAGTAAAGATATATCAATTTGAGGAGAAAATAGAACAAAACAAGTAAAATCCTCTAAATAAAGCAGGAAGGAGAAAAAAAATACCCTCAGAGTTATAGGAAGAAAATATGTCTGACATTTAAAGAGACATAAAGACATTTATGTTGTTTGTTTTGATGCTGGTTGTTTATGAAAAAGACATAAATCCTAAGCAATATGTTATGCAGATCATGTAGGGAAAAAACGCAAATTGTCATGCAACTATAAAATAAAGTTTTTTCATTAAGCTGTTATTTCAAAGTATTTGAACAATCCATCCTTTAGTCATCATATAAAAGCTTGACACAAAATATTCTTCCTTAACAATGCCTTTGCATCCATAATTAAATAGCCAAAAATGAATTTCCAGCATCATGCATTACCATTCAGCTTTTTCGGTACTGGATTGGAGAAAATGAACTCTTTAAATTAATAGGGAATACAGACAGGTGAAATCCTTAAAATAAAATAAACCATCCAGCTTCAATGAAGTTATTCAAGCATATCAGTTGTTCAGTTGGGTACCACAAGCGCAAATGCTTTGTAGCCACACTTAATTGAATGAGGAATGAAGGGCTACTACATGTAAGATTTAATCCACTATCAGTCAACTTCTGGAAGAGAAAGTATCAGACCAAGAACTACTGGAATCATGCTGGATCCTTATAATTACTCCAAAACACAGTAATCACCACCACCACCATAATCATCATCCATTTGGAGAGCACACTTTATAACAAATGCAGGTTGTATTTTGGATGTCTAGGTCATTTGGAGAGAGAAATTCTTTTTTTTAAATAAATGCATTTTTGCAGTGAGAACCCTAGATATTCCAAGTTTTCCAGGCCAATGTGCTATAGTAATGTGACCACCTTTTCCATTGCAATGAGACAATGAACTTACTTTAGAAACACACACACACACACACAAAAACAACAACCACAAAACACTGCTCATCAAATTTTAGAAGCCTCAACTATTCTTGCTACCCTTTCCCTATTATTTTTGGCTCATGCAAATGCTTTCCAATTATAGTTTGAGACCTTTGGCTTTATGAATAGGTGGCTTCAGATGCCCATGCGCTTTCCCACCTCAATACGTGTGTGGAACAGTTCTTCTAGGAAAAACTAAAAATCACACCTTTTCTTCCCACCCCAAACAATCATACAGCTGTTCTGACCACAGTAACCATGAAAGAAGAAAAAGAAGAAGAAGTTGGCTTCTCTACCTTGCTTTTCTCACCCATTTAAGGGCACACAAAACATCTGAGAGGCTTCAGAAACAAAGCTGTGACAAGCCCAAGGTCACCCAGCTGGCTTCATGGAGGACTGTGGAATGAAAAAGAGATGGGAAGTGGTTTATCATATCTTCTCACCCCTTTGCTTCTTTATCTCTTCTGTTTCCCATTTTTCCTGTTTCCACCTTTCAATCACACAGTAGCAAGTCTCCTAGATAAAGTATCTCCCTGCTAAATAATCCTGTGCACAGGCAACTTTCCTTCTGTTCCAATGCCATCTTCTCATCTCCTTCCTCTGAATCTATCACTTTAAGCTTCAGCATTGATTGGTAGACCATATACAAAATCCAGACAATCAAGATAAAATCAGTGACAAACTGATCTGTTGTTTCTTATTTTATTAAATTCCTCATGCTTCCAATGTGTTTGTTAAAGTGCTCATGTTTCCTCCTACTTCTCCACCCAAGTCCATCTTCAGAAAGAGTGTCTCAGAGGTGCCACAACCTGTTCTCACTGTAGTCCATGTTGACCATGTGCCCATGGAGCTCTCCATCTCACTATTTGGGTGGAGTGTTCTTTGGGATCCCCAGGATGGTCAGAGAACACAGTATGAGCTGTGGATGGTCAGTTTCAAAGGCTGACCTTTAAGGAAATATTCCCCCTCCCTGACTACATGGCCTCCAACTTAAGTTTAAAAATAAGGGGAGGAGAGAAGAAAGATAAAAGATTCTGCTCAGCTGTACAGTGAGTACAGCACACATTACTCCTGCAATGATGGATGATACAGTTAATTCAATGTATCAAAAGGTTAATTCAGCAATGTCATGCTTCTCATTTCTTTTGAAAATGTATCAGCTTCATTTCAGACTCTATTAGCTCATTTGTGATGCTAAGGCACATTCTTACTGTTATTTCCATTATTTGATGTAGCATATATGCAATCACTTCTAGATTGGTGAATTAGCCTCCTTGAATGACATGGTGCATGAAAAACTGAAAAACCACTTGAGGGATTGTTTGAAGGAGGCAGACCAGAGGAGGCAGAAGAAGCAGAATGTTTTTATTTCACATTATGCCAAACTCAGTTTACCCCATGATGCATTCACTTCTTAAATAATGTCATGGTATATTTGCCAATGGGTTCCCTCTTCCCCCATAGTCTGCAGCCACCACCAAAGAGGCCCTCTTATAGAAAGGGAAAGACACTTAACAAGGGTCTCATCTTCTGACCTCAATATTTTCTGCTAATATTTTGATATATTTATTTTTCTCACTTTCCAGCACCTCAGAATTTGGTGAAACAAGAGGTAATTAATAAATTGTTATACTATCACTTTACTAGTACTACTATATACGCTCAGCAAATGGGGATCCTGTTTCCAGCCTGGTCTCCTGCTCTAACAGCCCTGCCTCTGGCTTCAACTAACTTTAGTCCCAGGTGTTCCTGATCTCAGAATTCAAGACCAGTACCCCAATTCCAAGGTTTAGATTCTGTTCCATTAAGACCTTGCACTCTGTGAAAGCCATTTAGATCCTGATTGTGAAAGGACACAAAAGCTCCTTCACACAATCCTGCCTCACACAAAGATTCCACTGCTTTGATGTTTAGGATCTGACTAGAAGTGGCCCCAGAATTTGGCCATTTTCAGTCCAGTGCTATTCTGCACTAGTAGAAATTACGCCTGGTAAGCCACTCTACTGATCCTATCTGTGTATATAGTTTGGCAATATGAGGAAGAAGTCTACACTCATTTGCTTTGGGAGTAGGGCAGGGGCAGGGCCTGATGAAAATGAACATATTTGGCTTGGTGGGTGCCGAGACAACCACATGTATTTTTTTTTGTGTGTGAAGCCAGATATTATTTTCAAAAAATTCCTCAAGGGAACTTAATATTATCAAGTCAAGCATCACATGGCATTCTACTTTTTCTCACCATTTGTTCTCCCTTCCTTCCCCAACATTTAGGGAGAGCTGAACTTAGCCATTTTGCATCACATATATTTCGTCCATAGGCACACAGAAATTGGTGTGTAAGTCTTTTCTATGTAGCTTTCATAATTCTAGCAGCAATTTATTCCATATCACTTTTAAAAGTTAAATGAAACATCTTTCCAAGTTAACAAGCAAGACAATAATTCTCCCTTTGAAAAATACATATAAAAACTGTGAGAACTTTCAAAATGTGCTGCTCCTACTGCTAAAAGCAAAAATGGGGACAAAGAGGTCTTGTTAGGTGGGTACAACTTTACAGGCAGGTTATTGTTTGAGGTAAGGGCAATTATATTATTTCATTATGTTATTTCCCTCATTATTTTCAAGCTGATCTTGCCATTAAGCAATTTATGGAGGTCCACCTCAGGTGCCTGATTTTGGAACACCTTTAATCTGTAGTAATTCATCCATTATATATTGTTTGTTTATTATTATGCTATTACTCTGAAGGTACTATTTAGAATTTTAGGTTTTGGCACCAAATGTCTTAGTTTGGGTTGATTCTTTTTGTCACTTTCTTAAACTCAGGATTTCTGTTTCTTGTGGTTCATTTATGATGCATATGTGTGGTATTATACATCTACTGAGGCTAAATTCCAATTCCAAAAAGTATAAACTAATTGGTTGCCGCAGTCTCCCTTGTGAGAGTTTTTCTTCTCTTGACATTTTAAAATTTATCAGAGAGTAAAATATTGTATAGCGTAATGTACACAGAGTTTCATGAATGGCAAATAAGGATTTAGGCCTTTAAAATCTCTTCTAGCAGTAAGATATGCTTAGGTTTTAAAGCAAACTTGTATGCATGAATGCACTTTTATAACTTTTCTTCTTCTTAAGGATGCATTATAATGTAAATCATAGTAATCCTCTGGGAGAAATTTTCAAAGTGTAGGACAATAGCATCATCATCAACGTTATCATTATTTAAAAAGAAAATATGAAGTTCCATTATCTGAGCACATGGTCATGTTAATATCTGCAATAAGGTTCAGTGATGACTTTGAAAAGAAGGTCATCTCCTTTAGAACATTGCCAGTAGCCTTCTTCCAGATCCTGCTGGAAAGGTAATGATCATTCCATAGTAGAGTAGATTTGTGAACTTGGAGGCCTTGTCTCTACTTACCACCGTGGGCCCTTTCAGTGGCATGATACACCCGCTGTAGAGTGTGATGCCACTTGAAGTATCAAGGATGAAAGGATGGAATGGTTCCTCAATGATGAGTGCTTATCTCCCATTCTGTCAGGTGCTCATACACTCCATTACAGTAGGGAGCACCTGGTGACACAGACATTTTACCCACAAATCAGGCAGTCATCATGGAGAAATCCTATGGGGGAAGAATTTCTAGCTGGTGGCTTGAATTCCAGGAAGTAACAAGAAAGACATAATAAAAGGGGTGCCTTGGAGGTGCCTCAGAGAGACAGTGTGTGGCTCTTGTGTTCACAAGGCTTTTCTAATCAACCTTTTCTAGCACAGAAGCTTCACGAGAGGGGGGAGGGGCAGACTGGTATGTGAACAATCCCACCTTGAAACCATATCTAGGCTACCTCAGAGATACTGCCAGAACACATGAGAAACTTTTGAGGTGGGATTGTCCACACAACACTCTATGATGGACATGCGGTGGTGGTTCAGGTGCATAAAAAAGGGTTGGGAACATAACTGCCCCACACGGGTTCTCTGAGACATCTCTGGGGCATCAGTTTTTATTATGTCTGAACACAGCATATGTCTGCAGTTCTATGCAAACTCTTTTTAAAAAAGATATCTTATTTATAAAGAACATTTCAAAACAGCCTAAAAGGATTATTACATTACTTTAGTGTGTGTGTTTTTATGAGACTTCCTCTGTTTTTCAGGCTCCTCTTCTTCGTGTCACTTGTTTCTTTGCTCCCCTTAATTATCTCTTGTTCCTTTTCAGCTTACCCTTTGGTCTTTAGCCAAAACCATCCGTTATTACTTCTAATTCTCAAAGATAGTTGACGAAAGGGCTCCAGTCTTTCATAAAGTTATCCATTGTTCTACCTTTTAGTAAATTTGTCCATTTGTCCATTTCAGCCAAGTCCATCAATTTAATTAACCATTCCTCTCCTGTAGGTATCTCTTCTTCTTTCTATTTCTGTGTGTATAATAGTCTAGCTGCTGTCATCATATATAAAAGCAAAGGGTTTATGCTATCCAAACTACTATCTACAGTTCCCAACAAAAATAATTCTGGTTTAAACATAATATTTCTCTTTAAAATTTGTCTCATCAAATTATATATTAGTGCCCAGTACTTTTTTGCTTTTTCAAAAAGTACCTATGCAAACTCTCATGAAAAATTCATTTTGCTGGCTATAATATATTATGCATCTAGCAGTCATTGTTACAAATTCCTTGGAAACCTCAAAGACAAAAAAAATTCCACAGGCAAAGTATTCTTTAATTCTAATGCTTTAATTGCACTATATAAATTCAATTCCACTCAATCATTCACTCAATCAATTGTACAACAACCTCAGTTAGCTCCAGTACAACTTGGCAAGGTAAGTGTGAGAGTCTTCCAAATCAGAGAGAGTACTCACCCTAAATAGCATCTTTTTCAGTCTAGGATAAAGTCTTACAGGTTCCCTCTGGGGATGTAGTCTGCTCACATTTCATGTGCAGATTAACTCTTCTATCGCTGACAGTTGGAATAATGCAAGCATCTTTCTTTGCCAAATTGAGAAGTGGAATAACCAGGAAGGTTCCACATGTGTTCATAAACCTCTGTGTTAGTTGCCCTGGTGCCATTTTATTTTCGTGCTTTTCTTCCAACTTTTAGATTCAGGCATCTTCAGGCAATTTTTAGATTCAGGCATCTTAGCATTAGCGGCAAAAGAAAATAGCTTCTTCTGTATTTTCTTCTTCCACGGTCCTTACTCTTGTCTCATTAATCTTGAACTGATATTCACATAAAGGAAAAAGGGACAATGAACTTATGTTTCGAGCTACTGGTTATGAAGGGGCACCACCCATTACACACTTGTGAACCTGCCACCCCATTATTTCTTTTCATGTTGATTTTGTATTCATCGTGAAGGAAGACTTAGACCCTGAAATTCCCTTCACCTGCAAAGGATTGGGTCTGTTGTTTTCTACATCCACAACCAGTACCTTCAGGTTAGTTTTGTTTTCCCAGCACTTTATTGAATCAAGACCCAAACTGGCTTTTTGAATTTTTATAAGGCCGTGCTATTCAATGCTAAACCATGAGGCTGCATCCAGATATTTACTGATATTGTGTTATATCTGATATTTTGGAACAAAACAGAATCCATGATTTATTCTAAAATTCCAAAATATAGTGGAATCTAACCAATGTCTAGTTGCAGCCTGTACAATGGATATTGCAATAAGTATTGAGGAAGGTGTTCTGTTTCATTCTGTTTTGATCATGTCTTCCTCATTTGCAGGTCATTGTTTTTGGCTCATATGTCAGATATTATTTATGAATAGGAAATTAACTCAAATTATGTATTTGACCTTTTCTCCATATTAAAATCTTCAATAAATATTTTGATTGTTTGTTGAGACTTAGCTGCCAGATAGCTTGAATTAATTTGAATAATGAGATGTTTTCCTACCTTCCATTCAGATAAGCATCTCAGGGGGGAGTAACCTGATGCCATGACATCTTGCATTAATAAGCCCAAAACATTATGTTTTAATCTTCAACTTGGTCTGTATGTTTGCTTCTCATCTGTATATGCACTGGATTTTATTTTTTATTTTTTTGCTATGTGAACTTCATCTGCATTTCTTTCAATGAGAAGATATTTTCATTAATTAAAACAGTATGATCACGGAATCAAGTTGGAATCTTGGTTCAATTAAAATATATTTAGACTATTTTTAAATAAAATAACTAAATTAAATCACAGGATTAGAAGCCTGCAAAGTTATTTACCTTTCCTGGTACACAACAAGCATCAAAAGATCATACTAGATTAACCATAAGATAATTTAAAGATGCTATTTTCATTATTTCATGTGACAATTTCATGTCTTCCTGAAAGGTTCTCTCCCTCCCTCCCTTTGTGTTCTATAAATTGTACTTTTTCCCCTATATTTTCAGCGTGCAATAGTTAAAAAATAAAACAAAACCCACCACTACATAAAACAATAGAACAAAAAATAGAAAAATATAAGAAAGAAATGTCTAAAAATGATTTTAAAAAATCAGTATATTGGTTCCTCAATCACTTTCCAAAGGCTTGGGTAAGAAGTTACAATTTTACCTGGCATCTGAATGGATAAGACATAGATCCATTGGGGAGAACAGAAATTGCTGGCTCCTTTTGTTATAACTGCTCTTGCAGGTACCTGGAAGCCAGCCAAGACCCCACCAGTGTCCTTCTCTTTTGCTTGGCTGGCTTTTGGGTACCTGCATGATGCTAATAAAAGAAGTCAGCAAGCCGGTAAGTAGCCTCACTATTACTGGAAACCTAGCATTGTTGCCATTTTGCTGTAATACTGGTGCTACAAGGTAACAATTCAATATACTGAGACTATATTGTGACTTTCCCAGTATAGCCCTGGAAGAAGTGCAGTTTTAGCAATTTAGGAGTTTTACGTTCCTGTGATTTTATTTAGTTATTTTATGGTCTACTTTTTAATAATTAAAAGTATGGCCAAAGCAGCTTCCAGGTAAAACTCAAGCAGCAGCAGCAACAATGAAATTGAAAATTTTAGAATAGTGTGTGTACCTAGCAGTTTTAAATAATAGTAATAGTAATTGCACATCATTTGTCCGGATGAACTCACTTTCTTTTAAGACATGAAGAGAGCTGAGAAAGTATGTTTCCCTTCATGTGCCCAGGAAAAAAATAAATCCTGTAGATGGCTTAAACCCATTGAAGAAAGTTACTTTCCTAGCTTGTAAGACAGAATGGTGTAGACTTTGATGATTTTCTAATTCCTATGTTTTAAAGGCTGCAAATAGATTAGAGCAAAAATGCAGTCTAGATACTTGTCCAAAGAGTGATGTTGACATAACTGATTAGCATTGAATTAAGCCGTGATCAGACATAGCAAAACAAAATACCTCTGAGGCACCTTAGAGAAGGCTTTGATTATTCACACACCTGCCTGCCTTTCCTCCCTCCTGAGTATTTTGTGTAGGAAAAGGTGGATTAGAGAAGGCCTGGGAACACAAGGGTCACACACTGTTCCTAACCCTAACTCTTTTGTTATATCTGAATACGGTCTTAGTTATTCTCTGTACTACAGTATTGTAATGCATCAAAACAAAACACACTTCATTGTTTGTTTCTAAGAACACTAATTTTAGGACAATTCTGCACTGGGCAATATTCTGGACCAGCAAGTGTATTAGGACCCTCCCTTCCACGTGTGAACAGAGCCTCCCTTATATCACACCAATGTGTGGAAGGTAGTTTCATAGTACTCTTGCCGATCAAGTAAGTGCAGCACTGCCCTTATTTGCAAAATCTATCATCTGTGTTTCTTTTGTTTTCCTTGTGGGTGAAATCATTGTTGGCAAAACCAAAACCTACTACTTGGCAACGATAGAAAGAGGGAAACTAACCCAGTCTGCACCTTAACCATGTAATTCTAAAGTTATCAAACCAGCAATGTACCTGTAAAACAAAGGTGATTTATGCACTCTTTGTTCTTAATCAGTATTGTAAGGTGAAAGGTTTTCTAGCACAATGGAGAAAAATTAAGAGCAATCATAAATCCATCCTTCCTGCAAAATCTTTGAATTTATAGGGGTTAATGAATTTGTCTAGTCAGTCCCCGAATCAAATGCATCCCTTTGGATGAGGCAGTGCCATTTCTTAATTAGGAACCCACAAAAGTGCCATGCAAATGTGCATAATTTATTCTCATCATATTGTTGAACTGGGATTTTTGCCAATGAATAAAACATCTTATTCTGTTGGAAAAAAAGGAAACATACTTTTGAATATGATGAGAGAGACCTGTTCCTTAAGCTGGCATGCTCATAAATCTAAATTAGTATGAAAGGCAAAGTCAGAGTAATTTTTAATCAGTCTTCCGGTACAGGGTTAGACAGAGCCCTTCGAATAGTGATCACTTAATAAGGGAAAGTGTATGAAAACTGTTAACAGCCAACCTATATATGCATCACTTTCAAGCTTTTTGCTCTTGTGCAAGAAACAGCAGGGTATCCCATTAAGTCATGTGTTTCTGAGCATTTCAGAAGGTGAATATGCTGTCTGAAGAAGGGAAGACATCTATATGTCATGCAAAGAAAGAATTTTGCTGTTCACCTTCAAAAATCATCTCCCCTGCCCCAAATCCCTGGTGCATTAATTAGGTATTGTAAGAAGAATTTGAAGGGCCAAATCTCCAGCTATGCCGACAGTTAGCTTAATATCCATCTGTACAGTTTCTGAAATCCATATTTCTTTAAACACATGAAATTATTTGAAATTTGTGAAGCACTTCTACAGGCTCACAGAAAGGCATATTGTAAGGAAAGATGAATTCAAAAAAGTGCACACTTGTGAAAAATCAAATGCTGACAGAGGTGTAATAAGAAGACACCATATTTTCTGTTTTAACTATGGACATTTTTTGCTGTTTGCTAACTAAAAGACAGACTCATCTCATTATCATCAGGATAATGGAAATAAGTTGGAGTGAGAGAACTGAGATCAGGTCCTGTAACACATTTCACTTCCTTAATCGGCATTGTCATTTGTATTTGAAGTGCCCAGGACAGAGTGAAGGTAATTGTTTGTTTCTCTGCTTGTTTATTTTTATATTATTAATGTGCTGGCCTGGTATTCAACATATTAACCTGAAAAGTAACTCCAGGAACCATAATGCAAATCCATCATCCATTGACTCTGCAGTAGAAAAGGGAAATGTGTCCAAAAATTTCAACATACAGAGATATTCACTTGTTTATGCTTTTCTCCCAAAGGGTATGTTCAGCTAAGGGTATACAGATTTCTAGACTCACACATCTCCCTTGTCCCTTGTTCTCTTAGGGTGCGTTCCCATAGACGTTTAAATTTGGTACCCAGAGTTCCCGTTTATTTTTCTATAAATCTGAACAGAATCTGAACTTGAGGCCTTTTTGTGCTATAGGCAGATGGCTGTAGTGCACTAAGGCTGGTACACTCTGGGGACAGCTGGGGGCCTTACCAGCCAAGGTGCAAATGGTACAGCTGTTCCCAGTGTGTACCAGCCACCGCCACTGCCTCCACAGGAGCCAGATGGCCCACCCCATTGGCTTCTATTGGCCTGCTGACTGGCAGCCTGGTTCCGGGGGCGTGTTCGGGTACTGCTGCCTGCCACTACCTCAATGAGGTAGTGGCAACCTACCCTCACCCAGGGTTGCACATTGCCCCCCAAGCTCCGCATGCCCCACTTACCTTTCCTGACCCCTAGTGTTTATTTTGCTGCTTCAGGGAGAAGGTTGGCTGTAAGCCTTTGAGGTGGGATGCCTGGGCAAGGAGGGGGGTCTAGTTCATATACAGACACCAGCCCATTGGCAGGCAGTGGATCTGTATGGCTTGACTGCCGCTTCTTTGCCTGCGTTGCTGTGTCAATACGAGTTCATAAGGAGGAAGTGGGATCAAGTCGTCACAACAGTGCTTTAGAAAATTCTCACTTTTGCTCCTCAGAACAAAGAGAAGTAAACTTGGATAATTAATAATAATAAAAACCATTGGCATTGACAAAATATCCATCTGCCAACTACAAAAAGCCACTTCACTGGGGTCTGCTCGCATAATTCACCGATACATCATGCAGTCCTAGGTGCTTGGGAAGTGCCCGACTAGTGATATAATACGAAATCCAGCATAGTGATCTCGTTTGCTGTGTGTAACTACTGTTTTTACATTAATAATAATAATAATAATAATAATAATAATAATAATAATAATAATAATAATAATAATAATAATAATAATAATAATAATAATAATAATAATAATAATAATAATCCCCCCAATGGGTGTCGTCTTGTCGTGGCGGTGGGGTTTGAATGCTCCAATGAAGCTGAGAGCTGGGCCGGCGGTAGTGCAAACTACTGGCAGGTTGAACCATGCCGGAGTGATCGAAGCAGAGAAGCCAGACTAAGTGCACACAACCCATTTATCACAATGGAGACACAAATAAAAAAGAAGTCTATACTGGCTCGGTCGTTGCCCAGGATAAAAAGGACCACGGCGGTTGCTGAGGAACCTGGGCAATCGTCGACAAATGGGCTACAGGAACAAAATCCACAAGCAAGGAAGCGGCAGAAATTCTAAAGGTCAGAGAATCGTGTAGTCATGAAGTGTTACTACAAATCAGAACCTGGAAAACGAGGCTATTAAGAACGGATGTGCCAGCTATGGAAACAAGAATACCCAGACTCGAAGATAACAGAACTGCAGCCAGCTGATCAGAGAAGATTCATAAGCGGGACTAAAGTGTTCAGTGAAGCTGAACTCGAAGAAATACGAAAAACTAATGAAACTGAAGCACCGCAGCCTATTGTGGCAGCAACAGAAGCTCCAACAAGACCAGGAGTCACTGATCAACTAGAACCTGATGAAAATCTGGAAATTCTGCAAGAAGAGGAAGAACAGCAGCATGAAGTCATGGATGAAACACCTGGCACATTGTCTCAAAGACAGCAGGAACTGAAGGACAGAATAATGGCCCATACAGCATCAAGTACAGAGCGAAAGCGACTGCCAACCCTAAAAACTATAGGCAGAAAACGACTTGTCCCACTGATGAATGACATCAACTCTGCCCTTGTAACTGTTCAGGTAGCAACAATCGAAGAACTGAACCAGCTCGCCTACAGTACAGCTGTGATAGTAACAGAAAAACTAGGGTTACTGCAGCCAAAACCAATTAGAAAATCAACTGGAAAGCCAAGGTGGAAAGTTCAACTGGAACTGAAAATAAAAAGCCTGAGATCAGATGCCAGCAACCTAAAAAACATGAAGGAGAAGAAACTGAACAACGAGAAGACTAAAGAACATCTGATCAAAAAATACTGGCTGAATACAAGGAAAATTGACGAAGCTTTGGAAATCGTGAAATAGCAGATAACAGCTACAGCCAGGAAAATCGAAAGATATGAAGCAAGAATCATCCAGTACAGGCAGAACCAAATGTTCCAGTCTAATCAGAGGCAGTTCTACCAGAGCCTGCATGAGCAAGTAGACAAGAAAATGGAAAAGCCAGAGAAAGAAGCAACAACCAACTTCTGGAAAGATCTCTGGGAGGCTGAAAAAGAATACAACAAAACTGCTGGGTGGATAAAGGATTTCGAGAAGAAATTCTCCATGAACAAAATGCAGCAGCTGGAAATAACACCTGAAATGGTCACAAAAAGAGTGAAGAAAGTGAAGAACTGGACATCCCCTGGCACTGATCAGTTGCATGGCTTCTGGCTCAAATACCTGACCAGCCTGCATGCAAAAACGGCAGAACTGTTCAATGAAATGCTTCAAACAGGAAATATCAGTGAATGGCTAATAACTGGCAAAACATACTTAGTACAGAAAGATGCAGCCAAAGGAGCCATACCAGGAAACTACAGGCCAATAATAATAATAATAATAATAATAATAATAATAATAATAATAATAATAATAATAATAATAATAATAATAATAATAATAATAATAATAATAATAATAATAATAATAATAATAATAATAATAATAATAATAATAATAATAATAATATTTAAAACCTTCCCTGGACCCCCTGGATATGAGAAACTATAGGCCTGTGTCACTGCTGCCATTTTGGAGCAAGGTGGTTGAGAGGGTGGTCGCTCTTCAGCTCCAAGCTGTCTTGGATGAAGCCGATTATCTAGACCCATTTCAAACCGGCTTTAGGACAGGCTTTGGGGTTGAGACTGCTATGGTTGCCTTGACCGACGATCTGCGCCTGAGCATCGACAGGGGTAGTGTGACCCTGTTGGTGCTTTTGGACCTCTCAGCGGCTTTCGATACTATAGATCATGGCATCCTCCTGGACCGCCTGAGGGGGTTAGGTATCGGAGGCACTGCTTTGCAGTGGTTCCGGTCCTTCCTCTCGGGTCGGTCCCAGAGGGTGCTGCTCGGGGACTGTAGCTCCAGTAAGAGGGACCTCACTTGTGGGGTTCCTCAGGGGGCTATTCTGTCCCCGATGTTATTCAACATCTATATGAAGCCGCTAGGTGAGATAATACGGAGTTATGGTGCTGGGTGTTATCAGTACGCTGATGACACCCAAATCTATTTCTCCATGTCTCGCTCGTCGGC
This sequence comes from Aspidoscelis tigris stejnegeri, assembly GCA_023333525.1. Classification (NCBI taxonomy): domain Eukaryota; kingdom Metazoa; phylum Chordata; class Lepidosauria; order Squamata; family Teiidae; genus Aspidoscelis; species Aspidoscelis tigris. Next base: position 92,402,481 of record JALMGA010000004.1, read on the forward strand.
CTCGAGTTCCAATGGCATCTCTTCGCTCAATGAATGTCTTCAAGCGGTAATGGGCTGGATGAGGAAAAACAGATTGAAACTGAATCCAGACAAGATGGAGGTGCTCACGGTAGCGGCCCCGAAACCAAGAATTGGGTTACAACCTCCAGTCCTGGATGGAGTCACACTCTCCTCCAGTGACTGCGTTCGCAGTTTGGGGGTGCTCCTTGACTCGTCACTCCTGATGACAAATCAGGTAAATGCGACAGTCAGGAGCGCCTGCTATCAGCTTCGGCTGATACGCCAACTGCGCCCTTTTCTGGAAGTAAGGGACCTCGAAACTGTTGTGCACGCACTGGTAACCTCACGCCTGGACTTCTGTAACGCGCTCTACTTGGGGCTACCCCTGTACTTGGTTCGGAAGCTTCAGCTGGTACAAAATATGGCAGCCAGGCTTGTTTCTGGTACATCTAGGAGGGACCACATTACTCCGGTTCTGAGGTCCTTACACTGGCTGCCTATTAGCTTCCGGTCCCGGTACAAGGTGTTGGTTATTACCTTTAAAGCCCTAAATGGCTTGGGTCCAAGCTATCTCAGGGACCGCCTTCTCCCGTACAATCCTCCCCGCGCTCTCCGCTCCTCTGGGAGGAACTTACTTCAGCCTTTAAAATCCAGGCTTGTGGCGACCTCCCAGAGGGCGTTCTCTGTTGTCGCCCCCAAACTCTGGAACGACCTGCCGGATGAGATCTGTCAGTTGATATCATTAGACAGCTTTAAAAAAGCTGTCAAGACGGATCTCTTCCGGCAGGCCTTTCCAGATTAACTTTTCCAGATTAATCATTCCTGCTCGGGCTCTCTGACCCCCTCACTCCTCCCGTAGCCTCATCTTTAGTGATGGTCGAGGATCTTAGAGGGACACTGGGGCTATTGGTCTGTTTAATTATGTTTTATAGTTTTTGATATTGTATTTTAATTTGTCATATTGTTTAATATACTTTTAAGGGGGGGAGGGACTATAATGTTTTATTTTTATATGATGTTTTTATTATATTTATTGTTGTTAACCGCCCGGATTGGGTTGCCACAGGGCGGTATACAAATAAATATTATTATTATTATTATTATGAAGCAAGAATCATCCAGTACAGGCAGAACCAAGTGTTCCAGTCTAATCAGAGGCAGTTCTACCAGAGCCTGCATGAGCAAGTAGACAAGAAAATGGAAAAGCCAGAGAAAGAAGCAACAACCAACTTCTGGAAAGATCTCTGGGAGGCTGAAAAAGAATACAACAAAACTGCTGGGTGGATAAAGGATTTCGAGAAGAAATTCTCCATGAACAAAATGCAGCAGCTGGAAATAACACCTGAAATGGTCACGAAAAGAGTGAAGAAAGTGAAGAACTGGACATCCCCCGGCACTGATCAGTTGCATGGCTTCTGGCTCAAATACCTGACCAGCCTGCATGCAAAAATGGCCGAACTGTTCAATGAAATGCTGCAAACAGGAAACATCAGTGAATGGCTAATAACTGGCAAAACATACTTAATACAGAAAGATGCAGCCAAAGGAGCCATACCAGGAAACTACAGGCCAATAACTTGTCTACCTACTATGCTCAAGCTGCTGACAGGCATAATAGCAGACAAGATTCAAGACTACCTCAAAGACAATAACATCATTCCAGTAGAGCAAAAAGGAAACAAACGGAGAAGCAGGGGCACAAAAGACCAGCTACTGATTGACAAAATGATTCTGGAGAACTGCAAAAGCCGAAAAACAAACCTGCATATGACTTGGATCGACTATAAAAAAGCTTTTGATTCACTGCCACATGGTTGGATCACAAAGTGCCTGAAAACCATAGGGATCAGTCAGAACATCACCAAATTTATAGAAAGTGCGATGAAACACTGGAAGACTGAGATTTTTGTCAGAAATGAAAGCTACAGACTGATCAACATCAAAAGGGGCATCTTCCAGGGGGATTCATTGTCCCTGCTGCTTTTCATGATCGCTATGATCCCACTGTCACTCATCCTAAAGAAAACAAACCTGGGCTATCAAACTGCCAGGAATTCACAGAAAATTTCACATCTACTGTACATGGATGACTTGAAACTTAATGGAAAATCTGAAATCGAGATCCAGTCACTGACCAACACAGTGCGAATATTCAGCAGTGACATCAGTATGAAGTTTGGCCTGGACAAATGCGCCACAGTGGCACTGAAGAAGGGGAAGATTACTGAAAGTGAAGGCATTGGAATGCCAAATGGTCAAGCCATCAGGTCCCACCAGCCAGAAGCCTACAAATACCTTGGCATCTTGCAACTGGATAACATTAAGCATGGCCATGTGAAATCTGTGGTCAGTAAAGAGTACACCCAAAGGACTAGAAAAATCTTGAAAAGTAAATTGAATGGCGGTAACACCATTAAGGCTATAAACACCTTGGCCATACCAGTCATTAGATACACTGCGGGAATTGTGAACTGGTCTCAGTTGGAATTGGACAACTTAGACAGAAAAACCAGAAAACTGATGATGATCCACCATGCACTACATCCTCGGAGTGATGTCGACAGGTTGTACTTGCCCAGGAAAGCAGGCGGTAGAGGACTTTTGCAAGTGAAGCAAACAGTGGAAGAAGAGAAGCATGCATTAGCAGATTACGTGGCAGAAAACAAAGAATCAGCTTTGATTGAAGTCAACAACCAGAAGCTTCTCAAGGTGCAGCAAACCAAGAACCAGTACTGGAAAACTACAATTCAATGCCGAACGGAGAGCTGGCACAATAAAGCACTGCATGGACAGTTCCTGGAGAAGACTGAAGGCAAAGTGGACATGGAAAAGACCTGGTCTTGGCTTATGAATGGATCATTGAAAAAGGAAACAGAAGGACTGATCCTTGCTGCACAAGAACAAGCAATAAGAACAAATGCCATCAAAGCCAGAATTGAAAAATCAGGAAAAGATCCAAAGTGCCGACTCTGCAAAGAAGTGGATGAAACAATTGACCATATACTCAGCTGCTGCAAGAAGATCGCACAAACTGATTACAAGCAGAGACACAATGCTGTAGCACAAATGATCCACTTGAACTTGTGCCAAAAGTATCATATGCCAGTGGCAAAGAACTGGTGGGATCACAAGCCAAAAAAAGTTCTTGAAAACGAACAGGCAAAACTACTTTGGGACTTCAGGCTTCAGACTGACAGAAAACTGGAGCATAACACCCCTGACATTTCAATTGTTGAGAAAGAGAAGGTGTGGATCATCGACGTTGCTATTCCGGGTGACAGCAGAATTGAGGAGAAACAGTTGGAGAAGCTCACCAGATACAAAGACCTGAGAATTGAACTTAAGCGACTCTGGCGAAAACCAGTGAAAGTGGTCCCAGTCATCCTCGGCACACTGGGTGCGGTGCCAAAAGATCTCAGCGGGCCCCTAAAAACCATTGGCATTGACAAGATATCCATCTGCCAACTACAAAAAGCCACTTTACTGGGGTCTGCTCGCATAATTCGCCGATACATCACGCAGTGATATAATACGAATATAATATAATAGTGATATAATACGAAATCCAGCATAGTGATCTCGTTTGCTGTGTGTAACTGTTGTTTTAAATAATAATAATAATTAATAATAATAATAATAATAATAATAATAATAATAATAATAATAATAATAATAATAATAATAATAATAATAATAAATAGATTAGAGAGTGCATGAAAGCACAAGAGCTATGCACTGGCACTTTATTTGTTGGACTGTGTGTGAACCCAGCTTAAATCCACACTGTGATGGCAAACAACAACAACTACTTCTATTACAAAACTACTCCCCCCCCTTCTGCCTCCTTCTCCTATCGTAAGATCCTTTCAGTCAGTACAATGAGATGTTCATAAATTGTCATGTCCTCAAGCTTTGGATGAGTAAGTTCTAGGGATATAACTGGCTTTGAGATGATATATATACATCTAGTCTCCCTGTGACCATGAAGCTTCTAGCTGCTGTGATATTAATATATCTCAGAGAGAAGGGGAAATCCAGATGCTTAGTTCTGTCTAGCAAAAGCCAATAAAAAAGATGTTTATGTTTTCCAGTTTAATTGCTTGTAAAAATGAATCAATATTAATCACAGTTGCTGGCAAAGAGGTAAGTGGCATAGAGCAAACGTACTGTAGAAATGGCAATATGGCATTAAATTCATACAGTTGCAAGCTTGACAACAGTCACTGCAGATCTCAAATCCATTTTACTTCCTCTGATATGCATATGGTTACAGCTTGCTTTTCAAATAAATCTGATCAACATGTTGTGGTGTGTGAACATTTTCCCATCTGGTGGATTGTTCATAAAACTCATTTGCTTTGATTTACCGAGGTTTGGAGGGATGTATCAATGTGAATAGCTTCAGATTTAGAATCTGGGGTTAGCATTCCTTCCCTCATCCTTCACCTGTGCTGTAATCTGCTTCTTTTTACAAAATAAATAAATAAATAAATCTATGCTTTAAACCTAATATGCTGTGAGATTAGCATGCAATACTAAAAATACTTCTAGAGGCTTTTTCGTATTATTTATGTTCATTTCACAAAAATATATTCGTGGGATTCCTATGAAATTATGTCTCTTTCCTGTAAAACTTGATTGCTCGCTTAGTCTCTTAGATAGGGTTAGTGTGACTTCCTTTTGATAACATAAGCAAATTATGGGGATGGAAGGTCTGCATGGGGCTGATTTCCCTTGGCACAGTCGGTGCCCTGGCTGTGTGTGTTATCCACATGGACAAACACTCAGGCAACCACCATCCTACCATAAGCACAATGTAGTGCTGTAAAGGCAGAGCCATTGGAATAACTCTGATAGTTCTTCTTACTGTTCTTAGGTACTGCTGCACCACCAATTTGTGTGGACTAACCATAGCCTGTTCTTGAAGTGGCATGACTGGTCCTGTTTCTTCCAACATAGGAAATGATCCACGTCTGAGAAAGTTTCCTGGCCAGAATATTGTGATCAGAAAAAGTGACTGTCAGAAAAGCAATATGCACATTAGGGAATGTGCAAAATACAATTTGTGTTTGCCAAAACAACTGAATAATTCGTATTTGAAAACTTTCACATCAAAACGAAAATCCGCTTTCAATCAAGCATTTTATTTTATTTTATTTTTACCATGAAAAGCGGGGGTGGTGGTGTTTGCAATGGAATAAAAATGTATTCTTCTTGCAAAAGTTTGAAAATGAATGCAATAAACTTTTTTTTAATTAAACAAATTGACACGAATTAAAGGATTTTTGCTTCAAGAGTAAAACAGTAAGACAAACATGCAGAAAATATTTGCACATCCTTAATATGTTACTTTCCCTAATGAATATATCACTATTCTTCACCTGCTGACTGCTAAGCCAATGGTATAATGTCACGCTTACCTCTGTCTAGCCTAGGCTAGAAATTAGTATCAGGATGTCCTTACGAAGTGAATGTGAAGAAGCCTAGCTCCTGACCCTATCTTCTGATCCAACCTCCTTGTGGGAGGCTGATATTCTTTACAATTTAAGCTTTATGAAAGACAGTTTACAATCCAAGTGTTTTCAATCCATGGCAAACATTATCTTCTTCTGCATCTTAAATTATGAAAGAAACTACTGCTTAGGGCTATATTATTCCTCTCTGTGTTCTCCATAAGGGTCTGATTTCCCGGTGCATGTAGGGGTGGAATGTCCAGACCCTGAGTGTCTGAGAACTGTCCTAATCACTGCTAGCTATGGAGCAATAAAAACTTCTCCACAGCTTCTCTAGGACTGCCTATAAAACTCTTTGTTCAGTCCCAGACACAGCATCCAAATAATTCTGTATGCAAGTACTACAAGCCACTGATCACCATAACAACATCCTGGAAGGCATGGCCATTGTTATGGTAAGATGGACAGTCCTAAGACCTTTTTGCACTAGGACTTTTAGAATGCATGTAGGACACTCTGGAATTGAGCATTCACTTCTCTGGGCCAGCGGTTCTGGTCGGAACCACCCCAGCCCGCCCCAGCATGTCCTACTCATGTTCTGGGTGTATAGCACTTGATGGTGCTCTACACTCCACCCGGCTGTTCCACAGCTGGCCAATCAGAGCTAGTGCCACACGCAGATGCACAGCTGAGCCGGGCTACTTCAAAACCGGGCAGCCATGAGGTAGGTGCTGCACACATGTGCGCATCCCCAGGCTAGGGGAGTGGGTGCCCAGGGGTGTTCCTGCGGGCCATAGGGGACCCAGTCTGGTAACAAGATGATAACAGCAACCAGCCTAGATAGCTTTAAGGAAGCACTAGACAAATTCATGGAAGGCAGATGTGTCAATGGCTACTAAAATGGATGTCTAGATAGATCTTCCTGGCTGGATGCCTCTAAGGGCCATTTGCAGGGATTTGAGAGCAGATGAATGTTTTTTGCTTGAGATGCCCATAAACATTTGGTGGGCCATTTTGAGAGACAGGATGCTGGACTAGATGGGCTGTGAGCCAATCCAGCAGGGTTTCTCTTATGTTCTTATGTAGCTCATTTTTCTGTGCTTCTTTAAGACAAACGTGCTGTTGGTTCCAAACTTCAGTACAGTATTATGTCCATATAATGAACGCTCCATAGTTCAAAGCCATCTGACAAGAAAGCACTATGGAGATACCCTGCCATGCTGAAGAAGGCAGAGGATGTATATTATTTGTGGACGACCACCACAATTCCTTCCAATTTGCCACAGAGCCAATGAATGGAGGGAAAAGACAGAAAGAGGGATAGGACATTTTTGCACTTAACTGCTGTGGGATACTATTCAGATCAAGGCCAGAGAGTGGTGTTCACATTGTGTCAGTCCACCCCAAACTTCTTCCAGATCTACCTCAGGTTTGGTGAAGTGTGAACACTCCCATGTGAGAGCAGACACCTTTTCACAGCGACGGTCATGCATGCTGGGCATTTGCTGTGGCAATGACCAATATGACATACAAATGTGCAGCTGCAATCACCCAGCCCCCACATAGCCTTTGCGTGGAAATAATGCAAAGGCTGCATTTGGGACTTTACTAGGAGCACACCTCCTAGTATATCCATGAAGAGGTTTTTACTGCTCCAAAGCTAATGAAGATGGGAGTGGCCATGAAAGCTCAGAGTCATCCTGGGATGGAAGTGGTCCCACAGTGAGCGTATGCTCTGTGCTGGAGTGTCCCCAACTTCCAAGTGTGAAATGACCCAGAAAGAGAGACACGTGCAGTTAACCATGAATTAAATAGTGCAACATCTGTTTTATGCCTTTAAATGAAAAAGAGGTCTGAAGAAAAGAAGGGTGGATTAGAGGTAGAAGTTTGAATGTAGGAAAATTAAAACAAATTATTGTTATTAAATCCTGGATTGTTGAATCAAACCCAATCTTTACAAAGATCGTTTGACAGGGCAGAGTATCTGAGGGGATTAGAGAATCTGGCTCTGTCCCGGAATCTAGAAATGATATTGGCCCTTAAAGATTTGTCAAGAGGAAGAGGAGGGGGGTTTCTTAAGAATATTTTGTGTGAAATCTTGCCCCCCCAATTAGCAAAACTAAACGGGCTTCTTTATTAAAGGACAGCAGAGTGAAGGAGAAATTTCTGTCTTAAATCTCACATAATAGGCAAGCTAATGTGTTAGAGAAGAGAAATAAATCCCAAAACAGGTACAATAAAGGACAATTTAATTAGAATTCTGGCAACCAAAGTATGGATTTTACAGCATCATCCACTACTAAATTGTTCTTTGCTCCCCCCACCCACTCATGGAGACTTTTGGTTTCATATCCAATAATTTCTTGGCATCGTTGTGCACAGAAGTGACACACTTTGTCCTCAGTGCCAGGCTGAAATTAAGCTAAACTCAATTAAATAGGGTTTCTACACAGCTAGAAGTTCATTTGCACCATGTCAATTGTTTGCCAGTTGAGTACATGAAAAGATGGGGGGGGGAATCTATTGTACAGTACTAGAGGATTATGGTCCTGTATTTAAAGTACAGTTTGATGATGAAAGGCTGCTAGATGACTTATTTATTTCCAGAACCGCAAAAAAATGTGTTTCTTTGGTTTAAAGACTATATTTAAATACAAACTAGAAATTAACTGATGTGTGAATTAACCAAGGGATGAGAAGTAATGCTTCCATTTTTGTTCCAGCTTGGAAAAACAGTATAAACTAACCTCACAGCTACAAAGACTTTACAACAAAAATGGATTGACCCTAATAGTTTGAGAGAAAATCCGGGCTGGATCTGCACATTTAGCCTTGAATGTGCACTGAGGAAGAAGGTCAAAATAGAAATGGTTGAATGACTTCACTGCTCCAAATATAATTTTATTTTATTTTTTGTATTTGATCTATATTGAATCCAATGAAAAAAAAAGTATTTGTTTGAATAAATCTCCTTTGAATGTAGTAGGAGTCGAATTCAAAACCAATGTCCAATCCCATATGAATCCAACACAAATGCATACATATCCCATATGAATCCCATACAAATCCCATATGAAGCTTCATACGAATGTATCAAAACATTCAATTTGAATTTGAATGTCCTTTTCCCAATGTACCATCATTTGATCTGAATTTGAATTTCCAAATTTGGCTGACTTTGTACGAATTTCAAATGTTAAGAATATTTGTGCACATCCCTAGTGTTAAGGATGGAAAACACGGCCTAAGCAAACTCCAGGAAACAGTGGAGGACAAGTGGTCTTGTTGTGCTGTAGTCCATGGGATCACAAAAGGCCTATTTGCACTAAGGCCTCTGGAGAACAATTAGGACAGCTCTGGGACAGAGCATACATATTTACTGGAGGCTGGTTCCATCCGGAACCATCCCAGCCTGTCCCAGAAGCTGTCCTAATTGCATCCAGTGTGGAGCACTAAATCGTGCTCCACACCCATTCCAAACTTACCCAGAGGCTTACCTGATCTGTCCGGGAGGGAGACCATCTGCACTGGATCATCCTCAAGGGGGTTGATCCAGTTGTGGGTACGTGATATCACAGGACTTTCCCCTCTTCCCCTCTGGGATTAGAAGAAAAACATCTCTCATTGCCAAGGGGATAATGGAAGAGCCCCACAAACTCGCCCCACCCCACCCCTGGATCAACATCCCTATTGACATGCCCATTCAGGGCATTGCACAGGGTGGTGGTGCCTGGATTCCCCCTCCCTCCCGCCCCCCTCCCCTTCCCTGATTGTCTGGCTGTTTCCTCCTTCCTCTGTGCAATATCCCAGCTCAGTTTGATCCAGCTCTGTGATATCACTTAAAGGAGGGAGGGAAAAAACAAACAAACCCGTGGATCAATGCTCAGTGATGAACAGTATATGCCAAAATGTGCCATTTTTATTACCCAAAGTGGTCTTCTATCGAATGTCATGTGAGAACACAGCACATCTCATCACCACTATAACATGTAATATATATCTTCTATTTCTAAAATATATATAAGTGTAAAATGGGATGGAACTAGATAGAACTGCAATTAAAATACACAGAATAGAATGGGGCATACCTTTCACTGAGGTCAGCAAATGTTAAATGGAATAAAAATAGGTTGCTCAGCTCACCTTTTGGCCAGACACTTGCAATTTATGATTGGGCCTTGAGAACATGTTAGGATTTTAGCAAAAATCATGCAGTTAGCATCTCTCTTAGAATCAACAATTTATTTTTATGCTACCCCTACAGGTATGCTAAGAAATTAAGGTCCTTTCTGCACTGGCTCTAAAAACACATTTAGAACCAAATGTGGGAAGGACTAAGACGCGGCTTCTGCAAAGGGAACCCAATTAGGGACCCTTTGGGGAATCCGCATCCACATTTCGGCATGCAAGACTGGTTTCTTAAACTGGTTTTGCCGCCGAAATCCTACCCTGATGTAAGACCTAAAAAATTAGGTTTCAGAAACCGTTTTGGAAGCAGAATGCTTCCACAAACAGCAGGGGACGAGCCGGATTGCCGGCACATGCCGAGGTGTCAAAGAGGGCCCCTCCCCAGGCCTCCACGATTGGCTCCATTGCAGCCAGCACTGGGAGGCTGTCAGCTGGCATCCCCAGCTTCCCCTTTGCCCAAGAAGGTGTGATCAAGCCTTGTCTTGTGAGGGGAACCCACAGCCTACCCATCCAACCCTGCCCAGGCTCACGCGCGGGGAATCCGCTGCTTATCTGCTCGCTGCTGGGCCACTTCTGGCAGCCCAAGCTTCAGCAAAAAGGAGGGTTTAAAATAGACAATTATTTTTTTCTGTATCCTGCTTAGCAGAAAACTTTTCCCTACTTCTAGTGAGAGTGGTAAAGATTGATGGATTCCCTGAAGGAGGTTGTCCAGATATCCCAGTTGAAGCCCAAGCCCTAGCCTGATTGTTCCAACTCTCTCCCAGCTCTTCAGACTATGGAAGGCTCACCTAGGGCCTTCCATAGTCTGCACTAGCATGCAGATAGGTTCCTATTCTGGGATATATTCCAAGATAAGGCCAAGTGCAGAAAGGCTCTAGGTCTGGAGTACATCCAGGTTACATGTTGTGTCTCAGAAAGCCTTCCAACCTTATGCTTAGTCCCATCCAAAAGTAGTGTTTCAGCTAAAAACCCAAGGGAGACTGGGAAAAATATCACCACTGGTGTCTTCTCCTGATTTTTCTGTGCAATAACTGAAGTGAACTGGAGTAAACATGTAGTACTGTTGCCACTACCAAGCTGGTTTCTATGGACAGATTTGACATGGCATCTTTCCAGCCAATCCAAATATCCAAATAACCCAACTGGATATCCAAATAATCAAATGATCAACCATCATTTGAATATTTGGACATCCGAAGGGGGATGAGATAATGAAGGTAATTGTCATCATGAAACCTAGATATGGGCTTGGTGAGAGTGAAAAGACAATAGAAGAGCCAGAATGAGACCACATCTCTACTTACCGGAAAAAGTGATTTCATCACTGCATCTTAAGCATGGTAGTACCAGGCGCCTCTTGACAATTACACCATCTTGTTTCCAAATGTGATCACCATCAGAAGTACAATGTCTGCAGGCTTCATAATCCGAGTGAAGGTACTCCCTGCTGCCACAAGAAAAGCTTTCTCCACAAATGGAGACACTGAGGCAATCACAGCACCTTCTTAGTCCAAAATGAAATGTATGAAATGGTCTTGGGGTTCTGTTTCCAGATAAAAGAGGTTATACAATACACATAAAAGATGGATACTGGGGTAGCAGGGGACACTCTCTGGATGGGTACAACCTTACTTCATTTTTCATCTGAATACATTTGGTAGCTAAAATATTGAAATGTAATGATGCCTACTCTACAGATGTGTTAATCTTGTGAGAGAAAATAAGATCTGCGTGGTTTTTTGCACTCATGAAACAAATAACTTTTCTCACAAAGAAAAACAAAATGTCATTGCTGTCATTCACTTAGCAACACACAAAGAGATCCATCGTCTTACCTCACCGCAGTTTAATGTAATGCAACAATCATTTAATTACCCAGCTTTGAAGTCAAAAAGAGTTACGTGCTAATAAAATGCAGGGAGCAGAATGTTGAAGAACTGAATGCAGTCACAAAAGACCAATAATTTCAAAGTGGGAAGGCATTACTAGATAAAGATCATTAAACCATGTCAGCAAAGTAATTAAAGAAATCATTAGAAGCCAAGCGGATCCTGGGGATGGAAGGAGACCAACATAAATACCGATACTGAATTGCTGTCAGATGTGGCTAAGGGCATGGAAATAGCCAAATACCTATGGCCAAAATATTTCCTTTACCACACCATTTATTTGATGAAGGGGTTTATTTTGACTGCAAAGATGCTAAAGCATAAATAAATATTTAGATTTACTGAACAGCAAATGAGAAAATTATAGCAATTACAACCTGTTTCTGAATAAGCTACAAAGGGATTGGATGAACTACCTCAGAGGTAATTTTTTTTTGAGAGAGAGAGAGATGTGGGGAGACTAGAGCCCTGTTCACACTATGGCCTCTGGTGCACAATTAGTGCACCCCTGGGGAAGGGCACATGCATGTGGAGTAGGCTGTTACAGCCTCCAAGCACGCCCTCCCTCTCCAGAAGTGCACTAATGGATTAGATGTGGAGTATGAAATCAACCAACGTTCCCCGATTACTTACCTGAAGCGTCCAACACCACAATCATTTGCTCTTGTGGGCACTCCGCAGTCATTTGAAGTAGGGAGGTGCACAAATGCTCTAAACATTCAAAACTCAATCGAATTCGATTGAATGTGGACATTCAAGTTCAAATAGAACGTCTACACATTCGAATTTAGACATCTGAACAAATTTTGAATGTTCCGAAACATTCATTTGAACAATTCAGAACATTTGATTTTACAGATACGTATGTACAGGTATGAATGTACAGATACGTATCTATATGTATCTCATACGTGTCTGTACATATTTGCATACAAAATGCGTATAGATACTTATGACACATAGGGTGCGTCTTCATGGCATGTGTTATTTCGGTTTAAAGAATTCGAAATAAAAGAAACGGAACAAAGCTGTCCAGACGACTTGCAAGTTGATCCGGTTCCGATGGCAGCCTTAACGCGGGATCAATACTTGGAGTCCACATGGCAGCATTGTCCTCCTGCCCATTGCCCGCACTCTCTCCTGTGATTGGTTTTCCCTGCCAGGATCCCACCCTCCCTTCTCTTTGCGTCATGCTCCGCCGTGAATTTCCTGCCCAATCCACCCTCCCCCTTCCCAGCAGCAGCAGCAGCAGCAGCAGCAGCATCCATCCATCCATCCATCCATCCTTCCGTCCGTCCATTCTGGCGCTGCAGAGAGCGGGGAGAAAGTTCCCCAGGCTGCGAAAGTTCCCGGGGGACGGGCTTTCCTTTCCGTTACACTGTAGCAAAGGAACCAGCTCACTCTCTTAAAAAATGTTGCGAATTTCCGCAATTTTAATGAAAGGAAGTAATACAGCTGAGGGGCTTTAAATATTAAAGAGGCATATGGCTGTGGTTCCTTCTTTCCTCCCTCCTTCCCTCCCCCACCATCCCCAGGCGCCCTTCTGCCGCTCATCAGCTGGGGGTAGACCCCCTCTGCTCCGGGGATTCCTGCCATCGGGGTGCCCAGCAAGCGGGCGCAGAGGGGAAGGCTCTCCATCCATCCATCCATCCATCCATCCATCCATCCATCCATCCATCCATCCATCCATCCATTCATCCAGGCGCTGCGGCGCTGCGGCGCTAGCGGCTTCTCCCTGGGGCTCCACCGCCGCTTTCCCCCCGCTTTGCCGCCACTTTGCCCCGCAGAGGAGAGCCAAGGGGTGGACAAGAGGGCGAAGGGGGCTCCTCGCTTGCTCTCCCCCCCCCCCGTGGCCGGGAGGGAACTCCGCCCCCCCCCACCTCACAGGGACCGAAGCTGGATTAAAACCTTGGCTTGTGGTCACACCTAAGGTTTAATCTAGCTTCACTCCACCTTCAGAGTGAGAGAACACATCAGCAAAGTGACCAGTAGTTTTCTTTCCACATTATCTAGTCTAAAGGTGGATTTTCTGAGTTATTAACCCTGAAAGAAAACCAGCTTGTCAGTTTGCTGGTGTATTCTCTCACTCTGAAAGTGAACTGAAACTGGATTAAACCTTAGGTGTGACCACAGGCAGAGGCAAAGTAGCATAGAGGGGGCTCAAAGCGGTTGACATTCTGTTCTCACCCTTCAGGGGACTAAGTGGCTGACAAGCCTCCCTTAAGGGGGCTGAAAGCCACTGTTCCGAACCTTCAAAGGTCTGAAATTGCGCAAATTGCAACATTTTTTTAAGGTGTGAAATGCTTAGATTGATACAGTGTTTCAGCTTTAAGGACTGGAGGTTTATAGTGGGTGTTTGAGGGTGGATTTTTTCAATGAAGGAAACCCTAAACATGACGTGCTTCTAATACGTTCAGCCATTGGTTACAGTGCGATTGGGGGGGCGGGACAGCCTTAACACGGAATCTCATCCCGGAACGATACTGTCCACACAGTTAAAAAGGAAACACGTATTGACACACGATCCGGAGTGAGACCTGTTGAGATCAGGATTTATTTCTAATCGGGATAACGTCCTTTAACACGGAAATACCGTGTTAATCCGAAGTGCCGTCTGAACTGCGCGAACTCAAAACGTTTTGAATTCGAGATAACTATGCCATGAAGACGCACGCATACAAATGTCAACATCCGTATCTTCAAATATGAATGTTGTCAACATTTGTATCTTCAGATTCGAATCTAACATTTGAACAAATAGATTTGAATGTATTCTATCTGAATCAGATTTTCTTGCATTCAGATTCTAAATATCCGGATTGAATCAGATGTTTTGACATTCAATTCAAATTGAATTTGAATGCAAAAAGAACATTTGTGCACATCCCTAATTTTAGGTGTCACACAAGAGTGCTGGCACCTCAAACAACCATAGATGTGCACAGAGCATCTGCAGAATCAAGGCAATGGCGCTGATGCCTGTACAGCTGTGGAGGGTGCTGCAGCCAAAATGGCAGCACCCAGAAAAGAACCAGGCCCTGGATCAAATACGGTAAGTATCAGATCCAGAGGGGAGGGAGCAGGTAATTTTTTAAAAAAAATATTTTATCTATTAAAATTTTTCCACAAGCTATAAAGAAAAACAATTTACACAATCTTTCCATCATGACATTAAAGTTCCCTTAACTTCCTCCACTTTTCCAACTTTTGTATTATGTGTCCATTATTTATTGGAACAGGTAAAGCGCTCATAGAATGCCCCCTGGTTCTAGTGTTCTGTGATAGAGAAATGTCCTCTATCCACCTTTTCTATATGGTGCATGATTTTATGTATTTGAATCAGGTCCCTTCTTAAACGCTGCCTTTCCAGACTGAAGAGGCCTAGATGTTGCAGTCTGATTTTGTGAGGAAGGGGTTCCAGCCTGTTAATCATTCTGGCTGCCCAGTAACTTCATTTCCCATCAACCCCAGCCAATATGTTCCTATTGACCTCTTTTTAATGCCAGAAACTACTGTGTTATCCACAAAAAAACCCCTCTGTGATAGAAATGAGCAAAAGACAAGCAGCACATGGTTGTCAAGGTGGTACATTGCCTGCAGACTTGTTAGTTCCTTCTTTGAGCTTACCACAGGGGATTCCTTCCCATTCTCCTTTTCTAGAGCTAT
Source organism: Aspidoscelis tigris stejnegeri (assembly GCA_023333525.1). Classification (NCBI taxonomy): domain Eukaryota; kingdom Metazoa; phylum Chordata; class Lepidosauria; order Squamata; family Teiidae; genus Aspidoscelis; species Aspidoscelis tigris. Next base: position 92,417,677 of record JALMGA010000004.1, read on the forward strand.
ATATCTCAAACTATACACATGATATATGGTTGCAATCTCACTTTTGCAGGAGGTAATGCTTGTCTTACTGCAGTGGTTCCAAAGGGTCTGGAAAAGCCAAAGTTGGTCTATTCAAAGTACCAAAACAAGGAGATCTGTGTTAAAGAGATTTGATTACACAGCTGAGAAAAGCTTTGCCTTGAAAAGTTTAAATCTTTTTATGATTATTATTCAGCACTTTGCACACACAGTCAACTCGTTTGAGGTTTAATCATAATTTCTAGATAGGCAGACTTTGCTGTTTAAAAAGAAGAAGTGTGTACCATCATGAATGAGATGCTTAAGAAAAGGTTATTTTGAGAAGAAATGAACGATTTCTGAACAAAAAGAACTAAAGATTTGATCTGGTTCCATTAAAACCAGGAGGGTTAATTTCTGAGCAGAAAAAGAGGACGACAGGATGTGCACTGCTGATTTTAAATTAGTGGTTTTTCAAACTGGGGCCCTCCAGATATTCCTGTAAAATAAATAAATAAATCTTATTAGCATTCCACTCCTAGTATTTTGTACCAGGGGCTGAGACTGAATGCCTGTATTAGGCGTAGGAGTGTGCACAAATGCAATTTTCAACATTCGATTCAATTTGAATCAAATATTTGAATGTTCAAATTTATATGCATGTATTAAAATTCAAACCGATTCAAATACATTAGTATATATTCATATGGATATTTGATTCTTATTTGAAGATACGAATGTTGACAACATCCATATGTGTCCGTACGCATCTGTAGGCATCTCTGTGCCTCCCGTTTTTATCCCGTATGCATCTTGTTTTCGTCCCGTAACTATCCGTACAAATGCACACAGATACGAATAAGATGCATACGGATATATATGTAATGCATACGTATCTGTACACACACAAATGTCTGATTAATTCGTACAAATGATTCAAAATATTTGGATTTGTTTGACTGTTAAAAAATGGAAGTATAGATCTTCGATTCTAATTCGAATGTCCAAATCCGAACAAATTTGATCAGATTTCGAATGTTTTGAATATTCTTGCACATCCTTAATTAGGTGCAGTTCATGACTTCATAGTTATCCTGGAAACAATGGGACTACCGAAAAGTACTTGGGCCAATATGTATTCCTGGATATACTTTCACTTTTCTTTTTCAAACTGATGAGATAGAGATGTTAATTTGAAACTTTGTCATCTTTGCCCTTCTGAATGTCAGATTATTTTCTGTTGAAGTTCAGCTTTTAACTCAGAGAGTGGAAGCTCAGTAGAATCGGTATGGGTAAGAATTCAAGGAGAGAGCAACAGAAAGGATACCATTGTAGGAGTCTATTACAGGCCCCCTGGACAAACAGAAGATATGGATGACCTCTTCCTAGACCAGATGGCTAAACTTTCACGAAAGCATGACATAGTGATTATGGGAGACTTTAACTACCCAGACATTTGTTGGGAATCTCGCTCAGGAAAAAGTCACAAGTCTAATAAGTTCTTATCCTCTCTCGCTGACAATTTCATGTACCAAAAGGTGGTGGAGGATACAAGAGGATTGGCTATCCTTGATCTAATTCTTACCAACAGAGAGGAAATGGTGGAGGATATCAGAGTTTCTGGGGCATTAGGAGGCAGCGATCATGTTATCCTTGAATTCTGGATAATAAGGGAAGGAAAGCATGAGAGGACTCAGACTTCAAAGTTGGACTTCAGAAGGGCGGATTTTGATGGACTCCGGAGGAGGTTAGGAGGGATCAAATGGTTAAATGTACTAAAGGATAGAAATGTCCAAGAAGGATGGGATATTTTGAGAAATGCAATATTAGAAGCGCAATCATTAACAATTCCTCAAAGAAGGAAGAATGGAAAACATCTAAAGAGACCAGGGTGGATAAACCTAGAACTTAAAAACTTGATAAAAATGAAAAATGTTTAAGAAATGGAAGGAGGGATACATATCTAAGGAGGAATATAATGAAATCAGTACAATCTGCAGGGCAAGTATCAGAAAAGCTAAAGCTAAAAATGAACTGAGGCTTGCAAGAGAGACTAAAAACAATAATAAAAAAGGGTTTTGGGGATATGTCAACAGCAAAAGAAAAGTCAAAGAGGTTTTGGGAAGTCTGCAGGGAGAGAATGGAGAAGTGATCGAAAGTGATCTTGAGAAGGCAGAGATTCTGAACTCCTATTTTGCATCTGTTTTTTTCCAGGAGGGATAATGGACATGCAACAGTCCTTCACTGTACTGATGAAGGACTAGGAGAATCAAGACACAAAATCAACACTGAGAGAGTAAGGGAACGCTTAGCTAACTTAAACGAATTTAAGTCCCCGGGTCCAGATGGATTACATCCTAGGGTACTGAAGGAATTAGCAGAGGTAATTGCTGAACCACTTGCTGTAATCTTTGAGAAGTCATGGAGAACAGGAGAAGTCCCAGACGATTGGAGAAGGGCAAACGTTGTTCCTATCTTCAAAAAAGGGAAGAAGGTAGACCCAGGGAACTACAGGCCTGTTAGCCTGACTTCAATACCAGGAAAGATTCTCGAACAAATTATTAAACAACACATATGTCAGCATTTGGATAGGAATTCAATAATTAACAGTAGTCAACATGGGTTTGTATCAAACAAGTCGTGTCAGACTAACTTGATTTCATTTTATGACAAAATCACTGAATGGGTTGATCAAGGAAATGCAGTAGACATAGTATTTCTTGATTTCAGCAAAGCATTTGACAAAGTATCTCATGCGATCCTCATTGAAAAATTGATCAAATATGGGTTTGACAAGGCAACTATAAGGTGGGTTCAAAACTGGCTTAGTAATCGTACTCAAAGAGTGGCTTTAAATGGCTGCACATCCAAATGGAAGGAAGTGTCAAGTGGAGTACCACAAGGTTCTGTCCTGGGACCAGTTATGTTTAATGTTTTTATAAACGATCTGGCCGAGGGAGTTGAAGGGAAACTGATCAAATTTGCTGATGACACAAAGCTAGGGGGGATTGCAAACACCAGAGAAGAGAGAGAGAGGATTCAAAAAGATTTAGAGAAACTCGAACAATGGGCTGCAACTAATAAAATGGTATTTAACAAAGAAAAATGCAAGGTTCTGCACCTGGGCAAGAAAAATGAAAAAAGCACATATACAATGGGAGGAATTCGGCTGAGCAGCAGCACATGTGAAAAAGACTTGGGTGTCCTGGTAGATCATCAACTGAACATGAGTCAACAGTGCGAGGCAGCTGCAAAAAAGGCAAACGCAATCCTGGGGTGTATTAGGAGAAGCATAGAGTCCAGATCACGTGAAGTTATTATCCCCCTCTACTCTACCTTGGTCAGACCTCCTCTGGAGTACTGTGTCCAGTTCTGGTCACCCCAGTTTAAAAAAGACGCTGACAAGCTGGAGCAGGTTCAAAGGAGAGCTACCAAGATGGTGAACGGTCTGCAAACCATGTCCTATGAGGAACGGCTTAAGGAACTAGGAATGTTTAGTCTAACAAAAAGAAGACTGAGAGGAGACATGATAGCTGTCTACAAATACCTCAAGGGTTGTCACAAGGCAGAGGGATCAGCCCTGTTCTCACTCTCTCAAGGAAGGACTAGAAACAATGGGGTGAAACTGCAGGGGAAAAGATTTAGTTTAGATGTTAGGAAAAAATTTCTAACAGTAAGAGTGATCAACCAGTGGAACAGGCTGCCACGGGAGGTGGTTGGTTCCCCTTCGATGGAGGTCTTCAAGCAGAGACTGGACAGCCATCTGTCTGAGATGGTTTAGGAGATCCTGCCTTGAGCAGGGGGTTGGACTCGATGACCCAGGAGGTCCCCTCCAACTCTACCATTCTATGATTCTATGATTCTATGATTCTACCCTTCTATGGGGATGTGAGACCCTGTTAAATCAGGTGCGCACAGAGACTGATGGATTCTGCTTGGTTCCTGGGGTTCTGGAAAAATTCCCATCTAGTTCAGCCTGCACTTATCAAAATCATAGTTGTTCTCTGGAGTAGGGAAACAGTTCTGGTAGTTGACTTGATTGCTTGCAAGGGTTCTCTCTCATCATGCAGAGTCCATGCAGTTTCTTGGTATACCTGGGCCCTTTCTGCACTTGGCCTTATTCTGGATTATATCCCAGGATCCCAGTCTGTTGATCACAACCTAATGCAGACTATGACAGGGTTCACCTGGGGCCTTCCATAGTCTGCACTAGCATGCAGGTAGCAGGTCCCTACTCTGTGATATAATCCAGAATAAGGCCAAGTGCAGAAAGGCCTCTAGAGCTTACAGCGATAAAGTAGAAACTGGATGATAGCTGCAGCAATATTGAAGGGAACCTCATGGTGTATCTGACCAAACATAGGTTAAGCCTTATTGTTGGGCCCACACAGTGATGATGATTGCTTCTTCTCTTCCTCCACTATATCCTCTTCTTCAGAATAAAGTGCAAATGGAAAGCAGAGCCTCCTGTCCACACAAAACATTGTCCACATACTCTGTGTACATATTCTGTCCATTCTCCCATCTCCTTTTCAGCTCCTCCCTCCCTCCCTTCCTTCCCTCTGTTCATATACATCTGCATACCTTTGTATGTTCTCATGTTTGGGACCCCTGTGTGAGCAAGTGTAAGCCAGTCTGGTCTTGCAGTTAGAGTGCTGGACTCATATCTTATAGTCACTGGGTTTGATTCTGGACTCCTCCAAAAAACCAGCTGGCTGATCTTGGGCTGGGTATCACTCTTTTTCTGAGCTCTCACAGTCCCATCTACTTCACAGGGTGTCTGTTGTGGGGAGAAAAACAGAAAGATTGTCAGCTGCTTTGAGTGTTATAGTCTAAAGGAGAATTATTAAAAGATCATGTACGGATGGCACCTTACACCACACAAATGATCGAAAATATGCATATGCGTGTGTGTGTGTGTGTTGGAAATTCCAAGAAAAAACGAACATATTATCATATGTGGTGGTCTTGAAAAAAAGCAAAAGCCTTCTGGCTACAGATATATATACTGAAATAAATAAATAAAAAGTTAATGATATAGTCAGTTTTACACCAGAATGTTTTGTATTACAGCTGATGAGCAAGGAACTGGAAAAATATAAAATGTTATATTGCAATATAGGCTTACTGTTGCCAGATTGATATAAATGCAGTAACAGAAGGTGTCAAATATCCCAACAATGGAGGATGGATTTTGCAGAAATTGACAACTTGACAGATTTAACAAGGGATCGATCAACATCAGTTATTGTTAAGAACTTGCAACTCTTCATTGATTATCTACAGACAACATAAAGAAGACTTATTGTAATAGTGGCAGACTTTGAAGAATAATGGGAGACAAAGACACTGAGGTGATAAAAGAATTAATAAGAACAGTGAAGAGTTATAAATAATCATTCAGAAGAAGATTAGAAGTTATCAAGTATATCTTGAAAGTGTAAAGTGTACATTTTGTACTTTATAGACAATTATTTTATTTTATTTTTAATGGTGTAAAAACTCCAGAGAATGGTGTGGCGGGATATACAGCTTTTGGGGAAGAAGCACCTCTAAAGTAGAACTTCACTTTTGATTTTTCTGAATCATATTTTGACCAGCTGTACCACTGACTAGATATATGCATTGCCGTGTAAAGTACAGGTGAGTTTTAAAAAATTGAGACTGCAATGTGAAATTCAGAGGAGGGTATGACAAAATAATAACTGTGTTTTACCTGTGAACAAGTCAAGGAAATCTACACTACTTTTGTTTTGCTTTAAGCAAAACAAAATATGCTGCCGTGAGCATATTTATCACCTAGACCTTGAAGCCAGCTATCAGATTTAACTTCTACAAAATGAATAGACATACATTTTGTGTCAATTTATTAAGTCTTATTTTCAAGGTAACCTCTGAGGCTAGCCAGCTCAGAAGCCCAAAAGGTTATAATTGATCATTTCTCTTCAGAACGTGGTAGTAAGCTACAATAGCTGCTGAGGCAATGGAAAAGACAGCTATACTTATTACTAGATCTGAAGAGCATGTTATTTAACTAGGCGCAGTGCGGCATATCAGGGACAAATATCACAATCTTATTAAGCTGCAAGGATCAAATGAACATTCGAAGGGAGGCTGCAAAAGCAGGCAGCTGCTGCTAAACTGGTTGGACTTCTCTTGCTGTTGCTCCACCTGTTTAACAGCCCCTGATGTCAACATGATAATTACCAGGCCTTTCTTTCTCTTGCCAGAAATTTTGTACAAGTTGTTACAATGGGCCTCTCTGCACTGGGCCATATTCCAGATTATATCCCAGAATAAGGGACTTGCCATCTGCATGTTGATGTGGGGCCTGATGCAATCCATGCTAGCATGTGGATGGTAGTAACTGTTCTGGAATGCAATCTGGAATAAGGCCCAGTGCAGAAAGGGCCAATAAATGAGTAAACTGAAAATGGTAGGGCAAAAGATTACTGCTTATCCACCCTCCACTGGCTATGGATTGCTGAGAACCTGGATCCCTCCAGACAGGGATGAAAGCAGTGAAGCTGTTTTCCCCCCCCCCCATGGTAGTGGTGAAGCATTCTACCCTTCCTCCTGCAGGTGCATTAAAGAGATGCTGATTTAGAATACTCTGTCCCCACTGCTGGTGATGGGATTTCCCATCTGACAGATGAGAAGTGTGATCCTCCCTAACCCAGCACCTTCAGCCCTTAAATCACTTCTATTTCTTTTAAGCCTCAGAGCTGCTTCTCTGTGTCTACAATCAACCCCCAGCTTCAGCGGTCATCACTTTCTCCTCTTTTCCTTTTAGAGAGAAAAGCCCGGGGAATGGCTCCTGCTGCCCAACGCAGCGCTGCTTCTAAAGAGCCTTTCACTAGACTTAAAGAGATAGGCTCCTTTTTCTCCCTTTTCTCTGCTCTTTAGAATGAGTACCTGAGAGTGAGTTTCTTTAGAACTGAACAGTTCTTTATCGGTTTACACTTCTGAAGAGAATAACATAGATAATGATCAGTACTTCATGAACATAACACTTTCCCTGCTTATCTAAGCTGCTACTAATCAGGACTCTCCCTGTCTGTACCTACAGGCCTAAGAACCCGGATCTAGACTTGATTCCACCCCTTCCCTGGGTGCTGGACATTCACACACATGCAAGCCCAACACTGAAAACAAGAACTAGAACATTCTCTGCCCCTGGTCACAGCCTTTTATACTGAGCTCCCTTTCGATTGCTCCTTCCTATTGGCTGTGCTCCTGCTAACTCACCCCTCCCCTTGCTCTTTTGGGTGAGCCATGCCTCTTTCTTACCTGGATCTAATGCATCACTCTTACTTTTTACACTTACCAAAACTAAGCCATCACAGTCTTAGTTTGGACCAGAGCAGACCAGAAGCCCCTGCATAGTAAGGATGTGCACTCAAAATTTGACCAAATTCATTTGAATTTAGACATCTGAATTCGAATCGAATGTCTATACATTAGTTTTTTAACATTTGAACAAATTTGAATGTTTTGAATCATCTATACGAATTATTCAGACATTTGTACGTGTATGGATGCATACACATTACAAACGTATCCATATGCATCTTATTCGTATCTGTATGCATTTGTACGGATAGCTACAGGATGCATGCAGGATAAAAACGGGATGCGTACGAATGCATACAGAGACATATGCATATGGACACATAAGGAATAAAAATGGGGTGCGTACTGGTGTGTACAGATGCATACAGACACATACAAATGTTGTCGACATTCGTATCTTCAAATATGAATTCAATATTCATACAAATGTATTGGAATCGGTTAAAATTTGAATACATTCATTTTTTTTCTCTATCTCTTCAAATGTGAACATTCAAATATTTGATTCAAATCAAATTGAATGTTGAAAATTGTATTTGTGCACACTCCTACTGCACAGTGACACTAGAGCAACTGCACAGCTTTGACAATGTCTGGAGGCACACTTCAATGCAGGAAAGCTTACTATATCAAGCTAAACCAGCGGTTCTCAACCTTCCTAATGCCACGGCCCCTTAATGCAGTTCCTCATGTTGTGGAGACCCCCAATCATGGGGGCAGAGCAGCTGGGAGGGGGGAGGGAAGGGCAGTGGGAGACTCGTTGCAACCCCTATGAAAGGGTAGTTCGACCCCCAAAGGGGTCCCGACCCACAGGTTGAGAACCACTGAGCTAAACCAAATTCTTGAACAAATACCTGGATCACATTTCATAATGAGTGTATATCTGGGCCTTTTCACACTTTATGAATACATTTGATTCACGGGCAAAGGGGGGGGCTACGAACATAGGACACTTTTGAATTGCCTGCAGATTGACAAAACTTTGAATCTGAATGAAAATTCACAGTACACAAATATTGTTTGCCCATCCCTAGTATGGGGGATATTCTAGCACTCATAGTGAGAATGGCTCCCACCACATTAATGTGACCAGCCTCATGCAGTATTGTCAAACCAAACCAGCCTGCAATCCAGCCACTGCTTCATGAAGTGAATCACCCATTCCAAAAGGAAACCAAAGGTGGCCAGATGTTCCAATCCAATTATTTCCTAGTGTAATAAAATCCCTGCTGTCTGGGTGATCGTTGTTGAAATGTCCTTTGATTCTTGTTTGTTATTATTGCCGCTGTCTGCAAAAGTGCCCGTAAGGGGAAACAGTGTAGCACTTTGTCACAGTAGCTGTAAAAAAACAGAGAAAGAGAGTTTGCTGCTAAGTAAAAAAAGAAAGAGAGAGATCTGGTGCTAACAACCCAGTCGCTGGGAAAAGGGATGTATCAGAAGCATCTGTTGTCCTCCACCTTGCTCTTTCTCGCACATACCACATCTCCCCAAATCCAGGGCTTAAAAGGAGGGATGTGCATAGATATGCACAAGATGTGTACGGATACCTATGCAATGTATTTGTATTTGTACACATACAAATGTCTGAATTATTTGTACAGATAACTCAAAATATTTGTATTTATACGACTACTAAAGTATGATTCAATTCACATACAAATGTCCGAATTCATCTGGACTCATACAAATAATGAATATTTCAAATATTCGTGCACATCCCTAGATATGAATGAATGAGACTGTTATGCTGTTTCCAACATTTAAACCCATTAGCAAAGGACAAGAAGATTTGCAAAGTCCGAAACCTGGCAAGTTTGACCCTGTATGAAAGGCAAGAGGTAGATGAAGGATATGCAAACACTTTCCAGGATGAAAGACAACAATTACCTGCCTATATCTTTCCCAGCCTCTCTGCTTCTCTTTCCAGCAGTCATTGCAGCCAAGAGGAGGGTGGGCTTTACTCGTCTTCCCAATGGCATCATGGTGCTTCCCACTGCAATCCTTATGCTTGGCAGAGATTTGTGCAGTTCTTGCTGGGCCTGAACCAGCATTGCTGGTGAAGAACTTTGCCTGTGAGAGCAGAGTTCTATTCACACAGGCAATTGAGAAAGCCCAGAGCTCTAATGTGGAGCTCTGTGCGTTTGCCCACTGCCCTTCCACCCCTGTGGCAACTGAAAGGTAATTTAACTCCTGTTAAGGATCTGTTTGGATGAAGTCTTCTGTTTGTGAAATGAAGATACATATATACAGCTCTTATTGTCAGCAGACCCCAAACAAGGATAAAGAAGATCAAGGTGACATTCAATTACACCTCATTATGGTGGAGGAGAACTTGAAAGACTGGTCATAATGTCTATTAACATAGTCATTAAACTGGAAATTAGCTTCCTAGCAAACAGCAGGAATATTACAAAGGTTATCCTCAAGCTGTTTTTGCACTAGCAATGAAGACCCCAATAGATACTCAATTGGTATGTATGTACAAGTCCCTTAAAGACCCCATTAGTACCCCATTCTGAGTGTGCTGTACACACAAGCACCAGCAAAATCTGGATTTAATGGGGTCCTCTGGCCCTTAAATCCAGATTAATGCTAGACCCCATTAATGGTGTCTTCCATGTGGATATATAGGGTCCTCACTATAGGCCTTTTTGCACATACCTCCCAGATTAGAAGATCTGGTCCTTGTGAAATCTGGTCCTTGGAGTTCCGCATCATGGTGAAGGGCCCATGCATCTGATGGCAATGGGTGCTAAACAGGACCACCATGAGGCTCTGGATTGAAGACAGCATAAAAGGGATCTAGGGTTAATCCAGATTTAAGGGCCCAAAGACCAATTAAATCCAGATTTCACCAGTGCTCATGGGTACAGCACGTTCAGAATGGGGTCCTAATGGGGTCCTTAAGGGACTGTACGTGCAAAAGGTACATAGCTGATTCATACCAATTGTGTACCTATCAGGTTCCTACTTGGTTCCTAATGGATTCTTTGCTGCAAGGACCGGATTCCAATGAGGACTACATCTCAACGATCCATATCTTCTAAATTCGGATTAACAGAGGTAAGTGCAAAAACAGCCTCAGTCACCATCCTAGACTGGAGCACCTAGTGTATTGGAATGGGATAGCCTTTCCTATCACTTTGGAAGCTCTGTGATGCTCTCATCACTTCACCATTAGTTGGTACTCAAAGGGATAAAAGAAAGCATCCCACCATTGCCTGAGTCCCCTTTCATAATTGGCTGATAATGAAAGGTATCTTGTAACAAAGGGACACAGAGAGCCAAATGCCTGGGAATGTTAAGGTCAAGAATGAATTCTGCTTTGGTCATTCCTCCATGCTCGACACAAGGGAATTATTAAGTGCGAATGGATCTCCCAGCCAGATGCATTCCACCCTGGTCCTAAAATAAATTCACTGCCTGTCAATTCATTACTGAGCCCAGTAGAAAGTATTGACACTAATTTATAGGGCCCTAAATGGCTTGGGGTACAAATATCTAATGGAACCCATTCTCTCATGTAGAACTGACCATTCTGTATAACAGTGATGGTGAACCTTTTTAACTTGGTGTGTCAAAATTCGCAAGAAAACCTAGCTTAACTCGGGTGCTATGTCACATCTAGAAATATCCATGATTTTATGATATTTGTAGCTCTTGTAAAAATGTTATATTTTTGATATATGTATTTTATTAAAAGCAAAAACAAATAATTTTTTACATTTGCTAAATCTTCAATTGAAAGCTGGTATTTCATACACTTCAAGAACAAGCAATCACTATACCCCCAGGTGCCAAGGTGACCATGTGTGTCACCCAAAAGGGCTTGGTGTGTCACCTGTGATACGCGTGGCATAGGTTGGCCATCACTGCCTTAGATACTTCTCAGCAGACCCCATTAGCTGTGTCCTATCCCTCAGTAGTTTAAAGGACTGGGCCTTCTCAGTGATAGCCACCAGATTATTGTAGAGTCTCTCCTATCAGGTGTGTCCTGCATCTTTTATGTATACATTTAGATATCTGGACAAGATGTATGTTTAACCCTAGCCTGTCGCAGGAACTGCATAGTACCTTTATGAATCTTAAATGTGCAATCAGGGGAGACGGTCTGGTCCATATGATCATGCTCCCTCATGACACGGTCAGTGGCCAGGAAGAGTGTGACAACCACATGAACGCCACACTCGTCTTCTTGCCATGCCACAATAAGTTCTGGTAAAATACTACTTTATTAGATCAAGATAAAGAGTTGGCTTTTCTACCCCACTTTTCTTATCCATTTAAGGGGACTCAAAGCGGCTGACAAAGCTTTCTATTCTCCCCACAGCAGAACACCCTGTTAGGTAGGTGGGGCTGTGACAGCTCAGAAGAGAGCTGTGACTAGCCCAAGATCACCCAGCTGGCTTTGCGGAGGATGGCAGAATGAAACCTGCAGTTCTGAGATAAGAGTTCAGCTCCTTCACCACTAGGCCAAAGAGCCTCCAGATCACTTTGTTCTAGGTTGTGATATGACTGAGTAAAACCGACAGATCTCCTCCATCTCAGTCATTTATTGTGTTGATGACCCACCCCCATATCAATGCTCTTCTTAAGACTCAAGGGTAAGGTGTTCTTCATTTGTAGCCTTCTGCCCTCATGTGCACAAGATTTTATTTGTGATTACACCACTTTGGGGGTCTTTTTTAAAAGAAGCATATCTCAGAAATTGCTTAGAGCTGAGATCATACACACATCAGTTTGCTTCTTTCCTTTCTCATGAATATTCTGTCCTATAAAAGGTGGATAAGAAATGGGATGAGTACAAACTATAAGAGCTGAAAAAAATACAGTACATAACTACTTTGCCAACTTTCTCCATTCCACAACAAGGAAATGATCAGGACAAAACTTTGAAGGCCAAGGTTAACAGCTCCCATCTCAATTCCGCCAAGAATGAATTTGGCCTAAGCTAACTAGGGTCCAAGCCTCTTTTCTAAGTCAGGATTGAGTCATAGAGCTTATATTAAAAAGGGGTGGAGGGAGGGGTATGTATCTGAACACACACACACACACACACAGTTCTATCTTGAAATAAGGAAAGCCTGCGGATAATATTATTTTCCTTTAGTTTCTTGAACAGAAAAATCTGCAGGTCCTTCTTCAAATACAAACAGCTAATGATTCACTAATCTTTGAATTTCATTTCTCACAGGTTCTTAGTGATGCAGCCCCAGGGCATACGATAAATAGAAGATAATGGTAAGGCTGTCTTTCTGTCACTGTGGCAATTAATGAGCCTCAGTTAGATGCAGCCATTGAAATGCTGCAGTGGGCTGTTTATCTGGAAAACAGCAGGAATTTCTGAGGTGGGGGCTATCCTGAGCATTTGCACTGCCATTTCTCCCTTTTCTAAGAACAGAGTTAAAATTATCCATGCTGGTTATGTTGTACAAAGTGGAAACTCTGGCTTCATTTAGATGCATTGACATGCCATCTGTTCAGAAATTGCTGTGAGTGTTGTGCTTTTACACTGATTCCTTTTATTGCCCTCCTCTTCGCATATGTGAGGAGGAAACTGGGGGCTTCCGGTTTGAGTTTGAGATACTCTGCACTTTTCTGTTTTTCACTTAGGCAAAACAGATGCTGCGCAGTGTGCAAACCACAATTCAACAATCTCAAGGTTTGAGGCAAACTGCATGATCCTCTCAGCATTAAACTGGGATTTTGAAACATACTCGTAGCATTCCTAATTAGGTGTATGCACAAATATTCAAAGCTATTTGAAATTCAATTGAATTGGCCCACAATTTCAACATCTGAATTCAAATTGAATGTCCGTGAATTCGAATTTAAAGATTTGAATGAATTTTGAATTTTTAGATCCATTCATTTGAATTATCTGGACATTCATATGTGTACGGGTTCGTACACAATGTGTACTTGCAGATACGCATCTTTCCTGCATTTGTACGCATTTGAGTACAGGTTGCATACTGGATAACTACAGGATGCATACGTATGTGTACAGATGTGTATGGATGCATATGGGATGCATACCAATGTGTACGGGCACATACTAATGTTTGATTTTGCTTCATTCAAATTGAATTTGGTTAAATTCTAATTTTAAAGATTCAAATCGAATTGAATTTTCGGGTATTAGATTTGAATCAAAATCAAATCCCAAAAATTGCTTTTGTGCACACCCCTATTCCTAATCCAATGCCGTTTGCAATGTGCAAAAGAAAGAAAGAAAGAATGTTACAGCAAGAACATTAGGACCTGCACATACCTCACTGGGAATATCCAAAAGCTAGAACACACAAAAAGGGGGCAAGCCATTGTCTAGTTCCCAGAAGTTTCTAGCATTGTGACCCTATATGCACATTGCTGGATCTGTGTCAAGTGTTTGCACATGTAGGCTATGGCAGGAAATTGTAGGAACTTATATACCTTCTTGCCATCTTAAAAAGCCTTAGTTGGTAAACTAGCAAATAGGCTAGGATCAGAGTTAACTTGAGCAGTTCTAGTGATCCAAGGGAATAGCTTCAATTCGCATCAGTTACACAAGCATTTTCAAGCCTATGCACTTCGAATTGGCTAGCTCTCAATTTCAAATTGAACAACGGTTCACCCAACACACACACGTACACAACTACAGTAGTAGGAAGAAACTGATGCTTTGTTTTCTTTGGAGATCTAAATTTCAAAACAAAAATTATTATGCACCTTCAAAGTACAATTGCTCAGACAGCTCTAGTAGTATTTTGTTCCGTGCATCAGACTGAAAGGCATCAGAAAATGTGGAGGCACCTAGGTGAGATATTTCATTACAATGTCCTAAAAACACTTAAAATGCATGTTTATAGCATGTATTATTCTCTATGTGACCTCTGACATTCAGATACATCCTCCCTGAAGGTGTCAGAAGCCAAGACACAAAACATGCAAATATAGGCTGTATAATGAGAGCTACATTGAAGTCAGCCATATAATAATCGTTACTCAATTCCAACTCCAGATCCACTTGAACAAAGGGAAGTAAACATTGGTCTGCAACAGAACAATATGGTTGAAGTCCTTGGGCTGCCAATCAAAAAGGGCTACTGCTTGTACTATTGCTTCCACCAACAGGAGGCTGCTTTAGTCTCATCTAGACTACCATTTGCCTTTGATGCTGCCAGTACCATCCTGGGGTGCAATCATCACATTTAACCATCACAGCTATGGCTGGAGAACCTCTTCCCAGATGTGTCCCCACCCAGAATCTACATCAGCCATAACAGAGTTTTAACCTAGGGCGTTTCTGGACTTGGTTTCCCATTCATCGGACAGGAAGAGTATCACGCCGCAGGCCGGTCAGGCAACAGGCAAACACTTGGGCAGCTACTCAGTACCAATGGTTTCAGGCATACTCGAAGTCAGTTCCAGTCCAGGGTCTAGGAGTTCAGAAGTCAGCAAGGGTCAGCAGGTCACAAGGAGTCCAGGATTTCAGCTCAGGTAACAAGAGGTTTTTCAGACATTGTCTGCAGCAACTGGAGGCAACCTGAGCTTGTTTTTAAATAGAGTCAGAGCCAGGCCCACGGTGCAGCTGGGCTAATTGCTCCGATCTCCATCTCACCTGCTTCTGCTGCCTAAGCAGGCTATGAGAGAGCCTTTGATTAGGCTTACTGCAGGTGGATTCATCACCAGAACTGTCTGGCTGCTCACCTGGACCCAGCCTTGGCTCTTCCATGCCTGCAATGCCCTGCTGTGGCTGCTCCTCAGACTGTGGTCACATTGCAGGCATATCCTCCTCCTCCGCTGAGGCTGGGCAGGGCATGACAAAGAGGGCATAACAGATAAAATGTGTACTAGTGTTCGCACTAGGGTAGTCTAACCCCCCATGTACCCAGACACTCACCTCCATCTGGTCACATGTCTGATCCCTGATGTGGTAGTGCCATTTTGATTGCGGCACCCAGCATGATTGTGCCGGCACTGGCACAAATATTCCTAAACAGCTTCCTTGCCACACCTTTAGCTGAAAAACTAAACCTGCTACTGTCCATTAGATGTTGTTGTTGTTTTAAAAAGTTTTAACTTGTTTTAGATATTTGATTGCTTTCAGTATGATTTTATATTGCTGTAACCCTTCTTGGCGCTTTGGGCAAAGAATGGGACAGAACTGCAAACAACCAAGCAAACTGCAGCTATGGTATATCAAATAGCTTCTCCGAGCTGAATCATCCTCCTGCAGCCATTTTGCCACCAGTCTAGCAGGCAGCAGTATCATTAAAGATTGTGAGAACTCCGGCCTAGAATTCTCACTGTAATTAGCAAATGTATCAAGATGTGTGCAACTTACTGCCTTAAGACTTTATACTTACTGCATAAACTTTGTGCAAACTGTGTCTGGCCTTCATATTGCGTCAGGCACAAATTGTGTTACATTTGCAGAGACACGAACTGCATTCACATTAAGTGGAAATGCAGAAAAAAAAATAATGATTTAACTAGGGTGCTCCAGAAGAAAACTCCACCACTCCTAGATGTGCATTCTCCAGTAATCATCAGCCAAAGGTGTGAGTCAGCAATATTGCGGCAAAGCACAACATAAAGCTTCATCTTGCTTGCTTTAATTGGGAGGGGAGAAGGAAGGTGAGAAAAGCTGAAGAGCTGGCCACCCCAATCTTTCCAGCAGCACTTACACATCCAGAATAAGGCAATAAACTACTTTCACCTGGCAATTATTGTAATTTTTGAAAACAATTTCTGAGGATGTCATGCATTGTTTCCCTTTCAAAAGCCCATTAATCTTCATTGAAATGCTGGCTTTGGCTTCTCCCCTTCATTCATTCATTCATTCATTCTTTCTTTCTTTCTTTTTTTGAAAAGAGCTTCATTAGTAGAACGGAAGGTTTTAAAGATTTCCAATTATATTAAATCACACACACACATCCATTTCCCACTTCTATTTAATGACAGGACAATGCCACAATCATTGCTCCAATACTGGACTCATTTCAAGGCATACGGTGTTTTTCCACTGTCAATTGTACCCATTTTTGCACCCATTTTTGTACCTTTTGGCTATGAGCCGGATGATGCCATTTCCACTACAGCACCCATTCGAACCCGATTGTTTCCACTGCCGTGGGGGAAATCCGGATCTTTTTGGCCTTTAATACAGATTTTCCGTAGACCCTATTAATGGGGTCTACAATGGGGTCTTCTACCAGAAAATCTGGATTAAAGGGAGCCTTTTTCCACTGGAAACAGGCAATGGGGTCCAAAGGAGGCTAGGGGGAGGGGATGCACCTTTGACAACTCCCCCCCCAACATTGGCTTCGAAGTCACTTTGAAGTTGACTTCACATTCACTTCGAAGTGACTTAGAAGTCAGCTTCGAAGTGACTTAGAAGCATGAGCTCAACTTCAAAAGTTGAGCTCATGCTTTGAAGTGACTTCAAAGCTGACTTTGAAGTCACTTCGAAATCACTTTGAAGACTGCCCCCCCCCTGCCCCCTAAAACACCTGAGAATGCTGCCCGTGCTGATCTCCTCCACCACCACTTGCCATTTACCTTCTTCCTGCCCCTTTCCTTCATCTTTCCTTGGTTCCCTGGTGCTTGCCTTTCCTCCTGGCCCTTTCCTCCATCTGTTGGAGAATGGTGGGAAAGTCAAGCAGTGGGATGACGATGAAAGACGGAGGAACAGGGCAGGGGGAATGGTGCCCCAATGCAATCAGGGAGCCCTTGGCGCTGGATTTTTTTTTTTTTTTTACCAGTGGAAACGTAGCCCTAGTAATTACATGGCAGATACAGCAGTGGTTTGCCATTACCTTCTTTTGAGGAGATGCCAGGGATCAAACCTGCAACTCTGTTTTCTGGACAGTTTCTCTTCAGGGCTATAAAATGCTTATAAAGTTCCATAGTAAAACTCCTCAGTTGAAGAATATGATTAATGAATTCTGCTAGAATCCTAGTTCTCGTTTTACATATATCTGGCTCCTTGCTTAAACAAGACATTTTATTGCTCTCTTGATTTTTTTTATCAGTATTTTTTTCTACCCCATCCTACCTTGCATTCTGACTAATCAGCATAACCTTACTTATTAAAATAGTGAGCACAGTTGGAGACCTGCTGCAATCCCCCTTGTTTGAGGATGCTGAAATACTTTAAAGAAGAGAACACTTTACCAAGCAATGAATAAGCCATCTACTGTATGTGAGAATGGTACATGGGAGCAATGAATTTTATAATCTGGCCCCAGAGTCCTATAGATTATGTTCATGATATGTATGTCATTATGTAGTACTAAATGATCCAGTGTAGACTGATTTTATTAACTGCTATAGATTCACACTGAAAGAGATAAGGCATATGATTTTATTTTATTTTATTTTATTTTACCACCAGAAAACGTTTTGGAAGGTGAATTCCTTTACCTATAGAAGATATGGGACAATCAGAATGAAACTTTCATCTTCACAAGATCTTTTTCTTGTCAAGGGAGGTAAAAAATATAAATAAAAAGACACATTTTTACTTCCCCTGCATCTTTACTGTGAAGGACACAGAACATTTACAAAATGCAGCAGCTAGATTGCTGACCTGGACAGCTGGCCAGATGCACATCACACTGGTCTTAAAAGAGTTGCACTGGCTGCCAGTTTACTACCGAGGCCAATTCAAGGTGTTAATTTCAACTTTTAAGGCTCCAAAAGACTTGGGCCCCAAATATCTGAAGGAACGCCTGCTTCCATATCAATCTTTCTGTACCTTAAATTCAGGAGGGGAGGCCTTCCTTGCTGTACCACCGCCTTCAATAGTAAAAGGGGTGGGCACTCAGGAGAGGGCCTTCTCAGTGGTGGCCCCTAGGCTATGGAATAGTCTCCCCCTTGAGGTTGTTAGACACCTTCACTGTACACATTTAGGAAGGCAGTGAAGGCACCCCTCTTTGCCCTGACCTTCAGTTAAATGGGGATACCCTTTCCCTTCCCACTTGCAGGCACTGTTTTAATATATACTGTAATTGTTTTAATATGTTTGATTTTAAATGTTGTTACCCAGCATGAGACCTTCTGGTATAGGGTGGCATAAAAAGGCAAATAAATAAGTAAATAAATATCCAGAAGACAAGGTATTTGGCCTAGCTATTTATAACAGTAGGCCCCAGGGTTCTCATCACTAATTTGGCACTATGAAAGCTTGTGCTAGTCACAGATCATGAAGTGAGATCACAAAGGTAATGAGGGACACCTGAGACTTCTTTTAGCATCCTCCTTTTGATCTTTCCGAATGGGCTTTTTCTGTTTCAGAGTAGAGCAGGCCAGTAGGCAAATGTCTCAGTGAAAATGCTTTATTTGCCAAGTCATTGGCACCTTTATGGCTCCATTTCAGAGCACAGACATACCCAGTAATACTGTGAACAAGACATTTTCCTCAAAGGTAGCAAATCACACCTTACACCAGAAGGTATCCTCCAGAACAATAATTCTGTCATTCTTGGAAGTGGTTGATGACTGTGCCTCTTTCTGCTACAAATGAATATGTAGCAGGTGAAGACACACCCACAAGTATCCTCTCATATATGTGAGTGCTGGAAAAAGAATGATACTAGGGAAGCAAGCGCAGGACCCAGATAAGACTGATGTGAAGCAAAAGGACTTAGGGTCAACTAAGGAGGAAGGTAACACACAAGAAATATGCATACAATGGACTGGGGTCGAAGGAGGATTGGAAATCTTGCAACATCACACGAGCATACAGTACTTGATTAAGGACAAAGAAGGACAAGAAGTGACCACAATCCTAAGGCATTTCCGCACTGCATCGCGTTCGAAATGGAACGCGTTCAGGCGGAAAGCTTAAGGCAGCTCCGGGCGCTTTCCCCTTTCACACACACACGCGCCAGAACGCGTGTAAACGCGTTCCGGAGCGTCTGGGTGCGAATGCTCAAAGCGCCCGAAGCTGCCTTAGCCGGCAAACGCCGGCCAGGGGCCCGGAGACAGCCGCGGAGGCAGATCGACAATCAGCTGTTTGACAAACAGCTGATTGTCAAAGCCGCGCGGCGTCGGAGGCGCGCCCGCAGCCGTTCGGGAGACAGAAGCAGGCGCGAACGCTTCTCCTCCCGAACGGCTGCGGGCGGCTCGTCCGCGTTGGAACGCATGTAGAGCAGTTTAAAGTGCTCTACATTTCGAACGCGGAAAAGACAGCTGCGGACACGTCGGAACGCAAGCCGCGCGCGGGCAATGCGGATGACGTGTCCACAGCTGTCTTTTCCGCGTTCCGTTCAGCCCCGTGCGAAAACGTCTCTAGCCTGTGGCCACAAAAGACTAAAGTCTCTGTCCAAGCTAATGGAAAAGCTAAGCTAAAAATTAAACTGCAACCAGAAGCACTCAGTGCCCAGCAGAACAGCAGGAGTGTAAAAAAAGTCAGAAAGCAGGTTAACATATGGCCAGTAGTCATGATCATACAAGTAATGTTGAGCTTTAATCTGAGAGGGGTGTTGAACATATGCAAAATGGCAACATAACAAAGTAAACAAATCTCAAGGGTATTCCACACAGAAATTAGTGGGAACTTGGAGCAACTATGTTCAAACACAAGAAAAACCATAACTAAAAGTACCAACATGCAAAAGTATCAAGTAGCGGGTAGTTCTGTATACCCCTGAAGTGAAATAGATACAGTACAGGAAAACAAAGTGAAGGCCGAACGTTGTAGTGCCAAGATAAAGAGAAATAAAGGAACCCATAGAAAAGGGGTGCTGGGATACCACCAGTGCGATGGTCAAGAGGCTGCAGGTGAAGATGTCAGGAATAACCGGAGTGACAACACGCTGGAAACAGAACAGCGACAGACAGAGGAAGAAGGAACAACCACTTTAAGAAGAAAGTGCCACCAGCAGTGAAATAAAGACTTCTGTTAAAAAGAAGGGAAAATGCTTTATGGACTTTAAAATAAAAGAGTGTTGATATTTATTGTTTATTATCAAAGCAGGTAAGACAGGTCAAAAATGTTTAACAGGCACAATTTGGCCTATTAAACATTTTTCCCTCTGAAAGGGGAGGAAAATGTGGTGCCCATGCTTGTTTATTGCATTTATTTATGTGGTCTGTAATGTGCTTAAATGTATCTGTTGTAAAAGTGCCTTTGAATAAACTTAAGACAGCTGGAACAGGTAGGGGATGGTTAACCCCAACCTAATTATCATAAGAAAGGAGGGGGGGAGCCAGAGAACCTGCCAATGGGAAAGGGTAGAACCTTGGCAGAGGGTATAAAAGGCACTTACCTGTCAGAGCTGGGGTTTGTGGCTGTTTTGATTTGGGGGTGTAAGGTTCAGGTTACACTGATCATCACCCTGAGGGGATACAAACTGCCTAGATCCAAATACTTCTGAGGCCTGGGGAAAGCCTAGAAGGGTTCATTAGACTAGCCTAGGGAGTTAGGCTGAGTGCAGTTTTTTGTGTGTGTGGAAACTGAAGAATTTGTTCGTACAAATACTTGCTTACTTACCTGGAAGCTTGAAAACTTACCTTATTAACTACACTCATTTGTAACCAATAAAGTCTTTACCTTTTCACATTTCAGACCAAAGTCTTCATTAGCTAAGGGGAACAGAGAGCTTCAGAGAAAAGGAAGGCTGTCTCTTTAAGAGGAGAAAGCTAGCAGTTGAGAGAACAGAGCCATGAGAGGTTTTTTAAGCAGGCATCTCTCTGCTAGAGGGAAGAGTGGTTAGTGAAAGTGAGGCATGCCTTGCAGGGTAGCACAGGGAAAAGCACGGCCAGTACCACATTAATGTGCAAGCAGCTATTTTAATTAATGAGAGTATTTATTAGCTTTTATTTGAAGTAAAAACCTGCCCTGTCTGTGAGGGCCTTCAGACACAAATATTCAAAATATCTGTTATTTGTACAAATTGATATGAATCTGGACATTCGTATACGAATCAAATATCTAGACATTCAGATATCCGAATTTGAACAAAAACAAATATCTTGAGTTATTCGTACAAATAATTTGGACATTCTTATCTATACATGTACATACATATCTTGTACATACCCTTACACATCTGTACGCATCTGTATGGGATGAAAACAGGATGCATACGGGATGTGTACGAATGCGTACAAATGTGGGCGGGATGCATATGGGTACATACCAATGTCCAAATTATTTGTACGAATACATACATATCTATTCATATCAAATCAAATGTCAGGACATTCATTTTTTCATTATTCAGATACATTTGGATTTTCAAGTATTCAATTTGTTATGAACCAAATTTGAAAATTGCATTCATGCACACCCTTATATGTGATGTATTAACTTGTACTTCATCTTTTTGTTTGTTGTAAACTGCCTTTGGCAAATTTTCTTTTTTGAAAGGTGGTATACAAATGAAATGGAAATTAAATGAAATCAAATATGTTAGGCCATACGGGATCCTATAACTAATAGAAATTAGAAGATGTGATCCAGATACTAAATCTAAACCCCATTGTATTCATTGAAAGGGTTTAAGCACACATTTAAGCACATACCTTAAATGACTTCTACTGAAATCAATAACACTTATTGCATGTTTGGATTGTTCTCAAAACTGCTGAAAATGACTTCTGACCTCCCTTTTCACATTTGTCCTGGATCTATAAATAGAAGTATAAAATGAGGTGAGAAAACCTCTCTTTGTGCTTTGCATTCATATTCACTATGACAGATGTTGGTTCTTGGAGAGATGTTAAAAATATGTATACACATATTTTGCTTCTCCTAACGTATGTTTCAGAACTTCACTCTATTTAAATTCCATTAACACTTTAGGAATAATGAGCATTTCCCCATCTGGTGGAAAGACGATAAAATTCATTGCATTGATTTTGCAAATCTGGAAACAGCTGGAAAGTTGTATTTTTTTATTAAAGTTCTCCAGATTCATATTTGCAAGAGATGAGGCTTTAGCAATCTTTCTTAGGGGCCATAATATGCTCTCCATTTCTCAACTGTACAGTTTCTTTCTAAATGCTAATAAACCAGGTGCTGCAATGTTTTGCTATCATTCTGCCCATTAACCTCTCTTGGTTTAAATGGTTATCGCCTGATGATTCAAAATATCCACATAAGCTTTGCAGAGCTAGCTTTCTTTTTCTTCTTCTTTTTTTTTAAAGGCTGCATTTTCTTTACATATCACTTCGGTAATTATATGTTTCAGTATTAAGAATCTGGCAATCAGGAAATTCAAGTAAAACACAGTGTGCAATTTTCGTTATTGTAACATAGGGATTCATTACCGCATGTGCTGCTAAACAGCATAGTCCTCTCGCTAAGCATTTTCTACCACACAGAAGATGTTTCTCGTTGACTTCTTCCCATCGCTACAGTAACATATAGATGTTTTGGATCACATGGTGCCTATCACATTCGTCCTTACTACCTTTTGAATCAATTGCAGTTCTAAAGCTGCCTTTAAAGGCAACTCTACATTTAACGCATGAAATCACCAGGGCTTACTCCATCCAAATTGACAGATGAATAAGTAGGCCCTTAACTCAAGCTGCTACAAGGTATACCACAGATGCAATGTGTGTTCTCAGAAACAATGATATACACAAAGGGATGTGCTTAGCAATTAAGTTTTTCCTTTAGAAGCAAGATCTAGAATGGAAGTAACCCATCCACTAAAAGGGTTAGAGGTTAGACGTGGTGAAATAAAGCAGGGATTCAGCTGGCAGCTTCACTTTGATCTTCATGAGCCATTTAGGGATGTGCACAAATGGTTTTTTGCATTCAGTTCATATCAAATCAAATGTAAGAAAATTCTTATTTGTTTGAATAGGTCCCCTTCAAATGTGGTAGGATTCTATTCTATACAAATGTATTCAAACAAATTCATACAGATATCCAATACGAACACATACACATCTGATACATATCTGATAGGTATCCCATAACTTATCTGCTCTGAAAGTGTCAAATCCACCCCGAATCCACTTTGAATCTGCTCTCAAACCATGAAGAATGCACTCTGGATCTGCTACAGATGTGACTGGCACAGCCACTTTCCCACCTTCCCATTTTGTGAATGTTCTGAACCTTTTGTAGGAATACGAATGTCAGTGTACAAATGTTGTGGCATTTGATACATGTACGGATGTCCAAATTCATCAGAATTCATACAAATATTATAAATATTTGTGCACGTCCCTATTATATATTGGGGTTATAAGTCATCTATCTGTGCTCTACCTCTTGGCTCTCAAACCATAGTTTTCTCCAGTCATCACAGGCTATTATCAAAACTCCCCTCCCCCTTTTGCGTAGTGTTTTGGGAAATATAACCCCAAGCGCATGAACCTAGTTTCTTCAGTTGCACCGCAGCAGGTGGCAACCCATTATGCAATACTTAGACATTAAACTTTAACTGCACCACTGCTGCTAAAAACATGGTTTTACTTCTGGGCAATTACACAGTGGCTATCAGTTTCATTATTTTAGACCCAGCCATTACATTATTGTGATTTTTGCTAAAGGTTGTGCTGCACAGTTTGAAGTTCAAGGAGTTAACTTCTTAAAACTTTACTAACTCCAGTAGGCTACCATGTAATTGTCTACGGAGGTGCGGGAGGTTGTTAAGATTTTGTCTTTTCACCCATCTTCTATTGATCTATTTTACTTCATTGCATCCCTCAGTATCCCCCCTACTGAGTACAGAACAATTATCCTCTTGCAGTGTTGGGAAGCAGTGCCTTTCAAGAAGTTGATGGAGAAAATGATATTACACTCACAGCATGGGGAGAGCCCTGTGCTTCTGTGCAGATATTCCTCTGACAGCTGGGCAAGTGGTACACATTTGCTCAGTTGGAGAAAGTCTGCCTGCATGCAGATGGATTCCAGCTCTGATACTAACATTTTCAGATAGGGAATGCAAAACACAACATCTGATAGAGCAACTGACCTGCAGTGTAGATCATACTGAACTAGATGGACAAGCAATCCAGTTCCATATAAGGAGCTTTCATATTTCCTTTAGTTTTTTCTTGAGCATTGGCTTCTCCCTTGATTCTTGGGTGGAATGCAAACAAACAAACAAACTTATCTGACTTTCCAGAATTAGTAAAGAAATGGAAAGGACTCTAATTAATGTAGCTGAATCTTCCTATGTAATCTTAAATATTATAGGGAGTTGACTTTCTTTTAATTCTGTTTACTTGACAGATTTTCATCAATACACTGCATTTTCCCTTCCTTCCTTCCTTCCTTCCTTCCTTCCTTCCTTCCTTCCTTCCTTCCTTCCTTCCTTCCTTCCTTGTGATCTATAAGTATGTTAATAATTAGGGACTAGGGTAGGTTGTTTGCAAGACTCCACAACATCACATTTTCTTTATCTTGGGCTAATATATAAAAACATGTGAGCATTTTTTCTCTAGTTTCATTAGAGTACACAGGGCCACTTACAGCTCAATAGTGTACTTTTTCATTTGGCTTTCTACAAGTGTTTGTGTCCAGTTCAATAAATCCACAAGAGGAGCTTGTGGAAATGACTCTGCTGACTTGTTCTGTCCTGTCATTTCTCTGGTTAACTTCCACAAATGTAAAAGTAATTTCCCTCAGCAGAGATATCTTGGAAGCGTAGATTATAGCAAGAATGGAAAGTAATAGATCTGTCACACCTGCTTGTCTTCTCCAACAGATTTGGGAAATTCTGAATGTGGACCCTTATGTCCAAGACTTATGTGATGGGCCATTCACAGATAAAAGGGACTCCCTCTGTCTGAAGCACTCAGGAACAGACAATACAACAACCAAACTTTAGATGGATCTTGTTTAGCAAATAGTTTTAGTGAGCTTTATGGCTCCTTTGAAGATGGCAGGAATGATTTATAACTTGACATAACAGACAAAAATAATGTCTTATAAGCTAAGGCAAGGGTTTGGAATACAAAAACCCGGCTGTTACTAAGAACAAAGCACAGCTGACTTGCCAACTGTGTCATTCGGTGAGGCCTTTTAATACATTTCTGTTCCAGTTGTCTGGGTGCTTTACAGCCAAAAAATAAGAAAAAAGAGATTGAGAAATTATGAGTAAATAATATTCTTTCAATTTTTTACCATCTGTTGTTTTATCAATCAAACAAAAAAGTATTCATTTTAAAGCTTGGGTCGTCTTCCATTTCTATATCACTTTATTCAGAAGGGTCATATAGTTTAAGGCTGCATCCCAGACTGGCAGCCAAAGGCATTGTTACTGGGGTGGGAAGCACAGAATCCAGACTCGGAGGTGGAAACAGTGATGGACAAACACTGATGCCATTACTGCACCTTCAATTCTAGAACTGGGCCCTTTCTGCACTTCACCCCTAAGATAGACTATCTACACTTGAACAGGCTGTTTCCAGAAATGTCCCCTTCCATGCAGGAGTGTACAGCACACATCTTATATGTGGAGCACTTCCTCCCTTCAGTGCCATCCAGCGGCATCCATGGCATCCTCACAAGCACATCCTGGTGACAGTGCCAGCACATGCACAATGACGCCAGCATTGTAAACCAAGATGGCAGAGCCCAGACCGCACATCTGCACCGGGTAGGTGTCCAGATGCATGTCTGTGGCGGTTGGTGGCAGTTGGTGTATACTAGGGGAGTGCACTAATAAATTTTTTGGGATTCAATTCAATTTGAATCGAATATCCAAAAATTCCATTTGATTTGAATCTTTAAAATTCAAATTAAGCAAATTCAAATATATTCGTTCGAATTTTCAATTGGAATTTGCACTAACGAATGTCAAACATCCTGTATGCATCCGATCACATCTATACACGTCCGTATGTCGCATAGTTATCCCATATACAACCCATTTTCATCCCATACAGATCTGTACAAATGAGTATGGATGCAGGAAAGATGTGTATGTGCAAGTACACATCGTGTACGACCTCATATACATGCAAATGTTTGGATAATTTGAATGAATAGATCCAAAATTCAAAATTTGTTCAAATTTTTAACTTCGAATTTACGGACATTCGATTTGAATTTGAATGCTGAAATTTGGATGAATTCTATCAACTTGTGAATATCTTTGAATATTCGAGCACACCCCTAGTGTGTACTAATGTTCATGGGTGCAAATGCTAGTAGACATACTAGTGGAAATTCACCATTCATGCTGCTCAGACAGGATGAGAAGTACAAACTTTCCCCTTCTCACAGCATTTATATTTCCACCAGGGCCTGTTATGTAAAACTAGTAATGGCCCTCAAAGTCAGCCATTTTTCAGTTATTTGTGGAAAGGGTCTATGATGACCCAATACTGATAGGTATGTTTATTAGTAATGTAAGTGTAATATAAGGGAAGCAATGGGAGGAGTTCATTAGAATAGGCTGAAGGAAGTGCTTTCTGCTACTACTAATGGAGATGCTTCAGGGGGGAAAAGTCACTTTTCTGGACACCTACACAGTTAAATGAAGATGCGGTGGATAACAGTAACGTTATCAAGGCATCATATACTGGGGAATTTTAATGGTATGTCTTCTGTTGTTTACAAAGACAGATTTGCTCTTTAAGAGAATGTCACTATCCCATGTAGCACTGCAGAAGGAAAAGCAACACTGTGGCCAAAATAAAGCCTCCTTTGTGATATAAAGGTCAGCTTTAAGAAATATGCCAGTGATTTGAGGTCACTACTTATTTGTAGATGTTGCAAGTATTTGACAGCCTTCCTACCTTATTTTGGTGCCCACTGTTCATATGATATATTGAGTGACCATCAATTAGGCCTTCTCATATTATTTTTATTTCTTTATTTATTATGTACAGTTTCTGTTCTGATAAAAGAAGAAGAAGTGTTGGCTTTTCTACCCTGCTTTTCTCACCCATTTAAGGGGACTCAAAGTGGCCGACAAACCTTCTGTTCTTCTCCCCACAACAGAACACCTTGTGAGGTAGGTGGGGCTGTGAGAGCTCAGAAGAGAGCTGTGACTAGCCCAAGGTCACCCAGCTGGCTTCACGGAGGAGGGCGGAATCAAACCTGGTATTCCCAGGTAAGAGTCTGGCTCCCTAACCACTAGACCAAACTTCCCAGAAGGTGCCTAATTGCTGATTAGGGGTGGAGCACTAAATCATGCTCCACACTTTTACCAACATTAACTAAAAGCTTACCTGGAGTGTCCGGCTGTGCGACCATTTGCTCTATCTCTGGTTTTCTGTGGTTGGTGGACAGGGGAGGTGGTGGCAGCTGTGTTTGATCACTGACTTCTAATGCGACCAGACCTCTAATCCCCAGGACCATGAGAGCTGACCGTTTGATCAGCAACAGAGTAGTAGGCATTGCGTGTTTGATCACAACCATGTTAGGTCACGCCCGCAGTCACTGGTGTGATTGGCTGCAATACACCCCTTTGCTCGAAAATGCTCCCCTGTAACAATGGCCAATCACGGCAGCAAGGAGGTGGAACTTCTGGCATAGGACACAGCAGTGTGGGCTGGTAAACAGTAGGACCATTTGCCAGTAATGGATACTTTGGGGACGCTTTCCTCATGATGTGAATGGTCCAACTTTACCAGAAGTTTACCAGCCCTAGTGCATGGCAGACTAATTAGGTAAGTGCCAAGGCATGGTGATCACAGCTAGTATAGCAGTGATAGCATTTACCCAGCACTTGGTGAAATACAGGAAAGCTTGGGGTGTATAGGGTGTTCCAGTGTGTAGACTCCCAATCCATCCCAGTTGCTCCCTAGTTTCTGCACCAAAACAAGGTGTGGAAAAGGCCTTGGAGATTGACTAGGAGGCCTTGAGGCAGTCACTTACTCTTAGCCTAACCTTAAGTGGGAGAAAATGTGAAAGAGAAAAGTGTTTGCTGTCTTAAGGTCTTTGAAAGAAAGGCAGGATATAACTTTTTAAAAAAGATGTGCCAACAGTTATCAGAGATGTAATAGCTTCACAATTCAAGAGGAAGAAGGATGCATGGAAAGAGGGAAGAAAGAGCCAAATGATATTTTTGTCCCCAAATGAATGAAATCAGTTTTCAGTAGATTGATGCCTTTTGTAATGCTATTAATAGTGATGCTTCTGTTCATTTATATCGATATTGACATTCATATATCAAAATGACTGTTCTATTTTCATCAGGAGAAAAATTGTGCATCAGCCACTGTGCTATTTTTATTGGGATAATTCACTGACATTATTCTCTAATAGAGGTATGAACAAAAGAGATTTTACTCCAACTGATAACAGACACTCAAAATATTTCAGTTCTACCAGGCACAGGGTATAATAGATGAAAAGATTTCCAGTTCCCTTTTCCCGTGTAACTGGCAGGGCAAGGAACCCATTTCCTACCATCCAAACCACAAAACATTTGGCATTCAAAGTCTTGAGACTTCACAGGATTTTAACAAAAAAGATATCCCACAGGATTCAGTGATTTTTTTTTTTTTTGGGGGGGGGAGGGAAATTAAAACATTCTTAAAAATGAACATATTCTATTTCCATCTAGGTAATCTGGATGTTTTTAAAGAAACTGGGGCTATGACAACCATCCCTAATTTTAAAGAATTTTAAAGTGCAGGTTAAGATTTGGTTATCAAAATGAAGTCTAGTGTTGTTGTTTTTTGAATCTCCAAAGTTTTTTGAACTTCCTTTAGGTGATTATTCTTCATGTATATTCAACTAACAATGTATAAAGTACCAATTGCAAGAAGATAAGGTATATATTCTATGGGCCTTCTGCACTGCATAGTAGACAGGACTATGGTGCTATTTAGGCCTCTGTCATCCACACACTAGTTTAGAAGAATAGTGGCAACCCCTCTCCTAATATTCTCTGTCCAAAGAGATGGGACGTAGACTGGGCTAGAGCACCCAAAAGGTGTTCTTTTTTTGCACTGGTCTGCTGATAGACCTCTTTTTCAAGGTCTACCAAAATACCAATGGGCAGTAAGTATATCAGACAACCGAGGCATGCAGACAGCACATTTCCATGGTCTGGTATTGTGCAGAGGCCATTTTGTTCCAGGCCTTTAGAACACGAGCATTAGCTCTACAGCTAGCACAAAACTTTGGAGCTGACACGGGGATTGGCATGGAACAGTCTTTCCCAAAGTGGAAGGACTTGTTCCATGCCAGGAACCATTTGTCCTATTTGTTATGGTTTTCTTAGTATTTAATCTATTTCAGCAGCTCTTTTGCGCAAACAATCATTTTTAATGCAATTTTTTAAATTCAGCTTTTTTAATTTGATGCATTGCGGTGATAATTCTTTTTAGGCTGCTATATCTAGAAGCCGAGTGTATGCATAACTTGAGAACCTATTACAAGGTAATTGTATCATTTGATCAGCCAGCTTTGGAGACTGAACCATGCTGAAACAACTATTTCTTTCTGTCTGTGTATGCAGCTTAAGGCTGCAATTATATGCATGCTTACTTGTAGTAAGTTTAGTTGTGTTCACTAAGGTTTACTGATGAATAGGCAAATAAAAAGAACCAGTATAACCTAGCAAATAGTGGGTGAAATACTGAATAACAGCATAATAATGTGCTGAATTAGCAATCTTTTTCTCAAAAGACCACAAATTCATATTAGAAATACTAACCAAAGCACATACGTTTCCAGAAAAAAACTCACCGATTTGAAGTGGTCTATTAATTTTAGCTGTAACGGTTTATATAGTTGGCAGAAAATAACTTCTTTGAAAGAAAAAAAATGTCAGGAGAATATAATATGTGATCAAAGTAACTAAAATATTATTTTTGACCAAGGGTGTTTTTCCACTGTCACTAGAAGTACCTATTAAGTACCCATGAATGGGTACAAAAATGCCATTTCGTGCACATTAATGGGTACTTAATGGGTACTTCTAGTGGCAGTGGAAAAACACCCCAAAAATAATTATTATCACAGTTGTACAACTACAGTGTGATCTGCTGCCAAATTCCTAGTGTTAGGTGTGTTATAACTGCAGTATCCTCCAGGTACAATAGATGAAATACTATTTTCCACACAAAAAAATATTGACTTTTCTTTTAAAAAAGTCTTATGTGCATGACACAATTTACAGTTATGTTTAATAAAATCTAACTTCATCATTTTTCTTATGCAAATTTCTTCCTTTTTATTAACATAAAATTATTGAAGTTAGAGCAGAGAAAACATGGTCAGATTTCATTATTAATTTGTACTATTAATCCAAAGGTTCCTAGAATGAATGATACACTTTTCAAAGATGTACACAAATGCTGTCTGTCTGTCTGTCTTTCTCTCTGTGGGCTCTTATTGTTCCAAGTGTTGCTAGTCTACTATATTGCAATTTTATAGCCAGTATGATTATCACTTGGAAGAATATTAGGATTCAAGGGGCAAAGAGTGAGCATTTGATTGAAAAGTCTGTCATCACTAAGAGTCTTAGCATGATTTTATGTGCTGTTTTTCCTATATAACAAGTGACAATGTGCTAGAAGAATTTTGTATCAAACCATGTGGATTTCATGAAAGAAAAGAAGGAAGAAAGAAGGAAGGAAAGAAGGAAAGAAGGAAGGAAGTATAATGGTGATCTTGCAAAGTCGTTGAAAATAATTTAATCTTTAAAAGCTGTATTATTTCTGATCAGCAGCAAAAAATTTTCAAAAGCCACTTTAAGTAATAGGTGAGGTGCACTGGTGAAAAATTAAATTCTGCCTTACCAAAGAACTGTCCAATCTTTTTGTAACTGTAATCACTACTACGTACATAACCTTTGTTCTTGCATTGTGGCTGGCGAGAAGCGCATGATGATATCTTTAAGAAGATTTGCCCAGGGTCATCTCATTGCTGGTTCACATTTAGGGCTATTATGCACTGCCTGTTATACATGACCAGCAAGTGTATTAGAAAGTTCACTTCCATACTCTAGTACTGTCTGAGGGAGGTCCCAAGTTGCCTCGACTAAAGTTATCAACATATGGAAGGAAGGTGTCTTCTGGGGTGTTTTTCCACTGTCACTAGAAGTACCCATTAAGTACCTATTAATGGGTACAAAAATGCCATTACATACCCATTAATGGGTACTTAATGGGTACTTTTAGTGAAAGTGGAAAAACACCCCTGATATACTTGCTAGTCTTTTAGACTGCTCTTAAATCCTTTGCTTTTGCTTGACTTCAGATCTTTGTATTCTACCCTGCACAGAAGAAATTGGCGGCGTCCAGACTTTGTTTATACTGTGCAGTGGAATGTGCAGTCTTGATTGAGGCATCACACATGATGATCAATGGATTGTCATGTTGTTGCGTTATCAGATTGGTACTGCACACTTACCTTAATGCTGATCTAAGGAACTTGCTGTGCAGTATAAAGGAAATTTGAATTTTCGCTCCAGTCCAGGCAGAATGGCGAGAGCAGCACAATGAGAGCAGAAAGGGCAGCTCAAATCTGGTTGGCTGCCTCAACCCTCGTGATGGTGTGTGCCAACTCAGCTCTTACAGCTTCTGATGGGAAGCTATGGAGCTGCATTTCAGATTGTGACGGACGGTTGTTGCTGTGCAGTAGGCAAGCTGCACTTTTACCTTTAACTGTGGATTTATTCCACAAGTCTGGAGGCAGCCATTGTGTATGAAAGAAAACTCAGAATGATCATTTGATGGGAGACCTACAGTCAGGTGACAAAGGCTGCATCCCACAAGGGCAGGTTGTGTAGTTCATAGTTGGGGAGGCTCAGGTAATGTGCCTGTGAGACACCTCTGGAGCTAGAGAGTTATTGAAGAAATGCCATAAAAATCAGGGGTATCCAACCTTTTAGCCTTTCTAGGCCAAACACAAGCTTTCTTGGGCCACACATTAAATACACAAACACTAACAAAAACTGATGAACAAGCAAAAAGAAAGAAAAAGAAAGAAAGAAAAGGTCAGTGAATAATTTCATAATGTTTAAGTAAATCTACAGTTTTGTGTTGGGCTGTATTCATAGCCATCCTGGGCCAGATGTGGTCCATGGCCCATTGGTGGACACCCCCCTCCACAGCTCTAAAGTCTTACAGTTTTCCAGCTGGGATACATTTGCACTGGACTGGATGTGGCCTCAAAAGTCTGGTACAAAAGTGATCCAGTCAGAAATAGGATCAGTAGGTCAGTTCCTACCTCCTCTATCACTTCATAAGGGAGAGGAGAAACCAATAACCACGTCCAGAGTTGTCCATTATACCCTGCATGAAAGTTGACTCCCATTGTAGCTGCAACAGTGTAGGAGTTGCTTGGTGTGTTTGTGTGTGCATGCAAACATTCCAAAACATCTAGATGCTTGGTTATTCTGCTGCTGGATCAGCAGAGAGATGCCCTAGAGTGTGGACTGCATATCTCCCTTGCTTCCTGCTACTTTCTTTCCAGTTGCAATGCTGTGTTCACTAAGGGTGTTTTTCCACAGTCACTTAGTACCCAAGTGACTCCGAAGTCACTTTGAAGTTTACCCGAAGATCAGCACAGACTTCAAAGATGCTCCAGAGCTATTTTGCACAGACTTCGAAGTGACTTTGAAATGACTTCGGAGCCATTTCGGAGATTGCACCCCCTGTCCCCTCAAACACCTGGGGTGACAGGCAGACCCCTCGTGGGTAGATACGGATTTCCAAATGAGTGCTCCGGTGTTTCCATGGCAGGGAACCTAACACCCATTGCTATTGGGTGCTAGACCACTCATGGGGTGTTTTTCCACTGTCACTAGAAGTACCCATTAAGTACCCATTAATGGGCACAAAAATGCCATTTTGTACCCATTAATGGGTACTTAATGGGTACTTTTAATTACAGTGGAAAAACACTCATGGAAACACATTGGGTACTTCCTTTAATCCGGATCTTCTTATATCCGGATTAAAGGAGTGCGGTGGAAAAAACATCCTAAGAGACATATGAATTTGAACCAAGAAGGAAGACTTCAATGCTACCACAGAGCCCTTCCAAATTCAGGCCATAAAATTAGCAGGTAAGTTACTAGCACAGACATATGCTTGTTGCCATCTGTGGTTCAAGCGACCATGTCATAAGTTAATATCACCAGCAGAAATCTTTTCTTACAAGTCTTTGACTTTTGGCTTTTCCTCCAGGTTTACATATACCAAATGGATGCTTCTGACATTATGTCAGGAAAGATTTTTTGTTTGTTTAATTGTTTGCATGCATGCCTCGTTACAAGTAGGGATGAACATGAATATCCGTTACATTCGTTATTAGTATGAATTCATACAAATTCATACATTTATACACAAATCAAATGTTACGACATTCATACATTAACATTTGTATGGATACAAATGTTTTGGAACATTCGTACCAATAGTTCAGACATTTGTTAAACTTGGGAGGTGGGAAAGTGGCTGCGCCAGTCATATCTGCAACAAATCCAGAGTGCATTTGACATAGATTAAGAGTGGATTAAAAGTGGATTCAGGTCACATTTGATGCTTTCGGAGCAGATACGTTACAAAATATGTATGGGATACATATTGGATATGTACCCGCTCTTATTGGATATTCGTATCGAATAGATTCCTACCACATTTTCAGGTGATCTATTCAAATGAATACAAATGTTCTAACATTCAATTTGTTACTAATTGAATACCAAAAAACACATCCATCCACAACCCTAGTTAAAAGTAAATAAAAGACTGATAATGAGTGTACTGACAAACACACACTAGCATAGTCAACACATTTAAAAAAAACTTCTAAGATTTCCCAATTTTCTATTTTTATTACTTGGATTCAACAAATATTTCATGATCATATCCATCTAGCTTATCTCATTAAAACACTCTGATTGAAATTACTTTCCCTGCGGCTTTATTCAGTCCATATATTTAGTTTGCCTGTGGGGATCTGCAGTTCAAGGCTTCCTCTCTTCGTCTTCCATTGCCTTGTCAGCCTATAAGAAGGATTTAAAAGTCGGAGATCCTCTTATCTTGCAAAAACTGAAGCTTTATTATACTACTCACTGTGGCTGTGTGCATATAAGCAGGACCTTTGCCAACAACAGCTAATGTAAATGTATTTTAAGTACATTCAACTCTACTTGCATATCAAGTAGAAGAAGGATGCATGTAATAGAATTGCACTGGCTGCCAATTCGCTACCGAGCCCAATTCAAGGTTTTGACTCTGACTTATAAGGCCCTAAATGACTTGGGCCCCAAATATCTAAAGGAACGCCTTCTCCAATATCGACCTGCCCGTGCCTTAAGATCTAATGGTGAGGACCTCCTGGTCGTCCCACCACCTTCAAAAGTGAGGTTGGTGGGCACCCGGGAGAGAGCCTTTTCTGTGATGGCCCCCAGACTATGGAATAGCCTCCCCCTCAAGGTGCGTCATGCCCCTTCCCTATACATATTTAGGAGGGCAGTGAAGACGCACCTCTTTGCTCTGGCCTTTGGCTGAGCTGCTTATGTTCCTCCCCTCAGTACAAACACTATCATTTTAAACATATTGTATACTGTTTTATATTTGTTGAATGTCTTTTATTGTGTATTTTATTTTAATCTGCTGTTACCCACCCAGAGACCTTCGGGTATGGGGCAGGATAGAAATGTAAATAATAAATACATAAATAATACTATATTCATATTTTAAATGACAGCAGACAATATGGACCATAACTGTGAAAAGAATGTAAGCAAGAATAGGAGATGGACATGTAGCCTTATCCTATACGTATTTACACAGAAATAAGTCCCACTGGTATAAATTTACTTTGAATGTCATTGAGCTTGTTTCCTGCCCCCACACACCCCAAATACAGTAGTCATATGAAAAATATTAAGAAGGATTTGAAGGAGCGGTAGAAAGAAATAAGGAAGGGGAAAGAGAAAAGCTGATCCTTTTTTGTGTGAAAGCTAAATTCAAAGCTAAATTCAAAGTTACTAGAACCAGGGGGCACTTTATGAAGCTGATGGGTAGGAGCATCAGATCATACAAGGGGAAGTATTTCTTTACCCAGAGGGTCATCTGTCTATGGAATTTGCTGCCAGAAGAGGTGGTAGCAGCAACCAGCATAGACGGCTTTAAGGAAGAGTTAGAGAAATTTATGGATGACAGATGTATCAGTGGCTTCTAGAATGGATCCCTAAGTACATCCTTCAGGCTGTGAGGACAAACAGTATGCTTCTAAGGCCATTTGCTGGGATTTGAGAGCAGGAAAAGGTTTGCCCTTGTCTCTGCTTGAGATGCCCGTGGACAATTGGTGGGCCATTGTGTGGGACAGGATGCTGGACTAGAAGGGCTGTGGACTGATCCAGCAAGATTCCTCTTATGTTCTAAAGTTAAACTGAGGAAATATGAGGAATGGCAGAAATGTTTTAATGAAGTCAACAGATACTGGGCCTGTTTGCACTTAGATGATCAGGATGCCCCAGTGTTGCAGTCTAGGGGCCTTTCCACACATGCCACCAAAAATGGATCTATTGGCAGCCCTGGCCAATCAGGAGGCGCACAGGATGCAGGCGTGCTGCATCCTGGGTCTCTCCTGCCAGAATCGGGGTGACGCCGAGGAGGTAAGGAGGGGATTTCGGCCAGTCTCCCCCAGGTGGGCTAGGGAGAGGTCTAGTTAAGCTCCCCCTGGCCCCAGAAGCGGCAATCCACCGCTTCTGGGGCGAGGGCGAGCCGCGAGGTAGGAGTCCCCTGGCTCGCCATGATTGGCTCTGAGGAGCCAATCATGGTGAGCCTGGGGAGGGCCCTGGGTAGGAACACTTTCGCTGTGCAGACGCATCCTAAAAGGATGCGTTTTCACAGCGAAAGACACATTAACACCACATCATATGTGGTGTCATTTTAACACCCATTAGGCACACTTTAGGCACGGATAGGTGTGGACGCACCTCGCCGGAAGTGTGCCTAACAGCTCCAACAATGCGGATGCGGTCTCCCAAAAGTGTGCCGAATCCGTGTGTCCTAAACAGCAACGCGCATGCAGACA
This sequence comes from Aspidoscelis tigris stejnegeri, assembly GCA_023333525.1. Taxonomy (NCBI): domain Eukaryota; kingdom Metazoa; phylum Chordata; class Lepidosauria; order Squamata; family Teiidae; genus Aspidoscelis; species Aspidoscelis tigris. The sequence goes on from JALMGA010000004.1 coordinate 92,453,945, forward strand.
CGGGATTCCGAATGTGTGCCTAATGGGTGTTAAAGGGCCTGTGCGGAAGCACCCTAAATGATATTATATATATAGTGAGGGGTACTGAAGAAAAGTTACCAAGGTTAACTTAAAACTAAAGCTTTAAAAACAAAAGTCAGTAAAAAAAAGCCAATGCATACAAGAACTTAGGATGCCTTACCATATTTCAACTTCCATGTGAATCTTCTCATGTGCAGAAAGAAGAACTAGAGGCCGTATCTTGATGTTGTTTATTCATTCCTGTATATTTGTATATTCTGGAATAAAGCATGGAATGTATAACCAATGTCCAAATATAGCTATAGTCAGATTAGGTCAAAAAAAATCTACTCATGGTGGTGGTACTATGAACAATAGCTTGTGTAGTTCGAATTCTACGTTCATATTCCTGTAAGAGCCTTTAGAAATTCTTAACAGAATAACAAAGGTGTGACAGAAAAAAGTCACCTCAAACTATTAGTCCTAGAGCTGAGGTTTTGGATAATGTCAACACCTAATCCAGTCATTTGAAGGAATAATAGCACATTCAGAGTGTCCTTGCAATATTAAGAATTGTGGCATTTTAACAAGTTGGGAAACAAATGTAGACATATTTTGATTATGGTTTCTTTGTTATTTTTTCAGTTGTTTTTAAAACAATGGGAAACATGACAGACGAATACTCATTTTCCTTATGCACCATTTGTCACCTCACCATTTGCACATTTTCAAAGCAACCTTTAGAAGCAAAAGCAAACAGCTTGTTATTTGCCTGCTTTATTCCAATCATAAAATGCAGATCTGCTATATTAAGGATCCAAAAAATGTCTGAGCCTAAATGATACAAGCAAAGCTGAAATTGAGGACATTTGTGTTTGCAGGCTGTCTGGATTGGATTCTGTATAGGATCCAAATGTAAATTAACCTGAGCTGCATCAAGATAGCAAGAACTTTTGACAAGTTAAGGCAGGATTAAACAATGTAATCTTTTTCAGATTCTATTGGACTCCCTTTCATAAAATCTCTGACTATTCAGTGACTGAGGGATTATGGCTCCATTTTTGGCTGTCCCTGGGCATCAAGAAGGGAGGGTGGAGGCGGTGGCTAAGAGTTGTGCATCCTGGGCTCGAGTGAAAGCAATGACCAAGAGCACCAATTTCCAAGCTGTAACAGGTTCACTGTCTTGTACTCATGGGTAGGAAAGCAAATATGTATTAGATTACATTATTCTTCAGGCAAATATAGGAATAGGTTTCCAGCAGCCCGGTAGCTGGAGGAAAATGAAACTTGTAAAGGGGTCAACAAGCTCTTATCTTCAGCATGTAAGCCCTGAATATCTGAAGTGTTCTATTTGTATGTCTTTAGAGTAAATCTTAGGTGACCTTCACTCCCCTCTCATCACATAAGAACATACAAGTGCAGATGGGGGGGAAATTATTCTAAACTGTGCATAGATACCATGGCTAGCTATGAATGTAGACAAATGAAAAAAAAATCACATTCAATTTGCAATCAAAACAAACGTCCAAAAATGTATTTCTTTGTTGAAGTATTCATTCAAGCATTCAGACTCTTGCATTTGCAGTTGAACATTTTCATGGCCCTTTCCCCTATTTTTCCCATTATTTTCACCAGTGAAATATTGCAAAAGTGCAAAAATTCTGTTAATTTTTTGTATTTGCAAACTGGGACCATTGTATGATTCGTTCAAATGTCCAGGCATTTGAATGTCCACACTTTCACCTTGATGTGAAATTTTGCATATTTGCATATTTGATTACATTTTTAATGCAAACTCATTTGTCCACATCCCTATGGACAGCACAAGGTTCTCTTCAGTGGCTACTTGCAAATGGGAATTCCCAGAATTCCATGCCATTTGCCATCTAATCAATCAAAAAGCATTTGAGAACAGCCAAGGCTACAATTGGTCTTCATCTGTCTCCTATTGGCTCTTTGGTTCTATTTCATGTGACATCACTTCTTTTGCTTCTGCTACTGCTGACTTATTCAACTTCTTCTTTCATTTTGATGCCTCTACCAGTGGTGAAAATTTCAGATCAAAACAAAGGCTGTGCCCATAAGAGGTGCACTCCACAGGGACTGTGGAGCTGCTGTTTAACTGCCAACAGCCTTTAAAAGGTTTGGCCAATGCCCAGTTACCTCAGCACCTGCCCCATAATTTCCCCTCCCTTTTCATTTTACTGGGAGTTTAGGCTCACGAGATATTGAGACACATTGCCTTCACTGCAGCAGGCCTCTCAGCAAGGGTGGGTGGGTGAATACATGGTCAGAAGAGCTCTGCCTGCTGCTTGGGAGGATCAGGAGAATGTGGGGATAATCTGCAAATATGGATGAGCAAAAGATATTCATCAGCTTCAAATTTGCATGCAAATCAAAAGAGGCCTACATTTATAGGTCCCATTCACAAACAAAAAAAATGTATCTGGCCTTTATCAAAGGTTTGTCAAAGCTTTGACATGGTTGGATCTTCCCCCCAACTTGAATCCAACATGGCCATGCCCCCTCACCTTTGAATCTGGCAGCAGACACCACCACCTTCACACCCTGCTCAGAGACTCAACTAGGTTCCCAGAGGTTTGTACGCAACTGGAGAGGCACCCCCATTTGGGAATCTTGGGAGATTCCCTGTGATTTGTGAATGTGTGCAGCCTCTTCGGCTGCACACACACCTCAGGGACACCTAGTTAAGCCTCTGAGGAGAATGAGGTGAGACACAGCGAAAGGGATGGGGGGTTCCCTTTATGTGAGAACATCTGACGAATGTTCATGCATGAAGGCGAAGCCCCCTACATTTCTCTCCCTTTGAACCGAAAGGGGGAAATTTGCTTTGTGTACCTCCCTACCTGCATAGCTTCTTTGCTTTTCACTAAGGGTAAGTTTGGATTTTTAATTTTAAGTCTGAAGGCATCCAAAGTGACTATATTTACAGACCCATGGGGCTATGATAATCTTTGTCCTCTGGAAGATGGCTCTAACCTGCCATGAGGGAACACTTTTGATTCTTGACTGATATTCCTCAGTTGTTCCAAAAGATCTCAGTGTCACGTAGAACTGACTTGCAATAATTATCCATGTTGGTCATGCTGATTTATCAGTGAAGTAAAAATACAAAAGGCAATTAAAGAAATTCAATTCCCTTGCACCATTCTATATGCTAATTGACTGCATGCTTATATGCCTTTAGACTGCTTATTCAGTGTCTCATGTTTCTACCAATGTCCCCATTCTTTTCCTTGTCTCCTCCACCTCTTCCAGTTACTAGATCATTACAGCTCAAAGGCTTCTGTTTTTCTTTAATGATTCTCTATTTCTTTCTTCCTTGTGAGAAGAGGTCATCTATTTTTTTGACATATTCAAAACCACCAACGGATCTGCACAGCCATGGTTTCAGGTTTTGAAAGATGATCAATTAACAACAGTGGCCCATGCCTTTTTTCGTGATCCCTACATTCTTTTCAAGGGCGCGGACAAAATCATGCTATTTATTTGAATATTCTTTCCCTAGAAGTGATTATGACACCCTCCCAGATCCAACCACCAATTCTCCCCCTTCCAATCTGTTTAAAGATGGCATCATATCACCGAGCCACTAATATATCATTGTGCTTCACAATGTCAGATGTGAACTAGAATCCAACAACAAGTCCTTTCAATGGAGATGCCTAGAGTAGCATCAGTAACACTTGAAATAATTTCTCAGGAATTTTAGGACATCCCTAATCCTACCCTTGCTCCATCTTTATTAAGCCATGAAAACAGGCTAAGAAAGTGTGATCTGGATAAAGCTTCAAACAGAAAAAAAAAATCATACGGATATCTTGAGACCAGCATGTCAATTAGATGATGAAACAGTTAACTGGAAAGTAAACATATTTGCTTTCCTAACTATGGACAATACTTGCCCAGCAGCAGCACCATTAATGAGAGATTATATTGAGAAGACAAAATCATGATGACATTTTTTTCCAGCTCAGCTGTTGGAATGACTCAACCCTCCTGTCCCAAATACTGTCGCATTACACCTATTAATTCTTCTGTGGCATTTCACAAGTACACACTACTTCACACAGAATCCAGTTCTGCCATCAACATTAAAGCTTTGTGTTGACATAACTAAGAACAGACAGTGCCAATAACAGTTAACAATGGCCATGATTTTTGCCTAGTCTATGTTATTAAAATTATACCACCAATGAAATTCGCATTGTATAATCCATGCAAAAGTACATTTCTCTAGGCCATTATCACATTCTCCGTAACAAAAATAAAGCCTCAAAGCCTTACTCACTTTCCATTCTAAACAAAAGCTTCTAATTGTCAAATTATCCAAAGGGAGAGGGGGGATGAATGTGTAGACCTTTTTTTTTTTAATTGTCTCAGACAATGTTTTACATTAGTGTCAATATGGAGGGAGTGGGAATGTGCACATGCAAACACGCACACATATTTATTTATTTATTTATTTATTACATCCAGTGGCACAGATAAATGCCTTTTTTGAATCTTTTCCTTTGAAGGCCAAAGAAATCCCACTCTGGTTTCCACTAAAAAAACCAAAAGCCTTATACAGATTTGCTGTCGTCTTTGCTTAATATGGGAACATTTTTTATCCTGCATTTGTACACAGCAACTGATCAGACATTTATGTCAAAGATCAGCACAGACCATCTCAATGATGCAAGAAGAAAGTGGGCACATCCTGCTCTAATATATTTGGAGCAAAATAGAAAGTTCAAAAAAGGTGGAATGAATCAGTGGTGGACCCTGGTTTTAGAAGAATTGTTTTTCAAGCAGTATGGAGGTCACTGTCCACATGGGTGCCCTTGTTCTAAGAGAAGTAGCAGAATCAGCACTACTTTCCTTTCCTCAACCAGGAAATGTTGCCCAATGAGGCTTCTTAAATTAAAAGAGGGGACAAAAAGCAGCAGAAAATCTGTAACTCGCTGCTTCTGGAGCCAGAGGGAGCTTCTCCAAACCCACCCGGGGGAGACCACGAGCGATCCCCTCCTTACCTCCTCGCTGTCACTCCGATTCTGGCCAACAGGCTCCAGGAGGCTGTGTGCCTGCATGCTGTGCACTTCCTGACTGGCCAGAGCAGCACGCCTGCGCAGAGAGCCTCCTGATGGCAGGTGCTGCCAGAAGCTGACCTGGCCAGTCAGGAGGCATGCAGCACTTAGATGTGCAGCTTCCTGGGACCCTGTGGCCAGAATCGGGGCGACTATGAAGAGGTAAGAAGGGGATTGTTTGTGCTCCCCCCCCAGGTGGGCTAGGGAGGGGTTTGGAGAAGCTCCTCCTGGCTCCAGAAGTGGCAATCTGCTGCTTCTGGGGTGAGGGCGAGCTGTGAGAGCGGAGCAAATCATGGTGGGCTGGGGGAGGGCCCCCGGAGCACGGGTGTGAGGCTAGTACTGTGCTTCCGCACAGCACCCACCTCAAATCTGGATCTAAGTTGTCCTTCCACTGCATGTGCGGAAGGACGGGGGGTTGGTAGATCCATATCTATTAGATACGGATCTACCTCCGTAAATTTGGATCTACCCTGCATTCGGATTAAGTAAATCTGGATCCACTGGAAACCGGATTTACTAAATCTGGAAAAGGTAGATCCGGATTTACCACACTAAGTGCGGAAGCCCCTTTAGCCTTCCAGTCCTTACTCTTCCTGACCAATTTGGCCTGTGCAGCCCCTGATTTGAGGAACACTGCACACTTGGAGAACCTTTGCTTACTTGCCAAAAGAGTGTGGCCACAAAACATGTCAGGTTTGTTCCTTCCCTTACACTTTTTTTTTAAATACACGTCAGAGTCATCTTGAAGCCTAGTGTGATTGGCCTGAAGTCACTTAGTGGACTTTACGACTGAGAACTAGCATCAGAATCTTCTCAATCTTGGTTCAGCCACTCTGCCTGGCTGCTGCTCAAGTGGTGCTGCTGATTTTGTACCTAATCAAGACTTGGGAACCGGCAGCCACTTGTCAAAGTCAGCTCTGCATTTCCTTCTAGCAGTTAAATAGTGAAGTCTGAAAGACTGTGTGATTACCAGCTGATTACTGATTCTGTTTGAAGGGGGGGAAGGAGAAGGAGAAAATGCTCCCCCCTCCCATTGTTCCCCTTTGTGAACTAGTTATACTGATACACTGAATAGAAAAGACCATGATGACCTTTATTGTGGATAGACCACCATAACCCCTACTAGAAAGGTTGATACAGCCTTAGTACTATGTACATGCGTTTCTTATTTTCAGGACAAGCTTGTTATACCGAGATAAAATCAGCCATATATTAATGGGTAGGATCTTCATAGTGTAATGACCATGGTGGGAAGAGGAGCTATCTATTCCTGAATCCTCAAGGCATAGTGGGTGCAGGATTCCCACAACTTTCACAGCCATCCACTGCACATCCTGCCACAAGTGCTCCTAAGATTGCTGTAAAGGCAGAGCAGGAGTCCCCATCCAGATGGTGGGGTTTATGGATATGTATGAACAAAAAAATCATGTTCTATTCACCACTGATGTGAATGTCCAAAGATTTGTTTATCTGTCAAATTGTTCAAATGCCCAGACATTCAATCCGCATTCACAGGTCAGCATGTTAACAACAGCTTTTCTTACCATTGAAAATGTTCGTATTCACAAGCCAGGAGCCTTGTTCAATTCATTCCAAGGTCTAGATATTTGAATGTCTGAGCTTATAATTCAGTGTGAAAAATTTGCTTCATGTATCTGCTCCATGATAACCTTATTATTTCCCGCTAAAACATGCTAGAAACTATTGCTAGAAAACCCAGCATTGGTCACAGAATTTTGAGCAATAGCTCTTTTTACCTCCTTCTAGAGATGTTTGATGAAGGGATTCCCCCTCCCTTCCCATCCCACCTTGCCCCCTCTCACCTGTTGCTGCTGCCACCATGACTTGCACACTACTCTGAGGCCCAAGTAGGCCTTTCAGAGGTGTGCGCACAACTCCCCTAACCAGAAATTGCAGGAATTCTCAGATGAGGCAGATGAGCACATACCTCAGGCCTTCTTCAGCCTTGGAGCAGTGCACAAATGGTGTTGGAGGACATGGAGGATATGGCCACGGCCACATTTGTGGGTAAGGTGTGGGTAAGAGTGAGGCTGGGGGTATAGAAGGCCATTGGGGGTGGGAGGTGGCTAAAACCAGCTTTCTACAAAGCTTCAACAAAGCTTCCATTCGATTCACAAACAAATGGAGGCCTAGGAATGTAGCCCCCTTTTGATTCACCTGTGAATGTTGAAATTTGTACAAATTCATATGAATCTCAAATTGCATGGATGTTCATACACATCCCTACTTCCTTCTGTCCATCACTCATAGATCAGACATCCATACATGTGTGGAGGTGCCAAATTGCCCATACTGGTACTTGGGATGCCCTCAGTACTATCTACCTAGTAGATGGTAATTGTGGAGGGGGATTTTCTGCACTATCACCTCGTGGTGGAATATCCACCTGCTGGCTTCAGGTAGACTTACTCCTGCTCTTCTATTGCACCATGAGTGCCACCATAATCTACAGGCTTACTGAGTGCATGTATCTTAGATGGTCCCTGTGTTTGTGAAAATTGTTCCAGCTGGAAACATCAGTGCTTGGGAACCAGCTCCCAAGCTACTCTGATTACTTGCCCAGAACCTCCAGCAGGTGTGCAAGCATCACACCTGTTTACCAGGGCCTTTGTGCAAATAGCACCACCCTCCAGCTAGGGATGTGCACAATTTTTTTTTTTTTTGCATTCAAATTTGAGTCAAATCAAATGTCAAAACATTCAATTCGATTTGAATGTTTAAAATCCAAATGCAGCAAAACCTGATTCAAATCCGATACATTTGAATCTATTAATTTGAATGTTAGATACAAATCTGAAGATACAAATGTCGACAACATTCGTATGGGTTTGAAATGTATAGGTACGCATTTCATATGCATCCCACTTTTTCCATATTATAAAGGCAAATGTGTACAGATATGTATGATATTCATACAGATACGTAATACATACGTATCTGTATATTTGAATGATTCAAATCATTCAAATGAATGTTACAGAACATTCAAAATTTGTTTGAATGTCCAAATTTGAATGTTTAGAATATTCATACACATCCCTACCTTCAACTTTCAGATGCTGCTGTTGCTTCTAGTGGATGTGTTTAATCTGTTTTTACTGTTGTAGGCTGCCCTGAGTCTTTTGGATGTAAGGTAGGATATAAATTCAAATAAATAAATAAATAAATAATGCAGATTTTTTGCCTGAGATTCACATTGATCCTTGCATTTAACATTCCTGCCGATTGCTGCTGACACTGTTCGAAAACTTTTTCTTTTTTAATTAACATATTGTGATGGAATTTTGAATTATTAAGGCTGGAGGAAATATTACTCCCTACAACAACAACAACAACAAACCTTTGAAAAAAAAATTGGAAGCGTAACATGCTCGGAAGGATAGTGCAGAATTGCATTAAAAGTGCATAGAATAGCACAGATTGTTATGGTTTTCATTTATTTCTTCATTGTCTTTATAAAATCAAGATGATATACAAGAGTGCTAAAACACATAAACACTCATCATTTCAGGGATGGGGGATGGTGCATCATAAAGCAAGTACCATTTATGATATATATGTATAAAACTACCTTGGAGCAAACTAAATGAATCAATAAAGCTATCAAGAGAAAGAAAAAGCAAAACATTAAAATAGATGTCCAAATAAAACAAATCAGACAACTGATTTTATCATCCTAGAATACATGGGGGGGGAAGCAACACTTCCCTGTCTTTTTCTTACTCTCTTCTTATAGAAGAGTATTTATTTGCTTCAGGCTTTCTTCCACAAACAATGACCAGATTTTGCTCCTTGGGGTGGGACTAGACAACTTTTTAAGCAGTAGAAAGCACAAAGCAGAGCTGCTGCCTCCAATTCTACAAGGAATTGTCCTCTGCCTCGATGAATTATTGCTTATGTTTGTTGTCCATCCCACCTGAAGAACATCTGCCAGAACTTGGAGCTGCAAGGGCCAAAGCTGCTGGAAGACCTTACATGGACACAAGAAAAAAAAATCTGAGGCACATCTAAGGCACCTTAGAAAAGGCTTAGAGGTAGGATTATTCTTACCTCTCATGCACATTCTGTGCCAGAAATGGTAGATTAAAGAAGGCTTGGAAATATTAGAACCTCACACTGTCTCTCTGAGGCACCTCTGAGGTACTTTCGATTGGTTACACAGAAGGATTTAAAGGAGGAGCATCAGGCACATTAAGTCTATTAACGTGCCTCTTTGCCCTGGCCTTTGGCTGAGGTGATTATATTCTCCCCACTCCCCAGTTACAGTAACTATGAATGCAATATGGAGCATACTGTTTTAAATTTGTTGAAGTTTTAAAGTGTTTTTAATCTGTATTTTGTTTTTAATATGTATCTTGTTTTTAATCTGCTGGTTAATCTGCTGTTATCCGCCCAGAGGCCTTCAGGTACGGAGCAGGATAGAAATGTAAACAAACAAACAAACAAATATTACTCCTTTTCTGATTCTACTGGTTTGCAGTTGCTGCTGTTAAAATGCCAGGTTTGTCCAAAATTACTTATTGTGGTCTGAAGAAGAGGGACAAGCCATTTGCAGGGATTTGGGCAATTACTTCTCTCCTTGACTCTTGTTCATCGTGGCTAATAAAAGTTGGGTCCAGGGAGTGATAAATGCCTCTTCCTTGCTCCAACATACTAAGTAACTAATACTCAGTTATTAATATCCCCTTTGGGAGCAAGGTATTGGAGAGAGTGATGTCACCCAAACTATGGGTATGCTTGGGGGAAACTGATTATCTGAACCCATTAGTTATGTCACTGTAACTGCCTTGATCACCCTTATGGGTGACCTTTATTGGAAGAGGTCAATGAGACCTTGCTTATCCTCTTTCATCTCTCAGCAGCTTTTGATAGCATCATCCATGGTATTCTAGTTGAGTGATTTGGAACTTGGGAATTGAAGGTGCTACTCTACAGTGGTTCATGCCCAGGAAGTTAGAACTGATGTGGTAGTTCTGCCCTTAAAAGAAATGGTACATGATCTAGTAGTGCTTATTCATTGCTGTCACATAAGTCTCAGGGGGCAGTGTAGGCCAGGTCTTCATCTGTGACTGGTTCACCAGCTTTAGCCTTTCCTAGGGATTCTCCTAGGAAAGACTGTTGTAATGCACTGTACATGGAACTACCTTTGAAGGTTGTCTGGAAATAAGAAACAGAAACAGAATGTAGCAGCATCACAGCCGATGGGAGTTTCTGACCAAACGCACATCCCACTGGTCTTGAAGGAAACTCATTGCTACCAAGCTCAATTCAAGGTATTGACACTGACCTATAAAGCCCTAAGTTGCTTGGGCCCCACAATATTTCCCATATGATCCATTCATACTTTATGATCACAAGGTGGAGGTCTTCTTGTAGTGCTGCTACCCTCAGGAGCATGACAGGATGAAGCACACAAGTGGACCTCCTCTGTGGTGTCCCCACAGCCTCCCAGCAGATGTTTTATGGTTTTCAGCACTTTTCCATTCAAGTTTGATAATTATTTTCCCTGCTGAATGAGAAAGTGTGTGTGTGTTTTGTACAGTATTTTAATTATGATTTAACTCTAATAAATATTATATTTTTACTGTAGTATCCTGCTCTGGGACACTAAGGTGAAGGGCAGGATACAAAAATTATAACTGAATGAATAAATGGATGTCCCTGTACCTTTGTTGCTACTTCTCTCTGAGATGAGATAAGTTTTCAATTATTCAGCAGTATTAGACCTTTATTACTTGAACATTCATATGGAGTCAGAACTAGTCCTGATGAAGTCACTAAGAAGAGTGCAAAAGAGCCACCTCTGTAACTTAGGCTCATTCTTCTTGTGGACCCTTCAAACATCAACATTGCATCCTGCTGTGCCGTCGGAGGACAACATCAAAACTTATCTAACTCCATAATCCAAAAGGGTTGCATTCCCAGGCTACAACCAGCTGACAGAATTGATGCTGTGGAGAACTGACAGTGATCTCTGATGGACCATTGCACATGGAAGATCTGCTGTGTTCAGCTTGGCAGGCCACAATCTGATTTATGATTAGAACAGAAGTCTCTTGGCATTTCATGAGAATGAAGGCAATTCCTCTAACTTTCAAAGTGCACAGGACACCATGTATTCTTTTATCGGATTTCAGTGTTTTGTCAACTATGAAGGGGATGGCTGAAAATAAAGTGTAACAGTCTCTCTTTTTATAAGTTTAATGACAAACCACCCTGACAGATCCATTCGTCATTTGTATGTTGACTCCATTTCCCTTCCACAGCATTTTAAGATGTATTAACATTCTCTTCCTGTTCCCATATTTTCAATGTTAATATTGGGTATCCAACTGTTCTCTTAATTAAGCATACTGCTGGCAAGATCTACCTTTATAAACCTGAGGAGAAAACCAAGGTAGCTTTCCACTGAGTAGCTATGGGTTGAAGACAGCAATTCACAAACTAATGTAAGCAGAAAACTGACTTCAAGAGAGCTCTGAAACTGTCAATTTCCAGTTGAGAGATTTTCCTCTTGTTAATATTTTGCCATCACAAATTATATGTGTTTAGTATTGTTGTTAAATTTTGCCACCTGACAAATACTGAAAAGACAACCAATTTACATCCAAGCACTTCCTGGGAGAAGAATTATTGAAATCTTGACATTTTGTGTCTGTGGGTCTGCAAAACACCAGCTTTGGAGAACAGCTCATTATTTTCAGAGGAGATGGCACCCTGTGTTTGAGGAACTATATTATCTAGGGTTTTTGTCAACTGCATGACACTTTTCAGAGCTGAGAAGAGGGGGGATTCTTTATGCATTCTTACATACCGAATTATTTTAGCCTCTAAAAAAGTGAATCAATGCAACAGAGCAGAACACAGTCAGAACAGCATTGCTGCCAAATTTTGTTGAGAGTTGGCACAGGCACTCCAGCTAGAGAATTTTGAAGGGAGTGAAAAATATTATTGCGGTTAGTGATATTTGCTGAGAAAGGAGGATAACACACATTTTCACGCAGGGACTATTACACATATGAAATTGCTAGTCTAATTGTGTCATTAATTAACCAATCATTGGCTGTCGTGTTATGAAGGGGTAGAGGAGAGTTAAATTATTTTAGCCAGACAGTGATTGAAATTCTATTAATATAGTACAGATTCTATACATATAGATCTTCAGCACTTAACGAGTATCATCTTTTGGTTCTGTTCAAAAATATAAAACCGGGACCACTAAATTTTTCCTGGTTTCTACACAATCCCACTGTAAGCAGATGAGCAAACAGTGTGTGTGTGTGGTTTGTATGCAGTCATTATACCAGTTCCTAAATGAAACTGATGTAAACAAAATAATTCCTAATGGGTGCCAGCCACATTAAAATATTTTCCATCGAAGGATCAGCCTTTCATAACAAAAAAGTTACTAGTGCCCTGTATCTCTTTCCCTTGCCAAAGGGAGAGCAACATCATTCTGTATTAATAGATCTTCATCCTTTTTTCCAGTACCATTCTTCTCTTAATTCTGACCCACTTCAGCTTCAACAGCAGCTAGCAGAATGGACAAGAACTCCACATCTGGAATAAGAAAATAAAGTGCAAAATCATTTTCTTTCCACATTATTTAACCTATAAAAATCCACATCTTGTTAATTTGCTGATGTGTTCTCTCATTCCAAAAGTGAATCAAAGGTGGATTAAAACTCGAGTGTAGCTGGTTCATAATAAAGTGCTCAAAAAAATTAGGGGAACACTTAAATTGCACATCAGATCTTGATGAATAAAATATTCAAGTGGAAACCTTTACTAATATGAACTGTGTAATTTGTTGAGAACAAAATGAGATATTAACAGTCAACGGAAAGCAAAATCATCAATCGAGGACTCAATTCCAGATCATCCCAACAATCAAAGTGGTTATAATATGTTTGTTTTGTATGTCCACTGGTTTTTTAATGTTGTAACCCATCCTGAGACCTTTGGGTATAGGGCAGGATAAAAATTCATATAAATAAATTATCTCAAGCGGATCCAATTTGTGTGAATTTCATCACGGCAACTCATAATGTGACTCAGAAGTGTGCATGGCCCCCATGGATGTATGCTCTTCTGATAACATCTGGGCCTGCTCATGATGAGATGGGAGATGTTGTCCTGGGGGATCTCCTCCCAGACATGAGACCTATTTGCATTTAGGCCTCTGGATCAGGGCATCAGTGAGCTACTTGTCCATGTTAATGAAACTTTAAACTGTTGCAGATGTTGTCTGCTATTATGGAACTTGAAGTTCCTGCTAAGGCTTAGAAGTTTCTTTCTCACGCTACAGCTTTCTAGTGTTTTCTACAAGTTTTGCAGCCTTTGTCTATGTGACTAATGACATGACTCATTTGGAGGGCTTCTTTCTAGAATCTTCTTTCTTCTTCTTAGTTCACCAAGCATGCATGGACATTGGGAGAAAGGTATTATGTTTGTTTTTAAGTTAACTCCTCCTTCTTTCCTGCTACTACGTTTCAGTTAGAATAACTGAATTCTTTTGAAGGTTTTAAGTCAATTCAGTTAGTTGATGGATGAGTCTTTCTACCTTTCTCACACACATTGGATGGCACATTAGGTGCCCATTTTTCTAGAGATGGTTAAATACTAGGATAGTTACACATTTTACTTTCTTCTTTCCACTACAAAAAAGTAATGTTAACCAAGTCACGTGAATAAATGTAAGTTTTATACTGCCTATTGAGAGAATAGTTCTTCTTGTCATGAATACTTTAGAGCAGTCAACCCAAGTCAACAACCAATTTCTTGTCAAGAGATAGAGGAGAAAATGTGTAGATGTGAATAGGGAAAACAAAATCCACACAGGAAGTACAGTAGTTAGTCTAGTTAGCTTAGTATCTAGTCAGGATACTCTTTCAAGGTAAGATAGGTGAGGTGTGCAAAACATCACCAGTTCTCCTAGACTGAGACAGCATCATAGAGATTGCAACAGCTTGCGTAAGACAGAGGCAAATGACTCAAGATCAGGAGTTTGTGTGTCATTTGAGTCATTGTGACCTTGCTAGTAAAACTATATAAGTAGGTGCAGAGCCAATGTATTGTTTACAATCCAACGGAGCGCTGGAGAGAGCGGGGGAGACCTTGTATATTGATGGAAGCATTAAATCCTTTTCGGTGACTGACTGACTGGTGCGGAATTCTTTCTAAACTACGACAGAGGTGCTGAAGAGGACAGCTCCCGAGGAGAAGCTGAAAGCAGAAGGGGGAGCAGTGGGCCAAGAAAGACAAGCAGGAGAGAGAAGCAACACAGAGTTGCTGATTTATCTACTGACAAGGGTTATGGGCCCAGAGCGTTAACCCTGCGCGTGCTGGACAGTTCAACTGACTGTGAGTGCCGAAAGGCTAAGTGAAAAGAGAATCGGACGGCTGTCTGATTATCTAGTGTTGTGTGTCTGTTTTTTGTCACGTTTGACAGAAGAAGGAGAGAGGAAACTGCACTGCCTGAGAGATGGAAGCTGCACGTTTTCCAAAACTGGATGAGACGAACTTTTCCGCTAGGGCTGTTTACGCGGAAGCGTTGCTCACAAGGGAAAGGCTCTGGGATGTTGTTGACGCAGGCCTGGCAGCCGGTACGGTCGGAGAGGATCAGAGGGCAAGGGCAACCATTTTGCTCACGATCACGCCACCGCAAATCAACCACATCCGTGGAAAGGTAACTTCGAAGGAAGTCTGGGATACGCTGAGAGAGATCCACCAATCTCAAACAGCACTGTCAAGAATGATTTGGTGTAGGAGGCTGTATGCTTGCAAGATGCAGAAGGCGCAAGCTCCTGAGAAGCACCTGGAAATCATGGCAGACTTGTTCCAGCAAGTTGCAACCAGAGGGATCGAAATCAGTCCAACCCAGAGAGCATTTATCCTGTTAGGAAGTTTGACTGAGGAGTTTGAAAATATCCTGTGGAGTCTGCAGTGTGTTGACCAGAGGCAGCTAACTCCAGAGATGGTGGCATCACGAGTCTTGGAGGAATGCCAGCGTAGGGACTACGAGGCGAAACTCCAGAGACAGGAAAAAGGAGTGAGTCAAACCCAGTCAATCGAGGCTTTCAATGATGTTGAGCCTGAAAAGGCATTTATGTCCGGAAGGAGAAAATGCTTCCACTGTGGTGGAAAGGATCATGTCATTAAGGACTGTAAAAAGGCTGGCTGAGGAAAGAGCCAGGAAACAATCCAGGTTTGCTGCAAGCAAGAAAGGGGTTGTGAAAGTCGTGCAAAGCTGTGAGTCTGTAGCCTGTGTGGCTGCAAGCCCTAGCTGGGTGTTGGACTCGGGGGCAAGTTCTCACATGGTCAATTGTGAAAAGCTCTTGAAAAATAAAATGCCTTCGAACGTACATTCAGTCATGTTGGCGAATGGCGAATCGAAACAGGTATGGGCAGAAGGGACGGTAAAAATGCCATATTTTGAAAAGGATTTTTCAAATGTATTGTATGTTCCTGAGTTGCAAGACTGTTTAATCAGTGTTTCTGAATTAACAAACAGTAATTATACTTTGTGTTTCAAGGGGAATGATTGTACTATTAGCATAAATGATGAGATTTGTGCTAGGGCAGTCAAGCGAAACAAAGTGTATGTGATAACTGGCAGGGCAGAATGCGCGTTAGCTGTTAATGTGCCTAGGCACTTGAACTGCGCCCATTATTGCCAAGAAGCCAGAGGGCATGTGGACTTCACAAGTGTGGAAAAACTAGGGGAAGTGTGTCCAAAATTTCAGATGGAAATTTGTTCAAATGATTGGGATGGTTCAGTTTGTGGCAAAGTGACGCCTGAAGCTCTTCCTGTAGCCCAAGTTAGCAAATGCACGACAGAAAGATTATTTCGGACTGTGCAGGCAAATTTGGCTGACCCTGTAACCAAGCCTGTGGGCAGGAATCAGCACTTCATGGGCATTGAAGATTGTCTTACACAGTATTCGTATGTGATCCCTATGACAGGGGAAAGTGAAGTAGCTGAACACTTTAGAGACTGGGTAAACATGGGTGAAAAGCATGAAGGAGTCTTAAAGCAAATGTGGGGGGGGGCAATTTTGACTGATAATCATGTTGCTAACCATGCTTGGAATTCTTTTGTAAAGGAAATGCTTTATCATATGCTGTATGGTAGACCATCAAACCTTGAATGTATAAGAGATTGTTGGCAATATGCAAATGTATATGATGTATATGTACCTGCAAATTTCTGGAAAAGGCTAATGTTTGTGGGATATTCTGGAAACAGCTATAGATTTTGTTCAAGTCATGGAGAAATCTTACTGTCCAGGAGTGCCAACTTTGAGAGATATTCCAGCTGGGAAAGGCTCCATGTTAACAAGGAGGTTTTTCTCGAGCTAGGGCAGAGTGCCACAGATGCTGGAAATGGAGGGGCACTAAAGCAAGAAGGTTCTACAGATAGTGAGATTAACACTTCTGCAAATGAACAAACACAAACACAGCCTAAGTCAGATAGTGGGAATGACAAAGGAAGGACACAGGTAATCCCACCAAGGAGAACTCAGAGAGTTAGAAAGCCCCCAGATTGGTTTGTGGGACAAACTGCAAACACTTGCATAGTGATAGCAGGAGACAAGTGGGTATTCAAGAGGCAGGAAATGCCAGATGAAACCCAGAAACACAGAGATGGAGACAGCAGAGAGGTGAATGATCCTGAGATGCCTGGAGAGGACCAAGGAGGGAGAGTTAGTAATCCAGAGCAGTGGACAAGAATTGGAATACTGTGTGGCATAGGTTGAAAGAGATAAAGTGTAGATAGCTTAAAGATAACACATCTAAACATTTTTGGAGGGGATTGTCAAGAGATAGAGGAGAAAATGTGTAGATGTGAATAGGGAAAACAAAATCCACACAGGAAGTACAGTAGTTAGTCTAGTTAGCTTAGTATCTAGTCAGGATACTCTTTCAAGGTAAGATAGGTGAGGTGTGCAAAACATCACCAGTTCTCCTAGACTGAGACAGCATCATAGAGATTGCAACAGCTTGCGTAAGACAGAGGCAAATGACTCAAGATCAGGAGTTTGTGTGTCATTTGAGTCATTGTGACCTTGCTAGTAAAACTATATAAGTAGGTGCAGAGCCAATGTATTGTTTACAATCCAACGGAGCGCTGGAGAGAGCGGGGGAGACCTTGTATATTGATGGAAGCATTAAATCCTTTTCGGTGACTGACTGACTGGTGCGGAATTCTTTCTAAACTACGACAGAGGTGCTGAAGAGGACAGCTCCCGAGGAGAAGCTGAAAGCAGAAGGGGGAGCAGTGGGCCAAGAAAGACAAGCAGGAGAGAGAAGCAACACAGAGTTGCTGATTTATCTACTGACATTTCTAACATGGAGATCAACTATCTCTGACCCTGAACCTTTTGGGGCATCAGCCCAACACAGAAAAATGGAAAGCATAATCAGAGTCACTTTTCATACAAAAAGCTGGAAAATGACTCTAAAAATATTACCAGTGCCTAACTGTGAGGTAGGAAACCTGTTTCCTCAACCAAAAGGTAGAGAAAATAGGTATATCTTCACTGATCTCCTGAGCATATAAAGTGAAGGTGCTTGTCAAACCACAGATGTAATTCTATTTCATAGTCTGGGGAGACACCACCAAGAAGACCTTATACTGGGTCCCCACCCCATCAACTACTGAAAATGATGGTTCAATCAGGATGACCTCTACTGCAGAACTTAAGGCACTCTCCTTTCTCTTTATTGTTACCTATTGTGCTCTCTTCTCAACATTCTCTGTGGCCCTGTTTTGGAAGATATAGAAAATAATTAACTTCTGGGTCCACTTGTTGACCCTTCCCAAATAGGACTGAGCTTAAATTTCAAGGCCAGGAAACTTGTATTCTCCAGCTTCAACATTAGTTTCAGAGTGGAAGCTCCAGCTCTTCCAGGCCCTGTAATCCACCATTCTATGGATCCTGCCTGCTTCCCTATATATCAGTCTACTATCCATAAAAATGACACTCTTTTCCCAGTTTAATCCCCAAAATCACATCCAGATATGCAGCCATGGCCATTTAAAGTAACTGAACTGCATACATTTGGAAACGTGAAGATTCCACATATCGCCAACAGGATAAACGCAGAAAGACGCTTTCACAAGCACAAATATGATTGTATTTGTCTGTCATTTTCAGTCTGCAATATTTCGGCTCCCTCTGAATACTTCTGAAAACATCCTCATCTTTTTTGTGTGTGCATCTTTCTGCTCACTTTAAAAAACTCATCTGAGTGGAGGCTGCATCTGCAAGTTTATGGCACTTTAAATCTCATGGCTTTGCATGGCATTGACTAATTTGCTTTAAATTGCACACCTGGTTGACTGTCATTTGTGCACATCATACTCAGCAAGCATCCCTCTTGAATAGGTGAAGTGATTCTGGAGTGCCATTTAGATGAAGGAGATAGCCATAAGAAATAATTGTACTAAAATTGCTCCTTTCTTAATTGTTCTTCTAAAGTTCCTTCACCTTACACTCTTAAAATAAAATGCACATTGTATCTGACTTTATGTCTTTATACAGTGATTTATTTCCAGTCGCTTGTAAATTTTAGCACAGGGAAATCTCCACACGAGACTAATAAAATTTCGGTACAGCTGGATAAAAGGATTTTGAACTTGCAACTTCCCAAAACTTTGTACTCATGATGGTTGTTTTTGTCCATGATGTGTACCAGCTTATGTGGGTTCTGTAATCCCACATGCAATACTTTCATATAACACTTGTGCAGCAGTAATAAAGTTTAGGGATGTGCATGAATATTCAAATGCTTTCAAAATGCAATCGAATTGACCAAATTTCAACATTCAAATTTGAATCGAATGTTCTTAAATTTGAATTTAAAGATTTTATTCAAATTTTATTATTATTATAGTTTATTTCTAAAGCGCTGTACATATACTCAGTGCTGTACAATATTATATTAATCTTAGACAGGTCCCTGCCCTCAGGCTTACAATCTAAGGAGACAAGAAACAAAAGGAAAATAGTGTGGGAGGGAACAGCAAAAAGCAAGCACTTGAGATCTTCAGCTCCAATTCTTCTGTTCATTTCTTATTGCTGGAATTCTCTTATTCTTTTTACTTCAAATTTTCTCTTCATTGATGACAAACCAGAAAATGGTAGAGATGGTCAGCCGGCATCTACTCAGCCCCACCTTGCTCAGCCTCAGGATCAGACGTTTCCTCAACTGGTGGATTGCCTGCCATAGTCTCTTTGCCATCTTGTGATGGGAGCAGTTGGAGGAGGGAGGGGCACTGCTGGGAGTAAGATGGCAGAGCAGCCCTGCCTGCTGCCTCTTCTCCACTCCTCTCAGGCAAGATGGTTCCTAGCCTTGTGATGGTTGTTGGAGGAGGGAGGGCACTGCTGGGAGCAACATGGCAGAGCCCAGCCTGCTGCCCCTTCTCCACTCCTCTCAGGAAAAATTTTGCATTTTAGGTCTCTTCGTTTGAATTACTCAGACATAGGGGTGTGCACAAATGCATTTTTTTTTGCATTCAAATTTGAGTCAATTCAAATATTTGATTTGATTCAAATTTTAAAAATCCGGATTTTTGAAAATCCGATTCTAATCCAGATTATCCAGATCTGTACTTTTGAAGTTGGGAACATTCTGTAGAGAAAGTCATTTTGACTAAAACTTGAGCCAGATAGCAGTTACTAAATTTGCATTATTTGGATAATCCAGAGTAAAGCACTTCCAAACACATTTTATTCCAGATAATTTGTGCTTTATTATGAAATATCCAAATAGTACAGCTAATGCTTAAATAAACATATTTGTTATCAAACTGGCAATGACCTTCACTTTGGGATAATGACCTTCAGTTTCCTTTGATCTGCTCTGAATGAAAAGTGAAAATCAAGAAGATCAAAGGGAATCTTCAAATGGAAGCCTCTATTTTTCAACTCTATCCTGAAATCTCAATCCATGTACCACTGCTGTTTATCAGGATATAGTTCTATAATGCATAGCAGCCAAACTTTGAGTTTCTTCTGATGTAAGTAAATGCTATCATTAACACAATGTTGTACTTAACTGCTGGAAAGTTATGTCCCTTTGAGCTTGATGAGCCTTATTTCCAGGTGAGTATTGATTTCCACATGAGTAGCCTAAGGCATCCTTTACATCAGTAGCAAGGGACTGCAGTGTGAGAGCTGGTCAATCATCATGCTTTGTCCTCTGGAATGAAACAGTGTGAGCAGAGACAAATTCCCTGGGTGGGAATCCCAGCCACAGACCAGAAATAGCACTGGGATTTAAGTCACTTGGACTATGAATGAACCAGAATAGGCTAAAGTAACACACGGAGGCAACATAAAGATCTATATTTTGCCCCATGCTGAATTTTCTATTGTCTGCAATACTTCTTAATCAAATAATTTAGGACATAGGGCCTTTCTGTACTTGTTGCTTCATGTTGGCGTGAAATACAAGAGGACCTGCCCACTGCCAGTATGTTCTGTCATATTATGGAGTGTGAGCTAGATCAATACCTTCTGGTATACTAATAAAGGCAAATCTGGATCATGGAGCCATACAGATGGTGCACACTTCAACATCCCATTTTACAGGGTGATCCATCTCAGTGGTCAACCTTATTCCACTTTCAGAATGAGTCCCTTGGGGTTGCTGATGTCAGGCATTCTTGCAGATAAGAGGCCTATTCACACTTGGCTTTATTCTGGAATATATTCCGGAATAGGGACCTGCCATCAACATGCTAGTGTAGGTTACAGCAGGCCCGAGCTAAAGCCAGCCAGAGTCTACCTTAGCATGTGGACAACAGGCCCCTGTCCTGAGATATATTCCAAAATACAGCCAATGTCACATCGCAGGCCAGTCAGACAACAGGCAAACGCTTGTGCAGCTACTCAGTCCCAAAGGTTCCAGGTGTACTCGTGGTCAGTTCCAGTCCAGGGTCGAGGAGTCCAGAGTCAGCAAGGGTCAGGCAGTCCAAGGAGTCAGCAGGCCACAAGTCCTGGATTTCAGCTCAGGTAACAAGAGGCTGTTCAGATGTTGTCTGCAGCAACTGGAAGCAAGGTGAGCTTGTTCTTATATAGGAGAGTCAGAGCCATGCCCACGGTGCAGCTGGGCTAATCGCTCTGACCTCCTTCTCACCTGCTTCTGCTGCCTAAGCAGGCTATGAGAGAGCCTTTGATTAGGCTCCCTACAGGTGGACTCATCACCAGAACTGTCTGACTGCTCCTCTGGACCCAGCCTAGGCCTTTCCATGCCTGCAATGCTCTGCTGTGGCTGCTCCTCAGCCTGTGGCTGCATTGCAGGCATATCCTCTTCCGAGGAGGCTGAGCAGGGCATGACAGCCAAGTGAATAGGCCCTTGGCCTGGGATAAATCACTCAGGCACAAATGCAGTGGGCTGGAACAGCTTGGCAGATCAAAAAACACAGAGTCAGAATTCCTTTCCATTGGAAGGTGCTTTATTGCTATATATAGCATAACATAATAAAACAAGCAGTATACATGTTGAGTGAATAAATGCATGGCTATATGGATAAATACATATATGAATGTCAGTAATAAGTGAAAGAGAGAGAAAAGAGAGAATGGATATATGTGTGTGAGTGGAAGAATATGGTTCTCATCACACAGGAACCCATGACTTCTCATGTGAAGTTGTGTTGTGAGATTTGCTTCCAAAGTCAGGCTGACCTTTTCTCAGGAGCTAAGAAGTGGACATGAGCACTCATATTTAGACTACACCAACAGAATAACAACAGAATAGAACAACAGGATCTGCTGATAGTGTTTCTCAGTAAACTCAGCCTAGCATGAGATTTCCGTTCCTGCATGGCATTGTACACTGTGAATGTCTGACAAGAACTTCTGTTCTTGGCCATCCCAACATACAGAGAGTGGCTGAAAAGTTCAGGTTGGCGTGGAGGTTAGTCAGGAGCATGCTGTTACCACAGAAATGGTTTTACTCCTGTCTAAGGGTAATCTGTCCCACCAATGAGACAGAATGCCTGATAAGAGACCGTATGGACAGAATCGTCACAGATAAGTGCAGAACATCCCATAAACACATTTAAAGCAGCATCCTTCAGGGGAAACAATGCTGCCATCATTCCAAGTTAAGTAACTGCTTCTTTTTATTCTCTCCCCCCCCACCCCCGGATTTAATGTGTTTGACCAAGATTATGCTAATTAACTTATAAGAATCAACCTGCAGAGAATTTGAGCTATTTCAAGGAGCTCTGTTTTAATTTAGTATCAGTTCTTGAGAATGTTTCTTGCCTTGGCCTAGTTGCCAAGGGCATCCTTTAGGACACTAGAGAAAGACAAACAAATAAGAAGGAACTAATCTTCATAAACTATACTGTGGTAGAAGACCCGAAAAGTGCAAGGGCAGGAGAGCAGCATTCAGGCCTGGCTCTATCATTAGTCAAACTGAAGTGTCTATCACAGGCAGATGATACTGGGAGAAATGAGATGGCAAGGTTCATGACCGTTCCTCCTGAGCCCCAGCTACTACTTTTTACTTGAGGACAGATATATATGTCCCAGGTGACCTTCAAAGTAGTCTTCTATCCTAGAAGAAGCAAGGATCACTGTCAATTTACCTGATGTGCCATAAGCATTACTTGCCTGACTGGTTGATCCTACAAAATGATGAATGGGTGAATCGCTAGGACCCTGTGTTTCCAGGGAACCAGTTCTTCATTGGACTGTGACATTAATATTCCAAGGGTGGAATTATGGGAGAGCTGAAAGACGTTTTTGTATTCTTCTCTATTTTTCAATGCAGGGTTCAAATGGAAGGCATATTTTAGAATTTTAGTGGAAGGAATTTACAAAGGGAGGGAGGGAGGGAGGGAGGAGAACAGATTCAAAATGGGTAAATAGAACAATTTTGACATGCTCGAGTGAATGAGCACTGTTTTTTTTTGGGAAAGTTTTCTGTTTTATCAGTCTATTCATAAACATCATTCATTTACAACAATCCATCTCAAGCCCCACTGAACATAAGTATCTGGTATTTTAAAAGCCACTATTATAAACAGGTTTTACTCTGCCCTCCCTTTGTGTCTCATTCATTTGTACAGCATCAAGATTCTGAGTGCTGAACTGTTCCAAACTTATCAACATTTCTTGCTCTTCTAAAAAAAAATAAAAATAAAAGATTTTGTCTGGCTAATTTGCCAATTGTGTGTTTTTCTTATTTCATCATTACTAAAGTCTCTTCTGTCTCTCCTGTCTCATATCTTGATAGTGGTTTGCATTTATACTGATTTATCTCATTCTTCTTCTTGATACAAACTCTCAAAATGTGCGTAATTTTACTTTAAATTTGCAGATCCTTAGATTCACAGATCCACTAAGTTTTGTGCTGGCTAGAGAGTCACCTTATTTCCTGTTTTGAAGCTTTGGTTTTTGAAGTTCAATTTGCTAGATTGTCTCTCATTTACTTCCCCATGTTCTTATCTCTTTGAATCTTGTGTTAAGATTCAAGATTTATTGATATTATGGATCCCCCATCTTGTAAAAACTTTAAATGATACCTTTAAAAATTGAATTTATGGTGAGTTTAACATTTCAAATAGTTAATTTAGGCCCTGTTCCCATGCAACTTTGGCACGGTTCCGAGCGCGGGATCGGCACAGTCCATCCCCATGGGTTTTGGATTTGGTCTACGAAAATCGTACCAAACACCCCCAAACCGTGCCAGAAGGATGCCAAATTTGGTACCTGTTTAAACAAGTCTCAGCACAGTTTGAGGGACCAGCACACATTGCTCAGCGAGCCAGGAATGCACATGGGGACACTCGCGGGCTAATGGGGAGGAGACTGGCACTCATGCCATTGGGAGATGAGGTGTGCTTGCTGTCAGCCCTGTCCATTGAAGATCACAAGCGGCTGATTTTTTTAAAATGCCGATCACAAAGGCAGACTGGAGAACAACTTTTTTTAAAAAAAAATCTGCCATTTCCATGGAGGTAATGCCAAGGCTACAAGCATGATACATACCCCTTGCCTTGTCTCCTGATTTGCAAGGCATGGGTGGGTAAGGAAGGGCTTGATTTAGCTGAGTGCATTCAGCTGAGCAACATCTGTCAAGAGAGCTGTCAAGTGAGCACATCTCCAGTAAAATAAGGGGAAAACACAGCCTCAGCTTCAGCTGCTTTCAGGGACTTCAGAGTCTGCAGTGTTCTCCCTTTTCCAGCGGGGCCATTAGCCACCCTGGAAAAGGGAGAAGACTGGACCCTCTGCTTTCCGTCTCCATGATCTGAGCAGGTGAAGGCTTTATTCCACTTCAGAAGTAAAACCAATGAGGGGAGAGGGGGCGGAGAGGAGGTGGAGCTGCTCCCCTGAAGAGGGTTCAGCAAGCTTCTCATGGGGACACCTGTATCCGCGCCAAATCCATACCTGTTCCATGTTGCTGGGAATGCCATGGGGATGACTGAGATGCATTCCTGGTCCTGTGACCAGCCCATGCGTGCCCAAACAGCACCCAAAGTGTGCCAAATGTCTTCCATGGGGATGGGGCTGTTTTTATGAAAGCTTTTTCCTGAAGGCTTAATTACTTTCTCTTAACTTTCAGTCCTTCAGTGGGTTAAAAAAGAAATTTGGCTGTACTTGGTAGCTTCAAAAGCAGGAATGCAAAAATGATTGGACAATATTGTTCTTCTTCACCCTGTGGTCCCTCCAGCTCCTTGTCACTCAAGGGCTGTGGTTAAATCTTGCCGAAATAGCCCATCTTATTAAGAAACCGAGGCCTATTCACACGAGGGCCTCCAGAATGTGAATAGGACACCCGGGGATGGAGCATTCGCTCTGCTGGACTGGCGGTTCCATTCGGAACCACCCCAGCCCATCCCAGGGTGCCCACTCGCATTCCGGGTGAAGAGCACAAAATCGCACGCTACACCCGGCCAAGGGCATTCCCGGCCATCCCGGGCTGTCCCACAGCTTGTATGGGAGGGAGAGCATTTGCACTCTCCCTATAATAATTTTAAACCATTTCAGTAGCATAATAGGTTTATGTCTCTTTCAGTTCTTTTATATAGTTTTTGAACTCCTGTAATATAGCATTGCACTACATTAATCAATGAAATAAATTGGTAAGCAGATCAGGCTAAAATGTACTGGTTCAGACTTGGAGACTCTCAAAGCACCAACCAGTAGTTTCTACCTTTTTCTCCAATGTGAAATTTTGATTATTTTCAGGAGGGAAGCAAACAGGTGAAAAACAGGGGTAAGTTAAAGCAGTTCATTCAAATTTAGTGGTAACAAATTCTTCTCACCAAAGTCTGACCAATGGCATGGTTCCAAGAGACAAAACCCAATGTATTCATGATCAAATGAAACTTCCTGACAGAAGTAATGGAAAAGACAAAAAGATAGATAGATAGATAGATAGATAGATAGATAGATAGATAGATAGATGATAGATAGATAGATAGATAGATAGATAGATATAGATAGATAGATATAGATAGATAGATAGATAGATAGATAGATAGATAGATAGATAGATAGATAGATAGATAGATAGATAGATAGATAGATAGATAGATTAAAAGTGCTTTGTAGACCAGGTACACATAGCCCTATTCACACTACGGATCATAGTTATTAGGCAACACCTGGACAAGTGAATTAAAATAATGATATATCTGGGTCCTCAGAGACATAAGTTTGTGGGGGCTTGTGTTCTGATCTCATTTCTAATCCACCAATCTAGACTACAGTGTTCATGAGAGTTGGGAGAGGCAGACTGACTTATGAATGATCCTGCTTACCAACTATCTCTAAAATTCATATTTAACTTGACTCATAGGTGTTTTTACAAATATATGTGTGTGTGTGTGTGTTAAATAGACTTTATTTCAAATTGCATATTAGGAGGAAAATAATAGCATTGGGTATGGGTATTGAACAGGGATCTTGGTCCCCATGGCCTTCAGTCCTATGAGAACTGAGTAGCTCAGCTTAAAATTGAATATTATATGGATCCGTCTGCAGGTGACAGTCTATTCAATATTCAAAGCACCTATCATATGAAATTCTTAACAGCATCGGCATTTGCAGATGATTAAAATGCAAACAGTTAAACTGTTTTGTGACTTCTGTAAATATTCTGTGATGAAAAAGCAAGAAGTGATTCAAATGTATTGTTGATGGATACAATATGTTCTCACCAAGGACTTTTCCCACTCAGGCACAAGGCAAATGTTACATTGAAAAAAAACCCCTCTGTTATTCAGTGCACTACTGAAATCACACTTGCTGAGGACCTATTATCATTCTGATGGGTGAAGGTCATGGGAACTCTTGTCATGGCTCCTTTCTGAAAACACTGTTTCTGAAAAATGCAGCAGCTACCCCTAGCTTCAAACTACAAGATGAACAAAAGCGAGATCTGTAGCCTAGAACAGGAAAGTGAAGATTGTTTCTCTATGCAGGATTGAGTCTCCAAAATATAATCTGCAAGAGTCCACAAGCAGTAAGTGCAGCCTGAAGGAACAGCAAATAAGAAGTTATTTTCTCATTTTTCTTGCTATATTTCTACTTCCACATTTCCAAAGTTGCTATGTCCTTGTCCCCCCAATAATGCTAAGCCCCAAAAGTTTATTTTTCATGGGAACAATCCCTGCTACGTGGTATGACCTGTAGAAGAAGCACATGTGGGCATTTGGTCATCTCCAATAGTTATGTGCATAGCCCAGAGTTGGCCTTTTGTTGTTGTTTCATGAAATAATTTTAAAAGCTCCTTATTTTTTCTGCAAGACCTCACTACAGATGTACATCCTTGTTGAATTGGGAAGGGCATGAATGAAGCTTAATTCATTAGTTCTAGCTAAGCTCTTTGAGATGCTAGGCTGAAAAGTGTTCCATCAGGCCAGAATTTATTATTAATTATCATTAGAGCTGGATGGATTTAATTCATTGCCACAGGGATTTACATTTAATGGGAAAGGGACTCAGCAATGTGGATTACACATACTTTTTTGTTACCCTCTGAACAAGTTTTGTAACTTTGAAGCCTGGAAAATATTGTCTTCTAGCATCATACACAAAAAAATAATCTTTCTGTTATATAATGCTCACCTGTCATAATCCACAATCAAACATTTGCCACATACTTGGTTACCTTGATGTTCAGCCAATGGCACATTCTACAAGTATCTTTATAACTATATATATGCTTCATTTTCTGAGTCTTTCTCCAATAAATTATTGTTCTTGATTTGCTTCTTAATGATGTCCTTTGAAAAGCGCATTGAAAGTAAAAATTCCCTCTCAGCATCACTCTCCAAAATCTCTAGAGCTTACGTCTCTATGAGTCAACAGATGCATGCAGGCGCGTGTGTGCGTGTGTGTGCATGCAGGGACTCACATGTGCAGATATCACTGCCACTCGCATTTTCATTAAGTGTCCTAGATTTTGGAATAATTTCCCAAATATTTGTCAGGTTCACATTCTGCCTAATTTTGCTGTCAAAACAGCATCCAGCTGAAAGAAAGGAATCTGCTCAGGTGGAAAAGTGTATACCACATTGCTACTCCTCCAGGTAAGTAAGTGGAAGAAAACATTTACAGAAAGGTAAGAATGGATGTGAACCATGCAGACTCACCAGGATTCTTGCACTTGCCTGCTCAAACACATCTCCAAAACCACCTCAGCCCAGAGAGGTAATTTTGTGGCAGGCAGAAGCCAGCAGCAGCAGAGGCCAGCAGCGGCAGCAGGATGGAGCCTATGCCATGAGCACATGGAGTCCTCCCCCCACGTGGGATCAAAGGACTCCTTCTCTTTAGGTGACCACAGGGAACTACATCAGGGAATTCCAGACCTCAGATCCAGCCAATCACCTCTCTTGCTTTCTTCTACATCATTTCCTCCATACCCCCTGGCTAGGGAAGGATATTTAAAGCTCTGCTGAATAAACTCGTGGTCTTTGCCATCTTGACTGGGTCTCTGGCTGCATTATTTTACCACTGCAGCAGGCTTCCTTTGCTGCCCTCACTACAGCTGCTCCCTAGCAGCTGCCAGCATTGCACAGGCTAATCCGGTCCTTGCCCTCATAGCATCAGCTCTCCTGCCACTCCCCTCCTGTTTCCCTAAGCCCTTGGAGGAATATTCCATGAGCCAGACATGTAATACCCTGCCTTCAGCAGAAGTTCCCTAATCTTGCACTACCTGTGGGGCACAATCATGCTCCACATCCTCTCCAGCCTTCCCCAATCACTTACCTGTTGCATCCAGCCAGGGAGCATTTGTATTTCTGCTGGAAGAGGAGGTCAACAGAGCTGCCACACAAGCATGCTGGCAGCTCTGTTGCCCTCCAGATGTGACTGCGACCATGCAGAGCATCAGTGTCATCATGATAATGGTGCTGATGCACATGCATTCACACAGGGCACCACAGCCAAAATGGCAGTACTTTGAAGAGGACCGGTCCCGCAATCGAATCAAGGTAAGTATTTGATTGGGGGGGGGCAGCTAACGTTGACTAGAGTTTCAAGTGCAAATGCTAGTAAATGTTGGTTCATTGCAATTCTTTCCCGTCCAGCGGACCAGAAGGGAACTGCAAAATCACCTCTGATTGAACTACATAAAATCATGCACAGTGTTGATAAGGTGGACAAGAGAAAAAAAATATTTTCTGTGTTGCACTATAACAGACCCAGGGAGCCTCTGTGAACCTCATGGGCAGGAGAGTTAGGACTGAAAAAGAGGAGTGTTCCTGTTTTGTTTTTTCACTCATAGGATTATTGGTGGAGACAGCAACCAGCCTGGACAGCTTTAGTAAAGAATTAGATAAATTAATGGAGCACAGGTGTAATAATGGCTACTAAAATGTATGCCTAGGTACTGCCTAATGGGTTGGAGAATCAGGCAAAATTCTTCTTAAGGCAATTTCCATGGATTCAAGAACAGGTGAAGATTTTGGCTTTGTGTTTGAGAATTCCCAGAAGCAATTGGTGGGCCACTGTGTTAGACAAAATGCTGGACTAGATGGGTTCTAGTCTGATCCAGCAGGGTAGCAATAATGTGAAATGAAAGAATCTTAACAGTAATTGACTCTTCAATAGGGCAGCACTGGAAATATTATTCCAAACTAAATAAATCCCTTTTAAACCAAAGATTTTGGGACCCGGCTACAGTAAGTTAATAGGAGCTTTTATGGAGAATATGCAAGGCCATAATGAACTCCAAGATTATCTCTAAATGTAGCATCCCCTCCAGTAACAACAAACATTATGGGGCCCTGGAAACATACCTTTGAAAATCTCTGTACCTAAATGGTTTACAATTTATTCTCAAATCAGTTATAATGCATTGTACTTGGAGACCTTAATGTAAGTATGATAAGTCTTATGATGGTAGTTACATCTCTTAATTGCTTATTTGGGCCTTCTAAGGATGATTGAATGTCTGTGTATAAATACCTTGTTTTCATTTTTCTCAGTTTAATTAGATGTTGCTATAGTTCTAAGTTGTGTTCTCTTTTATATGTAATTTTTTGGTAAATGGAAGTATCTGCACAAAACCATCACATATAGAAAAAAAATAAAAACAGAAAGCACTCCTGAGTTGACTTATAACTTGCTTAAAGATGGTTTACAACAGAGGCATTTTCACCCATTTGGAACGGGTGTAGGACGGGAAGCCTAAGACACTTCAGGACGCTTTGACCATTCACACATAGGAGCGCAGGAACGCTTGTAAATTCATTCCGGCGCGCCTGTGTGCGAATGCTCAAAGCCGGCAAGGGGTGGGGAGACGGCTGCCGAGGCTCCTGCAGCCAGCAAGGCAGGCAATCAGCTGATTGTCAGCCAGTGGCAGTGGGGGAGGCGAGCCCGCGGCTGTCAGGGAGAGAGAAACATGAGCGAATGCTTCTCTCCCCGAACGGCTGCGGGGGCTTCGTCTGCGCCGGAACGGATGTAGAGCACTTTAAAGTGCTCTACATCTCAAACACGTGCAAGACAGCTCCGGACACGTCGGAGCGCAAGCCCTGCTGCGGCAATGCGTATGCCGCGTTTGAGGCTGTCTTGCACGCGTTCCAAAACCACGTGTGCAAAAACGCCTCTGGACTGGTTCTCACACCACACAGCATTTTTTTTATTATTATTATTTTGGTAGGGGGGCACCCACTTTCATGCAGGAAAAAATAAGAATCTAAAAATCTCCTACCTTGTCTTTTCCTTCTATGTTGGCCACTCATTGGTTATTGCCAGCCCAGGTTACCATGGCCTTGATTGGTTGGCTGACTGTTTCCAGCTTAGCCTTTGCTACAGGAGCTTCCATAGTTTACTACCCAATTCTGTAGCCTGTGTGCCCCCAAGCCCCCTCCTCTCTTGAGTCATGGCAAGACCAGCAGGGCCCTGCCCAGAATAGAAGTATAATTGTCATGTATTAATTGGCATAAAAGCTGAATGTGAGGAGTCATGGGTGTGTAATATAATAAGTCCATCATAATAGAGGGAAATAATGTTTCTATAAAGTATGCTTGTGGAACAGAGCTTGCTGGAAATGCTAAAACAGACAAACAAAGGATTCGTCCCTGAGTTTGCATGCGCACAGGACAGATCTGATCAGTACATAGCCCATCTAGCACCTCAGTGGAGATCATTAGCACCCAGACAGCTTTGTTTGCCAGGATGCTCAGCCAGAATGTCATTATATCTCAAGTGTCAGCTTTTGTAATAGCAGATTGACCCAATCAAGTAAGCCAGGTCAAAAGTTCAGCTATTGGTTGGGTCTCCTTGAAACAATCTAGCCCTGCCTGTTCCCTGGAAATTCAAATTTGTCACTTCAAATCTGATAGGTTTTGCTCCTATACTTGGGGAGAATAAAATAAGCCCCCAGAGCTCAGGGATTTCATGGTCGTTTTTCCTGAGGTCCATCACTCCCACTCTGAAATCACTGGCTGAAATCACTAAGCAGTCCTCTGTTGCTACAGTTAAGGCCCCTGCTCCTTCCTCTCCATTCTGACCTTCACTACATGATCTCCAGCTCCTGCTGCCACATGTTCTCTGATCCTGCTTTGAAGAAACCTGCGTGGGTGAGAACCAGTTGCACTAGATAGCACAGGGTACCCCTAAAACAGGGTCTTTTCTTCCTTTTTTCTCCTCTATACCTCTAGATTGTCAAAAGGTTTCCTGTAACCCTTGACTGGTCAAAGCATTGCACTAGCCAACTGGAAATCTATGTTTTGTGGCCTCTGTGAAGCACTCTGCACACTGCCCCTTCATTTTCCCATTTATTTTATTCTTTTTAATCCTGATTATTAATAAAATCATTTTCCTATTGAGGAAAACTGACTTTGAGGTCTCTCTCTCCCTGCTGCCTTGTATCTTTAAGAAGAATAGTTGGCTTTTCTATCTCACTTTTCTCACCCATTTAAGGGGACTCAAAGCAGCTGGCAAAGCGTCCTGTTCTTCTTCCGACAACAGACACCTTGTGAGGTAGGTGAGACTGTGAGAGCTCAGAAGAGAGCTGTGATTAGCCCGAGGTCACCCAGCTGGCTTCAAGGGGGAGGGTGGAATCGAACCCGGTATTCCCAGATAAGAGTCCAGCTCCCTAACCGCTAGGCCAAACTGGCTCACAGTATTTAAGTACCAAAACTAAATACTGTATTTAAGTACCAAAACCGCTCTGGCATTTTTCAAGGGATGTCCTGATGAGCTATATTCCCAAGCTATTGACAACTAACAATTCAACTCAAATGCTGAGAGTGATGAATTTTCGTTTGGAAAAGAGCACAGAATGAGAGGCTTGGGGTAAGCCATTTCTAAAATATACTTTCTGTGCCTTGAGTTTCAAATTCACACTGGGGTCACACTTTTACTGTGACTCATCACAGCCTCTATTTTTCCCTTTTCTCATGAACATTCACACAATCATGTCTTTTGGGTTGCTTTTTTCCTCTCCTCTCCCCCCCCCCCCCCATTAAACGTGAATGCAGTCTAAGTCATGAACACCACTCTCATAATCATGAGGGAAAATAAAATCATCAGGTATAGATTGAGGATACAGTCTAACAACAATTCTGATAGAAATGTTATAGAAATGGGGCAGCACTTCTATGAGAGCTGGTGAGAAATTGAGTGACTGGAATATGTGCACATGTACTCCATCTTTGTAATTGTGTTAGAGTGAGAAATGTGGGATATTTGTAAGCAAAACGCTGTGGATATTATATAATAGATGTAGTGCATATTTTTTTTTTCAAAATTTGATTAGAATCTAAACTAGAGCAAAGTGATCATTGACATTATGATTTTCTCCCTAAGTTGTGGAGTGCTTCCTTCCTCCAGCCCATCCCATATCAATTTTACTTAATTGGATGCTCTCAAAGGTAACAGAGATATTGGAGTACATTTTAAGTGGTAAATTCT
This sequence comes from Aspidoscelis tigris stejnegeri, assembly GCA_023333525.1. NCBI lineage: Eukaryota > Metazoa > Chordata > Lepidosauria > Squamata > Teiidae > Aspidoscelis > Aspidoscelis tigris. The sequence goes on from JALMGA010000004.1 coordinate 92,486,448, forward strand.
ATCATTCCAGTATCCAAAAAAATATACTTTTAGTTGAGAGGAAGAGGAAACAGGAGAAGCAACTCAATTGGCAGTTATTGAGGGGAAAGAACAGGAATAAGTATAGAGCACCATAGTGAATAAAAGTAGGCAAAAAGTCGAAGACGTGAGGCGCTCCTCTAAAGAACACTTTATTTATTAGAATTGTGCTTCAACAGGCTTTAATATTTTAAAGAAAAAGTGGTCACAGGCTTCTATTCAAGAACTTTCTTATCTGGATGGTATTTAGCATTCTTTACCTGCTATATAAGGGTATGCATGAAAGAATGCATGTTCGTTTCACTGTTAAGGTGACAATCTGATAATTCATTTCACTGTCAAATCATTTAATCAAAAACTGGAATTTTGCATTCATTTTTTATTTTATTTTACTTTTTTTCCAAAGAAAAAAGTCTTTTTGTCACCAAAACTACAGGAAAATGACTTCTCAATCAAATTGTTCACTTTTACAAGCAGGATATTAGTTCATTTTCATAGAAGTTTTGGATACTCATTTTGATGTGAATGTTCATGAACACGAAGCATTCTATTGAATATGCAAAAGTTAATTGAATTTTGAACATCTCTACTGCCGCATGATCCCAAAGGTGCTTTTTGATGTAAACAATCTAAGCAAATAGTCATGAAAGGAAAGCATTTCTAACAGGAACCTGGACACAAACATTGACCCAAACTGGAAATATATTCTAGGGTGTTTTTCCCACTGTCACTAGAAGTACCCATTAAGTACCTATGGGTACTTAATGGGTACTTCTAGTGACAGTGGAAAAACATTCCTAGCTAGAATTCCTGTTTTTATCTCATATTTTAGATAACAGCCCTTTATCAATTTTATTAAAAATATTTGTTCCTGTTTCATGGTCAGTCCAGGACATTTTGACACCTCTGACAAAAATGCCTGTTGCTCCAAGCCAGCCATGTTATTCAGCACTATGTGTCAGTATGCACACACACACATTTCATTTTCAGCTGCACTCTAGGCCAGCTGTTAGGAGCAGCTGGATAGCACAGTGGTTAAAAGCATACAGTTTATGATGCAGCTACCATACAGGACACCAGTTCAAATCCCAGCTGGAACATCCCTCCAGCAAGAGTCTTTAGGCAAGACCACTTATGCTTCATCACCTGCTACCTCAATCATGAAAGAAAGGAAGATAATAAAATAAAATAGAGCTTTGCTAAATTAACAAGCCTCACATCAGACCTTGGGAAACCAGGACACTCTGTTAAGAAATGGAATAAACCACTCATTGACAAGACAAGAGAAATTGGATCATCATCTGCTGAAACAAATAATAATAATAGCAAACTCAATGGGAGAGGGTTTAAAATGAGGGATGGGGGAACTATAGGTGCTCAACTATAATCAATAGGAGCTTAACAGGCTAGAAGAAACATGTCTAAATCGCCAAGCTACTACTCATCCACACAGAAGGTGGGGGGAAAAGCATCATCATCATTATACGTGCTGCAAGGAAGAATGGCTGAAAGGACAAAACTGATTTTGAATAAGTTTTCTATTTTCAACCTTTGGACTAGACAGCATAAACCTAGCACAAAACTACTTTTGAACGTGATACTAGTGGATATAGATGTGCTAGAATATTAGAAACATTCGAAATCCGATCACATTCATTCAAATTTGGGCATTCAAATTCAAATTGAATGCCTGTACATTAATTTTTAAACATTTGAATGAATTTCAAATATTCTGAATCATTCATACCTTGGTATGTGTACGGATACGTACAAAAACGGGATGTATACTGGATAAAAACGGGATGTGTATAAATGCACAATGATGCATACAGACACATACAAACGTTGTCAACATTTGTATCTTCAAATACAACTTGAATATTCATACAGATAGATACAAATCCTAATCCTACCCGAAGAATGTATATAATTTTTAGAATAAAAGATGGAAAGATTATGAATATTTTGAATAACACTGTTTTCTGTTTTCTGTTTTCTGTTTGATACCAGTGATGAATATGGAAGTTATAAGTGCTGATTAAATCAGAGGAAGTTTGGGAAGTAAGTTAGTTAAGATCTGTACAGGCCTGCCCTTGTATCATTGGCATATAGGTTCTAAGATCTAATACAGTTATAGAAAACTGTGGATACTATGAATGCTGGGAAATTTCCCTTGATTCATAGGAGATCTGGTGTGATTTGCCATTGTTCACAGGGAAATCATGTGTGATTTCCTATGATTCCTAGGGAATCATATGAAATTTCCCATGATTTCTGATGGGAGGAGCAACCAAGGAGGGTGCAATGGTGGTAGAAATGGTAGGGAGGCTGATCCAGTCAACCATGTATGAGTGGATCTGAAGTTACCTAATCAGATATAAGGAGCAGGCCTGAATTGATGATTGTAGCGACTCAGCCCAGCCCCTCCCTCCTCGTCACCTGCAAAGCAGTGCAGCAAGAGAGGAAGCTGCTGAGCACCCAGGTCGTCTGTCAGCTCTGGTGGGGCCGTATGCCAACGTCCCCCCCCCCCACTGGCATCCTGCTTTATATGTCTGTGTGTCAGACTCCCCTAAAGCAGCAAGCTGACTCAATTGTGAAACAAACACTTAAAGTTTATTGTCACAAAGAGATAAAATAAAGAAGCAAGTTTGTAACTGACTTAAAGTTTCTTCAGTTGCTTGAAAAATAAAAAATAATAATATTGTCAATAATAAACTGTCCTGTTCCCTTCATTTGGCTCTGCTGTAAGCAAATAGTCCTTAGTAAGCTCTACTGTAAGCCCAATGGTTCCTTATTCCTTCCCTCGCAGCTTTTCCCTATCATTCAGTGAGCTAAACCCTCTAAATAATAAAGATAGCCTTGTAGCAGTCACAATCTGCCCACCCAGGCTCTGCTTCGCTCCGGTTCTAAGTGGAGGGACCGACTTACACACATGCACACCTCTAATCACGTGCCCCAGTCTCCCTGTTCACAGGAGGGGAGACCTTTCTCTTTCCTTTTCCCCTTGATCTCGAGAGAAGAGGCCTATTTATGGGCAAGGTTGGAGAAACCCTCCTGGATCCCCATCTGCCAAGACGAGAGACGAGAAAAACACCGGGCTACCACTTTTTATAGTCCGTGATCCAACCGTCTCCATCAGTCCATTTTTGGCAGGCTGGTGGGGCTTTCTCCAATGCTTTACCTCTGCTGTCACTCAGGAGCTTGGAAAAAACCTGTGAAATGGTTTCTCTGCTGCAGCCTTCCTAGCATGAACGTTACAACAATTATGGATAATTGGTTATATTTTGGTATTGTTCATTTGTTAAAAAATACATTTAAAATACAAAGAAACAAACAGAAGTACAGTTGTCCCATACTAGATAGGACTTCAGGTGCAGAATGTATAAACAGGTCCCTCATACAGCCCAGTACAAAGTTGTCAGGTGAAAGAAACTGGCAGAAAAAGGATATATAGTGTAATTGAAAAATGTAGTGTATAATGAGCTTTGTATGGGAGTATTCTTCATCTTGTTACTCACTGATGAGACACAAATCATGGGCTAGATGGATATTACATAGGTTTTGCACTGCCCTTATGAACTGGCCCAGCTCAATATTTTTTTTTTCAGAAATGTCAACGAGAAAAGGAAGAAGGTTGAAGACTGGGGTCAACCTGTGCCTGAGTAATAAAAGGGGGCCATTTTACCACAAATCGAGTTTGTTCCAACAATTGCATCTTATATTGTTGTGCTGTTATGAATTCATTAATCAATAAAGACCATGTATGATGGATCAAGTTATCTATACTCAATTGATCAATAAATTTCCAATGAAGAGCCATCTCTGCCTTAGCTGTGGTTATAAAAGAGGGGATCAGGTCTCTGTGGTGTTTAGGTGCCCCTTGTTCTTTAAAAAAGCAAGAATACTATAGCAGGCGAAAGTTGGACAGTCTGGGAGGTGACATTACTTATCACTGAGTGGACCCTTGCCCAAAATGGTTTTACCTACGAACAATATTGAACTTCTTCCCAAACCTTCCATTCTAGAACTATCTGGATTAATATACGAGTGACCTCTGAATGATATGTATATCCTAGTGATGTGTGGCTGTTATGTATTTGGATGTTGTTGTTTGTTAATGTTAGATGTTATAATAATAATAATAAATATTTTTTAAAAAATGAACTGGCCCAGCTGCCATTAGGGAATTCAAGATCTGCTAAGTAGAAGGAGGAGGAGAGGAGGAGTTGGCTTTTCTACTCCACTTTTCTCACCCATTCAAGGGGACTCGAAACAGCTGACAAAGGTTTCTATTCTTCTCCCCACAACATTCAGATGGGACTGTGATAGGTCAGAAAGAGAGCTGTGAGTAGCCCAAGGTCACACAGCTAGCTTCATGGGGGAGGGTGGAATGAAACCTGGTATTCCTAGATAAGAGTCTGGCTCTCTAACCACTAGACCAAATTGGCTTCCAAGGAATGCTCTAAGCTAGACTGGTCTTACTCTTTGAGCATTCTCTCCTGAAAAAATCATTCCATAGAACATTGCAATGGGAAATAACTTTATGGCTATTGACTGCTCCAGCTCTCCACCATTTTTATGGCTGGACCACCCAGTGCCACATAGAATCCAATGAAATTTCACCCATGGCAAATTTGGAAGTTGGGGAACTTTCATTCCTGGCCTCTGTCCTGTGGACAGCTGCTGGGGTCATTCCCACTATCTTGAACTGAACTATCTAATTTGGGCCAGAAGCGAGCTTTGTGTTCCATGCCAAAATGTGACACATGGGAGACTCTTTAATTTGCTTTAGCTGAAGTCTTCTGATCTATTAGAAGGCTGGCAAAGTGGTTAGTAAAATATTGCTATTCATGTTTAAACTTAGGTGCTTCTGAAATTGTCCAGATGTTTTTCTTTGAGACAGTCTCTAAGCTTGCTGCAAATTTGCTTGCTGCATGGAAAAATTTAGTGAAAAACCCACAAAATACCAAATGTGCCCTGACATTCTGACTCAGGTTAGATTTGGTGCAAGTACACTAGAAACATATTTATCCCAACTATTCAGCCAACTGTGCTTATCTGGCGTCTTCACAATGATGCACTGGGATGTAACTCAAGAAACAAAACATTTATAAATATTTGTGCCGTTCCACAGAGGGAAAAAATCTGCATAGATCTGTCACTGTTTTGATGTTAAACCATTTTAACATGTGGAACATTTGGGTGCTTTTTAACGCGTTCAGTTGTAAACTGCAGTAGATTAATCTAAGGCAGTTATGTAATTTGTTAGAAGTTGTGTAAATTACAGGCTTCAAGAAATACATACTTTATGTTTCTTCAGTAGGTCTTGTCAGATACATTACTGGAGCACTTCTTTGCCTTCTGTAAGCTTCTCTTGGGTATGTATACTGAAATGCTCAAGTGCCTTGGAACAGCTCTCTCCTGAAGCAAATAATATATTCACAGTTTATTCCAGTAAATAATGTCACAGATCTGTGTAAGCAAATTCATGCCAGTACACCTTATCCTTCAGATAGGGAATGATCATAGACAATACATTTGTTTTTGCGTTGCTTTGTTTGTTTTAGCCTGTTTAAGTTCTTCTTTTTTAGCCAGTCAATTCAGTTAAGGAAGCTTAATCAAATGATCAAGCAGAGAAAAGCAAGGTTTAAACAAACATCAGTTTGAGCAAACAGCAGCACACACAAAATAGTTTTCACCACCCATTGAAAGGTACCGAAATAGAGTTTGAACGGGTTCCTTCCCATTTTCTTAAAAATATTGTCTATGTGCTGCTGTATTCCTTTATCACTGGCACTGCAATCCAGGATTTTTAACTAATGCTGTAAATCTCTGTTCCTACAAAGTCCATTTGTTCTGCATTTGTTTCAGCTTAACTCTATGATTATAGACTTGTTGCCGAATAACATTTTAAATTTGAGCCACTTCTGCCTGGGCCATTACTGCATCCTAGGAAGGTGTCTAGAGGCCTCCTTTCTACAATGTAGTGAATGATAAGCAAGTCCTCACCCCTCCTTGCATGCTCCATCATGACGGATGGAGCAATAGAGCAAGATGAAGCACCCACATTGGTGCCCTAACCCACTCTACCAGTAGCCTGGATGACAAGGTCTACTGGATTGCTAGAAGAATTGTCCGTGTATGTAAAGCACATGCCACACTGTTCCAGAGGCCTATTCTCATGAGGGCCTCTAGCAAACAATTAGGCCAGCCCTGGGATAGAGCATTTGCTCTGCCGGGCAGGTGGACAGTTCTGTCCTCAACCATCCCGTCCGATCCCAAGGCAGCCTAATTGTGGCCAGAGTGTGGAGTATGAAATCGTGCTCCACACCCAGCCCAAGCCCTCAACCTTCCCAGAACTGTCCAGCAGGGGGAGCATTCACACTCTCCCTGCCAGACAGCTCTGGGCCCTGCCCCACCCTGCTACCATTGGGGCCTTTGGCCAACAGCCCCTTTTGGGAGAGGAGCAAGACCATCCCATCCCATCCTGGGGTCCCACAGGCTTTAGCCGACCTGACTGGGTCAGCTGCAGCCCACAGGGACCCCCTGGGCATCCCTCCCAGGGGACAATGGCACTTCTGGGATTGGACTGACAGGCCCTGGGGGGGGGGGTTTGTGAGTCCGATCCCCAACATTGTGCACCTGCACACACCAGAGCCTGCAACTGGGACATGGTGCATGCCTGCACACAATGCCCGGCATCAACGACCACAAGAGCCCAGGATGGGCCAAGATCAGTCTGTCTCCCAGTGGGCCACTATGGCCCAATAGCAACAGGCCTGGGCAGGGTGTCCCACCTCTGTGCCAGCCTTTTTAGGCTGGGACATGAGTGGACAGATTCCCCATTTGCACCTAGCCCAGTAAGGGATGTGTGGGATAATCTGAAGCCAGTTACGGTGTTTACATAGGGATGGTATTTCACCATTCCCTACAATCGCTTTCATGTTTGTCCAATAAGTTCTATGCTTCCCATAAAATGCTAGCTTCTAGCTCAAGTGATTAATAGAACCTTTCGGCAAACTTGATTGGATCCAGAACTGCAATTTATCCCAAGACTGGGATATACCAGAATCATAGTTGTTCATCAAACTTCATATTAGGTTGCCCTCACAGACAATTTACCCATACCTGGTTTTCATAAGGGCACTTAAAATGCACATCCAGATGCAACCTAAGTTTTCTCAACTATATTTACCCTTAGTGAGAGAGGGGTCAAGTATTTTTTAGCCAGTATTGGTTTTGGTTGGGCAGAGAGAACTGTCATCATGCTAGACTTCTGAGTTACAGTATGTCTTTCAAGATAGACAAGAACTGATCCATTCTGCTTTCATGCACATATGCTCCAATTTAATCTGTCTTTTCTGAATCTCTAATTCCATTCATTGAATAAAAGGGAGTCCTTACTTTGACCAAACTGCCACTACAGATCTACGTTCTAGAATGCTACTTTTCAACATGTGAAGGGACAGTCTACACTGAATTGAAGTAATTCTATGGACTGTGATAAATTGTTGGGCTCAAATTATTCTCTATAGCAAGTTGCTGATTTATTAACTTATACCTGCATTCAGTGCAAAAGCCAATGTATATATTCACCTGGGGCCTTCCTGCACTTGGTATTATTCTGGAATATATCCTGGAATAGGAATCTGCTGTCTGCATGATAGTGCAGACTGTGGTAAGCCCCAGGTGACACCTGCCATAATCTGTATTAGCACGTGGATAGCAGACCCCTATCCTGAGATATATTCCAGAAAAAGGCCAAGGGCCTTGTTATCATGGGATTAAGGCAATAAGGACCATCTTTTTTAACAAATCCTTTTCTATTAAAATATTATGAACCAAAATAAATACCCTTCATTCCATCAGTGCTTCATTCCCCTAAAATAGCAGGAGAAACTTTTTCAACAATCAAAGACATAAAGAAGCCATAGTTTTAAAAAGTGTGTGTGCACATATGCTCATAGATGCTCATGGCTTTCCAACCAAGATGGATAGTCTGTTTTTAATCATTAACCAGAGTCTTCATTTACATATGAACAGTACATTTCTTTCCTTAGGAAATTGTAATCATTAAAAAAGAATACCTCATTAGCCACACTGATTGATTTCTTTCGACAATAACTCATCACAAATTAGCCAAAAGATAAGAAAATAATACTTTAAAGTGTGTGTTAATTTCACTTATCTGCTCTGACTAACCACAGTCTTTCAAATGCAAATCTTGAAGATACACTGTTTCCGATGTTGAGCTGTATCTCATATGCATGGCACATGAAGTGAAATCGTTCTGTTACCATATAAAATGATACGTTGAACAACTATGTCAGAAAGTAAGTCCTTAACTAGTGGGTGTATCTTAAGGATTTTGTACTCTTTCAATCAAACAGTCCATTTAAATTGTTTAAGAAAGGAGCCTAATGATTCAAGGAAAGGAGAAAAGTAATAAAGAGTTAGCTTATAAAAACAACAAAGGTTGTGCAATGCCCCGGCCACGGTTAACTGCTTCCAGCCCAACACCCACGGCTCTCACAGCTCTCTTGGTATTTTAAAATGATTAGAAAACTGTGTCCTGGTGTCTGTAATCAACCCCAACCACGATGTTCAACCCCTCTTTCTGTTGCTCTCCCTGACAAGTGACAAAGAGTTCCCCACTGCCTCCGGCTGCGGCGCTCTGAGGATTGACGTTTACTTTTTAAAGAGACGGTACATGCTTCCTTCTGTTGCCCTGCTGCTGTTTCAACAGAACACTCCAGACAGTTTCCTTTTTGAACTCACAAGAACATTTCTTTATTTGATTACGGCTTTTCAGTTGAACAAAACTTTAAGTTTCAAATGTTTCCAAACTTAGCACTCTCTCTTTCATTGGGTTCTTCTGCACCTGCTGCCGGGAACTCCATCCCAGAATGCCCCAGAGCACCCAGGAGTTCCCTCTAGCTGCCTCTATCTTCATTAGCTGAGGACAAATACAACCTTGTCAAAAGCATGCCTGGAGATCTGCATCTTTCCTGCATCTGTACGCATTTGTATGGGACAAAAATGGGTTGCATACCCGATAACTACATTCGTATGTGCAGATTCAAATCAAAAATACATGCGGTAAATACAAATTGAATCATTTCGATTTGAATAGATTGTAAAAAAAATGTGTACATCCCTACCTCAGTGGGATGGTGTCATCTCAGTGGGATGATACCTTCTCACTGGCTTCATGCTGACCTTGGAATGAGTCTTTTGTAGAAATGATATTTTTATTCCAGATTCAGCGCAGAACGCTGCAAGTGGAAGCACCGTGATTCAAATGTGAATGTCCAAATTCATACAAATTTTGAGTGTTATGCACATTCCTAATTGTGCTAATTCCTAGTGCATGTTTACAGTCACTGGTTAAAGTTCTATTTTGACTTTTAAAGAAATGATAGTTTACATTTCTTTATTTGTTTAAATTATTTATATACCACTTCCCACTAAAATTTAATCTCAACACTGTACAAAATTTGGCACAGAGCTGCTAAAACATTTTGAAAAAGGGAAAAAATCAATGGTTTCTTGTATCCCAACTCATATGCCCTATTGAAGATGCATTGCAGTATACTTCAAAAAATACTCTGGCTTAGACTGCATCCAGATGTCAATTACTTAAGGCCATGGTCAAACCTTCACTTTAAATCCTCTTTAGCCCATCTTCTGATTGCAATGCTTACATCTTTTCATTTCCACCCTGGAAAGTCCAAATGAACAGTTGAAAATTCACAAACAAAATGGATAGAAATGAAAACGCTTTGCAATCAGAAGATGGACCGAAGAAGGTTTAAGGTGAAGGTATAGCATTGACTTTAGTCTGCTATATTTGGATATTCTGCAATAAAGGGTGGATATTTCAGAATATGTATGCTTTATTCCCACATAACCAAATATAGTGGAATAAGTAACAAATGTCTGGATGCATTCCTATATACACATGGATCTTCAGAATTCCTTTAATCATCAGTATGGGTGAGGAACAACAATAAACAACAACATCATCAACAACAAAAAACCCAAACACATGAAATTAGGTTCTTGACTGAACACAAGACATTAAGTGCAGTTTAAAGAATAACTCCATCTGTTAATTATTAAGAGTTTCTCTTGTGTGCTGAAATTATTCAGAAGAACTTATCTCTTTTTATTCACATGTACATATATAAACCTACACACAGATAGTTTGTGTGTACATATGTAAATATATACTTTAGATATATGATAGATGATGATGATGATGACAACAGGCAGGCAGGCAGGCAGGCAGGCAGGCAGGCAGGCAGGCAGGCAGGCAGGCAGGCAGGCAGGCAGGCAGATAGATAGATAGATAGATAGATAGATAGATAGATAGATAGATAGATAGATAGATAGATAGATAGATAGATAGATAGATAGATAAGATGGTAGGTCGGTAGAGAGAGCTAGAGCATTCACGTTTCAACTGAAGCACCACTGTAGGTCCTTGTAATTGACACAGTGATGCATTCCCAGCAAGGGTCCTCTAATTAGCATGACCTTTGATAAGGTGGGAATAACAAGTGCTCTCAAGAGAGCTATTAGCAGCTTCTAATGTTAGAAATGTTCCTTTTTTTTAGAGCTAAAAGTTGAAAACTAATTGACAAGCTGTGCTTTTTAAATAATAATAATAATAATAATAATAATAATAATAATAATAATAATAATAATAATAATAATAATAATAATAATAATAATAATAATAATAATAATAATAATAATCCCCACAAAGGGTGTGGCCTTGTCGTGGCGGTTGGGATTTGAGTGTTCCAATGAAGCTGAGAGCTGGGCTGGCGGTAGTGCAAACTACTGGAAGGTTCAACCATGCCAGAGAGGTCAAAGCAGAGGAGCCAGACTAAGCGCACCCAACCCATTTATCACAATGGAGACACAAACAAAAAAGAAGTCTATACTGGCTCGGTCATCGCCCAGGATAAAAAGGACCGCGGTGGTTGCTGAGGAACCTGGGCAACCATCGACAAATGGGTTACAGGAACAAAATTCACAAATAAGGAAGTGGCAGAAATTCTCAAGGCCAGAGAATCGTATAGTCATTAAGTGCTACTACAAATCAGAACCTGGAAAATGAGGCTATCAAAAACAGATGCACCAGCTATGGAAACAAGAATACCCAGACTCGAAGATAACAGAACTGCGGCTAGCTGATCAGAGAAGATTCATAAGTGAGACTAAAGTGTTCAGTGAAGCTGAACTTGAAGAAATACGAATAAATAATGAAACTGAAGCACCGCAGCCTATTGTGGAAGCAATAGAAGCTCCAACAAGACCAGGAGTCACTGATCAACTAGAACCAGATGAAAATCTGGAAATTCTGCAAGAAGAGGAAGAACAGCAGCATGAAGTCATGGATGAAACACCTGGCACATTGTCTCAAAGACAGCAGGAACTGAAGGACAGAATACTGGCTCATACAGCATCAAGTACAGAGTGAAAGCGACTGCCAACCCTAAAAACTATAGGCAGAAAACTAGGGTTACTGCAGCCAAAACCAATTAGAAAATCAACTGGAAAACCAAAGTGGAAAGTCCAACTGGAACTAAAAATGAAAAGCCAGCAACCTAAAAAACATGAAGGAGAAGAAACTGAACAACGAGAAGACTAAAGAACATCTGATCAAAAAATACTGGCTGAATACAAGGAAAATTGATGAAGCTTTGGAAATTGTGAAACAGCAGATAACAGCTACAGCCAGGAAAATCGAAAGATATGAAGCAAGAATCATCCAGTACAGGCAGAACCAAATCTTCCAGTCTAATCAGAGGCAGTTCTACCAGAGCCTGCATGAGCAAGTAGACAAGAAAATTGAAAAGCCAGAGAAAGAAGCAACAACCAACTTCTGGAAAGATCTCTGGGAGGCTGAAAAAGAATACAACAAAACTGCTGGGTGGATAAAGGAATTCGAGAAGAAATTCTCCATGAACAAAATGCAGCAGCTGGAAATAACACCCAAAATGGTCACGAAAAGAGTGAAGAAAGTGAAGAACTGGACATCCCCTGGCACTGATCAGTTGCATGGCTTCTGGCTCAAATACCTGACCAGCCTGCATACAAAAATGGCTGAACTGTTCAATGAAATGCTGCAAACAGGAAACATCAGTGAATGGCTAATAACTGGCAAAACATACTTAATACAGAAAAATGCAGCCAAAGGAGCCATACCAGGAAACTACAGACCGATAACTTGTCTACTGCTGACAGGCATAATAGCAGACAGGATTCAAGATTACCTCGAAGACAACAACATCATCCCAGTAGAGCAAAAAGGAAACAAACGGAGAAGCAAAAGACCAGATACTGATTGACAAAATGATTCTGGAGAACTGCAAAAGCTGAAAAACAAACCTGCATATGACTTGGATCGACTACAAAAAAGCTTTTGATTCACTGCCACATGGTTGGATCACAAAGTGCCTGGAAACCATCGGGATCAGTCAGAACATCACCAAATTTATAGAAAGTGCGATGAAACGGTGGAAGACTGAGCTTTTTGTCGAAAATGAAAGCTACGGACTGATCAACATCAAAAGGGGCATCTTCCAGGGGGATTCATTGTCCCCACTGCTTTTCATCATCGCTATGATCCCACTGTCACTCATCCTACAGAAAACAAATCTGGGCTATCAAACTGCCAGGAATTCACAGAAAATTTCACATCTACTGTACATGGATGACTTGAAGCTTTATGGAAAATCTGAAATCGAGATCCAGTCACTGACCAACACAGTGCGAATATTCAGCAGTGACATCAGTATGAAGTTTGGCCTGGACAAATGTGCCACAGTGGCATTGAAGAAGGGGAAGATTACTGAAAGTGAAGGCATTGAAATGCCAGATGGTCAAGCCATCAGGTCCCACCAGCCAGAAGCCTACAAATACCTTGGCATCCTGCAACTGGATAACATTAAGCATGGCCATGTGAAATCTGTGGTCAGTAACGAGTACATCCAAAGGACTAGAAAAATCTTGAAAAGTAAAATGAATGGCGGTAACACCATTAAGGCCATAAACACCTGGGCCATACCAGTCATTAGATACACTGTGGGAATTGTGAACTGGACTCAGTTGGAATTGGACAACTTAGACAGAAAAAAACAGAAAACTGATAACGATCCACCATGCACTACATCCTCAGAGTCATGTCGACAGGTTGTACCTGCCCAGGAAAGCAGGCGGTAGAGGACTTTTGCAAGTGAAGCAAACAGTGGAAGAAGAGAAGCATGCATTAGCAGATTACGTGGCAGAAAGCAAAGAATCAGCTTTGATTGAAGTCAACCACCAGAAGCTTCTCAAGGTGCAGCAAACCAAGAACCAGTACCAGAAAACTGCAGTTCAATGCCGCATGGACAGCTGGCACAATAAAGCACTGCATGGACAGTTCTTGGAGAACATCGAAGGCAAAGTGGACACGGAAAAGACCTGGTCTTGGCTTACGAATGGAACATTGAAAAAGGAAACAGAAGGACTGCTTCTTGCTGCACAAGAACAAGCAATAAGAACAAATGCCATCAAAGCCAGAATTGAAAAATCAGGAGAAGATCCAAAGTGTCGACTCTGCAAAGAAGTGGATGAAACAATCGACCATATACTCAGCTGCTGCAAGAAGATTGCACAAACTGATTACAAGCAGAGACACAATGCTGTAGCACAAATGATCCACTGGAACTTGTGCCAAAAGTATCATCTGCCAGTGTCAAAGAACTGGTGGGATCACAAGCCAGAAAAAGTGGTTGAAAACGAACAGGCAAAACTACTTTGGGACTTCAGGCTTCAGACTGACAGAAAACTGGAGCATAACACCCCTGACATTACAATTGTTGAGAAAGAGAAGGTGTGGATCATCGACGTTGCTATTCTGGGTGACAGCAGAATTGAGGAAAAACAGATGGAGAAACTCACCAGATACGAAGATCTGAGAATTGAACTACAGCGACTCTGGCGAAAACCAGTGAAAGTGGTCCCAGTCATCCTCGGCACACTGGGCACTGTGCCAAAAGATCTCAGCGGGCACCTAAAAACCATTGGCATTGACAAAATATCCATCTGCCAACTTCAAAAAGTCACTTTACTTGGGTCTGCTCGCATAATTCGCCGATACGTCACACAGTCCTAGGTGCTTGCGAAGTGCCCGACTAGTGATATAATACGAAATCCAGCATAGTCATCTCGTTTGCTGTGTGTAACTGCTGCTTTTACATCATCATCATCATCATCATCATCATCATCATCATCATCATAAATGAAGAGAAATGATGGAGAAGCCCTAGCAGAAACCAATCCATATTAGGTCAATGGCACATTTTAGGTGCTAGTTTATCACCCTAATAAAAAGCCAGGCTGAAATCTTTGCTTTGCATGAACCTTAGTGAGCAAGCGAGAGAGATGCTAGTTTTTCTGTCTTAAGATGACTTAACACTTTTTTTTTATTTTGTAAATGGTAACAGGTGGTTTTATTTCTTCATGTCATATTCTATTTGTACCATGAGAATTCTCATTTCGCCTTACCATCTGGTCCCACACATTGTGACTTTATAACAAAATTCAGAGATGACAACATACTGATAATGGGACTTGACACTTACTTTGCTAAGTGGGCAGCCAAATTGCTGTTGGGCCAAAGAGACAGCGCAGGTTCATGGGCATTATGGATTAAAGTCACTGCCAACATCCATAGGAGCCATTACACTTTCAAAAGAAGACAATATTGAGCTTGAAAGAGAGCAACTCTTAACTGAAAAATATGAGCACTAGAAAATACCCAGAATGCTTTAACCTTGCCTTGTATTCTTATAGGCACTGTAACTGGTTCAAAATGTGTTTTTACACTGAGATTCTAAATTTCATGCGGGTGCTCTTATATCTTTGTTTACTGTTCTCATTGAGATGCAACATACGTTTTATCTACTTAGCTTCAGCAAAATGGCAAGATAACTTATACTCTATGGATGGCAATCAGAGCATACAAAGCAGAAAATACCAGGTCACTAGAAAGTAAACTAGTTGATAACAATTAGGGATGTGCACAAATGTTTTTGGGTTTGTTTATTTTTTGTATTTGATTTGCATTGAACTAAATGCAAGAAAGTTCATATTCGCTCAAATAGCTCCCTTTCAAATGTAATAGGATTCAAATTTGATACGAATGTTCAATCGCATACAAATCCTATATGAAGCTTCATATGGATGTACTGAAACATTTGATTTGAATTTGAATGTCAATCTTCAAATGTGCCAGTATTCAACTTGAATTTGAATGTCCAAAGCCATCCACATTTGTACAAATTTCAAATTTAATGAATATCTGTACAAGGACGTACATCTGGTGTCAGCTGTAGCTTAAATCTGGGTACTAGCATCACAATCATACCCAGTAAAGCAAGGAGGCTCATACTCTGCCCTGGAAGATTTGCCGAAGCTACAATTCTCAAGGGTTGTGTGAAAAGCACCTGAGATCCACACGACAGTTGTGTTTGCCTGAGATCTTTATGAAGAATAACAGACCAGACTTTGATTTGGGGCACAAATCAAAGAGGCCTAAGTGGACCAGCAACAACATGGCTGCTAGTTTATGGTTGCTTCTTCACATATGAAAAATGGTCTTGAAAATGACTTAGAGATGATAGCATGTGGGTACTAGTGTTCCCAGCCCACCTCTATTCTATATAAAATGCCTTTAAAAGTGCATTTTCTGTTCTTTAATGTGAATAGATACTTGTGTGCAGATATTACTACTACCAGCCACTTTAAAAAACAAACATACCTAGCAATTATTTGCATAACACACATTTCCACTGTTTCAGCAGTTATTTGTGGAAACCAAAGGATCACATATTACAAGAACTAATGTGTTGTTTTCTTCATTTCAAGGCTGTTTGGATTAGTTAAAGGTGAAAAAGTGGCTTCTCTAAGGACATCAGGAAATGAAGAAAACAACTTGTGAAAATACGTTAAATATTTAATGGTGCCTGTTTATGTACAATTACATAAACATACTTGTGGAAGCTGTTTATCTATTTAACATACTTGCAAGGATAATTGAATAAAGTTCTATTGGGTATCTGTAGTTCTGCAGCTAGGCTGCAGGGTGTATAGACTTCATCACCAATGCTAATAAACATCTTTGTGAAGCCATTGAAGGTGGTTGTCAGGACCTATGGAACAAATGTGCAGATACTGAGCTCTATTTCCCTGCAAAATACTAACCAAGAAATACTTTGAGTGCCCTAAACCTGTGCATGAATCATGAAACAAAGTGGAATCCTGACAAGATGGAGACTCTGTGGCTGGGAAGCACCAAGGTCTGAGAATTAAGGATATTGCCTGTTCCAGATGGAGTTGTTCTCCCTCTGAAGGAGCAGATTTGAGGTTTTAGGGGTACTCTTAGTAACCTCTATTCGTGGAGGTTTCTGAACACTGTGGTCAGGAGTGCCTTTCACCAGCATTTTAACAACTGTGCCTTTTCCTGGACTGGCACCTATGTGCGACTGGCACCTATATGGACTGGCACCTTTGTGTATCTGCTCCAGAAGCTGCAGCTGGTGCAAAACATGGCAATCAGATGACTGAGGATGTACCTGTTTGGGCTTAACTGTCTTTAAAAAACTGCCCTTGTTAATAGTTAGCTACTGGGTCAGGTTCAAGGTTTGATGTTTGGTATATCAGGCCCTAAACAACTTAGGACCATGTACCTTAAAGAACACCTCTGAAAGAGCCCTGACATCATCTGAGGAGGCTATACTATGGGTTCCAAAAAATACAAGATGCCATAGTTAGGACCGTCTGTGGTAGCATCTACCATATGCAGTCATCCCCCCCCCCCCACATACAATGTTCAGAAGACACCAACAATCACACTTTTCTGGCACCTGTTAAAGAAATATAGGCTGCCTCCAGACAGCATTTTAAAACTTGCATTTTCCTCATTCTCCAAATATCTTTATTCTGAATGGGAAATGCTTTGTCCCCATTAGACCTAAAATTCTGCATTTCATGTATTCTATACCTTTTGGGCTGTAATATTACTGTTGAAGCAGTCACTGCCATTTTCTTCCTCTCAAAACAAGACAGATGCACAGGTCCCTTTCATTGAATAAGCTCTCTGAGCTGAGATCCAATTGCTTTCTGAGGTGGACCTCTCGGTTTTCTGGACTCTTAAACATATTCTTGTCCGTTCTCACGCAGTTCTGTCTGCACTTTCATGGAAATCTGAGCTAAGGGTATACTTTCTAAAGTCCTTTCTCCGAAACTCTAATGAAAATGTATGCTGACAGCAGTATATTGCATAGCTATGGCAGAGTTTTTGAAAGCCTATGTTGCAAATTGGCAGATACTGCACATTTAGTTTGCATTTTAGGCCCTGTCTCGATGTAGTCATAGTTTCAATGAGGCATTCCAGATGTGAATAGCTGTTTACTCCATAACTTGCCCAGCTTTTAATATGCTTTTAACTTTGTCTGTTTTACTCTTGTTTTTATTGTCTTTTCTGTAAACTGCTTCAAGATTTTTTTAAAAAAAATTGTTTGAAATAGCGTAAATAATAAAATATTTTAAGAATCAGAAGGGCAGATTGGTTTGTGAACAATCCCATCTGTGAACCATCTCTAAAGCTTTGTCCAGACAACAGGTAGCCCTCTGAATATGCAAGACAAATCTTGACACATGTCCGGTATGCAAGGGCAGGGATGAACAACTTTCATGTCAGGTTTTGAAGATCATCTTCAAAGCTTATGCAAGTTTCAAAGATGGGGTTACATTTCCCCCATTTGTTCTGGGTCAAATACAGAAGTACTGATGCCTGGACTGGAACAGACATAATCAGTACAGTTGTAGACCCTTTGGGGAGTTACGATCAGGGTCAGAACGAGGCATCCATACTTCAAGTGCTGATGCAGTCCCTCACCAGACCACCAGCACTTGAAGTGTGGATGGTCTTGCTTGACCTAGGTTGATCCCTGTGGTAATGGCCATGGCAACATCTACCATGCCCTGGGATCAGCCATGATGATCAGTCCATGGCATATGACTACAGACCTACCCCCGTTCAGCATTTGTCCCAGAAGAGAATGTGAACGCTGTGACTGGGAGCTCACCATCTCACTACAGAAGATCAGGACAGCTGGATGGAGCACTTGGATGGTCCAGGATGGCAGTATCAGTACAAAAGGCCTTCCCTGGAGCATCCAAAACTGCCCCTCGAGGGTAAGTGTGAATAGGCCCTTTCAAACAGGTTCACCACAAAACTGGAGTAGGAAGCAGTTCTGGGTCAGAATGGCACTGGTCCCATGAAAGCAAAGTGAACTGGGAAGCAGTTTTTTCCAGTAATACCAGACAAGTGCAGAAAAGGCCTTAGAGCCATGTAAAATTAAAGAAATTACACTCTGAAGGAAATATCCATGCAATATTTTGCAAAATACTGGTTAATAAGAGCCCTAAGTATTCACTCTAGAATCTTTAATGGAATTATTATTTGACGGCTTGGAATAGTAATCATTATCATCTGTCAGTTTGGGCTCTCCAGTGAATGATTTTGGTTTGAAATGACTTGGTGGACCATACTATATGTTTAATTTAAAAACATTAAAACAGGACCAATTCTTATGTATTAAAAAAGTAGTACAAAATGACAATGACATTTCACAGAAAGTGTCATTTTCCTTCCCAGACAGCTGTTTAAATCTTTTTGCATGCGTTCCACGAGTGATTTAATACATCTTGTTATCCTGCTAGGTAAGTTTAATAGACACAAATCAGCTTTACTAAATGTCACAGGAGAGTAAAGGTCAAAGTTGACAAAAGAAGTCAAAAGCAAAATTCCGGCCATGAGGATCCTTATTGTGCTTGCATGCATGTACTATATCTTATTCTAGAAATGTGTTGAATTATTTCATTTCCATATCCAATTGTGTTTTCTTCTGGGTTTAAGGAACTACAGTATACGTACAATTTCTAGGTGTAAGCAGTTGCAATCAAGCTGACATAAGTTGAAAGAGCTGAATTCTCCTCACCCCTTTGTCCTTGTTACAAAATCTCATGTCCCTTGGCAGATCCCCTACGGTACTCAGCCACAGAAGATGACACTCATCTGTCAATCAAGACCAAAAAGCCAGGCAAAGAACACCAAGAAAGTATTACAAATGTATAAGAAATATTATTTTTTTAAAAAAAGTTTTAAAAACAGACATAGCCAAAATGCTTCATTTTTAAAGCCTCGAAATATGTTTAATCTTGAGTGCAATAATGGTGTTACTTGCTAATTGTTGATCTTTTAAGTGCATTTTGGTAATGACACATTTCATTGTTTTCTTTCCTATCCTGTGCCTCAGTCTGTTTCTGCTCTCTGTTTACCATAATGTATCAACACGAACTGAGAGTCATGGATGAATATAGCAGACCAGCAAAACCTTTTGCATGCTTGCATTTCTTTCAGTTTGCAAAAACTCAGTGTGTGAAAAATGGATAAAAGATAAGATTGCTGTGCAGATGGAGTAAGCACTAAATAAATAAATACATTTCTAATCAAATTCAGTTTGTGTTACAAAAATATTGGAGATTATTGAATCAAAGCCAGGGGATATAACGTGTTCAGGTTCTACAAATGTATTACATCCAATAAATAAACTAATGTATTTCAAGTTTTTGATAGCCTCGTTAGTACCACATTTGGATACCCTTTCCATCAGCATGCAGAATGCAGATTTTAAATATTTTGCTTTAATAAGAATATTGCCTGGCATCTTAATGCATCTATTGAGCCTGTAATTCACCTACAAGTATCTTATTTATGAAGCAATGACTATGCAACTGCTAAAGTGATGGATGGACGGACGGACGGATGGATGGATGACGTAGATGGATGGATGGATTTATGTATTTTGGAAGTGTTAACTATCCTAGTACCTCACAGAGAAGGAAAGTCTATATGTGGTTCTAAAGAATGCAAGCTTAAAGTCCTTTTTTCCATTTCTCAAGATGAAAAATAAAATTAATTATGGAGAGTTTGAATTCTAATTAGAACTTTCATAAATTCAAGTTTGGGACTCCCTGGTTTTAATATAAGTAGAGGAGAAGAAACATTAGTTCATTTTAACCATGGGTTACCTTGTTTTATTATAACCCATCCTGATAAATAAAAAAAAATTGCTTAATTCCTTAATCCTGGGACTTAATATTAAAGTCCCACCACAAGAACCCATTCACTGCAGTTTCCCGGGGCTTGCCATAATCTTCACCAGTATGTGGACGGCAGGTCCTTATTCTGGGATATAATCAAGAATAAGACCCTGAGAAGAAAGGGCCTACTATGAATGCATTTGAGATGACTTGATTCTGAATATCTCAAGAAAGTGAAACCTTTCTTTATATCTTTTTCACTCACTTCAAACCAAATTTGTGCCTTCAAACTCAAATCAACAACATCGCCTGGAATTGATTAAGTTCCACTGGTTTCTTGTTTTCTTTTCTCCCCAATTTCCCCTAGTCATTCATAACTCATTGTAGGAAGGAATCCAGCATTGTAGAGTGGGAGAAATACTATTCTGGATGAAGAAAGCACACAGCATATCACAATGTGCAATTAATGATGTTTGGGTATGTGAAGTTGACATTCCATGTGACGTTAGCGGATCTAACATCACAGTCCATGAAAAAAACTTTTCTGGATCTTCGGTGGGGTCTTGTCAGCCTTCTGTGTTTTCTGAATTGCAGTTTGTAAATGGTTTTGTCCAGATGGGAGCATCTTGGCTGACATCTGTGTGGTGAAGGTTTCAGGCATGACATATGTGTTTTGCCATTGTCCCTTTGGTTGCAGTTTCCTTTTCTCCATTGACTTGGGAATCTCTCCCCATCCAGGACAATGGAATTCTGAACAGATTCAATCTACCAGAATAACTTTGTTCCCCTAATTTCCATATATTTATTTATTTATTTGTAATTGTGTCCCATCCTGTACCAGAAGGTCTCAGGACTGATGACAGTAGTACAAAACAAAATATAAAATGAAACAAATTAAAATAATAAGATACTAAAGTAATAACTGCATATGGGGAGGGAAAGATTAACCAAAGACCAGGCTGCATAAGGATGCTTTGAATTATCTTCTGATAGTGTTAAGGTGCTTGGCACACCTCAGAGAGCATACCATTCCACAGCCTGGATGAGGAGTACTGAGAAGGCCCTATTCTGCATCCCCACCACTTCAACTACTGAAGGAAGTGGTACAACCGGAAGGGCCTCTCCTGCAGATCTCAAGGCATGGGCAAGTCCATTTGGGAGAAGGCATTTCTTTAGCTATTTAGAGCCCAAATGGTTTAGAGTTTTAAAAGTTGAGGGTAACACCTTGGATTGGTAGCAAAATGACACCCAGTGCAGCTCTTTTAAGACCTACATAATATACATTCAGCCAGCTGTTCTGGTCAGTAGCCTAGCTGTTGCATTCTGCTCCACCTGCAAAGTCTGAACTGTCTTCAAGGCCAGCCCCATGTAGATCTGGATGTTACCAGGGAACGGGTTACTGTAGCTAGGTCATCTCTTTCCAAAAAGCGCCATAGCTGTTGGATCAGCCATAGATGGAAGTGGGCTTTCTTGGCCATCATTTTCCACCTGAACATCAAATATCAGTGCAGAATCTAGGAGTACCTGCACCTGTTCCTTCCAGGGCATCACAGCCCCTTTAAGGACAGGGTGCCTTACATCTTCACAGACCTTGAGACACAAAGTACCTCCACCTTGTCTGGGTTCAGTTTCAATTTATTAGTCCCCATCCAGCCCATTACTGCCTCCTTACATTTGTCAAGGACTAAAGTCTACTGAATTCTATTGCTTGATTTTCAGGGTTATTTTTTTTCCCACTAGCACTAAGTACCCATTAAGTACCCACTAGGGACCCATTAGGCTGAGAGCAGGAAGACCCCATTTCCACTGCAGACCCCATTAGAACCTGATTTGTTCACACCTGTATTAGGGAAATCTGGATTAAATGGATCCTTCAGGAGCTATAATCTGGATTTCCTGTGAACCCGATTAAAGGGGTCTACAATTTGACACACTGCCCCCCCCCAAAATGTGGTGTGATGGATGTCTCCCACTTGGGTACAGACGGATGGTCCACATGGGTGTTCCAATGTTCCCACTGTAAGCTTGCCTAGCACCCATTGCTATTGGGTGCTACACTGCCCATGGAAACGCATGAGGTACTTCCTTAGATCCAGATCTTCTAAATCCAGATTAGTTGAAGGACCCATTTCTTAATCTGGATCATCTTGGATCTGGATTAAGGAAAGTAAGTGGAAAAAATCCCTAGGTTTCATATAAAGCAAAACTTGCCAGAACAGAGGCCAAGCATAAATAGGGAACCTACTGTGGTATATTTTCTTCTGCAATGTTCTATGTTGTTTTCTGATCAGACAGTCAACAGTGTTAATCATGCCACATTTACATGTGCCCACAGAAACTGCATTCATTGTGCTTTTTGATGTCCCAAGAGTGTATGAACAAATAGGATGCGCTGAGGATGAAATGCTGGCTGCCCATCAAAATTCAGATCTAGCTTTCCAGAAAATGGGAAACTAATGGTTGTTCTAGTTGTTCAGTTCTTCCAAGATGCAGGACCTTGATCTTTCTCAACTTTATTAAGGCTTCTGATCCTGTGGGTATTTAATTTTTGATTAAACTTCCCTAGTAAAGCTACATGGTGATAGTGTAGCTACTAATTGAAAACTCATTACTTCACATAATACACAATGATCTAGTGCTGCGATAAGTGTTTTCTATTTATGTTCATTTTATTATCTTTGTTACTGATGTAACCACAATTTATTAACAAACTTACAAAACTCAATGTCCTTTTTAACTTAATGTATTTTTTTTTTAAAAAATTCCCTCATGCAGCAACCTCATTCTAAATGTTCGCTGAGTATAAAATCTGGGAGTATTTTGTCAGTAATTTTACAACAGTCAAATGATTTTAAAAAGAAACAAACACAGGGATAAAGTAGAACTCCCTTCTAAACAATGTGAAATGTGTTCTACTGTTCTAAGATCCTTTAACATTATGTTTGCTTTCACAGATGCATAACTGATGATGCAATATTGAGGGGAAAGTAAGACAAAAATGACCAGGCTCTGAGCACAAACCATTTTTTTAAAAAAAAATCCTTTGAACTTATTGTACCACAGATTGCATCCACTAAACACAGATCTACTCATCCACGGTTGATTAAATCAGCCTCCTGGAGGCCTAGAAATCATGCAAAAATCTTGCAGAATTTTGCATGATTCCTTGCAAATCCCACATGATTTTGTGGTAATCATGGAAATTTTCAAGGAATCATGGGATTTGCAAGGAATAATGGGAAATCCCACAGGATTTGCAAGGAATAATGGAAAGTCCCATGAGATTTCCCAGTGTTTCATATATCTGAGGTTTCCTTTAACTTTGGTAGGAACAGATACATATCCCTCACGGATATGGGGTCATGCCTGTATGAGAACTAGCTAACTGCTCTTAATTATGAAGTGAATCATATATTACAAAGAAGAACAAAGTAGAGGATTTTTGGCAACAATTGAAAATGGTATCAATTTTCAGAAGTAATGAAAGCCAGCAAAACAAAATAATAAAAGGACTGAGATCTGTAGATGCAGAAAAGAAGTAAGAGAGGCTGTACTCCAGCTACAACTCCATTAAATTAATTGCCCTATGTTCTATTCATGGCAATCAAATAGCCATGGCACAACCCACAAGGTCATGAAGGAGAAGATCTTACAGGAACTGCTTTGTACAAGTGTTTAGCATTGTTGCAACATACAGTTATGATCAGAATCTTAAGAAGGAGAAGGGTAGGCTTTTATACCTCACTTTTCTCACCCATTTAAGGGGAATCCAAGCAGCTGATGAAGCTTTCTGTTCTTCTCCCAGTGAGGTAGGTGGAGCTGTGAGGACACAGAAAGAAAATTGTGACTAGCACAAGATCCCCTAGATGGCTTCTTGGAGGAGTACAAAATCAAACCCAAACAGTCTGGCACTCTAACCACAAGAGCAAACTGCCTCACTACTGTTTTGGTTCGATTGACAATGGATTGGAGCTGATTCCGAGGAAGGGGAAACATCTGGATTATCTTAAAACAAAGTTGTTGATGTTGCTGTTTTTAAATTAAGATTTAAAGGGCATATATGGAATGACTTTATCACAAGTGGCAGGAATAAAACAAGTAGTAAGAAAAATGCTTTCAATGATAGATGAATAAGTCTCATTGTACTTTATGGAAAACAAACACTTGATAATTTGTAATGTACACTTGGAGGTACTCTCCCACTCCAGCCCTGGTCACTGCCTCTGGAGATCCCTCAGAGACAGCAGCAAGGCTCTGACAGATGGAAAGATATTTCCCAGCCTTGGAGTTTCCAGCCTAGCTAGTAGTAGATCTACTTCCAGTGGCAGTTCCTGGTAGGGATGTACACAAATGATTTGTGCCATTCGGAATTTGGACAAATGTGTCCAAATTCTGAGATTCGTGGACAGATCGAACAGGATCCTATTTGTAGGGCCCCATCCATCCATGAATCGAATAATCCAGTATCCATAGAAGCTTCAGTCAAAGCTTCTATGGATACTGGATGTCCCTTGGCCACCCTCACCCAAACCTCCTTCCCCCACAGCCTCCTTGGGGCCCCCTTTTGGTGGCACTCCAGGCCTCTTCCTGGGCCCTCCAAAACCACAAACAGGCTTTCTGAAAGCCTGTATTTAGCTTCTGGAAAACCTGTTTGCAGTTCCAGAGGGCCCTGGAAGAGGCCCGGGGTGCCACCAGGGCACTCCTGCCCACCCTCTGGCACCCACTTACCTGTGTGGGTGCTCCGGTGGCTCCCTGGGCCTCTTCCATGGTCCTCCAGAACCACAAACATGCTTTCTGGAATACAGAAAATACAGGAACCCAAGCAAAGTTCGGAATGAAGTTCAGCTCTTGTTGCAAGGAGGACTTGGTGGAACCAGCAACAACTAAGGATGTAGTAGTTAATTCTGAGATAAGCAAGGGGCTGTCTTCAGTGCTTGCAGCTATGGTGTGGATCCTAGGCAGACCAGGGACTGACCAAAAAAAAAAAAAAGGTAAAATTGGAGCTCCTGTTCATTTAAACTACTGAGCCAAGCAAAAATAAATGTGTAAAGGAAGCATCATTGGGCTTTTGGGGGCAAAGTGATTGGCACATGGTTTACCAAAGTGATCTTTTATGAAGAACAGGGAGCTTTGAGTTCAGGAATGTACATGGGAATATAAAATAAAGTGGTTAACATTCAAACATTTTTTATTGAAGAAAGGAGAAAAGGCAGGCTTCAATGAATTACAGAATATTTCCAGAGGTTTTGTGCATCCCTATTACAACAAAAAAACTAAGTGAGAAAGAAACCTCTTGTATAAATTTCTCATAGCTTTGCTGCATACCCAAAACATCTTTTTTAAACATGCTGTTTGGAGACTTAGTTGGAAGGCTTTGAGACCTTCGTAGAAAGGGTTTTCAGTTTTACAGGAATTGACATTAGAACATGTCTAGGTCAAGAAATTCTTGCATTAGCTTTACCTGACAAGTTACTCCATTTGGAAGTAACTTTGCATGCATAATTAATCAATCAGAGCATTTTCACTCCCCTGAACCCTTAAAGAATTTTACTCAGACAGTAAAAGAGAGAATTTATTCATGTGTTCTGGTTAACATCCGGGGAATTGCTATAAAACTAAGATTACATTAACTAGCTACAATTCCTCTAAACCTCCATGACTGTCACTTACATGTTCTGCATTTGAAAGGGCTTGCTATGACACTTAATATTTTCCTTACGGGAAGAAAGCATTAAATCTTTACAGAAAAAACTCCCCCCCCCTTCTTCTTCTTCTTCTTCTTCTTCTTCTTCTTCTTCTTCTTCTTCTTCTTCTTCTTCTTCTTCTTCTTCTTCTTCTTCTTCAAACCAAGTTTGACAGTGAAGTTAAGACAAAGAGCATTCCTCTCATTGCTCAGCAGAATGTCTGTTGGCCTGGAAGTTAAATAGATGCTGAAAAGGAATTCTCCATAAGAGATGTTATGGAGATAATGTGGGGACTGAATGCAGGCTGAAGTATAGATAATGCTTGACGCAATTTATGGGAGTAAATTTCCTTGTTTTTAATGTTGACATCTTGAGAGCGATGTTGCATCCAATCAGAAGCTGAATTAAAGCAGGAACATATTTGTACTGTGATTTGCTGGTCCTAAGTAAGTATAAGAGTATGATGTTAACGTCTGCACAATTGGTGTACATGGCACTGCAGAACTGTGTGGGTCTTTTGTATCCATGATACCATCTAGACGAGTGTTTTTTCCCTCCAAGGGAAAAATTGGTTACAGGGCATATGAACTGCTTGTCCAATAGGGGGCCTCATCGCGCCACGTGGTGCGCACTCCCAGCATCCTGGGCTCAGTATGAGCCCGGACACCGAATAGGTAGGAGCTGCGCGCGCGCAAGTCGCGTCCCCGGGCGCTGTAGGTGGGGGGGGTCATCTGCAGGGTGTAGGCGCCTACATCCAGGCGCCTACACCCCGTAGATGGGGGCAATTGGGTTCAGGAGGTGGGGAGCGGTGGGTGGGAGGGGTGGGGGGTAACCTGCACGGCGTAGGCGCCTACATCCAGGTGCCTACGCCCCGCAGAGGGTCATGATCGGGTTTGGGGGGCCTTGGCTGACTGGAGCGATGCGCTCTGGTCACCCAAGGGGTTCCTCAGCCCCTCGCCCCCAGCCAGTCCGAGATCGGCCTCCTCCCACCTCAGAAAGGGTCGAGAGGAAGCCGATCCTGGCGGCTCCCCAACTCTGGCTGCCGCAATGGGGCTGCTGGGGCCGGGAAGGCCGTTGGCAACCTTGCCTGGCCGGTGATCACGCGGGTGCACCAACCTCGGTAGATCGCAGTGACCCTGGTAGATGCGACAGGGGACCCCCGATTCCGTGGGTCCCGTGTCCCATCTACTGGTGTTGGCGCGCCTGCGCAATTGCCAGCCCGGCAAGGCTGGTGATCAGCGCGGCTCTCGCCAGCTGTGAGGCCGATTTACGGCCAATGCTGGCAAGGGGGCGTGCCCATGGCTGTCAGGGAGGGAAGCCTGTGCGAACACATTCCTCCCCGAACGGCCTGGGGCACTTCGAATGCGCACGGATGGATGCAGAGCATTTTAAAGTGCTCTGCATCTGGAATGCGCGGAAGACAGCCCGGAACGGGCTGGGAGGCAAACCCGGCCGTGGCAATGCAAATGTCGCATTCTGGGCTGTCTTCCATGCGTTCTGTATGAAAAGGCCTCTGGTTGCAGGGTGTCGGCTTTTGACATGGGGAAGTCTGGCTTCCACTGTGCCTGCATGTGCCATGGCCAGCAGGAAAGCACCCAGGCGTGAGTGCCTGGCCCCGGGCCGGGGGGGGGGGTGGCGGCTGCAGCTTCCCTCTTGCTCGAGAAGGGCCGATTGGCCCTTCTCGGGCAAAGGGGAAGGAAGGGAAGCTGGCTGCCAGCCGCACCATGGCAGCTCCCAAAGGAGCCAATGGCAAAGGCCGGTGGGCAGCCCCAGCTGTCAAATGGAGAGCATGTGCTCTCTGTCTTTGACAGCTGGGCAAGGCCTCTGGAAGCCGGATTGGGATGGGTGCTATTGCATCCACAAGCAGCACCCTTTCCAATCTGGCCCTGCCGCCACCACCTCGTGCTTGTGCAGATGCGCAGGGCCTCCGAGAATCTGACCCTATTTGGGTCAGATTCTTTTTTAAAACGTTCCGCCAGAAAACGGATCTTATAGATCCATTTTCAGCAGCACATATGGAAAGGCCCTCAGAGTGCCTTGACAGCATTCCCTTCCTGCTTTGTCCATCATTATAGGCAGTAGAAGTTATTGATCTATTCTTGGATATTCTTGACCACATTTAATAGCAATATTGAGACTGCAAAATGGCCTTATTCTGGAATATTCCTCAGGATAGGGGTCTAGTGTCTGTATGGTAATGCAAACTCTGGTAGGCCTTGTCTGGGGCCTGTCATAGCCTGCACTAACATTTGGACAGTAGGCTCCTATCCTGCGGTATATTGCAGAAGAAGACCAAGTGTAGAAAGGGCCCAGATAGCTAGTGTGGAAACACAACATATTAAGAAAGGTGAATATGAATGGCAGTGATGGTCCAATACTGAGAACCAAAAGGCCAGAAATGGCAGGACAAGAGACTTCTCAAACCAGAGGGATTTCCGCACTGCAACGCGTTCCAAACGGAACGCGTGCAGGCGGGCAGCTTAAGACACTTCCGGACGCTTTTACCTTTCACACACAGACGCGCCGGAATGCGTTCCGGCGCGTCTGTCTGTGAAAGGTAAAAGCGCCCGGAACTGTCTTGGCCGGCAAAGGCCGGCCAGGGGCGGGGATTCGGCCGCAGCGCTGCCCGCCCATTGGGTGAGAGCACCCAAGGGGCGGGCAGCGCTGTCAAGCCACCCGCCCCGTGCTTCGTGCCAGCTCTACGGGCTGGCACGAAGATGCCCGGGCACCCGGGCACCCATCATGGGGCCCGGGGCAAGGCCCCTATGGGGCCGGACCCCTTTGAAGATCAGAGCCCCTGGCTCTGATCTCCAAGGGCTCGCCCCGCGCCCCCATCGCGGCCATCTACGGGCTGCAGGCGCCTGGATCTAGGCGCCTGCAGCCCGCAGATGAGTCCCACCCACCCCCAGTCCCCAAAACCCCCACCCTCCGGCCCCCATCGGGCCCATCTACGGGCTGCAGGCGCCTGGATCTAGGCACCTGCAGCCCGCAGATGAGTCCCACCCCCCCCCCAGTCCCCAAAACCCCCACCCTCCGGCCCCCATCGGGCCCATCTACGGGCTGCAGGCGCCTGGATCTAGGCGCCTGCAGCCCGCAGATGAGTCCCACCCCCCCCCGTCCCCAAAACCCCCACCCCCAACCACCCTCCGGCCCGGATCGGGCCCATCTACGCTCTCTAGGTGCCCACAGCAGGGCACCCAGAGAGCGAAGATGTTTCCCCCCCTCCCCCAGGGCCCTGGGAGGACGCGCGCGCGAGGAATGACTTACCTCGTCGCCGTCCAGCGTCGAACTGAGGGTGGCATTGTAGGATCGCGCAAGACGCAGCCCACCTAGCCCCCCTATTGGACAAGCACTGCTTGTCCAATAGGGGGACTAGGTGGGCTGCGTCTTGCGCGCTCCTACAATGCCACCCTCAGTTCGACGCTGGACGGCGACGAGGTAAGTCATTCCTCGCGCGCGCGTCCTCCCAGGGCCCTGGGGGAGGGGGGGGAAACATCTTCGTTCTCTGGGTGCCCCGCTGTGGGCACCTAGAGAGCGTAGATGGGCCCGATCCGGGCCGGAGGGTGGTTGGGGGTGGGGGTTTTGGGGACGGGGGGTGGGGGTGGGACTCATCTGCGGGCTGCAGGCGCCTAGATCCAGGCGCCTGCAGCCCGTAGATGGCCGCGATGGGGGCGGGGGGGGGACCCTTGGGGGACTGGAGCGATGCACTCCGGCCGCCCAAGGCATTCCTCGCCCCCAACGAGCCCAACATCGACCTCCTGCCGCCCCATAAAGGGGCGACAGGACGCCGATGCTGGTGGCTCCTTCCCGGGTCCGGCAGCGCCATTGGGGCTGCCGGACCCGGGAAGGAGCCATGTCCCGGCGGCCGTCGGAGGCGACAGACGGGACGCACCGAATCGGGGTTCCCCTGTGTCATCTGCCAGGGTCACTGACCCTGGCAGACGGGAAAGGGGAACCCCGATTCGGTGGGTCCCGTCTACCGGCTTCGCCGCGCCGGCGCAATCGCCGGCCCGGCAAGTCGGCCCCTGGGGGCGTGCCGACGGCTGTCAGGGAGAGAAGCGTGCGAACGCTTCTCTCCCGGAACGCGCCGGGGCGGCTCGTCCGCGTTCGAACGGATGCAGAGCACTTTAAAGTGCTCTGCATCCGGAACGCGTGGAGGACAGCTCCGGACACGCCGGGACGGAAACCCGGCCGCAGCAATGCGTATGCTGCGTCCGGAGCTGTCCTCCACGCGTTCGGGAAAGGCCAATGCGAAAAGGCCTCAGGACTTTGCCCTTCCTATAGGTTTAGAGGGCCAAACTTCCAATAATGCACCACCTCACTTCTACCATCTAGTAAGTCCTGATAGGGAATGGCATTTCCTCTGCTCATGCCTATTTTGTTTTTGCTGCAGTCAAATATCTACGATTCCAAAATCATGTTTACTGTACACTGTTGCTTGGAGCTGATGAGGAGAAATTGAACTTTCTATTAACTTACTAAGGTAATTAGCATATAAATTAGCTCCCAATCAAGTGATTAATACAGTGGTACAGGTATGCTTTTCTGTATGGATTCCATGATTCACACCTCAATGAATCAACAGAATACACCTTCTTGCTTAAAAAAGAAAAAAAAAAAGCCCTGCCTAAAATTGTAACAGCTGTTCAACTTAGAGGACCAGAAATTGAACAAATGTTTTGATGCATGCTAGTGCCAGGTGGTGGGCTTCCTATTCATAAGGCCTTGAGAAACATTGTGGGAAAAGCCAACTTGTACAGGAGGACAATTTTGCACCGAATTAGGCATTTAGCTTAAAAGAGAGGTGATAGAGCAACTTTTGCATGGTCACTTAGGACTGCACCAGAGGGCCCCACAAAATACAGGTGGCACCTACATGTCCCTGGGGAGCACAGCAGCAGAGACCATTTGAAAGCAGTCTTTTGAGCATTCACCATGGCAATCTGATCCAACTGTCCATCATAAGGTGCACATGGAGCCTGGTATCATTTTGCCAGGCTGCCAAAATGGCCCATTTATTTATTGTAGTATTTATATCCCATCCTTCACCCTTCACCCAAGGCTTCCCAGTAAAAAGATAAAACTGTAGTAGGTTGTTGTTGTTGTTTTTACTACAGTATATAATTTTGCACAGCAGCCTTGGAAGCCAGAAGTTTTCATCCTCAGCCTCTGGAGTTAGGCTGGGTTGGGATCATAGAGAGGTACCACGTTTTAGCCCAGGTTGAGGAGATCTGAACTAATACTATTCTCTGCATTGTGTTTGGTCCAGTGGTTAGACTCTTATCTGGGAATACTGGGTTTGATTTTGCCTTCTGCCATGAAGTCAGCTAGGTGGCCTTGGGCTAGTCACAGCTCTCTTCTGAGCTCTCACAGCCCCACCTACCTCACAGGGTGTTCTGTGGTGGGGAGAAAAATGGAAAGCTTTGTCAGCCACTTTGTGTGCCCTTAAATGGGTGTGGAAAATGGGGTAGAAAAGTCAACCCTTCTTCTTCTTCTTCTTCTTTTTCTTCTTCTTCTTCTTTTTCTTCTTCTCCTTTGAAGCAGCACTAGTCACCTCATTCATTTGATGTATATAGAGGTACAAACTATCTTCAGCCTCCTGCATTGACCAGAGTAAGCTGAGAAGAGCTAAAAATCGTGAGTTCCTCCACTGTCTACCTTCTAAGGTATTTATAGGACTTCTGTGGTATTTTCACCCATATTGTTATGAACGTAAATGAAAAGCAGACATTTAGAATCTTCTAAAGTTGCATCTGCACACCCTAGAGATGTGTGTGAATGGTTTTTTTGCATTTGATTCGTATCAAATCAAATATAAGAAAATCTGTATTTGTTCAAATAGATCCCCTGCAAATGTGGTAGGATTCTGTTCAATACGCATTCCCACTTCCCCAGATTCACAAATGTTCTGAAGTATTGTACGAATGTCACAACATTCTATTCATATATGAATGTACAAATTCGCCCCAATTTGTACGAATATTGAATGTCACAGATATCCATGCACATGCCTAGCACACATTTAATAAAAGCAGCCCAAAAGTGGGTTAGAGGTGGCACCATGCAGACCCTAGTGTTCCCACCCCGCCTGTATTCCACATTAAACAACAGAAAATGCCTTTTTGGAAATTAATTTTGTGCCCTAACATGTGGATGCTACCATGTCTAAGCTGGTTTTGAGACACTTAAAAAAACAACAACTATGCAGTTGCAACATAAGGTAGACAAATGTAACTAGAATTTGTACTGATTGCAGTTAACTCCTAGTACTGGAGCAATGATCTTTCAAACATTTTTACTGGTGGAAACAAGGAATGAAATATGTCTAAAAAGTGGGATAAATGAAATTCACAGAAATGAGATATCAGTCAGTCCCATAGCACAGTAGATTACCACACACACACACACACAATATTAAGCCAGAAAGCCTTATACCTATGGACATAATTGAAAATAGCTGGATATTGTCAGAATCCTTCGTAAAGTGATATGACATGGAATGAAGCTGGTGAGATTGGAAGGAAACAAACTGGACGCTGACAAGCCAATGTTATATCATATAGCTTTTTTTTTTTTTTGGCAGGGAAGGGAAGCTATGAGGCAGTTATATCATACACCCATCAAAATGACTTTCCCCCATTATGTGATATCCTTGGAAGCAGGATTGGTCAATACTATGATGAAGATTTGTAGAAGAACAATTTGGGCTTGTTGGTCTGTGGTGTGTGTGTGTGTTTGTGTGTGTGTGTGTGTGTGTGTGTAGACAGGGCAACTGGGAAAAATGAAGAGCAAACAGACCTCTTCAAGACAGAGTACTCAGCATAACAGTCCCATTAACTGTAGCTACAACGATAAAAATGGAGACAGGCAAGTTAATGAGCTAACTAATGGGTGTCACACTAATAATGATGGAAACGTGTAGTTGTCTGGGGAAAAAGAGAAGATGTGTTTAAATCTTATGGTGTTTGTATTTTCTTTCATTTTTATCAGGTGGAATCCAAAGGACACATGTCGGTGCTATTCCCATCTATTAATGGAGATGAAGGATGGAAAATTCGGTTTTAGGAGCCAAGGGAACAGCAACTTTTATAGATCTTGTATTCATTAGAAATAAAATCTAAGGCCCCGTCCCCATGCAACTCTGGCACGGTACCGAGCACAGGATCAGCGCCGTCTGTCCCCATGGGCTTTGGATTTGGCACATGAACAGCGTACCAAATCCCCCCAAACCGTGCCACAAGTGTGCCAGATTTGATACCTGTTAAAATAAGTCTCAGCATGGTTTGGGGAGCCAGCACACATTCCTCAGTAAGCCGGGATCACACATGGGACCAACAGGGACGGGTTTTGTGCTCACGTCATTGGGAGGTGGTGTGTGCTTGCTGTCCCTGTCCTGTCTATTGATAATCACAGCTGCTGACTTTTTAAAAATGCCAATTGCAAAGGCAGGCTGGACAACAGCCTGTGGTTTTTTTTCCTGCCATTTCCACGGAGGTAATTCCAACCTCATTTCAGAATGCCAAAGTAGGCTGCATAATGGCTTGATTTGGGTTGCATTTGCAACCCCAATTTCCCTGATCATCAAGGCGATCATAAATAGTCTTGATTTGCAACCCCAATCATAAATAGAGTTGATGGGTGCTCCTGCAGTCCACCGTGGAGCAGAGGTGCGCAAAACTGCTCATGCATCTACTGCCGCTAAACCTTGTTGCGGCTTTCGGCATTTTTTCAAAAAATAAAGTTATTTTTATGAATGGAGCTTTGTTTTTACTTGTTTCCATGCTTCCCACCCCAGGCCTGGCTGTCAGTGCCGCTAATGGAGGTGGTGAATCTGGCTGATGTCAATTTGGCTTCCAATGAGGAGAGAGGGGGCAGAGAGGAGTTGGCACGGCTCCCCTGTCCCAGGGTTTGGCACGCTTAGCATGGAGACGCCACCATCCACACCCAACCCGCATTGCCAGGAATGTCATGGGGACACCCAAAATGTGTGCCCAGTCCCGTGCCTGGCCCCTGCATACCCAAATAGCGCCCAAAGCATGCCAGATGGCCAGCATGGGGATGCAGCCTAAGTAGAAAGAGAACTAAAGGGGAGTTCAGAGAAGCACTTTTTCCAACATAGAAACTGTGGGTATTAGACTCTCTCATCTTATGTTGTGTTCACAGCCTAGAAGCATCTCCTCCCATGTCTGAACACCTTTTTTAGCCTTGAACGTTCATGGAGGAAGCGGATGAGCAGATTGGCATGTGAATAGTCTAAACTGAAAATTATTTCTAATGTGCCTCAGGTTGTGCCCAGTCACATGTGTTTGGGACACCTATGTAAACAGCATCACCCCAACTATAGATGCAGGAAAGAAATCTACATCAGACAATTTTTAGATGAAGTGCCTAAAAGCTTCCTACCTGGCTTGCTTCTCTTCCTCCACCAGTGTTGTTGACTGACACTGGCCAGGACCTTCATTAGATGGCAAGTTCAGCAGGCTGGGATTGGCTTAGAAGCCTCCAACCTTCCAGCTCATCTGACCTAAACTGTTGTGCCCTGCCACAAAAGTGTTTCTTTTGGATCCATAGATGTTTGGGGATAAAGCAAACCATTTTTTATCCTTTATGTTTGTCCCTACCAACTCAAAATCACCTCAGGTGTGTCTAAAAGCATGTGTTTGAGAATACCCTCAGATCAGAGATGTGGGATGTTTTTTAGGAAAAAAAACTGCATTTGAATGCAGCCTTACTGTGATAAGAAATTTAGCTCCTTTTTATATATATTACTTTCCTAATATGTTACTAACCCAGACAATGAAACTGTACTGTGCAAGATAATTTCATTCATAGGAAACAGAGGAAGCCACTTTATTGCAAATTAAACTTTTTGATTGACCTGTACTTGTGGCCTGGGAAGCATTTTCATGATTTTTTAAAAACTAGTTTGCAAGCAACATTCAAGGAAATTATAGTACTTTCTTATAATAAATATAAAACAATAAACTTTTCATTTATGGCCAGGTTCTAGGTAAATCTATCCGGGCTCAGCAACAAAGAACTTTTGAATCCCTCATTGAATGTTTTCTCCCTTGACGCTCTCACAGATAGGGCTAACCTTTAACAACCAATTCATCTTATTACACAATAATAATTAGTAGCCAGAAAAAAAAGGGGGGGGGGAATAGGTAAGAGATTCAAGATTCAGAGCTGTGTATTACTTGTTTCAGACATTGAGGTAGGATCCACACACAAGCTGTGCTAGGGTTATAATGCTGTTCTTGAATGGAGCGGTGTGATGTTTGCATGCAACTGTCAGATAGAAGATCAGATTTGAACTGCCAGAAGAGGGAAGCTTTGGACCCAAGAAAAGGGCTTGGATGCTCAAACATTGTTGAGGTGGTGGGAGCCACAGAGCTACTGCTGTGAAGCAAGTGCCATTTGAAGAACTCAGAGGCGGTTTCCACACAAGCTCCATAGGCCCCATTAAGAACCCGATTAGTATGGATTTGGTACATATTTGCTACCTACCTTCTGCACTGAGGACCCCATTAGGACTCCATTGGGATTGTGTTGTCCACACAAGCATCATCATGTTCTGGATCTAATGGTGTCTTCTGGCTCCATAATCCAGATTAGCTGTAGATCTTTTAAAGGGGTCTTCAATCTTCTCCTGTGCCTGGAAGACTGGATTTCAGAATGCCCAACCCCACGCATGCCAGACAGTGAGGTCCAGGGGTGGGCCTACCTAGCCACTACATTCCCCCTTCATAGAACGACTACATAGATGAGCTAAGCAACTGGTGGTCAGCAATGTAGTAGCTACATAGGCAACTATGAAGCCATCTCCCTTCCACACCCACTGTCAGTGGAAATGACTTTTGATTGACAGTTGCATGGGCCAATTGTACCTTGATGCAGGTGGCACTTCTTGCACAAGTCTATTTGGGGCCTTAGGATGGGTGCTGCAGCTTCCACATGGCAGTCTTGATTGGCACCCATTACCACCGGGTGCTATACACCCTGTGTGGATGTATCAGGTCTTTGTGAAGATCTGGAACTACAATGAATGGATTCCCCAAGGACCACATTCTGAAGATCCAGATTTACGTAATCCAGATTAACTACAGTAAGTGCAGAAATGGCCCGAGAGTTCTTCAGATTGATCTGACACTGAAGTCCCATAATGGCACTTATGGATGAGTAGTAGGGGCAGATCATGGCATCTGTGCAGACATCACATTCTTCTTCCACATTACATGTGCAATGAGGACACAGTATTTTGCAGACACTGAAGTTCATCCTCTGAGTTACCACTTACAAAGATATTAGAATTCCCAACTCTATTCTGTGTTCCCTTTACTGGGAACTTGTTCCTCAAGCTGGTAACAAGTTGTACCCATCTACTGCTTCCTGTACCCTTCCCTTAAGATACAGTCTTATATTTCTTAGTCCCACTTTTTTAAAAAAACATTTTAATATTTTTAAGTAGCAAAAAAGTGTAAAATATTTTAATACTACCTAACTTCTTTTTTCAATAGCACTTTTGAATTTCAAATAAAGTTCATCTTTTGGAATTTTGTTTTCAAAACTAGGTCACAGTGACTTCTAGAGGGCTTAGCTCTAAGAAAATCACTTTGCCTCCAAGAGATACAAATCTTAATGAAGAGAGCCAAAAATGTCTTACTCCATAGAATAGGTTTATTACTGATTTATCAGTTCATTATCCCTCTAATTTATAAATCTGGAAAATCTGATTAACTCTTCCACTATCCTTGTGTCATCATCTACCAAACACTGCATTAAATTCACTAGCAAAATATAGCTTCATTGAAATTCTACAGAGAGACTAAAACTAGCTTAAAAAGGGAAAAGGAAAGCTCCCGGAGCTATCCACTCCAGAGATGAAAACAAATATTTAAACAGGTAGGTAATGAGTCAGATTGTTCTTATGCCCGTAGCATTCACTTGTGCATTGATGGTAACCCTCATGAAGTTTGGATTGATCATGTAAAGCAGCTTTTGTAACTATAGCAAGAGTTTAATGCCACCCATTTTGTCTCTTATGCCCAGAGATATTCGAAACATTCTCAGAGTCAAATACATGCACAATATTGTCAGGTCTTGTCATGCTCTGAAACCATCTCCAAATGTGCGACAATGGGGATTTTTCTTTTTTTAAAAACCAACACACTCTAACTATATAACAAACAGCATAACTTCAAAACAAAATAGTATAAAATGTGACCTCTTTTTCAGGAAATAGTCATCATGGTGATTTTGAGAGTGTCACATCCTATTTATCATGTTTTTTTCTTATAATCCCCTTTTTTCCCATTAAGTTTTCATACCATGAACTTGTTTCCTTCTTTAATTACTAGGATAAAGACTAGTCCAGTTTCTCATAGCTGATCAAACTAAGCCCCTCCTACATGACAGCTCCCATGAATTCAAGCCAGTGTGGCCAACAGTGAGAAACAACAACAATAGGACTTACAAAATAAATGAGTAGATATACAGTATAAATAGCGAGGATGGGTGCATTAGAAGGTGAGGATGGGTGCATTAGAAGGTCAGCATAGGTTTCTCATTGAAGTTGGATGGCTCTGCAACTGAGCTCCCAAAATTAAAACAAAGGGGCCATAAGTGCTACCACAGATCATGTAACTACTTTCTTTTTATCTTTCCTCCCTGGCAATCCTCTCTTTGGAAATCCACACTTAGAATCATAGAATCATAGAATTATAGAGTTGGAAGGGATCTCCAGGGTCAACGAGTCCAACCCCCTGCTCAGTGCAGGATATCCTAAACTATCCCAGACAGAAGTCTTCTGTCCAGCCTCTGCTTGAAGACATCAACTGAAGGAGAGTTCACTACCATCTGTAGCATCCTATTGACTGTTCACCCTTACTGCAAGGAGGACTGAACTTCCTTATTCTTGGGCAGCAGACTAACACTTTTACAGGATGAAGAGCAAGCCACCTTAGGGCTACCCAATGGGGAGACTGAAACCGAAACTCACAGAGGTTGGGAAGTTATCTGATACTTGACACTACACTTGATGGAGATGATAGAGCTCGTTCAGCTTTGAAGTATATGGAGGACCTAGCGACCTGGTATTTTCCCAGGAATGATTCAGGCTATCTCTGTGACATTGAATTTGGGACGGGGTGTTGAATTCAGGAGTCCATACAAAATGCTAAATAATGTTGCTCCCAGCAACAAAATACACATCAACACAAAATACCAAAATATATATATAAAGGGAAAAGGATAAAAAATAAAAAAAAAACTTTAAAAAAACAAAACAGCAACTGTTGCCCCTCCAGATGACTTACTTATGTGGAAAATGGTGGTGTAAAGAGGTAGAAGGTAGATGTTCTGGAGCAAATGGCAACTTGGAGGACAGAGGGGAGTTCAATTGCCAGAGTGACAGGGAATTAGGGGGAATCCTCATCAGAGGTCAAAGAATTTTCCCCACATGGGGGCAGCAAAGTAAATGGGGGTGGCCAACAAGGGAGAGCCACTTCCATCCTGCAATGGTTGACAGGCTTCAGATACATATGGAGCTTAATGTTTGCTAGCCATTTTTGGAAAGCAAAGAACTTTGGAAGTGACTGTACCCCACTTTTAAAATAGTTTCTATTCCACTGTGAGCCAGTTTGATCTAGTGATTAAGGAGCCGGATTCTTATCTGGGAATACTGGCTTTGATTCTGCACTCCCCCACAAAGCCAGCTGGGTAACCTTGGGCTAGTCACAGCTCTCTTCTGAGCTCTCACAGCCCCACCTATCTCACAGGGTGTCTGTTGTGGGGAGAATAATAGAAAGCATCATCAGTTACTTTAAGTCCCCTTAAATGGGTGAGAAAAGTGGGGCAGAAAAGCCAACTGTTCTTCTTCTCAGCAGTCTTTATTTCAGTTTTATATCTTCAGCAATGGGTAGAGCAGGCTGCAATCCATCAGGGCAGTTTCTTTTGTGGATTGAGCTAAATATAGGGCTTCAAAACCAAATAGAAATTGAGGTATCATTGCAGCTTCTGGAGACCAGATAATACAAAGTTATCTTTCCCCCACAGATATTTAGGATTCTCATAATTT
This sequence comes from Aspidoscelis tigris stejnegeri, assembly GCA_023333525.1. Lineage (NCBI taxonomy): Eukaryota > Metazoa > Chordata > Lepidosauria > Squamata > Teiidae > Aspidoscelis > Aspidoscelis tigris. The sequence continues at coordinate 92,525,394 of JALMGA010000004.1, forward strand.
TGTTGAATAAAAATATAAAACAATGTTTGTGCCATTTTTAAACGATCTGAAGAAGAATCCTGACAATGCTTTCACTCTATGGCCGCATTCCCATTACAAGCTTAATACGGTTTCCCTAAGCCGATATAATAGAAATGGATGCAAACGCGAATTTGCCTGATCCTATTACTTTCGACTTAATCGTGTTCAATCCGGATTCTGAGGATTGTACATGTCGTATGTGACTCAAGGGGGGACTCAAGTGGCTATTTTCTAAAAGCTGCTTTTCAGGGCTGCCCTGTCCTCTTCCTCCTGGCATGAACGCGCCACCCATAACCGACCCCTTCAGGGAGCCTAGCTGGGTGGCTGGGTGGCTTCCGCTTGCCTGGATGGAGGAGAAACAGCACCAGGCAGCCAGCAATTCTTTCCCCTCCTCTCCCCATTGCCCAGGGCATACAGCAGCAGCGGCAACTCAAGCCCCCTTCACCTGCTCACCGCCACAGCCTTAAAAACATTCATACATCCCCTCAGAACCTGCAGCTGCTTTCCTTTCTTTGCCCTTTCTAAAGGTCAGAACTTTCAGAATTGTGCAAAATTGCAACATTGTTATCAGGTGTGAAGTGGGTGGATTGCTACAGTGTAGCGGCTGCTGTAAGGGGTGGATTTTTACAGTAAAATCACTATCTTTGGAAGCAAGCTATTGGGGGAGGGAAACCCTAAACATGCATTCTCATCCCACTAAAACGGTACGGTTCCCACAGTAAGAAATGTAAAACATTTCAAATGCACGAACCAGAGTGAGACCTGTTGAAATGAGTGTTAACATTTACAACGCTTTGGGGCGAATTAACATGCAGAAAGCATATTAAGCCAACCTGACGTGGGGACTGTGAAGATCGAAAGCGTTTTGAAACTGTTTTAAGCTTGTAATGGGAATTCACCCTATAATTCTCTGTTTTAGATTTTATAACACCCCACAAATATTTGGTACCATAAGCTACCATCAAACCATATGAAAAGATAGCTTTTCTTTGAGTTTCAGCCCTTGGAAAAAGATGCTTTCTGTGATCTGTTTGATTTATGTAAACTTTGAAAATTCCATGGATTTACAGTCTAATAAGATACAGTACATTCATGTTTTTATTGGCAGCAAAAACAGTTCAGGGCACTGGATGACAATACTGACCAAGCCTCTGAAACAAAAGGGGGGGGGGAGTTGAGATTTTGTGGGATTAATAAATTTTATCTATTATACTACCCTGTTTCCCCTTTCTTCTAAAGTTGTGTAGATTTGTGGGCTTCTTAGCTTCACAATCCTCAGTGTGGCACTGGCCTTAATATTTCAGCAGAGATACAAGACTTGTCAGTATTATGTTGTCTTAGCAATGGAAGATATTCAAGCTGCTGCTAAGCCACTTACTTATTTAGCTTCAATTAAAGGCCAAGGAAGTGCTTTGCCAACTTTGCCATTTCCATCAACATGAATAATTAACCATTTTAAATGCCACTTTGATTTTTTTGATGAAAAGCAACCCTTAAAAATTCATAAATAAGCATGCATAATGTCTGTTCCAATTACTTTAAATACAATGTCCCTGAATGCTTGCTAATGCATCCCTTACGTATTTCTGGTCAATATTTTTTAACTAAATGGCTTTATAATCTTCTTCCCTACAGAGGGTTTTTTTTTGTGTGTGTGTGTATGTGTGTGTATGAACTGGTAGTTCATTATTCAATTCTGTCCTTAGTCTATGGTTACAAATTAAAAGCAACAAATTGCTCTGCAATCTGTACAGATGTCAAACATTTTGAATCACACGATCCATAAAAAACCCTAAGTTTTTAAAATGCTACCATCAGAGTGTTGTCTTTCATCATGCTAAAGTGGATGTTCAGAAGGTTTGATTAGATTTATTTCCCCACCCCTTCAGTTTGATTTGTTAGATTTAAAATGAAAAACTGCAAGTGGAATGATAAGCAGAAAGGCTGCTGGATTGTCACTGATTTGTCTACCATCGTCTTTCTGCACAATTGCTTTGATTGCTTTAGTGGGATGTCTTAGCTATTGTGCTTTCAGCTAGAGCAGCTGGCACAGGTGAGGGCAGGCAGAAGGTGGCCAGATCAAAGGAAACTTTGTAGTGCTGGGTGACTTCCAAGGAACAAGTACTTCCAATGAACAAGTAGGTGATTCTGCCCGTTTTCATCTTCTCCATTTGCCACTGGCTTTGAATTGTAATATAACAGCTGTAGCTAACATGTGGACTTCTACATGACAGAATTTCAGCTAGCAGCAGCTAAGGGACTAGTTAGGCCTAAGTTTTCATCCACATTTAATCCATATTCACAGTAAGAGAGTACACCAGCAAAATCACTGGCTGTCAGGGTAACCACTGTGCTGCCATCTTTAAAACTTTGTAATAGCAGGCCATGCCTGCTTGAATATTGCAGTAACTCTGCTTTTCCTTTGCTCTAGAAATAAGTGTGTAACCACTGGAAACCAACCGGAATCAGTGTTGTGTCAAGTCCACATAGATTCTGAGAAAACCATCCCGTGAAAGAGTAGATCGACCCCCAAAGGGGTCACAACCCACAGGTTGAGAACCACTGCACTAGACCAAACAGGCTCAGAGTAAGACCATTGCATGGATACATTTTCTAGAATTCAAGTGGAAGGTTCTTTGGCAACTAGCAGAGCATCAGGACAACATTCTGGTCACCTCAGGTTAAAATAGCACAACTTTGAGAAATGAGATGCTGAGAGCAGGTTACCCTTTGAGTGCTGAAGCCATTACCACTGGTTCTGTGCGCCATCTTGCTGGATGCAAGAATGACCTGGAGAGTGGGACTAGAAACAGGGAAATGTATCTTGACATTGGATCATTGATGAAGGAAATGAGGTTAAGTTACCAGCTGGTTCCAAAATCCAGTTATCAGATGGTGTTCAAACTTTTTCTGGACCAGAGGGGTTATCTGACTCTACTGTGCCACTGACAGAGTGGAGACACAAAATCCATGGGATCTCCATACCTGCTCAGAAAAGCCATGTGAACCTCTTGCAACTGGAACAGCTGATCCAGGAATGTAATTATTGTTCCTGGAAAACTCCAGAGAAGAAGGTATCATTTTACTCATTCTGAGATCAATGGAAGTTCCAAATCCAGCATTGAGGATCGTCACCAAATGATCTTTGTCTAGACTTGACTGCCAACAGTCAGTCTGATGGGGTCCCTGAATATGCCAATGATGGCCTTGAACAATAATGGAACACCTTCTTTCATATCGACCTACCACTACCTTAAGACCTGGAGGGGTGGGGTGGCCCTCCTAGTTGTCCCACCATCATCAATAGTAAAAAGGGTGGCACCCAGGAGATGGCCTTCTTAGTGACGGCCCCTTGAAGTGTGTCAGGCTCCTTCACTGTATATGATTAGGAAGGCAATGAGGATGCACCTCTTTGCCCTGGCCTTCGGTTAAATGAGAATATAGTGTTTCTTCCCACTTTACAGACACTGTTATTCTTTTAATATATACTGTTGTTGTTTTAACATACAGTGTGTCTGATTTTAAATGCTGCTATGCATCCTGAGACCTTTGGGCATAGGATGGGATAGAAATACAAGTAATTAATTAATAAATATCTGCACTGCTTTTTAAATTTTCTATAGGACAATTAGGGTGCTTCCACACTGGCACTTAAAACAGATTAAGGACCCATTTAGAACATGTTAGACACTTGGCAAGTTGCCTTCCGCATTGCAGCACACATTAGAGACACTTCGCGGAGCCCGCTTCCACATTGACTCGTGCAAGATCCGACTCTAATGTGTGCTACAAGGCGCTAAAACCGGTTTCCGGTAAGACCTGAAAGAAGGTAGTCTTAATCAGGTCTTAATCTGTCCTTGTGCGGTAAATCCACATCCACAGAGGATGCTTCCACACAAGGACGGGGGAACTAAATGGGCCCTCTGTGCAGGTGCGCATGGCTGGCCAATGGGGAGGTGCACTGCTTGCACATGCAAGGTACGCTGGGCCCCGGCAGCCAGAATCAGCCTGGCTTCCCGCAGGTAAGGAGGGGAACGTGTGCACGACCCAGGGTGGGTGGGTGGGGGGGTGTAGGCTCAAGCCATCCCTGGCTACAGGAGCCATGATTCTGGCTTCTGGGGTGAGGGGGAGTCCAGAGAATAGAGGCCTCCGGTTCTCCATGCCTGGCTCCAGAGGAGTCAATCGAGGAAGCCGGGGAGAGAGCCTTGGGAGGATGGATGGGGCTGGGTGATGTGCATCCACACTGCACCCATACCAAATCTGTTTCCCTATCTGTCCTCCCCATGTGTGTGCGGACGCAAGGGGTCCGATAGATCCATCACAAATCGTGACGGATTGCCGAAAAATGGATCTAATAGATCCGTTTTTCAGCGGGCCAGTGCAGAAATTGCCTTAGTATATTTGCTTTTCACTGAATTTGCATACAGTATCTCTTTGCAGGTTTCTACTTTTAAAACTATGTCTGGTACAGACACAAGGGTTCTTCCTCCCTTTTTGGCAGATCCTAGAATCCCTTCTTCTGTCACTGTCAAACTTCAAGCTAATATTCAACTGCCAAAAGATGCCCATAAGGCTGCAGCTGATAAGTCTCAAACTTCTGGTGCTCTCACTTGGGTGGGAAATTCAGTTTACTTATTCTCCCCGCCTGAAATCCACATACCCTTGGAAAAAAAAATAGACAATTGTTTTATGGACCCTTTCAAAGCAATTGCTCAGATCCATGCCCTTAAACTGCCCATACATATGAACATTTGTCCTGTTTTCCATTGCAACACCTAGAGAAAGGAATCTTCTCCTTCTCCCAAAGGACCAACCTCCACCACCTCTTGTGATGGTAGATGAACCTGAGCATTTTAAGATTTCTGAGATTTTTAGACTCTCACCTTTCCTGGAGTAAACTCCAATACATGAGTTCAAGACAACTTTATCCTGCCTCTCAATGATCATATGCTTGTTTCATACTTCCATGCTTGTTTACCTAATATCCCCATTTCCACTGTCTCCCCTTTCTGCCCTCACCTTAGATATATCACCTGTTTAGAGGGACTCACCTGGAAGGGAGTATAATGTCAGTGTAGCTGTGTGCTGCCATCTTTGGACTTCTGTAACACTAGGCCCAATCTGCTTATCTATTCTATTGACTTCACTTTTTCTTTGCTATAGAGATAAATGTATAACCACTGGTAACTAACTGAAACCAGTATCGTCTCAAGGCCAATTAGAGTCTGGAAGTTTGATGTACTGACTGTCCGTACCAAGAGAGGTGAGAAGAAAATGTTAAGGGACATATGTTTCAGTTGGTGCTGATTTCTGCGTGATCTTTTGTCCGCATACGTTGACATGCTGCTACGAAGGCAAGTTTCCTTATTTCTGAATCTGGCGTGGAAAAGGTGATCCTGACACCAGAGATTTTCTTGTCATGTTATTTAACCCAGGGGAATTTTCTGTGTTAAAGGATGTGAATGTAAAACTGTAACTTTGATAATGTATATTCGCACTCTGAAAATGGATGGACTATGGATTAAAACTTGAGGGTGGCTGGATCCTTTACTTGGAAAGTCCATAATTAGAAATAATGGCAGTGGTAGTGGAGCAACATCTGGGACCTATTCACACTTGGCTTTATTCTGGGTTATATCCTGGAATACGGCCCTGCCAGAGTCTGTATTAATACCAGATTATGCCCAAGTGCAAACAGGCCCCTAGAAAGACATACATCCATTTTGTGTCCCTGGGTTATATGAAGAACCGCACAGCTGCCACCCATCATTCTCTCACTATCTTTAGGAGCATTACCGCAATTCTCCTTGAAAACTGAAATTAAATGAAGATAAATGGCACCCATACTGTAGGAATGTTTTCCCATTGCTTTCATTCTGTCAGTCCTTGCTTAGTATCCATACATGGTATTAGAAATATTCTGGCAGGCCTCAATGGGTTTATTATGATTTGGTATGAACTTATGTGAAATTTCCATGCTTTCTATTTAATGCTAAGGAACAATGCTTATGATGGAAAAAAGTGTGGGGGTACTAGCAGTTGAACAAATGGAATTAAAAAGGGTAAGTAGATACATTCAGTTGAATGATAGCTAATACATGTTAGATAATAGCTAACCCAGATAGATTAATCATCTCCTTAGCTTGAAATAATTGCTTGAGGCAAATGATCCATGATGATTGATCACATGGTAACTGATGGTGGCAGCTTCACATGTTCAGGTTAGCAAGCAACATCTATAATTATCACTTGAGTGGATCTTAAGAAGTTCCCTTCTGTATTCATCAATAGGAATGAGTTAACCTTTTAATCTGAGTAAAAATAAAGTCATACAATTGACTAACTTTAAGAACAAAATGAAATACTTGCTTCTTAGACTGCATCTTGCTGCCTTTCTGGGGGACAGAAGAAGGAGGAGGAGCAGCAGCAGCAGCAGAAGAAGAATTTTGAGATAGTTAGCCAAGATAGTTACCTAGAGAAGGTACCTATACCTGAGATAGTTGAGATAGTTACCTAGAGAAGCAGCTGTTAATTATGGTGATGTCTTATCTAATTCCCTAGAAATGAAGCACTGATTTGAACTCCAACAATTTTATTCACTTGCTTATTTAGATTGTTAAAATTATGTTGCAGCATAGTTCTTCTGAGTTTTTCCACACTGGGGCTAATGGGGTAGCAATTCTCTCTTTCAGCTATAGGCCCTTTCTGCACTGTGACTTATTCCAAACTATATCCCAGATCAGGGGCCTGCCATCAGCCTGATAGTGCAGACTGCATCGGGCCCCAGGAAGGTTCTGCTATAGTATGCACTAGCATGCACATGACAGGTCCCTATTCTGTGATATAATCCAGAATAAGGCCCAGTGCAGTAAAGGCCATAGAGTATCATTACTCTGTCTTTGTCACCCTTTTCTCTATTTTGTATTCACTGTCAAGAATTAACCAATGTAGTATTGACAGGGGTGGGGTGCTGCAGAAGACAGTTTTGGAATTGCTTTGAGGGGAAAATTGCATGGCACCCTCATGTAGAGACATCCCTCATCTGGTTCCATTTTAATTCAGAGTTGCTCATAAGAACTGAGTTTTTCTTTGAATTTCTCTCATCTAAAGCACAAGTCAACAAAAAAAGAGATGTGAAGGGTTTTTATTGAATATATAAGTAACTATTTAAACTCGCAGCTCTAGTAAGCTGGGCTAAACATTTTGATCCCTTGGTGTTCAATCTTTCTAAGGACCTCTTAAGTTAATGTAATTGCTGACAAAATCTCAATGCAAGCAGCACCATGAATGGCTTCATGATTAGCAAATGTTCCTAGGGATGGTCCTCAAAGACTTTCTGATTCTCATTGTCACAACAAGGGAACACTTTAGTCTGTGGGAGTCAATTTAACTGCACAACCAAAGGTTCAGTTAGCCCCTTTCCTGGTGTAAATTACTAACATCATAAATTCATACTGGGCATTTCACAATGTACTATTTGTAACATTATAAAAAAGCAGGATAAACATTCATTCAGTTTCCCAAATTTTAAGCTGGTAGGAAGTAACTTTCTTTATAGGACAAGTAATGTTCGGAAGTCTGGAACTTTGTTTTCAAATCCAAGTTTCCAGCAGATATGGGATCAGTGGACATGAGAGATGCTATGGGCAACCTCAGCAGGAAGATTTTAAAAAGACTTTAAACACCTTCCCTAAAAGAAGGCATGAGGGAATTTCAGAAGTTTTATCTTAAAATAGATAACAGAACATTTCTCCTACAGATGTTCAAGAGAGCCATGCACATCAGAAAAAGAATAATATTAAGCAGCATGTCTATGAAATGCAGGAACATTTGTGTGCAGCAGGGAACTATTAAAATTGGATTAGTACATTTAGACAGTTGTTTTCAGGAACATTATATATCTACAAGGATCAATGAAGTTAAGGAGGAAAGGAAAATGTGTGTGTGTGTGTGTATCTCAGTGTAGAATATCTAGAGACCTGTGTGAGGCCTACAGGATATATGAATGTGATGACTCGACCCAACCCCCCAACCCCTTCAGACTCGTACTTCACAGAGCTACGCAGTTGAGGAAGCGTCCATTGAGCACCATGGCCCAACTGCCTGCAGATGGGCTAGGGTCAGTATACTCCCTTCCCACAAATGTCCTGCTTCAAAGGCTTGTCGCCAAGCCCCCCCCCAAAGTAGCACAATAGACACCAGTGTAATCCAAACACTGACTGTTTATGAAATACAAGTAAATAAATAAATAAGTAGAAGCAAAGATAAGGTTAGTTAAGAGTCTTTGTGTTGCTAGAAGGAACAAGTTACTGTAAGCTTCAGTGTGAAGTTTCTTCCTAAAGTAAAGAATACACCCAGCAGTAAATACTAACTGCCTCCCAGGACCTGCCTTGCACTATCCAGAGCTCAACAGGACCTGCAGCATGCCTGCTAAACTCAGGTACGCCCTGAGATTTTCCCCTATCTGAGAGGCAAGACTTCTCTTTCTATCCCCTGCCTCTCCTACTGAGAGTGCGAGGCCTAAAAGCCTGGAGAGTTCAACTAAACTCCCCAAGATCCCTCTCTTGCCAAATCCGCAGGACGAGAGACCTTCAGAGCTCTGGACTGCTGGTTCATATACTGTGAGATCCGGCTGCTCTGACTGGTGCGTTTTGGTGCTTTTTGCTGCAACTCCTCCCTTCCTGTCAATCAAGCTGCAAAATGCCTGGGAAACAAGCCCAGGGCTACAGCTTGCTTACTGAAATGGTCACAATGAACAACTTACTAAGGGCCTTTTTCCTTTTAACTTCATTGGTATACATCTCACTGAAGTTAAGTTAAATTCAGGGACAGTGGCTGGTGTTCACACCATGAGTATCACTACTATCTCCAACTTACCTAGCAGTCCTCCTGGTGCAGTCATTTGATCCTGGATTATCCACATCACCATAGTAATAGCCAGAGCAACTTTCAGTGCACTTTGGGCCACTGCTACCTCTATGCAGTGTTTGCACCAGGAATTACGCTCTGGGCCACAGGAGAACATATATGGTGCCATAATATGCAACTGGAGCATCCCAGAGTGTGTGAAGCCATCCCAATTCAATAAGTGCACAAAGGCCCAAAGTAAACTTCCTTTCTGTGTCTCTGTAACTCACTTATGAATGATAAGGAAGTAACATTCAATCCCCCCTCCTCCTCCCCTTTTCAGAATTGTCTTGTTTCCCCACAGTAATATGTGGGTGAAACCTAAACCACCAATGCATGTCCTACAATTGTTAAAAATGCTATATTCACATCTTACCCTCACATGAGCCAGTTTGGTCTACTGGTTATGGAGCCGCACTCCCCCATGAAGCCAGCTGGGTGACCTTGGGCTAGTCACAGCTCTCTTCTGAGCAATCACAGCCCCCCACCTCACACGGTGTTCTCTTGTGGGGAAAATAACAAAGCTTTGTCAGCTACTTTGAGTCCCCTTAAATGAGTGAGAAAAGTGGGGTAGAAAAGCCAACTCTTCTTCAGCAAAGGTATGTCCCCTATTCCCTTGGGTTTAGGATTACTCCACTAGATAACTGTCAAAAGCACAACAACAGGGGAAATAAAACAGAGGGAGAGAGAAAGGACCAGAGTGGAAGTGGGGGAAGGGAGAAGCACAAATACCAGAAGATTTGCAAAATATGCAAAGATTCTTTTCAAGCACAAACCTTTTAATACATTCCTAAAATAATCTTGTATTTGCTACAGAGAGTCCTTGCATTAGAATACAGCATTCTGTGCAAAACTATTTCATTATAATAGAATCTTGCTGTCATCTATTCTGAGGCATATAAAAATGGAGAAAAGGAATGATAAGAATCCTCTACACTGGTCCATGAAATAAAAAAGAGAAAGTAAAATATTGCTGCATTCCCTCCACACAGTATAGACCTGAGGAACGGTGTATCTTTTGACTTCACTAGACAGGATTATAAATCATGTGTTGTAGAGATTAACTAAGTCTCTCTAGACATTATTTCTTCTTTTGGAGTTTTCACCAGCCTATGGATAAGATCCGCTATGAAGCAAACATTACTTGGATATTTAACCAAAATGCAGTAACACACAGGATAAAGTGCATTTTGATGCTATTCATAATTGACATTAATGCTGCAAAATCTCTATCAGCCCTACATAACCTAAAATTCCATTACTGTTGTATAAATTAATTATAAAATTTTTAGATTTAGTTGAGAATGACTTGAAAAGTGTAAAGGTCTTATCAATTTATTCGAGTCTACCCTGCCTGTCAAAATGAAGGCATCTGATAGCATTTTCAACTGAATGGTAGTGATTCTGGCTTTGTACTCTTGCCCTTGGAAAGTAGTAGTGCTAATATATAGTTGGAGAGCAGCAATACTAATAGATAGGGTTGTCTTACATGTGCTACCCAAGGAGGTAATATATAATAGCAAATGATGGTATCTTTTGTATGCACAAGATGAAGCAAGAAACACATGCAGTGCTACAATTGTATCTAATTTCCTAAAAGTATTTGCAAAATCACTTCCCAAAATCATATATATGATATACAATTTACAGACATGATATTTTGACAATAACTGGAATGAGCAAGAAATTAATGTATCAGTTATAGTATACTCAGATGTTAACACATTCTATCAAATTTTTATGTTTTATTCCTTTGCTATACCAAAACTGGTTTTGAAATTCCATACAGTGTAAAAGAAGATAGGATGTTTTTCCACTGTCACTAGATGTACCCATTAAGTACCCATTAATGGGTACAAAAATGCTATTAAGTAATGGGTACTAATGGGTATTTCTAGTGACAGCGGAAACACACCCATAATATGTGTGTGAAAGACAGTTTGGAAGAGCATTCAAGCTCACACACAAATGTATAGAGATGTTTCTAAATTTCACTTGGGAGTGCAGAACTCTTACATATGGCACATCAAAAAGAAAACTCATCAGGATAGATTGCACAAGTAAGTGCTAGTAAGTATCAACAAAAATTCCTTCTCCATCACATGGCCAGTAGTAAAAACTCCCATTTGTATCTGTTTAAGTCAGCCATACCTGTTGGGCTGCAGAAACCAGAAGCAATTTATATGACCTAAGATGTTAATAAAACAGGAATTTCAACCTTTTCTTTTCTTTCTTTCTTTCTTTATTTGAGAGGGAGCAGGTTCTTATTAGGCTCCTTGATCAAACAAAATGTATTCAAGAAAATTAACAAAGAATGGCAGGAGTCTTGATGCCTTAAGATTTATTACAACATACTGTAAATATATTTACTCTTCTGGAAATTGTTCCTGGAACATACAAATTTGATTCCTATTCAATTTTGAATTAAGTTTTCAGGGACTTTTAAAGGATTCCTTCCTTCCTTCCTTCCTTCCTTCCTTCCTTCCTTCCTTCCTTCCTTCCTTCCTTCCTTCCTTCCTTCCTTCCTTCCTTCCTTCCTTCCTTCCTTCCTTCCTTCCTTCCTTCCTTCCTTCCTTCCAGTTCCTCAGGAATGGTCAAATGCAAACAAAGGCTGCATCCAGACATATGTTACTTATTCCACTGTATCTGGATATTTTGGAATTAGTATTCTGGAATATCCCAATATAGCCAGGTAAATAACCACTATCTGGATGCAGTCAAATATGTGTTTTCTAGTGCACAACATACTCAAGGCCTTTCTAGACTTTTGGGCCAGAATATGATGTAGACTCTAGGCTTCCCTTCTGCATCACAGGTAGATTCAAGGGAAGCCCCACCCATCACTGGTATGCTTTGTCCACGAGGGATGGGACATAAGGCAGATCAAGGGGCCCTTGGCCTGGATTACCAGTAGACCTGAGTAAACAGATATCCTGGCAAACCAGTGGGCTCTAATTCACAATACAGAGGTATGCCACCATTTTCCAGGCTTCCAAGGGAACTATTTCAGTATCCCACCAATTCCTATCCTTGTGGCTACTTTTCAGTGGTGACCTATGGTATACCTCTGAAATGCCCCCTCCCCCCAGATATTCCTGAATATGGGAAGGATGCCTTCTGCTCATCGCCCATGTTATGGATCAGAGCTACTGGTCTGTTGGTAGACCAATTGAAGGTGGATACCAGTGATCTAGATTAAGACCCTCCCTAATCAAGATCTTGGTCTGTCTAAGGAATACAGCACCCACACCATTCCCAAAGCACAATACACAGATAACACCCAGACTTATCTTTCTGTTCTATCAGGGTGCATCTCCATGGTCTCTTTTTCTTCCCTCTTATGTCAGATTTCAAAAATGAGGGCTGTAATTTGAAATAAAGCATTCCCATGTGGTTTGGGGCAACACAGATTTAAAATGTACTTTCCTGTCTCCATGCAAACCGCTTTTTGTGAGCCCGCATCTTTTTCTCCTCACTCCCACCCCCCGCCCACTGCAGCGATGACAGGCAAAAAACTCAATTGAACCTCCAGAACACAACAGAGATCATCCCGTTACTTGGCTGCCAAGAGTTAAAAGCAGTTAAAAGCATAACTGAAAGCAGCTCACTCTCTCCATAACTAATGCTTGCAACATAGGTCCAAACATAACTAAAAGCAGGCTCCCTTCAGCTGTCAAATTCAGCTGCCTGCATTCACCTAATGGCAGCTGATTAGCGCAGAACCAGACCTGCGAAGTGACACTTTGTTTCACTTCAGAGGCTGCGTTATTAGGAGGGGGAGAGAGAGATTTGCTTGCTGAGAAACAATCTCCGTGGTAATGATAATGATAATTAGTATCACCTTTCCCTGTTAGCAAGCACAAAATCTCTTCTCCCTCTCCAAAGTAAAACAGTTTGGAGCTCTCCTTCTGCGCTGAAAGAGCTAAATGCAGGCAGATGATTCTGACAGCCAGTTCTTCTGCAGGGATCAAAAACGCCTACAAATTCAGTGGAATATGGGAGAAGATGTGGAGAAAACGTCTCCATGCTCCCAGGAAAACCTGCGGCTTCCCAAAAGTTTGCAGGTAGTCTTGTTTAAAGGGTTTTTTTTCTGCTGCGGATTTTCCTCCTCTGTGGCTCTGGAAGCCCGGAGTAATGCTCTGCATGGAGATGCTCCAAAGCAAAAGAATTTTTTTTGCCAGATTTTTCTTTGCATGGAGACACGCCCTCAGACTCAGGGAAGGCAGTAATACCCCAAATCAGTACTTTGGGTTATCAATGCATTGGATGAGGGCAAATGGATTGGAAACTAAACTGGACAAGATAGAAATACTGTTGACTGGTTATTCATCCATTGGGACAACAGAGCCTGATAGAGTAGCTTAAATGTTTTCGATTATATTGGTCTTTTTAAAAATACATTTTAGTATATTTTACATTTTAATGAAGCCACATTGTATATTTGAAAATTTGACTTTAGAAGTGGAAAGTTCCTTTTGCTTTTTAATAGATTATTTCCTACTGTCAATTCCAAGCTTGTCTGGAATTTTCCTAAGCCCCTTATATAACAACCATCAGTTTAAGATCAAAATTTAGCATTCTGATTCTATCTGTATTGCATTTGTATAAAAAAAGACCTATTATTTTTTATCTTTTTAGTACACAAGCTCATAAATAATGAGGAAGGAAAACAAACAAACTGCTGTATAGGTTCTTTTCAGGCCACTGGTTAGGTGACCTGAAGATCTGATGTTTTATTCTTCTTCTGAAGATTTCCTTGATTGGGGAAATACTCAGCAATTCATCCATCATACTACAAGGTCCAGTCATGACTAAAGAAAGAACCATAAAACACATAACCCTGTCAGCTGTTCCAATTGTGAGAATTCTGACCAAGCCTCAGCTTTGCTGTAGGTTGAAACATAACCTACCCCCAAGGACAGTTAAGATGTGCAACATCAGTCTTTTCTCCTTTAGATTGACAGTAAAGAATATTAGCCAAGAGACCTTAACCTTCCTACTCAGATATCAAGACCCATTACCAAACACATTACTCTAATTTGCCAGTTGACCTCGATAGTTGGGAATAATCAAAGCTTACATTAAGTTCAGATGAAGACAGTTTTGCAATAAGCTAATTTTATATATGTTCTGCACACTACTTAATCTGCTGCCACCTTGTGGCTCTTAAAGATTGAAGAATATGGATTCCTGCAGTCATATCATACTAATTTCCCGTAACTCAACTTATTTGATCAAATTTCCAATCACAATAGCAAGTGAAATTATTAAATAAAAATGTTACAACCTTTCTGAGCAGCTATCTATAAGGTGTTTGCAAACCTGGTACAAGTTCTAAAGGCCGTTCACAGATGGCAGTTTTAATTAGAAACTGACTGAACAGCAACATATTTCAATTTGTAATTAATGTAATGTCTAATCAATGCCCGTAGCTTTGTTAACTACCAGATCGTTGTCTTGTTGTGACACTTTTAGCCACAGAATTCTGCTTCATAAATTTTAGAACACTTCTAATTAAAAAATAATGAGTTTCAGAAGAGAGTCATATCTAAAATGCTATGCTGTTTCTACATACTCATGTGCTAAGTAGAACCGAAAGTATGTTCAGAATGAGGCTTATCTCTGAATACACATAATCACTAGCTGAACAACACTGAAGGAAAAAGGATGATTAAATTACATTGATAGGGGAAAGTTAAAAGTAGATTGCAACTTAGAAAAAAATACAAATGCTTTATTTGGAAAATCATGCTGATAAAAGGAAATAAATCTACTTACGTCTTTTGCCATTTCACTACCACCACTACTATCACAACATAGGCAGTAATAATAATAAAAAATTATTTCCTCATTCCAATAGTGGCCTTGTGATCAGTGCAACATCACTGTGCTTCACTGACAGTAGAAAAGGAGGGAGATTCCTGCTATAAGGAGACCAGTAGGTGTAGTACTCAATTCAACTTAATCAGTCCTTTTCCTGCTACATTTTGTAAGTCAGAAAAAGTTTGTATGCTGAATAAGATTTTTTTAAGAGTTAACACAAGAATAATTTGAACTTATCAATGTATTACTAGTGAGGAGACAATTTGGATTCTATTATCATAATTGTGATTTTAATCAATATAAACCTGTCTGATGAGTATGCATCAGAAGGGCAAGTAGAAAAATGCCTTCTGAACAAACAAACATCAGGAACACCTCAGCCAGACCAGGACATAATCTGTCTCACTCTCCATGGGATAGCTTTAACTAATATGAACCACCTGGAAACATGGGAAGAACAAAACATGGATCATAGATGGATGAAGGTTAGCCACATCTGGGCTGCTTTCACGACTAATGTGTACTAGCATTTACGCTTGAGAATGCTAGTACACGATAGACTAAGCCCCCCATGCCCAGGTGTGTGTCCGATCACTGACAGGGTGCTGCCATCTTGATTGTGGTGCCCAGCACAACAGCTCATACACTGTCACTGACGCTATGGCAACAGTGACTGTCAGGGTGCACACAGTCACATTTGGGGTCACTTGAAATTCTAGCATGCTTGTGCACCACCTCAGATGAGCCCACACACTGGAAATGTTGTGAATGCTCACCGGTTGGAGGTTTCAGGTAAGCTTTTAGTTAACGTTATCTTGCATGTGACGCATGATTTCGTGCTCCACCACTAGTTTATGATAGGTTAGCATCTAGGCAGACAGGAGGCATTTATAGCCTGTAAACTCCTCCTGCAAAAGCAGATACATCTGCCCAAATGGTAACCTTTCATAAATTATGGGGCCAAGTGTGAAATCACCTCTGAACTACACAATCAGAACCATCCAACAAGATTAGGGATCTGTATTTATTGGTGAAAGATCCGCTTTTTTGAGAGCAGGATAGTCCTGGGATACAGGGGTGAAATCCTGGAATATCACTATTCTATGCAAAGAATTATCAACCCAAGTTCTCCTGAAATAATTTGACATTTGCTTTACGCAAGCATATGGACAAAAGCAGACATTTTTGTCATCAGGACGAAGCACCGGACAAGGTAAGGCTCAAGACATGTGATTTTGCCCTGCTATCAGGTAGGGGTGGCAAGAGGCAATAGGAGAATCTAAACAAAATCCTGAATTTTCCTCTTGTTATCTGGAGGAAGTATTTAGCATTTTTTGTTGTAACCAATGGCTAAAACAATAAAACACATATTGTTTTGTAGAAAGCAAGGACCATGCTCTTAGCCTTATTTCCATGCAAACTCATCAGCACACAGATTGTTTTCATTTCTGACTTGCCTTCCATGTATCTTTGATGTAGAAAACAAGATGGCTTGGATGGACAGCTTGCTGTAGCAAAAGCATATGACATCCTCTACCTTGTTCAGGAAGCTCCTGAATCTCACTAGAGAAACTTTCACATATTGGACTACCTCTCTCATCATTCCTAACACTGTGACACATAAGAACATAAAAGTTGGATCAGGCCACATCCCCTCTAGTCCAGCACCCTGTCTCACATAGTGCGCCAACAATTGTTTCTGGGCATTCTTGAGTAAAAGACAAGGGCAAAACCTTCACTTGCCCTTGAATACTCGCAATGACTTGTAGAGACATCCTACCTGCCTCTCCAATCTGGAGGAAGTGGCAGAGACTGATGGAAGCCATAATCCTATAGTAGTTAGCATTCAAGAATGGAAATTCTGCATAATGCATTTTACAAGAAAGGCTTTTGTGAATTCAGTAGGGAAATTCTTTATGCTATATTCTTAAATTCAGAATAAGAAACTTGAACTTTCATATCATTGGCATTCTTCCCTTGAATGACTGCTAGGAGTTACAGAATAGACTCATTAATATCATTTTTCAGAGAAGTCAATTGTTGTAAAGATTATTTTATTAGAGTCACTAATCTCTTCAGCATCAGATGCTATAATATTATAAATGTCAATTTCTGAATTTAGGGGATTATGCTCTCTTAAATAAGTTAAAGAAGGATGAACTTTCTGCATGTTCACCAGCGCTTGAGAAATAACATTTTCACCCTTTTAGCTGCCCCATTGATTAGAATGAATAGGTTTTCATTTAAATCTCTTATGTGTTGCGTAGTGTCAAAGTTGCTTTTGACAATTATTGGAAGATATGCTACCTTACCTTTAATGCCCACCATTAAATCTTTAAGGGCAATTTTCTACATGCAATATTTAAATGCATTAAAGTTTTAAATTGTTTAATGAGAAGGTTTAATTACACACACACAAATATAAAATAATTATTTTCATCATCATTACCACTTTACCTCAGATATTTCTCTTTGTCACCTAAAATGGCAGAAACTGGTGAATATTCCAATCCTTTTACATAATTATAGAATATAGTAAGTATAGTACATTTTGTACACAAGATCAACCTTGGCATACTCCAATACAAACAAGTTAGATGAATACCAATCAGTACCTACTTATTTATTTCTATTACTAATCACAAAATATGGCTAAATTATATAATTTGAATACTTAAGTCTGATAATAAAATATGACAATGGAAAGGATCAGGTCTAGGTTCACTAGGGAATTTGTCTAAACATTGGGTAAATAAACAGGACTTGGATATTCTGTTGCCTCAGTCATGCCCATTTGCCTGGAGATTTCTATTGGAGAAATTAGCACCCCTAATTGAATTAAGACAAAAGACCTTTGATATTTTGAGAACACAAGAGTGCATAGATCATTTTCAAAGGTAAACTTATTTTTAATGTTCTGATCATCCGTGGAACTCCCTTTGTTTTAATGGCTAACATCCCAGATCTGTTGTTTTTATGAAAGTCCAGAAAATGTTATATTGGCAGAACTGAGACTTCAGCATTTAATATCCAGTGCTTTTACCCTTTTATCCTTTTCCCCACTTGACTATTTTAGTCCTGGTGGTCTATTTTAGTCCTTATTGGACTATTTTAATCCAGATACAAGGCTGAGTGCACATTTTGGGCTGTTCCCATTTACCTGACGGTAACCCAGACTGGACCCAAATATTGCCATTCCCACTTACTGCCCAAATCCCCAGTATGAAGAAACAGGACTTTTTAATCCCTGCCCCCCACCTCAGTGCAAACCCTGTAAACCTGACCTGGTCAATCAGCTGAGCGGAAGAAGACACACACACAGGGCAATCACACTGTCCCCTTTTCACACCCTTCCTTTCAGATCATACGTTCCTGGTAACGTTACCTCCATCCATGTTACCAGGAAGAGCGCATTTGCACTTAAGCAGATCAGCAAAGGAACAGAGTACAATCGGAATTGCAGTTTTGCTTTTAAAACCTTTTTGCTTGATAAATATGTATCTTTCTGATTATTGTTAGCAGCTACTAGGAATGTATCCATTTCTAATAGCTTCTTACAATCATCAGAAAGATACATAGGTATTAAGCAACAAGGTTTTAAAAGCAAAACAGCCATGAGTCAAGCCAGTCTCCCCGCACCCCAATTCATGGCAAGGGCGGGGGGGAATCTTCGCAGCTGTGAAATCCCACCCACATCTGGCAGCGATTGATCAGAAGGCTAGATCTCTGCCCCAAATAGTCTGGGAGCATTCCCATTTTTGGGGGGCGGGAGGAGTGGATTCAGCTCCAAAAGTGGGAGGAGTCCAGTTTTCCTCAGGACTTTTTTCTCCAGATTTTCACTGGATAGTCCTCATAAAATCTGGGAATAAAAAATTGAATGGGAACTCTGGATATAAATTCTATTTAGATTTATAGAAAATTAAATGGAATATTGGATACTGAATGGGGTTTTAATTTGGATTTAAATGCCTATGGGAATGAGAATGCACCCCTAGATTGGATTGGAAATTACTGAAGACAATCAAAGGAACCAGTTCCTGAGGACAGAATATTAACTTGAGCAAAAGACAAAAAACAAAACAAAACCAAAAACCGCAAGGCCTGTATTTACCTCCTGGGAGCCTGCTTGCGGTTCCAGAGGGTCCTGTAGGAGGCCCAGGACAGCGCCTGCAGAGGCGCTGAGAAGGTAACACGTATGGCAATGGTGAGGAGATAAGGTAAGTGGAGAGGGGTGGGAAAGGAGGGGTGGGAGATTCATTCTGGGCACGGATATTCTATAGAATATCTGTGCTCAGATTGTAATACCCCACATCTGGTGGGGGGGGGGGTAATTTGTCCGGAGCCGAATTTTTCAACATCCTATTCAACTCAAACAGAACGTGACAAATGTTCCTTCTAAGGAAATAAAACTGTTAAAAGTAAATTCCTGTTCCAGATCTGGCAGCTCATCTTCAGGTTCATACCTGTAGTATCTTTCTGGCAGCTTCCCTTTCAATCTTGCGTCTGAGTGCTGTCAACTCTGCCTCCTGTTTTCTCGCTTGCTTGCTTTGGAAAGATTTTGATGAAGATTGGAAGAGTATCTGCTAAAAAGTCATACAAGAAGCACAATACTTAAGATGAGCTGATTGCTGTTGAGTAGCTTTCATCTTTACCAGACGTGCGTACAACTGCACATATCAAATGGAGGACCTGTTACTTGTTACTTATTATTTCTCTATTTTTAATTTTTTTAATGCAATGTTTCAGTATTTCTGAATTTCCAGTATAATCTGTATTTAAAATTCTCTTCTTTTTTTTTTAATACAGATAATTAAACACTACAGAAAAAAGTTTATTCAAAATTGTGTGCTTAATTCAAGAGATTCCAAAGGTTTTTTTCTTATTATATACAATTTAGAGCATCAATGTTAGCAACACATTTGAAAAATTACCAAAAGATGCATTATTTTTTATACATGACATATCCTGCCCTCTCAATGTAACTTTTAACATATGGTTTCTATTTTTATTGTATTATTCATGTTTACCAAAGTGCCCCCATTTTTGTAATGTTCTTCTAATATAATTTCTTTTGCCTGATTCTGGAAGTAATCTTTTTAATTTAATTTTTAATTTTAATTTTAATTCTGCTTTTAAATTCTTTTTATTTAATTTTTATATTTTACTTATTCTTTCATTTCTTTATTACTTTAATAAAGAATTTACTACTTGCTATTTCCTGTTGAAAGCAGTTGCAGTTGCCACAGACAATCGTTCCTGAGGAAACTTTTTGTACTGTTCTATTGCTCTACATTGTATTATTATTAAAGAGCTATTTTTATTTTTCTATTTTTTATTATTTAATCTTCATTATAATTTAATGGCTGGACTGAGCTAAATTTCTCCAAAAATACAGGTGTCTAGAGTATAACTTGTAACAATCAAGACAGTCCTATCCTAGCCCACCTGCAACCTGTCCCAAAGTGCAACAGGTCCTAAGACAGGCCTAAATCTGGGAATGGCCTAAGTGTGTGAATGAACTCATTATGTGTGTGCTTGCAAGGTCCATGTTCATTGCAATCCTGATTGGAATCACCTTCATGCAATTCTTTGCAAGTTGTGATCAGACCCCAGGTGCACATAGAAAGGGGTCTTCAGTGGCAGCAAGATTATAAAAACTCTTCCAACTGCTATTAACTCAATTAAGTACTACCCCTAAATCCAAATCCTGTCATTTCCTTGAAGATGTATTTTTAAATATATAGCACTAAAAGGAATAGTGGTGCATCACCACAATATGGGCCTGAATATGAATTTTACTGTCTATTAATTTTCTATCATTTCAGGCACACATTCCTAAAGTGTGCAGTATTATATTTGCTTAAACCTCCAATAACTTTGTGGACCTGGAGGCCAGAGCCTTTTGAAGGAGTAAAGGACGCTAAGGAGTGACCTTATCAATAAGCATAAACAAAACACTCTTCTACATTCTTACCAAGGCTTCACTATTTGTCACCATGCTCCTGCATTAACTCTTTGACCATTCAAAAACTTTTGAGTCAGGCAAATTCATCCTTTCATTCCACTCTATTTTTAACAGAAATGGAAATTTACAATAAAATTGACCATCAAATTGTGCAAAATTGGTACTGTGCAAAACTAGCCAATTCATAAGATGGCGAATATGAAGATGGAAAGAATATAGCTATTCAAGCTCTACCAATAAGAAAAGAAAAAATATGAGCTAAACAGTTATTTAGATGCCAGAATTCATTCTGCTTTTTAAAAGAAATCATAGCCACATAATTATATATACATTTGAGAGATAATGAAATAAATGAACTTTATTGATTAATCATTGACCATATTAAGTTTCTAATAGGGATCTGCACAAATATTCTAAACATTCAAAATCTGTTTGAATTCAAATTTAGAGATTTGAATGGATTTTGCATGTTCCATAACATTTGTTTGAATTATTTGAATCATTCGAACGTATAGATACATATGTATTACATACTTATCTGTACAAGTATTATACATATCAGTACACATTTGTGCTTATAATACAGGATGAAAACGGGATGCATGTGGGATAAAACGGGATGCAAATGAAATGCATACAGATATGTATAACACATACAAATATTGCTGACATTCATATCTTTAAATTCGTATCCAACATTCAAACAAACAGATTCGGATGTAACGGATTGGAATCAGTTTTTGTTGCATTCAGATTTTAAACATTCGAATCAAATTGAATATTTTGACATTCAATTTGACTCAAATTTAAATGCCAAAAAATAAAAATTGTGCACACCCCTAGTTTTGAATGTACAGAAGATAAAAGCATACAGAGCTAAAACATACAAGAATAAAATTAAAATCTGTATATATGTCATCATTATTTGTCCCCATTACCCTTACAAAGCACCCTGTTCAGTTCAATTAAGGATTTCCTAAGTCTGGCAGCCTACATTTTAGAGATAATTTATCTAGAAAGCAAAAGCCTGTTTGAAAACATACGCTTTAACTAGGCCTTGCAAAATGGTGGTCACATGGAGACCTCCATAACATCACGTAACATCACCACTCAAATATCTTGAGGGTAATATAAACACGAAAAGAGCTTTCCCTTGAAACTACTGTAAGTTGATATTTCTACATGCTACAACAGTTATAGTGATTTTTTTTTTTAATTCTAGCGGTATCCCTGATGTCTCCAAATCCCTCCTTTGCCATGAAGACAAATGCTGCATGAGCCTATCCATGGCCACATTTCTTTCTGGAGCTTATCAGTGATTGGCTAAAAATGCAAATGAAGGAAACCCCATATACCCAAATCGCTTTTCATTTCTGTAACTTTATCTTCTTTGACTTAACAGATTTTTTTTTCTGGTTTATTTGGCTCACTTGTAAATTCTGTGTGGGATTTGGGAGGTATCTGTATTGCTTTAAATTCATTTAGTAAACCCCAAGAGGGTTTCAAGAGTAAAGCTTCTTAGCAAGGGATTGCCGACTTATTGATGAGAAACCGTTTGTCTCTAAGCCTCCTGTCCTGTCCAATGTAATGCAATTTGCTTGCTCCAGGAGGTTAGACAGACTTGTTTATCAGACTTGCTAGTTACATACATTTCTGTGCTATTTTCACACATCCTTTAATATGAAGGTTAGACTGTAGGATGGTTGTTTCATTTGCCTGAATAGATATTAAAACTGTTCACTAAAACTGGAAGAAATGATTAAGCTGGAAGCTACCGAAAGCACACATTTAAAACAAACAAGAAAATGAACTTCTCAAAGATGCTTAAGAAGCATAATTTCATTCAGATTTCAGCTCTTCCTGTTCTTGAAACTGCTGTCTCCATGGCAGTCAGCCTAGGCAAGCACAGCTGGCCCTCCCCCTGATGAAACCTGGTTCATGTGCTCCTTTTGAATCCCACAAACCACCAGCAAATCCCCCTTTAAGGTGACCTGCGATCAAAGGATCATTTGTCAGAGCCACGTGAACTTCAAATCATGCTGTCAAACTGGCTTTCAGTAGGTTTGTGTGTGTGTGTCTTCCAGCTACATATGCTTATTTTGGCTGCCACTGAGGGATGCATGACACCATCAAAGGTGAATAAAACATTTACTTATAAATGTGTAGAGAAAATACAAGCTGGAATACAAGCTGGAATGTGAGGTTTTATTTATTTATTTATGTTTATATCCCATCCCATATCCTAAGGTCCCAGGGGACAAAATTTCCTCTTCTCGCCTACACTTCATTTCTTCAATGTTGGTGGCAGTCTGCTTGACTGCTGCTCCATCCTGGCGTACCATGAAGATTGTAAATGAAAGTTGTCTATCTTTGAAGTTGCAGACCAGGGAGAATTGAGTGAGGCGCCCAGGAGCAGCATCTGAAATGGCTCATTTCTACAGCCCGCCCACCCCCAAAATGTCGCTGGACACTGGAATGTAAAATGGCCTCCTGCTGCTGCTGCTGCCTGTCTGCATGATGAACATAGGAAGAGATCTCAGTCTGAGGCATGAGGAAGTCCACTTTGAAGGACCTCCTGGTCGCCCCATCACCCTCAGTTGTAAAAGGGGTGGGCACTCGGGAGATGGCCTTCTCAGTGATGGTCCCTAGGCTATGGAATAGTCTCCCCCTTGAGGTTTGTCGAGCTCCTTCACTGTATATGTTAAGGAAGGCAGTGAAGATGCACCTCTTTGCCCTGGCCTTTGCTTAAATGTAAATATACTGTCCCTTCCCACTTTACAGAAACTGTTATTGTTTTAATATATACTGTAGTTGTTTTAATATAAGCCACATGAGGTGCAGTCCAAAAGACTTCTTTAGACATTTAGGCCCTTTCTGCACTTACTGTTGATCTGTATTAAGGAGTCTCTTAATCATGCAGATGGCACACCTCTGTGTTCTTGAACTCTGGGGCACACCACTGAAAAGCCCCCCTTCAGGTAGCTAGGAACACTTCTCCCTTCGGAGACATGAGGAAGCAGTTGCAAAGCAAAGACAAGCTTCACAGTAGATGTGCACGGATATTCATAACATTTGCTATTCGGACAAATTTGGGCATTTGTACACAAATCAAATGTTATGATATTGATACACTATTCATACAAATACGAATGTTTTGGAATGAATAGTTCAGACATTTGTTAAACCAGGGCTGCATACTGGATATGTACGCATTGGTAATGGATACGTATCTGATATCCATGCGCTCATATAGGATATGTATCCAGAATATGTATCCTGGATACATATCCGATATGTATGCATTAGTATTGGATATTTGTACAAATTCGTACAAATACGTTCTTATCGAATAGAATCCTACCACATTCAAAGGGGATCTATTCAAACAAATATGAATTTTCTAACATTAGATTCATTATGAATCCAATGTCCAAAAAGTTTGTGCATGTCCCTACTTCACAGCTGTAGGAAGGCATGGGCTGGATCAGCGCTGTGAGTGTAGATGGTGCCGATCAGGCCAATGCCTCCACAAGATTTGGGTCAGTGACCTTGGTTATTGCAACCCCACTGAATGGATTCAGGGCAGATAACTGCAGAAAGAGCCCTTGCAAATGTACTTAAAACATCTAGAATGACTTCCGAGTTGCGTGAAGCATAAGGAAAGAGAATAGAAGGCAGAGGGGATGATGAATCATGCAATAAATTTGCTCTTTGGAAGCAGCAACATCCAGGAAGGAGAAGGGAATACGCAAGTAACGCTGTTAGCAGTGGTGAACTTAAATGAACAGGGTGCATCTTCATTTGGAAATGCTTACTGTATCTATGCCATCATCAACAGGAACAATGGTGTCAATTCAAAAAGAAGTTTAGTGAACTTGTTTTGCCATTTCAAGTGTGTTGTTCAAGTAAGACACAACACACGCTATTCCCAGCAATTGGCGGACCAGAAGCCCATATTTTTCACTGCTGGAGAAGAAGCTGGCATCTGTGTGCTTAATGGCCAGATGTTCTCTGGTGCCTTTACATCCATCCTTCAGCTACACAGTCCTCTATCTGAAGATGAGCTCTAGATCCTCCACTAATTATAAATCATTAGAATACCAATGAAAAACAACAACAAAGAGAGATGAATAGCAGTTGAATTTACCTTGACGTGCACTCCGTCTTCAGGGATTTGGGTAACCTTCCTCAAAAGAAGTGTTGAGAGAGGCAGAATGAATATTTTAAAGTGCTTTGATGTCCTTGGGCAAAATAACAGATCAAAGCAGTGTTATTTTTTTAAAAAGAAGCCAGACTTGCATTCCATTAATGTTCTAAAGGCATCAAACAAAGTGGCATTAAAATACTGAAAATAATTCCAGTAGCATGACAGGACACTGTCTTTTAACAGATATGTTTAACATAATTCTGTAGTCACAAGTTAACCTCAGAAAACAATGAAAAGACTGCTTCTTGCCTCTGTTGCCCCTGGACCACCACATCATTTGTCGTTTGTACAATATCCCCCTAAGAAATGCCTTAAAGTCATTCTTCTTAGCTCTTAACCTCCACAGAATTCCTAAGGAAATTATATAGCTCCAGCAAATACCACAGTTCTTTCAGATCCTGCAGAATTTTATTATGGGCAAAATCTAATTGGCCACCCTAGTGATTATATTGCTTTGAGAAATTTTTCTAAAGTATACGAAGAGGATTTTTTTAGAACACTTCAGAAGAGATTGTGTTTGTGTGTGTTTGTTTGTTTGTCTGTGTGTCTCTAGCCTTGTTCCCACTCATGGAATAAAATGCTATTTACAATGCTAATTACAATGCCAATTAAAGCGCATTAAAACGAAGCAAACGAGCATTTGGCAATCTCAATAAACCCAGAAATCTGTCCCCACAGGAAAAGGATTAAAACCACTTCCAAAAAACCCACTGGGGAAAGTAAACCTTTTCTTTCCCCAACCTTTGCCCACCCTCTCTCCCCATTGGGTTTGATCTGACGTGGCCAAGGGTGGGAAATTCCAGCTGCCCCTCCCTCCTGAACCTCCTTCCTTTCTTCCAAAAACACCTAGGAGATAAAAAAAACTGGCGATCAAGCCTCCTTGACTTACAAACACACAAACTGCCTGCTCTGGCTGAGAGACCTGTCAGAGGGTGGAGGCACTGGCAGACATGGCGAGAGCTGCTGGGATGCCAAGTGCTCCTGCGCACATACACACTTGCACACTCCCCCCATGGGAGCTGGGCAAGTGAGTGAGCGAGTGAGCAGTGCTGCCGCCACCATGGGTGTCATGTCGCAGGCCGGTCAGGCAACAGGCAAACACTTGCGCAGCTACTCAGTCCCAAAGGTTCCAGGTGTACTCGAAGTCAGTTCCAGTCCAGGGTCTAGAAGTCCAGAAGTCAGCAAGGGTCAGCAGGTCACAAGGAGTCCAGGATTTCAAGCTCACGTAACAAGAGGCTGTTAAGACATTGTCTGCAGCAACTTGAGGCAAGGTGAGCTTGTTCTTAAATAGGAGAGTCAGAGCCACGCCCACGGTGCAGCTGGACTAATCGCTCTGATCTCCGTCTCACCTGCTTCTGCTGCCTAAGCAGGAGATGAGAGAGCCTTTGATTAGGCTCACTGCTGGCGGACTCATCATCAGAGCTGTCTGCCTGCTCACTTGGACCTGGCCTTGGCTCTTCCATGCCTGCAATGCCCTGCTGTGGCTGCTCCTCAGCCTGTGGTCGCATTGCAGGCAGGCTTCCCTCCTCTGAGGAGACTGAACAGGGCATGACAACAGGAGAGTGAAAGGGTGGGATGGACTGAGGCCTCCCAGTTCCTTGCTTCTCCCAGTTCCTGCAGCTTCCCCCCTTTCCCCTTTTAAAGATCAAGGCAGAATTGTGCAAGATCGCTTGTGAAGGGCAAGAATCTTCCCTGCCTCTTTCCTTGATCTTTAGGCTTGTGGGTGCCTGAGGGGAAGCGTGGGTGGGAAAGGAAACATTGTTGCAAGGTGTGAAGTGGGTGAATTGTTACAATGAAATAGTCTGCTGTAGAGGGGAAAGCTGGCATTTTAACTGACAATGGGCTGTCCTGCAGGGTGAAATCCCACCCATTTCATGATGCATCTGTCCCAATACTGCTGTAGCATTCCCACAGCAATAAGGAAGAAGCGTTTTAAAAGCAAAAACAAAAACAAAAAACACCTGAAAAAACACTTGAAATTCCATTTTTTAGCCAAATAATCCTCAAAGTACCCCTGAAACTGATTGGGAATGGGGGGCTGGGGGGCAGCACGCACCCCTGCCGCCAGCTGAATCAGGGTGGCAGGAGCCCTCAGGGCATTAACACGCCCCCAGCTTGGTCTAGTCCCACCCCCAGAATAGGGCTGCCAGCCAGCAGGGCCAATAGGGCCGAATGGCAGCAGCCCGGGGCGGTACTCCTGAATGCTCTCCCTGACGGACAGCTCTGGGATGCCCAGGGCTAAGTTTTCACGCTCTACACTTCAGCCACAATTAGCACAGCTCTGTGACAGGTCAGAACATTTCTGGGAGGGAATTGCTGTCCCAGAATGCAAATGCTCTGCCCGAGAGCTGTGCTAATCTCCCCCAGAGGCCTAAGTGTGAATAGGCCTCTGGTTACCAGCACTTGTAGTGCAGATGGCCTGGCCCAAGCAAGCCAGATCACCATGGCAATGCCTGTAACAACATCCAGCTTGCACCTGGACATTGCCATGGTGATGAGCCTATGACAGGTAAGTATACAGCTGCAGCCGCCCCATCCCATGCACTCGGAGCTTCACATCCAGAAGAGGGTGCAAATGCCGCTACCAGTTAAGCTGTGGACAAGATTTTATTTGTCCACAGCTAGTGAAGGCTGGGATAGCTTTAGTGAGCTCCCTTACATGCTAGGATGGTGGTAGCAGCACAGCATGTAAATGGGCCTTCCCAGGAATGGCTAGAACTACTCCTGGAAGTTAAGTGTAAACAGGCCCATAGTTGCATTCACATGCATTAAAAAGTGTCTTGGAATGGTTTAGAGATAGTAATATATGGCACCAATTTTATGTTCATGCTTATTAAGATATATGTACCACCTATTATATCAGTTGCAGAGTAGTGAACAAAAGAAAACAAACAAATCAATAGTTATAAAAATACATGCCAAAGCATGAAAAGAAATATCAGCATTAGGGTCGTGGAAAGGAAAAATCAAAGGGGAATATCACACTAATCCACAAAAGTGTTTTAAGAAAACACAGAAAAACATCTAAGGTGGCATATTAGGAAGACTATTTTCTGACATTTAACATGGATTACAGCTAGAATGGGAACACTTGCATGTGGCAGTTAGCATCTCTAAGCTGCTGTTGTGCCACTTTTCCTTCTATATATTTTCACTGTGTGTGAATTGATAAGGAGAGATGTAAAGAGATTCGGTATGAAAACACACAGACATTAAATCCTTTTTGAATCCTGGACAAACCAAAATCTCAATATATCCCAGAAGTTTAATTCTGTGATAAAGGGTTATATCCAGAAGTGAAGTGTTGTGCTGAGCCCATAGTCTTGATTCAAGGTCAAATAACATTGAAACTAAAGACTTTTACTGTTCTTATTCAGACTTCTTCCTATTCATAAACAGGTTTGACTTATTCTTGGTGGATGGCACCTTGATGGCCCTAAAATTACCAGGCTGTCACCTTTTGATGATTGCTTGTGTATAATATTACCAGTGACACATCTCTAAGGCAATGTTAACAAAGTAGTAAATTCTAAGTGCTTGACTGACATGATAAACACAGATGTGCATGTTTTTCTATGAAACAGCAGGGAAGAATTATATAGGTGACAAAGGGGGTTTTTCCACTAGCACTAGAAGTACCCATTAAGTACCCATTAATGGGTACTTAACAGGTACTTCTAGTGCCAGTGGAAAAACACCCCATATGGACCCTGCAAATGCTAACTTCCCTGGTGGCTTTATCAGCTCAGCCTACCTGTACTTCTTTATGAATATTTGCTGGTGACAAAGTTCTGCCCAAAACCTAGAATTTTAGGTGTCGTGCATGAAATGGGTGGTGAGAACTAATTATACCTCGAAGGCTGTTTCCGCACAGGGGCAAAACAAAAAACAAACAAAAAAACAAAAAAACGGATTTACGGCACCCGGATTTATTAATAGCTCCGTGTGCAGGGTAGATCCGGTTTTGCGGGGTAGATCTGGATCTAAGAGATCCGGATCTACCCCACACCCCTACCGCCGCACACGCAGCGCTGATCCGGATTGGAGGCGGGTGCTGTGCGGACACACAGCACCAGGCTCCGCTCAGGGACGGAGGGCCCTTCCCCCACCTGCCATTATTGGCTCGCCAGAGCCAAGCATGGTGAGCCGGGGAGCCTCGCTGCTCTGGCTCGCCCTCGCCCTCGCCCCAGAAGTGGCGGATCACCACTTCTGGGGCCAGGGCGAGCTTGCCTAAAGCCCACCCTAGCCCACCCCACTGGGAGCGTGGCAAAAACCCTCCTTACCTCGTCAGCATCGGCGTCGTTCTGAGGCTCTTTGCCCAGGATGCAGCGTGCCTGCGTCCTGCATGGCTCCTGAGTGGCTGGAGCTGCTACTGGCAGCCCTTGCCCTCAGGAGGCGTTCTGAGCATCCTGGGTGAAAACCCTCAGAATGACGCCGATGCTGATGAGGTAAGGAAAGGATCGGCTGCGCTCCCAGTGGGGTGGGCTAGGGTGGGCTTTAGGCAAGCTCGCCCTGGCCCCAGAAGCGGCGATCCGCCACTTCTGGGGCCAGTGCAAGCCAAAAGGTAGGAGCCCCTGGCTCGCCATGCTTGGCTCCAGCGAGCCAATCATCGCGAGCGGGGGGAGGGCCCTCGTTAGTTACACTTGCGCCGTGCGGACGCATCCTAAGTAGATGCGTTTTCATGGTGCAAAACCACTTGAAATGTGGTGTGTAACTAACACCCATTAAGCACGGATTAAGCATGGGTAGGTGCGGACGCACCCACCGGAAGTGTGCTTAATTGCCCCCTCTAATGCAGATGCGGCGAAACCAAACCGGTTTTGCCGCCAAAATCCACATTAGAAAGGGACGCTAAATGCGGACATGCGTGGCCGGAAGTGTGTTAAATAGGCACATAAATGCGGATG
This sequence comes from Aspidoscelis tigris stejnegeri, assembly GCA_023333525.1. NCBI lineage: Eukaryota > Metazoa > Chordata > Lepidosauria > Squamata > Teiidae > Aspidoscelis > Aspidoscelis tigris. Next base: position 92,555,224 of record JALMGA010000004.1, read on the forward strand.
CGCATTTCCCAATCTGTGCTTAATGTGCGGAAGCACCCTTAGAACTGATTAGGCTAAGCAAGGAGGAAGTTCACTGGGTTTTCCTATTAGCTACTAACATGCCAGGGAACTCCATTTATTAGACGTTGATAATAATGCTATGGGGTTTCCCCACACATGTCCAGCTTACTAGACACTACTTTCACACACCTATGAGGTCACGCTTCAATTAATATTGGGATATAGTGAAGAGTCTCCCAAAACTCTTTCCAAAAACCAGAGGACTTACTTCCCAAACTTACCACTGCACAGCAGCAATTTTCCCAGATTTATAAATCAAATTCCCAAGCTCAGGAATGACTAATCCTATTATGGCCTTATGCTAATTGTCTTTTTGTTATTCCTTGCCTGAAACCAGGAAATGTAGCCTCCCAAGAATTGACCCAGAGTCACCTGAACTAGCTACCACAGCAGTCCCAAATTTTTAAAACGCAGTCTAGAAAAAAATAGCATAATGTGGGTGCTGGCGTTCCTATTCCACCTTTAACCTACATTAAAGACTAGAGAATGTACCTTGGAAGTTCATTTTCCTGCCTTTAATGCAGATTAAGGCAGTGGTACATGGATGCTAACACTTGGAAACTGCTTTTCAACCACTTCCCTCCTTCCCTCCCTCCCTCTTTTCTGAGTGGATGCAGCTTCAAACATCACTGCAAAAATGATATTTGGGTATCACCACACACAAAGGTTTTTCAAAGGCCAGAGTATATAGAACATAGTGACCTCAATTTGCATAGGATTACAATCCACCTGGTCTCTATCAACCTCATACATGATCAGGTCCATGTTGCTTGCGCCAAAATGAATAAGGCAATTTCACCAAGCTTATTTCAGTAGCTTTATTTGTGGAAACTGGAAGAATGTAATGGATGTTTCTAAATGATGCACAGTTGTTTGCTCTGTGTTTTCTTCTCACATCATTAACCGAGAGAATGAGTGCATCAAGCATTGTTCTCCCCCATCCATTTCAGCTGATGTTACATTTGCAAATATGAATCCAGATTTGATTGAACAGCATGCTAGTACACTATTAGCAATCACTTTATTCACTCTGTAATTGGCTTCCAAATCTGAAGTTGTTTAAAAACATTATGATATTGAGATGAACCTTAATGTTTTATCAAGAGGATCAGGGCTTAATCTGTACTGTTTTCCAACACATTCAGTCTCAGATCACAGTGTCTGTCACTATCACTAGGAGATTTTTTTTTCTATTACAGAATATCCCACCCTGTACACCAGAATAACCTCAACAATAGATGGCAATAAGTAACATATAATTTTTTAAAAAAGAAGACATCTACACTTCGGAGAAAGTCCTCTTTCTGCACTACCCTGTTGGTCTTGATCAAAGTCTTTCACATGAATCCAGATAAAGGAGGCCCCACCCCCATTAATCTTGCTCCGTTTGCACAAGGCGGAGCCAGATCCAGATTAAGAGGCCCTTAATCCAGATCTATTGCAGACTTGATAAATAAGGTCTTCAGGCCAAACTAAGGGCTGTATTCTGGATCATGGAGGCATGCAAATGGCATGCCTCTGTGATGTGGAATTACTAAGAATTGCCATGCAGCATGCCATAGTAGGGGTGTGCAGGAACATATTTTTTGCATTCAAATTCAAGTGAAATCGAAAATTCAAATTTTAATCTGGATTTTCAAAAATCTGATTTGAATCCAAACTATTCAAATCCGCAGAGTCGATCCATATTTGAAAATATGAATGTTGATAACATTTGTATCGTTTTCAAATTTGCACACATCCCATATGCATCCTGTTTTCATCCCATATGCATCCCGTTTTCATCCTGTATTATAAGCACAAATACACCTAATTTTTGCACATATTCGTATGCAATAAGTATGGATCTGTTCATTTGAATTATTCGGATATCTGTATCGGATTTTCAAAAATTCAAAATTTGTCCAAATGTCGAAATTAGAATGTTTTTAAATCCAATTCAAATTTGAATATCAATATTTGTCAGATTTGAATCAGATTTTCGGATTTTCAAATGTTTGTGCACACCCCTATGCCATAGCACCCGGTCAAAGATCAGCCCACCACCGCCACTATACCCTGAAGCTAGGAACTTTCACTCCTATCCATCAGGGCATGGGGTGATGGTGCCTGCAAAGCTCACCCAGGCTTCACAGACCTGGGGAGGCTTGAACTGGATTAGGTAGACTATTCTAAAGCTGTTCGTACAAACTACCTTTTTCTCAGCTCTGAAACTGTACTCAGATGCCGAACAGGGTAGCTTTTCATTACTCCCTGAAAGGGACTGCAGTTCATTTAAGCCCTTTTATTTATCATGTTGTTTTGAGCCGCTGCCTGAGGCTGGGATTCTGATCTAGCATCACTTTCTTAAGGTGTACCAGCATCTGGATGGCAGTGGCAGCTGCTTTGTGCTTCCCCTCTGACTCTGAGCTGCCAGACTTCCCACCCACTATTTCTCAGTAGGATCCCTTGTTCTTGAAGTGCAGTCCTGAAATGTCAGGGCTTCAGACATTCCATCATCCCTTTGATATAAGTGAGCAGAATGTATCAAACAGCATCTGCCAGAGGAGCACAGGTATTTGGCCTTGTTGTACCTGCTGCTAAGAACAAACTTATTTTTTCTTTGTCAGTTCAACATCCCTCTCAATGTTTTGATGCAATATTAAGTATGTAAGAAATGCCCTACAGGATCAGACCCGTGGCCCATCTAATGCAACAGTCTGTTTTTACCTCTTCTGTGTGCATATGGAAACTCACGCACAGAACATGAGCAGTACAATTTATCTTGCTTCTGGCTAGCCAAATAAAGCTAGGTGGCATATGGTATCACAAGGGCACACATTGCACAGTGCAATCTGAGTAGGCCTCCAAGCTGAAAAATCTCCTTTCACATGCAATGCAGATAATTTTATAATATGCAGACAGACATCCGTGCAATAACGACTACAGATTTGAGTCACACATTGGTTACTTGTTCTGCTATATTTGGATATTCTGGAATAGCCTTGCTTTATTCTGGAATAAGTATAGCAGAATAAATCAGTGATTTCTGGATGCAGCTTGTATTATTGTTTTAATACACAGAGGCTGAACAACAGGCAGAAATTCCTGGCCTTAGGAACTAGGTAACAAGAATAGTTTTTGCATTGATATGAAACAGCAGAATCAAACTTTGAAAATAACTCGGATTAATTCAGTATATGTATATATGAAAATTAAGGGTGTAGCTACACATGCACCTTAATTCTCACCTTGAAGGTGAATGTGCTTTAAAAAACACGTCAATTTTTACATCAGGAATAAACCACAAAATATTAAATGCATCCTTTTCTTTCTTTCTTTCTTTCTTTCTTTCTTTCTTTCTTTCTTTCTTTCTTTCTTCGTTCCTTCCCTGCTTTAGTCTGCACTATAGATTAGGGATGTGCACAAATATTTTTTTCTGCATTTGAATTTGAGTCTAATCAAATGTCAAAACATTCGATTCGATTCAAATGTTTAGAATCCAAATGCAACAAAAAACGATTTGAATCCAGTACATTCAAATCAATTCGTTGTAATGTTAGATTCAAATGTGAAGATATGAATGTTGACAACATTCCTGTTTAAAGATACAAATGTTGACAACATTCGTATGTGTTATATGTATCTGTATGCATTTCAGTTTTATCCCGTATGCATCCCATATGTATGTATCTGGATATTCGAATGATTCGAAAAAATGTTTTGGAACGTTTGTAATTCATTTGAATGTTTAAATTCGAACGTGAAGACATTCTATTCTAATTTGAATGTCCACATTCAATCAAATTTGATTGAATTTTGAATGTTTAGAACTATAGATGTCAGACCAACCTTCTGGGGTATAATTGAAAATAAGGCTTAGTTTAGAAAGAGCCTAGTCGTTCTTCCTGACTGAAAAAGTTCAGTGAATATGTAAACTCTGTTTTTATTTTCATTTTGAAGTTGTTTCTGGTGTGTGTCGGGGGGAGGAGGGGAAATCTGAAAGCATTTGTAGTGCTAGAACCTTCCTAATTCCCCTAAGAATGCTGATACCTCTTGTCCCTGCATATCCTGTTTTTGCTTTGTAACATTCAATATTGGGATAATTAGATTACTATGCAAATACAGGGCAGTTCTGTCACTGACAGATATTGTTAATGAGGGTAATAAATTTATCCTTTTTTGTCAAATAAGGATGTTTGTAGATAAGATGGGATTAGAGGGTGGCTAGTTTGAAAGGAGGTCATTTTGGTCTTCAGTGTTAGAATAGTGATGACAGGGGAGTGCATAAGAAAAGCATACAAAACACCTCTCTCTCTTTTACCCTCTTCAGTTTCAAAACAACTACTAATAGAAAAAGTCACTCAAGGTCCAAACTAGCAGATTCAAAGTAGAAGCAGCTAGGGTTACCACTAGGAAGCGCTGGTTTTAAACTATCCTCACAAAGGGGAACAATTGCTTTGCAACTATATGGAGAAAAAGATGTCTAATCCTCTGTGTATGTATAAAGGCTAGTCAATATCTCTTTAGCTGCATGGTTAAGAGCAATAGCCAACTGCAAAGAGGAAGGATGAGTAAACATTCAGGCCATGGTCACATCTATAGACCATCTTCAAGTCTGGCTGTTCACACCTTTTCATATCTTTTTTTTGTGTGTGTGTGGACTTTTCACCCTCCATTTGGTCTTTCCTGAATTAAAAGTCCACAAATAAAACAGATATAAATGAAATGGTGTGAGCAGTCAGACCTTGAAGATGGATTGAAGAAGGTTTAAGATGAAGGTGTGACTGTGACCCCAAGATCTAACCCTAAACTCTGAAAGGAATTCATTTTCCTGAAACTATGAAGAAACAACAACAACAAAACTACCCTGCCCTCCCTATTTCTTAGAGACAACACTGAACCAGCATTTCTTCCACCATAGCCAAATATTGACTCAAGCCATGGTCATACCTTTTTCATTTTTCATTTTTCATTTCCATTTTATTTGTATACTGCCTTTCCAAAAGAAAATTTGCCCAAGGCAGTTTACAACAAACAGAAAATGTACAATGCAAAGTAATAATCAAAACATTATAATAAAAATGCATTACAAAAATTGTGTGTCATACAAAATATTGCAAAAAACACACACAGAGAATGAGGCAGCTGAGGCCAAGTGGAGTTCAAAGAAGCTGACAAAAGGCCCCAGTCCCACCCAAAAAAGGAGAAAATGAGGGGAAATGAAATTTTTGTTATCAGTATGAAGTGGAGAGAGTGAAAGTGAAACTTGTTCCTTGTTATCAGTGTGAAGTGAAACTTTTTATCCACCCTGAAGTGGCCTGCCAAGGGAAAAAGGCTTGAACACTTTAAACTCCTCTGCAAAGGAGGGATGTCAAGGGGCTGTCCTACAGGGTGAAACCCGTTTCATGACACATCTCCCCCCAATACTGCAGTGTCGTTCCCAAGGGAATAAAGATAAAGCATTTTTGCAGCAAAAAGTGCTGTTTTATCAGGTATTTTTTATTGTGGTTTTTAGCTATTTACTCCTTGGAAAATGTGGGAACCCAGTCTGTAATAGGGGCAATGAATTTTCAAATCATTTTCAAACCACAATAAAAGCCAGGTGCGAACAACCCCAAACCAACATATATGGCCCATTAAAGACCAATAACAGTTCCAAGATAATACATTTCAGAAATTGATGTATTTTATTTAATGTCATATACTGGTGGCAGAATAATTTAATTTAGTGGCTGACAAAGATATGTACAACACCCACTCTCCCCTCAAACTATGGAGAAGAGAAAAGAGAAGGACATGAGTCTCTTGTTATTGAAATTTGGTCTGTTAGACTCCTTTAGACACATCCATACAAAGTGGAGGATATATGTCAATTTACCCGGTATAACATGTACTCCCACATGGGGTATATCATTACTTCTAAATCACAAAGTTATACTATTGAGGGAGACAAAGTAGGCACCTTAACCTCACAGCTAGGCTTTACCTCACAACTATGTCTCCTGTACAACACTGGCTCTCATCTGACATCCATGTACACCTTTTGATAACATCATGAGATGTCCAATAAAAGCACACTAAGGTGGAATAGTGGGACTGATACCTGAATAGGAAGGGGGAACTCTAGCCTTTGCTTCAGATTAATACTGGTATCAGCTCTTGGGTTAAGAGCAAGTAGTGAATCTTGGAACCATTCAGGGAACTTAAAATCCAAAATGATTCTTGAACAGAGGTAAAATTCAGGGCATATATTTGAAAGGACGTTGTTGCCACCAGATAAACCTTGCCTTGATGTCCTGCTTAGCTTTCTGCATTGATAATTGCCTGCTTGTAAAAGTGACAAGGATAAATGTCATTAGTCCCTTGATCTTAAGCATGTCAAGCTGAAAGATAATTTAGCCAGAGCTGAAGACTGAAGATGTCTTTCCACTGCCCTTGCCTCTGAGAAATGTTGCAGAGACAAGAGTTAAGTAAAAGGGCTGACCCTTTCAAATAAGCCAAGGAATGGTCTTGAATTAGCTGGCCTGCTATTACTTCCAAAGGAGCAACAGCTTTATTTGTGAGGCTTCCATTAAAAAATAATAAATAAATAAACTTCCAGCTATACTGACTATATTTGAGTAAGCAGACAGAATGATCATAAGGAAGACATATGCAACATAATACAGCTATTATAAATGTCAATAAGCCTTCTATAAGTGTTTGCCAATCTGATATAGAACGAATGGGTTTGGGGCATTTGATTCATAATGAATTGAATATTAGAAAATTCATATTCATTTGAATAGCTCCCCTTTGAATGTGGTAGGATTCTATTCAATATGAACATATTTGTACGAATTCGTATGAATATCCGATACAAATGCATACGTATCAGATACATATCCTGGATACATATCCTATATGAATGCATATATTTCGGATATGTATCCTCTACCAATGCATTTGTATCAGGCATATACTGGATACATATCCTATATGAACACATATATATCTGATATTTTCCCCCTGTGTAACGAATATCCAAACTATTTGTTTGAATGTTAATGTACGAATGTTGTAAAAATTATTTTGTTTGCAAATGTCTGAATCTGTTCGAATTTGTACAAGTATTGAATGTTATGAATATTTGTGCACATTCCTACCTCCATGCACTTCCACTTTCCTGTCTCCCTCGAAGCAAACTGGAGGAGAAGAATAAAAATAAACACAATGGAAAAAGCATTGGATTTTCTACAAACCGAATATCTTGATAGGGGAAGAACGCCCCCCTTCCTTTTCATCAGACTAATCCTTTAACAAGAAGAAAGAACAAGCAGCTCATCTTCAGCTGAACCAAATACATGCATGCATAACACAGACAAGGAGAACAAGTTTTTTTTTTGGGGGGGGGGGTTGTTGCAGCTGCTGGTAAGTGTGGCCAAAGTCAACAGAGGACAAGATCATAACTATCCATTCCTTCTTTGCGCTATTATCTTTGTATTTCTTTCTGCCTCCTTCTTATCTTCCCCACTAAGGGCTGCTATAGGATGAAAAGTCACTCTTGCCAAGATTCTGAACATCCAATTGCCATATAGCTGTACCTTTCTGTTTCTAGACCCTTGTATTTCCCCCAATAGTTTCTGTTTTTTCCTTTCCCATCACTTTAGCCTTTAGGTAGGCTCCATGAAACAGGCCAGAACTCATATTGGCAATGACATCCACAAGTATTTAACTGTACTGGGCTAATGTGATGTATTGGTGAGTATGCAGAAACACTTGTCAGTGGAGGTTAGAGGATTCATAGGATAAATGTTATGATTAGGATAATATTAATGGCATTAGAAGAATATACTTGGATTTTACTTTAGAAATCTCATTAGAATTAGTAGTTACAAACGCTAAGTTAATGTTAGTTCTGTATCAATATCTAACCCCTTCCCTCCAAAAACCAAGAAAATAAAGTCATTTCTTCACTTGTATTATTAGATTTACCTGAGGGCAGCCTTGAGTGTTAAGGTTCCAAAATGTCCAACACCCTTCCCTGGCAAGGTCAGGAGACAATGGTGCAAGAAACAGCTCAGGAGGTGGGGTTCTGGCTCCAATGTGGCTTGACAGATATTCATCTTCCAAGGCAATTCAAAGCTGCTGCTGCTGCTGCTGCTTTTTTTAATCTTACAAATTTAATGCTAGGATATCCCTAGTAGTTCTGGGGTGTTTTTCCACCGTGCTCCTTTAATCCGGATCTAAGAAGATCCGGATCTAAGGAATGGGTACATTTTCTAGAGCTAAGACCACTGCCTGTTTCATAGGCTCTTTCTGTGCAGTCCTCTAATCCAGATTAATGATTTGTTTAGTTCATACATAGGTGTTCACATCACCATGGTAATGTGAATCATGGAACCTCTGATTCAGCTGGTCCAGGTCCCTCTGCATTAGAAGAAGAAGAAGAAGAAGAAGAGTTGGCTTTTCTATCCCACTTTTCTCACCCATTTAAGGGGACTCAAAGTAGCTGACAAAGCTTTTGTATTCTTCTCCCCACAACAGAACACCCTGTGAGGTAGGTAGGGCTGTGATTGCTCAGAAGAGAGCTGTGACTAGCCCAAGGTCACCCAGCTGGTTTCATGGGGGAGGGCAGAATCACACCCGGTATTCCCATCCGGTATTCCTATCCACCAAACTGGTTCACTGTGAGTTTAAGAAAGGTCTTAGTCCAGATTAGGGGTGTGCACAAATGTTTGTGGGTTTTTTTGCATTCAAATCCAAGTCAGATTGAATCTCAAAACATTCAATTTGATTTGAATGTTTAAAATCCTAATGCAACAAAAAATGATCTGAATCTATTACATTCAAATCTATTCGTTCAAATGTTGGATACGAATTGGAAGATACGAATGTTGACAACATTTGTATGTGTTATACGTATCTGTACACATTTCGTATGTGTCCCATTTTATGCTGTATGCATCCTGTTTTCATTCCATATTATAAGCGCTAATGCGTACAGATACATATGATATTTGTACATTCGAATCATTTGAACAAATGGTTTGGAACATTCAAAATTCATTCACATGTCTAAATTTGAATGTGAAGGCATTCAATTTGAATTTCAATGTCCGCATTTGAATGAATTTGATTGGATTTCAAATTTTTAGGATATTCGTGCACATTCCTAATCCATATAATTGGTACTACGCATGGACTAGTAGCCCTGATCCAGAACATGGTAGGTGGGCTGAAGGCTGCCTCCCATATTCCAGATTACAGGTGTGTGTGTGGGGGGGCTTTTCACTGGTGTTCCAGAGCCCCAAGGTGTGGTCTCAATCAGTAAAACTTACATCCTTCCAGTGCCTTCTGATTAGTGGGCTGGGCTTGTCCAGAGCCACTGATCCAGAATTAAAGCAGTTCTGTGCAGAAAGGTGCCACAGTGTGTTTCAAACTTGTACATTATAGTAGCTCTTACAATAATTTTTGGATGTGTATCTTTTTATATTATAGCTGAAACAGTAAGCTGAAAAGGGACATTCATTTGTATACCACTTTGAGGGTTTTTTTAAATTAAAGAGTTTCAAAATCATCATAATAAATTTAAATAATAATAAATAATATTAGCAAGAGTCAAAACTGTTAAATACTGATGTAGTGGGCAAAGCCAGGCTTTCTTCTAGGCAATTGGTTCTAGGGCAAAAGCTTTGGAAAATATCTGAAGTGCAACATTGTCTCTGAAAACGGCACACACGCCTCATCAAGACGTCCCTGCAATGAGTAATGCAACTGTGGTATTTTGTGCATTGGCTGCCAGTCAATCATGTGAAGCAACAGGTAAAGAAACTTACATTACCATCATGACATGATTTGAGATAGGTTGTATTAACATTGTGTGTGGGAGTTGAGGACTTGACATGGAGTGTCTGCTGTTTTGAAAGGCAACTTTGTGATTTTTATAGCTTTCATTTCCAGGCTTTCTTTCTACCTCTACTTACACAAGGCCACAACTATTTACATGCCTTACTCTAAATTCATTCAGCAGCTGACAATCCCTGTCACTGTTTCAGAGTTGATGCGCTTCAGCTACAGTGACAATTTGTTTTAAAACCTTTAACTTGGTACTGTTCACTTAAAATCCCATCCCTTGTCTTGTGTGAGCAGCCCGTTATTTGCCTGGCAAAATGTTCCGCCCTTTTACAGAACTTTTCACACTCTTGGCAGCATACAAATGATAATCTACGTGTGCCTGCCTTCAGAATAAGAAACGCATCATGAGTGCTAAAAAAAGAGACGGTGCTCTCTCCCTCACCGCCTCCCTCTCTCAGAAAAAAAGCAATGAGAAAGTTTTTTTTTTATAGTGTCATGCTCCTTTGATATTAATAGGCTCTAGGCCCACTTTTCACAAGTGGACAGAGTTAATTCCTCTGAATGTATAATTTATTGATGTCTGCAGAGTGCTTTAGGTTTCTCTGGGATAGAAGGTGCTATATAAATGTAGACACAATGATTCTCTGAAGAGAGAAACTGCATTAATGGCATTTTGAGCTCCCTTGTGCTATGGTATTCTAGAAAGCCATCTGTCAGAACTTAATGAATCCTTCCTAAATTATTTTTGGATAAAATGATTATTCAAATAATAAATAGGTTAATCAAGACTTGCAAAACGAAGTTTTGCCTCTTGCTTGCACTTTCAGACAACGAGGACTGGTTTCATAATTGTCTTATTAGGCCAAATGTTAAAAGCCCTTCTTAATGCCCTGACCAATGAAGGAGGACAGTCCTTTCACCTCTGAAAGGTGCTGCTTGGGAGAAATTGGACTGTCGTGAGTCCGGCTCTCGCAACCTGAATCAGGAAGACAGGGGTGCAGTAGCTGGGGCTGCTGTTCTTATGCTGGGTGTTGCAATAGATAATCCCAGGCTACTTGATTGGCTCGAGTCCTGGAAATCCACCATGGGCTTAATGGCGGACCTGCTAGGCAAGAAAATGGGGTGAGGAGAAATAAAGTGATTTCAGGCAGGAGAGACAGTAGGAAAATGACCATGACTTTATTGTTTCAGCCTTTTAAATGCCGTGCTGAAAAGGGCCATGGAGGAATGACATAGGAGCAAATCCAGAGAGGTGATTGCAGGAGCTGGGGCTGTTCTGGCCTGGGATCCCAGTGATGTCACTTCCTGTGGTCACCAGAAGAGGAGAGAGCCCCCATCTCCACATGGTCTGAGGACTCTATTATGGCCGCAGGCAGCTCCAGCCACAAGTCGATTACCCAAGGGAGGCAACTCGTAGCTCCATCGAAGGTCCAGGGATCAACACCAGTAGGACAAGCGTAGGCCTCAAAGTGGCAATGGTGCAGCCCTGGCAAAGATCCCAGGGGACATCAAGGGGGTGGATCCAAGGCCACCCAAGCATGCCCTGCCATCAAGTGACCTCAGTGCCTCCCCAGCAGCCGTCACTGCCGCTTGAACACCCACCCCAGAGCAGCCAAGGGAGGGGCTGGAGTCTGGGGAGCTGGCCTAGAAGTCCACACGGATGATGGAGGAAGAGCAGGTCAACATGGTGTGGCAGCTGGAGACAATCAGGGCAGCTTGAACCCTGGCTCAAATTAATGGGGGCTTAAGTATAATTGCTTGGGCCTATTTGCACTTAGGCCTCTGATAAGTGCGAATAAGTCCTGTGATGGATTCATTTTTGCAGGCAGCAAAAGGGCGGGAAGATTTCCCAGGCCCTTTGCAAACATCTACAAGCTGCTAAAAGGGCGGGAAATATTTCCCAGGCTCTTTGCAAGCATTCACTGCTAGCTGAAAAGGGTGGGAAAGCTTCCCAGGGACTTTGCCACACTGAGTGACAAGAGAGGGAGTTACCTCAGTCAGCACCAAATCAAGCCAATCAGAGTGCCAGGATCTCGCTGTATATAAAGCAGAGGTCCAGAGCTCTCTGGGTCTTTCTCTGGGCAGATTTTGCAGGGGATTCATCGGGGGGGGGGGAGTTTGCTGAACTCTTCAGCCTTCTAGGTCTGTATGCTCACCGCTTGTGGGGCAAGGGGAAAGAAGGAAGGTGGGGCCTATCTTAAGGGTGGACTTCAAGGCATAACTGTGGAAATATAGGGACGCTGAAAGGGGCTTCTTGGCTCTGGTTTGAGCAAGTAGACTCCTGGTTAGCAGTTAGCTTTTCTGCTAGGGTTTGAACTTTTAGGAAGGACTTTCAAGCTGAACACCTGAAAGGTTCCTAAGGAGCTGGAGGCTTTATTCATTTTACTGTTGTGGGACTAGCTTGGAAATAGCTAAGCTGAATCCTATTTACAATCACTTGTTCTTTTGGACTACTTAAGTAGTAGTGAGCAACCTTTATATTCCGCTACCGCTTAATTATTTATTTATCTATCCGCTTATAAATAATAAACAGTTGGTGTTATATTACACTAGTGTTTATTTTGCAGCTTCAGGGAGAAGGCTTGGCTGTAAGCCTTTGAAGTGGGACGCCTGCGCAAGGGGGCGTCTAGTTCATATTCAGACACCAGCCCATTGGCAGGCAGTAGGACTGTATGTCTCGACTGCCGCTGCCTCACCCGCGTTACTCTGTCAGTATGAGTTCATGAGGGGGGAGTTGGATCGAGTTATCACAGGCCGCATGTCTCTAATTTCTTTGTTCACATTATGAGAGATGGCATGACTATTTCACCTAAAGCACAATGGTAAATTCATTCCTTTAATTGGAGTGAATACAAATGAAACCAAAATGTTATGATAGGACTACATAAAATTTTCCATGACGTTTTGTGACTCTAAATAAAACAAGAAAATATGATAAAGATGTTGCAAACAAAGGACATAATGTAAACCAGCTTTTGCTTTTTTCATTGGGTATTGGTAAAAACAGGTTTGTGAATGGGAATCATTCAACACCTTTTTTTTCTCTTACAAATTCCTTTCACTGATAGTACACATAAGAGGCTTTCACCTTTTCCCCACCTTCTTTTTTTCATATTCACTGTTCTTAATAGGAGTCAGGAGCCTTACAGGCTTCTTCATATTTGAAGCTATGACCTTCATACAAAACCTGCTGTTCAGAGTTATTTATTTGTGTTACATGAAGTGGAGACTACAACTGGTTGCTTAGGCTTTGTTGTGGCTGGCAGGCAATGGCTATTAATGGGACTCAACTATTCTAAGGTCATGGGCTGAAAGCCACACTTACCTGTAGTGACTTGGAAAAAAGATTAAGATCAGGCTGGGGCTACATGGAAAATCAAAATCTTGTTGGATCAACAGAAAAGCCAGTTTAGGTTAAGCATTTTTTTTTTCGCTGTAGTCATCAAGATGCTTATAGGAAGAACCCAGTGTCATCAGCAAAATAATATTTTCTTCTTCTCCTGATCTTTTATCCTTACAATAGTTCAGGCAGTCCATGGCCATTATAACTTGTAGCCATTGATAATCTTTCCTTCATTAATGTGCCTTATCCACTTTTAAAGCAATCTGTGTTAATGCCCATTTGTGCTAGCAAATTATGCATTTTAATTATTCATTGCATAAAATAATATTTTCCCCACTGTTGCTGCCTTTCCTAAATCTTCCAGCATTAGGCACCATCAAAAAAAACCTGTGATCTAAACTGAATGGTGTCAGAGACTATTTTACAGGAATGGGATTTTGTTCAAACCAGAGTTCCATTTCAGGCAATAGAAATTGTACAGTTGGAACCCACACCACCATTATGGAATGCCCTCACTGTGGCTGAGTCCACTGACTCCAATCTTTGGAAGTGCCTGTCTTTCCCATTAAAAAGTTGTTTTGGATTGATGAGGATAAATAATGATGATATATACACAGACTTGATTTTATTCTTGTATAGTTTTATTTTTGTATGCTTGAAATTTGATATGGTCAAGTGACTAATCAATAAAGTTTACTCTTAGAAGGTTTTAGTGCTGGACTGAGAACACTGATGAAAACCTTGCAGAGTAATTTCATTTTTGAAATCTGCAGAGCAATTTGATAGCTAAAAATCCACAGATCTGCGTAAGGATATCTCAGTCTATTAGTTTAGGTGTTTGTCTATAGAGTAGCGATGTGCACAAATATGTTTTTTGGCTTTCTAGTCATAACGAATCGAATATTAGAAAATTCATATTTGTATGAATAGACCCTTTCAAATGTGATAAAATTATATTTGATATGAATGTATTGGTATGAATTCTTATGAATATCCAGCATGAAGAAATACATATCGGATACAAACAAATATGTATCCGATATATATCTGAGATATGTATCAGATATATATCCAAGGTACATATCCGATAGGTAGCCCATAACAAAAACACTCTGAAAGTGTCAAATCTGACCCAAATCCACTCAATCCATGTCAAATGCACTCGAGATTTGTTGCAGATGTGACACCCACCTCCCACCTCCCCAGTTTAACAAATATCTGAACTATTTGTGCGAATGTCCAGAAACATTTGTATTTGTATGAATATTCTATTCATGTATGAATGCCTGAACTCGTAGGAGTTTGTACAAATAACAAATGTTATGAATATTCTCTACTCCATAATCATAAGACTGTTTTGCATTATACCTTATTTCCTGAATATATTCGAGAAGAAGTTCCTACCATCTGCATGCTAATGTCAACTATGAAAGGGCATGCCCCTTCAATTTTGATTTGTCTACATTGGACAATGCATGGGCTGGGCCTTGATACCCAAAATGATTACCTAGCCCAGTAGAGTTGTAGACCTCAATGAAGATGGTACACCCCTGTGGCCTAATCCAGCAGACTTAATGAAGTCTAAGAAATGGGCCCACTTTGAAGATGCCCAGGCTGGGAACAGTCTTTGGCACTGCCTACAAGGGCACTTCAGAGGCAGCATTCAGACCAGGTTAAAACAGATCATCCAAATGTGGATGGCCCTCAATATATTCCAACAGCAACCCACCTCAACATGGGACATGTTGCTTGTTTGGAACAAAGGGTTAGCACAGAAACAGCCGTAGACTCTTTGTTGTGCTTTTGATGTATTTGACATCATGCTTATCATTCTATAGGGCAGGAAGTTGTCTCATGAGAAAATCACATGGATATGCAGAGGAAATGGTTTATAAATAAATAAAACTAGAGGAATCAGGTCAGACAGAGAGGATTATTTTATACGGGGAAAAAGTTGTCTCTTCTGACATGTTTGAAGCACGGATGTGTATTTACAATTCCCTGCTGCTTTCTATTTTTGCCCGCTGTGTTTAGCTGGAGGGAATTTGGGTTTGTGGCTACCAGAGGTATGGTACTTTAACAACAGGAAGAGAAGAGGAACACATTGGGGCTTAGACAGGTCATGAAGCATTACTGTCAGTTGCATGCAAAAATAAAGCACCATGAAGTGAAATAAGCCCATTCTTCACCGTCAAGACTGTGAGCAAAACAAAGCCTTTTGCTCAAGCAATGAAAAAAGTAGGGATTCAATTTGACACAGAACTGAAAACCCAATAATTAGAAATGAAGGAGAATTTGCCTGCTCTCGGAGGAAATATTTCTTGAAGTTAATCTCTGCCATAATGAGGTTAATCCTTATGAAAACTGCAGAGTCAATAGAATTATCTGACCATCATGTTTGTCTGAACCTGTATGTAAACAAGAAGGTCAATAAACCTAATTGCATCAGATGTAGATTTGTATGCCTTTGTAGCTTCAGAGTAACAGTGCAGGAAATAAAATTCCACAAACACATGGGCAGGTCTTACTGTATTAGAAACTGCCATAGCTCAAAAGGAAGATGGGGGGATGATTTGCATTCAAAGCAACCTCTGTATGTGCATGAGTGGAGCTGCAGGCCAGGGGCATTTCTCAGCAGTCACCCCACCACCACTGGATTCTTACCTGGGAATACAAGGTATGATTTTGCCCCCTCCGTGAAGCCAGCTGAGTGACCTTGGGCTAGTCGCAGCTCTCTTCTGAGGTCTCACAGCCCCACCCACCTCACAGGGTATTCTGTGGTGGGGAGAAGAATAGAAAGCTTTGTCAGCCACTTTGAGTCCCCTTAAACGGGTGAGAAAAGCAAGGTAGAAAAGCCAACTCTTCTTCTTCACTCAAAAACCCCAGAATAGGGCCATCTTCCAGAGCTGGTGAAATGATGCTAGCCTTCAGAATAGGGCCTAAAGCAATCTTACCATTTGCCGCTTATCTGCATGGTGACAGCAGGACTAATACCCAGGCTGGAACATTCCTGATCATGGTTTGTGTATTGTGTTTGTGTATTGATGCCAAGCTCCCAAATCCCTTGTCAGAAGGACTGTATGGATCTTGCCAGACAATCCTACATCAAATTGCTGGAATCTAAGTAGTACTAGCAGAAGTTCCTAGTGTGTGAAATGCTGGACATCCTATAAAGTCTTTATATATAATACTATTAGTTAGACATGGTGCAACACAGATTTCTGCATGAAGATGAACCTGCCTAAGACTGATAAACAAAGGTCAGTGTAACTAAGCCTCAAGGATGCAGGATTTGCCCATCTTTGCTTGCTCTAGTGCAGTTTATACAAGGGATGTGCACAAATATTCGAAACATTCAAAATTTGATAGAATATGGACATTCAAATTTGAATCAAATGTCTATACATTCGAATTTAACTTTCAAATGAATTTTTGAATCTTTCAAATAATTAGTACAAATTATTCAGACATTTGTATGTGTACGAATATATATGCATTACATACGTATACATTACATATGTACACATTACATACATACACATCTTGTTCATATCCATATGCAATTGTATGGATATGCACAGGACGAAAACAGGATGCATATGGGATAAAAATAGGATGTGTACCTATGTGTACAGATGCGTACGGACACATATGAATGTTGTCGACATTTGTATCTTCAAGTACAAATCGAATATTTATACAAATAGATATGGATGTATTCAGATCGAATGTGAATACATTCAAATTTTAAACATTTGAATTGATTTGACTCTTCAGATATTCAATTCGAATTGAATCCCAAAAATTGCCTTCACGGCACATCCCTAGTTGATTCCCTAACAAGTGGAGTGTCTGCTTGGACCCACAAAAAAGCCTTTTCAGACTTTAACTGTACTAGGATACTATCAATTTTCAAAATATGCATTTCTTTCTATAGCTTTCCAGGATGGCTTTTTAGATGTCTCCCATAGTGTTGCATGGCGCAAACACCCGTGCTTGCAGTTCATAGTTCTTGAATTGTAGATGTCTGTATGTGGTCCATACTCATGTTCAAAGACAATTTCAGTAACACTGAGGCCTGCCATAATCTGCACACATCCAGACATCATGCCCCTATTCCAGAATATCCGGATAAGGCCAATTGGAGGAAGGACCCTTTATAAGCCCTTCTTTTCCCGTCTAGAGGACTTTAGTTAGTTTTATGTCTTTGTTGTTGCTGCTTTGTTTCATTTATTCAAATTCCTTTCTGTTTCTGTCTTTTAAGCTACATCCAGACTGCGCTCCCTTAATCTGCATTATTTGGATGATCTAAAATAAAGCATGGTTAATTCAGCATAAAATATGTCTGGATGTCTCTTGATTTTCCAAATAATGTGGATTACATAAGCACTGTCTGAATAAAGCCCACTTTGATGCTATTAGCATTTCCCCCTTTTCCCAGTTCTCTTTCCCCCGGCTTTTGAATGACATTTCACTACGTTCTTTAAATTCCTCTCCAAGAAACAAACAAAGTGCACAAATTTATTAATGACTGAATAGCCTTACAACAATAGGTTGAGGCTTCATTAAAATTTCAGAAGACACAAGAGCTCGATTTAGCTTTGCTTCGAGCTGAATTAAACAATTTGGCTAAATTCTGTTCTCTACAATACCCCAAAACTGAAACCCCACATTAAAATAATTGCCTTTGCCCCAAAGAGTATCTTTTCCTTGTGTTTATGAAAAGATTTTTTTTCATTCCTTCTCATTAAAATAATCAGGGAAAAAACTTGATTGTTATTTTGTAACTTTATTTTCTTCCTCTCTTTTTTTGCTCAAAATTAACCTCTGAAACCTCTGAACCATCTAGTACTTTTTCTTTTCCCTTTTTCTTTCTCTCTCTCTGTGCAGCATTTTTTTTTGAGGTTGTCTGAATCCTTCTTAATCATCTCTTTTTTAATCACCCCCCCTACCTCATGTTATGGCTTTTGATAAACTAGTTGTTTATCGAAACTTTTTAGGAAGCATTTGCCTGCAAATGTCATTTGCCTACGCTAATTAGCTAATTACCATTATTTCAGTATTATTTTTCTTTTAAAAGAAATACTAAACTTTTTGTTTTGCTTTTTTTCCAAGACAAATCAAATCAAACTTGTTGCCGTATAAAGCATAGCAGTTCCTTACAATACTGGGCAGTTTCCACTTGACTCTAGGGACTAGAGTGTTCCTGAGTGCAAAGTCTGTTTGGGATTCTTCAGTCCGCCCCAGTAATGACAATAAGTGGCAGCAGTGACTGGAGAGGATATGGAGCAAAGTGATCCAGAAATGATCCACTTCTGGGCACACCATAGAATTCCTCTGGTCTGCAGCTTTGAGGGATGGAGAACTTTTGTTTCTGAAATTATTGCTGAGAAGTAAGCTCCACATAATGCACTAAGGCATGTGGTGTAGAAACTGTCATAATCTCAACCATCTGCTTTTAGTACTCCAGTTCAAGCCTTCAATCTCCTCTTTGATCCCCAGTTTTCTTTTGTGTAGAACTGATACGTCTAAAAATAATTCCAATATTTGATGAGTTTGCTTTATAGAAGAGAAAATGAAGTGAGCACATTCACACATTTTTGACACAAATGTTGCTCAGATTATGCCTGACATTCATATTTTATCACGCATAATTGGTGCATCTGTGCAGACAGCACTTCAACATGCACATTCCAGTGTAACAATTTTCATTGCCCACACATTTTGTTGGCTCCTTCGTGTGATTTCCCTTTTAATCAAATATTCATTTTGTAAACATGGTTTATGGGAAGGAATTATTACTAAATTATTGTGAATGGTGCCATAGTGTGGCATGGATATAAACATTGTTTGCTACACATGTTGACATTTAGCAAAATGTTTAAGTGATTTGTTGAAAATGTTTTCCACTTGCTTTTAATCCATTCACTAGATCTGATTTCTGTTGGATTTTTTTTTTCCCCTGGGATGTATCCTTAAATTTTCTTTTCAATACAAAACATTCACAGGCAGTTCGATCGTGTGGTTAGAGCTTTGGATTCTTATCTTGAGGTCTCCCTCAAGATTCTTATCTTGAGGTCTTGTGTTTTGGGGTGTTTTCCACTGTCACTAGAAGTACCCATTAAGTACCCATTAATGGGTACAAAAATGTCATTATGTACCCATTAATGGGTACTTAATGGGTACTTTTAGTGACAGTGGGAAAACACCCTTTGATTCATATAGATTCAAATAGATCCCCTTCAAATGTGGCAGGATTAAAATTCAATACAAATACTCAATTTGAATCTCTGCCATGAATCACCAACATATCCCCTATGAATCCCCTACGTATCCACTTTTAATCCAGTCTGAATCTGCTTTGGGTCTACTTTGGATCCATTGCAGATGTGACTGGGCAGCCACATTCCCACCTTCCCAGGTTCACAAATGTAATGAAGCTTCATACAAATGTATAGAAACATTTTATTCATATTCGAATGTCAATCTTTGAATGTATCAACTTTTAATTAGAATTTTAATGTCCAAATTTGGACAAATTCGTACAAATTTTGAATGTAATATTCCTGCATATCCCTACTCCTACACAAAACCAGCTGGGTGACCTTGGGCTTGTCACAGCTTTTTCTGAGCTCTCGCAGTCCCACCTGCCTCACATGGTGTCTGTTGTAGGGAGAAGAACAGAATGTTTGTCGGCTACTTTGAGTCCCCTTAAAAAAGGGTGAGAAAAGAAGGGTATAAAAGCTAACCCTCCTCTTTCAAAAATAGTCTACCACACTTCAGTAACTGTTGGGCCATTATCATAGTTTGTGTTGTGAGGCTGGGAATAAAAATTGTAGTATTATGATCTAGAAACTTTTGTTGTTGTTGGTACTAATTTCAAGTCTTTGCATCTTCTTTCCTGGCTTGACATTGCGTTGGAAGTCTTGGTTTCATTAGGTATCATTCACCTGAGTTTCTACTTGGAAAAGAAGTAGAAATTTAGATTATTTCCCTAATCTAAACTGTCAGATTAAATAGGAAATTAAATAGGGTTCTTTTATTTAGTGCCATTTGACTAATGCAATGCCCCCTTCTGTGCCTGAAAGGGTAGAACTTATGACTCATGTCACATTCAAAGCTTTGTTCCACCACCACCATCACCACAATATTAATCTTCATAAGCCACTAAAGTTATTTAGGACAAGAATCTTAGGGTTGTTGGTGTTTGTTTGTTTGTTTTTAAGTTGCCTGGAAAGGCCTCCTAGGATCTGCAGACTATATCCTGTCAATTCTATCAGGATCACAACTAGCAGCAGGCTAAGGAAAACCACCAGCTGTGAACACAGCAGATCTCCCAGCCCAGAGACAGGACTAGCAGATCCCACCAAACAGGCAGAACTCTTGTAAGTCTTGAAGATGCTGAAGAAAGAAGAAGAAGAAGAAGAAGAAGAAGAAGAAGAAGAAGAGTTGGCTTTTCTACCCTGCTTTTCTCACCCATTTAAGGGGACTCAAAGCTGCTGACAATTCTTCTCCCAACAACAGAATATCCTGTTAGGTGGGCGGGGCTGTGAGAGCTCAGAACAGAGCTACCCCAGGATCACCCAGCTGACTTCATGGGGGAGGGCGGAATTGAACCCGGTATTCCCAGCTAAGAGTCCAGCTTGCTAACCACTAGACCAAACTGGCTCACTTTGATTTAAAAAAAACCATTTTGTCAATCCTCAGTGATCCTTTTAAATGGTAAGGTTAACAGAAACTCATATCAACAAATTACTGCAGTCGAGAAAATTGCCTTTTGAATACTTTTGGTTCTCTGAAAATTAGAGCTGTCCTTGCAGCTGGCTGGTTTTCCAATCTCATTTTCAGCTACTGATATTAATGAGCAGGTACTGCATGCAAATCCATTTTCTTCACAACAAAGCTTCACAGGAGTAAAATCACATCACTGCTGTGTTGGCAATTAGAAGTACCGACTTGGAAGAGGCAAGGCTGATGTTCAAAAAACGTGTGGCTGAGATGAAGCTAACCCACCACAAGGTGGCAGCTGAAGGCAGCAAAAGTATATTAGGAAATGATTAGGATGTTTGATTTCAAAGCTGTCCAATCTAAGAATTTCTAAAGGGGAAAATTAATTCTGCAAAATTCAGTGTTATAATAGACATATGGCAAGGCCTGCTGCATTTCTGAAGAAGAAATAATGGCTTTTAATTAGGTTTGGAAAATTGGACTGATTATGTTGAGGTTGCAGTTCCTTTCTTTAAAAAAGAACATTTTGTTTAGTGAGGATGCTCTTTCAGCCCATTTTATTATTTGAGGTGCAGTGGTGTGGTCTATTGAGGAAGGGTGTGGATAAACATAGCTGTGGTAGTCCAGAAATTTGTATCCAAATATATTACTACAGTGTGCACCAAATGGTTTAGAGGATTGTCTACAAAATGGTCCAGTGGGTTCCTTTGGATCACCTGTCTTCAAATAGTTGTGCTGCCATCTGCTTTATAGTGTGACATCCAGTAATATTTACTTATTTGTGTATTTGCTTGTTTGTTTGTGTGTGTGTTTGCATTTTTATCTCGCTCTATACCCAAAGGTCTCAGGACATTTAAAGCCATATATAAACATATTAAAACAATAAAAGCAGGAATGTGCACAAATATTTGAAAATCCGATTCAAAAATCCAGATTTCAAATTCGGATCCAAATATGGGAGATACTGATTCGACACCCAGGAAACACACTTGTGGGGTTCCCCAGGGGTCTATCTTATCCCCCATGCTATTTAACATCTACATGAAGCCGCTGGGAAAGGTCATCAGGAGATCTGGAGTGAGATATCATCAATACGCAGATTATACCCAGCTCTATCTCTCTGTGCCATCTGAATCAGGAGAGGTGGTCAAAGTGCTTGACAAGTGTCTGCATGCAGTAATGGGCTAGATGAGGGCCAATAAATTGAAGCTGAATCCAGACAAGACAGAGGTGCTGTGTGTCACAAGGTCTCAGGTCCATGTAGTTGGGAGACACCCTGTCCTTGATGGGGCTGCATTCCCCTGAAAGGGACAGGTGCAAAACTTGGGGGTACTCCTGGATTCTGTGCTAATGCTTGAAGATAAGAGTAGCTCTGGAGATAAGAGCGGAACCAATGCCAAGCAGTACTTCCAACTTCTAAACTCCATAGCCTCTCCAAAAGGACACAGCAGTCAGTGATATCAAAAGCCACTGAGAGGTCCAGGAGAACCAACAGGGTAGCATATCCTCTGTCTTTCTCCTGGAGGAGGTAATCAACCAGGGCAACCAAGGCGGTTTCCAAGCAAGCCTGCAGTTGAACAGCAATGGCCCTCTCCAGAACCATGCCTAGTAAAGGTATGTTAGCCACTGTGCAATAGTTGTTTAAGTCTTCTGGATCCAGGGAGGCCCTCTTCGGGAGTGGGTGCACCACAGCCTGTTTCAGGGGCTGTGTTGTTCTGGAGAAAGCAAGATCTTTTAGTACTGACATGCATATGTGTTTCCTCATAGGCAGAAGGGAGGGAGATGAAGGAAAATTTCACAATAGCTTCTGCTCCAATATTTGTCCCAGTGAAACAAAATGGATTCTGTGTAGTACATGAATCCAGGCAACTGCAGTTCCATTGCCAGTACTTTCAACATGTCATAATATCCACAGTGCTTTTGCTCACCCTGACCCAAGGCTACTTATGTCTTATGTACCAAAGTGTGCATAAATAAGGACACCTTATGACAGGTTGTCTTTAAGACAGTAGGAAACATTTTGACACCTAGGCTGCATCTGGAAAAGCATTTCATAAGTAGCTTACAGGTATAGGATGCAAACATTTGTGATCCCAGTCAACTTCATTAAAGGCTGGAGAATGCCCTTTGGAATTACATTGCTTGGCTTTTAATGTGGGTTAAAGAACTGACATGCAGACAGTGACACTCTAAGTTGATTTTGAGTCAGTTTTTGAGTCAAGGTAGCTCAGAAAGTCTGGGGGGAGGAAATCAAGTTAGAATTACAACTAATCAATGAATACATCTTGCTTATATCGTTTGCTCCTTTTATTCCTTTCCCCCACCTTGAAATAGTAATAATCACATTTTCTAATGTATCTTCCCTCCCCTCCAACCAAAGAACAAGATAGGAGAGTGTGTTTTCCCTCCCATCAATTTCTGGTTTCTTTCCAGTTCCCCTGTTTTGTCCTCCCTGCCAGAAGTGTTCAGTGCACAAAGTGTTGCTAGTCGATTTGAAAAGGTCATCTGTCTGGAAAGATGTTCAATTCATGTCCAGTTTAAAAATGAAAGAAGGAAGAGGACCCAGAACTGCTAATCAACTGAGAGTAAATAAACATTTGACACAGGCTACCTGTTCATTTTCCCCACACAGATTAAATGTTTTCTATTTCTATGTAAGTCCTAATGAGGCTTTCTACTTTTGCATTTGTCTGTAAGTATTAACATATGGAAATGTATTGGAAATTGGTGCTCTTTGCTGTCAGCAGTACTGCTTGAATCTTGGATCCCCAGGTAGCGGGTTGTGCTGTTTATTCTGTGGAGCTGTCTCTGACCTCTCTCATTACACCTCTTTGAAGAAAGCCTGCAAATATGTCAAAAACAGTGTGGTCTCTTGGTGGCCCTACCATCTGTTCCTCTCAAGGCAAATATATTTATGAATATTTGTTAGCCAATAACTGTTCTTCAGGATGAAGGGTATACAGCTCTTTCTCACCCACTCGCTCCTTTCAAAATCTATCCTCCTTTCTCAGACTTACATTTCACTAAATATTCTGACTTCTTTGGTCCCTGGTAACATCTATAAATTGTGTCTCATCCTTTTCAAATATCTCTATTAGGGGAGAGCAGAGGCACCTAAAGAGTCCATTAGAGCGTAGGCTTCCTAGCAGCTACTGATACGATATGATTAGCCAAATGATAGATTGCTCAGATTTCTTAGCAAAATTTATATTTCATTAGTAGTGACAACACAACCCTTATTTCTTGTATTTTCTTCTTCTTATACTACAATATATTAGTGTCTAACTGAAATTTCAGTGAGCCCTGACACAGGGTTAACAAGCCTGTGCTGTTAGAAGCTTTTCAAGATAAACTTGCCAAAGTACTTTCAGTTTGCCAAGATAATGGTAGGCAGCTAAACCATTAAGGTAATTACAAAGAGAAAGACATGAACTGAGGTAGTTTGTCAGAGCAAAGAAGTGTAGATCCAACTTAATTGAATTTCCTGAATAAAAAATGTATCAGCTAAGACACCAACTTGAATTTTAAGCAGCCTGTGATGTCCCTGTAGAAGACTCATTATACTGGAAACTTTAAGTAAAAGCAGAGTGATTCAAATAGGCTGGATTTTAAAATTTCACATAAATAATATTAAACAGAGTGCTCTTTTAAAAAGATAATGTTATCATAGGCATAGCAAATCTAAACACAAATGTTACTCAAACGACTCCAGTACCAATCATTAATATTATTATCCTATTCTTATCTCCGTTACAGATCTCTAGTCAGCTTTTAAGTAATTTATTTTTAAAGGATTGAGCTGTTTTATACTGAGTCAGCCTTTTTGTTCACCTTTTCCAGTAATGCCTTTTTTTTTTAGCCGCAATGGCTCTTCAAGATTTCAGTCAACTGCTGAGGGCTGACATCTTGAGGTAAATACCACAGAAACTAAAGAGTTATAAAGGTGAGCCAGTTGACATTGTCTATGGCTGCATTTCCATTGAAGTTTTCAAGGGAATTGAATCCATTTTCAGAGCTGGGCATTCCCAAAGGATTGGAGGAATCTGCAGTTTCTAAGGATTAAAGATCCCCGAATGCATACTACCTATATTTGGATAAAAAGAAGTGGTGTTCTCTTCAGTTCCCCCTGACCCAATAACCACCCATTATTTCCCTCCTTTTTCTCCCTGCTGTAGTGGCTGGAACAGAGCTGGCAGCTGCTGTTACAATGTTATGAGAGTGAAATTACATTGTAACAGGAGGGAGATTCTGACAATTGCAGAGAAGAGGGACTCTTTTTTATCTCTCCCCTCCCATCCCCTTGCTGATTTATGTGTGGAGAGTCTGATCCCTGCCCCATATAGGCAGGGAATGATGCAAAAGAGATGGGGGATGGAGTCCCACCCCTAAATCCACATAATAAGCTATAAATGGGGGCATGAAAAAACAGAGCTCAATGCAGATTAAATTTATCCAGATTTAAAGTTGTACTAAATTGTTCAATGGGGATGCAGCCTATCTGGACTTTCAGAATGGTTTCAAAAAAGTCCTTCATCAAAAGCTACTAAAGGTGTGTTCCCTACTTATCACTTCTAGTAGCCTATACCTTTTTAGGTTTGAGTTAATTCCATTAATATTAAATGAGACTATTTGTTTTTCCTCTCTGTATTACTTTATTATTATTTGTAAACATAAGCTGTAATGTTTGCCTGTTCTCACCTTTGGCTTTGATCTACAGTGAAGTTTATTTATTATTATTTATTTATTTGTATTTCTATCCTGCCCTATACCCGAAGGTCTCAGGGCGGGTTACAATATTATATTAATCTTAGACAGGTCCCTGCCCTCAGGCTTACAATCTAAAGAGACAAGATACAAAAGGAAAATGGTGTGGGAGGGAACAGGGAAGTTTGTGTAGATTCCCTGGCTATCTAATTGTGAGCCCAGTACCTGTGTTATGAGCAATAGCCTGGATATTTTCTTGTTTGGAGAAATCTAACTCAGTCCCAGTCATCAACCCAATGTCCTTAGCATTTGAACAACAATAAAGTGGCAAAATACTCTCTATATGAAGTCATCATTGAGATAAGGTCCTCTCTGCACTTACCTTTAGGCCAGAATAGGAACCCTTGAGATCTTTTTCTGGGCCTCATTGACCCACTGGAATGCTCTATTGTCCCAACTAGAGAAGCCCTCATGTCAACTTATGGATGAGCAAGCCCTGGTTCAGAAAATGGAGGCAGGCTGATGATTGAGGGGAAGTCCATGATTGACTAGCAGAGGAAGCATTTCAGCAAAACACCCTACCAAAATGAGTCACTCAGAGGCTCTGGGGCTGAGAAGTTTTGTTCTTAGCCCTCAGAGCAATTTCATGGTCTGAACCAGTTGGCTTAGACCCACTGGCTCGGAATACAGACCTTTCAATGCAGAAAGGTCCATAGACCAAAAAGCTGCTTAATCTCCTAAAAGTTATTGAAATTTGGAAAACAAGGTCCTTATTTATTTTCTATCTTCCATGTCCTTTTGCCAGCCTGTTGGAGAACCGTGGCTTGTGGAAATGAAGGGAACAGATTTTAAATTGATTACCTTAACCTAATGAGATTGAAAGTGACAATTTGAAACCTTGAAATTGCCATGCTGTGGACAGTATAGTGGAGAGCTGTTGATAGTGTTGGTTGATTCAATTGACAGAAAGTGAGGACAGGGCAGGATCCTGTCAAATGCAGAAAAGAGAAACATATTGTTCCGAGAGCCAACAGGGAGACACTGAGGTAAAGAATCAAGGGAAATAAAAAGGGTGTCAGTTGTGGTAGAAATGACAAGGACTTTAGCAATAGCAAGAGGAGATGCCTGTGAGATTTCTATGAGGCAAGCATAATTAGGCAGCACAGTGCTAATTGTGACTTCTGAGAGCTCTGAGGTAAAACAATGAAAAACAGTACAGCCTCTTATCCGCAATACCGTTATGGGATTACTGACCAGTTCCATGATAGTGGGAATGTGAAAAAGAAGATACTCAGAAATATTTGGGTGACATATGTTAGAGTCTCACAAACAAAAGCAAGGGATGAATATGCTGGCTGCTTATTGTGAAATATGGATATATTTTTTCATCCATGAACGAAATCAAATTATTTATGAGAAATATTGTAGCTTAACAATTAACCAGGGCCAATGGTTGCCAGGAGCAATGGTTGCCGAGGGCAACAGTTGTCAAGAGCAACTTTTAAATAATTTATATGTACTTTATTTTTAATACAGTGGTACCTCGACATACAAGTGCCCTGACATACAAGTGTTTTGAGATACAAGCCGAGCGAGTGATATTTTGCTTTGAGATGAGAGCAAGATTTGAGATATGAGTATGTAAATACAGTACAGTACATAACAAAAACAAATGAGGTGGTGTTTTGGGAGCTGGAATGGATTAATGGGAAAATTGCTTTGAGATACGAGCGATTTGACATAAGAGCAAGGTTACGGAACGAATTAAACTCGTATGTCAAGGTACCACTGTAGTCTAGCCCAGTATGCGTATGGTAGGCCCCTATTTCGAGATAGTCCAGAATAACACCCTGTGCAGAAAGGCCCATTAAGGGAAATCCTGGAAAAAACAAATGAGATTAGCGAGCAAGCATGATGGTACTAAGCAGCTGAGGGTTTATGTACAAATCAATAAGATTTGTTACAGGATGAAAGGGTCAGAGATAGCCAGAAGGAAATTATATTGACCCTAACCTAACTCCAAATAATAATATTGTCATGGAATCTTAATGTTACAACTATGAAAGAGATGTCAGGGAAGACTCTCATACCAAGAAATTTGCAAGTTATATAGTCATATCCCCATATTCCTTGATATGGTGACCATGGTTTCACTTATCCATGGTGACCAGATCAGTCTCCCCACCACACCACTGCCTACCTCAAGCTTCCTGGAAGAAGAAGAAGAAGAGTCGGCTTTTCTACCCCGCTTTTCTCACCAATTTAAGGGGACCCAAAGCGGCTGACAAAGCTTTTCTATTCTTCTCCCCAGAACAGAACACCCTGTGAGGTAGGTGGGGCTGTGAGAGCTCAGAAGAGAGCTGTGACTAGCCCAAGGTCGCCCAGCTGGCTTTGTGGAGGAGGGCAGAATTGAACCTGGTATTCCCAGATAAAATTCCAGCTCCCTAACAACTAGACCAAACCGGAGGCTTCAGGAAGGTACTGTATACAGTGAATTGAAAAATAGTGCAAAATTATGTGAGATTTCCCATGATTTTGATGAAATCTTGCGGGATTTCACAGGAATCATGGTAAATTGAGCAAGATTCCCACTGTTTGAAATATCCATGATTTTCAGTAACCATGGTATGTCCTGAAACCTATACCCCACAGATATGGGTGTCCAACCATACTACTTTATGGTACATAATTACATTGATTACAATAATATTCAACATGGATGTTTGAGAGGGCCTTCTTAGTGGTAGTCCCTAGATTGTGGAATACCCTTCTTCTGAAGTTTATCAAGTACCTTCACTGTATATGTTTAGAGAAAATGCACCTTTCTGCCTAAACATTTAGTATTTGGTGCATTTTGTTTTTAACATATTGTAACCTACTCTGTGACCTTGAAGTACAAAGCATGATATAAAAGTAAATAAATAAATAACTTGTTGCTTGATTACAAAGAAACTACAATCTTATATACTAAGTTTTTTTTTTCAACAAGAAAACTGTGTTCCCACTGATTTCTAGTCCAACATTTCCTGTGCCTGGAAGTCATGCAAAGGGTTCAGGTTAGGGAGCACCACTAATCTGTTGTGCCCTACAGTCCTGAGTAAGACTTAGGCAAGGTCCTGCTTATACCTTGCCTTTTTGTCCCTGACTGTTATCCAAAACGAATGACCCTCCCCTCCCAATTGAACACATAGAATGCAGGGATGTACTAAGCTCAGTGTTAACCTCAAACCATGAGAGATTTCTGGGGATTCTAAGAAGAAAGGTCTCGGGTCCTCTATGAGGAAGCTGGGGTAGGCTGAAAATTTGTCTGAGTCATGATCCAAGGTTAAAAGGATAATCAGGAACCCAAGTTTGTTTCAAGGTTATATTTCTAATAGAAAGTGGGATATAAACAATTTAAATAAATATTACAAAATGCATGTTAATTCTTCTCCTGGAGTACCATACCTCTAACCGGGGCTGATTCCAGGTAATGAGAGGAAAATGAGGGATTTTGTTTGGATTCTCAATTACTTCTTACTGTTCCTGCCAAATGACAGGGATATGATGGCGCTAGTGGGGACAATCACCTTGCATGGTGCTGCTACAATCATCACTTTTAGTGTAATCTGGGTATTTTGATGATCTAATATATGCAGTTGTCATTTTATGAATGGTTTTGGGCACTGGACATGCATGGGGTCATCTCCAAGATGGCAGAATCCACACACACAAAAAGTCCAGACAGGTATGTGTTTTTCTTCTTCACTTTTTACATAAAACTTGGGTTGGGAGTTGATTTCCCCACAATAACATTGTTGTGGAATATCACCCCAATACCCTGTGTCTATGTTGGAATTGCCATGAACATGTTATTTATATATATATAAATATATTTGGGGACATTTTTTTAAAAAAAATGTGGGTCATACTTGGTTGTAAATTTATATAATATGGAGTCTCAGAGATAATTTAAAGTAAGCAGAGAAGTGATGAAAATTGTAAAGTCTAATTTTATTCTCAAAAGTATGTAATTACTTCAAAGCTATTGTTATTTACACCATTCAAATTGCATGCAAATGGAATTGGTGGAACCATAAAAAGGATTTCTTGCTTTCAGTTAAATGCTGTATAATTGCACAATTATTATTTCCGTATCCTGTGAAGTAAAAAGTACATTTAATTTTTTAAAACACACACACACACAAAGATTGCTAAATTAAAATGTGCTCATTTTGGTATCCAAATGTATAAATATGTGTCCAATATAATTATGTATGCTGGTAAATGAAACAATTATTATGCAAAATATGAAAGTTACATTGTTCTGGTTCTGCAGAGGAGTTTCTAATCACAAAGGCCACAGGTGAGATGGGAAGGGAAAACTAGGCTTTTGGGGGGAATTCAGCAGAGAACTCATTAGCAATTGTGTTATATGAAGTGGCATCATATGAAGAGGGAGGCAGATGAAATTACAGATGGATGGAGTCTCACCTTAAAGCTTTCCCCAAGCTGCCTTAGAGGCTCCTCAGATATGTTTTTTTAAAAATATTATTATTATTGGTGTGTCTGATCATAGCCGAAATCATCTTTGAACCACTTCAGAGGTCGTCTTTTTAACTGTGTGTGATAAACACATAGTGAAGCCCCATATCATGGACTTTGGTTGAAGTGATTGTCTTTCCTCTCTAAGCACTGTTATCTGCCATTTCTAATTGTGATTTTAATTGTGATTTTATTGTAACCCACCCTATGACTTTAGGATACAGATGGGATCGAAAATCATCATCATCATCATCAATCAATCAATATCAGTCAATCAATCCAGGGGTGGGTATGATTAAAAGCCCTATATATTACACACACACAAGCATACCTAAATAATACCCCTCGTGTTAAATAATTATTTCATAAAAGCTGTACCATTAAAATAAAGAAGACCTGGTGAAAACTGAAAGTATTAAATGCAATAATTCTGTTTGACACCAGTAATAATAATTTCAAATATACCTGAAAGTGATGAAAATAAGGAAGATTTGGAGAAAACTTCCACAGTCTAGCTTTCATGTAAAGATCAACAAAATGACATGCGGATGGACAGAGCTTTCAGTCAGACCCGGTGGGCAACTGTCCTGCTGAGATAATAGTTCCCTAGGGAGAAACCAATGAGTTCAACTGCCACATAGGAGGACAGTAGGGGCCCTTTGAGAAAAAAACTTCACATCACAGCTTCAGGCAACCGAGAACATGGGGTGACAAGCTTGTGGGTGATGATAAGTAAGCTTAGACAAGAACTGCAAGGATTTTTTTTTCTCTAAAAATAAATAAATAATTTTATTTGCCACTGTCAAGAAGCACTAGGCTGTTAGATTTCTGAAAATATATGATTCCAATTTTCAGGGGAGAAATTCATGATGAAGACAGGCTGAGGTCTGAATCTCATGGAGTGGAAAGGTTGTTTAGAATCTGTTCATACATTGACCCAATTCACACTCTTGTATGAAATAGATTGGAATAGTCTCTACCTCAAAAGGACCAATAGCCTTGGCACTGAAGAGGAACTTGAGACATGGGACTAAGGCCCTGTCCCCAAGCAATTTAAAGTCTTCTAAAACTCTTCTTTTGCCTCTGAGCATCCCCATGCCAGGGTTTTTAATGAACTTCCAGAGCTACAAAATGAGGAAAACCCGCAACAAAAAAAGTGCCCTTTAAATAAGACTTTCAGAGCTCTTTTTGGAAGTTGCGGGTTTTCCTCGCAACATTTACCTTGGGGACGCTCCGTGGCAAAAGGGGCGGGGATTGCTGCATGCACACACAGCAGTAACACAAGCAGCTTCCCTTTCTGAAGCTCAGAACTAAAGAGCCAGAATCATACAGAATTGCCACATTGTTGCACTCGCTATGAGGTGTGAAATGGGTGGATTATTGCTAGGGGTGGATTTTGACAGCAATAACAGGGAAAGTGGTGAGTGAATGAGCGATCGTGCGCTGAACAGGGTGGATTTTGACAGCGATAACAGGGGAAAGTGGTGAGAGTGAATGTTTGCTGGCACGAGAAGCCATTTCGGGGAGTGGAAAGGGAGACGAACAGAGAACCGATGGCTGTTTTTCCTTTGGACTTGTCAGGGATTGTCTTCCTGGTTGTGGGTGTACCAAGCGCAGTCCTCCCCATTCCCACTGGCACCCTATCAACAAGAACAGGGGCGGGGAAAAAAAGATGTGTGCAAAGAAAACACGGCTCCCATGGGGACGGAAGGTGCGTTAAAAACGCACATTTTGCTGAGCCTCATGAGGACGCTTATTCCTGATTTGCGTGGCACTTTTAAAGTCCACTTCAATAGAGTGACAGTAGAGTGACAGTAGAGAAGTAAATAAGTCTTTTGGGGACGCAGCCTAAGAGGGGTTGTTCTATCAGATAAATTATATTCCAGTAGGTTAGGCTCTTAAACCATAGGCTTGCATGAGGAGAGGCCATGTTATCATCCCAACAAAAGGACCTTTGCAAATTTAGCCTCCAGTAGTTGTTTGATGACTATTACAATGTGCTGAAAGTTTTTGTCACAACCTGAGGAGGGTTGAGTACACTGCCATCCATTTTTTCCCAAAGTGAAAACTCTTGAATGAATCCACAAACATCTGAAAACCTCCTCCTCCTCCTCCCCCTCCCCTCCTCCCTTCCTCCTCTAAAAGTTAAGGTCAGGAGGGGACAGCCAGACAGTGTGCAGATAATGTACTGCCACAGACTGATATATTAAGCCTGGTCCTGTTTCAGCTGGATTTCTTCCAGATACCCAACCTAAAAAGCCTCATCTGGCACCTTTAGTGCTGGTCTTCAATACAGAATGGAATGCCCATCTTCAGTGCAGATAGACTTTGGAGCAGGCAATAAGTTAGCTTTAATCCTCCAATTCATTCTCTCTCTTTTTTAAAAATTTTATTTTATTTTACATTGTTAAATTTCATTGAATTTTAATTTTAATTTCATTGACTTGGAGCATGCAGAAGATGTTTAATCCAAAATAAGCTTAACAATGTGACTTGGGGGAGCTAAAACTGCAGTTTATAGGTTTAATCCAACCCATGAAACTCAAGCAGGATGTGCACAACACCTTAAAGATGTTTTGGAGGCACTCAAAGACTGCAGGTTCTGCATGGCATCACAGAAGCTTGGCAGTACTCTTACTGTAGTGTTTAAACCATAGAATAGAGAAAGCCCTTGCTGCCAACACTGAAGTTGCAGGTGCCTTAGGGCATGACTTTGTAATCTGTTGTTTAATCTGTTGTTACCTGCCCAGAGACCTTCAGGTATGGGACGGGATAGAAATGTAAATGAATGGATGAATGAATGAATGAATAAGCATAATGTTTCTATTAAAAAGATATTGGTGGTAACAGAACATTCTTCATGTGCTTATTCCACACCTTTGGTCAGTTGCCAGTCATGGTACTCTTTCCTATGTGGAAACAGATCTTGGAAACATAGAAATAGAATGTGTGTTTACGGACAGAATTTCCCAACAAACCTACTTTGAGCATGCATTGAAGGTGCTTTTCCAAATTCTCTTTGTCTACAAATAGTGGTGTATTCCAGTCCAGGCATAGACTTCTTTAAAATATTCCACAAATAGACTTTTGAGTGTCTTCTGACAGCACACCAGGAATTGCTGTTGGAAGTGTGTGTGTGTGTGTGCGTGTGCGCGTGCGCACCTGTGCGCATCTGAAATAACCCAAACCTTTGATTTCTGGGCAAGGACAGTCTGTCCAAATGCAGACCATTCGAGGAGTGGACAACCACTAGCCTGTCCCAGTGAGGGCTAGACTCAGTGGGCCAGACTGGAACAGTCTCCATAGTGTGGAAACAGATCTGTGGCCTGTCATATTGTTGGTCTCCACCGACCATGAGCCACAATCAGCATAGTCAGTGTTCAATGAATATGGTAGTCGTCACACTGAAAAGCCACATGCCCAGCTTTAGGGAACATAATTCACGTGTACAGTTTGCCAAACAGTTCTCTTTGACAAGCTGTTTTGATGACTCTCAAAAAAGAGTACATTCAAAAATAGCATTTTACAATGTGGTATCCAATAAGGGATTTAAAATGTTACGTAGAATATAAGTTATGGTCTGAACTTTGGGGAAAAGGTTGTGTTACCATTTTAATTTGAAATAGCTCTTTCTGGGAATTCTGAAGTACCCAGAAGTGATATTATGGATTTGTGTAATTTCATATAATATAGCCGGCCAAATATGGCAAATCCAGAGAGGTTTTATGTGCTTAGACAAGATCTTGATAAGGAGCCACATGTTCATGGTTTGTAGTCTCACACAAAGCTTCTTTCTGTAACTGAAGTTTGCTGGCTAGTTATCCCAGCTCAGCACCCTTCTATTTTTTAAGTTTCAGGGGCTATCTAGTATCTAGATGGAGGGTCATTCTGCATTAGGCTTTATTCTGGATTATATCTTGGAACTGGAGTGTGCCTTTCTCATGCTGGTGCACCCTACAGCAGCCCCATCCCCAGCCACCCAGGACTGTTGTAGTCTGCACCAGTGATCTGGATGACAGACCCTTGTTCTGGGATATAGGGCCAATTCACATTTCAGCCCATAGTTGATAGGCAACATCTGGTCAAGTGCATCTGCACTTGCAGTTGGTGTTTACATACTAGAAACGCCTCCTGCCAGAAGTTCGCTAATTATCAACTAGCTGTGGAGTACATCATGGTGACGGTGCTGATGCCTGTGGAGTCATGGAGGGTTCTGCACTCAGGATAGCGGTGCCCTGAAGAGGACTGTGATGCCAGGGGTCTGTTTATTGTATTTAATGTAACATGTTTTGCAAATGGATTTACAGTATTTATTATATTTAACATTTATACTCTGGAACCATATTAAGAACAGGTAAGCAGAGGGAGCCAGGCTTCTCTAATTTGCATACCAAAGGGGGGGAGAGTTGCCCACAGGGCAGCCAATCAGGCGAATCCATGCCAGGCAGCCAGAAGTATAAAAGGCACTGACACCTGAAGAAATTGTTCTATGCTTGGGGTTTTCTGGGTGGGAGGTCTCTGCAACCTGAGGGAGAAATTGCCATGATAGTTCCACATTGTTCCTTAGGGTCTTAGGCTAAGAAGAGCCAGGAAGGGACCTACATATACTTATATATATAGATAGCCTAGGGAGAGTAGGCTGTCTGAACCTGTGTGTGTTACTGAGAGATCGTTATTTATTCTCTTGAAAGTACCTGCTATTATATTTATTTTGTTTATTGTTGTAACCAATAAAGAATAAGAACGTTGTTTTAGAAAGACAAGAGCCTGCAGCACTATTTATTATTTTACAGGGATTCCAAAAGAAGGGAACTCTGTGTCTTTAAAACTAGTGAAAGCTGACAGGAGAAAGTGAGCCATGGGAGGCTGTTACATTTGCTTCTATGCTAGGAGGATTACTTGCTGAGGCAAGGGGAAAGTGGCATGATTTTTAGCAGGACTGAAGACGGGCCCAGCCAACACAGCTTTTTAAAAAGAGAAGCCATTATTTATTTAAAGAATAATTTACACACAGTACAGTACAGCGGGGAAAAGAAAGGACAGCTAGAGGCTGAAGGGTGTGCCACAAGGACCAGTCTGGTGATCAAATGGAGGCTCAAATTGCTTAGTGCTCCCAAGTGCAAGCACTAGTCAACATTAGTTCATTGCACACTTTTCACACACATGAAGTACAAAATTGTCCATAATCTGGAAGTGAGGCATAGTGCAGAAAGGTCCAACGTTTCCAGGCTACCTTATGTGGTCCTTAGTCTTGCATATAAGTGCAGCTTTATGTATTTAATAAAACACACATATAACCATAGTTCAGATTCTCTTATAACCCTGTAATATCATCAGTAATGCAGTGGGCTGCATTTTGTTGCTGAAGGCCTAGAATACTTGGAGGGGGAGTGTTTGGTTGACTGCTAATTTTATTATTATTGTTGTTGTTGCATCTGTCTCCATGGTGTGAGGGTGTGGCAGTCTGCCAGTTTGTCTAAGACAGTCAGATAGGGCAGAGCTTGGATACAGTTTCTACCTTGGCAAGCAGTGTTCCAAATGAGTCAAATGTAAGCTGCAGCACAGGGTTGTTTACCTGTAAGAGTAGAACAGGGGCCTTTCTGCACTTAGCTGATTAGGCCGTTGTGAGCTAGGGCTGGTAACCTTTTGGTAAAGGTGGACCATTCACACCTGTCACCAGAAAAGCTTCCCCAATGCATCCATTAACCAGAAGTGTGAAGGGACCTCCCATTTACTAGCATGCACCACTACATCCGAAGCCAGAATTTCCACCTCCTCACTGCCATGATTGGCCGTTCTGTGACATGTTTGGATGCTGTTGCAGAAGAGCATGTTCAAGCCAAGGGACATATCTAATGCACAGCACCCACTACTCAGTTGATGATCAAATGCCCATCTCATGACTAGAGATGTGTACGAATGTTCTAAACACTCAAAATTCGATTGGATTCAATCGAATGTGGACATTTGAATTTGAACGGAATATCTTCACATTCAAATTTAAACATTCAAATGAATTTTGAATGTACCAAAACATCAGTTTGAATTATTTGAAACATTTGAAAGTATAGATATGTATGAATTACATATGTATCTGTACAAATCTCAAACATATCTGTATGCACTTGCACTTATAATACAGGATGAAAACAGGATGCATATGGGATAAAACGGGGTCCATACGAAATGCGTCCAGATACGTATAACACATACAAATGTTGACATTAATATCTTAAGATTCGAATCTAACATTCAAGCGAATAGTTTCAAATATATTCTATTCTAATTTTGTTGCATTCAGATTCTAAAGATTTGAATCAAATCAAATGTTTTGACATTCAATTTGACACAAATTCAAATGCAAAAAACCCCATTTGGGCACATCCCTACTCGTGACTCAGTGACCGGACGCCATTCCCGGAGATCAGTGGGCTGGTCATGTCAGTGTTCATAAATCATTCATGGCCACCATGCGTGGATGTATCAGGTAAGCTTTTGGTCAATGTTGGTAATGGTGTGGCGCACAATTTAGTATAAATTTGTAGATAGGCAGCTATATTTATGTGCCTCTATTGTTTTCATTGACATGAAACTAAATGTAAGACAAGCTAATTATAAATGTCAGCAAATATCCACTGACTTGACAAAATTCATTGATTTATAAAATATGGGACCCAGCCTTGATTGACAATGCAAGCTATTGTGTTATTGGGAAATAAAAAGTCCATGGTATGACTCAGTATCATGAGAAATGAAAAGAACTTCAGTGATGTCAAACGCTAAACATTATCTTCTCCTTCAGTTTGAAAGAGAACCAGCATTCTACCAGTGTGCCAGGACTAGTATCTTGACCATGGAGACATGCTGTTTGCATGCCTCCATAGGCCAAAATACAAAGGGGGACTCTCTTTGATTGCACTCCAGAAAACACCATCACAGGTAGCTCTGGAAATAGTGCACTGCCAAAAGACCCACCCCCTGGGAACTTCAAAGGCTGTGAATTAAGCTTCCTGTCTTTCAAAGTCTCCAGTGCCAGTTCCAAAAGCTGGCCCAGCACCTGGAGTTAGCTGCTGTGGCTCGGCCAATGCTGTCCACCCAGTATGTGGACAGGCCTTAGCATGGACTGTACTATCTAGCCTGGGGTAATGTGACATGGGTCATGTCATGTGAAGATGTTCTGATGTATTGTAGCAAGATTCTGGCCCTTCCTTTCTGAGACAGAGTTCTAACAAAATGAAAAGGTGTTCACAGAGGCACCTCAGAAAAGCAATGTGTGGCCCTCATATTCCCAATCCTTATCTAATCCACCTTTTCTTTAGAACATAATGCCCCACCTCAAAGTATTCTCATCTACTTCAGAATCATTTCAGAAGGTTTTTTTGCTTGCCTGCTTATTTTGTTTTGCCTATCATGTCTGATCACAGCTTAAGTTTGAATTCATTTCAATGTGCCGATTTAAAAACAGATCCCAGAACAGCAACTTTCTTAGCTAGGGCAACTAGAATTCAATACAGTACCCACATTTCTTGGCAGTGTCAGTGCAAAGCCTACTGGGAGGGCACACACTGAAAAATCTAGGTTGGCAGGGTACCAGAAGGGGATTAAGGCAAATAATGGAAAAAAGAGATCGTAACAAAAACAAGCTTCCCTTGATCATATTGTATGCCTCTGTGTGATGTTTATATGAAAGTCAAAACTTATATAATATTACCAGGTTGTCTACACAAGTTGAAACTTTCCTTATGAATCCATCTAAGCATTTGTGATCCTATTTATCAAAGAGTTAACGTCAAACTTCTCTATACAAAATAAACTTATATGTATGATAAATAATCTGTCTCTTGACTCAATATTCATAACACTCAGCCACAACATCAGTAAGAAGAGGTAGGTTGTGGTAGTCGCAGAACTAGGTGACGGTAATATGGCCACCTGCACTTCCACAATGTCCCTTTTCTGTACGGCTACATTCCTGCCCTCACTGCAGATGCCATGGAAACACTGCTTCAAACGCTGCTTCTGTGCTCTGAAGTGGGGACCTGGGGTGAATTCCAGAATGGCAAATATGGTGCCTCCCTACAGGTGCCCAAGCAAAAGCCCTCTCAGGGGTCAGCAGGGTACTCGGACTTCATTCCTACAAGAAAACTATAAATTAAACAATGTATTATGGTGAAAGAAATCACCAGTGAGTGTGCAGTGGTGGCACAGATGGGTCAGGAGCTGTGAGGAAAGAAGACACACCTATAGCATAGTAGAAGTTAAACACATTTCCGAGGTAAAAGTGAAGAGGTAAAAAAGGAAAGAAACTCAACTAAAGTCATGCCTTCTAAATTTAATATCAATGAAAAAGTATTAAGAAAAGAGGGTTACGAAAGGAGTCTGAAATATTGAGGACATCAGAGTTGTACTGTTGGGTTCTACTCCAAGATTAGCTCTCATCTCCCTCCAATGTGATGATGTTCTGGAAGGATTCAGCAACCATTATGCAATGGTATCTGGCCAATGAGGCCTCACTTATATACAGCAGCCTTCAGGGTTCACTTTTCTCCCATAAATCATTCATTCATATAGATTTTTATACTTATTTTAAAAAAGCCTACCCTTATTTAAATATACATCATCCACTGTGATCTGAATACACATTAGCATCCAAATTCATTTGGTTTTAAATGCATATTAAAATATTGTATAAATTTTGTGGCTAGTAATAAAAAGGACACATTAATATACATGTGCAATATGAGAAATATCTGTAGACATACAGAGAGAGAGAAAGTAACTGTTTTGAAAGGTCAGCTATTTTATTTTCTGGCAGTGAGGAGAAGAAAGAAAGCTACCTCCCATCAACTTGAGGGATTAGATAGGATATGATGCTGGATTGGATCATTTCATTTATTGCTCTGGCATTTCTACCGGAATACATTATATGATGATGACAAGCTCACATGTGGAATATTGATACTGGTGGAATCTTCGTGAGAAGAAAGTTCTTAACGATTCAAATAAGTTCAAAAAATCAAGCAGTTTACAGACAAGTCAAGGAGAATTGATTAAATTTGGCAATGAATTCTAGGAATGTGTCA
Organism: Aspidoscelis tigris stejnegeri; assembly: GCA_023333525.1. NCBI lineage: Eukaryota > Metazoa > Chordata > Lepidosauria > Squamata > Teiidae > Aspidoscelis > Aspidoscelis tigris. The sequence goes on from JALMGA010000004.1 coordinate 92,594,485, forward strand.
TTTCTCTATAGGAACATTCTGCCTCATGAAAGAGTCAAGAAAGATGCAAAATCTGAGCTAGAAAACAGATACAGCTCTGGATTAGTATTAATATTATATAGAGAAACGTAAGAATATAACACAACACTAAACATGTTTTTGATATTTCATAATGCATTGGGACCTCCCCTAGATCCTATGATATTGTGTACCAGTGGATAATGTGAGCAAAACCCAGCAGGGTGATCTTTTGTAATTGACAGGTGGTAACCTTGTCAATGTTAAGCTGTTTTAAGTGCCATGATGATGATGATGATGATGATGATGATGATGATGATGATGATGATGATGATGATGTAAAACAGCAGTTACACACAGCAAACGAGATGACTATGCTGGATTTCGTATTATATCACTAGTCGGGCACTTTCCAAGCACCTAGGACTGCGTGATGTATCGGCGAATTATGCGAGCAGACCCCAGTAAAGTGACTTTTTGAAGTTGGCAGATGGATATTTTGTCAATGCCAATGGTTTTTAGGTGCCCACTGAGATCTTTTGGCACAGCGCCCAGTGTGCCGAGGATGACTGGGACCAGTTTCACTGGTTTTCGCCAGAGTCGCTGTAGTTCAATTCTCAGATCTTCGTATCTGGTGAGTTTCTCCATCTGTTTTTCCTCAATTCTGCTGTCACCCGGAATAGCAACGTCGATGATCCACACCTTCTCTTTCTCAACAATTGTAATGTCAGGGGTGTTATGCTCCAGTTTTCTGTCAGTCTGAAGCCTGAAGTCCCAAAGTAGTTTTGCCTGTTCATTTTCAACCACTTTTTCTGGCTTGTGATCCCACCAGTTCTTTGACACTGGCAGATGATACTTTTGGCACAAGTTCCAGTGGATCATTTGTGCTACAGCATTGTGTCTCTGCTTGTAATCAGTTTGTGCGATCTTCTTGCAGCAGCTGAGAATATGGTCGATTGTTTCATCCACTTCTTTGCAGAGTCGGCACTTTGGATCTTCTCCTGATTTTTCAATTCTGGCTTTGATGGCATTTGTTCTTATTGCTTGTTCTTGTGCAGCAAGAATCAGTCCTTCTGTTTCCTTTTTCAATGTTCCATTCGTAAGCCAAGACCAGGTCTTTTCCATTTCCACTTTGCCTTCGATCTTCTCCAGGAACTGTCCATGCAGTGCTTTATTTTGCCAGCTGTCCGTTTGGCATTGAACTGCAGTTTTATGGTACTGGTTCTTGGTTTGCTGCACCTTGAGAAGCTTCTGGTGGTTGACTTCAATCAAAGCTGATTCATTGCTTTCTGCCACGTAATCTGCTAATGCATGCTTCTCTTCTTCCACTGTTTGCTTCACTTGCAAAAGTCCTCTACCGCCTGCTTTCCTGGGCAAGTACAACCTGTTGACATCACTCCGAGGATGTAGTGCATGGTGGATCATCATCAGTTTTCTGGTTTTTCTGTCTAAGTTGTCCAATTCGAGCTGAGTCCAGTTCACAATTCCCGCAGTGTATCTAATGACTGGTATGGCCCAAGTGTTTATGGCCTTAATGGTGTTACCGCCATTCAGTTTACTTTTCAAGATTTTTCTAGTCCTTTGGATATACTCTTTACTGACCACAGATTTCACATGGCCATGCTTAATGTTATCCAGTTGCAAGATGCCAAGGTATTTGTAGGCTTCTGGCTGGTGGGACCTGATGGCTTGACCATCTGGCATTTCAATGCCTTCACTTTCAGTAATCTTCCCCTTCTTCAGTGCCACTGTGGTGCATTTGTCCAGGCCAAACTCCATACTGATGTCACTGCTGAATATTCGCACTGTGTTGGTCAGTGACTGGATCTCGATTTCAGATTTTCCATAAAGCTTTAAGTCATCCAAGTACAGTAGATGTGAGATTTTCTGTGAATTCCTGGCAGTTTGATAGCCCAGGTTTGTTTTCTTTAGGATGAGTGACAGTGGGATCATAGCGATGATGAAAAGGAGTGGGGACAATGAATCCCCCTGGAAGATGCCCCTTTTGATGTTGATCAGTCTGTAGCTTTCATTTCCGACAAAAAGCTCAGTCTTCCAGCGTTTCATCGCACTTTCTATAAATCTGGTGATGTTCTGGCTGATCCCGATGGTTTCCAGGCACTTTGTGATCCAACCATGTGGCAGTGAATCAAAAGCTTTTTTATAGTCGATCCAAGTCATATGCAGGTTTGTTTTTCGGCTTTTGTAGTTCTCCAGAATCATTTTGTCAATCAGTAGCTGGTCTTTTGTGCCCCTGCTTCTCCGTTTGTTTCCTTTTTGCTCTACTGGAATGATGTTGTTGTCTTCGAGGTAGTCTTGAATCCTGTCTGCTATTATGCCTGTCAGCAGCTTGAGCATAGTAGGTAGACAAGTTATCAGCCTATAGTTTCCTGGTGTGGCTCCCTTTGCTGCATCTTTCTGTATTAAGTATGTTTTGCCAGTTATTAGCCATTCACTGATGTTTCCTGTTTGCAGCATTTCATTGAACAGTTCGGCCATTTTTGCATGCAGGCTGGTCAGGTATTTGAGCCAGAAGCCATGCAACTGATCAGTGCCAGGGGATGTCCAGTTCTTCACTTTCTTCACTCTTTTCGTGACCATTTTGGGTGTTATTTCCAGCTGCTGCATTTTGTTCTTGGAGAATTTCTTCTCGAAATCCTTTATCCACCCAGCACTTTTGTTGTATTATTTTTCAGCCTCCCAGAGATCTTTCCAGAAGTTGGTTGTTGCTTCTTTCTCTGGCTTTTCCATTTTCTTGTCTACTTGCTCATGCAGGCTCTGGTAGAACTGCCTCTGATTAGAGTGGAACATTTGGTTCTGCCTGTACTGGATGATTCTTGCTTCATATCTGCTGTTTCACGATTTCCAAAGCTTCATCAATTTTCCTTGTATTCAGCCAGTATTTTTTGATCAGATGTTCTTTAGTCTTCTTGTTGTTCAGTTTCTTCTCCTTCATGTTTTTTTAGGTTGCTGGCATCTGATCTCAGGCTTTTTATTTTCAGTTCCAGTCGAACTTTCCACTTTGGCTTTCCAGTTGATTTTCTAATTGGTTTTGGTTGCAGTAACCCTAGTTCTTCTGTTACTATCACAGCTGTTCTGTAGGTGAGCTGGTTCAGTTCTTCGATTGTTGCTACCTGAACAGTTACAAGGGCAGAGTTGATGTCATTCATCAGTGGGACAAGTTGTTTTCTGCCTATAGTTTTTAGGGTTGGCAGTCGCTTTCGCTCTGTACTTGATGCCAGTATTCTGTCCTTCAGTTCCTGCTGTCTTTGAGACAATGTGCCAGGTGTTTCATCCATGACTTCATGCTGCTGTCACCCGGAATAGCAATCTGCAGAATTTCCAGATTTTCATCAGGTTCTAGGTGATCAGTGACTCCTGGTCTTGTTGGAGCTTCTGTTGCTGCCACAGTAGGCTGCGGTGCTTCAGTTTCATTAGTTTTTCGTATTTCTTCGAGTTCAGCTTCACTGAACACTTTAGTCCTGCTTATGAATCTTCTCTGATCAGCTAGCCGCAGTTCTGTTATCTTCGAATCTGGGTATTCTTGTTTCCATAGCTGGTGCATCCGTTTTTGATAGCCTCGTTTTCCAGGTTCTGATTTGTAGTAACACTTCATGACTACACGATTCTCTGACCTTGAGAATTTCTGCCGCTTCCTTGTTTGTGGATTTTGTTCCTGTAGCCCATTGTCGACAATTGCCCAGGTTCCTCAGCAACCGCCGCGGTCCTTTTTATCCTGGGCTACGACCGAGCCAGTATAGACTTCTTTTTTGTTTGTGTCTCCATTGTGATAAATGGGTTGGGTGCACTTAGTCTGGCTCCTCTGCTTCGACCACTCCGGCATGGTTGAACCAGCCAGTAGTTTGCACTACCGCCGGCCCAGCTCTCAGCTTCATTGGAGCACTCAAACCCCACCGCCACAACAAGGCCACACCCATCGGGGGATTATTATTATTATTATTATTATTATTATTATTATTATTATTATTATTATTATTATTATTATTATTATTATTATTATTATTATTATTATTATTATTATTATTAATTCCTAAATAGGGAAAACAGCTAACCACCCTGTTGTTCAAATGGTTGCAGTGATATTCTCAGGCCTTTAACAATATTGCAATTTTAAATTTTGGCAATATAGACTTTGGCCAGATTGACCGTCTGAGGGGTAGCAGTGTGTAGATCCACTGCAAAAGCATAAGGTGCATGATTTACATGTAATTATTTCTGAATTCTTTGTGGCTTGTTTCTATCCATTGCAGTTTGCCTTCAGCCTGGGAATGGCCCCAGAAGTTGGACTGTTTTGGTCCAGTGCTAAATTAGGATGTGCAGAAATAACCCCATCACTGTATGGAGCTGAGGAAGTGGAACATGAGGGAGAAATCTGGTGAGCCTCAGGGAGAGTCATATACTTGGTATTTGGGTGTAGCGATAGGTAAGAAATGTAGACTTGAATGGGTTGTGCAGCTGGGAAGGGTTAGCTTTAAATGTGATGCACATGAGTATTTAAAAAGTATTTGGATTCATCCCAGCTAAACATTATTTGTATATACTTTTTTAAAGTTTAATTTTAAGGCTTTAAAACAGCCCCCCCCCAAGGTTACTGGATAAATTAACAACATTACAACGTATTGTAACAATTTCTGAAATATCCTATTATATAGTATTTATTATAACAAATAAATGTAATAAGTAAATTATTAGATAATATTTTATGTAAATATGTTTTATATATTAATTTACAAAACAAATAATGGATGGATGAATGAATGAAAATAAATAGGGATGTGCATGAAGCACATTTCCCCCTTTGTTTCAAATCAAAAGGGGGGGGATGTTCAGCTTCATGCAAAGTCCCATAAATATTAGCACGCAAAGAGAACCCTCCGTATCTTCCCTTGCCCCCTGCTTCACCCCCCCACTCACCTTTTGTCTCCACTTCCACTGCACCCTCCTTAGTGGCTCAACTAGGACTTCCAGAGGTATGCACACAGCTGGAGAGGCTGTTCCCATCTGGGAATTCTGGGAAATCTCATGAGATTTCCTGTGAATCGATATGAATCAAATACAGAAAAAAAAATTGTGCACATCCCTAGTATGAATACGAATTTGTGAACATTCAATTCATTATGAATAAAATGTCAAAAACACATTTGTGCACATCCCTAATTAAGATGATAATTTCTTTGTGAACCAGTGAGGTGTTTTTTTTCTTCCTTCCTCTCTGCTCATCTATGATTCATTGGCTGGATTGAGGACACAGTTGGTGGTTTTGAATGAATGAAAGAGAATCCATGATGTCACCGGACCCGCCGCTCCTCTCATCATGGAAGAATACCTCCCTCTGCTTAATAGCTTTCAACCCAATCCAACCTATAGTGAAAGGATGCCCTGAGAGCACTGAGATGTCATATGTGGAAGAAGTGACCAAAAACAGACACAAGGATGAGAAAGAGAAAGTGAATTATGGTGAAACACAATTGGCATTCCAAGCTCAAATTTACCGAGAATGCATCTCAAGTAGCATGTCTGATCACAGCTTGAGATTACTTTTGTATGATATTGTACATCATTCTGGGACTGTAAGAGAAGGACAAAGTATCAGAAGTCCTAAGTATATAAAGCATAAGTCAAAATACATTCCACATGCTTCTCACAAACCAGCATGGAAGAGAGATACCAGCTATGATTTATGCCCTTCCAACTGCCTATGCTCTTACAAGGACCTGACCCAGGCCTAAAAGAAAAAAAAGAAAACAATACAAAACACAGAAGATTATATAAAGAGCTGAAATTTTGAAACACCAAAGAGACAGATTTACAATTAGAATCGACCTTTAATGGACAATGTGGGATTAAGGCTGTATCTTCATTATGCAGTAAAAGAACCTTTAATTGGGCCTTCAGGGCAACTGAACTCCATTGGGAGTTATGGAAAGTGGCCTCAGCTAAGGTACTTTTGCTGTATAACAGAGAAGCAGCCAAAAAATTGGAAGTCAAATTAGATGTGGAACTTATAGTGTAAGTTAAAATTGCCTTAAAAATGGGGAGGGTGCCAAAAGACATGTGGTAGCAACAGCTACTCCTCTATCTTATGACCGACCATCTCTAAACCATAGTGAAGGCCAATGATAAAGTTTTGAGTCAAGTCAGTCAGCATTAAAAAATAAAATGACAGCACAAGGTCTGTGATAGGCAATCCTAGAGATACATTGGAATGACCTGCTCCATGCCAACCTCCATACTGGCTCTGAAACTCATGTTACCTTCAGGGCTAGCATGAGATGCCTCCAAATGCTCTGAAGACTAGGAACAAGCATTCCCAGGCTTCAGAGCTCTGAGGAGAAACATTTCTGTAACAGATCTTGTTGTGTCACCAGGATGGTTTTCCCAAACTATGGTGACATGTTCATGTTCCTCCATTATTCAGTACACCACCCCCTAGTATGCTAGTAGACCAGACCAGAATGTCATTTTGGACACCCTAGCCCAGCCCACACTCCATTCTATGCAGATGGGGCATACTAGGACAGGTATCTCTTAAAGCACACCAACATGTGGAGGGAAGTCCATAGAACCCTTCTTGTTCTTCACCACTGGGAAATTCAATGTTTATTTAATTTAATGCTTATTTCACTTCAGTTGTATACATTTTCTGTAAGCATTCTAGCATATGTGTGTGTGCGTATATGTGTGTGCATGTGTGTGTAAAACAGGAGAAAGCCATCCGCTTTATGCCTCTGGTTTTCATTTTGAAATTTAATAAAAAATCTTTGAGACCATGCTGAACTCCCAGTGATGATTCCCTGCCTCTGTCACTTGTAGCGCAGAAGATGCAAAATAAATAGGGCATGATAAAGAGCTGCTGTCATCTATCCAACCCAAATGGCTGTTATTTTGATAGAACTATCTCCAGGGCATTCTGCTAGTACATATCAAGCGGGGCGAAATTCACAGGAGAATACAGTGTAGTTCACCAGAAACGTAGACAGGAATTTTCAACAGGAATCTATGGTTATGTGGAATTAAATGTGGAAAGTCCTGAATAAAAGGTATATCATCTTGCAAGATCTCCATAGGATGTCCATGATAGAAGGAGTTTTGTGCCTGCTGCTCTTTTGCCATAATCAATAAAGATTCCATTTGGGGTTTTAAAAGAACACTGGAATTGACATTACTGACAAATTTTATTCTTTGATAAAAAGCACCTATAAGAGACAGTGAATTCAGATTAGGACAATACCAAGGCTGCATATTGAAAGAGAGGGAAAGTTCCAGAGGTTCAGAATTTTGCTTAGTGTAGTTCAGCACCAGATAGAAAATGGTGTTGGATATTGCCCACTCTCTGCCTGGGCTAAAACACACAGGATGAAAATGGACCTGAGGAAGTCATCCTTCTTGCTGTCTTCTCTCTAGATGCCTGAATGGGTGAAAGAGAATGTAAAACAAAAACAAAAAACACACCTACCCTTGGAGTTCTTTGCCAGGATTTAATGGTAGAGTGCCACCTAGTATTGCTTTTGAACTTAAAGGCTGGCTGCTGGTTCAGTAAGTACAGTCACATTCAGGAGTTGTACTCAGGGGCTCTCACTAGGGATGTGTCCCCATGTAGTTTTTTTAGTCCTGGTTTAGTCCTGTTTGGACTATTTTTTCAGACTATTTTTAATCCAAATAAAGTGTCTGTCAATTAATCCTAATATAGCCATGCCCACATAAGCAAGACTTTTAAATCCCACCACCACCACCACCATGCAAACCCTGCGGGCAATCAAAGTAAGTAGCAAAACCTCCCCCTTCACTCTCTAGAGCTGAAGTCAGAGAGCTTAAATTAAAAGCTGGCAGTTTTTTAAAAAAAATTCTAACCACAGTTACTTTCTTCTTTCACACCTCTCCCTTTTTAACATTACCGGGAATTGTGAGATCAAGCAGATAAGCAAAGCAGTGATGATCAGAGCTGTATTGCAAAGCCTTTTTGCTAAAATGTATTTTTGCAAAGCATTTTTGCTTCTAAAATGTATCTTTCATATAACAAGCATCGAAAAAGATACAAATGTTTCCAGCAGAAATGTTTTAAAGGCGAACTGCAACAAGCAGCTTTCACCCCTTTTTGCCTTTTTCAAACGAGCATGACAGGGGTGGGAGGGGGAGCTTTGCACCTGTGAAATCCCACCCACAGCTGGCTGCCATTGGCCAGAAGACTAGACCTCCATCCCAAATAGCCCGGGTACCGTCCCCATGGGGGGAAAATAAGTGGACTCGGCTCCAAAAAGGGGACAGAATCCTGTTTTCATCAGTACTTTTTTGTTAGGCAGTGAAGCCCGTATAAGGAAAATGCACGGATGTGCATACAAAGGTAACTAAGAGTCACAAGCGTGACTATCAGCAAAGTGTTCAAGGTTGGATTGTGCAAGAATTACGTAAGTCTGTGCAACACTTGGATTGCAACAGCTTGTGCAATACAAGGGAAGTGAGTCACCATCGTATGATAAGAAAGTGTATAAAGTGCCCGCACACGGCTGTGTGTGGGTTGCTGGTCGTAAGGAGAGTTGGAGAGCGTGTATAACTTGTAAATTGCAGCAACTATGTAAATAAACCTCTGAGGAGAGAATTCCTGCTTCAGTCTGCTTCTTACGCTGCGGGCAGGAGGGAAACCTGATAAAGCCAGAGATGCCAGCAGCAGGTTTCCGGGACAGCAGAGATTGTCTTGTCAGCACGGCTGCGTCTGCTGATTTAATACCAACCAGATATCTCACACACCAACATTTTTTTCCTCCGGATTTCAGCAGGGTAATCCTCATAAAATCAGGAAATAAGAAATTGCATGGGGACGCCTGGATGCCAAATTCGGATTAACTACATAAGTCATGGGGACAGTCCTTCCCGAATTCAGATTCAATATATGTCAGCCCAACATTTGATGGCTTAGGATTAACAAATCTTCACACACACAAACAAGAAATCTTGTTTCCTGTACTGCTGCTCCAAAGTTTAATTTGTTCCAATTCTATATGCATTTGATTTTTTTTTTAAAAAAAATTATTTTTGAAAACATGTAAATACAACATGTCCTCACAACTGGATCCTTTTTGGTCCATGTGGAAGCCTCCTATTGTGTTTTCTGGACAGGACTCGTAGACCAGCCCAGTATACACCTAAAATGCTTTGTCCACATGATGGACCAGTTTACTGAGAGACCTCTTCCGTTAGTGCAGAAATGGTCTATCTTACACAGGCAAATGTGAATTTCAGTTTTAATTTGTTTTTTTTTTAATTAAAAAGAATGCTTTCTCTACTCCACTGCATCCATGAGAATTCAACAGGCTACATCTGTGGATATTGATTCTATCCCTCTTCACAAAGCATTGAAACCCTAAGAGCATTTTCTCCAATTTTATTGTTCACGCTGACATTTCCTCTGCCCTAAACCTTTCTGTTTCTTTGACAGCCTCAGCAGCCCTGCCTGAGATTTCTCGACACGCAAAAGCATTACACAAAAAGATTGCATTCACAACATGATGCTAGTGATGTGGCACTGATCTCATGATGAAAAGCCTACTTGCCTCATGGGTGACAATAAACTTCCAAGCTAATGATGTACAGCTGTAAGGGATATATTTATTTGAAGTTGTTTGTAAATCAAACAAGTTTGTGTTAGTTCAAGAACTATATTTCTACAAACTATTTTTTTTTTTTGAAAGACTGTGTGGATGTGCCATCTCTGCCCAGTGAAAAGTTTGCTTTAGACTGAAACCCTTTCCCTGGGCCGCATAGATAATACTGTTTTTTTTTAAATTGTTTTAACGTATTTGAGATTCTTTCAAATAGAAAAGCATGTATATTTCTAGATTAGCCTGGCTCTATTTATCAGTGTTGCTATTTCTGGGGTACAAAATAGATGAGGATTTTTGGTGGCTTGCCCATTCATACTTAAAGTTTTAAATAAATTTCTTCACAAAACATGACTTTGTAAATAGCATGCTATCTAGAGGGGCATGCATAAAATCATATTTTATTGTTAAATACTGATGTTAAAATCCACCTGTTGCTAACTGGAAGTGGAAATGAGCAAAATTCAATTTTCGTTCAAAAATTCAATCAAGTAGTTTGTGTTCACAGCTATTAGTATCAAAATAAACATGCTTGTTCACATATACAAAAATTAATTGCAATTGAAACAGCCTCCTACTTGTGAATATGAACAATTTGATCAGTCATGTTTTGCTCTTTTTGTTCATGAAAAGGGCTTTTATTAAAATGGATTTTTTTATTTTTAACGGTACAAAATCTAATGTGAAGAATCTTTTTTTAAAAAATAAAATAGTTTGATGGCAAAGTCAGCAAATGGGTGTTCACTTCAATGCCAAAACACAGATTTTGTTTGCACACATCTCTATCAGGGACCTTCCACACAAGATGTGATGGTTGGCAGAATCTGAAGGATAATAATATTCTAATATTCACCCAGTAGGTTGAGAGATACTGACTGGACTGGATCAGAATTGCTTACATCCTTGGCCGTTTCCACACTTAGCCCAGTAGTTCATGTGGGGAATGCTCCTAGACAGAGCCTCTGCACTTGAAGGATCCATTTCTCTACCAGAAATGGCTCTTTCTAGGTGGGAACGATCCCTGCATGTGGTACAGGTTAAGCCTGCACCACACCTACACTTACCTTAGCTAGCGCTGGCACTGATCTCATGAGGAAAAGCCTACTTGCCTCTTACCTTAACCAGTGCCAGAGCCACTAAGGCTCCAGATGTTCCCTTCACATGTCTTCTGGATCAGGTAATGCACTGCACGCCAGCACCAGGGCTTCAAGATGGCAGTCCCTGGACACTGTCTGTGCCTCTGGTAAGTATCTGGCAGTTTGCGGAGAGGGTTCACATGCGCTAATCATCTCTCAGTGCGGATTCTTAGTGCATGTGTGGGCAGGTTTTCCCTTTGCTTCCCCTGTTGAACAAATCTGTCAGGAAAAACACTCTCATCGTTATCTGCAGTCACCATTTTCCCCCTCTAAAAATGTATCTTACTTTTCTATTTTATTTATTTATATTTCTATCCCACCCTATATCTGAAGGTCTCAAGGTGGATTATAGTAACATCACAATAAAACAGATTTTTTAAAAAAAAAAGAAAGAAAGAAAAGCTCTTAAACTATTTCAGTTCCTGTAAAGGGGGGGTGGGGTGGATGTTACTTCAGCTACAAGCTAGGATAAAGAAGAAGAGTTGGCTTTTCTACGCCTCTTTTCTCACCCATTTAAGGGGACTGAAAGCAGCTGACAAAGGTTTCTGTTCTTCTCCCCACAACAGAACACCCTGTGAGATAGGTGGGGCTGTGAGAGCCCAGAAGAGAGCTGTAACTAGCCCAAGGCCATCCAGCTGGCTTCATGGGGGAGGGCAGAATCAAACCCGGTATTCCTAGGTAAGAGGTGAGTGAGGGTTCACCTGTCTTTTGAACATAACTTTTTAGGGAAATTTGCTGCTCCATCAGCTTTCTCCCATCCATGTGAGTTTTTTAATAAGCAAAAAAAGTCAGAGAGAAAGGAATTTCTTTTAATCTATATTGCAACATAGGAAAACTTGCTTTCCAGAAATCCCATCAGGACAAGCTTCCAACTTTCTTACATTACAGCTCGACTTTTATACCTATCCCGGCCGGATGTTTTACAATTCTCCCGATAACACCTCTTCTAACCCTTCAAAGTTAATTTGCATCTAATTTATTCACAGTAAGGAGGAGATTTCTTTTTTGACATGTATAGTAAAGGCAAGTAAGAACAGTATAAACATAGTTCATGGCTGACCGGCTCAGACCAGTTCCTCTTTGAAGTCTGCAGAATTTGCAAACGTTTATCAGTCCTTTGCAAACACACCGGCCTCCCTAATTCCTTACATTGTGGTCTACAACTGAGAATGCCATCCCACATGTTTCCGCTCCTCTAACTATTGCAGGTGGTGGGACTGCCAAGAAGGCCATATCAGCAGGTTTCAGAGCAAGGGCTTGTGTGTATGCTTTGTTCATTTATGTGCCTGAGCATACGCAAAAGCACTTCTGAGCAGCTTAGCCGCTGTCTAAATTTAGCTCAGTGGCTAAATTAAGTTCACGGCCTAAATTTATCTTATTTGCACTGCTACAATAATAGCCACAGTGATAAAAGTTTAGACTGTAGTTTTGCTAAATTGGATTTCATGCATCAGTTCAGGCTTCAACTGTGAATATGTTCTGTCAGCTAGAGAACTCAAGGTGATGATACAGCACAAGTGTTAAAAAACAATTAATAATTACTATGCTAGTGTTGTGGGCTTTTCTAAACTATCACTAAACAAATGGTCTCTCATATCCAGAGCCTGTTTGTTTAGTGATAGTTTAGAAAACAAAATATACGCCTTGACTGGTTTCTCAGAAAGAAAAAAAAAGAGGCATATAACTTTTGACAAAACTTTAAAAATGTGACTTAAGTGATTCAGTTTTTATATCTAAGCAATTTAAAAGGGACACTATAAATCACCTCCATAGGATGCAAGTACTACCTAAAAAGGGAGGTTAGATTTTTTTTTAAAGAATAACAAGTAGCATTCTCAAAGTTTTCATGTCCAACTCATACATTTTGTCTATGCAAGTTGTTGTTTTATGGTGAAAAATTCATATATTGTACAACATCTTCATGTTAGTGAGACATACACTCACAAGGTAGAAGGGAATGAACTACTGCAGCAACTTTGCAGCCTATTTTCATTTTCTTCCTCTTTCATTCCTTCCTCCTCTTTTCTTAGGAAGTCTCTCCCACTTTAACACCACCATTAGTAGTTAAAGGGTTCGGGACCTGGGACAGTGCCTTCTTGTTGGTAGTCCCTAGACTATGGAATACCCTCCTCTATGGGTTGTGCAAGGCACTTTCATTATATACATTCAGAAGATTGGTGAAGACACACTTATTTATCCTTCCCTTTGGCTGTGGAAACCCTCCCTGAAACCCATGGGAATAGGCCAGGATAAAAGTATAACTAACTAAATATTTGTGCTTGCAGAACTATGAGACATGAGGAACCATTGACATGATTTCTTCTGTGTGTCCTTTCCAACACTGTGGAGCCAAGAACTTTAACTGCATGCAGATGTAACTTATTTATTCCACTGTCACCACTTTGCCACTTGACTTTTTAAATCTAGGTTGGACTTTTAAAATCCAGATTCAGGACTGAATGTGCAATCTGGCTGTCTCCGTTTGCTTGATGATAACACGGGCTGAATCCAATTACTGCTGTCCCCACTCACTGCCCAAATCCCCAGCATGGAGAACCAGGGCCTTTTAATCTCTGCTCCTTGTCCAACCCCTGTTAAACCTGCACCACAAAATCAGCTGAGCCAAAGAACAGAGAGCAATCACAAAGAAGGCAGCAGTTTTGCACTTAACCAGGATAGTGAAAGAACCGGCAGTGCAAAACAATTCTCTTTCAAAACTGAGGCTAATAAAGACAGCTCGCATGCAGGTGGGAGGAGATGCTATTACTGTCCCTTTCATTCCCCCCCCCCTTTGTAAAATGGAGGTTCACGGCTTAGTTTTCCCCTGCTCTGCCACCCTTGCTACTAATGTATCTCTTGAGGCTGGTGTTTTTAAAAGGTTTTCCTGTGATCTTATCTCTCATAATTGCAGTGTGTTCAAAGCAGGCATGACAAGGGAAGGCAGGAGATGTTTGCAGCTGTGAAATCCTACCCACATCTGGCAGGCATTGGCCATAAGGATAGATCTCTGCCCCAAATAGTCCAGTAGCTTCCCCAAAGGTGGTAAAAAAAATGTGGGCTGGACTCCAAAATAGGACTGAGAACAGTTTTTCTGAGAACTTTTTTTCTGCAGATTTTTGCAGCATAGTCTTCATAAAGTCTGGCAATTAAAAAAAAATAAGAACTTCTGATCCCGAAAACAGATTCAATTTGGATTTAAACTTGTATGGGAACGCAGCCTAAATTTGGATATTCCAGAACATCCATGCTTTATTCCAGAATATCCAAATATAGTGGAATAAGTAAGTGATGACTGGATGGAGGCCAAGATGAGACAAGCTAGTTGAAGCTGAAGTGAGTCATTATATCACACTAGTACTGAAATGGGCCACTGACACCCAGGGCCTATTCGCACTTGGCCTTTTTTTGGAGTATATCTCAGGATAGGGGTCTGTGGTCCTCCTGCTAATGCAGACTCTGGCACACCTCACTTTGGGCCTGCTGAAGCCTGCACTAGCATATGGACAGCAAGTCCCTATTCCAGGATATATTCCAAAATAAAGCCAAGTGCGAATAGGCCCCCAGTTTAGAATAGTAAAAAGAAAGCATTTCCAAAGCACTCTCATACTCTCCTTCTCCTTCCCTTTCCACACTTTATTTTGCTGCTGTGATTCCTGCTGAAACACATTTGCAAGGGACTTTGAAAAGAAGAATAACATTATTATGCTGATCTGAATGCTGGTTAAAACTCCAAGGTACTATCTGGTTCAGTTTTATTATATCAGTGTCAGTTTTTGAGGCTTGAGGATATGAACAAGGTGCTCACAGCTATCAGGTGTATAAGTGTTCTTGTCCACCTTGTCTCATTAGACCAAGCTATGGAAGAATGATTAGGCGGATCCCAGATGTGTTTAATGTATCTTTGCATGATGGAATGGTGCCATTGATCTTGAAAGAAGTGGTGGTTCTCACAATCCTGAGAAAGCCTCCCTGTGTGTGGAGGGTCCCCCCTCCCCACAATAACTACCCAGACACAAGTACCTTTTTCTGAGCAGGTAAGACAAGGTAATGACAGTGCAAGAACAGAGATTCTTGGAGGTAACCAATTATCTCAACCCATTTCAGTTTAAGTTCAGCCCTGACTTTTGTATAGATTCAGTCTTAGTTGCTCTAAACGATAACCTCTTGTGGAAGAGTAACAGAGGGAATGGAGTTCTGTTGATCCTGCCAGATATTTCAGTGGCCTTTAATAACTTTACTACAGTATCTTCTTAGATTACCTCCCTAGGTTGGGTATGGGATGAACTGTGTGAAAATGATTAAACTGTGAGAAAGATACAAGAAAGCAGTGTTGAGCAATCATGTCTCCTTGTCCTGGGAGATATGCTATGGGAAACCAGGGGGAGTTTTGGGGTGAGATGCCATCAATATGCAGATGGCACAGCTGTTTCTTTTAATTTCTGAATCTAAATGGACTGTGAATCTCCTAAAGTGGTGCCTGGATACAGTGATGGGTTGGATGAGGACCCATAAACTGAGGCTGAATCCTGACACTTTCTATGATGAAAATCTCAGATATTTGCTTGTGCCTAGATTATCTCAGGTTTCATCTCTACAGTGTGTGAGTGGAAGGTACCTAATCAGCCTCAGAGGCAGGAAGTGGAAGGTCTGAATGCCTCTGTCCTCCTGGTCACACAAACTCACAAGACTGGACTTTAGATCTGAGGATTCCACACAAACACTCAGGAAATGACTGCCAAAGCTGGCCAATTCCTGTGTGTTCTAAAACAGTGAAAGTAAGTTGTACCGCCATCCATGTGCGCCATGGTGGAAAGGGTGCTCAGTGGAAACAGGTGTCCTCATAGCCATTTTTTGAGCTCCAGGAAAGATGCTTTAGGATTACTTCCCATTCCATGGAAAGGCTGCAGGATTGAAGGGAAAGGTATTTAGATCTTTCACCCTTCACACTTCATTGGACACCTTTTTAATCTCACGTGATTGCAGCCTCAGGCCCCATTCCCATTACAAGCTTAAAACAGTTTTCCTAAACCAAAATAAAAGAACTGGATGCAAACATGAATTTGCCTGATCCCATTACTTTCAACTTTAATTGCGTTTGATCCCAATTCTGAAAGCGCTTGAAAACTTCATTTGGGAAAGCATATCTTTTTCTCCTCACCCATTGCCAGTCATGGTGCCCACCCCCTCTCTCTGATTGGGGTTCCTCCTGCCGCAAAATCTTTGACATGACAAGGGCAGAGAGTTCCTAAAGTGCTATTGGGGGAGGGAAACCGTAAACACACATTCTTATCCCATTAAAACGGTATCATTCCCACTGTAAGAAATGTAAACCGTTTAAAAGCAAGAACAGGAGCGAGACCTGTTGAAATGAGTGTTTTATTTACAACGCTTTAGAGTGATTTAACACGCAGAAAGCGTGTTAAGCCAACCTGACGTGGGGACTGTGAGGATCGAAACCATTTCCAAACCGTTTTAAGTTTGTAATGGGAACAGGCTGCCTGTTTCTTAAATCAGGTCTATATACTTAATGTCTCCCTCCCTCCCTCTTCTTTTCTTTTCTCTCTCTTTCTTTTGGAATTACTAAACATTTAAAATATTTTCTCCACCTGTTTCTGACTCACTCCCGCTATTTCTGCTCACAATACAATTGTTTTATATATCTAAAGGAGGAGAGAAAATCTTGCATCACCTCTAGGGCATAGAAAAGTGAAGAGCTGAGGCATAATAATGTCCTAAAGAAGGTCAGGCTTAAACTCAAATGTTCTAAATCTCTGCTGAAGCAGATGTATTCCAATAATCAATCAATGTCAAACCCAAAGAGAAACTGCCCTTCAGTGTAGGTGTGGTGAAAGGAAAGAAGATAAGAAAGATTTATTCCAGGTATAAATATTCAGAGCAAAAGAGCATCTGCTGGTGTGGAGAATGATTTCTGATGTAGTCTAGTGTTTTGTGTAACTTAAGACACTGTTTATGATTTCCCTCCCTGTTGCTTACTGTATGTGATCAGAAGAAGGAATAGAAGAGGAAAGCATTGTGCTGCAGGTAGGCAGGTGGGAGGGAGGGAAGGGAGGGAGGGAGGGAGGGAAGGGAGGGAGGAATTACTGCTTTTCATTCTGTGCCATGGATTGATGGGAAGTCTGCAGCTCTCTCCCTATAAACTGAAATCAGAGGCAGTCCACTCATAAGGACAATGTGGGTAGCGTTCTACTAGTTCTATTACCTCAAAACTTGCATCTACTCTTCTCCTTCATGTATATTTGAATTCATTTATGTTAATGTATGTACAATCCAGCATGACTGAGGCGACATCACATCTTATGCTTAAGGGCAGGACGAGCTTTATGGTGTGGACCTTCAAACCTTGAAGGTAAGAACCTAAAGAAGAAGAAGAGTTGGCTTTTTTACCCTGCTTTTCTCACCCATTTCAGGGGACTCAAAGCAGCTGACAAAGCTTTCTGTTCTTCTCCCCACAAAAGAACACCCTGTGAGGGAGATGGGGCTGTGAGAGCTCAGAAGAGAGCTGTGACTAGTCCAAGGTCACCCAGCTGGCTTTGTGGAGGACTGCAGAATCAAACCCGGTATTCCCAGATAAGAGTCTGGCTCCTTAACCACTAGACCAAATTGGCCCCTTGCCCTGCACCACTGGTAGTGTTGCGGTTGCACCAATCCTGCCACTGCAGGATGTCTTGCAGACTGATAGCAGAAACATTTCAAGAAAGGCTGAGCCAACACCTGGACAGCTACAGCATCAACCCAGCGTGAAAGTGGAGTTCCACTATTCAGCATGGAATCTTCCAAGAGGTAAATGCAAAAATGCCCCAGGAGGAGATCCTTAGACTTCAAGAGCTGTTAGGAAACTCAAGAATGGTAAGAAAACCTAAGTTACAAATATGATTTTCTTATTTGTCTTTTCTGAGGGCTGCCTGAAAAGAGGGACTCCAGGTATCTTTTGTTCAAGATCACCTTTGTGTAAAAAGCTTCATGCCTGTGACTCTGCCCTAGCTCATTATTTCTACATAGTATCTTAATGGTCTGTTCTTTACCTGTCTACAACATCTCAGGTGAAGTCTTTGCATGGAATTGACTGGCACTTATCCCCAGGACAATGTTAATCAATTAGTTAAATACTAGCACTGACTGACAGGAATCTTATGCAGGCTCAAACACACTTATTTCATTTGATTGAGGGAAATGACAGAGAATTAAGCCCACTGTTCTCTGTTCCAAATTCCTACACTTAACCACATTAGGTGATAGACATGCAAAGAGACAGTGTTATTTTGGATCAGTAAGCAAGGGAGCCTAGCAGCAACTTAGAGATTAATATGAAGAAAGCAGTTTTATTGGATAAGGCCATCTCTAGACAACACCAGGAAATCCTGCTTTTTAGCAAAAATTTTGAGTAAAGCTCCCCTGGAATAATTACTTGTTGCCCAGGCAGTTGCTCAATAGGATGTGCAAATTGCCTGCTTTCACGCTGGTGTGATACAGACATCCGAGTATTTTAGAGCAACAAAACACCCAGATGTGCACACACACTTCATCCCCCACTTGCACAATGACCATTTTTGCCCCAGATACGGCAGTATGCAGAGGACCATTTTATTCAGTAGGATCACAGTGTCAAACTTCCAGACAGGTAGGATTTTTCACTATGGGCCTTTCCGCATTTGCCGCAGAAAATGGATCGGATGGGCCGGATGGGAAAACAGATTGGGGTGGGTGCTGTGCGAGTGCACCAGCACCCATCCCAAACCGGCCCTGCCGGCGTCTGCCTAGCTGTCAGAGAGGCAGAGCGCATGCTCTGCGACTCTGACAGGTGGGCGAGTCTGGCAGCCAGCTTCCCTGCCTTCCCTCTGGCCAGAGAACCGACGATCCTCTGTTCTCTGGCCAGGGTAAGGCAGCTCCTACTCCTACTCTCACCCCCACCCCACCGAGAGTCCCTCCGACTTACCTCATCGTCTCCAGTGACTCCAGTCAACAGCCAGATTTATGGCTTCATCCCATTTTACATTAATCTGTTCAAAAGCAGTTAGAAATGTTCGACATCAGGTGTTACATGGTCTTCCTCTTTTACTACAACCACCTGGTGGTACCCATGTCATTGCCATTTGGAGATTTTCCCATTGTCCATCTGCAGAACATGCTTTGTGAATTGTAGTTGTTTTTCAGCAACAATCTTATGCAGGCCACTTCTTCGTAAGACTTCTGACTCAAATTTGAAATAAGGGGTAAATTCTTGGCCTCTTATACAAAAACCCTTTCTAAGATTGTGTAGCTCCTGCTAGGACTTTATGGGTGCTACCGTATTTGCTACCGAAAAACAGATCTAAGAAGATCCATTTTTCAGCGAGCAGTCCTCCAGAGGATCCATCCCAAACTGGGATGGATCTGAGGAGAATGGATAGCTTGGGTGCTGCGTGGAAAGCACAGCACCCATTCAAAAAGTCCACAGGATTCCTGCGCTGCCACCGCCACCCCCAGAGCCGTGGGACTGGAGCTGGCAGCTGCCAGTTATCAGCGGCACATGAGGGTGGGGTTTCCAAGGCAGGCCATCCTGCTTCTGCCCCTCCCAACATGGCAGCCACTGGGACATCCGTCCCTTTGCCTGGCCATGTGCAGAAGTGTCCTGCTTCCACACGGATCCAGGTGAAGGGACAGATTGAAGACCTAATTTTTGAGGTCTTGATTTTAAACTGGTTTTCGGTGTCAAGATCCGTTTTAGAAATGGATCTTGCTTACTGAAATGCGGAAGCAGCCACCACGAAGGGTCCCTGAAGAGGTCTACAATGTGGAAACTAACAAGGTAAATGTTTTAAATCTGTCTTAGGGGGGTGGTTAATCTGGTTTCCGCATCCAGTGTGGAAACACCCTTTGATTCCTGCATCTTAATAGCTAAAAGGGAAATGGAAATTTCAGCAGATGCCACTTGTAAAACAAACATCTGCTGAAACTTCAGCTGCATCCAGATGCCAGTTACTTATTCCACAATGTTTGGATATTTATTATTTCAATTATTATTATTCCACAATATTTGGAACCAAATGTAGCAAAATAAGTAAGCAACTTCTGGTTGCAGTCTCTCTTGTCTGCACAATTAAATGTGCAGACTTTCTTCTCTTTTTCTATATGATAACCTTATAGTGTAGGTTTTGAAATGGGACAGATTGGCTAATAAAATTTCCAACTGATCAGAAATGTTCTGGAATATGAAAGCTGGAAATTTTCATTTGATCCTATGATTTCTAATCAAGATGGTTAGGTGCAGAAGATTAAATATAATGATGGCCATATAACTATGTCATAAACCAGCAAAGCTGGATATAACCATCAGAAAAAGCTTTTGTTAAATGATAGGTTCATCAGAAAATATTTTAAGATAGCTCTCCAGCTCTGTTTCCTCGTGAATTATTTTTGTCCTTCAATCTGATAGGTATAACATGTGGCCTTTTAGAACACAAAATCAATTTAGAATCATACTTTGACATTTATAAATCCTGAGTAGACAATTTATTCATGTTTATTTCAATGAAGCTAAACATAGTTAGGATATTCATGAAAATGAAGACTTTTTTGGCTCATGAATTGTGGCATTTCTTCTTTGTATTTTCCACAGAGATTATTAATCTTAATGGTAGACGTATCTTGTTAATCATACTGAAATATTGTACAATCTATCTGACAAAAGAAACATTCAATGCGGAAGAAAGGGACATCGTTAGCAACAAACATAATATTTAATAGAAGATGGCATAATGATAAAAATATACTCAAATGCTGCATAATTAAAGAGTTGCACCACAAATCTTATCTGTAAATGGCTGGCTTATCTAAAAGTTCCCAACTTCACTCAATTTCTGTTGGTGTTTCCTTGAGCACTGCAAAAAAGTGCCCCCCCCCCGAATATTTCAGCCTATAGAGGCATACTATTTCCACATTCTTTGTAGTATGGAAAAGGGCTGCTGGCATCATTGTGGATGCCTATAAAGAGTTCCACAACAGGGCAGGGGAGTAGGTTCATTTTGGCACTATATTCCAGTCCACCACTTCACCCAATGCAGGCAAAGCATGATAAGGGATGGACCTAACATATTCCACACTAATATACAGATGTATATATTCTGGAATTAAGGTAAGTACAGAAACACCCAGCCAAGTTGTGGTGGAAATTTGGGAGAAAGTTCATCGAATTATACAACTAATCACCAAACAAGAAATTACATTCACGTCAGCTTTGGTTTTCCTATTTTTATTCTTGGGGGTGAATGCAAACTGTAAACATCGGAATTTGATAAGGTCCTTATTGATGACTGCCCAAGCTACAATAGCTCAATTCTGGAAGGACACTAAACCAATTTCAACTGAAATTTGGCTCCGAAGAACATGGTCCACTGTTCTCAATGACTTTAAAGCACACCAGAATACAATGACAGATTCTTCTGATCAGTCCTGGTTTGTGGAGAGATGGGCCTTGTTTTTAGATGTGTCCCACCCCAATACGCATTTGCAACATCAATCCTCTTTTCTCTTGATCTTTGCTAATCATAGACTTTCCAGATCTTCCCCTTATTTAACTTGCTTAGACAATTCAGAAAATTGAACCTAGTTTTTCTTCTCCTTTGATATACTCAGCATGACCGGTTGAAGTTGTTATTTGTAAGTTTATTGTTATCTGTTTCTTGAGTCAATAAAATCTTTGAATTTTTTTTTTAAAAAAAAGGGTACAGAAAGACCCTGACGCACTGTCAGAGATATCCATAGTCGAAGTCAGTTCCAACTTGCCAAAGCAGAATTTAATGAGCTGTATGGCAGATAAAGGCTCTCTAAGGCTTTTTATGACAAACATGTAGTTGGATATGCAGAATTCTGAACATGGTCTTTGGTACATAGCTGATAAATTCTAGGACAAGCTGGATCATGCATGAAAACTGGAAATCTGAACAGACAAATATCTGAAAAGTGCAAAATGGAGGTGTGCCAGGTGGCTGAATGGCCTATGGCTGAAGAATAGCTTCCCCTCGACTCTTTCTGTTATGGTTCTTGTTTTTAGTGGGTTCTTTTAATTTGTTTTTATACTGTTCTAACCCACCCTAAAATCTTTAGGAATAGGGTGGAATAAAACTACAAGCAAACAAATGCTCCGTTCTCACTTTTTTAAATCAATTGAGTAATTAGGACATATGAATCAATATTCATTTAATAAATTTTCCTCCTCCTTTCTCCTGGTCTCTCTTTTTCACACATAATTTTCAGTTAAAACTGTTGAATTTTCCATCAGAAAATAAGCTGGTGTTGGCCATGTTAGATATATTCAAGCCAGAATTCTTGCTGAAGGATGTGCAAATGGAGCGATGTCACTTTAAGAGAGACTCTTCTCCCCACCAATTACCCGAGAATGTTTTTGTGCTACTGTGGTTTGCTGCTAGGTCCTAAGTCTTCAGGTGAACTGACTGATCTCACTCTGTGTGTATGCCACACCTATCTTTGTAATTTTCCATAGGTTTTACAAATTCTGTATATGTAGTTTATTATTATTACTAGTATTAGGCTATAAGATTCCTTTATCAGCTACGTCAAAACCAAGAAAGGCTGCCAGGCAATGCTTTTGGCATGAGTCTAAGTCTTAGTTATCCATTGGCATTTTCACATGAGACTGGACATGCAGATTTGATAATATAAATGTATTGTAACTATGTGCCAGGCCCAATAAAGATATTTTATATGCTATAAAGTATGCTTTTATGAGAATCTGGAAAAACTTCCTGGAAATGCTAACACAGACAAAGGATCACTCCTTGAGTTCGCTTATTTGCAGGACAGATCTGATCAGTACATAGCACCTAAATGGGGAATCATTAGCACCTGGACAGTCTTTGTTTGCCAAGATGCAGCCTTTGTTTTGTCAAGATGCTCAGCTGGAAACAGCTGGTCATCTCAAGTGGCAGGGCAAATGTGACTCATTAAACAGCCAGCCAGGTCAAAAGTTTGCACTTGGTAAATGCACAGTGGTTAGCATATAAGCTTGGAGTTCGCATGCAAAAATAGAAACACAGTTGCATTTCAAAGAGGAAGGTTTTATTGCTTTATGGTTGCAGAGTAGATACTGAGTAAATGCATGAGTATATGAAATAATACATGTAAACAACTTAACCATTAAAATATGAATATTGATATGCTATAGAATCTTCTATTGTCACTATGATGATATACATATAGAATACTGGTGAAGACAGTTATACATGTGGAAATCCATGATGTCACAGAACAGCCCATGTGTGCACATTAAACCTATCTTTATTGAGACTGATCTCTGTGTTGCAATGAGTCTCCGTTCTCATAACACCAATCTGCTTCCCACAGGAACATTTCTTGTTATGACTGTATTACAAGATTATAGTGCACCTGTTATCCTGCAGGGTGAAAGGCCTAGTATTTTCTCAACACAATTGCACACTTTTTGCTACTCTGACACTGCCCTGGGACCGTAGAACTGCCTCCTTCCTGAAATCACATTATACACAAGCTGAAACCACTAGGCGGTTCTAAGCAGCTAAGGAGTTTTCCAGCAAGCCAAAGCCGGCTTCTTGTTCCAACCAGCCATTTGCTCCTCAGATCCTGCACAGAGTCTCTTCTGCCTGGGATACAGAGAGAGACATGTATCTTCAATCTCCAAACCAGTTCCTGTTGCCACCAGAGCTCTTTCTGCACTAGCCCTTATTCCAGAGTATATCTTGGGACAGGGGTCTGTTGTCCATATGCTTCAGCTGGGATCTACCATAGTCTGCACTACCATGCAGATAACAAGTCCATGTTCTGAGATATGTTCCAGAATAAGGCCAAGTGCAGAAAGGCCCATGTTTTCCGATCCTGCTCTGAAGAGGAATCTGCAGGGGTGAGAGCCAGTTGCAGTATAACACGGGGTATTCTTAGAACAGGCTCTTTTCCTCTTCTTTTCTATATCTTTAAGTTGCCGAAAGGTGCATTTTTACCAAGCTACTGCCTTTGTCTGGGTTATAGCACTGTGGTGCCCTACTGGGAATCTGTTTTTGCTTATGTTTTGGCATTCTGCGTAGTGCCCCTTCATTCTGATTCTTTTTAATACTGATTGTTAATAAAATCACTTTCCTCTTGAGGAAAACAGACTCTGGGGTTTCTGTCCTTGCTGTCTTACGCCATTTAGTACCAAAACTGCTCTGGCTTTTTAAAAATCTCTGCAGAGAAGACCCCAACATGGACATCCTGACAAACTATTTCCCCAACACTTGTCAGGATGTCTGCTAACACTAGTTTTCAGTGAGATATACAATGCAATCACATGAGTTACTCATTCCAGCCTTATACTGGTTAAATCTGATATTGGAGACAAACTTGGCAAGGGGAAATCACACACAGTGTGGATCAGAGCCTGCTTATTAAGCTCAGCGTCACTAATATGTTCCCATGAGCACAATTAAAAGGTAAAACAAGTTGCTTGCGTACCTAGATACATAAGAATTTAACTGGTAGGAAAAGATTTATTTCAGAGATATAATGAGAATCTTGTTCCTCAGAGACCTACCATGAAACTACCATGGTAGGGGAGGGACTGATAGTTCAGATAGCAAAGTAAGAAAACTGTGCTGGTAATTAGATACCCTGAAAAGGATGCTTAGCTGTCAGCCACCATTAGAAGTCAAAGTAAACATCAAACTTCTTTTATGACAACAGCAGACTTACTTGTATGCAGAACACTCACTAGTATAATTTCGTTTTTGCAGGGGGTTGATTGTGAAATTAAAAGTTCTAGTTTATTTGATGTAGTTTTGGCAAAACTGAAAGCCAAGATGAAGCAAATTAGCAATATATTTCATATTCCACATTCCCCCCACCCTTGTTCCCTGCAGAAAAAAAAGAGAAAGAAATGCTATTTTAACAGCCTTCTACAAAGAATGCATTTATGAAGAACATCCATTGCTACAAAAGAAGATAAACACATCATATATGATGTTGCAAAGAGTTTTTCCCCCACTACCATTATTATTATGAAGAGCTTTGCCTTGTGCCTGAAGGTTTGGATGCTTAATTACAAATATCTTTCACAGAATATTACATTACAATTTTTAACTTAATTTTACATAATTGGACCAGGGTAATGGGCTATACAATTTGTAGTGACTTATCAACTGTAAAGATTGTGCAGATAGCAGTGGTTTATGAAGTTCTTTACCTTTGCAGTTGTAGAAACTCATAATACTTTGTGACCTTTTTCGTACCCTTCAGTTTCAAACTGAAGTAAAAGTCTTTTAGGTCCCCACTGCCCCAAATGGGTGGACACACTGCTGTTGGAAATACCACTGGAATTAGAATCGGGGCAGGGGGGATCAGCAGCAGTGAACCAGTTTAGCTCAGGCTGCATCCACACATCACTTATGTATTGCCTATATTTGGATATGCTGGAGTAAAGCATGGTTATTTTGGAATGTCCATGTTTTAGTGCAGAATGTCTCACTATAGCAGAATAACTGGCATCTGGATGCAGCCTTGGTAGCTCTTTCAAAATGCATTCATTGTTGTTCAATAAGTAACCACTGAGAAGGGCCAAATCCTGGGGCCTTTCTGCACTTAGCTGATTAAGCGGCTGTGAACTAGGGCTGGAAAACCTGTGGTAAAAGTGGACCATTCACAATTGCCATGAGGAAAGCTTCCCTAAAGTGTCCATTATCAGCCAGAAGCACAAATGGTCCTCCCATTTACCAGCTTGTGCTGCCGCTGCATCCAAAGTTCCACCTCCTCGCTGCCATAATTGGCTGTTCCATGACATGCTTAGATGCCATTGCAGAGGGGCATGTTTGAGCAAAGAGACGTATTACAGTTAATCACAACAGCGCCTATGATTGAACAAGCGCAGCTCCCACTACATCATGGGGGGGGAGGAACTGGGGCACTGGGGGGGGAGGAACTGGGGCGCTTCAAAGGCCATCTGCTGGGACTCGAGAGCAGGAGAAGGTTTGTCCTTGTCTCTGCTTGAGATGCCCATGAGCATTTGGTGGGCCACTGTGTGCGACAGGATGCTGGACCAGATGGGCTGTGGCCTGATCCAGCAAGGCTTCTCTTATGTTCTTATGTACTTAGTTGCTTATCAAACGTCCCTCTCACAACTCAATGACCAGACACCACTCCTGGGTATTGGTGGTCCGGTCACATCAGAGGTCAGTGATAGATCACAGCCACCAATGCCACTGTACCTGTGTGGATGATGCCTCCCCCACCCACTGACTGCAAACAGCCGGAAGAGTGAATGGCCACACTGCTGGACACTTCAGGTAAGTTTCTGGTCAACGTTGGTAAAGGTATGGAGCACAGGCCATTCTGCATTTGGCCTTATTCTGGAACATATCTCAGAATAGGGGCCTGCTATCCATGTGCTAGTGCAGACTATGGCAGATGCCAGAAGGGGCCTGCTGTAGCTTGCATTAGCATGTGGACAACAGACCCCTATCCTGAGATATAATCTGGAATATGATCAAGTGCAGAAAGGGCCTAGGATTTAGTGCTCCATGCCTAATCAACAATTAGTGAATTTCTGTGGAGGCAGAGCATGCTCGGAGGCTGTAACAGCCTACTCCACATGTGGATGCAATTTACCAGAAGTTCACTAATTGTTGACTACCGGCCTAAGTGCAAATTGGCCTCTGGACATCTCCACACAGTTTCCTTGGAGATACGGAAGTGGTTCGACATTACTTGCTTTCAGAAAGATTCCAGAGACCATTGTCTTGAATGCCTGCTTTCCATGCATTTGTTCTAGCAATAACTTATAGCCTGATATGGAAAAGGCTGGTTATGAATAAACACATGCACACTGAATGGACAGAATTTCAAAAACTACATCATGTAGTGGCCATGTTGCTCTGTCAACGGGACTATGCTAATTCAGGCTAGTATGAAACTGAAAGCATATGGTGAAAGAAATCAGCTTTATAATTCCAGTTGGCCTCACAATACCTCCCTCCCCCCAAATTGTACTTGCACTAAGCGGAAACACCCCCGTAAATCATGGGTGTTTTTGGATCATACTTGAAAAATAAGGGATAACTGAGCCTAGTATCAAACCCAATGGAATTAACTTGAAGATTGCTACTGTGCATCCTGCAGTGATTATCTTAGAGTTATTTTCAGCAGATGCTGTTGTTAGCTGTATCTGGGAGAAACTGATCTGGCAAGTTGAGACTATCAGATGCAGGGTCTTTGTTTTGTTGTTTTTCATTTGGAAATAATGCCTTGTGCTCCTGTAGCAAAACTATTTTAATCTGAAAGGAGAGCCAATTGAATATGTTTTAGGAATAGCCTGGCACAGGAAATCTGTGATTGCCTAATCAGCAGAAGTGCGTCAGGTGAGAAGCACCCTCCATCAGGCACTCTGGCTTTCTGAGATTTATTTATTATTTTAATTTCTCCAGCCTTGCCAGTTGTCTCAAGAGCTACGTGACCTCTAAATTCTTCCCCCCCACCACCTTGGACAGGTCAAGGGGCTGCCCCAGACTGCTTGTTCCTCCTGATTCTATCCCACTATGCCAAAACACAAACAAACAAACATCAAAATAACAAAAACCTGGCTGTGTTAGAAAGGAGATGCTGGTGTTAAGAGCTGCCTCCTTGCTAGTCTGAAAGAGGGGAAACTTGTCTTGAATGAATGCCCCCCAGCACCCTCCTTCCTGCTGTTTTCCTGAAAAGAACAGGATAACCAGGAGAACTTTGCCTGATCCCCTTTGGGCTATGAGTCAAGTCAATGCTTTTGGGTGAAAGCAAGCATGAGGTTGTGGGGCTTCACTGACAGGAACATGGAATCTGTGTGCAGGGTACCATATAGATCAGTTGAGTGTTCAGAGAGATTGCTGAAACATCCAGGCTGGGTTTTAGGTTTCATCTGGGATGGGGGAAGTCAGCCCTCAACCACCACCAAGACACCATCAGTTAAGTGAGAATCTGTAGTTCACTGGGAAGCATTAATTGTAGACGAGCCCTCTCTGCTTGTAAAAACTGCTGTTTTCAATGGCAGACAAAGGACCTGATCACACTTGCCAGCTTAGTGTGATATAACAATACCAGACCACACCAGCAGGGATCCAGGGAAGTGGTAGCCATTTGTATGACAAGCACTAAACTAGCCCCATACCTGGCCAATATCAGTAGCCGGATCAGCAAGGCAATGTCCAATGCAACATCTGGTGCATGTTCAGATGTTGCCATAGTGACCTGGACACTGTACACAACAGCACAGATGCAGTTATACTGACACATCCAATTACCATGCCACATCTGGAAGAGGGTATGAACCCAGCAGTCAGGAGTGGTCCAGTTCTAAGCATTTGAAACGCATCCGAATTCGATCAAATGTGGACATTCAAATTCAATGTCTTCACATTCAAATTTAAACATTCAAACAAATTTTGAATGTTCCGACACGTTTGTTCAAATCATTTGAATCATTTGAATATACAGATACGTACGTATCTGTACAAATATCATACGTATCTGTACGCATTTGCACTTATAATACGAAACAAAAACAGGATGCGTATGGGATACAACAGGGTGCATAGGAAATGTGTATTGATACATATAACACATACAAGTGTTGTCAACATTCAGATCTTTAAAAACAAATGTTGTCGACATTTGTATCTTTAAATCTGAATCTAACATTCAAACGAACAGAGTTGAAAGTATCGGATTCAAATTGGGTTTTGTTGCATTTGGATTTTAAACATTTGAATCAAATTGAATGCACATCCCTCCTCCCGGTAAGCGTGTAGACTACTTTCCATAGTCCACAGCTCAATTTGCTCTGGAAAAGGCTGCTTCAGTAATTCTCAGTGAACTGCCATAGGGGGCAAATGCGGATGCCCCTCCCCAGTTAGCAGTCAAGAGCTCACTAGGAGGTAAGTGTGACCAGGCCTGTATTGATTTCAATTGTATTCCATAAAGATGCAATATTTGTGCACACCCCTAGCTGTAAGAGCTCAGAAAGAGAGCTGTGACTAGTCCAAGGTCACACAGCTGGTTTCACGGAGGAGCGCGGAATCAAGCCCAGTGATTATGAGATACAAGTCTGGCACTTTAACCACAACACCAAACTGGTTCATAAGACAACTGAAACAACACCCCACCTCTGTGTTTAGTCTAGTACTGTTTTTTTTCACATTTTAGTGTTCACCAGCCTAATATTTAATCTCTAATCACTCTTGGTTGGCTTTTCCAATGCTACAATCTTTTAAGAAGTGTTCTTTCACTGTCTGAAGGCATATTATTACATGGCAAGATAAATTAAGGCCAGGCCACACTCCTCAGTTCTACAGCAAAAAGAAACAGAAGCTCTATGTTTCATTGATCTGAGGTAATAAATACTCCAGTGCTGTTCAGCAGTACGCATCAGTTCCATACAGTTATTTAGCTGCAGAAGATCTTTCCCTCCCTATCAATTTCTCATTTGTTCCAGGGTAAATCGCAATAAGCCAAAAAGAAAAAGAGAAAAGGACCTGACATTTTTAACTGCTTATAGGAACATCTACCTACCATGACGATCTGTTTTATGGAGTATTTTGAGTTACTGACAGCAAAAGATATGAGCAGAACAATTCAATTCTTGGGCCATGCAGTATTATCCAAGTAATAAACTTAGACTCAATGGCTTGGGATATTACTGGAAGTGGTTAAGACTGTTATGCTCCATTGACTGTGTGTATTAGTGCTGCAAATGAATATATATAAGAGGAAAAATAACTGTTTAAGTTGCATATTTATACTGTTAAGGGATTCATCTACACTTTAAAGATTAAAAAGATTTGTTCCTTTGCTCGGATCCACTTTGTGCAATTCACCTAAAATTCCAATGACATTCTTGAGCTTTTCTTCTCTCTTCTTCTTTTTCCTTTTTAAAAAATATTTCTTGCAATAATTAATATAAGTAAAAAATACTTATAATGCTTAGAGACTAGGAAAACATTTCTTCTCTCTGCTTGGAAACCCTGGGATATGTCAGACAATTCCATTAACATTGCTTGAATATGTCTCTGAGCAATGTCTACAGACATTTGACAATAGAAGCTAATTGATTATTTAATTAATGCCTCTACAGGCATGGGCAAAACAGTAATCTCAGATTGCAGGACTCTTGGACTGATTGCTCTATTTGTAACCATGTTAAAAAGAGAGAGTTGAAAAAGAAGAGAAACGGATTATTATGTATTCTAAGAGGAAAAGGCTGATTGCTGTAGGAGACTCTCAAGGACTTCCAAGATCCAGCTTACAAGACAATAACAAAGAACTTCTGATCTAGCCTTAATGACATTAAAAACAATCAATGAGCTGTTTCCATTTGATATTTTT
Organism: Aspidoscelis tigris stejnegeri; assembly: GCA_023333525.1. Classification (NCBI taxonomy): domain Eukaryota; kingdom Metazoa; phylum Chordata; class Lepidosauria; order Squamata; family Teiidae; genus Aspidoscelis; species Aspidoscelis tigris. Next base: position 92,624,603 of record JALMGA010000004.1, read on the forward strand.
TTAAAGATCAAAAAGGGGCAATGCCAACACCAGAAAAAATGGTGTAAGTAATTGATATGTCTCTCTCACTTCCAGTCACTGGTGTTTGCAGTCAGAACTGTAATCACTCCTGTTGGCCCTAGAAATATGCAAAGCTCGGCTCATACACTAAAATAGAACTGAATAGTTCATGTACAAAACTGTTTGCACTGAAGGAAACATGTGGCTTGGAAATCCAGAAATGCAATCTAACCAAACTAGTCTCTTGCTTGTGAACATGAATGATTCAGTTGGACAGACTGTGTTTGTTATGTTTTTGCCCTTGGAAAAAGCTCTTCTTTTTAGTTGAAAAATTGTTATTCCTTTGTTTACGCACACACAAAATTGAAGATGAATAATGGTTTGTTCAATTAAACAGTTCATCATCAAGCTGAACAAACAGGTGTTCGGTTCAGTTTTGAACTAAGCACATAATTTTTGTTTTGTGCACATCTGTACTTGACAGTTAAGTAGGGTGACTGTAGAAACTGGCTATTGTCTCTAATGCTTTGGCCTGGTTAAATTTCACATTGCCAGTTAACAGCTGTGCCATTTGCATGATTCGGCAAGGACCTCAGATGCAAAAGGTTGTAGCAATAATCAATTTTTGCTGGAAAAATTAGGTAATCATAACAGCAGTCCAATGCACTAATCAGAAAGTAAAAGAAGGTTTTAATTCTAGATCAATGAATCCAAAACAGCCCAGCTAACAGAGGTATGGGTGAGGTGACCACCATTTGTACTCATGGCAGTGATCTGGATTGTCCACAACACATGGCCTCAAAGCTCATGTGAGCGTCAAAGCCACAGTCCCATGTCTCTGAGGGATAGGAACAAAAGTTCCTAACCTCAGGGTTTGTGAGACTGCTTTTTGGTAGTTCATTATGGGTGTCAATGAAAAGCACCCTGGTAATTCTAGAAAACAGAGGAGTTCCTTCTGCACACAGCTGGAAAGTGGGAGGTTGGGAGTCCTTTATCTGCACTAATGTGCAGATACAGAGGCCCAGAATGTGATTAAGGGTCTGTACAGAAAGGGCCATAGATCTCAATAACAAGGTCTACAGGTGTGTAAAGGTTGTAGGGATCCACTAATTGAGTCCTCGGGGCTCCAAGGCAGGAACTTTCATTCCTGGCCATTGGGGCTGGCTCTGAAGCTGGTCCAGAATGGGACCGGGATCCACAGCTCAAGACCACGGGTAAATATAAAAAGGACTCCCATCAAGCCAACAGACAAAACACCTTATCTCTTCCAACCCTCAGTACGACAGCCAACTACATAGAACTTTACCAAGGCATTTCATTTTCTTCAGAAAGACAATCTTGGCAATGAGAGAAACAATCTGCTGCCTTGGATACCTGCTCTGAAGAATATCATGTTTTCTTAAGATCCCATTTCATAGTAGGTGAAATTGGTTTCAGAAGAAAAGCCAAAAGAAGTACAAGCACAGTAAGTTGAAGAATTAATCTAAAGCCCTAGAGAAATTTCCTCTGGCCATATGTACAAATTGTTGATTGATTTTTTTTTAAAGAAATCAAATGGTTGATTTCTATTCTGAGTGGAGTAATAGTGTCCATTATGTCTTGCCACCCAGTGTCCTTGGGATCTACCAAAATGACCCACACAAAATATTTCAGTGGGCATCAAGGCTGTGACCACACCGAGATGCTGATCACAGTCCACAAGGAATACCTCATTTGCATGGTGAGCTAGTCCATCATGAAACTTTGCCTCCAGAGGTCCTCTGCATCTGTCTGGTTCAAAGTGTTGAAGCAGCCTGTGACATGAAGCATCCTTTGGTGGTGGGTCTGGGAATTCTTGTGTGTGGATGGCAGTAAGTGGTTGGTTCCATTGGGTGTAAGGAGATCAGGAATGAGGAGACCAATGCAATTTTGCTGAACCCCTGGAAGAGCCCTCAAAAGGGTGGTGCTTTTGAGTACCCAGCTAAAATGGCTCCTGTCAGCAGCTTTGGAGGCTGAGAGCTTTTGTTTCCAACCTCCAAAGCTACACTAGGTTGGGCTGTCATAATGCAGATGGTGCTTGGTGTGGGTCATTGACTACTTTTCTAATCTTGGGCCAGATTGCTTGATTTGATGGAAAATGGGCTCAGCATGGTGCAAGATACTGCTTCATGTGGAGATCCTGCCTAAAATAATAGGCAAATTCAGGCATCTGTTGTTTAAGCTGATGAAAATATTCCATCAAGACTATAATTTTGTCTGGCTGGGTAACTGTTTCTGTGCTAGTAGTTAAAGGAGCTTTATTGCTGGAATGATTTTTTTTTCCTCCAGGGATTGCAGTGGAAAGACAAACCATGAGGCAATGGTACGCAACATGTAACTTCAATTTATATGTAGCAGGCTACTAAATGCAAGTTGTGCACTAATGAATGGTCCAAATTTTATGATGTATAACTCAAAAGATCAGTAATTCAACCTGACATGTGCTATTTGAAAGTTCATTGAAAAGCTACTTCCTTACTGTGTATCTGAGAAGGCATATTGCCTAGAGTAACAAGTTACGTTCACATTACTCCTTAATCACATCACCACTCAGAAACCAGTGCATCATGTAACAATAAAATGAAGCAAATAGAGCCAGGGAAGTGCTCTTGAATACATTTCACTCAGTTCTCAGGAACTTCTTTTGACACACACATGCACATAAACTGCTGCATAGAGGACTTCTAGATAAGGCACGGATATCTTATTTGGAAATTGGCATCCTTCAAGGTAGAAAGAACAGAATTTAGCCTACAGCTGTCCTGCAGAAAAGAAATAAACATATAATTGGAAAGTAGTTAAGAATATGCACACATTCCTGACTGCCTAATTTGAGATGCCACTAGACCTTTTTTAATAAGTTCTTCTAGCAGGTTAGGGACAACTAAACAGGATAACAGAGGCACACCCTCCATGTATTGGTTTAGTGGTGGACCCTGTTTCAGCTGTGCACCGAAGTTTGTCCCCAAAACAGCCCCTCCAAGGGCAGGAATCTTTCATCCCTGACTGTTGAAGCTTATGGAACTGGCTCTAAGGCTGTCCCAAACCAGCTCCCCAAATGCAGAGGGCTTAATTATGAGAAAAGTGGACTGGATAAGGGAGGTTGACCTCTCCAGCTGATCTGGAGTGTTGAATTGTTTTACTCTTTTTTGGAGAGAAATCGAACCTGGCAGAGAGCTGTAAAAAAAGAAAGAAGAATGGCCAATCCTATGAACCAGCTCCTGCCACATGCCACTGATAGGTGGAAAGCCTGAATTTGTACATTAGAATTTGAATCAAATCTTAGCTATATTCCAAGATTGATATGCAAATACTTTTATGCATTTGTTTGAAGCTTTGTTATAGTTGTGAACATGGGGAGGCAACAAACTGACTGCCCAGTCACATCTGCAGTGGATCCAGAGAAGATTCAAAGGGAATTCAGAGCAGATTCGATGTGGATTCACTGCAGATTTGAATAGGGATGTACACAATTTTTTTTGTGTCTGTGTGTATTTGATTCATATTCATTCAAATAGATCCCCTTTGAATGTGGTAGGATTCAAATTCAATATGAATGTTTGATACAAATTTGATACAAATGTTCAATACAAATCCCATATGAAATCCATATGAATCTGCTATGTATCTGCTCTGAATGTGTCAAATCTGCCCTGAATTATCTAGTCTCAAATCCACTCTGGGTCTGTTCAGATGTGACTGGGGCAGCTGCTTTCAGACCTTCTCAGGTTCACAAATGTAACTAATATCTGTATGAATGTGCCAACATTTGATTTGACTTTGAATGTTCGAATTTGGCTAAATTCTTATGAATTTTGAATATTATGAATATTCATGCACAACCCTAGGTTAGAAGCATTCAAAGCAGATTCATAACAGACTCATAGGGGATTTGTAGGTGTAACTGGTGCCAGGGATTTGAATAACATTCCAAGAACAGAGCAAGTTCAAATCTTAGCATTTGAAGGGGCTTTACTTGTGCCAATGTCAATTTTCTTGCATTTGATTCAATTCAAATCAAACATGAAGAAAAAAAAGTTTTGCACATCTCTAGCATGTAGGCCTCCTCCCATGTCCTGCTTGAGGGGTCACATTGTCTAGCTCCTGGTAGAGGTCATGAGTTGATTTCATCCCTGTGAGCTAGATTGCACAAATGGTGTCCATGCCAGAAGAAGGAGAGGAGGAGGAGTTTTGCTCAGAAGTGAAATGATACCCCGGCTGATCCTCACTGTGCCTCCAGTGGAGGAAGTGAAGTGAAATATCAAATGCCCTTTCACCAAGAGAAGGTGAAAAAGTACTTAACTAATATAAATGAATTCAAGTTTCAAGAGCAAGTTTAATTACTTTCTAAGTAAAGTAAATTGTAGAACCACTCTCTGTAATCTTTGAGGATTCTGTAGAATGGAAGATATCCCAGAAGACTGGGGGAGAGCACATACTGCCCCATCTTGAAAGAAGGCAGAGGAGGAGGATCTAGAAAACTGCAGTCTGTGAGCCTGACATTGATATTAGGCAAAGTCCTTGAGCTGTTTATTAATCGGCATACATGGTATTGGGACATAGATTTGTATGGGAAATTTCAGCCACAAACTGAAAAGTACTTTTGTCACCACACTGATAGAGGAGGAGCAACACAGTTTTATGCCTAAAAGATCTATTGTTGATCCAGCCAGACAAGCCTTAAATGTGCTGACAACACAAAAATCCTTAGCTCTAATTTCTTTTGACCTTTTTAAAGCCTTTGACTCCCTCTCCCACTCTTTTCTTCTTTCAACCCTCAAGCATTTCAATTTCAATGACAATTTTATTTCCTTTTTGAGTTTAATTTATAAAAACTCCATGACCAAGCTCAGGATTAATAATTGTTCTTCTACATCATTTAGATTGGAAAGACAGACAAGGCAAGGATGCCCGCTGTCACCTATTTTATTTTCACTTGCAATTGAAGTATTGGCATCCAGAATCCTCAACAATCTAGATATTAGAGGATATAAATTTGACTCCCACTTGGTAAAATTCAGTTTATTTGCTGATGATCTACTGATAATAATGGAAGACCCAATCGAAACATTGGCTGCACTTAGAGCTAGATAGATTTTATGAATTCTCAGGACTTAAGTAAGTGGCAAGAAACATAGACTTCAGCAGCAGTTTATTCAGTAAAATAAAATTTCTTAATTAAGAAAGCAGCAGCACAAAGAGAAAAATTTCAGGCGGGCATTAGACAGAGTACTGTCTAAGTGAATAAAAAATACAAACGGAAAGAAATCATAATAGTTATGTAGGCACAAGGCTGACTAAATAAGAAGCAGTAGCTCAGCACACAGGAAAGTTTCAATAAAAGCCTATTTTAAACAAGCTTTGAAGTAAAAGGACAGAAAAGAAAGTAAAAGGACCTTATTCTAGCTATACCTCACACTACTACCTAGCCAGAAGAAGCAAGTTCTCACACTCACCAGTCAAAAGATGACTTGAGACTAAGGATGTGCACAAATGACTTTTGTTTTTTGTGGAATTTTTGCACTTGATTTGTATTGAATCAAATGTAAGAAAATTAGTATTTGTTCAAATAGATCCCTTCAAATATGGTAGGATTCTATTTGATATGAATGATTTGATATGAATTTGTACAAATAACAGATATGAATGTAACATATCTAAATGCATATTCGAATATTCTATTTCAAGAATCCAGATTTTTGAAAATCCAATTCAAATCCAGATTATCCAAACCCGCACATTGGGAAATCCAATTCGAATTTGAAAATACAAATGTTGAGAAAATTTGTATCCAATTTTTAAATTTGTGTGCATCCCATTTTGATCTTGTTTTGATCCTGTATGCATCCCATTTTGATCCCACATTATAAGCACAAATAAACATGATATTTGGATGTGATATATGTGAATCTATTCAGTCCAATTATTCAAAAATCCATATCGGATTTTCTAAAATCCAAAATTTGTTCAAACATTTAAATTTAGATTTTTGAAAATCCAATTCAAATTTGAATGTTGATATTCGACGGATTTGAATAAGATTTTTGAATTTCTGTGCACATCCCTACATCAAATCTGCCCTGAATCCACTTTGAATCTGCTCTCAAGCCATGTCAAATTCACTCTGGATCTGTTGCAGATGTGACTGTGCAGTGCTTTCCCACCTCTCCTTTTCATGAATGTCCCAAAGCTTTGTACGAATAATTCAAAACATTCCAATTTGTACGAATGTCAGTGTATGAATATTGTAACATTTGATTCATATATGAATGTCCAAATTCATGTGAATTCATATGAATAATGAATGTTACAAATATTAGTGCAGGAAGACTTATTAGTGCAGGAAGACTTGTTTGAATGCCTTATTATGCATCTACAGAAGAGACTTTCTCTTAAAAGCGTGATTGTAAAAGGCCATGTCCAATCACAACATGTATTGGCAAGCTTAGAGAGATAGAATGCTCAGCAATGGTTGAGGGCAGTACCTCAACATTAGCCCTATTCCACAGAAGAGGAATGGAAGTCCTATGGACCACTGCAACTCCTGTTTTTTGTTTTTGTTTTTACACACCGGTCTGAAGGAATGTTACACTAAAAAAGCCAATAGCCAAAGCTGTGTGTGACAGGTTCCACACAGTACATGGGCCTAGATATCTCTGATAGGGATGTGCATAAATATTCAAAAGATTCAAAATTTGATTGAATTCACTTGAATTTGGACATTTGAATTTGAATGTTTGCAAATATCCATTGAATGTTTGAGTGTGAATGATACTCCTGACTCTCCCTTCCCATCCCACTTCACCCCCTCTCACCTGTTGCTTCTGCTTCCATTGGACATACTCCCGGAAGGACTACTTGGGCCTAGGAGGAGTGTGCAATGGTGGCCATGGCCCACACCAGCCTTCTGTCCTCTTAGACCGCACTCTCTTACTTTTGGCCATGGCACCCATGGTCTTGGCCGCTCCTTTGAGCCCCAAGTAGGCCTTCCAAATGTGTGTGGGCACCTCCCACATCTGAAGCCAGTGTTAAGGGGTACATTTTTTTAATGGCACAAATATTTGTGCATATTCCTGTTCTTTCTCTCTCAGGTCCAATCCTGCATCTTCTGAAAAAGACAGATGCACTGAAGTTTTATTTATAGAGTTTCTACCAGACAAGGTCATGTTTCCTATTTCAAGCATTTGAAAATAATTAAACCATTTGCACCCTCATAATATGTTGGCGACTTGCATGTTGAATAAACAAACAAAAAATCCACTCATCTTAGCCAGATCACCATTTGTCAAAGCTCATTTATTATTATTATCCTTTTAAAAAAAACCCAACCCCATGATAAAATAATGTTTCCATCAACCTGGTGCAATCTGTTGCAAAAATGTATAATATCAGCTGTCCAATTGACTTGGGAAAGAAAATAAATTTTATCCCTAATTGAGCCACAAAATAGAAGTTTCACTCTCAGCATGTCATCCTGTCAAACAGGCATACAATCATACCCTATCGCTGTTGACAAAATAGACAGGAGGTGTTACATTAAAATATATTGCCTCCAAGAGTGCTGTCGATCTTTTATGGCCATAAACTAAGTGAAAGTCATCCAAAGGATATGTTAGCAAATAGCTGCTGTAGCTGACAGAAATATTCTGATAGATTTTAACCCAACTCCAGAGGAGACACACACAGAGAGATAATCTCGTTAAAACATATGCTTAAGTTTTAAAATAAATTCACTGCAGTTAACATATGAATTTAATATAATTCTTCCTGAGGAACTGCCACAAAGAAATTTATAGCATGATGATATGTTTCCTATCCTTAAAGTGTAACTAGTTGCAGCTGGTAGAGGGGAGTGAAAAATAGACAACTATGTTAAAATAACAGCGATTAGATGTCAAACTAGGGAGTAATAATTTATGGTGTTGCCTTTGCCTGCTTTAACTGACACATGCATCTGGGCCTGATGTGCTTCTGTAAATGCCTGTTTTGGCCTCTACACACGTGCGTTGGATGGGGTGACTAGGGTGGCTTTGTTCAGAAGGTAAGTAAATGTGCTGTTGTTGGAAAACCATCAACCAGTGCTGGGCTTTCCAGGGATAGTTTCTGTGGATATGAGAGGGGTCTGTAACTGATGCACCCAGCAAAAGTTTACCTGTACACATTCCAAAATTCAAGGTCAACATCAGAGTGGTATGATGGACAAATGTCACTGTCTTGATGGCTCAGCTGGAAAAAAAAGTTGCATCTATCAGTGATTGGGATGAGATACTATTATTGGCTTGAAAGGGGGCTATGAAGCAATAACCGACATTGGTTATTCAGAACCTAATGTAGATGGTGGGGTGTGCACAAATTCCATTTTTGGCATTCAATTCTATTTGAATCGAATATCTGAAGCTTTGAATCGATTTGAATGTTTAAAATTCAAATGTATTCACATTTGATTTGAATAGAATACATTTATATCTATTTGTACTAATATTTGATTCATGTTTGAAGATTCGTATGTTGAGAACATCTGTATGAGTCCATACACATCTATATGCATCCCATTTTTATCCCATATGTATCCCATTTTCATCCCGTACATATCCATACAAATGCGTATAGTTGCAAATAAGATGTGTCTGGAAGCGTATGAAATGTCTACAAATCTGTACTCAAAGCAATATCCAGATATTTTTTTACGAATGATTTGAAAGATTTGAAATTTGTTTGGATGTTTAAATCCGAATGTAGAGAAATTCAATTTGAATTCGAATGTCCAAATCTGATAGAATTCGATAGAATTTTGAATGTTTCTAATATCTGTGCACATCCTTAGAAAGATGGCTTATCCTTTTCTCATCTCTCTGCCACTTTCATTTCTGACTGTCCCTGTTTTCCCCTTCTTCCCCACCCAGTATTCTATTGGAGAGATGAAAATTGATAAAGAACTAATCTGAACGGATTTTTCATCGATAGTATTTGAAGATAAACTGTTGAGTTGTGTATTTAGTGTCAGAGGGTGTTTTTCCACTGTCACTAGAAGTACCCATTAAGTACCCATTAATGGGTACAAAATTGCCATTACGTACCCATTAATGGGTACTTAATGGGTACTTCTAGTGACAGTGGAAAAACACCCAGATTGTGTTTCCTGTCTTAAAGAATGTATACATGCAAGAAACAACGTGACATGAAGTTGCCTATCACACTACCTTATGTTCCCAGTCTCTTCAATTTCCCCCCAAATTCACAGGGCGACTCCAGAAGTCTGCATACACAATTAACTTTCTGAAATTTCAAATTTGGGAAAGCATTAATGTGAGGCCACACATTCCTAAAAGAGATGCTCTGATAGCATCCTTTTTAATACTGCTTGTCACAGAGGTTGACTAGAACATCTCTCTTATGTATTCATTTATGTATTTATTTATTATCCAACCTAATTTCTAATCTTCAGATATGGAGGGTTTTTTTGTTTTTGTGTGTGCTTGTAATTAGTTCCTCTGTCCTTAAAATATATCTTACTGGAGTTAGAAATATTAATTTCTGAGAGCAAACACTTACCTGATTCTATTTTGATTCTATTGTGCATTTTGTCCAAACAATATATCTCTGCATTCCTTACATCAATAGACAGCACTGTCAGAAATAAGGTAGAAATAGTAGGAAGAAATCTAAGACAAGATTTTATAGTCCTTTGGAATTTTGCTTCAGTCTTTGAAGAAACAAATCCAATTTTTGCAGAACAAGAACTCAAAATTATAATTAAGCTTCTCATAACAAAGTAAATACTGCCTCCTGGTGGTAATTTACTTAAAATAGGATTGTTTCGTTTCAGCCTTTCACATGTAGGTCAGACATGTGCTTTTTGCACTTCCTATGCAACCTTGAACAACTTTCATCTCTGGATCTTTCTCTTTTTTAAAAATTAATTTTTAATGTCTAAAACAGAATTTTAGGGGAAGGAATACATTTAAGATGCACATTTCAAGAGAAATAACATTTAACAACAGTACAGTATTCAAGTGCAAAATTTTCATCAGGGATTTTTAAAAAGCTGATGATTAATGCATAAATGCAAAAGAGTCATGACCCAGAAAGTGGATGAATTTGTCCATTCTTACTGAACCATGCCTATAGTACACCACAGTTATTAATTATAACACAGTTAAATTGTTATGAGATCTCTAAGAAGCAAACCACACATGCATTAAGTTGTTGCTGATGTACAGCCTTCATTTATGAGTCCTACCAGCCTAGCCAAGACTGGAATAGGCATGCAGCGGGTTGTGTTTCTTTTGACAGAGGCCTGTGGCTACTTCCTTGTGGCTCTGGGGAGGATTAGTGTACCTACTATGAGAGGCAAGAAGCTGCCTGATGTGTGCTTCAAGGTCATAATGGCTTTGGCAGCCAGAAATGATAGAGACAGTCTGCCCATTACACTCTCCTCTATCCTCTCAATCAGATGATGAGAGAGAGAGAGGGAGGGAAAGGGAGAAGGAGAGGGAGAAGGAGAGGGAGAGGGAGAGATGATATGCCCTCTTGGTCACTATAACTAACTAGGAGACTTGCTACAAGCTATGTGAACAATTTTTTATGTTCAATTAGAATTAAATCAAACGATGTAAGAAAATCCACATTCATTTGAACAGAGCCCCTTTGAATTTGATATGAATGTTTGACAGGAATTTGATTTGAACCCTTGCTGGTCATGCCTGTGAATCCTCTATAAATCCACTTTGAATGTGTCAAATCTGCTCTGAATTAACTTTGAATCCACTCTCAATCTCAAATCTGCTTTGAATTCACTCTGGATCTGCTGCCAATGTGACTGGGCAGCTGCTTTCCCACCTCCCCAAGTCCACAAATGTAACAAAGCTTTGCAAGAATGTATAGAAACATTTGATTTACTTCTGAATGTCAATCTTCAAATGTACCAACATCCGATTCAAATTTGAATGTCTAAATTTGAATGAATCCATATGGATTTTGAATGTGATTAATATTTGTGCACATCCCTGCTAGCAACCATCTATCTATCTATCTATCTATCTATCTATCTATCTATCTATCTATCTATCTATCTATCTATCTATCTATCTATCTATCTATCTATCTATCTATCTATCTATCTATCTATCTATCTATCTATCTATCTATCGATCCATCTATCCATCTATCCATCTATCTATCTATTGATGATAGAAAATGTAGGTATGTGCTTCCCAGGATCCCTCTCTCTGAGTGCTGTGTCAGATCAAGGCAGGGCTCTGCTAAGGGACAGACATTTCTGGACCTTTTGTAAAACTTTATGATTGGCCCAATATTGGCATTTAGTCTGGAAATACAGAGTTATTATCATGAAATGTGAAAGTTCTGTATTAGGCCATATTAAAAGATAAAAAATGTACTTTTATTCTATTATCCTATTCTGGCAGAAAAAACAAAAAAAAATGTTTGTTCACAGGAAACATCTCTCTGGAATGGTTTAGGAAATCCAGGGTGTTGGACTTGATGACCCTGGAGGTCCTGTCCAACTCTATGATGATTCTTGATTCTATTATGAAATTTGCATTTACAACAGATCAACCAGGAAGTAAGATAATCCCTGAACTCTAATGATGGGTCACAGTTTAGAGAATTCTATGAAAAAAAAAAAAGGTAGCAAATAGAAGCTATTTGGCCACCCAGGCCAACCTTGTCCATAGTAAATATCTAGAGAGATCTTCATCGGGAATGCTGGACAGAATTGATGGGTTTCGACTGAACCATTGTTTTAACTTGATTTGGATATTATATGAAATGGAGGACACATATAATGTCTGCATCATACCTTTGTGATACCAACCCTGCAGACATAATCCCATCTCATCAACCTAAGGTCATGTCTACCAAGAGGAATGGAAACCCATATTTAAAAAGCAGATTATGCAACCTTGACATCACCTCTCCTCATTTCTGTAGAAGAGGGAGCAATCACCTTAAACCCTTGGTTCAAATGAACTTATAAAAAGGGTGAGAGTTTCAAGCCATCTTTTATCCAATGGCCTAGATTTACCCTTTTTCTACTTGGAAGAAATGTATAAGGAGTCCATTTCCCCCCCCCCATTGTATAAGAAGGTTTCCACTTCACCCAGTTGCTGCTGAAATCTATACAACTTACTGAAGAAGAACCATCTAAGCTGCTCCTGAACCCTTTTCCCTCACTCCCACACGAAAGCCTTGGGGCACCTAATGAGAACTGGCTGTGTTTGCCCTATACCAATTTGTCTTAAATTGAACTAAATTGTAGATTACAATTATACATAATTGCTCTGTATGTTTTAGAATGAGTTTTGTGTGCTACATTGCCACATCAGTCCGGAAAGATGGGAAAGAAAACTTAAATGTAGAAAACAAAATGCACTGTGAGGTTTATTAACAACCAAGAGTTGGGAAAGTAGGATTGAAGAGTAAATGAGTGAACAAAGGCTGTGGGATAAGTACCCTTGTCTTATCTCTGTCCTTGACCTAGGGTGAAAAGGAAAGAGGTTTATTGTCTGTAAGAATGATGAACACTAGGTAATAATTTAAATGGGCCATGGTTTCTGTTTTAGCTGCCAATTAGGTACCATATTTTCCAGCGTGTAAGATGACTGGGTGTATAAGACGACACCCAACTTTCCAGTTAAAATATAGAGTTTGGGATATACTCGCCATATAGGAAGATGACACCCAGCATATAAGACGACCCCTGACTTTTGAGAAGATTTCCTGGGTTAAAAAGTAGTCTTATATGCCAGAAAATACAGTATTTATCTTCTTGTCATTGATACATTACTTGCTTCAATAAATTCTGTTCTGATATACTCATGAGTAGTGTTTCTGGTAGTCTGTCATGAACAATGAAAAAAGTTTGATTAAATTAAAAACCAAACAGCAAACCACGATCAAGTTAGCAGACATTTTCCTTTGAAGAGAGAGAAGGCTTTGCTTGCATTGCCAATACAACCTCATTATAGCATTCTAATTAACTTGAGATTCAAAAGGATTTGACACTCTTCAGAATTAAACTGAATATTTGCTCATTAGAAACAGCAAGTCATTAAACTATGCACATTTCATCTGAGGGAAACTGATACAATCCTTGCAAAATGCCCACTCTTGCCATGTGACTCATTACTTCTTTTGAATGTTCACTTCTGCTTTTCCAGGAATTCCAAATGTAAATAGAAAATTGAAGGGCTCTCAGCTTTAAGAAGTGTCAGTCTACGATTGTGGATGAACACTGTCCCTGCTTCTCTGCTTCAGGAACAGCTCTTTAGAAGCTAGGACCATAATGTGATAAAGATTCACAATTCCATCTACAACTTGGACAAACACTTTCCTGAAATAGGCAAAGGATCGCAGGTTTCCCTTCTATTTATGTGACTAAAAGTCTCCCTATTTCGACATAATCATAAACTGGTTTGGTGGCCCTGGCGGAGAAGCCCCAGCAGTTAGCGGGGACCTGGCTTACATCCGAGGTCCTCCATGGAGCTGCCCTTAGGCAGTAATGGAGTCCTCAGACCACATGGGATCAAGAGCACAGCTTCCTTCTTTTCCGTTGGACCACAGGATGTGACATCAGGATGTGACATCATGGGATCCCCAAATGGAAGAACTCCAGCTTTGTCCAGTCACCTCTCCTGAATCTGCCTTTAGGGCATTTCCTCCATGCTCCTTTCTACTGCTGTATTTAAAGCCCAGAAGAATTAAACTCGGGTCTTTTTCCAGCCTCTTGATTTCCCCTGCTCCTTTTCTAGCTTAATTGGTCAACCAGCCATGTGGCATGTGGTTGATCTCAGGGACGTGTGCCAGTCAGGAGCCTGCGAATTACCAATCACAACACCTGACAAATCGGAGCAGCTCTCCAGCTGCTCCCCCCCTGCTTCCCAGAGCCCTCAATCAGGTTGCGAAGCCGGATCGTGACATATGGGTGCACACTTCATTACCTGGTCACTGCATGACCATTAATGCCGTTGCCATGGCTCCAGTATAGCGGCGATTGCACTTAGCAGGCACTTGGAGAACTGCCAGCTATGGTTGGAACAGTTCAAGCATCAGAAGGTGTGAATGCCTGAACTATTCCAAAAGTTAGCTGACTATCATGCCTACTTAAGATATGAATTGCCCCAAAGTTCGTCATCCTATAGCAGAATTGAGTTCATATAACAATAAACTTTGGATAAATTTTGGAAATAATTGCCAAATTCTGAATTTGAATTCTCTCTCCCTGCCAAACTTTTAAGAATTCATGAGATACCTCCAGAAGGTTTCAGGTCCACACAGCAATAAACAGTACTGCCCATAAACATTGAGCAACTGACTTATTTCTAAACATGCCTGCAGTATTTTATATTTAATTTCTTCTAGTTCCTTGTGATAGTTTGAAAACTGAGTTAGGCAGATGGCAGAAAAGTGTTCTCTTGCAAATACAGAAAGTATTTTAGGCTAAATGGTAGCTAAAATGCCTTTGCTGATGGCATACTTTTTAAAGATAAATCTCATGGAGGCTGTGAGATTATTTCTTTCTGCGACTTCCCCCATTGTTTTCTGCAAACCAGCAACGGTTAAAGAGAGAATATTGTCTGAAGGAGATAGATGAATGAAATTTGCTATAACTGGGCAGGGCCTTGCATCCCTCCCCCCCCCCACACACACACTTTGTCTCTCTCCACAAAAGGAAGAGCAAGCAAGACTGAGCAAAGGACAAAGCCACAGAAGTACAGACATTGTTAACACTTTTGTAATGTTAAGGTCTTTGTTAGCTTATGTGCAAGCCAAGTGCCAGAGCCTGCAATGCATACCGAAGCTTTATCTTTCTGCTCGGTTCATCCAGGCCATTTGATAAAGTGTATGAAACAGGAAAACAGAGTGAAGATAGAAGGGATGGGCTTTATGAAAACCTTTGCTTGGGAAATAGCGGGTACTGTACAGATAAATTGTTCTTTGTCTTCAAGTGGGATGATTGGGATTTTCTTGTGCTTTACACTTTAATATTTCTATCTGTGGGGAAATAAATAAAGGGGAAAAAAACAAAAGTAGAGGAGAGAAACCAACAGGGGCCAAGATTTTATATCTAGCTTCAAAGATACACGGAAGACCATGTTTGGGTGACTAAAGAAATAGTTGCTTTTTGTGAAGAAGAAGAAGAAGAAGAAGAAGAAGAAGAGCCACATCCCCAAGCAACTTATTTGCCTCTCTGTTGTCCCTCTGTCGTCCCTCTATTCCAATGGATTTTAAAAGTGTCGTTCAATTCCGGAATATGCGTCCCCATGAGGTTCGGTAAAACATGCATTTTAAATGAACTTACCGTCCCCAAGGAAGTGTGTATTGTTTGCCCGCATCTTTTTCTCCCCCCCCCTCTCTGCTTGATAGGATGCCGGCAGGATCGGGGAGGGACTGCGATCTGTGCGGCCACAACCAGGGAGACAACCCTCGACAAGTCCAAAAGAAAAATAGCCATATTTACAAGTTCTCTGTTCATCTCCCCTGCCTGCAAAACCAACTAGAAACACTTATCACTTTGGGATCCAGAGCTTGCTTCCAAAGATAGTGATTTCACTGTAAAAATCCACACCGTACAGCAGTGGTTACACTGTAGCAATCCACCCACTTCACACCTGATAACAATGTTGCAATTCTCCACAGTTCTGGCTCTTTAAAAGTTCTGACCTTTAGAAAGGGAAAAGGAAGGAAAGCTGCTGCAGTTCTGGGAGAAGTGTGAGTGTTTAAGGCTGTGTGTGCAGGCGGCAGAGGCAGCAGAGCCAGGGTGCTTTTTTTGGAGATCTTGGCCGCCAATCCCCGCCCATTTTGCCAGAGCGTCTCCATGCACAATGTGGCTAGGAATACCCACGGCTTCCAAAAAGTGCCCTGGTAGTCTTGTTTAAAGGGTACTTTTTTCCTGTGCATTTTCCTCCTTTTGTGCCACTGGAAACTCAGAGAAAAGCCATGCATGGAGGCACTCCATGGCAAAAGAAGCTTTTTAACAGGCTTTTTTATTGCTTGGGGATGCAGCCAAGAAAACTTTTCTACCCTACTTTTCTCATCCATTTAAGGGGACTCAAAGTGGCTAACAAAGCTTTCTATTCTCCCGACAACAGAACACCCTGTGAGGTGGGTGGGGCTGTGAGACCTCAGAAGAAAGCTGTGATTAGCCCAAGGTCACCCAGCTGCCTTTGTGGAGGAGGGAGGATTCAAACATGGTACTCCCAGATAAGAGTCTGGTTTGCTAACTACTAGACCAAACTGGCTCACGTGAAGAAACTTGAAACCTGTAGCCATGTATATATCACACTTTGATCTGGGTATAGGATGGAAATCCTTTATGGAAGGAACACATTTACTTGGTGGGAACCACCTGGGAGAAGAAACTTCCAAATTAGTGTTTACTAGTGTGAAGAAAGCTGCTGGATAGAGATTAGTAGATACATCTGCAGCAAGATCTGCAAGATGGCAGAATCTATGGCAATAGTGTTGATGTGCACTTTGCATGTCTGATGCCACTCATGTTCATATGAACATCACAGCCAGAGAATTTTCATTCCTTGGCAGTGAATTTCTTGACTAGGACTATTTCTTTAAACACAAGAAATAATCTGTTTCCTGTGATTAAAGAAACAGGACATTTGAATTCACAGCAAAGAAATCAAATTAAGGCAATTCCACATAGACAAATATGATGGTAGAATAGCATTAGGAAACACTGTTGATGTTCTTCCTATCACTCTGCTTTAAGATGATCTAACAAGCAGAGCAAGATGACTGCTGGGCAAATCTCACACTCTTCTAGCACACCTCTAGGGCATTCATTTGCAAGGATGTTTGGATTTTAAACACTCCGTTTCTCATTCATACCACTTTCACTGATGTATATTCCAAGTTTTCATCTATCTAGAAGGAAAAGAAAGCCCCATCTGGAAGCAGCAGGAAACATCACCAACTCATGATCACCAAACCTATCACAATTTTGCAGGCTAGGCTAGTATGTGCAAACAGTAAAATAGACAAAACAAACACCAGAGTAATGTAGCCATGAAGCTCAAATATGGCTCCTCATTGGAATACAAATCTCATTTGGACCCAGGAATTCTCATGTTGGTTTATTTCAACATCTGCACAAACCCATAATAGGAATTTGGAAATAATTCCCAAATTCTGAATTTGAATAATAGGAATGAAGACAATTCAAACTAACTGACACTGGATGCAGGTACATTTCAGCAAGCTTATTTGTTTGTTTACTTAATTTTCTTACATTCATATCCCATCTTATATCAAAAGTCCCAAGTAGGAATGTGGGAACATTTGGCTTTGGCCAGATTCCCATTCCATAAGTGGGTGGGGATTCCTATTCGTGCAGGAAATGAAGTGAACCCCCCAATCCTCTCTTCCCACCCCCCACTTACATTCCATCATGGTGCCACCACCATTACCGCCACATGCTTTTCTCCTAAGCACTTCAAGGTCTGTGCGCAAAGCTCCCACTGTGTCACATGATCCCCGAATGGAGAGCTGCACACACAAACCTGGAAGTGCTTTTTTGGCCTCTGAAGAGCACCTAAATGGGCCTGAGGACACTACCATGACCTCCACAAAGGTAAGTAAGAGCTCCAGAATGGTCTATGGTGACAACCCAAGGGCTATTTTGGTGTTCTTCAGAGGCCAGGAAAGCACTTCTGGTTTTCCACGTTCAGCTCTCCATCCTGGGAACATGTGACGCAGTGGGAGCTGTGCACGTAGACCTGGAAGTGCTTAGGAGAAAAGTGTGCAACAGCGGTGGTGGCAGTGCAACAAAAGGTAAATGGAGAGATGGGAGACATTGTGCATCAGTACATTAGTCAATCTAGTCCAATATTATGAGTTTTGACCGGTAGCAACTCATGAGAGGCTCCCAGAATACTCTTCTGTCATTGGTGAGTTAACTTGATGGAAGATAGCAAAGTATTGAACCTAGAACTGCTTTCAGATAAAACTCACATTTAGCTTTTGGGCTATCGACTCTCCTTGTCACTAGCTGTACCTACCAGAGCAGAATGTGAGTGAGATAAATGTGACATGTTGAACTACACATTATTTGTGTAGATGTATTTGTTTCTCTCTGTCCACATGTGCATTTTGTACAAATGACTGACAACACGTTTTTGCAGGCTGTTCAATCACAAGTACAAAAAAAAAGTACTTAGAAATGCATACAAAAAGTTATCCAATCCATGCTGATTCCCAGAGATTTGCACAAAACTGAATAAACAAATAAATTGAACTCAATTGTCATCTCATCTACAATTGGAGATCAAACATATAGTAGAAACTGTTAGCAGAGATCTGGCCTGAGAAAGAGCAGCCAGGCACAAACACAGCAGGCTGGATAAGAAAGTAGTTCCAAGACAAGGAGTCAAATTAGCAGTTCATCCAGAAGGAGGTTTATTGCTTAGTTACAGCATAGGCACAAAATAAAGTACCTGGTAAAAATACTTGATGGTTAAGTGCATGGATATATGAAGAAACACAGGACAATTAATTTTTATAATACAGGTGAGAGAAAAGACAGAATGGAAGAAGAATGAGTACATGTGTGTGAATGAAAGGATATAGATCACAGCACGCATAGTCAGATGGCTCTCTTGTCCAATCACGCTTCAGGATTGCTCCTGGAGTCAGGCTGACCTTTTTCTCAGGAGCTGTGATTTCCTATAACAAAACTGGACTTGAGCAGCCATAATAATGAATACAATAACAGGATCTGTTGATAAACTGTTCCAACAGCTTCAGCCTTGAAGCCTCATGTGAGATTTCCATTCCCACAGGACATCTCACACTGCCATAAACCAGAAGCTAGGTAAGAATTTATCACTAATGCCTGCAGTGGGAAAATCATAGTAAACTATGTTTTTAGATGCTTCTTGGTCCAGATTAACATGGTCCATGACTGCCATAGCAGATGGGGACATCTTATATCTAACTTCTTCATGACTAACAACTGCCTTTCAGCCATCTCCACGGATTACACTGTGAATCTTAATACACCTCCCTGACTGACAGGCGTTTTGGGCAAACTTCCAGTCATACTCCAGGATCTTTTGGCCTAGCTGTGAAAGATTCTGGCTAAGCCCAGGTCTTTGAGACCCCTGTCAGGCTTACACAGAGACCAACGAGACTGCTTTGCAATCAAAGTAATTTATTAGTGGAACAATGGAATAAAAATGACCTTTTATCTTTGAAAAGTATTTTCCTTCTTTCCTTACCCATTTCTTTTTAAAAGGCTTTCAAACTTTTTTATGTCAAAGGGGAAATAATCCTTTTCATGTGTAGGGGAAAGAGATAGGCATATAATCAGTCTTTATTAGAGGAGATAGAAGTGCGGAGTTCAATCTAATATTACTTTTGGAGACATAAATCATACCTGTCAGGATCAAGTGTGTCTGCGAACACAGCTACTTGAGGACTAAAATTTAATTTTAAGAAAATGTTTTTAATGAGAGCCGCATTTTGTAGAGAACAAGAAAAGTAATTTGTAAATGTGTCATATATAGTGCTGAAGAAAGAAGTAATTGCACTTGAGGTATTTGGCCAACCACCAGGAGTTTGAGAGGTTACCAATTTTGGATGTCATCATGAATGTCGATGCTGCCAGACTGAGAGATTACATATTATCTTTCGTAAGTTTACATATTATCTTTGCTAGAAGAAGATGCCCATCTGCCTTCCTCACACACACACAGACACACACACAAAAGCCATGTTAATATTTATTTATTTATTATGTACTTGCATTCTGCTTACAGCATAATTATTAAAGTCTGTTAAGAATAAAAACATTAAAAGAAAAGAAAACTGCAGATACAAATTAAAAACTAGATAGCAGTGAATTGGGAGTATGAAAATGAAGGATAAACCAGGCATCTCTAAACAAGTCAAAACCATTTATGGCTACTGTGCATCCACAAGATGGAGCTCCTGTCCTTTTAAATGCTTCATTTCAACCAGATTTCATGAGTTCAAACTTGTCATTTATAAGAGCATTCTCTCACCCATTTGACTAGGAGTGGGGAAAAAAAGAAGCTGTTGTTTTCTTGTTGTTAAATAGGACAACTACTTGAAGTCATTAAAGGGATATCAACACAAGAAGATGACATTGGATTTTAAATACCAGATTAAATTAAAAAGAAACAAAGTAATAGCCACATTTGTAGCTATTGAGATGACAGCTTTATTTTAATTTAAGGAATGTTGCAAATAATTAACTCAGTAAAAATAAAATTTGGCTCCTGGGTACATTATTCTAGGGTCTGACTCTAATGTCATTAACTATGTTGATAGTGATTGTGCAAGAACTTATCCCAAAGGGCAATTAAGTCAATTAAATGCTGTCTTATTCCAGTAGGTTAAGTCCCCAATGAGTTCTGACTGCAAAACATTGGGGGGGGGAGGGGTGTTAAGGTAATAGTCCTAGGTTTTTGGTTGTTTTTCTTAACACATTATCTGTAATCCTATGCAAACAAAGGTTTCCTGAAAACATCAGCATAAATCAACTATTTCTACATTTCTATTGCACTTCTACAGAAGAAAGGACATAATAAGATTTCCAAATTGCACCACTTTTTAAGCCATTATCCTTGGGTACAACCAAACTGAGACAGAGGTCATTGAATGGCCTTCTCTTCGCTTTCAAAAGCAGCTAATATCTTTGTGACAAAATCTGTTACTATTTCATGCATCCCAGAACTAGGTACTCAGATCAGTTTTACTGTGTGTGACAAATGTTATATCACTGCACTAAAAATATGGAAAATAATCAGACATACTTCAAATAAAGTAGAACAAAACAGGCAGGAGTACTTTGCACAACACAGGTTGTTAAGACAGTAGAAGAGAGAGAAGTCCCCAATTGGATCCTCATCTTTGATTTATTTGAACCAAATCAGTCAAATCAGCAAATCAAAAGGTGGCTTGGAATGGTCGTAAATCTACCACAGGGAATTGACTGTGTGGATTAGGGATGTGCATGAATATTCAATTTGAATCTGACGAATGGGGACATTCGAACTCAAATCAAATGTCTTCACATTTGAATTTAGATTTTCGAACAGATTTCAGATGTTCCAAAACATTCGTTAGAAAGATTCAAATCATAATGTATTACGTACGTATCTGTATGAATATCATACATATCTGTATGCATTTGTGCTTGTAATAGGGGACAGAAACAGGATGCATACAGGATAAAACGGGATACATATGAAATGTGTACAGATACTTATGACACATATGGATGTTGCTGACATTCGTATCTTTAAATACGAATCTAACATTCAAACGAATAGATTAGAGTGTAACGGATTCAAATTGGTTGTTTTAGGATTAGGATTTTAAACATTTGAATCAAATCAAATGTTTTGACATTCCATTCAACTCGAATTTGAATGCACATCTGTAGTGTGGATTATACATGGGTGAGTGTGTTGATCCTTTTTCAATGTATATACTGTCCATGCTTAAATACCATCATTTTTTAAAAAAAAGATCTCCTAAAGAAAGATTTTAAAAAGTGACATACTAATTCTTCCAGACATACACTTCAGTGACCTGCTGACATTGTGATAAGACTGGAAGACATCCTGTACTATCTTTAAAATGCTGGCATGTTGCTGGATGCTTTTGAGAGTTTGATGCATGCTTTTGCAACAGAATGCCAGATTGAACTTCCAGAAGCTTCTGCGCTTGCTGCTTGCTGCTCGTTCTTTCCTTTTGTCACAGGTGCAGCAAGCTTTCAGAAGTTCAATCTGGCATTATGTCAAAGGTGTCCGTACTAGTCTGGTGTGCTATGCTGTATTCTTTACATGATTACCTACACTCAAGAGTCAAAGTTACAGGAGGTACAACTAAGATATATTAGGGCTGAACATTTCAAAAAGAATAGGGGGAGAGAGAAGAGGTTTAGGGCAGTGGTTCTCAACCTATGGGTCGTGATCCCTTTGGGGGTCGATCTACTCTTTCACAGGGGTTGTTATGAAGTAGCAATGAAAGTAATTTTATGGTTGGGGGTCACCACAACATGAGGAACTGTATTGAAGGGTCACGGCATTAGGAAGGTTGAGAACCACTGGTTTAAGGTATGGATTGGTAGCTGGTTATATGAACAAGACTAGGGAAATGCAATTTATTTTTCCCATTCATTTTGCATCAAAGTGAATGGAGCCACTTGAAATGTGCTGAGCTTCAAATTCTTTTTGAAGTGGTGCTGCCACCAATCACACCTTCAAATCTGATCTGAATCCAGGCCAATCCAATCTGATCCAAATCAAATCCGAAACTGCTCTGGAAATGATTGGACAGCCACTTTGAATGTAACAAAGCTCTGAATTAAGACACAAAAGCTTTTGCTTCACATTCAAAGGTCAGTCTTCAAATACAGCCAATATTCAATTCAAATGTGAAACGTGACACATTCGAAATTTGTACAAATTGCAAAGCTGACATATTTTACTCCTCACTGCTCAAGACTGTTTTTGGAAGCTTTTGTATAGCAAGATTGTTGAAGAATTTCAAGAAAAATTTAAAGTAAAAAAAAAACCTCCAGCAGATGAGAAAGGTTTCCATGTCCCTGCATTGGTTGGTTCAAATTAACTTGAGAAACGAAAGAGAAAACCATAGAAAAAGCTTTTTCTTTTTCTTTCTTTCTTTCTTTCTTTCTTTCTTTCTTTCTTTCTTTCTTTCTTTCTTTCTTTCTTTCTTTCTTTCTTTCTTTCTTTCTTTCTTTCTTTCTTTCTTTCCTTCTACAGTGTAATTATAATGTTGTTCATCAGGTGGAGACATTCCCTCATTTATTCTTCAGGAAAGAAAACATTCCTTTTGCCACAGTTGCTATTTTCAGTCATACAAGGAGAACGTGTGACTGTTATGTAGAATTGACTCTCATATGTATTTATATCCTATTTCCATCCATTTTTCGGTTTCAAAATGCAGGCAATGCATTATACTAGAGATGTGCATGGACTAAAATGTAATGATTTAGTTTGAATCAAACCAACTACACTTTGTTTGGGTTCTATTTGAGCCATTTTTTTCTAACAGGTTAGAAAATATGCTTGTTTCATATGTGAACTCAGCAAATCATAGGAAACCACTTTTGATTTGCTATGGTCCATTTGATTGATTGCAATACTCCTTGGTTCAGTTTCATTTTGAACTGGGCTTTTTTGAACAAAAGAGTGGTTTGGTTTGCATATGAACCACATGAACAAACACTCAATTTGCTGTGAATCGTAATTTGACTAAACCATTTTGGAACATTTCTAGATTTTATGTGCAATAGACAACCCATTGTTGTGTTGTTGTTCAGACCAGAGGCCCAATTCAGCCTGGAACTTTGTTCCCATACAGGATGTCCATATAATGTCCACACCAAACATGTACGTACGCACCAGGAAGGCCAGTTCAAGACCCAGATCAAGCAACTGGAGCCAAGACTGGAACAGTGACTTGCAGTGCATATCCCAGGTCATCTATATCTGTTGCTGTTCAGTTTTAAGTCATGTCTAACTCTTCATGGTCCCATGGACCATAGTACACCAGGCCTGCCTGTCCTAAGCTGTCTCCCAGAGTTTGCTCAAGTTCATGCTTGCTGCTTCTATAATGCTATTCATCTCATGTGTCTTTTGCCTTCTTGGCATCAGGATCTTTTTCTAGAGAATATTGTCTTTTTATGTGACCAAAATATTTGAGTTTCTGCTTCAGTACTAGTTCCAATGGGCAGTCATGATTTATTTATTTTAGTATGGACTGGTTTGATCTTGCAGTCCAATGAACTCTCAAGCTGCATTCAGACATCAGTTACTTATTCCACTATGTTTGGATATTCCAATATGAAGAGTAATATTCTTGAATACTCATGCTTTATTCCAGAGTATCCAAATATAGCATAATAAATAACCAACATCTTGATGTAGCCTTAGATGTTTTATACAGCACAACAGTTCAAAGCATTGATTCTTTTTCACTCAGCTTACCTTATGGTTCCACTCTTCTGTGTTACTATTAGGAAGACCATAGCTTTGACTATATGTACTTTTGATAGCAAGGTAATATCTCTGATTTTTAATAGTCTTTTCAAAGCATGCCATAACTTTTCTCCCAAGGAGCAAGCTTTTATTTATTTTTTAATTGCAACTGAGGTCACAATCTGCAGTCATCTCAGAGTTGAGGAAAGTAAAATTTGTTACTGTTTCTATTTATTAGATGCTATGATTTTAGGTTTTTTTAATTATTATTTTTAAAGTTGAGCTTTAGTATGACTTTCCCAATCTCATCTTTTACTGCCATCAGGAGGCTTGTAAATTCCTTTTCATTTTTTGCCATCAGTATGGTATTACCTATATACAGGTGCCTGGTGGTGGTAATGGGCTGGATGTGGGCCAATAAATTAAAGCTGAATCCAGACAAGTCAGAGGTGCTGTGTGTCACAGGGTCTCGGGTCCATGTAGTTGGGAGATACCTGGTCCTTGATGGGGTTGCAATACCCTGGAAGAGACAGGTGCGTAACTTAGGGGTACTCCTGAACTCCACACTGACGCTTGAAGCTCAGGTGAATGCCGTGGCCAGGAGTGTCTACACCCAACTATGGCTGGTGCATCAACTGAAGCCTTTACTGGGCAGGGATGACTTGGTCACAGTTATCCATGCTCTAGTAACTTCCAGGTTGAACTATTTTAATGCACTTTACATGGGATTGCCCTTGAAGACGGTTCGGAAGTTCCAGCTAGTGCAAAAAGCAGCCATCAGGGTGCTGACTGGGACAGGTAGCCGGATGCACATCACACCAGTCTTAAAAGAAATGCATTGGCTACCAATTCACCACTAAGCCCAATTTAAGGTGTTAACTCTGACTTACAAGACCCTAAATGACTTGTCCCCCAAATATCTAAAGGAACGCTCTTAAATGATTCCAATATCACTCCAGTCTAGACTGTAAGCGAATATGGAGGGAGTGAAATTTGGATAATTTGGATTATTTTTGAAGCCCAAAGAACACCAAATTTAAACCTCTCCCAGGGGAATAGGTAGCTTTATAGATCGTTTACACAGGATTTAATAACGAGGAATAACCAGAAAACAGAGACAAGACCCATTTCAGACTCAAAAGTCAATGTTTCTTGTTAAATCAGTAAAGAATTTATTAACAATACAGAACAGAAGTTGAAGTGAGTTGTGAAGCCATATCAGAACCATATTAGACATTAGAAGAGCTGAGATAGACATGCCCACAAGCCCAAACATGACTAAATCCCCTTAACACATCTCTATGCATTAAACTAGGTTTACCCCATTTTCCTGAGACCCAAAAATGATGAAACTATGCAGCAAAGAAAATCCCTAAAACATAATAAAATTGCCTTTTGTGATTAAGAGCCCTAAAAATGAGTATAAGGCTCCCATAAGAGCAATTCCAAACCTTAAAGAAACATATAAAAGCCCAAAAAGAAAAAGAATAAAATTAGTCCTAATTCTAGACCTTTAATAAAAATATGGGAGAAAAGTGAATCGAAAGCAATCTTCCATTGTTCTCACCAACGCTCTTCTTCACGCCCAGAAGTTCAGAACTGAAGATGCGTAGGATTTCAGCAAACTGCATCATTTTCAGGAACCCAAAAATGACTAAAAAATGGGAAGGCCTTCAGTCTCAGTCAGACTGATCCCCAAAATGAATAAAAATTAAAAGAAATAATTTAAAAATAGTCTCTGTAACTGCTTTTACCAGAAACCAAATTCAAAATGCAAAAGTTTTAAAATGCAGCTCCTGCAGAAAAACTCCGCCCACTTTCTGTGTAGCAGAAAGAAGAAAGGGGGGGGGGAATTCTCCAGGTCTCTTTAGCCTCCCATGATGACAAGAAGACGAAGAAGATGGAGACCTCCCTCCTCTGATGACAAGAAGAAGAAGACCCCCAAAACCATCTCTTCTCTGCCATTTTTTATAGCAAAAATTGGAACCAAAAACTGCTGATTGGGTCTTCCCTTGTTAATGAATAAAACTGTGTACGTGACTCCAGTCTCCTCATAGCTTCTCCCAAAAAGAATACAAATGAACCCAAACTTAACATTTCCTAATGAAGCAAACACGACTGGTAAACAGGAAAAATATCTGAAACTCAAATATCTTATTTCCCTTGTAAAAGGATTAGTTCTGTTCCCCTTGGCTAATTGTTTACTGGCTAACCTAACTCCTAGCAAACTCTTACCCAATTCTGTTAAGATGTAAACCAAGCCACATTCAATATGAAACCTTACATCCTAGCACTGGTGACTTTTTTCCATTTAGGTAGTAATTCCAATTCCTATTTATATATTATTTTACCAAATCTTTTCCAAAAATCCATTCCATTTTATTCTTTATTACTTTTATTAAAATGAGACAAACCCATCTCTGTTCCAGATTCCATGGTTCTATTTCCCCTTCATTATTCTAAAAATCTGTTACCCCAAAAAGAAAGAAAACAAAGGTCATCCAGGCGTCAGCATTCCTTTCTGACTTAATCAAGATTAAAGCCCAAGCATTGTCTCTTGCATGTAGACTTTTAATCTTTTGCAAACAGCCAGCTTGTAACTTTAGAGAGAAAAACTGTCCTTTTTTTAAACTCCAGGCTTGTCTTTTTCCCAATATGGCTTCAGTCTTGCTATTTTAAGGCCTTTCCACGTTTCATGGTCTGCCTTTAGCTTTTCAATTATACCAATTATAAAGCCAAATTCATATGTCAAAACCCGGTATATTTCAAATTCCGGTTTCGTAGTTAACATTTCTGATGATACCTGCACATCCAAAATTGATCCGGTAACAACGCCTTCTCCCATACCGACCTGCCTGTGCCTTAAGATCTGGAGGGGAGGTCCTCCTGGTTGTCCCACCACCTTTCGCTGCTAGGCAGGTGGGCACCCAAGAGAGTCTCTCCCTTGAGGTGTGTCAGGCTTCTTCTCTGTTTATATTCAGGAATGTGGTGAAGATGCACCTCTTCACTCAGCCCTATGGCTAAATGTTGGTTAAATTTCCCCCACTGCAAACACTATTATTTTAACTGATATTGTGCTGTTTTTAACATGTTTGGTTTTTAAATGTTGTGATGGTTATTATTGTTTTGATATAGTTTTTTGATATGCTGGATTTTATAGGTTGTTACGTGCCCTGAGACCTTCGGATATAGGGTGGTATATAAATAAAATAAAAATAAATATATTTCTTAGGTTACTTATTTTTTCCTCAGCAAATTCCAGCTTTTGATTCATCTAGAATGGCATAGTAGGCTGCTTCCAGACATGCCCTAAACTGCAACTTCCATTCACAGTCATGATTAGGGACGTGCACAAATATTCACAACATTAATTTTTCTTCGTACAAATTTGGACATTTGTACATCAATTGAATATTAAGATATCCGTACGCTGACATTCATACAAATATGAACATTTCCAAACATTTGTAAAATAGTTCAGACATTCATTAAACTGGGGAGGTGGGAAAGCAACTTTGCCAGTCAAATCTGCAACACATCCAGAGTGCATTCAATATAGATTGAGAGTGGATTAAAAGTGGATTTAGGTCAGATTTGATGCTTTCAGAGTGAATTTGTTATGGGATATGTATCGGATACATATCAGATACATATTTGTTCACATCCAATACATATTCTGATACGTATTTGTTCATATCGGATATTCATATGAATATACAAATACATTTGTATGAAATAGAATTTTACCACATTCGAAAGGGTCTATTTGTATGAATATAAATTTTCTGACCTTTGATTCCTTACAAATTGAATTTCAAAAAACACATTCATGCATATCCTTAGTCCTGTTTGGTCAGTCAGTATGTCCTCACAATTTTTTGTCATCACTCTGGAGCATTCTAACATAGCTGTGCCTTTTCCTTCATGTGGGGAATATAGGCTTAGAGCGAAGTATTCTGTAAATGAAGATAGAAGCATGAGAAGCACAAATGGGAACTCGCTAAACCCAGAAGTGCAGCTTGAAACTTGATTGACTCTACAAATCCTCACGTGAAGGGATAAAGCGCGTGAGGTGCCTGAAATCCCACTCCTCTGCTGAGGAAACTGCAACTTTGATTGCCTGTGAGGACAACTGATTTTCCCTTCACACTAAGGATACATCAGAGTATTCTTAAGCTGCGAATTTAAAGTGTGCTGTCTGGAAGTGGTCTAGGTTCAATAAATAGGGTGACAATGTAGAGCCTCGTTGCACTCCTATCTGAATCAATCAGTTTTTCTATGCTTATTGAAATCTGTGAGCCAGTTGGTTGTGTGGTTTGACTGTCAGATCTTTACTTGGTAGTTTCCTGGTTTGACACCACACTCCTAAGCTGCGTGACCTTAGGCTAGTCACAGGTTTCTTTCTGAACTTTCCCAGTACCTCAATAGGGTGTCTGTTGTGGGTAGAACAGAAGTTTTGAGTCCCCTTAAGTATAAGAAATATATGGTATAAAATCCAACTTTCCCTTACTTCTCCTTCAGGTGTTACTGTATTTTAAATAAAATATTGTTTTGAAATATTATTTTTTTCCAGTGTTTTATGGCTACTTGTCTGTGTTTTGGGGAACTAAGTTAACTGTTCACTTTCAAAACCTTGTCCAAAAGATCTTGACTGATGCTGCGTCCCCATGCTGGCCATCTGACACACTTTGGGCACTGGTTGGGCATACATGGGCCGAGCACGGGACTGGGAACACATTTCGGGTGTCCCTATGAGATTTCCGGCAATGCGGGACAGGTACAGGTTGGGCGTGGATGGAGGCATCCCCATGAGAACTGTGCTGAATCCTGGGACAGTGGAGCAGTGCCACCTTCCCTCCCCCCCCCTCATTGGCAGCCAGATTGTTGTCAGCCAACCCCTGTGCCACATCCCCCCCCCCCTTAGCAGCATGGACAGCCAGGACTGGAGTGGGAGGCACAGAAACAAGTTAAAATAAAACTTCATTCAAATAAATAACTTTTTAGAAAAATTAAAATGCCAAAAGCCACTACGAGGCTTAGTGGCAGTAGCCGGAGCAGTTGTGTGCACCCCTGCTCCACCGGGAACTGTGAGAATGGCTGTAAACTGATGATCACCTTGCAGATTGGGGAAACGGTGGTTGCAAATGGAACAGAAATCAAGCCATTATGCAGCCTGCCTTGGCATTCTTGAAACGGGGTTGGAATTATCTCTGTGAAAATGGCAGAAAATTTAAAAAGCAAGCCGTTCTCTAGCCTGCCTTTGCAATTGGCATTTTAAAAAGTCAGTGGCCACAATCTTCAATGGTCAGGGCAGGGATAGCAAGCACACTCCATCTCCCAATGACATAAGCACAAATCTCCTCCCTGTTAGCCCACTAGTGTCCCCATGTGCATTCCTGGCTCACTGAGCAACGCGTACCGGTCCCCCAAAGCGTGCCGAGACTTCTTTTTTCAGGTATCAAATTTGGCACCCTTCTGGCACGGTTTGGGAGGGGTTGGCACGCTTTTTGCAGACCAAATCCAAAAGCAATGGGGACGGAGGGCACCGATCCCATGCTCAGAACTGTACCAAAGAGCCATGGGGATGGGGCCTGAGAGTTTGCTTCTGAGAACTTTTCAGAGCACAACTCCTAAAAGAATTTAAAGTCATATACTGTACATAGTTCTCGTTTGCCATGTTTTCTTCACAAGCAAGATTTGAGACAGACAGGACTGACAGGCCTAGTATCACCCAATCCAGTTTATGGTTTGGTCATTCTGGCTGTGAACGCAGGTGATCCTATCACATTTAGTGTTTCTGATATCAAGCAACCTTTGTGCTGGTGTTCCTTGTATTTCTGCCTCGTCCATCACCTATGAGAATAACTGACCGTGATACTGCATCATCTTCAGATGAAAGCCTTTTAGTGCACACATCTAAAAAGTCAATGCAAAAAAAGGGTCAGTAACCCATTTAAATGACTCTACAGCACACTCAACAGTGCTCTTGGATAAATGGAATACAATTAACCCAGGCACTGAAGTTAACTGCAGAAGGCAATTTCTCATATGGCAGAACTCTACACCCTACACAGTAAGCTAGATTTTTTGTTTCCGCCTTTAGTTTTGAAAGTATCAAATAGCTTCCCCTTTAGGAATGCCCTCCCAATGTTTTCTGAAACCACTAATTAAAATATTTAGCTAATTATTTCCTGGCATGAAAGTAGGTGGTAAGTTACTGAAAACAAGAACTGAACAACAAGCCCATGAGTTGAGGGTGTGGGTTGTGCAAAGGAAGCAACAATGAAAAAAAGGGTAGTTGAAGCTCAGTGCAAAGATGCCGGAAAGAAAGTCAGGTTGTAATTTAAAATAACATCTCATTAGTTCGTTTAATTACTCTCTGCCAGTGGTAATTGATTTTAAGGCTGCAAACAGAAATACACAGCACTTGGGGAAAAGTAATTTTACCTCAAGTAAATTGGAAACAAGACAAAGGTTCTGCAAAAGATACATGAACTTCCAATTATTATCATTTTTAAACTAACAATGTATTTTGAAATATATGAACATCAGAAACGTGTTTGAAAACTTTCTTTTGAACTCTTTGATACTGGATCATTTGATCTCTGTTTTGGAGTCCTGATCCTGTTAAGTGAATTGCTCATATATATATGAATTGTGGCCTGAACTAAGGCAAAATGCAGCCTTGTATGAGGGTGTGTCGTTGTATGAAAGTGAATTAGATCTATGACAGGGTCAAGGATTAGGCCAGAACACTCCTGGACCCTTGAAGTCTTACATAATCCATTTTGGAGAAGTCAAGCCTCAAAAGAAAAAAAAAAAAGACAAATTGTAAAACTTTTCTTGTTATTCCTGTTTCTCTTCCCTCTGATTGACATTAAAAGGTCTTCCTTGCATCAGGATAATGGAAGATGGTAAAGAACCAGTCGTTTCTGTCACAATTCTTTCCAGATTTTGGACAACTTTGCGTTCATCTGGCTACCACTACTGCTTAATCAATTCAGGGGTTAAGCTCAAGGAAGGCAGCTTTCAGGAATGTTGGTCCTTTATCTTTATCTACTCAGGCCTTCAGGGCTAGTAGGGCAGGATCTAAGATCTATTGAAGTACCAGAGGCCTCTTTGCACTTAGGCCTCTGGCTAACAATTAGGACAACTCCGGGACTGACCATTCGCTTTCTGGGAAGGCCAGTGCTGCCCAGAAGTGTCCCAGACTATCACAGAGCTGTCCTAATTGCAGCCAAGGTGTGGAGCACAAAGTCATGCTCCACATTGGCTCAATGTTAGCCCTGGGTGTCCCAGAATTGTCCAGCCAAAGGGAATGGTTGAACTGTCCCCCACATATACCAGCCTTATTGCACTACAGCTATCCGGCTGTAGTGCAAAAAGGCCTCAGGGATGAACTATACTTCAGAGTTTATAATCTATTATCTTAACTAAGCATTGTTATTTCAGAGTTGACAACTTCTTTGACTTTTGCAGTGGTCATATCCTTGTCTCTTATAACCAAAATCTTGTATTTTTCAACCAATCAGTTTGTATCTCCTTATTCTGTGTTTTACCAATCACAGGTTCAAGATTTCAATCCATTTTTCATCCAATGAGCTAGCTTGACCCTTTTTCATTAAAAAAAGTAATAAAAGTTTCATAATCCACCATTCTGTTCAGTTTTTGGTTCTCTTCCTGAAACCTCACTGAAGAAACAAGATAGCACCTTAAGATTACCCATCCCACCCCACTTTTCTGGCTGGCAGCTGTTCCTAGGCTTCTTCCTCCTGAAAAAGAAACACCTCTAGCAAAAGAGTTGTTTTCACTAAAGAATTGTGGAGCATTCCGCTTTCCTGTTCCTCTCATCTTCTGAGTCTGTGCCTTTCAAGTGCAAGGAGAGCTATTCATGGTGCATTCCTGCCCCGAAGAAGGTGCTTCTGAAGGTTGCCACACAAATCATGCTGCCATGGTCTGATAGGTGCCACTGATACGAAAGGTAAATTCTTCTCCCCACATTTTCCTTTTTAGATTTACCTTGCTTGTTATTTTTTTCTTTAGTGCTATAATTTACTTTAGAGAGTTTTGCTGTGCCTATATGCATGCGCACACATGCACACACACACACATGCACAAAAAAGAGAGGGATGCTAGTTGGGTTTCCTTAGCTTTTAAGTGAAACTTTTTCTTCTCCTTTTTCCTTTGCTCTTGCCAATTATTAGTGACTGCCTGACTGCACTATCAACTAATTCTAGCCAATTGCATTGCTTATTGCTATTTCTCCTGGGCCTTAAACTTTTTTGCTTGGTTTTTAGTCAAGTTTCTTATTGTTTTCAAATAATCCTTTGTCTTTGGGTCTCTTCCTGCCCGCAAACTCTTATTTAGATTCCATGCTGGTTAATTCTCCATTTTAAAGTCCATATAGCCTTCAAGGTCCTGCAGAGCTCCTAATAATGCAGCCATCCAATAAATGTTTGAAGAAGACCTCATTAGTTCAAAAAGAGATGGAGGGAAAAGGAGCGAGAGTGGGGGGGGGGGATGAAATTTAAAAAGAGAGGAGGAGAACTGGGATGGAGGTGCAAAAATACCCTTTTTTAAGTTTGACCATTTGAAAATTTGGGCAATCAATACGACATATGGGACCACCTGGGGTCACATCTGCTGCTGGCATTCGCCCCTCAAGGTTTTGTGAAAAACAAGTTTGGCTATGTCAAAAGACACTAATCCACCCCCTTTAACTTAGATGATTCATGAGAGATGGAATGATCTGCCCTTATGCCATCACTAAGCTTCCTGACTGTGTAGCTAGTCACGTGTTAAAAAAACTTCTCAAAAGCAGCTTGAAGTGGTAACATGTAGGTACCAGTTCTTCCACCTCACCTCTAATCCACATTTAAGGCTGGACTTGAGAGTCCCTTTTTTTTTCCTTTAATGTGGATTAGAAGCCCTTGTTGTGGATGCTACTGTACCTCAATGGAACCTCAGAGGTGCACATTTCACAGCATGCTTTTCCAGACTTAAGCTGCATCTCCACTTATCTTTAATGCTGCCTGTGTACAGAATGCTTTAATCTGCCTGTGCAAGGCAGCTTGAGGGTTTCTTGCTAAAGATGGCTAGATATGTCCTCATCTAGATGCCCCTTAAATTCTCCCACTAGCTCTTGTATTAGGCCTGAGGCATTACAGAGAAGCTAAATAATGAAGGAAGTAATTGACATGAGAGGAACATTTCATGGTGAACTGAGAACTCAAAAAGCCACTTTTCAGTTTCATGTTACTGAATACAAACATGGACTTTTGAAGGTCTTTCACTATATTTAAGGGAAGGAAATAGATTTAATGTCTTCTGTTGCTTCTGTCACATTGGTAGCAGTGGTGCTTTCCAGTTATATTCATATTCTGACAATGTGGAAAAAGCCAGAGCATTTAGAGTTAAAGCTGTCACTAGATATATATCTCACCTGTCTGACATGGCTTTTTGGCTCTTCTCTGGAAGTTTGGTAGAACAAGTTGAGCTAGATGTGCATGCCTGCTTTAATGTTAAAGCTTTTTGACTTTGCTTGGGAAGCAAATAATGTTAGCTTGTTTTCTTCATTAGTAACACGGTAATGAAATTTAATAGCAAATAAGGGGGTAGTTAGATAGGAAGATAGATGTGAAGGTTAGCTGGAGGTCCTTGCATTCAAGTAGTTTCCTCTGCTCTTTTCTGACCACAGGCAGATGTTAGTGTTAGATTCTGCTCCACTCTTATCCTAATGATAACCTCCCAATATTTTAGAATGCAACTTTCAAATTCAAAGACCTTGTTACATTGGTAGAGGCTGCTCTGCTCTGCTCTGCTCTGCTCTGCTCTGCTCTGCTCTGCTCTGCTCTATCTATCTATCTATCTATCTATCTATCTATCTATCTATCTATCTATCTATCTATCTATCTATCTATCTATCTATCTATCTATCTATCTATCTATCTATCTATCTATCTATCTATCATCATCACCATCATCTATCTATCATCTTCATAGGACTGTGAAGGTGACCTTTTCCCTCATCCCCAGAGCACCTTGAGCACATAGACAAAAATTAATCTATTCTAATTGTAATAGTATCATGACTTCACCTTGGTTTTCTGTCCAGTCAGGCTGTTTCAAAGAATCAGTCCAGGTTAAATTAAAAAGGTTTATTAAAAGAAAAATTAAAAATTCAAATTAAAAAATAAACATTGTTTCTTCATAGTAAGTGTGAGGCACAGTCTTCTCAAGTCACAATTGGCATATCACAAAATAAGCAAAATACAGTAGCCTAATAGCAAAAGTAGTATAAATCAAGTGCCAAAACAACAAGCAAAGTGGATAGCCAAAAGCTTACTCCCTACCTTATCTTGTATCATCCATTATGCCATAGGACATATACACAGATTTAACATGAGAATTAAGTGACCAACCTGGACCAATGATAAGTTCTTCTTCCCCTCCCATCATTAACTCTCAGTTTTAACTACTTGGGGTGGGTGGCTTGCCCACTAAGGGTCATTAGCTGATATTGTTTTATCAAATGTAGCCTTGAACCTGATCTTACACAATTTCTACAGAAAACATGTTAACCTCCTTAACACCAATATGGGGTCAGCTAAGCCACTTTTGTTACTTACACTAATTGTGTCTGACATTTTAATTCAGTTCAATGAGAGTGTGGAGCTGCTCTTAAAGTAACAATCAAACACCTTCTGGTGACATGGTAAGCAATAGCAGCTGTGCCACCCCAGGCTCCATTGGTCCTGAAGAGGTGCTCTACAGCTATATGTGTGGAACACACTTTGGCATTCATGGAGTCAGTTCTAGGATAGAAGCAGTTCCACACAGTGCATATGCTCCATGCAGGACTAGTCTCCAGCTGTCCCACCAGAGCAAGTGCAGAAAGGTCTTTAGACTATTTCTGCACTTACCTCACTTGGTCGGTCCTGTTCAGGAAGAAGGGATCATTGACAGATTTGGAATGGCAGTTCTGACCATCCCCAATACTGGCTTTGGAACTCGTGTCAGCTTTAAAGATTGTTCCAAAGACTCCAACAGCCAGGAATGAAAGCTCCTAGTCTCAGAGTCCATGGAAGACCAATTTTGGGGGTGTGACTTGTGCCACCAAAATGGGTCCCTTAAGATATACTGGCCTATGGAGATATGTGCTGCCTGCATGCCTCTAAGGTCTACTTTGCCATGTCTAGTACACTGGTAGACCGGACCAGGTAGCCATTTTGGGCTCCCTAGTCTGGTCAGACTATGGTCCTTTCTGCACTTACCTGCTTTTAGTCAGGATTAGTGGATCTGGAATAGTCAGCCCCACTGATCCTGA
The DNA here is from genome assembly GCA_023333525.1 of Aspidoscelis tigris stejnegeri. Lineage (NCBI taxonomy): Eukaryota > Metazoa > Chordata > Lepidosauria > Squamata > Teiidae > Aspidoscelis > Aspidoscelis tigris. The sequence continues at coordinate 92,659,955 of JALMGA010000004.1, forward strand.
CTACAGGGAGGTGTGGGCTGAATCAGTGTGATCTGCACCAATGGCACTGATGCAGCTCAGCCAAAATATGGGAGGCATGCTTTCTGCACACCTACCATGTTCTGGTTCAGGGTCGCACTGGTCTGCCAATACACCCAATTAAACCATTGACCCAGATTAAGGCCTCCATACTGTGGGTCAAGCTCCATCTGCTTCAGATGGAGCCATACCAGCAAGGGGATAAGGCTTCCTAGACCTGCATTGTGCAGATCTGGAAGCCTAAATTTATAATGTATGGACACTTAATCCACATCAAAGGCCACTGCAAAACAGGGACTACGTTCCCTCTTCTGCAGACAGAGTGTACTGGGGATTGTGAGACTTCCCTAGGTTTCACAGTTGAGAAGGGATGTGCATGGATTTTTTTTTAAATTTGAATCAAAAAAAAAATCCAAACATTCTATTTGATTTGAATGTTTAGAATCTGAATGCAACAAAATCCAGTTCAAATCAAATACATTCAATTCCATTTGAATGTTAGATTCGAATCTGAAGATAGGAATGTCAATAACATTTGTATGTGTTATACGTATCTGTATGCATTTCATGCACATTCCATTTTATCCCATATCCATCCAGTTTTTGTCCAGTACTATCAGTTCAAATGTGCACAGATACGTATGAGATTTGTACAGATATGTATATAATACATATGTATCTGTACTTTTGAATGTTTTGAATCATTCAAACAAATGTTTCGTAACATTTGAAATTTGTTCAGATGTTTAAATTCGAATGTGTAGACATTCTGTTTGAATTCGAATGTCCACATTTGATCAAATTTGATCAAATTTTGAATGTTTAGAACATTTGTGCACATCCCTACAGCTGATTTTCTACTGCCCATAATCTCCATGTTAAACCAGACCAAGAGTAAGCATGAAAATGGCAGTAGTAATCTTGCAGGTCTATAATACAAAAAGTAATCTGCAAGGTACTCTTTCTGCTTTTATAGATTTCTTTAGGGAAGGGAAGACACAGCAGTATATTTGTTACTGAAATATCAGACTAGATTGATAGCATTTTGTTTTGTTTCCCTGAACAGTTTGGATACAATTGCTTCTATCTGGATGTCTCAACCAGACACTTTGTTGCCAAAATGTGCTTCCTGAGTAGTTTATTGACATCATTAGATGAAGATGCTTCTGCACATAGAATGGCAGTAGTATTTAAAGACATCTTGACCCATCCAAAACTTCCCACCTTTAACACTGTTGATTCAACAATCTGTTTGCTCCATATTTGTTTCTGCCTTTGCTTGTCACATTTCTACTGGGGGCACAATGCTTGAATTTGTCTCCCCTGTGTGTTGAGTCCAGTTATAAGTGTATGCGTGATTGGCTCTGTCAGTTTTCTAGGCTGGTATCTATTTCTAAGAGAGATGAAAACATGCAAGAGGAGACCTCCAGGGACCACCTAAGAAGCTAAGGGAGTGGCTGAGATGGAATCAAGCAAGCTCAAAGACTTCACTAGGGAATAATGGCTTTGCTGCCCTCGTTTTTTGCAGTGATAGGACTGTGTCAAGTTCCCTAAAATATATTCTTGTCTCATCTGTATTGATTGAGAAACAAAAATCATCTCCTTATAATTTTCATGTAATCAAAATACCTGATGTAAAGGAAAGCTTTTGTTCCCCAATGCAGTGCTTCCATTTAAGTATTGCATTATGACTGAAGATATATTTAAATAATATAAGGAACTTCAGGCTGTGTTCACACCCAAGTTTTAATCCAGCTCCAGTCCACTCTCAGAGTAAGAGAACACATCAGTAAATTAACAAGTCATTTTCTTTCCACATTATCTATACAAAAGGTGAATTTTCTGAGTTAAATAATGCCAAAGAAAAACATCTGATGTGTTATCTCACTCTGAAACCAGATTCAAACAGGTGTGAGTGCAGCCATAGAGACTCTGAATAGAAACAGCTTATTAATAAATAAGTAAGTAAGTAAGTAAGTAAGTAAGTAAGTAAGTAAGTAAGTAAGTAAGTAAGTAAGTAAGTAAGTAAGTAAGTAAGTAAGTAAATAAGTAAGTAAGTAAGTAAGTAAGTAAGTAAGTAAGTAAGTAATACTGGCATTGCTTGGAAAACTCACATTTTCCTTTCCTATGTTGTGTTGCTTAGATTGAAAGCCTAAAGAATCTGGTAGTTTTTCTACATGGCTGTTATGGACAGGACTATCAGCTGTTGGGGACTGCAGCCTCCATGCACCCAAGAAAGCACTCCTGGGGATATGTTGATGGCCCAGATCTTTAGCTTAAAACACTGTCCAGTATGAAAATAGTGCTGGAGAGTGCTTTATAGTAGACTCTCAAACTGAGGTAATTCTAACCCCATTTCAAGAATGCCAAGGAAGGCTGCAAAATGGCTTGATTTCTGTTCCATTTGCAACCCCCGTTTCCCCGATCTGCAAGGTGATCTGGGCCCCTCCACCCTTTCACCATGTGGACAACTTCAGGGGGCGAAGCATCACTCAAAGTCTGTTGTCATTTTGCCAGACTCCAGAAATACCTCCAGAAATGCATCATGTGAGGTGTGCCACCAAAATGTTTCTAGCCTAAAACTTCAGAGGCTGGGGAAATTTTCCCCCTGGTCTCTGAAGAAAGCCTATTATGGAATATATCAGGAAAATATTTTAAAATTGTGCACATATTTAAAGGAAGCATGAAAAGTGGGGTTCAGAGAGATAACTGCCCATTTTAACCTATGGATCTTGACTTCAGGCACTGGAACAAACCTGGCTTCACAAAGTAAACAAGTAAACAGCTTGAGCTGGTTATCAACTCCACCCATCCATGGATGTCTGTGTGACTGACAATTCCCTTAAACTTTAGATTGTTTTCCTGGTTGTGTCACAAATCAGCATCCTTTCATTAATGTCTGGAAATGAAGACTCCATGATATCTTCCCCCTTTGTGATGTGATGTTGGCCCTGTCCCCATGCAATTGAAAGTCTGCTGGAACTCTTCTTTTGCCTCTGAGCGGCCCCATTCCAGGCTTTACAAGGCGCTTAGGGAGCTTAGGAAAGTGAGACACCCGCAATAAAATACGTGCACTTTAAAGAAGAGTTCCAGCGCTCTTTCAGCGATTCGCGGGTTTTGCTCGCTATATCTGCCTTGAGGACGCTCCGTGGCAAAAGGGGCGGGGATTGCTTGCCTGCACACACAGCCAAAAAGCATTCACACATCTGAAAAATGCAGCAGGTTCGCTTCCTTTCCTTTGTAAAAAGAGCCAGAATTGCTCAGAATTGCAACATTGTTATCAAGTGATCTGTGAAAGCGTTAAAAGAGAATGAGCAAAGGATCGCGCTGCCGATGCCTGCAGCCGCTGACTTTGCCGGGGCAGAAAGCCTTTTCTAACAGAGAACTGAGTGAAAGTAAGTGCTGAAAGTGAATGAATGAGCGATCATCTGCCTTTGCTAGGGGCGGGAAGCCGTTTCAGGAGACGGAGATCCGGCTATTTTTTCTTTTAACAAGAGAGGGGGCGGGGGAAAAAAGATGCCCGGAAAGAGAAGACGGCTACCATGGGGACGGAAAGTCCGTTTAGATCGCAGCTACCATGGGGACGCTTATTCCGGAAGTGGAGGGGACTTTTAAAGTCAGCTATAACAGAGCGACAGCAGAGGAAGCCGAGAGGGGCTAATAAGTCTTTTGGGACAGGGCCGTTGAGGTGCAAAGTAAGCACTGCTGGATATTACAGATTTAATTACTACCTTTTATTTGCCATTCTAGAGAAGTATATTGTTTTTTCTTTTGGAACATTTTTTTGCAACATCTGGAAGAGCATATCTGCAGAACAAATTTGGGGGTATAAAGGAAGACCATCTTGTGCATGTGCGCCTGCTCATATGTGTTCTACACCAGATGATTAGTGTGTGTGTGTGTGTGTGTGTGTGTGTACATGTATGAATGCCTGGGCATTCACATTTCCAAAGGAACTTGGATATATTCCTTTGCCTTTAGTGGATGGAAATGGAAGAGGCACACACTTTTTTTTTCACAGTGATGCCATGATTATGCAGTATTCTAGATCTTCTGGAAAGTCCCTCTCTCCTTAACTCCTATTATTATTATTATTAGTTTATTTCTACAACGCTGTCCATGTACTCAGTGCTTTACAGATGCGAAACAATATATATATATATAAAATATAAAAATCTGCCGAGGGCATACAATCTAAAAAACAAAATAGTAACAATAGCAGCAATTAGCAATTAACAAGAAGAACAAATAAGTTAAAAGTACAAAAATGATAAAACAACAATAGGCAGTATCTCGTTAAAAGATTATCTACAGAGAGCCAGGAAATGCTTCCCTAAAGAGTGTGGTCTTTAATTCAGATTTAAAGGATGATAAAGAGGAGATGGCATGCAAAGGTGGGGGCAATAGGTTCCAGAAATAAGGGGAAGCAAAAGAAAAAGGATGAATCCTAGATGAAGCAGTATTAAGCTGGGGCTGAGCTAAAAGACCTTGGCTACTGGAACGAAGGGTTCAAGAAGGAGTATAAGAGTGAAGAAGATTAGAGAGGTAAGAAGGCGCCAGTCCATGGAGAGCTTTGAAGGTTAAGAGAAGCAACTTGTAACGAATCTGAAGAGGGAACGGGAGCCAGTGAAGAGAAAGAAATAGGGGAGAGATGTGATCGAAACAACGTGCAAGCATAATAATGCGAGCTGCAGAGTGTTGAACAGCAATGAGGGGACAAAGGTGTGAGAGAGGGAGACCCATGAGCAGAAGGTTGCAGTAATCTAACCGAGAGATTACCAGAGCATGGACCAGGGTTTTGGCGGTAGATGTGGAAAGGAAGGGACGGATTTTAGCGATATTGTAGAGAGAATCTGCATGCTTTAGCCATGGACTGAATGTGGGGGATACAGGATAGAGAAGAGTCAAAGATGAACCCAAGACTTCGGGCTTGCTGGACCGAATGGATAGGGATGTCGCCAACAGACACAGAAAGAGAACAGGGGAGCGAGGGTTTAGGAGGAAAAACAAGAAGCTCAGTTTTAGACATATTAAGCTTCAAGCGCCGGTGGCACATCCACTGTGAGACAGCAGTGAGACAAGATGACACCTGCTGCTCAAGGCCAGCAGAAAGGTCGGGGGTAGAAAGATAAAGTTGGATATCATCAGCAAACAGATGATAGGAGAAGCCAAAGGAACTAATAAGGGAACCCAGGGACAGTGTATACAGAGAAAACAGCAATGGGCCCAAGACTGACCCCTGCGGAACACCAACAGAGAGGGGAACAGAAGGCGAAGTCTGACTGTTCATGACCACTGCAAATGATCTCTCAGAAAGATATGATTTGAACCAGGCAAGCACTGTCTTAGAGAACCCAATATCAGAGAGGGTGTCTATTAGCAAACAGTGGTCGACGGTGTCAAATGCAGCAGAAAGATCTAGCAGGATCAAAACAGAATAGAGACCACTCACCTTGGCCCGTAGAAGATCATCTTTGTAAGGGCCGTCTTGGTAGAGTGGCGAAGGCGAAAGCCAGACTGAAAGGTGTCAAAGATGGAATTAGCCTCGAGAAAGTTGAGGCAGCGAGTATAAACGACGCTTTCCAGTACCTTAGAAAGAAAAGGGAGAAGGGAGATTGGGCGGTAACTGGACAAAGAGCAAGGGTCAAGGGAGGATTTTTTAAGAATGGGAGAAATGAGGGCATGTTTGAGGATGGCAGGAAAGGAGCCAGAAGAGAGGGAGAGATTGAAAATCGAAAGAAGAGAAGGGAGAGGAGACGGAGCCACAGAAACAAGAAGACGGGAGGGAATTGGGTCAAGGGAACAGGTTGTGGGTTTGGAAGAAGATAGCAACTTAGAGAGTTCTTCAGAGGAAAGGGGAGGAAACTCAGAGAGACTGGTGGAAGGAGGGGCAGGAGAAAGCGCAAAGGAAGACGAGACAGGAGGGACTATCTCGGCATGAATAGTCGTTATCTTTCTGATGAAGTAGTTGGCAACGTCAGTAGAAGAGAGTACGGAGGGAATAGAAGGGGACGAAAGTTTAAGCAGAGAATTGAAGCAGGAGAACAGGCGCCGCGGGTTTCGTTCATTAGCCATAATCAGGGATTTGAAGTAGTCCTGTTGTGCTCAATGAAGAGACTGAGGGTGTGAACAGAGACATGTAATGAGATGCCTTCTGGAGCTGCATTTAAACCTAAGGTTTAATCCAATTTCAGTCAACTTTTGAGGTGAATTCCCACTCAAGGAATAAAACTTTTTCAAAACAGTTTGGATCCTCTTTGTCCCCACTCCCCAATCATTTAAAGTGGCTTAAAAACAGTTTGAATCCTCTTCGTCCCCACTCCCAATCAGTGTCAGGGGTAATTTGAGGATTATTTGGCTTAAAAATGTAATAAATAAACACCTGATTTTTCAGGGTTTCCCCCCCGCTTTTGTTTTTAAAACGCTTCTTCCTTTTGCTGTGGGAAGACTATAGTATTCCCCTCTACAGCAGACTGTTTCATTGTAACAACTCAGCCACTTCACACCTTATAACAGTGTTTCCTTCCCCATCCATGCAAGCCTAAAGATCAAGGAAAGAGGCAGGGAAATCTTGCCCTTCACAAACAGTATTGCACAAATTTGCCTGTTTCCCTCCCAGCCTCCTTCCTTGATCTTTAAAAGAGGAAAGGGGGGAAGCTGCTGCAGGAACTGGGAGATGTGTGTATGTTTAAGTGTGTGTGTGCTGAATTAACATTTAGGTGTGGACAGCCTTTGAGTGAATTTGATGTTGTAAGGACAGACTTAAAATCCCTAGAATCACCCTACCCAATTCTGAAGCCTGGGAATAGATACCGCTTCACCATATTCAGTTTAATAACACCAAACTGAGTTTTTTTCCAGTCAGACTAAGCAGGGAGCTCCATACGCACAGAGGTGGGAAATGTAGCCAATCACATGGGAACAAAGGCTGCCAGTGAGAAACCAATGAGGGTCACAGAAAGCTGGGAAAATATATGGCCAATCAATGGTAAACTTTCATTGTCAGGAATGCACTGCCAGACTTGTAGGTAAAGAACACTGAAGTGAAAAAAATGAGATAGACTTTTTTTTTTTTGGTTGCCTGTTGTTGTTTTGTTTGGGAGGTTTTTTGGAGGGTGCTTTTCCTTAAAGGGGCAACCCCCCCAAAAGCCATGTCTGCTCACACACAGTGTTACCACTTTTTCAACATTTCTATGCTGTAAATTGTGGTTGTTTTGATTAATTGTTGCAGATTTGCACCATTGAGTTTGGGTCAGCTTCTAATGACCACATGGACATATCCTTGCAGGGTTTTTTGGTAGATACCAAAGTAGTCTGCCATTACCTTCTTATGAAGGAATTCTGGGATATGAAGCTGGGATTTTCTGCTTTCCAGACAGTGGGTGCATATTATGTTCTTATAGATGTTTTGTGGTCATTCACTATCTGTGCTAAGTGTAAATGACTAATGAGGTATTTTTGAACAATGTGGTTAGATCCAACTATTACGGTGTTGCTTTTAAAGCTGTCATAATGTTATTTTATCTGGACTGATGTTTTCCAAATATGTCTTGCATTCTTTGGTATTATACCTACTGCCAATAATTACTGGAACTCCTGTCTTTTTCACCCAGATTTCATTATTTCTTGATCTTTGTATTTCAATCTAAATTCTACTGTCCTCATTATTTCCATATTTTTTCTGCACCTTTATATTTTTCCCCAAGCTGTAAGTTGTGATCTTTGCATAAGTTCCAATGTAACGTTGCTATGACTTTCTTATAATGTTTCTTATGTTCAGTCTCTGCTGTTTTATGGCACAAGCTAATGAAGTTTCACAGTTTCAGCTATTTTTTACACTAACTATACTTGCTTTCCTTTGTAATCTTTTCCATTTTTGCTTTCATTTTGTTCCATTCTTGGATTATGCAAGGTAATCTCATGTTTCTTTTTTCTTTTTTCTAGTATTATGTAGCCATTCCTAGTTCTTTTTCTATCTCTCCTTCAGTGTTTTTTTATATACTGGCCAGCAATTTATTTTTCTTTTACAGCTTTTCAGGGAAAAAAAAAATCAATATGCCTTTTTTGCTTATTTTCTTCACTCTGCTTGCTTTAATCACCTAAATCTAGTACAGTGGTGGTTACACTTAACCAGCACATAGGGGAGTGCCAGGTAAGTTTTTTACACACCAGATGTCCCAGAGTGCAGATGCCCAATGGAACCCATATGTTTGATGACCTTTTTGCCTACTAAAGGCACAAAAAGGGCCCACAGAATTTAGGTGCAAAAAAGCCCTTAGTTAAAGATTAGGGGTGTGCATGAATGCAATTTTCAACATTTGATTCATAACAATTTGAATATTCATAAATCCAAATTCGTATGAATAACAAATGTATTCATAAGAAATCATTCAGACATTCGTATCTCTAGGGGTGCATACACACCTCATACGTACCCTTAAATTCTGGAGAGAAGGCCCTCCTGGTTGTACCACCACCCACAGCAGCAAGGGGGGGGTGGGGACCCTGGAGAGGGCCTTCTCAGTGATGGCCCCTATGCTGTGGAATAGTCTCTCCTTTGAGGTGTGTCTATCATCTTCCCTGTACATGTTTAGGTAGGCAGTGAAGATGCAGCTCTTCACCCTGGCCTTCAGTTAAATGGGGACACACTTTCCCTTCCCACTTGCAGACACTGTTGTTCTAATATATACTGTTTTTGTTTTAATATGATTGATTTTAAATGTTGCTACCTACCCTGAGACCTTTAGGTATAGGCTGGGATAGAAATACAATCAGTCAATACTAGTTTGAGTTCACATACTTAGATCAGATGAAAGATTTAAAAGGGGGGGTAGATAAAAGTTGATTAAAAAGTATATTTTGTTTATTTGAATAGAAAGTGTCTCTCAGGGTCTTTGGGACACCTTTATGACCAGTTGAGATGCCTCTTCATTTTATGGTTAATGAGCCAAAAAAGATAGAATAATTGTTTTGTTGCCAGTTCCCCCCCCCTTTGTTCCCCCTAAAATGATGCTTGTTTTCTCAAGAAGTGCTGAATTAAACAAAACCTCTATTTAACTTATAATGTCAAAGTAATCATCATATGAAAAGCTGATTGAATCCATTTTATTTTATCTCCACACAGCTCTATATCTCCATGAGTTATGTGAAAACAACAACAACAACAATAACAATGAAGAGTTGCTTAAAAATAAATTCGCCCTTCCAATATCCTGATGGGTCATCGTGTGAAATAAGCACAGTCATCTTTTTCAAGTCTTACCTGATCTGTTGGCTTATAATTGAGGGACCAGAGTTCAGTTATCTTCTAAAAAAAGGTAGAAAATTGAGGTGTCCAAGGTTACAACTGTGTTGTTACCCTTAGGAATGTTCTGATAATGTCATCTCACAAACATCTGTAGGTTAAACAGGATTGCCAGGGATTAACAATCTAAAAATAAGTGTCCAGAAACATCATATTTTAAATCAGCGCAACTTCAGACAATGATTTCAATGGAAGACAGGCTGTATTAGAAGCACTATTTGTTCATATTATTTTAAGCCTGCAAGAAGAAAGGGTGGTTGCTTTCATGTTTGCCATATAAGCAAAGGCAGCACAGATAAATAATTCAGTGCACATTCCGCTTATAACTGAAGACATTTCACATCTCAAATCAAGGATCAGTACTTCTGTATAGGAGTCTTCTACTGGAAAAAAAACATGTGAGAAACTTTTCAATAACTGGGTTTTAATAAAAAAAAAATCATAGTGGTTCTCTGTTTCTTGGGCCAGATGCTCACTGAAGGGTTCTGTCTGAAGAAGGAAATCTGGGTTTTCTGCTTCCAGAATGAAAACTTTCCCATTATATCATGTGTGACTTGCATGGCTTGGAAGATTGATGCTGATTGAAACAATGTTGTTCACACTGCATTTGAAAGAGGAGGGCTGTTCCTCTGGGACAATCTTGGAAGGTTTCCAGTGTGTTGCCAAGGTGGGTCTAGAGTCTGGATAGATACTGCTGTTGAATCTGACTCATCTATTGTTCTCCTACCTGAAAGTCAGAGTTTCTCCAGGCAGCAAGAAAACAATGTTGGATCTTGTTTAGATTTCACAATTAGCTCTCACTAGGGGTGTACACAAATGCAATTTTCGGCATTCAATTAATTTGAATTAAATATTTGAAAATTCAAATCAATTTGAATGTTTAAAATATGAATGCATTTAGTTTTGATTTTATTCAAATATCCATACACATTCTTACACATCCCATTTTTATCCCGTATGCATCCCATTTTTGTCCTGTACATATCCATAAAATTGCGTACGGATACAAATGAGTAAAGATACATATGTAATGCGTACATAAACATACACATATGAATGTCTGAATAATTCATACAAATGATTCAAAACATTCAAAATTTGTTTCAATATTAAAAAACAAATTTATAGACATTTGTTTTGAATGTGAATGTCCGAATTAGAATGAATTCCATTGAATATTCTTGCGCATCCCTACCTCTCACTGAATGGCTCTTACAAAACTATATGTATGTAGGAAGTCCCCCACCTGTTCCCCTTTGGCCATGGTCACACCTTTACTTGAACCCTACTTCATCTTCCGATCACAATGGTCACAAATTTTCATTTCTATCAGTTTTATTTGTTGACCTGCCACCCTGGAAAGTACAAATGGAGGGGAGAAAGTCCACAAATAAAATGGATAGAAATGAAACCTTCTGAGAGTTGTGATCAGAAGATGGACTGAAGAAGATTTAAACTAAAAATGTGACCATGGCCTCTGTTCTCTCCACACACACACATACATAGTTCTGAAATGCAGGTGCTTTTGCAAGAGCAGCTGTTATGTGAGCAAATGACAGACAAGGTAATAGCCCAGGATTGTCAGGACTGCCTCCTACTAGTTCATCAAAGCTTGCGTGTTTGGGTTCCAAACAGCTTTTGCCTTTGTACAATTCTACCTTCTACTCTCTTAGGCCCTTTCCACACTGGCCCGTTGAAAACCGGATTAAGTAAATCCGTTCTTATGAAGTGTGTCTCTAGCAAGATCCGTCTCAAATACATACAGATCTAATAAGGCCCCATGCTTCCGCACTCGCTTGGGAAGGATGGATTGTGAGGAACACATTATGCCTTCACAGTGCGGATGCAGTAGCACAGATTTCCAAATGGCCGCCCCAGGAGCCATGTGATTGGCGCATTCAGCCATCATTCACCGCTCCTTTCCTGCCGTGTGTCCAAGATCCAGTGCCCGCCTGGCACCGAAGCCTGCTTTTTGTGCATGGAATCACTACATTCATACTTGCTGTCCCTCTGCGCCATAGCTGGGCACCTGCCCGATGCGAAGCCCATGTGAGAGGGACTTCATTTCTGGATTGTGATTCTCCTGCCTCTGTCAACATGGCGGCTTGCTGCTGCCGCCTCACTCAACATGACAGCTTCCTTTCGCCACCTCACTCAACATGGTGACTCCCTGTCCCACCCATATGTGTTCTCTCTCCTGTCCATGTGTGGAAGCATCCTCCGTTGATGCGGATTTAGAACACAAGGACAGATTAAGTACCCATTAAGACTACCTCCAATCAGGTCTTTCGGGAAACCAGTTTAAGGGCCTTTTAGTACACATTAGAGATGAATTGTGCATGACCCAATGCGGAAGCGGACTCCCCGAGGTGTCTCTAATGGGTACTGCAGTGCAGACGGGTATTTCTCAAGTATTTTAAATGTGTGCTTAATGTGTATTAAATGGCCAGTGTGGAAAGGCCCTTAGTCACCAGTTTAATATATATATGATCTAACTCCCACGAGTAAAGCTATTCATTCTGTTCAACCATGTAGTTTCTCTTCAATGAACAAACATGAGACAGATAACTGGCCTTTAAAAAAAAAGAAAAGAAAAGAAAACCTGCTCTACATGTTTGTTTTTTTTTAAATGCACAACTTGCATATTTATATAAATAATAACTTTTGTTTTGGATTTCAGTGAATAGATTTAGTTTGGGTAGATAGAGTCTATGACTCTGATGTTACCTCCCATTCACTGAACTATAGGAGAAGAGGAGTTGGCTTTCTTTTTTCACTCATTTAAGGGAACTCAAAACAGGTGACAAAACTTTGTATTCTTTTCCCCATAATAGACACCCTGTGAAGTGGGACTGTGAGAGCTCAGAAAGAGAGTTGTTACTCACCCAAGGTCACCCAGCTGGCTTTGTGGAGTAATGTGGAATCAAACCCAGTGACTGTGAGATATGGGTCTGGGACTCTAAACCACAAGACCAAACTGGCTCAGGTCATCTATCTGGCTTAGATGACCTAAACTGGCTTAGGAACAACCAAAAATCCCAAAAGAAACCCAAACAAACACGCCAAAAGTGACCAAACAAACAATTGGGTTCTGTAACACAAGAAAAAATATTTGTAATATTTACTAAAAGGGTTACAATGACCCCACTGATAATGCAAATAATAAATTAACTAAATCAAATAATATAATATAAAGCACCAAAATTAAAAAACTCACTGTAAGAAAAACAGTTGTGGAATAAAAAGTAAACCACAAGCCACAGCCAAAAGGTATATTAAAATCAAAGCAAGCTGTATAAAAATCAGAAACTACAGGCTCCTTTGGTAAAGCATTTTATAGAACATAACCACCCTGTTGATGCCTTTAAATTCTGGTGCATTGATGGACTACCCTACATTAATAATATTAAACAATTACAGCTTTTGGAGCTTAAATGGATCCATCGTTTGAACTCAGAATCCCCTAAAGGTTTGAATGAAAATGTTAATTGGTTTGTTTAATGTCCTTCTGTTTTATACCCTTATTCATCCCTGATGCCTGTTTGAGTCTTTGCAGGATTTTTCCCTTTTTAGAATTAGACTATATAAGATGCTCTCTGGCAGCACCAGTTCATTACTGATATTGAGTTTGCGAGAGACACTCACACACAGCTATTCGTATGTATATTTTAATATTGGCCACTGAAGAAGACTTTTCTAGTCGAAACGCGTTTGGCCTATTTTTATCTGTATTTTATCTATATTTTCTTTATTGCTTTGATTTTAATATACCTTTTGGCTGTGGCTTGTGGTTTACTTTTTATTCCACAATTGTTTTTCTTACAGTGAGTTTTTTTAATTTTGGTGCTTTATATTATATTATTTGATTTAGTTCATTTATTATTTGCATTATCAGTGGGGTGATTGTAACCCTTTTAGTAAATATTACAAATATTTTTTCTTGTGTTATAGAACCCAATTGTTTGTTTGGTCACTAACCTGGCTTAGGTCATCTATCTATATTTTTGTTCTTTCTGCACTGAACTTTATTTTGGATTATATTCCAGAAAAGGAACATGCCATCCACATGGACCCTGTCATTATCTGCATTAGCATGAGGATGGCAGGTCCCTGTTCTAAGGTATTATTTGGAGTAAGATCCAGTGCAGAAAGAGCCTTGCCCAATTGGAAAATAGTTTCAATAATTTCACCTCCCCCCCAAAAAAAAAGGTTATTATAGAACCATGGCAATATCAAAACATTGTTACATTCTGCAATAGACCTTATTCTAGATTAGGGGTGTGCACAAATACAATTTTTGGCATACAATTTGATTTGAATCAAATATCCAAAGATTCAAATGAACTCAAATGTTTAAAATTTGAATGTATTCACATTTGATTCAAATTGAATACATTTGTGTCTCTTTGTACAAATATTCAATTCATATTTGAATATACAAATGTTGTCAACATCCATACGGGTCCATACGCATCCATATGCATTTGTATGCATCCCATTTTTATCCTGTATGCATCCTGTTTTCATCCTGTATATTTTTGTACAAATGCATACAGATACAAATAAGATGTATACGGATACATATGTAATGCATACATATCCGTACATATATGAATGTCTGACTAATTCATATGAATGATTGGAAAGATTCAAAAATTTTTGAATGTTTAAATTCAATGTAGAGACATTTGATCCGAATTTGATTGAATTTTGAACGTTTTGACTATTCTTGCACATCCCTATTCTGGATTGCATTCTGGAGGAGAGTTCTGCAATCCGTATGCTGGTGCAGACTACAGCAGGCCACCTGCTGTACTACTATGTGGGTTGCAGATACCTATCTCAGGATATAGTTTGGAATAAGGACCAGTGCAGAAGGGACATCATCTTTCTTCTGTCAAGATCCAGAAAGCCACGGTGATGGTATCTGTCAAGATCCAGAAAGCCATGCTGTTGCTTTGGATTATGTTTTTATCACCTTGACAATATTCTTTAGGACTAGAATTTTGAGTTGCTATGAAGGAACCATCTTGCCTGTGGGGAGAGGAAGAGAGAAGGAAACTGAGTGAGCACCCTCCATCAAGCTCCCAGTATTGATCCCTCCCTCCCAACTGCATCACACAGGCTATGAAGGAACCATCTTGCCTGTGGGAAATGGAGGAGAAAAAAAAAAGTATTTTAGGATTGTAAGGACACAGTTGCTACCAGAGTGTCCCTGTTCCCTTCCACACCATTTTCCTTTTGTATCTTGTCTCTTTAGATTGTAAGCCTGAGGGCAGGGACCTGTCAAAGATTAATATAATATTGTTCAGGTATAGGGTGGGATATAAATAAATAGATAGATAGATAGATAGATAGATAGATAGATAGATAGGTGTTCCAGTGCTTCTAACTTTCTCTTTGTTCCAATGCTTCTAACTTTCTCTTTCCTACCAAGTTAGTTTGGCTTAATCTGTTTTCAGTATCCATTTCCATATGGAATATATGTTGGCATCTCAGCTGGACCATATTTCTCCAATTCTTCACACACTTAGTGGCAACTAGAGTTAACGGTTTCAATGCTATTTCTGTCAAGCACACTGGCGTTTTGCATTGCTGCTAATTAGAGTTCAGATTAATCTCATTAAAGGGTTCTTGTAACTTTTTCTCTCTCCTCATTGAGAGAGGGCCAAGAATTCATTACCTGAAGAAAATAAATAAATGCTGCAATTCACACAGTCTAATGGGATGGCTGGAGTAAATAAAAACCACTTAAGACTGATTGACATCAACTATCATGGGATCTAAACAGTACCAGCCTTCAACATTTTTTTCCTCCTAAAGCAAAAGGTCAAACCTGGAGCTCATTTCTAATGCAGATTGCAGGAGGCAAGATGATTGCACCCATCTGTAGCTTGTTCAAGTCTCCAGGTCACACAGCATGCGGGATGTAAAACAGACTGTCTCAACACAAACCTTCTGTTTGCTTCTAATATACCAGTTCTTAAACACCCACACCCCATTTTATTCGTTTACAACATACAGATTTTTTCTTTCATACATACATTTCCTGCATTTGCTCCATCCTTTTCTTACCTTTAAGAAATAGGAAGGGAGTGAAACGGGGAAAATTATCTGGTCTAGAAATCTGCTGCCTAAAAGTGCCCTCATAAAGTCAGTTCAATATATATATCAAATTTACTATTCAATATGAATAAGACTATTGAAAGAATGCTTCCTCAAAGTTTGTTTGGCTATTTCATTAGATATGAATTGTATATTTTACTCCCCTAAAATTAACGAATTGCTGTTAAATTTAAGTTGGCATAAGCAATTTAGTTGTATATTTCATCTCTGTGTTTTTTATTTTAAGATGACAAGCATTTAACCTCTCCCGTATTTCTGGAAAGAATCATCTGCTTTATGGGATTATATTAACATTCATTATGGAATATTCTCTCTCTTGAATCTGTCAGTATATCTGAATCTCATTAACCATGCATTACTAGTTTTCCTGGAAATTGCTTTCTGCATATGCACTGCCTAACTGCTAGGTGTTATTACTAGGGAATATTATTATTTTTGCTCTCTGCCTCATACACAAATCAAAATATGACACAACTAAACTCAACAAGAAATTTAGTTTTTTGGAGATCATCATCTTAGAAGAAATTGATTCCTATTCTCTGAGTATAATCCTTTTGCATCAGCTCCATTGAACTGAACAGAAAAAGCACTATGTGACTTGAAGAGTTCTCATTCACTTCAGTGGGACAATTGGTGTCCTAAATAGCTAGATAATCAAACTAGGACCTCTTTGATAATGCTGGATCCAGTGGGTGCTAACTGGAGGGAAAGATTCTAGAAAATTGAATCCCCAGTGCAATTGCCACACAGTACAGCCCATGTTTTACTTCAAGGAGAGAGAGAAGGAGGGTCCCTCAACATTTTAAATCTTTGCTCTCCCTCAACCTTGATCAAGAATCCACCATGACCTTGAAATGAATTGCTGTGTTTCGGTTAAGCAGCCAGGCTGCACTAGTTTAAAATCTAAACAGAACAAAGAGTCTTATAACCCCCCCCCCAAAAAAAAAACATAACCCACAACCATCAAAGGGTACAATAAATTTCAGAGAATATAAAAATGATTTTTAAACTACTAGTTCGTATACAGCTGTTCATGTATAGTCCACCAGCTATAGAAAATGCTATGTATTTCCCTTGGATCAGCTGGCTGTTCCAGCTGTTCAGGCTGTTGCACATGTTGTACTGAAAATCTTGGTGTAAATACTTGGATTGCATTTATTTATTGCCATTGAGAAAGATGTTCGAGTCAAAACATGTCTGGCAAAAGTGGCATACCTCCAAGTTTCAGAGCTTGTTGGGGGGCGGGGGGAGTCACCACAGAAAAGCTCTTCTTGCATACTACATACTTCCTCCATTTCTTGTGCTCTGGAAAAATAATGGTAAACTCCATCCAACATGCATTGGTGTGTGTTTTGTTGATCTTGGCCCAGTTAGAGTGATTCAGACCAAGACTACAACAGTGGTTTGTGCCTTTGCCAAGGGCCATCTATATTGCTGCAGCTTGGTCCAACTCTCATTCATGGCTTCTGAAGCAATTGGCCAGAGTTGTTTTCAGTAAGTGTCCAGAAATGGGCTATGTACAGAGACATTTCTAGGAGCCTGGGAAAATGGTATTGGGGGCTCCACAGACCGATCCAGCTTTTGAGGTACAACAGCTGGGAGGGCACTTTAAAGCAGTCTCCTGTTTCATTACCCTCCAGTACAACATCATCATCATCATTTCCCAGAGTATGTGTGAACATATTCTTCCTGGACATGGTTTCTCAGGAATGGGTCTGCTATGCAGACACAGGATTCCTCACGGACAGCTGTTGCAGGTTAGCAGCCCAGTGCAGAAACTGTCCCAAAGGCCCAATGTCCTGTTCCACTTTCCAGAACAATGCTTCATCATTCACACTCTACATCAATTAATTCCCACAAAACCTAAACACGTTTTTGTTTACCTACAAAAGCTTGTTACACTTCAGTGTTACTCTTTTCTGCCTAGCACTAAGAAGGAAAATAAAATGATGTCCATTCAGAGGGATTAGAAGACCCATTTAACCTGGTGCATAGATTAGAAAAGTGAGGACAAAGTGTTCTGAATAAGGAAAGCAATACATAAATAACGCTTCCCATCACGACCACATTTGCCAACATTGTACATATTGCATTATTAGTGTGTGAGAAAAGAGGAAGAAAAAAAGGGGAGGGAAGAAACATTAACACATGCAAAAATATATGCAAAAATTGATCCCTTCGAGACAGAAAAGTCATTTTCAGTTTTTACTCATTAATTTTTCAATAGCTTCTGTTCTGTATATATGGACTCTTGCTGTCTAGTTCTGTAAAAACACAGAGTGACTACATATTTGCTAACGCATACAAACTGCAAATGGGCACAACATATTTTGTACTGTTGCATGTTGATTCAGAACTGAAAAACTAATACCTGTATACATGAGAATCTATTAGAAGGTGATCCTAACATTTTTGAACAAAACCTGTCCATTCCTATGTGCCCAGAGAGGAAGGCTTAGTAGACCATGGAACTTGATGGTAGGACCGGTCGGTACGGCCATGGCCACAGCTTATACAGGGAGAGGAAGCATGGGCAGCTTATCTGCTTACAGCTGTTCTCTCACATACCTGTTGTAAGCTGCATCCTCACAATAATAATAAAAATGGCTGCCTTAGGATGTTAGTGGCTTAATTTGTTATTTGGCAAGAGTCTACAATAATGTCCTTTTGGAATTATCACTTATTCACCAGATGACAGGGCAACAGTGCAGGGAAGTGAAAGCACTTAGTTATGCGGATGCTGGAACCTGTGATAGCACAACATGTACAATACCAACAAGTATGTGAATACTGCCCCCCACAAGTATGTGACTGCCATTTTCAGCTGGGTCTGGCTTCACACAGGCATGGTGACCATTCCCAAAATGACAGATTGTGTGAAAAGTTACCTAGATAAAGTAAATGCTCTTACTATATCTGTGAAACCTGGGTTGTTAGTTGATTTTCTTTAAATAATGCTACTGCCAGATGTCACCCCAATATCAGTCTATGTTGAGATTGCCACAGACAGTGTGGTAATCCCAATATTGCACCATGATAACCCCAAGGGCAGCCACAGTGGCTCAAACAGAGGCTTAGAGGTGTTAGAATCTACGCAGTAGTTCCTCTAATACATATTAAAGTCCAGAAAATGCACTTCTAAATTGCATTCACCAGTTTTTAACGTGAATTGGAGATGGGATGGAACCCTAGTTGGTTGTTGATGTTTTTAAATGTGTGTGAATGCAACACTACGTCATTTCACCTATGAGTACTTTTCTACATCCTCTTCTGAAGCATTGTGAAGAAAAGGATAAGTATTTAAGTAGCCTGTTTGGCACCAGAGATTTTGCCCAAAATCAGTATTGTGAAGGGTAAATCATCATTACCAGGATTTGGCACTGTCTTTTCCATCTTCCGTTTTTATTGTTCTTTTACTTTACCTTTTTATCAAATGATGATGATGATAAAAATCTATAAAGTTCATATTGTCCAGAGAGTAATGTTCTATTAATTTTTGTCCTCAGAGGGCACAACCTTTCTCTATAGCCAATACAGTAATGATAACATATCCAAAAATCCCATAATGCTGAGATTTCTATTTCTAGTCATGACGGTCATGACTGATACTGCAGGAAATCAATAGCTTGTTTGAGTTTTTAATCTTAGCTGGCCATATTTTTCAGAATTCTCTTGTCACTAAAAGCTTCCCTTCCTTAGCAAAGAGATGAAGAGGAAGTGACCGATGTGTCATATTATCTTTCTCCACACAAGGAGAGAGCAGTCACAAGTTTTTCAAATTAGCTCCAGCTTTGGACATTTTATTTCCTTTCCTCATACTGTGAAAAAGACAAGCCAGTCCTATTTTGCCTTTGAGGCTACTAGATGGGAGCTTCAAATTACATCTATCATGTATATTTTATTTCATCTGCTACATGAAGTTCTGTATTCATTTTATAAATTCCAAGTAGAAGCTCAAGGATATACTAGATCATACAGGACCTAAACAAACACTGATAGATTTATGTAGACATCATGATGTTGGTCAATCTGAAGTCAATGATTTAGAAAGACCAGTTTCAACTTTCCTAAAATGTATGCTGACAATGACAGCAAAATTCAATTCCTTTAAAAGAGATGTTCATATTTCCAAGTCTCTTGGCAGGCAGTATTTATGTCTAATACTGTGAAAATATTTGACATGAGAAGTATGAAAAGCTACTACAGGGTGGGAAAGAGGAGGGAGGGGTGCATACCGATGGAATTTGAGAGAATTCATTCAGTTCAACTAAGGCTGCATCCAGGTGTTGCTTACTTATTCCACTATAGTTGGATATTCCATTTGTTCAGGTCAATAGTAAACTGGTTAATTGAACCAACAATTGTTGGCATTTGATTTTGAACTGGTTCAAAAACAAATAATACTATTCTTTTTCATTAAAAAGCAGAAATGTGAACTGATCAATCAAATAATTTGTGTTCACAAGTAGAGGACTGGTTCAGTTCAAATTTTGGATATTTGAACAACAGAATGTTCAGTGTGCATATTTTAAAACTAGCTGATAAATGAGAAAAGGATGGAAATGATAAAATTAAATTCCATGGAATGGTGGACTTAATAAATAAATAGAAATTTACAAAGGAGTAAGCCACAATAATATGCCATTTTTCAATACCCTTTAGAAACTAGATATAGTATCTGAGATAAATAAGTCATCTGCAATGCCAAATGAATCTTCATTTAGCTTGTTGATAATTCATGGTTCTGTCTCATTTGACATAAAGTGGCTGTACTGTCAAACATTATATAGTTTGACTGACCATTCCACATTGGATGTGTTCAGTGAATAGAATAGCAGGAGAAATGGATTTCTAGACATAGGTGGTGATGTTATCTAACATTACCAGAAGGATGCCATTCCAAATGGACATAACAGAAAACTGTGACTTTAATTTACAGGATGTGAACCCAATAGCGGCTTGCTCAATGAGATAACAAATTAACCGATGAGAGTAGCTGATCAAGGGTGATTCCAGGGTTAGCACAATGATATTTATTATTTAGTCCCTATGGATGTGCAAGAATATTCAAAACCTTTGAAATTTGTTCGAATTCGTTCAAATTTAAGCATTCAAATATTCAATTTGAATTGAATTGAATAAAAAAATTGCATTCATGCACTCCAAATAAATCAAATGGGATTTCCTCAGATGTAATACATGTGTGCATATACATGTTAGAATGTCCAAAAGACTTGGAATTAAGGTTTTTAGAAACTATCGATGCATCCAAGAAAGGATGAAGAAGAGAAGAGAAAGACGTGTGAAGTCTTTTCTTAGCAAGGTTTTTCTCGAGAGAAGATCCTCAAATTATGCCAATGCCAGGGGTGTTTATAGGGAGAACTAGTGAAACAGCTTAAAATTGTTTGAGGTCAGTTGCAAAAGAATTGGTAAAATGAAACAAAAGGAACTCTGACTTTCATTATTATTCTGTCTATTGTGCTCACTCTGAGTAGATCTAGGCAGGTTCTACATGGCATTTTATATGTCTTAAAATGTAACATAAGGGGCCAAGGGCCACACAACACTGCCCCTTCATGGCACATTCACTAAGCAAGATCTCACTCATGTAGCTTTAAATGCTAATAAAACTCTTCAATCGCAGAGTGAGATGAAAAGCTTTTAGAGCTCTTCATTCTATACTCTGATTGCGATGTTGTCCCCACTTATTGTGGTGGCCACCCAAGAGGACTTAACAGTCTCCTGCTGCAATCAACCTAGAGGCTCCCTAGCTTTCAAGTGGATGGGAGGGAAGGCTAATTCTGTTAAAATCACAGCTGCAGTAATGATTGGTGGAGGCAACCCTCCTCTTGACATCAAATTTGAAACTGGGAATCCCTGGCTGTTTCTCTGGTGAGGGAGAGGATGGGTAAGTTGCTACTGTGCATTGTTCTTACTCACACACCGAGGTTTTAGTACCTAAGGCCCAACTACACCTAAACTACCTTCAAACATTTTTTTTTCTGAGTGAGCAAACACATAAGCAAAGTGCCAACCTGTTTTTTCTTCCACATTGTCTAGCCCAGAAAATTCATCATTAAGTTATATAATGTGGAAACTTTCTCTTACGCAGGATCTTCATGGCACTAGATCTCACCACATGAACTTCCCTGTGGTGTACAATTAATGAGGATGAACATTGTGACAACTGAATGCAGGCAGTGCTATTTTCTGCCATTCTGCCAGATGGACTCTTATGGTTCTTTAGTGGCAGAATGTTTGAAGACCTCTCACAAGTAAGAAGATAGAAAGCAAACAATTCCCCCACACTAATTTGGAGCCTTGTACATTGCAAAGTTTTTCAAGATCTTGGATTAAAAAGGAATTTGAGCAGGCTGCACCTGCTCAAAGTAAAAAAAAAAACTAACTAAAAAAAAACTTGCCCCAAAAGACCTTAGAGGTAGTGGATATTGAACCTCAGGACATACATCTCTGAAATCCACTCTTTGGTATTAAATGTAGATTAGAAATGGGATGGGAATGCTAGTACATGCATGTTACCACTTTGAAACTGCTTTTGAACTGCTTTTTTTTTAATGTGCTAATGCAGCTTGTCTTATGAAATATCTATTACTGATGCTCCATATACAGGAGAATACATGTCACTGATGCTACTAAATTCAGGAGAAGAGCTTTTGGAACAATAGGTATAATATTGCTACATCATTACTAGACCCAATTCAAATTTCTTTTGCTATGTGCATGGATGGGCAAATGCATATAATTTAGCCATTTTCTTACTGTCATTGTTATCAATTTGTGTCTGCCAGAACAGTGCTATAGAAACTCCATGAGAGCGACTGAAATAAGTTAGAGAATTAGAAGAGCAGGCAGTGTGATGGCCAAATTGCTGACACTGTGTATGCTAACTGAGGGACTTTAATACAAGAATGGGTCTAGGTAATACAGGGTGCATCCCCAAGCAATTTAAAGTCTGCTGGAACTCCTCTTTTGCCTCTGAGCACCCCCATGCTAGGCTTCTCAAGGTGCTTCCAGCGCTACAAAATGAGGAAAACCCGCGACAAAATACATGCCCTTTAAAGAAGACTTTCAGGGCTCTATTTGGAAGTCGCGGGTTTTCCTTGCAACATTTACCTTGGGGATGCTCCATGGCAAAAGGGGCGGTGATTGTTGCCTGCACACACAGCCGAAAAGCATTCACACATCTCAGAAATGCAGCAGGTTCCCTTCCTTTCCTTTGTAAAAAGAGCCAGAATTTCTCAGAACTGCAACATTGTTATCAGCTGATCTGTCAAAGTGTTAAAAGAGTGAATGAGCGAAGGATCGCGCTGCCGATGGCTGCAGTCTCTGACTTTGCAGGGACGGGAAGCCTTTTCTAACAGAGAACTGAGTGAAAGTAAGTGCTGAAAGTGAATGAGTGAGCGATCATCTGCCTTTGCAGGGATGGGAAGCCATTTCAGGGGACGGAGATCTGGCTATTTTTTCCTTTTAACAAGAGAGTGGACGGGAAATAAAAGATGTGGGGAAAGGAAATAGGCTTCCTTGGGGACAGAAGGTGCATTAAAAATACGCGTTTTGCTGAGCCCCGTGCGGACGCTTATTGCGGAAGTGCATGGCACTTTTAAAGTCTGCTTGATTAGAGTGACAGCAGAGGGAACTCGGAGAAGCAAATAAGTATTTTGGGGATTCAGCCACAGAGTTGTATAGATTATTCACTAAAGATGCTTCCATGCACTGTAAAAGCAATGGAAAGGATTTGGGGTTTCAGGGTGGTGACCACATATTCATGCATGGAATTCAAAGATGCATTAGCTTGAAGAGACAATATTACACATTGCAAAAAGAACGAAGAGCACTGAATATGAGTTTTTCTGTGTTCTGCATTTGCTACGCTGTCTGTATTGCAAGACAGGCACTTTGAAAGGGTCCACAAAGCCTTCCTTCCTTATTTTAATTATTATGTGAATGAAGTGTTAGCTGCCCCTTGTGATACAATAACCACCAATCCATTTATATTTTGCCACCTCCGTCACCTCTTCCTTATTTGAATTAATTCTGTGGCCCCACAGGATTGAATTCTTGTACCTTTTTCAAGCACTGAGGGAAAATGCTTGTAAGTTCCATGTTCCCTGCAGAAACAGTGGGATGCTGCCGCAGCTTCCATTTCAGTTTTGGTTTTTGAGCACCCAGAACGTTTATTGAAATAAACAGGAGCTCAATGGGTCCTACGATGAATGCTTTCTCTCCTGAACCAGCCAACTGGGAACCAAAGGCAGAGGTGGCAGTGGACTGTCCCTTCAGACTGCAGCCCCTTCTCCAAGCTGTGAGCAGGACTGGGTGATTCCTTGCTAGGGACTGCAGTAGTGGGCATGTTCTTCAGGGCACCTGCAGATGGAAACCATATTCTCCTCAGCAGGTAGACACTTGGGAGGTAGGAGTGTCAGCCATCTTCCTACTATCCATTTGCTCCCACAACTCCTATCATGCCCACAATGTCCAATGTAGGGGCTCACGAGCAATCACAAAAGAAAGTCTGTGCACTTCTTTAACACCCACCCTGAAGTTTGCACAGGACACGTAGGGAGCAAGAAACACTGAGCATCCAAAAACTCAAGTTCAAACTAGAGTGGATGTCCAGGCTTAAAAATGGATGGATGGATGGATGGATGGATGGAAATCAAAAGGAGGCATGCCAGCAACCATTACTATTGCAATTTCCTTTTTTCTTTTCTCCAAGCAAGAAAGCTTTGCCTGGGTGGAAGCTAGTGCTTAAAGCCCTCAACAGTTTTGGGATGTGTGTGCTCTGTGTCCTAAACCCACGATCTGCCGTCCCTGTGTGGAAGAGGCAGGTCCCTTACTGCAAACCTCCAGCAATGAGAATCACCTCCTTCCCATAGAATGAGAATGAATCATGACACCTTTGGCAAACAGAGCAGCAAAAGGTTGAAGGAGATGGTCATGGTCACTTTTCTTCCTTCCCACTCCACTTCTCTCTTTCCTCCCTTGCTTTGCTGAATTCTCTTTTTTATTTGCTTGATCTACCATTCACAATGGTCATTGGTTTCAAGCTTGATGAGTGGCAGAAACTTTCTCTATTATTTTTAGCTGTTTGTTGTGGCTACAATGAAATTTTCTCACTTCACAAGTTACTGATCGATTGATAATTTGATACTCACCCCTCCATTGGATACTGTTGCTGTTTTGCTTCTATATGTCAAGCTTTGTAATGGGAGTTTCAGAAGGGAGTCAAGGAGTTTGGGGGAGTGAAATTTTAAAAAGTATTTGAGCTCCAGATGGGTAGGGAAGAAAGAGCACATGAACTAGGGATGTGCACAAATGTTTTTTCTTGATTTCGAATTTGAGTCGAATTGAATATCCAAACATTCTATTCAATTTGAATGTTTAGAATCCAAATGCAACAAAATCCAATTTGAATTCACATCTGTCCATTTGAATGTTAGATTTGAATCTGAAGATACGAATGTCAACATTTGTATGTGCTATACATATCTGTACACATTTCATACACATCCTTTTTATCCCGTATGCATCTCGTTCTCACCCCGTACTATCAGTGCAAATGCATACAGATACGTATGAGATTCGTACTTTTGAATGCTTTGAATAATTTGAATGAATGTTTCAGAACATTTGAAATTCATTTGAATGTTTAAATTCGAATGTGAAGACATTCTATTCAAATTCAAATTTCCACATACGATTCAATTTGATCACATTTCAAATGTTTAGAACATTTGTGCACATCCCTAACATAGACACCAAAAACTTCAAGTACAAAAGCATCTGGGTTTTCTTTTATAGTTATGTGTTGTTGTTGTTGTTTTGAAATCCATTGTACAAAATTCTGTATCCCACCACACCAGAGATGGACAATCACAGCATCTGTATAATCTAGCAACATCAGCCAATTGCATCCCAGGAGTTGTTAGCTAAAAAAACCCCAAATTTGATGTAGGGAGTCTGCCTACTGGGTGTACCACAATAGCATCCATTTTCACACCCCTTTACAGTGGGTTTAGAGTAGAAATGTAAGCATGGAAGTAACATGCAAGGCAAGACAAGCCCACTTTAAAAGACAGACACAAATCTATAGTAACTCATGCATGTGTAGCTGCAGCTAGAAAAATGAAGGGATGTACGTAAATATAAAAAGATGCATGAACTATTTCCTCCCTTAAAGACATGCCGCTAAAAAACAGCCTCAAATGGCTTAGAGGCTGCATCCCCATTACAAGCTTATTTCAGTTTCAAACCGTTTTCAATCCTCGCAGACCCCACGTCAGTTTGACTTAACACCCTTTCTGCATGTTAAATCACCCCAAAGCATTGTAAATGTTAGCCCTCATTTCAAAAGGTCTCACTCCGGATTGTGCACTTGATACGTGTTACATTTTTTACTGTGGGGACCCTACCATTTTAAGGGATGAGAATCCATGTTTAGGGTTTCCCTCTCCCAATAGCTTGCTTCCAAAGACAGCAGACGCTACACTATAGCAATCCAGGCACTTCACACCTGATAACAATGTTGCAATTTTGCGCAATTTTAGCTCTTTGGAGTTCTGACGTTTAAAGGGGAAAGGAAAGCAGGGCAGATTCTGAGAGATGTGTGGATGTTTAAAGCCCCCTTGCTTGAGTTGCCGCTGCTGCTGTGTGCCCTGGGCAATTGGGAGAATCACTGGCTGCTTGCTGCCGGTTTTCCTCCATCCAGGCAAGCAGCAGCGACCCAGCCAGGCTCAGTGAAGGGGTCCGTTATGGGTGGCACGTTCACACCAGGAGGAAGAGGGCAGCCACTTGAATCACATATGCCACCTACGATCCTCAGAATCCGGATTGAATGCGATGAAGCTGAAAGTAATGGGAACAGGCAAATTAGCGTTTGCATCCGGTTCTATTATTTCGGTTAAGGGAAACCAATTTAAGCTTATAATGGGGATGCGGCCAGAGTGTTATAACCATTATGATCATATGGCAACTTATTGTTGTTGCTTTCAAATTATTTGGAACAAATTATTTGAAAATTATGATGTTGTGCAGTATGCTGTCATTGAGCTCAGCTGCCTAGGAGTATTGAAGACTTTATGCTATTTTTAAATTAATCATTGAAATGAGTGTGCTTTATTTCCTTATTCCCATTTTCCTTCCAAGCAGCTGTTCCCAATGATACTACAGGACAACTTTCTTTCAACAAGGGATTTGACGATCAAGATCAAACCTGCCACCTACTAATGAAATTTAGGTTGTGAAGCAGAGGCTGAAAACAAGCAAAAGAGACACTGAAACTTAATATATCAGAACTAGAAGGTCAATGAGAGATGATATGGGTTCTTGAAGCAACTCAAAATATATATTTAGCCAAGATCCATGATTTACTCAACAGCAAGGAAAGAAAAAAATATATCAAAAGATCCCCTATCATGATTTCCCTTGCCTATGGTGCCAAGGACACAGAGAACACCAATCATATTTTGGAAAATTGTAGTTTTGCAGCTTGCAAGATTTATTAATTTTACTACTCTCAGGATCAGTGTCCTACAGTTACAAACAATCTACCTACATTCGGTGGATCCACTATGCCTATTATAAACAAATTCTTGCTATTGCCTTAAAAAAAAAAGCTATACAGTACTGTGATGGCATACTATTTTCTGCTGCACCACGTGACCTGAGGCCAATTCACATTTGGCCTGCTAGCAGACACTGTAGTAGCTTCTGGGAAGCACCACCTGCACTTGTACATACAGGGCACATTCCCATAGAGGGTAAAATTCGGAGTGGATTTGGCTTTCATTAAATCCCCCAGTAATCTGAATCCATTCCAGATTTTATATCTCTGTCCCCACGCCAGTTCTCTTTCCGCAGATTTTCCAGGGAAAATCTGGGGAAAGAAAATCCCTGTTACTGGGCAAGCAGCTGGGTAAGTGAGCAAGGGGGTGCGGCTCGGCCACAGCTGTCCTCCTTCACTCAGCTTTAAACTGAGCGAGCCTTTTCTTTCCCCCTGTTGAAACAGGCAGAAGGAAAAGGAAGGAAGGCAGCCGAGGACGTTGGGAGGAGGAGGCTGGCTCGGTTTAAAGCTGAGCAGAGGACAGCCAGCGGCCAAGCCTTTCCTCTGTTGAAACAGAGGGAGGGAAAAGGAAGTAGAGACAGGCGAGACAGGCAAGAGGCATCTCTCTGTTATTGCTCTGTTTTCCAGCTGGAAACTCTGCAAGGGACTAAGTTGCAGACAGGTTTGTCCTGCAAGCTTACTAAGGGCTGAGGCCTAGGGAAGCAGTCAGTGCTTAGGTTAGGAAAGTGGGACTTCCTGGCTAGGTTAGAGAACTGTTCTTTTGGGAAGGAACTTGGACTCTATTTTTGGCTATTGAAACTCAGATTCTGTTGTAACTGGAACTTGTTAAGATTGTGCTAGGAACCTTGCAGCCAAACAAGCTGACAAGAGAGGCAAATGCTACATTTATTCTTTTTAGTTGGACTGAAGCTGAATTATGCTATTTACTTCACTTTTTTTCTTATTGCTTATTTTATATTACATATTGCTGTACTTAATAAATACTAATCTAGTTTATATCTCCAGCTGGGATAAGTGATTATTCCGGATATCAGTTCAAGTGGGGTGCAGTTACAAGTCAGCTTTGCACCAGAGTGCCCTATACTACTCATCATTTGGATACTCCTTACCACTGGAATATTGGTGCGCTACGCTTAGGCTGGTGTCCCTAGTGACAAGGGGATTATCGCAGAGACTTACTGTATGTGCCTCCTGGCATGAGATGGAGTGATATGTAGATGGAACCTGTAACTAAAGTTGAATGGGTGGGCACTGAGATAGCTTCCAAGGGTTTGCTAAGAGCAAAATTGACTTGTCTTTGGGAACAAACAAAATACTGTACCCTCAAATGCCATCTGCACTGATAAATTAATACCATAGCAGAGTTTAGGTACAATGTTGAAACCCAGTTGACACTTAGTAGAGTAATGCAGGAGAAATACTGTAATGGTTAGACTTACCTGAGTGATGGATGGGATCACCCTGACAGCTTTCATCACAGACATTATTTCTAGATACATGTGATTAAAGGATCAGAGCTCATTCAGATAGACTACTGGCCTATGCAGAAGCAAAGAAGAGGCTGATGATCTGAAAAAAGTGCAGGGAATAGTGTATTTGTTCCTGGATCTATTGCAGTATCACAGATTTCAAAATAACTTGCTCTGTGGCTATTAAGCTAAACTGTAATCCGCTTTCATCCACAGGGTGGCCATTTATTCATGCCAGCTTTTAATGTGTCAAATAGGCAGCAACAGGCAGGTGGGCAGAGTATGTGCATGAAGCCAATGAATAATTATAATAAATTTCTTTCTTGCAGGCAGCTGCCTTTCTGAAATGGCTACATTAAACACAACAGCTATTCTCCGTGCTAACTTTGCTTTCTAAAATTCCTGCCTCTTCGGCCTCCCAGTCTCCATTCCTACCCTTTATTTCTAGTTTTGTCTTCTTTGAGATGTATTGGGAAAGAAAAATCTATATTTTAAAAAGGCCAAAACAGCAACAAAGAAATTGATATGTGAAGGAAATATTTGTTTTTCAGAGTACAACTGTTCTGTGAAAGTTCACATGATGCCCTCTTGGAAAAAGCATGTGTCTAAAGAACAAAGCATTAGAACAGAGCACTACTATCTTCATGTCCTGTTTATGAGATTTGTAGAACTGTGGTAGCCCACAGCAGGGAGTGGTCATCTGTGAGGTCAGTAGTAGGCACACACCAGCTCATCAATTTTATTTGAAGCTGATGATACACCAGCAAATCTTCCTTTTCTTCAATCTGCCATGGAGTCAGATAAAAGAGAGATTTGTTGGCACTCCGTGTGCTTCAGACAAAGTGAACAATACAGCACACATCACTACATGGGGTTTCAGGTGTTCACTGAATCAATGAAAATTACCAGTGGTTCCTGATGTCAAAACAGGCAGTTATACTAGATGGGCATTTGATTGAATTTTGCATAGCACATCTTAAAACTATTTCCAGACATGTGTTAACTTATTCTGTTATATTTTGATATTTCAGAATAAAGGATGGTGCCTCTGGGTGTCCCATAGTCTTTCCTCACTTTCCTCACTGAATTATGCACTATAAGGCCATATCCTAATCTCTACCCATCCATAGCATTTTCACTAGCACATCTGCACTTCCCCCATCAAGCCTATGAATGTGCAGAATCATGCTCATGCAAAAATATCAGTTGTAACAAAAAAGGGGGGAGGGAAGGGGTCGGGGGGACAGAAGGAGCTGGCCTTATCATCCTCTGAGGAACCAAAATTTGACAGATGGGATTGCATCCAGTCCCAGTAGTTATTGTCAAGCAGTTTAAAATCCTTAGTCAGGAACTAAAGAGTCACAATGAATCAGCAACTCACGACTCAGGGCCTGTCCCCATGCTGAAAATATTCCAAAATTATTCTGAGGTTGCCTCAGGTGTGTCTCCATGCAAAGCCCTAATATGGGCTACTTGCGAGACAATACGTGTGTGCCTCCCCCCCCCCCCCACTTAGCAAGTGTACTCCTTCTGAAATAGGGGCTAGCATTATTGTCCTGGGGTCATGCGGACGCTCCTGGGTTATTTGGGGCGGAGCTTGGTGGCCACAGTATTAGTGGGCAGGGTTTCACCTCTGCTCCCTGTTCCTATCGTGTGCACTGCAATCAGCAGCTGCTTGGGAAATTCTTTAAATAAATGGTTACAGTTATTACACCTCCTCTTCCCTGATAGCAAGTCTGGGGCCTGAAATTGGGAGAAAATTTTGAGCCAGTTGTGAATGGGGGGGTGCCTGCTGTCATGCCCGCTGTCATGAGGATGTGTGCACCTCCACTAACCCCAAGAAAAAAGAATGATCTGCTTTTAGTTATGCTTTTAACTAACTTTTGGTTATGCTTTTAACTGTGGCAGCCAAGGAAAGGAATGATATTTGTGTCTGTGGTGGTGCAACTGAGGTGTTTGCCTGTCATCGCTGCAGCAGGCGGGACAGGTTATGGTGGTGTCAACCTGGCTTCCTATCAGGGAGAGGGTGGGTGGGGAGAAAAAGATGCGGGTTCATGCTGTGCCTTGCATGGGGACAGGCACATACGATTTATATCCATGTAGCCTCAAACCACATGGGGACACTTTATTGCGAGTTACAATACAACACAGATTTTTATGATTTTTATATAAGTATCTCTGTGTTGTAAAAGTTTTGTCTTTGGCTTCTTGTTTAAAAGAGTGGTTTCTCTCTGAAAAAACTCTGAAATAAAGCTGCTGAACCTTCTGAGGAAAGAAATGTTTTGTCCGTGGATTTATTTGACTGAATGACTGTCCAGCTATTCTCTGAGATTGATAAGTGATCTGACTCCAGTCTAAATCCACTACACAACCTGACACTTATAAGGAGGGGAAAGATGGAGGTTAAGAAGGAAGAAGTAGCCCATCACTAGACCATGACCAGGAAGACTGGGAAGTTTAGACAAAGAAAGACAAACTGAATGAGCACTAAATTAGATGAGTGTGATCAAGTCAATAAGAGTCTAAGGCCTCTTTCTATTGTGATGTGACCAGGTCCTAAGATACATTATAAATTATCAAGTAGAGAATAGTTGAAAATATTGAGGGGGGGAATCTTCCTATGAGTGTATGCTGTGGGTTCTCAAAAAACAAACAAAGACACTATTCAAAGTTTGCAGTTTAAGTCCACACTCCCTGCAGCATAAGTTGTCTAATTCAGAACTTTCTTTCTCGTCTCCATCCACAATTTGAAGATGGAAAAGTACAAGCTTTGAATATTCCACTTCCATAGCTCTTACTGCTTTCTAGTCTCATTCTAAATTAATCACAAAAGTAATTGGGTTGCACCTTCAGTATGAGACAAGGTTGTGGGGAATGAATTCTTTTGCCTTAGCAAATAGATAGGGAAATAATAAAAAGTTATTGTCATCTGCAGACTCTACTTATTTGTTCCTTAGCAATGCACTAACACATTGTTTTAGACTTCTGCATAATGTACTGTACCAGGGAGGGAATAAAGAGATCGCTAGATGACTTTTTACTGCAGCTCATCTTGTTATACTACATCAAACTGAAGCGAAGAATTGCATGTGGGTGGTTATTGCAACAAATAATAGCAGTTCATAAAATATGATATGCATTTCTTCTGAAAAGCAGTATACTCTTGCTGAGCATAGAATTAAGACTATGCCTGTGTGCATGAAGAGAAACCTACACTATGTATATAAGTCCCAGTGGGAAAATATGGGGAAATTGTGTTTTATGCTTTCTTTCTCAGTCTGCCTTGTAAAAGTTATCCTTAAATAAAGTTTCTTGTTTTGAATAGACATGTTTAATTCTTTATCTAGATAAATGAAACCAAGAATACTTGGGGGGAAAGATTGTTGTTTGTGAATTTTCATGTAGACTAACTTTTGCTGTATCAACCAGATCAATGCTTTGGCGCTGCCTGAAAATTTTGACAAATTCTCAGTTCACAAGCAGTATCCTACCTGCCCCCCCAAAAAAGAAAAAAAATCATAAAATTTTTGAGAGAAAAACAGTTGATGGACTGCTTGTAAACAGTCCACAGTTGGAGCAACATATGGCACCATTTTCATACCAATCCCATGAGTTACGTGGATGAAATAGTCTCCCAAAAGGTGTGGTCTCCAGTAAATAATTCCATAGTGCCAATGATATTGTCTGCCGTTTCAGTGTGCACAGCCAAGTGTGTTATATCCTGTGTTGCACTAACCTGTTTCCAGGTGTCCTGCCATAATGGTGCCAGCCTTGTACACTGGCCCATCGGATATCTGATCCACACACAGGCCACGGTCTGGTTACGGTATATCACAATACTAAACTTGTGGACTGCTTATGACAGTATATGAGAGGTGGATCAGGATACACACCATTTTTTGTGCAATATCACATCCCAAGGTCTCATCCTATGTTGATATACTTGGTACTGGGGTGTGTTGCCTTCCAGTAAACGAGTCTATCATCACATAGACAGGGTATATGATCAACTGTATGGAGACAGTCTATCAGTTCAGTGCTGAAAGGGGCAAACTCTTTAGGAGTGCACAAATGGAAATGAAGCAGAACAGGACTTAAGAGTTAAGCTGTTTTCAGATAAGCCTAAAGGTGCACTCTCAGAGCGAATCAGATTCTTGAATGCTAGGCATTTACTCTCCAAATTTGCCTTGCCGCTCTCAAAGCCCGAGAACAGCGTCTCTTGCTCATTTAGGGTTTCATTATATCAAAATCAGATTGGGTGGGTAGCTATCTAGGCGCATAGGCAGGAAATGTAGCCATCACAGTGTGTGAAATGGCTGCTATTGGTAATTGGCCAATCAGAGCCACAGAAAGGGTGTTTTTTCCACTAACACTAGAATACCCATTAAGGACCCATTAATGGGTCCTTAATGGGTCCTTAATGGATACTCTAGTGCTAAGTGGAAAAACACCTAAAGTCAGGAAACAAATGGCCATTCACCCAGTGCTACCAGACTTTTGAAGCAAACAAAGGACAAATGAGTTAGACTTTCGGGTGCTAATTTGTTTGTTTGAATGCCTTTTTACTGCATCTATGAAGGATGCTTTTCATTTAAGTGGCAATCAAAAAAGCTCTGTCTGATCACACCCTTAGAAGCTGTGTGAGGCAGTCACTGAGGGATAGAACCTAGAGACACCACTTCATGGCTTTTGTTGAATGATAGAGACTAACAAGGTTTGTTTTTTTGTTTTGTTTTGTTTTTGTTTGTCTTATCATTCAGGTAGGATTACCAAAACCTGTCAGTTTTGGATAGATCAGACATGTAATTGTCATTGACCTCCATCTGAAAGAATAAATAAGCTATTTTCAAAACTTCCATCTTAATTTGCATTGAAATGGATGCAATATGAAATGGTTGAAAAGAAATCTGTCTTTACTGTGCTCTCTTTATAGGTGTTTGTTGGACCTGTACACCTATTTTCAGCCCAGACAAAATTTCACTTCTGCTTATTACCAGGCTTTATTTTCAGAAGTGTGAAATTCCTCTTTATTTTGTTAATAGTTTCAAAGAGCTGTTGGCAATGAGAAACAAGAAAGCTTTCCACACACACATTGTATTAAATTACTCTGAACATTTGTACTAGGAGTTTGCAAAGGGGTTCAGTCAGAAGCAGTGTCTTCTCTGTCCTTCAGTAAGTTCAACCATCAGATATAGCAACCAAATATCTTCTATATCAATATGTTATCGAGCAGGATTGAAAAAGGGTGGTAGAGAACTGTGAGAGCTCCCTGCATTGGTGCAGAAGCAAGAGTTTCAGAGTACAGGTGTGCATGAATGTTTGTTTTGTATTAGAAAATTTGTATTTGTTTGAATAGAATAGATTCCCTTTGAATGTAGTGGGATTTGAATTTGATATGAATGTTCAGTCTTTGAATGTGCCAACATTCTATTCAAATACAAATGTCTGAATTTGGCCAAATTCGTATGAAAGTCAAATGTTACCAATATTTGTGCACAGCCCTATTTTAGAGGCACTGTAATATGGTGCAATTAATACAACAGTCAGACTCATGTATTCCCTGGGGATACGTTCTGACTCCTATCATGGTTACCTGAAACCATGGATAATCACAAACAGGCCTTCTGGTTCTGGGGTCATGCAACCCCAGAACCAGAAGTGCTTTTCTGGCCTCAGGAAGGCCTGTTTCAACCTATGGAGAGCATTGCAATAGGTCTGCAATGCCATCGGATGCCTCCCACATGCCCCCTTGCATTTTGGGACAGGCTCCAGTGACATCACACACCTATTCCAATGCTCTAAGGAGGCCAAAATAGGCCTTCCAGTTCTGGGTGCTTTTCTGGGGGTGGGCTGACATGGTAACTGTGGTTAACTGAAACTGTGGTTACTGAATCAATGGATATGGGGATCTGACTGTATGTGACAGAGGGCACCACACAGAGGATTGCATTCATACCATTCATAGTCCATATGCTGTTAGCAAAGGGCTAATAAAATAAAGTAAAATAAAACCAAAAACTTTCACATTTGCATACCATAATTTCAGTGTGTCTACCAATCTGTCTTTTCACAGGAAGCAGCCAAGTGGAAATAACAGTGAATGACAATCTAATGGCAGATAGGAAGTGTACTAATATACTCCAGTGATTAAGAGGCATTCCTATGTCATCAATCTTTCCCTGGATAGATTTTTTGGACAAACACTTGCCCTTTTTACCTGTTCTGGTAATATATTCTGCATATCAAATAGATCATATACAATTGTATAGCTCATATACAGTAGTATATCATATTTTATATACTTTATCATATACTAAAATATATATTTTTAAAAAACCCTTTCACTTATATTTATTTGTTATTCTTATATCAAGCTTCTGACAGTTCCACCTTCAAAACTTTGCCTCGGCCAGTCTGGATTGCTAAGGTTCAGGAAGCAGTTACTTTTGTCTAATCACATGTGCAACCTTGAACCATCCTTTCTGTGTGGAGCTATACCCTCTCTTCTTGTGCATGCATATGAAACAGGCAGTTAGTCTGGTAGATAGATTACTTGGAACCCAGCCGTGATGTATTCACTAGTTACTGGAGGATAAATTTGCTAATTTCTGCATCAACGTGTATGCCAGAACTATAACTGGTCCAGGTGAAGTATCCAATACACTGCCCAGCATTGTGGGATGGTTTTATTTATATATTTATTTCCTCAGATATTTATACCTCACCCTTCACCCAAAGGTCCCAGTGTAATAAAAAGATAAAATTCGCAAAGTTAAAAAAAAAAAGTACTTAAAATTTAACTTTCCATCTCTGGCAGGACAACAGTCAGAGGAAGTTAAACATCAAAAATTTAGGGAATGTTTTAACCAGGCACCAATATTACAAGTAATTATCAAGGAGAAATGCCAAATATTGAGTTTTTCTACCAATGTGTACTTTTTGATAATTATTTGGCAAAAAGACATCCTCTGCAATAAAAACCTCAGCGTTAGTGTCCTATCTGAAATTTTACTTTTTAAAATCTTTATATGGCTCAATCTACTTTCATCAAATATCTTTTTTTAAAAAAAAAAAAAAGATGACTGGTTAAAATAATTTTTAAAAATCCAACAGAAGGAAACAGAACCATGTAGGATAACATGAAAAGAAACAAGCCACTTTAAACTTGATGGCAAAATAATCCCCATTGCTACTGATCTTTAAATATGATAGTAGGTCTTATCTAAAACTTTGCATGTAGTTTGATTCCTGCATGGAGCTACTGAACACAAGGGCTGCTGGTAGATTTCTAAGGAAAGGAAGTTGGATGCAACCAAAAATGCCTATTCACAATGTCAACTTGCAATGAAATGATGGTGGCAATCTAAGAGTTCTAAATCCATACCGAAGTGCACATATGTGTGCAACAAAACTCTGGGTTCTATGGGCCCAGATTTTACACTATTTGTGTAAAATGTTTGTCAAAACATTTGCATAAATAGTTTCTTCAGTCAGCATTTGCATCTTGGCTTAATTTATTGAAAACTTTGCATTAGTCCTGCTAAATGACCATTGGCCCTATCAAACTGATGAATCAATGTCTGAATCATTTACACTATAATTAATTCCAAGCTAGTTAGCCATAATAGGCTTTGACCATGTCCTGAAAATATCAGCAGTCATTCTGAGTGCATTATCTGTCAGTCAAAGGAAGCGTTTTAGATAATCCACAATGCTATTTATGGAAGGGTTATAAAACCAGTGTTTATAACCATATGAGAGGGACAAGAGAGTTCAAGCAGAGTTCAAAGACAAATCAATATAGAGGTACAACTGCAGATTGTTATCTTCCTTGATGTTTTTTAAAATCCACTATTAAGGTACTCACCTGAAAGCCTACTTCAAATTCTATTTAGTGGAACTAGCCCAGTAGCTGAGTCAAATCACCTTGAGATATTAATGGCTACATCAGCAACTATAGGAAGCTAGTTAGGAGTACAGAGCTACAAATGTCAGACAACTTCGTAAGGGAGCTCGGATCTAGTAAAACATGACAGGCAGACAAGAAGAATTGACCTTGAAAAGAAAGGCTGTTTTTGCACTAGCAACGAAGAGCCCATTAGGAACCCATTAGTTACTTAATTGGTACAGATCTCCTACATACCGACCACACACAAGAACCCTTAAGGATCCCATTAGGACCCCATTCTGAATGTGCTGCACCCATGACTGCTGGCAAAATCCAGATTTAATGGGGTTTTCAGGATCCCTTTAATGGGGTCCTCCGTGCAGACATATGGGGTCCTCACCATTGGCCCTTTTGCACATACCTCCCTTAATCCAGATTTAGAAGATCTGGATCTTTGGTATATGGGCCTTGTGGAATCTGGTCCTTGAAGTTCCACATCATGGTGAGGGCCCCAGGCATCTGCATGGGCCGTCTACCACCCAATGGCAATAGATGCTAAACAGGACCACTGTGAGGACACTATAACACCCATCCAAGGCTCTGGATTGAAGACATCATTAAAGGGCTCTACCGTTAATCTGAATTTAAGGGACCAAAGATCCCATTAAATCCAGATTTCGCCAGTGCTCATGGGTACAGGACATTCAGAATACGGCCCTAGTGGGGTCCTTAAGGGATTGTGTGTGTGCTGAAGGTATGTAGCTGATCAATACCAATTGCATACTTACTGGGTTCCTAATGGGGTCTCTGTTGCAAGGACCAGATTCCAATAAGGACTACATCTCAGTGATCCAGATCTTCTAAATCTGGATTAACAGAAGTGCAAAAACAGCCAAAGTGTTTTTGTGGGGGGAGCAGATGATGCTTCACAGTCAGAAAGTATCATGATCCAAGAAAACTTGGCAGTAGTGGAATACACCAAGAGAGAGAGAAGAATGGGGTGGCAAGTCTATTTTGAAAACCTAAAGCCCCATTCCACACAACAGCATATCCTACACCACTGACAGACTCCACCAAAGTAAGCCAAGAGTGGTCTAGATCAATGGAGAACCTGCAGCTCCGCACCATTTGGCAGATACCCAGAAGTGGTGCTGAAAAATGTGGCAAGGCCAGGTGCCTGACCAAAAATGTCTCACCAGAATCATCCACAGTGAAGGCCAGGAACTTTCATTCCCAGCATTTAGAAAGCTGGGGCAGTCTGAACTCTCCAAATCTGAACAGCGTATAATGTGGATTATTGCTAATCCAGCCCATCATGAGCTGAATTATGTGAATTGGAATAGTGTGGCATGAGAATAGTCTGCATTGTGCAAAAACAGCTGAAAAGCCTATATACACAGAACCATGGTTGCCATGGGATCACTCTGGAGGCATACTGGCTATACATCTGTGCAGCCAGAGGGTTACCCTAGGCCACAAGACCTGGATGATCCTCCTAGCCATTTGGATCTTCAAAGCTTGTTCTGACAAGTAACACCTGTGGAAAAGAGCTGCATATAACTTCACATTTTGCCCATATTTGGGGATTTGGTGCCTTCACATGCAAATGTGAATGTGACTGCCTTTTCATGCAAAGGGGGGGGGGGGGGTGCTGCATTTTTCAAGGTTTTGTCATTTTCATGGAGCCTTTATTCTTCATTTTGTGCAGCCTCTGTATTCCAATATCCTATTGGCTGTTGCTTGCCTTCTGTGAGTGGCGACTGAAGTTGGAGTGACAGCTTGTATAGCTTATTCATCACCTTGTTTATTAGTGTTCATCTCTTGGTGCCAAGGAAAGAGGTCTTCTACTCGCTGCTTGGATTTTAGACTTGGATTTCCAGGATGGGGGGGGGGACTCTTTCTAAAAGGAGATGCCTGGAGTACCCATTTTCTCAACTGGTTGGAGTGTGGAGCCCAAGTGCTGCTTGCTCTTCTGCCTCAGAACTATGAGTTTCATGGCTGGCAGGCTCTTGAATTGCACTAGTTGACTAAATTTCATGAAACAAGTCTTTTGTTTACATTTGGCTGAGGTGGTAGTGGTGGAACCAGTATCACCGTCTGTGTCCATGATATTACCCACACCACCACTACATCTTCCTTGGACCTTTTACTCATTCTCTTTAAACTGTCTTATCCTGCTATCCCTAACTGATTGCCTTTGGGGTGGAGGGGCGGGGAAATCTTTGAATACTTTGTTTGAATATTTGGGACCACTGATATTTGGGGGGTGGGGAATTCACATAAAAAAATATGAATATACTGACGTTCCCTTCAATGTGGAGTGAAGCAAACAAAAAGTTCACATCTCTATTCCACAGTTGTCCTTTCCCTCCTTAAATTGTCTCAGCCCAAAAGTGGAAACGTTATAAACAGAAGCAATTGTCAGCTATAAAATAGACATGCCTTTACATGTATCATCTGATGTGGCCTTTGAAAGCACTGTATGTGTGAGGCGTTGTGAGAGTTCTCTCTGTGACACTTATTTTGTGACAGCTCATTGACACATGCGAATAATCAACCCAAATCATTATCATTGTGTGACAGTAGCAGACATTGTTCTTATCCAACTTGAAAAGGCATCAAGGCTTCCTTCATAACAGCTTGAAGTGTAGTGATTCAAGTCAAGCTGTGTGTGGGGAGAGAGGATAAAGCAAGCAGCTGAAGTAGGACTAATACTATATCATCTCATAAGTAGCATACATTGGTTTAAGGATAAAAATGATGGCATTAAGAATTAAAGGAACACGTCTTGACAAAAGGAGGTTCTGGTATATTCTGTACATTCCTGCAATCTTCTAGTTCCTGTGGCCTGTGTTTTATGGGTTCCATAATGTGTATTGATACCTACCATCTGTCTCAGAGGCTACATCATGCCTTTATTTTTGTTGGCTCTATTACTATTAACTTTACAGTAAGATAAATCTGAATAGCCTGAAGCATAGGATAATAATTTGAGCTTATAATTTAGAAATAGGAGCACATACAGAGAGATATTTATTTATTTATTTAAAATATTTATATTCCACCCTGTATCCAAAGATCTCTGGATGGCTTACAGTAAAAACCCATATAAAAAACAAAGCATTAAATACATCCCATTAAAACAGTGTTAAACAGCATAAATAGTTTAAAAAGTTAAAATAGTGCTAGGGTGAATTAGTGGCCAAAGGACTTAATAAAATCCAGGTAAGGTGCCACAGCTGAGAACGACACGAAGAAGCCCCCCTCCAGCAAATCTTAATCCTTGGACAGGTCTGTATGAGAGAAGACATTCCCTCAAGTACTGAGGTCCCAAGCCATTTAGGAGTTGTCCAAGGCTCGGGGCGGCAAAGGGCTGGACTCCAGGTGCAGTCAGTTCCTGTCCCAAAAGTCATACAGAAAACATTTGTCATGCTGTGCTGGCTAGAAAGTGCTTGGATGACAGGAGTTCAGGTTGCCATTTCCGGTCCCAGAACTGTAGAGTTCTGGGTACAGGTTTGGCTGGTGTTCTGGATGATGTTCAATCCATTTTGGGGTTCTAGCCACCACAAAAAGATAATCCAGATCCTCACACATCTATGCAGGCTTTTTATGCTTCCCCACAGAAAGCAACATACTGCTTTCATACTGCCATTTCAGAAGTGATTTATGTTGATGTAACTTAAGTGACCATTAAACAGCCATTCATAATGCCATGATTGAGAATGAGCAGGTTTTGTTAAAAACTCAGAGAAAGCCCTTTTCTGAAGGAGCATTTTCTTCAGTGTTGAGCTTTCAATACTTCATGGCATTTGCCCACATCAAGGTCAGAATGCTGTCGTCCACCTTAGGGATAATCAGAGCAGCCTATTTTAAGTTCGATTTTATTTTTGTTCCAGATACCTTGAAAAAATTCACAGAAATTCCACCTTTACACCATATAAATGTTTGTATGTGATTATGCAAGAAAACATACTAGAGATGGGTGAAAAATATTCATCAGCTTTGAATTTGCATTTGAATTCATAGTCTTGGTACTTCACATGTGAGTCTAAAGGGGCCTACATTTGTAGGCCCTTTGTACACAAAGCAGATGTATCCTCCTTCATCAAAGCTTCATCAATGATTCAATGTGGCCGAATCTGCATACACCCCAGCTAGCATTCCCCATGGCTGCACCCCCTTTCCTCAAATCTGTCTACCACTGCCTCCACTACTACAGCCATTGCACCTTCCTTACAGGCTCAATCCAGCCCTCCCAGTGGTGCGAGCACAGCTGGAGAGGCCAGACTATTCTGGAATCTTGGGAACTCTTGAACCATTTCCCTGGAATCATGGGAAATTTCACATGATTCTCTGTGATCCTCAAAGGTTCCCTGCTATTCCTGAATGGTGGTGGCCACTCCATCTGTATGAGAACCTCCAGAAGGCCTGGGTGGAGTCTCTGAGGAGAGCACAATGATATCGGCAGTGGTGGCAAAAGATGAGAGGGAGAGGCAAGGTGGGATGCGAAGGAAGTGATGTGGGATGCTCCTTGCTTATGAACATTCATCAAATGTTCAACCATGAAGATGAAACCCCCACATTGGGCGGGGGGGGGGGGCTTCGCACAAATCCAAATATTTCCCTCCTTCAAGACAAATTGAATCGAAGGGTGGGATGTTCTTTGTGCACATCCCTAAAACATATTCAATGTTTTATTCAATTTTTTTTCCAGTTCATTCACCCTTAAAAATTTATTCAGTCTTTTTCTTCACTGAATCTCCATCAAAAAATAAATATAAATGCACAGACCACTAGGAACTATATTCTAATCCAGCAGTAGTATAGGACAATGAGATCAATGTGTTACAAAAAGCAATCACTTCTTGGTGTAATATAAGTACAAAAAGAAGGTCAAACAAATATTTACTCCATCACCATCCTGTTTTCTTTTGCCTCCACAGATTGGACTATCTATCTGTTCTTAATTAAAGGTGATGAAGGAATAAGAGAAGAAGGAAGGAAGACAAAGACAACATCAAAGCCTGATGTAAGAAGACTCTCACTTTCCCCACACTATGCCTTATACTTGGTGGAATCAAACACACAAAATAACAAATTCACAACTGGCCAAAGTATGAATAGGCCTCTTTACTTGGAAATCTGTGGGCAGAGTCAACTTTAAGAGAAATAAAAAATTGTTTTGTTTTTTAAAAAAATCATTTATATGTTTTACCCTGTCCTCCTTATTGCCTTAGTGTCATCACAAGCAAAATTGGACTGCAAATATTTGGCTAATGTTGCACACAATCACAGTACAAAGTATTCTTAGGATTCTAAAAGAAGCCAAATTTATAATTTCATACAAACAACCCAAAAAGTCTTTCTTGACCTTTGAACTGCCTCACTTTTTCTTTTTATTTCCCCTAGCCATGTTTACAGGGTCAGAGGATGTCACATCATGGCAGTCAAGCTTTCGATACCAACTCCCAAATGAGAAACATCAACAGTGCATGTCAATGTTTGATTTTTCTGCATTTCATTCTTGTCATTTGTGATAAACATAGCAAACATTTTGTTCCCCCTTTCCTTCTCTAGGGAATTTTTAATTCTTCAGAGGTAGAAAATCATGATCCTGGAGATTAAATTCCTGGGAGATGACTAAAGAGCAGCAACAGATTTCACATGCTGACAAGTGATGTCATTATTGGTTTCTCACAAAGAAATTTTGCTGACATATTTTATTCACTCACTCATTCTGTTTCCAGGATACTTTCTTGTTTGATTTCCAAGTCATTTCGGACAACCTTATTTTGTGTCTTGGTTTATAGAAAGTTAATACAAAGTTGATGGCAGAACAAACACGTCCTCCAACCCTGCATTTTAAGCTTTTGTGGGCCTTTTCACATTTACCTCACAAGTAAACATGGGAGATGCCCCAGTAGATAGCATCTGTACATCATTCCTGTATGGGCATATCCTCCGAGATCGACTGAACCCAGTCAGAAAATGTTTTCCATCTACTAGTGTATAGTCTAATGGTTGATCCTCTTTTATCAGCCAGAATTGCGTCAATAACTAAGTCCATATAAACTAAACATCTCAGTTTGTGCCTCTGAGCACCCAGGTATTGAGAGACATCCACTGAGGATCCAGATGTGGAATCCCTTGTTGCATTAACAAGCCTGGTCTGATAGGCAGCTGAAGTGGACCCTGAATTGCCAATGCTTTGACCATGGCACGCCATTGTCTGCGAGGCCACAATGGCACTACCAAGATCACAGCTGCCGACAATCTCCATAGTCTGGCCAGGAATCTCGAAAGAAGCTGAAGCTCTGGGAATGAGCCCAGATCTTTTTAGGAGGCGTTTTGCCTAAGGACTTGTAACACGTAGTAATGCAACTCACTATCCATCCTGCTATGGTTTTGGAGGTTGCCTTTTGACCTTTTCGAATATTATTATGTAAAACAAATAGTTTCTGCTTTTCTAAATTCTCTTGTACGTTTCTCATAAACTTGTAAGGCTCTCTGCACATCCAGAAGATGCCA
This sequence comes from Aspidoscelis tigris stejnegeri, assembly GCA_023333525.1. NCBI lineage: Eukaryota > Metazoa > Chordata > Lepidosauria > Squamata > Teiidae > Aspidoscelis > Aspidoscelis tigris. Next base: position 92,702,872 of record JALMGA010000004.1, read on the forward strand.
GTAATGGTAAACCTGCTCCTGGCCTGGGATAGCTCTGCACATTTTTTCTGCAATTCTCCTGAGTGTGGGGAAGCATGTGACCAGAAGCACAGGTGTGCTTGTAATCACTGCATCACGAGGTTGCCCCAGCAATGGCACACACAGGTATGCTGGCACTGGAGTTCTGTAATGGCTTCTGCAACGGCAGCCAATCACACTTAGCCGGCACTTCGTTAAGTGCCAGCTAAATTTTGAATGTTTTGGGTGCCTGCAAGTGCAGATGCCTAAAGCATGCTGGCACTTTGCCTCCCAGTGATGGAAGGCAAAGTGTGAATGCACTGTGTGATTGTTTATACTGTTAATAATTTAAACTATTTACTTCCACTTCTGTTATGGGAGTTGTATATGTGGCATACACCGTTTAGCACATATAAGGTATATTAAGAACCTGAAACACAAAAAGCAGGTGAGGGAAAAATAAACAAAACAGCAGCCTCATAAGAGTTGTCTGAGCTGAGGTTCTTTCTGTTGATTATTTGACTCATGCCCTTTCTGGGCCTATTCACACTTGGCTCTGTTCTGGAATATATCCTGGAACAGGGACCTGCTGTCCACATGCTAGTGTAGGCTATAGCAGGCCCCAAGTGAGGGCTGCCGTCTGCATTAGCATGCAGGATATATCGAAGTACAAACAGGCCGACTGTCTTTACATGCTTTTCATCTGAATTCGTACATCTGGATTAACAAATCTACTTGCTTTTGGTATGGAACAGTACACCCAAATTAACTGGACCTCCAGATTTTGGGAAGGTGTGGGTTGGATCAGTGTCATCTACATTGATGGCACTGATCCAGCCAAGTCTCCCCAAGGCTGCAAAGCTTCACAGTATCCCTCCACCCCTGGTGGTTAATAGCAAAGTTTCCTAGGGTTTGGGAGGGTGTCTTTGTTCAGAGTTGGGGCCCTTAGTTCACTTGTAAACCCAATTTAATGGGTCTACAACAGATCCAGATTAAGGGCCTCTTAATCCAGAGCTGGCTTGGTCTTCCACAGACAGAGTTGGACTAACAAGGGCAAAGCCTCCTTGATTCACATTAACATGCAGTCTCCCCCTTGAGGTGTGTCACATCCCTTCTCAGGATGGCGGTGAAGATGCACCTCTGTGGCCTGGCCTTTGGCTGACTCCCCCGCCACTGTAGTTACTATTATTTTAATATGTAGGATATTGTTTTAAATATGCTGAATCTTTTAAATGTTTTTATATACATATATATATATATCTGTTTTTAATTTGTTGTTTTAAAGATTGTTACCCACCCTGAAACCTTCAGGTATAGGGTAGGATAGATAGATAGATAGATAGATAGATAGATAGATAGATAGATAGATAGATAGATAGGTAGGTAGGTAGGTAGGTAGGTAGGTAGGTAGGTAGGTAGGTAGGTAGGTAGGTAGGTAGGTAGGTAGGTAGGTAGGTAGGTAGATAGATAGATAGATAGATAGATAGATAGATAGATAGATAGATAGATAGATAGATAGATAGATAGATACTGCAACAACATGGTAATGCCTGTGACACAGTGATGCAACTATGGGCTTCTCTATCTTACACATCCATGCTGACACCTTGAACAAAAGGAATTGTGCGGCAACAAACATTATGCCAGAGTTGCCCTCATCATTCCTTTGGTGCAAGAACCATGTAATTATTTCAGTTTTCTCACCATGGCTCCTCTGAAGTGAATCACATGACATGGTACAAAACTGATCTTCTCAAGAGCTACTTTCGCCTGAAAATGATGGATGAAAAGAGGAAGCATCTTGCTGTTATGCTCAGAATATTATTCATCTGTATAATGCTACGATCAATTACAAGGTGTGATTACTGGCACTAAAAGCCAAAACAGCTGGGCTTCTCAAAATGCATCCATAATTTTTTGGAAGGCCCTTAAAAGCAGGAAAAATATCAACTTGTGCACAAATTATACATTCTATGAGGTCACACAGAATCTTTAAAAAACAAGACAAGACAAGCTACTTGAAGTAATTTATCACCATGAACAAGACAATTACCACATATTTTCCATCACTTCTAATGTCTCAGCACTTGTAACATCTTTGGAAAAAGACAGACACTCTAAAGATTTGAAAAGAATGCAGGGGGGTGAGATAGGAATCTTATGTCTTTGAAAGATAACCTTAAACAGGAACTTGATTGCAGACCTTAGCTTAGAACTACTAAAAATGGTACATTGACTAGCAGACTTGGTCAGCATGTAGCTGTAATTGAGCTAGCTGGAATGGAACTGAAAATAGACCTTCTAGCATAGATCTACATGACTTATGTGAAATCATAAAATTATGTTGGTTTAACTTTATATAAAAGAGAGATATTGGAACCAATATAGTAATGGCAATGCACATATCCAAGGCTTCTGTCTTCCTTTTTTCAGTATTTCCGTACATAAATGTATACTAAAAGCAAGAAAAGTTGGCTTATTTTTTTAGAGGTTTTATCACATTTAACCCTCCTAACTTTCCAAGACAAATTAGGCTAAGAAATAGCCTGTGTTCCCACTTTGATAGAAATACATGATGTTGCACATCATCATTCCAAATCAATTACTTTGCCTCCTTGGGTCAAAGTCATGGAATGTACCCCCTCTGGGTTTTGAAGCATCCCTTAGAGAATAAAACTGCAGTGGTGATTGAGGTGACATTGTCACAATGGCTGTTTTCTGAACAGGATGTGTGCCTTCAAGGATCATCAAATGTCTTTATAGGTGTCCATCCTGCAGAGGAAATACCAATAGGCATTTGTGCTTCCCCTGTCAAGATCATGACCATATTTTGTGACAGGATGAAAATGGCCAACTTCCAAGCACATTCTCTCTTAATAGGTTAGAACCTACCATTGAATTATTACCATAAAAAAAAGGCTTGCTCAGTGATTCCATTATATTTTCAATTCTGTTGACATTGTTGCAATCAGTTAGGGTTAGGGTTGCCCAAGAGGTGTTCACCTGCAATCAATCAATCAATCAATCAATCAATCAATCAATCAATCAATCAATCAATCAATCAATCAATCAATCAATCAATCTTAAACTTTGTGTGTGAATGTTCATTATTATACTTTTGTCTTCTTCCAGTATGGACGTATGCTGAGTCTCTTTTAGGCTCAACAAATATATTGGACTACTCCTGGCCATCTTCTTGCAAATATTTATTTATTTAATCTCTTTTTCATGTTTACCTGAGTCCTTAGCTCCGTGTCAGCCCAGCTGTGAGATAAGGTGCATTATGTTTATCTTGGACTGCTCCTTTGTATTTTCAGGGGCTCTAATACCCTTCCCAGATTTATACTCAGTGAATGAATTGTCAGCACATACACACTACAAGGCCACATCTCTCCTTGCTAAAGAATGTGGCCTCCACCACTTGAGAAGACTCTCTCTGCCACTGTGTTTCCATTTGTGGTGGCAACAGACACCTCATAGAATATAAGAACCTAAGAGGAGCCCTCCTGGATTGAGCATCCTGTGTCACATATGGCCCATTAATTGCTTCTGGACATTTGCAGAAACAGACAAAAGCAAAACCCTCACTCACACTTGCATTCATGTAAATGGCCTCTAGGGGCATCCTGCCTGTCTCTCCGCAGTAAGCATGCTGCCGCATTTTGACTGACTGCTGTCAGAGACACCATGAACAAAGACACCATGATTGACCCTCTAAAACAGAGCCATGGAGCTGTCTTTTTTTCAGCACATTGTAGCACGTCACTTTATGAGATAAGTGGAGACCTAGCCTGAAGCAGGCAACAAGTAGATAACGTACGAAGGATGAACAGGGGGTATAGCTCTTTGTGCCTCTGGCTTGCTACTGTGTATGTTCATGAGATCACTGATAAACAAACATCAAGTCATGCCCACATTTTCAGCTGAACTTACTAAAATGTGAAATCAGATATATTTGAAATTGATTGGCCCGCTTTATTCTTCAAATCATCCTAGCATTGTTGGCTGATGGCCAAGGAAGAATCTGAATAACCAAATATGTACTTTTCTTGATGTATGAAGTTTAAATGTTTACTACGTGAATGCATGTAGGTAATACGGAGTGGGTGAAATGTCTTTTGGAACCATGGCACCCAGGAAATATTTTCTTACATTCATTATGCCCCATACAGTGGATATTAATAGTTGAAAGGATACGTGACTCTTCATTCACTATCACAGGGTGCAATATATAATCACACAGAGAATATAAGAAGGTTTTATGGATTTTTTGCCATCTAGAGATGTGATTTTAATGAAATATTTATCTAGTCTTTTTAAAATACAGATTTGGGGTGAAAAACACTGACTACTTAATGTGAAGGGTAAAGTTTAATGAATATATAAAAGGACTTCTCATAAATATAATAAAATTCAGTAACAGATATTGCTAGTATAAATTAAACCGATAAAGTACAATGGAAAGGGTTACATGAAAAATTGATGGAAGCAAAATGAGGGATGTGTAGGCAGAACATGTTGAATATACTCCTGTTTTTAGCCTTCCAGAACATGTAAGAATTAAGCCCAGACTCAGGCAGGCCTAAATAACTTCTGACTGCACAGAGAGGCTTGAGGGGCATAGGGGTTGCATGTTTCTTCACCCACTGAGCCAACATCCTGATTAAACGGACAGAAAGTGCTTGGTGAGCCACGTCTTGTATAGAGCAAGAGAAACCACCCTGATAGCATTTCCCATCCTCCACTCATACTACTGGCCGATCTTCTGACCTGCCTATTGAGCATTCTTCTCTACCTTAGTTTGTACGGGAAGATGCAGAAGATATAAAACAATATGAACAAAAAAGTAATATATGGATATTAGGGATGTGCACAAATATTTCTTTTGCATTCAAATTTGAGTCGAATAAAATACCCAAACATTCTATTCTATTTGAATGTGGAAATCCAAATGCAATAAAATCCAGTTGAATCAGATACATGTGAATCTATTCATTTGAATGTTAGATTCGAATCTGAAGATATAAATGTCAACAACATTTGTATTTGAAGATACTAATGTCAACAACATTTGTATGTGTTATATGTATCTGTACACATTTCGTACGCATCCCGTTTTATCCCTGTATGGAACCCATTTTTCGTCCCGTACACTCAGCGCAAATACATACAGATATGTATGAGATTCGCACAGATATGTATGTAATACATACCTTATTTGTATATTCGAATGTTTCAAATCATTTGAATGAATGTTTTGGAACATTAGAAATAAGTTTGAATGCTTAAATTTGAATGTGTAGACATTCTATTTAAATTTGAATTAACACATAGCTGCTGAGAGTTAATCCCTTTTGGGACTTACAGAATGATCCTGTGGGACCATGACATAGCTCGTAACCCATGTATCGTGTCTTGTCAGGTGATTTCTTCTGGTTGGCTACCACAGTATGCATTTTCAGCTTCTGGGTCACAACTTATTTGTCGAGATGTCATCAATTCTAACCTTTAACATTCATTAGACAATTAATAAAGAAGTAGGAATTAAATTTTCTAAATAATGTGAAATCCATATTTCCTCATCGTACACCTCTCTGTCTTCAGGCTGCAACACTGTGGTTGTGAGGACATTCACAGAAGTGTTACTGAAGAATTATCTTCAGTAATTAAATTAAAGCTTCTTTGGGCTGCTAAAATGCAAATTAATCTTTCATGGCAGCAGCATTGTATTTGCAAACACCTGGAGGGCGGACGGAAGGCAGTAAATCATTTGGAAATTTAATAAATGTTTTAACCTATAAAACAATAGGAGAACACTGTAAAGAAGTTCCACATTGCTGCTCTGCTGTTCATGTTGAAGCCACATAAGCCTCAAAGCTGCTTAACAATTCCAATGTGGAGAGAAAGGATTGCCAGGAGAATCATACCACTTTTTTGAGTATTTTTTCAAAAAATATATTTTATCCTCCTGTTGGAGGAGTGGATGAAAGGAGATCTGTTAAGAAGGGAAGATGTAAAATCCAGAAGCGCTATAGTACAAAAAGCAATCTATTCTCACTAAAGTCTCAGCCTCAGGGCCAATTTATATAGGTACTTAAAAGGGCTCTCCTGCCATCGACTGTGCCTTCCCTTCCTCCTTCAGACAACCTGTGGGAGCAAAGCAGTGGCCCTTTCAATGTTAAATAAAAGTATTTTCAAACTCTGGGCATTTCATATTAGACATTCTTCATGCTGTCATAAGAGCATTTCCTTATACATTGAATGGTTTTTGGGCACCAGTTGAAAACTATTTTTTATCCAGAATATTTGGTTGGTTGGTTTTCCCCATCTTTGATCTTAATATTAAGTGCTATAGTTTTAGTTGTTTTTATTATCTATATTTTGGTCCTGGGACTTTTAGCTGAAGGGCAGGATGTAATTTCTTGAATAAATAAATAATAAATGAATAAAGTACTCTTAGATTATATTTTAATGGGAGTTGGTACATATTAAAAATATGTCACTGCTGAAACAGGAAAAGTAAGAATAGAGCTTAGGTTTTGACAAGGAAACCAATTCCTTGTCAAATTTAGCTCTGAAAACACATCCTTTATCTGTGTTGAGCATGATTTGTCTGTATGATTTTCTATATCAAATACAATAGGGTTACATTTATTTACAGAATTTAAGACCTTCAGATTTGTGGAAAAGACATCAAAATGATAATGTAATTTTTCTGAAGTTGAGGTCTTCATACAATAAAACATACTACTTCCTATGGATGGGTTGAATTTAAAATTATCACATGAGTTCCAGCCATAGATCATAAGTTTTGACCCAGTTCAAATTGAACTCCACCACTACCTCTGATATTTGCAGTTTTAGTTTTTTTAAAGGTAGTTCCATTCTCATAATTTGGACTATGGTGAAAATGTTATAACCCATAATATATGGAACCTCCCAAATTCCCCTTGCATCGTAATGACTCTTTATTAACTCATTTTGTTTCATGTACATAAAATTAGCATTATTTCTGAGAAGGTTTACTTTAAATAGAAATACCTAATACTAGAGCTGTAAATACAGAACTCAGTTTTCTTTTATAATTAAGGATATATTATAGAGGTGTGTGTAATAATTGTTTTGTGTTGCCCATGGTAACTGTGCAAGCAGTTTAATAGGGATTTTTAAGATTGGTAACATCTCCAAAGTAGAAAAGCAAGATTGTGCCTAAGAAACAGAATAATACGTAGTGCAAAAGGATTTGTCCCTAAAATCCACCAAGAGCAGACTAACGCAGTCAGAAACTATGCTTCAGTGTCTTTAAATTGTATCTACCCACAAAACGCAGTGTATAAATGGCTGCAAAAATTAAGGACTATGAGTAATGGACGTGTAATACATGCATACGTGCAGAATATGTGAAAAGTAAGAAATCATAAGTGACAGATTCATCCATCCCTATTAATTCGTAAAGTGCTGAATTCGTGATAAAGCCCACCTTTTCGTACTGCGGAAGGCTCATTCCCTGTGGAAATGTGAAATGGATGTAAGGATAAAAGGGCAATTTGCTACTACCAATATTTCATTAAACTGTGGCTCCTAATGAGAATAAATAAACCAATTTAGACTATCAAGCATGACCTAATGTAGTATCTGTGATGACATTTCCCTTTGTATAAACGATGTTAATGGTGCTGCAGGTGGAATTTCACCTGCTGCTATTTGTGCATTTGTAGTATCTTCATGTATACATTAATCACATAATAACACAAATTATTATTATTGGCACCCAAAGGTTTTGTAATTTGATTTCATTATGTGAATTTGGAAGGTGGAACATGCAGTAGCACAACTGCACAACAATGTGTAATTGTTAAGATACAGGCAAATCAACTGAATAAGAACTGGAAATTAACTTAAGCTTCAAAGCCTGACTGAAACAGGGAAAGAAAGGACAACAGTAAAGCAAACCAAACAAGGACATTTCACATTGTCTGAAATATCTGCTACAGAATCTACAGACACAATAGTTATGTGCATTGAATACTAACATTTACAACATTATACTGTATTAACATTTCCTTATTCATTTCCTAAGAAATTTCTTATTCCTTTGAAAATTCCTAAAAGCATTAGGCAAACACACAAAAATATCCAGATTTTCCTGATCCCCAAAGTCCTAGACAAAATCCAAGGACTTGCCCATGGTTTGCTGATACTAATCCTTCGTAGTATCTGAGGAGATCTCATTTGACAAACTTTGGATGTTAGCATTGCAGATTCAATTGTGGAACAACACAATTTTGCTCCACTTATAGTTGGTGATAATTGCTTTAAAAAAACCCAACATATAAATTAGTTAACCATATGTTCTGTTACATAATATAACACATAGTGGGTGAGAAAATACATTTTACATAAAAAGTTCATTTTGTTACATAAATAATTTCTGAAGGAAAATGTATATAATATTCAAAATATTAATTCCATGCAAACATTTTATTAGTGTCACATAGCCTTGTACTGTGCTTTAGGCAATGATCTTAAATAATTTTGCTGTATTGCACAGTGTAATTGGACAAATGGAGAAAGGGGAAGAAAAATTAAGATTTTAATGGGACATCCACAGAGGTCAGTTTATATTTGGCCTCTTAGGGTGCTTCCGCACAGGCCCTTTAAGCACACATCTGAACACGTGCCTCCGCACATGCATTGCTGAATCGGACACATCCGGTGAGGTGTGTCCGCACAGCAACACGGATTAGTAATACTTTCGCGGCGGCGCGTCCGCATTTGCGGGTCCATTTAGCACACTTCCAGCCAGGTGCGTCTGCACCTATCCATGACTAAAGTGTGCTAAATGGGTGTTACTTGCACACCACATTTGATGTTTGCTTAATGGGGCTTGCGCTGTGAAAACGCATCCATTTAGGATGCGTCCGCACAGCGCAAGTGTGCCTAGCCAGGGCCCTCCCCTGGCCCACCATGATTGGCTCCTCGGAGCCAAGCATGGTGAGCCGGGGGGCTCCTACCTTTCGGCTTGCCCTCACCCCAGAAGTGGCGGATTGCCACTTCTGGGGCCAGGGTGAGCTTCCCTAAAGCCCACCCTAGCCCAACTATGGGGGAGCACGCAGAATCCCCTCCTAAACTGTTCAGTGTCGACCCGATTCTGGAATGAGGAACCCAGGATGCAGCGCGCCTGTGTCCTGCGCGCCTCCTGAATGGCCGGGGCTGCTGCTGGCAGCCCCTGCCTTCAGAAGGCATTCTGCGCAGGCGCGCCGTCTACTCAGGGAAATGTGCCTGCGCAGAATGCCTCCTGAAGGCAAGGGAGGAGCCAATCATGGTGGGTGGGGGGAGGGCCCCGAAGCATGGATGGGAGGCGGGTGCTGCGTGTCCACACAGCACCCACCTCCAATCCAGATCTATTCCGCCCTCCCTCCGCATGTGCGGAGGAGCGGGGAGGCGGTTAGATCTGCATCTGCACCCGGTTTTACTAAATCCGGGTGCAGTAGATCTGGATTTATCTGTGCCTGTGCAGAAGCACCCTAAGTCTGCAATTATTTAACATCTGGGCAGGTGCATCTGCACTTGCAGAAGGCATTTACAGCCTACAAACACCCCCTTCCTCCCCAGATGTTAACTAATTGCAAACTAGCTGTGTTGCATGAAATTGTGCACCAGAAGCAAACCAGCCCTTACCAAACTAAACCCAAAACTTACCTTTCCCATCCAGGAGGTAAGCATTCCCACCTTTTTCAGTGTGAGGGATCATCTAAGCTTCACAAGAAGACCCCTGACATGACTGCATGTGTGCAGAATGTCATTGTCACTGCGACAACGGTGCTGGCTCATGCACAGTCACGCAGGACACCTCGATTAAAATGACAGTGCTCTGCAGAGGCTCACATGCATGCCCGGAGAGATGTAAGTGTCTGGGTATGTGGGGGATAAGCTATTTTGTACTAGTGTTCCCTAATGTGAATACTAGTACACGTTAGTTTGTTCTGCACCTTTCCCGTCCAGTGGATGGGAAGGCAAGTGCAGAAATGCCCCTTAATTCAACTAACCAATTCCACAATAAAGCCAAAATTAATTGCTTTGCCTGGGAAACCTGAATTTTGTCACACTTTCCTTCCCTCTCACAATCGATAGCAGCTTGTTGTATCTTATCTGTTCCAGAGAAGATCTGCATGATGGAAGAAGCACAGAGAGAAGAGCACCATGAAGGCAGAATTCTTCCTGAATAGAATGCCACCTTCATAGTGTTCTCAAAGCTGCAGAGTGCTGTTTGCATGCCTTCCACCACTCCTGGCTACATGAACTCAACAGCTGAGCTTTCATTCTCCAGCTGTGATGTTTACAGCAGGGACTGTGTCTTTGAACACAGGAAGTGTTTCAAGAAGTGGACCCTTTCCTGCATTCACAAAATAATCTCATCCACAACAAAGGAGCCCCCACAGGTGGTCATTCAGACTCCACACACTATGACATGAGTGTTGATAGACATGAGAAACCCACATTAGTGCCATATGAACTTTACTGCTGCTTCAGTCAGTGTGAGAAAGACAAACACAGGGTGGATAGCTGTGACCACCATGAGTAGGAAAGTGTTGTAAATGCTTTCTATTCCTTAAGTCTTCACACAGCCATTTCTAGAAGAGTTTTCCAATTGTGAAATCAACTGTGGAAGGTATTTATGCTATTTAGGAAGTGAGTCATTATTGCTATCTACTACTTATATTTATTAGCAGCTGTGACAGAGATTCTTGCCAAAATATCACAGCATGAACTAATAGGTCATATGTGAGACAAGGCAACTCACAGCTAAAAGATTAATATAGTACGTGCTAAGGAAACTTTGCTCGTCGTTTTCCCCAGTTTCCCTCCTCCAAAAATCTTAACCAAATGTATATGTTCCTCCAGAAGCTTGTGCGCACAACAATCAAGGTTGCATACATATGTATATCATATATGATCTTGTGTGAAGGTTCCAGAGGAGTGATGAGTGTCCTGGATGGATTTCCTATGCTTCAAAAAAAGGCCCAGTGGGGAGCATCTCCATCAAAGTATCTTGGCCGATGCACCCAAATTTATCACTGGATCAGCCTGCACATGGAGTCTGAAACCTTTGCCATGAGTACAAGGTAGCAATTTTGACTCACTGCTCACACACTGAGCCTCAGGAACCTTTCCTATGGAGTATCCAACTCTATCCACTAGGGTTGCAAGAATCTGTCCTCAGATGCTTCTGCATGGTGCATAAAGGATATATACCAAACTGGGGGCCTATGAAAGACTCTCTGGTCATGAAAAATAACACAATAGAGACATGGGGTGATTTTGCACTTCCCTTCCCATGTGCTGGATGGGAAAGGAGTTCAATGAACCAACATTGAGTAACGCTTGCACTTAGAGCACTAGTTAATGTTACCCATCGCCTCCCCCCCCCCGCCGCCAGTGATTGAATATTACCTTGATTCGATTGTGGGGCTGGTCCTCTTCAGGGCACCACCATTTTGGCTGCAGCACCCGGCACGACTGCATGTGCATCAGCACTGTCAACATGATGACGCTGACACTCTGCACACATGTAGTCGTGTCTATAGTCATGCAAGGTGCCAGTGTGCTTGTGCAGTACCTCAGACAACCCCAGAGTGCTGGAAGAGGTGTGAATGGCTGCTGCCTGGATGCTCCAGGAAAGCTTGGTAAAGGTGTGGAGTACGATTTTGTGCTCCACACCTAGTGCATGGTTAGGGAACTTCTGGGAAGGCAGGGGGCACCTGGAGGCTGTAACAGCCTCCTCAAAGTGTGGATGCTCTTCCCCAGAAGTTCCCTAATCATGCAATATGAGTTATAGTAAGAATAGGCCCATGGTTGAGAGCAGTATCAACATTACATAGTCAACATCACAATCAATAACCTTCCAAATCAAAGCAATCATGTCGAAACAACAAATACCATATCAAAGAAATATGACTACTGACCGAATAATCAGAAATCAAGAGTTCAATCAAGGAATATTTATATGTTCTATAATTGACTCTGCAGATAATGTGAATCCTGACAGGTCATTTTCTAGGATAGCATCTGTTTAGGACAGTAGTTTTCTCTGTTATCTATACAAGAGAAAATTACATCGCCCTCCTAAAGCTAAACATGGCAGTTTATAGGTTGCTCAATAAACATCCTGTTTCAATATTGCTGCCTACCAAGATTTCAAGGACCCTGAAGGCACAAAACTGGTGTGGTGGTTATCAACTAATTAAATGGCTCACAACTTGTGAGGACCTGATTAGTCCCATCATCTTTTCATTTATTCAGATAGCTAGTAAACACCAGCTGCTTGATCAGTGGCTTGGTATATACTCTGTAAAGATACCCCCAATCCAATTCAGTGTATCAACAGCAGCTGCCTATAAGTTGCTTTCTCATCTTTTTGCTGCCTTTTGCATTCCGGCTCCCAAACATTTGTGGAGTTTATAGCACGTTGGACAAAGTACTGGTTGGTTCTAGTCTATTTTCGATTCCCTCCCACTTACCTTTTATGTTTAGCAGATGTTAGTAGGAAACAATTAGGCAAAGAGCCAGAAGACTTTAAAACTTCAGCAATAAATTACAGCACAAATGTGAGAAAATTTACATGAGACATTTTCTCGGAATAATTATGAAACAATTGCCTAATAATGACGTTTCTACATTTATTCTACCAGATGGTCAGAAAGTTAAAGCACATCAGATCATTGTTAATCAGAAACCTTAATAACTGTGGCGTTCACAGCTATCAATCTGCTCTTTTGTCTTAGAAGCTGCTAGAAGCTAAAGTTATGCCAGTTGAAAACCACATGGGTATTTATATAGTTTTATTCTCTGAAAATCTCCAAGCATTAGGACAGTTAAGCAACTTTGCCACCATACGGTATTAGCATACGATTTCAGACACAGACCATATGAAATTGCCTCTCTTAATTCATCTGATCTTTGTAAAACACACCCCACAAGTGAACTACAAGGACACAAATATGGCAAGCCATCTGGAATAGAAACAGGACATATGCAAGAAGCAGAGTATTCCCAAGGTCAGGTAGGCGTCATACTGAATTTGGACTATTCTACTGTATCTCTGACATTTGCAGGCAGTAGAAGTTCCCTAGAAGTTTAGACTGGGGCCCTTCATTGTCCATGAGCAATTGATTCTAGGGCCCACTGCATGCAAAATTGATGTTCTGTCATTGTGTTTTTAAAAATTTCCTACCCTATACACAGCCTTAGAATGATGCAAAGAAATTAATAATAATAATAATAATAATAATAATAATAATAATAATAATAATAATAATAATAATAATAATAATAATAATAATAATAATAATAATAATAATAATAATAATTAGCTTTGATTGAAGTCAACAACCAGAAGCTTCTCAAAGTGCAGCAAACCAAGAACCAGTACCGGAAAACTGCAATTCAACGCCGAACTGATAGCTGGCGTAATAAAACACTGCATGGACAGTTCTTGGAGAACATCGAAGGCAGAGTGGACACGGAAAAGACCTGGTCTTGGATTACAAATGGAACATTGAAAAAGGAAACAGAAGGACTGATTCTTGCTGCACAAGAACAAGCAATAACAACAAATGCCATCAAAGCCAGAGTTGAAAAATCAGGAGAAGATCCAAAGTGCCGACTCTGCAAAGAAGTGGATGAAACAATCGACCATATACTCAGCTGCTGCAAGAAGATCGCACAAACTGATTACAAGCAGAGACACAATGCTGTAGCACAAATGATCCACTGGAACTTGTGCCAAAAGTATCATCTGCCAGTGGTAAAGAACTGGTGGGATCACATGCCAGAAAAAGTTGTTGGAAACGAACAGGCAAAACTACTTTGGGACTTCAGGCTTCAGACTGACCGAAAATTGGAGCATAACACTCCTGATATTACAATTGTTGAGAAAGAGAAGGTGTGGATCATCGACATTGCTATTCCAGGTAACAGCAGAATTGAGGAGAAACAGTTGAAGAAAGTCACCAGATATGAAGATCTGAGAATTGAACTACAGCGACTCTGGCGAAAACCAGTGAAAGTGGTCCCAGTCATCCTCGGCACACTGGGCGCGGTGCCAAAAGATCTCAGCGGGCACCTAAAAACCATTGGCATTGACAAGATATCCATCTGCCAACTACAAAAAGCCACTTTACTGGGGTCTGCTCGCATAATTCGCCAATACATCACGCAGTCCTAGGTGCTTGGGAAGTGCCCGACTAGTGATATAATACGAAATCCAGCATAGTGATATCGTTTGCTGTGTGTAACTGTTGTTTTACATAATAATAATAATAATAATAATAATAATAATAATAATAATAATAATAATAATAATAATAATAATAATAATAATAATAATAATAATAATAATAATAATAATAATAATAATAATAATGAAGGAGAAGGAGAGTTGACTTTTCTATCCCACTTTTCTCATCCATTTATGGGGACTCAAAGTGGCTGACAAAGCTTTTAATTCTTCTCCCCACAACAGGGACCCTGTGAGGTTGGTGGGACTGTGAGAGTTCAGAAGAGATCTGTGACTAGCCCAAGGGTCACCCAGCTGGCTTTGTGGAGTCACTTCTCCAGAAGCCTGGGCTGGCAGTGGTCAATGAGTGGCAAGCATGGAAAGCACCAGCGTGAGGTAGGGGGCTTTTAGCTACTTATTCTTAAAATTGTGTGATGCACTTATTTTTGGTGCATTTGCAGATGGGGAGCTCCTTTGTAAAAGGATGCTGAAAACAGACCTATGTGGCCACAACTTAATTTGATGGTTTGTTCTCCAAACCCATGCCTTTAAGAAACCATGCAACTGCACTCTTGCCACTCATATATATAATTATTTTTCAGAACCACATGGATGCATTCTTTTAAACGCATCTGGTCTGATGGCCATCCCTGCATGTTGTATTAGTTGAATCTCATGAATTTACTTATGTGCACTGGAGAGGGACATATCAGGATACTGGTTTTTTAAATTGAAATCTTTCAAGATGCAGCTTCCTTGATTCCGGTATCTGAGGGAGGGGAGTAAAATCTTATAGTCGTGTTATTCTATACAATGAATAATTTTATACACCTCCATCATGTTCCTTGGCACTTACCTCTTTTTTATACTTAAAATGACGTAATTGTTCTAAATTTTTACATGGATCTTGTTTAAGTTCTTTAAACATTTTGGCTTCCTTTTCTTCCCTACAAAGTCATTTTGCCTGCCCTTTACTTGCACATTTCCCAGTTCTGAAGTCTCTGTTGATAGGTGATGTTACCAGAACTGCTCACAATAATCCAAGCCGGTTGTACCATGTATTTTTATCAGGCAGCATAATATTGGCAGTTTTACTTTCAATTGCTTTCCAAATGAGACCTATGATGGAATTCACCTTTTTTCACATCTGCCATATACAGAGCCAGTATTTTCATGCTTGAGCAATGCTTGAGGAATTCAACTGTTGTTAATCCTGTTATGGACTGACTTGATTCATAGCAAATGCATTACTTTGTTGATCAGATTTTAAGTTATCCACTGGCTTTCACACTTCCCAAATGCCCCCAGCACAATACTTGGCTCAAAAGCAAAACAGTTTATCGTAACACACTTTAAAATACATATTTGAAGTGGGGGGGGGAACTATAAATATACATTAAATAATAATTTGGGACACTCTAAAAAAAAAACCCTACAGATTAATACAGCAATAGATGCCTTTATAAATATATATATTAATATGGTATGCAGTGGAACCAGGCAGATTCATCTGTCCCTACTCCAAAATGGATATTATACTGTCAGTTAGAGAATAACTTAGACCACCTCCAGATATTCCTTGTTTATTTCAGTTTTTTGTGATATTCTGGAGTAAAACCCCCCTGGAATTATTCTGTGTTTGCACCGAGAGCAGGGCAATGGTTCAGGGTAACAGAATATACTTACCAGTGCATGTGTTTCATTGAGCAGTGGTGCACATGTATGTCTGGATATTTTTATTACATAAAATACTTCGAAGTATATGATTGTCACCATGTGAACATGTGTGACCACGGTTTTTGGCTGTGTTTGGCCTGTGTATGTTCAACAGCCATTCCCAGATGATGGATCACATGAGCAAGTGTCCAGATAAAATAAGGCCTCTTTTCTTTCTTTCTTTCTTTTTTTTTTAGGTAAACCCCAAATTTAGCAGTGATTTTCCTGCAATAGCAATATCTCCATGCAAAAATGATGACATAGAAATGGTAGAACATGTTCTCCTATTTTATCCCGTCAAGAATTACTAAGTCCCAAGCTGAGCCCATACCCAGGAAGACCCAATTCAGAATACATCAAATTTGTTACTAATAGAGACCAATCCCAACATGACCCTAGTGGTTGCAAAATTCTTGGCTATGAAAATGGGGGAGAAGTTTTGAAATGAAACCCTGCAATCGAGTGACCTTAACTAGAGATATTCTGATTCACTGAAATATTATTCTCGATCACATATATCTTAAGTTGCTTTTATTGTTTCTCATTGTAAATCATTTTAGTCTTTTTAACGTATTATCATTTGAGTCTTTAGACTGAAATACATTTTTGATTTGATTTGATTTGAACAATATCTAGCAGCTATGTTGGGATTGGCCCCAACATGTGTAGCAATTTTGACATAGTTTCAGGATAATCTTGGGTTTTACACCCTGTCTGCATGCCGACTTACACACAGAGAGACACAATCACTCACACATTTGCCTCTCACATCCATCAAGCCGAGCAGCTTTCCCTCTGCTTACTGATAGACATTTCAGACAGTTTCCTTCCCTGCCTTGTGGCTTGGTTTACCAGTTCACAAACACCAAAAACGGAGAGGCAAATAATTGTTTCTGCTACTGCCCTGAGTGGCAGTAGCTTAGGAGAACTGCAAAACAACTTTCCCCAAGCAGCAATGCCATTCAGTGTAGGCAAACAGAAAAGGAGGCCATTTAACCACTTTTTTTCCTCTTTTTTGCTTGTTCATTGTTTTGGTGGTGCAAGAAAGGCTATTCGCATTTTAAACTCATCAAGCTTGCTTCTAGCAAGCTCAGTACGTGAAACATTAAAGGAAGCACAACTTCATCCCTGATGTCCTATTAGTCACTTAACATCCTATTTTATTGTGTCCAGTTTTCATCCAACAGGCCTTCGAGAAAAGCATTTCTTTCTGCTACATTGCTAAAGTTAGAAACTCAGTTCTCCAGTGGGATGTCATAATAACACTGCATCAATTAGCACAGCATTGCAGCACTATAGGACAGCATGACCTTTTTAGTAATGTTTTGTTGATGTGGCAAACACAGATACAGCATGGTCATGCATCTTAATGATGTTTTGACCCACATCTGTATAATTATTCAGTAAGGCACATTGATTTAACAAGATATAAATATCACTGCTTAAAAATACAGCCCCTAAAGAGTCTGACTTTCACTTTACTTCACAGCCACACAAACCCTTTGAGAAATTTCAGGCAGGATATTCTGGATTTACTTTTGCTTTAGTCAAATTCAATACAGCCACGAAGAAAATTCCTCAGTGTACAGTTCCCAGAAGTAATTTTTCTTGATATTGCCACAGTTCTTTTAAGTTCTTGATGCTTCTGAGCATGCTTTCAAACGAGCCATTGGAGGATGCTCCTCTGTGCCCCTGAGGGTGCTGCTGAAGAAAGGGGAAAGATGTTTCCAGATAAGCCTATTGTAAAGCTCTAATGTGTATGCATTCCTCAGAATGGGCCACTCAGTAGTTAGGATCTAGCAGCCTAGCAGCCTAAATCACTGGGTGAATCAAGGGTGAATCTACATCTGAAATTAGGGATGTGCACAAATATTTGTAGCATTTGTTATTTGTTCAAATTCAGAAGAATTTGGACACCTGTATACAAATTGGATGTTAAGACATTTGTACAAATAGTTGGTACATGCATTATACTGGGGATATGTATCGGATACATACCAATATGTATGCATTGGCATAGGATACATATCCAATATGTATGCATTTGTATAGGATCATATGCAGGATCCATATGCAGGATCCATATGCATTCGTATCAGATATTTGTATGAATACATTCACATCTAACAGAATCCTACCACATTTGAAGGGGATCTGTTTGAATGAATACAAATTTTCTAACATTTGATTCATTATGAATTGAACGCCAAAAAATCCATTCATGCACATCCCTATTTGAAATGTAACATAAGAACATGAGAACATAAGAGAAGCCCCTGCTGGATCAGGCCACAGCCCATCTAGTCCAGCCTTCCATAGTCCACACTAGCAGGCAGATAGAAGGTCCCTATCCATCACACACTTTCTGTAACCAGAGAGGGAGCAAAAGACATGACTTTCATAAGTATGGGTGCTTCCGCATTGGGCACTAAGTACCCATTAAGTACCCATTAAGGACAGATTTTAAAAACCTCTCGCGCGATGGGTCTCTAATGGGTGTTAAGAGCCCCTTAATACCTATTAAGGGAAGACTACCTTCGAGGTAGTCTTAATGGGTACTAAATGGGTACTTCTGCATTGAAGTCACATCCATTTAGGATGTGTCAGCACTGGAGAAGTGTCCTTAAGTGGGAACTCCCCCCACCCTCTATGGCTCCTCTGGAGCCAAGCATGGCGAGCTGGGGGCATCCTATCTTGGGGCTTCCCCTTACTCCAGAAGCCATAGATTGTGGCTTCTGGAGACAGAGGTGGCTTCACCTACACCCCCCATCCCCTCCCCAGTGCAAGCACGTGCAATCCCCTCCTTACCTTCAGGCAGCCAGGCTGATTCTGGCTGCCAGGGCCCAGTGCACTTTGTGCATGCATGCAGTGCACCTCCCTATTGGCCAGGGCCACGCCTGGCTTCAGGAGGCCCTCTGTGCATGTGCATGGTCCTGGCCAATAGGGACGTATGCTGCATGCATGTGCAAAGCGCGCCAGGCCCCGGTAGCCAGAATTGGCCTGGCTGACTGAAGGTAAGGAGAGGATTGTGCACACTCACCCTGGAGTGGGATGGGGGGTATAGGTGAAGCCCCCCTGGCTCCAAAAGCTGTGATCCATGGCTTCTGGAGTGAGGGGTAACCCCGAGATAGGAGGCCCCTGGCTCACCATACTTGGCTCCAGAGGAGCCAATCATGGAGTCCAGGAGGAAGGCCCTCAGAGCACAGATTAAGGTGGGTGCTGTGCAGAAGCACAGCACCCACCTCAAATCCGGATCTAATTCCATCCTTCCCTTGCGGGTGCGGACAGAATAGGGTGCTAGTAGATCCATATCTACTAGATATGGATCTACTTAACACAGATTTCCAAAATACGGATCTAATAGATCCATATTTCGGAGGTCCAGTGCGGAACCACCTTTATAAGATCTCCACATTGTAGCCATTGTGGAAAAATAGCATCTGATTCAGGTTCCTAATTCAGATTCAAAGCTCATGGAAAGGCCCCTAGTATGACGTTCCCTATTCTCAGTTTTACAATGTAAGAGTCATGAAAGGAGAAGGAGGAATCTAGCTTTTTAAAAAAACCAAGTTTTTCGTAATTTCCAGACTCTATAGTGGACCCTGCAGTCATCCCTGTTCACCTTATGTAACATAATATGACAGTATAACTGGCTGCTTTTGACCTAAAACTTTATAGATGTCCTCTCAGGCCATGCATGCCCTTCTGTGAGAAGATAGGGATGACACCCGCATCTACTGCTTCGTTCTTGTATCTATATTGGAGCAAGGAGGCATCATTTTCTACAACACCTCCATACAGGGTGGGGAGATAATGACCTGCTTTGGAGGCAATTCTGGCAAGCAATTGATCTGAGAATCTTTGACCTTCACAGTCTACTGACAATCCAGATCCGGATCACAGTTCATCTGATGAAGATGGAGCGTACTAGCTGTGGGAGTGGGGGGCCCTTTCTGCACTTGGCCTTATTCTGGAAAGTGTTTCAGGATAGCAGTCTGCTGGCCACAAGCTAATGCAGACCGCAGCAGGATTCACTTGGGGCAGATAGAAGGCAGGCAGATAGAAGGTCCTTATCCTGGGATATATTCCAGAATATTCCAAGTGCAGAAAGGCCCAGGGTCTCTAATTTGCACCAGTGTGCAGAACAGAGGCACATAGTTTACTAATTTACCTGAAACAGAGGTAGTTGCAGAAAGGCACCAAGACACAAACCTTAGTCTGACAACATTGTTTCATTGTTTACCTAAACACTAAATCACGCATACATTTCACTGATTCCCTGATTTTCTTTAAAGCAGAGATTGGTCCTTGTCTTCCATTTGGTTTCACCCAGCCAAGGAGGAAGTGGGATAGCTGATTTTGTAATAGGAACCACATTGGCTATTCCAAAGAGAAGCTCCTTCCAGTCATTCACCAAACCATAGTCAGGAGCCATCTATCTATGTTCCCTCTACAGTGGCTAATCTGATTAGATCTTTTTAAAAAGTATTATCTTATTGAATAGCAAGCAAGGGGCAGGCCAAGGACTCTGCTGCTGAGGACAGAAATTCTCACCCTCATGTTTCTGTCTCACTGTCAGATAGGCATCATAGGTGCAAAGGGGAACTGTGGTGATGTGCATAGTTCAGTTTGTGTTTGAAAATGCAATCAGTCAGTTCATGTTGTGAATGTTTGCATCGAACCAAACATACAGTGGTTCAGTTATCCAGAAATTCAATTGAACTGAACAAGTCTGCTGCTTGTGAACACAAATAATTTGATCAAGAGTTTGTGTTTGCTGATGTTGCCCTTGAAAAGGGCTTTTAAATGGAATGTATGTATGGTTTTCAAACAACTTCAAAAATGAATGCATTTTTGCTCGATTAACTGGATATCCATTGAACTGAATAAATAGGGAAAGTGAAGAAATGGTTTTTGTCTATTTAAGAAGTACACAGAGACCTATTTTTCCAATTTCTTCAATTAACTGTTGAAATACTGTCTCAGGGAGGGAAAACACATGCCATGACCAGCAACACATACATTCTAAAGCTGATTAGGGCCTCAGAAATGCCATTTTTATGTGGCATGCTGCCAAATTGCTGTTAAGTGTGTGAAAATATTAGATCTGCACAGCATTTCCCACTGAATCAATATACTACTGGAGTTTTCTCCAAGCCATTATCATCTATTTTCTTTGCGGGTACTTTTGAAGATTCTTCAAAAACATTTCCATCATTCATAAAAGAGCAGAGACCAAAAAAACAATAGGAGCTCATTGTCATTGGAAGTATTAAGTACATTTAATCTCTTCCCCCAGTGTGTTCAAATTGTTCCAGCTCATAAAAATCCTTTTTGGAATTGGTTGAGTCCTTGGCATATTTTATTCCCATTAGCGTGAGTTGTCTCTTTTTCTGGCAGTTTATTTCATTATGTAAATGATGTGTGAAGGAGACACTATAATATATTAAACTACAAATGGGGCCAAACATTCTGGAAAGAAGAAATTTGTTGTGCTTTAACTTTCTGTACACATCAAAGATCATCCAAGGCAAGAAACTGATGTAAGAGATGACACTGGAAGATTTGTGATAACTTGTGCTGGCTGAGGATCTAATAAATAGTAGACATCTTCCACAAGAGGCTGTCTTTCTGTTGAAATGTTTACAGCTTCCCACTCCACAAGCTGAAATCTTAACTATTTGTCTCTGTGACCTCTAGTCTCTTAGTATCTTAGGTATGCACCTATGTGAGCTTTGCCGAATGCAAACTGAATTGAATTCAGTGGGGGTTTCTTCCTAGTTAATAGGTCTAGGATTTTCTAGTTCCCACTTCTAAGTCATATTGTCCTTTCCTATTTTCATTGCCTTCCCTCCACTCACAAACACTTTCAGAAAACCTTAAAACCATGGGCTGGGTCTATACCTTGTTGTTTCATCAACATTATTGTGGAGTTGCAGCATTTTGACATTCTGTTCTCTGGACATGATGTAAGCACCAGCACATGTGTGGATGGGCAGCAGCAGTAGTTGATAAAGTGCCAATTGTTACAGCCCAGCAACATTCATTCTCAGGTTTATGCCATGCTGAGAAACTGCATGGTCAATATTGGATGAGACTTGTCAGATATTTGAGCCAGAAACCATGCACTTTGTCTATGCCTGGGATGTCCAGTTTTTAACTCTCTTAACACAGTTTTTGACCATTTTGACTGTTATCACAGGTTCTTCCTTTTTAAAAAAAATACTGAAATTCCTTTATCCACTCAGTATATCTGTTACAGTCGTTTTCATTCTTTAAGAGTTCTCTCCAGAACTGGGTCACTTCATTCTTCTCTATTTTTTTTTAATTGTCTGCTGTTTGGTTCAGGCTTTGCTAGAATTGATGTTATGTTTATAGTTGCAAGTTCTTTGTTCACATCCCTCGTAATTGGTGCTAGATGTCCTTTGGGCACTATTTTCAAAGCTGGAAGTCTTCACCTTTCAAAATTTGATTCAGCATGTGCCATGATTTTTTCTTTGAGTTGTTGCTGTCTAGGGGTTAGTGCTTCAAATGTTTCAGCACTGACTTCTGGCTCTGGTTGCATGCCTTCTTGCAAATTTCCATCACAGTCTTGTAATTCTTGTTGTTCGGTGACTCTTGATGTTGTTAGGGTTTCTTCTGTCGTTATTGTAGTAGCTTTTGCCTTTTGTTCCTCACAATTTTTCTGAATTTCTTCAAGTTCCACTCCACTGAATACTTTGTTTCTAATAATGAATTGTCATTGATCAGCTTGGGGCTGTTGTGTGATCAATGATTCAGGCTGTTTTTCTTTCCATAATTCAATCATTCACTTTAAATTGCCATGTTTTTCAGGTTCTGATTGGTACAAGTAAGTCATTACAATGCAATTCTCTGACAGTTTATTTCTGATGCTTTTGTAGATTTTTTTTCCAGGTAGCCCTACAGGACTAAGTTCTGGTTGCACAACAATAGTTCCTGAGTCCTGTAGCCCACTTATTGATGGGTGTCGAGGGACTCCAGCACCTGAGGTGGCCCTATTTGGCTCAGACAAAGACCAATCCAGAATGGATTTTTTAATTTATTCATTTCAGCATGGATAATGGATTCTTGGGCATACTTATTTAGGCTCCACAGTTGAGTTTTGGTGACTACTAGTAGTATATACTACTGCCAGCACAACTCTATTCAGGAGCGGGTGAGTTGCAGAATCCTCAGGCAGCTGGTCCTCTTCAAAAACAAAAGAGAAGTTCTTGAAGATAGCTGAGTAGAATGCCCTGATTCCTCTGCACAGAGTAAGAAGCTAAGTAGAATCATTATATCATCATCATCATCATTGCCCCTTGCCCCTCTTGTTTCGGATTTGTCTCAAAGACAACCCTAAAGATGTGCGATCACAGCCTTATTGCTTCATGTAAAAGTCTTATGTTTCAGACAATATTTTATTAGTAAGTATTAATTCCTGCTTTTTTTTCACTCTGTCCAAATCAGATGGCTGTCTCTACCTTCTCTTGAAAGGTTAGGCTTAGGCTACTTAGGCTTAGGTTTAGGCTTCTTAGGCACACGATCAGGCTTAGGCTTAATTATGGTGACGTCACAGGGCTGTGTCAGTATATGAGGTAATGACATGATAATTATTCCTTATAAACTGATGATAAGGCAGCTTAACTGGGTTAAGAATTTTACCAACTCCTCCCAAATACACCAACAGAGGAATAATGGAGACTGACTAACCTAGCTGCTGGTTAATGTACTGTTACTGTGTAATGGAGACATAGCCCTTGTTCACAGTCCCTCAGCAGCTTGTATTTAGAGCCAAATCATCTTCTATTACAATACTAGTTAGACATATCAACTGGCAATAATTTTTCACCACAATCTCTGTTACTTTGCTCATTTCTCATTTGAAGCCACTTTTGAGGCTGACCATCAATGTTTGATGTATATATTTAGGGTCTAGGGCCATTGAGCGACCATAGCTTCTAATACTTTGCAGGAGGAAAAAGCGCATGTCCAAATCTCTACTTTCCATATCATGAATAATTTATTACCATTGATACATTTTCTGTTCCTCACATCTCAACTAAAATATATATATATATATATTAAAAATTCACTAAACATTGTGATATTTTCTCAGATAGGAGTTCCACCAGTCCCTTGATTTTATACATCAGTGGTTCTCAACCTGGGGGTCAGGATCCCTTTGGGGGTCGAATTACCCTTTCAGAGGGGTTGCAACGAGCCTCCCTCCACCCTTCCCTCCCACCTCCCAGCTGCTCCGCCCCTGTGGTTGGGGTCTCCACAACATGAGAAACTCCATTAAGGGGTCACGGCATTAGGAAGGTTGAGAACCGCTGTTCTACATGGTTTCCAGCTCGGCCACCTCCTTCAGGGTTTGTATCATGAAGCTTGTTAGTACTGCAGTATTGAAGGAAATGGTGATATACTATTGGCTCCCTACAGCAAAACAGCTTGTGAGTGTGTTTCAGAATTGTTGTGGTCCCCTCATTTAATAACTTTATATGTTTGTTTGTTTTCTCCAAAGGCCAGTAATATAAATAATATAGGCAATAAACCCCATCACAGACACATTTATGGAGTGAGACCTCCAATTTCAGGTAAAAGTCAAAATGAGTAAACCAGCTCCTTCTCATTTGTAACCTTGAAAATGCCTTCATACCTGTCTCAGGAAGACATTTTAATCTTCTAGAAGCCCACTCTGCATTATATTAATCCTTATAGAAACTAACAATGGGGTTTTAAATTATCTTTCCTAAACATTGTGACAGGTATATCACAAGCTTAGAATTATTCAAAAGGGCATGGCAGATTTTCTGCGTGTGTGTTGGGGGGGGGGGTGATTTTCCCTCTTTCCCCCTCCACACAGAATATTATAATGTTCCAGCATAATAATTTCATTTGAGGCATCATTTTCAATGGCTTGATGAAATTCTTCTAGGATCAGATTCAGCAGTGTAAGAAGGCCTAATGAAAGTAACTTGGAGAGCCCTGTGTTGGAAGGCAACCCAAGACTAAATCCTCACAATACCAAATGTGTCACCAGCGATGGCCTGAAGGACATAATGCCTTGATACCAGTGGCACCCTGCAATGGCAGAGCTATGACCAAGCAAGGCTTCCCCCATCAAAAATCCTGGCTTCATGTTGCACGTAAAACCAGAACAGATGTAGAATAATTTGGTTTATTAAAATAAAAAGGCAAAATTTGAGCAAGTACACAAAATATCAAAAAAGAAAAACAAAATCATAACAGTCCAAGTAAGAAAAAGTAATATCCCATGCAGAACATGGGGTCCAGCTTCCATGTTCCAGAAGTATTCAAAAAGACACAAAGTAATTCCAATGCATAAGCATAGTAACTCAAGCAATCTAGCAGGAAAAAAGATTGGATTCAAAGACGGAGTTAAGGTTGAGAAGGAGCTTGAGAAGGATAAGGCTAATACAGGCATGGCTATATTCTAATTCATGACTACACAAGATGCTACATTTTAGCCAATAAGATACCAACAAACCGAGAACTTTTGGGAAGATGAGATGAATGAGTAACCCCCTCCTATTGGGTGATATGAACAGTTACCCATCCCACTACTGAAGCCAGTTAGTGTTAATCTCCTAGGGAGTGAGTTCCTAGCTGCAACAGGTTGTGGATGGTACAGCTCCAAGGCCAAGCACTCCTTACTTCTTTAGAACTTTGCACAGGCACCAACTTTCCCACGAGAAGAGTTTTACTTTAAAGTTAGCCCTTTAACACAAAGATGGAGTCAGTAAGGTTCCACACACACTTCCTACAGTGTCCTTCCAAGAGTTGGGAACTGCCCTCAAAAACATCCTTCTCACAGAGTTAGAAGAATGACACTAAGGATGATGACCACTTTCAGATGGCTTATGCTGAATCTGAGTTCTCATGTTGTTCCTTACACCTTGTAAACTCTGTCTTTGAGTGTCGGATACTTATCTGGTAGTCTCCTGGTTCAAGTTCGCACTCCTACAGGGAGCCACCTGGGTGACCTTGGGCTATTTTCACAGCACTTTTTCTGAGCTCCCACAGCCCTGTTTACCTCACAGGATGTATATTGTGAGAAGAAGAACACGAAGCTTGTCAGCTGCTTTGAGTACCCTTAAAGGCAAGAAATGTGGGGTGTAAAAGCTTTTTCTTCCTCTTCTTAGGTTTTTTTTTGGGGGGGCATATCTAAAAATTGTTTCTGAATACAAATCTACTGTTGCAACCATTCTTCATCAGCTGCTTCATCATTTCTGAGCATGACTTAAGGTTTCACAGTTGACTTATATAAATGGTTTATAAATGGTTCATTACAATTATTTCAAAATAATTTGAAAATGATGTGAAATCTGTAATCCTGGCCATTAACGTTATTGGAAGGATCACGTATCTGGGGCAAGGACCACTTGTCCAAGGAATAGCTTTTCTTTTCTTTTCTTTTTTTTACTATTCTGAAATACACCATGCCTCTGGAACTGTGTTGTTTATTGCTATATTTTTCATTCCCAGTGCTTATTATATATGCATATATCTTTAATTAGGCCTTGGAGCATCGCTGAGTGACTAGCTATTATGGTGGCATTTATTCTTTTATGTCACAGTCCACATATTCCCTGGACAAACAAGGAATCAGTTTTCTGGCTTAGTGTGTAACATCAAGGACATGCAAATATAGTGTAACTTTGTATTTTTTATATTTCCAAAAGAGTTATTAGTTGTCAGGGAAATGGAATAAATACAGGCACCCCTTTTGTTATGTTTGGACACATCCTAAGAGTGTTCCATTAGCATCCTTGTTGAGTCCAGAGGTGTTTTTGCATGAAGGCGAAGATGCCTCGAAACGCTTCCCCCCGAATGGGTTGAGAACAGTTTCCCGTTCGCATGAGGGCAGGTAAGGAATGCTTTGAGAACACTTCCCTTACCTGCCAGTGTGAATGGGAAACTGTTCTCAACCTGTTTGGGGGGAAGAAACTCCCTGGGCTGCTCCCATTGGCTCCTCTGGAGCCAGTGTGGACATCCCAGGTGCCTTCTTTCTATGGATTCCTGCTCACTCCTGAACCCCATATCAGGCTCCGGGAATGGGTAGGAACCCCACCCAATACCCCCCAAACCCACCCTGGGGTTGTGCACACGCATGAATGACCTTTTCCTCCCAGCCCAATTCAGCTAGAATAGGCCGGGATGATCTGAGCATGCTCGAGGGGGTGCCCCTTCATTGGCCAGGCACCCGCACAGGCTCAGATGGGGGAGGCTGGGGGAGGGGCCCAGCTGTCACAGAGGGAGAGCGTGCAAATACTCTCCCTCTGGAACAGCTGGGGATGTGCAGAACGCGTGGAGACATTTTCAGAGCAGTTTTTTCTGATCTGAAAACGGAACGCACAGAATGCGTGTGGGGATGGTTGGGGCGGTCCGGAATGGATCTGGCCGCCCCTGACGTGCGAATGCAGTGTCCCCATGTGTTCCCCACATGTTCAGTGTGAAAAGGCCTCAGGCCACCCATCTGTTTTTTGGGGACAGCCTAAGTGAGCAGCATACTAGCACATTGTTTTGTTTTGCTTATAAGTTGTATTCTTGCCATGCCTTTTTAATGCATAAAGTACTGTGTGACCTTAAGGTGAACAATAATGTATAGAAGCAAATGAGAAATAAAGTAAATAGATATTTCACCAAACCATCCCTTGACATCAGTGAGATTTCATATTATAATTTTGAAGAATGCCCAAAATTATTTTGAATGCTAGTCTGTCCTGATTTGTAGAACATTACTTCACATTTAAGTTGTAGAATGTCACATGCATGCATGCAATAACCGAGTCATCAAGCAATGAAGTTTGCAAGGCCAGAGTTCTAAGAAAACCATTCTGATGTTGTCAGTGGGTTGTGGAAACTGGAGTAAATGAATGTCTGCACTGGACATGGTCAGAGAAGCAAAAAGAAAAAAAATGTGCCAAGTTCTTCAGGCTCAGGCTGTGTTTATTTCTTCCAGGGTTTATATCAACTTCTCCATCCCTTGACCACATACATGAAGTTTTACTCTGGCCACAAATTATCAGCTAGAAAAGTGGAAGCAGGGAAAATCTATGGAGGATTTCATGAAAGCACTGTTTTAAATATCATTTAGTTCTGCTGACAGCTAGAACTTGTACTAAAATAATTATCATTAGATAATTACATGATGAACATGAATATGCATGGGTGTATATGAACTTACCCTCAGGCATTGTGGAAACACCTGTAAATTTCCACTAAGCCTCTTCTAATAACCTGAAAAAAATGCAGTGCTACAATATTTATGGCTATCACAGTAGGTAATGCAATTGCCATAGCAACTCGTTTGCATGCTGTTGATTTGATGTGACATTTTAATAGTCATCATAATCACTGATGTGCTTTACTGTAGAAAAGAGACCTCAGACCTAAATATTTTATTTTAATGGGATTCTTACTTAAGACACTGAAGGCAGTTTTAAACTATCAATAAACTAAATAAATGTCAGTTTATCTTCACTGCATAATCCAGTCTAGTCCATCTCTTGAACTGGCAAAAAGAAAATAAAAAAAGAAAACTCTCTCTCTTTTGCTTCTCTCTTTCTTTTAGTGAAGGAAGGATCTGGTACAGAAAGTAAATGTTCCTAATGCTTCTCAAAGACCAAAGCAAAAAGGTGGGTGCAAAATACTATTTTAAGTAAAAAAAAAAATGATTGGTTATTTGGAGGATGTACTATTGATATCAAAACAATTTTTCAAACAAAGAATACTCATAACACAAGTTGGTATTTCAGTTTTCTTCACTAATTTTGGTGCTTAATCTGTTCCTACAAGTTAGTTGCAAATTAGTATGAGTCTCTTTATAACTTTCACAAAAGGTTGACATTTTCATACCTAAAGGATAAAAGTGACATTTGCAGACACAAAGTATGGTAAACCAAAAATGGTAATTCTTCTACCATTCCACTCCTCACAGCTCAAAACTATTTATTCAGTATAGTAATTTCAGTGTTAGCTATATCATGTGGTGGAGTTACCAATATTTGTATAAAAGGCCATCAGAGCTCTGTATTTGTTATACTCACAATCTTAGTGTCAGTGAAAGTATCACTGAATAAAGTGGTTTTACTTTTCAAGAGGGTAATTTTTTATGCCTCATCTTCTTTTGTTTCCTTGTGATTTATATGAAAGCCAGAGAGACGATTGCACACAGCTCTTAGTCTGAGCATCACAGTTATTACAGAGCCTTGATTTCACCCTAGAAAATAAGACGCCAAAAAATCAAGGAGAAAAGCAAATAAACAGTAGGAGATCATGCTGCAGGTTGATAATCCTTATCCCCTTGATATGGATAGTGGAAGATGTTAAAATATGGCATGTCTACCACTGTTAATAGAATGCTATCATGAGCTTAGCCTCAAAGACCACAGTCAACATTGTCCTATAAGATTTGATAAGATGCCCTAGAGCACTGATCCACTTTTTTTTCCACCTGGGTACCACTTGGCAGCTCATTTCCATAAATTGTACCTATCATAATAGTTGCTTGTTTCTTTTTTAATTTATACATTGTAATTCTAAGTGCCTTTTTCAGCCTGAGAAAATCCTTTAGCATCCTGCTTGTCCTTTGTTATAAAAAACCTTCTCCCTTTTCTTAGACATTTCTGTAAGTTTCTATTTTATCTAGTCATTGTCAAGAGTGCTTGTGGAATTCTTGCCCAATTTTGCCTCAAGTCACATTTTATAAAAAGGGCCCTGAGACACACAGGCTGTAGTCATACCTTTACTTTCCCTCTTTTTAGAAAACATTTTTTGTAAATATATAACAACAAACATCAAAAACCCATAACATAAACCAAATATACACTTTTGAGGATCGCATAGTCCATACAATTCAATCAAAATGTATCCAGTACAGTCTAGAATAGAAAATCTGGAAAAAGCATCAATATTTTTTGTTTCAAAAATGGTACTGAGAAGGAGGAAGAAGGTCGAAGTCTGGGATCGATTTGTGCCTGAGTGATAAAAGGTGCTCATTTCTCGATGAATCGAGCTTCTTGTTCCTGGAGTTGCATCTTATACTGTTGCACTGTGATGAGTTGGTTAATCAATAAAGACCATGTACGACTAATCCATTTATCTATGTTTAATTGATCTGCAGACTTCCAGTGGAGAGCAATCTCCGCTTTTGCAGTGGTGATCAGCGAACGAATCAAAAAATCCCTATTATGATTTGGCACCCCTTGTTCTTTAAAGGAAAGTAGAATCCCTCTTCAATCTGTCTTCAGACCACACTGCTCACACCTTTGGAGCCAGACTCTTATCTGGGAATTCCAGGTTTGATTCTGCCCTCCCCCATGAAGCCAGCTGGGTGACCTTCGGCTAGTCACAGCTCTCTTCTGAGCTCTCACAACCCCACCTACTGCACAGGATGTTCTGTTGTGGGGAGAAGAACAGAAAGCTTTGTCAGCCACTTTGAGTCCCCTTAAATGAGTGAGAAAAGTGGGGTCGAAAAGCCAACTCTTCTTCTTCCTCTTTTTAGTCTTATCCATTTTATTTGTGGACTTCCTTCCCTTCGATTGTACTTTCCTGAGCCTTGATTTTTCACAGGTCTCAAGCCATTATAGAGTGTTAATCTGTTTTCATTTTTGGGGTGTGATCAGGAGAGAAGGAGGCTGAACCATACTATAGTGGGTGGATACTGCATGTATTTGCCTTCCTTTTCACCCAGTGTGTGATTACATGCTGTTGAGTCACTGAATTTTTATTCTGTCAGAGTGCAAGGGATGGTGGAGAGGGGTGGAAATCTAACAAATTCTCAGAATGGAGTCTCAGAATGGAGTCTCAGAATGGGAACAGAAAGGTCTACTCAAATTGAGGAAAACTGGGGAAGGATTATCAGGTATTGGGTGTGATCGGAGTTAGTACATTTTGAGTCTTGTTTCTTAAGGTGGATTATTTCAGCAAGGTGTGACCACTACCACAGACACATAAAGAGGCTTACATTAACTTACACTCACATCCACAAAGAAAGGGATGCACAGATACACATGGACATGGATGCAGTGAACAGCTTAGCAACTTCTTCATTTTTAGGATCTGGACCCTGCAAGCAACATCACTCAGTAAAGACAGGTAAATCTGTCTTTCTCTCTTTCCTATCTCCCTGGGATGGCCTGCATGTGGCAACATCTCAGCCCTGTTTCTTTCCTATGCTTGTGAGAATGTGCAATATCCAGCACATGGGTGTCTGAATCCACAAACATTCTGAGAAAGTAAACTTTAAAATAAGGATAATTCTTCAATTTTATGCTATTTGAGCCATTAAAATTCTCATTACAGTACATTTGCTGTTGATTTGTGATTGATGGGTAACGGATACACCAAGACGAATGCAAAAAGATCTTATGACTCTCGACATGTACAGAATGTGTCAGAACATATTTTTAACGAATTATTGTCATAGCACATCTTCAGATACTGGTTGAGGATTTAGCTTTTTATCCCTTGCATAGAACAAAAATGTAATCTCTGTTTCTATTGGGAATAAATTTACCATGTTGTTTCATACTTTAAATTGCTTATATATTTACTTTGGTTTAAATTATGCTACCTGCTCTGAATCCAAACATCAGAAAGAAATGCCCATCTGAGTTTTTTATGGGTTCTACATAACTTTACGCAGTCGGACCTCTGTGTGCGCTGATCTGGTTATCATGGTTTCACTTTTCTACAGTGACTGGACCAGTCTCCCTCCTCCCCCTCCCCGTCAGTGCCATTCGGCCTACCTGGAAATTCTCAGTGGTACTCAGGAAACTGTGAAATGATTCCTGTGAAATCTCATGGGATTTCACAGGAATTATGGGAAACTGAGTGCATTTCCCTGTGTTTGAAATATCCACAATATTTCAGTAACTGAGGTGGGACCTGGAACCTATCCCCTGTCTCTCACTGTAATTCATGTAAATATAGAGTGTTTTTCTACTAGTACTAAGCACCCATTGAAGCACCCATTAAGGACCCATTTGGCTGAGAGCCGGATGACCCCATTTCCACTACAGACCTCATTAGAGACACACCTGTTTCCACCACAGCTAGGGAAATCCAGATCATATGGGTCTTTCAGGACCTATAATCTGGATTTTGTGTAGACTCCATTAAAGTGGGGTCTTCAGCCATCAAATCCAGATTATACGGAGCCTGTTTCCATTACAATTGGGTAATGGGGTCTAGAGGACGCTCGTGCGGGGGGATGGCACCCATGGCAGTGTGCCCCAAACTCAAGACTTTGAAGTCCCTCTGAAGCCAGCTACAAAGTTCCTCTGAAGTTGCCTTCAGAGATTCGCACAGGCTCTGAAGAAAAACCCCTTGTGAGAGCAATGCAGCTGTCAAAGGCTCCAGCCCCTGTGCTAATCTCTGAAGGCAACTTTGGAGGGATTTCTGAGCCAGCTCTTACAAGCGGTTCTCTTTGGAGCCTTTGCTAATCTCCAAAGGCAACTTCAGAGATTGCACCCCCTGTCCCCCAAAGCACCTGGGGGGACAGGGGTGCAATCCAGGGTAGATCTGGATTTGCAAATGGGTGCTCCAGTGTTTTCACAGCAAGCAGGCTAGCACCCATTGCTATTGGGTGCTAGACCACCCATGGAAACACATTGGGTACTTCTACTAGATCCAGATTAAGGGAAGTACCCATTCCTTAGATCCGGATTAAATGAGCTCAGCGGAAAAACACCCATATACTACTTCACTTGAATGTTATGTCATATATTTGTTGAGTAGTTTTGGTGACCACTATACTCACTGAATTCTGAACAGTTTGTCAGGAGGGTAAAGGGATTCTAAAGCATAATGTGGGAAATGAAAAGAGTATTCTGGAAGAGAGAAATTCTTCTGTGCCTCTGGGTGTTTTACTGTCAGCTAAACTATTATCACCAGAATTACAGGAGCCAGGGAATGTGCTGTGTGGCACTGCTAATATCACTGAAGATTCAAAGCTAGTAGGGTATCTATTAGGGGTGTGCGCAACTATTCAAAGATATTTGAAATTTGGTTGAATTCAACCGAATTTTGACATTTGAATTCAAATTGAATGTCCATAAATTTGAATTTTAAATTCAAACAAATTTCTAATTTCACATCTATTTGTTCTAATTATCCAGACATTTGCATGTGCATGGGTTCATACAGGATGCAGACTTGCAGATCGGCAACTTTGTCACATCTATATGCATTTGTATGGACCCATACAAAACGGGTTGCATGTGGGATTACAGGAGGCATACAGTGTCAGAGAAAATGGATTGACTACAGTTTTCTTGCAGTGTAGATGCACAGATTGCAGTGATGTCATAAACAGGCTGCAGGTCAATTGTTGCATAGAACAGGTTTATTTCAGTGCATGTAAAGGAAGCACTAGCTAACAAACAATGTGGGAGAGGTGAATGGAAGTAAGAAAATAATATAGGCTTACCAAACATCAGCTAGTACTAAAACAAAAACAGTACCTTCCTTGCATTCCTTGTAATACAGGAACTAGGGATACAAAAATGGCATAACAGCAAAGATGGGTTGCAGGATATCAGTACTTATACAGTAGGTAAGCACATGACTGACCTTCCTAGCTGACTCAAAGCAGCAGTGCTAAACATCTCCCTGCTGTACTTAATTATAACCAGGTGAGCTCAGTTGGGCCAGAGAGAGATCCCCAAATACTTAGCTAACCTTTAATTCCCTGACATACAGATGTGTATGGATGCATACAGATGTGTATGGATCCGGGGAAGATGTGTTTGGTGATGTGGCCATTCTATCTCAAACTTAAATCAGCCTGAAAAGTCCTCAAGATGCTTGCTTAATATTCAAAAATTGGCGATAAAGTATGATAAGACCAAAGTAGTGGTTTTCTCAAATAGATCTAGAGACCAAAACTGGACCATAGAAAAATCAATATATCGAGCAAGCAAACTGTTTCAAATATCTGGGGGTTGTTTTTCAAGCAGCTAAGAAGAAAACAGCACACATTAATCTTATTCCTCTGTTCAAAGATGTAGGACAGCAATAATGAGATTCTTTCAAGCACAAGGGAGGAATTTTGTACCTGCAGCCAACTTTTGTTTTGTTTTGTTTTTAACTGCAAAATCAGCAGTATAATTTTTTATATGGTGCCCAGTTAGGACCCCAGACAAATTATGACCCACTGGAAATGGTCTCTTTTCTGGGTCTACAAATACGTCTCCAGTGATGCTTTCAGTGTGGACTCTGGCATCATTAAAACTGAAACAAAGACAAGCTTGTCAATTATAAACCAGTAGCTAAAACTTAATCTTTCTCCATCAGGGCTGACTCTTCTAATTTTACATTCTCAATATCAATCTAGTTTTCTGAAAAGGATATAAAAGACCACTCTTTTCATATGGTTTCTCTCAGGAATATTTACTGTCACTACCAGAAAATGCTGAGGACATTTCTACACTTACCTTTCAGTGGACTGCTGATGTAAAACGTACCCCAGAGCAACACCATCCACCTTTTGATAGCTATTCCAGGACAGGCACCACTCTGGCCCTGAATCTCCTACAAGCTTTGGGACCAGCCTCCAACATTTCCAATGGCCAAGAACCAAGGTTCCTACCCTTGGGGCCCCAGTGGCACACTTTGGTGTGCTGCCAAAATTGAGTCCCTCACTAAACATGATACATAGAGGTGTGTGCCATGTTGGCATGTCTCTGTGGTCTGATGTTCCACACTACCTATGTCCCATACTAGATAGTCATTTTGAACCACTTAGCCTGGCCTATGCTTTATTCAATGCAAATGGAGCATGCTAACAGGTGGAAAGGCCTCTATGATCTGTATAAACATGTGAAAGAAAGATACCCTAAAGAGATTATGGTCATGGTCACTAGGGATGTGCACAAATATTTGAATGCATTCAAAATTCAATCAAATTGACCAGATTTTGACTGGTTTTACTGGAAGGCCTGTATTTACCCCTGTGGGACACTTTTGCGGTTCCAGCAGGGCCCAGAAGAGGTCCATGCTACTTCTGGAACTCTCACCCCAGGTAAGTGGGCTCCTGGCTCCTGGTTTGTCCTGCAGATGTAACATTCACATCTACTTCCAGTGTGAACACTATGTTGGGGTGGGGCGGGGCGGGGCAGCTGCAGCTGTTGAAATGTACCATGTGTCATGATCTCCTTGACAATGACTGGGCATGCAATGGAAGTTGTTGTGGCTGGTGCCAAGGCAATTTGCACCAGTAGTTAAGTTGCGGACATTACAGTGCAAAAGTGGGCCACTTTTCATGCACTGCACTGGAATATTCATTCCAGGCAGTTAAGTGCAAACAAACCTATGATCCCATTAATGTTCACTTTTGAAAGAACTTCTAACAGAGTTGTTCACGTGGTGTGGATTTAAATTTAATATTTTTAAAAATGTTTTCTGTGTGGTTATGTTTTCATCTACCACATTGGGAGAGTAAGTGCCTTGAAAGGAAGACTAAAAATATTTTATGTAATTAATGAAACACACATTCATTTAGAATTTCCTCATGCAAGTTCATGCACTGGTATAAAACGGAGGACTGCTTAAAAACCACAGATGGAGAGATAAGATGTTTAGGCTCATGGGAGGAGTATTTCTAAAGGGATTTAAAATGAACTGAAGAACCGATGAACCAAAGAGACGCCACAAGGCTGTCACTTCAGGTGTAATGTGCCACTTTTATAGGAACAACATGCTTGTTCTATTACAACGAGCTTCAAAAACAAAAGTATTTACCCTTCAGCTGTCAGACCAAGGGACAATTCAACTGCTGTAGCAAGTCTTAAACAGATCACAGTGTATTTAAGGGATTATCTTCAGTGAAATTTTGTTGCTAATTTTCAGTTTAATTTGGGAAACAAAATGGATTCACTTTGTAAATGAAATTATCACATTATAAGACTTAGAAAACTGCATCTTTTTTTTTAAAGAGTATATTCATAAATGCCCCCCCCATTGTCCTCTCCTGTTTTCATCTTTTGTTTTGTGGCATTTGATGCCTTCGTTTGAAGTGATTGTGCATGCCTTTTTGTTGTGTGATGGCTCACAGAAGCACTTGCAAAGCAGCAGGACAGCTTCTGTCCATTCCGCACGATGGCACTATGGAAAATTGCACCTTCTCTCTCTGAAATGAAGATGAGAGTATCATGGATGGGGGTACCTCCCGGAGCTCATATCTCTTGGAAATTGATATATTGCTTTAGTATGAGGCTGCCTTAAGATTCCCCTGGGAGGTTCTCTTGAAATGCTTGAGAAAGTCTCCTCAGGGATAACCTCCAGATGGTAGAAAAACTTCCCCTCTGAAGTGTTTCTGACACTCTAAATATATATATTAAGAAGTCTGGTGAAGACACACCTCTTTACTCAAGTGTTTGATATAATTTAGTAGTCTATCCTTTAAGCTCAATTGTTCTTTTTTAATTTTAAATTCAATTTGTTTTGTTTTATTTTAATCTGTTTTTGTTTTTGTATTTTTTAACTTGCTGTAACTCACCCTAAGATCTTGTGCTATAGGGTAGGATATAAATATGAATAAAAGGAAAAGAAAATAAGCTATTTGTTTTCTTTATCCAGTGAAATGATGAGGTGCACAGAAAGACCAGAAGATAGCTGGGGTGTTGTGGTGGTTAAAAAACAGAAGCTGGAGTTTATTTCCTTGACTCTAGTCACGTCTTCACTTTAAACCTTCTTCAGGCCATATCCAGCTCACGCTATTTGATTTCTATCCATTTTATTTGTGGATTTTAAATCCTCCATTTGGGGTTATTTTAAACACCTCATTTTCTGAATGAGGTGACAACAGCTCTTGAGCCACTTTCTCTTTGATTCCAAGCTAGACTACTTAAACAACAAGGAGGACATTACATGGTTGTGTCATCTCATCTGCATACCCTCTTATGAGAACATGTGTATCCTGACACTTTCACAATTACATTTCCTTGCTAAGCTGTTTTCAAGAGGAAAAGAAATGCCCATATTTCTTAAAGGGTTCCCAATAGCTGGTAACAGCAAAAAATTGGAGGGCAAGCATGGAGATTTACCTTATCTGGAACTTGTTCCCATGATGCACATGATGAGGAAAATAACCAGAACTCTGCAGGTTTCCACCCCCATCCCCACTTGCGCAGTTGCACTGACATAGGATGATTTTGCACTTCCCTTCCCTTCCCGTGGATGGGAAAGGTATGAGAGAGACTTACATTGACTAGCACACACACTTGTGAGGGTTAGTCAACAACAGCCTAGCCCCCACACAATTGATCACTTACTTGTGTTCGATCACCAGGCCGATCATCCGTAGGGCACCACCATCTTTGATCCAGTGCCCTGCACAAATGCACATGCATTAGCACTAGTGGTGTGCACAAATGCAATTCGTGGGATTTGATTTGATTCAAATCAGATACCCAAAAATTTGATTAGATTCTAATCTTTAAAATTCAAACTTAACCAAATTCAATTCATATTAAGCAAATTCGGATCTATTTGTTTGAATTTTCTATGCTAATTTGCATTTATGGATGTCAACAACATTTGTATGTGCCTGTACACATTGTTATGCATTGGTACACATCCATATACCCCTGTATGCATCCTGTAGTTATCCCGTATGCAACCTGTTTTATCCCGTACGGATCCGTATAAACGCGTACTGATGCGGGAAAGATGGGTATATGCAAGTATGCACTGTGTACGAACGTGTACACATGCAATGCAAATGTCCAGATAATTTGAACAAATATATCCAAAATTTGAAATTCATTCAAACCTTTAAATTCAAATTTATGGACATTTGATTCAAATTCGAAGGTTGAAATTTAGGCAGATTTGATCGAATTTTGAACACCTTTGAATATTTGTGCACTCCCCTAGTCAGCACAATTGTTATATTGATGCTGACTTTCTGTGCAAGTGCAGTTGCATCAGGGTGGGGCCATCTCAGCTTCCAGCGCGGTTGTGCGGCTGCTCCAGTGGCCCCGCTGCACCGAAAAAGGTAAAGAAATCACTGCTGGATGCCTCAGGTAACAATTTGGCTAACGTTAGTTTGCACGTGGTGCACAATTTCATGCACCACCACTAGTTTATAATGAGGCAACATCTGGGCAAGCAGGGGGCACTTGTAGGCTGTAAGCACTGCCTGCAAGTGTAGTTGCACTTACCCAGATGTTGCCTAATTATGAACTTACAGGCCAAAGTGCTAATTGGCCCACACTGGGCATTTTCAGCCAAGCTTTACTCCTGTACTTATGTTGTTAGCATTTTCCTTCAGGAAAAGCCCAGGAACAGGCACCAGACAAGGTAAGCAATATTGCTATGAAAGGAAAATCTATCTATCTATCTATCTATCTATCTATCTATCTATCTATCTATCTATCTATCTATCTATCTATCTATCTATTAGTAATTTATATACTGCAGTCTCAGGGTGGCTAACAAAGCAGATTAAAACAAAATTTAAAAACAACAAGAAAAAATAGAGGATAGTACAGGTACTAAAACAAATTCATTTTCACTATGTACTGAAAATCAGTTGCTGTTGAAGCCTGGAATATCTTTATGGGGGAGTCTTTCAAATCCTGGGGGCCACTTCTGAGAATGCTTTCCCTTTGAGCTCTGTCTCATGAACCTCATCAGGTGATGGAATCCCATTTAAAGTCTGCTTAGAAGATCTCATACTGGCAAATGTTGCCACTTTCTGTGACCCACAAAAAGCTGCCTTGGAAAAAGTCTCCCACAATAGTGATACAACAGTATTTCACCTCTGTATCCCAGGACTGTGTTGGGATTGCCACAGATGTACATGGTAATCCCATTATAGTGCTGGGATAATCCAAGGTTTTAAACCCTGTCTCGACACTGTCATGGTGTGTTAGGCACTATTGCAGAGGTTACCCCCTCAGGCACCTCACACCAAAGTTGTGGAGACATTGCTATAAAGTAGTGCTTGACAGCCAGAGGCAATGAAACGGCTGAGCAATGATTTGCCATTCACCTTTGCCATTTGTTATGCACAGCAAATTCCTCTTTGATTTGACACAGAAGTGATTACTTCATTGGATCAAAGAGAAAGGAGTGTCATGTTTGCATAATAAACATAACAAATAATTACTAACTGTATCACCAATTAGCCCTTCTGTGGTGCTTTAAGTTGTTTGTATGAGTATGTAATAAATATGTTCCTGCATACAGAATGTGTAAAGGA
Organism: Aspidoscelis tigris stejnegeri; assembly: GCA_023333525.1. Lineage (NCBI taxonomy): Eukaryota > Metazoa > Chordata > Lepidosauria > Squamata > Teiidae > Aspidoscelis > Aspidoscelis tigris. Next base: position 92,742,102 of record JALMGA010000004.1, read on the forward strand.
GAACGTTCTATATGTTTAGATCGTCATGTGGATTTATTAATGGAAATCTTCACATAGAGAAGTCTGTGCTTACAGATGGTCAATAAATAGCCACCCATTCTAAAATTTCACTCAAAAACAAATTGAATGCCTGATCTATTCTTATCTCAGACATTTGTACACAGTTCAGTATTCTTGTTACTAGAAGTAAGATCAATTAACTCATTTAACTCTTGCAATTAACTCATTTAACTCTTGCAAACAGTTGCAAATTGCAATTAGTTCAAAAATACAGCAGAAAACACTAGAATCAAACTAAAAGGTAAAATAAAAATACAGTAAGAGGTAAAACACAGCATTAAATCTGAAGTAGGGTCAGAATTTAATGATAAAGGCAAATGGTGGCAGAGTAAATGATATAAATTATCCTAGGCAGAGAGAGGGGAAAAAATAGCCCAAAGTAGCTTATAGGTGGTAATGACATGTGCAAAAATTGTTTCAAAGAGCAACATCCTCTGAAGATGGATATCGCAGCTATACCCCAAAGCTTGGATTCAAAACCGAAACCTGGATAAGAGCCCCCAAACTGCTACAAATGAGATTGACTCCAGCTGGGAAAGCCTACCTATGAAATAACTCAAAGCTTCCCTGGTCACTTAAACACCCATTTCTATTTGGAAGTCCCTATGTTGCCAAAGATTGAGGGACAAGCACTCATCCCTACTTGCTCTGGGGTCGTGGCCGCACAAGTCTATGACAGGACAGCCTATTCATTAAATTGAATTGAGGTTGTACCAGCTGTGTTCACACCTGTATTATAATAGGTGGTCTTCAGACTGTCCCTGCCTTGGGCTACATTGCTCACACTTTTCTGTGTGATGATACTGAGCCTCCTCCATGGAACTCTTGGCTCTCCACTCCTTTTGCTGCATCAAATCTATCTAGTTTTTGACTGGATGCTGTTCATGTCACTCAAGGGAGGTGAGGGTGTGTGTTTGCTTTTTTTTTTTTAAGGCTGCTCCCCCACCTCCATGCCCCCTTCCTTTTGTATGTGCTTTTCTTCTTTGTGTAACTAATTTTAAATAATAATAATAATAATAATAATAATAAATATATTTGGGTAAAAATGCTAGATAAAGGAATCAACGCATAAATTGAGAAGTAGGGAGGTGTCTCACAAATTCCATGCATGCCATTGGCCAAAGGAAAGACTGGACCCCACCCACCGCAGCACAGTTCAGGTTCCTTTAGCCCGTCCTCCATCTTACACATTGAAGAAGCAACAATGGCCTGGAATGCCAGAACAGGCTGAATCCTTGTCAGCCCAGTAAAAATGAGGACTATGCTTAAGACTATCTAACGGGTAGGCCAGCTTGGAAAACAAATTAGATTAAAAAAATAATGTGAGTAACAAGACCTGAGAAGACCCAAGTTCTTCCTAAACTACTTGTATGACCACGGCCTGGGAGACTTCTGCAGACCTTGACCTGGCTATCCATGCATTTATGCTACTCCTAGGCATCAGATAAGCTAACTGCCAGGCTTTTCTCTAAGCAGTGGCAGAGTTAGGACTTTCCCCCATGGAACTCCAAATTTGTAAGAGGTGTCTATGGCCCCATCCCCAAGCACTTTTGGTATGGTGCCGAGCGCCCACTTGGTGCTGGGCGTCTGCGTGGGCTTTGGATTTGGCATGCAAAAAGCGTACCAAATCCCCTCAAACAGTGCTAACTGGGTGCCAAATTTGATTCCTGAAAAAAGAAATCTCAGCATTGTTTGGGGAGCTGGCACGCATTGCTCAGCGATCTGGGATTGCACATGGGGACACTTGTGGGCCAACGGGGAGGAGATTTGCACACATGTCATTGGGAGGTGGGATGTGCTTGCTGTTCCATCTATTGAAGAGTTTTGAAAATGCCAATCACAAAGGCAGGCTGGAGAACCCCTATTTAAAAAAGAAAAAAATTGCCGCTTTGGCAGAAGTAATTCCAACCCCATTTCAGAATGCCAAGGCACGCTGCATAATGGCTTGATTTTTATTGCACTTGCAGCCCTCATTTTCTGATCATGGAGGCAATAACAAAAAGAGTCTTGATTTTAAAATTGACAGGTGCTCCTGCAGTCCCAAGTGGAGCAAATGTGCACAAAAGTGTTCAAGCGCCTACTGCTGTTAGCAGCTTTCATAGGTCTTTTATGAATGAGGCTTTGTTTTGTCAATGGAGCTTTATTTAATGAATGGACCATTACTTTATGGATGAAAGTGTAGTTATTTTTATGAATGAAGCTTGCTTGCGTGCCTCCCACCCCAGTCCTGGCTGTCCATGCCGCTATGTTAGTGATGTGGCACAGGGGTGAGCTGATGACAATCCAGATGCAGCTGACAAGAATCTGGCTGCCAATGAGGGGAGAGGGGGCAGAGAGGAGGTGGCATGGCTCCCCCTTACCAGAGGGATTTTCACATTACTCCGGTTCCGTTTGGAACGGGAGTAGGACGGGAAGCCTAAGACAGCTCACGACGCTTTGAGCATTCACACAGAGGGGCGCAGGGATGCGTGTAAACGCATTCCGGAGCGCCCGTGTGCAAATGCTCAAAGCGTCGTGAGCTGTCTTAGCCGGCAAACGACGGCAAGGGGCGGGGAGACAGCTGAGGAGGCTCCCGCAGCCAGCGCTGGCTGAAAACAGCTGATTGTCAAAGCTACGCCAGCGGGGGAGGCAAGCCCGTGGCTGTTAGGGAGAGAGAAGCATGCGCGAACGCTTCTCCTCCCGAACGCCTGCGGGCAGTTCGTGCGCGCCCGAACGCATGTAGAGCAGTTTAAAGTGCTCTACATTTGGAACGCGCGGAAGACAGCTCCGGACATGCCGGGACGCAAACTCGGCCGCAGCAAAGCGAATGCTGCGCCCGAAGCTGTCTCCCGCGCGCTCCAAACCCCCGTGTGCAAAAATGTCTCAGGGTTCAGCACACTTTGCATGGGGACGCCACCATCCGTGCCAAACCAGTGCCTGTCCGGCATTGCCAGGAATGACATGCGGACGCATGAAATGCATGCCCTGTACCACGTCTGACCCCTCTGTTCCCAAACAGTGCCGAAAGAGTGCTAACTGGCCACCATGGGGATGGGGCCTATGTCTTTGGATTCTATCATATGATACTAACTGGTGCCACCTTCCAAGCAACTAACCCAAAAGCAAATCTGCAGGAGGATGTTTAACCTGGGCTTGCCTTGCTTCAAAGCTGGGTTTCTGACTAGATAATGATTTCAGGGATCTTTTTACCTTTCTTAAAAAGCATAAACTTCAGTTGTTCCAGCAATTCTTGCCCCCAGGAAATTTTGTGTCTAGGAATCTTCACCCCTGGGAACCACCCTGGGCAGAAAATCCAGCATCACACTTACTTTTCTACTTGTTTCAGGAAAAAACTTTAGCATGACATAGTCCAGTGATGAGGCTTTTTAGGACATGTCTTTTATTTCTCTTTGTTCTGGGTTTCAGACTCCCAGAATTTCCAGAATCACACCCACTTCCAAGTAATGATGCTCATGTTAGTCCAAAACAACTCATAGATATGCATTCTTATTTTATTTTTTAAAACAACAGAAAGCTTAAACAATGCATTTCTGAATATAATGAGAAATGAAAATTTCTATTTCTGCTCCTAAGAAAGAAAACATATACAATCTGATCGCATTATGCATTCCAATTACCTTCTAATGCTATGAGTACTTGTTATAATTAAGACTCATTTTAATTAACTTTATCATCTTGTTAAGCATTTTTCAGTGTTGGTATTGGATAACCTTACTTAAATCTGCTTTGCAAGATAAGCCCCAGCAACATATGCTTGGCATAAAGTAAAAACGTATTTTCAGCATCTGCTGTTTGGCCTCTTTGTGAAAACTGATACAATAAATTAATTCAGTGAAGAACAGCTTTTCCTGATTTATCCCGGAGCTTGATAACTACCTGTCTAACAGTTCAAATATCATAAGCTTTAGTCATCATCAAAAGTCATGAAATAACACATGATCAAATAATTATGTTACTTTTTTAATCTGATCTTTTAAATTAAGCAAGTATTAAAACAGTTTTAAAACAGTTCTTGGCTGAAAGCTACATGTCTCCCAGTATAGTCACTATCCAAGACACACTGACTAAACCAAAATGGATAAATCTGAGGTTGTTGGACTTCAACTAATGCACCATTTCTGGTATGTTCAAAAAAGGTGGTCCTGTTAACTAGAGTGATGACAGTTAAATTTAAGGATGCGCATGAATTAAAAAACGTGATCAAATATTTTTTTATCAAAACAAATATATGGATATTCAGATATCTGGACATTTGAATGAAATGAACAATGCTCTCCGCTTGCAAATATGAAAATTCAGTCAATGATGAAAATAGGCTTTTTCAACAGAAAAAAGGTACAATGAATGCTTGGCTGTGACTGCAAAGGTGCAAACATTGAAACGAGTGATTTGATAATGATACAACTTTTTGGATGTTTAATTCAATTATGAAACAAGGGTTATTTGTGTGTGTGTGTGTGTGCCACCACAAGAGTAGGTAAGGGGGCTCTAGGGAAGCCACGGGGGAGGTTTGGGGGGTATGTTGGCCGCAGGGTGGTTGGGGGGGAGGGCCTGGGGCATCCAGTATCATTAGAAGGTTCTACAAAAGCTTCTACGGATACTGGATTATCCAATTCATGGATGGATAGGGCCTTTTGAATACATCCATGAATCTTGGAATCTGGGCGTATTCATCTGGATTCTGAATGCATGAATAATTCATGCATATCCCTAACACACACACACATATACATACAGATACAGATACAAACACACACACACACACACACATAGATATATACACAAAGCTATATCATCTATATATCTATATCTATATCTATATTTATCTAATATAAGGGAGGGAAGGGAAAAGCAAGGGAAAATTTTAGTGCCTCATTGTAAAATTTAGCAAAAAAAAACCCTCATTATGTTGAACAATTACAAGTTTAATCACGAGCAATTATGTACCAACAATTTTGAAACTACAAACTGCACAATGAATAGCAAATAATATAAACCTGGGCTTCAATTATTTTCATTCTAGAAATGGGGACAAGGTGAAAAAGTCTGGCAGACACAAGTTTAAAACTAGACAGGAATAAAATATTGTTAGGTATTGCAATATAAAATCATGAAAGAAATGCTGCAGGACAAATAATTAGTTACTCAAGATGAAAGTTTTCTATTTTAAAAAAGCATTTACATGTTTACATTTCATAACTTTTCTTATCTAGCCAACTGTTCAGGGTTTCAGGACAGTATGAACCAGGTAAATTAAGGCAATTAATATACACCCACATACAATTTATTATTAGCAATTTTGATTACAAGAACCCACGAGAAGACGGGTACGTTGCAACTAGTAGTTTAATAAGGTATATTGGGGCCAGGGAAACACACAGCATGGTAATAGTGCCATATGTTTTCATAAATACATATTTTAAATGGAAGATGGAAAACTCAATGCTACCCCACTGTTTTTCTGGAAAATTCTGAGCTATTATTATTACTGCTTCTATCCTGTTAGGCTTTGAGGAGTTGATACCACAGCATGTGACCTATCAATCTAAATACAGGCTAACATTGCTTTCTTATTAAAATCTAACTACTGGTGGCCAATTAATAAAATGGTTGCTCAAATTCAACTGACATTAGGAACTAGTGATGAAGATGAACTGGGTGCCTCCAACACTGCTCATACCCTGCACAGCCACTTCCTGTTGTCCAGGTGGGACAAACAAAACCTGTGCAGGGAGGACAGAGCTACTTCCTGTAGCCCAGACAGAAAGACTGATTCTCTGCAGTATCACACAACATGCTAGGGAAAGAGTGAAGTGAAAAGCTGTTGATTAATCAGGGCTGCCTCCAGGCTTGTGGAATAAAACCTGTTAAATGTAAAAGTGCAGTATACTTACTGCGTGGCAACGACTGGGCATCCCAACTCGAAAGGCAGCTCTGTAGCTTCCCCATCAGAGCTGCAAGAACTGAGTCGGTGCATGCCATCACATGGTTGAGGCAGCCAATCAACTTTGGGCTGCCCTTCCTGCTCTTGTCTTGCTGTTCTCACTGTTCTGCCTTCACTGGGGGGAAACTTTGGATTTTGTTTATGCTGCACATTGAGTGTCCTCAATCCAGCATTAAGGTAAATGTCCAGTCCCAATCAGATAATGGAATGGCACGATGATCCATAGATCATCATCTGTGATGCCTCAATCAGGACTGCACATTCCACTGTGTGGAACAAATGTGATTGGATGCATCCAAGCAGTTTTGTTACTTCACACTTTCCCTGCTGCTGCACTACTGCTGTGGACAGTTGATCGTCACAAGAAGAGTCATGTGATCAGTGGCAGTGGCAGCAGTGTGCAGTATTAAAGCTGTCTAGAGGCACCGTTTATTTTACCTCAGAGATTATTGGAATAAAGATGGGAGTCCACTGTCTGCAGGCCAGAAAGACTATTGTGTCATGATAAAAACAGTCCATTTCCAGGCAAATGACATTATTTTACCAATCATCACTTGCACTCCTAAAAAGATACTGAGAAATGTCTTGTGTGTTCCTTTGGTACTGACGCCGGAAATGAAAATAGCCCTCTTGAAAGAAATGTACCCTCAAACCCCATCTCTAAATGTGATTTGGAAATCTCCAAAACTTCTGAATTTTTCCTAGAAAATAAAATAAAAAAAAAGCTTCACAATTCAGCTGCCAACTGAATATCTTGCTAACAAACTTTGGCTCTGTCCCCAAAAGACTTATTAGCCCCTCTCGGCTTCCTCTACCGTCACTCTGTTATAGCTGACTTTAAAAGTCCCCTCTACTTCCGGAATAAGCACCCCCATGGTAGCCGTGATCTAAATGGACTTTCCGTCCCCATGGTAGCCGTCTTCTCTTTCCGGGCATCTTTTCCCCCCGCCCCCTCTCTTGTTAAAAGGAAAAATAGCCAGATCTCCGTCTCCTGAAACGGCTTCCCGCAGAGGATCACTCATTCATTCACTTTCAGCACTTACTTTCACTCAGTTCTCTGTTAGAAAAGGCTTTCTGCCCCGGCAAAGTCAGCGGCTGCAGGCATCGGCAGCGCGATCCTTCGCTCATTCTCTTTTAAGGCTTTCACAGATCACTTGATAACAATGTTGCAATTCTGAGCAATTCTGGCTCTTTTTACAAAGGAAAGGAAGCGAACCTGCTGCATTTCTCAGATGTGTGAATGCTTTTTGGCTGTGTGTGCAGGCAAGCAATCCCCGCCCCTTTTGCCACGGAGCGTCCTCAAGGCAGATATAGCGAGCAAATCCTGCGAATCGCCGAAAGAGCGCTGGAACTCTTCTTTAAAGTGCACGTATTTTATTGCGGGTGTCTCACTTTCCTAAGCTCCCTAAGTGCCTTGTAAAGCCTGGATTGGGGCCGCTCAGAGGCAAAAGAAGAGTTCCAGCAGACTTTCAATTGCATGGGGACAGGGCCAATATTCTGGGATTAGCCCCCCTGGGATAATCAAGAGATGACTAGACAGAGCAGGAGAGTAGGGGCTGGCACTGTGTAGGTTGTAGCAATGCACACATCTGGGTGTTTTGTCTGTGTGAAATACACAGAAGGGCATGATCTCTCCCAGTACACATAAAAGGAAGGGAAAAACCTTTCTTTTGTTCAAGGGAGGTGGCAAATAAAGGGAAGCTTTGCCTTTGTCAAACCTGCCTCACTTCCTGAACAGGGGAATCCCCATCCACCTCACACAGTGGTATGCCTCACCTCTAACCCAGCATCTGGATGTTGTGGGGATACTTGCTCCCTCTTGTGTCCCAGCTAGTCGTATGCACAAATGCAAATTTGGGGATTTGCTTTGATTTGAATTGAATATTCAAATATTCAATTTGATTTGAATGTTTAAAATATGAATTTAACCATATTTGATTTAAATTAAGCAAATTCAAATCAATTTGTTCAGTTTTTTAATTTGAATCTGCACTTACAAATGTCAACAACATTTGTAGATGTCTGTATGCATCTTCCCCGGGTCCGTACGCACTTGTACGTATCCATACATGTTTGTATGCATCCTGTACGTAACCCGTTTTCATCCCATACAGATCCATACAAATACATACAGATGTGAGAAAGATGCGAATCTTCAAGTATACATCATGTCCTAACCCGCACACATATGAATGTCCAAACAATTCAAACGAATAGATCCGAAATTTGAAATTCAAATCAAATCTTTAAATTCAAATTTATGGCCATTCGATTCAAATTTGGATGTCAAAATTGGGTTGATTCAATTGAATTTCAAATGCATTTGAATATTTGTGCACAGCGTGCCTCATGTCCTGCTAGGCTTCTAGGGGTAGGGGAACCCCCCTTCTAAGGTTTGTATTATTTGAAGACTGTCAACAAACTAGTACCTTATAAAGGGCTCCTATTGTCTTTTTTTCTGAATTTGACCTGCTTAGTATTGGTCAGAATGAAAGTGATGTAGGTCAAGTCCAGAAGTAAAATGATTTGTTTTCTGTTCACTGTGAACTCTGCTATCATTTACCAGTGTTTATGAGATGTCTAAAGCACCCCTGGAAATGATTGTGATAGGCCGCTATGGAAGTAGTAATCTTATTAATAGTTGAAAGGAACCTCATTAAAGGGGAATTTGGTAAATTGAGTTTAGAGCTCTCATTGCACTTCGGAAGTGGTAATAACTAGAGTAATTGCTGTTTTCGAAGGACTAGCTGACTGATCATGCCATTTCATTACTGCACTAATGATGCTGTAAAATAGATGTTCAGCAGGACAAAATGTTATCAGCTTTTCAACTCAAAAAGATGGGGGGAAAGGAGATGGGGAGGTCACGTCCAGTAGCAACTGTCAAGATAAAGTTTGTTTGTTTTTAAATGTGTTAAACCAGTAGTTCTCAACCTATGGGTCGTGAACCCTTTGGGGGCTGAACTACCCTTTCAGAGGGGTCGTGATGAGTTTCCCACCACCCCACCCTCCCCTCTCCCAGTTGCCCCGCCCCCGTGGTTGGGAGTCTCCACAACATGAGGAACTTCATTAATGGGTCACAGCATTAAGAAGGTTGAGAACCGCTGCATTAAACAGTTAAAAGCTACCTTATTAATATAATATCTAGAGTAAATTAGAAGACTGGGCATATGCATATATGTATTTATGTCAGTTTTTTTCTTGTAACTCATAAAATGCAGAATGAAGCAACAAACGGTACCACGCAGAGATGGAAGTTTGAGATGAACTAATTAATTAGTTGGACAAATGTGATGGAGGAACAGGTGTTCCCAGCTGAATGCAGCAGTATTTAATAATAATTAATAATTTTGAAGAGGAAAACTTTTCTGATAAAAATATTCTAGAGATGTGCCAAAATGGTTATGTCAGAGTTAGATTGTGATGAACAAGGTACCTTTTCAAACTGCCCTGGAACAACAAAAATATCCCTGAAATCACTTAACACTGGCTGACATCACTAGGTAGTTCTGCTTTGCTACAGCTATGATCCCTCTTCCTGCCTATCCATTCTGTCCTTCGCTGCTGCCGTGTGCTCTCTGATCCTGCTCTGAAGAAACCTGTGTGAGTAATAACTAGTTGCACTAGACAGTATAGGGTATCTTTAGAATAGGCTCTTCTCCTCCTGTATTGCCTCTATATGTCTAAATTGCCAAAAGGTGTGCTTTTAAATTGATACCTTTTCCTGTACCAAGCTACTGCCCCTTGTTTGGTTAAAGTATTGTGACTATTCCACTGGGAATCTATTTTTTGCTTATGTTTTGGCCTCTTTTGAAGTATTGTGCACAGTGCCTCTCTATTATTGCCATTTATTTTATTTTTTTCATACTAATTATTAAAACTGTTCTTCTCATGAAGAAATTGCCTTTTGGAGTCTCTTCTGCCCACTGCCTGCATTGCCAGAAGATTACAGCCAATTTATCTAGTTTGGTCTAGTGGTTAGGGAGCCGGACTCTTATTTGGGAATACCGGGTTTAATTCTTCCCACCTCCATAAAGCCAGCTGGGTGACCTTGGACTAGTCACAGCTCTCTTCTGAGCTCTCACAGCCCCATCTACCTCACAAGGTGTTCTGTTGTGGGTAGAAGAATAGAAAAGCTTTGTCAGCCGCTTTGAGTCCCCTTAAATGGGTGAGAAAAGTGGGGTAGAAAAGCCAACTCTTCTTCTTCTTTCATTATTCAAACTTTTACACTAAAAGACTCCCGACATAAGTAACATCCAGGCAAGGCTAATGTTCCCATTGTTAACACGTGTCTAGGACGTCTACTAACACAGTTAGAAGTATCAATGCATTTAAGTAAGGCTTAAAAATAAAGCTGCTCTTTAAAGAAAAGAAAAAAAAGCACCAGACCATCTTGAGGCAGGTGCCCTAGTTTCAGAAATGCAGCTACAACCATGGTGTAGCTTTACAATTCCTCTGTGACAATGATCTCTCCAGGGGGACTGTTCTTCTTACAGCCTGGGTGAATTTAGGTTTCCTAATGACAAAATATGCCACATAGGTCATTGGACTAGTTGGCAGGAAAAAAAGAAAAGAACTCCTTTGATCACTAAAAAGAGCTCTGAAGCCATTCTTACCACCTGGTGGAACCTTAAAAAAAGTCATCTCTGCATTCACTTGGTGTTTTCTTGCTTCAATTTGGCTGGTTATGGAAAACAGGTTGGTTATTAATATCATTGTCAAAGGAGTCTGAATTTCTTCCCAGGAAATCAATCTCCCTTTAAACTTTGAAAGTATCTCTTTCTATTTTGCAGGGGGGGGGGGAAGTGCTCTTTGCTTTAAATGTTGCAGCCAGAAAGATATTTAAAACCATCTGCAAAAGGAAACATGGTAACCAATTTAAACTTTCTTGTTGTCCAATCTGAGACAAAAAGCTGATTTTCTGCAAAATGGAAAGGGATACGTCAAAAATTCAGACACAGATTGTTTTGATGGGAGTGGGGGAAGATGCCCTTTGACAAAAATAAAATAAAACCTGTTCACTGTAATAAGAGCACCAAGTCTATTCTGATACAAGAAGCCTAGATGCAGAGATCTTCTAAAAAGTGTCATTTTGCAATTCTGTCTGAAAATCATTTCCCTGAATGGAGCATTATGTTTCAGGGAGGCTGTTGGTGGTTCTTTACATCAGCAGCCTTTGATAACTTTGACCAGGTAAGATGTGCCAGCAGTTTACATATTAAACACTGCTTGATGACAGTTCCCCTCATATTAATAACCAGTTGCAGATAATGGAGTTGGGGAAACACTTCGAAATCCTTAGCTAGTATGGTTTGGTGCTTTTTGTGGCTTCTAACTAGGGAGGTGAAAGAATATTCAAAACATTCAAAATTTGATCTAATTTGTTCAAATTAGGACATTCGAATTTGAATCAAATGTCTATACATTAATTTTTTAACGCTCAAACGAATTTGAATGTTTTGAATCATTCACATGAATTATTCAGACATTTCTATGTGTATGGATACATACACATTAGATACATATCCGTACGCATCTTATTCGTATCCATAGGCATTTGTATAGATACGTTAGGGACAAAAACGAGATGCATACGGGATAAAAACGGGATGTGTATGAATGCGTAAGGGTGCTTATGGATGCATACAGACACATACAAATATTGTTGACATTCGTTATCTTCACATACAAAATTGAATATTCGTACGAATAGATACAAATGTATTCAAATGGTTCAAATTTGAATACATTCATTTTTTCTCTATTCATTCGAATTCAAACATTCCAATATTCAATTTAAATCAAATCGAATCTGAAAATTACATTTGTGCACACCTCTACTTCTAACATAGATTAGAGGTGGGATAGGAGCACTATGGTGTAGCAGCTCCCACCTCTAAGCTCCTATATATATTTCTGTGTGTGTGTGTGTGTGTGCAATCTTAGTACAGATGTGGCAGAAGTAGAAGACAGAACTGGTGTGTTATCCAATTGAGTGATATTCAATCTATCCTAGTGGCGATTTCATTTTCCTTGTGGAATCAGTTTTACAACTTAGCAGCGTTCACTGATCAGCCCCATCACTGGTTTAGCTGAATGCTTTTTGTCAGTGTCAGCTGATATATACCAGCTGTATTCTTACTTGGATAAGAATAGCTTGGCCACAATTACTCAGACTCTAGTAACCTCTGATATAGAGTAACCCAATGAGCTATATCTACTGTATGTCTGCCTTTAAAAGTACCCTGGAAGTCCAGCTAGTCTAGAATAGGGTTGCAAAGTTGTTAACAGAAATTTGGTGCTTTCAACTCATCTTGCCAGTCCCCTTCCCCCCAACATCCTGGCACTTTGTCTGTTTCTGAGCCCAACTTCCAATGCTGGTTTTACCAGGCAAAAGTTCTCCAGCTTTCCTTTTCACCCTTCTAGGAGTTGCTGTGCAGCTCCTACTCAGGTAAAGAGGCACCTCAAATGGATGTAGGAATGCAAACATTAGAAGAAAGTAGGAAGAGCTCTAATAATTTGAATGTTTCTTTATTGTCTCTCAGAGTAACCTATCTCAGAGGATTGTCATGGGGATAAATTGAGGGGAAGAGAATCGTGTACAGCTCTGTGAGCTCTTTGAAATAAAAACATAATACAAGAATCAATAAAAGCATATATAAAAAGATGCATGATACTAGTTTCTTGACATATTTACTCTTTTTTCCCATTTATTCTTGCAAAGTTAATATCACAAAGGTTGTGTGGCTTTCACTTTGAGCTTAGAATAATGTCAATGTGCAAAAGTGGAATTTTGCAAAAGCCCCTGGAAGGAAGGGAAATAAAAAGAAGAAGAGGGAAAGAGGGGGAAAGAGGGAGGTAGGGGACAAGGAAGAAGGGAGAATAAGAGAAGAAAAGAAAAAGAATGAAAGGAGAGAAGGAGGGAGGGAACTCCTATCCATGATCCTTAGACAACATCCTCTATTACAATTGTCTAGTGAAAGAGATCCATGATAGTCATTGTATCAATGAGACACTGGATATTTTCACTTACTTGTATACAGTACAAGAAAAAGACACAGGCTGTGTTCCCATAGGCATTTAAATCCAAATTGAATCTGAATTTGGTATCCAGAGTCCCCATTAAATTTGTTATTCCTGGATATTATGAGGACTATCCTGCAGAAATCTGGAGAGAGAAAAAAGTACTGATGAAAACAGGACGTTTCCTCCTTTTTTGAGCTGAGTCCTCTTTTTCCCCCCAAATGGGGAGGCTACCAAGCTATTTGGGGTGGATGTCTAGCCTTCTGACCAATGGCAGCCAGCAAAAGTCCCCCCATCTCTTGCCATGCCCATAATGATAGAGCCCTGATCAAAAAAGGCAAATAGGGGGTAGAGCTCTCAGATGTAGTTTTGTCTTTAAAACCTTTTTGCCAGACACATTTATATCTTTTCTGATGATTGGTGGCAGAAAGATACATTTTATAAGCAAAAAGGCTTTGAAGCAAAAAGCAGCTCACCTCCAAATGTGCTGTGCTTGCTCCTTCACTGATCTGCTTGAGCGCACAGTTCCCAGTAATGTCAAAATGTTGTGGAAAGGAGAAAGTAAAAGTAGCTGCTTTTAATCAGAGGCAGGGCTTAGATTTTTTTTTTAAAAAAAGTGCCAGCTTTTAACTTAAGCTCTCCAGCTTCAGCACAAGAAGTGAGTGAAAGGGAACATTTGGCTGCTATGAACGGAGGCAAGGTTTGCAATGGGGGGGGCTTAAAAGTCCTGGGAACAGCTGTATTTGGATTTTCTCTTGTGGGTGGGAACTGCTATATTCGGATTAATCTTCAGGCACTCTTTTCGGACTAAAAATAGTCCAAATGGGACTAAAAAATAGTCCAAACAGGACTAAAACAGGACTAAAAAAGCTAAGTGGGGACGCACACACACACACCTTATGGGAAATGCAAACACATACGATGACTATAACTCTTCACAACTCAAAATACTACCTGCCTACTTTTCTAAGGAAACTTTGAACATTTTTTCAGTATCTTTAACATTGTGGTTACTTTAATAGTACATTTCTTCACCCTCCTTATGCACATTAGTTTAACTAGAAGACTTTCTGAAAGTTTAAATTAAGATCTTGAGTGCCACTGAACTCTGGAATTACATTATCAGATATATTATACCAGCAGGTCGATGCCAGTAAAAATGCTAATTATTACTTAAGTCCAAATGTAAGTTCAGTTTTCAAAATGCAATAAAGTCAGATTTGCTAAGTATTTTTATAATGTCCTCTTCCAAATGTCATAAAAATTTAAGATACTAATAATTCTTCTTCTCCTGGCAGCATTATGAATTATGAACAAAGCATATTCTGTCTTTGACACAGCTGTTGAAGGTTGCTTTTAGTGCAAGTAGAAGCAAAAGTTTCAGCACCCCATTGTCTGCTATTGTGTAATTCCCACTGTCACTTTAGGAGCAATAAGTATGCATTGAACATACTGAAGTGAAAATGTAAAATAGGTTTTCAAAAGAGAGAACAGAAGGAGAAGAGAAATACACATATCACACGCAAGGCTACCCTTGAAAATGGTTCACAAGTTGGAACTGGTGCAGAATGCAACAGCTTAACTGCTGATGGTAGTCTCTGACTGGACTTGCATCATGCAAGTCTTTAAAGGATGAGAAATGGTTACCTATTTGCTACCATGCCCAATTTGAGGTGTTACACTACATATAAAGCCCTAAATGGCTTGGGCCCTGGGTATCTGAAGGAGCACCTTCTACTACATAGACCTGCCCGTGCAATAAGTTCTCAAGAAGAGGGACTTCCTGTAGTTCCTTCTGTTTCAGAGGTGTGCAGCATAAAGACATGCCGGAGGGTCTTTTCTGTGGTGGCCCCCAGACTCTAGAACAGCCTCCCACTTGAGATTTGCCAGGCACCTATACTGTATAGTTTTTTGTAGTTGGTTAAAATGTATCTCTTCACCCAGGCCTTTACTGTTTAAATAGCTTCCTTAGGGTGCTGTCCTGTTAGGGAGGATGGGAGTGGGAAGAGGGTTACATTTTGGGTGTTTTTCCACTGTCACTAGAAGTACCCATTAAGTATCCATTAATGAGTACAAAAATGCCATTGCATACCCATTAATGGGTACTTAATGGATACTTTTAGTGGCAGTGGGAAAACACCCTTTTAGTTATGTTTTAATATTGGATATGATTTATTCTTATTGTAACCCACTCTGGGACTATTCGGTGAAGGGTGGGCTATACATTTATTAAATAAGTGAATAATCATTTGCATACCCACACACTTCCAGATCTTAAGCAACTTCACTTACTTAGAATTCCCTTCTTACTAAGAATGTTTATTTATATATTTCATGCTTCTTATATCTTTATCTTTTTATGTCTTATAAAAACACATTGTGAACAGTTTATAAATTTAAACACATATCACCATCCAGGTTTTAAGTGAAGGGGAGGATAGTGTAGAAGCTAGAAAAATGCTCTAGAAAATACTTTGGATCGCAGTCCCAAAGCTTCCAAACAATATTTGACATTGTATAATCTCTTGCCAAAAGGAGGCAGTTCTGCACAATTTATTTTTTCCCTTCTCTTTTTTCCTCCCTCTCTCCCTCTCCTGTTCCTTCCTTTAATGAGGTTATGCCTTTCCAGTAGCAGCTCTTTCACTTAACTGAAAATACAGTACACATTAACCAGAATGAATGGAACTGTGAAAAGAACCCCACATTGTCATGAAACCTTAGGTCTTTTAGATTATGTATACAATCAGGACAACAGAAGAGCTGTGAATGAAAACTTATGTTACTGCTCTTTTATTTCTGACAGATTTAGCATGGCATTCCCTGCCTTATTGGATCCTCTAATTTTCTAGCACTTGGCTGGTGTGAAAAAACAATAACAACGGTGAGGTCAAACCAGGAGCTTCATAAGTCAAAGTGGAGTTGGACTCCACTCTCCTCTTCTTCATACATATTTCATTTGAGGGTTGACAAAAGTGTGCATATTTCATACTGTTCAATGAAGGGTTTTTTTTAAAAAAAAATTGAATTTACATAGAGCTGCAGCCTTAACAATTTCTCGCATATTATAAGTTCTATTTATTGATTTATTTTGCATTTTAATACCACCCCCTACTATTGGTGTCTGAATGGTTTGGAAATACAATACCATAATTTGAAGTGCTAAAATTAAAGGGGAAAGTGCACAGCACTAGTGTAACAGAGAAGAAACTAACAGCCAAATGCCAGTTGAAGTGGTGAATCTTCAAAGGGACCAAATGTATACATTTGAGTGCCAGATGAGTTTCTAGCGGAAGGCTTTTCTATAGTTCTAATACAGAGGAGAACAGGAGGTTGATTTACCTCGTGAAGATCTGTTCTGGACAGATGACAGCAGAGTACTGTAGGGCTTATCCTTAGGCAGCTTGCTGGCAACGACTGCTAGAGGTCACTCTTTTGGACTATAAAAGCCCAAGGTCACATGACCAGCCCAGTCTTCCGTAGGGAGGGTAATTCGTTAGTTAGCAACAGAGTGCATCTGAAAATGTAATGAGAATTCATTAAATTCAAAAATCCAATAATTTACATAGGGTGGGTGTAGTCTGCTATCATCCATCCAGAACGGATCTTCACGAGGTAAATCAACCTCCCATTCTCAGCCAGATGCCAGCAGACTACTGTAGGGATGTACCAAAGCTCCTTCTCAGGGTGGGGAACTAACAACCTACGCCCATGTAGACAAATATAGGTACTAAAAGCTCTTACCACAATAGGCATAACCTGTTGAAATATTTTCATTCAAAAAAGTGCATCTCCCACTCTCAGGATATCCAACTGATAATGTTTCGTGAAGGCCGAGGGTGATGTCCAAGTGGCAAGATGTCTGATATGGAACAGGCAAAAGCCAATGAAGGAGCAGATACCCTGGTGAAATGGGCCTTGGTGCTATCTCATGGAACTATACCTTTAGCCTGATATGCCAACACAATGCAAGATCTGATCTAGGAAGAAAGTACCTTAGGCGAAGCATTCTGCCCCAAATACTTAGGATGATAACAAACAAATAAAGATGACAATCTCCTGACATCTTTTGTTTTTTCTAAGTACATTTGCACACATCCTGTTTTCATCCTAGGTGCATCCTGTCTCCATCCCACATTATAAGCACAAATAAACACAATATTCGGATGTGATACACGATGTTCTATTCAGTCAAATTATTCAAAACTCCGTATTGGATTTTCAAAAATCCAAAATTCATTCAAATGTTTGAATTCGGATGTTTGAAAATCTGATTCAGATTTGAATGTCAATATTCAACTGATTTGAATCACATTTTTTAAATTTTCAAATATCTGTGCACATCCCTACTCTGATGAAGCTTTGAAAAGGCTCACAGACGGGATTGTTCACCAACCAGTCTGCTCCTTCCCCTCCTCTAAACATTTTGTGTGAGAAAGATGGATTAAAGAAAGGTTGGGAGTAGGGGTGTGCATGAATGCAATTTTCTAATTCAATTCAATTTGAATTGAACATTTGAATGTCCAAATTTGTACAAATAGAGAAAAAAATGAATGTATTAAAATTTGAACTTATTCGAATACGTTCATATCTATTTGTACAAATATTCAATATGTATTTGATACAACTGTTGGCAACATTCATATGTATCAATATGCATCTGTACACATCTGTTTGCATCCTGTTTTTATCACATACCTATGCTTATGGATATGAATAAAATGCCTATGTATACGTTTATAATGCAAACAGATGCCTATACATACAAATGTTTAAATTATTTGTACAAATGATTCAAAATATTTGTATTCATTCAAATATTAAAAAAAATGAATGTTTGGACATTCAGTTCAAATTGGAATGTTCAAATTTGGTCAAATTCAATTGAATAATGAATATTTCAAATATTAATGCATTTCCCTTGTTGGGAGCGTGAGGATAGCACACACTGCCTTTCTAAGCCACCTCTGAGGCATTCCTCTTGTCATAGTTGAACACAGCCTTGATTAATGTTTGGTTTAGCACTTCTTTTCACTTCCCTTGAACGGCTAATTCATAACCCACCTTGAAGGCAGGTTGTACCAGTGTCATGCCATGTCCTGTCATGTCAGCCCAGACTCCTCCTCTGAGGATGAAGAGATGCCAGTCACCCAGCAAACTGAGCAGCAAGCCAAGCACAGTGGCTCGGACATTGAGGACCAGGGGCCAGATGTGGGGGCGCAGTCAGGAACCTCTGGGGACAAGAGCTCAGACCCTCAGTCTCAGGCATGCCCTTCCCTCATCTTCTCAGGCAGCAGAAGCAGCAGCTGCACAGATCTTGCTGTCTCACACAGCTGTAGGAAAAAGGGCATGGGGCTGATTCGCCTACTTAAGTCTGCCCTTGCCAGTCTCAGTGCGACAGACAACAACTGTGCAACCCCCATCTGTGTTCTGCCTGTGAAAATTGATTCCTGGACTTCGTTATTCGACCTAGCTGAACTCTGGATTCCCATGAACTTGGACTGTTCAAAGTTGCCTTCTTCTGAGCTCCTTTGGACTGCCGTGAGCATGCATGTGTGTTTGCCTGCTTGAGACACCACAACTGGATAAGAAACAAATTCAGTACCACTTCCTCTTAGCTGTCCTTACCCACACCCCACTATCTCCAACTTATTTGTTTATGGAAGGACATAAGACAGCTTCTGCACACTGTGGGAACACTGTGGCTGCAGGATGTCAGAAGGTGGCCACTCCCCGGCACCAAAATGGCGGCAGGGAGTGCATTAATGGGAGCACATTTTGAAGTGATCTAATGAGCTCATCTCTCAGTGCATCAGTCCAACCATCCCCATGCAGAACTCACAGACCAGCCTGACACTTGTGTGGAGTTGGCACCATTTTGCTAGGCTTTTGGAAACAGCCTAGAAGTCAGATTTTGTTTGTGTGCACCCAGTGATAAAACTCCAGGATAGCAACTTCATTCCCATTCTCCAGAGTTGGGATGGAACAGGCTGCAGTGGAGTGTACAGCCAATGATATGCACTGCTTATTACTTGCTGCTCCTCCAATCTTGGCCCAGACCAACCTCAGCATCATATGCCTGTTGTACTGTGTGGAAAGAGCCACAACCACCATATATGTTTTAGGCTGATATATCTTAAAAGAAAAACAAGAAATAACAATTAACGAGGGACCAAATAAATCCCCAAAATTTACAAAAACTCAGTTTGAATAAGTTCATTTCTAACCCACAAGAGGGAGGCCTAAATTCCAGGCATGGATAATTGCAATGGTGACCTAAGTCGAGTTTGATTTTGAAATCGGAGAAGATTATCTCCATCATCAGTGACAGATTAGTTGCGCTGATGGAAATATAAATAACATAGAGAAAGGATAATATTCTCTCTTATGTCTTTATATGGGAAAATCCTCCCTCTCCCTCCTTCTATCCCTGAGGCAGAACAGTGCAGTATGTAGGTCATTTCTGTAAAGTTATATGCTGTACCTTTGTAAATAAAGTTTAGTTCCTTTGATCAACATAAATAAAATTCTCCAGATCTTCTTTGTCAACAGAACTAACAGAACTCAGGGCTGGCCTTCCTCTGCAGAACAGGCTGAATCTAAAGAAACTATTCTAACCCACCTTGAAGCTGGAAAAAAAAAAACCTTTGAATGCAGTATAGTGTTTGAAGCAAATTTATAAGTGCATTTGTTCCTTCAGGTGTTCTTACTAAAAATAACTGTGAAGCCAAGCAGGCTATGGAATAGTCTCCCCCTTCAGGTGTGTCAAGCTCCTTCTCTGTATATGTTCAGGAAGGCAGTAAAGACGCACCTCTTTGCCCTGCCCTTTGACTAAATGTAGTTACACCCCCACACACGCACTTTTAGGTAGTACTGTTTTTAATATATATTTGGTTTGTTTAAACATACTGGATTTAAAATGTTGTTGCAGATATTACAGTTTTAATATATATTGTTTTGTTTAAAATAAATAAACTCCCAGTTTTTGGGGTGTTCTCCTGTCCCCAAAACTCTAAGGTTTACACCATTTCTTATGATCTTTTGTGTATTCCATCTATACAGAAATAGACCTTTGAAGTGGGCTATAATGTGAAAATGCAACTGCAACCCACTCCAGATGTTGACTCTTTGTAATTGGTTCATGCAGTAGCCTAGCTGGTATACCAAACCAGCTTCCTCCTTTAAAAGGCAACTGAAGGCAACTTCTTCACTTAACTGTATCATGGACCAATATATCATGCCTGGTGCCATTTGACTGGGCACCCAGAAGTGGTGCCTGGCCCAGAACACCTCAACTGAAAACTCTGGAGACTAGGAACTGCTAGGAGCTATGTACTGGGAACAGTGGTGTGATGGTTTCAGGGTACAGGCTGCAAACTATTTTGCTTTCTGGCCTTGCAGGCTTCTTGCAAGCTGCAATAGCCAGCCTTGTTGCAAACAGCTTGTTGCAAGACCTGAGCAGAGGCTGCAAAAAGGGCGGGGAATCCTGTGCGGGCCCTGCTGCAATGATTGGTTGCAGCTGGTATTTGGAGGGAAAAGCTGTCCGGGGATCTGAGTGCTGGAGGGACTAGAGCAGGAGTTCCCACCAATCAGGGGTGAGGGACAGGAGTTTCTATGAGGAGTTTCCAGCAGCATTTTATTGCAGCTGAACCTGAGGGAGCTGGAACCAGTAGCTGACCAGTGGTCTTTTGGCTGAGCGATTTCAGAAGGAGGCAATCGTGGCAGATTGTAGCTCTGAGGGAGACTTCGCTAGCAACTGACCAGGCTGGATAATTGGTCAAGCAATTGTGATTATCTAGAGCCACGTTCTAGTACCCTGGCTGGGCTTGGGCTGCGGCAGAGCTAGTCAGGAGGGAGGAGGAATGTGTGGAGGCTTGTCTTTTAAAGGGGAACTATTTTCCTGTAGAGAAAAGGGGTAGCCCCCTAACCTTAAGAGACTTAGGATTTAAACCAACAAACTTTCTGAACCTATTTTTCATTTATAGTATTGCTTGTGTATAATAATAAACTTGTGTTAGTTTACTGTTGAAACGCTTGCTACCAGTGTTTTGTTTCCACACTGTAGTATTCACTTGGCCATTACACGAACTCAGCATCCTAACAGGGCCAAGCTACTCCTAGTGAGGGCAGGCACTTACTGGATCGCTGGGCATCGTGACAAGTGGTTTAAGGGAAAACTCTGCAGACACAAGATCTCCAGTTAAATGGCTTTAGAAATGGAGAATTAACCAGAGTGGCCAAAAGAACTGACAGCGAGACATTAAAACTATTTGAGATAGAGAATACTTCAAAAACAGGAATGTTATTAAAAATACAGCAACTGACTCAAAACAGCATAGGAGGGGAGAATCATCCATTTTGAGAGTGAATAACTAACTGTCAGGCTGCATCCCCATGCTGGCCGTTTGGCACTCTTTGGGTGCTGTATGGGCTTGCATGGGACAGGTGCAGGACCGGGAATGCATCTTGGATGTCCCAACATCATTCCTGGCAACATGGGACAGGTATGGGTTGGACATGGATGGAGATGTCCCCATGAGAGCCGTGCCAAACCCTGGTACAGGGGAGTAGCGCCACCTCCTCTCTGCCCCCTCTCTCCTCACTGGAAGCCGGATTGACATCAGCCCACCCCTGTGCCACATCCCTGCTCCCTTAGTGGCACTGAAAGCCAGAACTGGAGTGGAAGGCACAGAAACAAGTAAAAATAAAGCTTCATTCATAATAACAACTTTGAAAAATTAAAACACTGAAAGCCGCTACGAGGTTTAGCGGCAGTAGGTGCTTGAGCAGTTTTGCACGCCTCTGCTCCACTGGGGACCGTGAGAATGCCTGTCAACTTTAAAAGCCAGAAAATCAAGCCTTTATTTATGATCGCCTTGATGATCAGTGAAACATGGATTGCAAATGGAACAAAAATCAAGCCATTATGCAGCCTGTCTTGGCATTCATGAAACAGGGTTGGAATTACTTCCATGGAAATGGCAGGAATTTTTTTAAAAAAAAATCAGTGGCTGTAATCTCCAGGCAGGGACAGTAAGCACACCCCACCTCCCAATGATGTGAGTGCCAATCTCCTCCCCGTTAGCCCGCGATTGTCCCCATGTGCATTCCTGGCTCACTGCCGGTCCCCCAAACTGTGCCAAGACTTCTTTTTTCAGCTATCAAATTTGGCACCCTTCTGGCACAGTTTGGGAGGATTTGGCACACTTTTGGGGGGCACTCCTTGCTGATCCCACACTCAAAACCGCACCAAAGAGCCATGGGGATGCACCCCCCAGGTCTAAATCCAAGAAAATATTCCAAAAACAGTGCACTGCAAGGACTTTACTTGCTAAAGGTCACACAGCATGTGTGCCAAGCAAAAAACACGCATCAAAGCTCTGGTAAAGTCAAGTATGACTGCTAGTTTTTTAAAAAAGAAGACACCAAATGGGAGGGGGATTGAATGTACAGTAGTCTGGTAAAGTATCCAGTAAGGAAAGAAAGAATTGTGCAAAATGGCAAGAGCACCATTCTGTAGCCAGGCAATTTAAGTTTTTTCAATTTGACTTTTATCTTTTAAAAAAATATATATGTAAAATATACAATATAATCCCAAATGAGGATTCCTTAATTTATCCTTAATTGTGCAGACTTCTAACCTTCTAAAAACTTCCCTTCTTCGTTGTCTTGTTTGTCTCTCTTATTTCCTCTGAATTCTTCCTCCTGGATGTCTTCTTTATTGGTATTTGAAACCTTCATGTAAGTCTGATTTATTTCTTCTTCTTTTTGTATAAGGTCAATGAGAGATTTCCAGTTTTTAACAAATGTTTTCACAGTGTTATATTCTTTACATTTATTTATTTGACCTTCATTGCAGGATCAAACATTTCAGTCATCAGCATTCAATTTATTATCACTCTATGCTATATTGTAACAATACATTTTCTAAGATATCTACTTTGTCTACTAGATACATTGCTAGTTTTTAATAAGTTCAGTATATCTGTAAATATTTATGACCTTAGCTTTTACCTCAATACTTTCTTAATAGTTTCAATATTTAGCTTCATATTAATTTTCTGTTTCAGCATAATCCTATATATTTTGTTTCAGCATAATCCTTCTCTATTAATTAACAAAGATTTCATAACCACAAACCTGTATTCCAAATTTTTCACCTTATATCTTTGCTTCTTCGTTCATTATACTGTCCTTTAGCATATTACTTCGATCTCCAGCCTAATCACACACTTGGATAGATCTTTTTTGTATCCTTGTACCAGGGATAAACACAACCAATTATCAACAAAGAATAAGAATCTCTCTCTTTTGGTATGCCACTAAGTTCCAAGTATTTGACGTTTCAGGAACTCTTTGCATTTCACCATCATATAGCTATTGTATGGCTATGAATTATTTTTTTTAATCCATAGACAGAGAAACTTTTTTTATGGAGAGTTTGATCACTTTCCAATTGTATTCTTCTCTTAACTTTAAAATCTCATCAATCTCTTCTCCTGTTTGGATGTATTTAAGCTACCTTCCTCTCCTTTCTTTCATCAAAATAACTTCTCAATTGTTGCACTAATTGATGTATTGGAATTGTAACTTCTGTGAACATAAGAACATAAGAAGCCTTGCTGGATCAGGCCACAGCCCATCTAGTCCAGCATCCTGTCGCACACAGTGGCCCACCAAATGCTCATGGGCATCTCAAGCAGAGACAAGGACAAACCTATTCCTGCTCTAGAATCCCAGCAAATTGCCTTAGAAGCGCCCCGGTTCCTCTCCCCCTCAACCTGAAAGGTGCACCTAGGCATTCATTGACATTGGACTGGTTTTCCCGACTCAGAGAAGGTGACTGCTCACATTGGCCACTAGCCACCAGTGACGTCTTGGCCTTATGGATGTACACAAATATTTGTAACATTCAATATTCATACGGATTTGTATGAATTCAGACATTCATATACAAATAAAATGTTATGATATTCATACAGTGATATTTGTATTCGTACAAATGATTTCAAACATTTGTACGAATGCTTTGGAAAATTTGTGAACTGAGGAGGTGGGAAAGTGGCTATACTAGTCACATCTGCAATGGATCCAGAGTAAATATGACATGGATTGAGAGTGGATTCAAAGTGGATTCAGGGCAGATTTGTCACTTTTACAGTGGATATGTTATGAGATACATATTAAATACATATTGGATATGTATGTGTTCATATCGGATATTTGTATGAATTTGTACAAATACATAATCCTACCAAATTCAAAGGGGATCTATTTGAACAAATTTTCTTACATTTGATTTGATACAAACTGAACGCAAAAAAAAAACAAAAAAAAACACCCTTTTGTGCACCCCCCTACTTAGCCTGGATTGCTTGTTCTGGAACAAGACTGGCCTGTGCAGTGTATACTGAAGTATGGCTCGGGGAATTTGCCAAAGATTTTAGAATGCAAAAAATGGATGTATTCTTAAATGGTTTGATCATGCATTCACATTAAACTATCATTATAAAGAAAATTTGTGAGCCCTCAATTGGATATAAAGTTTGTCACTCGAATTGTACCCATTTAAGTTGCAAACATTTTGTATTCAATTATTTTCTGGTACAAACTGGGTTTCTGTGCAACTTGAGGGTACTCTGGACTTCTTCAGATTTATTTATTTATTTATAAGAACAACATAAATATTAGTAAGTGGCATATGATCTCCAGTGACCACCTTTCTATAAATCAGATATTAAGGAACATTCCCAATTAGCCAAGTTTCCAGTCCCCAAAATTATCACTCATGACAAGGATCATTAGCTGTAACTTAGTTAATTTAAAATCCCAAAGAGTGCCTTGAAGTTTCATATGGTTTTTCCCTTGGTGCTAATTACTGGATTTCTATATTTATAAAGGGAACAGGCAACTCATGAATTTCACATTGTACTGATAATTCCATATGTCCTTGTTATTATCTAAATATAGCAAAAATGCAATTAGCACTAGGAATATGCATTTTAAAAGCTGATAAATAAGCAGGAATACTGTTTGTGGAAGAAGCTTTTGCTTACTAACCAATGAAATGTGGATATCCTAGTATTACTTGACTAATTCTAATGTATCAAAGTCACTTACAGCTTCCTGGCAGCTATCTTTAAAGACATACCATTGATACCATTCATGGTTATTAATAAAAAGAATTGGCTAAATACAATTGGGAGAATTTCTGGTATAAAGGCATTGTCTTGGAATATGATCCTATCAGAGCTTTAAGATTTGGCTGTAATTGGAATAAGTAGAGGCTTGACCATTTTTAACTTGGAGTTATTATTAATAACAGCCTCGGACTTATAAAATATTTCTAAAAAAAGCAAAGGAAGGCTCTGTAGTATTTTAAAAAGACAAATCTCTCCATTAAGTTGCAAGCTGCTGATACAGTTAATTCCTGTTGACTTCTCAGTAGTGCCTTGGTGAGCTACTGGAGATGATCAAATCAAGATTGTGCCTGAACGCTAGAATAAGGGTTGCAAAATAAACATTGACATGGGTTAACGATTGATCACTGGGTTCTGAAGAGAGAGGATATCTTTTGTTTTAAGAAAATATTTCAAAATGTTTCTATGGAGGGGGATCTTGCGAAGGTGTGCTGAATTCCATGGATCTGCTAAGTTCGCATAAGCTGTTCCATTACATTTCAACTTGAAGGAAATGATAAGAAGAACCTCATCAGTACTGGGATGGAAGTGACTCACTGTTTACACCTCTGTTTACACCTTAACAGAATTGGATAAGAGGTTGAACCTAGTTGAAGGGATTAAGTGAGCCAGGAAAAGGTGCTAAAATGTTAATTTAAGGTAAACTTTTGCAATCAGACAGAGACACCATACAGAGACACAGCATGGTTTTATATTAATAAAGGTTGAATTCTCCCTTATTTTCTGAAGGAGAAACAGATTTAATGGGGTTCCTTTTCAATAAGAAATTATTTAACCTTATTTTCTAAAATAAGAGGGGTTTTTTTTATCCTATTCATTTTTTTTTCTTTTTCTGTGGAACTCCACTGAGGGGCACTCCCATGGTGAAAGAGGGCAATGACTCACTGCCTTCCAAGACTTGATTGGATCTCTGTGAGCCAACAGGAAAGAGATAATCCCTTTAAGAGAGTCAAGACTAAGGAAATAAAATATTTGAATTTCAGATGTATTTTTCTGTTTTACCTGTATTGTTTGCTGCATCAGGAAGTGTTGATTAAGTCTGGTTAATTTGTAATGTGTTTCATCACATCCAAAGAGTAATTGCGGAATTTTCCATAGTAGTACATTGGTTTTGGGGTAAAACACACCTCTCAAAGGGATTTATTCTGACATCACAATTTTTGGGTCAATTTCGGCTATAAAAAGGGCCAGCAGAAAAGGGATGGTGTCTCTCCCTTCTCTCTCTGTCATGTGGAGCTAGAGAGAGAGACCTGAAGACGCCTGCCTGCCTTCCATTCTACCTGGTTTTTTTTTTCCTCCACGAGGGAGTTTTTCTGCAAAAGCCACATTTTAAACTTTAAAAGTTTTTTTCTTCTTCATCGCTGAGTTTTGCTTGGCTAGAGCAATTGAAAGAGGCTCATTTTAAATACCATTTAACTGTGGTATATATATATTTTTATTTTACTTTTGGAGAACAAATCAACAAGAAGGGAAGATCATTTTTATTTTATTTTATTTTATTATTTTTTTTTCCTGAAAAGACACGGATCGGCTGAGGCTTCCCATCTGCAGTTTTTGGGTACACTGAGGCATAGTGGTGAGAAATAATCCTTAAGTTTTATCCCATTCCTCCTTATTTTCCCTTATCTCTTATGGTTTTCTATATTTTCTGATTTTTGGTTAGGGAATATCTTTAGTATTTAGGGTGATTTTCTACCTCCTTACTGGCTTGGGCATATATCTCCTCCAAAACTGAAGTTACATAAAATTGTTGGGTTATTTAGCCATGTTTAAAGTCCCTGCATGTTTGTCCTTGTTTTGCTTAAATGTCTAATGAAAAATGCTTCTGATATGACTTTGTATTCCAACCTTTCTTCTGTATCTCTAATAAATTCTTTGCTCTGGTTTAACAAGAAAACTGGTTTTGAGTCTGAAATTGGTCTTGTCTCTGTTTTTTGGTTATTCCTCGTTATTAAAACCTGTAGATCTAGCTACTAATTCCCCCTAAGAAAAAAAAGTTAAATTTGGTATTTCTGGGTTTTAAAATAGCCCAGATTATCCACATTTGCTTACAGTTCATTACTGGAGCAGATCTGGTAACAGAATTTTTGGTGGAGAATGCGGGCAACTTATGGGCGAGGATTATCCATAAAACAGAGCTGTTTTTTGTGCTTTTAAATTTGATATCTTGGCAATTGTATTGAACTGATATTTTGGGTTGTGAGGCAAAATGGCAGAAGGGTCTGTTCTTAAAAAGTCAGTCAAGCAAGATCGCCTCAGGAAGTGGATAGTTAAACAAGGCAGATCTGTATGGGAAAAAAGGACATTTTGCAAAGTTGCAGACCCCAAAGAAGTGCTTGTGAAAGGATTTGAAGAATACATAGACAAACATAAATTTAGCATTCATAAAGAGTCAAAAGTTTCTGTTTATGTATGGGGAAGTTGGTATGCAATAGGGGACTTGACAGAGGATTTGAAAGAATTAAGACAAGAGAGTGAAGCCACTATAAATGATTTAAAATCTCAGTTAAAAGTGTGTTCTCAAGAATGGGCTGATCTGGTAGAGAAACTTAGGCAAGAAAAACAGGATTTGAACCAGCAGCTTCAAGCTCTAAAAGCAAGTGCTGCTGCTGAGAAGTCTAGTTTATTAGAGGAATTACAGTTTGTTAAACAGAATTCAGTTGCAGAAAAGGTCCATTTGTCTGGGATGTTGCAGGATGTGCGTGGGCAGTTGTCTGAATCTCAGGAAGCTAGGCAAAATGCAGAGCGCCAGCAGTTTCTTTTACAGAAACAGCTGGATGATGCAAAAGCAACTTCAAAATTTCTTATAAATCAGGCAAAGGAGAATTTAAGACAGACTTCTCATGTTGAATGTGAAAATAAAATTAAGGAATTGGAAAAGCGGTTGCAGTTACGGGCTGGAGTTGTTGCAGCGGTTCGGGCAGCTAACCCTACTGAGGCAGAAGCAGAGGCGCTGCTTGCACCTGTGTTTATGCTTGACAGTTTTGAGAAGGAGCAAGGAAATGCTGCTTGTCAAGAGGAACCTGTCTCTTTGATTAACAAGGGGGGAATTCAAAGGATCCCTTCTGGTAATCGGGGTAATCTGGCTCCTGTGAAGGTGAAGGAAGTTAATCGGGTTGATGATTTTGGAAATACTACTAAGGAGAGAATTGTGGAAAATGTTAATTTTCGAATGCAAGAAATAGATGCTCTTGCAAAACAGTTTGGTGTTTTGAACAAAGAAACTTGTTTGGAATGGATTTCTAAGGTCTGGAGGCGATCTGATGTATGGACAGGTCAAGATTTAACACAATTGGCCCGGGCATGCATTAGTCCTGCAGACTCTGCTCTTTTGGAAATTGAAGTAGCTGGTGTGTCTTCTAGGGATGATTCAATGAGGAATTGGATGGTTGCATTGCTAGCAGTGTTCTTTCCCGGCAAAAGCACATCCAGGATATTCTTTGATGAATTACAGCTCCCACATGAATATCCAGAGACTTATCTTCAGCGTAAGGTCATTTTGGGGTCAATTTCGGGGGATATTCCTGATGATGGTGATGATGATGATGAAGAATTTGATGTAATAAAGCACAGTACTTTTATTAGGGCCTTGTGGGAAGGTCTGCAACCATCTGTTAAGGCTGCTTTGATTTATTTTGACTGGGAGGGAAGTACATATCAGAAATTCGTGGAGGCTGTGCATAAGGCAACACGAATTATGAAGGAAGCTGGACAATTGAATCTGAGGAAAAAAGAGAGGGTGCAAAAGGAACCAATTGATACCATTCAGGTGTCTTCTCAGGCAGCCCCCAGGAGGTTTCAGTCTGCAAATGGAAGGCAACAGCAAGGTTTTGGACAGGGAAGACAGATTCCACAGTCCCAATTTCAGCAGCCAGCCTCGCAATTGCAGAGGCAGGAACAAAGTTTTAGGACTTTGGTTTGGAATACTTTGAAACAGGCTGGGTTTGACATGAAGTATTTTGATAAGAAACCTGATAATGTTTTGTTGGAAGCCTATGGGAATTGGAAACAGGGAATGGGAGCTGCTTGTGCTCAGTCCCCGGTTCCAGCTGCAAATGGACTGTCTGTGCCACCTGCCCAGTTTCCTGTAAGTGGAGCAACTGTACCAAGTGCCCCGCCTTTGCAGGTCCAGTGATGGTGCCCGGCTCAGCGTTGGTGTGATGGGACGGATGTTCCATTGCAAACTTCTTTGGTGTCTGTGAATCTGGATACATTTTCGAATTTTAGGGGGTTAGTTGAGCCTGGGAATTTTGCCCCGAATGAAAAAAGAGTGTGTCCTCCAAGTGAGATTGAATGTGCAAGAGAGAGGCAAGAGGTCTTTCAAATATTGAAAGCTGTAACTGGTCCACCAGTTAAGGAAATTGTTGCAGGAAGCAGCAGTGCTTTAAACGTTTCTGCTGTACCTTTTCATCCTAGAGATCATCTAGCTGAGCCCACAGCTATGAATTTGCCTGTTGGTTGTCAAAGTGCTTTTAAGGTCAATGAATGTCCTGTTGCTCCTATTGTGGAACAGAATCAGTGTGTGGATGCAGGAAGAGGAATGTGTGATGGTTTGCAAAGGGAATCTTCACCAGCTGATGTTTTGGCAAATGTTTTCAGTCAGTCCACTTCAGAAGGAACCTTTGTGGGGTTTGAAGACACGCCTAGTCCTAGTGAGGGGGCTGTAGGTGGGGAGTTGGTAGATTCTGAGCTGACAGAACCTCTTTTTAGTGAAAAAGAGGAATCTCAGAGTTCCAATTCAAAAACTTCACTTGAGGTTGGAAGTGTACTGGATGATGGGAACATTAGTACTTGTAGCAGTGAGCAAGGGTCAAGCCAGTCTCAGTGTGGAAGCACAATTGAATCATTGGATTCAGCTGTGGCAGAAATGATTACTTCTCTAGCAACTAAACCATTGCAATCTCCTTTGCATATTGATTCGAGTTCTGATAGTTCTGAGGATGAGGACGAGATGGGTCAAGATTTAGCACTTGTAGCAGATGAGGCAAAGATTGCTGCAGTAAGGGCTTCAGAAGAACAGAAAGCTGCTGCAGATGTCATTTTTCCTTTGAATTTGCAGGGCAAGGATTTGAGAGATGCTTGTGTTCAGTTTATTTCTCAAATTACAGGACTTAGCAACAAGGAGGAAATGCAAATGGCATTGCAGTCTGTGGAACCTTCAGTGGTTCTAACCCGGAGTGCCTACCCTGCAGGAATGGTTTTCCAACTGACTCTGAGTGTTGGTCAAAGGCTTGATGATGATGATAAGTCTGAAGAGGAAGGAAAGGTCTTGGAGATAGACAAAGTGGACTTGTGTGTTCAAGAAGACAGTGCAAGTTTAGATTTGAGGGTTGGAAACCAGGATGCTCTGGAATGCACAGATGCTGTGCTAAGGTGTGAAACCAATAATTCTTCTGGGTTTATGAGGAAGCATAAGCAAAAGAAGAGTAAGGATGAATCCAAAATTGGAATCTGTAATCAAAGAACTCTAGATGAGTCTTTGAAAAGGAATTGTTTTGCAAAGGGAAAGGATCTCTCCCTCATGCCGGCAAAGCAATTTCCAAAAGAAAAACCTCCACCCCAACCGCCTCCATGAATAATAATTTTATTCCACAATTGAGAAAAGGAATTTCCATTTTCTTCAATTGGATGGGATCTGAAATGGCTTTAGGAATTCTGGCATGGAATAGGATTAAGAACTTCTGCCATTTGTTTTATGATGAAATTCAGTCCATCTTTCATCTTTCATCTTTTCCTCTTTTCCTTTCTTTTCTCTATATGTTTCTGAGATCTTTCTTTTAATTCTTGGAAATCTTTATTTTTTTTATAGGGATTTCATAGGTAATAGATGGGGTTTCTGTAAGACTAAGGGAGGTTTTATGAGTCAGGAATAGACTTACACTTTGTGTATGCTCAGGAGCTACAGCTCTGAGTCAGTAAAGGCAAAAGGTCTCTACCTATTGCGAAATTTTCCTTGCTTGAGGCAAGAAAGGCTTGGGTTTTGAGCTTTTGTTAGCATAGAGATTAGCATAGGAAGTTTTTTTTCCAAGACTCTGTCTTTGAAATCTTATGCCTCATGGGTTTAATTTTAATTTTTTTATGCAGCAAAAGTCAATTTTGATTTTTAAGTTTTTGTCATGTTTTATTTTTGTTAGTTTTGGATTTTTGGTAATGTTTTATAGTGTTCTTTTTGCCCTTATGAAGCCAGAGATATTCTGTGTTTTATTCTTATTATTTTGGATGCGGAGGAGGGTGATTTTTCCACTCTTCCTTCTGTTTGGAATTATTTTTCTTTTTCATTTTTGATAACTTCTATTCTAAAAATGTATCCCAAGTTAAGGTCCCTATACTTGCATGCATCCACCATTGTTGGAGAAAAGATCCGGAAGAGCTCAAGTGTTCGAGTTTGTTCCAGTATCCGGTACCGGGGAGGTCCAAGGATTCCAGATTTTGCAAAGGAAGAAATGTGCTCGTGAACCATTGGAGTTCATCTCTTTGTGAAGGTGATGCAGTCTTATGGAACTCTGAGGCCAAGAACTAAGGATGTTCTCTCTCAACATCATGTGTTTGAAATGCTTTGAAGAAATGGGAACCAATCTTCTTCAAAGTTTATGATGCAGCAGTATGGAGAGAACAATGGACTTCCATATGCTTAGTGCCAGTACTTCACAAAAGGACATAGTTACAAGTTCCAGAACTTTGCATTAATAAACTGGGTTTATTTCTTCTAGAAGCAAGGAACTGTATCTCTCTACATTTCGTTTCCAGAGAAGACATCCTGAAGCTGTTGAAGATTGAAGACAACTCATCTTTATGCTCATGTATATTAATGATTGTGATATTGTAATATGGACTATATGTATTCTTATTTTGGTTTATGGTGATTTCTTATTGGAGGAGTCACTAACATGTACACTTTTTGGGGTTATACTTATGGTTACATATTTTGAGTCATTATGATTTCTATTGGAGGGATCAATATCATTTAAAAGATTTACATTTATGGGTGTGTTCATGGTTTAAAAATTTAAGCATAACACAATCTACATATAGGCATGCTTTATGTATGGGGTTTCTTTCTATCTTTAAAAATTTCTTTCCTATGGGACGGATATAGGTAATGGAATGATTTAATATGGAATTGTAGGAATTTTTAATATTTTTGGGGTTCACCTTAGGCTATAGCATGATATAGGTACAACAGGGAATTTCACATTTATCTCAGGAATAATGGTATAGCTCATGTGGAACGAGGCATTAAAGTATTAGTAAATCATGAAGCTAAAAAAAAATTATTCAGATTTCTGAGCAAATAAGAGAAGCTTCGGCACATCATTGGTGGGATCCACTTTCATGGTCAACATCCATGCAAGGTCTTTTGCGTTTAATATCACATCCAGTCATAATTATTTTTATTGCACAAGTGGTAGTTTTAATGGTTATGATTGTGGTGTTGTGCCAAGTAAAAAGGATATATTCTCTTTTACCCAGCGATTCCGGAGTAGCATGATTTGATTTGATTTGGTTTGATGGACATTTTCGTCTGAAAGACAAAAAGCCCATCAAAAGGGGGGAATTTGATACCATTCATGGTTATTAATAAAAAGAATTGGCTAAATACAATTGGGAGAATTTCTGGTATAAAGGCATTGTCTTGGAATATGATCCTATCAGAGCTTTAAGATTTGGCTGTAATTGGAATAAGTAGAGGCTTGACCATTTTTAACTTGGAGTTATTATTAATAACAGCCTCGGACTTATAAAATATTTCTAAAAAAAGCAAAGGAAGGCTCTGTAGTATTTTAAAAAGACAAATCTCTCCATTAAGTTGCAAGCTGCTGATACAGTTAATTCCTGTTGACTTCTCAGTAGTGCCTTGGTGAGCTACTGGAGATGATCAAATCAAGATTGTGCCTGAACGCTAGAATAAGGGTTGCAAAATAAACATTGACATGGGTTAACGATTGATCACTGGGTTCTGAAGAGAGAGGATATCTTTTGTTTTAAGAAAATATTTCAAAATGTTTCTATGGAGGGGGATCTTGCGAAGGTGTGCTGAATTCCATGGATCTGCTAAGTTCGCATAAGCTGTTCCATTACATTTCAACTTGAAGGAAATGATAAGAAGAACCTCATCAGTACTGGGATGGAAGTGACTCACTGTTTACACCTCTGTTTACACCTTAACAGAATTGGATAAGAGGTTGAACCTAGTTGAAGGGATTAAGTGAGCCAGGAAAAGGTGCTAAAATGTTAATTTAAGGTAAACTTTTGCAATCAGACAGAGACACCATACAGAGACACAGCATGGTTTTATATTAATAAAGGTTGAATTCTCCCTTATTTTCTGAAGGAGAAACAGATTTAATGGGGTTCCTTTTCAATAAGAAATTATTTAACCTTATTTTCTAAAATAAGAGGGGTTTTTTTTATCCTATTCATTTTTTTTTCTTTTTCTGTGGAACTCCACTGAGGGGCACTCCCATGGTGAAAGAGGGCAATGACTCACTGCCTTCCAAGACTTGATTGGATCTCTGTGAGCCAACAGGAAAGAGATAATCCCTTTAAGAGAGTCAAGACTAAGGAAATAAAATATTTGAATTTCAGATGTATTTTTCTGTTTTACCTGTATTGTTTGCTGCATCAGGAAGTGTTGATTAAGTCTGGTTAATTTGTAATGTGTTTCATCACATCCAAAGAGTAATTGCGGAATTTTCCATAGTAGTACATTGGTTTTGGGGTAAAACACACCTCTCAAAGGGATTTATTCTGACATCACAATTTTTGGGTCAATTTCGGCTATAAAAAGGGCCAGCAGAAAAGGGATGGTGTCTCTCCCTTCTCTCTCTGTCATGTGGAGCTAGAGAGAGAGACCTGAAGACGCCTGCCTGCCTTCCATTCTACCTGGTTTTTTTTTTCCTCCACGAGGGAGTTTTTCTGCAAAAGCCACATTTTAAACTTTAAAAGTTTTTTTCTTCTTCATCGCTGAGTTTTGCTTGGCTAGAGCAATTGAAAGAGGCTCATTTTAAATACCATTTAACTGTGGTATATATATATTTTTATTTTACTTTTGGAGAACAAATCAACAAGAAGGGAAGATCATTTTTATTTTATTTTATTTTATTATTTTTTTTTCCTGAAAAGACACGGATCGGCTGAGGCTTCCCATCTGCAGTTTTTGGGTACACTGAGGCATAGTGGTGAGAAATAATCCTTAAGTTTTATCCCATTCCTCCTTATTTTCCCTTATCTCTTATGGTTTTCTATATTTTCTGATTTTTGGTTAGGGAATATCTTTAGTATTTAGGGTGATTTTCTACCTCCTTACTGGCTTGGGCATATATCTCCTCCAAAACTGAAGTTACATAAAATTGTTGGGTTATTTAGCCATGTTTAAAGTCCCTGCATGTTTGTCCTTGTTTTGCTTAAATGTCTAATGAAAAATGCTTCTGATATGACTTTGTATTCCAACCTTTCTTCTGTATCTCTAATAAATTCTTTGCTCTGGTTTAACAAGAAAACTGGTTTTGAGTCTGAAATTGGTCTTGTCTCTGTTTTTTGGTTATTCCTCGTTATTAAAACCTGTAGATCTAGCTACTAATTCCCCCTAAGAAAAAAAAGTTAAATTTGGTATTTCTGGGTTTTAAAATAGCCCAGATTATCCACATTTGCTTACAGTTCATTACTGGAGCAGATCTGGTAACACCATGTGCTATACCCAAAGGTCATACAGACCATACGGACATCTGGAGTGGTGGTCACTGATAGCCCTGTGATAACTTTGTTTCTGAAGTGTAGCAAGATCCAGGGATGATCCAGGAATTATAGGTCAGTCAGCTTAACAGTTCCAGCTAAGATGGTGGAAAGATTTTTATGGATAAAATTGCTGCACATGAAAGAGCAAGTATTGATTTTTTTCTTTCTTTCTTTTATTATTATTATTTTTATATTGAACTATAAAAAGGTGCATAGAAGAAACAAAGTTATCCTTCATAATTTCATGAGCAATATTCATTGCCTCCTGCCTTGAGAACCTTGAACATCTCCAGCTGGAACCACTCTGACTGGAATGAGTTCTGTACTGAGGTGTTCTAGGTTAACAGAAAAAGGCTGTCTGGATTTGGACAGCCTGTTGGAACAGGCTACATGCTTCTCCACACACCACTCTGAAAGCTCATACAAGCTTTGGAACTTTCTGCAAGCGCTCCAACGGCTAGGAACAAAAGTGCACCACAGAAATGGCCCCCCTGCTAAACTGAAACAGGAAGGCACATGCCCTTTCACACACCTGCTTGTACTGTTCCAGAGGTCTATGGACCAATGGTAGACCTGTTAAACAGGTCTAATGGTATCTGGTCTAGGTTGCCATCTCGGCCATCTGGATCAGGCTACACTCCATCAAATTTAGATGGAGCAACCTAACAGGGGGCAGGGCTTCACCAGAATGCACAAGAGAGAGGGTCAGAACTGGGATATTGATAAGTGCCTAATTCTGTAACACAGTGGAGCATCAGAAGAAGAAAAAGAAGTGTTTGTTTTTTATACCTCACTTTTCTCACCCATTTAGGAGGACTCAAAGTGACTGATAAAGCTTTCTTTTCTTCTCCTCACAACAGGCACCCTGTGAGGTAAGTGGGTCTGTGAGAGCTCAGAAGAGAGCTGTGACTAACCCAAAATCACCCAGCTGGCTTAGTGGAGGAGTGCATAATCAAACCTGATGACTATGAGATACGAGTCCGGTACTCTAACTACAAGACCAAACTGGCTCAGTGTTAAGATAACCACTATATTTGACTGTCACTGCCCTGTGAACCACTCATGGTCCTCCACTCTACCACACATCCCAGATGGCCATCACCACTACTATTTCTGTTTGTACAATAAATTGATGTATTTCATGATACATTTCCCATCTGATTTTGAAAGTCACAGCTCTTCCTATGTCCCCCAAATAGTTACAATTAACATACATACAACTTTCTACCTACAGATCAAGTCTCTCCCCAATTTTAAAATTATTTCATTCTTTCCCTGTTCAAGGAGAATAGATGTCAAGAGTGATACATTAGAACTAATACTAATGTATTCATATTGATGAAATGAAGGACATTTCGTTGAATACATTTGGACTGAAGGAAATAAATGACAGAGTGCTCAAGAAGCGTCAGTTAGGATTACATGGTTGTCAGTTATGTATGATGTTCGAAAAGCCTAGCTTCCAATTATGTGAAAAAGACAAATAAATCTGCTAGGTTAAAACAAATATAGCTTGTATGTTTATTTATTTACATTAAAAAATGCTGATATGTATTGCAACTTAGAGTGAATGGAAAGGACAAGCAAGTTGCTCAAACCTGGGGGCTACTGCCAGAATATAGAATGAAGCCAAGAATTGCAGCTAATTTGCATGTCCAGACAAATGTCACTTTGGATACTTAATTTGTATATTTTTTTCCTTTCCTTTCACAAGTTCAACAGAAGATAGGGAAGAAATACTGTCTATTTTGCATGCATTTGGATCTTGCAGAGAATTGAAAGCTATCTGCCTAAACAAGTAGGTCAACATAAACCCTGTAAAAATAAATAAATGGGAGTACTCGTCTGCTTCATATGCAGGACACCTCAGGTTCAGTCCTGGAAATCTCTACATTTTGCTACTCTTGTCTTTTGCCAGAAACCTGTACAGATGTGTTCATGTACTCAACTTCAACCCAAGGACATATATATATTGGCTTTATAGTATGGTGGTTAACCACATATCATTCAGCTACCATACAAGATGATGGTTCAAACTCCAGCCAGAACATCCATTCTGTAAAGGTCCTTAGACTTGTACACAAAGTTAACATATGTTCATGTTCTTACTGGATCTGCTCTCTTTCCTTTTCAGGGCTAGGAACAATTTATATCCACTGTCTCTGTTATTTACTATGCCTGGCAGCTGCCATTTTGTGGCTGGAATCACCATGTTTTTTTCAGAATTTTACAAGTGCCCTAAAGCCCTATGTTGGATTCTCTCCTATGTATGCTGTCAATGGATCCAGGAAATGTTGTTCAGTTACCTTCACAGTGATCAAGTGCAGAAATAAAACAAAATAAGAATTACAGTTGAATAGCAGCGGTATAATAATAACCCTATTAAGGATGAAAGGCCCTTTCTGCACTGGGCTTTCCCCCAGATTTTATCCTAGAATAAGGGGCTTTCTACATATTAGTGCAAACTATCACAGACCTTGGATGGGACCTTGCCATGGTCTGCACCAGGATGCAGACAACAGGCTCATAGGCGTTGCTGCACTTGGTCCCATAATATGCAATTAGTCGACATCTGGGCAGGTGCATCTGCACTTGCAGGAGGTATTTAAAGCCTACAAATGCCCCCCTGGCTTCCCAGAGGTTGACTAATTGCATTGACAAAATCGTGCACCACAAGAAACCCAAGCCTTACCTAATGAGACTGAAAGCTTACCTTTTTCATCCAGTCAGTGACTATCTGCACTCTTTTTGGTGGGAGGGCCATCTGAGGTGCTCCACAAGTGCACTGGCACCTCAGATGACCCCCTGACATGACTGTGCGGGTGCAAAGCATCATCATCGCCATGACAATGTCGGCACATGAACAGTCATGCAGGGCACCATGAACAAATTGGCGGTGCCCTGTGGAGGATCGGATGCATGCTTGGACACAGGTAAGTCTCTGGTCATGTTAGGGCTATTGCTATCATGTACTAGCATTCCTAAATGTGAACGCTAGTATATGTTAGTCTGTAATCTAATGGATAGGAAAGCAAGTGCAGAAACGGCCCATGTTTCAGGATATAATTCAGAATAAGGCCCAATACAAAAAAAAAAAAAAGAAAAAGAAAGAAAAAGAAAAAAGCCCCCAATTGTATTTACTTCCTAGTAAGCTTAATGGTCAGCTGTCAGATTTTAACAGCTTCTACACTAGATATTGCGATGCAATATTTGATATTACAGTAGGCTTATTATCTGCTTTATATATAAAAAAGCAAATTTAATCAGACTTAACTAGGGTTGTATAATAAAATCGTAATGTTCAGTTATATGAAGGATAAATACAACACCACTGGTCCATCAAGGGCAGGTCTGGCAATTGTTGGGATCTTTCCTGTAGATAAGAACTATAGATAAGATACTAAATGTGTCTCTAAAGAATTTTGTGTTGGAACAATGAGCTGAGTGACAAAAGATAAGTCAGTAGTTGTCATCTGGGAAGTTTAATATACTCTGTAATTTGGCTGGCTCCACTTTGTTTGGCTCAAGACATAAAATTGTTGTTCTTCAATATAGTTGCCTTGTCCTGAGCAAGCAAATGTAGCTGCCTGTGCCTCTCCCTCCCTCCCTCCCTCCCTCCCGGCCTAAGAACTATGGCTGGAGGAGAAAGAAGAACTGGCTAGCTGCTGCACCTGTGCGTTTTCTGCCTGTGCCCCTCTCCCGCTCAAGGCATAAGACCTATGGCTGGAGGAAAAACTGGCTGACTGCTGCACTGAGGTGCCTGCTACCTTCCCCCCACAGTTTTGGGTGATTTTATAATGTACGTACTACTTTGTAAAGTATTTTAATATGTAATTTTATAAAGAATCATTTTGCATTTTATGTTTGTTGTAAACCGCTTTGGGCAAAATTTTCTTTTGGAAAGGCCGTATACAAATAAAAATGGAAATGGAAATGAAGAGGTCCCAGTTTGTGCATGACTACTCCAGAGGTGGCAGTTGCATGAAAGAAACAATTCTCTCCTTCACAGGGAGAGCAGTGTTCAAGTTCCTGCCCTGCAATTAAAGTAACAGAGTGGGACAGAAATTTAACTCTGTGACTTTAGACCACTCACTGCTTTTTAGAGGGTGTCCCCATGCACTCTATACTCTGAATCGAATCTGAATTCGACTCAGAGCATCCCCATGCAAAGCCCCCAAACTGGGCTACATGCGGAACAAATCGCCCAAATCCACAGTAAGTAAACTCCCCTTGCAAACTGTTCTCGTTGTGGTTCAGGAGGCAAGCCCATATTATTTTGGAGGCTTGGGGATGCTCCTGGGTTATTAGGGGAGGAGATTGATGCTCACATCATTAGCAGGCCTGTTTCACATCCTGTGCTGGCCGTTCCTGTCCCATGCATTGGGGATCACAACTGGTGGCCATTTTTAAAGATCAAACAGCATAAAAGACCTGACTGGCCCAGTTTGACAGGTAAAAATGCAGCGATGAGGCAGGTCATCTGGCCCTTGTTGTCCCTTGAGCCTCTTCCTGCAACCCTTATTCCACACCTGCTCCCCTATTGCCGGCAAGCAGCTTTAAAGTTAGAGGAAGTTTATCACAGAAGCAGAAAAGCGCTTCTCTGGTAAACTGCCTCTAATCATTGTAGCAGCTTTTGTTAGCTTTTCAGCTGGCAAACTTCAGAAGCTGCTTGTCGGAGTGCAACAAAGTTTAGTGGCAGTTTACCAGAGATGTGCCTTACTGCTTCTCTGCTAAACTGCCTCTAACTTCAGAAGCTGCTTGCCAGCAATCGGGGAGCAGGGGTGGAATAAGGGTTACAGGAAGAGGTTTAGGGACAGCAAGGGCCAGATGACCCCTCATCGCTGCATCTCACTGGGGCGACCAGTTCTTTTACGTTTGTCTGGTGATCAGATCGCAGAGAGAAGAGGCTCATTTCTATTTGATCACTGTTCAATGCCCATCAGTTGTGATCGAGGAAGGAGTGTTGGGTG
The DNA here is from genome assembly GCA_023333525.1 of Aspidoscelis tigris stejnegeri. Lineage (NCBI taxonomy): Eukaryota > Metazoa > Chordata > Lepidosauria > Squamata > Teiidae > Aspidoscelis > Aspidoscelis tigris. The sequence goes on from JALMGA010000004.1 coordinate 92,782,031, forward strand.
GGATTCCCCTGCCCTCGCTCCTATCAGGAGAGAGGGCTGGAGAGAGAAAGATGCATAGGGACAGGTGTATTCAACTTGAGCCCAGACTTTCGTCAGTTGCATGGGGACAAGTCAATTTGAACTAGACTCCTTATTGGGAATATCCCAAATCCAATCCTAAGTAAACGGAGTGCATGGGGACAAGTCCTTAGACTAACCTAGCTAAATACAATTGTTGTTTAAAATGGAGAATAGAAGAATTGTGCCAGCTAGAGATCCTTGGAAGAAAGGCATTCATTCATTCATTCATTCGTTCATTCATTCATTCATTCATTCATTGTATTTGTATCCTGCCTTTTCCTGCAGGTTACAACAGTAAAAAAGATAAAGTGTTAAATAACTAAATATGTATTTGTGCACAGCTATTCATATATTTTTAAAAATGCTATTTTACAAATATAAGAGCTGAACATCCTATTTTGCATAAACACAAACTTATTTCCAAATAAATCTGATTTACAACAGCAATCAGAGAGTTACAATGACACAGTAGTCTGCACAAATAGACATTGATTACTAAGCTGTAATTGCAGTTTTGAAAAATTGTATTTGCAAGCTAAATTTATGTAGCTTTCATCTGGCTGCAAAATCTTTCATCTATAAAGCCATTTAATTGATTTGCAGCACATATTTATTGTTTTGGCAAGCACACCATTGTCAATCAGATGCTGACTTTCTTTGCTTTTTTAGTCAGAATTTCTAATAATAATAATAATACAACACAAAAAATCTACATAATAGAAACTGAATTAATCACTGCTGGTGTCAAAAAATTAATTGTAAGCAGTTATCTACTTGAAAATGTTTCTTTTGCAATCCATCATTAGGGTTTATCTATCCTCAAAAACTTCTTTTTTGCAATAATTTATATTTATGCTTCATTTTCAAAATAGTTGTCATTTATTGTAAATATATCTCTTTGAGTAAATACATTTATCAGACAAAGGTGCTAATTATAATGAGAAACAAACAACTAACTGTTAAAGCACTGTTACAATGCTTCACTAATAAGTTTTAAAGAGACAATATCATAGGAAAACCATCTTATCATTAAACATTAATGACAAGAATAGGAAAGCTATTTCTAGATGACATTACTTTTTTTTTGGCATATTTTCAACCATAACTTCATTTTATTTCTTTCAGCAGTTAACTCTGGCTACATTCAGACATTGGTTACTTATTCTACTATATTTGGGGCATTTCAGAATAAAACATGGAGATTCTGGAATATCCATGCTTTATTCCAGAATATCTAAATATAGCAGAATAAGTAAGTTACAACTGGATGTAGCCTACATCATTTCAAAGAAGTGTAAAAGTTGCAGGAGAATTATGCACCAATGCCCACATTAACCTGAACAGTGTAGATTACTAATACGTGAATTTGAAGTATCTCAGGATGTGATCAGACCGATCAAAAAGCAAATACAAAAATCATCTCTGAGGTGCTATTTCATCACCAACTAAAGCCAAGAGGGGTTTGAGCACAACGATGAATAATGGTTAAGACAGGTGTGACCAGGGACAATGCAGCTGCACAATCACTGCTCCAGATGTGGCTGCCTCCCATCCCAAATGCTGAAAGGAGTGATCATTTTGCAGAGTTGGATTTTCCGCTGTGAAGTCATCCTTTTTGCTTAACTTACATAGGAGCAATATTTATCCATTTAATTGACCCTATGTTGACTCTAACTGGGAGTTTTCAGTCATTTAGTCCCTAACTGGCATTCTGGCCAGAAAATTCAACCTCTGTGGATGACAATCTGTCTGGAGAAAGCTTCTGGTGGTGCTAATGGAGGAAGTGGGAAATTAAAAAATGTAAATTCAACTTGTTTAAATTAGTTGAGTTTAAATTAAATGAGTTGTGTATTACACCCCTAAGCCAACAAAGGTTCCCTACCAGACCTTTTCTTTCCCCCAAGGAAGGAAAAAGTTCTACCTTGAGGAAAAACAGAGTAATTCAGAATCTCAAATTACTCACCTGGATCCTAAATCCCCTAACTAAATTCTGGTCAGAATGGGCAGTAGTGAGAAATGATAGTGATTGGAGTGTGTCAAATTCTGGAGGGACTTAGGTTACCTGAGATGGGCAGTACATATAGGGGATCCTGAGGCTTGTTCATATTTTGTATGCAAGCTCTCAGATCATTTTCTCCAATTACTAATTTTCTGTTAGTTTTCTTTTGCAGATTAGCAGCAGAGAAACTGTTTGGAATTCCAGGACAAAAACAGACACACACAAAAAGGTATGTGCACTGCACACACAAACACGTACATACAGAAGCTTTGTCTATAACTTCAGTTGCAAGTTGTAATTTGGGGCTTAGAGCTAAGCAGCTGGTGCATAACACAGTCATTATCATTAACATTTCTTGTGCCTGACTAGAATTTGGCAAAAGAAGAAAGGGGGGGTACTTTTCCTTACCCCATCGCTAAGGATTCCGGAGGGAAATGGAAATGGGACATTTTCCTGGAAGACTTTGCATACAAAATAAATGGCAAAGTTTTAAAGGTGCACAGTCTTGAGCACTCTAATCAAAATGTCATTTAATGCAAATTTCCACCATGCCATCAACACAGAATTAAAAATTTGACAGTGAAGTGCATTTCATAAATAAATTGTTAAAGAGGGGGTTAGGATATCAGTCATCCTTACCTGGTGTTTATTTTCCAGTCACATTTCTTCCTCCATTATTGGGGAAAGTGGCAAAAGACGTCTTTTGTGAATATTATTGTTGGCTCTGTATTTTGCCGGCATTTTAAAATGATTTCAGATCTTTATTATTGTTTTTTGTTTTTGTGTCAACTATTATAAATAGCAGAGAGGATAATAATTCAGGATATCAAAGCCAGGCTGGTAATTGGATCAAGTAGCAGATGATAATTACCAGTTCAAACTCTTCCATTCCATGATATCCCATTATGTCATGTTATTTCCTTATATTCCGGGTTGTCAGGTAGGGCCTTTCCACACTTACCTTGCATGGACTGCTCCAGCAAACTTGATCAAGCTGAAGGAGGACAGGTGTACTGGAACAAAGCCATCCACAATTAGGTGGCCATTTTGGTATAGCCCCCCCCCCCTCAGGTGAAGTAAAAAGATGCTGGATAACCAGCATCTTTTTCCATGATGTTTCTTACATAGAGTGTGCTGTTGTGAACTGATTTGTTGGAAAGGCAATATAAAAATAAATAGGGCAAATTATAAACTCAACCATTAGACAATGTAGTGTCAATATCTCTATGGTGGTGTGCAAAGTTTCTGTAGATATTTGAGTTTTACCTGAAAAACCAGCCTCTGAGGTGAGGTAACTGGTTAAATCACTTGACTCACTTTTTGGTGTCAGGTCTTAAGGTGAATTTCAATAAATCAGAGATGTTCTTTAAGAATGTCCTTGCAAAGTGAGATGGAGATTAAATTTGAATAATTTTGTCCCCCCAAATTAAAGCCAGATTCAAAAAGCCCAGGGAAATAGTGAAACCTTTTTGCTCATTTTTTTTTAATGGTCTAAAAGTTTGCAAGTGTAGTTTGAAATACTTTGGAGCAATTATTTCTAAAATAATAATAATTTAAAAAATTACCTGCTTTCAACTACGGGTCTCTCTAGAAGGAGATAAAGAAATATCTGAATTCTTCAAAAGTGAATACCTTTCTTTAAAAAAAAAAATAGTAGGATAACGGTAGTTAAAATGGAAGTTATACTGTGTTATTTTCAAGCAATCCCGCACACTATTTCAAACAAGGTTTTAAAAGATAGGATAAGAATATTAACAGGTTTATCTTTCAGAAGGTAAAACTTTGATTACTGAAGAACTCTTTGCATGTAAGGTAACGTTGTGCTTAGACATTTTTAGTCACGAAAGCATTTTTTAAAATTTTCCAAATTAATAAGAATATCAAACCCCTACTAAACAGAAGTGGATCCCTGTTGAGATCCAAGAATCTCTAGACTTGTATCTTTATCTCTATGTGGGGGGGGGGAATTTTTTTTTTCTGAGTTATATTCTAAAATTATAGCAGTAATGGGAACTGAATCTCCTAAAGAAAGGTCTCTACTGACCCCAGGCAGCCGTCAACTTTCCTCCCCAAAGTTCTTAAAAATGAACAGTTGCTTTAGAGCTGGATTTGATTTTTTTAAAAAAAACATTTAAATTTGACAACACTAAATTTAGAAAAAAATGCACATAATTTTGGGACTGAATTAACTCATCTAATAATTAATCTGACACTTTAAAATAAGTAAGTAAGTGAATGAATGAATGAATGAATAGTATTGTTCCTTTCCCACTGCAAAGGAGCCAAGATCAGGCCACAGGTGTTTAGCCTTCTCTTTCCAATTTACTTTTGGGTTCTTCCACAACAGACTAATTAATCCCCTCTTAATCCCCTAGACAGATGTCATACTTATATTCTACTTGCTTAGTAAATTGCATCAACGACTGATGTCCCTAAGGGCAACAATAACCTGCCCTTCTGGTTGTCCCACCACCTTCGGTAGTGAGGTTGGTGGGCACCCAGGAAAGGACATTTTCAGTGGTGGCCCCCAGACTGTGGAATGGTCCCCCCTCGAGGTGTGCCATACCCCTTCCTTGTTATCATTTAGGAAGGCTGTAAAAGCATACCTTTTTGCTTTGGCCTTTGGCTGAGGTGATACATTCTCCCCTCAGTTATAGTTCTTATGAATACACTATTAAGTGCATGGCTTACACCTTAACTATGTACCTTGTTTTAATTTGTATCGTGTTTTTAATATGTTTTTAAATATGTTGTCTGATCTGTTGTTACCTTCCCAGAGACCTTCGGGTATGGGGCAGGATAGAAATATAAATAAATAAATAAATAATAGATCCAGATTTGGAAATGGGTGCTCTGGTGTTTCCACAGTAGGCAGGCTAGCACCCATTGCTATTGGGTGCTAGACCACCCATGGAAACACATTTGGTACTTCCCTTAATCCGGATCTACTACATCCAGATTAAGGGAAGTATCCATTCCTTAGATCCGGATCTTCTTAGATCCGGAATAAAGGAGCGCAGTGGAAAAACACCCAATCTTATCCAGTGCACTAAGTGGTCCAATTGACTGTATAAACTGTACTACTGATACCTGGAAAAAAAGGATTATTTTATTTTATATCTGTGGTATTTATATTCCACTTTGAAAGAGTTCAGGGAACCATACTCCATTGTCTTCCTCACCATTTTATCCTTATAGCAAACAACTGAGATAGGTTAGACTACCACTATATCCATCCACGCTGTATGTACTGAAACACAGGATATCAAGATCAGTATGTGAATGACATCTATACTTTGGGGGTGGAAGAAATGATTGACAGGATCAGAAATGTATGAATAAGCCCTTTCTGACATTTTTTATTTTCTTCAATGAATTTCAATTGGCTACTTGTGTATATTTTGAAATTTTCTTTCTCTATTTTAATACCAATACTGTATTATTTCCCCCCAGCTACTATGCTTCAGAGAATTCCTTTTTTAATCTCTCCTTGTGCCACAATGAAGAATGGAGTACACAGATGATAAGAAATCTTAGCTTAGTGTATTTCTAAACCCTCTTCTGTTTTCTCCCCAGTCATTTCTAGAACTTTATGACAAAGGCAAGGAGTTTGATCTTTTTGAAAAAGACTGTCAAGAAAAAAAAATCAAACACTTTAATTTTTATTTTACTATGGACTTGTTTCTATGGACTTTCATTTTTCAATATATATAAATATTTCCATCAACAACTCTGATTGTTAGCAGCTTTGTCTGGTAGGAGGTGGAATATAGCTGAATTAATTAACTTTATAATAATTACAATAATATAGATGTATGTATAAGTATATGTGTATATATGTATGTATATATATTAGGTGCATGTACGAATATTCAAAGGTGTTTGAAATTTGATCAAATCTGCCCAAATTTCAACATTCAAATTTGAATGGAATGCCCATAAATTCAAATTTAAAGATTTGAACAAATTGCAGATCTATTTGTTTGAATTATGCAGACATTCACTTGTGTACGGGTTCATACGTGATGCAAACTTGCAGATACACAACTTTCCTGCATCCGTACACATTTATACGGATCCATTCAGGACAAAAATGGGTGGCATATGGGATAATTGCGGGATACATATGGACATGTATGGATGTGTATGGATGCATACAGCGATGCGTACAGGTACATACGAATGTTGTTGAATATATTTGAATTTGCTTAATTTGAGTTGAATTTTTTTGTATTCGATTCAAATTGAAATGAATCCTGGAAATTGCATTTGTGCACACTCCTAATATATATGTTGTGAGGCCAGGTGGTTGGGGCCTTACAGATCTGCCTTCAGGTTTGAATGCTAGGTCCAGACTCTGAGATGCTAGGTCTGGATTCTGTGATATTCAGCCCTGCCTTCACACACTGGATGCAATGTGCAAGTGATGTGTGCACCATCCAAGCAGGAATAGGAGTAGGTGGAACTTCTGATGAAAGGATGGATGACAAGGAACAGATCAGGGGATAGACCAGTGAAATATATTATAAGTAAACTGTTTCATTTGACAAATTTGTAATCTTTGGGTAATATTACTTAAAATGCTATAGAGGCTAAAAAATAGAAGTTGGGGTCTTTGGTTTGTGCATTTACTTCACCAATGTATAAGGATATTGAGTAGGTTGGGTGAGCACAGGGAGGAAGAAACCACTGTATGATACCAGGATCCCATAGCTTCCCAGTACTGGGCTTATTTGCAGGTGAGAAGGTTTGATATGGTGTTGGGAAGTTGTGGGTTTATACATCAAAATAAAAGGGAAGTAGAGATAGTAGCTGATGCCAGTAGAGTCAAGAACCTGATGTGAGTGGACAATGTGGTTATAAGGAGAGAAAATAAAAATCTAGTAGTTCATGTATTAATCAAACAGTTTTCTTGCTTTCTCTGTGGCACACAAGTAGCTCAATTGATCAATAAATACCACTTTGTTAGGGAATGTCTCTGTTTGAATTTCTTTGACAGTTGCCTTCTCTGAGGAAACAGTTCCCTCCTGCCCAACAAGACCTCACTGTAAATGCAGTACTGCATAACTTTCCATATTGATTGGATCCCACCATTATTCAATGTTAATGTTCCCAGCTGAGTCCTGTCCCATCAAGCAACCATTTTTTTCTAGAAATTCTCCACCATTAAACATGGGGGAGAAACATGCCATACTTTTTTGTACCCCTAGCTGAGGTCTAAAATTTTCCAAAAGTAAATGTAAGCTTTTTTCTAACTCTGCCTTACAAGTGTTTGCTAATATTAAAAGTTCCTTTCAAAAGAGAGCGCTTGTGAAAGAAAAGTTTAACAGGTCATGGCAAACCAGTTTGTTGGGTTGCAGCCAGCTTGTTTGAAGGAGAAGGAGGAAGAGGAGAATAACTGTATTTTAATTGTAGGAGGAAACAATGGAGTTTGTATGATTGATGAGCTATAAACGGAGAGGCTGAAGGGTGGCTGAAAGCAGTAATCATTGATAAGAGAATGTGAGATAATTAGTCTCTCCATTTCTCTGATTGGAACTGTGGTTGTTATTGATAGGTGAAAGCCTAAAAATGTAAAATTTGAATAATGCATGGCAGATATGCTTGTCACTAAGACAGATCCACTAGGATTAGCTGCAGCTTTTTAATGAGGATAGGTAGTCATGTGAAATGGTCCATAGACTGGATTTGGATCCTGCATAATATTCTGTCTCTAAATTAAACCATCAAACTCTATGGCCATTCTATTCACCCTTATAATAGAAAATGGCCATAGAATAAAACCCTTCATGATTGTGGTAGATGCACAATCATGATTGCATAATTTCCCCTGCATAGTTTGTACTTCATCAAATATTTCCCTCACAACAAAAATGAGGAAATGACACTAGAATTTCTCATGTGAATTTTACTGAAAATATAAGAAAAACAGATCCAAAATGGCTCTTTTCCTTCCTTCCTTCCTTCCTTCCTTCCTTCCTTCCTTCCTTCCTTCCTTCCTTCCTTCCTTCCTTCCTTCCTGGTCCGTCAAGATATACTAAAAACCTGGTGCTGAGCCTTACAGAGGTCAGACCATGAGACAGACCTTACCCTATGGCCATTGTGGCCCTTACCTCTAGAACGGAATACTGCACAGCCTAGCCCATGTCAGGGGCTCTGTCCAGTCTAGGTGGGCAAAATGGAATAATAGTAGGCTTGTTAGTCCAGGGGCCCTGGTCCACAATCCACTATAGCACTGTTTCAGCAGTGCACCAAATTGTGCCATGGAAATGGATTCTGTGGAGGTTCTGAGGCCAGGAACTTTCATTCCTTGGTGTTGGAGCATCTGTACCAGGATCTGAAGTTCACATGACCTTCATACCAGTGCAGGGGATGTCCTGGAACAGTTATCTCAAGTGTAGATGGCCTTGTTCTGATATAGCTGAGCTACTCCAGCAGGGAGCTATTCCAGTGGAACAGACTTGCTGGAGTGGTACAAAGCCAGGTAAGTACTGAAAGGCCCATAGTCGCAAACTAACTAATCTCTTTAATTTAAGGAAGCAAGTTCTTCCTGCCTTATCTCCAAAGTTGATGTAAAGAGTGGACAATAACAAATCTCTACTGGAAAAAAGAACCTTTCCACACTTAGAGGTAGAATGTAAACTGTGGTGCCAAGTGCTCTTCTAGGCCTCTTTCTACTGTACTCTGGCATGGTCTAAAGGGGTCCTTGCAGTGTGGGTTGGTCTACAGTGCAAAACTACTTCAGGTGGAAGTCAGCAAAAATAAACTTTCCAAATGCTTTTGAATGTATTTGCAAGAACAATTTTTTTTTCACATTAGCAGCCTCATGTTCTACCTCTTGATTCTATTGATCAATCAGACAGTGTATCGTGATAATAGAATAATATCTGGACAAAAATTTTCAATGAGCAACATAGGTGCTATTTTGCATGCTGTCTCCACACTATTGACTAGGGATGTGCATGATTTTTTTAAAAAAAGATTCATATCAAATCAAATGCAAGAAAATTCGTATTTGTTCAAATAAATCCCTTCAAATGTGGTAGGATTAGAATTTGATTCAAATGTTCCATACGAATTCAATACAAATGTTAGATATGAATCCCATAAGAATTCCATATGGATCCAGTGTAACTCCAATGTACGAATCCCACACAAATCCGTAACAAAGGTTTGTACAAATATATTCAAACATTCCATTTAAATTTGAATGTCAATCTTTGAATGTGCCAATATTCAATCCGGATTTGAATGTCCCTACTATGGAGACATTGAGCTGGTGTTGCAATGTCCAGCTTCTTCTGGGAATATGCATGTAGTATGAGTTATCTGTACTTTGAGAGTCTGCAGGTAGGATTTGGTTAGGTTTGGGACAGCCCTGGTGCTAAGAATGCAAACTCTGGGCACTATCCCTGAACATAATGACCGTGGGACACTGTCCCAGTGAAGTTAAATATGAAAAAGCCATAAGTCTCACTCATCGGGAACAAGTTAAGATTATTGACATAAGTCCTTTCCATACTTCACATTATGCCAGGTAAATCCCAAAATAAGGGCCTGATGGGCTATGGTAGACCCTAGGCATAAAGGCTAGGCCACGCGGGGACTCATTCACCATTCCTCCCTAGGTGCGAATGCAGAACCCATCCCTAAGTGGCCTAGCCCGAAAAGACTGGCGTGGGGGTGGGACACCCCTCCCAGGCCTGCCACCATTGTGCTCTACACCCTGGGACAGGCTGGGGCGGTTCCAAACAGAACCGCCAGCCCAGCTGTGTGAATGCTTCATTCCAGGGCATCCTACATACGTTTGAGAGGCCCTCGTGCAAATAGGCCTCCTGTTCCCCCTTGTTATCTTTTACTGGGATTTGGACAAAGTGGAGAACTGGGATACAGAGACAGCACTCATATTCTGGATTATAGAAACTGCACATGGACCCCAGTAGGTTGGAATATGCCAGGAGACCCTTTTGGTAATGCTTTAAGAAGTGCTGCCAGAAGTGACACTAAAAGCACTGAAAAGTCTACCAGCCATTTCCATTCCCTTTACCTTCCAAATAAACTTAATGCTTATTTTTAGATCTCTTCAAAATTCTAGAAGAAATCAATATGGCAGCTTTCAAATTCAAACTCCCTCATTGCATTAATATACACCCTGCCTTTCACTGCAATCTGATTTGCAAAACCATTTTCTCTTCATCCTGCTAATCCACCTTGTCCCTATGGCATTTCTATTCCATCCTATACTCTAAAATTACACAGAAGGCTAAACCAAAATCAATGTACTGAAGCAATACTGTACAATCAATTTTGATTCATTAACACCACAATTAACAGAGCCTAAAAAGGGATGGCATAAATACAGAAACAGATAATTCCAAATACAATTGGCCACATGGAAACTGAGCCAACTGTTGACTAAAGTTGGCTTAACAGTTTTAATAGTTAAAGGTGAAAAACTAGACAGCCTACCGTCATCATAATTTCTCATGTTCTGATAACGGCTGTGTCAGATGTAGAGATCTGAGGTCAGAACATTTTTACTGATTTATTTTTTCAAGAAAGATTTAAAAGCTCAGAAAGATGTGATAATGAAGATAGTGCACCGGAGGGAAGCTGCACCATTAGGAGATCACAGATAATGGTGTTAATAAATATATAAAAGCATGGACAGATCTGTGAAATCTCCTTGCTAAAAGCCAAGCTAAACTAGAAGACCAAAATGGAGACAGCAAATGAGAAGAGTTATAGAAAAGTAAATGATATAATATCTAGTCTGGAAATAATAAGTGCACCCTAGGGATCTTAACATGGAAGAGTTAACATCTTCCTGCAGGTTTGAAGAGAAAAGCTTTTAATGAAGAACTCAGAAGTTATCTTTTAAATAATATCATAACAGCCCTGCAAGAAACTTGACTTACTGGAATTGAGGGGGAGTTACTTCTACCAAACTACTGATCTGAGAACTTGTTAACCTCAGAAATTAACAGGGAGCAATAGGCCCATAGGTAAACTGGCCACACTAGAAAAGGAAGAACAAGGTTGGCAGAGGTGAAAGATCTAGTATTTTTTTTCTCTTGAATTAAAAATCAAAGCACCTACAGATTATTAATTTGGTCATGGCTGTAACTCAGTAGTACATAAGAACATAAGAGGAACCCTGCTGGATCAGGCCACAGCCCATCTAGTCCAGCATCCTGTCACACACAGTTGCCTACCAGTTCCCATGGGCATCTCAAGCAGAGACAAGGGCAAACCTCCTGCTCTCGAATCCCAGCAAATGGCATTAGAAGCATCCTGCTTGTCCCTGCAGCATTCATTTTAGTAGCCATTGATACATCTGCCATGCATAAATTTGTCTAACCCTACCTTAAAGCTATCTAGGCTGGTAGCTGTTGCCACCTCTTTGGGCAGCAAATTCCATAAACTTATGACACTCTGGGTGAAGAAATACTTGCCCTTGTCTGATCCGACTCTCCTACCCATCAGCTTCATAGAATGCCCCCTGGTTCTAGTGTTGTGTGATAGAGAAAATATTTTTTTTTCTCTATCAACTTTTTCTATACCAGGAAATAAAGGGTTACCATTCCAATTCCCAGCTTCACTCCAGAAGTAGGCAGTGGAAAATCACTTCTGTATCTCTGCCAAGAACACAGTATAGACGTGTTCATGGAGTTCACCAGGAGTCAGCCAGTGGTACCCAATGACAACAACAAATAAGCTCTTACAATAAATCTCAAGCTAGACAAATGTCTAGGACATGGATGCCAACGTTTCCAGTTTTTGAATGGCTTCCAAATCTAGGGTAAGTTTTATAAAGATGGAGGAAATGGATAAGAACTACCTGCCTCAGCATAACAATGTTTTATTAAAACAGAGTATATGGGCATGGGCAGAAGTGGAAATAGCATCAAATGACAAGTTGGACTCACCTCACTGGTGATAACACAACAGAACAAAATCCCAGCACAGATGTAAAACTCTCAACTAATACATGAACCATAGCAAAAAAAAAAACCCTAAGAAAATAACTGAAAGGTAACAAGTAAAACAGAATAAAACCCTCACATATACAGGAAAGCAAAGGCCATTAAATCACAAAAGAAAGAAAGAGGGGGGAAAGGTACAAAGTTCAGGTTGCAAAGTTAAAATTCAGGCAGCGGAGGCAAGGAAAATAGATTGTGTGTCAAAAATAAACTATGTACACATGTTTTAAGCCTCTCTATGTCTGCTTTGAGCAGCTAGCTGCTGGGTTTCTTCCATCTGGGGAGGACATGGGGGGAAAGGGCAGATAAGAGAACTGTAGTTGACTTTTGAGCTAAAGGGCTGAAGTTTGGGGAGGGGAAGGGGAGGAAGAAAACATATTTTAAAAGTGCTTTAGTTTAATCCTGCATGTCTTTCTATAAGTGTGTAAGTAGAAGAAGAAGAATCCCGATTTAAGGGGACTCAAAGCATCTGACTAAGCTTTCTCTTCTTCTCCCCACAACAGAACACCCTGTGAAGTGGGTGGGGTTGTGAGAGCTCAGAAGAGAGCTGTGACTAGCCGAAGGTCACCCACCTGGCTTCATGGAGGACGGCAGAATCAAACCCAGTATTCCCAGGTAAGAGTCTGGTTCCCTAACCACTAGACCAAACTGGCTCTAGGCCCTTCCTTATATGTGCAGCTGAGGTTCAATGGGATACTCAAAGATAGCAGACCCTCAATAAGTCACTCCAAAAAAAAGAGGTTTCACAGATTGTGGACTAAAAGGGGGAAACTAGAGGGGGAAAAACATGAGAAAATCTTGGCAAATATTCTTTGGAGGGAGGAAAAGCATTGACTCCCCATATCTGTAACCAACCATCACCATCAACAACATGTGAGGGTTTAGAAAATGTTTAAACACAACTGACACCTAGGAAATGAAGTAATTGAACAAGTTTGCTCATACCTCAGATTTAGGGGTTATACTTTCATAGACAGGCTAGTGATGTTTGCAAATCAAGTCATGTCTGCTGAAAACAACACCTGCCATAAATTATTTGTACCATATTTTAATTATAGGCATCCAGGTTCACTAACTCCCATTCTTGAGGCCTCTAAGGTCAAAGTAATTTCAGTGTAAATATACGGCACACATTATGTGGATCAAGCCCAATCCTTTCTCAGACAACTTTTGGGCATAGATAAAATTACTCCACCTTCTGCTGTCAGAGCACACCTGGGTGCTCATTCATTCACATGTCCTATTAGGATCAAAATGCTTAAGTCCGAGACATAGTATAAATGGGATGCTCTGCCAAGGTAATTTTTAAGATGCCAAGGCTATTTTGAATACAATGAGATCATTGAAGTGGATGGGCTATCACAAAACTATTTTTCAGATGGACAAATTCTTCTCGTATTATATGCCTTACCCTCTAAGAAGCACATATTCTCAGTCCCTCTTTGATCAACTTGATTCTGTGGTCAAAAGTGGAAGATATATTATTCCTTATTCTGAAAAACTGTGCATTTGTGCATCAACAGCTATCAAGGATTGAAGCCACATATTGTTTGATTGCCAGATCTACAGCAATGGACATCAGCATTGCTTTGAGCCTATCCTGAAATAAGGATCTGTACAAATGTATTTTTGACATTCAAATCCGAGTAGATCTGAATGTCAAAAAATCCAATTTGATTTGGATATTTAAGATTCGAATGTCATAAAATCCTTTTTGAATCCATACATTTGAATGTTAGGCTCCGTCCCCAAGCAATTAAAAGTCTGTTAAAAAGGTTCTTTTGCCTCTGAGCACCCCCATGCCGGCTTTTCTCCAAGCTTCCAGTGGCATAAAAGGAGGTGGCATAAAAGGAGGAAAATACACGGTAAAAAGACTGCCCTTTAAAGAAGACTACCGGAGCACTTTTTGGAAGCTGCGGGTTTTCCTGGCAGCATTTACCACGGGGACGTTCCGTGGCAAAAGGGGCTGGGATTGGCAGTCAAGATCTCTGAAAAAAGCACCCTGGCTCTGCTGCTGCCCGCACACACAGCCTTAAACAGTCACACATCTCCCAGAACTGCAGCCGCTTCCCTTCCTTTTCCCTTTCTAAAGGTCAGAACTTTTAAAGAGCCAGAATTGTGGAGAATTACAACATTGTTATAGGTGTGAAGTGGGTGGATTGCTACAGTGTAACAACTGCTGTATGGGGTGGATTTTGACAGTGAAATCACTACCTTTGGAAGCAAAGGGCAGGGGAGACGAACAGAGAACTTGTAAATGCCCATGGCTATTTTTCTATTTTTCACTTCCCGATCAGAGCCCAGAGTGATCAGAGTGAAAGTGTTAATGAGCGAACGATCGTGTGGTCGATGGCTGCAGCCGCTGCCTTTGCTGGCACGGGAAGCCATAGCCTAATGAACTGCTTCCACCTGAGCGCTGGTTGCAGCCCGGCTGCCTTTGCGGGGCGGGGCGGGGGGAAGATGGACAGTAGAGGCAAACTAGAGAGGCAAATAAGTTGTTTGGGGATGCAGCCTTAGATTCATTTTTTACTGTTATACATTATACGTATCTGTATGAATTCTGTAAAAATCTGTATGCATCCCATATTATCTGGTATGCATCCCATTTTAATCCTGTATTTTATGGGCAAGATACATATAATTTTCGCACAAGTTTGTATATGACAGTTACAAACCTACACATCTGAATTATTCAAAAATCCATATCAGATTTTTGAAATTCCAATTCGAGTTTGAATGTGTCAACATTTGATTCGAATAGAGTTTTTGAATTTTTGAATATCCGTACACACCCCTATCTTGAAACACATGACATTCTAGTTTATGTTCATTTGAATATTTTGAAAATTGATATAATCACATGCTTAACCAATAAATTGATTGATGATTGACTCATTCATTCATTTCCTCATGTGGTGCATTCATGACAGGTTCAGCTGGGATCCTTGTTTGTCTGCTGACTCAGTTAAGGGAAAGACAGGACAGTAGGGAGAAAGAGATGCATCCTGAGTTTCCCAAAATTCCTTATCAGCAGGTTGCTGCTATTCTGCTGAGTCTGGTCCACCGAGATCCACTCCACATGATCTCTCAACAGGACTGAACTGAAGGGGTAGTTACACAGTTCCTCCTGGACTCAGTCCCACACAGGAACTCATTTCAAGAAGGTACCCTACATAGGTTCCTCTAGGTTGAGCTGGGCCAGCTGGGTCTATAGCCACCATGGATCTCTTTCTGCTAGGCAGCATGTGTCTTGGACACCTGAGAAACTGGTGTGAACACTGCACCCAGGAGTTTGCCAAAAATGCTATAGGTTCTCCCAGTAAAGCTGTGGATCAGTTTTTACTAGTCCACAGCTAGACACAATCAAGACAGCTGCACATACTCTGGGTCAGTTCAGTATGGAGGCAGAAATGCAGTGTGTGGATGCACCACTCCAGAACACGCTGGGTCATCCTGACTGAATCAGTGCAAAAAGATCCTTAGTGCCTACACCAAAGCAATGGACATATTTGCTGATCCAGAGACAATTCACTACAGATATCAACTTCGTTCAAGTTATTATCATAATGATACATGTGAATCACGGGAAGTTACTGAGCTAATTTTCCTAATTTTAAAGCTTAAAATTTCAAGTTGGTCCCTGCTTGACGGGTACTACATGATTGTGATGTAGGCTATATATACAAAAACACATTGGCTCTCCAACAAATCAAACCAAGCCAAGACACTGTTTACTTTTAAGAGCTAAGTGAGGTTTGCAAATTCTTGGCAGAAGCAGCCCGAGTTTTGTGTATCTATTTACAAATTTTAGTATAAATCTGAGAGCTTTTTGGACATGTGCCCATTTACTATGCAAAGAGAGCTTTTTAAGCAGGAGTGCACAATATTTTTTAGTATAATCTAGAAATGATAAAAAGAACTGAAAGTGGAATTACTAGTTGTTAGTTCCCTAAAGAGAAAGCTTTTAAAGTTATCTAATTGAACTAAATTTGAAAATAAATATGCAATTAAATCATGGGGCAAATGTATGCACAGAAGTGCCAATTGAAAGGAAAATGGACTCAAATGCTTCACCATCCCATTCCCACACACAACTTTGAAAATATATTTCAAAGCTTAAACACACAAGCATACAGAGTGGTAGGAAGACATTTTAAAATAAACATTTTTATTGCCAAACAAAGGCAGAAGCAGATCTTATCCATTATCTAAGATGCAAACCCTCATAAAGGAAAGGGAAGGGAAGGTTGGGGAGGGGACTGGGCGGGAGAACCATCAGTGTTATCTCTATTAGACACGACTAATGTGTGGACTCCTAGGCCTTTTCTGCTTGGATCCTTATTCTGAGACATATCCAAATTTAGGGACTGTTGTCTGCATACTAGGGCAGACTAGGCAAGCTTTATACAGTAGTATGCAGATAGTAGCAAGGATGGAGACTCTGTGCCTGCCGTAACTACAGTAGCAGCCCCAGCCACTCAGGAGGCGCGCAGGACGCAGGCACGCTGCATCCTGGGATCCTCCTCTCAGAATCGGGGTGATGCTGAACAGGTAAGGAGGGGATTCCACAAGCTCCCCCCGGGTGGGCTAGGGTGGGCTTTAGGGAAGCTCGCCCTGGCTCCAGAAGCAGCGATCCGCCTCTTCTGGGGTGAGGGCGAGGTCCCCCAGCCCGCCAAGCATGGTGAGCCGGGGGAGGGCCCCGGAGCACAGATGGGAGGCGGGTGCTGTGTGTCCGCACAGCACACACCTCCAATCCGGATCTATTCCGCCCTCACGTCGCGTGTGCGGAGGGACGGTGGTGGGGTAGATCTGCATCTATTAGATGCAGATCTACCCCATAAATCCAGATCTACCAGGGATCTGGATTCAGTAAAACCAGCTCCTCTGGAGTCCTCCTGTGGTCCTCCCCTATAATTAGCAAACAATAAATGTCTCCCAAAGGAATATGTATCTTTTTCATTTGTATATATTGAAAATTGGAATTGAACATTTTAATTTAGAAAATGTAATAATGCTAGACTGTAAACAAATATAAAAAAAACAATTATTAATTGTTGGATTACATGGGTGATATGATGATACTTTGATGATACTGACCCACTAGCAAAATTGCATACATTATCTATTTTGAAGATAAGCATCCAATGAATTGTACTTTTCCTAGTGTGCTATAAAGTTATTCTTTATTTTTAATAAAGAAACTTAATTTTAGACACTAAACTCCCTTCTTGATAAACAAAACAATTTTTTTAGCAAATTCCCTTATAAAGTTTTGTTCCTGTAGAAGGCCTCTGCTCACTTCTGTTAGTTAGTTAGAAATGACTAATTACTTCTGATTAAAATAAGCCAAACTGCAGCAGAGCAAGTTAGCAAAAAGGTGAACTTTTCTTATACTGAAACAAAAGAAATCCATTCTCGCCTTCCTGTGATTTCATGGTTCTTTGACTAAGTTCATCATCATATATTTATTACTGAATTACATTAAAATCACTCACATTAATATGAAGTGGTTACACTAGTAATGTGGGATTCACATGAGCTGACTGTTCTAATTAAGCAAACAAATCATTCAGTGTTCACAAAAATTGTAACATTTCACTGGATTATCTTCATAAACTAATGTTTAATACAGCAAGAGTAATGAGTTCTCTAATAACATGAGGACACATATTAAATTTAGATCAAACTATAAAACTCTAGACAACCCCAAATTCTAGATACACTAACATTTTTTTCAATTATGAGTACGTCTTGACTTAGTTAATTATGTTTTTGTATAGGTTAAGAAGAAGAGTTGGCTGTTATAAACCACTTTCCTTACCCATTTAAGAGGAAGCAGCTGACAAAAATTTATGCTCTTCTCCCCAGGACAGAAAATTTGAGGTAGGTGGGGCTGTGCGAGCTCAGAAAGAGAGCTGTGGCTAGGCCAAGGTTGTTAGAATGTGAGAAAAGTGTGAGGGAAACACAGCTCGGATGTACCGAAAGATTTTTCAAAACAAACTGATAGTGTGTCTGCCTCTCTCCTGAGAACCAAGGTCGTGAAGTGTTTGCTAGCACGTAGGCACTTGGGAGGGGGGACAGAACTCACTCAAGCTCTCGGAAGTTGTCATAATACAACTTCCGGCTGCTACTATGTAAAAAGGCTTCTGTTATTGTCACGGCCGTAACGGATGTAACGGCTGAACTTTCTATCTATCGCTTGCTGTTTTTGCTTGCTGCTAAACAAGTATGTAAGCTGACGCTGATAAGCATGGATTGGATTGGGGATCCGCCAGGCTAAATGCCTGTATTTGCTTTGCTATAAGCCTGTGTAATCTTTACTTGCAATAAACATAGAGAGTTAGATTTAACTCTGGAACTGCTGTGATTCTTAAATTGAATGCTGGAATGCTGGAGCTTGGAGCTGTGCCAAGAGTCTCTGCCGGAGAAGCGTCGAGCCAAAAGAGAAGAATTTAGCAATCAGGTAATCACTCTGCTCACAGATCTTATCTACAGATCTAATCTAATCAGATCGGACAAGGGTTATGGGCCCAGATCGTTATCAGCTCTTATCTGATTGCTATCTGATGAAACTTTTTTGCTGAGACTGGGAGAAAGGCTTTTACCCTGAAGCTGAGAAAAGCTGTCTGGGCTGATTGGTGAGACTGAGCAAGACGGAGCGTCTGTGTCTTATCATAGCTGACAGCAAAAGCTGGGAAAACTGCCAAGAACCCGTCTGTGAGCTGTTTAATGATGGAGCAAGCAAGGTTTCCGAAGTTAGAAAATTCTAATTATGCCTCCTGGCAGACGTATTGTGAAGCATTGCTGATAAGAGAGAACCTTTAGGGATGTTGTTGTGAATGGGCCAACCCAAGCGACTGCGGAGCAGGACCGGAAAGCCCGGGCCACTATCTTGCTTACAATCTCTCCCTCGCAACTTTCGCATGTGAGAGATAAACTTTTGGCTAAGGACACATGGGACTCTTTGAAAGCTGTGCACCAGTCGCAAACAGCTTTATCTAAAATGTTGTGGTGCCGGAGACTGTATTCCTGCAAGATGAAAAAGGGAACAGATCCAGCAGCCCACTTGGAACGAATGACTGATTTGTTTAATCAAGTCCAAAGCCGCGGGATAGAAATTTCAAATATTCAACGGTCCTACATCCTTCTTGGGAGTCTAGCAGATGAGTATGAAAACATTCTGTGGAGTCTGCAAAGTGTTGATGAAAGGCAGCTTACTCCAGAGCTGGTTGCAGCGCGTGTCTTGGAGGAGAGCCAGCGTCGGAAGGACGAAGCAGGGCTCCAGAGGCAGCCGCACGCAGCACAGAGACACTCCACTAATCTGACCGAAGACTTCAAAGGCCTTCAGCAAGAAAAGGCAGCTGTTTCTAGGGAGAAACGCTGCTGGGCTTGCGGGCAGAAAGGACATGTGTTAAAAGATTGTAAACATCCAACAGCTGGTAAAGGGGCTGGTAAAGGGGCTGCGAGCCGGGGCCAGAAACATGGTGGGTCGGTGTCTATTGTGAAAGAAGTGTATTCCAATGCTGATACCTGGGTCCTAGATTCTGGTGCCTCTACTCATATGGTTAACAGTGAAAAGCTCCTAAAAGAGGTGGTAAAAACTGATATACATTCTGTTGCCTTAGCTGATGGGAGGGCGAGAATGGTAAAACAAATGGGTACTGTTCATGTGCCAAGTTTTGGGACAGATTTTTCCAAAGTCTTGTGTGTTCCTGGATTACAGAATTGTCTCGTAAGTGTTTCTGCACTGACATCTAGTGGCTACACTCTGGTTTTCACAGGGAATGAATGTAACATTAGCCTGAATGGCCAGGTGTGTGCAAAAGCTGTCAAAAGAGACAAAATGTATTTTTTGGTTGACAAAGAAGGGAAAGAGCACTGCTCACAGGTTCAGAATCAGCCTTTACACGAGGAATGTGCCCATTACTACCATAGGGTCTTGGGTCACACTAGTTTCACAAATCTGCAAAAATTGACACAGGTGTGTCCTGACCTCAAAATCCATGCATGTAATTTTTTTTTATCCTGTACAGTGTGCAGCCAGGCCAAGCTGAGAGCTTTTCCAGTTGCGAAACGTAGTAAACGAACCACGCAACGGCCTTTTGAAGTAATCCATGCAGATTTGGCAGGTCCCATGAGCAAAACATTTGGTGGGAACAAGTACTTTTTGGTAATTGTGGATCGCCACACGAGGTATTCATATGTACTGCTCATGAAAGAGAAGAGTGAGGCTGCTCAACTTCTCAAAAACTGGGTCAACATGGTTGAAAGACAGTTTGAGTACAAGGTTGGGTTCTTGGTTACAGACAGAGGGGGTGAGTTTCTGTCTAATGATCTGAAGAACTGGTTGAAGGTAAAAGGGATTCAGCATGAAACAACAAACCCAGCAGTTCCACAGGAGGACGGCCTCGCTGAGCGAAGAATTGGGGTCCTAAAGCAGATAAAGGACTGCCTAATTCTCGATTCACAGGCTCCGGAACAGCTCTGGGGGGAGGCTATACTGACTGCCAATCATATAGCTAACCGCACTTGGAATTCCTTTGTAAAAACCACTCCATACCACATGCTGTTTGGGAGACCACCTAATCTGAAATACCTAAGAGTTTTTGGACAGTACGCTAATGTGTATGTTCCAGCAAACTTTAGGAAGAAAGGTGATCCCAAGTGGAGGAGACTGATGTTTGTGGGTTATTCTGGTAACAGCTACAAATTCTACCTAGGCCATGGGGAAGTGTTGCTGTCCAGAAGTGCCAACTTTGAGAAACATTCTGGGTGGGACAGGCTTCATGCCAACCAAGAGGTTTTTCTCAAGCTGGGGCAAAGTGTTGCAAGTGCTGGAAATGGAGGGGTAATGAAGCAGGATGCTTCTGCAGGGCCTCAACCCAGTACTTCTACACAACACCATACACAAACACACCCTGCCACAGAGGCTCAGACCTCAGACAGCTCAGAAGATGAGAAAGGTAGAGTCAAGGTGATCATACCTAGGCGGACTCATAGAGTCAGGAAACCTCCAGATAGGTTTGTTGTGCAAGGTGCAAAAGCTTTTTCAGTGGTGGCTGAACCTGAAAACTTCCAAGAGCTACTCTCTTTTCCTGAAGAAGAGCAGCAGAAGTGGTTTGAAGCCATGGAGCAAGAGTACTCGTCTTTGGTGGACAAACAGGTGTTTGAAGTTGTTGATAGGCCAGAGAACCAGAAGGTTATAGGCTGTAAGTGGGTTTTCAAGCACAAGGAATTGCCTGATGGAACCCAGAAGTACAAAGCTAGATTGGTTGCTAAAGGTTACTCACAGCAGAGGTTTGAGAGTTTTGACAAAACCTTTGCACCTACTGCAAAGGCAGAAAGCCTGAGGCTGATCTTAGCTCTTGCAGCTAGAAAGCAGTTTGCAGTGAGACACTTTGATTTTGAGACTGCCTACCTGAACGCTCCCCTTGATGAACTAGTGTTCATGGAGCAACCTGAAGGTTTTGATCAGTGTAAGCAGCAAAAGGTTTTTCAGTTGCAGAAAGCTCTGTATGGTTTGAAGCAGAGTGCTCGTTGCTGGAATCTTTGCATTCATGAGGAGTTGGTCAAGTTGGGGTACAAACGCAGCATTGCTGATGCGTGCGTATACACAAAAAATGAGATAATTCTTGCTATCTACGTTGACGATCTGTGTGTGATAGCTAGAACTGATAAGGAAGTTGCTTTAGTGCAGAAGGAGTTGTCTCAGAAGTTCAAGCTCAAAGACCTGGGAAATCTGAAGTTTTACCTTGGGATCGAGGTACAGTGGACTCAGGATGGCAAGTGCTTGTTGAGCCAGCAGAAAAAGATTGAGAAACTGATTGAGAAGTGTGGTTTGCAGAACGCAAAGGTAGTGAAGAGTCCAATGCTCACTGGAACTTCTAATGAAGACTCAGAGAAACAGTTTGAGAATCCTAAGTTGTTTCAAAGTGTTCTGGGAAGTTTATTGTACATAAGCTCGCACACTAGGCCAGACATCAGTTTTGTAGTAGCTCTGCTTAGCAGAAGGGCGAATGTGCCTACAGTTCAGGATTGGATCAGAATGAAACATGTGTTAAGGTATCTCAAAGGTACACAACACAGAAAGCTGGAAATCCAAGGCAATCAACAGGGTTTAGATTGTTATGCTGATAGCTCTTTTGCTTCTGAGGAAAATGACCGAAAGTCAGTGTCTGGTTTGCTTATCAAATTTGCTGGAAGTCCAATTGTTTGGCACAGCAGGAAGCAGAGTTGTGTTGCTTTAAGCAGTTCAGAAGCAGAGTTTGCAGCTTTATCTGAACTCTTGGCTGAGATCCAGTGGACCAGCCTATTACAGTTCGTGAAGATTCACAGACCTGCATTGCTATGGCTGAGGGTGAGAATCTTAGGTGTCGAACCAAGTACATAGGGGTCAGATATCAGAATGTACGTGAGATGGTGCAAAACAGAGTCATAAGACTGGAATACATTGGGTCTGAAGACAACATTGCTGACATTCTCACAAAGCCACTGCCAACAGGTAAACATGAGCAATTGGCAAATCTGTTAGGCATGACACCGTGAACTAAATTGTAAACATTGCGTACATCCAAACTGTGTTTGGAGGGGCATGTTAGAATGTGAGAAAAGTGTGAGGGAAACACAGCTCGGATGTACCGAAAGATTTTTCAAAACAAACTGATAGTGTGTCTGCCTCTCTCCTGAGAACCAAGGTCGTGAAGTGTTTGCTAGCACGTAGGCACTTGGGAGGGGGGACAGAACTCACTCAAGCTCTCGGAAGTTGTCATAATACAACTTCCGGCTGCTACTATGTAAAAAGGCTTCTGTTATTGTCACGGCCGTAACGGATGTAACGGCTGAACTTTCTATCTATCGCTTGCTGTTTTTGCTTGCTGCTAAACAAGTATGTAAGCTGACGCTGATAAGCATGGATTGGATTGGGGATCCGCCAGGCTAAATGCCTGTATTTGCTTTGCTATAAGCCTGTGTAATCTTTACTTGCAATAAACATAGAGAGTTAGATTTAACTCTGGAACTGCTGTGATTCTTAAATTGAATGCTGGAATGCTGGAGCTTGGAGCTGTGCCAAGAGTCTCTGCCGGAGAAGCGTCGAGCCAAAAGAGAAGAATTTAGCAATCAGGTAATCACTCTGCTCACAGATCTTATCTACAGATCTAATCTAATCAGATCGGACAAAGGTCTCCCAGCTGGCTTCATGTAGGAGTGTGGATTCAAACTGGGAGACCTCCAGATGAGAATCTGACACTAACCACAAGATCAATCTGGCCCTTCCTATACTGAAGTCTTACCTTTTACTTCAAAACGCAATCCAATGCATGGCATTTGAACTTCATTTCAGGGGACACTACACACACAAAAATATATAAAGCACAGTATTGATATTTGATATTTGTACAAATTCAGATGAATTTGGACATTTATATATGATCAAATGCTATGGCATTTGTATATTGGCATTTGTATTCATTCAAAACTTTTGGAACATCTATATGAATGCTTCAGAACATTCATGAACCAGGAAGGTGGGAAAGCAGCTGTGCTAGTCACATCTGCAATGGATCCTGAGTGCATTTGACATGGACTGAGAGTGGATTAAAAGTGGATTCAGGGTGGATTTGAGATTTTCAGAGCAGACATGTTACAGGATATGTATTGGATACTAATCAGTACTTATGGGATACATATTGGATATGTATCGGATACTTATGGGATACATATGCATTCATATCATATATTCATACAAATTTGTATGAATGCATTCATATCGAATAGAATCCTAGCACATTTGAAGGGGATCCATTCGAATGAATGCAAATTTTCTTACATTTGATTTGATACGAGTTGAATGCAAAAAAACCCATTCCTGCACATCCCTACACAGTAGTAATTTTATTATCTCAACACACAAGAAATAAGTTGTGAGACAAACCTGAATTGTGGTGCTCTGCCCACCCCACACCCTGCATCCTCATTCTAAACTCCTCTCTAATACTGTGAGTGATTTGTCCTCAGTCTCCTGGATTTTCTCAAACAAGGAACTCTACCCCCAAAACAAAATGTCAATAAAAAACCTTCTTGACATGCTCAGTAGCTCTCTGTGCTTGTGGCTGAAAGCTGAAACCTAGGGAAGACTGGTGAGTGCTGGCATGGTCAGCAGTATTTATAGAATTTTCTTAAAGGGACCATGTACCAGTCATTAGTGGCTTGCTGCAAGGAGGACTACCCACAGTATTCTGCTGGAGCCATCCAGGAAATGTAGCTCCCTAGTTCCGTATCAGAGCTTTTGTACAGGGAAATGTCTTTTTAAATGCTTTTGTGCAGAACCACAATTTCTTACGAGTGTTCCAGTGCAAAAGTAAAAAGAAGCAAACAAAAAAGGTAGCAATGAGAGTAGGGAAGTGCATAAATATTTGTGATATTAAAAATTCATATCAATCCATATGAATTTCATAGAAGCTTCAGCAAAGGCTGGATCTGCCCACCCCAAACATGGCCACAACCACATCCTCCACATCTTCCCCTGCTATTGTGAGCTCTTCCAAGGTTCAAGTGTGCATGGGTGCTTCCGCACAGGCCCTTTAACACCCATTAAGCACACATTCCAATGTGTGCCTCCGCACACGGGTCACTAAGTAGGACACTTCCGGCGAGGGGTGTCCGCACAGCGAGCCTGTTTTTAATGCGGATTTCAGCGGCAAAACCGGTTTGCTGCCGGAGCGTCCGCATTAGCGGGGCCTAAATAGCACACTTCCGGTGGGTGCGTCTACACCTATCTGGACTTAATGTGTGCTTAAAGGGTGTTTCTAGCACACCACATATCTAGTGGTTTTGCTCTGTGAATCCACATCCGTTTCGGAGCCAAGCCTGGAAAGCCGGGGGGCTCCTAACTTTCAGCTCACTGCTTCTGGAGCCAGGACGAGCTTCCCTAAAGCCCGCCATAGCCCACCCTGGGGGGACCGCGGCAGATCCCCTCCTTACATCTTTGGCATCTCCCCGAAACTGAAAGCAGGCACCCAGGATGCAGTGCGCCTGTGTCCTGCACGCCGCCTGATTGGCCGGCGCGCAAGTCTGGGCAGTGCGCCTGCGCAGAACAGCTCCTGAGGGCAGGGGCTGCCAGGCGCAGCTCTGGCCACTCAGGCGGCATGCAGGACGCAGGCGTGCTGCATCCTGTGCACCTGATTTCAGTTTCGGGGAAACACCGAAGAGGTAAGGAGGGGAACTGCCGCGCTCCCCCTAGGGTGGGCTTTTGGGAAGCTTGCCCGGGCTCCAGAAGCAGCGATCCGCTGCTTCTGGGGTGAGGGCGAGCCACAGTGGCGAGGTCCCCCAGCTCGGCAGGCTTGGCTCCGGTGAGCCAATCGTGGCGGGCTGGGAGAGGGCCCTCCATCCTGGATCAGAGACAGGTGCCGTGCGTCCGCACAGCACCCGCCTCCAATCCAGATCAGTGCTGCATGTGCAGAGGCACGGGCGCAGGATAGATCCGCATCTCTTAGATGCAGATCTGCCCCGTAAAACTGGATCTACCATGCACCCGGAGCTATTAAAACCGGTTCCCCTGGGAGCCGGTTTGAATAAATCCGGGTGCCGGAGATCCTGTTTTATTTGCCCCTGTGCGGAAGCACCCCATATAACTCTGGAAGGCCTACTTGGGTCTTGGAATAGCACACAAATGGCAACAGAGGTCCACTCCAAGCCCCCCATCCTCTCCGACCATGCCACCTTACCTCCAAAGGTGACCACATTCAGGTTCTCCATGTCCTCCGCTGCCATTCATGTCCTCCAAGATTCAAGTAAGCCTTCTGGAGGTGCAAGTGCATCCCCTCCATCAATGAATCGCTGCAAATTCCCCATGATTCCCAGACCAGGGAGGTGTGCATACACCCCTGGAAGCCAAACTTGGGCCTTGAAGCAGTGCATGAGAGCAGCGTCAACAGGTGGGTGGGTGGATGGGTGAGGTGGAGTGGAGTGGGAAGGGAGGTTTCTCTTCACACATCAACATTTCTCAGATGTTTGTGTGTGAAACCAAAGCCACCCACATTTGTGGTGGTGGGGATTCACATGAAGCCAAATATTCCCCTATTCAATTAGCATCAAACCAAGAGGGGGTGAACTGGCTTCAGTTCATGCATATTCCTAAATGAGAGTTATACAGTGCTGCATATGACTGGTTGACATAAAAGGGGGAAAGAGGACACACTATCTCATCCCCCCTAGATGCCCACACAAACCTCTACAAACCCACATGTACTGTCACAATATGAAAATGAAGCAGATGAGGGTAAAAAAAAGAAGGCTTTTTAAAAGGTCTAGCAAAGTGGTTGGATGACTTTGGAGCTCTTATCTGGTTTCAAAGGAATTATACTATTCTGCCAACTAGATACTCCAATGGCCTGCTTAACAAATTTGGTCATTATAACAGCAGGCAGGACAGGCTGTGAAATCAACAACAATTTCCCTGGAGTGATTATTCTTCCCTTAAGTGGTAAGCTTACAGAGGAACTATAAAACACCTACAACACCATGTTTGTAGCTGACTTGTATCAAGGTGGCCTGGTGCTTCTTGAAAAAAAAAAAACAAGAGCAGAGCCTCCCCCCCCCCTCCATCTGCCCTGGAGAAGCTTTTACTCCACTTCCAAGGTGGGAGCAGGAGTAAAGTGGCACCTTCTCCTGGCCAGATCGGTGGCTGGGAAGGGCGGGGGGTGCACTCCCCCTGCTACAGGTGGGCGTCTGCGGGGCCTAGGCACTTTGCTCCAGGTGCCTACACCCCGCAGAGTGTCACGATCGGGCAAGGGAGAGCCTTGACTGACTGGAACAACGTGCTCCGGTCACCCAAGGGGTCCCTCAGCCACTGCCCCATAGGCAGCTGGTCCCGGGCCCTGGGGTGGGTGGGTGGGCAGGTGGGTGCTCGGGTGGCTTCATGCCAGCTGCTCAGGGCTCGATCGAAGGGGCTTGACAGGGCTGCCCGCCCCTGGGTGCTCGCACCCAATGGCAGGCAGCCTTGCAGGACACGTCCCCACCCCTGGCCAGCCTTTCCTGGCTAAGTAACTTTGGAACGCTGCCTCCATTCACAGACAGGCACGCAGGAATGCATGTAAATGCATTCCTGCGTGCCTGTGTGAGAATGGGTGTAGCGTCCTGAAGTTACTTAGCCCATGTGCACTACATCTTTTCCGGATGTACGTAGTGTGAAAAGGCTTCTGTTCAGCACATCTGTATCACAGTCAGACCTGTCTTCATTCTAAGCTGCATTCACTGGGAAATTGAGTGATCTTATGGTACTGAATTCATCCTTCATGAATTGCTACATTGTGAGTTCTATATTAAGAAAAAAATCTTATCTATCATTTATTATTATATGTTCTAGGTCTTTCTGATGAATTTTGTGTTAACTTCCTTTTACCAAGAAATAGACCTTTTGTGAAGTTCTGTATTTCTGTATGTGAGCCAGTCTGGTCAAGCGGTTAGGGAGCTGGACTGTTATCTGGGAATACTGGGTTCAATTCTGCCCTCCCCCATGAAGCCAGCTGGGTGACCTTGGGCTAGTCACAGCTCTCTTCTGAGCTCTCACAGCCCCACCTACCTCACAGGGTGTTCTGTTGTGGGGAGAAGAATGGAAAAGGTTTGTCAGCCACTTTCAATCCCCCTAAATGGGTGAGAAAAGTGGGGTAGAAAAGCTAACTCTTCTTCTTCAGCTGTCAATATTCACGAATCATTGACCTCAGATCAGATTCTCCTGAGCTTATATGAATCCCTTTGGACATTTTTTCACTTTTTATATTTCAGAGTCTCTAAAGCACATACACGAAAGAGAAAGAGATTTGACTGAAATAAATTGGGTTGATTAACAGTAAATAAGGAACTACGGTCCTACTCCTCTCAGCTGAAGTTCTTATGCTATTAGATGCTATTGTTGTCTTGTGCATTGCAGCATGCTGCTGCCCCTACAAAATTAGGCCTTTTTTGTCTTCTTAAATCACCTCAGTGTTTCATCTACCCTTAGAATACATAAAGAAGTCCAAGGATTAAGCAATTAAAAGGCTTTTATCAGATAAAGGAACATAATGATAGACTTTAATGTAACCAGGTACCTCATTGCCTCCCCTTCCTGCCATTTGCTGGGGATTGTTTCATAGGATTTAGCTGAGTCTGTGACTTTATTCTTCTTTTTTTTTGTATTAGGCACCTGAAAATTGAAAGGCAGAACTAATTTGGGAGTCATATAAGTTACTCTGTGGATAAATTGCCATTTTGAGAGTATTTAAAATGCTGAAAGAGAACTCAACCACAAGCGCTTATGTAAGAGTGGGATGACACTGAACTTAATAAGTCCAAGAACTAATATAATTGAAAGGGCACTTAGGAATACAGCTGCTGTGAATGGAAATTGCAGTGGTGGGATCTTTTTAATATGGAGAATATAATATTATGAGACAGTTACTGTTTATTGAGAGACTGAACAGACTTAAAATTCACTTGCTGACTAGCATTTTAAAACTAGATGGCATCTTCACTAGCATAGACATCCGAGACAATAGAAGTACTGTGAAATGACTGAACTTATTTATTTACTTATTCATTTATTCATTTATACATTTCAGTACATTTATATCCTACTGCTGACTTGAGGTTCCTGGGGTGGGGTGCATTTGCAGGCAGGCAGGCAGATAGGCATAGATGATGATGATAATTGGACAGACAGATGACAGGCAGACAGACAGACAATAGATAGATGATAGATAGATGACAGACAGACAGACAGACAGATAGATAGATGGATAGATAGATGGATAGATAGATGGATGAATGGATGGATGTAATGTTAGTGCCTGGCATATCTTTAGAGGAAGGCTGATCAAAAGCTTTGGAACCACAAGCAGAAGACTATCTTATGTACCACTATCCCATTGTGCGGTGGAACTAACAGCAGGAAAAATGAATAAATAATTGGACATGTTTGATTGGGGAAATTCTGGTGTAAAGGCATTATATTTGATCATGAGTCCTTAAACTGAATTTGATCAGAGCTTTGAAATTTGGCCTTATAATTGGAATTAAAAAGACTTGGAAATATCAATAGGCCTCGAAAGATATTAATACTAAGGAAAGCTCTGTGAGGCTTGGAAGAACAAATTTCTTCCTTTTGGTTAAAGATTGCTGAAGGAATTGCTATTAGGCTCCTAACACCAGAGGAATTTTTTTTTGAGTTGTTGCTGAGTCATTTGAACTGAGGAGATTATGCCTTAAGATTATGCCTTGGGCACCAGAAGAAAAAAGAAAACTTTTTCTATTTACATGGGTTAAGGATTAATCCCTGGGGAGAGATAAAGATATCTTTGTTTTAAGAGAAAATAAATAGGAATAATGATTTCTGAGGTGGATCCTGCAGAATATGCTAAATTTTGGGATTTGGTCTTCTTTTTAAAGACTTGCCAAAGCCTGCATAGGCCATCAGCCATTACATATTTTTAACTTGAAGGGGACAAGAAAGAGAGAAGATAAGATTTTTTGGAGTTTTTTATTGCTCACTCTGGGAAGAGGCAATGTTAGTAATTAACATAAAGGGATTAGTCTCTGGGCAGCTAGCAGAAAAACCTGAAGAACCAGGGGCCTATTCACACTTGGCTTTATTCTGGAATATATCCTAGAATAGGGACTTGCTGTCCATATGCTGGTGTGGCCTTCAGCAGGCCCAAAGTGAGGTCTGCCAGAGTCTGCATTAGCATGAGGACCACAGACGCCTTACAGTTTGGATCTCTCAGGTAAAAGCAATTGAATAAGACCATTTTTAATAGCATTTCTTTTTTAAATTTTGGAAGATTTTTTACTCATTTTTGGAAATCAGACTGACCAAGATAGATTATTTTCATTTTCAAAGTAATTTTTGTTCCTGAGGAGACACGGGCCTGCTGAAGTCTCACATCTGCAGTTTTGGATTTCTGAGTGTACTGAGATACAATGGTGAGTGGGTTTTTGGGGTGTTTAGGGAGGAATGGAGTATTTTTGCTTATTTTTCTTTATTTCTTTATATTTTCCCCTATATTTCTTAATTTTTGGCTATGGCTCGGGAATTTTGAGTATTAGGAATTTACTAGTCTCTTTCTGGCTTTTAAAATTGTTCTTATGGGAATTTTTCTCATTTTCAGATTTGTCCTCCATAAAAAAGAGAATACCGTATTTTCCGGCATATAAGACGACCCCCAACTTTCCAGTTAAAATATAGAGTTTGGGATATACTCGCTGTATAAGAAGACGACACCTGGTGTATAAGATGACCCCTGACTTTTGAGAAGATTTTCCTGGGTTAAAAAGTAGTCTTATACGCCAGAAAATACAGTAGCCACACACTGGTTGCCTCAATAAAAATGGGATGGGCTTAGTTTGATGCATAGAAATATCTTAATGGTAAATGCTCATATATTTAGCCATGTATGGGATCTGCATGTTTATTTTTTTTTCCCTTGTGAATGTTTCAATGAAATATATCTCTGATATGACTTGACATTTCAATCTAACTTCTATTTTGTACTTCTAATAAATTCCCTTTCACTGATTTAACAAGAAATACTGGCTTTTTGAGTTTGAAATGAGTTTTGTCTCTGTTTATGGTAATCTTCGTTATTCAAAAACCTTTTTTAAATAATTTGGCTCCAAATTCCCAGGGAGTTCAACTTTGGGGTATTTTGGGGCTTCTAATTAATCCAAATTATCCAAAATTTTACTCCACGTTTGGTTACAGTTTATGGTAGAGCAATGCAGCCAACAGTACTACCAGAAAGGCCTCTCCTTCTGAACTTAGTGGCTAAATAGGTCCACATGAGAGGAGACACTCCTTCAGATATTAAGGGTCCAAGCCATTTAGGGCTTTGTACAGACATTTTAGGATTGGTGTAATCTGCATCTGGCCAGAGACTCTCATCAACAGTCAAGCGGCTGCATTCTTTACTAGCTCCAGCTTCTACACCATCTAGACTCAGCCCTTTCAAGCTGGCAGTTGGAGTTGGAGGTAGACATTTTTTTGCTACTACTGTGCAGCAGTAATTAATCCAGAAGCATCTCTAGATCACCTACCCATTGTTTTTGGTGTAAAACAACTACACCCAGAATTATATTGTGAGTAATTTTGTCTTATTTGGATTAAGTTTCAATTTATTGTCTGCAAACAATGATCAAGCATTGCTTCTCCATCCCTTCACTCAGAAGAAATTGAGAGAAATAGTGCTGAGTGGCATCACTGTACTGATGGTACCTCCAAATCTCTGGATGGCCTCTCCCAGTGGAGCTCCTAAGAGGTTAAATAAAATATCCCCTTAACTATTTTGCCTCAGAGACAGGAAGAAACCACTGTAAAACAATACTTCAAAGTACCAGTGCCTCAGGTCATTGCAGCAAAATTCTATGGTTGATGGCATAAAATGTCACAGATAGATCAAGGAGAAACTGCATTGTCCTTGGTTTTTTCTTCCTGATAAAGGTCATCCATCAAGGTGACCAGAGTAGTCTACCCCTGCTTGAAACCAGATTGAAAAGGATCTAGATAATCCACTTTCTCCAAGCATATCTACGGTTGGGCAGCCACCACTCTTTTCAGCACCTTTAGCAGTTGGGCAATAGTTATTTAATACCTTTAGATCCAGGAAGGGCATCTTAAATAGAGGACACATCACAGCATCCTTGAACACTTCTCCTACAGTGAGGAATTTATCACTCCCTGGATGACTGAGCCCTTTCAAACAGCTTGTCCACTTCCTCAGACCACAATAAGTGAATCTGATCCAAAATAAAATCCATTTACATAAATTGTACTGCTCTTTTCTTTATCTCTCCTATATGACTGCGAGGAAGGGCAGAGCACCAAGCCATGCAGATATAGTCAGAATGATGACTCAAAGTGGAGGTGGAAAAACAATTTAATCTGTTCTTTGGCACACCGTTTGAACCCAAATAGATATCAACTACGTGATCAGAATGTCTTCTGTGTCATCGGGTCAGCAGTATTGTACAGACACACAAGCAAACAAACAAAATTTAAGTGTGAGACTTTGGAATGTTGAAACCAAAACTCTGGAGATACTGGAAGGAAGGGAATGTGAGCAAGGAAAAGCCTCTCCACAAGCGCATCTGTGAGCAACCACACCACAGAATGGCACATGTGAACATTTCAAAGTGATTATTTGCTACTACTGAAAGGACAAAAAAGAGAGACAGCAGGTAACTTTACAGGACTACAAGGGCCCCTTATTATTGTAAGTAGAGACACTGCTTCGGTCAAGGTAACTGAGAATGGAAAACCAGACAATATAGAAAGTTCTAAACATTCATTTTGTCCACTTGCTGAGACATTTCTGATTAAAAGCTCCCCTCCCCATACTGTTTTTCATTAAATGCAGCCATCATGGTGTCCCCAGGTGCTAGCAAGCAGTAGCACAGGTGACTAATTCCATTAGGAATTGCTCTACTACTTTTCCCAGTAGCAATAATCTCATTAATCAGATTCACTACAATAGAGAAACTCATAAAAATATCATAGGAATTGGATAGGGTTTGGATAGGGTTCCCCCACCCCAGTAATAATAATGTCATTAATCAGATTCCACTACAACAGAGAAACTCATTTGGAAGGTCAGCAAGTTGCATTCAGTCCATCATTTATCATTAAGGTTGTTTGTCAAAGTACGGAACAAATAAATATTAAAAATTATTCTCTGTGTGCCTCTAAAACATTAATTATTTTCAACAATTAGGGTACTCCTAATGAGCAACAAATATCAATTCATCTAACCAAGTTCACTTTTATTTTAGATGCTCACTAAGATAATTAGTAAACTTTCTTCATTCATTAACAGTTCACATCTCATTAAAATGCAAATGGATGGAACAGCCTTTTTTCTGTAGTAGAAGGTATTTGTTGACATTCATCATCCTAAACAATTTTGGTCCTAATTAATTATTATTTAAATAAACTAAGCCCTGTAAATTACCATTTACTTTTGAGGCAACAGCTGCTGAAAGGCAACTGCTATTCAGGATTATCCATTCTTTTAGAAAAGGCTATGGAAGTAGTCGCAGCCTATATAAAGTTGTAAATGAGTATCAAAGACATGTAAAAACAAAACCAGAATCTATTGTTAAATTCAAGATTATACAAGCATATTTGAGCATTGTAAAAATGAA